>CM046880.1:2906964-5803928 GCA_025667525.1 Glebionis coronaria
CACGTATCACATTCACGATATACTTCATGCACAACGTTCCTTATATAATCGCGAACCACGTTCACAATTGCTCACGTAGCACGTTCACAATTGTTCACGTAGTTCATCCCTATATATTTTCAGCAGCTTGCCCAGAAATATAAATGTTATCTTTTCAGGATAATTGTACGTACCGTTTCATGTACCTTACATGCTATAACTTATTCATTCTATCAGATTCAGAAAATCCATTTTAAGTATGGAACCAGAAACTATTCAGCATCATCAGGACAATGTCATCAGGACCAAGATTCCTTTATTATGTTTAGACCTTTGAAGGAATCGTTTCGAGAGGGAGGCCACTCGAAACGGAGGAGTCCATCCGGACCTCTCATTTGTTTCCTTCAATAAATCCAGTTAAGTTCTTTCAGTCATGTTACGTTCCATGTCCTCTTCAGCCATGTCACGTTTAATGTTTACTTCAGTCATGTCACGTTTATATACTTTCAGCAACATCATGTTCTAAATCAAGGAAGAATGATCCTTCAGCTTATATGTCTTTTCAGCCTTCATGTTCTTTCAACACATATGTCCCTTCAGCTTTTATAACTCCATCAGCTTATTACCTTTAATTCGAGGACGAATTTCTCCTTTTTTAGAGGGGAAGAATTGTAAAACCACGACATAATCGCATCCTTAATTCGAGGACGAATTATTTTTTTAGAGGGGAAGAATTGTAAAACCCGTATTTAAAATACATGAATATTAAATACGCGTAGTATCAGCTCTAACCTTATTTAAACGTAAACAGTAAATCACGCAGTCTCAGTCTATTTAAATACTACAATAAAATAATTATTCAGAAAATAGTTATTAAGTTCAGAAAATATTACGTATGTACTACTTTTATACATAAAATAATTAAAACGTTAACAGTGATTACACAGCCTCAGTTTAATTAAGACCGTAAAGAAATTATTTATTCAGAAAATAATTATTCCATATTACGTTCGTATTCATCTCAGTCAGATAAATATTTATATGACGGGTTTTTTTTTTCAAAATGAACACGCAAGTTAAATAATTTTTTTCGAGGCGAAAAAAAAAGAAAAGGGTTTTGGGCCGGCTTAAAAAAAAAAGAAAACAAGAAAGAAAACAAGGGCTTTTAGCCCGGCCCATGTACACATTAAACCATCAGGGAGTGTAGTATTTTCCCATTTACACTTTTAACCAAAAACAACACAAACCCTAGTAGGTGTTCTTATTTAGCCGCCAGTTAGCAAGCAAAAACAGAACGGTTTGTGTTCTTATTTAGCCGTCGACAACAAGCAAAAACGGAACGGTTTGTGTTCTTATTTAGCTGCCGGCAGCAAGCAAAAAGGGAACGATCTGTGTTCTTGTTTAGCCGTCGGCACCAAGCAAAAAGAGAACGTTTGGTGTTCTTATTTAGCTGTCGGCAGCAAGCAAAAAGGGAACGATCTGTGTTCTTGTTTAGCCGTCGGCGCCAAGCAAAAAGAGAACGTTTGGTGTTCTTATTTTAGCCGTTGGCAGCAAGCAAAAGGGAACGGGGATTCGTGTTTTAATCCTTAAATTGTCACGCATTGGTAATTATTAAAGACCTTCAATCTTTTATTGCTTTCTTGATTCACGATTGATTTATCAAACATATGAACACTTGGTTATAAAATATTAAATCATGGAATTAAAGGGGTGTTTGGGTTTAGAGTTGTCACAACAGGGTGCGTTTGGGGCTGCAGTCCCAGCAAGGGGGTGTTTGGGATTAAATTTCAGAAAGAGGGCGTTTGGGACTGCGAGCAGTGGGAACCACTGCACTAACAGTGGGAACTATAATAACAAAACAGTGGGAACTTTATCAATAAAAGCAGTGGGAACTAGAAGAACAACAAGGGGACCACGTAGTGGGCCAATTTGGTTAACCCGAGACATGGGCGTCTCGGGGTTTGTTTTAGTTTTGGTTCGGGTTCGGGTGACACGAAAAATTTAACAAGACACGTACATTTTAACGATTCTAAAAGTATATTTTTTTATTAAATTGTTTTGAATGAATTAATCAAGTATAAACCTTTTCATTTTAATTTAATTAGCGTTTATTAAAGTTAATCACGTTATATGAAATTGCTTATTTAATACTTGATTATAATAAAACGACTCAATTATTTATGAAACTATTTTGGATAACCTCTCTATTTAAGAACATGCTATTTTAGGAAACATTCTATTTATGGCAGGTTGCTATATATATAGTAATATCGTAAAGATCGGAACACAGTATAATACACAGTAACCATGAAATACAGGATATATACTAATTAGTAAACATTTTAAGAACAGTCTGACTTATCATAATTACGCCGAACAATCAGATTAGTCAGATTATACATAAACAGTAATACAAGAATAAAATAAATTAAACTAAGAGCATATGAGACTCAGTAATAGTAAACAGTAATCAGTTAACTCATTCGCATCCTGTAGTATCCGTAAAGTCAGAGTCGATCCTTCAGCTTTCATTCTGATTTCATGACTGGACACGAGGTACGGATTTCCGTCCTTTCAGTAAGGACTTCCTTTCTATGCATGATTAGGATTCCCCGTCTTCAGCCAAATGTTTTTCCCTAGTATATTTTTAAGTTTATCAGTAATCATATTAATAACTAAATAAATTGCCTGAGCATTATATACAAGCACGACCAGTTTATGTACTAGTTACGAAGGTACCGTAACCACGGCACTAGAGGCACCGGTGTCGTGACTCACATGTAGGAGAGTGATATCCTGCATCGTCCCACTCAGCTCAGCTTGACCATTTTATCAGTATTATTAGTGGGGCGTATGGATGCATCCTAGGCTTATAAGTGTTACAAGTTATCAGGGTGAATGTGGTGTGTGCTCTACATCCTTCACATTGGAGCTGATCCCTCCACCCAGCACAGTTATTTAGAGGTCACCCCTCTACAGCATGACGAGGTTACCCCTCCAGTTATTCATGCACGGTTGTTACAGCACGTGACCTATATAAGCTCTGGCAAATTAAAATACAGTAAATGCATGTTTTCAGATTTATCAGATATTAGTTCAGCTTTATTATTTACGAATCAGACTTTACAGATTATGCACAGATTTCCGCTGCAACTTTACTTATCAGTCTTACAGCTCCAGTATTTTACCATCTATTTCATTTCAGTAGTTCCTTATCATGCTCTATATCCGTTCACTGAGCGTTATGCTCAACCGTAGTTCCCTTTCATGTTCTAACGGCAGGTACCCAGGACGCTCTTAGGATTCTGAGAGCATGTGCTTAAAAAAAAAAAAAAAAAGGAAAAGTGATTTTGTATATTTGAAGAGGGAAACAAAAAAGACAAAAAGAAAGAAGAGGGAAACCGAAAACGAAAAGTCAAAAGTGAAATATAAATAGACATTAAAATTGTCATTTACTACTTACTAGAAAAAAGGAAAAGTGATTTATAAATTGGAAGAAGAGGGAAACCAAAAGGCAAAAGGGGAAAAAAAGAAAAGAAAAGAAAATGGTGGGTGGTAAAAAAGTGATCGGAGAAATGACGGCGGGAGACGAAGAAGCAGCTTTAGTGGCTTTGTATGACCATCAATTAAAAGAAGCTAATCATCTTCGCCATTATCTTGATTTCTACGAGTCTCAGGTCTCTCATTTTTCATTTTACTCTTCTTTTTTTATTAATAAAATAATTCTACTACTATAAGTGTTTTCAAACCTCATACTAATTAATTTTTATAAACATACATTTACTGTATTTTAAAAGATTGGAGTCACATGCACTTGCCGTCTATCTGACGTTTGATGTCTGTTCTTTCAGTCTCTAAGTCAAAACAGACAATTCTCCTATCCGCTCCAACAGAAATTACAGCCTTCTTATGTTTAATTCCAGCAACACCCATGACAGCAGAAGTGTGAATAGTGTCGTGAAGCACATTAGGTTTCCAGCTGTTCTCACCTTCCTCGCTCCAGTGAACAACAGCATGATGGCTTCCACCAGTCACAAATGAGTTTCCGACCCATGGCATAAACATTACATAGTTAATAGTCCCCTTAACGTGAGGCTTATGTTCCAAAAAAGTGACCTGATTTGTTGTACATTAAGTTACACGCATCAACAAGATAAAATAATGAAACTGAATAATGATGGCAAATAGCTTTTAAGGTCTTACCTTTTGTCCTTTATTCCTGTCCACAACTGCTATCTGAGAGTCCCCGTCATCTGCACTATATGCGAAGATCATGCTGCTTCCATTTGGATGCCAAGCAACGTCTTCGGGCCATCGCCTTTGTTTTGAAGATGCAGCATTAACTGAACTTTGAAGAATTGCATGTAACCTGACATTAAATTAGCAGCTAACTGTTAATAAAAAAACAGACATGTGGGTGATTTATCTGCATACACGCTTATAACCTATAGATAACATGCAAGTAATTGGCGATATACAAGTTGGATCATCATGACCAATATTGGGTGATATGTAAAATGTTGCCAATTTACGCCTTTGGTTTATGGGTCATTTTCTGTAGTGCAAAAACAAATGTGGATTTTATTTGTCTGTCCCATTTATTTATAGTGAAGAGAAAAGAATGTGACCAACAACATTGCGAATGTGGCATACGTCAATTTAGTGACACCTAAATTCATATCATTTTTCATTAAATTACTTGCTTCTTTTTAGTCATATTCACAGAGAACAAATAAGGTAATGTAATAGGACATACCCGTTTCCCTGAATTTTTCATTAAATTACTTGCTTCTTTTTAGTCATATTCACAGAGAACAAATAAGGTAATGTAATAGGACATACCCGTTTCCCTGAATTTTCCAAAGATTTACAATACAATCCAATGCACTGCACAACATTCCAAAACATGGTCACAAGCAAGATTAAAACAACAATGTATGTAACTGAAGTCTATAACAAATACCTTGTCACAAACAGCTCGCCATTTGTCGGACACAAGACCAGAGTTCTCGGCTTTCTCTTATGTTGGCTAGAAATGTAGTTGGATGTTTCACAATTAATTTTACTAGGTGATGAACGACAGTTTACCAATTTAATCAGATCTTTGTCTTTACTTTTCCCTGTCATAATTAATAATATAAAACTATCAAGCTTACAAGCTTACAAAAGAAGAACGGAAAACAAACATCTTAATCGATAACAATCTCATAGAGCAATTAAAATTTTCATAGAGCAAACCATAAATATGTAACAAGTATTACCATATTTCTTTTTGGTCCTTCTAGCGTGACTTTCAGCAGCCTTCTCCTGTTTAATTTTCATAGGGACTTGTCCATCTCAACACGCGAGACATTCAGCAAATTTGCTTGACTTTCAGCAGCTTTATCCAGTTTAGGTTTTTTCTTAAATATCGGAGCTGACAGAAGAGGTTTAGAAGGAATTTCAATCGAATCTTCACTAGAAGAAGACACATCAAAAATTGAGGACCTTTTTAAGGATACAGAAGGAATAAGAAGCGTTTTTTTGTGTTGGGTGTTAATAATTTCACAATCTTCCTCTGGCTGACTACATTTGTTAGTAATCTTCAAAGGACTAGGTGTTGTCTCTTTTTCCTCTGGCTGACTATATTTGTTAGTAATCCACGACTTCTAACAAGTGATAACTGGCGACTTGTTTCGTCCAACCTTTTCACAGCTTCATTGACAAAAAGTGCATCTTTTCTATACGCCATTTTAGACGGGAGGACATCCCGGAGGTGCACGAGATAGATTTTTCTTTCGTAATGTAAAATTTTTTAGTCTAATATACCATTTTTTCTAAATGAACCTAACAATGCCTCTTGGTCCTGAGACCGAAGCGAAATCCAATCTGGTCCAAACCTGCGGACAGACTGTAAACCAAACGAAATACGTTGGGTCCAGACCAGTTGAGTCAAGTTTTTTTTGTGGTCCGTCTATGATGCTCATTTTGAACAACAAGAATGTATCATCTGAATTAAGAAAGCAACGGATCATATAGGAACGAATGTAAGTTATAACTTACATTCGTTCCTATATGATTAAGAATTTTTTTTTTAGATAGTGATTGGAACAATTTGTTAAGAGAAAACGCAAGTACAAATGATATATATAAAGTCGGAATGCTTAAATTGATTCATTATCCTTAAGTTTGTTGGCCTAAATGAATGATCAAACCAAGCATACTATAGGCCATCTTTCCTTTTAATATAAGATTTATCGGATTATCGATATAATATTGTTAACTGCTTTACATGGATTTTGATCATGGAGGTACCATCAATGCTTTACTGTACTAATTACCCTATAAAACACAGCTCTAATAAATACCCCATCCTCGAGACCAACATATAACATGGAAATCTCTAACTTGTCAGTGCTTTACATTATCTAAGATGAAACAAAAACAAGACACCAACACAAATGGGAAGCGTTTTTACCAGGCAGATCATGGACAGCTTTCTCGAAGCCGCTGCCACGAGACCCAAAGTCTGCCTCTACATACAGTCTGGCTGCATTTGTCAAATTTGAAGGTGCTCGCTGTAACAGGAAGGAATCACATATTGAATAGCAAAACCCATCAGAGTTCAACAACATGAGATTTCCAGACAAAATTCTAAATCAAATGTAATGTCTGACGGCAGAATTAAAGTTAAAATCAGTGATTTCCCCCAAAAACTATCGGCATTCTAACATCACAAAGACCACCTAATGCATTGTGTTTCAAAATTCTACGTATATTTATCATGTCTACTAACTTAACGCGCACTTATCTTATAGCAGAAAACACCCAGCATGCTCAAATATGCACATTTATCGGCATTCTAACCTCACACACACACAAACAAAATCAAAAATTTTATTACACCGCATCAAAACCTTCATTATAAACATATTTCATTCAAACAACATACATACACATACACACACACACATACGTACATACACACATACATACAGAAAAACATCAAAAAGTCTCTCGTCACATTAACATTGTACTGATATATGTAACCAGGTGAAACAACAATCAACTAAAGCTTAACTACATAACAGTAACAAAAAGACATTCGCGTGTCATCGGCATTAAACGCACACTGATGGACATTCTAACATCACACAAACCGATTCAATTACATCATCAGCACTTATTACAAACCCTGACTACATATCACTAACAAAATACATAGCATTCACGTATCGCTTTCTACCTTGATGCAACACGCAATTTATCGGCTTTCTAACGTTATCCAAAACACATAAAAAAACTCAATCAATTACATCAACACCTCGAACAAGAATCAATTAAACCCCAACTACACAGCACTAATCAATTAATCTCAAACAAGAATCAAAGGTATTTTTTTGAACAAAAAGAACTCAAGAGTATGTCTGGTGCTCGAATCTTGCTTGGACCCATTTTTATTGATTTAGCACACTTCCGTCTATCTATTCTTTTAACTTTTATTAACAACTTTTTTCAGAAATGGTGGCCTTCTTATTTGGTAAGGAAAATGAAAAGACTGAATTATTTATAACACTTTAATTATACTACTATATGTGTCAAGATTCGATTAAAAATTTAATTTGAAACATTGCAAGCATCCAAATTAGATGAATACAACTTTATTGAACAGTTGAGTTGGCAACAAAAAATAAAACTCGTGGATAAAAGAAAATACACAAAAGGAACTTGACATGTTTAGGAATTTCTTTCCGCTGCAATATGCGAGCTTCGTAAACCATGTTATTGTTCAAATCGCATTCCAGGTGTTTACGAAATATTGGTGCACTTATCAGGGGATGATCAAACAAAACGAACTTGTGGGTTCTAAAGGAAAATGTGCATGCATAGAAAAAACAAATGACTCAAATACGAAGTTGGCGTACCGGATCACCACCCGATGTGGTTGTGGTCTTGTGGAGGCCATTGGCATTTCTTCATGATCAGCAGCAGCGGCCAAGTCGTCTTGTGAGCTGATAGATATATACAGTACTAGTTAGTTAGCTTAATAATACCTCTATTTGTAGCAATGAAATATAGTGTACATGAAACATAGATCAAAATGCAAAATCTAGTGGGCTGATTAATTAAAGTGACTAGAAAGTTGTGTTTGGCACCCGTGGGTAATGGGTACGGGTATATCAAACCCGTCACCCACCCACATAGATTTTCTAAAACTCATCACCCACCTGTCACCCACTAGTGGGTATAAATTTTTACCCATACCCATACCCGTGGGTATTTGTTACCCGTGGGTAAACCCATGGGTTAATGCATTAAAACAAAATCATAAAACCTTGATATGTAATAAGCCACCAATCATGTTTCCAAATATTTAGTTCACCAAAGACTTAAACATGTGTCTCAACTTCACAAAAGACTTAACAAGTATATGTGAGTCGTGTATAACTATGGAACTAGGAAGTGTAGATTAGACATAAATATATATTTGATCGTTGGATCCTTCATATTTTGTTTTTAGTCTTGAAATACCAACAAACTTTTAGTTTTAACTTTTAATGAGTTAATGGGTACACACAGGGTATTTTAATGGGTATAGTTACGGGTATTTTAACGGGTATACATGCGGGTATTTTAAATGGGTATCATGAGTTTACCCGTAATGGATAAACTTTACCCGTCACCCACCAATGGGTATAAGTTTTCACCCATACCCGTGGGTACAAATCGACGAAATTACCCACCCACTTTTATGCGGGTACCCGTGGGTTGTGGGTTTTTTTACACCCACTGCCATCCCCAATAATATATATACAATTGAAAAGAGGTGGGTAGTTTGACGACCACAGTGAGCAGTGAGCAGGGTCAGAACATGAGCAACGAAAAAAAGCATTCAACACAAAAGCAATACAACCCTAGATGCGGTATAGTGAAAGCAATCAATTATGAGCTAGCAAGCATAAAATAAACCATAAGCACAAACTCAAACCTTAACAATTATTAACTAAAAAATAAGTCAACCTGTCTCGAGATCTTAAAACAAACACTATGACTACTCTTTCGCAATCGTATATCAAGCACACACTCCTACAACTATTTCTGGGAGTTGTAGGCCACCAACATCTTATTATCATAAAACTAAATGAACCTAACAATGCCTCTTGGTCCTGAGACCGAAGCGAAATCCAATCTGGTCCAAACCTGCGGACAGACTGTAAACCAAACGAAATACGTTGGGTCCAGACCAGTTGAGTAAAGTTTTTTTGTGTTCTGTCTATGATGCTCATTTTGAACAACAAGAATGTATCATCTGAATTAAGAAAGCAACGGATCATATAGGAACGAATGTAAGTTATAACTTACATTCGTTCCTATATGATTAAGAATTTTTTTTTAGATAGTGATTGGAACAATTTGTTAAGAGAAAACGCAAGTACAAATGATATATATAAAGTCAGAATGCTTAAATTGATTCATTATGCTTAAGTTTGTTGGCCTAAATGAATGATCAAACCAAGCATACTATAGGCCATCTTTCCTTTTAATATAAGATTTATCGGATTATCGATATAATATTGTTAACTGCTTTACATGGATTTTGATCATGGAGGTACCATCAATGCTTACTCTACTAATTACCCTATAAAACACAGCTCTAATAAATACCCCATCCTCGAGACCAACATATAACATGGAAATCTCTAACTTGTCAGTGCTTTACATTATCTAAGATGAAACAAAAACAAGACACCAACACAAATGGGAAGCGTTTTTACCAGGCAGATCATGGACAGCTTTCTCGAAGCCGCTGCCACGAAACCCAAAGTCTGCCTCTACATACAGTCTGGCTGCATTTGTCAAATTTGAAGGTGCTCGCTGTAACAGGAAGGAATCACATATTGAATAGCAAAACCCATCAGAGTTCAACAACATGAGATTTCCAGACAAAATTCTAAATCAAATGTAATGTCTGACGGCAGAATTAAAGTTAAAATCAGTGATTTCCCCCAAAGACTATCGGCATTCTAACATCACAAAGACCACCTAATGCATTGTGTTTCAAAATTCTACGTATATTTATCATGTCTACTAACTTAACGCGCACTTATCTTATAGCAGAAAACACCCAGCATGCTCAAATATGCACATTTATCGGCATTCTAACCTCACACACACACAAACAAAATCAAAATTTTATTACACCGCATCAAAACCTTCATTATAAACATATTTCATTCAAACAACATACATACACATACACACACACACATACGTACATACACACATACATACAGAAAAACATCAAAAAGTCTCTCGTCACATTAACATTGTACTGATATATGTAACCAGGTGAAACAACAATCAACTAACGCTTAACTACATAACAGTAACAAAAAGACATTCGCGTGTCATCGGCATTAAACGCACACTGATGGACATTCTAACATCACACAAACCGATTCAATTACATCATCAGCACTTATTACAAACCCTGACTACATATCACTAACAAAATACATAGCATTCACGTATCGCTTTCTACCTTCATGCAACACACAATTTATCGGCTCTCTAACGTAACATAAGCCTCAATTTTGTGGCTTATTTGGAAGTTTATGGGCTTATATAAGTTTATTATATTATGATAAACTTATATAAGTCTCAAAATAAGCCAGAAAATTAAGGCTTATGTTATATAAACCGAAAATAAGCCATATTTCATAAACTCTTAGTATTTTTTAAACCTATTGGTGACTTATGGGCTTATATAAGTTAATTATATCATAACAAACTTATATAAGTCTCCAAAAACTAAAGTAAATAATTATCATCAAGTATTTCATAAAATTTTATGAATTAAAAAAAATAAAAAATAATTATACCTAATTACTTGAGGGGGCACATCATTTCTGGATCTTTTTGATCGTGTTTCCATTTATTGATGGATTTAGATTAAATTTTGGGGAAATCTGCTTCTCTGTGTGTGTGTGTTCTAAAAAAAACAAATTTTCTTTTTCTTTTTCTTCGGCCGGCCTTGTTTGTTTCTCGAACCACCACCAAAACCGAAAACCGAATCAAATCGAACTCGAATTAGAACCGACCAACCCGAATTAATATATAAATACAATTTTTATACTTGAAATAATATTTTTTTGCTAAATATATAAATAATTATATAACTTTTTAGAAATATTCGGGTCAACCCGAGAACTGAACCGAATTTAAATTCGGTTTTCGATTCGGTTTGGTTCGGTTCGATTTTCGGGTGACTTAGAAAAAAATTAACCGAAGGACATCCCTAACCTGCAGCCGAGAGGGTTTTAAGGTCGTCGGCTTGTTGATTATTTTCTTGAATTCGTTGTGATTGTTAGAATCATATACTAAATTGCTCGGGTCGTCGGTTGGGTGAGGTGTTCTAAAAAACAAATGATAAAACTTAAATTAATTCTTCATAATTTTTTTCTTTTCTTTTTTTTCATAGGGACAAAATTTATATGTAGTAATTTTATAAACAATTTATAAAATTTACATAAAAAATTTATTTTAAAAAAATACATAAATTTTAGGGTAAAAGTTATAAAATAACATCTTACTTATTGATTTGTGCAAAATTTAAACACTTACTATTTTTTCTCGTAACTTTACCATTATACTTTTAAATTTGTTCCGAAATTACCAATATAGTAACTTGTTACTCACACGCTGGCACAGTATTATCCATGTAATCATTTAACTTTTTTTTTAATATATCCACATCTGATTTCCAATATGTAAACATTAATATGGATAGTTGACTTTTATAAAATAGATCAAGACTAAAAACACACACTATTCATTTCATCAATATTTTTTCCAATTCAAACCACCATTAACGGCCCATCACTAACTTCAGTAAATTCACTCAGTAACTTCACTCATAGGCAGTGGGTAGCCAATTTGTTGCAATCACTG
The DNA here is from genome assembly GCA_025667525.1 of Glebionis coronaria. NCBI lineage: Eukaryota > Viridiplantae > Streptophyta > Magnoliopsida > Asterales > Asteraceae > Glebionis > Glebionis coronaria. The sequence continues at coordinate 2,918,875 of CM046880.1, forward strand.
GCAACGACATAGCCATGGCTTCCACAATAGGCCGACCCCACCCTTCCCCTCTAGACGGTAAAACAAAAGCATCATCTGCTTTATAAAGTTTTAGAAAATCAACTTGAGGTATATGAGAATCAATCACATAAACCGGAGCCCAACCATTTACGAGTTTTTCCAACTCAATATCATCAACATACTCCACAATCTTGTGACCAAAATTACTATCAGAATGATACGGGTTCGTTAACAAGTACAAACAAACACCGTCTAAAGAATCAAATTCTTTAAGATACGACCACAACAACACATCCCAACCTTTCCTGAATTCCCACTTAAACACACTCAAGAAAACAAATACTTTTCGACCTTCCAACTCCACTAAACCCAATCCAAGTACCAATTTCCCTAACGATTCGATTTCTATCAAATCATAATTCATCGGATAAAAAACTCAGTATCCACAGCCTGCATACAATCAACCGTCACAATCTCCTTAACCTTCTTAACCCTCTCTTGAGATTCCGTTTGTCAAATGATCAAAAGCTCACCATTAATGTTAATCCAATATGTGGCCCCGTAACCCGAAGCTCTAAACACATGATAATGGGTATTTGATTAACATTGATGATGATATTATAAATATTTGTAGGTGGAATCTAAAGAGGGGGTTAAGAAGATTTTGGCGGTTGATAAAGTCAACTGTATGCACATGGGACCGACGGATTGAACAAAGTGAAAGGGGAGACAAGTATTTAGGTTTAGGATAATCTATGTTGGGTTTGGATTTTGGATCAAGCAAGGATAAGTGGATGGGTCAAAAGCTCTCCATGTAGGATATAATAATTGATTTGTGATTTTGTTTAATTATAAATTTAATGACGTGTAATTTTAACCGGTCATATTGGTAACATTGTCACAAAACAAAACAAACAGGTAAAGTCACGACATAAAATAGTAAGTGTTTCAAGTTGACACAATTTAATAAGTAGGATGATATTTTATAGTTTTTACACTAAATTTTTAATATAATTTATAAAAAAAAAATTCTATATATATTAAAAAATTATAGAAATTTTTATAAAATTTATAGAATTTTTTATAAAATATATATAAATTGTTTATAAAACCAATTTATAATGTGTCGATATTTGCCATTCCAATATGGATGTCTTTATTAATTTTTGATAGTGTGTCAATATTTGTAGCCCAATCCCATTAAGTACACGTTAGAATTAAGTACAATACAAGGATCATTGAGCACCGACTTGATGGAAGCTTTACCATAAACCTAGTCACACTTAGCGTGGTCTACGCATGAGTACACATAGCGTTCTCCAACTGATAGTGTATGAATATTGTTGGGGCAACATCGACTAAAATGTTTTTTTTAATAAAGTTAATAACATGAGCAACTGGAAACACTCAAATTCTATTTTAAGGGTTTTAATCGTCGGTTTTCCTCTTACTTGACACATGTAAATCGTTCAATAAAGTTAATAACATGAGCAATTGGAAACATTCAAAACGAGGCTTAGACTTAAACGAGCAAAAACAAATAATCTATAGTAGTTTTATATTATATAGACTTGGATTAATGTAGTAGAAAGAAGAAGCGAGAAATGGAAAAGGAAAAAGAGCAACCCATTAGCCACATTACCAATCGAATGAAGAAGAAAGGAATACAGTTCAATCACATTGTTCTCACAACATCCCTGAGCTTAGAGGTGACAAATCTTGCCCATTTTGATACATATGGGCACTTTTTGCCCATTTTCAAAAGGATGGGGCACTTTTTGCCCATTCTTTATAATGAATGGGCTAAATAGGCGCATACGTAAGAAACTAAATGGGTTTCGCACTTGTAAAATACAAATTAGTATACTCGACGAATATTTTTTATTAAATTTTTTATCCCGGCTTTCAAACAAGTATTTTTATTTTTTATTTGTAGGTTTTTATATGTTTTTTCCCTTTTTTAGCTTGCGCCCGTTTAGCCCGCCTATTTCGCCCGTGCCTGTTTAGCCCGCACTCGTTTATCCCGTTGCCCGTTTAGCCCGCCGCCCGTGCCCGCCCGCCCACCCATTTTGCCACCTCTGCCTGAGCTGCATAACAGCAGCACCAGTGTTATGGGTGAAAACACCCAACGACGTTGCCACGTCTATTCCTCTAACTAACATGAACAATGAGTTTGGATCAAATCGCAAAAAGAACAATTTGATCATACATGTGTGCATATCATCATTCTTAGACAAATATAGTTCGAGACAACCATTAGCGACTAATATTATTGTTAGCCCTAAAATGTGAGCGACTAACGGAATTACATTAGTTTACATAGTCGGGACACGCAAGGACTAGTATTGTCATATGTTATTAGTTAGTTTTAGTCCCGGGCTATATATACCTCTCTATACTTTCATGGAAGGGTGAGGATTGTCACTTTTGAGTTTTCCTTTCTCTCTCTAATTAAACACATATTAGAGTATATCTTTCTCTTGTTTCTCTCTCTACAAATGGCTAAACACCTCTTTAATCCTCCCCGGCCTTTGGATCAAACCCGCGTTAATGGTGAATCTTATTGTTTAACAATTGGCATAAAAGCTAACCGGGGTGTTTCGTGTTTTTCTATTCGTGTGTTCGTATACGTGTTGTGTTAATCAGTATTTAGTTTCTCATGAAACTGTCAGATGGTTGTTACATCTGGTTTTGGGTTTGCCATATTTTTATACATATGTTCCTTTTTTATTGTTGTTGTGTCCACCTACACATCATCACCATCATATCCATCCGTTTTTATTTTCTTTTATACAAAACTGTTCTTTAACAGTTTTTTTTCATCTCTGTTTTTTTATCAAAAAGCAAAAAAAAAATCGTCCATTTTCCAGCTTTTATCAGATCCGCCATGTTCATCAGTTTTTTGTGTGTCTAAATCAGTTTTTTTGTCCCTCTATCAAATCTACATTTTTTGTGATGTTATTGAAGGTTAAAGATGATTAGAAGCAGAAAAAACTAGATCCAAATTTTTCGGGATAAGAACAAAGAGCAGTTTTGAAAATTCTGAGATCATGAAACCGTCTTTTTGAGATCATAAAAAAAATATTCCGAGATCATAAAAAAATAATCCGAGATCATGAATTCTTCATTATTCCGAGATGGTAAACTATTTTCCGTGATGGTGAACCTTCATAATTATTTCGAAATGGCGATCGTTTTAAATATTCCGGAATGATGAATTTTTTATTATTCCGAGACGGTAACTCTTATTCCGAGATGGTAACTTATTGAGTTCAACATCAACTAAAAAGTTGATAACATATTGACTCGAACCAAAATAACGAAGATCTCAGTAGTGTTTTCGTGTAATTAAAAAGTTAATTTCAAGATCTTTATTGATCTGTAACACGCATACAATCTCATCATAGATGATATCATTCATCTCATTAATATTCGAAAATCTTAAAGATGGAACATAAACAAGGATGTTTAGTTCATCAATTGTTTCGATTAACACACAAAAACGTGATAAATGAACACCTTACCCGAGACCATTGCTAATAGATCTTCAATCTAGTAATTCACTTTGCTCTTCAAGTGTGGGTATACATGTAAAACCCGTATTAAAATAGTTGAAATATTAAATACGCAATTTTAATTATATAAAACTATGCAATTATTCAGGAAAATAATTATTAGGAACGTATATACGTTAAGTACGCATAATTAATACGTTTCAGAAAGACTAAAGATACGCGAAAATTTATCACGAAAAAATGTAAACAATTTATAGTTTTTTTTTTTAAAAAGGAAAACTATATAATATTTGAAAGGGGCGGTTTGTAAAATTAAAAAAAAGGAATTTGGGCTTAGGCCCATTTTATACAAAAAAAATAAACACGGGGGTTACCCCCTTTGGTAGCATTCAGACGAAAAAAAAGGGACGAGGGTTAGGGTTTGAGTTGCCGCCACAATAAAAAAAGAAGAGATCAAGAACAAGGAGATCCGGATTTACTCTATTAATCATTCGTCATGTATGTTCTTACCAAATCCCTGAACGTATAGGTAATTCTTCCTTTTTTTGTGCTTTGATCTCGAATTTATGTTCGGCCAAGAATCAGTTGGGTTCTAATGATTAAACATGTGATATCCAAGCAGGGGTGTCGGGCTTTTGGCGAACTTAGGCAGAACCGAGACCAATTGGTCTCGGTGTGTGTGTTTGTGGCCAACCGTGACCCTCCAAGGGCTCAGTTGTGTTTTTGTTAAACAGCCGCAGCCTAAGAAACCAGTCAGGGGTGTTTGTTGACCAGTCTGGGGTGTTTGTTGACCAGTCAGGGGTGTTTGGGATTAACTCGCAGCAAGGGGGTGTTTGGGTGTATTAGCAGTGGGTAAATGTTTGACAACAGTGGGAAATAATAACCAATAAGTGGGAACGTAGTAACAAGTCAGTGGGAAGAAATAGACAGAAAACAATGGCATTTTAGAAGGAAATTAGCGACAGTTTTGCGACAGAACTTTCTGTCGCAGAATTGTTATGTGTGCAGTTTTTAAAACTCAGCTTTTAGTGACAGTTTTTCTGTCGTAAATTTAATATAGACAGATTTAATATAGTTTGTGGAATTGTTTAGTGCGATCGAGATGGGGGATCTCGGTAGGATCGAGATATAGTTTAAACATATAAAACGAAATTTTTTATATTATACCTTTTATGTAATTGTTTTATAAATATTTTAAATTGTATTTTAAATGAGTTAAATTAAAATAGTTTTTAATATTTTAAAAGGGTATAATTTTATTATATGAATTAAATAATTTTGAAAACTTTATAAGTTAGAAAACCTCGTATTATTTACGAGTCACTTCTTATAGTATTAATATCATGTCAGAATACGTTCGTACCGTAATTATTATTAGGTCATTAATATTGAAAGAATTAATATAAATTCAGATTCACCAGCTAATATACATACAGATTTCCAGAAATAAAATAGATAAATGAAAAGCCAATAAGATCAGTAAATTAAATAAACGAATATCAGTTTACTTATTCGCGTCCCTTATTCATGTAGCTCACGTGAAATTGGAGTAGACTTTCCGTCAGTTGATGTCGGTCGGTTACTGGACACGAGGTACGGATTTTTGTCCTTTCAGTAAGGACTTCCTTTCTATGCATGATTAGGATTCCCCGTCTACAGCCAAATGTTTTTCCCCGTATGTGTTTAAGCTTATCAGAAATCATGTTAAAAACGAAATAAGTTGCCTGAGCATTATATACAAGCACGACCAGTTTATGTACTAGTTACGGAGGTACCGTAACCACGGCACTAGAGGCACCGGTGTCGTGACTCACATGCAGGAGAGTGATATCCTGCATCGTCCCACTCATGTTCAGTTTGGCCATTTTTATACGTATGTTTAGTGGGGCGTATTGATGCATCCTAGGCTTATCAGTTTACAAGTTATTAGGGTGAATGTGGTGTGTGCTCTACATCCTTCACATTGGAGCTGATCCCTCCACCCAGCACAGTACTTAGAGGTCACCCCTCTACAGTTATTTAGAGGTCACCCTCTACAACATGACGAGGTCACCCCTCCATTTATTCATGCACGGTTGTTACAGCACGTGACCTATATAAGCTCTGGCAATTAAAATACAGTAAATGCATGTTTTCAGATTTAATATTTATAATGCAGTTTCAGTATGTATGAGCCAGGTTTCTCAGATTTTATACAGAGTTCTACCACATGTTACATATCAGTCTCATAGCTTCATTTGTTTTCATCTATTCCATTACTTTCAGTACATTCTTATCATGCTTTATATCCGTTCACTGAGCGTTATGCTCAGCCGTAGTTCCCATTCATGTTCTAACGGCAGGTACACTAGGACGCTCTTAGGATTCTGAGAGCATGTGCATTTGGATGGAAGCTATCTAGACTTCTTACTTTATGTACTTACATTATTCTGCTTATTTGGGACATTGTTTAGTCCTTTCTTTCAGTATTTTACTTTTCATGTTTTGGGCTTATGTTGGATTTCCGATGTTTGATTCCGGTATTTCCTTTATGGTCAGTTGATGTTTTAGGACATTTACCTTATGCTTTGATGACACGCCATAAATACACGTAACGGTCCACTTATCCAAGTGGGGTGTTGCAATTATGGTATCAGAGCCAGGTTCGACATGTAGGCTCTAAAACTTGACGTGTGACTAGTGGGTAGTCACCAGGAACTTCCCAGATTTGGCGTTGTTATCTTTCATGTTCCTCATGCAATTATCAGTCATTTTTCTTCATTTATCAGTCAGTTTTCATAAAGTTTTGACTAAGTAAAAGGTTGGTACATAACTGGCCATATTTAGTCGCATGTGCTTTTCATTCAAATTTTGTTTTGGTGAACCGACCCATAGGCGTTCACCCTTGCCCGTTCAGATTTTGTATTGGTAAACCGACCCATATGCGTTTACCCTTACTCATGACGGATTCATGTTTTCAGTCAAATATTACATGGTGAACCAGCCATAAACGTTTACCATTTCTCAAAGTCAAATTTCATGCTTTTCAGTCAAATGAGGTTTTGTGAACTGAACCATAGATGTGCACCTTTGCACATATCATGATATTTTATAAAGTTTGACAAGTATGAATTGGACTACAACCAACCATGTTTAGTCCTAGATTGTAAATTTCTATACATGACAGTTCCCATGAAATTTTGACAAGTATGGATCGAAACAGAACCGCCCATACTTAGTCACATGCTTCATACTATGAATACTGTGGATTAAACCATAACTATCCACATTAGTTGATGTTAAACCTCAGTTGATTATTCTTCTGTGTTCTTTGTATCAGTCGAGTTTATAATCTCACGTGAATGTCATTTTCATGCTGACTAAGTGCATGTTTCCTTATGAGGATTATGTTTTAAGCAAGGTGATGATGTTTTCATGATAAGATACAGAAGGGGTTATAGTTAAAAAAATCTTGTTTTCATAATAATCAGGTTTGATCTTCATCAGTCATGTCTTCATGCTGACCATTGTTGAAATTCTGTTTAATCATATTCTTGAAACTCTATACAAACCAGCTTTAAGTCCAAGCAGAAATTACCAAGCTATCATGTTACTCATTTCAGTTCAGTTTACTACCGTTTAAATCAATTTAATTCATTGATCATGTCAGACAAGCGACACCAGTATCGATCATCCCATAAAAATTTCCACCAGTGCCATGTACAGTATTCCATCTGTACCCAATGTACAGTGTCTCAGTTATACTCCATGTACAGTATTTCATGAGTACTCCACGTACAGTGTCTCAAATATTCTCCATGTGCAGTATTCACCTTGTACTTCATGTACAGTAGTCCAGGTGTACTCCAGGTACCCTACTCCATAGATATTGCTAATCGATCCTCAGTCATCTCAGGCATTTCTACTTGTCGATATTCTACCAGATGCTGATGCTGCTCGTGAGTTGAAGATTTTACCAGATACTGATGCTGCTAACACTTTGAAGACCCCACAAATGCTGATGCTGCTGATGCTGATGCTTTGGAGATTCTCAAGATGCTGATGCTGTTTGTACTATGAAGACTCTACAGAACAAGGATGAAAACTATAAATTTTAAATTTCTAACAAGAATAAATTTCAACCATCAGACACTACCATTCCATTCCATGCTTTCACCTTCTTAGCTAGATGTCACACTTCACTCAGCTAACCATTCATTCAGAATAGTGAGAACCGGAACCCAGCCGACCACTCAACAGAATAGCTACAGGAATCACGGTCGTAATAATGATCGTCTTGAAACTGACAGACAAAGCAGTAGTGACAACCACCGTGCTTATAATTGATCAGTCAGTAACCATCGGAACTCCAGAACGGATGTGACCAGAAATACAAGAGTTCAGTAGTCTAACCGGTCCTCCAATCCTAACAGTTACAAAAAAATTTCAGCCTTCTGCAGATTCATCTACTAAAACACGTGTCAAGACATCAGTCAAGACATAGGTCTCAGGTATCATTTCAGAAGACACATATCAGGGCACCAGTCATGGTACATGTCATACGATTTGATATGAGTATAATTACTCATATCATTTGTAGCTTAAAACAATGAAATAATGCATTAAATGTATCAAATATGCCTTGGATATGTTGTTTCTTGTTTTCATGTGTGTAGGTACCAAGTTCGCGAAAAATCGGCAAAATCGACACGAGAATGAAGAAAAAGATCTTAGAAGCCAAAATCGAGCTCGACTTTAGTGGATTTAACTGTTTTTAAAGTTAATGGGCTAAGTGGGACCCACGGCTGCTTAATGGGCTTGAAGGCCCATTTATGAGATAATGAATACTTATTTTAACAAATAAGGCCCAAATGGATCAATGTATACAAAGGATGGGACGTTTATTTTTGATTGGGCCAAAAGCCCAACACCATGGCATAAGGAACGAATAAGGTTAATTTTGGGCCTTAGGGTTTGCTATTTTGAGAAGTATTAACTTGTCAAACGTGTATAAAACACGTTACACCCCACTTACACGTTTATTCTCTCACTCCCAATCACACGTCATTTTCCATCCAAATAATTATTAAAACTGTTCCATCACCCACTCGTTTTCTTTATTCCCATCCACACATTAAATAAATGAATCGTTACTTCCTATGCACCATTCCTCTTCTTCCTCATTTTTATCACCCTAAAAACCAGTAAATAAACTTACTGTTCACAAACCCTAGCAAAGTAAAAAGTTCTTATTTTATAGGGCTTTTTATTTATTTGTTTAATTCACAAAAAGGGGATTAAAACCCCCAAGTTTTTAGGAAGAGAGGGTATGGAGAAGCTTGGATACGTGGCATATCATCATTGGAAAGCAACACCTCATCTAGCTTTTTCCACCAATCAGAAAACAAGAAAGAAGCACAACTAGCACACGGATGCCACGTTGGCAATCCGTGTGCTATTGTGAATCATATCAATCGTCCGATCAAAGAAAGAGAGAGAAGATTGAAGATCAATGATCCAGAATCAAAAGGGATATTCCCTAGAATATGCGAATATTCGCTCAAGGAAGCCCTTGGGGGGGGGGGGGGCTATAAATACCCCCAATTTATCCTGTATTTTCATCCTTCTTTTACTTTAAAGTTACTCTGTAGAATTAGTTGCAGGAATTAAATATTGTAATTTCTTTTTAAATCTTGTAATTTTGCTTGAATTTAATAAAAGTCATTCGTTTGATTTAAGTGGTGTTTTGTCTCTTTTATTTCCTGTTTAAATTGATATAATAATTAATCTCAACAAACTTTTTCAACACAGTGATGTTTATTATATTAAACATGAGTTAATTGATAGCTCAGATTTAATATAAGAAGTAAAATAGGATTAAATACTTTCCCTACTGGAAAGTATTCACAAAAATAAATTGTTGGTTCGATTATCTCTTGTTGATACTACTTGGTGGTTCGAGTAATGGTGAATGGTGGTTCGAGTTACGGTTCATAGGCAGCACAGCGCTGACCTACTTCCCAATGGATTCTCCAAAAGGTGCCAAGTCTTTTTCATTGTTGTGATAAATTGTTTCCTGTTGATGGTTCATGTTTATGTCGTTTTTTTTCTCTTTTCTGCCTGATTTATATCTGTTTAGTGTTTTATAATGTATTGTTATATGTGGTAATTGATATTAATATATCGCTTGAGTCAAGTTTCATTGCTGAGATTTTGTACTTACTAGTTATAGTTTCTGAGCATTTTGGGTCTGGTTGTGTTAATCTGCCTAAGCGTTATTGAAATAATGATGTTAGATTAGGGTTAGTGAGTCGTTTAGTATGATGGTATGCTTAAATGAATGTCTAGTTTAATTAGTTGGTCTATTAAGTTATGAGTTCGTATGGGATCTGCTTATGTTATCAGTTATGTACTGCTTGACTTCGATTGGTAAAGCTTGAACTGATTCGATTAGAGGATTTTTATTAAGATTTGTACGATTTAGATGAGTCTGTTTATAATATATTTCTGAGTTTTTGTTTACATTTGGTTTAAACTGTATTGTTATATCTAAGTTTGGGGATCTATTTTTGCCTGCATAAGCTTGTAATTTCACTTTGAGTTAGCTGATAAATAGGCAATTTATCCAAACTTTGCTAAACATGGATTGTTTTTAATATCAGTTTGTATCTGGTAATGTTTTGTTGAATAATCTGCTTAACTGGAGTATTGATTTTGACTGCTGAATCTCGTTTTTTTATTTGATTGTTGTGTTGAAATTTCTGCATTATTGTTCATATTTAAGCTTATCAGTTCAACTAACTGATAAGCCCAAATAAACTGTGACCTCACAGCTTAAGCTAAAAAGCTTCACAAAGTCTTTCCTAAGACTTCTTTTTCAGAAATCTGTCAAAAAGATTTAATTCCAAAAATATACCACTTATGGGGCTCGAACCCTTGACCTAAACTTTGTATGCCCAGCGTGTTAACCAGTTGAGCCAAGAGCTCTTTTGATTATTATTTCAGGATACTCATTTAATATAGATTAGTAGTATTTTGGCAGAGTTTTTACTTATTAACTTTTATTTTCTTTTAATCCGGTTCTTTTTAATAAATCTTTAATTAATTTTTATAAAAGTAAGCTTTAGTTTAATAATAAATAAAATAGATTAAATATAAAAATAAATAAAAATGTTTTTATTTAAATGTTTAATTAGTTAATTTTTATAATTAAATTTTAAATATTAAATAAAAATAGTTTTTAAATAAGATTTGTTTTTAAGAAATTTGTTTTTAAGAAATTTGTGATAAAGTAAATTAGTTTTAAAAGCTTAAATAGATTTTTTAAATAGATTAAAAGTTTTAGATTATTAAATAGATTATATTTTTATAGATAATTAAAATAGTTTAAATTTTAAATAGTGTTAATTTTCTAGTAAGTAAGATTTTTAAGTTATTAAGTGTTTGTAGAATTTTCAATAGGCGGGGTTTACGATTCATGCACTTTAGGTTTATTTTAAATAGATTAAAATTTGTAGGTTTAATTTGTAGTTTAAAAACCGAAAACCAATTCAAATCGATTGTCCAAATCAAAACAAAACGTCTCAAATTCATTAGATCTTCGTGTACAACGAACTCGACTCACTCACGTGTTTAATTGAATTCGTCATTGGTATTATTAGACTATTACTTTTTCCTAAAGGTAATTTTCTAATTTACCCTATAACGTATCTAATTATCACTATACTATCCACGACACATCACGATTCTTTTCTCAAAATACGAGTCAGAACTCATAACTCCAGTATGTTTCGAAACCAGGCCCTCAGTAATTCAAGGGACCCTTCAGAAAGGGGTATACCCATTCTATTATGCCACGCAGGAATCAGATCATTAAAAATTCTGTCACCACCACTAGAGTATTATTCAGATTAAACACGTAGTGTTCATTCTGTGAGGTTACAAACGAACACATTCCATGAAGAGTCGCCATGTTTACTTCACATGTTCCTATGCCAGCTTTATTTTAAATCAGGTAGTTACCTGTCTCTCAGCCAGAAAAGACTCCACAGTACCAACCATGGTTATTAAAGTTATCATTTCAGTTAACGACAAGGTCCGTCTTACTAAATCCCAAATATATGTTCATTATATTTCTGCCAGAAAAATAAGTACAAATTGTTTCTGCCTTACAAGCGCATGACTTAGCAGTTCCTAGCTACGAAGACTGTCTAGCCACCAATTATAAATTCCCTTCTGAAATTCCTTAAACTCATGACCAACAGATTACTCCAGAGCTCCCGAACGTAATCTCAGAAAGTTTTTTTTTAAATTCCTTTCTAACCACGAAACAGAATTCTACATAGATCTTGTCTAAAGTACATAACCTATTTTCAGAACTCTTTATCGCAGGGCTTCAACTGAGTTTAAAAAAATTATAGTATTTGCTGCAAGAATTACTGGAATGAGGCTTTATTCGCCCTGGCGCACCACCAGGAAGTGCACCATTCCTGTCTATCAGAAAGAAGGCCGGTAGCATGAGATCATGTATCGAGCACCAAAAAATTTACCAGATCGCCATTCTTAATCGATGTTGCATTCCACGTATAGAAATTTTATCTGATCTGCTGCGATGTCTTAAACATTTTCAGAACAATTTCCGATCATGTTACCATCAGAGGTGGGAGAAAGAACATGATGTTTCCAAGACTGCTTTTGCACACGTTATGGTCTTTCCAAATTTTGATTATACTTCCGAGCTCCCTAATACTCCAACTATAGTATGAAATTCTTGAATAAATTTTTTCCATGATTTCTCAGACAAAGTTGTCAGTACATTCATTGATAACATTCTGATCTCCTAAGAACATGAGAATAATCTTTTCACGACCCCGCAGATTCTCCGATAGGAGAAAATTATATACGCAACTTTCCAGAGGTGAGTTCCAGATGAACAAAATTCTGAGCCACCATATTTCAGCAGAAAGAAATTTCAGACAATCATGCGAAGGTGAAGGCCATCACCTGATGGTCCCGACTGACGCCTGTGAACGAAGTACAAAATTTTCTAGAACTCAATTGACTGCTACCGCAGAAGCTGCTGACAGTTCTCACTAAAAAAAATAAAAAAAAAATAAAAATTTCCATGACTATTCAACCAGATTTCCACCAGAATGTCCCATAATCCCTGGCAGAATCTTGACAGAAGCAGTATCACACATTGATGAAGCTATGTTCATATCTAGATGCCTGACATACCACTGGTTCAAGATAGAACGCCGTCATGTTAGTGAGTTACTACAATCCTTAGAAATTTCTGAGCAGAAATGAGACGAAATCTCATGAAATTGTTATCAGTTACCACAGACTTACAAAAGTATGGTACTATCTAAGTCATCGTTAACCATGTCATCAGTCTGCGCGGTTTCTTTCATCCAAAGGGATTACACAGTAGCGGACTTGCAGAAAATTTAGCAGTAAATTATTCGAATTCAAGGTATTCCAACGACCATTATATCAGACAAAATATATGTTCACGATCACGTATATGTTTACGTTCACTTTACGTTCACTTTACGTTCACGTTATTTTCACTTTCACGTCTACGTCTTATTCACAGTATGATACTGTCTCAGTGCATCTCATGATTTAAGTTCTCGATTCGCATTCATGACATTGTTCACGTTCAGGTTCGTGTTCTATCTCCGTGGATACGTTCCAGGTCTGGCACCGGAGTTGGTCACAGAAAGCTTAAGAAACCAGACTCAAGTTAGCACAACTTTTCCATACTCAGGCAGACGTTTCACGTCTCAGGCCGTATTGTTTGGCATTCTTTTCCGCAGTCAGCCTATATTCATGATATGTCCTAGTATCACGTTCACAGTATGTTTCACTTATCACTTTCATCATATATTCCATGCCAGCGCTCCTAATATAATTATGAACCACGTTCACAATTGCTCACTTAGCATGTTCACAATTGTTCACGTAGTTCGTCCCTATATATTCTCAGCAGCTTGCTCAGAGATATAAATGTTATTTTTTTAGGATAATTGTACGTACCGTTTCATGTATACTACATGCTATAGCTTATTCATTCAGGTTCAGAAAATCCATCTTAAGTTTAGAACCAGAAACTATTCAGCATCATCAGGATAGGGTCATCAAGACCAAGATTTGTTCATTATATTTAGACCTTTGAAGGAATCGTTTCGAGCGGGAAGCCACTTGAAACGGAGGAGTCCATCCGGATCTCTCATCCTTTTCCTTCAATAGATCCAATTAAGTTCTTTTAGACATGTTACATTCCATGTTCTTTTCAGCAATGTCACATTCCAGGTTCACTTCAGTCATGCCAGGTTTATACCTATCAGCAGCATTATGTCTTAATTAGAAGACAAATTATCCTTCAGCTTATTTGTCTTTCAGTTTACGTGTTCTTTCAGTTCTTATAACTTCATCAGCTTATTACCTTTAATTCGAGGACGAATTTCTCCTTTTTAGAGGAGAAGAATTGTAAAACCCAGTATAGTGTATCCTTAATTCGGGGACAAATTATTTTCTTTTAGAGGGGAAGAATTGTAAAACCCGTATTTAAATAGTTAAAATATTAAATACGCAGTTTTAATTATATAAAACTATGCAATTATTCAGGAAAATAATTATTACGAACGTATATACGTTAAGTACGCATAATTAAATACGTTTCAGAAAGACTAAAGACACGCGAAAATTTATCACGAAAGTATGTAAACAATTTATAGTTTTTTTTAAAAAAAGGAAAACTATATAATATTTGAAAGGGGCGGTTTGTAAAATAAAAAAAAAGGAATTTGGGCTTAGGCCCATTTTATACAAAAAAAATAAACATGGGGGTTACCCCCTTTGGTAGCATTCAGACGAAAAAAAGGGACGAGGGTTAGGGTTTGAGTTGCCGCCACAATAAAAAAAAGAAGAGATCAAGAACAAGGAGATTCGGATTTACTCTATTAATCATTGGTCATGTATGTTCTTACCAAATCCCTGAACGTATAGGTAATTCTTCCTTTTCTTTTTGTGCTTTGATCTCGAAGTTATGTTCGACAAAGAATCAGTTGGGTTCTAATGATTAAACATGTGATATCCAAGCAGGGGTGTCGGGCTTTTGGAGAACTTAGGCAGAACCGAGACCAATTGGTCTCGGTGTGTGTGTTTGTGGCCAGCCGTGACCCTTCAAGGGCTCGGTTGTGTTTTTGTTAAACAGCCGCAGCCTAAGAAACCAGTCAGGGGTGTTTGTTGACCAGTCTGGGGTGTTTGTTGACCAGTCAGGGGTGTTTGGGATTAACTCACAGCAAGGGGGTGTTTGGGTGTATTAGCAGCGGGTAAATGTTTGACAGCAGTGGGAAATAATAACCAATAAGTGGGAACGTAGTAACAAGTCAGTGGGAAGAAATAGACAGAAAACAGTGGCATTTTAGAAGGAAATTAGCGACAGTTTTGCGACAGAACTTTCTGTCGCAGAATTGTTATGTGTGCAGTTTTTAATACTCAGCTTTTAGTGACAGTTTAAGCGACAGTTTTTCTGTCGTAAATTTAATATAGACAGATTTAATATAGTTTGTGGAATTTTTTAGTGCGATCGAGATGGGGGCATCTCGGTAGGCTCGGGATATAGTTTAAACATATAAAACGAAAATTTTTATATTATACCTTTTATGTAATTGTTTTATAAATATTTTAAATTGTATTTTAAATGAGTTAAATTAAAATAGTTTTTAATATTTTAAAAGGGTATAATTTTATTATATGAATTAAATAATTTTGAAAACTTTATAAGTTAGAAAACCTCGTATTATTTACGAGTCACTTCTTATAGTATTAATATCATGTCAGAATACGTTCATACCGTAATTATTATTAGGTCATTAATATTGAAAGAATTAATATAAATTCAGATTCACCAGCTAATATACATACAGATTTCCAAAAATAAAATAGATAAATGAAAAGCCAATAAGATCAGTAAATTAAATAAACGAATATCAGTTTACTTATTCGCGTCCCTTATTCATGTAGCTCGCGTGAAATCGGAGTAGACTTTCCGTCAGTTGATGTCGGTCGGTTACTGGACACGAGGTACGGATTTTCGTCCTTTCAGTAAGGACTTCCTTTCTATGCATGATTAGGATTCCCCGTCTGCAGCCAAATGTTTTTCCCCGTATGTGTTTAAGCTTATCAGAAATCATGTTAAAAACGAAATAAGTTGCCTGAGCATTATATACAAGCACGACCATTTTATGTACTAGTTACGGAGGTACCGTAACCACGGCACTAGAGGCACCAGTGTCGTAACTCACATGCAGGAGATTGATATCCTGCATCGTCCCACTCATGTTCAGTTTGGCCATTTTTTATATGTATGTTTAGTGGGGCGTATGGATGCATCCTAGGCTTATCAGTTTACAAGTTATCAGGGTGAATGTGGTGTGTGCTCTACATCCTTCACATTGGAGCTGATCCCTCCACCCAGCACAGTATTTAGAGGTCACCCCTCTACAGTTATTTAGAGGTCACCCCTCTACAGCATGACGAGGTCACCCCTCCAGTTATTCATGCACGGTTGTTACAACACGTGACCTATATAAGCTCTGACAATTAAAATACAGTAAATGCATGTTTTCAGATTTAATAGTTATAATGCAGTTTCAGTATGTATGAACCAGGTTTCTCAGATTTTATATAGAGTTCTACCACATGTTACATATCAGTCTCATAGCTTCATTTGTTGTCATCTATTCCATTACTTTCAGTGCATTCTTATCATGCTTTATATCCGTTCATTGAGCGTTATGCTCAGCCGTAGTTCCCTTTCATGTTCTAACGACAGGTACACCAGGACGCTCTTAGGATTCTGAGAGCATGTGCATTTGGATGGAAGCTATCCAGACTTCTTACTTTATGTACTTACATTATTCTGCATATTTGGGACATTGTTTAGTCCTTTCCTTCAGTATTTTACTTTTCATGTTTTGGGCTTATGTTGGATTGCCGATGTTTGATTCCAGTATTTCCTTTATGGTCAGTTGATGTTTTAGGACATTTACCTTATGCTTTGATGACACGCCATAAATATACGTAACGGTCCATTTATCCAAGTGGGGTGTTACAATACACATTTGTGTTTCGAGTTTGTCTCGGTTGTATAATTAGAGACTTATCATGAGATTTGTGTTGATTGTGATGATGATAGGGAGATAAGAGATGGTTTGACAGTTTTATTATGAGATGGTTTCTACAAATTTGGGAGTATCAAAAAGATATATGCGGAGTAATCTGTGTGAGATTAGGTATTTTGTGACCTAATGTTTAGGTTAAGATGTTTTATCACTCTAGGGATGGATCAGGTATAATACTTTAGTCATTGGGCCTCTTAAATCAGAAGCTGATCGGATCATGTGAATTTGGTTATATCTCTTTTTATGGGCTTTGTAGAAACAAGAAGGGGGAGGGGTTGAATAGTTTTTTTAAAATTTACTTGTTTAAAGTTCGGTTTTCAAAAATCATTTTTCAAAACTTAGACTTGAGTGATTATGTGAAATCTTATTATGCACAATATAAACAATGGATAATAGATCTAAACTAATAATCACAATTATATGCAAACAAAGAATAATGAATGTAAAGAGATAAGGAAAATAAAGATCAAACCAAACACCAAGGATTTATAGTGGTTCGGAAACGAATCTCACTCCTCGTTCCTACTCCACTCCTAGAGTACTCCTTACTCATATTTCACTAATCAACAAGCTTCTTAAGGTGGATAAACCGTACACGTCGCTTAACCAGTTTCTGACTCTAAGCTAAAAGTCAAGCCCTAATCTTAGTTAGGACAAGAAAGTGCATTGTTTTGCCACTTCGACGCCTTTCTCACTAAAGTTGAACCTATGATGTGGCAAGAAGCTTTTACACAATCATGTTAAATAGAAAATATGCAAGAAGAACTTAATGAATTTGAACGTCTTGATGTATGGGAACTTGTCCCATGTCAGGATAAAGTGATGTTACTCACTTTGAAATGGGTTTACAAGGTGAAACTCGACGAGTTAGGCGGAATATTAAAGAACATGGCTCGATTAGTAGCTCGTGGGTATTGAAAATTATTGGGTATCGACTTTATGGAATCCTTTGCACCCGTTGCCTGTTTGGAAGCAATTAGACTATTCCTTGCTTACGTAGCCCATATGAATATGATCGTCGATCAGATGAATGTTAAGACGACGTCTCTTTAATGGTGAAATCAAGGAAGAGGTCTATGTTCAACAACCGCATGGTTTTGTGAATCCTAAATATCCTAACCATGTGTATAGGCTTAAGAAGGCTCTCTATGGGTTGAAACAAGCTCCACGCGCGTGGTATGATCTATTGTCGCAATTACTCATTACGGAAGGCTTCTCAAAAGCCAAGGTGGATCCAATGTTGTTCATTAAGAAACGAGGGAAAGACATGATTATGGTACGAATATATGTTGATATTATAGCCTCGGCCAAACCTTATCAGATGAATTTGGGACACTCATGTCTTTAAAATTTAAGATGTAAATGATGGGTAAGGTATCATTTTTCTTAGGACTTTAGATATCTCAAAGTCCCAGAGTGTCACACCCCACCATGGAGGAATATGGGGCGTGATGTATGGATATCATCACAACAATAGCGTGTCTATAGAGATAACTAAATGAAATGGAAATATCATAAATGGTGACACAATGTCATGAAGATATCTCAAACAATGTAGGCGTCTAGGTAAGTAGGTAATAGGTCTACCTCTTACCAAAGACACCTGCATTGTTTGAGATATTTTCATGACATTGTGTCACCATTTATGATATTTCCATTTCATTTAGTTATCTCTATAGACACGCTATTGTTGTGATGATATCTATACATCGCCCCCATATTCCGCCATGGTGGGGTGTGACAGAACGGTATAAGAGCCAATGGTTATAGATAATTAGATTTCCTAGCCTAGTCTATTGCTTAAGGATCCCTGCATATAGGCGTCATAGGATTACGTGTGGTCTTGATTGTATTTTCCTAAATTTTATTTTTTGTGAATTTTGACTAGTATGAGTTGAACTGTAGCTGCCCATACCTAGTCACCTGTTAATTTCTGTTTTGCTTTTGATATATAAATTAGTTTCACCATAGTAAGTTATTTGGTGTACCTAATGTATAGTATTTTTCTTTTGATGTTTAAGTCATGTTCCCTAAGAATCATGTGGTGATTCGAGTTACTAGGAGTAGGTGGATAGGAAGGATTTTAAGTTGTTTCCACTCTTATTGGCGACATGAATTATAACTGATTATGATGTTGTGTTGGAGTTTGTCTATGCTGTTTTAGCTAGACTATGGATTTATGTATTCCAAAAGTTTGACTATATTATTTTAATAGATGGAGTTTTGGACCTTATTGTTTATGTGGTTATGAGCTTATGTGAGTATATGGATTTATGTGTTATATGTTGTATTGATACTTATAAGTGTCATCATAGGAGGGAGTGCATTGAGGAAAGGGTAATTGTATAAGTATGGTGGCCAACATAGTTATACAAATACCACAACTTCAATGGGTTCTCAAGTATGATTGCATGAAAGAGGGTTAGTACATGCTTGTATATGATGAGATGTGGATTTTTGGGTATATGTATAATATATGGGTTTATGTAACGGTTGTCTACCATATGGCTATTTTTGAGTGTGTTATATGTTTTGGGTTATACTCATGTTGTGTGATTATGGGGTCACACGATATGGACTGGTTTTAGTGATTGGTTTTATGCCTTGTGGTAAGATGGTGATTACTCGTATGGAAAAACGAGTGTATGACGCGATTGACTGATCTGACATGTCTGGTAACGAGTATCTTTTGGGTGATTTAATAGGTATATATATGCGGATGTATATATACTAGTATGTGTTAAGTTATGATATATGGTCGTTTAGTAGTTATTATAACTTGAACGTACCTTGTGTTTGCTCGTGTTTTATGGTGCTAGAGTTTGATGGAGTTCCAACGACGTTTTGAGTCTTTTGATGTGTGTTTACATTCGGGTATGTATTTTAATTAATGAGAACTACTAAATTTTCTTACAAATAAGTGTGGCTAATTATAGGAAAACGGTTTTGGAAATAATTTGTAAGTGTATGGTATGATATCGTGACTTACATATTTTTTTTAAGTTTGTGGTAGTAAGCTATAAAAAAATTATTTTTTTAAGTTTGTGGTAGTAAGCTATAAAAAAAATTATCTTGAAAATAATTGGATTAGTTTTCTATGTAACATGTGATAATACATTTTAAAGGGGTAAAGAAATTATACAAAAATTTTCTTAAGTGGAGTTAAAATTTTTGAAGTATTTAACTAGACGGAAAGAGTAAAAAGGGAGATTTTATTATAGTAATGATAATAATAACACCACACCTTGTAAACGTGTAGTAGTTTAGTTATAACCAGCCTAAATGAATTTAATAAAATAATGATAATAATAATAATAATATAGAATAAAATGAAAAAAACATTGTATTTTATATACATGTATTGGTTTCATAATAACAAGTGAAATAAGTTTAATATGGGTAAATAAGATAATGTTTAGAATAAGATTATAGTATACTAACTAGTTGATATCTTTGATAAAATAATGAAGATAAAAGATGAGTTTATTGTTCAAAACGAGTATGATTGATTTTAGTAGTATTAAAGTTTGGTTCTTATGAGAAGTAACTAAATGGGGCGTAAGTTTAAAATTTTCTGAGGTATCGAAATTTGGTAATACTAACCGTGACGAGTCTAATTTTTCGTTATTGGCACACTCCATTGAATCTTTTGGATTACATTGTTTCGTCTTCAGTTGTTTTGGCTAGGGTTCATTATGGTTGATCTTTCGGTTTACCCTATATTTATTATGAGACGCGATCGTTTGGAATTCTTTTGGTACACGTCATGGTTGGTTTAGTTATGCGGTTGTGGAAACGTTAGGATGAGAGGATAGAGTTGGGTAGTATTACTTATGGTTAGATATTAGAATGCAGAGATGTGTTTTGGTTTAAAGGTTGTGTTGAAGAAATGATTAAGATTTGTGGAGTTTTGAAACTTAGATTGGTTACGGGAATAAGGGAGTAAGTAAAGTTAGTTGACTGGTCGTGGGAACGAGATGTCATGCTATGAGAAGTTGGTTGAAGTACCATTAGGAGATTGATGAAAGTACCAGCGGATGTGAGGGTAGAGTAGAAATTTTCTACTAATGGAAAGATTGGGCAAATAACATGCAAGGGAATTGATATAGTTATGGAGGAGAGGTAGTAGTAGACACGTGAAGGAAACACATGGATGTGAAAGAATTATTGGTAGGAGGCTGATTAATGGTGATTACAACAAGTAAGGAAGAGTGAGCCATTGAGGGGTTGAAGTACCTTTAGAAATAGTGTGGTAGATGAGTTGAAGTTAGAGGCTACTAGGTAGTGTGAAGTTCCTAGGTAACATCATAGAGACGAGAAGGAGTGCGTGAAGAGCTACATCGTGAATCAAGGAGCTGAAAGGACTACATGCCGGCTGCTAGAAGGAAGCAAGAGATTTCAAAGGAATCACAAAAGTTGCAAGGACTGGAAAGGTGAGAAGCACTATGATGGGAATCTCCGTATGGTTCGTGGCGAAGAAGGACAGATCGAGTACCGGAGTGGAGTTACAAAGAGCTGAACTAGTGCATCGTGATGAATTGAATACATAACATGGGAGATTAAGAACTCGTGGAGGTAACAAGGGGAGTCGAGTGACTACGCGGATAGAATTTTTTGGCAATCAATATCGAGGGATGAGTAGTGAAGCTGAGCTGAATAAGTTAATGGAGAAGTGATTAGAGAGTCGGTTTTGTGAAGGTGTTATGAAAGATCTTTGGAAGAGGTAGTTATGCATTATCCAATGCACTAGCGATTTCCATAGATTTAATGAATGAAGTATGGAATTTCTGTTGGACGGGATAGTGTAGGAATTAGGGAGAACCATGGAAGGAGATAACTAAGTATTCCTAGAAGATGATGATTGAAAGTACCTCATGTTCCGTGCAAGATCAAAATAGAAGTATGAGATTTGAATAAGAATTTAAAATATGGCTTAGTTTAGACAAATGGAAACTAATATGGGTATAAGATGAGAGTGTGATTCGAATGGGATCACATAAAACTCTAGTCTGTCCCTATTAGGAGGGAGTAGGAGAACTGAACGTGAGGAAAAACAAGTGAAGCTACTTGGAAAATTTTTGAGGTATAGATGACTTGAAAGACGGGAAGCATAACATCGTGATGTATGTCATGAGCTGAGGAAAAAGAAGGAAGTGTGGATAGATGCGAATCATGAATGAAATAGGTTGAGATAGGAACCGAAGGTAAAACTTTGGTATAGCCTAATGAGTAGACTAAGGCACTAAGCATGCTAATATTGTTATAGTGTAGAAAGGAAATGGTACTGACCTATACTGTTTGATTGGAAGGCTTAGTATCGATAGTCGAATGGTTGAGGAGTTATAGATGTGATGTGTCATGAGAGACGAAGGGCTTGGTCTAACTGAGACAAGATGAGGAGCACTATGACCTTAAAGGTAAGACATTGTGTAGGTATAAAGGAAGTGTTGAGTTTCAGGGAAAAAAATCTTTCATGGAGAAAAGTGAGAAAGACCTGTATAGGTGCTACTAATGATCTATCCAAATTTTATGGAAGTAGTTGTAGCATGGGTTTGGATGGCAGTTGATAGACTAACTGAGATAACCGTCCTTTTGGTGATGTGTATAAATCATAAGTTGATTTGGATTGGAAGAGCCTCGTTGTGATAAACTAATCAATATGTGAAATATCGTCATAGGTAACGTGTGTAAGGAAATTGGAATTTTTAAGTAGTTTGCGGTATGGACTAAAGGGAATTGATGAACATGATTGGATATGAGTATATCCAGCTAATTGGAAAATGATGGACGAAGTGGGAAATTGATACAAGTATAGGAGTCGTGTTGAAAGCTTGGGTGACTGATTTAGAGGGATATGGGAAACTCGTTAGCGATGTCTGAGTTTTCATATAATGATAGTTATCATACTAGAAGTCGATGAATGCCATTTGAGGCACTATATGGAAGGATAGGGTGAGTTGTCCTTATGGTGGACTAAAATTCGTGAAAGAGACTACTAATGTGGAAATGGTGTTTGTGGAAAGGATGAGAGTAACAAGAGATGATATGTTGAAAAAGAGAAAATCACTAGAGTTTAGTGACAAAATTATGTAGGAAGTTTCACCTATAGTAATGGGTGGCATGTTTTGGTAAAAGGGAAAAGTTGATGACGAGTTTTGTAGGTCCATTTATGATATTTGGAAAGATTGGACCAATATCTAATGGGTATAGAATTATCTAGGGAATTGAATGGTATACATGATATATTTCATGTATTAAGATTGGTAAATGTTGTTTGAGAATGCGTATTTGCATGTACGGTTATTCGGGAGTTGTGTTAATAAGAGTCTCCGTTCTATCAAAGAGTCATTTGTGAGATTTATTGGCTGTGAGGTCAAGAGTTTGGGAATGAATTTAAATATTGTTGGTTAGTATATGTGGTATATTGAGTCATGAACTAAGGTACACATGGAAATGAGAAGAGTTCATTTTGAACAGGTATTCTCATGTGATTTGTTGTTTATGTGTTTGATCCTAAGGAGTAAATCTCGGGACGAGATTTCTATTAGGAGGGATTAATGTGACAACCGCGGTTTTGAGGTTCGTCACTTAGTTTTATTTTGTGCAAGTTACGTGTCTTTACGTGTTTATGTGCTAATTGGTGTGTATAGGTTGTGGTTTGGATATCGTTTCGGGTACGGGGTACATTGTGAGTGAAACGATGTGTGATGATTTCATGTTCATGAGCTCACAAGGTAGTGACTATGAAATGAGATGGTGTTGTATAGTGGTTTTACGTATACGTATATGTATTATAGAAAATCATATTTTTACAGTTTAGGGTTTTGCATTTAGGGGTCTCGGAAGAGGTATTAAGTCACGGGAATAATTTACGGGATGATTTTAAATCATTTAGGACTTAGTTATATAGTTTATATTATATTCTAAGAGTTTTTATAAAACTGTATATTTTTACGTCTTTTACGGTATACGCGTAAATTTGACTAGTTCTGCGGTTTTGGGGTTTCGGAGGCATTAGGAGCTGAAATAAATTAAGGGAATTTAAGGTAATAATAATTAATAATTAGTTACAGTAATATAATTGAAAAAGTCGGCCATATGGTATTAGACTTGGTTTTGGGCCGAATTTTGCTTAAGGAATGAAAGGGGCCCACTTTGAGTACTATTAAGCCTCATGGTTAGTTTTAATTACCCATACTAATCCCTTTAGCCCCAAAACGATTTTTCCTTCTCCGAAACTTAATATCAGTCGTGATTAACAATGGTGGATAAAGAAAACCCAATTATTCAATTATGGTTTAAGGTATGCACTAAAACTATGCTTAATTAACGTTTAATTTACGTATGTAACCTAATATGATGGATTAGGGTTTGACATTCATAATTTTTTATTAGATTTTGTTAATAATCTGTAATTAATGATGTAATTAATGGGTTTTTATCATTGTAAATTGTTTTTAGGTTTTAATTAGGGTTTATGTATGATTAATTAGATTAATTATGAGAAAATCATTTTAAAAACTGGGCAGAATTTTAGGTCACTTGTTTTAATCATATCTAGAGTTCTACACACTTTTGAGTTGAGATCAAAATACCCCTTAAAGGTAATTGAGTTGGCTTTCAAATGCAAGAAACGAGAACTAAATTGGAGGTCTGAAAGTGGGTTAAAAACAGGTTACAACAGTCGGAGGTCAAAACAGTTTTGAAATCAGTCGGGTTTAAATTAATGTTTTAAGATGGTTAGGGTACTTAGGAGTATAATTGGACCTTCAAACTAACACGAGACTTAGATTATATATTAAATAAAAGATCTTGTGGAGGGCTAAACAAATGGGTTAGGGTAAGACCCTCTGATCATAACAAACTCTTCATATGTTCAAAATCAGTAAATTCTGGATAGGTAAAAGTATATATATATATATATATATATATATATATATATATATATATATATATATATATATATAGAGGCCTTAATAGTAGCTTTAAGGTTGCGTCCAAAGGGGAGAGTTAGCTAACATATGTAAGGGCATAGGGTTTCTTTTATAGGGCATGTTATTTTGGTTAAAGGGGTGTTCGACTAATAGTTTTAAGTATGAAAAACAGGATTGTTTTGGGTTAAATGTTAACGAGACGAGTTATGAACTAAACTAAGTTAAGGGCTTTATATAGGGGTGTAATGAGATTAATATGGCATATAAATAGGGTTAAGTTGTAGGCGAATGTTAGATATCCATCATAGATTGATGATCCATTTTGGTATGTGGTTCATGTCTTGATTGTATACGTTTGTGTGTTTAGATTCGTGCTAGAGCGCGGGTACTTGGAGAAGCTTGTTCAGGTGAGTTTCATAGTCCCATGTCTTTTTATGGTTTGATTTCCAGATGGAATGGAAGAGACACTGTATGGTTTTGTAAAGAATGCTGTGAATGTTTTTATGGTTTGTGATGGACTTGTGCGTACACTTATGTGATTAATTGCTATGTGATTCTTGATTGTGTTTATGATTTGGATCGGGGGACACGTACCGTCTCAGTTATTGTGGTTTGACTTGGTACCAAGGGGATGTGGACAAGGCGGGGCCTTGGGATTGGTTCATAGGTGTATGGGCGCCTATAGGACCATGGTTATTGGTAAGGCTTGGAGCCTTGGACTTGTAGTTATAGTAGTATTTTCCTTTGCTATCGTTATTTACTTTCTTTGCTAGAATAAATTTTGTATAAAGTGGTTTTAATTTTTCAAAGTCATGAATCTTTTGACTTAACCCGAGTTTACTTATCCAAGTTTACTCTAGTTAGTATCCTTAACGTGTTTAAGTCAAGTTTTGCTAGGCTTTTATATAGGGAACTTTAAAACGCGAAAGTCTTAACTCTTACGGGTTAAGAACAAGAACTTTTCGCAAGTTCCTATAATTGATCCTAGAAAGTCGTTTATCAAGGGAACTTTAAAATGAGAATTCTAAACTTGAAAGAGTCTAAGAATTTGCAAGATCTTATAGATGACTTGAAAACCCAAAACTTTGATTTAATTGGCTAAGCATCCACGAGTCTCATTCCTTGAGATTTTAAATTGTAGAGAACGAGAGATGATAGAGTCAATTATAAGTTTGGTATTCTTTCATAAATTTATGTGAGTTGATTATAAGCTTTTTCTCCCATCGCTTTCTAATAAATTTAAATGCAATAAATAAGGTTGTACGATTTGAAAAGTTACTTAGCTTCTAGCACAAGATCATTTAAAAGTTGCTCGGTATTAATTAGAGTTCATATCCAAGGCATAACTTATTGAAGCGGGATGCGAAGATTGGCAAGTCCGAAAAGGTCCTAACAAGACATGAGGACTACATTTTGTTACTAAAGATCCCAAGTGATGTGAAGAATCATTTATCAAAAATCAATATGAAGGATCAAGACACACGACGAAAAGCAAATACTCCCTTAAAGATCATGGAGAAGTCTATCCAAAAAGGCCCTAACAAGGTATGAGGATAAATAGATCCAAGTCCTAAAAGGAGGCGGATCGTTGTATATCAAAATCCCAAATAAAGATTGGAGAAAAAAATGAAGAAGTCGTGGTCCAAATATGAAGAATCTCTCAAAAAGTTCAAGTGAAGAAATTCCTATTATGAAGAGAAGACAATTATTTCATGAACGTCTCTCAAGATTTGAAGTATGAAGTCAATGCCAAACATCGATCCGAGAAAGGTCTCAAATCGTGAAGCGAGTTATGCCAAGATATGAACTTTATGAGGTCCCGAGAAGCAGGTTTAAAAGATTTTGTCCTTTAGCTAACTATTGATTAAATCGTCCTACTTTATTTTCAACCTAAATAACTATCGAAATAAGACATCAATGCATCCTCGTGATCATTCAAGACAACAATAAAATATAAGAGATACACCTAGGAATAAGGGAGTCTAAGTGAATAATTGGGACACATGAGTTTGTGTTAGTTTGCTAACTTATAATAACAATGATCTCGTTTTTAAGCTTGGTTTGGGGAACGTGAAACTTGAGGATGATAAACATTCATGACAATCCAAAGCCTCAATGTAAGTCTTTAATCTCTTTATTTGTTTTTCTTCCTTTAATTATGTTTAATAAAGGCCAAGGCAGGTTAATTATGATGAAAAATGTAAATCTTGCTTTGTAACTAATGATTTGCATGAGGGCATTGCAATGGTCAAGTGTAGGGGATTTGATAGGTGTGAAAACACCCATCCTTTTACCACTTAATTATAATAATAACCAAGCCAAAACGTGTATTTTATGTCGTAAATGTCGGAATTATGCGTGGTTTGTGATTTTATTGTGTTTTAAGACCAAAAGATGAAAAAGGGAGAAAACACAGGCTTTCACGGGTTTTTATCGAAGAAAATGAGAAAAGACGAAGTCAAAAGATCAAGAGTGCAAAAAGAACGGAAGTCCAAGGCCTATTCTGAAGATTTATCGAAGAAAAAGTCTAAAGACGGAAGTTTAATGAAGTCGAAGAACCAAGTCTAATTAAAGAAGAAAATTATAAGACGAGTTCAAATTATATCGACAAATCTCGAGACGACGTCGAGAAAGAAAAAGAATTTAAATCAAGTCGAGACAAGAAGAAAGAAGGAAGAAAGCACCAACATTTTACTCCTCCTATAAATACCCTCCTAATGTGTCATTAGGAGGTGGTTAGTTAGTTTAGATTAGGAGTAGTGTAGTTTTCACTTTCTCTCTCTAGTTTTCACTTTCTTTCTCTAGTTTTTCTTAATGTTTATCAAGCTTTTTCATTAATCTTGTACTTTTGAATCTTTAATCTTTATCTTATTTCAAGTTTTTTACAATCATCTTCTTCTACCTTTCTTGATTTTTATTTATGTTTGATTTGAGATAATCCTTGATTTTGTTTAATCTTATTGTTTATTTGATTAAAGAGTTTATCTTTTTGTTCATCTATAAGTTTTAATACGAATTAAGCTTTGAGCTTGACATGTTTATTAGTTTATTTTGTATTTAGCTTATTAGTTTTAAAGTTTTCTAAAAAGTTTTATCCTTTTGAAGTTTGATTTAAATTTTTTGCTTATTTAGAGTCTTGTAAGTTTATTTCGTTCTTATTTAGTTCGTTTAATTATAGTTTGATAAAGTTTTGATTTGTGCTTATTAGAGTTAGCTTATTTCATAGCTTATTTTGAATTTCTTTCCAATCGGAATAGGGTTTCCCTATTCCGATCAGCATTCCGATTAGAGCACTTGTATTCCGATTGTTTGATCGGAATAGGGTTTTTAGCATTCCGACTAGCTTCCCTTTTATTCTGATCAAGGGATCGGAAAGGGGTTTTGAATATTCCGATTAGGATTCCTTTTGGGATTCCGGTTGGACTTGTTTTTCACTACATTCCGATAAGATCATTTTCTTATATTCCGATAGCTTTATTTTCTATTATTCCGATTGCTTTATTTTCTTATATTCCGATAGCTTTAATTTTAGAGTATTCCGATCATTTTTAGTCATTCCGATCACATTCCGACTAGCCACATTCCGATCTTATTCCGGTGGCATTCCGATTAGGATTATTCCGATGGGTTTAATTTCTTGTTTTTACAAAGTTTTTATTAGTTTAGTTTTAATTTCCAAAAATTGCACGCTTCCTAAAATCTCTGTTTTTACCAAGTGTTTTTCTGGTTTTAGAAAGAAAAAGTGACAGTTTTTCTAGATTTGCTTTTAGCCTATTTTAATCACGTTTCACACTTACTTTTAATTAGTTATAGACAACGACAACCTTTTTATTTTCCACCAAGAACGACTGAGTCGCACTCTTAACTAGTAATCAATTCGAAAAGATCGGACGATAACTCTTTTATAACTAGTGAATACCTTGTATTAAATATATCTTCACGACGGCTTTAGATCACGCTCGAATTGAATTTTTGGCTGACAAGCTAGGAATGAAAACTTTCTCGCCTGAGACTCTAAAGGCATTGGCAGTTTAAAATCTTTGAATAGTTTTAATGTAAGCTCGTGTCCGAGAAAATTTAATTTCTCGTTTGTGAGGATAATTTTATCATTGGCGATAAACTTTCCTTTCTTTGAAGCTCGGGTTACAATCTGTCATGTGAGTACAAACCATTTTTTTTATGTAAGCTTAACCGCAAATCCCCTGAGACACTTGATTCGTAGATATCGAGTTCTTCTACAGCCGAGGTTTAGAACGGTATACAATAAGACTACTGCCTCGTTTTTGTTGATCCTTGTTCTCGGTACCTACACTTGCATCAACAATTTGCATACTTTCACATGGGTCATCGATATCTATTTTAGAACCATACGGGGGTTCACAACCAACTTTGGTAGTACTAGAGGGAAACATTCTTCTGTTAGGAACCCATTGAAGATTAATTGATTTGAAAATTCTACCTGTGGGTTGCCACCTAAGATTGGATCTAGGCGACATGGTTTTCTTATGCACATCGGAAGACTTAGCGGTAGAAAATATTTTTCCTCTAGGGTTCCCTCTTTTTGCACGGGAGTTCAACTCCTTCAAGACTTTAGTTAAACAAGCCGCATGATTTGTCGTGAAGACGCTCTTCATGCATACGGAACAAACACCGTCTTTGGGATCCGATAAGATCTAGAATCCTAGTTCTTGCTTGTGTCATTTTCTTAGGTGCATTTACATAGTGATTATTAGGCATGTTATTCGACCTATGTTGTGGCATATTCTTAGAACTGTACATAGAATCACTAGTAGTCTTGTTTGTAGGTTTTGAATAGGCTGATTTAATCACATTAGGCGTAGATAGTGATGGGACCTCTCAAGACAAATGAACCATATCAAATTGGGAGGCAAACCGCGGTCTCAAGTATTTTGGTCGCTCAATTTAAATGCGGTCGGTTGTCAAACAGACTGATTTTTAGGCGGTTTCCCCAAGATTGATGGTTTTTCAAGCTTAGTGTTCACACTAGTTCCCTTGATTTCCTCAGCTCGTTTTTCAGAACAACTATTGCAAAAACCTTTTTATACACCTGAGCCTTTAAAGTCTCGTTCTCTTTAAGTAAGATATCTTGGGATGCAAACTTAGATTCTAGTAAAGTAATTTGTTTCACAAAATTATCTTTTTTGGCTTTAGAATCTTGAATTTTTGGATTTAATTTTCGTTCATGAACAACGTTTGAATTTTCAAATTTTTCAAAATACTTTTCAAATTTATCTGTTTTCTTCGAAAATTCAATTTTGGCATCCTCAAGATCTTTAGATTGCTGAGCTAAAATCGTTTCAAGCTCTTTAATCTTGGAATCAGAATTGGTTAACGAAGCAGTCATAAAACATTTATCATGATTTACTACAACATTCAGAATAATCTCCCCTCAATTATGACTCACATCGGATGAATTAGAAGTGGTATAACTATCACCCTTTTCCATCCCATGTTTGTCATTAATAAGTTCGCAATGCTCAACATGTTGTATTTGTACCGTATTTATAGGCTCTTCGTCATATACGTGTACGGTGTCATCATAAGAGATGCTTGTAACATTCCCTGACGTGCTGCTGGTATCATGCTTTCCTCTTGATTCCATGCTCTTGCAATCTTGAACACTCTTCAAATTGTCAACCGTGTGACCATTCTCCTCTTGCATATGCATCGTAGATTCTTGCACTCCACTATCATACTCTGGTTGAAGTTGTGATCTTTTATAAATCAAAGCCGAAACCGATGTCATGTATTTTAGCAGTGTACCACATAAATCGTGAACCTCAGTATTCGTGTCTCGAAGAAATGACAGATATATCTCAAAATCTTCATATTTAATGATATTGAATAGAACGAAGTGCGTAAATTGTCTCACGAGGACTTTATAAGCATGTCACGATGCAGAGTGATTAAATTCTTCTTTGAAGAGGTGCTCTACTAGTTGGTTCAAGTTGAGAAACATCGAGTCTATGAATGCATTACGATCTTGACCAAAGAGTGCCACAAATTCTCGTCCTACCTTGAGCTTTGTAAGAGTCATTAGATGAAATTTATGTAGACCAAATGAATTTTTGCCACTTTTTCTAGCTTCGTCTTGCATTTGACGCAATTCTCCTCTTGAGACGTCGAATTCAACGGTTCCATTGAAGTCCGATGTGAAGATGAAGCAAGGATTACTTATCGATCGAGCAATGAAAAAAAGTAATTGTGTTTGTTATTGTCGAAAGAACAATACGAAGTTTTACAAATCATGGAGAAACCGAGAAATAAATTCGCGGGATTTTACAAACCACCGATTAAATCGTAAATATTCCAAAGTTCTTGATTCCTTGATTTGTGAAGAAAAGTTGATTAAATCCCCTAATTATGTGTTCTTGGAAAACCAAAAATTCTCCAAGACCAAATTAATTTCGCAATATGAAGCAACAATTTCGGAATATTCAGTGCAAAATCTCGGAATAACACTCTACAAAAGATATCGCAATATAATCTCTGAATATAAATCTCGGAATAGTCAAAATCTCGGAATAATGGCAAGATCTTGGAATAAGGGCAAGGTCTCGGAATATTTCATACACATAATCTCGGAAATATCACAAATAATCTCTAAATGTGACTTAACCTATAATTCAATATATACCAAAGATTTCGGAATGTGTACTCATAATTTCGGAATACGAGAACTCATAATATCGGAATGTGTAAGCTCATAATTTCGGAATGTGTACACATAATTTCGGAATGTGAGAACTTATAATCTCGGAATGTGTAAGCTCATAATTTCGGAATGTTATACCCAGATTTCGAAATCCAAGTTTTCGGAATAATATGCCAAGATTTCAGAAAGTAAAGTTTTCGGAATATTATGCCAAGATTTCAGAATCCGTAATGAAGATCTCGGAATGTGTATTCCAAAATTACAACAAGATTCGCACTGTTTCAAACTATTCCAAGATTATGCAAGATCTCGGAATATGGTGCTGAAGAACCGAATCTCGGATAAAAGACAAGTAATACGAGATTTTGTCACCAAGAATAATCCAAACGCCTAAATTTTTTGTGTTTTTGACCGAAATAAATAACCCATATCACTACTATGTAGATGATTTTTATAAAGACTAAAATATCACAAAAATCAAGGTAACAAACACAAGAACAAACCAATCATCCCATGGATCTTGATACCAAATGTAGGCCTACGTAATCCTTGGATTATCTAATATATGGAAGAGATGTAAATAGAGATAGATAGATGAAGAATTAGAGAGAGGAAGTAGAGAGAGATTGGAGAGAAAATAAGAGAGATTAGATTGAATAATGAAAAGTGTGAGAACCAACCCCTCCTAACATGCTAAGAGGGGGTATATATAGCCCACCCTACATGTGGGCTTTGTGGGTTATATTGTTACATTACTAGATCACGAGTCCATACTAGATGTATCTCGTTGGAGTGACTGGTCCTTCCTAAATACGTACAAACGTATTTCCAACATGGTTTTATGACATTTTTTCACTAATCAAACAGGGACCCCATAACTTGTGAGCACATTGCCATTTTTGCTTAAGGCTGGGCACAACGACCTTGTGCAACCTTGATTTTTCTGCCACGTCAGCTTTCTCTCTCCGACGACCTAGTGCAACCTATTTGCCCCAACAAGGCGACCTAGTTGAAAAAACAAATCAAAAATAAAAACATTACATTTAATAAAAAAATATTACATTTAATTAAAAAACATTACATAATAATTCAAATTAAAAAACATTACAATAAAAAACATTACAATAATACTAGTAATTTAAATTATACGTTTCCTTGATTTCGTCTTTCATTTGTTGCAAAGGTTGTTGGTGGACTAGAGGCAAATTGTGGTTGATTTCTGTGTTTTAAAATAATAAGTCCCTATCCCGTTTCTTTTTTTTCAGCAAGCTCAATTTCTCGACGCTTTAATTCGAGCTCTTCTCTTTTCAAGGCTGCTGCTTCCCAGCTGCCTCCTGCAAATCCAACTCCCGTTGCTTGAAGGTAAAGTATTCATCTTGTTGCTGCTTCTTTTTCCCCCGGCCAATGTCTTTCATTTTCCCCCGTTTGTTGGTTACAAGATCAACAAATGAATACTTCCCTATTGATGACGATGCTGATGACTTCTTTTTAGCTTGTTCATGTAACACTCTCAAATCGGGTCACATTAGCGGAAGGGTCCTTGAGTGTTACTTACTTGATACAATCATACAAGTATAGAAAATGGCTCAAAATGAGTCGTTTTTGATAAAAACATTCATTCATTCATTCAAAAGATAATAATCCATACACGGTCCTAGAAAATTTTAAAAATATTTACAGCACACATCAAAAGATAAAAGTTGTTTTGAATGGGTATATTTTATAAAAGCGGGCCAGAGTCACCAAAATTAAGCAAGCTTCATGAAACAACCTTCCTTGAGTGCCTTCATATGGACTTGAGATAAAACATGCTATAAAGTCAACAAAAATTGTTGAGTGAATCCATAGAGTTTAAATTAAATAAAGAGAACACAAGTATTATGAATAACCTTCTATGGTAAATAATTCATCGAAAGATAATTATGTTGTACGGACATAATTATCGGTGTTATTACATAAGCCTCATGACATTGAACGTTAACATATATTTATTTCATCCCACCAACACACCAGCCAAGTGCGTATATTTCTCTTATACGTATGCATCCGATGGTTCATTACTAGTGTTTCATTACACCATACGATAGCTAGTCGCAATCAGACTGGGCGTCACCCTGATAGATCTATCCATAGTATTAGCATTCTTTCGATTAACAATTCATGATGGGATGTGGGTCTTTTTAAGGCTGTAAGCTAACTTATGTAATAACTTTCTTCTAAGCATACAATCGGGTCCTTGTGTTCTATTTTAAAAACAAGCATTTTATCCCCTCGCGGGTTTTATAAAACAAGTAAATAAATAAAAGTGAGGTTATGAACTCACCTGATATAGCTATCACACGTTGATCAAGGAATAAACTTCCAATAGTCAATACACGACGTCACGAGATATCAATCGCTCGTTAATCAAGAACGAGATACCCAACGATCGACATATGACCGAACGAGACCTATAATGACGAGACGTGTCATAGGTTCGAGACTATACATAAGTCATACATATATGTAAATAGTTCACTTTACTAAGTTTGGATATTGTATAAGTTTCATAAAGCTTTCCATAAGACTTTTGATAACAATTTATCATGTATTATCTCATTATGACCATTAAGCACACTAAAGCCCATTAGTGGCTCATTTTTATGTGACATAAGCCCATTTCGAAGTGATTATTAAACTCCAAACCTATTATTAATATCAGGCCCAATAATGGCCCAATAGCCACTACGAGTGCATGTTGGGCTTTTGTGGCCCAAATCCACTTTATATGCATTACTGGTTCTAAAACGCCTCAAAATGATATCGACTTAATATTTCATGATGGTCGGGTATCGGGTATTCTAATTATCAGTATATAAATGGGTCTCGACTTCCCGATAAGTGTGTCCTACCACTTCGGTTTTTATAAAAATCACCATGTTTTACGTTAAATCAAAATATGGTTGAATTCTAATAATTTCCCGACATGCCTCGTAAATTAGATCGTTTCTCCTAAAACGTAAATAATCTAGATGAGTTATTTTTACCAAAATCAATCTTAACTAATGTAATTTACTTACTATAAGTCCAATTGACCATAATTTACACTTAATTTACCCATTTTATAACTTAAAAGTCATGGCTGTAATTAACAGCCAACTTCAGTTCTACCGTTTTGCCCGTAATTTCCAAACCCTTTATCCGTAGAAAATTATCCGATTCGTGTGTGTTCTACATAAGTTTAGCTAAAACTTTTAGTTTTAAATATTTAGGGGTCAGTATACAACTTTTAAGAGTTTTTGGCCGTGCAAAACTGGTAGATCAGATTCGACACTTTTCACTGTTTTGACCATATCTAATTCATCGGGTATCGTCACGGGACGAGTCACCCGAAAAATCATCACAAAATATTTATTTTTCCAAAACTGAAATTAAATAAACTTCAAAAGATACTAATCATACTCTTTCATATGGTTTGTCTACCGATGGGAAAACAACCCCAAAATTTAATATAAAATCAAACCTACTAGTGTTTAAAAAGTTTAATTACATCATACAATGTATTAAACTTATAAAATTATAAATATATCATAAAATATCTATGAGATCAGTAAATGATATATATGTAGATGAAAATAATAAGGACAATGAAATGAAAATTGTGATTCTTACATATAGCTTGAAAATAATTCAAATGAGGATAAATGATCAAGACTTTCATCCAAATCAATCACCAATAATCAACCTATTATTATTATGACACCGAAATCTCCAAAACTTCCATTGAATAATTAATCTTTAACTCATACAACAACAATATTATAATTTGGTTTGTGGGTTTGTAGTACGGCAAGTTAAAGAGATAAAAGAATGAAATTCATAGAATGGTTAGGATGCGTGTAGATTTGGACATCTCTCGATGATGACTCACCTAGGTGGTGAGACGTGTAATAGCAAACTTAGGATAGAGTTTTGGTATTAACTTTTGTCCCCTATATGTAGCAAGCATGCAAGCTATCATGACAATTAATACTTGATTTTATAACTCGTATGAAAGTTCGTTAAACCGATCTTTTCGAATTGAAAACTGGTCTTAAGTGCGACTCAATCGTTTTTTGGTGAATCAAGAGAATGGTTTGGTTTGTTTGTCTAATTTAAACTATTAGCAAGTAATTAAAGTGTCGTTGAGTAAAAATGAAGTTAAAAGATTAATATTAAAATGACGAGTAAACATAAAAGCTTGGAAACTTAAAGGTAACAATGGAAAAGTACTAGCACACTAAATAAAACTAACACTTGGAAATTTTTCTAAAAACTAAGAACTTAGTTGAAAAGTACTAAAAGAAAGTAAGATCGGAATATGCAAACAATCGGAATAAGCCCCAAAAAGGTGTCCCGATCGGAATGTATTCCGATCGGTTGATCGGAATGTTGGAAGTGACCTGTGATCGGAATGCAGCATAATGGCACAATCGGAATGTGAGGCTTAGTCTCAATCGGAATAATGGAGAATGGTGCCTATCGGAATGTTCAACAAAGCTGGTCAATCGGAATACTACACAAATGCATAAATCGGAATATGAAGAAAAGCCCCAGTCGGAATACACAACAAGAAACAGATCGGAATACTTGGACTATAACTTTAATCGGAATATGGAAACAGGGTCAGATCGGAATCCTAAACCCTTATATGATCGATAGATCGGAATATGAAGATGGGAGGCTGCTCGGAATACTTCAATCGGAAAGGGGTTTGTACCCTTTCCTAAATTTGTGGAATTCGGTTATAAGCTAATGAATAAGCTATATAATAAGATTTTCACCAAACTAAGCCGAATCAATGACTAAATCGGATTAAATAAGCACTAATCAACTTATCTAACCCGAAAATAATCAAACTTTTTGGATCAAACAATAAAAACATAAACTTTTTAAGGAAAACTTTTATAAACAAATAAGCTAATCATAAAAATAAGCCAATAAGCACAAACGTCTTAAAGCTTAATCAAATGAAAACTTATGTGATGAACAAAAGATTAACTTTTTAAGCACGAAATCATTAAGAACAACACGGATCTATTGAAATTCGCACCAAAAATCAATCTAAAATCAAAGAAAAGTAGAATGAGAATAAGGATTAAAAGCTTGAAATGGAACTTGATTAATGAAAATAAGCAATACAAAATGTTTAATCTTGAAAGATTAAATGAAAAGATGCAATTTAGTGAGAGAAAGTTTAAGACTTTCTCTCTCTAAAACTAGAGAAAACTAAGAAAAATAAAAACTAGCTAATTAACTAACACCCCTCCTAATGACTATTAGGAGGGTATTTATATGGAAGGTGGAAGGGGTGCATGTGTTGCATCTTCTTTCTTGCTTTCTTCACGTTTTCTCGACTCGACTTCAATTCTTTGTCTTTTTCGTCTCGGGATTTGAACTTGTCTTTTAATTTTCTTCTTCTATTAGACTTAAGTTCTTCGACTTCGTTAAACTTCCGTCTTTTGACTTTTTCTTTGATAAATCTTCAGAATAGGCCTTGGACTTTCGTTCTTTTTGCATCCTTGATCTTTTGACTTTGTCTTTTCCCGTTTTCTTCGATAAAAGCCCGTGAAAGCCCGTGTTTTCTTCCTTTTTCATATTTTGGTCCTAAATCACAATAAAAACACAAACCACGCATAATTCCGACTTTTACGACATAAATCACACGTTTTGGTCTTGTTATTATTGGAAATAAGTGGTAAAAGGATAAGTGTTTTCACACTTATTAAATCCCCTACACTTGACCATTGCAATTCCCTCATGCAATGCATTAATTTTAAAGCACGGTTTACATTTTCCATCATAAATAACCCACCTTGGCCTTTATTAAATACTAAACATGAAAAGATAGAACAAGTAAAGAAATTAAAAACTTACATTGGGTTTTGGCAGCCATGAACGTTTATCGTCCTCAAGTTTCACGTTCCCCAAACCAAGCTTAAAAACGAGATCATTGTTATTATAAGTTAGCAAACTAACACGAACTCATGTGGGCCAATTACTCACTTAGACTCCCTTATTCCTAGGTGTATCTCTTATATTTTATTTTTGTCTTGAATGATCACGAGGATGCATTGTTTGACTTATTTCGATAGTTATTTAGGCCGAAAATAAAGTGAACGATTTAATCAATAGTTAGCTAAAGGACCAAATCTTTTAAAACTGCTTCTCGGGACCTCATAAAGTTCATATCTTGGCATAACTCGCTTCACGATTTGAGACCTTTCTCGGACCGATATTTGGCAGCGACTTCATACTTCGAATCTTTGAGAGACGTTCTTGAAATAATGGTCTTCTCTTCATAATAGGAATTTCTTCACTTGAAGTTTTGAGAGATTCTTCATCTTTGGACCACGACTTCTTCATTTTTCTCCAATCTTTATTTTGGACTTTGATATACAACGATCCGCCTCCTTTTAGGACTTGGATCTATTTATCCTCATACCTTGTTAGGGTCTTTTCGGATAGACTTCTCCATGACTTTTGGGGAGTTCTTGATTTTCGTCGTGTGTCTCGATCCTTCATATTGATTTTAGATAAATGATTCTTCACATCACTTTTGGATCTTTAGCAACAAAATATAGCCCTCATGCCTTGTTAGGGCCTTTTCGGACTTGCCAATCTTCGTATCCCGCTTCAATAAGTTATGCCTTGGCTATGAACTCTAATCCGTACCGAGCAACTTTTAAATGATCTGGGGCTAGAAGCTAAGTAACCTTTTAAATCGTACAACCTTATTTATTGCAGATAAATTTATTAACAAGCAGAGGGAGAATAGGCTTATAATTAACTCACATAAATTCACGAAAGAATACCGAACTTATAATTGACTCTATCATCTCTCGTTCTCCACAGTTTAAAATCTCAAGGAATGAGACTCGTGGATGCTTAGCCAATTAAATCAAAGTTTTGGGTTTTCGATTCGCCTATAGGATCTTGCAAATTCTTAGACTTTTTCACGTTTAGAAATCGCATTTTAAAGTTCCCTTGATAAACGACTCTCTAGGATCAATTATAGGAACTTGCGAAAAGTTCTTGTTCTTAACCCGTGAGAGTTAAGACTTTCGCGTTTTATAGCTCCCTATATAAAAGCCTAGCAAAACTTGACTTAAACACGTTAAGGATACTAGCTAGAGCAAACTTAGGTAAGTACACTCGGGTTGAGTCAAAATGTTCACGACTAAGAAAAAAAAAATCTAAAACCACTTTATTGAAAAACTATTCTAGCAATGGAAAGAAAATAATCATAACAAAGGCAAATGCAACTATACAACTAGGCCAAAATAGATTAAAAATTTTGAAAAATGTCGAAAAATCAAATTTTCCGGTTAAAATGAGGGCAAATTCATGGAAAAGACCACTTACTTCGATAGAAGTCCCCCCTACACTTGAGATAAACATTGTCCTCAATGTTTGAGCATGTGGAAGTAAACTCCCCTACACTTATCACATTGTGTACGTTGTTTAAATCTTGCTAAGGAAAGGACAACTAAAGTGAATTCAGTGTGAACATATAAAATATGAAATATTGAATCACAAAAGTTTAGGATAGAACCGAGAAGATGGGAACACGGTATCATGGTTCGTCAAAAGTCATCAAGGTGGATCTTTGAAGCTTTAATCCCTGTACAGCACAAGAAACAAGACAACAAACATATGCGGGGCTCCCCCTACACTTATTATGAAAGCAGTAAAGGATAGAACACGGGTTGCCTCCC
The DNA here is from genome assembly GCA_025667525.1 of Glebionis coronaria. Lineage (NCBI taxonomy): Eukaryota > Viridiplantae > Streptophyta > Magnoliopsida > Asterales > Asteraceae > Glebionis > Glebionis coronaria. The sequence goes on from CM046880.1 coordinate 2,957,908, forward strand.
GAGAAGCGCTTGTTTTTGTTCACCGAGTCACAATCCTGACTCGACCCAATTTAGTTCATGGGGAACGTGGTGAGGGATGGAATCATCTCTTGAGAGATGTCCTCACCAAAGTACAGCTTCAGATGCTGGCCATTCACCTTGAAATTGGACCCATTTGGCTGAGAAAGCTCAATGGTACAATATGGAAAGACTTTGGCGACGGTGAATGGACCAGACCAGCGGCTCTTCAACTTGCCAGAGAAGATCTTCCACCGAGAGTTAAAAAGTATGACTTGATCACCAACGTGGAACTCTCGGTTCTTGATTTTAGCGTCATGAATGATCTTGGTCTTCTTCTTGTAGATCAGCGAGTTCTCATAAGCTTCATTCCTCAGTTCATTGAGCTCGTTGAGTTGAATCTTGGGATGATCACCGGCTTTGTTGATGTCGAAGTTAGCCCACTTCAAGGCCTAGTGTGCCTTATGTTCCAGCTCGATGTGTAGGTGGCAGGCTTTCCCGTACACAAGACGATAAGGTGTACAACCCATCGGGGTCTTGTAAGCAGTACGGAAAGCCCACAGAGCATCATCTAACTTATTGGCCCACGCGGCGCGATGCTCTCCTACAGTACGCTCCAAAATTCGCTTCAATCCACGGTTGGATATCTCAGCTTGCCCATTGGTTTGGGGATGATAAGCGGTGGAAAGACGGTGATTGACACCATACTTAGCCATGACTCTTGCAAATTGATCGTTGCAAAAATGAGTCCCGCGGTCACTGATAATAGCACGAGGAATGCCAAATCGAGCGAAAAGCTGCTTCAAAAAGTTCACAACCACCCTCGCATCATTCGTAGGGAGAGCCTTAGCTTCAACCCATTTAGAAACGTAGTCGACGGCGACGAGGATGTACTCGTTCCCTTTGGAAGATGGAAATGGCCCCATAAAGTCGATGCCCCATACATCAAAGATTTCACATTCCTGTATGAAATTTTGAGGCATCTCATCCTTATGTGTGATCTTGCCTTGACGTTGGCAAGCATCACAATGCTTAACCATTTCGTGAGCGTCACGATAAATGGTGGGCCAATAGAATCCAGAATCAAACACTTTTTTAGCGGTGTAGTTGGGACCAAAGTGACCACCGGTGGGTCCTTTGTGGCAAGCTTGGAGGATGTCAAAAGCTGCCGGTCCGTCAACACATCGACGAATGATCAGATCAGCACATTGTTTGAATAGAAAAGGGTCGTCCCAAAAGTAAGTCTTAACATCATTCAAGAACTTCTTCTTTTGTTGGGATGTTAACCCTTTGATGAGAATACCACCCGCTAAGTAGTTTGCAATGTCCGCAAACCACGGGGTGCCATCAAGATTGAGATTTATAGACATTAAGGTCTCAAGGGGGAAAGAGTCATTGATCTCTTTGTTCGGATGATCCCCTTGATATGGATCCTCAAGTCTGCTCAGATGATCCGCGGCCAGGTTTTCGGCTCCCTTCTTGTCACGAATTTCAATGTTGAATTCTTGAAGGAGTAAAACCCAGCGAAGAAGTCTTGGCTTAGAATCATGCTTTGTCATCAAGTACTTCAACGCGGAATGGTCCGTGTATACGATGGTGGGGGATAAAACAAGATAGGAGCGAAATTTCTCAAAAGCATAGACAACAGCTAAAAGCTCTTTTTCGGTTGTCGTATAATGCAATTGAGCCCCCGTCATTGTTTTGCTAGCATAGTGGATTGGTTGGAAGTGTTTATTCACTCGTTGGCCCAAAACCGCACCAATAGCAAAGTCGCTAGCATCGCACATCAATTCAAAAGGCAGATCCCAATTAGGGGTAACCAAGACCGGTGCCTTAGTTAGCTTATCCTTAAGAAGATTGAAGGCTTCAAGACACTCTTTAGAAAAGATAAAAGGAGTATCTTTTTCTAAGAGGTGGGTCATCGGGCGAGCGATTTTAGAGAAATCCTGAATGAATCAACGATAGAAGCCCGTATGACCCAGAAAACTTCTCACACCCTTCACGGTTGAAGGTGGAGGTAATTTGGCTATGACATCTACTTTTGCACGGTCGACTTCTAGACCGGCTTTATAGATTTTGTGTCCTAGCACAATGCCTTCTTTAACCATAAAATGGCATTTTTCCCAATTCAGAACAAGGCGAATGTCTTCGCACCGCTTAAGCATGCGTTCCAAATTGGCAAGGCAAGAAGAGAAGGAATCCCCGAAGACCGAGAAATCATCCATGAAGACTTCCATGGTTTGATCAACCATGTCATGGAAGATAGCCAACATGCACCTTTGGAAAGTCCCGGGGGCATTGCATAAGCCAAAAGGCATTCTTTTATAAGCAAATGTGCCATAGGGACAAGTGAATGTTGTCTTCTCTTGATCTTGGCGATCGATGGGTATTTGAAAATAACCCGAGAAACCATCAAGAAAGCAGTAATATTCATTACCCGCTAAACGTTCAAGCATTTGGTCCATAAAAGGTAGAGGGAAATGATCCTTTCTCGTGGCATCATTGAGTTTGCGGTAGTCTATACAAACTCTCCACCCAGTAACGAGACGGGTAGGAATTAACTCGTTGTTTGCATTGGGCACAACGGTGATTCCGCCTTTCTTAGGCACACAATGGACTGGACTAACCCATGGTGAATCCGAAATAGGGTAAATCATACCCGCATCAAGAAGTTTGATAACCTCGTTTTTGATGACTTCATGGATTTTAGGATTCACCCTTCGTTGGCTTTGAATTGTGGGCTTAAAGTCGTCCTCCATGAGAATTTTATGTGTGCAAAAGTGAGGATCAATTCCACGGATGTCGGAGATTTTCCAAGCGATATCTCTTTTATGCTTTTTCAACACAGCGACAAGTCGGGATTTTTCGTCTTCTTTCAGATCCTTAGCGATGATGACCGGTAACTGCTCGTTGTCTTCCAGGAAAACGTACTCAAGATGAGGAGGTAGGTCCTTAAGCTCGAGAGTGGGAGGATCCTCAATAGATGGTGAAACTAACGATGGATCATCATTAGTCACCTCTTTAGGAGAAGGAGGAGAGAGCGGGTCCTCATTGAGAAGTCTCTTAATAGTACGAATGTCTTCATCCAAATTGGTGGACAAATTATCATACTTAATATCGAGAGGACCCAAGCTAGCTTCGAAATCATCCAAGTCACTTTCTCCAAAAGGAGTCAATGCTGGAGCAATTGAGGCAACGGTCTCAACATTGGGTAGAGAAGAAAGAGTGCTTTTGCAAGCATCATGAAAATGTTCTTCACAAGCCTCATCGAGAAAATCAATAGCATTAACACTCTCATATGAATAAGGTTGCTTAGAAATCTTACCCATGTTGAAGACAATTTTATCGTCACCAACTCTCATGATTATTTCGCCCGCGGCTACATCAATGAGAGTGCGACCAGACCTCAGGAATGGACGTCCAACAATTAATGGAACACGGGGATCCATCTCGTAGTCAACGACAACAAAATCCGCCGGGAAGGTGAATTTGTCGACGCCAACAAAGACATCTTCGGCTATCCCCACGGGATAAGCAACCGTACGGTTGGCTAATTCCTAAGTCATTTTGGTGGGGACTAGCTCGGGGAGAGATAATTGCTTCCAAACACTTAAAGGCATTAAGTTTATACTGGCACCTAAATCGGCTAGGGCCATGCAATTCTCTACTCCCGGGAAGTTGCAAGGAATCAAGAAGCGACCCGGATCACCAAGTTTGGTGGGCAATTTCCTTAAGAGCACTGCGGAGCAGTTCTCATTAAGTTGGGTCTGAGCGATGTCAAGAAGCTTTTCCTTATCACTTAGAAGATCTTTAAACATCTTAGCGTATTTGGGCATGTGAGCGAGAGCCTCGGCAAAGGAGATGTTAAAATTCAATTGTTTAAACATTTTTAGAAAGTTTGAAACCTGAATATCATCCTTGCTCTTTTGCTTCTCTTTCCTCAACCTTGAAGGATAAGGTATATTGGATGAAGAAGAAGGCTTTAAGGGAGTAGGATCACTCACAACCACGGGTGGTGGGGAAATGGGGATAGAAAGTGAAGGATGTGAGGAAAGTTTCTCTTTTTCCTTGTTCACAATCACGGGTGGAGGTGTAGGAAGCTCGGGTTTCATATAACCTTTTCCACTACGAGTGGTGATTGCTTTCATCTCCCCTCTTGGATTCGCAACGGTATTACTCGGAAGAGTACCCGAAGAAGAGGGTTGATTACCTTGGATGAGCGAACCAATCATATCACGAAGGTGAACCGCTTGATTATTAAAAGAGTTTTGCATGTTTGCATTAATTTCATTGCTGTGTTTGGCCATGTCATTCCTTAGCTCGGCTCGAATATCGCTCCCTTGTTTCACCATGTCATTCTTCAAGTTGACAAATTGACTCTGAAGATTCGTCACCATCTCACGATTAGTCTTCATGAACGTCTCGACGTCGTGATTCACTGCCATTGGTTGATTGAGAGGTGGAGCTTGGTAAGCTTGAAAATTTCCTTGAGTTGGGTATGGGTTTCTTTGGGATTGATATTAATTTTGAGCACGAGGTTGGGATTGGTTGTTTCGGTTATAGCTTTGTTGTTGGTTTTGGTTTGCAGGAGGGAAACCGGGAGGAGCAAGATAATTGTTGGAACGATAACTTAGCAAGCCACGGTCTCCTTGAGGGCGGGCTTGATAGCCTCTCGTGGGATAAGTGCCGTAAGCTGCGTTAACGTTTTCAGAAAAATTGCCTTGGGTAGAAGGACAATCATTATAAGAATGAGGACCACCACATGTGTCACAAGAAATAGCAACGGCTTTAGCTTGTTGAAAGTTGTTTGTGGCTATGGACATGAAATCTTTGTGCATCATTGCGATTTGTCGGGAAAGTTCGGATATCTCAGGATTGGAAGTAGTAGAAGAAACATTGACTCTCTGATTAGATCTCGAGGATGCGGATGCATCCCAATTCTTGTGGTGAGTAGTCATGTTTTCGATCAACTCTCGACACTCCTCCGGTCTCCTTTTCATAAAGGTACCACCGGCGGCGGCATTGATCGTGTCACGATCACGAAAAGTGAGACCATTGTAGAATGTGTCAATGAGAGTGACGGGGAGCATATTGTGATTTGGACAGCGGTCGATCAAATCATTGTATCGTTCCCAAGCATCAAAGAGCGATTCATCATTCTCTTGCATGAATCCACTGATTTGGTTACGAAGGCTAGTGACCATGGATGGGGGAAAGTAGCGCGATAAAAAGCATTGAGTCATGTCATTCCACGTATGAATAGAATTTTTAGGAAGACGGTCAAACCATTTTTTGGCATGGTGAGAAAGTGAGTGGGGAAAAAGTTAAAGGCGAAGGTCATCCATAGAAACACCGGAGCACTTCATGCTTTGGGTAATGGTAATGAATTTGTCGAGGTGTTTGTTGGCATCATCATCCGGAATTCCATGAAATGGGTTCGTTTGCACTTGCTGTATCATGTGATGCTTCAACGAAAACTCCTGAGCCGTGACGTGCATTGGCGCAATCGGGCCTCCGCGTCCGTTCATGGTGGGTTGACACAATTCCTCCATCGTTCGTAAATCAGGTAGGTGGACATTGTTGTTGTTGTTGGTGTTGTTGTTATTATTCAAATTGGGTAGAGGTGGGTGATTATTGTTGTTATTAACACCAGCCATATCTAAGTCTTCACGAGTCTCGGGCTCAGAATAGTTCGAAGATCTAGTACGCATACACCTGCAGAAGAAAAATATACACAAAGAGAATATCTATATAATCTTTTTGGTGCAAAATCTTTTGAAAAGAATTGCTTTTTATGATTTTTTAATGTTTTTGTATTTTTGAAGAGTTTTATATTTTTTAGGATTTTTGAAAATTTTAAAGCAAGGAAAATAACGTTCAAAGAACGGATCCCAAAATTCAATGCGTCTCTCACTAGAAACCGTTTATTGTAACGAAAAGAGCCGGCAGCGGCGCCATTTAATACTTGATTTTACACCTCGTATGAAAGTTCGTTAAACCGATCTTTTCGAATTGAAAACCGGTCTTAAGTGCGACTCAATCGTTTTTTGGTGAATCAAGAGAATGGTTTGGTTTGTTTGTCTAATTTAAACTATTAGCAAGTAATTAAAGTGTCGTTGAGTAAAAAGGAAGTTAAAAGATTAATATTAAAATGACGAGTAAACATAAAAGCTTGGAAACTTAAAGGTAACAATGGAAAAGTACTAGCACACTAAATAAAACTAACACTTGGAAAATTTTCTAAAAAATAAGAACTTAGTTGAAAAGTACTAAAAGAAAGTAAGATCGGAATATGCAAACAATCGGAATAAGCCCCAAAAAGGTGTCCCGATCAGAATGTATTCCGATCGGTTGATCGGAATGTTGGAAGTGACCTGTGATCGGAATGCAGGATAATGGCACAATCGGAATGTAAGGCTTAGTCTCAATCGGAATAATGGAGAATGGTGCCTATCAGAATGTTCAACAAAGCTGGTCAATCGGAATACTACACAAATGCATAAATCAGAATATGAAGAAATGCCCCAGTCGGAATACACAACAAGAAACAGATCAGAATACTTGGACTATAACTTTAATCGGTGTTGATCCCAAACTTAGATCGATTAGCTTTGTGTATACGAGATTAGATCAAGTATAACACGTAGAGAAACCTTTGTTATATGCTTTGTGAATCTAAGTACTATGCGGAATTTAATACTTAAACAAGAACACAAGATGTAAACAAAACTTTCACTTTGATTATGAATGTCGAACTTGCTTACAATGAAAGATGTTTACGAATGAAAACTTATATAAAACTTGATACTAAACATTAACCTAAAGGCCTTCTTTTATAGACTAAGAAGCCTTGTACAATAAGCTACGTATCAACTATTCTAGGTAAAGATAAACACAGAAAATACATTGTCGTTTCTATCCTTAATAGAAGTATTCTAGAACATAATAAACGTGTAGCTTATATCTTCCATCAGTGCTTGTCTTCAATCTGTCAACGCTTGACTTTAACTTGTCAACGCTTAAGCTGTCAGCGCTCACTTTGCTCTTGTCAACGCTTGAGTTGTTCTTGTCAGCGTTCAAGTGATCTGGCCTTAATTTATTCCCAACAATCCTCCCCTAAACTTGATATCCACTCTTATGATCAAGTTTCTGAATAATCATTAAGAACTTGGAGGAGTCTGACAAACCTTATCATATTGGTAATAAACAAATCTGATCAAATTCTTTGCCACATCACTTGTATAATCTATCTCCAACTGGGTGTCCTTCATCTTTTCCAAAACAGCCTTGGATATGAAATACTGAGCATCTACAAGTAAATACTCAGCAAACTTTGTAGAACTCAAATGGTATACACCAGCAGCTGAATATAACCTCCATTGAAGACCACTGAGGTCATCTTCAAGATCCTTCCATATTTCAGGATCTTCTTCATTTGTCCCACACATTCTTTTGAATGTGGTCCAAAGTTTTATTCCATTAGCTGAAGTTGGTGCTTCAGCCTCATACTTGGTCTCCAGCAACCTCCGAAGGTCTACCAAGTCTTCTCTATCACAACTTGCAAATAAAGATATGAGAGTGGTAAAAGTGTGTACCTCCTTGCCATATCTTCCAATCTTCCAGAATCCACATTCATCCTCATCATAACTCACAATTGGATTCCTGGAATCTAGTGGTAACACATGCACCATATCTGAAGCTTCTAATGGGGAGAGCTTGAGGCTCTTTCTAATAACTGCTTCACTTGGATATAGTTGATTCATATCTTTTGGAAATTCAAGTGTAAATCCCTTCTTCACTGGTCTGGGAACTATCATAGCTTTCTTGATTTCCATCTCTTCTGCAAGTTGCTCCTTTCTTTCATCTGAAAGAAGTCTGAAAGTGTTTTCTTCCTGCACTTTCACCCAAATAGGATAAGCCCTATGTTCCAACTCATCAAATGTCAAAGCCTTCAGCTTCTGATGTGTCCATCCAACTCCATGACATCTGAGTAACATAAAATAGAGCTTCCTTCTATCCCTTTTCAACTCAGAGAGAATGTTGCTTGCCTTGTGCTTCAAAATCACCTTACAATCCTTCTGAACTCTAAGCAGAATCTCCAAACCCCATATTTGATCTGAAATGGTCAAGTATGGATTATCCATACAGCTTTCTTCCCAAGAATTGTACATCTGAACCACCTCTGGCATGTCAAAATCAATCTGCAACTTCAAATCTCTCAACTTTTCCCTAGCAAGCTCATCACCATACTCAAGCCTTTCTGGTTCAATAATCATCACACTTGAGTCTGAGCTATCTCCATCACTTTCTTCTTCAGAAGTCACAACAAATGGTGACTTTTCCTTTTCACCTTGTTCCATCATTTGCTCAGCCAATCTTCTATCAAATTCAATCTGGGCTGCATTCTTTGGAACAATTTCTTCTACCAATATACCCTTACCCTTATCTGATGGTGCAATGGTTGGTAAGGTAGATGGTAATACCTGAGTAGGAACTTCTTTGATGATAGATGATGACTGGAATACATCACCTTCATATGCAGATCTGTCAACGCCCAACTTTCCTCTATCAGCGCCCAAAATACTTCTATCAGCGTCCAAATTTGTCTTGTCAACGCTCAAATATTTTCCCTCAGCGCCTTGTGTAACCTCTCTCAACATAGCTGTAAATGATAAATTTAGATTGGTTGGAGAGATTAAGGACGTATCAAAACCTGTTTGTTCCTTCAAAGTAGTAAGAGCTTCAGCAACATCCAATGATTGACCATCTTGACTGCTCTTATCACTCAGATTTCTTTGATCTTCCTCCCCTTTGGAAGACTCCTCCATACCTCTCCTAGCATGATCACTCTCCAAAACAACAATCCTCTCCCTCAATTGCTTGAGTTCAAGGCCTTGTGAGCTGACAATTTGTACTAAGTCTGCATTTTGCTTTTGCAAGCTAATGCAGACAACCGTCAATTCCAAAAGAGTCATTGGTTCCAGTCTGCCCTCTTCTAAAATGGGGATTTGACCTCCCAAGTCAGGTTCATTGGGCATGGATGAGGACTTAAGTATGGTGAGACTGCCTTGGCCAGCTTCTAAGCCAGAACCAATAGTCCCAGCCTCATCCAGGTCACCAACCACACTTGTGGTGGTGGTTCTCTCTGCTTCATGGCTAGGACCACCAGAGGAGAACACTCCAGTAGTCCTTTGGCGTTTGATCAACCTATATTCAGGTGGTGTGGAAGATGGTGTGGAAGAATGGGTAGATGTGGGTTGGTTAAGGGGTGTTTGGGATTGTGATGGTTGGGTGTCAGTGTTGAAAATAGGCACATCAACGCCCACATTAGATGTGTCAGCGTTGAAGGGTTCTTGGTCGATTTGCATTTGTTCAGGTGAGGGTAAAGGTTCAGGAATAGGTTCAAGTTGTGGGTGAGGGTTAATATGAGGTTGGGGGTCTGGTTGGGGTTGTGCTGCTGCAATAACAGCAAGCATGGCTGGGGTTAAAGGTAAGTCTCTAAGAGGTGGTGAATTCATCTTGGTAAAAATAGCTTTCTTTTGTTCAGGGATTTTATAAAAATCATTGTGATCCCTTGAACAATATCTTTGATCATGAAAAACCATTTGCAGAAAACGGGGATAAGCCAAAGTCATTTTTGTCCCCTTGTTTTTACACATTCCTTCAAAAATCATTTTAGAATAGTTATATTTTTGCCCTGTTGCAATGCACACAATAGCAGTTGCAATGGATCTATTGATCTCATTGTGTGCAGTACATTTGGGACTCAAACATTGAAGGAGAATGTGAAGGAGGTACTTCCAGGCTGGAGGAAATTCCTGCTTATGGTACTTATTAAGAGTACCTTCATCAGGAATAGGGTATCCCAAAGTCCTAAGCCCTTGTTCTATTTCAGTTATGGGAAGAATGGTTACACCATCAGCATCATCAAGATGCAAGGCCTGGCGTACCAAGGCTTCAGTAACCACCCAAGATCTCCCATGAACAATAGAAGTTAATGTGGTCACTCCATTAACTGTTGAGGAACTAACAGTGTTCCAAAACTGTTTAATGTGTGTGACTGGAATGAGTGGTGCATGAGAAAGAGCATACCTTAAAGGGGATGCGTTCAAATACGCCACCATTTGTGTGTATTGAGGAAACAAATCATTATCAGCAACAAGATAAGCAATCATGTTGTGTTGAGACTTGAACCCCAAATCCAATTCTGCTGAGTTAAATCTTGGTGCCATTGATGAAAGCTGTTAATTTGAAGTGTAGAAGATGAAGGTTGATAAGAGAAAAGTGTTAGACAAGAATTATAGATACCCTGTTTTAAAATAGGAGCCAAATTTATAGGAGATAAACAATGCATGTGATTGGCCCAAAAATAGGCAAAGATTTTCAAAAACTAATCATGAAAATATTGAAAAAGTGATAAGTTATCTCATGCATTTAATGAAAGTAACAACTCCTAAAATTACGGCTTGAAAATATGTCAAAAAGTAACAACTGGGTAGGTCCCATTGATTGTCAACGGTCAAATATAACCCATCAACGCCCAACGGCTATAATCTTGTCAACGTTCGCCTAAAGCCATGTCAGCGTCCAATTTGGTCACAACAACGCTTGGAAAATTCTTGTCAGCGTCCAAAAATAAAATTGTTTTAAAAGGTGAAAAATGACCTTAACAAGTAATTTATCCTAGATAAGATAACCAAAAGCTGATAATTATCATAGGGCGGCAAACACTGTCCAGTTATGCACACTTGCATAAGCAAGATAGACATAACAGTCCTCTAGTGTCCCTTGCTAACCAAAATTCTTAACAACCAAGTTACCTTATAAAATCCTTGTTACTCCCAGGTAAATCCCATATCAAAATCATTCCCAAGTCTCCCAACAGACCACAACCAATTCTAGGCCAAAAATGTCTTGGCAGCATGCAAAGTTGATATACTATGCATGCTACAGTGCCTCATGGTTTAGTAAAACTAACCCATACTCACCTGTGGACACAATCTAGAATTGTGATAAGAGTATCATATGGATACCCAAAAATCCTAAAGGTTCCTAAAACCTCCCCTTAAACAATGATACAAAGAGTTTGCTAAAAACATGCATGAACATAAAAATTTATGTCAAGATAGGAATGAAACATTCCAACCATCATCCATAAATAAAAACTTGTCCAAATGCTTCTCCTTTGATCCATAAGCAACTCTGTATCCAATGGTATATTGCTAACACCATCTGCACATTTAGATTGAAAACCACAAAACAAACATTGTTGCTGACAACGCCCCGATAACACATAACAGCGTTGAAAGAAGCTTTGTCAGCGTTAGACAATTATATTGCTGACAACGTTGCAAAAACACTTATTAGTGTTCAAACAACCTTTATCAGTGTTAGAAAAATATAGTGGAAAATCTAAATCACCAATAAGACCAATAATAATAATGCATCATCCTGTACATACTTTTACAAAAAGAATCCAAAACACATATTAAGTGAGATTAACCATTCCAATACTTGTTACTAAGTATTGAAATCTTCCAGTATCAAAAGGTTTAGTTAATAAATCTGACACATTTTCTTCAGTGTCAACCCTATCTGGTTGTATTAAACCTTTCTCAAAGCAATCTCTTATAAAATGGTGTCTAATTTCTATGTGTTTAGTTTTAGAATGATGCACAGGATTCTTAATGATGCATAAAGTACTATTATTGTCAACAAATATCTTAGTATGCATGAAATTATACCCATAATCCAACAGCTGGTTCTGAATCCACAACACTTGACCACAACATGCTGCTGCAGCCACATATTCTGCTTCAGTTGTAGAATTAGCCACCACTGTTTGTTTCTTGCATTGCCAAGATATTAATCTGCTCCCAAGAAACTAACATCCACCAGTTGTGGATTTCCTATCAAACTTATCACCTCCATAATCACTGTCTGAATATGCAATCAGCTCCAATGGTGAATCCTTTGGGTACCACAAACCAAGATTAGGGAAACATCTTAGGTACCTAAAAATCCTCTTCACAGCAAAAAGGTGACATTCTTTGGGAGTCACTTGATGACGTGCACAAGCACATACAGCAAACATGATATCAGGTCTGGAAGCAATAAGATACATCAAGGATCCAATCATGGATCTATAATGCCTGACATCAACATATTTCCCATCTCCAATCTTTCCCCAAGGGTGTTCTCTATCCATAGGAGTAGAAGCCCTCTTTTCATGTGGAGAAAAGCCAAACTTCTTCAAGATTTCAGCAACATATTTGTCCTGGGAGATGAAGATACCCTCTTCTTTCTGCTGAACTTGTAAACCAAGAAAGAAGTTCATCTCCCCCATAGCACTCATCTTGAATTTGTCTGTCATAAGCTTGGAGAAATCCTCACTCATCTTTGGATCAGTAGACCCAAAAATGATATCATCAACATAGACCTGCACAAGCAACACATCTTTGCCTTTCTTCATTGTAAATAGTGTCTGATCTATGGTGCCCCTCTTGAATCCATTGTCCACCAAATAGGTAGACAAAGTACCATACCATGCTCTAGGGGCTTGATGAAGGCCATACATAGCCTTTTTGACTCTATACACTTTATCTGGATACTCTGGATCCTCAAAACCAGGAGGTTGCATGACATAAACTTCCTCAACAATGGTGCCATACAAGAATGCACTCTTCACATCCATTTGATAGACTGTGAAGCCCATGCAAGACGCATAGGCTAGGAAAATCCTAATAACTTCAATCCTTGCAACTGGTGCAAAGACTTCTTCATAATCTATCCCCTCCTCTTGTGTATAACCTTGAGCCACTAACCTTGCCTTGTTTCTGACCACAATACCTCTTTCATCTCTTTTGTTCCTGAGAACCCATCTTGTCCCTATTGGTCTGACATATTTAGGACAATCAACCAGCTCCCAAACATCCTGAATTGCAAATTGGTGAAGCTCATCCTGCATTGCTTCCACCCAACTTGGTTCTTTGAGAGCATCAAATATCTTCTTGGGTTCTTCTTGTGACAGAAAACATGCAAACAAACATGCTTGCACAAGAGGGGTATCAACCTTCTTGTGTATATTGGCAATAAATCCACCAAGATTTTGATGGGATCTTCTTGTCTGAACTGGAGTCATAACATCACCAATGATCTGAGATGGGGGGTGATTCTTCATTGTGGAAGTGAGAAATCCTCCTTCAAAAAGTCTGGTGTCCTCAACTTCACGCTCCATGTTGACAATATCTTCTTCATCAGACTCTCTTTGAGCAACAGGTATCTCTTCATGAACATTGGAAGGGCCTCCTTGTTCAAAAGTGGAAGAGAAAAGATTCCCATAAGTGTTGTCAACGTTTGAATCTTGGTTGTCAGCGTCAGGGCTGACAGCGCCTGAAATGTTGTTGTCAACGTCTGAATTGGTCTTGTCAGCGCTAGGTTTGCCTTTGTCAGCGCCTGAAGAACCATGCATGTTTGTATTTGGTGGTATTTGGAAACCACCATTATCTTGTCCAGCAGCAGCAGCAGCAGCAAAAGCATCAGTCCAAATGGGAATTGTGACATATTCAAATGTAGGAGATGCCTTTTCTGCTTGTGATCCAACCCTCTCATCAACCTGTGTACCTGAAACATCAACAATTTGTGCTTCCACAACATTTGAAGTTACCTTCACAATGTCTGGATTAGTGACAGGCATATAATTTAAAGTTCTAGATAAGGGTTCCAAATCAAACAACCAATTAGGACCACTTTCAGGATCACTAGGTTTATTCTCTAAGAACCTAACATGTACTCTCTCAACAATTCGTTTGTCCTCCTTAAGATAAACCCTATAACCCTTGCTCTGGACTGAATACCCCATGAAGTAACCTTCATCACCTTTTGCACTAAATTTCCCTAAGGCATCACTAGTGTCTAAGACTACTACATGACATCCAAAAGGTCTGAGAAAACCAATATTAGGTTTTCTTCCCCAAAGTAACTCATAAGGTGTTTTGTTCTGAATTTTGTTAACCAATGCTCTATTTTGCACATAGCATGTTGTATTAACAGCCTCAGCCCAAAAGGCTATGGGAAAGTGAGCATCAGCCAACATTGTTCTGGCTGCTTCAATTAGGGTTCTATTTTTCCTTTCAGCAACCCCATTTTGTTGTGGGGTTCTAGCAATACTGAATTGCCTAGTAATTCCCTTCCTGGCACAAAAATCATCTAGCTTATTGTTCCTAAATTCTCCACCATTATCACTCCTAAGCATCTTAACCTCATTGCCAGACCTTTTCTCAATTTGAGTGATAAATTCAATAAGAACATCAGCTGTGTCACTTTTCATAGCTAGAAAGAATGTCCAAGTAAACCTAGAAAAGTCATCAGTGACAACAAAACAATATGACTTGCCATTCAAACTTTCTATATTAGTTGGACCAAAGAGGTCCATGTGAAGCATATGAAGAGGTCTGGAACTAGTATGCACCTGCTTGGACTTGAATGAGACCTTGTGCTGCTTGCCTTTAAGACATGCAATACAAGAGTGGTCATTGTGGAAGGCCTTCTCAGGCAAACCACCAACTAAACCAAGCCTCACAAGTCTATTTATATTTTTAAAATTTATGTGCCCTAGTCTCCTGTGCCACAAATTACTTTCATCAACTGAGGCCTTAGCATAAAAACAAGACATATTTGTATTCACTTTAATTCCATTTAAATTCACATTATATATGTCCTTATGCCTAGGTGTTCTATACTCAATGTACTTCTCATCAGGGATCTTAAAATCCTTGCTTAACACCAAACACTCAGTATCAGTGAAAAGAACCTTATTTTTGTTATCACACACTTGTGATACACTAAACAGATTATAATCCAGTTCTTTTACCAGGAAGACGTTCTCAAAACGTAGATTATTGGTGAGAAGGGTTCCTTTGCCTGTGATGGTGCCGTAGCCCCCTCCAAAGTATACCTTATCACCATCTTTAATAGGAGAGAAGTTCGTCAGATAGTCTTCCTTTCTTGTCATGTGCCTTGAGCATCCACTATCCCAATATCCATAATCATTGATCTGCTTTTGAATGCCCTGCACATAAAGAAAACAAATTAGTTTTCTTTGGGAACCCAAGTCTCAGAAGACTTGGATTCATCTGGTTGTTTAATAAGAACAGTCTTAGTTCTCACAACAACCCCATTCTCATCCCTTTTAGGATGAAAAACCCAGTTAACCCCAATTGGTTTTGTAATGACTTTTGAAATGTAATTAAACCTGTTGCAAGTCATTGAAATTCCATTATTATTAGGGTTTTGATCTTTCTTGGGTCTCCATGTTAAGCTTGAAGAAGCTTTAGACCCCTTACCTTGTGGCTGCAAATACTTAGGTCTGGTCACGTTCCTGTCAGCGTTGGATTTTGTCCTGTCAACGCTGAAATTACCCTTGTCAGCGTTGAACCTAGGGTTTGCTACAGGAACCCATTGCCTATTTGACCAGGTGTTTGTCTTTTGAAAAGGTCTTTGTCCATGAGTGTTAGACCTTCTAGAGAAGAATGGGGCAGGTCTAATCACTTGTGGACTTTGCTGCACACAAGGTTTGGGTCTGACAACGTTTGACTTCCTAACAACGTTGACTTTCTTCCTATCAGCGCTGAAATTATACCTATCAGCGCTGGCTTTGGGAGCGTTGACACACTTGTATGCCAAATGTGAAAAGCTACCACAAGTATAATAGGCTTTCTTAGACACACTCTTAGGTCTAGAAGCAAAGAAACCTGTTCCATGATTGTTAACTTGGCTCTTGGGTGACCTATTATTTCTATACATCTCTGCATATTTAATGGTAGGTCTTCTAACAGTGTTTGAGCCTAGGTCAACAGCTTTACCAGTAACTGGGTGAGTAACCTTAATGGGTGGTGATTCATTGGGACTTTCACATAGCAAACCTCCCTTAACAAATAAAGTAGGGTTAGCTTTCTTCCACTCATTTAGGTCAGTCAGTTTTTGTTGATACTCTTCTACTGGAGTGACAACTCTTGGTGGAGGAATGAATTCCTCTTCTTGGCACTCTGGAATACCAGTCCAAGATAAATCCTTTCTAAGGACACCATAGAAGTCACCAGCTGGTGGTGGAACCAGAGAGTAATCATTCATTCCAATCCCAGTCATGTCCTTAGGATCCCTTTGTATAGCAACACAATCTCCTAGGGATTGGGTGGCTCTATCAAATCTTTGAATCTTGAGGTCAACATTATCTTTATTCTTAATGGCCTCATCTAACTTAGCCTGTAGGTCTTTATTGACCTTTGACATGATATTTCTAATATCCATACTACCCTCTAGCTCATGTTTTAAGATATTTATCTTATCTTTTAAATCAAATTCCATTTTCTTGTATTCAGAAACGGTTTTCTCAGTTTCAGTAAGAGCTAGTTGGTAATTGGATAATTTACACCTTTCAGTGCTCATATCCTCTTTTAGTTTTAACACTTCTTTGTTTAGCCTGTCAGTATTTAACCTACAACCTTTGCTACAAAAAGCATCATGATATACCTCATTATCAGATGAAGAGGAGGAGTGTGCCATGAGAGCATATTCAACATGCTCTTCTTCTTCAATATCAGCAATCAAGGCTTTGTCCTCTTCAGCATCCTTAGCCAGATAGCTCCAATCCCATCCAGTACCATCAATTCCTTGAACTGCAACCATGGCCTTGGACTCTTGAGCTTTGACCACCTGACTTGAGGGTTTACCAGCATCAGATCTTCTAGGAGATCTGCATTCCCTCATGAAGTGCCCCATGCGATGACAGTTGTAGCACTCAACTTTGGATTTATCAAATCCAGCAGTGTCTTTAGCATTGAAGGTCATCTTCTTCTTGAACCTTCTATTCCACCTATTTGCTCTTATACTAGCAAGAGCCATGTTCCACTTGATGTCCATCTCTTCCAAGTGTTCATCACTTATCTGCTCAAGGTCCTCATATGTAATCACTGAACCATTAGGCAAAGAAGCAATGTAAGCACAAACAGTATCCAAATCCAAACCAGCAGGTTTAACTCTTGGGGAGTCATTCATGAATGTGTCAGCGTCTGAAAAGGAAACGTTGACAGGACTTGTTCCAGCGCTGACAAATGATGATCCAGTAACTGGATGCATAAAAGAGTCCTTCTGATTGAATTGACCTTCACTATGAAAGAAGAAGGCCATGTTGCTGGTGCTAGCTTTGCTTCCATGTGCTGAAAGAGTTTCATCTTCCAACAGTCTTAGTTTGTTGTAGATGTCATCAAACGAAGAGCTCTTGTAAGTATTATTGGCAAGAATAGATCTTGCCTCAATCTTCCATGCCTCACCAAGACTTTTCAGAAAAGTAGCATTGATGTCAATATCACCAACTTGTGTCCCCATGAAGGACAACTTGCTTGTGATGTCAAGCAATCTGCTTCTCACACTGCTCAGTTTCTCATTGGGCTGAGCTTTGAAGACAGCATAATCATGCAGAAGTTGTTTTTTCTTTTCTTCCTTAGTTTCTGCATTACCACCATATGCAACTTCAATTGCTTCCCAAAGATCCTTAGCAGATTCATAGCTTCTATATTTGTGCTGATTTTCTTGTCCCAAAGAGACTTTCAGAATATTTAGGGCTTTCATGTCAGCCCTTTTCTTTGCAATATCTTCAGCACTTACAGCTCTACCATCTCCAGGTTTTTCTTTCTTATCTTCATCAGGACATCCTTCAACAGCTGATCTTGCCGTAATGGCATCCTGAATCTTTTGAGCCTTATTGAATGAGTTTCCATATTCAATAATGTCCCAGAGTGTGTAGTCAAAGATCCCCAGATATTGTTCAAAGTTGAACCTCCATAAGTCAAAGTTGGTTGCATCAAGCATGGGAATCTTGATGTTTGGTAAGGATGAGGAGGAGGAGGTTATTGCTTCAGACATGATGTTTTTAGGGTTTTGAGAAAATTAGGGTTTTGGTGTTCGTATATCGTTCTGGTGTTCTTCAAAGATCAAAAGTTCCTCAACAAGCTCTGATACCACTTGTTGATCCCAAACTTAGATCGATTAGCTTTGTGTATACGAGATTAGATCAAGTATAACACGTAGAGAAACCTTTGTTATATGCTTTGTGAATCTAAGTATTATGCGGAATTTAATACTTAAACAAGAACACAAGATGTAAACAAAACTTTCACTTTGATTATGAATGTCGAACTTGCTTACAATGAAAGATGTTTACGAATGAAAACTTATATAAAACTTGATACTAAACATTAACCTAAAGGCCTTCTTTTATAGACTAAGAAGCCTTGTACAATAAGCTACGTATCAACTATTCTAGGTAAAGATAAACATAGAAAATACATTGTCGTTTCTATCCTTACTAGAAGTACTCTAGAACATAATAAACGTGTAGCTTATATCTTCCATCAGTGCTTGTCTTCAATCTGTCAACGCTTGACTTTAACTTGTCAACGCTTAAGCTGTCAGCGCTCACTTTGCTCTTGTCAACGCTTGAGTTGTTCTTGTCAGCGTTCAAGTGATCTGGCCTTAATTTATTCCCAACAATCGGAATATGGAAACAGGGTCAGATCGGAATCCTAAACCCTTATCCGATCGATAGATCGGAATATGAAGATGGGAGACTGCTCGGAATACTTCAATCGGAAAGGGGTTTGTACCCTTTCCTAAATTTGTGGAATTCGGTTATAAGCTAATGAATAAGCTATATAATAAGCTTTTCACCAAACTAAGCCGAATCAATGACTAGATCGGATCAAATAAGCACTAATCAACTTATCTAACCCGAAAATAATCAAACTTTTTGGATCAAACAATAAAAACATAAACTTTTTAAGGAAAACTTTTATAAACAAACAAGCTAATCATAACAATAAGCCAATAAGCACAAAAGTCTTAAAGCTTAATCAAATGAAAACTTATGAAATGAACAAAAGATTAACTTTTTAAGCACGAAATCATTAAGAACAACACGGATCTATTGAAATTCGCACCAAAAATCAATCTAAAATCAAAGAAAAGTAGAATGAGAATAAGGATTAAAAGCTTGAAATGGAACTTGATTAATGAAAATAAGCAATACAAAGTGTTTAATCTTGAAAGATTAAATGAAAAGATGAAATTTAGTGAGAGAAAGTTTAAGACTTTCTCTCTCTAAAACTAGAGAAAACTAAGAAAAATAAAAACTAGCTAATTAACTAACACCCCTCCTAATGACTATTAGGAGGGTATTTATAAGGAAGGTGGAAGGGGTGCATGTGTTGCATCTTCTTTCTTGCTTTCTTCACGTTTTCTCGACTCGACTTTAATTCTTTGTCTTTTTCGTCTCGGGATTTGAACTTGTCTTTTAATTTTCTTCTTCTATTAGACTCAAGTTCTTCGACTTCATTAAACTTCCGTATTTTGACTTTTTCTTTGATAAATCTTCAGAATAGGCCTTGGACTTTCGTTCTTTTTGCATCCTTGATCTTTTGACTTCGTATTTTCCCGTTTTCTTCGATAAAAGCCCGTGAAAGCCCGTGTTTTCTTCCTTTTTCATATTTTGGTCCTAAATCACAATAAAAACACAAACCACGCATAATTCCGACCTTTACGACATAAATCACACGTTTTGGTCTTGTTATTATTGGAAATAAGTGGTAAAAGGATAAGTGTTTTCACACTTATTAACAATTCCTAAACGTAGTTCGGAATGTTTATGTGTTTGTTCGGAATCCATATCATTGACCTAGTTCAGGATATTGTGTTTGTGTTTAGTTCGGAATGTAGGATTCTCACGTAACTCGGAATATGCCTTATGGAGGTAGTTCGGAATATTAAATTCCACACACAGTTTGGAATAAACTGAGATGGACCTAACTCGGAATGTATTACATGTAGTTCGGGAAATGGGTAATAAGCACTTAATTCGGGATAAGTAACTCTACAAGTAGTTCGGGAAAAGGAAAATTTAAACAGTTCGGAATATTAGGGTTTATGAACCCGAATTAGATCAAAAATACCAAAAACTAAAAAATAAGCTAAAACCAAATAAGCACTTATCTAAAAATTTAACCAAAACAAGTTTAAGAAAAAGCTAATAAGCCAAAATTTAAAAACTTTTAAAAACACTAAATAATAAAAATATTTGAAAACAACTTTTTATAAAATAACTTTTTTAAAAAAACACTTAATTAAATTTAAGAAAACATAAAATAAGCTATAAAATCAATAAGCCAACACAATCAAACACATAAAACATAACAAACAATCAAATAAACATGACAATAAGTAAATAAGCATAAAGATTAAGCAAAAATAAGAAAGGTAGAATGAGAGATTAATTAAAAACTTGATTAAAACTAAAGATTTAACAACACAAAATTAAACTTACTTGAATTTAAAGGCAAGAAATTAAATGACAATATGAAAGTGCATGAAAGTAAATTGGAAAGACTAAGTTGGCAATTTAGCTAACACCTACTAATGACACATTAGGAGGGTATTTATAGGAGGATTAGTATGTGTTGATCTTTTCTTCCTCTTCTCGTCTTTTCGTCTTTATAAATTCTTCGACTTTCTCGACTTTGTCTCGGGATAAACTGAACTCGTATTATAATTTCTTCATTGATTAGACTTGAGTTCTTCGACTTCATTAAACTTCCGTCTTTAGACTTTTTCTTCGATAAATCTTCAGAATATGCCTTGGACTTCCGTTCTTTTTGCACTCTTGATCTTTTAACTTCGTCTTTTGTCTTTTTTTCGATAAAATCCCGTGAAAGCCCGTGTTTTCTTCCCATTTTTACATTTTGATCCTAAATCACAACAAAAACACAAACCACACATAATTCCGACATTTACGACATAAAATACACGTTTTAGCTTGGTTATTATTATAACTAAGTAGTAAAAGGATAAGTGTTTTCACACTTATTAAATCCCCTACACTTGACCATTGCAATGTCCTCATGCAATGCATTAATTACAAAGCAAGTTTTACATTTTCCATCATAATCCATCCACCTTGGCCTTTATTAAACACAAGACATTAAAGAGATAGAAAATTATAAAATATTCAAAGGAAGAAAACAGGTAAAGAGATAAAAGACTTACATTAGGGTTTTGGATGTCATGAATGTTTATCACCCGCAAGTTTCACGTTCCCCATACCAAGCTTAAAAACGAGATTGTAATTATAAGTTAGCAAACAACACAAACTCATATGGCCCAATTATTCACTTAGACTCCCTTATTCCTAGGTGTATCTCTTATATTTTATTGTTGTCTTGAATGATCACGAGGATGCATTGTTGACTTATTTCGATAGTTTATTTAGGCTGAAAATAAAGTAGGACGATTTAATCAATAGTTAGCTAAAGGACAAAATCTTTTAAATCTGCTTCTCAGGACCTCATAAAGTTCATATCTTGGCATAACTAGCTTCACGATTTGAGACCTTTCTCGGACCGATATTTGGCAGTGACTTCATACTTCGAATCTTGAGAGACGTTCATGAAATAATGGTCTTCTCTTCATTATAGGAATTTATTCACTTGAACTTTTTGAGAGATTCTTCATACTTAGACCACGACTTCTTCATTTTTCTCCAATCTTCATTTGGGATTTTGATATACAATGATCCGCCTCCTTTTAGGACTTGGATCTATTTATCCTCATACCTTGCTAGGGTCTTTTTGGATGGACTTCTCCATGATCTTTTGGGGAGTGTTTGCTTTTCGTCGTGTGTCTCGATCCTTCATATTGATTTTTGATGAATGATTCTTCACATCACTTTGGATATTTAGCAACAAAATGTAGCCCTCATGCCTTGTTAGGGCCTTTTCGGACTCACCAATCTTCGCATCCCGCTTCAATAAGTTATGCCTTGGATATGAACTCTATTTAATACCGAGCAACTTTTAAACGATCTTGGGCTAGAAGCTAAGTAACTTTCCAAATCGTACAACCTTATTTATTGCAATTAAATTTATTAGCAAGCGATGGGAGAAAAAGCTCATAATTAACTCACATAAATTCATGAAAGAATACTAAACTTATAATTGACTCTATCATCTCTCGTTCTCCATAATTTAAAATCTCAAGGAATGAGACTCGTGGATGCTTAGCCTATTAAATCAAAGTTTTGGGTTTTCAAGTCATCTATAGGATCTTGCAACTTCTTAGACTTTTTCAAGTTTAGAATTCGCATTTTAAAGTTCCCTTGATAAACGACTTTCTAGGATTAATTATAGGAACTTGCGAAAAGTTCTTGTTCTTAACCCGTAGGAGTTAAGACTTTCGCGTTTTAAAGTTCCCTATATAAAAGCCTAGCAAAACTTGACTTAAACACGTTAAGGATACTAGCTAGAGTAAACTCGGATAAGTAAACCCGGGTTAAGTAAAAAGATTTCAACGTTTAAAAATTAAAACCACTTTATTAAAATTTATTCTAGCAATGAAAAATAACGATAACAAAGGAAAAACTACTAGGCCAAAATAGATCAAAAATTTTGAAAAATGTCGAAAAATCAATTTTCCGGTTAAAATGAGGACAAATACAAGGAAAAGCCCACTTAACTTCGATAGAAGTCCCCCTACACTTAATATAAATATTGTCCTCAATGTTTAAGCATGTGGAAGTAACCTCCCCTACACTTAGGACATTGTGCACGTTGTTTAAATTTTGCTACGGAAAAGACAACTAAAGTGATTCCTATTTAAATCATAAATGATAAAATAATGAATCAAAAGAGTTTAGGATAGAACCGGGAAGACGGGAACACGGGATCACGGTTTGTCAAAAGTCATCAAGAATGGATCTTTGATAGCTCGAATCCCTGCTCATGATAAGAAAGAAAACAACAAACACATACTAGGGTCTCCCCTACACTTATTATAAAAATAGAGAAAAAGGATAGATACTGCGGTAAGAGGCTTGAAGAACATCCACCGAGTCTGACTCGACCTTGATTAGCATGGTAAGAGGCTTGAAGAACATCCACCGGGATCAAATACATGATTTTCTTCCATCAAATAGCACAAGATTAAGGTGAACAAGGCAAGCCAAAGAAGAGTAAGAAAGGTTCTCTTAAGTAATTGTTGAGCACGGTGGTAGAAAGTAGCATGAAGTGCAAGCATATCTCCATTGTTTCCAAAAATCCTTCTTTTTATTTCATCAGATGGATACTGAGATGGCCTAAAAATTCCAATACCGGGATTGAACACCTTTTCCTTTAGGGGAAAATAACACTCAGGCTCAGTAGAATTTGAAGAAGATCCGCTCATAAATCGCACAATCTCATCCTCAGAAGGTGGATAGAGAGGTGTCAAAAGATAAGTACTACGGATATCGGTGTCTTTCGACTTCTTCTCCTTTGAAACGGGTTTCTTCATATCCAAAGGAGGATAAAGAGCATCATCAATGTCCAAAAGAGGAGAAACATTCTCATTGGGGAAGTAAGATTTGAGAAAAGTAGCAAAATATTCCTCAAATGAGTAGTCATCCAAAGTAGGATCAAGCATGGTTGGTGGAGGATCCTCCGCCATCCATTTCATAATCAACAACAACAAAATAAACCGGAAAAGTGAAGGTACCAACTTTAACAAACACATCTTCGGCAATACCAACGGGGTAAGCGAGAGTTAGATTTGCTAGCTCAAGAGTCATCTTTGTTGGTGTAAGATCGGGTAATGATAACTTTTTCCAAACACTTAAAGGCATAAAATTAATACTTGCCCCGAGATCGGCTAAGGCGGTAAATTCTTCGGTTTGGTTAAAAGTACATGGTAGCACAAAACGACCGGGATCTCCAAGTTTTTCCGGAAGTTCTTTAAGAAGGACTGCAGAACAGTTTTCATTCAATCGAGTATTAACAAACTCGGCCATCTTTTCCTTCTTATTAAGCAATTCCTTGAACATCTTAACGAATGTCGGCATTTGGGCAAGAGCTTCAACAAGGCTAATGGTGATGGTCACTCCCGAAATCTTCTTCAAAAAGTTTGACACTTGAATGTCATCCTTGGTGATCAATTTGCACTTGTCTAGGAGAGAAGGATAATGGATGTTGGGTTTAGGTGGTGTAGGTGTAGAAGGTGAAGGTTGAGATGTTGAAGGTTTAAAGGTGGAAGGTGGGGTTGGTGAAGGGTTTTTCTTGGGAGCTTCTTCATTAAGAGGCGGAGACGGTAATGGAGAACTAATACTAGGCATGGAAGTAGGCGGGATAAATGGTGGTGGAGGAGGTGTAGATGGAGTAACTGGGGGAGGGATAGATGCTCCTACTAAAGTTGCTCCACTGTGTGTAGTAATAGCACTCACATTCACTCTCGGGTTGGTGACGGTATTTGAAGGAAGAGAGCCCGAAGTAGAGGGTTGTTTACCTTGGAAGAAACTAGCCATCATATTCTTCAACTCATTCGTTTGATTGCTGAAAGAGGTTTGTATATCATGTCGAAGCTCGGTTCGAATATCATTCCCTTGCTTAGTGATATCTCCTTTCAAGTTGATGATTTGGCTTTGAAGATTCTTAACTACCTCTCCTTGGGTCCTCATGAAAGCTTCAACATCATGATTATAAGTCGTGGGTGGAGCGATGGGTGGTGCTTGTTGAGCGGGTGGGTGATAAGGATTAGAAGCTCGAGGTGGGTTTGGATTGCTTCTATTGTAGTTGTTAGGGTTGTGGTTTTGAGGAGAAAAACCGGGTGAAAGAAAATTGTTAGAACGATAACTTAGCAAGTTACGATCACCTTGAGGTCGGGCTTGATAGCTTTCCATTGAATAGTTACCATGAGCCGCATACACGTTTTCCGGATTGTCATGAGTAGAAGGACAATCAGTGTATGAATGAGGACCGCCGCAGATCTCACAAGAAAGTGCTACAACTTTAACTTGTTGTTGTTGATTCGTAGCTATGAGAAGAATATTTTTGTTCATTTCGGCCATCATGCGGGTGAATTTGGTCATCTCGGTGTGTGATAAAGTAGAAGAAACATTGACTCTCGGATTATTCCTTGAAGATGAGGACGAATCCTAATTTTTGTGATGAGTATTTATGTTCTCTATAAGCTCTCTACACTCCTCGGGTCTTCTTTTCATAAATATGCCACCGGCGGCTGCATTAACCGTATCACGATCACGAAAAGTTAAACCGTTGTAGAAAGTATCAACTAAGGTGACGGGGAGCATGTTGTGGTTAGGACATCGATCAATCAAAACATTGTATCGTTCCCAAGCATCAAAAAGTGATTCATTGTTCTTGTGTAAATCCACTGATTTGATTCCGAAGGCTCGTGACCATGGATGGTGGAAAGTAGCGCGACAAAAATCGTTGAGTCATCTCGTCCCAAGTATGAATTGAATTCTTCGAAAGACGGTAAACCATGTTTCGGCATGGTGGGATAAAGTGTGTGGAAATAGATGAAGGCGAAGAAAATCCATGGTAACACCGGGCAACTTCATGCTTTGAGTTACGGTAATGAATTTATCGAGGTGTTTGTTGGCATCATCATCCGGCAATCCGCGAAATGGACAAGTGTTTTGAACTTGTTGGATCATGTGATGTTTCAACGAAAACTCTGGAGCCGTGGTTTGCATCGGCGCAATCGGTCCTCCGCGTCCATTCATTGTGGGTTGACACAGCTCCTCCATCGTTCGAAGGTCTGGTTGAGGGCCATGGTTGTTATTATTCATGTTGGGTGAGGTGGATTATTATTGTTGTGCACACCAGCCATATCTAAGTCTTCAAGAGTCTCGGGCTCAGAATAAGACGAAGATCTAGTACGCATACACCTGCAAAAGAAAAAGAAAAAGATACCAAAGAAATAGAGAATATATATGTACTTGTAAAAATAAAATCTTTTTGGTGCAAAACTTTGAAAAAGAAATGCTTTTTATAAGTTTTTTGGTGTTTTTGGATTTTTCTGAAAATTTTTAATTTTTATGGATTTTTGAAAATTTTTGAGACAAAAAATAACGTTCACGAGTGAACGGATAC
The DNA here is from genome assembly GCA_025667525.1 of Glebionis coronaria. Classification (NCBI taxonomy): domain Eukaryota; kingdom Viridiplantae; phylum Streptophyta; class Magnoliopsida; order Asterales; family Asteraceae; genus Glebionis; species Glebionis coronaria. The sequence continues at coordinate 2,983,875 of CM046880.1, forward strand.
CAAAATTCAACGCGTCTCTCACAGAAAACCGTTAATCTTTACAAAAAGAGCTGGCAGCGGCGCCATTTTATACAACTGAAAAATCATTCTTTGAAGTGTGTATAATCGAATTGACTAAGGTTAAATGTGCGACTCAATCGTTTTTGGTGAATAAAAGAAGGTTTGGTTATCTATTTCTACTTAAAAGGTAAAAGCGAAACGTAATAAAAATAAACCAAAAACAAATAACTAATAATAAAGGAGCAAAACAAATAATAAAACGTAAATTAAAACAAAACAATTGATAAAAATAAAACTAAACGAAGAAACTAACTTTCGACTGAAAAATAAAATTAACCTAATGAAAAAGGAGAAAATAAAACTAAGAGGGTACTTTAAAACTGAACGAGGCAAAAGCTAAAGTGGGCACTAAATACAAGATAAAACATAAACTTTTGGAAAAAAATACTAATACTAAAAATTGATGAAAAATTCAACTAAAAATACGTGACTTTCAGAATAAAAATCGGAACAACTTTTAGATCAAAATAAACGATTACGGAACAATATTAATAAATAACCAAGCTAGCAAACAGGCACCTGAAGCACCTAGGCAAGTAGCTCAATTTTGGCGCCAAAATGTAGCAAGCATGCATGCTATCATGACAATTCCTAAACGTAGTTCGGAATTTTATGTGTTTGTTCGGAATCCATATCATTGACCTAGTTAGGGATATTGAGTTTGTGTTTAGTTCGGAATGTAGGATTCTCACGTAACTCGGAATATGCCTTATGGAGGTAGTTCGGAAAATTAAATTCCACACACAGTTCAGAATAAACTGAGATGGACCTAACTCGGAATGTAGTATTACATGTAGTTCGGGAAATGGGTAATAAGCACTTAATTCAGGATAAGTAACTCTACAAGTAGTTCGGGAAAAGGAAAATTCAAACAGTTCGGAATATTAGGGTTTATGAACCCGAATTAGATAAAAAATACCAAAATCTAAAAAATAAGCTAAAACCAAATAAGCACTTATCTAAAAATTTAACCAAAACAACTTTAAGAAAAAGCTAATAAGCCAAAATTTAAAAACTTTTAAAACACTAAATAATAAAAATATTTGCAAACAACTTTTTATAAAATAACTTTTTTTAAAAAAAACACTTAATTAAATTTAAGAAAACACAAAATAAGCTATAAAATTAATAAGCCAACACAATCAAACACATAAAAACATAACATACAATCAAATAAACATGACAATAAGTAAATAAGCATAAAGATTAAGCAAAAATAAGAAAGGTAGAATGAGAGATTAATTAAAAACTTGATTAAAATTAAAGATTCAACAACACAAAATTAAACTTACTTGAAATTAAAAGCAAGAAATTAAATGACAATATGAAAGTGCATGAAAGTAAATTGGAAAGACTAAGTTGTCAATTTAGCTAACACCTCCTAATGACACATTAGGAGGGTATTTATAGGAGGATTAGTATGTGTCGATCTTTTCTTCCTCTTCTCGTCTTTTCGTCTTTATAAATTCTTCGACTTTCTCGACTTTGTCTCAGGATAAATTGAACTCGTCTTATAATTTATTGATTTATTAGACTTGAGTTCTTCGACTTCATTAAACTTCCGTCTATAGACTTTTTCTTCGATAAATCTTTAGAATAGGCCTTGGACTTCCGTTCTTTTTGCACTCTTGATCTTTTAACTTCGTATTTTGTCCTTTTCTTTGATAAAAGCCCGTGAAAGCCCGTGTTTTCTTCCCTTTTTACATTTTGATCCTAAATCACAACAAAAACACAAACCACGCATAATCCGACATTTACGACATAAAATACATGTTTTGGCTTGGTTATTATTATAATTAAGTGGTAAAAGGATAAGTGTTTTCACACTTATTACATCTCTTTTTGAAATATTTACAGTCCTTTGACATGCTTCGCATAGTCGTACTTAGGTATGAGCTTCACGCATAATTGTTGGCCAATAAAATCCAGCATCGAACACTTTTTTAGCGGTGGTGTTCGCGGCGTAATGTCCTCCGTTCGGTCCGTAGTGACATTCATCGAGAATTTTTCTAGATTCAATCCGGAAATACAATGTCGGATTATTCCATCAGGAGAGATTCTAAATAAGTAAGGATCGTCCCAAAAATATTTTTTTAGTTCAGAGAAAAATCTTTTCTTTTGTTGGTGCGTCATTCCCTTTCGTAAAATACCTACAGCCAAATAGTTTGCAAAGTCTGCGAACCATGGTGTTTTGTTAGTACTTACTTGCATAATATGCTCATCGGGAAAATCGTCGATTTTATCATCGCTAGAATCATCATTCACTATGCGAGATAAATGATCGGCAGCAACATTTTCAGCTCCTTTTTTATCTTTAATTTCTAAATCAAATTCTTGTAAAAGAAATATCCATCGTATTAGACGAGGTTTGGCGTCTTGGTTTTTGAATAAGTATTTTAAAGCTGAATGATCGGTGTAAACTATTGTTTTTGACAATACGAGGTATGATCGAAATTTGTCAAACGCGTAAACTACAGCCATGAGTTCTTTTTCTGTAATTGTATAATTTTGTTGGGTTGCGTTAAGAGTTCTACTTGCAAAATAGATGGGATGAAATTGTTTACCATCTTTTTGTCCAAGGACGGCTCCAAGGGCATGTTCACTAGCATCGCACATAAGCACAAATGGAAGGTTCCAATTGGGGCTTGTTATAATGGTTGTGTATGTAAGTTTTTCTTTAAGTATTTTGAATGCTGAATAACATTCGTCGGTAAAATCGAACGTTCTTTCTTTTTCTAGAAGTTGAGTTAAAGGTCTTGCGATTTTCGTAAAGTCTTTGATAAATCGTCGGTAAAAACCGGCATGACCTAAGAAACTTCTAATGCCTCTAACATTAGTAGGTGGTGGGAGTTTTGCGATCACGTCTATTTTTGCTTTGTCAACTTCAAGGCCGGCTCCAGACACTTTGTGTCCAAACATAATTCCTTCTTTAACCATAAAGTGACATTTTTCCCAGTTTAGCACAAGATTTGCTTCTTCGCATCGTGCTAACATTTTATCGAGATTGTTTAGACATGTGCCGAAAGAATTTCCAAAGACGAAAAAAATCGTCCATGAAGACTTCGACTGATTCTTCAATCATATCGTGAAAGATTGCAATCATACACCTCTAAAAAGTAGCAGGTGCATTGCATAGGCCAAAAGGCATGCGCCTATAAGCGTAAGTTCCAAATGGACTGTAGGATATGTAAATATAGCTTATGTTTTAGAGAGAGAAAGAGATAGAAAGATAGATGATTTCACACACACTTTCGAGAGAGAAAGTGATTAACTATGTGTAAATTGAAATGAAACCACACCCTCTCCATCTAAGGAGAGGGTTTATATACCAAGCCCATAAGATGGGCTTGGGCTTACAATTGGGTCGGCCATACAAGCATGGACCGGGCTTTTCCTTGTTTGATATATTAAAAGATATCTAGACTACGAGCTACTACTTAATATATTGTCAGAGTGACTGAATCTTCCTATATACGTAAAAACGTATTTCCAAAAATCTCCCCTAAGGGAGGTCACTCCAAACAAGGGCGTTACCCAAGTTACAATAATAAAATAAACCTAGCATACTATGCTTGTCTTGAGCTCGTAGTCTTCGTCTTTCTTTTCTTTTTCTTCTCTAGTGAACATACTGATGTGATCTTTGATATCAATCTTGAGCATTAATCTCTTGCCTTGATCTTGTGCATCCATCACTTTTGATCTTCGCCTCTTCGTGACTTCATGTCCCACATACTTATACCTTCATAATTCTTGAAAGATTCAGAGTTCGATACAGCGGAAGACTTAACTTTTAGGCTTTCTTGAATTAGATGAGGTATTAAGTGCATAAAGTATAAGCATGTGGGGACGACTTCTTCTCGGATTCCACAACGCCACCGTCTTCAAATGCCACAACATAAGTAGACACGAACGAAATGGCTTTGAAAATTTCATTCTAATTCGGTAGCATTTTACCTCCGGTCGGTGAAGACCGTTGGACGATATAAAATATCGTACTTGTGGCAGGTAGATTTAATCAAAAATCTCCTTGACAAGATTTCGCGGGTAAACCCGTTCTCTTTACTCGACCGCCCAAAGCTGACTGCGAACGTAAAGAGTGAATCATTTGGATAAAATTATCCGCATGATTGAAGCCGTCAATTCTGATTCATGGAACAAGTTTGATTCATTAAATAATCGCACCATCGTTGCTTTCCAGTTGTCACGAGCTTGATTAATATTGAATCTTGTAAGTTACCTACCAAGTGCTATATAAGGTTAACACTAGAAGGATTTCCATCATCACTGTGAACACTAAGGTATCACTCTGAGTGTTCTGGCAAGATCACTTAATATTGCGTAGAGGCCTAGAACATGTTTAAATTCAATTAAGAATTAAACAACTGTTGCTTTCTAGTTATCACAAGTTTGATTCATAAAGAATCTCACAAGTCACCTACCATGAGCTTTTTGATTTTCACTCAAGAAGGATTTCCATCTTCATTGTAAATACTTGCGTATTACTCGGATGTTCAGGCAAGATCATGAAGATTTTGCGTAGGACTCTTAATATCTTTCTTACTTTTCACAGAGTGTGAAAAATCAAGGAATTATGGAGGTGTGTTCTAATGAGATATTTGATGATCCCAAATGGCTCTAGACTCGATCGTTCACTTTGGATTTTAGTAATCGGAGGCTGGAGAGGAGTGCCACCATTTCAATACCAATTTATTCGGAGTGAATAAATCGATAGATAATGCTTGTCTCCATGTGAATAAAACAAATACCTTTAAGAGATATCTGAGTTAGCTGGGATGGGTTGTGCATTGCATCACTGGGTCCATGATATCTTATCTTCAATATCAAGCATCATTTAAAAATGATCTCAATATCATATGTATTGACCCAGTTTCTGCCTAATTTGTAAGGAGGGCTTCTTTCTTTACACCCTTTATCTTTACAATTCTTTTTCATTCTTCAACCCCTTCAATGCTTACCAATACGTCATAACTAGCACCTTGTTGTGATTGTTCTAGTGCTAACTTAAGTACTTGGTCGGCATTCAGCTACATTCATAATCTTTTCTCCAACTCTCCTAAGGACTACTATTTCTAGCTATGGAATGTCCTTGGGAAGATTCCTCCGGTTCTGGAAGAATCATAGGACTTAACCTATCCTACCATCCTTATGTCACCACAATCTTCATTGTCGTGAAATAAATGGGTTGTGGGTAGCTATAAATCACCATGAAATCCATTTTTGATGTGCAAATCCGTTTTGCTCCCCCTTAACATATGCCATGATATTCGAAAACATTTCGTACATGTCGGGATGAGCTATCACATTAAGTCAAAACATTTGTGATAATTTCCCGTATTAAATCACATTTTCTCCCCATATTAAAAATATTAACCCAATCGATGTTTTTAATATCTATTGATTTAATAAAGTTTTAACAAAGGTTTTGGGTAGAAAAATGCAAGTCCGTTTTATCTTTATGATACCAAATGTATGAGATATGATACCGATTTGTAACATGATCACATATTCACCATATTAGAAAAAATTGACAAGGTTGGACCTGATTGATGAGAACATCATATGATAAGATCAAATGGTTCTTGTCAGCATATGTTAGTCGCCTCGTCACGTCTGAAGTCATCTCTTGACACCACGTGTACGATTGGTATTTTTGTCTTGACACCAATTAGTGATCTTGGCACTTTCGGCATCGAAGATTCTGAATGCTTGACAATTGCTCCCCCTCAGTTGTTGACCCGTGTTCTATTGAAAGAGTTGTAGTCGTCGTTTGAGTAGTCGCATCGTCGAGTATGTAAGTACCAAATGTAGATAGCTATGGTTTTAGAGATGGTAACTTCATAAAAACAAGACTTCTCTTGTTTTAACAAATGAATGCACTGATGCGTATATTGATTTGTGGTAGACCAAGTTATAAAGTAAACTTGATCCCTTACAAGGTTTTAAAGTAAACCTTGCCCGAGAAAATTAATTCCCGTTGTGAGCCAAAGCTTTCATAAGAAATACTTGACTTTAATGTGAAAACTGGGTTGCAGTCTGAAATAACTACAAGCCATATAGGCATGTTTTATGAAATATTTACAAATTTTGTACGAACTCTATTTATGGCGCCGTGTCAATATTAATCAACATTTCTAAGGCCGTAAATATTATCGTACCAAAAGACATGCCTTTGAAAAATAAAGTAAAAATATTTTTGGATTTTTATGAAATTTTTCAATTTTTATGGTTTTTATATGGTTTTATATTTTTGTATTTTGCTTTTGTGGATAAAAATATAAACAATATATACGAATGATCACCAAGGATACGGAGAATAGTTTACCACCACTAATCTTTCGCTTCATCTGCCAGTTCCTCTAGAGTCTCAGGCGAGAAAGTTCTCATTCCTAGCTTGTCGGCCAAAAATTCCATTCGAGCGCGATCTAAAGCCTTCGTGAAAATATCCGCCAATTGATACTCAGATCGAACAAAGTAAAGCTCGATCACTCCATTTTCCACTTGCTCCTTGATGAATAGGTAGCGAATGTCAATATGCTTCGACCGGGAGAATTGAACATTGTTGCAGCATAAGGCAATTGCACTCTTGTTGTCGTAGTACATCGGAATTTTATTGAAACCTAGACCATAGTCGGTTAATTGCGATCTCATCCAAAGAATTTGAGCACAACAACCAGACATAGCTATGTATTCTGCTTCCGTACTTGAAATTGTAGCGTTTTTTTGCCTTTTCGATGCCGAACTGATTAGTCGATTTCCTAGTAGTTGCAAAGTTCCACTCGTGCTACGCCTTGTCTCTTGACAACCCGCGTGTTTCGCATCTGCATATGCCATTAGTGCAATAGAAGACTCCTTCGAATACCAAAGTTCCCGGTTAATGGTTCCTTTAAGATATCGAAAGATCCGTTTAACAGTAGCTAAGTGTAACTCAGTAGGCCTAGTTTGATACCGAGCACACATGCATATAGCAAATTGAAGATAAGGTCGACTAGATGTGATATAAAGAAGGGTACTGATCATTCCACGATAAAGTGTCGGATCAACGGCAACTCCATGTGGATCTGCATCAAGTTTAGTTTGTTCCACCATTGGAGTATCCATGGGGTCGCAAGATTCCATCTTATACTTCTTTAGCGATTCAAGTGCATACTTGGATTGATTGATAAAGATGCCTCTGGGACTCTAAGATATCTGAAGACCTAAGAAGAATGATACCTTGCCCATCATTGACATCTTAAACTTGGAAGACATGAGTTTCCCAAACTCGTCGGATAAGGTTTGGGTCGAGGCTGTAAATATAATATCATCAACATATATTTGTAACATAATCATATCTTTACCTCGTTTCTGAATGAACAGCGTGGGATCCACCTTGCCTTTAGCGAAGCCTTGCGTAATGAGGAATTGTGACAATAGATCATACCATGCGCGTGGAGCTTGCTTCAACCCATAGAGAGCCTTCTTAAGCTTGTACACATGATTAGGATAATTAGGATTCACAAAACCATCCGGTTGTTGAACATAGACCTCTTCCTTGATTTCACCATTTAGAAATGCCGTCTTCACATCCATCTGATAGACGATCATATTCATATGGGTTGCATATGCGAGGAATAGTCTAATAGCTTCCAAACGGGCAACAGGTGCAAAGGATTCCATAAAGTCGATGCCCAATAATTGCTTGTATCCACGAGCTACTAGTCGAGCTTTATTCTTCAATATTCCGCCTAACTCATCGAGTTTCACCTTGTAAACCCATTTCGAAGTGAGTAACTGCACTTGATCCGGGCATGGGACAAGTTCCCATACTTCAAGACGTATAAATTCATTAAGTTATTCTTGCATAGCTTCTATCCAACAGGATTGAGTAAAACCTTCTTGCCATGTAATAGGTTGAACTTCAGTGAGAAAAGCATCAAAATGGCAAAACATTGCATTTTCATGTAGCTGACTTCGTGTGATACCGGACGATTAAGGTCACCAATAATAGAATCTATAGGATGATCATTTGTCCACTTGATGTCATGTTCATGAATTCGTGGATTGGAGTAAATCGTAGTAGGAGCTTCCTCTGAGGTGGACGACCCGACTTGATTATGGTCGGGAATTGGTACACCAAAGAATGGAAGTTCACGCATTTGAGCGAATTCCAAATCATGATCATCATCATCCTCTTCATCATCAATAGGTATGACATGGGTAGTTGAAACATGTGTTGGTTGAGAATTACTCGTTGAAGGTATATCTTGACCAATTATAGGTGCATATGTGTCTGATTATGCTTCGGTTGATGGAGCGACAACTTCGGTTACCGGAGCAATTACCTCAGGTTCTGGAGCAACAACACTTGGAGGAGTAAAGAATTTATCAAAGAACGGTTGAAACAATGTATCCCATTCATTCTTAGAAGGTTGTGTAAATGATGATGAAGTAGGGTTGTTTGGGACAAGACTAGAACTAATGTTACTGTGTCCCATTTCATGAAGTGCGGGTTCAGAGCTGCTTTGCTCAAAAGCCATTGCTGTCAGCTCATCAAAATCAACATTCATAGTTTTGAGGATCTTACAAGACTTATGAATGTAGATTCGGTATGCTTTCTTTGCGAGTGCGTAACCATTGAAAATACCAATATTAGCCTTTGGTTGAAGTTTTCCCAAATTGTCACCATCATTATTTGGATAGCAAAGAGAACCAAATACATGAAGATATGATAAATCTAGAACTTTTCCATGGAGCAACTCATAAGGTGTTTTACCATGGCGTTTTCGAATTAGTGATCGGTTTTGGGTGTAAACTGCTGTAGATACTGCTTCTGCCCATAAAAACAATGGAGCCTTTGCGTAAATTAACATCGTTTGAGCAGCTTCCATAAGTGTGTGATTTCGCCTTTCAACGACACCGTTTTGTTGTGGAGTGCGAGCAACGGATGTTTCATGAGATATGCCAACTTCTTCATAATAATCACGCAAGATTTGATTCACAATTCGGTTCCATTATCTGTACGAATGCGTCGGACAGTAGTGTTGAGACGCACTTGAATCATCTTGAGAAATCTGATGATGAATTTAGGTGCCACATTTTTTGTTGTAAGAAATTTCACCCATGTAAACCGAGAGTAATCATCGACAATGACGAGGATGTACTTTTTACCACTAAGACTTTCAACATGCATTGGCCCACAAAGATCCATATGCAACAAATAAAGTTTCTCTTGGTTTGTGTCTTCAGTCTTAGGTTTGTATAATTTCTTAGTGCTTTTCCCCATTGTACAAGCGGAACAAAAATGATCCTTGTGAAATGTAAGTTTAGGAAGACCACGAACAAGTCCGTTTTTCGCCAAGTGATTAATAACGTCAAATTAAGATGAGATAACCGACAATGCCATTGATGAGACTGCTTTTATACATGGTCTCATCGTCCAAATCAGCCTTAAATTGCATAAAATATCATAAAATATGCCAAATATATGCTCGTGTTTGTTACTTGTGTATTTTTAGGTACGGATATTGAGGAATTGGCAAAAGATCACAAGAATCATTCAAAAACGAACACGGGAAACGAAGTCGCACAATGAACCGGGCCCAAGTTTGGAATTTTGCAAAAAAGACCCTTGAAGAATTGAAGATTGTCAAGTTTAGTCCCTCATCTTTGAAGAACTTGTCACAATTGACCCTCCAAATGTCAATTGTACAAGTATGGACCTTAATATTTGAAGATATTACAAGATCAGTCCATCAAGTTTGAAGAATATACAAAAGGAGCCCTTGGATAAAGTTTTTAAAGGTTTTGTGCCACTTTTGACAAGTTGTCAAAAGTTGACAAAGGAAAAATGAGCACTGATGGGATTTATTACAAAGTGCAAAGAAGTGAGAAGCTTGGGGACTCAAACTGCCAACTATCCAAACCTACCCACCCAACCAGGATGCGACACCTCAGCAAAACCCACCCACCAACCCATAACCCTACCCAAACCCGTCCTACCCAAACCGGTTTTCATTTAAAAAAAATGGTCAAAAGGTCAAATCCCCCACTTATTCCCCCCTTCCCTCCTAAACACGAATTTAAAAACATAATTAACCCAATTTGGATTAAACCTGGCTAATTAACCCTAGAACCCTAACACCCCACCCAGATTAATTACACCCCAAATCAAAGGGTTAAACCCTAAGATTGTCCAGATCCTAAATTAAACCCCATCTCACCATAACCCACCTCACCCAACATCTCCACATGGCCTGTGGACCCCTCCCCAAGCCTCCCCTGCAACGTCTTTTTCACCCAAAACCCTAAAACCGACAAGATTGATGGTTTGATGTCTCTACTTGGTCCCCAAGGCTCATCCAACGTCCCAAATCCATTCAAACATCACTGGCATCACATGGGTGACTTTTGACCAAAATTCGTCAAAGAAGACAAGGGCTTTTTAGGAAATTCCAAGATTAGGGTTTCAGCATTTTATTATTTTATTATTAGTTCTAGAATAGTCTATTTAGCAGTATAAAAAGGGAATGAGCCTGTTCATTCACCTTTGTTCCAGTTTTTAGCAAAAAACCTTGTAATTCCTTTTTTAATTAATAAAGTTTGGTATTTGTGTTTAAACAATTATAATTCCTTTTATTGAGTTAAAAAGTTGTGTGTTGTGTTAAATGCTAAAAACTGAGTTCCATTTAAATTGTGAAAATTTTGAGTGAAAAGTTTTCAAAAAGGGTTTTAAAGATAGCCTTTGATCTCAGAAATCAATAAGCTTTGGAAAGTGAAAGTGGACCAAAGCTTTTAAGTTTCTGAGTGTTAAAAGTTGTTTTTAAAACGTGTTTGTAAAAGGTTTAATAGTTTGTGAGAGAAATTTTTAAGAAAGAAAAGCAAAACGGATTTGAGATATTGTTTGTGCTTGTTCTTTTGATTTTCTTCTTAGCAGGTTTTGGAGGATTGTTGATTATTGTTTCTGCATACACCCGGGTGTATTTGGAGGTGGTATTGCAACCACAAGAACCTTGGATGTAAGGTTCTAAGGTAAAAGTCCTTGTCCCTTTTTGAATTTTCAGAAAAGTGAATACTTATGTGAGATTTTGTGAAAGGTGTTGTTTGTTAGTAAAAGCTGTTGGAATTGAGTTCTTTTGTGTTTGTATGCATGCTAATTGATCATTGAATCAAGTTGAGTGTTTGGTTAAAACGTTTTGTTTGAAAAATCTTGTTTTCAAGTTTTAAGGGTGTGTTTGGATCTGCTTTTTATGGTGACAGCTTGCAAGATTGTGTAAGATAAAACGTGTTAGAGATATTTACTTGGGTTGAAATAGGAAGAGTATTAGTTGGTAGTTAGTTTAGAAAGAGTTTTGAAGCAAGTTTGTTGAGTAAAGTGAAAAAAGCATATAAAAATCTGCATATGTCATTTTCAGCTTGATTTTCATGAAAACTTTTGCTTGAATCTTGGAATCTGTTAGAATCTAGGTTATTATAGGATTTTATGTTGTTAGTGTATCATTTGGAGCTTGTGTATGCATAATCTTGGGTTTGGAAAATCACTTTTGTGCAAGTAAGTGGCTAAAAAGTACCATCAGACCTTTACAACACATCAGCAACATTTAGATTCCCAGTTGGGCTTTGATTGTTTGACTGAGTGGTGCTACTTGTTTATTTCCCGTTTTTTGTGACTCCCTACACTCAGAAAGAGTGTAGGGGTGCCCTTGTCCATCAACAAACACCACCAAACAAGTACACAACCAAGTCCTCTTGGATTTCATCACAAGTGAAGAACTCTTCACTTGTTCATCAGAAAAACAAGCAGACTTGGGCACGTTTTGCTCAATTCTTGCTTTAATCTTGATTAATCTAGTTTGTGTTTGAGTTTTTGTGTGTTGAAAAGTTACTGGAATCAAGTTCTAAAAGTAAAAAAAAAAAATTTTTTTTTTAGCAAAAAGTGCACCCGCAACGGGCTCGAACACGCGACCTGCAGCTCAGGAGTAACGTGTTCTACCATTGATCTAGATGACTTTTTACGTCATTGTTTGGTTTCATTAGGTATTTAACCCAATTTCCCTTTCTAGCTTATTAAATAAGCCGTAGCTTATTTTCATCTTTTCAGCTTATTTATTAAGCTTATTGGGCTTAGCTCATTTTTCCTAGGTTTTAATCAGTAATCTAGACTTTTCTGTTTTAAAGTTTTATTTTTTCCATTATCTAATTAATTTTTATGATTATTTTTAGTTTTATATTTAGAAAGTCTATTAAAAATATTAAACAGTAATTAAAAAATACAAAAAAATAGTTTTTAGGTTTTAATTTGTATTTTTGAGGTTTACATATCAAAAAGTTTTCAAAAACTTTAATTTTTAATTTTATTTAATTTTAGGGTTTTTAGACAACTTTAAAAATTAATATAAAATTAACTAAAAGGTTTTAGGAACTTTTGTTTGCATTTTCTTCTTAATTAGAATATTTAGGATTTTTGAGAATTTTTTAGAATTTATTTGAGAACTTTAAATTTTTTAGATTATTTTAATATTATTTTATTCATAAAAATAAAAAGTTTTATTTTTATTTCTTTTTCATTTTTCTTAGGTTCTTTATCATTAATTAGGACTCTTACCATTTGTAGAATAATTTTTAGGCTTTTCAATTAATTTTTAGAATTAATTTAAGATTTAATAGATTTTAATAGTTTTTAGGAGTTTAAAAATAGTTTAAATTGGTTTTAAAATTTTTAAAAATAGTTTTTAGCCTAATTAGGTCATTTTTGAGGTTTAAAAACTATAAAATCTTGTTTAGGGCTTTTTAATATTTAAAAGTGATTTTTAGGGCTTTAATTAGCATTAAAAAGTCATTATTAAATTAATTAAAATGTTTTGGCAAGTTTTGATTTTTTGTAAACTCTTAGAATATTATTGTGGATTTTTAGTAATTTTTAGGAATTTTTAGGTTAAAATTTTAAATTTTGCACTTTTTACGTTCTACGTCGTAACTTTCTAGTAGTGTTTTCGCCTTATTTTTCTATTTTTTTTCGTCTTCGTCATTTTCTCTTCTTTTTCTTCTTGTTAATAATCAAAAACATAAATCAATCATTCATCACACAACTCACTAGCCTCCTCGAGAACGAACTCACCTAGGGTCATTCACACACGGTTTTCCTAAATCGTTGTGCACGCTTACCCTATTTTATTGCTCTTTTCCTAAAGGGTAGTAAAATCACTACATCATTTTTGGCGCCGCTGCCGGGGAGGCGTGTTGTGTTTTGATTGAACATTGTTGTTTTTCTATACTAGCCATAATAGTAATTGTATTAATAGCACTCTATTAATACGTATTATCGTTTTTCGGTTTTTGTGTGAATACTATTACTATATTGTATACGTAGAACAATAAATTCACAAGTACTCCAAATACGTGAGCAATCACAACCTTGATTCGGGATTTCATCACTCGATCATTGTATTCGAATCTCAAACCAAAGAAAAAGGCAAAAATAGATAAATACTTTCGTGACGCTTAATCTTGATAATACAAACTATAAGGTGGGTATAAGGCGGTTGTATTTCACAACCTAAAGGAAAAAGGCTCTTAAGTGCTTCGCGCCGCCTCGTTTCCTCCGCTTGCTTGTGCGTATTTGATTTTGAGAGTGAATCGAGGGTTTTGCCGCCCAAAGTATTACTACATATCATATATATTTTCTTGGTTTCACTTTGATTAAACCCTCTTGAACGATTTGGTGTTCCACCATCGTTCTAAAGTCATCGAAGGCGTTCACTCCACGTGATCGTTTTCATTCCTTGAGGCCTTTTTAATCAAGAGATTTGATTAGTGAGGAGATTTGTGGACTCATTGTCTACTTAATACATTCACCAATTTCCAAAAAAAGTTAATACAATCAAAAACCACAAAAAAATTGAAAAAACACAAAATACCAAAAGAAATCTTCTTTGCTCGTCTCCACGTTGTACGTGACGTTTATGCTCACTCGTAATCAAGCAAAACGTGCACGTAGACGCAAGAACAAAACTCCTACTAAAACTCATTCTAGTGAGGAGTCTCCAAGTGAGGAACCTATTGTAGAACAAGAAGCTATCATGGCTAATCGTACTATGATGGAGTTGCTTCAAGCACCCACCGAGGGTTTTGGAGAGGCCATTGTGATTCCCGCCATCCTTGCGGAGAACTTTGAGATCAAGACGGGTTTAATGTCTATGCTTCAAGCAAACAAGTTTCGCGGTCATGAAAAAGACAACCCACATTATCACATTAGGCAATTTAATCGTCTTACCGCGACAAGCAAGTTTAAGGATGTACCACACGATGCCATTAAGATGATGTTGTTTCCTTACTCGTTAGATGGGCCCGCCAAGATATGGCTTGAGAAAGAACCGCCGAATTCGATTTTGACATGGGCCGATCTCGTGTCTAAATTTGTGAATCAATTTTTTCCACCATCTAAGACAACACATTTGAAAAACGAGATTTCACGTTTTACACAAAGACCAAATGAAAGTTTTTCAATGGCTTGGGAAAGGTTTAAAGAAATGTTACATGAATGTCCACACCATGATTTTTCCGAATTGCATCAAATTGACACTTTTTATAATGGGCTTAATGAACATGAACGAGATTATTTAAATGCCGCCGCGGGTGGTAATTTTTTGTGCAAAACGACCGATGAGGCTTTGAAAATCATAGAAAATAGGTCTAAGGTCTATAGCCCTCGTAACACACCGAGTGTTGCCAATTTGGGCTCGTCATCATCTCGTTCCATTAATGCCTTGCAAGATGAAGCAAATGAGGAGAATCGGTTTTTCAATAGGTTTTCGACTCTTATGTCTCATTGGAAAGCTCAAGAAGCTTCAAATTCCGCTTCGGTTAAAGCGGTTGCTAAGAGTTGTATTTCATGTGGTGGAGCTCATGATTTTTCCGAGTGCATTACTGTGACATTCGTCAAATTTCCATCTTAATTTTTTCATGTAGTACGAGTATTTTAACTGTTTACCGACGAGTTGTCGACATGAACGTGTTAATCATTTTGCTTTGCGGACAAAGCCCTTTTTAGGGAGAGCATATGTAACATCTCGAGTATTCGCGAGTATTAAGTTGAATGCAATACACAAGTTAGTGAGCGTTTTATATTTTGCCGTATGTTTATGTGGTATATTTACTAGATTACGTGAAGTCTCGCACAATTGTTGTGTTTTGGGATGGTATGTCAAACGGTTTTAGTGTCGTGTTTATTCAGTCACGTCTAAACTTAACCATTGTGAACCCGAGTCGAGTTGTATAAGTTGTCACAACATGTATACATATAACTGAGTATAAACCTTCATTTATATTACCAAGCTTGCCTTACAAGGGTCTCAAATTTCTGTCACATGTCTAAACTACATATAAACTTCATAGTTTATTTCCTCACTAAAGGACAGCACACATGCCTAGTTTACCCCTTTTGGGTATATCACAAGTTAACATTTTCAGCATGACACTAACCCTAGACTAACAATACAAGTTTATATACAAACCCAAAGTTATCCAATGTCCAAATACAAGTTTATCACTGTCCAAATTACAAACACCAAAAATCTGCACAAGTCTTTCCAAATACAACTTCTGGGTAGAGTGAAGATTAGGTCCAGCCGACCCACACGTCGCGTCAAACCTGCAAAACCGAAAGGGTCTTCATCCCGTCCGAACCTGCAAAACCGAACATAGCATCCCCATTGTGAGTCTTTCGTCTTTTCGTCTTTCCTTATGAAGTCTAGATGTGCTTGTTTTGTACGAACCTGCGAATAAACGAATAATGTGTTTGTCATTGTAATGGTCTTATACTTTTAACTAAAAACTGAAATTTATTAAACTTTATAACTAATACAAACATGTTTATGATATTGCTTTTCTGTCAACCAAACCGAGACCCGATTTAGACCAAACCGAAACCCGATTTAGACCAAACCGAGACCCGACTTAGAACCAAACCGAGACCCATGTCCAACCAAATCAAGACCACAATCAAGAACCAAACCGAGACCCATGTCTAACCAAACCGAGACCCAATCAAGAACCAAACCGAGAATCAAATCAAACCAACCAAGTTCTTACTGCCAAAATTATCAACAATCATTACCAACCAATCCAAATGTCTTAAACCATTTGTTATTTTACAGAAACATCCTAAAAACCTTTAATCTTGCCGCGGGTATAAAACCCCCAATTCAAATCGAAACCCTAATTATTTAAACACCTTTTTAAACATTAAATTAGTACTTTTCATCTTTCAAAACATCACATAAACATGAGAATCAGTCGAATATATAAAAACCCCCAATTTTATGAAAACCCTAGATCGAACTTTTATTAATTAAAAACGTTAATTAAACCTAATTTAAACCCAAACCCCATATTTAATTTAATTAAAAATGAGTTATGCAAAAACCCCCAATTTACCGAAACCCTAATTTTTATAAACTGTTTATATATTGAAATTAGTTTGATTTTATAATAGAAAACATCAATTAATTGTGTTTGAAACCGAGATTGATAAAAACCCCCAAATATTTCAAAACCCTAAATTCATTTATTTTTAATCCGAGAATCATATGATTCACAACAACTTTATACAAATCAATCAAACCCACTGATCATTATAAATCGAAAATAAGTTAATCTTGTTAAAAGAAATAAAGGAAAAGCAAACTTATCTTTGATTTGACTGGAGTTTTGCGTGACCACAAAGATGAACACATCAGAAAACCCAAATCGGTTTGATGTGGGGATTAAACCCCACATCTCACGCGATCTAAGAACCTCAGACCACCCATACATGATTTTCATACTCAAACTGATAAGGATAAATAGCCATGGAAGGATTGAACCGATCTAGATTTAAGAGAGAGAGAGATTTGGGGCGGTGGAGTTGTTATCGAGAGAAGAGAGAGAGTTTCACTCTCTGTTATGGGATTGTGTGTGTTAAACACGCATATTTACTCCTCCCGTCCTTGTTTATTCCGCCAGTGGACCGGGCCGGGTCTAATGACCCTTGGGCCGGTTTGTGTGTAAGGGTATTGGACCCATTTGGGCCTTGTGTGTTTATTTGTTTAGTTATAAGCCCAAAACGAATTTGGTAAATTTAAGTTATAATTTGACCCGTAAAACCCGACCATTTAATAAACCGACTTTTATTTATCGTACTTTTCCGTAAATCGTACTTTTCATAAACGTATGGTTTCGTCAAGCACAACTAGGGTGTCGTGTCATTTAATAATACAATTTTTCGTATCGTAACTCGATTCTCAAAATTAATTAGGTCGCGGCTAGCGTAACCGTACTCTCGAGCTATTTTATCTTCGTCTCTTTGCTGAATTAACGAGGTGAGTTTATAGCCCCATACTTTACTATTTTTCACTGCTTTTTGGGGTGAGACATTGCTTGATTTTAACGTGTGAACACAAGTGCATTTACTGATTTATATATTAGTCTAAGTCCCACTAAAAACCCAGTTGCTTTGGCCCGTGAATCGTGAACCGTTAATTACTTTGTGTAAGCGCGAATGTAATGGATAGATCTATCGGGATTGACGTCCCTGTCTGTTTTGTCCAACAAGGGGACAAGCGGGCACAGTTTCATTTGAGTCAGAGATAGGATGTCGTGGGTTTAGGCATCTAGTTTGGGCTACATTTATATGATTATACTGCCGGTGTTGTTAACGCTTCGGTGTCACGAGCTTAGACTGTAATAAATACTTTTGGGATGACTTTGTATCTGTTATATTGTCATCACATTTGGGAAAATCTTGTGGTTCATTAAACATTTCCACTTAACTAAACCTATGAACTCACCAACTTTATGTTGACACTTTAGCAATGTTTTTCTCAGGTATTAAGAAGGAAGATGCTAAATGAGGTCTCATACATTGCCGTCATTTCTTTGAAACAACGATCATTTGTACCATTTGAGAAAACTATGTTTTGTAACCGTATTCAGTTTATGCTTCCGCACTTTGTTAAAACTATTTATTTTATTAAGTACAAGTGATCTATTTTCCGAACGTCTCATTTAGAGGTCGTTCTTTGTGACTATGTGCGTATGATAATCATGACGTCACCACTCCCTTGTCGCCATTATACTCTGATATTTTGGGAGTGTGACAATTACCGCGGATGGTAACACTTCGAATGCTTATGTAGCCACGGGAACTTATAACCAAATCGGTCAAGGTTCCCGCCAAAATCAAGCTCCACAAAATCAAAATGCTAATAACTATCGAAACAACAATCAAGGTGAAAATTACCAAGGAAATCAAAGGAATTATAACAAAGGTAATTACCAAAGTGGAAATGGGCAAATTTCAAACCAAAACCAAAACCATGATTTTCAAACTCCTACTCAAGGTTTTCAAAATGCTCACACTAAAAATTTGAAAGGAGAATTTTTAGATTATGCTAAGGCTAATGATGCTAAGTTTGATAACATGCAACGTGAGATGATTAGCTTAAGGTCCGAGTTGAAAAACGAGCTTAAAACCGAACTTGCTAATGAACTTAAAACTCATGCTAATAAAATGGAAGGAAATGTCACACGACTCCAACAAAATCAACAAAAAATGGAGCAAGGACAACATGAGATTAAGCAAGAGTTGTTAAAAGCGGATGCTAGGCAATCTAAGTTTGAAGACCGTATGGCTAAAATGTTTGAAGCTATCATGTGTAAGCCCTCTTCTTCGGGTGGTCTTCCTAGTGATACCATCGTAAACCCGAAAGGAGAATTGAAGGTTATTACTACTCGTAGTGGTAAAACTTTCAAAGAACCCATTTCTCGTCCAAGTACTTCTATGGAGAAGGAAAAAGAGAGAGAACCCGAGGTTGTGGTTGAAAAGGAGCACATAGAAAGCCCACGAAGTACCGCTCAAACCACACCTACGGTTGAACCAATACCCATAATGGAACCCGAGATTCCAAGGCCGATGCCTATGCCTAATTTGCCCCAACCCACACCACCTTTACCCTACCCATGAAGACGAGATAAGGAAAAGGCACAAGAACGAAATAATTATCAATTTGAACTCTTTATGAAAATGTTTCGTGACTTGCATTTTAATATAAGTTTTGCCGACGCCTTAGTCATGATGCCTCGATTTACCGCAAACTTCAAAAGTATGTTAAACAACAAAGAAAAATTGCAAAAATCGTCTAGTTGTTCTTCGGTTTTTCTAAGCCGCATACCTCAAAAAGTTGGTGATCCTGGAAAGTTTTTAATCCCATGTGCTATACAAGACATGGAAGAATGCTACGCCTTGGCCGATCTTGGTGCTAGTATTAATTTGATGCCTCTTGAGATTTTTAAATCGCTCAATCTTCCAAATCTCACTCCTTCAAGAATGTCAATCGAAATGGCCGATCATTCTACGATTCTAGCTTGTGGAGTTGCCGAGGACGTCTTCGTGAAAGTTGGGAAATTTTATTATCCCGTGGACTTCATTGTTGTTGACATTCCCATCGATCCTAAAGTTCCGTTAATTTTAGGTCGATCTTTTTTGGATACCTCGAGAGCACTTATCGATGTGCATGCAAGAAAAATCACTCTTCGTTTCAATGAGGAAGAACTCGTCATTAATGCAACCCAAAACTCCACTCTTTCTCATGTTTATTCGATCACATCTTTGTACAATGTCGATTCCACCAAAAGCATTTGCAAAAGAATTTCAAATAGAGTTTTAGGAGTTGTTGAGAAAAATGAAGTTCCGTCCCCTCCGCCGATGGAGGTTAAGAGTGTTAAGCCTATGATTCCGATCTCGAGTGATTCTTCGGATGATGAATACGTTGATCCCGATGGGGAGGTTTTCTTTGTTGACAAAAGATTTGAAAACTTGCCACCACCTAAACCAAAAAGATTTCAAAATGTGAGAATTTTTAGTGTGACTAACATTGTTTTAGATACACCAAATATTTTTGACATAATTAAATCGGGTTTTCACAAGGAGAGTATTAAAGATGAAAAAGGAAAAGATTTTGAATTTAATTTAAAAAAAATTTCTACAATTCTAACTCCGTCATCACCGCGTTTAGTGAGTACTACAAGCTCGTCTTCTCCTTTTGACGATGCTTTGTGTGGTTTTAGTATGGGGGAAGCCCCTTATGTTCCCTCATCCTTGTCCACCGAGGACGAGATATTTGATCCTGGAATATTTATATAGGGAAATCTCGGTCTTCCACCGATGCAATAAATGGAAAATCTTTTCATTTGATTGGTGCGAGTCTACCTCGAGTAGCTCAATGTTTTGACTTACCCATTGTCCCACCCTTCTATTTCTTCTCTCCTATTTTCTTCTATTCCATTGGGATTTGTGTTGGAGTTGTGTTGTCTCGTCTTTCATCCGAAAACGAAGACGCTATCTTTGACCCCGGTATACGTTTATCGGATTTTTAAAGTACTCCACGTACTTTTGGGCCTTGTTTATCATGTAAGCCCCACCAAAAATTGACCATACCATGATTATCCCTAAATGATCACATTTATGGGGATTCGAGTCGAGCTTTTGACTCGGTTATCAAAAACAAGGTGCCTCGTGGGGGAGACCCATGCTTATCCATGTACATATTATTGCTTTCTAATGTAGTTTAATATGAGGGGATTTGTGCCCTTCCAACCTTTGTTCCGTGTTTGTTTGTGAATTGTGTCTTTTAGATCATCATCTTCACGATTGGAGCCTCTCGTGTTCGTTTCATGGGAGCACTCGATCGTTTGCTTTGGAGGCCATTTCTCAATATCCATGATATATCCTTTTATGTTCTAACCTTAGGTTTTTTAGCACACTTCATAAACGGCTATTACTTATTGGTTACACCCTTTCCATGCTAGATTAAGCATTCGACTACGTCTCTAGTATGGGGGTGTTTGCACCCCTAGACTCGAAACATTGAGGACAATGTTTAACTTTAGTATGGGGGGGTGAATAGATACTTGCCTTGCCAAACCTTCACGCTTTCCAAAGTTTATCGTTTTGTTATCGTTTTGTTGCAAAAAAAGGCTAAAAATGGCCAAATTTTAAAATTTTCTCATGTTTCATAAGTGTTTGAAGACACGAATGTAGATTTTCCGATGGCGAGAATAAGAGTAATTTTTGACTCGACCGTGCGTGTTGAGCACTTAGCTTTGATTCCTTAACTACACATTAGGCTAAGTCTCTTAAATGAGGACGAGAAATGATAGAGTTAATTATAAGTTACTATGCTAAACGTAGAGTACTCGTATTCTTTCAAAAACTCATGTGTTCTCGTTGTTTGCTCATTCTCCCTTCGCTTGTAAATATTTTTTGCTTAATAAATATTGACTTAGCGGTTTAGTTTTGATTGTTGGGTTTCTAGTCTTTTCTAGTAGCTTCCGTGTAATTAAATTGGGAAGACATTAAGGTATCGCCAGCGCCACGGTTTTGAAGTATTGGCACCCGAATAATCGAAAGCTTCACCCAATAATAAGATTTCAAGTGCTCACCTAAATCAAGCAAACAATTTGAAGCCCCACAAGGCCTAAAATCTATGCAAAATTGAAAGTGAATCAAGCCTTAATCTTCGAAGCTTTAAAGATCCAAAATTCGCTTTAGCGTGAGGATATACGTCTTTGGCTAATAAAACCACCGATGAGGCGGATAATAAAAGGCAAGGCAAGACCGAAGTCATAATAAAAGCTTCATGGCGAAGTTGAATAAAAGATGGAGGTAAACCAAAGATAATAAGGCCCTTCCGTTAGGGGGCGTATAAAAGTCTTGGTAATAAGTCTCATGTTCAAAACCATTATAAAACCGTGTTTATCGATTCTTCTTGTCAACTTAATTTTTTAACATCGTTGTCTATTAGGAAGGGTTATTGATTTGATGGTCTTAGTTACACCGTTAGGGCTCTATTTCTAGACCTAAATCTCTATTATCGCATAAGTCAACAATCTATCCTCGTGATCATTAAGACAAAATAAAATATAAGAGATACAACTTAGGAATAATGGGAGAATAAGTACGTGATTAGGGCATATGAGTAGTGTTAGCATTACTAACTTATAATGACAATGATCTCGTTGCACGCTTGGCATGGAATTAAGGTGAAAATCGAGGACGATGAAATTATTTCTAACGAAGCATTCACGTGTTCTTATTCTATGAACCTAAACGTCCCATTTTGCGATGAGAATCATACATTATGTCTAAAACGCAAGTAGTAGTAATTGTGTTACGTAGCTAGTTTATCATTTGAATAAAAGTGAATTAAATTGAATTTTGGAGATGCTTTGATACTTTATTCAAGCATTACGTGAGGGCACGGCAATGGTTTAGTATGGGGGAGTGATGAGACTGCTTTTATACATGGTCTCATCGTCCAAATCGGCCTTAAATTGCATAAAATATCATAAAATATGCCAAATATATGCTCGTGTTTGTTACTTGTGTATTTTTAGGTACGGATATTGAGGAATTGGCAAAAGATCACAAGAATC
Source organism: Glebionis coronaria (assembly GCA_025667525.1). NCBI lineage: Eukaryota > Viridiplantae > Streptophyta > Magnoliopsida > Asterales > Asteraceae > Glebionis > Glebionis coronaria. The sequence goes on from CM046880.1 coordinate 3,006,402, forward strand.
ATTCAAAAACGAACACGGGAAACGAAGTCGCACAATGAACCGGGCCCAAGTTTGGAATTTTGCAAAAAAGACCCTTGAAGAATTGAAGATTGTCAAGTTTAGTCCCTCATCTTTGAAGAACTTGTCACAATTGACCCTCCAAATGTCAATTGTACAAGTATGGACCTTAATATTTGAAGATATTACAAGATCAGTCCATCAAGTTTGAAGAATATACAAAAGGAGCCCTTGGATAAAGTTTTTAAAGGTTTTGTGCCACTTTTGACAAGTTGTCAAAAGTTGACAAAGGCAAAATGAGCACTGATGGGATTTATTACAAAGTGCAAAGAAGTGAGAAGCTTGGGGACTCAAACTGCCAACTATCCAAACCTACCCACCCAACCAGGATGCGACACCTCAGCAAAACCCACCCACCAACCCATAACCCTACCCAAACCCGTCCTACCCAAACCGGTTTTCATTTAAAAAAAATGGTCAAAAGGTCAAATCCCCCACTTATTCCCCCCTTCCCTCCTAAACACGAATTTAAAAACATAATTAACCCAATTTGGATTAAACCTGGCTAATTAACCCTAGAACCCTAACACCCCACCCAGATTAATTACACCCCAAATCAAAGGGTTAAACCCTAAGATTGTCCAGATCCTAAATTAAACCCCATCTCACCATAACCCACCTCACCCAACATCTCCACATGGCCTGTGGACCCCTCCCCAAGCCTCCCCTGCAACGTCTTTTTCACCCAAAACCCTAAAACCGACAAGATTGATGGTTTGATGTCTCTACTTGGTCCCCAAGGCTCATCCAACGTCCCAAATCCATTCAAACATCACTGGCATCACATGGGTGACTTTTGACCAAAATTCGTCAAAGAAGACAAGGGCTTTTTAGGAAATTCCAAGATTAGGGTTTCAGCATTTTATTATTTTATTATTAGTTCTAGAATAGTCCATTTAGCAGTATAAAAAGGGAATGAGCCTGTTCATTCACCTTTGTTCCAGTTTTTAGCCAAAAACCTTGTAATTCCTTTTTTAATTAATAAAGTTTGGTATTTGTGTTTAAACAATTATAATTCCTTTTATTGAGTTAAAAAGTTGTGTGTTGTGTTAAATGCTAAAAACTGAGTTCCATTTAAATTGTGAAAATTTTGAGTGAAAAGTTTTCAAAAAGGGTTTTAAAGATAGCCTTTGATCTCAGAAATCAATAAGCTTTGGAAAGTGAAAGTGGACCAAAGCTTTTAAGTTTCTGAGTGTTAAAAGTTGTTTTTAAAACGTGTTTGTAAAAGGTTTAATAGTTTGTGAGAGAAATTTTTAAGAAAGAAAAGCAAAACGGATTTGAGATATTGTTTGTGCTTGTTCTTTTGATTTTCTTCTTAGCAGGTTTTGGAGGATTGTTGATTATTGTTTCTGCATACACCCGGGTGTATTTGGAGGTGGTATTGCAACCACAAGAACCTTGGATGTAAGGTTCTAAGGTAAAAGTCCTTGTCCCTTTTTGAATTTTCAGAAAAGTGAATACTTATGTGAGATTTTGTGAAAGGTGTTGTTTGTTAGTAAAAGCTGTTGGAATTGAGTTCTTTTGTGTTTGTATGCATGCTAATTGATCATTGAATCAAGTTGAGTGTTTGGTTAAAACGTTTTGTTTGAAAAATCTTGTTTTAAAGTTTTAAGGGTGTGTTTGGATCTGCTTTTTATGGTGACAGCTTGCAAGATTGTGTAAGATAAAACGTGTTAGAGATATTTACTTGGGTTGAAATAGGAAGAGTATTAGTTGGTAGTTAGTTTAGAAAGAGTTTTGAAGCAAGTTTGTTGAGTAAAGTGAAAAAAGCATATAAAAATCTGCATATGTCATTTTCAGCTTGATTTTCATGAAAACTTTTGCTTGAATCTTGGAATCTGTTAGAATCTAGGTTATTATAGGATTTTATGTTGTTAGTGTATCATTTGGAGCTTGTGTATGCATAATCTTGGGTTTGGAAAATCACTTTTGTGCAAGTAAGTGGCTAAAAAGTACCATCAGACCTTTACAACACATCAGCAACATTTAGATTCCCAGTTGGGCTTTGATTGTTTGACTGAGTGGTGCTACTTGTTTATTTCCTGTTTTTTGTGACTCCCTACACTCAGAAAGAGTGTAGGGGTGCCCTTGTCCATCAACAAACACCACCAAACAAGTACACAACCAAGTCCTCTTGGATTTCATCACAAGTGAAGAACTCTTCACTTGTTCATCAGAAAAACAAGCAGACTTGGGCACGTTTTGCTCAATTCTTGCTTTAATCTTGATTAATCTAGTTTGTGTTTGAGTTTTTGTGTGTTGAAAAGTTACTGGAATCAAGTTCTAAAAGTAAAAAAAAAAAATTTTTTTTTAGCAAAAAGTGCACCCGCAACGGGCTCGAACACGCGACCTGCAGCTCAGGAGTAACGTGTTCTACCATTGATCTAGATGACTTTTTACGTCATTGTTTGGTTTCATTAGGTATTTAACCCAATTTCCCTTTCTAGCTTATTAAATAAGCCGTAGCTTATTTTCATCTTTTCAGCTTATTTATTAAGCTTATTGGGCTTAGCTCATTTTTCCTAGGTTTTAATCAGTAATCTAGACTTTTCTGTTTTAAAGTTTTATTTTTTCCATTATTTAATTAATTTTTAGGATTATTTTTAGTTTTATATTTAGAAAGTCTATTAAAAATATTAAACAGTAATTAAAAAATACAAAAAAATAGTTTTTAGGTTTTAATTTGTATTTTTGAGGTTTACATATCAAAAAGTTTTCAAAAACTTTAATTTTTAATTTTATTTAATTTTAGGGTTTTTAGACAACTTTAAAAATTAATATAAAATTAACTAAAAGGTTTTAGGAACTTTTGTTTGCATTTTCTTCTTAATTAGAATATTTAGGATTTTTGAGAATTTTTTAGAATTTATTTGAGAACTTTAAATTTTTTAGATTATTTTAATATTATTTTATTCATAAAAATAAAAAGTTTTATTTTTATTTCTTTTTCATTTTTCTTAGGTTCTTTATCATTAATTAGGACTCTTACCATTTGTAGAATAATTTTTAGGCTTTTCAATTAATTTTTAGAATTAATTTAAGATTTAATAGATTTTAATAGTTTTTAGGAGTTTAAAAATAGTTTAAATTGGTTTTAAAATTTTTAAAAATAGTTTTTAGCCTAATTAGGTCATTTTTGAGGTTTACAAACTATAAAATCTTGTTTAGGGCTTTTTAATATTTAAAAGTGATTTTTAGGGCTTTAATTAGCATTAAAAAGTCATTATTAAATTAATTAAAAGGTTTTGGCAAGTTTTGATTTTTTGTAAACTCTTAGAATATTATTGTGGATTTTTAGTAATTTTTAGGAATTTTTAGGTTAAAATTTTAAATTTTGCACTTTTTACGTTCTACGTCGTAACTTTCTAGTAGTGTTTTCGCCTTATTTTTCTATTTTTTTTCGTCTTCGTCATTTTCTCTTCTTTTTCTTCTTGTTAATAATCAAAAACATAAATCAATCATTCATCACACAACGCACTAGCCTCCTCGAGAACGAACTCACCTAGGGTCATTCACACACGGTTTTCCTAAATCGTTGTGCACGCTTACCCTATTTTATTGCTCTTTTCCTAAAGGGTAGTAAAATCACTACATCAGCCATAACCATGACTTAGTCTTCGATGCTTTGGAGAGAAGACATACGGGAGAAGCGGCCATCATATCTTGTAGAGACAAAGTGTACAAATTATTCCCTCGAGTACCTTTCAATAAATCAACCCCTTCCAAATTACGAATGAAGCAGGTATGCTCTCGAAAAGCAACTTCTAGGTTTGCATCACAAAATTGTCCCACAGAAAATAAGTTGTAACCGAGACCTTCCACGTAATACACTCTTGAAATTATAACATTCCCAATATGATATTCATCGTAATCCATTATCTTTGCAATATGATCATTTCTAAATCGAACCGTACCAAGAAACTTGCTGACGAAATTTCTGAGCTGAGAGCGATCTTCAGTCATATGTTTAGAGCAACCAGAGTCCAAATATCAGAGAACAATTTGGACCACCTGTTTTCAACAACAACAGTAGACAATGCATTGGAAACTATTGATTCTAGAGTGTTAGCAGATACAGATATGAAATTATCAGAATTGCTAACATTTGTGTGACCCTTAGATTTCCTACGTATTCTAATGTGAGTTTTATCACTAACAGGTTTTGTTGTTCCAACTTTCTGAGGTTTTGGATTATTAGCGGGCACTACAGTGGGAGTAGACCTATTTAAAGGGCACTTTGTTCCTACAGTAGTGTCGGTGTTCCTAGTTAAAGGACACACTTGTGTTTTGGTAGCCTTGGTACTCCTAGTTAAATGGCACGCTTTCTTCGCTTTAGTGGGAGTGATCCTAGTTAAAGGGCACGTATTTCCTACTATAGTGAAAGTTGTACCAGTGGGGCGCCACATCCAACCAACTTGGGTTAACACTTTCCCTGTCGGTTTCCATTCTAAACCAATTTTCCGGGCATTCATCTCATTCACATAGTCAATAAGGCAAGAATCACGACGACTAGAAAACATACATTCATTGCAATTCCAACATTTCAAATTAGAATTCACAGTAGGCTTAGAACGCTGCACAGCCACAGAGCCTTTAGGTTTAGCTACATGATTCTTTTTATTCAAAACAGAAATAACATTCCTAGGATGGGCTTCTACTTTCTTCTTCACTTGACTACTAGATGGGGGCAAGATCCTATCATTCTTCTTGTTTCTTTTAAGCTTAGATCTTTGAGCCTTAGTAGTGGTGCTTACTCCTGTAGAAGGCAACACAGGAATATTAGAAGCTAGTTTTGATTCCGCCTTATCTTTAGTGACCAAAGTTTGAGATGGTTTAGTCCTAGGGCCCTTGTTAAGTGGTGTGACGGCGATAAGGTTCCCTTTGATTGCACTAGAGGACGATTCTGAGATAGTGGCTGTGTTATCCACAACATCCTTACCTTTTAGAGTACAAAGTGTTTCCTTTAAGTCAGCCAAAGCAAGATTTTTATCGCAAATTTGTTCCCTCAAATCAGATATTTCCACCGACTTTCGATTCAATTGTTCAATCAATGATTGATTATGTGCAGTGGTATTAGCACATGCGGGCTTTACTAAATCGAAGAGTTGTGTAATTTTCTGTTTTAATTTATCAACTTTGGACAAAATCTTGGAAACTCGATTATCTAGATAAAGTTTAAAATTCTCAGCGGCCTCAAGTAGGTTCACACAATTATGCTCCTTAGACTTCTCTATGTCTATCGGCAATGATTTAGCAACCTTGTCACTTGGCTGACGTTGTTTTAATTGTAAATCTAATCTATAATTCTTTTGAAAATTTGCATCTTTTATATTAACACCTTGAAAGACGCTTCAAAAAGCTCTTGAATAAATTGTTGTTCACATTCAAGCGAAATGCAATGTTTTTGAATTTCATCAAAACTTTTTGAAAGCGAAGAATAAGAATCTTGAAGCTTTAAAAATTCAGCGTCAGATTTGTGACTAGTACTATCTACCACATTATCCACAGATTCAACATTATGCACAATAAAATCATTATCAACAGTTTTATTCACACAGATGGAAACTATATCATGAGACATCACTTGCTTCAGAAGCTGATCATTTTGGCGTGAAACCCGTTCTAATTCAAGTAAACTGTTTTCATAAGCATCATCCATTTCATTGAAAACACGTCTAACTTCTTCTATTTCCAAAAGCAAATCTTGATCAATAGTACTAAGACAAGCTTTAACATTGTTTACAAATGGAACAATTTCGTCTCTAAATGCAGCTCTTGTGTGCTCAAAATTCCATTCACCTTCCGTTATGGCCGAAGCCGTCGTACGTTCCACAATGACCTTGTCAAAATCAGCTAAGTGTTGGTGCACCGCATTTAAGCTAACTGACACCTTACTTACCGGTGGAATTAACTTAGTTAAATCCGTTTTGACAAGTGTAGGAGACGTACTAGGAAGGTTTTCCGTTGACAAACTTTGGGGCACAAAAGCTGATAGTTGAGCTGATTCCTTTTGTAAGCGAATACGGGTCTTTTTAGAAAATTGATCTTTATTAAGCTGATCATAATCAATCATACGGAATTTTGAAAGCATTTTAGAATGAGCTTCTTCCGCAAGTGACTGTGTCTCCTCAGAACTACGAACATAAGGTGCTTCTTTCGATTTGCCAATTAGGGTCACATCATAAAAACAAGGAATATATTCCTGAGCTTGTTTTGCATAACCGGGATTAGGTGGTAAATCTTGAAGACGCTTAAGTTCGAGTTCTTTAAACAATTTAGTTAAAAGATGAACCTTTTCTAGGGAAGCGTATTGTTTTAAAAGTTGTTGTTCTTTGAATTTAAGAAGTTTGGTAGCATTAATTTCCGATTCAAACTTTTTAGACTCGAGAGTTTCGAAATCCATTTTAAGTTACTGAAAATCATTGACAACCGACTCTTTTGCTTTTAATTCATTGGAAAGATTAGCTTTTAATGATTCTATTTCTTTCAAGTGTTCAATCTTTTCAAAACGAAATTGGTCAAATTCAGAACACGTTATTTTCTCTGCTTGAGGGACCATTTCAAAAGCTTTGACCTTTTCTTTATGCAACGCAAGCTCAGCTGTTAGGGTGGAATTCGTATCTACGGATTGTCTGAGAGCCATATGCATTTGATCAATAATATGTTTAGGCACCATGACCAAATCATGTTGAGCATAAGATTCCATACCCGTCGTAGCATTTGGTTGAGGTTCACTCAAATGTGTAGGATTGGGTACCACATCATTTGAGTTACTAGTTCCCGAATGCTGTTCGAGGTTGTCATTTTCATGCCCAACTTGATGTGGGTTATCATCATTATCAAGATTGGTTGTGGTGGGTACCTCACTGATGACATCAGAACCGTAGTAAGAAAGATTAGCAACGAGAGCAGCTGAAGCTGAGTGAATGTCATCACAATCCGAATCATATGCATCAAGATCGTCCGCTTGATATGCTGCATTAGAAAAAGAAACGACTGCAATGCCTTCATTATCTGTTGCCCCTGGGTCTGCAAGAAATGCTATCTCTTCTGAATCCAAAATCTTTCCCTTAGACTGAGCATCAACCAAATACATCTTCTCACGAAACCATGTTGCATCCCTTCTTCTTTTTAGCTATGTGCATTCCCTAGCCATATGACCTTGTCCTTGGCAATTGTAGCAAGTCACAACCTTTTGAGGACCAATAGGGCTTCCATTTCCATTAGCTTGAGCATTCACAGTGTTTGTAGGAGGTCCATATGAAGTTTGCCTTCTCTGAATAGGTTGCACTGTCACTTGACCATCTTGAACAGTGGCTTGTTGTCGAGGATTTGAAGAGGTGCGGAGCTGATTGTTTGTTGGTGGAAATCCTATAGTTGCAACAAGTTTTGACAAGTAGGAAGTGATATGGTTTAGAACATCAGCTGGCGTATCATTTGGAGTAAAGACCAGTGCTTGGATTGGTGGAAGTTCATTGGAGTAGAAGGCTTGTGCTGGTTGTGCTTCAATTAGAAAATATCCTTGCTGAGGAGTATAGCCCATTGGAGAAGTGTTGGCTTGTGATGGTGATGTCTGATGTGGTGGTTGCTGTGGAAAAGATTGTTGATGAACACTTTGTTGAAATGCTTGATGTGGCATCATTAGTGGTTGATAAGATGGTTGTTGTGGTTGCTGATAGGTGTATGGTGGTGGCTGCTGCAAGTATGATGGTTGTTGATAAGTATAAGCCATCTTTTGTTGAGAAGCATACATGGCAAGTGGATCATGAACTTGAGGTGTAGACAACCGAGCCTCGATCACATGGCATTCATGTTGTTGAAGAAAAGCTTGAAGTTGATCCACATTGGTGTTATGCAAGTCCTTAGCCAATTTAACATCCGTCACGTACTTTTTCCATTCTGAAGGAAGAGTGTTCAAATACTTGGTGTTCAATTGAAACATAGGAATTGCCATGCCATAGATATTAAGCTCATTCAACAATAGGGTAAATCTCAGATAGTAATCATTGAGAGTCTCCCCTGGCACATAGGCAAACTTATCAAAAGTATCATAAAGCTTACACTCTCGTTCTTGTTTAGTTAACGAAGTGCCTTGCATTAGAACACAAATTCTATCCCATAACTCTTTGGCAACTTTATGTTTACTGACAAGTTTGTAAACATCTGGAGGAAGAGCTTGGAGAATGATATTTGTAGCTTGTTTATCACACTTGTCTTGTATCTTAGCATCACCAGTTAGTTCACCCGATGTGCGAGGACGAGTAACAGCACCTTCCGTCACAGTACCATATACCAATGGTCCATTGAGCACCGATGCCCAAATTAGATGTCCATTTTCTTTGTTCAACATATAAAGTTCCATTCGGGGAGCCCAATCCTCATACATAGTCTTCACCAACATTGGTGGACGATTATCCATACCCGAGAGGATGAACTTACCCGTAAGAGATGTGTGCTCCATTTCTATAAGTTAAGATTTACAAAGTTGATCGATCAATGAGAGAGAGTAAATGTATTTGTTGTTGTGTTTTAAATCCGAGAAATAATGTTGATATCCCCTAAACTATGTCCTCGATAAACCAAAAATTCAAGTCAAAATTACTTAAAATTTTTCAAAAACACGTTTTTGAAAAATGTTGGATCGCAACACTTGATCGCAGTGGGGATCGTACTCAGATCGCAGTGGGGATCGCAGTCCTTGATCGTAACAAGTGATCGCACTCCTTGATCGTGACAAGTAATCCTACTCCTTGATCGTACCCAACGATCGTACTCGGATCGCACTCGTTTGATCGTACCCAACGATCGTACTCGGATCGCACTCGTGATCGTACCCAATGATCGTACTCGGATCGTGGCCTGTGATCGCAGTGAGTGATCGAGGCCTGTGATCGCAGTGAGTGATCGTGGCCTGTGATCGCAGTGAATGATCGTATTATGTGATCGTGCTATTGGATCGCAAGTAGAAACCCCAGGTTTATGCGATCATAATACACAGATCGTACTATGGTTACCACTTTTCTCGGACAGTACAAAGCACAACAAATTCGAGATTCTAAGCCTAAAAATGAATCGAACACCCAAAAATATGTGTTTTTAATCAAAATAACAATACCAAATCACTACAACAAGTAAGTAGATGAAGTATATCAAGATTAAACCGTAAAAACACACACAAAAAAATTGGTACGTGTGAATTTGGATCAAAATAGGCGAGAGAATCAAGAACACAAACACAAAAACCAAACAATCATCTCATGGCTCTTGATACCATTTGTAGGATATGTAAATCTAGCTTATGTTTTAGAGAGAGAAAGAGATAGAAAGATAGATGATTTCACACACACTTTAAAGAGAGAAAGTGATTAACTATGTGTAAAGTTGAAATGAAACCACACCATCTCCATCTAAGGAGAGGGTTTATATACCAAGCCCATAAGATGGGCTTGGGCTTACAATTGGGCCGGCCATACAAGCATGGACCGTGCTTTTCCTTGTTTGATATATTAAAAGATATCTAGACTACGAGCTACTACTTAATATATTGTCGGAGTGACCGAATCTTCCTAAATACGTAAAAACGTATTTACAACATGTACAAGTAAACGTGGTTTTCTCTTGATCCATACGGTCGATTGGGATTTGAATGTAACCAGAAAAACCATCAAGGAAATAAAAGTATTCATTTCCTACGAGTCTTTCTAACATTTGATCCATAAAGGGTAGAGGAAAATGATCTTTCACGGTTGCATCATTTAGTTTTCGATAATCAATAAAAACTCTCCATCCGGTGATGGTTCGTGTTGGTACTAATTCGTCATTTTTGTTAGTTACTACAGTGATACCTACCTTTTTAGGTACACAATGAATAAGACTAACCCATGAGCTATCGACGATTGGGTAGATTATTCCATAGTCTAAGAGTTTAAGGATTTCTTTTTTAACAACATCCTTCATGTTAGGATTTAATCTTCGTTGTTTTTCAACAATTGGTTTCTTATTATCCAAAAGTTGGATTTTGTGTTTGCAGAATGATGGACAAATGCCAGGAATGTTAGAAGTTTTCCAAGCAAAGGCTTGTTTATGCTTCTTGAATCAATTAGATCGTCTTTGTGTTCTTCCGAAAGTTGGGATGAAATAATTACAGGGAGTAATTTTTCTTCGTGAAGAAACACATATTCCAGATGTTCAGGAAGAGGTTTAAGTTCTAAATTTGTAGGAGGTTCTTCAACAGATATCTTAACTTTGAAATCTGTTTCAAAAGTTATGGTTTCAAATGGGGTTTCGATTTCTTCTTCGATTTCTATGATTGGTTCATCATCGGTATGGTCGGCTATGAAGGCATCACATTCAGCAAAAAGATCTTCTTCTATGATACTCCTTCGAGACAATGCAAAATTTCGCATCTTTCATCAAGAAGAGCGTCGAAATCGGCTTCAACGATTTCTTCAATGACATCGATACTAAAACAAGTATCGTCATTAGAGTACGAGTGTTTCATAGCTTCGTCGATAGAAAAATAAATTCTATCTTCTCCAACTCCAAGGTTGAGTTGCTTTTGCTTTACTCTAATTATAGCATCAGCTCTGTCTAGAAAAGGTCTACCAAGGATAAGTGGTATCTTGCTATCTTCTTCCATTTCTAAGATTACAAAGTCAACAGGAAAAACAAATTTTCCGACTTCTATGCGCATGTTTTCAACTATCCCCATTAGGTATTGCAAAGAACGGTCCGCGAGTCGAACGCTCATTTTTGTGGGTTTCAAAACTTTTTTAGAGAGTTTAGCATACAAAGAGTATGTCATGAGGTTGATACTTGCGCCAAGATCGGCCAAGGCGTTTCAATAGTATGAGTGAGGAAAAGTACATGGGATTAGGAAACTTTCAGGATCTCCCAGTTTTGGTGGTACTTTGTTTTGGATAATGGTAGAACATTCATCGTTTAGAAAAGTCGAAGAAACTTATTCAAATTTATGCTTGCTCTTGATAAGTTCTTTGATAAATTTGCCATAATATGGCATTCCAGCCAGAACATCGACTAAAGGCATGTTAATTCGAACTTCTTGTATTATGTCTAGGAATTTACCATACTTAGCTTGCATCTTTTGCTTGCGTAAGCATTGTGGATATGGTACTTTTGGTTTATATGGTTTGGGCGTTGGGTTTTCAGTCGGTTTGGTATGGGTTGGTTGGGCTTTGGTATCGGTATTTTTGTACACTTTATTTTAGGAAAAACAAAGCGACAAAATCGGGTAAGTATTAAGTATCACGTTTTGTGAAAAACGCGAATACTCGTCGTCGAGTTCGTTCTCGGTGGAGGTATGGTGTTTAGCCAAAATATATAGACGTATTTAATCGAGTTGTTACGTTTTTGGAAAGAAATAAAGAAAAGAAAACGGAAACGATTTACGCTAAAAACGGACGGAAACGCATATACGTACGAACGTAAAAACGTGACCTAACGAAAAATTTAACCTAAAAAATAATTAAAAATTACTAAAATGTTCTAAAAATCCTAACTGAGAAAAATGCGCAAACCAAAATTTTTTAAAGTGCTTAAATTATTTATTATAGATTTTTAAATTTAATTAAAAAAACTAAAAATAAAATAACTAAGAAAAAAAACAAAATCCAATTTTTTCTAATACAAACCTAAAGTATTTTATTAAAAACAGAAAATATTTTTTTGAAAATTTTAAAATTTACTTTCATATTTTTAAACTAATTAAGACGAAAAAAGAAATAAAAATGAGTAAGAAATATGAAAATAAAAGCAATAAATATGAAAAAATTAATTTAAGTCCCAAATGTTAACTACTTTGTTGGAAAAATAAGCTGGACTAACCAACTTATCCAATAAGCTCGAAAAGTTGTGAATAAGTTACAACTATTATTAAAAAAACTAAAAAGAAAATAAAACGAAAGTATAAAAGAAAAGTAAAAGGATTGTCAAACAAAAAGTGCTCATAGAGCAAATGGTATAGCTGTGGGTTGTTATGTCTGATTGGAGGGCAGAGGTTGTGGGTTCAAACCCTGCTTGCCACAATTTTGCTATCTCTTTTTCTTTTCTAATCAGAAAGCACAAAAGACAAAATATAAAAGAAAAAGGAAAGGATCAGTTAAAAAAATATCCAAAGGGAGCAACTGGTAACCAGTTGTTGTGCTGTGTCTGTTATGATCCGTAGATCATGGGTTCAATCCCTTTTGTTGCTATGTTTTTGTCTCTTTTTTTCTTTTCTTGTGGACTTATGGCAGAAGCTCAACACTAACAGTTGGCTAGTGTTGAGTTTGACAGTGATAAACAAACACAGTAGCAGCAGATCAAATATTACAAACACAGTAGAGAACTAATTTCAGTTGCTATGTTTACTTGTTTGGTTTTCTTTGCGCACAGTCGAGTCAAACACAAGCACAAACTATTATACACAATAAAAAAACACAAAATCAAACCAAGAACATAGAAAATGCGGAAAAATGCACAAAACAACTACTGATAATGGAGATGGTGGGTAACACTACTTGCTGGCACACTTCCGTGAATCTAAATGATCTTTATAAGCTAATCAAACAACACTAACTTAAAATCCAGTTACTCGTACCCCTAGATACACCTAAGAACTGACCACTAACAAGATTTGAACATTCAAATCATGGGTTTAGACCTAGTGCATCCTATGAATCACAATTAAACAAGCAGGTCTGAATCACGTAGCACGGTGCTAAAGCTAAAAGTAGGGCTGCAATACGAACACAAATCAATAACAGTGGACACTTTAATCAGGCAAGCAACAAATCAATGACTAATGAACGCAACCCACCAACTAAATCCTAACACGCATCAAAATTGGCTCAGAAACACAGCAGGCAAACACCCCTATTTTGTATTTGGTTGCTCATTGACAACAGCAGACACGCTTTGGTTGTTACCTTTTTACTTGGTTGTTTCTAAGCTTCTCAGGTGAACTTGTTAGGATAGGCAATGTTTGTTGTGGTGAACAAAGGGCCTTAACCGTCTCAAGTATTCAAACGCAACACTCAAAATTTCACGCACTCAACAACTAAAATATCACACTAATCCTAAGTCTATGACAACTAGCTAGTTTATGGTTACTGTTGATGGGCAATGGGCATAGTACACGAACACAATAACCTCCAACTAAAACACAAATTCAATCCAACACCACGAATTATACACAGTAAAATCACATAGTTAAACCCATAAGCAGGTACCTAATTACACTTGACTTGTTGTTTTCCTGGTTATCTTGTTTTGGACAGCAGAACAAAGTAAGCAGGTGAACACAATGAGTCTTATAGCCACACAAGCTAGCCTCCAACATGTAATGAACCACACACTTCAGGCCTAACCATACATCAACTAGCAGAAAACACAATAATAACCACTAACTAGTTAAATCAAAACAACCTTAAGCAACACATGGCAGATTTATGAACAAATAGTGAAAGTAATAGCATAAAGTAAATCACACAGCAAATAAAAAAAACAATGACAATGTAGCAAATAAGGATAATCAATAAGCATATAATGAACATAAGCGATGAACATATAAGCAACAATAAGCTAAAATTAGGAGGAGGAAACTTACAAGTGGGTCCGAGCCCTTGACTCTCACCAAACAGCCTTATAATCACCTCAACTCAACTCATCTACAACTTTTACAGCCCATAAGCCATCAAAGCGTTATTATCCCAAATGCTCATTCTTATCGAACAAAAATCTCCAATTAAAACTTCAAAAACTTCTTCAAACCCAAATAACCAACTATGCTAGACTTCCAAAGCTTTACTTATCGTCAACCACCAAAACAAACACCATCTCGACAAGCAGATTCAACCAGTGGATGAATAGTGATACGATGAACAGTAACCCTGTGAACAGTAACCCTTTTTTTTCAAACACTTTCTTGAAAACTTTCTTTCTTTCAAACACCTTTCACAAAACTTGAATCTTAACCAAACTTCTTGAAATTACCACTTCAATATGAAACTCTGTCATGCAAACTTTGGAACCCAAACTTTTGCAAGAATATAAATAACTGATATTTAAAAATGTAGGGAAAATAAATTGCAATTGAAATTTAAAAATTGGAACTCAATTATATTCAAGAAATTGTCTCTTACAAAATTCTGAATAAAAACTGGAACAAATACAAATGATAAATAAGGCTAATATTTATACAAGAGAGATATCAAAACCCTAGCTTGAAGATGTTGTCATTTTTCTTTTGCAGATTCCCAAATTGCCCTTCACTCTCTTCTAGTGTCTTCTGAATCTTGGATTCATGTGAATGAATGTCGACATAGGTTACTGATGAAGGGTCCTTAGCCATTTGATTTGAGTAGGGACCATAGCAACACATCTTGGCCATCATTTGGTCTTCACTTTGTTCAACCCGTGATTTGTTTAGCTGTCAACTCTTGGAATGTTGTGCTGAGGTGGGCAAGTATAGCACATGGGTGTGTTCCTGAAACCTTCAATTGTATTACTTTCCAAGTAATTAAAGAAAACCCTTTGATTTGGGTATACTAATTCGGGGTTAGGATTAGGGTTTTTTAGTAAAGAACATGGCCTTTTTGATCTGTTAAGTGGGAATGGGGGTGTTTAGCTATTAAAACTTAACAAACTATATTTTAAACCGTTGTTTTTTTCATTTTTGGGTGACGTGGGTAAGATTAGTGGTTTTGGGTTGTGGGGTTGGATAATGGGTATGGGTAAAAGGGTATGGGTGGGTTTTGGTGATGTGTCAACATATGATTGGTGATTGAGGTTTTGATGTTTTGACAGTTCCCCCCCCCCTGAATTTCCATTTTATATGCATAACAAGTTTATGACAACCACCAACTCATTTCCTTTGTATTCAACTTTGTTCATGTTGTCATTTTTGGCACCATCATTCATAATAACTTTACACAAGGACCATTCATGAAATAATAGCAATCTTTAAGGGCCAAACATGGACAATCTTGAAACTTAAGGACCATACTTGTAATATTTGAGTTTTACAAGGGCCAAAAGTGACAAGTCTTCAAAAGTTAAGGGACCAATCTTGACAAATCTTCAAACTTCAAGGAATTCTTTGGAAAATCATGATTCGGGTCCGGTTCTTTGTGCGGCTTCGTTTCCCGTGTTCGTTATTGCTTCATTCTTGTGATCTTTTGTTGATTTCACGATATCCGTACCTAAAATACACAAGACACAAATACAAGCATATATAGGGGTATTTTGATGATATTTTAAGCGTTTTAAGCCCAATTTGGACGGTGAGACTATGTATAATTGTAGTCTCATCAGGCTTCATCCTCATTATCACTATCGAATGGAATTACGATTGGTGTAACTTGAGTAGGTTTGGTAGGTGATTCGTAAGATAAACCACTTCGCGTGAATACGGCATTAACTTGCTCGTTACGAGCTTGTGGGGGGTTGATATTTGTTGTTGTTCTTGGGATTTGGGTTGGTATTGCTTGGTAATGAACCAGAAGCACGATTCGATTGTTTATCGGCCAAACGATCAAATTTAGCTTCAAGGTTTTGAATGGAAGCTTGGTGATTTTTGGTTGTGGTTTTGAAGTCAGTGAATGTCTCTCGAACAAAAATGTTGGTTTTTCTTTGAGATTCTATAAAGTTTTCAATTTTGTTTTCAAGGTTGTTTTTGTCTTTGGTTTGAGTGGGTTTCTTTTCGTCTCGATCATAACTTGGTTTATCATTGATCTCCAATTATCACGGCCGCGATTACGATAATCGTTATAAAATTGAGTTCGACAAAAGGTAGTCATAAAGTTGGCTTCTTCTTCCTTTGTCATGGGTGTGTCATCGTCATCACATTCACTAGAAGGATGGTTTCCTCCACAGTGTTTGCAGGTTATGTGTTTAATCTCTTCAATCTTAAGAGATATGGCATCCATTTGAGCCATAATTTTCTCGGTGTCGGTTGGGTTGTTGCTTCCTTCGGCAAAAGCTACGGTTTTTCGTTAGTTTTTGTTTTTGTGGTTTTTGGACCAATCAAGCTTAAGCATGACTTTGTCATCCAATAATTGGTAAGCTTGGTTAGGGGTTTTGTAAAGGAAAATTCCGCCCGCGGCGGCGTTCAATGCATCTTGGGTAACATCGTCAAGACCATGATAGAAAATCTTGATTATTCCTTCTTTCTTAAGTCCATGACCATGGCAGTTTCTGAGTAGTTCTTTCATTCTTAACCATGCGTCAGTGAGAGTTTCTTGTTCTTGTTGAGAAAAGCTTCGGATTTCTCCGAGGAGTTTTTCAAATAGGGCAGGAGGAAAGAATTGGATAATAAAAGCAGTTCTAAGACCTTTCCATGTACGAATGGTTCCTTCGTTAAGTTCGTCGAGCCATGACTTGGCTTCTCTAGTCAGGGATGATGGAAACATCATGAGTTGGACGGCTTCGGCTTGTCCTTCTCCATAGTATTTTACAAATTCCGCTGAATTCGTAGATGAGTTTGTGAGGATCGGTTTTGATTCGACCATCAAATTGGTTATTTTTTACGAGGGTTAAGTGGTTCCCTTTGATTGCAAAATCGTTTGCAATTTTAGGTAAAAAGATTGTAGAGCCAGGAGTTGGTGCGACAACTCTATCTTCTGACCACATAGGTTCATCATCAGTGTCCGACATTGGATCGTAACGGTTGATGAGTTTGGTGAGAAATAAGATTTGTGAAAGATTGTCAAAAGGTTGGTTAATTATGCGAGGTTGAGTTTTCCCGTGTCTCCTAGCTAAAGGTACACGGCGATGAAGTCTACGTAGCCTTCGGTTAAGGGTACGTTCAGGTTCAGGTAATGGTGATGTTGGTGGTGTTCCGGATGAACGGGTGTTCATCCAACAAGGTATTTGGTGTTTTCAATAGGAATGTGCGGCGCACTTTTGGACTTGTGAGGTGCACTTTGGTTCGCTACAGGAAGTGCGGCGCACTTTTTGATTTGCGTGGCGTACTTTCTGTACTACAGAAATTTTTTTTGGTTTAAAATGAGTAGCAATGGTTCAATTTCTTCAAGGATTATACTAATTTTGGTTACAAAACAGGATTATAAGTCCCCGGCAGCGGCGCCAAAAACTTGATGTTCTTTTGCAAGTCTTAAATTTATATTAGAAGGTTTAGACAAAACAAGGGACTAGAAGACAAGCACGGGCAAGTATACCCTTTCGTTCGTAATATAGCTTTGTAGTGGTAAGACAAGATCGTTTGCTGAGACTTAGTTTAGTTTTGGTAATCAAGATAACAATTGAAGAAATAAATGGTTGAAGTAATATCAATAATAACAAATATGACTAATATGGGATAGTTCGTATAGGTTCGTGATGATGATAATAATGATCGAGATATGTTTATGTAGGTAAAGTGTGGTAATCCTTTTTCGTTAAAACGGCGTTTACACAATTTACTTGGGTTGATTCAAGACTTATGTTTATTTAAGCGATTAAGCACAAAACAAGTTGCCAACAAGTTCAATATTTTATCATGTTTCTAAGAGGATTTCTCCAACCAAAGATTCATGACCATAGACAAGTTCTAGAAAACTTATTATAACAATTTGCGTTTCTCAACGCCAAACTATCGTAACAAATTAACTTAGATAAAATATGGTTTGTAGAACTAGGAGGTAAAATGGTTCTACAACATTAGCTTGAAATCATTTATAAAGGATCATATCATAGCATCATCACTAATTATAGTCACATACCCATATAGTCACAAATAGCTTAGCCTAACATAGTAATCAAAGTAATGATTGGAAAAGAGTAAGAGAACATCATACTTAGATTGGATTGAATAAACGAGTACACAAGTTTCACGATTGTATCGTTCCTCCAAGAATTGAAGAGTGGAATACTCTCGTTACAAGTATCTCCCAAAATAGGATAATACTGAAAATTTACTAAAAGGACTAAAATACTCGAGCTATGGAGTATTGAGAGAGTGAGGTGTGTGTAAAATGAGTGGAAATGGCCTATATTTATAGTGTTTTCTGGGGTAAAATGTGCGCTGCACTTCTCCTCAAGTGCGCCGCACTTTGGAGATAAGAATGTGCACCGCACTTACAACATTGTGCGCCGCACTTCTGGGCGATTCAGGATATTCTTTTAATAACTTTGGCTTTATTGCATAATGAGGCCCCTTCTTTGCATATCTTTACTTTGCTCCTTCATACTTTACATCTACATATAAAAGAAAACATATTAAGTATCGGAAGCTCTTATTTATATTACAAAGTGGCATTATAATGATAGGTTGAATATGTATAATTAGGTCGTTATCACCACCTTAAGGCTCATGATGATGAAGCAATTTTTATTAAACACGTCACCATGCCATACACCCTAAGGCTCTAATGACAAGGCTAGTGCTACATGACTCCCACTCGAAGGCTCATAGAGAACATGTTTTTATTTATTCTTCTTTATTAATGATATATATAGTAAGCCAAATTTCCGCAATCCCATGATCAAAAAGTCTATGACGCTAGCACCCTCAATGTGTTCTTACTTTAATTACAAGGGAAAAAAGAAGGAGTTACAAGTTAAGATATTAAGCCCAAACCGCTAAAAACTTCATTTATTAAGCAATTTAATTATTCAAGCGTGAAAAATAAATACAAGTAGAAAGAATCAAACACAAAAAATACATATACAAGGAAGACATAACCTCAAAACTTATGATTAAAATTTATCATCTCTTGTTCTCCATATTATAAAATCTCAAAGAGGTGAGACTAATGGATACATAGCCTATTATAACAAAGTTTTTGGTTTTCAAGTCATTTATAGGATCTTGCATCTTCTTGGACTTTTTTCAAGTTTAGAATTTATGTTTTAATGTTCCCTTGATAAATAACTTTCTAGGATCAATTATAGGAACTTTCGAAAAGTTATTGTTCTTAAACCCATATGAGTTAAGACTTTCGTGTTTTAAAGTTCCCTATATAAAAGTTTAGCAAAACTTGATTTAAACACGTTAAGGAATGAGCTAAGGTAAAAACCGAGTCGAGTCAAAAACTATTCTTATTTTCACCAACGGAAAGCCTACATTTGTGTCAAAAACACTTATTTTCTTTAATATTAAACACAAAATACACTAAAAATTTAAAATTTTTATGAAAAAATAGAAAACGATTACGTTTGAACACGACAAAAGAAATTGCAAGCGATTATATCGATTGACTCCCCTATGCTAAAACTAAATATTGTCCTCAATGTTTCCTAGCTCAAGAGTAAGACCCCCTTGCTAGAACAAGAAGAGTCTAATGCAAAAGTCATAACATGGTAAGAGCACGCAAATCTATAAGCCATTTATTAATTATGCTTCAAGATAAAATGTTAGTCGATAAAAATAAAAGGATAGTGAGTGCCCCTTTTGACAATGAAAGTATGGAAACTCGAGTGGACCGGAAAAAACCGAACACGAGAGTCTTGAATGATTAGGGTCATACCTAAGATTCACATCACAACAAAACACGAGCACAAGCTTGAAAAGATCAAGCCTTATTAGTGTTAGAAAATAGAAAGAAGATAGAATATATGGGACTCCCCCACAAAGCACCTCGTTTTTGTTAACCGAGTCATGAGCTCGACTTGATCCCCGCATTCATTGGTCCTTAGGGAAAATGGTGAAAACTGGCATATTGGAATAAAATCCATCATAAAGCACGATGCCAGGGTCAAAGATCACATCCTCGTTGTCAGATGACAAACGAAAGGATGAAAGTCCAACACAAATCTCCAAAAAGAGATGGTGGTCATAAATCATGAAATGGAAATAGGATGCTCCCCGAGATAAACTCGCACGAAGATGATCGAAAAGTCTTTCAATTATTACATCGGTGATGTAACACCCCCAAATTTACACAATTCAATACAGCTGAAGACTCGTTGGTGTTACGGGATAGCACATTACTCACTTCATAGACAACGCATAAAAATCGCGTCGTTTAATAATAAATCATTTCCATTCATAAATATCAAATTTACATAGGTCCCAAGTCATATTATTTCATACAAGTTTTACAAAGTATTTGAATGGAAATTATTATTTAAGTGCGGGCCATGAATTCTTGTTGTCTTCCCGAGAATTACCTTCAAGTACCTAAGACAAAACATGTTAAAAGAAAAGGTCAGCGAAAACGCCGAGTGTATTCATAGAGTTTAATGAAATCCATCAATATGACATCGGTATAAAATTATTACCGAAAATCATTTTGTACAAATATTTGTAATAGGCCATAAAATAGCCAAAGTCATTTTATACAAATCCTTATCAAAAATCATAATATAGGCGTTTGCCTTCAAAATCATTATACGAACCATTGTCGTAAAAACATCATACAATACGTTTTATAACGTTGTATAAAGTTAAATAAAATCCGTTATATGAATATGGTTATGTAAAACCAAAACACGAACATAAAATCAATAATAAGACCCCGTATTGCTAGTCAGACAATTCATTGTAATTTAGTGCGTATAGCAGTTGTATCGTTAATTGGATTATTATAAGCCGCATGACATTTTTACCTTACTATACCAAACAACGGGTAGCTAGCCCGAAACTCAATTTTCCCATCTAAATTAGCGTGTCGTCACAATAATCACGCTTGTGTAAATCTTCTCATACATAAATTCGCCTACCAATCAATGTAGCACGACGGGGATCAACCGTCAAGGCGCGAACTGGGGTGATCGTCCCCAAATAGTACTATTATATGCATAAGCGTCTACCAAATCCCGGTAGTTCACAATTCATGCTAATGGGACTTTTAGTGACATAACCTAACTTTAATAATCCATTTCATTTCATTTATCGGGTCATATAATCATTCATCGGGTCATACAATCATCCGGGTCCAAATCAATAAACAAATAATCGGGACAAATGGTGTCCTATTTAATTAAAACTTAACATGTTATCTCCCTCGCGGGTTTATAAAACATTTCATAAAAACATTTAAAAGAGTGCGAGGCTATGAACTCACGTTGATTAGGAAAGGCGGTTATCGACGATTCGGATGTACGGTACGTGCTTCTATCACAGAAACCTAGACAAATAATACTCGTCTTAGACTTTTGTCCAATGACTTTATAAAAATAACAATTATGTATACATATGATGATTTTATATATATGATGATGATCAAGTGAGTTTATACATTCTCATTCATTATAGTGTTTATGTGTTGGTAATTTTCAAGACTAGTTACACTAGTTCAACTTGTTTACATTTTGAGGCCCAATGGGCCCATTACAAGCCCAATATATTATATTAGCCCAATTATACTTTTATTATCAGTATTATACTTTACATGTTGGGCCCAAGTGGGTTAAGCCCAAAAGTGTTTTACCAACTAGTCAGGTTTATAGTCCAATAAGGCTACTTTGGCCCGTTAATGTCTATATGTTGTATAGCTCGGGTTTTATCGGTTTTTACTTGTTATATAAGTTTATACATCAGTATGTGAGTTTATAAAAGTTTACATTAGACGGGTCTGACCGTCTAAGTTTTATTTGACAAAAACGTTAATCTTTCGGTTTTAGCCGAAAAGACGTAAAACTTAGTATATAGTTTTTATAACTTATAAAACTTACCAAACTACCATTTCTATATAATATCCATTTATTTATCCTTATGCATATTTATATAAATGAATATATAAGTTAGTGGGTTTTAATTCACATTTTATACTATATCTATTTGAGTGCTTATATAATAATATTAAACTTTAATTTCACAAAAATCTGATTTTTAGTTTCACTTTCACCATTTTTATCATATCTTGAGTTCTATAAGGAGATAGAAGCTCATTTTTGTATGACATAAACTTCATATTATGTGCTACAAATAAGTTAGTTATGGATACCGCTCAATCCATGTCTAAGTATCCTTAACAGTCCCTACAAAACAGACTATTCAGATTGGTATACTAATTTTGTTTTGATCATATCTCCGTTATTTTGATGATTCCATTGCATGGCCAACTCTCACATGTGTATAAAACCTAATAATTACTTTAAATTGATTCCACTATGCCATTTTATCAGTTTATCATTTGGTTACTTACTGTTTTTATACGGCCATCATATTAAGCAAGATTTTAACCATTTTACATGTGGTTTTCCATCTTTTTACCCATGTTTATCAACACCAAATCCCCACATAATATTTTTATCATCATTCATCATCATATACATATACATAAATAAAGAAAATACAAGATTACATAATCAAAATAACAAAAGGATAGGAAGAACAATCTCTATACCACCATCAGTGATGAAAAGATGAGGTTTTTGATGAACAAGACTTGGTTCTTGTTATCAAATCTTCAACTTTAGCAAGGAAACTTCTTGGATCTTTTGGATGGTTGAACATCTTCATGAAATCGGCCCTTTAACCTCATGAAAACTTCTTTTCATAGGTTAGGATCAACTCTAATCTTCATATCTTCAAAGGTTCTTCAACATATGTGTGAATAACACATGATATTGTGGTTAAATTAATCAAATGGGTGTTTTTTGTTCTTGATGAGGGACGGCCAAATGGGAGAGAGATGAGAGAAATTGTGGTTTATGCATGTTGTGAGAATGAGTTAGTGGTTTGTTGCAAGTAGTTTTGATTGTTTAGATAGCTTGCAAAGTTAAGCAAGACATGTGTCTTGCTTACTTTGAAAGCTTGACACCTAAGGGTGTGTTGTTAACTAGTGTTAGACGTCCCATATTGAGGGTGGGGCAAAGTGGTTTTGTCTCATCCCCAATTATTTACGGGTACTCCACGATTCTAGTTTCCTCGATTTGCGTGCCCTCGGGTCGTTTTACGAAAAACGTTTTTATAAATTATGAATCAACGGCACAAAACGAATCTAATAAAAATTGTCTCATAAAAAACGGAGTTCAAAAACGTAAATATGTAATCCTAAGGTTTCCGGTTTAGTTGTAAAGGACGTTAAATTATAATCGTAAGTCCTAATCTCTTCTCGTAAATTTGTGAGTTTATGAACCAACACAAATTTAAATTCCAAAATAATATTCACGAATAAATTTATTTTTTCTGAAATGTCGGACTGTCACCAAAAACGGTGTATGTAAACGTAAGCACGTAACGTAGAATCCTCCGGTTTAGACGTAGTCAATGCTACTTCAAGACGTAAACCCAAATTTCTTCCCAAAAATAAGTGAGTTCATAATATAACATTAAAATAATGTTTTTTAATAATATTTGAGAATAAAATATAAACCATAAATTGACGGATTGTCACAATATTTACCCCTAAACATGATCTTTGTCCTCAAAGATCATCTTATCTTACTACTCGCTTCTTATAGAGTTAAAGCCATGTGGGTATTTCCTCCACATTCGGTCTTTTCTCACAAGTTTAATCCATTATAATACGCTAGTTTTATCAAACATAACTATGGGAATATGATCAGGCTTAATGTTGACTTACTTTCTCTATCCATGATGTTCATGGGTTTTTGATGAATGCAACTTTTCGCCGATCTAAACTTCATTAAGGAACAGTTAGATTTTCACTTGATAGACATTTTATCAAGTTAGATATACGAATCATAATTCAGGCAGCCCTTGAAGTCCTAGGGTAGATCCAGCTTATATGCCTTTCAACCAACTTTTTACATTATCTCAATGGTCCCATACAACGGGGACTTATTTCCCATGATCTTTCAGATCATCTATTCATTTTTCCAAGGTGAAAATTTTTGGCATAACTTTGCTACACATCCTGCACTTCAAGATCTACACTTCATATTCACATAACCTCCGGCCCACTACCGGCAGTCAATAATTAGATCCTAATTTCAACAATTATTTCAGGCCTCGTGGGTCGAGTATTTTGTAGGCTTAGGTTCGCCATCATAGGAAACCTTAAACCTAAAAGACATGTCCAACTCGCAATGGGTGTATGTCGGGTGTCTTCATCCCAACTCCTGCTTACAGATGCTCTAATATATATCCTCACAAGATTCGATCTCGATCCTAATACGATAGTTTTCAATGATAATCTCTCCAAATGAAAACGATTATACGGTTTATTACTAAAGGTCAATTATTCAAGCATAACACAAGACTTCTAGTGTTTTGTATCGTTACTTTGCCTCGTCCCTTCGATTGGGATGGTAAATAGTACTCTCATCAAGGTTTGTTCCCAATGACTTCTGAGCAAATCTCTAGAAATTCGATGCGAAGCGAGGATCTTGATAGAGATGATCGATACAGGCACACCATGTTTACACAACTCCTTTAAATACAAAAGAGTCAATTTCTTCATCAAGAATCTATCATTAACAGGAATGATATTAGCAGATTTGGTCAGTCTGTCGACGATTACCCAAATCGAATCAAATTCAGATGATGACCTTTGCAATAGTTTAGACGTTTACTAATGTATGAGGCGATGTCTGCCTTCATAATTTGCCATTAGTACAACTTCTTCAGATAAAGATACATTTAGTCAGAAATGACATGAATGGAATACCTATACTTACGAGATTTCAATATGATTAAATCTCAAAATCCTCTATATTCAGGCAACCACAAGCAGCCTTTTATACATTTAACGCCATTAGCTCTCATTTATATTGGTTCACATTAGCCGCGAACCCCTTTTATTATCTATATTATCCTTTTTATAAGCATCGGCTATATTTTAAATTGTTCGGCAATTTATTTTGCACATTCATTATTAAGGAACACATCCTAATTGATTCTTTATCCTTTTTACATAATGCGTCGGTATTTACATTCATCTTTCCTGATGAAATAATTATCATGTCTACAATTTACTCAGAAATTCTTTCTTCGTATTTTCTAAGTTTTAGTTTCGTCTCAACTATCATTTTTTTATCAGTTTTGCTCATCCCGACGTCAAAAGCGTCGATGATTATTAGAAGTAATTAAATAATAATTATTTAATTTTTATGAAACGTAAACGCAAAAAGTTTTTAAATTTTCTCAGTTTGTCCAATTATATAGAAATGTTCAAAATAAATTTGAATTTAATTAACACAATTTTTGTTGATTTATCGGAAATAATTAGTAAGATCCGTAAATGTTCGAAAAACCTTCGTTTATTCTTTGGTAAAAATTTTCTTTGTTGAAAAGCAAAAATTATCGGTTCAAATTTTAAGTCATGGTTTAACGGTTTCCTCAATCCCTCTTAGGTTGTCTTGAGGTATACACAAATATTTACCCCTAAACAGGAGTTTAGTTAAATGTTCTGAGTATAAGTGTCACACCCCACCATGGCGGAATATGGGGCGCGACGTATGGATATCATCACAACATGGCGTGTCTATAGAGATAACTATATGAAATAAGAAATGTCATAAAATGGAGACACAAAGTCATGACAATATCTCATCAGACTCAGGAGTCTAGGTAAGTAGGTAACAGTCCTACCGCTTACCCAAGACAAACAAATAACATAACCAAACAAATATATGTGTGCCACAGTATCACTTATTAAAAGAACAAATAAAAACTAAGAAGGAAACGGGGATTCTCCTTCTATATGCATTCCTAAGCTTCTCCAATCCTAGCCACTTATGTTCTCATGCTTAACCATAGTATCACCTGAAAGAGACACTAAAACACGTCAACATAAAGTTGGTGAGAGTCATAGGTTTAGACTCCAACACAAGATAAGTCATAAGCTGTGAATACCATAAACCAATAAACATATGGACAATGCGCTACAATCATGTACTAACAACTAGCATTCAAGTTCAGTCAATCATTACAATTCCAAGGCATCACTCCTTACCAACAATCACAATTTCCAAGGCATCACGCCTTACCAACAATCACAATTTCCAAGGCATCACGCCTTACCAACAATCACAATTTCCAAGGCATCACACCTTACCAACAATCAAATTCCAAGGCATCACGCCTTATCATTAACCATAGGTCCCATAGGCGCCCATACACCTATGTACCTTTCCAATCCAGATCACACACAAACAAGAATCACATAGCAGTTAATCACATAAATGTACACACAAGTCCATCTCAAACCTTAAAACATTCACAGCATTAATTTAGAAAATAATTCAACACAGTGTCTCTTCCATCCCATCTGGAAGTCAAAAACAATAGTAACATGGGACTATGAAACTCACCTGATAGCTTCTTCACAAGTCCTTGCACTAGCAACAAACTAACAAACCAAAAACACGCAATTAATACACGAACCAATCACTAAGAAACCTATGATGGACATCTAGCCTATTCCCACATATTTACCTCATTGACAAGCTCTAATCACCCCATTACCCTTCCTTAACAAGTCCTTAACTTGGTTAAGTTTAATAACTATCCCGTTCATATTTTACCCAAAACAGTCCCAGTTTTTAGGTCTCAAAACTTTAAGTCAAACATCCACTTAAACATACCCATGGTTTCTGTAAAAGGAATATTCATACCCTTACATATGTTGGCTAACACCTCCCACTTGCCCTAACCTTAAAGCTACTGTTAAGTCCCCGATATACATATATCTACTTTTGTCATTCCAAATTTCCTGATTTTAAACGTAAGTTTGTTACCATTAAGTAGTCTTACCCTAAACCACAACCTTAGACCAAGTGCAGATACTTACTAAAATATATAAACCATCTCTCACGTTCGTGAGAAGATCCCAATGCAACCCTAAGTACCCCAAACAACCCAAAACTTAAAAAGAAAACAGGCTAAATTCAAAACTGTTTTGACCTCTGACTGTTGTAACCTGTTTTTAACCCACTTCCCTACCTCCAATTTAGTTCTAGTTTCTTGCATTGGAAAGCCACTTCAAATACCTTTCCAGGGGTACTTGGATCGTAAAATAAGAGTTTGTCGAAATCCCGCTATGATCAAAACAATTGACTCAAAATCTGCCCAGTTTTTAAAAACGGGTTTAAACAAATTGAACTAATTAATTACCCATAACCCCATCTAATACAAGCCCTAGATTATATGATCATCAAATTATGATTATCACATCATTAATTTACTGATTTTATTTTAACCCTAACCCTTAATTCATCATAAGAATGATTAAATAAACATAAAAACAATTTAATTAAAAAGGGATTTGAAGGTTTTACCTTATGATTAATGAAAGATGAAAAACCCCCAAAATTATGAAGAACCCTAACTTTTTTTTAGTGAAACCCACGAATTTTATTAGCTCCAGGGATTTATGTTTTTATTTTTTGTTTAGTAAAACATTATATAGTGTACATAAGAATCCTAGTACAATTATAACACTTGTTTCCTTTTTTTTCCTCTTTTTCTTTTTTTCCCAAACCGACCTAACACCCCTAAAATTCGTTTTTTATTTATTTTTATTATTAATATATGTAATAATAATATTACCTTAATTTTCCTTAATTTATTTCAGCTCCTAAAGCCTCCAAAACCTTAAAACCGTAAAACTAGTCAAATTTACGCGTTTTACCGTAAAAGACGTAAATATACACTTTTTAAAAAAATATCAAATTTTGAAATAAACTTTATAATTAAGTCCTAAATGACTTAAAACCATCCCGAAAAATATCCATATGACTAATTACCTCCTCCGAGACCTCAAAATGCTAAACCGTAAGTCGTAAAAAAAATACTATTACTATAATACTTATACGTATACGTAAACACCAAAATATCACTATTTCATTTCATAGTCACCAATTGTGAGCTCATGAACATGAAATAACCGTTCCTTGATTTACTTATGAGTACTTCTATACTCATAAATGATAACCACACCAACCTCGTTCACACAAAATAAACACGTAAACACACAATTCAAGTAAGCACACATAAAATAACCTAAAAGTAAGACCAGGTGACAAACCCAAAACCACGGTTGTCACATCACTCCCTCCTAATAGAAATCTCGTCCCGAGATTCACTCCCAAACTCAAACTTATTC
This sequence comes from Glebionis coronaria, assembly GCA_025667525.1. NCBI lineage: Eukaryota > Viridiplantae > Streptophyta > Magnoliopsida > Asterales > Asteraceae > Glebionis > Glebionis coronaria. Next base: position 3,034,415 of record CM046880.1, read on the forward strand.
TCAGCAAACAAACGAGGATGCATATCCCTAATAAAACCTTCACGTTCAAACGTGAACTCAGTGTACACGAAAATAATCTCAACCAACAACACATGAGCCTTAACCGTCCGCGAGGAAACTTATCAAAACCATAAAGTTATGTAACCAACCTAACTAAATCTCTCAACTCATCAAACAAGAACTGTCTTGAAACCAAGTTAGGAGCCGTCACATAACTCAACGGGTTTAAAACTGTCACTCCGATTTCAGTCTTACTCATAAATACCATAAATCCAAACTCATCAAAATATAACCACGTATAATAAGGTCTAAAGAACTCTCAAATTCCTTCCCAACTCATCTCTATGTTAACCCTCCAAGTGTTCATTACCGCAAAATACCCAAAACACGAGTTTAAACCATGTTGTCCGAAAATTAACCTTGAACTCAACACTTGTACAATTAATTCGACCAAGCTACTGACTTCCAATTACGAAACTTTCTGAATATTTGAAAAGTATGTTCCGAGTACATAATTTTAGGCTTTTGAATCACCCAAAAACCTTTAAAACGAATAAGTTATGACCAAAACGATTTTTCTCAAAATCTGCCTAGGCATTAGCGATAGTTTCTGACAGTTAGCGACATATTTTGACAGTTTAGCGACAGTTTCTGCATACTCCGATTTATACAAAAAAAAAACGATTTTTAAACCCTAAAACCCCCCATTAATTACCAAAACTAGAACCTAATTTATTTTAATTTCAGAAAATTAAAACTCTATTAATTACATAATTTTAACATATTTCACTAAATAAGAACAAATTTTTTAACTTAAGAACAATAACTTTAGGTGATCAAAACCAAAATATTTTAAAATAACCGAGTCATGCTTATATGTTAAATAATTTATATTCCACCTTATTTGAAACATGATCCCGACACTTCCTTATTTCATCGACTACCAACAACTATTTTTTTTTCAATTTGCAAGTTCTATTTTTTTACCATGTATAACTCGAAACAAAAGACATCGTTACCCCAAAAAGAAATCTCCACCATCTCAAAATCCTTCATGCCAAAAGTACCGTACAAACAAACACGTGAAATGAGGACCCGAGAAATGCGCTACTACAGAAGTTGAACCTCTCAAAGAGAAACGAGCTAGCAACCATCCCAAGAATACAACCGGTAAGTAGAAAATAATTTTACATACATAGGCATAAGCGTACATACACTCAAATCCATCCAACATATACTATACAAGCATGTATTAACTCTCTTTCATGCAATCATACTTGAAAGTCCAGTGGTGTTGTGGCACATATATAATTATGTAGGCCTCCATAATTATACATGTGCCCTTTCACCAATGTACTCCCTCCTATGATGACACTTATAAGAAATTAATACTACACATAACACATAATCCATCAACTCACAAGCACATAACTACACAAAATAAGGTCCAAAACTCCATCTATTAAAATAACATAGCCATTGCATGAAACACATAAACTCGTAGTCCAGTTGAACCAGCGTAGACAAAATTCAAAATGTATAAAGAACATGAAAACATAATTAAGCGAAATCCAACAATGACTAGCGTATACAACCATGGTTCCACCCGCACTAATCAAAACTCGTAAAGAAAATAACATGTAGTTAAGTATGAACCATAGTAGTTCATAACCTAACAAATACTGCGAAAATAATATTCAAACACATCAATTACTATAAAATGCACACATACTCCTATGACGCCTATATGCAGGGACCCTTAAGCTATAGACTAGGCTACATGACTAGGCAACCTAATTCTCTATAACCATTGTCTCTGATACCATTCTGTCACACCCCACCATGGCGGAATATGGGGCGCGACGTATGGGTATCATCACAACATGGCGTGTCTATAGAGATAACTATATGAAATAAGAAATGTCATAAAATGGAGACACAAAGTCATGACAATATCTCATCAGACTCAGGAGTCTAGGTAAGTAGGTAACAGTCCTACCGCTTACCCAAGACAAACAAATAACATAACCAAACAAATATATGTGTGCCACAGTATCACTTATTAAAAGAACAAATAAAAACTAAGAAGGAAACGGGGATTCTCCTTCTATATGCGTTCCTAAGCTTCTCCAATCCTAGCCACTTATGTTCTCATGCTTAACCATAGTATCACCTGAAAGAGACACTAAAACACGTCAACATAAAGTTGGTGAGAGTCATAGGTTTAGACTCCAACACAAGACAAGTCATAAGTTGTGAATACCATAAACCAATAAACATATGGACAATGCGCTACAATCATGTACTAACAACTAGCATTCAAGTTCAATCAATCATTACAATTCCAAGGCATCACGCCTTACCAACAATCACAATTTCCAAGGCATCACGCCTTACCAACAATCACAATTTCCAAGGCATCACGCCTTACCAATAATCACAATTTCCAAGGCATCACGCCTTACCAACAATCAAATTCCAAGGCATCACGCCTTATCATTAACCATAGGTCCCATAGGCGCCCATACACCTATGTACCTTTCCAATCCAGATCACACACAAACAAGAATCACATAGCAGTTAATCACATAAATGTACACACAAGTCCATCTCAAACCTTAAAACATTCACAGCATTAATTTAGAAAATAATTCAACACAGTGTCTCTTCCATCCCATCTGGAAGTCAAAAACAATAGTAACATGGGACTATGAAACTCACCTGATAGCTTCTTCACAAGTCCTTGCACTAGCAACAAACTAACAAACCAAAAACACGCAATTAATACACGAACCAATCACTAAGAAACCTATGATGGACATCTAGCCTATTCCCACATATTTACCTCATTGACAAGCTCTAATCACCCCATTACCCTTCCTTAACAAGTCCTTAACTTGGTTAAGTTTAATAACTATCCCGTTCATATTTTACCCAAAACAGTCCCAGTTTTTAGGTCTCAAAACTTTAAGTCAAACATCCACTTAAACATACCCATGGTTTCTGTAAAAGGAATATTCATACCCTTACATATGTTGGCTAACACCTCCCACTTGCCGTAACCTGAAAGCTACTGTTAAGGCCCCGATATACATATATCTACTTTTGTTATTCCAGATTTCCTGATTTTAAACGTACTAAAAGTTTGTTACCATTAAGGGGTCTTACCCTAAACCACAACCTTATCCCAAGTGCAGATACTTACTACAATATATAAACCATCTCTCACGTTCGTGAGAAGATCCCAATGCAACCCTAAGTACCCCAAACAACCCAACACTTAAAAAGAAAACAGGCTGAATTCAAAACTGTTTTGACCTCTGACTGTTGTAACCTGTTTTTAACCCACTTCCCTACCTCCAATTTAGTTCTAGTTTCTTGCATTGGAAAGCCACTTCAAATACCTTTCCAGGGGTACTTGGATCGTAAAATAAGAGTTTGTAGAACTCCCGCTATGATCAAAACAATTGACTCAAAATCTGCCCAGTTTTTAAAAACGGGTTTAAACAAATTGAACTAATTAATTACCCCTAACCCCATCTAATACAAGCCCTAGATTATATGATCATCATATTATGATTATCACATCATTAATTTACTGATTTTATATAAACCCTAACCCTTAATCCATCATAAGAATGATTAAATAAACATAAAAACAATTTAATTAAAAAGGGATTTGAAGGTTTTACCTTATGATTAATGAAAGATGAAAAACCCCTAAAATTATGAAGAACCCTAACTTTTTTTTAGTGAAACCCACGAATTTTATTAGATCCAGGGATTTATGTTTTTATTTTTTGTTTAGTAAAACATTATATAGTGTACACAAGAATCCTAGTCCAATTATAACACTTGTTTCTTTTTTTCCTCTTTTTCTTTTTTTCCCAAACTGACCTAACACCCCTAAAATTCGTTTTTTATTTATTTTTATTATTAATATATGTAATAATAATATTACCTTAATTTTCCTTAATTTATTTCAGCTCCTAAAGCCTCCAAAACCTCAAAACCGTAAAACTAGTCAAATTTACGCGTTTTACCGTAAAAGACGTAAAATATACAATTTTAAAAAAATCTCAAATTTTGAAATAAACTTTATAATTAAGTCCTAAATGACTTAAAACCATACCGAAAAATATCCATATGACTAATTACCTCCTCCGAGACCTCAAAATGCTAAACCGTAAATCGTAAAAAAAATACTATTACTATAATACTTATACGTATACGTAAACACCAAAATATTACCATTTCATTTTATAGTCACCAATTGTGAGCTCATGAACATGAAATAACCGTTCCTCGATTTACTTATGAGTACTTCTATACTCATAAATGATAACCACACCAACCTCGTTCACACAAAATAAACACGTAAACACACAATTCAAGTAAGCACACATAAAATAACCTAAAAGTAAGACCAAGTGACAAACCCAAAACCACGGTTGTCACAATAAGGGAATAATCCCTTAAAAATCCTTTGTTAAAACACATTTGCACTTTCTTTTTGGTAAAACCCAAAGTCTTAAAAGGGCTCTAAATTTTTGAAGAGTCAATATAGACTCCATGATCTTATTAATCACACGGTCAAATAATGTAAAGGATTAAGTCTTTAATCACATGTTAAATACTCAAGGTACAAGTTTTCATTGTTTGGCCAATTTAGGGCAGTCTATTACTAATTATTAACTCATTCTTAATCTTATAAACAAACAGATGGTCCTTAATGATCACAAGCATGAATTTATCAATTTACATCCTACACATGTGATTCACCCAATTTATGAATGCTACATGTGTATTAGTCAATCCAAACGTCATCACGTGAAACTTATAATGTTTATTACAAGTTCTGGATGTAGTGATTGGAATAGATAATCTTTTTCGCGGACGCGAAGTTGATGATAACCATGTCGTGGATCAAATCTTTGAATATACGCTAGAACCTTGTAAATGATCGAACAAATCTATCATCTTGGGTAGTGGATATAGATTTTGATCATCAATTTACCTAGCTCACGGTAATTCAACAAATATAAGGAATGATAACACCATAGCTCTTCATGATGACGAGCTTGGTAGAATAAAAGTCTTCTCATACAACTCTCTCAGTTGTAGGGTAATTCTTTTAATGCAGATGGTGCTGACGTACAGTACACATGCCACAGGTGCAACATCGGGAATATAATCAATACCAAATTCAACTTGCCTTAATGGCGAAAGTCTAGGTAATTCACCAGCAAATACCTCCTAAAGTTTCAGATAACATAAACATCTTTTAATACATTTATTTTAAGTTCTTTCTAGATTATAATATCTATGACTAATTCACAACCATTCATGGTATAATTTTAAGTCTAAATGCAGGATATGGTAATTCTTCAAGAATTATTTAAATAACTTTTGATAATCAACATCTTATCTTTTAGGGGATTTCTACTCGAGTTCCCATCAATTAAGACAATGTCGTCATGTCGTAATCAATCAATCCATTCTATTGGCACTATCAAATTTCCAGTTTCATTGCCGTCGATAAGATGTGAACTTCTCAAAAGACTAATAGTAACTTATAATCCTTCACAAATTCAAGGATATATGGAGATACAACTACCATTAAAAGAGTAAGGTCAACGCATAATCTACGCGTGAGAATTTCAAATCAGATACAAACGAAAACATTAACGACTATAAATATATCCCATGTTTTCATGAATTGAGTACGCATTCGAAAGCTCCTCGGATCGTTACCCAGGTAATTCAAATGAAATCTAATCAAAAGAAATGATAGGAACGTCGATACATCCAATTAGGTATCAACACTCGGTAATCAGATACTTTTCCTAAGAATCTCACTACGAAAGAAATTGGACAAGAAATAATTGTCAATTGTCAAATAAGACAATTTCCACAGATGAGTAAATTCGACTCAGAAGAATAGATGCTACAGGCACATATGTAGGTGTCCCTAACACTATGTCCCTATTTTGCACTTTTTGCAGATCTCATAAAATTTAATCTTTCACAATCTTCAAAGAAAATTTAGTGTTTATTAATAACTTCATGGTGACTACTAATTAGCCTTGCATGGTCACTTCCAAATTGTATGTAGGCGCGCAACTATATACAATTTCAAGATTAACGATGCAATACTCAGTTCGTCAAAATTTTATCATCCTGTTTATAATAAAAATACATTTTCATGCTTAATTCTTAGATAAGAATCAAAAATAAATTTACAAAGATGTTCTTTGTTATGGAAACAATTAAGTTTTCCAAACTATTTCATAAAGAACTCTATTTCGATAATGATTACTTATAAATCTCACTTTGAATAATCCATATGGTAATAAAAATTCAATCTTTATCAAGGGATACTATTGTATCTTATAAAAACAATGAGTGATCTACAAAGGAGTGATGAAAAGTTATTCACCAAGAACGAACTACAATATCAGAAAATGAGCTTAGCCAAATAATCATGAGGTTCATGACATCGATGGCACTCAGGAATACATAGAGAATAATCCACAACGTGACTCAAATCGAGATGAGTACTTGTTCAATGGTTGCATCACCAATGCGAACATTAGGAACAAGCAAGAAAAGATAGATAACCTCGATACATGTAAAATTTAGCAATCAAAGGTAGTCTTTTCATTAGTCACAAACAAGTCAAAATTGTATCGTAACACATTACGTGTCACTATGTCAAACAATTCCAAGAACTCATCCTACCAACTGATGTCTCAGTTAAGTTAGGGATTTTTAAAAGATACCACAATGAATACTAATCTACAAGGGTCATTAGGTGTTCCACCTGTCCTGGAAGATCCATCGGTCCCAATTTAGAAGAAGATTTCTTCAATTTATTTATTGGACACTAGGCATCCTCGTCATTGGACAATGGCCTAGGAACAACCCTTAACACGAACCAACAATCATTTAAAACCTTATAATTCAATCACAAAACTTAACGACTTCTTCTTATCAATCTCATATTCCATTAAAGTTAGATTTTTACTTTAATCAAGTTTCAATCAACTTATACTCAATTCGATATCCTACCTCATTCTCCAATACTTTCAATCTTATTCTTAGACCTTCAAAGTGCAATAAAAGCTCGATATGAAAAACACTTAATTTCCAATCCTATAGCTCTTAAAACAATAGTTATCAAATGAGTCACTAGTATGAAATGACTCGATCATTCAATTAGACTTCTCGGAAAGGTACTTGTGGTATGAGGCTTTTGGGAAAGTCTCCAATGACACCCTCAAGTGCAACATTCACCCTTTCGATTTCAATTTAAGAATTGGGTGACAACGAATCAGATGACATCTTTCTAGGTGGTAACGTTTGTTAAACTCCACTCTATAAGGAAAGATCGTCATGACATCGATATCAGTTTTAATCTCGCCAATTCTTCAATTTCACAATCAACTAATATCTACATTTCTACGAATATCAACCATTTTGTTGGGATCATTGATACACTGGTTTTCATTGGGGTTCAGATTTAGTTCTCAGAATCTTCTCGAATTGATCACAGCTCAAAGTGGAATGATTGTTCTTGGTTACAAATAGGGGGTTTGGTTTTTGGTTATCTAAATTTTAAACTAAATGCAAGTAATTAAAATTGTCGTTAAGTAAAATTAGAAACCTTAAAATTAAACTACAAATAATAGCGTGCAACCTTGGAAATTGAAACTTCATAATTTAAAAACTCAAAAACAAGTTTGAAATAAACTAAGTAAAAGAGCGGGAAAAAAACTAGATTTGAAAATTAAGCAAAAACAAAACTCAGACCTGAGCCCGATCGTAATGCGATCGTACTCAAGAAGTAATTCAGATCGCAACGCGATCGTACCCAAAATGACACAATGGATCGTACTCGAACAGTAATCCGATCGCACTCAATGCGATGATACCAAAAGGGATGGATCGTACTCTCCAGTACGACGGGAGGGGACGATCGTACTAACAGATCGCAACGCGATCGTGGTTACGGATCGTAACACTGATCGCACTCAATGCGATCGAAGCAAGGACAAAAGACCCGATCGTACGTCAGATCGCAACAAGTGATCGTGGGCGTGGATTGATACACGGTATTTGTATGGGTTAAAAAAAGTTCGTTCTCGGAATCTTCTTGAATTGATCACAGCTCAAAGTGGAATAGTTGTTCTTGGTGACAAATAAGGGATTTGGTTTTCTATTCTACTAATAAAGAAATAAATGAGCGTCGTGGAGAAATTAAAATAAAAATTAAGCGAGAAAAGATTAAACTAAAAATTAGAAAAAATACTTGGTAAAAATGAATATTTTGGTAAGCGTGCAATTTATGGAAATTAAAAACGTAATTAAAATGAAAACTTTGAAAATTTAAATATTCGAAAATTAAACTAAGACTAACGAGTAAATATAAGCTAAGAAAATTTGGCGGGAAAAATAAATTCAAAAATCAAATTTTAAATAAAACTAATTAATTTCGCAATTAAATCAAAAACTGAATTAAATTCGCAACTTGAAAGTAACACAAATCGGCAATTGTTAAAATTACATAATTTCGCAATTAAAAGTATGATTTCGCAATTACTTGTGCAAGATTTCGCAATACAAGAAAGGAACAATTTCGCAATATGAACCAGATGAAGATTTCGCAATCGAAAAAAGGAACAATTTCGCAACTTTATGAAAAGTTCCAAAATCGAATCAGACAAAAGTACAATTTCGCAATTAATGAAAAGTTCAATTTCGCAACTTTATGAAAAGTTCCAAAATCGAATCAGACAAAAGTACAATTTCGCAACTTATGAAAAGTTCAATTTCGCAACTTTATGAAAAGTTCCAAAATCAAATCAGACAAAAGTACAATTTCGCAACTTATGAAAAGTTCAATTTCGCAACTTTACGAAAAGTTCCAAAATCGAATCAGACGTTCCTAAAAAATAGGAACCAGATGTATGACGAAAATAAGCAACTTTTTAGCACTTTTTCAAGGAAAATAAGCTAAGAACAACTCTAATAAGCTATCAATAAGCTAGGGAGAAGATCAAAACTTATAAAAACATCAACTTAAAGTCACGAAAAATTAAAAAGATTTGAACTTTATATAAAAACTTGATAAAAAGATGATGAAAACAAGATTGAGATTAACAAGAAAGATTAATAAGATGAAGATTAAGACAAGATGAAGATTAAGATTAAATTTAAAAACAAGAATTTAAAACAAGAATTAAAAGTTTTCTAGTGAGAGAAAGTTAAGCTTTCTCTCTCTAGGATTAAGAACTACAAAAAGAAAAATGAGACTAGACTAAAAAACTAACTAGCCAAAATTTGTGAAGTGAACTCCTATTTATAGGCGTCTCTTGTGGGCTTGTGAATGGGCTATGTTTTTGGGCCTCTTTTCTTCTTTCTTTTTAGTCTTCTCGTCACTTAAGTAAATAAACGTTTCTGACTTTGAATTTGAGATTTGTCGGTGAATATTTCCAACTCGTCTTTTAATCTCTCGTTAAATAGACTTGAGTTCTTCGACATAGATAAATCTTCCGTCTTTGGCCATTTTCTTCGATACATCTTCAAATAGGTCCGTTGACTTCCAATCTTTTGCATCTCTTGGACAATAGACTTCGTCTTGAGTCTTTTTCTTCGATAAAACCCGTGCAATCCCATGTTTTCTTCAATATTCATCCGGTTGACTCTGAAAACACAATAAACACAAAAACCACGCATAATTCCAAACAAATGATATTAAATACGTGTTTTGGTCTTGTTTTAGCCAGAAATAAGTGGTAAAAGGATGGGTGTTTTCACACCTATCATGGATCGTACCAGGGAAAGAAGAACAGATCGCACTCAAAGTGATCGTAGCCAGGGATCGTACCAAGTAAAACCTACTAAGATGGAAAAGGCGTCCAAGAGAGAAATAAGCTCAACCAAATAAGCATTAACCAATTAGCATTTTCAAACTGTTAAAAGATTAAATAAGCACAAATTACAAAACTTTTGAAATTTAAAATATTCGAACTTCCACAAAACGAACTTACGAGTAATGAATCTATAGGAAAACTTAAAAGGTAAATAAGCCGAAATCAACGAATAAGCCAATAAGCATCGAGAGCTTATAGGCTCAAACTTCTTAAAGCTTATGCTGGAACGAAAGAAATAAACTTTCTTAACACAAAACCGCAAATTCAATCACGAATCATAAAGGATTCGGATCAAGATTAAGGATTCGGATCAAAAATTAAGCAAAACTTAGAAATGTAGAAGGAGAATAAAGAACTTAAAAGCTTAACTTGAATTAGGGATTAATGAAATCCAAAATACAAAAAGCTTAAAACTTGAAAGGTAAAATTGGAGAAAAGAAAAATCTTAGTGAGAGAAAGTTGAGAACTTTCTCTCTCTAAAACTAGAGAAAATGAAAAAAATGAAAAACTAACTAACTCCCTTCTCAAGTTGTGAAGGTAGGCCTATTTATAGGCGTTTGCTTTGTGGGCTTGTGAATGGGCTTTGTTCATGGGCTTCTCTTCTTCTTTCTTCTTTAGTCTTTACGTTTCTTTAATTAAACCTTTCCGACTTTGGATTTTGAGAAGTTTTGGTGAATGATTAGAACTCGTCCTATAATCATTTGTTTAATAGACTCGAGTTCTTCGACGTATATGAATCTTCCGTCTTTGGCTCTTTTCTTCGATAAATCTTCAAATAGGCACAATGACTTCAAATCTTTTGCATCTCTTGGACAATAGACTTCGTCTTGAGTCTTTTTCTTCGATAAAACCCGTGCAATCCCATGTTTTCTTCAATATTCATCCGGTTGACTCTGAAAACACAATAAACACAAAAACCACGCATAATTCCAAACAAATGATATTAAACACGCGTTTTGGTCTCGTTTTAGTCAGTTATAAGTGGTGAAAGGATGGGTGTTTTCACACCTATCAAATCCCCTACACTTAACCATTGCCATGCCCTCATGCAATGCTTAGTGATAAAGCAAGTTAACACTTTTCTCATAATCAATCAACCTTGGCCTTATTAACATACTACTAAACAAAATTTAAAGTACTAAGAGAAATTAAAACTTCAAAGTAAACAAAAGGATAGAAAACCATTTTCACTTGAAAATAGCTATATGGAAATAACTTGCAAAGAGATCTAGGACTTACATCAGGGCTTTGGTGATGCGAAGATTTATTACCCTCAAGTTTCACGTTCCCCAAACTAAGCTTAAAAACGAGATCATTGTTATTATAAGTTAGCAAAACAAACTCTTACACACATGGCTTAATTATATGCTTAAACTCCCTTATTCCTAGGTGTATCTCTTATATTTTATTGTTGTCTTAGAATGATCATGAAGATGCATTTTTGGACTTATTTCGGATAGTTTATTTAGGCTGAAAGCAAAGTAGGACGATTTGATCAATAGTTAGCTAAAGGACAAAATCTCTTAAAACTGCTTCTCGGGATATCAAAAAGTTCATATCTTGGCATAACTCGGTTCGCGATTTGAGACCTTTCTTGGGCCGATATTTGGCATGTACTTCATACTTCATATCTTGAGAGACGTGCTTGAGATAATGGTCTTCTCTTCGTTAATAGAGTTTCTTCACTTGGAGACTTTTGAGGGGTACTCCAACTTTGTTGACCACGAATTCATGATTATTTCTTCAATCGCTAATTGGGATTTTGAGATACAACGATCCGCCTCCTTTTAGGACTTGGATCTATTTATCCTCATACCTTGTTAGGGTCTTTTCGGATAGACTTCTCCATGATCTTTATGGGAGTTGATTGCTTTTCGTCGTGAGTCTTGATCCTTCATATTGATTTTGGGAATAATGCTTTTCACATCACTTTGGATCTTCAGCAATAAAATGGAATCCTCATGCCTTGTTAGGGCCTTTTCGGACTCGCCAATCTTCGCGCCCCGCTTCATAAGTTATGCCTTGGCTATGAACTCTTATCATTACCGAGCAACTTTTAAACGATCTTGGGCTAGAAGCTAAGTAACTTTTCAAATCGTACGACCTTACTTATTGCAGATAAATTATTAGCAAGTGATGGGAGAATAGGCAAATAATTACACCAAGTGAGCTTGTGCAAGAATACCGACTTATAATTGACTCTATCATTTCTCGTTCTCCACAATTTAAAATATCAAGTAATGAGACTCGTGGATGCTTAGCCTAATAAACCAGTTAAGGTCTACATGGTTAAGGATACTAGCTAGAATAAACTTGGATAAGTCTATTCGGGTTGAGTCGAAATAATCGCAACGGACCTAATATGTCAAAGATTTCAAAACTAGCTACACCACTTTATTAAATTTTTTGACTTTATTGCGGGGTATATACATATGAAAGCAACGATAAAAATAAAAAATTACGACTAAATGACCAAAGTTAATTAAAAATTTGAAAAATGTTGAAAAAGATGATTTTCCGGTTAAATGAAGGCATTTTCATGGAAAAGTCCACTTAAAACTTCGATAGAAGTCCCCCTTACACTTAAGATAAACATTGTCCTCAATGTTTAAGCATGTGGGAAAAATCTCCCCTATACTTATGACATTGTGCACGTTGGTTAAATCAAGTAAAGGAAGAGACTACTAAAGTGATCAATTTCAAATGTGAGAATGAAGAAAATTAAATCACGATAGTTGCGAGATAGAACCGGATTTCGGATAACACGGGAGCACGGTTCTTCAAAGGTTCCAAGATTGCATTCATCCCTGTAATCACATCACCACACAAACACAAACAACCTATAGAGGTCCCCCTACACTTAGGAGGTTAAAACGGAAAAGGATAGATACTCGGGCTGCCTCCCGAGGAGCGCTTGTTTTTGATAACCGAGTCATGAGCCTGACTCGACCCAAAATTAGTTCATGGGAAACGTGGTGAGGGATGGAATCATCTCTTGAGAGATGTCCTCACCAAAGTACAACTTCACTCGTTGGCCATTCACCTTGAAATTAGGTCCATTAGGTTGAGCGAGCTCGAGAGTACCATATGGAAAAATTTGGGCAATGGTGAATGGGCCGGACCAACGAGATTTCAACTTGCCCGAAAAGATTTTCAACCGAGAGTTAAAGAGTAAAACTTTGTCTCCAACTTGGAACTATCGGTTCTTAATCTTAGAGTCGTGAATGAGCTTAGTCCTTTCCTTATAGATCAAAGAATTTTCATAAGCCTCATTCCGTAGTTCATTCAGCTCATTGAGTTGGATCTTGCGTAGGTCACCGGCTTTGTTGATATCGAAATTAGCCCACTTCAAGGCCCAGTAAGCCTTGTTCTCCAACTCAATGTGGAGGTGGCACGCTTTCCCGTACACGAGACGATATGGTGTACAACCAATCGGAGTCTTGTATGCGGTACGAAAAGCCCACAGAGCATCATCAAGTTTATCGGCCCATGAGGCACGATGCTCTCCCACGGTTCGTTCAAGAATTCGCTTTAGTCCTCGGTTAGAGATTTCAGCCTGGCCATTAGTTTGTGGGTGGTATGCGGTGGAAAGACGATGATTGACACCATACTTAGCCATGACTCTTGCGAATTGGTCATTGCAAAAATGAGTCCCGCGATCACTACTAATGGCACGAGGCACACCGAATCTAGCGAATATCGATTTCAAAAAGTTACAAACCACCCTTGCGTCATTAGTGGGTAAAGCTTTGGCTTCAACCCATTTAGAAACATAGTCAACGGCTACAAGGATGTATTTGTTTCCTTTAGATGAAGGGAATGGCCCCATAAAGTCGATACCCCAAACATCAAAGATTTCACACTCTTGAATGAAATTCTGAGGCATCTCATCTTTATGTGTGATCTTGCCTTGTTTTTGGCAAGCATCACAATGTTTAACCATCTCGTGAGCATCACGATAAATGGTGGGCCAATAAAATCCCGAGTCAAACACTTTTTTGGCGGTGTAGTTGGGACCAAAGTGACCACCGGTGGTTCCTTTGTGGCAAGCTTCGAGAATGTCTAAAGCGGCCGGTCCATCAACACATCGGCGAATAATCAAATCGGCACATTGTTTGAAGAGATACGGGTCATCCCAAAAGTAAGTCTTAATGTCTTTGAAGAACTTTTTCTTTTGTTAGGATGTTAGCCCGTCAACGAGAATTCCACCCGCCAAGTAGTTTGCAATGTCCGCAAACCACGGTGTTTCATCAGAAGTCGAGTTGATAGACATTAAGGTCTCCAGGGGAAAAGAGTCATTGATCTCTTTGTTCGGATGATCCCCTTGATAAGGATCCTCAAGTCTACTGAGATGATCCGCGGCTAGGTTTTCAGCTCCCTTCTTATCACGAATTTCGATTTTAAATTCTTGAAGTAGCAAAACCCAGCGAAGAAGCCTTGGCTTAGAATCTTTTTAGTTAACAAGTACTTCAACACGGAATGATCGGTATAAACGATTGTGGTGGAAAGGACAAGGTAGGGGCGAAACTTTTCAAAAGCATAGACAACAGCTAAAAGCTCTTTTTTGGTTGTCGTGTAATGCAATTGAGCCCCCGTCATTGTCTTGCTAGCGTAATGGATCGGTTGGAAGTGTTTGTTCACTCTTTGGCCCAAAACCGCTCCAATAGCATAGTCGCTAGCATCGCACATCAACTCGAAAGGCAGCGCCCAATTAGGGGTAACCAAGACGGGTGCCTTAGTTAGCTTATCCTTAAGCAAGTTGAAGGCTTCAATACACTCGTTGGAAAAGATAAAAGGAGTATCTTTTTCCAAGAGGTGGGTCATCGGGCGAGCGATTTTAGAAAAATATTTGATGAATCGACGGTAGAAGCCCGCATGACCAAGAAAACTTCTCACACCCTTCACGGTTGAAGGTGGAGGCAATTTAGCGATAACATCGACTTTAGCACGGTCCACTTCAAGACCGGCTTTGGAGATCGTGTGTCCTAGCACGATGCCCTCTTTTACCATGAAATGGCATTTTTCCCAATTAAGAACAAGGCGAGTGTCTTCACACCGCTTAAGCATACGTTCTAAATTGGCAAGGCAAGCAGAGAATTGTAGAAAAGCTAATTCGGATCCGGTGGTCTAATGTGGTGGTAGATGGTGGTGGAAGCCATTGTTGGCTTAGAGAGATAGAGAGGTTGAATGTGTGTGAAATATGAGAGAAAATGTATTAAGTGAAAATATGACACAACCAACACCCCTCCTTGGAAGCTAAGGAGGGGTATATATAGTCACACACGAAACGCTTAACAGTACAAGAACCTAGTCTAGTCTAAACGTGTGTGACTATGATAACTATTCTTAAATGTCGTCACATAAAGTGAGTTTCCAACAATCTTCCCCCATGGGACGACGTGTAGAATTCCTTACAATATTTTTTCCTAACAAGTACATAATGATAAGAACAAGAGCTTTCTTGAAGCGTCCAATGCTGATGATGTCTTCTGAGGCCTTTGACTTCAAAACGACTCATCTTTAACTTGTAGTAGAAATACTGTAACGGCACGAGCTAAGTAACCCATACACTTCTGGTTAAGGAGAAGCTTCTGAATTAGCTTCCCCCTAATTCATGCCACATAAATTTGATGTAGAAGCCTTTTAAATAGCTTCCCCCTAAATCAACAATCTTCGTAAGCAACTTCAAAGCTTTCAATAAAGCTTAGCATGATTAAGCGCACAGCGGAATCTAACAAGCAAATCCCATCATATAACATGATAATGTTGATAAGAGAGATTGAAAGTTTGGGGCACACCAAGTAGATCAACAACTTTTCTTCTCACGCTTGAATAATTCTTCTGAATTTTTCTTCCCCCTGAGAGTTCAAGTTATGCATACCAGAAAGAATCAAGACACTTCTTCCCCCACATATTTGAAGAAGGTAAATCAATCCCAATTATGAAGCTCAAATACTGAAGTGGACACTTTATCCCATTCATGAAGTTGACATCGTAACACCAGAGTCAATTAAGTCCCGGAAATGCACATATCTTCTTCCGGAGATGCACCAGAGTCAATTAAGTCCCGGGAATGCATATAGGATAATGATGATGTTTAATTGCAACAATCAAACAATTAAACCTCGAATCAGTAGTGTACCGTTTGGAGATTGATAACGACACGAGTTAAAACACTGATTTTCTCTGCGGCTATGACAAATGTCATCCCGGAATGTCTTCAAATCAAAATAAGGTATGAAGTTCATCACGTGTACTCGTTGTGCGTTCGATGTGTCTTCTTCTTCCCCCATGATGGTTTCGAAACTCGGAGCCATCAATAAATCGTAAGCACATAAACCTGAAAATCTCGAGAGAATAATCAATAAGCGTAATTATATTCGGTGAGAATCAGCTGTTGATTGAAAATCTCTTCTCATAAACTCTCCATGGCCATCTTTACCAACCCACGTGAAGGCAATTTGAAGTGACCACTGATGGAATGAACCAGATACATCAAACATGAAACTGAATAAGAATCCTTCGATCTTGTGACTTAAGCTTGCACTATTGTTGAATGAAGAACGGTGGATAAAATTTTAAGTGCCCAATGCATCACTAAAGATGTCTATAAGCACAACCCCTCTTGAAATTATCCACGTCGACTATGCGCGTGACACTGAGTACAACAAAGTAACCCCTTTGAGTGATAGTTATCCGAGTCATCAACCATCCACCCCGAACCCGGAAACCAGATAAACAAGTCTTCATTCTGAGATTAAGCACGAGCAAGTTATCTGTTCAAGGATAAAATAAGTACACGCCTTCGAAGAAATTCGTCTCCGTGTTCAAGTAATTAATATCTGATCCAAAAAAAAATCTGTAGTCACTAAAAAATCGCCCATTTTTCTTGGCCTCGTCAAAATAAATTTTGTCACGATATCACGTCATTTTTGTCACGGCACTTTGTCACGTCACTTTTGTCCCGATAATGTCCAAATAATATCATACTACACAAGATTTTTATTCAAAAGGAAATAATTTTGAAACAAAAATTCGTGTATATGGAATTTGAAAACATACGGCCCAATTCAAATTAAATTAGCCAATGTTTATCAAAAAATCGAGTGTCCATCAAGTCAGAAGCCCAACCCAATTCTTCCAAGACCCGGTCCATACCCTAAATAACAATTTGATGATACACAGCCCTATGTGAAACACATATTTGGACCATTATCAACATTCTATGACCCGGTCCAAGCAAATGGTAAATAGTGATATAATCACATTGTGAAGTCCGCCCCCCAGTTTTTCTAGAAGGCCACGTGTTTGATGATAAGCTGGATACTCAAACTTCCAACCCCACTTGTCTCTACGCAAACACGTTTTGGCTAAGGGTAGCAAAGATTGAAATGTTATTAAAAACAAAATCATACCACTCTCATTCTTTTATCTAGTTAGATCCGCCCCCCCAAATCCTCTCACTTCAAACCCAATCTCGTTTACTCTGTCTCCATAGTTCCACAAACACAGCAAATCTCCTATCCCTATCAAATCATCAAAACATAATCCCCCTTAATCTCATCTCAAAAACGAGTGTAAAACCCATCTCTATTCTGAATCACAGACCAAATCCCACTCTCAAATGATGTCCGAAACATGATGAAACAACAAGATCTTGATGAGGTCTCTGGTAAGTTTAAATGCATGTGGTTTATCTCGAATGAATTAATGAATTGATTATAACAAAACAATGTTAATAATCCTTCATATAATTCATATATCAGTTGAGGTGTCGATTGAAAATTATAACATGATTGTTACAAATCTTTGTTCATCGAAATAAAGAGTTGATTATTAACATGATTGTTATTAATCTTTCTTTAATTTCGAAAATTAAAGATGGGGGAACCCATATATAAATGGATCTGTGATGAATATGTTAAACGAAAAAAAAATCTTTTGAAAGATAAAAAAAATCGTTGAAACAATCTGAGATCTTTATTCGTTTTTTGTTTTGGTTTGAGTAATTAGATGGGATAGGAGACGATGGGAATTAGGTTAGTTATGGATGATGTTGTGGTGATATAAGGTTGGAGGTCGAGTCAACTCAGTGAGTTAAACTGAGTCAACTCGGTAATTACCGAGTTAACTCGGTTGACATGGATTTGGTTTTGATTGAGGTCTCATATTTGGTCCACTGATTTTAAAAGAAAGAACAGTCCATCGGAATCAAATTCCATCGCAAAGTCAACCTTTTTTATTTTCCATCGTAATCTAATGAAAACCATCGCAATCAAAAACTAAGTGAGTCCATCGCAGTCAAAGACTCATTACGATGGTACCCATTGCGATGGTACCCATCGCAATGGTTACCAGCCATCGCAATATTGGGAAAAAATGGGCAGCATGACATTATACGTATGCCATTGCGATGGGATCAAACCATCCATCGCAATGAGTCCCATCGAATGGGTCCCATCGCAATGAATCAGTCGACCCATCGTAATGTATCAACAATAAACCCCATCGGAATAATCCGAAAAAGAAGAAACCATCGCAATGTGTACATCTGAACGTGGCCATCTGAATATCCAGTTCAAAATCCCATCGTAAAAGGTTTTTGACCAGTTTTGAGTATACCCAAAAAAATGGTTGGACCATGAAGATTTTGTCTTTATCCCCATAAAGAAAAGCAGATTAGATGAATACCAGGATAAAAAACAACAAAAGAAAACGGGTATACAACTTGGACAAAAAACAATGAATTTCGAGACAATGGATAGATAGTAAACGAGACATGATATGTGACTGTTTGGATAAGTTGGACAAAAAGAAAGAAGACGTGACAAATTTGGACCGATTTTGGACCAAGTAAGAACAATACGTGACTTAGAATGATATATTCGGACCCAAGAAAAAATTTTAAGACCACCAAATCAAGAACATGAACACAATCCAAGGATGGAACCGTGGCTCTGATGCCAAATGTAGAAAAGCTAATTCGGATCCGGTGGTCTAATGTGGTGGTAGATGGTGGTGGAAGCCATTGTTGGCTTAGAGAGAGAGAGAGAGAGGTTGAATGTGTGTGAAATATGAGAGAAAATGTATTAAGTGAAAATATGACACAACCAACACCCCTCCTTGGAAGCTAAGGAGGGGTATATATAGTCACACACGAAACGCTTAACAGTACAAGAACCTAGTCTAGTCTAAACGTGTGTGACTATGATAACTAATGGGAATTCTTAAATGTCGTCACATAAAGTGAGTTTCCAACAAGAATGAATCACCATAAACCGAGAAATCATCCATGAATACTTCCATAGTTTCTTCAACCATGTCATGGAAGATAGCCATCATACACCTTTGGAACGTCCCAGGAGCATTGCATAAACCAAAAGGCATACGTTTGTAAGCAAATGTTCCGGGACAAGTGAATGTGGTCTTCTCTTGGTCTTTGGGATCGATGGGAATTTGAAAATACCCGGAGAAACCGTCTAAAAAGCAGTAATAGTCATTACCCGCTAGACGCTCGAGCATTTGATCCATGAAAGGAAGAGGAAAGTGATCTTTTCTCGTGGCATCATTGAGCTTGCGATAGTCAATACAAACTCTCCACCCAGTAACGAGACGAGTGGGAATCAACTCGTTGTGTTCATTGGGAACAACGGTTATTCCGCCCTTCTTGGGCACACAATGGACGGGACTTACCCATGGCGAATCCGAGATAGGGTAAATCAAGCCGGCATCTAGAAGTTTGATAACCTCTTGTTTGATGACGTCATGAATGCGAGGATTAACCCTTCTTTGGCTCTGGATTGCGGGTTTAAAGTCATCTTCCATGAGAATCTTGTGAGTACAAAAGTTTGGATCAATTCCGCGGATATCGGAAATTTTCCAAGCAAATGCCTTCTTATGATCTTTAAGCACGGCGATGAGGCGAGATTTTTCTTCTTCTTTCAAGTCCTTCACGATGATGACGGGCGACTTCTTCTCTTCTTCAAGGAACACATACTCGAGATGGGATGGCAACTCCTTAAGTTCCAAATCTGGAGGATTTTCGATGGGAGGCGGATTCAAAGTCGGAGCATCTATAGCAATATCCTTGGGAGATGGTGGAGAAATAATATCTTCTTTAAGAAGGTTCTCAATGAGGCGAAGATCTTCATCCCAATCGGTGGGAGAATCGTCATGTTCTAAGTTCACATCTCCCATGGTGGCTTCCAAATCTTTCCAAAGGAAATCACTTTCTCCAAATAGAGATAGTGATGAATCAATAGAGGAAACGGTCTCAACATTGAGAGGAGAGGTAGGAATACTTTTACAAGCATCTTTGAAGTGTTCTTCACAAGCCTCATCAAGAACGTCAATACAATTAACACTCTCGTTAGAATAAGGCTGTTTAGAAAGCTTTCCCATGTTGAAAACAATTTTATCGTCACCCACTCTCATGATAAGCTCACCGGCTTCAACATCGATGAGAGTGCGACCGGTCCTCAAGAATGGACGTCCAACGATTAATGGCACACGAGGGTCCATATCGTAGTCGACCACGACGAAATCGGCAGGAAAATTTGTTAGAAATACGTTTTAACGTATATTAGAAGTATCGGTCACTCCACAATATTATTAATGTTGTAATAGCTCGTAGTTAATGAGTACTTATTTAGTTAAGTAAGAAACCGACCCATGGGCTTGTCATGGGTCGGCCTAAGCCCAATAGTGGCTTGGATATAAATACCCCTTTCCACCATGGAAAGGGGTTGGTTGTTGAGGTTTCCATTTTCATCAAGTTAATAAAACACATACTTTCTCTCACTAGTTTCTCTCTCTAGAAATCTTCAACCCACTTCATTGATTCACAAGATTATCAATATTCTTCAATTGGTATCAAGAGCCATGGGGTGATTTAAGGTAAGGATTAGTGTTTTTTTTAGTTCTTAAGGGTATTAGTGATTTTTTAGAAAAAATCAACCTTGAATCTTGTATTTTTTTGGTGTTTTTGTTGTTGGGATTAGTAGATAAGTGTTGGGCTTAGCTTATTTTGGTAGAAATCACAAAACTTTTTGTGGTTTTTGATCAAAAATCGGGTTTAAAATCGTTCGAAGGTTGGTTTATTTGGTCTCGAAGTGTTTTTTTTTCCAGGTTTATTCCGAACAGCCAAATATTCCGAACAACCAATCATTCAGAATAGCCAAATATTCCGAATAGATCCAAACATTCCGAATAGATCCAAACATTCCGAATAGACCCAAACATTCCGAATAGACCCAAACATTCCGAATAGGATACATTCCGAATAGGATATCATTCCGAATAGGATATCATTCCGGATAGGAAATTTTCCGAATAGGATAGGATATTCCGGATAGGAGATATTCCGGGTAGGATATTCCGGATAGGAGATTCCGAATAGGAGATTCCGAATAGGGGATTATTTCGAATAGGGGATAATTCCGAATAGGGGATTATTCCGGCTAGGGGATTATTCCGAATAGGGGATTATTTCGCATAAGGGATTATTTCGAATAGGGTTATTCCGGATCAGGGGTATTTTACGAGTTTTTCGACGATTTTTGAGTGGATTTAATCTTGACGATTTTTAGTGGATTTAATCTTGGCTCTTTACACACTCTTTACTTCAACAACACAACACAATTCATAACCTTACTTCACTGCTCGATCAACTGATAATCTTTGTTTTTTAAAGTGATCAAAATGAATCCGAATTCATTAATGCCTCAAATGACATCACTTACGGATATTTCCGTCATTACGGGAACGGATAATCGCCCTCCAATGCTCATTAAAGAAGTTTTTGAAGCATGGCAAGGCCGTATGATGTCATACATTAAGGGAAAACCGACATATGGGAGGCTTATGGTCAAGTCAATTCTAAATGGTCCACTTGATTATGGTACCATTGTGGTTAACAATGTGACTCGACCACGGGAATTTGAAGAACTTACACCAGCCCAACAACTTGTTGCCGATGCAGACGAAAAGGCTCTTCAAACAATTCTCCAAGCTCTTCCACATGACATCTATCGAATGGTCAGTCAATATACGGTTGCAAAGGATTTATGGGAACGTCTAAAGGTGTTGCTACAAGGTACGTCTCTTACCAAACAGGAAAGGGAATGTCAGTTATATGATCTGTTTGATAGATTCACGTACAGCCCAGGGGAAACGCTTCACGACTACTACTTCAGATTCACTACTCTCATGAATGATCTGAATGTATACAATCTCGTGATTACTCCATTCCAGGTTAACACCAAGTTTTTGAATACTTTACCTCAAGCTGAATGGGGTGAGTATATTACCGATGTTAAGTTAACCAGGGATTTGCATAAGTGCAATTTGGATCAACTCTATGCTTTTCTTCAGCAGCATGAGAAACATGTGATCATGCACCGTTCGCCTCGAGGTATGTACCCTGATTCTTTAGCTTTAATGGCGAATCAACCAAGCTTGTCATACAACAACACTCCTTATATCATGGGACACCAAGCCTATCATCCATCACCGTACATGACTCCAAGCTTCCCCCAATATTCAATTCTACCGCAACCACCCACCTCACATCAGCAACAATATCGGTTTAATACACCTTCGTCTCAGAGAGAACCACAAGCATCACAATATGCTTCACAACCTCACCCATATTCACCAGCAAGCATTGCACCTTATGCTCAGTCATCATATTCTTCTTATCAAGAAAATGTAGCATATCCATCAAGCTACTCTGATCACATGAGTATTCCTTCTAGTGCTTATGCAGCTCAACAAGACCAAGCACTGTATTGTGATAATGATGAAGTCCCCATTCCTGAATTCAAACAAGGAACTGACCCAGTTGAAGTGTTAGCCACTATGTCTGCTTATCTCACAAGGACTTTAAGCAAACGAGGATTTAGAGGAACAGCTCCTACTAACAATCAGCTGAGGAATTCATCCAGTTCTCGCCAACAAGCTACTATTGAGAATGGCAGGGTAATGGTTCAACCTATTCAACCTTATCAGGGGAGACCTACTACATCAACCACCAATGCACGTACGGTCAATCCTGCTCCAATGCTCAACACTCCTCCACGGGCTAATTCCACAGGCAAGTTGAGAATGATTACATGCTACAACTGTAAGGAAGAAGGTCACATGTCCAGGGATTGCAAAAACCCAAGAGGAGAAGGGATGGTCAATGGTTTGTAGAGAAGATTTATCTGGTGAACGCTCAGGCACAAGGAAGGGAACTTGATGAAGAGGAGCTTGCATTTCTTGTTGATCCAGGGATTGCTGAACAAGACGTTGTCACTACACAGAATGCAGCATACCAAGCAGATGATCTTGATGCTTACGATTCAGACTGTGATGATCTTCAATCTGCTCAGGCAGCTCTCATGGCAACTATCTCTAGCTTTGGGCCAGAAAAAATATCCGAGGTACTTACTAATACCACTGATAATATCACTGATACTAGTATTCAACCACATCAAGTTGGGCAAGAGGGTGCTGATCCGAATGAGTCTTCGGTGGTGAGTCTTTCAAATGAGGAGACAATCAATGATAGCAATATCAATGTGAGTCCCCAGACTTTGAGTGATTCACAACCGGGAGCCATTTCGCATACGCATATTCCTGCTCAACAAGACTTGGTCATGGTTCCTGCTACATTACTTAGCCAAATGAATACTGCACTCTTAGAAACCCTAGCTAAGAATAAGAATTTGTCTGCTGAGCTTGCTTTGTGCAACGAAAAAGTTCAAACTTTGGAATTAGTTCCTTCGTCCACTGTTCTAACAAATCCCGAATATGATCATTTTCGAAACAAACAAATGAGTCATTTGCAAGAAATTGAAACCTTAAGAGCAGATCTTTCTAACGAACTTAAAGAAAAAGAGTTAGTGGTCACTAATTTTCACAAACTTCAAACGGATTTGGAATTACTCGAATCTAAAAAGAATGAAATGGAAATAAATGCGGCTAATAAGATTAGAAGTTTAGATTATTTGCTTTTAAGACAATACGCTGCCTCTCAACTAGTGCACTTATTTGACGCATCGTTTAGAGAGTTTAACTTATCGCGTCAAAAAGGCCTTCCCCCTAACCGACGGTATGCAAAACAAGCTTTTATCCATAGTCCAAGACTTTAGCAACCCAATTAGGATTGGTCTTAGACCCGATTGTTATTTTCGATGATCGCACAAATAAGGATCTAGTTGATGAGAATCGGTCATACAATTTTGCAAAATATCCCGAGTGTGATTATTTTAAAATGAATCAGGAGCTTGCAAAAACGGATTTTAGAATTCGCTTCCATATGGATAAAGATCTCATCACCGCACCAACCTACATGTTACATGAAGAAAACCCTAGTACACTTCCTACACTTGTCAAAATGGAAGGACCTAAGGAAATTCCAAAGGATCTTCCACCTGTTAGCACTGTATGGTTAAACTTGCAAGAGATTAATCAATACTTTGCTAGTTTTGACAAGGTCATTTTGGAATGTACGACTTCAAATGGCCTAAACGCCGGAGAATGGGCTTTCGAACACATGAACGAGGTGTTTAAGAATGAGATCAATCCGTTTGTCAAAAGTCTAAAAGGAAGTTTTGCATCTCTTTCGGAAAATCTTGAGTTTGAAATTGCAGAAGTTCAAAAAGTGTTTTATGAAATGGACACCGCTTACGAACTACAATTAATTGAAAAGGAAAAGATTTTATCCGAATATGACCGATTCTTGTCCCAAGTAATTTCGTGTGATGTGCTTACTACTGTGAATGTTAATTATTCGAATGAGCTTACATCCGCTATGATTAAATGTGATGCTGTGAACATATGTGATGATGTGTGTGATCTCTCTGTAAATGTTGCTGATGCTGTAAATGAGGTAGATAATCATTCTTGTCACGAATCTAACGCTGAATTTTTAAAGCTTCAAGATTCTTACAATTTACTTTCAAAACGCTTTAATCAACTTGAACAACATTGTATATCTTTAGAATTAAAACAACAAACTCAAAATGAGGATCTTTTGATAACAAATGGTTGTGAAAACAGTGTTGAGACGAGTGACAAGATGATTTCAATAGTTAAGGCATTAGATGAAGAGATTATGAGATTGAAGAGAGATGTGTCATCAAATGAAACACTAAAATTGGAACTAGAGGCTGCAGAGTCTAAAAACCAGGACTTAGAAATTAGACTTTCGTCTATTCTAGGGGAGATGGATCGTGCAAGACAGGGAATGTCCAAACTTTATGGTTCACTAGAAGAACGCTTTGCTTTTAATGCGGCACAGCAACAATCTTATGTTGAACAATTGAACCAAAAATGTGAGGAAATCTCTGACTTAAATATCCAGCTCATTGACAAAAACATGGTTTTGGCCGAGTTAAAGGAGACATTTCTTCTCACCCGACAAGAAGCTGTTAATAACTTAGCTACCAACTTTGCACCGTCCTCTAGTGCTCCAACAACCAAGTCAGTAGTGCTTTATAAGAACCCGCTCCATAAGAAAAACCCGGTTACCTACGATGATTATATGAGGAATGCAATTAAGCATGTAGATCTTGTTAGGGATATTTTAGATGATTTATATGCGTTAGATCCCTCAAGCAATTACTTTTATTCAGCTCATGAATATATTAAGCGAGTTCAATATTGCTTAGCATATTTGCAATACATAGGTAAACCGGGTTCTGCACTACTCACTAATCGACCCATTGCTGTAACTCCATTCAATAAGACCCCAGGAGCAAAACCATCATTGGCACCATCAAGTAAGGCACCTTTAAAATATGTTGCTAATGTTCCCACTTTGCCTTCTACAAGATTAAAAGAGTCTACTAAGGCTAAAGGATCGCTACTTAAGAAAGATAAGATCAAGCCCTCCACTAGTAGTACCATCAAGAAGAAAGTAGAAGCTCATACTAGGAATATCAGTTCAGATTTAAATAAAAAGAATCATGTTAAGACTAAAAGCTCTGCGCCTGTGCAGAAGCCTAAACCATTTGTGAATTCTAATTTGAAATGTTGGAATTGTAATGAATGTATGTTTTCCCAATGTCATGATTTGTGTCTTATTGATCATGTGAATGAAATGAATGCTATTAGGAATGATCTTGAATGGAAACCAACTGGGAGAACTCGTACCCAAGTTGGATGGCAATGGCGTCCCACTGGTAGGACCTTTACATTAGATGGAAAATGTGCCCTTTAACTAGGAATGCATCCATTGAGGTTAGGTCTCAGCGTCCTTTAGTTAGGCACACTAGCACTAAAGTATGGAAACAGCGCCCTTTAATTAGGTCAGCCCCCACTATAGTGCCTATCAGTGAAGAAATACCACAAGATTTAAGCCAACTAGAATCTACACCACCAACTAGGAAGAAGGCTAGGAAATCTAAGAAACCTAAAGTTAGGAAATCTAAGATTATTAAATCTGTACCTGCTAATAACAAGAAACATTTCAGATTCCGAAACCTATACATTGTCCTCGTCTGGTGATATTTTCAGGTGGTCCAAATCATCCTCTGGTATTTGAACTCCGGTTGTTCAAAGCATATGACCAGAGATCGCTCGATGCTCCGAAATTTTGTCAGCAAGTTTCTTGGAACGGTTAAATTCGGTAATGATCATATTGCAAAGATAATGGGGTATGGTGAATATCAGATTGGAAACGTTACGATTTCAAGGGTATACTATGTAGAAGGTCTTGGTCATAATTTATTTTCAGTAGGACAGTTTTGTGATTCCAACCTAGAGGTTGCTTTTCGACAATATACTTGTTTCATCCGCAACTTGGAAGGAAAAGACTTATTGAAGGGATCTCGTGGTGTAAATCTTTATACGTTGTCCCTACAAGACATGATGGCCGCCTCTCCAGTATGTCTTCTCTCCAAAGCATCTAAGACCAAGTCATGGTTATGGCATCGCAGATTATCTCATCTCAACTTTGATGCTATTAATCATTTGGCGAAAAACGAATTAGTTCGTGGTCTTCCAAAGCTCAAATTTCACAAGGACCATTTATGTTCCGCGTGTTCAAGGGGGAAAATCACCAGGAAATCATACAAGTCCAAAGCTGAAGACACCAATCAAGAAAAACTTCATCTTTTGCATATGGATCTTTGTGGGCCAATGCGAACCGAAAGTGTGAGCGGTAAGAAATTCATCCTTGTTATTGTGGATGATTTCTCCAGGTTTACATGGGTTAGATTTCTACGTACAAAGGATGAAGCACCAAAGGCTATCATCACTTTTCTGAAATTCATTCAGGTACGTTTAAATACTACTGTCTGCCGTATTCGTACAGATAATGGAACAGAGTTCGTCAACCAGACTCTTCGTGATTACTATGAAGAAGTTGGTATCTCACATGAAACATCCGCTGCACGTACTCCACAACAAAACGGTGTCGTCGAAAGACGGAATCGTACGCTTATGGAAGCTGCTAGGACGATGTTGATTTATGCGAACGCTCCATTGTTCTTGTGGGTAGAAGCTGTATCTACTGCATGTTTCACCCAAAACCGCTCTATCATTCGGAAACGCCATGGAAAAACACCTTACGAGCTTCTACATGATCGTAAACCCGATGTTTCATTCTTTCATGTGTTTGGTGCTCTTTGTTATCCAAACATTAATAGTGAGAACTTGGGCAAACTTCAACTGAAAGCCGATATAGGTATTTTCATTGGTTACTCACCCTCCAAGAAAGCATACCGAATTTACAATCGTCGTCTTGGTAAGATAGTAGAAACTATGGACGCAGATTTTGATGAGCTGACAGCGATGGCTTCTAAGCAACGCAGCTCTAGACCCGCGCTTCATAAGATGGGAACCGGTGCTATTAGTTCCGGATTAGTTCCCAATAATCCTACTTCTACATCATTTTTACCACCTACACGGCCCGAGTGGGATAAATTATTTCAACCGTTGTTTGATGAATTCTTTGATCCCCCAAATGATGAAGTTCCAGCACCTGTAGTGATAGCTCCAATCCCTAAAGTTGTTGCTCAAGCTAATGAAGCTTTATCAAATGCATCTTCAATTAACATTGAACCGGATGCACCTCTACCAAGTGATTCTCAAACTACACCTAAATCGTCACCCTTACTTGTGCCTAATGATGTTGAAGAGGATTCTATTGATCACGATTTGGAATATGCTCACCTACAAGAGCTTCCTTTCTTTGGTGTACCGATACCTGAAAACCCTTCAGCCGCGTCTACCTCAGAAGAAGCTACTTCAATTGTTCATTCCAGACCACCACGGATTGAAAAACATAGCACCAAATGGACAAAAGATCACCCAATTAGGAATGTCATTGGAAGTCTCGATCGACCAGTCTCTACACGCCATCAATTACAAGAGAATGCACTCTATTGCTATTTTGATGCATTTCTCTCCGAAGTTGAACCTAAAAATTGGCAACAGGCTATGACTCAATCATCTTGGATTGAAGCCATGCAAGAGGAACTAAATGAATTCCAAAGACTTGAAGTATGGGAATTAGTTCCTCTCCCTGACAAGGTTAACATCCTTACTTTGTTATGGGTTTATAAGGTTAAACTCAATGAGATGGGTGGAGTCTTGAAGAATAAGGCTAGATTGGTTGCTAGAGGATATAAACAAGCCTTGGGTATAGACTTTGAAGAATCTTTTGCTCCTGTTGCAAGATTGGAGGCTATTAGACTATTCCTTGCGTATGCTGCTCATATAAACATGATCGTCTATCAAATGGATGTGAAGACGGCATTTTTGAACGGTGAACTAAGGGAAGAAGTCTATGTTAGTCAGCCGGATGGGTTCGTTAGCACGTAGTTTCCTAATCATGTGTACAAGCTTAAGAAGGCTCTCTATGGGATGAAACTAGCTCCACGCGCATGGTATGATCTCCTTTCAACATATCTCATTTCGGAAGGCTTCTCCAAAGGCAAGGTGGACCCCACTCTATTCACTCTCAAGGAGGACAACGACATGATTCTGGTACAAATTTATGTTGATGATATAATATTTGCTGCCTCTAACATAGAATTGTCCAAACGCTTTGAGAAGATAATGTCCACACGCTTTCAGATGTCAATGATGGGAAAAATTTCTTTTTTCTTAGGATTACAAATTTCTCAGAATCCCAGAGGCATCTTTATTAATCAATCCAAATATGCTCTAGAATCCTTAAAGAAATATAACTTTGAAAATTGTGACCCCGTGGACACTCCAATGGTGGAGAAATCCAAGTTAGATGAAGATAGGAATGGGACTATTGTCGATCCAAAACTTTACCGTGGGATGACCGGCACCCTTCTCTATCTGACTGCTAGCAGGCCTGATTTGCAATTTGCCGTATGCATGTGTGCCCGGTATCAGGCTCGGCCTACCGAAAAGCACCTACATGTTGTTAAAATGATCTTTCGGTATCTCAAAGGAACACTTCATCGTGGTCTATGGTATCCAAAAGATTCCTCCATTGCTTTAATATCATACGCAGATGCCGATCATGCTGGGTGTCAAGACACGAGGCGTAGCACTTTTGGGTCTGTGCAACTCCTTGGAGACAGATTGATTAGTTGGTCTTCAAAAAGGTAGAAAAACGTTGCAATTTCTAGCACGGAGGCTGAATACATCGCCATGTCCGGTTGTTGTGCTCAAGTCCTTTGGATGAGATCACAACTAACTGACTACGGTTTGGGATTCAACAAAATCCCGATGTATTGTGACAACAAGAGCGCCATTGCCCTTTGCTGCAACTACGTTCAACACTCCCGGGCAAAGCACATAGACATTCACTACCATTTCATTAAAGAGCAGGTGGAGAACGGAGTGATCGAGCTGTATTTTGTCACCACTGAGTATCAGCTGGCAGATATGTTCACCAAAGCATTAGATCGAGGACGAATCGAGTTTTTGATCGACAAGCTTGGCATGAAATCATTCTCTCCAGCGACTCTCAAAGAATTGGCAGAAGAATCAGCTGAATAGTGGTGGTAAACTATTCATGCGTATCCTTTGTTCGTGATCATGTATATTATCGTATATATATAAACCACAAAAAAGAAAAATACAAAAATATAAAACCAAGAAAAACCATAAAAAATATAAAACCTAGAAAAACCACAAAAAATTATAAAATCAAGAAAATCGAAAAATATTTTTCGTTTTTTTAAATCGGGCATGTCTTTTAGTACGGTAATATTTACGGCTTTAGAAATGTCGATCAATATTGACACGGCGCCATAAATAGATTCCGTATAAAAGTTGTACATTTTTTAAAAACATGCCCATTATGGCTTGTAGTTATTTCTGACTACAACCCGCTTTTCGTATTAAAGTCACGTATTTCCTTGGAAAAAGTTGGCTCACAACGGGAATTAATTTTCTCGGGCATGATTTACAAGCCAAATCATGCAAAGGGATCAAGTTTACTTTATAACTTGGTCTAACAACGAGTTAGTGTACGTCTCAGTGCATTAATTTGTCTAAATAAGAGAAATCTTATTGCCACCACGAATCAATCTTTTCAAAGCATCAATTGACAAATGTTTTTCATCATTATGTGCCTCGTTAAACAATGACTACAGCTCTTTAAATAGAAAACGGGTCATCGTTTAAGGGGGAGAAAATGTTAAATCGTCTTCGTCATCAAAAAGGTCTTCAAAAGTTTTTGAGGAAAATTAATTAGCTCAATTGTTAATGGTTGGACTGCTTTGGCTTCGTCTTGTAGTTGTTTGTAAGCTTGTCATGAATAGTTAAGCTTTGTGATTGTTAAATAGGTTAAAGTAACTAAGATTCGGGAATTTAACGACTTGAAACAAAAAGAAAAGCAAAGAATTATGATTAAAGAAAAAGGAAAAGATGAGGGGTAAAAAATGACAATGAGTCAAACTTTTTAAAGTTTGACCCAAGTCAAATAACCCCCCCCCCCCCCGTGTCATTTCTTTCTTTCTTTCTTCTGTTTCTTCCCCGCCATTAACAAACACACAAACACACACGAACTCATAATCATCCCACTTTGAATCAAACACAAGTCTTCTTCATTAATAAGGTACTCAAAATCGGTTAATTATTCCTGTAAATCAATTTAATTCACTCATTTTAATTAGATTAAAACTAATTAGGGTTCTGCTTAATTAGGGTTAATTAATTTGGGGGTTTTGCCTGGGTTTCACTCGGAATAGAACAAGACTAAGATTAATGGCCTTTAGAATGCTTAAAACAAACATTCGAGCTTAATTAAAAGATTATAAGGTGTTTTTAAGTCATTCCGAATAAACAGCCAAAAACATTCCGAATAAGACCATTTATTCCGCATAGAATGATTATTCCGGGTAGACGTTTTATTCCGCATAGAATGATTATTCCGAGTAGACGTTTTATTCCGCATAGGCTGATTATTCCGCATAGAATGATTATTCCGGGTAGACGTTTTATTCCGTATAGAATGATTATTCCGAGTAGATGTTTATTCCGCATAGAATGATTATTCCGGGTAGATGTTTTATTCCGCATAGAACGATTATTCCGGGTAGATGTTTATTCCGCATAGAATGATTATTCCGGGTATATGTTTATTCCGCATAGAATGATTATTCCGGGTAGACGTTTTATTCCGTATAGAATGATTATTCCGAGTAGATGTTTATTCCGCATAGAATGATTATTCCGGGTAGATGTTTTATTCAGCATAGAACGATTATTCCGGGTAGATGTTTATTCCGCATAGAATGATTATTCCGGGTAGATGTTTATTCCGCATAGAATGATTATTCCGGGTAGACGTTTTATTCCGCATAGAACGATTATTCCGGGTAGATGTTTATTCCGCATAGAATGATTATTCCGGGTAGACTTTTTATTCCGCATAGAATGTTTATTCCGGATAGACATGTTTATTCCGGATACACTTGTTTATTCCGGATAGACTTGTTTATTCCGGATAGAGGTTTATTCTGAGTTAAATGTTTATTCTGAATGAAGGATGTTTGAGTGTTTTAAAAGTCTAAGGGATTATGTCATTTGTATAATGCTTAGGTATAAATTCATCATGATATTCATACCTGTATGTATCAACTTTTGTGTTTTATTCTTAAGCAGAAACAATGACTAACCCAACCGTACAACAAATACAAGACTCTAGAGCAGCAGCCATTGCCGAGGCCAAAACACTCAAGTTCATTCCAAACAACTACCGGTTGAAAGAGGTCTCTCATTCCACTCACAATGGATTCAAGGTAGGTTCAGCCATTCTTGACAATTCTCACCTCAAGAATGCGCTAAGGAATAGTGCTTCGGTACCTTTCGACTACATGTACGAATTCTGGGCAACCAAAGAGAATACGTCGAATAAGATCACATTCTTCCTGGATAACAAGCAACAAACTCTCATAGTGTCAGACTTTCGCAAGATCTTTGGCTTTCGGGAAGCACCCAAAGGATTATCATACTCAGCGAACCCTACCAAGAACCAGCTTATGGAGATGTTCACTGACATTGGATGTGCAGACATACGAATAGTGTCCGAGTTTACCACAGCCAAAGTGGGTCAACCTTGGAGAGCAATTTTTGGTATTCTCAGCCGATGTCTCACACCCAAAACAACTGGGTATGATGCTGTGCGTCCGCCAATCATCAAGATGTTCTATGGTATTTTCAAAGGTATGGGTATTGATTATGCATCATTGCTGTGGGAATAGTTTATGTTTCAACTCTTCACAAACACGAAGGGTAAGGTTAAAGGTTA
Organism: Glebionis coronaria; assembly: GCA_025667525.1. Taxonomy (NCBI): domain Eukaryota; kingdom Viridiplantae; phylum Streptophyta; class Magnoliopsida; order Asterales; family Asteraceae; genus Glebionis; species Glebionis coronaria. The sequence continues at coordinate 3,067,079 of CM046880.1, forward strand.
CCAGTACCCTAGGTTCATCAAGCTAATCATACATTACTTTATGAAAAACGATGCATCTATTGATAAGCGTGTAGGTAGCCGTCACCACACAATGGATGCTGATGATTTGGTGGACTTAAGGCAAGAAACTCACTCCAATATTGTTATCCCTGGTCCCATTCCCAGTCATCTCCTGACCGATGAGATTATCGCATCTGCTGATTACAAGAACTTGCTACAAGAAATCGAGAATCAACGAGCAAGCATTCAAGCAGGAGAAGACTCATCTACCACGGTTAAGAGCAAAGGTAAACGCAAGCAAACAGCTTTACCTGAACCCAAAGCCAAAAAGACAAAGACCGTAGCTAAGAAGGGTAAGAGCACGGCTGACAAGTTTGTTCTTCGCGATGAAGAAGATATTGATAACGATCCTACTCTTGACAATACTGAGAAACAATTAATGAAAATGGTTATTGAAAAGAGTAGGAGAGACACGGGCGGTAGTGGTTTGGGTGCTCAAATGGACGTTGAAGAAGAGTACGAGGAGCCAGAAGATATTGATGAGTTTGGATCACCCGAACGGTACTCTACTTTGAAGGAGACATCCATTGCTGTTTCAGCAAGTGTTGAAAAGAAATCCGGTGCTCCTACAATCATGGTACCTTCCCAGCCTCTAGTAACTCAACCTCCAATCTCGCTATTACCAACCCGACCGGTGCCAACACCATTCCTTCCACCTCCAATAACTTCCATCCTCACTACTGTAGTCACAACCGAGCCTCTTCAACCAACTCATAGTAGCTCTGCATCATCTTCAATGGCTGCTTTTGTAATGGCAGAATTGTTGGATAAACACATGGACAGTCAAAGACAAGAGATGAATAAACTTCGAGAAGAACTACTTCGACGAGTACAAAGTGAAGAGGCATCCAAGAAAGCCCAAGAAGAGATGATGGCTAAATTCACTGCTGAGATGGAATTGACACGTAAAGCTCATGCAGAAGAACTTGCTCGGGTCAAACAGGCTGAAGCTGATAAGTATGAAGCACGACTTACGAGACTTCGAATTATTAAAGATAAATATAAGGAGCAGAAAGAAACACTTGAAGCTTCTATCTCATAGAAGGTGAAAGAATCTGTTGAGACCCTTATGCCAAAGCTGCATGAAGAAATGAAGAAACTTGTGGCTGATAACTTGATGATCAAAACGTCCAACCCTTCCGAATCCGCATACAAAATGGCATATGACTTAACGGATTTTGAATTGAAGAAGATTCTCAAAGCTCGCATGAGGTAAGTTGGATCTTTTGATAAGTCTAAAGTTCAGTGGACACTTTACAAAGCATTAAATGAAGCTATCATGGAGGATGATCGGTTGTTTAAGATGTTTGGAAGTGTGGTACCTTACCACATTCTGCCTGAGGAGGAAAAGGAGGATAGTGAACAAGAGGAGGGTAACGGTGAAGAAGAAGAAGAAGAAGATGATGATGATGGTGACGATGATGATGATGGTGACGATGATGGTGATGATGATGAGGATGGTGATGATGATGATGGTGGTGATGGTGGTGATAGAAATGAGGAGAGTGATAAGGGAAGCAACAGGGACGACGATGAGGATGATGGTGGTAAACATGATCAGCCTAAAACAGGGGAAAAGGTTGCCAGCACAACGAAACCATCTAAGTCTGGTACCAAGTCTCAGAAAGATGCTACGCAAAAGGACAAATCCACCTCTACGGAATCAAGACGAACCAAGTGGCGCCATGATGTGAATGCTACTATGGCGTCATCGATTCCCGGTACATCTGTTTCTGTTTCTATACCTGTTACCACTAATCCTGTTAGTTCTTTTGTTGCTCCTGTGATTGCAGAATCAGTAACTGAACCTGAATTTGCACAGCACTCGCCTGTTCATGACACCGCCGAGATGCCTGAATCAGAACCAGCAGATGTTCATGTCTCTACTCCACTGCCACAAGAACCACATTCTACTGTTCCCGAGTCAAGCACACGGGACTGGGCAGACACATTGGAGATTGATGAAACTGCACCGCCACAAGCTTGGATCACGACAGCAGCTAAATATGATCCAATCACATACGCTGAAAGAGATTTTCTATACCTCCGTATCCGTAGTCCGATAGACTTGTGTGCATTTCTGGCTCATGAGTATAAATCTTCGGTCACTCCGTCTTTGGTGAAGAGAGCGCTAAAGGATAAGAGAATTCACGCCAAAACCAGGTTAAGCCGCATGGAATACGAGTATTATGCTGATGAGGTGCTGAAAGCTCTTAATACAGTTCAAAGGCTGGGTCTTCATGAGTCAGAAAGAGCTCCACCTCCACTTGATCCCTCTTAAGATAATCAAATTGCTCTTGACTTCTTTGTCACCTATGATCTTGAGTATCTTCTGAAGGGGTCATCCAAGTACGCAACCTCCCTGACCTTGTTGAAAGCAGCTAATTGGGGGACAATACCCTGGATCGAGGAAAAGGTAAACCGACTCTGGGTCCCAAAGGTAAATCGTAATTATGATATGTATGATGTTATAGGTGCATCACATTGGGACGAGCGAGTCTGAAGGGCGTACAGAGGTTGCTGCTTAGCCAATTCAGGAAGTCGTGTCAAATCCGATATTCGCATCTCAAGTATTTTGGGGCTGAAAACTGAAGCCAAAAATGGCTATCATCATGTGACGGAGATTCGTCTAAAAAGGGAGGATGACAGAGAATACACAATACAGCAGGGAGATTTTTCTATCATTCGCCTTGAAGATATCGAAGACATGTTGCTTATGATGACCCGTGATCAACTGACCCATCTTACTCGTGAAGAAATCATCGCCTTGAATACAGCACTTCGTATGTTCACATGAAGCGTTGTTATCAAGAAACGAGTTGAAGATCTTCAATTGGGAGTTGAAAGCTACCAAAGGAAGCTTAACCTGACCCGTCCAATGAACCAAGTTCTACCTCAACATGTCACAAGATGTCCTTATACCGGCATTACTGTTCCGAGTTACGGGATTTTCTACTTGAACAGTCGTGGAATAATGAAGTTTATGAGGGTAGGTGAGCTTTATAAGTACAGTGACGGGACTCTCATATACGTCAGAGGAAAGTTGGAGCATCTTAATTCGGGTGGGTCTTTACCAGAGATGACGGAGGATTGGCATCAGGGTTATCGGCAAATGGCGAAATATGTGATCAAGAAGATTGATCAAAAGCTCTGGGAACGTAGATTGATGAGGAGTTTAGAAAGGTTCGTTGGTGGTAGACCATATGGAGTGCACCACAAGTTACTACAACGATCCATCTAATGGATCGTACATTTCAGGTCTACTCTATATTGGTTTTTTAATTGTGAATATGTAAATTTGTGAATATTGTGCTTTTACGGCTTGATGTAGTGTTAAGGTATGATAATTTTTCAAGAATTTCTCACGAGATTCTAAATCTTTCAAAATATATCATACTAAAGCACTACAACTATCCCTTATTAATTTAAGGGGGAGCATTAACATGTTCTATGGCCAAACATCAATTTCATTTTTAACCCAAAGACCGGTTAATCCATTCAGTATCCCAAATATTAATGGTTAACATTTTGGATAAGGGGAGAAAATGGGATTAAGGAGACTTAAATGATACTTGGCTAAAAGATGAAAAAGACTTAACGATAATCCAACTTAATATGTGTAAAGCACGTGTTAAGGGGGAGCGTTTTTGATGAGCAAAACACTTAAGGTACAAAACTCTTGATTTCAATATCACAAGTACCTTAAGTGATTTTCAAGGATTTTTCATGGTGACTATACTTTCCTAAAACACGCTTAATTCACGACGGATGTGGTGACAAAAGGGTGGTAGGAATAGGTTTTAGTCCAATGATTCATCAGAACCGATGGAATCTTCCAAAGGACAATTCCCTAGATAGAATTAGAAGTCCTAGGAAAGGTGGAGAAAAGATTGTGAACGTAGCTGAATGCCGACCAAGTACTTAAGCTAGCACTGGAACAATCACAACAAGGTGCTAGTTATGACGTATTGGTAAGCATTGAAGGGGTTGAAGAATGAAAAAGAATTGTAAAGATAAAGGGTGTAAAGAAAGAAGCCCTCCTTACAACTTTAGGCAGAAACCGGGTCAATACATATGCTATTGAGATCATTGATTAATGATTCTTGATATTGAAGAAAGACATCATGGACCCAGTGATGCAATGCACAACCCTTCCCAGCTAACTCAAATATCAACACGTTATCTATTGGTTTATTCACTCCGAATAGACTGATATTGAAAAGGTGGCACTCCTCTCCAGCCATCGCTCACTAAATCAAAAATGCACTATCGAGTCTAGAGCCACGAGATCATCAAAAGTCTCATTAGGACACTTTCCATTTATTTCTTGCTTTCTCACACACTATGAAAAGTAAGAGATTTTTATGAGTCCTACGCAGTATTCTTGTAATATTGCCAGAACATCCGAGTAATACGCAAGTATTACAATGAAGATGGAAATCCTGCTTGAGCCAACATCAAACAAGCTCATGGTAGGTTACACGTGCGGTTCTTTAAGAACCAATCTTGTGAAAAACTGGAAAGAAACAGTAGTTTAATTCTTAATTGAACTTAAACTCGTTCCAGGCCTCTACGCATTATCTTATGATCTTGCCAGAACACTCAGAGTGACTCTTTATTGATCACAGTGACGAGTGGAAATCCTTCTAGTGTTAACATCAAACAGCACTTGGTAGGTGACGTGCAAGATTCTTTATGAATTAAGCTCGTGATAACTGGAAAGCAACGATGGTGAAAATCTTAACTGAAATTCACTTGTTCCAGGCTTCATGAATTGACGGCTTCAATCACAAGGATAATTTATCCAAGTGATTCACTCTTTATGTTCGCAGTCAAGCTTAGTGATCGTCGAATAAAGAGAACGGGTTTACCCGCGAAATCCTGTCAGGAAGTTACTTAATTGAAACTATCCGTCACAGGTACGATATCTAATATCGTCCAATGGTCTTCACCGACCGGAGGTAAAACGCTACCGATTTAGAATGAAATGTTCTAAGCCATTTCATTCGTGTCTTATCATGTTGCTGCGAAGACGGTGGCGTTGCGGTGTACCAGCTGAAGTCGTTCCCACATGCTTATGTTTTTCAGCATCAAAGTTCAGCAAAATTCAAGAAAGTGCAAAATGAAGTCTTCCGCTGTACCAAACTCTGAAGCTTTCGAGAATTCAACAAAAGACATAAGTGTGTGGAACATGGAGTCACGAGGAGGCAAGATTCACAAGAAGTCAAAGATCGCACGTGATTGGTCAAAAGAACAATGCTCTCAAGTCAAAAGCCTAAAAGATCAAATCAACATATTCACAACAAAAAGGAAGAAGAAAAGACTACGAGCTGAAGAACGAAGACTTAGTATAGTATGCTAGGTTTAGAACTTTGTAACATGGAGTGACCTCCCTTAGGGGGAGATTGTTAGAAATACGTTTTAACGTATATTAGAAGTATCAGTCACTCCACAATATTATTAATGTTGTAATAGCTCGTAGTTAATGAGTACTTATTTAGTTAAGTAAGAAACCGACCCATGGGCTTGTCATGGGTCGGCCCAAGCCCAATAGTGGCTTGGATATAAATACCCCTTTCCACCATGGAAAGGGGTTGGTTGTTGAGGTTTCCATTTTCATCAAGTTAATAAAACACATACTTTCTCTCACTAGTTTCTCTCTCTAGAAATCTTCAACCCACTTCATTGATTCACAAGATTATCAATATTCTTCAAAAGTGAATTTGTCGACTCCTACAAACACGTCTTCGGCTATCCCCACTGGATAAGCAACCGTACGGTTAGCTAATTCCAAAGTCATTTTGGTGGGGACTAGCTCAGGGAGAGATAACTGCTTCCAAACACTTAAAGGCATTAAGTTAATACTGGCACCTAGATTGGCTAGGGCCATGCAATTTTCTACTCCCGGGAAGTTACAAGGGATTAAGAAACGACCCGGATCACCAAGCTTGGTTGGCAATTTCCTTAAGAGCACTGCAGAGCAATTCTCATTAAGTTGGGTGTTAGCGATATCAACAAGCTTCTCCTTGTCGCTAAGAAGATCTTTGAACATTTTCGCGTATTTAGGCATGTGAGCGAGAGCCTCAGCGAAGGAGATGTTGAAATTCAATTGTTTAAACATTTTGAGAAAATTCGAAACCCGAATATCGTCCTTGCTTTTGAGCTTCTCTTTCCTCAACCTTGATGGATAAGGTATATCTGAAGAAGAGGAAGTCTTAGGGATAGTAGGATCACTCACATCCTTGGGTGGAGGAGGGGTAGAAGTAAGAGGTGGGGGAATTGGGGAAGTAGAAGGTTGATGAATAGGAGCAGGTGACTCGTTTTCCTTAGTCACAATCACCGGTGGAGGTATAGGAAGCTCGGGTTCCTTGGTACCTTTGCCACTGCGAGTGGTGATTGCTTTCATCTCCCCTCTTGGATTCGCAACGGTGTTACTCGGAAGAGTACCCGAAGAAGAGGGTTGATTACCTTAGAAGAAACTAGCCATCATGTTCCTTAAGTCATTCGTTTGACTTGCCAAAGTGTTTCGCATATCAGCTCGAAGATCGTTCCTTTGTTTCACCATGTCTGCTTTCAAGTTGAGCACTTCCCATTGGAGATTGTCCACGATCACATCATTAGTCCTCATGTAGGTTCCAATATCTTGGTGTAAGGCGGTGGGTTGGTTGGGTGGAGCATTGTAGGCGGGTGGTTGATAAGCAGGTTGTTGGTAAACTTGGTTGTTTCTTTGAGGTGGATATGGTTGTTTGTGAGGTGGTAGGTATGGTGCACGAGGTTGTTGTTGAGGAGGCGATTGAGGTTTTGTTGTTGGTTTGGGTTGTTAGGGGGAAAACCGGGTGGGGAAAGAAAGTTGTTTGAGCGGTAGCTAAGCAAATTGCGGTCTCCTTGAGGACGAGCTTGATATGCGGCCGGAGGATAGGTACCGTATGCTGCATTAACATTCTCAGAAGGATAGTCTTGGGTGGCGGTACAAGCGGTGTAAGAGTGAGGACCCCCGCATATTTCACATGGTTGGCTAACAGCATTGACTTGAGCGTCTTGAGCGTTTTTAGCGTTGATGCTGTTGGTATTGTTAGCGGTGTGGGTAACAAGCGATTCAAGAAGCGTAGTAATTTTGTCAAGTCGCTTGTCGCTGTCACTAGTACTAGCACTAGCGGCATTTGTCCGCACACTCTTGGTTTGCACACGAGACTTATTTTCAATAATATCCCAAGCGGCATTGGAAGTCTTAACCAAAATATTACCCCCCGAGGCACTGTTTAGTGAATCTTGGTCATTCATGCTTAAACCATTATAAAAAGTATTAATTTGGTGCACTTTGGTAAAACCATGTTGTGGGCACTTTCTTAAAAGATCTTTAAAACGGTCTCAAGATTCACTAAAAGACTCATCGTACTTTTGTTCAAAATTAATGATTTCATTCCGCAAAGCGGTAGTACGAGAGGGTGGGAAAAAGTAGTTGATAAATTTGGTCTCCAAATCCGTCCACGTACGAATACTTTGTGGCGGTTCCTTTGCAAGCCAATGCCGGGCTTGTCCCTCTAAAGAAAAGGGAAAAAGTTGTAAACGGATTACCTCTTGTGGAACACCATTGAATTTGACCGTATTGGTGAGTTGCAAGAACCTTTTGATGTGGTCATGTGGATCATCAATGGTACGCCCCAAGAATGGTTGAGCAGAGACCATCTGGATAAAACCGGATTTGAGCTCAAAATTGTTAGCTGCAATCGCGGGTATGACAATTGGATCATTGTTGCCCTCTACATGTGCTTGCAAAAGTTCAATCATAGGGTGATTGTCCGGTAGAGGTTCATTGTTGTTGTTATTGTTCATGTTGTTTTGTGGTGGATTATTATTGTTTTGAGGTGGGTTATTATTGTTGTTTTGTACACCGGCCATGTCTAAGTTATCGAGAGGCTTGGGCTCTTGATAAGACGTTGATCGAGTGCGCATACACCTGCAAAAGAACTAACAAAGCAAGAAATATTTTTGGTTTTTAATTTATTTTTTTTTGTATTGTTGAAAATTTTATATTTTTTTGGGTTTTTTAAAATTTTTATGAAAAAGTAACGTTCACGGCGAACGGATCCCAAAATCCAAGTTCTCACAAAAAACTGTTAATCTTAACGAGAAGAGCCGGCAGCGGCGCCATTTGATACACTGGTTTTCATTGGGGTTCAGATTTAGTTCTCGGAATCTTCTCGAATTGATCACAGCTCAAAGTGGAATGATTGTTCTTGGTTACAAATAGGGGGTTTGGTTTTTGGTTATCTAAATTTTAAACTAAATGCAAGTAATTAAAATTTTCGTTAAGTAAAATTAGAAGCCTTAAAATTAAACTACAAATAATAGCGTGCAACCTTGGAAATTAAAACTTCATAATTTAAAAACTCAAAAACAAGTTTGAAATAAACTAAGTAAAAGAGCGGGAAAAAAAACTAGATTTGAAAATTAAGCAAAAACAAAACTCAGACCTGAGCCCGATCGTAATGCGATCGTACTCAAGAAGTAATTCAGATCGCAACGCGATCGTACCCAAAATGACAAAATGGATCGTACTCGAACAGTAATCCGATCGAACTCAATGCGATGATACCAAAAGGGATGGATCGTACTCTTCAGTACGACGGGAGGGGACGACCGTACTAACAGATCGCAACGCGATCGTGGTTCCGGATCGTAACACTGATCGCACTCAATGCGATCGAAGCAAGGACAAAAGACCCGATCGCACCCCAGATCGCAACAAGTGATCGTGGGCGTGGATCGTACCATGGAAAGAAGAACAGATCGCACTCAAAGTGATCGTAGCCAGGGATCGTACCAAGTAAAACCTACTAAGATGGAAAAGGCGTCCAAGAGAGAAATAAGCTCAACCAAATAAGCAGTAACCAATTAGCATTTTCAAACTGTTAAAAGATTAAATAAGCACAAATTACAAAACTTTTGAAATTTAAAATATTCGAACTTCCACAAAACGAACTTACGAGTAATGAATCTTTAGGAAAACTTAAAAGGTAAATAAGCCAAAATCAACGAATAAGCCAATAAGCATCGAGAGCTTATAGGCTCAAACTTCTTAAAGCTTATGCTGGAACGAAAGAAATAAACTTTCTTAACACAAAACCGCAAATTCAATCACGAATCATAAAGGATTCGGTTCAAGAATAAGGATTCGGATCAAAAAATAAGCAAAACTTAGAAATGTAGAAGGAGAATAAAGAACTTAAAAGCTTAACTTGAATTAGATTAATGAAATCCAAAATACAAAAGCTTAAAACTTGAAAGGTAAAAATGGAGAAAAGAAAAATCTTAGTGAGAGAAAGTTGAGAACTTTCTCTCTCTAAAACTAGAGAAAATGAAAAAATGAAAAACTAACTAACTCCCTTCTCAAGTTGTGAAGTGTAGGCCTATTTATAGGCGTTTGCTTTGTGGGCTTGTGAATGGGCTTTGTTCATGGGCTTCTCTTCTTCTTTCTTCTTTAGTCTTTACGTTTCTTTAATTAAACGTTTCCGACTTTGGATTTTGAGAAGTGTCGGTGAATGATTCCAACTCGTCCTATAATCATTTGTTTAATAGACTCGAGTTCTTCGACATATTTGAATCTTCCATCTTTGGCTCTTTTCTTCGATAAATCTTCAAATAGGCACAATGAATTCAAATCTTTTGCATCTCTTGGACAATAGACTTCGTCTTGAGTCTTTTTCTTCGATAAAACCTGTGCAATCCCATGTTTTCTTCAATATTCATCCGGTTGACTCTGAAAACACAATAAACACAAAAACCACGCATAATTCCAAACAAATGATATTAAACACGCGTTTTGGTCTCGTTTTAGTCAGTTATAAGTGGTGAAAGGATGGGTGTTTTCACACCTATCAATCATAAATATCCACAACTTGGTTTAGATCTGGAATATCTAGATTTCCTACAGGAATAGCTTAGATTAATTTACTAGGGGATTTAGGGTTCCTTGTGACAATCTACGTCGTATAAATACCTCGTATAAGTATTAAAATAATCATCAAACAATCATGTAATCAAATTACATCATATATATATATATATATATATATATATATATATAATCCAAGTTATATATATATTAAAATAACACTTCTCAGTCTGGCCTTGTCAGTAACACGGGAATTCTTCGGCACCGTTATAGTCAAAAGATTTTTAGACATTTTGAGAAAAATGTTTATAGTTAAAGGATTTTGAAATGTTTTATTCAAAACCTTGATTTTAAAAATCTTTCGTTCTCTATAACGAGAGCTCTGGTACCAAACTGTAACACCCCCAAATTTACACAATTCAATACATCGGAAGACTCGTTGGTGTTACGGGATAGCACATTACTCACATCATAGGCAACGCATAAAAATCGCGTTGTTTAATAATAAATAATTTCCATTCATAAATATCAAATTTACATAGGTCCCAAGTCATATTATTTCATACAAGTTTTACAAAATATTTGAATGGAAATTATTATTTAAGTACGGGCCATGAATTCTTGTTGTCTTCCCGAGAATTACCTTCAAGTACCTGAGACAAAACATGTTAAAAAAAAGGTCAGCGAAAACGCCGAGTGAATTCATAGAGTTTAATGAAATCCATCAATATGACATCGGTATAAAATTATTACCGAAAATCATTTTGTACAAATATTTGTAATAGGCCATAAAATAGCCAAAGTCATTTTATACAAATCCTTATCAAAAAATCATAATATAGGCGTTTGCCTTCAAAATCATTATACGAACCATTGTCGTAAAAACATCATACAATACGTTTTATAACGTTGTATAAAGTTAAATAAAATCCGTTATATGTATATGGTTATGTAAAACCAAAACACGAACATAAAATCAATAATAAGACCCGGTATTGCTAGTCAGGCAATTCATTGTAATTTAGTGCGTATAGTAGTAGTATCATTAATTGGATTATTATAAGCCGCATGACATTGTTACCTTACTATACCAAACAACGGGTAGCTAGCCCGAAACTCAATTTGCCCATCTAAATTAGTGTGTCGTCACAATAATCACCCTTGTGTAAATCTTCTCATACATAAATTCGCTTACCAATCAATGTGGCACGACGGGGATCAACCGTCAAGGCGCGAACTGGGGTGATCGTCCCCAAATAGTACTATTATATGCATAAGCGTCTACCAAATCCTGGTAGTTCACAATTCATGCTAATGGGACTTTTAGTGACATAACCTAACTTTAATAATCCATTTCATTTCATTTATCGGGTCATATAATCATTCATCGGGTCATACAATCATCCGGGTCCAAATCAATAAACAAATAATCGGGACAAATGGTGTCCTATTTAATTAAAACTTAACATGTTATCTCCCTCGCGGGTTTATAAAACATTTCATAAAAACATTTAAAAGAGTGCGAGGCTATGAACTCACGTTGATTGGGAAAGGCGGTTATCGGCGATTCAGATGTACGGTACGTGCTTCTATCACGGAAACCTAGACAAATAATACTCGTCTTAGACTTTTGTCCAATGACTTTATAAAAATAAAAATTATGTATACATATGATGATTTTATATATATGATGATGATCAAGTGGGTTTATACATTCTCATTCATTATAGTATTTATGTGTTGGTAATTTTCAAGACTAGTTACACTAGTTCAACTTGTTTATATTTTGAGGCCCAATGGGCCCATTACAAGCCCAATATATTATATTAGCCCAATTATACTTTTATTATCAGTATTATACTTTACATGTTGGGCCCAAGTGGGTTAAGCCCAATAAGTAAGTTTATAAGTGTTTTACCAACTAGTCGGGTTTATAGTCCAATAAGGCTACTTTGGCCCGTTAATGTCTATATATTGTATAGCTCGGGTTTTATCGGTTTTTACTTGTTATATAAGTTTATACATCAGCATGTGAGTTTATAAAATTTTACATTAGACGGGTCCGACCGTCTAAGTTTTATCTGACAAAAACGTTAATCTTTCGATTTTAGCCGAAAAGACGTAAAACTTAGTATATAGTTTTTATAACTTATAAAACTTACAAACTACCATTTTTATATAATGTCTATTTATTTATCCTTATGCATATTTATATAAATGAAATATATAAGTTAGTGGGTTTTAATTCACATTTTATACTATATTTATTTGAGTGCTTATATAATAATATTAAACTTTAATTTCACAAAAATCTGATTTTTAGTTTCACTTTCACCATTTTTATCATATCTTGAGTTCTATAGGAAGATAGAAGCTCATTTTTGGATGACATAAACTTCATATTATGTGCTACAAATAAGTTAGTTATAGCTAATGTTCAATCCATGTCTAAGTATCCTTAACAGTCCCTACAAAACAGACTATTCAGATTGGTATACTAATTTTGTTTTGATCATATCTCCCTCATTTTGATGATTCCATTGCATGGCCAACTCTCATATGTGTATAACACCTAATACTTACTGTAAATTGATTCCACTATGCCATTTTATCAGTTTATCATTTGGTTACTTACTGTTTTTATACAGTCATCATATTAAGCAAGATTTTAACCATTTTACATGTGGTTTTCCATCTTTTTACCCATGTTTATCAACACCAAATCCCCACATAATATTTTTATCATCATTCATCATCATATACATATACATAGATAAAGAAAATACAAGATTACATAATGAAAATAACAAAAGGATAGGAAGAACAATCTCTATACCACCATTAGTGATGAAAAGATGAGGTTTTTGATGAACAAGACTTGGTTATTGTTATCAAATCTTCAACTTTAGCAAGGCAACTTCTTGAGTCTTTTGGATGGATGAACATCTTCATGAAATCAGACCTTTAACCTCATGAAAACTCCTTTTCATAGGTTAGGATCAACTCCAATCTTCATATCTTCAAAGGTTCTTCAACATATGTGTGAATAACACATGATATTATGGTTAAATTAATCAAATGGGTGTTTTTGTTCTTGATGAGGGACGGCCAAATGGGAGAGAGATGAGAGAAATTGTGGTTTTTGCATGTTGTGAGAATGAGTTAGTGGTTTGTTGCAAGTGGTTTTGATTGTTTAGATAGCTTGTAAAGTTAAGCAAGACATGTGTCTTGCTTACTTTGTAAGCTTGACACCTAAGGGTGTGTTGTTAACTAGTGTTAGCCGTCCCATATTGGGGGTGGGGAAAAAGTGGTTTTGTCTCATCCCCAATTATTTACGGGTACTCCTCGATTCTAGTTTCCTCGATTTGCGTGCCCTCGGGTCGTTTTACCAAAAACGTTTTTATAAATTATGAATCAACGGCACAAAACAAATCTAATAAAAATTGTCTCATCAAAAACGGAGTTCAAAAACGTAAATACGTAATCCTAAGGTTTCCGGTTTAGTTGTAAATGACGTTAAATTATAATCGTAAGTCCTAATCTCTTCTCGTAAATTTTTGAGTTTATGAAACAACACAAATTCCAAAATAATATTCATGAATAAATTTATTTTTTTCTGAAATGTCGGACTGTCATCAAAACGGTGTATGTAAACGTAAGCACGTAACGTAGAATCCTCCGGTTTAGACGTAGTCAATGCTACTTCAAGACGTAAACCCAAATTTCTTCCCAAAAATAAGTGAGTTCATAATATAACATTAAAATAATGTTTTTAAATAATATTTGAGAATAAGATATAAACCATAAATTCACGAATTGTCACAGGTGAAAGGCCTAGATTTCCCTAAATCAATGATTCCGGGGTCGAATACCTCGTCCTCGGGAGAGAAAGGAATAGACAACATGGTATCTTCCCCCATGCTAATCCATAATCATATAAAGCACATAGTAATGGTGGGGTAAAGGTCTCATCCATAGTGGTATCAACTTGCATAACTTTGTTGACCTTGTCACTCTTAGGAATGTGAACAAAGGGGTCATGATACTCAAAATGAGTCGCATGAAAAACCCGCACATTAAGATCAAAGCGAGTGGGAGGAGGGATTGGGACGACATCATCATCAAGTAAATTCTATAAAAAGAGAACGTTCCCCTCCGGGTCAAGATCATCAATACCTGGTGGTATTGAATAATCCGAAGCAAGAAAAGTGTCAATTTGTTCCATAAGCGGATCACTATCCTCAACGGGGATAGGAGATGGAGAGAAAGACTTGGTAATAGGTTTAGAATTCAAAGCTTCGATTTTAGAAATGAGAAGATAGACGTTTGATAATTTTTCTCGAAGAATAATGTCTTCCACCTCTAAATGAGTATGTTCATCGGTGAACTTCTCAAGGATCGGAATAGTCAAATCAACCTCATTTCTCGGTGGAAATTGGTCTAAAGGAGTAAGTTCAAGGTGAACCTCTCAAAAATCGGATCAATATCATCCTCATTTCTCGGTGGAAATGGGTGAAGAAGAGTAGGTTCATCGGGAAACCCCTCATAGTCTGAGTCGTGAATGTCATCTTTATAAGAGATTTCATCAGAGAACTCCTCATTAGATAATTCACTAGAAGTCGTATCATACTCAAAATCTTCATTTCCATCACAATTTTCATCATTAGAATTGGAGAAAATCTCAAAGTGATTGGAAGAATGAGAGTTATCACAATGTGGAAAATCACACGTTCCATTGTAAATACCATCGAACTCTCTTGGGTTTTGGACAAGGATCTCAACACTAGACTTTATTACTTCGTCCGATTCCGTTTCCGGAATAGTGCTAATATGCTCGTCCCCCATGCTTAAAGATTTGTCGGGTTCCATGGTGGAAGAATCAAGATTAGGAGTAGTGATGTCATGAGATGGAGTGAGATCGAATATATCATCATCATCGTCAAAGAAAAGAACGCTCGAGTTCACGAGTAGCAAGATATTTTGCTTCCTCTTGAGCTTGTTCTTTCTTTCGAATTTCAATGCTTAATCCATTATAATCTTGCGAAAGTTATCTAATCTTAATCTCACAATCTCTTTTAAACTCGTCATCAATTATTTCTCCTCGATATCTTCGGATTCCCAATTCATTAGTTATACCGTTAATCTCTTTATCAATTCGTCTCTTTTCTTGCAACATATCTTCGATTCTTTTTTCAAAAATTTCAACACTTCCTTTATTCATTATCTTTTGAAATAACATTTCAATCCGTTTAAAACCTTCACCATCGAGAGAATATGGTAGAGGTTGGTCAAAACCGGAGGGAATGGAATTATAACAAGGATCGGGCTCATAAAAAATTTGATCCCTAGGTTTACAATTAAAACTCTCGTGAGGACCCCCGCAATACTCACAACAAAGATGTTGTTGTGATAAACTCGATGAATCTTGTGGATAACAATTATCATTATAGTTTTGATTTTAGCACGGTTCTTGCTCGTAATTAAG
Source organism: Glebionis coronaria (assembly GCA_025667525.1). Classification (NCBI taxonomy): domain Eukaryota; kingdom Viridiplantae; phylum Streptophyta; class Magnoliopsida; order Asterales; family Asteraceae; genus Glebionis; species Glebionis coronaria. The sequence continues at coordinate 3,082,519 of CM046880.1, forward strand.
CGAGAATTGATGCGGACAATCAACACCAAAATGAAAATCGTTTCCACATAACTCACACGAGGGTGTCTCGTATGTGGGGTGTGGAAGTTGGTAGAAATCGATAGGGTTATTTGAAAAATTCAGGTTTCCACATGAAGTAATATCATTACAAAAAGGACAAAATCCAACTCGTATATCATTACGTAAATCATTTCCACAATGCTCGCACGTACACCAATGACATGGTAAAAGACCATATAACGGTTCTCCAAGCCTACAAAGATTGATAAAAACAAGGAGAAAAGAATTAAACATGATAGAGTATTAAGAAGATTATTTTTGGTATTTTTCATAAATCAATCAACGATTGATAAAAACAAGGAGTAAGTATAATTACTATGGAAGTAAACTACCCTTGGTCGACTTTGAAACGTAGGTGAAAACCTAAACGTCTCGAGATTCAATAAGTAAACAATGACAAAAAATAAGATTTATTACTACTTGAGTTGGAAAACCAATAATCGATCGTCCCTCTCAATATATGCACAAGCAAATGGGGAAACGAGGTGGCACGACGCACTTAAAAACCTTTTTCCTTAGACGGCCTTTTATAGCTCGTCGCCTTATACCCACCTTATAGTTTGTATAAATCGAGTTCAAACTTTTTATTAGTATTTATCTATTTTGCCTTTATTTTTCGTTTTGGATTTGAATACGATAGCTAGGTGATGAAATCCTAACTAAAGTCTTTTTTGGAAGTAGGTGAATTTATTGTTCTACATAATACAATATATTAATAACAAAAAAACACGAAAAACGATATATATACTATATTAATAGAAATATAACAAAACTTTTCGAGGACGGAAAGGGTCTTCAAATCAATGATCAGCAAATCGCCACGAAAGAATCGTACACAATTTCCCCGGTAGCGGCACCAAAAATTTTTATAGGAAAGTGTCGATGTATTTTAATATAATACGTTATAGAGCAAATTTAGGAAATTACCTTTAGGAAAACGTAATAATCCAAAATAAGCTAAACACGGATTAATTAAACACGAGAGTGATCTCGGTTCGTTGTACACAAGGAAATTGTGAATTTGAGACTTTCGATTTGATTAGGACAATTGATTTGAATTTGTTTCGGTTTTTATCTAAAATCCTACTTTTTAACCTAAAGTGCATGGATCATCTACCCAAATTAAAATCTAAAAGGCAATATTAAATCTATATACTTTTTTTACTTACTTATTTAAAAACATTACTAATAAAATAAAACTAATTTATTTTAACAATTTTAATATTAAAAGTAATAAAAATATTTATTTATTATTTATTTATTTTTAAAACTTTATTTATTTATTTTTAAAACTTTATTTATTTATTTATTTACTAGCTAATTAAAATGAAACTAAATTATTTAAACACTTTTTACAACTAAAGTAATTATGTAATTTTAAAAATTTAAACTTTAACAAAATTAATAAAAACCTTTTATTAAAAACTAATATACTTTTTATTTACTAAAAAAATTTTAAACTAACAAAGTAAAACAAATAAAAACGTTTTTATTTTAGAAATCAGTTCAAAATTAATATATTATATCAAAATCTAAGTGCAACTATTGAACAAAATAAACCAACAGCCCAGTTGGATAACACGTATGGCTGTTGAACTATAGGTCTCGAGGCCAATGGAGAAATATTTTTGCTATATATTTTTATGTTGGCAGATTTAATGCCAAACGTTCCCTTGTATTATGTAGTTAATTAAAATCAAATAAAACAGACCAAAACACCCTAATACAAATCGAATATCAGCAACTAAAAACTGGTATATCAAAGTAATAAGCAATCAAAGTAATAAGCAATCAAAATAAACAAAAACTCCTAAGCAGAATCAAATTAAAACAATACACAAAAAGGAAACAAATCAACCTATAAATATCAACAACTATGAAGTCACAAATCAGCACAGTGCACAGCATTACAAATCCTCCAACATGTGATACTTAAACAGATTTATGCAGATCCATTTATAACAGTCATGTGAACTAAATTTAAACATATAGGCACAATTGAATTATACCAATATCTATGAAGCAATTCATTAGAGATTAAATCAATCAATACACTAAAAAAATCATACAAATAAAACCAAAATTCACAAAAACATCATAACCCTCATGTCACAATTCAAATAACATATTTAGAACCAATCACCTCAAAGCAAAATCATTGTAGCAGATTTGGAAACGTATTAAATCTAACAGATTCTAAAATCATTTAAACTCAAACAAAAAAAATCACGAATCCAAACAATACAGTCAAGTAAATAGATTCATAAAAACTAAAACTGAAAATCAGATTATATCATTTTTATTATTATTCGAAATTATTTAAACCAACTAATCATCAAACACAAATAACATATAATAGTTATCAATATAAAGCAAATTCACAATATGTCATGAACTACAAATCAGTTTATCCTAAAAACTTATAAAGATAATGTGCTTGACCTTTTTAATGAGGGAAACCGTTGATGGAGAAATGCGGCGCTGAACCGATTTTTAACGACACCAAAATACGATCACACCACCAAGATCAACATCACGAACCAAACTTATCGAACCAATAATACACAAATAAACATCACGAAGCAAACTCCCATCACATACATCCTCGAATCCACCATTAAAACTCGATTTATAGCAACTAAATCACCTTCTTAAATTTCTCGATTTATCAGTGGGATAAACCGAATCCTAAACTTAGCCCAAGTAACACTTATAAAGCTATTAAAGAGCTCATAAGGCAACGTATTGTTATAATAAGAAAAATCAGTAGAATAATAACATTGCTGTAAAATAACTCGAGAGCAAAAAGAGGATAACACAGGATTTATGCGAAAATGAAATTAACTTTATTAATTAAACTGAGAATCATTACAAAACATTACATTATTTTAAAAAGAAAAACTTCTACAACTAATTTGACATTATAACACTAGCTAAAGAAGGGATGATTTTCTGAATAAAAAAAGGAGGTATTTATAGCCTACCGAGAGGAGTAGGGGTGAGGTGTTTGTTGAAGATGAGGTGATTCTTGACCCTCGATTCAGCATCTCTTCATTCTCTTTCCATCTTTTCTTGATCTAAGGGCTGATAATCACCCTTGTTCACTTGGATTGCCAGGGTGTCACCAAGTTGTGCTTCTTGTGCTTCTTTGGATGCTGAAGTGGATAAATATCATTGGCTCCATGATTGGTGGCAGTCAAATCCACCAATCACAGTTGAGGGATGACGCAGCATAGGTGCCATGTTGGATGCCTGGTGCCATAGACTCTCTTCCTATAAACTTGGGATTATTTGAGGCGCGTGGCTCTCAATCGTTGTTGATTTAAGAACCCCCAATTAAGCTAGGGTTTGTGGCTGCTACTTGTTCTTCCCCAAACTTCTTTCTTCACTCGTTTTCTTTCTTTTTACTTTCTTTGTTATACTTTTTGATTTGACCGAGTGAAAAGTTGACAAAGAACTAAATACTCATTTCCACCATTTGTTTCTTGGGTCTTGATGTTGGGCTTTTGGATAAAACTTGTGAAATTCCAAGTTTATCAACTAAACAATACTCCACCGTCCACTTTCCATCATGTTTTGGGCCTTATATGGACAAAATACTATTAGCCGTCTCATTATGTTGCTTGTAAATGGACTTTCATCAAATAGATAACTTTATTATTGTTTACTAATGGGCTTTAAGGCCCATTAACCCAATGATGGACCCACTTGACCCGAAAATTTATAAAACTTGAATCTTTAGATAAAACGACTTAATTTTTGGCCTTTTGATGAAATCTCCAATCTTGTGTCGATTTTGCCAGTTTTCGTGATCTTGGTACATACACACATGAAACAAAAAAACAATGCAAATATAATACAATATCATATGTTTTATGCAATTTAAGCTTGTTTTATGATATAAATGATATGAGTAATTACACTCATATCAAAGATTATCAGTAATATTGCGAAGTAACACTACAAAGTGGCATTGCGAAGTGTGTTGCGAAATAAAATTGCAAAGTTGACTTGCGAAGACACATTGTGAAGTGAGTTGAGAAGTGGGATTGCTAAGTGACATTGCAAAGTGGAATTGCAAAGATGTCAGCGAAGTGGACTTGCGAAGACACATTGCGAAGTGAGTTGATAAGTGGGATTGCAAAGTGACATTGCAAAGTGGAATTACGAAGAGGACTACGAAGTGGAATTGCGAAGAAGTGATATGAGCTTAAACTCATATCCTTTTATCAACAAATAACCCTAAAACATGAAGTAAAATACCAATTTATTTGGCAAAAACAGTGTTATGTGGTATGTTTGTGTTTGTGTACACTTGTGTAGGTAAAAAGATACATTTCCATGCAAACAAGGAAAAATCAAGCTCAAATGGATGAAAAAGACAAAAGAGGATCAAAAGTGACAAGACTTTGAAGTACAAGGACCTATCTTGACAAGTTATCAAAGTTGAAGGACTAAAGTGCAAATATTGTAAAAAGTCAAGATTCAAGTCAAACTTGGTCAACTCTCAAGTAAACTCAGTCAAAGGACCATTTTGTTCAAAGAATGAAAGTTGAAGGACCAAATATGTCAAAAGAATGAAGATTCTAGCTTAAAACAATAATCTGCCAAGTACAAGGACTTGTTCTGGCAATTTTTGAAAGATATCCAAGTTTGATCCATGTGACAATTAATTCAGCCAATGAGAAGAAAGAAAAGGAAGCACACGGATTGAATAATTAATATCCACTCAGCCGCCTCACATTTATTACCCAATCCCAACAGTACAATCCGTGTGACCAAAATTCAGCCAATTATACACTGACACGTGGCATCTTCTTCAAAGGAAAAATTTACCAGGATCGCGTTTTAGCTACAAGCAATTTCATGGAAAGTTTTCAACATCAAAATTGATCGTTTTGAAGAGATAAACACAATGGTGCAAATCAATTACCATGAAATCAATCAATGAAGAAAAGCCCAATTCCTTGTTCATACCTTCAAAAGCAAAATGCAGAATTCTACACGTGGCAAGCTGGGATTGGTTCTGACACGTCACCAACCCCAACAAACTCTTCCTTCATGTCTATAAATAGCTAGATTAGACCTCATTTTCATTTGTAGCTTAAATTTGTAAAAACACCTAGTTCCAAATTTCCTTTCCTTTTTCCCTCAATTTTACCCTAGCTACTCAAGAGTCTGACAAACTCTTGAGTTAGTTAGTTAGTTACTAGCTTCTAACAAACCTTGTAACCGTTTTTCCATTAATGAATTTTGAATTCAAGCTTTCCCGCCAAAATTGTTCTTACCATTCCTGTTCAATTCTTGCTGATATTGGATACTATTGTTGCTGTTAAGTGTTTGTTATGATCATTCATTGAATCATAACTGACATTGGTGAAGTTTGCTAGCTGTTTGATCACAATTCAGTCATTTCATAGTTCCAATGGAGTTTTCAAGCAGAATGATGGTTTCTAGTTGATTAGTTTGCTGTTCTTGTTGTTTGATTGATTCCTAGTGATAAGGTGGTGGTTATCACTAGGGTAAGAGAGCTCAGCGCTCCTCTTCTTCTCAAAGGAATTCTACAATAGGTTCCAATAGTTCTCATTTTTGTTCCTCTCAATAAGTAAACTGCATGCTTTCTTTTCCTAGTATAACCTGATGGCTGCATGATAAAGTTGTTTGTAGTTGCTGTTTGATTGAACTTTGTGTGTTTGTAGCTTGATTACTGCCTACTTGTGTTCTGATTTGGATAATTTTTAGTCTACTGCATTTGTTAAGTAATTTTTAGCCTTGTAGCTTAATTGGAGTTCTAGCTTTGATAATTGTTTGATTTTAGCTTTTAAGTCTTTCATTTTAATCACTAAGTCTAGATTGTTATAACTTTTGATTCAGATTTAACTAGATCTTAATAAGTCTTTGTAAAAATTTTAAACATCAGTTAAAGGAGTGTTTGGGTGTAGCTTAAAAAGAGTTTTCAAGATTTGATCTTTGGATTGTTAGAGTTCATTTGCAGTTAATAAGTGGTATAAAAGAGTTTTCAGTCATTTACATGTCATTAACAAGGTCAAACAGGCAAATGGCACATAAAAAGTTTGGGTCAGCCTTATGCATTTGAGTCATTCAGGAACTTGCCATTTTCAATTTGCTAGAACTCACTCAATACTGGATGAATTTGGATCAAATTTGTTTCCATTTGTAGCTTATATCATAGAGTTTTAGATTCCAAGAGGATTTTACACAGTATTCAATAAGCACTTAGTTATAAGCAAAAATCAGATAAGTAGACTTAACTCAAGTTTTTGTAACTTGGATTCTGAAAATTTGTATCTCAGTATTTTCTTCATAAACATGCTCATTTTTCTTCACAAATCTTCTTAAGTAGTTGAGTTACTTGATTTTTGAGATTTTTAGCTTTTTGAAAAAAAGCTGGTCAACGCTTGGTCAACATAAGCTCAATTTTAGCTTAATTCGGTTTTAGAGCTTATTTCTGGATGAAAAACGTTCTGGATTGATTTCCCATTCTTTAAATCAGTTGCTTAATCACTTTTAATAGAAAAATCAAGTTGTGACTGATTAGTTTTAGCTATAGCTTATTTTGTGCTTATTGATAAGCACTCATTTGCTTATTTTTCATCTTTAGCTAATTTCCTTGGACACACATAGCTTATTTGAGATTTGAAACGTTTTGCAATTTGTCTCATCAAATTTGGTTGAGTATTAAGCTCAAACGAGCTTATTTTTAAGCTTGTCCCGTTTTTGGTTAAAAAGATTTGATAATTGCACTTTGGTCCCTATTGTTCTAAACAGTTTGAAAATTTGGCTAAAGTTCCATGTTTTTAGGGTTTGCAAGTGGTTAGTCCCTGGAGTTTGAAAAGTTGTTAAATTCAGTTAGTATTTTGTTAGTTTGTTACACTTTTGGTTAGTTTGTTATAAGATTTGCATTTTTGATCCTTGTAGTTTATCTGTTTTGCACTTTTAGTCCCTATAATTGTTAGAACTTACCTTTCAAGCATTTATCTTTCATAGTATTTACAATTTCAGTCCCTTTAGTTTCATATTTTGCATCTTGAATTTTTACTTGAATAAAAACGTGGTATTTGCAATTTGTTTTACATATACGTAGGTAATATTTTTCCGTTTTGCAAGCATTTGTTGAATTAGCAAATAGATTAACCAAGCAAGCTTAACAACCAAGAACAATTAAAAACCCGACATTGGTTGGACTTTCTATTAGCAAGAACTGAGAAAAAAACGAACTGCATTATACTCAATATTAAATGGCGCCGCTGCCGGTTCTTTTCGTGAAGATTAACGATTTCGAGTGAGACGATTGGATTTTGGGATCCGTTCACTTTGTGAACGTTATTTTTACGTATTATAATCAAAAAGATAAAAAAAAATCAAAAAGATAAAAATACAAAAAAATAAAAAAAATCACAAAATCAATTCTTTTCCTAAAGAATTGAATCAAAAAAATAAAAAATCCAAAAAGTAATCTTTTTCCTAAAAGATTACACCCAAAAATATATATTATTGGTTTTCATCGCTTTTTATGTACATATAGTATTTTCCCTTAAAAACTCATAAATACAAAAATATTTTCCATATATTATTATAAGTAAATACGTATACGTATAAGAACAATCAATCTACATATCTTCCATAAGTATTGCCGAGGCAATACACCGTGTTGAGGGGCGTTCCGGTCCTTGACACGTGTATCGATCAAACAAAATAAAGCAAGAATAGATAAATACTCTCAATAAGCAACAATTCGAAGAATACGAACATTTAAGTGAATAGAAAGGCGATGTGCTATAAAATGCCATCTAAGGGTCAATAGGTACTTAAGTGCTTCGCGCCACCTAACCCCCCGTTCACTTGGGAGTATTCTAAGAAGGAAGGCTTCATTGGGGGTCTTGCACCCAAAGTAGTATATACATATATTGTTATTTTCTTGTGGATATTTAATATTGAAACTCGAAGAGGATAATCCATTTCTCTTCAAAGTCACACGAGAGCTTATCTCTCATTCCTCGTATTGAGTTGCATGCTCACTCGCGGGCGTGCACAAATACCGATTGGTGTACAACCTCTTCCTCCGAATAGGAAGAAAAAGAGAAAGAGTAAGACCACCATCGTCCACCAAGCCGATCACGAGAATCGTGCTTTGACTCCACCACAAGAAGCCATGGCTATTGATAATCGCACTTTGTATGAACGTATGCAATCCAACATTCATGGATATTCTAGTGCCATTAAGATTCCCGAATTTCCCGCTAACACATTTGAGCTACATACATCTATGATCAATATGGTTGCACTATCACCTTTCCTTGGTAAACACAATGAGGATCCTCATGCTCACCTTAAGAGATTCCTTTCACTTTGCAATACCATTAAGCATAATGGGGTTCCACATGAGGTCATTAGGTTGATGTTAGTGTCATTTTCATTAGAGGGGAGTGCTAAGCATTGGTTAGACACCCAACCACCCGATAGTATCACCACATGGGATGGTTTTACCACTAAGTTTTTGAACAAGTTCTTTCCTCCACAAAAGACTATGGCTTTGAGGACTTTAATTATGAGCTTTCAACAAAAACCCAGTCAATCCTTTAGTGATGCTTGGGAAGAGTATAGTGAGTTGTTGAGGCGATGCCCTAATCATGGATTGGATCAAGTTCACCAAATAAGTCTCTTTTATGATGGTCTTAAAGCTCACCACCAAGATTCACTCAATGCTTCCGCGGGAGGGAATATTCTTCTTAAGACATACCAAGAGGCTGTGGACATCATTGAGACTAAAGCAATGGTTCAAACAAACAATCAATTTGAAGAAAGGGTTCATGTTATCCAAAATAATTCTCAAACTCCTTGTGACACCCAACTTCTTAAAGAGATCCTTCAACAAGTCAAACAAGGACAACAAGAAATGACTCATGAGATAGTTCAAGCTTTTAAGACCGTTTCATTGAACAATTCTTCAAATAATGTGCATGCCATTGCCATTTCTTGTGTTACTTGTGGAGGTCCCCATTCTTATGAACAATGTGATAAGGTGCAAGGGTATCAAGGGGAATGCTATGCTTACCAAGAGGAACATCGTGAACACTTCAAGCCTAATATCAATCCAAATAACCTTTCTTACAAATCCCAAAACTATCTTTCTCCACCCGGCTTTCCACCCCAACCACCCACCCAAATTCCACAAAATCCTCCTCAAATTTTAGCAAGGAATCAAAGGCAAAGACCACCATACCAAGGAAATAACTACAAGGCACCCAATCAATTTCAACCTCAAGCAAATACCTTTTATCCACCACAACAAGGATTTAATCAACCACTTCCATTTATTCCCAATCAAGCATATGCTCCAATACCAAATCAAGCTTACCCTCAAGTTCCAAATCAAGGATATGGGATGCAAGAGACTCAAGAGTATGTTGACAAGAAAATGCGTGAAATGGAGAAAAGAATGAGTGACCAAATCAATAGGGTTTTAGTGGCGGTAACTCAAAGACCACAAGGGGCTTTACCTTCTAACACACAAACAAACCCTAGGGCTAATGTCAATGCTATTACAACAAGGAGTGGAACAACAACAAAGGATCCTTCACCTCCTAAACCTACTATTGTTCAACCCACCTGTGCTCCTACTTGTGACAAGCCTTCTACTTCTACTCCACCTCCTCAAAATGCTCCTATTCATTCAAACACACCTTCTCAACCACCTCATACTTCTCCTTTACCTTCCACACTTCCCAATGAAGAAGCTAACAAAGACAAATCTTCCACCACAACACCTATTCCACCTACACCAAAGCCTACTCTTCCATATCCTTCAAGGTTGAAAAAGGACAAGTTAAAGAACAAGGATGACATCCAAGTCTCCAATTTCTTAAGGATGTTCAAGCAACTTAACATCAACATATCCTTTGCGGAAGCTCTTGCTTATATGCCAAAGTTTGCTAAGATGTTCAAGGATTTGCTCTCAAACAAAGAAAAATTGGTTGATTTGCCCAACACATCCCTTAATGAAAATTGTTCCGCGGTGTTACTTAAAACCTTACCAACAAAACTTGGAGATCTGGGGCGCTTCTTGATTCCTTGTAATCTTCCCGGTGTTGAAAATTGCATGGCTTTGGCGGATTTAGGGGCGAGCATAAATCTCATGCCTTTATCGGTTTGGAAACAACTATCTCTTCCCGAGCTCACTCCCACTAGGATGACTCTTGAATTAGCCAACCGAACCATAGCTCACCCCATAGGAATAGCGGACGATGTGTTTGTAGGTGTGGATAAGTTTACCTTTCCGACCGACTTTGTTGTGGTCGATTATGACATGGATCCTAGAGTGCCTTTGATTGTTGGTAGACCGTTTTTGAGAACGGGTCGTACCTTGATAGATGTGGCGGAAGGAGAATTAATTATGAGAGTAGAAGATGAGAGAGTGGTGTTTAAGTTAGGGAAAGTTTGTGATAGAAAAGAGGTTAAGGAGTCTAGACCTTGTGAGACTATTAACATTGTGGATGTGCTAGATGAAGTGTGTAATGAACACTTTCATGATGCTTGTAAGAGTGCTAGTGATGAGATACCCCATGTTGAAACCGTGGCCTCAATTGCTCCCTCTTTAACACCTTTTGGAGAGAGTGATTTCCTCTTGGAGGAATTTGAGTCCAACTTTCTTGGTGATGATGATTCTCCCATTAATTGGGAAGAAGATATTCTTACAATCCAAAAGTTGCTCAATGAGGACCCTATTCCTTCTTCTATTCCACAAGAGATTACCATTGAGGAACCTTCCATAGTTAAACCTTCCATAGAGAGTCCACCTCCCATTGAACTTAAGGAACTTCCATCCCACTTAGAATATGCTTTCTTAGAAGGAAAAGACCAATTACCGGTGATTATTGCTAAAGAGTTGAAAGAGGATGAGAAAGAGCAACTTATTGAAGTTCTTAAGAAACATAAGAAAGCTTTAGCATGGAAAATATCCGACATAAGGGGAATTGATCCACATTTTTGTACTCACAAAATCCTTATGGAGGATGACTATAAACCCGCCATTCAAAACCAAAGGAGAGTTAACCTAAAAATCCATGAGGTTATTAAGAAAGAAGTGATTAAACTCTTAGATGCGGGTATGATTTACCCCATTTCCGACTCTCCATGGGTTAGCCCGGTTCATTGTGTTCCAAAGAAGGGTGGCATCACCGTGGTACCTAATGAGAACAATGAGCTTATTCCCACGAGACTTGTGACCGGTTGGAGAGTTTGCATTGATTATAGAAAACTCAATGAGGCAACTAGGAAAGACCATTTCCCGCTTCCCTTTATGGATCAAATGCTTGAACGCTTAGCGGGAAATGAGTACTATTGTTTTCTTGATGGCTTTTCGGGTTATTTTCAAATACCCATTGACCCTAAGGATCAAGAAAAGACCACATTCACTTGTCCCTACGGTACATTTGCTTACAAGAGGATGCCTTTTGGCTTATGTAATGCACCGGGGACGTTTCAAAGGTGCATGATGGCGATTTTCCATGACATGATAGAGCAAACCATGGAGGTTTTTATGGATGACTTTTCCGTATTTGGAAACTCCTTTAGCTCATGTCTCACCAATCTTGAGAGAATGCTTAAGCGTTGTGAGGAAACACGTTTGGTGCTTAATTGGGAGAAATGTCACTTTATGGTGAAAGAGGGGATTGTTTTAGGACACAAGATATCCAATAAGGGATTAGAAGTTGATCGAGCTAAAATTGATGTGATTGCTAAGCTTCCCCCACCCACCTCGGTTAAAGGTGTGAGGAGTTTCTTAGGTCATGCGGGATTTTATAGGCGCTTTATACAAGATTTTTCTAAGATAGCTCGACCGATGACTCACCTCTTGGAGAAAGAGGCTCCTTTCATTTTTGACCAAGCTTGTTTAGACTCTTTTGAGACTCTTAAGGAAAAATTGATTAAGGCTCCCGTTTTGGTTTCTCCAAATTGGGAATTACCTTTTGAGCTTATGTGTGACGCTAGTGATTATGCGGTGGGGGCCGTCTTAGGACAAAGAGTTAATAAGCATTTTCAACCTATACACTATGCGAGTAAAACCATGACCGGTGCACAACTTCATTACACTACCACGGAAAAAGAGTTGCTTGCTATAGTATATGCTTTTGAGAAGTTTAGACCATATCTTGTGCTTTCCAAAACCATAGTGTATACGGATCATTCCGCTCTCAAGTATCTTATGACAAAACAAGATGCTAAGCCTAGGCTTTTGAGATGGGTTTTGTTGCTTCAAGAGTTTAAGATAGAGATTCGTGATAAGAAAGGGGCCGAGAATTTAGCGGCGGATCATTTGAGTATACTTGAGCATCCTTTTCAAGGAGATTTCCCACATCAAGAAATCAATGAATCCTTTCCATTAGAGGAGCTCATGTCTATCTCTTCCCAAGAGGATGCCACACCTTGGTTTGCGGATATAGCAAACTATCTTGTGGGTAATGTGCTTATTGAGGGTCTTACTTATCAACAAAAGAAAAAGTTTCTTAAGGAAGTTAAGTATTACTTTTGGGATGATCCATATCTTTTTAGGCAATGTGCGGACCAAATCATTAGACGGTGTGTAGATGGGCCCGAGGCATTTAAGATCTTAGAGGCGTGTCATAAAGGACCTACGGGTGGACATTTTGGGCCTAACTACACCGCCAAGAAAGTCTTTGATTCGGGTTACTATTGGCCTTCCATTTACAAAGATGCCCAAGAGATGGTGAAATTTTGTGATGTTTGTCAAAGACAAGGAAAAATTACACAACGTGATGAGATGCCACAAAATTTTATCCAAGAGTGTGAGATATTTGATGTATGGGGAATAGATTTCATGGGACCTTTTCCATCCTCTAAGGGAAACAAGTATATACTTGTGGCGGTGGATTATGTGTCCAAGTGGGTGGAGGCTAAAGCCTTACATACCAATGATGCTAGAGTGGTTGTAAAGTTCTTGAAACAATTGTTTGCTAGATTTGGTGTACCTCGGGCCATCATAAGTGATCGTGGTACGCACTTTTGTAATGATCAATTCACGAGAGTTATGAAGAAATATGGAGTGAATCATAGACTTTCTACCGCGTATCACCCTCAAACAAATGGTCAAACCGAGGTCACAAATCGTGGTTTAAAGAGGATTTTAGAGAGAATGGTGGGAGAACATCGAGCTTCTTGGTCGGATAAGCTTGATGATGCTTTGTGGGCGTTTAGGACGGCTTTTAAAACACCAATTGGTTGTACTCCTTATAGGCTTGTCTATGGAAAAGCGTGCCACCTTCCATTTGAGTTAGAACATAAGGCATCTTGGGCTCTCAAGTGGGCTAACTTTGATTTAAACCAAGCCGGTTCACATAGGAAAGATCAACTCAATGAGATGGATGAGTTGAGAGCCAATGCCTATGAGAATTCTTTGCTTTACAAGGAAAAGACTAAGAAATTGCATGATGCTAAGATCAAGAATCGTGAGTTCAAAGTTGGAGAGCCGGTTCTCCTCTTTAACTCAAGATTGAAGCTTTTTGCGGGCAAGCTTAAGTCGAGATGGTCTGGTCCATTCACTATTGCTCAAGTGTTTCCATATGGAACTCTTGAGTTGTCCCAACCCGATGGTCCAAATTTTAAAGTGAATGGTCACCGTGTTAAACATTACTTTGGGGAGGACATTTCCGTTGAAATGGTCCAAGAGGTCCCCATTTTCCCCATGAATTAATTCATTGAGGGACGAGTCGAGCTAGAGACTCATTAACTCAAGCATCGTATAACTAGGTTAGAGTGTTGTAGGTTAGAAATAAAGGCATAGACTTGGAGATAAGTGTAGGGGAGACCTTCTTTTGTGTTCATGATTGTTTGTAGGGTTGCTCACTCATCTCATGCTTTGGAGCTTATGGAGGAGGCCCTTGTATCCGGTTCACTTCGTTACTTTAGTGATTTTTCATTGACACCTTGTGCTTAAACATGATTTCACTAATAGTTGTCCTTTCCTTAACTTGGGTTAAGCAAAGTCTATTCATTGTCATAAGTGTAGGGGAAGTTTTTATACTTCCATGCTCTTAAACATTGAGGACAATGTTTAGCTTAAGTGTAGGGGGTCTTCTATCGAAGTGACCTTACCTAGAACTTGTCATTGTCTTGCATGATAACATGGAAAAATTGAATTTTCAACATTTTTCAAATTTTTGATCTACCTTGGCCAACAAAAATATGCATTCATAATTTTTGCATCAATCATTTTGCATTATACATTTGCATTGTATATATTTCTTCTTTATTTTTCATAAAAAAAATATATAAAAGAAAAAAATATAATAAAACATGGTTTTAACAAATTTAGACTTCTTTGACATATTTGGCCCGCCATGGATATTTTGACTCAACCCGAGTTTGCTTATTTTAGCACTCTCTAGCTAGTATCCTTAACCATGTAGTCCTTCATTGGTCTATTAGGCTAAGCTTCCACCAATCTCATTATTTGAGATTTTAAATTTGTGGAGAATGGGAAATGATAGAGTTGAAGCAAGTGTAAAAGGGCTAGATAGACTTCATGGCAATTACTTGTGGCTAAACCCTTCTCTTCTTGACCTCTATTTTCTTCGCATGTATATAATTGTTAATAAATAATCAAGTACGGTTTTAATTGGTTTGTAATCTCTTATGCATTTTTGGCTAATCATTTATGGTTGATATGAGTACGTCTTAAGATTCTAAGTTAGCACGTTTTATGTGTACTAGACTTATGTCATGCTCCATATTTAGCGGGTGTTTTTCCTTTTATTCTTTTCAAATTTCTTTGTGAGGAATAAAGAAAAATAAGAGCGGCTTATGAAAAAAAAATGAGTGGCTAGAAAAAAAAAGAGAAAAAAAAAAGAAGAAAAAGAAAGAAAAAGAAAAAAAATAATGCAAGACTCCCAAGAGGGGCAGTGTGGTGTTAATTATAGTGACTATTGAGTTCCAATATTACCTTGACGGGTTACGGGGATTCAATAGATTGCTCCAATCCAATATTGCCTTGACGGGTTACGGGGTTGAAGATCCAAAGTCTCAAAAAGATGGCGGATGTAAATTATTGCGTGAGTTTTATTTTTCTTTCCTTAGCGAGTGTGTAGTTACTTATGAAAGCATGACATGAGGATTTTACACATAAGGTGAATGACTTATAACTCTTGAAACGGACTTATATTAATTGTGAGCGGTTTTTCAAGTAATGGATGAGAAGATTACTTAGGATTAAAACCGTGCTTCCTTATTTTTGGATTTTACATTTCTTATACTTCACACTTGAATAATGACAAATTTGCCCACAAGCAATTTGCTCAAATAATAACCGGTTCCACATTTAATTGTCATGAATAAGTTGATGCACTTTTTACTTGTGAATACAATGATCCCATTTTTAAGCTTGGTATGGGGAAAGTGAAACTTGAGGGTGATAAATGTCCATGGTACCCAAGCCCTAATCTAAGCCATTGAATTCTTTATGAGTTATTTCCATCAAAACCATTTCAAGAAACATCAAAAAGATATAGATAGAATTGTATTTTGTTCATTGCATTATTAAAAATCAAAATCATGTATCATTTAGTTTAGAGTAGTGTAGATGCATCTCATATGGACAAGGTGGATTAATTATGAGGGAAATGTAAATTTGAGCCTTAAAATATAATATTGCATGAGGACATGACAATGTTCAAGTGTAGGGGAATTTGATATGAGCTTAAACTCATATCCTTTTATCAACAAATAACCCTAAAACATGAAGCAAAATACCAATTTATTTGGCAAAAACAGTGTTATGTGGTATGTTTGTGTTTGTGTACACTTGTGTAGGTAAAAAGATACATTTCCAAGCAAACAAGGAAAAATCAAGCTCAAATGGATGAAAAAGACAAAAGAGGATCAAAAGTGACAAGACTTTGAAGTACAAGGACCTATCTTGACAAGTTATCAAAGTTGAAGGACTAAAGTGCAAATATTGTAAAAAGTCAAGATTCAAGTCAAACTTGGTCAACTCTCAAGTCAACTCAGTCAAAGGACCATTTTTTTCAAAGAATGAAAGTTGAAGGACCAAATATGTCAAAAGAATGAAGATTCTAGCTTAAAACAATAATCTGCCAAGTACAAGGACTTGTTCTGCCAATTTTTGAAAGATATCCAAGTTTGATCCATGTGACAATTAATTCAGCCAATGAGAAGAAAGAAAAGGAAGCACACGGATTGAATAATTAATATCCACTCAGCCGCCTCACATTTATTACCCAATCCCAACAGTACAATCCGTTTGACCAAAATTCAGCCAATTATACACTGACACGTGGCATCTTCTTCAAAGGAAAAATTTACCAGGATCGCGTTTTAGCTACAAGCAATTTCATGGAAAGTTTTCAACATCAAAATTGATCGTTTTGAAGAGATAAACACAATGGTGCAAATCAATTACCATGAAATCAATCAATGAAGAAAAGCCCAATTCCTTGTTCATACCTTCAAAAGCAAAATGCAGAATTCTACACGTGGCAAGCTGGGATTGGTTCTGACACGTCACCAACCCCAACAAACTCTTCCTTCATGTCTATAAATAGCTAGATTAGACCTCATTTTCATTTGTAGCTTAAATTTGTAAAAACACCTAGTTCTAAATTTCCTTTCCTTTTTCCCTCAATTTTACCCTAGCTACTCAAGAGTCTGACAAACTCTTGAGTTAGTTAGTTAGTTACTAGCTTCTAACAAACCTTGTAACCGTTTTTCCATTAATGAATTTTGAATTCAAGCTTTCCCGCCAAAATTGTTCTTACCATTCCTGTTCAATTCTTGCTGATATTGGATACTATTGTTGCTGTTAAGTGTTTGTTATGATCATTCATTGAATCATAACTGACATTGGTGAAGTTTGCTAGCTGTTTGATCACAATTCAGTCATTTCATAGTTCCAATAGAGTTTTCAAGCAGAATGATGGTTTCTAGTTGATTAGTTTGCTGTTCTTGTTGTTTGATTGATTCCTAGTGATAAGGTGGTGGTTATCACTAGGGTAAGAGAGCTCAACGCTCCTCTTCTTCTCAAAGGAATTCTACAATAGGTTCCAATAGTTCTCATTTTTGTTCCTCTCAATAAGTAAACTGCATGCTTTCTTTTCCTAGTATAACCTGATGGCTGCATGATAAAGTTGTTTGTAGTTGCTGTTTGATTGAACTTTGTGTGTTTGTAGCTTGATTACTGCCTACTTGTGTTCTGATTTGGATAATTTTTAGTCTACTGCATTTGTTAAGTAATTTTTAGCCTTGTAGCTTAATTGGAGTTCTAGCTTTGATAATTGTTTGATTTTAGCTTTTAAGTCTTTCATTTTAATCACTAAGTCTAGATTGTTATAACTTTTGATTCAGATTTAACTAGATCTTAATAAGTCTTTGTAAAAATTTTAAACATCAGTTAAAGGAGTGTTTGGGTGTAGCTTAAAAAGAGTTTTCAAGATTTGATCTTTGGATTGTTAGAGTTCATTTGCAGTTAATAAGTGGTATAAAAGAGTTTTCAGTCATTTACAAGTCATTAACAAGGTCAAACAGGCAAATGGCACATAAAAAGTTTGGGTCAGCCTTATGCATTTGAGTCATTCAGGAACTTGCCATTTTCAATTTGCTAGAACTCACTCAATACTGGATGAATTTGGATCAAATTTGTTTCCATTTGTAGCTTATATCATAGAGTTTTAGATTCCAAGAGGATTTTACACAGTATTCAATAAGCACTTAGTTATAAGCAAAAATCAGATAAGTAGACTTAACTCAAGTTTCTGTAACTTGGATTCTGAAAATTTGTATCTCAGTATTTTCTTCATAAACATGCTCATTTTTCTTCACAAATCTTCTTAAGTAGTTGAGTTACTTGATTTTTGAGATTTTTAGCTTTTTGAAAAAAAGCTGGTCAACGCTTGGTCAACATAAGCTCAATTTTAGCTTAATTCAGTTTTAGAGCTTATTTCTGGATGAAAAACGTTCTGGTTTGATTTCCCATTCTTTAAATCAGTTGCTTAATCACTTTTAATAGAAAAATCAAGTTGTGACTGATTAGTTTTAGCTATAGCTTATTTTGTGCTTATTGATAAGCACTCATTTGCTTATTTTTCATCTTTAGCTAATTTCCTTGGACACACATAGCTTATTTGAGATTTGAAACGTTTTGCAATTTGTCTCATCAAATTTGGTTGAGTATTAAGCTCAAACGAGCTTATTTTTAAGCTTGTCCCGTTTTTGGTTAAAAAGATTTGATAATTGCACTTTGGTCCCTATCGTTCTAAACAGTTTGAAAATTTGGCTAAAGTTCCATGTTTTTAGGGTTTGCAAGTGGTTAGTCCCTGGAGTTTGAAAAGTTGTTAAATTCAGTTAGTATTTTGTTAGTTTGTTACACTTTTGGTTAGTTTGTTATAAGATTTGCATTTTTGATCCTTGTAGTTTATCTGTTTTGCACTTTTAGTCCCTATAATTGTTAGAACTTACCTTTCAAGCATTTATCTTTCATAGTATTTACAATTTCAGTCCCTTTAGTTTCATATTTTGCATCTTGAATTTTTACTTGAATAAAAACGTGGTATTTGCAATTTGTTTTACATATACGTAGGTAATATTTTTCTGTTTTGCAAGCATTTGTTGAATTAGCAAATAGATTAACCAAGCAAGCTTAACAACCAAGAACAATTAAAAACCCGACATTGGTTGGACTTTCTATTAGCAAGAACTGAGAAAAAAAACGAACTGCATTATACTCAATTTCAAGAAGATGGATTGCGAAGTCCATTTGCGAAGTTCATTTGCAAAGTTCATTCCGAAGTCAATTTCAAAGTCACGTCCGAATAGCATTACACTTAGTTTGCGAAGTTCTTTTGCAAAATTCTTTTGTGAAGTTCTTTTGCAAAATTCTTCTACAAAATTCTTTTCCGAAGTAGCATTACACTTGGTTTGCTAAGTCACATTCTTTTAAACTTGCATAGATAAGTTAAGTCTAACAAATGCTTGTTCACTAAATCTTATATGATTATACGATATGTTAGCCATGCTTAAAGGATATTTATACATTAAAATATGTAGACTTGTCTGTATCAACCTTGTGTGTTTTTCTTCTTAAGCGGAAACATGTCTCTCACTATGGATCAACATCGACAAGCCGATCTCAAATTGGTTCCAGCAAGTGAACGTCTCAAGTTCAAGCCTAATAATCTCAGACTACCAGAAGACTTTGTTCCAACTCAGCATGCATTCAAAGTAGCTATGGAGATACTAGATCTTTCTCCAATCAAAAATGCATTGAGGTATACGGCATCAGTTCCAAGGGTGTATATGCATGAATTTTGGGTTTCCAAGAAATCATTGTCTAACACAAAGATCTCATTCACAATCGACAAACGTAAAAAGATAGTCTCCATTACCCACTTTTGCAAAATCCTTGGTTTACCTCGTATAGATGAAGGGGAAGAGTTTGTTGAGGATCTAACTAAGGAGGATCTCGTAGAGACGCTTCAATCGTTAGGATATGGTTCAGAATTGCGGACCTTGTCACAGTTTATCTAACACCCCCAATTTACATTGCGCAGCGGAAATACACAATTGGGTGCTAGACACAAGCATCATCACACAAGATATATTGAACGACTCAAAAGTGAGACGTTTACACATAATTATAAACAACATATTCATAAAAAGTCTAAAACATAAATTTCATCCCATGATTGTACTGACACGACACCAGAGTAAAACGTTTAGTCCCCATGGATGTCGACCAACAACCAACAAGTTTAGTACAGTACATCAACATAAAGTAAATTGTTCAACAGTAAAAGGTAGAAACAGTTTTTAGACCAACATTCTTCCAAAGGCCAAGCCACAACCTCCATAGCAAAGCTCCATGCTCCATCACTTCCTATTACCTGAAATACATGCATAAAACGAGTCAACAATAATGTTGAGCGAGTCTATAGGTTTATCAAATCACATTTAAACACAAGAAGAAAATCAATCATAATCATTTATAGAATTGTCGTACACGCAATCTATATTCAAGGCAATAATAATAATAATGATAATATAACATTATATTTAAGCTCATGACACCGACCCCTTAACCAAATAGTCACCCA
Organism: Glebionis coronaria; assembly: GCA_025667525.1. Classification (NCBI taxonomy): domain Eukaryota; kingdom Viridiplantae; phylum Streptophyta; class Magnoliopsida; order Asterales; family Asteraceae; genus Glebionis; species Glebionis coronaria. The sequence goes on from CM046880.1 coordinate 3,102,720, forward strand.
CGCCAAATGCCAGCATGACTAGAATAAAACCATTGCCCCTCTAGGGTATTAGTTGCTAGAATACCACAATCTTATTCACGTAAAATTATCCTTCCCAGCGGGTTACTCAACGTAATGCCCTAGTCTCAGATAGGGTGGTCAACCCAATAGTACTATCATTAGAATAAGCGGCTATTCCCGACTCACAACATCAATTCAGAAGATAGTTAACGGCTCATGAATTTAGGGTCTTTAGCAACAAGTAACTCAATACAATGAATTCAAATTTAGGCAACATTCGGGTCCAACAATTACTCATGACTTGTGTTCATTTATTTTCAAATAGCATGTATCCCCCTCGCGAGTATAAAACATTTAGTAGCTAGCATAAAAAGTGAGGCTACAGACTCACCTTAGTATAAGAGATCTAGCGAGATGATCGTCGATGATAATGGATGCCTTTCAAACACGAGAACCGCTACCTATCAAATAAGGTGTGTTCATTAATAATGACTCAAGAAATAAATCATATATAACAACATCAAACTCAAACTCATAAAGTCACAATAAACTCGAGAGAAAACGATATAAATAACTTCATTATACTTTACTATACATTTACTTTACCATTTTATACTTTTAATAAAGTCCGCCGGTACATACTACATGTACTAGCTTATTTACCCCTTTTAAACTTGTCAACCGTTTATGAAACGACTCGATAAACTAACTTACTATATATAGAAAGTCCTCCTACAAGTTTATCAAATGAAATTACTTTTAAAGTCCTTTACCCGACTCATTTTCAAACAACAAAATCCGGACAGATTTACGTTAATTTTTCATACAACCGTTTTAACTTCTTTAAACGACTCCGTTTACAAAACCGACACTCGGGTTTAAAAGTAAACTCAACCTCTAAGGTAAACACCTCATTATCAGTAGGTTACATATTTCAAAACTTCTATTTAGAGTCCCCGAGATTCGATCCAAATATCGACAACAACTATATGTAGTGTCGATACTCGTCTCCCGGTACACGATCATTCAAAACATCATAACTTCGCGCTCGTTTGGAGCTAGAAGCTCTACCTTATATCACATCGAAGCTAATAAAATTATCTACAACTCTAGGCTATAAGTTAAGCCATTTTCAAAACATAAAAATTCGGATTTTACTGTTTACTTACTGTTATAAAATGACTACCAAAATCTTGTACAAAATCAACTTTTTGATCAAAACCAACCATAAAAATGTTCATTCCTATACCCTAACATCAACATATATGAACCATAACATCCAAATCATCATAAAAATTAAAACCTTTGAATTAAAATGAAGTTTTTAACAAGATTCTTGCAACAATCACCATTGATCATGGCAAGAAAACCATGCATGATCATGGTTTCTACCTACCAACATCAAAAAATAAAAATGCTTGCATGTAAGAATTTCTTATATCAAAATGATCCTTGATCAATTCTAAGAGTGGGTCTTTCTTTAGTTTTGCTCAAATCATCCTCAAAATCAAGTTAAATTTGAAAATGTATGTGTTTGTGTGGGTGGGTGGTGTTTCGGCAAATGAGAGAGAGAAAGAAGAGATGGTAAAAAAAATTTGAGTGGAATTTGTGATGTGTGTGTTTGTTTTTAGCTTTTTATATAGTGGTTGAGGGACCTTGGTTGCAATTTGGCAATAGTTGTGGCTCAAAATGAAAATAGTTAGCTAAAAAGCGGGAAATAATTATTAGTCAATTTTGAAAATATTTACGGGGCTCGGTTTTCATAAAGATACTTTTAAAATTTAAAACGTACCTCAAATATAATAATATCGACTCTCGACTCGACTTAACACGTCATTTAAAATAAAACATCAAAAATGATAAAAATCGAACAACCGACAATAAAACGTAAAATATTTGGCATCTATCGACATCATGCTTGCTAATACTCCTTATACTTAATAAATATTAAATATAGACCTTCCAACATCGGTTTAAACTTAAACCTCCAAAAATAAATATCATTCAAACTCATCCAAAAATTTCAAAAATAATCGTAAAATAAGATTAAGCAATGACTCGGTTTTGGGTTGTCACATCCTCCTTTCTTAAAAGAAGCGACGTCCGCGGCGCTTAATCCTTCCTAAACAAATGAGGATACTTGTCCTTAAAGAAATCCTCACGTTCCCACGTAAACTCTGGCCCACGTCTAGAGTTCCATCTCACCTTCACAATCGGAATTCTACTATGCTTCAACTTCTTAACTTCCCTATCCATAATCTCTACAGGTTCCTCTATAAAATGCAACTTATCATCAAGTTGAATCTCCTCCAATGGAATCACCACATACCTTTCAGCTAAACACTTCTTCAAATTAGACACATGAAAAGTATTATGAATCGCCTTAAGCTCATCAGGCAACTCTAACTTATAAGCCACCAATCCAATCCTTTGGATAATCTTAAATGGTACAATATATCTCGGGCTCAACTTTCCTCTCTTTCCAAAACGTATTACTCCTTTCCATGGAGATACCTTCAACATAACTATGTCTCCTACTTCAATTTCCAACGGTTTCCTTCTGTTATCAGCATAACTCTTTTGTCTACTTCTGGCAGATAACAAACGCTTCTTAATTTGCACAATCTTTTCAGTCGTCTCAAATATCATTTCAGGCCCAGTTAATTGGCTTTCTCCTACCTCACTCCAACACACTGGTGATCTACACTTACGTCCATACAAAGCTTCAAATGGAGCGACTTTAATACCAGAATGATAACTATTATTGTACAAAAATTCAACCAATGGAAAATGCTTATCGCAACCATTTCCAAAGTCAATCACACATGCACGAAGCATATCCTCAAATGTTTGAATCGTTCTCTCACTTTGTCCATCAGTTTCTGGATGATATGTTGTACTTAAACATAACTCTGTTCCCATCGCTTTATGCAAAGACTTCCAAAATTCTGAAGTAAACCTACTATCACGATCAGAAATTATCGACAAAGGCACACCATGTCGACAAACAATCTCCTTCACATACACTGTTGTTAACCTTTCCATACTATCCGTCTTCTTCATTGGAAAAAAGTGAGCAGACTTAGTCAATCTATCTACAATCACCCATATCATATCACTACCATTTGCAGTCCTTGGCAAACCTGTCACAAAATCCATAGTAATCTTCTCCCATTTCCACTCAGGAATCTCAGGTTGCACTAATAATCCAGACGGTTTCTTATGTTCAGCCTTCACCTTCGCACAAGTTAAACACTTATTAACATACTGTGCTATATCTGCCTTCATATTCGGCCACCAATAAACTTTCTTAAGATCTAGATACATCTTGTCCGATCCAAGATGTATTGAATACTTCGACTTATGAGATTCATTCATCACCAAATCTCGCACCCCTAACGAACCTTCCTCAGACGGACACAACGGTAACCAAATCCTATTCTTAAAATACCTCAATCCATTTGACCTTCTTTCAAACAACGGCTTCAACATTCTACCCAAATTTTCTGCCTCGACGTTCTCTTCCTTCAAACCATTAGTTTGGGCTTTCAATATCGCTTCTGTCAAATCAACACTTTCCAACATCGTCAAAGCTCTAACTCTTATAGACTTATCTCTTTACTTTCTACTAAGTGCATCAGCTACCACATTCACTTTACCAGGATGGTAACGAATCTCGCAGTCATAATCAGCAACTCAACCCATCTCCTTTGCCTCATATTCAATTCCTTTTGATCCAAAATATATTGCAAACTCTTATGATCAGTGAAAACCACACACTTGGTTCCATACAAGTAGTGTCTCCACAGCTTCAAAGCAAAAATAACAGTCCCAAGTTCTAAATCATGTGTTGTGTAATTCTCTTCATGCTTCCTCAATTGTCTCGACGCATACGCTATTACTTTCTCTCTTTGCATCAATACAGCTCCAAATCCTTTATGAGACGCGTCACAGTACACTACAAAATCCTCAGATCCTTCTGGCAAAGACAATATCGGCGCAGAACACAACTTATCCTTCAACATACTAAATGCAGATTACTCTTCCAATCCCCATCCAAACACTCGATTCTTTTCCGTAAGCTTAGTCAACGGCTTAGCAATTAACGAAAACTTCTCGATAAACCTTCTATAATACCCAGCCAAACCAAGAAATTGGAGAACTTCAGTCGACGTCTTCGGCATTGACCAATCCTTAATTGCCTCAATCTTAGCAGGATCCACACGAACACCTTCACTATCAATCAAGTGCCCCAAAAATTGCACTGATCTCAACCAAAATTCACACTTAGAGAATTTCGCATACAGCTTCTCCTTCTTCAACAATTCCAAAATTGTTCTCAAATGCTTCTCATGTTCCTCTTCACTCTTGGAATAAACGAGAATATCATCAATGAATACGATAACAAACTCATCCAAATACGGCTTACATACACGATTAATCAAATCCATAAATACAGCAGGCGCATTTGTTAACCCAAAAGGCATCACTTGAAATTCGAAATGTCTATATCGAGTACGGAAAGCTGTTATAGGAATATCTTCTTCCCTAACTCTCAGTTGATGATACCCAGACCTCAAATCGATCTTCAAGTATACACTAGATCCTTGTAACTGATCAAACAAATCATCAATCCTCAGCAGTGGATACCGATTCTTGACAGTCAATTTGTTAAGCTCTCTATAATCAATACACATTCTAAAAGAACGATCTTTCTTCCTAACAAACAAAACAGGCGCACCCCACGGCGACGAACTCGGTCTAATAAATCCCTTATCCATCAATTCCTTCAATTGATCAGATAGTTCTTTCATCTCAGATGGAGCTAAACGATACGGTGCACGAGCAACAGGCGTAGCACTCGGCACTAAATCAATACGAAACTCCACTTCACGATGCAGTGGTAATCCTGGAAATTCCTTAGGGAAAACCTCAGGATACTCTAATCACAGGCACATCCTCCAATTTCCTTTCATTCACATCATCATTACTTATCTGTGCAAGAAACACATCACAACCTGCTTCTATATACCTCATCATCTTCAAACAAGAAACAACTCTCAAACGAGAAGTACATTCATCTCCTTTCACATTCAATACCCTATTCCTTAGCGGTATCTGAACTAATCTTTCTCCACAAACAATTACTGCACCATTACCAACCAACCAGTCCATTCCAATAATCACGTCAAAAGATCCTAACTCTATGGGCATCAAATCAATTCTAAACACATAATTACCTAACTTCAAGGAACAACCTTTCAGTATAGAACTAGTGCTTACAACCTTACCATCAGCTAACTCCACATTATAACTAGTTATCAATCTCACTGGTTCTCTATCCAATAGCTGACTGAATCTAACATCTACGAAACTTCTATCGGATCCAGAATCAAATAACACACTAGAATAACAAGCATCAAGTAAAAACGTACCAGTCACCACATTCGGCCCTTGAGGTTTGTCAGCATCTCCCACGACATAGGCTGGAGCAGCAATCCCAGCAGCAACATTGCCTCCTTGTCGTATTCCAACCCTCGGACAGTTCCCTTGCTTATGTCCACGGCCTCCACATCCAGAACAATTAACTACTTTGACAGCATTGTCCCCAGTGTCTACACCCTTGTTTCTACAATCTGCCATCTTATGTCCGGCCTTCCCACTTGTTGCAAGTAGGTGGACAATTCCCAACATGATACAGATTACACCGACCACACTTCGGATTCACCTTGTTACCTTGATTTCCTGTGGCAGCACGAACACCATCATTCCTTTTCAAATTGTATTGGCGATTCCTATTCGGTCCTTGGTTATTGTTATTACGATAACCACCTCGATTCTGCCCTTGGCTTGAGTGTGCAGCTTCCCACTTTCTCTTATTCCCTTCAGCAATACTATCCTTTCGATCATGCAACTTTACATCCATTAAAGCATGAGCCATTTGAACAGCTTCACCAAATGACTTGGGTTTCGACGAAGTAGTTTCTCCCTTGATATTACTAGATAAACCCCTAATATACTGCTTCATCTTCTTACGGTCATCAGCAAAAGCATCAGGACATAACAAACATAAATCAGAAAATCTCCTTGTATAAGCTACAATATCATTGTTCCTCAGCACCAAACGCCTCAATTCATCTTCCAACTGACCTAACTCTTCCTCAGGACAAAACTTAGCAGTCAACAGTCCCTTGGTCACAGTCCATGTTCTAGCATTCGCTTCAACCAATCCCACAGTGGCTACTTGACTATTCCACCAACTCAATGGATCATCCTGAAAAGTAGCTGCAGCAAATTTCACCTTACTAGCTTCTAAACATCCACTGATTTCAAAAGTACTTTCAATCTTCTCAATCCACCTCCTTAATTCTAATGCACCACCAGTAGCACAAAATTGGGTAGGTCCACATTTCATGAAACTAGCATAAGAACATTCCTTCTGAACCTGCTGAACAGCAGCATTACCTCCAACTAGTCCCGCAGTATTTCCTCCTACTTGTTCATCAGCATTTCCTCCAACCTGATATTCAACATTCCCTCCAACCTGACCAGCAGCATTCCTATTCTCAGCCTCTTGGTTCCTCGCAGCATGTTCAGCTTCTAAAGCTCTAGCAATAGCTTGCTCAATCATGGTATTAACAGTAGCAGTCGTCAATTTAGGCGGCATGTTTACAGGAAACCAACCAAACAGTAATTTAGTAAAGTCAGAAAAATGCCTCCCAACTCCTTCCTGTATAACCATAACAGAAAAAGAACAAGTAAGTATTCATATCATGATAAGAAGAAGGATTTCTCTATCAAGATATAACATGGATACTACATGCACCAACAACACAATTCACAAAAGAACTAATAAGACAAATCATAAGTCATGAAGGTAATTTGGATTGCGTTGGAGATATTCCACAAAATTGTGACAAGTAATGTCACTACAATCCTTCATCACGGCAAACTTAAAAGTCATTAAGTTTCATCACAAACTACAGTACGAGTCTACATATGTTCTATACAACAAGGATAAAATAAAAACAACATAAAGAACTAAACATCAGATCCCCGTAGCTTCTTGTACACCAGCTCGTCATCACTGCTGCTATCATCATCTTCAGATTCTTCCTCCACTTTTTCCTTTCCCTTACGACTACTTCCTTCACTTGGCCTCACCAACACTTGAGCTTCAACTTGATTCGGCACATCACGAATCACAACACCTTGACTAGGAAAAGATCTCACCGGCAAACCCCATGCATCCAACCTTGCATTCCTTTCTAGCTCCCTACGTAACCTTTCAACTTGCCCACTCAAATTCAACACCATAGATCTTAATCTAGCAACTTCATCCATTTCCCTTGCCCTAACAAACTCTGACCTCCTCACACTATCAACAAACCTGTCAAACTTTTTCTCATTCTGCTAAAACCTCCTAATCACACGAGTCTCAACCAAATACCTTTAAAACAAAGAACTATCAAACTTCTTAAGAAACCAGAAAATATCATCATAAGACCTAGGACCTGGACAATAAACCTTAGGAATACCATCATGAATAGATCAAGCACTACTCGATTCAACAGGAACATCACCCCTAGCAAATGCAATCCCAGGCAAATTACTAATATAAGCATCACAAGTAGGAGTCGAAGAACGAACAACAGGCCACTGACAATCTGGAACAGTCTGTGGCACAACATTAACCCTTGGAACATAACTACCTTGTATCAACTCAGGCTCTGTCTGACCAACTGCAATAAGTGGAATCCCATCATCTAAAAACGCAAAAGGCTCCTCATCGTCACTAGCACCAAAGTTATCTACTTCCTCACCATCCACTACATTAGTCATATCAATCCATCCATCCTCACGAGGTAAACCAGCCATTTTCTACAATTATAAGGGTTTAAGGATACTTAAGGTCATTGTTAATAAAATAATAATTAGTATGCAATGATCATGCAAATGTCATACATTATCCATGCTATGCAACACAATGCAAATGATGTTTATGCAATGCTCGCAAAAAAAAATATATGATACTGACAAGCATTCAGCGTACATTCAGTAATTCCAATACAATATCGTAGTATTTACTTAATAAATACTCGGGAAATCATTTCAGTTATGAGGGATACATCTACAATGCAAACTAAACTAAAAGTGATCTTACCGGAGCGTTGTAGAGGAGTTGTGTGCTTTTGAAGAATAAATACTTTCGACACCAAAGTTATAGCTTAGGACAATTTTTCAAAATCGACCCAGTTCTCTATAACCTGCAGCTCTGATACCAATCTCTAACACCCCCAATTTACATTGCGCAACGGAAATACACAATTAGGTGCTAGACACAAGCATCATCACACAAGATATATTGGACGACTCAAAAGTGAGACGTTTACACATAATTATAAACAACATATTCATAAAAAGTCTAAAACATAAATTTCATCCCATGATTGTACTGACACGACACCAGAGTAAAACGTTTAATCCTCATGGATCTCGACCAACAACCAACAAGTTTAGTACAGTACATCAACATAAAGTAAATTGTTCAACAGTAAAAGGTAGAAACAATTTTTAGACCAACATTCTTCCAAAAGCCAAGCCACAACCTCCACAGCAAAGCTCCATGCTCCATCACTTCCTATTACCTGAAATACATGCATAAAACGAGTCAAAAATAATGTTGAGCGAGTCTATAGGTTTATCAAATCACATTTGAAAACAAGAAGAAAATCAATCATAATCATTTATAGAATTGTCGTACACACAATCTATATTCAAGGTAATAATAATGATAATAGAAAATTGTATTTAAGCTCATGACACCGACCCCTTAACCAAATAGTCACCCACGCCAAATGCCGGCATGACTAGAATAAAACCATTGCCCCTCTAGGGTATTAGTTGCTAGAATACCACAATCTTATTCACGTAAAATTATCCTTCCCAGCGGGTTACTCAACGTAATGCCCTGGTCTCAGATAGGGTGGTCAACCCAATAGTACTATCATTAGAATAAGCGGTTATTCCCGACTCACAACATCAAGTCAGAAGATAGTTAACGGCTCATGAATTTAGGGTCTTTAGCAACAAGTTACTCAATACAATGAATTTAACTTTAGGCAACATTCGGGTCCAACAATTACTCATGACTTGTGTTCATTTATTTTCAAATAGCATCCCCCCCCCCCCCCCCGCGGGTATAAAACATTTAGTGGCTATCATAAAAAGCGAGACTACAGACTCACCTTAGTATAAGAGATCTAGCGAGATAATCGTCGATGATAATGGATGCCTTTCAAACACGAGAACCGCTACCTATCAAATAAGGCGCATTCATTAATAATGACTCGAGAAATAAATCATATATAACAACCTCAAACTCAAAATCATAAAGTCACAATAAACTCGAGAGAAAACGATATCAATAACTTCATTATACTTTACTACACATTTACTTTACCATTTTATACTTTTAATAAAGTCCGCTGGTACATACTACATGTACTAGCTTATTTGCCCCTTTTAAACTTGTCAACCGTTTATGAAACGACTCGATAAACTAACTTACTATATATAGAAAGTCCTCCTACAATTTTATCAAATGAAATTACTTTTAAAGTCCTTTACCCGACTCATTTTCAAACTACAAAATCCGGACAGATTTACGTTAATTTTTCATACAACCGTTTTAACTTCTTTAAACGACTCCGTTTACAAAACCGACACTCCGGTTTTAAAGTAAACTCAACCTATAAGGTGGACACCTCATTATCAGTAGGTTACATATTTCAAAACTTCTATTTAGAGTCCCCGAGATTCGATCCAAATATCGACAACAACTATATGTAGTGTCGATACTCGTCTCCCGGTACACGATCATTCAAAACATCATAACTTCGCGCTCGTTTGGAGCTAGAAGCTCTACCTTATATCAAATCGAAGCCAATAAAATTATCTACAACCCTAGTCTATAAGTTAAGCCATTTTCAAAACATAAAAATTCGGATTTTACTGTTTACTTACGGTTATAAAATGACTACCAAAATTTTGTACAAAATCAACGTTTTGATCAAAACCAACCATAGAAATGTTCATTCCTATACCCTAACATCAACATATATGAACCATAACATCAAAATCATCATAAATATTAAAACCTTTGAATCAAAATGAAGTTTTTAACAAGATTCTAGGAACAATCACCATTGATCATGGCAAGAACACCATGCATGATCATGGTTTCTACCTACCAACATCAAAAAAATAAAAATACTTGAATGTAAGAATTTCTTATACCAAAATGATTCTTGATCAATTCTAAGAGTGGGTCTTGCTTTTGCTTTGCTCAAACATCCTCAAAATCAAGTTAAATTTGACAATGTATGTGTTTGTGTGGGTGGGTGGTGTTTCGGCAAATGAGAGAGAGAACGAAGAGATGGTAAAAAAAATTTGAGTGGAATTTGTGATGTGTGTGTTTGTTTTTAGCTTTTTATATAGTGGTTGAGGGACCTTGGTTGCAATTTGGCAATAGTTGTGGCTCAAAATGAAAATAGTTAGCTAGAAAGCGGGAAATAATTATTAGTCAATTTTGAAAATATTTACGGGGCTCGGGTTTCATAAAGATACTTTTAAAAATTTAAAACGTGCCTCAAATATAATAATATCGACTCTCGACTCGACTTAACACGGCATTTAAAATAAAACATCAAAAATAACAAAAATTGAACAACCGACAATAAAATGTAAAATATTTGGCATCCATCGACATCAGGCTTGCTAATACTCCTTATACTTATATTAAATATAGACCTTTCAACATCGGTTTAAACTTAAACCTCCAAAAATAAATATCATTCAAACTCATCCAAAGATTTCAAAAATAATCGTAAAATAAGATTAAGCAATGACCTCGGTTTTGGGTTGTCACAGTTTACCACTTCACAGTTAGGACAACCATGGAAGGCGATATTAAACATACTTATCCAGTGTTTTACTACAAAACTTAGTGGTTTTGACTCATTCAGATCTCCTCATGCTTGCATTTTCTGGGGAATCTTTAAGAGACAGAAGATAGACTATGCCAAATTTCTATGGCTTGAGTTCATCTATCAACTGTTCGACAACAAAAAGAAGAAGTCTGACCATTTTCCATTTCCATGCTTCGTAAAGCTCATCATAAACTACTTCATGAAAGAAGATGAAGAAATTGATAAACGTGGAGAATTCTTCTATCATATAGAAGAGGACAATGACTTATTGACCTTCATGAATACAGAAGGACAAAGGGATACCTATTCAGGGATCCAGCTCTAGTTCCCGATTTCTTGATGAATGATGCAATCAAGACAAGTGAGGCCTACAAGAAAGTTTTGCAAGAGGTGGAAGCACAGAAAGAACGAGTTGCTTCTAGAAAATTTTCTTCACCAAAACCCAAAGATAAACGCAAACAAAGTGAACCCTCAAAGGAAACTGTTTCCCCTAAGCCCAAACGAAAGAAAAGTGTTGCTACACAAGACACCACAAAGTCGAGTGGGAAGAGGATGATGCTTGAGGATGAAGATGAAGATATAAATGAAGAAGAACTTATTCACAAAACTGAAAAATGAAATTTCAAGAAAGTTGTCATGCAAAGCAAGAAAGATTTCGGGTGGTAGTGGTTCAGGTATGATGGCAAAAGAAACCGTACTACCTACTGTTACTTATGAATTTGGGAAGCCTGATGAGTATATATCTATTCCTGAGAGATCCACTCAAGGCAATGAGGATGTTGATTATCATGTCGAACAACAAGTTGATCCTAATAAAGCCACAAGTACCGTAGTGACGGTTCCAGTCACTGCAGTGACCCCACCTCCCTCAACTCAACCTCCCTTAACTCTATCAACCCAACCTCTCTCAGCTTCAGTGTCCAATACAGCTATGACCATTTTCCCTACACAACAGACACCGATCGCACCAATATCTTTGATTCCATCATTACTGACATTGGTCATGCTACAAGTGGAACAACACATAAAAGTTCAACAAGAAGAGATGGTTCAAGTCAAAGCAGAGTTAGCTCGTCGACGACAAAGTGAAGAATTCACAAAGAAAGCTCAAGAAGATGCAATTGCTAAATTCAAAGAAGAGCTAGAACTGTCACAGAAATTGCATGAAGAAGAACTGGTTCGAGTCAGAGAAGCAGAAGCTACCAAAAGAGAAGCAACGATCACTTGTCTTTGAGATTTAAAAAAGAGGTACAGGATGGAGAAAGAGAATCTTGCCAAAGCTAACGAACACTTGTTGGCTCAATTGATGTAAAGGTTAAAGAATTTCTAGAGACGACATTTCCTACTCTTCGAGACGAGATGAAAAGATTGTTGCAAGCAACTTGATGATCAATTCTTCCAACACTCCACCTTCAGAATACCTTATCGCTCAACAACTCATACATTGCGGAATTAATTCACTTCATACATTACGGAATTGTGACATTATCTCACTTTGCGAAATTGTGTCATTTTACTTTGCGGAATTGTGTCACCTTCAACCACTATTGCGAAATTGAATACCACATTGCGAAATCTTTGCTAATTTTCAAAAAAATGTGTTTTTGAAAATTTTTAACATGTGATTTTTCGCCTTAGAATTTTTGGTTTTTTGAGAAGACAATTTTTAGGGGATTTTAACATTTTTCATCGAAAACACCAATCACACCTCATCTACTTAAGATCCTATTAACTTCTACACTTCATAGATTATCGAGATGGATTCCACTGTAGAGTATCGTGTCACGAACAACAACATTATGGTGGCGGGTAACAAAGAAAGACCACCAATGCTTGTGTCGGGTCGATATGATTAATGGCAATCTCGTTTTCTACGTTATCTTGACACAAAACCTAACGGTGATGCTTTAAGGCAATGTATTTTTGACGGACCCTATAAACTCTCAAGGATTCAAGTTCCTATAGTGCCAGCCACAGATACAACTGAAGAACAACCAGCTTATGAACGTGATGAAAAAAGAAACGATCTTACTCCAGAGAATCGTGCTTGGTTTGATGCAGAAAATGAAGCAATCTATTTAATTCTCAGTGGCATTGGACATGATATTTATTCTACGGTTGATGCATGTTCTAATGCTAGAGAAATGTGGACGGCTATTGAAAGATTGCAACAAGGTGAATCACTTAACAAACAAGACATGAAAACTAAGATGTTTTGGGACTTTGGCAAGTTTACATCAAAGGATGGGGAATCAACTGATTCTTATTACTCTCGATTCTACAAAATGATGAATGACATGACCCAAAACAACTTGCAAGTTTCCACCATGCAAGTCAATGTCCAATTTCTACAGCAACTTCAACCAGAGTGGACACGGTTTGTCACCTTGGTGAAATAACAAAAAAAGTTAGATGAAGTTTCATATCACACGCTCTTTGATGTTTTGAAACAATTTCAAAATGAAGCAAATGAACTTCGAGTTGAACGTGCTACAAAGGTTTCAAATCCACTTGCTTTGGTGTCTACCACTCAACATTACCCAGATTATCATTCTCGTGCTCCAAAGACCTACTCTACTCAATTATCATCACCAAGATCATCTACGGTTTCTAAGTCACATTCTCCAAAACGATCCTGAGGCAACGAAGTTGCAAGAGCACCATCACCCACACCTGAGCAATCATCCGAAGAAGACAGTGATGAAGAACTAGCTCAAAAGGATAGGGAATTCAAGCAACGAATGGCTTCCATTATGAAGCAATACAGGAAAATCTACAAACCCACCAACAAAAACCTTCGAACATCTTCAAACCCGAGTAACACCTATGCACAGAGTCCTCCAAGGTATGACACATGAAGACGTGCTGAGAGTCCTCCAAAGTATGATCGACAACCTAAGTATGATAATCAGAGGGTGGCTACTATTTTTGGAAATAGGGAAACTGTTGGCACTCAAGTTGTGCAACAAAGTGGGATTCGGTGTTTTAACTGCAGAGGTTTTGGGAACTTGGCTAGGGAATGCAGGCAGCCAAAGAGGGTTAAAGATTATGGTTATCATAAGGAAAAGATGCTGCTATGCAAGAAAATGGAAGCTGGGATCAAGTTATCAGCTGAGGAAGGAGAAATGCTTGACGACACATATGATGAACTCTCCGACCAAGAACTCGAGGCACATTATTCATACATGGCAAAGATTCATGAGGTCCTTAACGTCACTGAAGATGACAATATTCCTATCTTTGATACCGAGCCAATTGATAAGGTACAACATAATGATGAATACAATGTGTATGGTGATACACATGAGCATAGTGATCTACCAACAACAATTACTGACACGCGTATAATGGAATGGTTGATAGCAATACCACACCCAATTCATCAAACATGTGCAATAATGAGTTTGAGGATGATCAACATGCAAATGAGTATGATGACGAGGAGCGTTTACAAAAAGATGTCAATGAAAATAGAAAGAGTCAAAAGAAATTAAAGAAGGCAAACGCAGCGCTCACTCAAAACTTTGAAGAAAGCAAAGCCGCTCTTATAAAATCTAGTGAGATCATTGATAGTTATAGGGTTGAGCTGCTTCAAAAGACCAAAGAGCTTGAGGGGTACAAAAGTCGTGTCATCAACGTTAAAAAGGACGATTTTGAAAATAAGTACAACGAAGATCTAGCTTTATTAACTAAACAAAAACGTCAATTTAATGTCTTATTAAGTGATGAACGTCAAAAAATGTACCTTGCCACAACAATAGTTAATGAACTTGAACAAAGGCTTTCTATGAATACCACTGATTCTGCTAAAATTCTGGACGAAATGAAACAAGAGGTTGAAACATTAAAACAAGATTTCAAAAATAGACAAAGCAAAGATACTGAAAAAGTAAAGGATCTCGAAGAACAAGTCGATTTTTTGAAAAAAGTTGTTTATAAAACTCATGAATCTATTCAAACAGTTAGAATGATAGCACCTCGGTCGTTTTTCAAGGGTCAACCTAGCTTTGCCACCCCCAAGTACCTCGAACATGCTCAAGCTGCAAACCCTCACTTATATCTTGATGAGTCCGAATGGACCGATCATGATCGCCCAGTAGTTAACCTCGATAGTGAAGAAACGTCCCTTTGGGATGAGGAGAGTAGATCACCGGTCAATAAAGATTTTGTGAAACCATATAACTATGCTTATGAAAACAGTCTTTATGGTCTCTTCACTCCACAAAAACAGAAGTCTCGTGAGGAATTGTTTTTAGAATGCAAACAAAGAAGAATTCAATGGAAGAAAGCTTTTGCCGCTAAGAGGAAAACTAATGTTTTTAAATATATTAACTATTTGCCTCTAGATGCTTCTAAAAGAAAAAGTAGAAAAACACTTGGCTTTCTTAAACACCACATTGATAATGTTCAATCAATTATTGAAAGCGATTGGGAAAAACGTCAAAAGGACAAGTGGAAAACAGAGATTCCTCACGACATAACTGTGCTTGTGAAAGAACTTTTAATACCAAATACGAAGATAATAAAAGAACATGTTCTTGAGTTTGAAAATTTGATTAGGTCTGAAATGTTTGATGATTTGAAATATGTTGAGTCTCTTGAAAAAGAAATTGATGAACTTCAAAATGACAAATCAGATTTTTCAAACGAATATGATCTACTCTTAGAAGAATGTCTCTCCAAAGATATTTTGTGTGTTACTCTTCAATCTTGTGCTGATATCGATGAATATTCTGATGTTGCATGCAAATATCTTGATAAGATCAAAGAATGTGAGCGTCTTGAACTTGAGCTTTCGAAACGTAAAGAAAATGTTGATAAAAAGGCTTTTGAGTTACTTCAACACAAAACTGATTTCCTTCAAAAACATTGCCATTCTCTTGAACTTGCTTTCCAAGAAGACATAGGAAGTTATCCACATGATAATAAATTACAAGAAAAACTTTCCCAAATGTGTCGAGAAATAAATGAAAAGAGTTTGGAAATTAAAGAGTTGAAAGCTCAGTTATAAGACAGGGAAATAGCGATAGCAGAGTTGAAGAAACTCATTGCTAAGATGGGTGGGAAAATTATGGAACCTAGTGTTAAGAAACCTATTGTAAGACAACCCAATGCGCAAAAAGTGACTAGACCCTTTGTCTTTGGAAAACCATCTGTTTTCTCTAATTCTGCATTTGCAAAACCTACGTTTGCCCCCAAGACGGATGGGAAGGATAGGTTACCACAAAACACTCCCAAAACACATATTCTATCACAAAGCATTAAGAACACAAATGTGGTTAAACCAGGGATGTATAGATTGGCCACTAAACCCACACACAACAAAGAAATTCACTCACCTCAGACTTCTAGAAACACTAATAGACATGTGTCTTTTACTACAGGAATAGTCCCCACTGCTAGTGTCAGCCGGCCTCTGCATAAGAGCACTCGAATGAATTAAAATGTCTGGCAAAACAAAAGTCAAGGGAAGATGAAGGAAGTAGAAGACCACCCTAGGATTTTCAATGTTTCTAAGAATAAAACATCTGTAATCGCGTGTAATGACGATTTGAATGATTCGACCTTGAATGCTTTGAATGTTAAGTTTGTTTGTGTGAAATGTGGAAAGTATGCTAATGCTAATCATGATATGTGTGTTTTGAATAATATCAAAGGCGTAGATACTTAAACTAAGAAGCAAACTATGATGCCTATTAGTGCTAGAACACCCAAACGCAAAGTGAACCATTCTGGTGCTACCCCCCCCCCCCCTAAGAAAAGTAATGCATCACACTCCACCACTAAAAACCCTAGAAGCAAAATTCGGGAATTATATGAGTCTGCTAGCAAGTCTTAGAAATGGTGGTTTGCTAATCAATGTCCTTCAGGATATAAATGGATGCCTAAGGTTAGGACAGAAAATGTGACAACAAACGTTAGTATGCCTTTAAGTGATGAAACTAGGGAAACTAATGAATCAGAAATCACAACTAACATGGAATCCAATTTAGCAAATGCTCCATCGTGTTCTAATTCTTCTGCAGGTGATTGAGATAATTCTCTTCATACTAGACTCCGGATGCACGAAGCATATGACGGGGAATCTCAAGCTTCTAATTAACTTCGTGGAGAAGTTCCTGGGTACGGTCTGATTCGGAAATGATCAATTTGCACTGATCCTAGGATATGGAGATTTGGTTCAGGGAAATATCACTATCAAAAGGGTTTACTACGTCGAAGGGCTCAATCACAATCTTTTCTCGGTTGGTCAATTCTGTGATGCGGATTTGGAGGTTTCATTTAGAAAGAAGACATATTTTGTTCGTGATTATGATGGGAATGACTAACTTACCGGTTCACGGGGTACTGATCTCTATACTATTTCACTACAAGACTCCACATCCTCAACTCCAATCTGTTTCATGGCTAAAGCTTCAACGACTCAAGCTTGGTTATGGCGTCAACGTTTATCTCATCTTAACTTTGATACCATCAACTTGCTTTCTAAGAAAGATATTGTGCGAGGCCTTCCTAACTTGAAATTCATCAAAGATCATCTTTGTTCTTCTTGTGAGCTTTGTAAAGCTAAACGGAGTAGTTTCAAGACAAAGACTACACCAAGCTCTAAAGGACGGTTAGATCTTCTTCATATAGATCTGTGTGGCCCCATGCGTGTTCAAACCATCAATGGGAAGAAATATGTTATGGTAATTGTCGATGACTACTCAAGGTACACATGGACTCTCTTCTTAAGGTCCAAGGATGAAACACCTGAGGTTTTCATTAACTTCCTTAAGTTGATACAACATGGTCTTCAAGCTCAAGTAAAAGTGGTACGTACTGACGGAGGCACAAAATTCTTGAATTCAACTCTGAAGAAATATTTTGAAGCCGAAGGGATTGAACATGAAACATCTATTGCTCGAACACCTGAACAAAACGGAGTTGTTGAAAGACGAAATCGCACTTTAGTTGAGGCTGCTCGAACATTATTATCTGCTTCAAAACTACCACTATTCTTTTGGGCCAAGCTGTGTCAACCGCATGCTACACACAAAACCGATCCTTAATTATCCCAACACACGAAAAGACACCATATCACATAATTAATGATCGCAAACCTTCACTCAAACACCTTCATGTTTTTAGATGTACGTGTTACATTATTCGAGATGGTGAAAATCTGGACAAGATGAAAGAGAAAGGTGATCCATGCATTCTAGTGGGATATGCAACTCAGTCTAAGGGATACAGAGTGTACAACAAGAGAACAAAATTGATAGTCGAGACTATTCATATCAGATTTGATGAATTACAAGAAATGGCACTTGAACAAAGAAGTTTAAGTCCAGGTCTACAACGACAAAAGAATTTTGTGCACAACCGCTCGGAACTCGGAACTCAAGACCATAGCAATGAACAGTCAAGTTCAAAGCTGGTTCCTAAACATGTTCCTAGAGCAGATATGACAGTGGACACGACACTAGAAGAGTTGGAAATGTTATATGGACCAATGTTTGATGAATATTTCACGGGGGAGAAACATGTTGTATCAAAGTCTTCCGCTGTCACTCCTAATAAGAATGATGATACCGATCATCGTCAACAAAAGGATACAACTTCATCTACTTCAACACGGGTTGCTGCAGATTTACCTTCTCAGAATATCACTTCAACAATCAATCCTACAACATCCACAACTACTGTCATTTCTACAGAGAACAAAAATCAAGCCGACTGTGCATTATCTGATGATGACGATTTTCACAACCCATTCGATACATCGGTACACGAAATTGGAGAGTCTTCTACTTGGCCTGTGGATCCGTCAAATATGCATACGTTTTATCAACGACATCCTTCAAAACATCATTGGACCCGAGAACATCCTTTGGTTCAGGTAATTGGAAACCCTTCACAACGTGTTCGTACAAGACGACAACTAGCCACCGATGGTGATGTTTGTATGTTTGCACTCGCCGTGAGTACAGCTGAACCGAAAAACATCAAAGAAGCCATGGCTGATCATGCTTGGATTGAATCGATGGCGGATGAACTTCAATAATTTGAAAGACTTAAAGTCTGGGAACTTGTTGACAGACCATACGATGTAATTCCTTTAAATCTTCGTTGGATCTGGAAAAACAAGATGGAGGAAGAAAACACGATCATCAAGAACAAAGTTAGGCTTGTGGATAAGGGGTATGGCCAGAAAGAGGGAATTGATTTTGACGAATCATTTGCACCAGTTGCTCGTATGGAAGCGGTCAGGATTTTCCTTGCTTATGCTGCACATAAGGGATTCATTGTCTATCAAATGGGCGTAAAGACGACATTTCTTAATGGTCCTTTGAAGGAACAAGTCTATGTCACGCAGCCGGAAGGATTCGTCAATCCTCATTATCCTGACAAGGTGTATCGTCTCCACAAGGTACTATATGGACTCAAGCAAGCTCCAAGGGTGTGGTACGACGAGCTCTCGAAATATCTTGTATCCAAAGGTTTCTCAAAAGGTTCCATTGATCTAACTCTGTTCACTTATTAATATGGGGATGACATTTTGCACGTGCAAATTTATGTTGATGACATTATTTTCGGGTCCACAAACCCAAAACTTTCAAAATGGTTTAAAAAAGTAACGCACAACAAATTTGAAATGTCAATGATGGGCGAACTAAAATTCTTTCTAGGAATTCAAGTTCACCAATCCCCAAGTGGTATCTTTATAAACTAAGCTACGTATTGTCAAGAGATAATCAAAAAGCATGGTATGACCTCATGTGACCCCGTTGGGACACCATTATCAACCACACGCTAGATGCTGACTTGGAGGGAAATGTCATAGATCAAACGAGATATCGTTCCATGATCAGTTCCCTCATGTACTTGACAGCAAGCAGACCTGATATTTCAAATGCTACATGTTATTATGTACGATATCAAGCACGACCCACTAAAAATCACCTCAAGGAGGTTAAACGGATCTTTCGATACCTTAAGAATACCATTCATTTGGGACTCTGGTATCCGAGGGAAACCGGTTTCTTTCTAACGGCCTATTCAGATTCTGATCATGCAGGGTGTCTTGATACACGAAAGAGTACTTCTGGTGGTGCACAATTTCTAGGTCAAGATAAGCTTGTGGGATGGTCTTCCAAGAAGAAGGATTGCACGTCACTTTCATCAGCCGAAGCGGAGTATGTGTCTCTATCTGCGTGTTGTGCTCAAGTTCTATGGATGAGAACACAACTCACGGATTATGGCTTCCACTTTGATAAAGTACCTATGTACTGTGACTCAAAGTCAGCCATAGCCATCTCCTGCAATCCGGTACAGCATTCCCCACGAAGCACATCGATGTCAGATACCACTTCATAAAGGAACAAGTTGAAAGAGGTATCGTTGAACTATACTTTGTTGGAACTGATTACCAATTAGCCGACTTGTTTACGAAAGCTCTGTCGAAAGAAAGGTTTGAGTACCTCGTTAGGAAAATTGGTATGAGATGTTTGACTCCAGCAGACCTGGAGATTCTGGCAAAGGTGTCTGCTTGATTTATCTATCAAACATCAACCTGTAAATATCTTTGAAAAAGCAAAATACAAAAATATAAAACATATAAAATCAAAACACAAAATTAAAAATCTTTGAAAATCCAAAAATATTCTTCTCGACATGTCTTTCAGTATCGATAATATGGACGTGCATAGAAATGTCGCTCAATAACGACACGGGTGTGTACATAAAGCTCGAATGAAAGTTGTAAATATTTTTCAAAACATGTCATTTATATCTTTCAATAAAGGAAATATCTATTTTGGACAATATTTCCAAGCAACGGGTAGAGCAATCTATCTTGGGTTGAGCTTGTCCCAAAACATTCAACGTTTTAAGCTCAACGCAATGGCTTGTAATCACTTTCAGATTGTAACCCGGATCTATATTCACGGGTACGTTTTAGTGCGCTTACCCTCAGCAAAAGAAGAGGAATCTTCTTACACATGAGTTGATTTGTCAAGACATTCAAAGTCTATGAAGTCAAGTTTATGCTTTAGAAAAACCTTTTCGCCAAAAAGAAATAGGATTTTTCAAAAAGCGTTGAACACAACTTTTTCAGGAAATTTTCAATGATTATTCAAAATCTTTCATAAATTGTGTGTTCAACAAACTCCCATCCTCAAAAAGCGAAATGTGGATCACATGCTCACAATGAAAATTCAATTGGATCAATATTTGAGGGGGAGCATTTCCACTTCATGCAAAGATTGACACATCTTTCTCCCGAAGATTTTCAAGACTATTTTTCAAAATATATTTTAATCAAATTTTGTATCTCTAATATCAAAAGATTTTATATATTAGAGATAGAGGAGAAAATGTGATTAAAATGTGATCGATTTTGCAAGACTCGTGCACTTTAACTCTTACCTACATGTGTGAAACACTTTCGATTATCGATGCACATGTGAAGGGGGAGCATTTCTGAAACAACAAAACTAGCAAGGTGTTAAATGTTTTTTCAAAAACTTTTTTAGAATTTAAAGTGGCTTTTATAGTTACGATCAAATACCCACAACATCTCTAATTCACAACGTTATTGGTGTCAAAAGGGTGGTTAGGTTTAAGTCCTATGATCCAACCAGAACCGGAGGGATCTTCCCAAGGACAATGCAATAGATTATTAGAAGTCCTTAGGAAAGATGGAGTAGAATGTGAACGTAGCTGAATGCCGACTAAGTACTGATGATAGCACTGGAACAATCACAACAAGGTGTTATTAATGATGTCTTGGTAAGCATTGAAGGGGTTGAAGAATGAAAAAGAAATGTAAGGATAAAGGGTGTAAAGAAAGAAGCCCTCCATAAAACTTAGGCAGAAACCGAGTCAACACATCATGAAGACAACTCATCAGGGACCCAGTGATGTAATGCACAACCCTTTCCTAGCTAACTCAGACTTCTCTCAAAAGAAGTTTGTTTTATTGTCACGGAGATCAATACGACTTCTATTGACTTTCTCACTTCGAGATAGTTGATATTGAATAGGTGGCATCTGCTCCAGCCTCCGACCACTAAAAGTGCACAAATCGAGTCTAGAGCCTAGAGATCAATCAAATCTCGTTAGGACACACGGATGATGAACAAGAGAGTCCTACGTCATATCCTTGCGATATTTCTAAAACACTAAGAGTGATACTACTTAGTATTCACAATGATGAGTGGAAATCCTTCCAGTGTTAACATCAAACAGCACTACGGTAGGTCATATGTAAGATTCTTTATGATTTGAACATGTGTAAAATTGAAAAGCAACAGTGGTTTGATTCTGAATTGATTTAAACTCGTTTCAGGTTTCTACGCAATATCTTTATGGTCTTGCCAGAACATTCAGAGTGATATTCATTAATATTCACAGCGACGAATGGAAATCCTTCTAGCGTTAACCTCAAACAGCGCTACGGTAGGTGACTTGCGAGATTCTTAAGAATCAAGCTTGTGTCAACTGGAAAGCAACAATGGTAAGATTCTTTATGAATCAAACTTGTTCCAGGAATTTGAATTGACGACTTTAATCAAGCGGATATCTATCCAATTGATTCACTCTTTATGTTCGTAGTCTTGCTTTGAGACGGTCGAGTAAAGAGAACGGCTAGTACAGCCGCGAAACCCTGTCAAGGAGATTCTTAATTGAATCTACCTAATCACAGGTACGATATTTAATATCATATAACGGTCTTCACCGACCGGAGGTAAAACGCTACTGATTTAGGACGAATGTCAAAGCCATTCAGTTCGTGTCTATGTTTTGTCTCAAGAAGGTGGCGTCACGGTGTACTCAACAAAGTCAAAGATTCAAAAACAAACCACATACTCATGCCTAAAGACATATTCAACAATTAATAGTGTGAGCATGTGGATGAAGACACAAGATCACAAGATGGAAAATACAAGTCAAGGATGATTTGAAGATCTCAAGATTAAAGACTAAGTCGAAAGACAACGACAAAGGCTCAAAGATCACAGAAAAACAAGACTACTATTACACGTTCGAGACTCATTTATGGCGAGATCAGTAATCTCTACAAATCTCCAAGTGACAAAGGGTAATGACCTCTTATAAAGGGTAATGACCTCTCATTGGGGGATATTGTTAGCCTCAAAATATTGAGTCAAACAAGAATGCTCGGTCATATGTTTATTATGTATCGTATATTAGCACGTTGTAATAGGTAGTAGATTAGTCGTGTTATACGGGCTTAACTTTAGGCTAAAGTTCATTCATAAGTAACTAAAGCCCAAAAGAAAATCCCGGCCCATTAGGATATAGTCCATAACCAAGCCCGCATATGGGTGGACTATATATACCCTTTCTAGCATGTTAGGAAGGGTGTTGGTCATTTCATTTTTCTCTCATTAATCTAATCTACCAAAAGTTCCAACCATTCTCTCTACTTTCTCTCACTACTTTCTCTCTCTAGAAATCTTCCATCTTTTATCTACCTTTCTTGTTTAATCATCTAAATTATATAGGACAACAAGTTTTAATACCAGGAGGCGTGGAAAGTGCTCAAAGATCACCCGAGTTGGATACAGATTGAAATGCCAAAGTTTGCAAAGAATCCGTCTAGCAAAAAAATCCAAGACTTCTGAAAACACTTCTGGTTCTGGACACGCTAGTTACATGGATGTGCACGCTGATTCTGAAGACGGGGAAGAAGAGACTCAAGAATATCGACCAATGGGTCGTGATCGTGCTAAAAATAAGTCATCAACATCTTCGTCAACTGGGAAGTCTTCATTTGTTGAAGCTATAAGCTCCAAATGGGAGAAGATGAAAGACATTTTATGGGGAAAGAAGAAGCAACAACAAGATTCTTACTTTGACTTGAAGCAACGGGAGTTGGATTTGCAGGAGAAAAACGCGCAAATAAAAAGAGAAAAGCTCGAGTTACAACGTCGGGCAGTCGAGCTTGCTGAATCAAAGAAGCTAGATAAAGACTTGATGTTATACAACTCGGATATCAACCCTAACTTGCCGATAGCCAAACAGCAAGCCCAACAAGAAATGAGGAGGAACGCTATAATTTAAATTACTAGGATTATTGTAATGTTTTTACGTTTATTGTAATGGTTTTTAAATTCGAATAATTGTGTAATGTTTTTTTTAAAATAAATGTAATGTTTTTTATAAAATTTATTGTGTTTAAAAAAAATAAAATTCAACTAGGTCGTCGCCGGGTTGTGGCAAATAGGTCGAACTAGGTTGCCGGAGAGAAAAAACTGAAAAAACTAGGCCGCGACCTATTAGCGTTGTGCCTACCCTAATTCAAATTTCCCAATTAAGCTGAACAATCGGATCAAGTTGTATCAAGTCAGGGTTTTTTCACACCCCTACCTAGAAGTCCAGATAGGCTAAACCCGACATGGGAAAGGTCGACGACCTAAAACCCGACCTGGTCCAAAAAGCCCAAATGGTTTTCATGAAAACTGGTCCAATCGAGTTTAGCCCAGCTTGGATGGATTTTGGTAAACTATAACCTGGGCCCAAGTTTGGCTTGGCCCAGGCTGCACCTTCGTTTAGGGAAGGGATCCCATCAGAAAGAAAAAATGAGCCACACAAAAATGGAACTGCAGCAAAACCCTGATAAAGAACAGGAAGCGATAAGACTGTGTTAACATCTTTGTTGGTGTCATTTATAAACTTCTTTATAGACCCAAAACGTTTCATCGCCCTTTTATTTTTAAGAATTTTTGGATATCTGGATGCCTAATGATAATTGAGATGTTTTTCCTAGTGATTAACATCTAGTAGCAGCAGAGATCACTTTCACCAGGATGAATAGTGTTATGGAGATGGCTGAGACTATTGGCACTAGCTTTAATGCAGGTCAAGACACTCTTATTATCAGTAAGTCCATCCCCATGTCCTATGAATCAACATTAAGGATTTATTTCCCGAATGTAGATGAGAGCAGTATGAAACCTTTGACATTAATGGAATTGACGAAAATCTGTATTAGCTTGCAAAAGCAAAATACAGAACTGGTACAAATTGTAAAGGATCACTGTTTTGAACTGATAGACTTGTTGTTTTGGAAGCTGATGCAAGGACATTCTTGGTTCCGTCCTTTTATATTGATCTTGGAGTGGAGTCTTAAAAAGGGGAGGAGCAATCGAATTTGAGTGACAAAAGTTATATAGCAATCGAATTTGAGTGACAAAAGTTATAAAAGAAGGCTCCATTGACTCTACAAGTATGATAGAGGTAGCAGATGTTCTTATAGGTTTGAAGAAGCTATGGAGTTGTCTATTTCTATGAGAATATGATGAGTTGAGAATTTGTTGAGAGTTCAACACAAAGTTGAAGGTCGACTACACCAGTGATATGAGTGTTGACTTTTGATTCACTCTCAAATTCAGGGATAGAGCATGTTTGTAAGAATCCTCTCTGTATGTTTTATTTTATTCAAAAACTTGATAGTTAGAGTAAATATCAAGTTTAGGGTAGGATTGTTAGGAATAAAATATCAAGTTTAGGGGATAGAGCATGTTTGTAAGAATCCTCTCTGTATGTTATATTTTATTCAGAAACTTGATAGTTAGAGTAAATATCAAGTTTAGGGGAGGATTGTTGGGAATAAAATGTTGCCACTGACAAAGAGATTCTAGACGCTGACAAGTACAATCAAGGCGCTGACAGATGAGACGCTGATAGGAATTATGAAGGCGCTGACAAGAAGAATCTTAACACAAAGATAAGGACTAAATCTGCCAATAATGAATTCTTTAAGATGGTGGACAAAATATGAAGATAAGAATTCAGAATATATTCTTAATGTTTAAAAAGATTTAGTCAATAAGTTATTTTCTATGTTTATCTTGTGTCTCTTCCTAAAATAGTTTATCTTAGCTTTTTGTACAATGCTCCTTAACCTATAAAAGGAGGCCTTAGGGTTAGACATAAGACACACCTCTTCCACATATTTCATAATACTTTCATTGTAATCATTCGTTGATATTATTTATCAAAGTGAAAGTTTGGTAATCATATATTGGTTGTTTGTTCTTTGTTCTGAGTATTAGTTTCCGCATATTACTTAGATTGTTAAATACAAAAAGTTTCTCTACGTATTACTCTTTATTTATCTCGATAATACAAAGCTAATCGATCTAAGTTTGGGATCAACACACCTCAACTTGATTATTATTTTGTGATTATTTGTGTTTAGTCATGCATAAAGTTTGTTGAAAGTAGGTAAATTCAAGAGTAGGTGTTTAAAACTATAGTACAACATGTTAATGCATATATGGATACTCTAAACACATCAATTTTAAAAGATTATAACAATAAAAACGGTTATCATTTTTATGATCAATATAAAACGTGTTAACGCATATATGGATACTCTAGACACAATAATCTTAGAAGATTACATAAAATAAAACAATTTTAAAACGTTAATTATTTTTATGATTAATTAAGTTTGAGTGACTAAATTAAAACATTAATGTTTTGTTAATATTAAGTGACATATTTATTAAGAAAAAAATTGAAACCTAGTTCACTCGATCTGTTTCCACACCGAAATTACTCAAACATATGAGACCCGATTTCCGACATTGTTTAACAAGCGAGCTGCCAAACTAACTAGAATAATCAACTCCGATTTTTATCGTATCATATATTTTTTCACCCCTAAGTAGATGTATTAGGTGACATGTTTCCAAAAATATAACCTAATTACTCAGTCGAGTTAGTCAAACATATCTAACCCAATAACAGCATGTTTAGCATTCAAATTAGGGCTAAGCAACAGGTCCGGACCGGACCGGACCGACCAAGACCGGACCGCACCGGACCGACCAAGACCGGACCGGACCGAGGACCGAAAGGGCTCGAAACCCTGGACCGAGACCGGACCGAAATGGTTCGGTCCGGCCTGGGTCGGTCCGATCCGGTTCGATTTTCGATCCGGTTCGGTCCTATTAAGCATAATTGATGGATTTTTGGTAAAATCAAACCGGACAGGACCGATCGGACCGAGGACCGAAATGGTCTAAAACCCCGGACCGAGTACCGGAACAAAATTGTACGGTCCGGTCCGGGTCGGTCCGTTCCGGTCCGGTTTTCCAATCCGGTCCGGTCTGACGGTCCAAAATCCAAATGCTCACCCATAATTCAAATTGCCCAATTAAGCTGAACAATCGGATCGAGTTGTATCAAGTCAGGTTTTTTTCACACCCCTACCTAGAAGTCCAGATAGGCTAAACCCGACATGGGGAAAGGTCGACGACCTAAAACCCGACCTGGTCCAAAAAGCCCAAATGGTTTTCATGAAAACTGGTCCAATCGAGTTTAGCCCAGCTTGGATGGATTTTGGTAAACTATAACCTGGGCCCAAGTTTGGCTTGGCCCAGTCTCCCACTTCGTTTAGGGAAGGGATCCCATCCCATCAGAAAGAAAAAATGAGCCACACAAAAATGGCAGCGATAAGACTGTGTTAATAAGAAGTTGGAATCTCTTAGATCTAGGCCTCTTTTGGTACGTATTTCTTCTCGCTTTTCCCTATGCCTCTTTTAGTTAATAAGAAGTTGGAACTTGATGTCGATGTCGATACTGTCTTTAGCTGTGTTATGCCTTACATACGCGATGTCGATGACCGTAACTCTCTTTCTTTAGTTTCCCGTAAGTTTTATGAACTTGAAGGTATTACGCGTGAGCAAGTAACTGTCCATGTGCATTACGCCCCAACCACGTCTCGACTAAGTCATAGGTTCCCTAATATCCAGTCATTAACACTTGTAGGACATCTGAACATAGATGAGGATCCGGTTTTTAAAGTTACCCCATGGATTTTAGAATTATCGGTTTCTTTTAAGTGCTTGAATGCACTTTGTATCCGCGATATGTATGTTGACGATGAGGATCTTGAGCTATTGGGGAAAACACGAGGTAAAGATTTAAGGCTATTGAAGATTAATGGTGGTCCTGGTGTTAGTGAGAGTGGGTTACTGCACGTTGCTAAGTATTGTAATCGATTAAGAACATTCTGTTTCAGAGAGATTTTTATGAAAAGAGTAGATGTATGTCCGAATTGGTTACGTGAATTAGCCTTGCATAACAAGGTTATTGAATCATTACATTTCAGTATCCGCATCAATGGGTATGATTGGGAGGATCGTTTTGATGAGGATGATCTTACCTTTCTTGCAAAAAACTGTAGTAAATCTTTAGTATCTTTGAAGATTGATCCATGTCATCTAAGTGAACTAGGAGAAGCCTTTAGACATGCTGTTAGGTTGGAAGATTGCTATGGGGCTTATTTTGACAAAGATGATGAGTATGTTGGTTTTAAGTTCCCCCCGAATATGCATAGTTTAGGTATATATGACTTGCCTGAAAGATGTCCGTTTGTACTCCCTCTTGGGAATCAGCTGAGGGAATTACGTTTTCGGTTTACAGGTTTTGCTTGCCGGTGTTTATTGATTGAGAGATGTCCCAATTTGGAAGTTCTACATTCTGATGATATATGTGGAGACAGTGGTTTGCAAGTTATTGGTCAGGTTTGCAAAAAATTGCGCAAACTTACCTATTATCGGAAGGTGACTCACTTGGGACTGATTCCTCTCGCACAAGGGTGTTGTAATTTGGAATACTTGGATGTTATACTCAAATCTAAATCTATGACGAATGAAGCTCTAGAATGTATAGGAACTCATTTGAAGAATCTGGTCGATTTCAAAATGAATATGGGTGTAAAAACATATAGAACAGTTTTCCCGCTGGACAATGGGATACGAACTTTGCTAAATGGTTGCAGCAAACTCGAAAGGCTAGATATTCGCCTTTTTTCTGGAGGATTGACAGATATTGGTTTGGGGTACATTGGAAAGTATGGTCATAATTTGAAATATCTTTGTCTAGGTAAGATAGTTGAAAGTGAAACTGGAATTGTGGAATTATCCAAAGGATGCTCGAAACTGAGAAAGCTGGAAATATTGAATTTTCCTTGGAAGTGTCAATCAGTACTAGATACTGCGGATATTCTGTTTAATATACCTTCTTTAAGGTATTTGTGGTTTTACCATATATCTGGTATTTTTGTGAGGACTCGTCCGGATTTTGAAGCTTTCTGGGAAGGATCAGATGCTCTTTGTTCTGATTTTAAATGTTGAAAGGTGAAACATCGGTTT
This sequence comes from Glebionis coronaria, assembly GCA_025667525.1. Lineage (NCBI taxonomy): Eukaryota > Viridiplantae > Streptophyta > Magnoliopsida > Asterales > Asteraceae > Glebionis > Glebionis coronaria. The sequence continues at coordinate 3,131,887 of CM046880.1, forward strand.
TCATTGGTTAGCTTGCAATCCTTTTGTTCTTATGCTAATAATATTGGTGTCTAGTAACTTATAATAAAAAAGCGTCTGAGTTTGCAAGTTTTTGTTGTCTCAGAATATTCTGGTTGTGAAATCGCCTCAAGTTCATGCTTTCTATCATCCTTTTAACATGAGTTAAAATTCTATAAGTATTTTGTTCGACCACGAGCTGTTTGTTGTGTTTCCATTCATATATTTGGTTGACATGTAGTTTGTTGTTGCGATGGATACCAACATATCCGCAACTTTAGTGTTTTATTTTGGCTGCATTGCATCTTTATTTACATCTATTAGATGTCCGTCAAAGATGACCCAAATAAGCTAAGTTACTTATGGCTGCATTGCATCTTTATTTACATCTATAAGTTTTCACAGCTATGATGTATTATGTACTTTTTATTCGTATTAATGTATCACGGTGTACTGAAATTTTACTTGTGGTATTTGTACTCATCTTTGATGCCGACAAAGGAACTTTGGATGCCATTGGACTGCATTACGATGCCAGGCTAATAAGCAGTCTAGGTAAAGAAATGGCTGAATATATATCTTCCGAGTCGAGTAAACTCCAAAGCGTATTTAACATGTCTTAAATTAAAATGACTAATTTTCTACAGAATTCTCTGATAAGATAACTGTACAATTATCTATGCGTAACTTTAAACACCTTGTGATGAGTTGGATTGTGGTTTCGGGTTTGATTGAATGAATGGGGACGACAGTGCTTGTATATGTTTAGTTTATAGGGGATGGGTTTGAGAAACCCAAAAGTGAGTGTTTTCTCATTCCATTTTTAATGTTACCCTCCTTGACCGCCTTCCTCCATCATCAAGTGAATTGGTTCAACAATGTTACTATCATCTTCAATCTGAATTTCTGCAACTTTTTATTGACGTGTTGGTGAGGATGAAAACGATAAAGTTCCTGCAACTTATTTTCATTTGCTTAAAAGTGCTTATAGTAAAGGATGAAGGTGACACAAATGCTTAATTGAATTTCGGAAATTCTCTTAACGTACATTTAAGCACTTGTAGATTTGCAAATTTCTTTTTCGTGTGGCAATGTTCCTCCTTTTTTGTATGCGTTTGCAGCAGATACTCCATCACCTAGAGCTGAGTTCGAAAAAATTAGCTCAAATTTACCCCAAACAAAGTATCACTGCTAGAAAATCGGGCTACACCGACGGCCAATTCTGTCGGCATCCAGTCGGTAAAGGCCATCATCGACGGGTTACTGTCAGAAACTTTCCGTGGGTAATATCATCGTCGGTAATATTTACCGTCAGAATTACCGACTGAAAAATTAATGACCGGTTATTTGGTCGGTAATCTGTCGGTGTTACCTATGGCCTAGAAACCGAAGTTATTGATGGCTTTACCAACATGGGATATTTTCCACAGATTCCTGACTGGTATTACCCGCCAATATTTACGACACACTTAGCAGAATAAAAAGTCGCATATTATTGTAGATAAGAGAATAATTTGCATAATGATCAAGAAAGTGCATACGTTGATAACAAAATCCACAAAATATCAATCAAATATTCAGTTTACAACTTCGATGCTAATATTTGATAGCCTGATAGAAATATTCAACAGTTACTGGGTAGAAGTGGGATGTGATGATCTTCCAAGAATAATGGTTTTCAACTCCTTCAGACTATCTTGCCATTCATGACGATCCTCCTCTGTTAGTTTATTTATTGCCGCTTCATGGTCCTCAAATTCCTTCCTTAGAGCGCTTTCACGAGTGATATGTTCCTGTTTTTGTAGCTCCATCTTTTCTTCTAGCCGAATCACCTGCAATTTAAATACATCATAAATATAAAAGCAACCTAAACCAACCTGTTTACTCGATATGACTTGTTTTTTGCCTTTAACCAAGTCATTTACATTAGATCTATTAAAAGTTACAAACCTCGGATGTTGAACCATGGCAATGAGGATGAGGGTTTTAGGAAGATCGAGCAAAAGGCAGACCTGTCACAACATAATCGGGATCCGAGGACAGTGAACTAGTACCAAAGGTTCTCCCCTTTATTTTCCCTCCAGTACACTCATTCCAAATATCCATATCACCTGCAAGATGATTAGTCTTATCAGGGCCATGCTTTGCCAAAAATTTCTCCTTGTAAGCATTCTGTTACACATAAATATATAAAGATATTTAGACTAACATTAAAATTGCCCAAATATAGCTAACATAACCAAACAACATATATGTAAATACTCAAAACAAGCAAACTACTCACTACGGATGAGCAACAAGAGCAAATCATTTAATTTTAATGAGACAAAAAAACATACCCCAAGCTTTTGTGCCTTCTGGTTAATATACACACCTTTTTGTGAGTGTGTCTTCAAAAAGAAGTTGAAAACTTACTAGGCCGCCTATTTCCTTTTTCTGCAACAAGTATTGTAATTGAGAGTTGATAAGAAATACAATAAACGATATAAGAACGTTTTGTTTTCGATTACCTTGTTTATCCAGGCTGGCCCATAAGGCGCAAGGACAGAGCCATTAGTACTACTCTTCTCCAAAGTATGCTTGTTACCTATAACATAAAGAAAAAAATAGTTATCACTCAGCAGTACATAAATTGAATATCATGAATTAGGGATTGAATTACAGAAATAAAGAGAATGTGGGTTGTCTAAAACTAGTGAGAGGTCGCTAAACATTAGTGAAGTAATGAACGAATCACGCAATGATGTAATGAAAAACAAGGCTAACAATAAGCGTTGAAGGCGGTCGGTGACAATCAACTTGGGAAAATGAATTAAAAACCATAGAAACAAATATATCCATTTTCTAGAAAACCTAGAAAACCTGAACAGTAGTTAGTACAGTACTTGTTTTGGGTCGTTCAATATAGTGTAAAAGTAAGTGGTAAAGTTATATATTTATTTATTTATACTTTATCTTATCTTATCTTATCTTACTATAGTATAATATAAAGTATTTGGGACTTTTATTTTTAGAAAGTCTGAAAAATTCACAAACACACCTACTTCAAATAGAAATTTACTTTAAAATCTGGAAACACAAAGTCCTCATACGCACACCACCATAAGACCACCGGGATCCTCCATGTCAACAACTGTAACCATTGACGAAACAACACCGTCCCCGGAACCACCACCGTCGCCAGCACTTGTTTGTTGTTGCTGGCACTTGTTTGTTTATTTGGTAGTATGATGAAGCAAAGAAGAATATAAGTTCAGTAAATGAGAAATGTGGCTGCGTGTAGTGTTTTGTAACACATGAAGTGATGAAACCCTAAATGACTACTAGACACACTAACATAACCTATTATTACGCAAGCCCAACTTTATACTGGGTAACATCTAAGCCCAATTTACAAAAAAAACATTGTATTGACATTATATTGTTTATATAAGGTTTAAAACTTTTAATAAAATATTTTAGTTAAATTTTTTAAAAAAATATCTTGTAAATAAAAAAGTTACATAAAAAATAATTAAGTAATGGCTTTCATTATTTATATTTTCACTTAACCATGTATAACATTCTATTAAAAATTTGTAATGGCTCTTTTTGTAACACATAAATCATAACGGATTTTTTATAACTTTGATTTTAAAAGGCGCGTTAAAGTTTAAGGCGCGTCTTCACGCTACGCAACACGTTAAAGCATCAACTTAAAGCATGGTGTGAGTTCAGACGTGAAAAAACACGCTAAGTCACGAGGTGTAGCGAGTTTTTGAATTCAACTCCAAAAAATGAATACTATTACATGTTATGAACAGTTTTCTACTTTTATTATTTTGTACAACAACCCAATAGATATTAAATATTGAAATATTAACACGTAAATTTTTATGTTGTGCTGCCTTAAATCACGCTTTAAAAATATTAAAACTTTATCTTACGACTAAGGCGTTAGGCTTGAACATGCCGTCACGTCACGGGTCACGCTATTTATAATCTTTCTTATAACACATGTATCCCTAACTATTATGAAACTGAAAATTGTACCATAAACAAATACTTTGAAAAAGTTTTTATCGAAAAATATGACCATGGTATCCGCCGCCGCATTGCGCGGGTATCCGACTAGTACTATATAAAGCATTTGGGACCTTCTTAAAATAGCAAGGCTGAAAATGCATACTTTTTTTCTTACTAAATAAAGCAAGTTATTGATATCTTCACCACCATTATATAGTATAACATTTTCTAACAACTATTTGTAACAAACTTTGTAACAACCACTTAAAAAACATTTTTCTTTTAAATTGAATTTTTTTTTATTAATTTGTTATTTTTATAATCTAATTTCACCATATTATCTAAAATTTTATGCTTTTTAATTCGATATCCATTTTACTATATTTTTATTAACTATTAATTTTTAATTTAGAGGTTTTTTTTTTTTTTTTTTTTACAATTTTAACAATACAAACTTAATGGATAAGAGATTAATATTTGTTAGCCTTAAAAATGATTATGAGTACTCGCCGGCGCATTGCGCGGGTCCATGCTAGTACTTTATAAAGCATTTGAGACCTTCTTAAAATAGGAAGGCTGAAAATTCAGACTTTTTACCTACTAAATAAAGCAATTTGTTGATATATCAACTATAACTTTTTCTAACAACCTTTTGTAACAAACTTTTATAACAACCTTTTAAAATAACATTTTTTCTTTTAAATTGAAAAATCTTTTTATTTATCTATTATTTTTATAATCTAATTTCACTGTATTTTTAAAATTTTGTGCTTTTTAATTTGATATCCATTTTGATATATTTTTATTAACTTTTAGTCTTTTTTAATTTTAATGTGTTTTTTAATTCGATTTTATATAACTTTACAATGAGTAAGAGATTAATATTTGTTAGTCTCAAAATTCGTTATTAGGTACTCGCCGCCGCATTACGCGGGTACACTAAATAGATTTACAAAATAATCAATTATCCAATTAAACATAGTCAAATTCACATACACCCTAAAATAGAAAATGACCAAGCAATAAATTGACCCTCAAATTAGTTATTGAATTGAAAATAAAAGACACTAAAGTACCCGATTTGTAGACTTTCGGAGATGAGATTGGTGGTGAATGCCATAGTTGAATCTGAATAGAATGAAATGAGATAAATCTGTGCTTTTATCAATTGTGTTTGCAATTGACAAAAAAAAATTACTCCAGATGAAAAGTATGAGTGGTGGGTGAATAATGAGATTGGGGAATACCAAATGAAGGGAGATGAGGGAAAATCGAGGGCAATTTTATATATCATTCTATTTTTTAAATCAATTTTATATATATTTAAACATGATTATATATTCAATACTTGCACTTTGGTATATATGAAATTAATTTGAAAATTAAGATGATATATAAAATTAATCCATGAAATTTTGGACAAAACCCGTGGGTAGGAGAAACGAATTTTTTTAGAGACGCGGGCAAAACTTTAGAGGGAAACAAAATAAATCGAGATTTTAGGGGAATAGTCAAAACTTTAGGCAAAAATGTTTTTTTATGTTAAACGTGTATATATATTGTTTATTGCCAAATAATTAACGAATGCTAATTGATTTGGTAATCGAACTAGTAAATCTAAGGGGGCGTTTGGTTAATCTGAGGGGAATGGGAATGGGTAATGGTAAGGGAATACAAAGGAATGCAATGAACATTCCCTAATATTATCATTACCATTGTTGATGCTTTGTAAATATAAAACGTGGTGGTGATCGGCGATGGTGGCAACAACTGTTAGGGTGATAGTCAATGGTTGTGACGATAATGAGCGTCGTAGTGACTTCGGGAGGGTGGTGGTAGCGAAAATAGTGGTGCCTAAAAGAAAATCAGTCATCACGGTTGCATCGTCATTAACCACACATTCAAGATATTCAAGATGAGTGTGAAATAGGGCTGTAATCAAGCTTTTATCAAACAGTTTGAGCTCGAGCTTGAGTTTGGCTCGATCAAGCCAAACTTTTATCAAAATCAAGCCCAAGCTCAAGCTCAATAAATAGCTCGAAACATATATCAATCTCAAGCTCAAGCTTTTGGGAGCTCGACTCGAGTTCTTATCAAGTTTTTTCGAGCTTTAATAAAAATATGTTTTCATGATGAATGCATATAAGCGTTTAAGAGCTAATTTGAGTATTTGTTGGAAATACGTTTTACGTATTTATGAAGGATCGGTCGCTCCAACGACAATTAGGTAATAGGCTCGTGATCCACTTTGTAATTGTATAGTCCATATAGCCCACATGTAGGGTGGGCTATATATATACCCCTCCTAGCATGTTAGGAGGGGGTTGGTCATTCATTCATTTACACTTTTCATTTAATCTAATCTTACTTTCTCTCTCTACTTTTCTTCCCTCTCCTTTCTCTCTCTACACCTAATCTTCCTCCTTCCCCATCTCTTCCACCAAATCCATAGATCTAATCCATCCATTACCAAATCCTTAGAATTAGTAGGCCTTCAATTGGTATCAGAGCCATGGTTGAATCTTAGGATTTGCTTATTTTTTTTATCTTTTGATTTGGTGGTAAAAATCCCTTCTTTTCTAATTTTTTATCAATTTTTTCATCATTCGATAAATTTTTTTTTTTTTTTATCAAATTTTATAAATCTTATCATTTTTTTTTAATAAAGTTATCCATTTTTCTATCAATTTTATCAATTTTTACTTTTTTTTATCAGTTTTATTTTTACGTGTTTTGTTTTAATCAGTTTTTTTTTTTTTTATTATTATCAGTTCTATCAATTTTTTTTAAATCATCTAATTTTATCAATTTTGTTTAAAATAATCAATCCAAATCCGTTTTTAATCAATTTTATCCTTTTTTAATCAATTTTATCCTTTTTAATCATTTTATCAGTTTTTTTAATCAGTCACTTTTTTATAATTTTTTAATCAGTATTTTTTTCTCAGTTTTCTTTTTCATTTTCTTAACAGTCCATGAGTCCAATAGTCCATCTGTTCAAAAATTGTCCACTACTGTCCAGATCTATCTCATTTTCAGTCCATAAAAGGTTTCATCTATCCTTTTGTCCTTTTTCACGTTAACAGTTTTCCGAATAGGGACTTTCCGAATAGACATTTATTTTCCGAATAGACCAAATTTACCAAATTTTCCGAATAGACCAAAAGATCCGAATAGACCAAAAGTTCCGAATTGTCAAAACTTTCCGAATAGAAAAATCTTCCGAATAGGAAAAACTTCCGAATAGACCAAACTTTCCGAATGGTCAAAACTTTCCGAATGGTCAAAACTTTCCGAATGGTCAAAACTTTCGGAATGGACACAACTTTCCGAATTGAAAAACATTCCGAATAGATTTTTTAACAAAATAGACTCTTTATCTACACCACTCGACTGTCACCCCCCACTCTCAACTCAAAAGTCACCACTTCGACTCGACCAACACCTTTCGACTCATTTTTTTGTTATTATACAACTCAAAACAAAATCTGGGTTTGACTGTGACTCGGTTCAAACCAAAACAAACAAAACCTTCGACTTTACAATACCACCCTTAACCCTTGACTCACCACAAGACAAACACCTCTCGACTGAAACAAACTCACACAACACCCCTCCATTCTCACACTCACCCTCTCGTTACGACTCAAAACCCTCCTATCCCAAATTCTCGACTCACCACACCAACCCGACTCGACCTCTCGTCTCACACAAACACCAACACCTCTCGACTCCCTCAAACTCAAACCTCATTTTTTACAAACTAAACACCTTCCCACTTCCCCTCAACAAACATCAGACAAGACTCACAATCTCTCGACTCAGATAAACCCCACAAACACCCAATACCTCTCGTCTTACACCAACACTCTCGACTCCATCGACATCCTTCTCTCGACACAGACACTGACCCTAGAAGAACACCTTCGTCGAACACATCACCATTCGTCTCGACTCATAACACACACAAACACACCCAAGACTCGATCAAGACTCTCGACCCTCACACCAGAAAGACGCTACAGAAGAGAGAGACAACAAATCAGACCATAAAGAAAATAGAAACACTTTACCCGAGACCTCAATAAAGAGACCTTGAAGATTCATCTCTGTTTCTATTCGTGCAGACCGAGATTGTTGTATAATTGATAAATCTTTCTGTGGTGGTTTTGGAGATCATACTTGTTTGTTTGGAGATTATATTGAGGAGAGTTGTTTAGTGGTTGTGGAGGTGTTTAGATTGATTGTAGCTGATTTGATCATCATTTTAGGCAAGGATTTATTAATAGCAGCTACGTCAGATCAGTGGATAGTGGTGCCATCACCAATATCAGTGATTGATATCGAAATCGAAGGTGCTTCAATTATCATATCTTTAGTATCAAGCGAGGATGCATCCAACACAACAGTTGACCATTTCGTTGAGCTGATAAGATTGCTTTGAGATAGTTTAAGTTTTTTTTTGGGATTTAATAGAAAGTGGGATGAGATGAAGGATGATTTTGGTTGTCTAAGATCAGATCAGTTTTTGATTTGAGAGTTGTTTGGTGGTTGAGTTTAGCTGAGTCAAAGAAGGGGCGGAGATAATAAGACTATTAGGTTGAGAGGATTTAGGAGAGTGGCTGCGTTTTTTTTTTAGAGATAAGATTAGGGTTGGGGTGAGAAAAATTAGGCTTTCATTTGTATACTACTTATATCCAGGAAAATCAGACGGAGATAACAAGGGTGTTGTTTGGGAGTTGGTATTCACGCCACGTGGGTCTCCCATTGCCACGTTCTTTTTTTTTTTTTTTTTCTTTTACCAAATCGGAAATGGGCCACTCCTCTATTTGGGCTACTTGCAAATTTTAGCTATTTTTTTATATAACAAATGCTTATGTTTTAAATTTAGTTTCATTTACACAAGTTTCTTATCAACTTTATGTTAATTTATTAAATTTAAACAAAAATTTGTTAAGCTATTTTATATATAAGTGGACTCTGAAATATCGTGGCAAGGTGACGGGATTTATTTTGACGAGACCAAGAACCATTAATTTCTCAATCAGTAATTCGTCACGACATTGTTCATCGACATCTTTCATCGATATTCAATGGATTCATTAGATTCAACGTTTCAAGAGGGAGAATTGCATCAAGTGCAAGCCAACGCTAGAGAAAGTGGCGTCACTTCATTTCAAATGCTTCAGTCTCATCTGGTCACTATTTCGGGGATTCAAGGAGGGAGCGAATTTGTGACAATCTTTGGACAAGATCGTCATATATTCATCGACTCAATTTTTACCATCTTGCCCCAACTGGCAGAGCAACTCAACAATGAAACCTTTAATCACTCTGCATCGGCACTTGCTTATAAGGATCTTGTGACACAACTCACGCCTTTCCTCCGATTCAATATCATCCAACCTGAAAGTTCATTGATTTGCCAATCATTTCTTCGAGATACACATACTGAACTTCGAGTCTTCCGTGATACAATTCTGAAACTCATGACATCAGTCTCGTCTTCGATTTATCAACAATCACAACTTCAGCAAACGTATGATAATGGAGTGCAAGAATCAATGCCGCAGATGCAAGAGGAGAATGGTCATACGGTTGACAACTTGGAGCCTAACGATGGCAAGAGCACCGAATCAGGAGGACAACATGATGCCAGTGGCACGTCAGGGAATGTTCACGAGATTTCTCTTGATGACACCTTACCCATTTATGACGCAGAGCCTGCAAACATGGTACAATGTAATGTGGTTTATGATGTATATGCTGATGATATGCCGCATATTGAGGATTCTGAACCTAATTATGACAAACATGGGATGGAAACGAGTGATATCAATACCACTTCTGATTCATCCGATGTAAGTCATAATGGGGGAGAGATTGTTCAGAATGCTAAACATCATGATAATTATCCTATAACTGATTCATTGACTGCTTCTGATTCCAAGATTAAAGAGCTCGAAACAATCGTAGCTCGGCAATCAAAAGATCTTGAGGATGCCAAACTTGAATTTTCTAAGAAAATGGACAAATTTGAAACATACTTTGAAAAACTTGAAAAGTCAAACGTTGTTCTTGAAAGAAAATTGGATCAAACTGTTCTAGATTCTAAAGCTGAAAAGGATAATTTTTTGAAACAAATTCACCTGCTTGAATCTAAGTTGGCATCCCAAGATAACGTGCTCAAATAGAATGAGAATTTAAAAGCCCAAGTACAGGAAAAGGTCTTTGCTATAGCCGCGTTGAAAAACGAGTTAAGGAAAAATAGAGGACCTAGTGTGGACACTAAGCTTGAAAAACCATCAATCTTGGGGAAACCGCCTACAAATCAGTTCGTCAGACAACCGATTGTCAGACAACCTACTGCATTTAGATCCGAGCGACCACAATCCTCGAGACCGCGGTTTGCCTCCCAAGTTGATTTGGTTCATCTTATTAGACCAGTCACTCCAGCAACTAGGCCCAATGTGATCACTCCAGCTTTAGCAAGACCAAATCATATGATTGCCTCTAGTTTCCCTAAAAATATCAAGACCACGTCTAGAACCAGTTCAAATGACGTTTGCCACAAATCTGGTCAAAGGGAAGCTATTGAAAAGACACATGTAAGAGATAGCAATGTCCAACCTAGTCAGATGCCTTCTAGATTACCCAACACTGCTAACCGTAGCATGCCATCTTCTAGGAGCATCGATCAATCATCTAGGAATTATTCAGACATTAAATATGCTACTTGTAAAACATGTAGAAAATGTGTCTTTACGGCAAATCATGATGCTTGTGTCAAGAAATTACTTGATGAGGTAAACTCCCGTGCTAGAATTAAGTCTCAGTGGATAGCTAAAATCAAACCCTTTGGTAAAGTTTGGCGCCCCACTGGTAGAACTTTTACTCTTGTAGGAAACGAGTGCCCTTTAACTAGGATAGTCTCTGATTCTACGAAGACTACTAGGGAGGAAATTGCAAAGGATGATACATCACTTAAGCCTGAACTTAAGATTTTCTATAAAAGGAAACGTTTGCCAACTAAGACAAGTGAATCATCCCCTCAGGCCACCTCTGACACAAGTAAAGCCAACTGTGAACCCCCACGTGCTTCAAAAATAGATATCTCTAACCCATGCAAAAGTATACAAACTCCTAATGAGAATGCAGGTACCAAAGTTGATGTTCCAAAAGAACGAAGCGGTCCAATCGTTGTGTACCGTTCAACTAAGGACACTCTTAGAGTTTGGTTGCTGAAGAAGCAGATATCAGAGAAACAAATGTCTCAGGGGATTCATGGTTAAGCTGCACAAAGGACTTACAGTCACATAACAGACTGTAACTCGCTCTCAAAAGACAGGAAAGTTCATCCCGATGATGACTTATCCTTACAACGAGAAATTAATTTTTCTCGGACACGAGCTTATATTAAAACTATTCAAAGGTTTTAAGCTCGTGTATAGGACTTATAGTCACATTACAGACTATGACTCGATCTTCAAAGAAAGGAAAGTTTATCGCCGATGGTAAACTTATCCTAACAACGAGAAATTAATTTTTCTCGGGCATGAGCTTATATCAAAAACATTCCAAGTTTTTAAGCTCATGCATTAAGGCTTATCATTAAATATCAGATGGTAACCCGTGCGTCAAAGAAAGGAGAGTTTATCGCCGATGATAAACTTATCCTAACAACGAGAAATTAAGTTTTCTCGGGCATGAGCTGATATTAAAAACATTCGAAGTTTTTAAGCTCATGCACAATGACTTACAGTTAAATGTCAGACTGTAACTCGAACTTAAAATAAAGGAAAGTTTATCTTTTATGATAACTTATCCTCTTAACGAGAAATTCACCTTTCTCGGTCATGAGCTTGTATTAAAACATTTGAAGTTTTAAGCTCAGAAAGGAAAGTGTATCTTTTAAATAAGAGAACTTTTCCTCGTAACGAGAAATTCACCTTTCTCGGTCATGAGCTTTCCGTTAGAACAGTCAAAGTTTTCAAGCTCATGAAAAACGACTTCTAAGTAAATGTCAGCTTAGGACTCGTTCTTCAGATAAAAGGAAAGTTTATCGCCGATGATAAACTTATCCTTAACAACGGGAAGTTTACAACTTCTCGGACTTGAGCTCGTTTTATAAGATATTCAACATCTTAAGCTCAAGTAATTTGTTTTCAAAACTTTGAACACAATTTTTCGAGAATTTCTCAAAAGGTTTTTCTAAATCTTTCAAAATTGTGTGTTCAAAAATGTTTTGATAAAAAGAGCATGTCTTCTGGAATCGATAATATTTACGAACCTAGAAATGTCATTCAATAATGACACGGGGTTGTAAATAAAGTTCGAGCAGAAGTTCAAACTTTTAAAACATGCTCAAATGGTTTGCTATTATTTCAGATAGCAACCCGCTTTTCATAATCAAGTCAAGCATTTCACCGGAAAGCTTTGACTCTACAACGAGAATTAATTTTCTCGGGGACGTGACGAGGTGACCAACATTCGTGAACAAGAACCATGTGCTTCTTTCATATGCTGTTCTCCATTATTCAGGTCCAACCTCGTACATTGCTAATATTGTGAATTCATCATCATATATTGATCTTTGCACGTGTTAAATACCTTACACTTGTGTTTCAAAGGTATTTAATTTACGTTTCAAGTACACCCTCATTAATTTGAGGGGGAGCTTGTTAAAATCATGAAGATAATTGGATTTGCATTTTTCTTCCCAAATTTTCTTAAAATACTATTAAATCAATTGATATTAAAAACATCGATTGGGTTAATATTTTTAATATGGGGGAGAAAATGTGATTTAATATGGGAAATGATTAATCACAAATGGTTTGACTTAACGTGCTAGCTCATCCCGACATGTGCGAAATGTTTTCGGATATCGTGGCATATGTTAAGGGGGAGCAAAATGGATTTGCACTTCAAAATGGATTTCATGGTGACATACACTTACCCAAAACATCTCTATTCACGACGGTGAAGATTGTGGTGACATAAGGATGGTAGGATAGGTTAAAGTCCAATGATTTCTCTAGAACCGGAGGAATCTTCCCAAGGACATTCCATAGCTAGAAATAGTAGTCCTTAGGAAAGATGGAGAAAGATTGTGAACGTAGCTGAATGCCGACCAAGTACTTAAGTTAGCACTGGAACAATCACAACAAGGTGCTAGTTATGACGTATTGGTAAGCATTGAAGGGGTTGAAGAATGAAAAAGAATTGTAAAGATAAAGGGTGTAAAGAAAGAAGCCCTCCTTACAACTTTAGGCAGAAACCGGGTCAATACATATGCTATTGAGGTCATTTTTGCTAATGATTCTCGGTATTGAAGAAAGACATCATGGACCCAGTGATGCAATGCACAACCCTTCCCAGCTAACTCAAATATCTCTCAAAAGGTATTTGTTTTAATCACACGGAGATCAACACATTATCTATTGATTTATTCACTCCGAATAAATTGGTATTGAAAAGGTGGCACTCCTCTCCAGCCTCCGATCACTAAAATCCAAAATGCACAATCGAGTCTAGAGCCATTTGAGATCATCAAATATCTCATTAGGACACACTTTCATTATTCCTTGCTTGTTCACACAATGTGAAAAGTAAGAAAGATCTTAAGAGTCCTACGCAAAATCTTCATGATCTTGCCTGAACATCCGAGTAATACGAAAGTATTTACAATGAAGATGGAAATCCTTCTTGAGCGAATATCAAAAAGCTCATGGTAGGTGACTTGTGCGATTCTTTATGAATCAAACTTGTGATAACTGGAAAGCAACAGTGGTTTAATTCTTAAATGAAGTTAAACACGTTCCAGGCCTCTACGCATTATCATATGATCTTGCCAGAACACTCAGAGTGACTCTTTATTGATCACAGTGACGAGTGGAAATCCTTCTAGTGTTAACATCAAACAGCACTTGGTAGGTAACTTGCAAGATTCTTTATGAATCAAGCTAGTGACAACTGGAAAGCAACGATGGTGCGGTTCTTAATTGAATTTCACTTGTTCCAGGAACATGAATTGACGGCTTCAAATCATGCGGATAATATTATCCAAATGATTCACTCTTTACGTTCGCAGTCAGCTTTGGACGGTCGAGTAAAGAGAACGGGTTTACCCGCGAAATCTTGTCAAGGAGGTTCTTTATTGAAACTACCTGTCACAAGTACGATATTTAATATCGTCCAACGGTCTTCACCGACCGGAGGTAAAATGCTACCGAATTAGAATGAAATGTTCAAGGCCATTTCATCCGTGTATATTGTTTGTTGCTAACTGTCTTATGCAGCGTAACAAGAAGGTGGCATTGCGGTGTACAATCCAGAAGAAGTCGTCACCACATGCTTATACTACATACACTTAGCACTTCAACAAATTCAAGAAAGTCTGAAGGTCAAGTCTTCCGCTGTATCAAACTCTGAAGCTTTCAAGAATTTAAAGGTATAAGTATGTGGAACATGAAGTCACGAAGAGGCAAATTTCACAAGTAATGAATGCACAAGGTCAAGGCAAGGAAACATGCTCAAGACTAAAGTCAAAGATCATATCAAGCATATTCACAAGAACAAGATCGAAGACTCAAGCATAGATGCTAGGTTTAAGATTTTGTAAAATGGTGTGACCTCCTTAGGGGGAGATTGTTGGAAATGTGTTTTCCCAAAGAAAGTGTCGGTCACATCATTATTAGCATAGATCACGAGCCATAGTATATTTAGAACTTTGTAACTTGGAGCGACCTCCCTTAGGGGGAGATTGTTGGAAATACGTTTTACGTATTTATGAAGGATCGGTCGCTCCAACGACAATTAGGTAATAGGCTCGTGATCCACTTTGTAATTGTATAGTCCATATAGCCCACATGTAGGGTGGGCTATATATATACCCCTCCTAGCATGTTAGGAGGGGGTTGGTCATTCATTCATTTACACTTTTCATTTAATCTAATCTTACTTTCTCTCTCTACTTTTCTTCCCTCTCCTTTCTCTCTCTACACCTAATCTTCCTCCTTCCCCATCTCTTCCACCAAATCCATAGATCTAATCCATCCATTACCAAATCCTTAGAATTAGTAGGCCTTCAGTATTAATCTATTAATAGAAACTTATTTTATAAATAAATAAATAATATATTATATAAAGACTTTTAACACTAATTAAATTTATATTTTAGCTTCTTGTATTTTAAATAATGTTTTACTTTTGTATTATCACGTATTTTTTACTTTAATAGGGCATTAGAAATGTGATTTTAAAAAAAGGAAAAGTGATTTTATATATTTGAAGAGGAAAAAAAAGAAGAGGGAAACTGAAAAAGGAAATGAAAAGTCAAAAGTGAAATATAAATAGGCATTAAAATTGTCATTTATTTATTTACTAAAAAATAAGGAAAAATGATTTATATATTTGAAGAAGAGGGAGAAAAGGCAAAAGGGGAATAAAAACAAAAACATATAACAGAAAAGTATTGTTATGCCCTCATTTTTAATGAGTTAATGACGGTTAATGAAGGCTGTTAACAGGAAAGACCAATGCTACGTAACGTTTTTTACTTATGGACGGATGATGCATTCTTTTTGTCAAGGGACGAGCTGTGCCAGTTAACGCAAACCAAATGGACGATTGGTGTAATTTAGTCTTTTAACTTTATCTCCATTATATAATTCACTCAAAATTTAAATATTGTTTCGTTTTTGTGTAATTTTTATGTTAGATTGACCTCAACGAAACACCTAAACTTGATTATTATTTTGTGATTATTTGTGTTAGTCATGCATAAAGTTTGTTGGAAGTAGTTAAATTCAAGAGTAGGTGTTTAAAACTCTAGTACAACATGTTAATGCATATATGGATACTCTAAACACATCAATTTTAGAAGATTATAACAATAAAACGTTATCATTTTTATGATCAATATACAACGTGTTAACGCATATATATGAATACTCTAAACACTCCAATCTTAAAAGATTACATAAAATATAAAACAATTTTAAAACGTTAATTATTTTATGATTAATATTAAGTTTGAGTGACTAAATTAAAACACTAATGTTTTGTTAATATTAAGTGACATATTTATTAAGAAAAAAATTGAAACCTAGCTCACTTAATCTGTTTACCCACACCGAAATTACTCAAACATATGAGACCCGATTAGAAACTAACTAGAATAATCAACTCCGATTTTTATCAAATCATATATTTTTTCACCCCCTAACTAGATGTATTAGGTGACATGTTATATAACCTAATTACTCTCAGTCGAGTTAACCCAAACCTAAATTAGTCAAACATATCTAACCCAATAACAACATGTTTAGCATTCAAATTGCCCAATTAACCTGAACAATCGGATCAAGTTGTATCAAGTCAGGTTTTTTTCACACCCCTACCTAGAAGTCCAGATAGGCTAAACCCGACATGGGAAAGGTCGAGTCAAAAAAGTAGGACCTAAAACCCGACCTGGTCTAACAAGCCCAAATGGTTTGGTCCAATCGGGTTTAGCCCATCTTGGAGGGATTTTTGTAAACTATAACCTGGGCCCAAGTTTGGCTTGGCCCAGGCTGCACCTCTCCCCTTCGTTTAGGGATCCCATCAGAAATAAAAAATCACCCACACAAAAATGGAACTACAACAAAACCATAATAAAGAATCGGCAGCGGTAAGACTGTGTTTCTGATTCTTGAATCTTATTTTTTAGTATTTGATTGTAATTGGTATCTCATGTTCTGTTGTAAAACCCATATATAGTGCTTAAGATTATTGATATGGTGGAACATCATTCACTTGATACTGTCTTTAGTTGTGTTATGCCATACATACGCGATGTCGATGACCGCAACTCTCTTTCAATACTTGCACTTCGGGTATATATGAAATTGATTTAAAAAGTAAGGTGATATATGAAATTAATCCATGAAATTTTTGGTAAAACATGTGGGCGGGAGAAACAAATTTTTTTAGAGACGCGGGCAAAACTTTAGAGGGAAACGAAATAAAGCGAAATTTTAGAGGGAATAGTCAAAACTTTAGGCAAAAATGTTTTTTTATGTTATTATGTTGTTTATTGCCAAATAATTAACGAATGCTAATTGATTTGGTAATTGAACTAGTAACTTTAAGGGGGCGTTTGGTTAATATGAGGAGAATGGGTAAGGGTAATGGAATGCAATGAACATTCCCTAATATTTTCATTACCATTGTTGGTAAATATAAAACATGGTGGTGATTGGAGATGGTGGCAACAACTGTTAGGGTGATAGTCAATGGTTGTGATGATAATGAGCGTCGTGGTGGTGTCGGGAGGGTGGTGGTAGCGATAATAGTGGTGCTCAGTGGTGGTGGTGGCATCGGAGAGTGGAGGTGTCGGAAAGTGGTGGAGGCGTTAGGAGGGTCGTGGTAGCGACAATGGTGGTGGTCAGTTGTGGTGGCGGCGTAAGAAAGTGGTGGTGTGGGAGAGTGATGGTGGCGTTAAGAGGGTGGTGATAACGACAATGGTGGTGGTTAGTGGTGGTGGTGGCATCAGAGAGTGGAGGTGTCAGAGAGTGGTGGCGACGTTAGGAGGGTGGTGGCGTCGGAGAGTGGTGGTGGTGTGGGAAAGTGGTGGTGACGTTAAGAGGGTGGTGGTAGCGATAATAGTGGTGGTCACTGGTGGTGGTGGCATAGAGAGTTGTGGTGTCGGAGAGTGGTGGTAGTGTTAGGAGGGTGGTGGTAGCGACAATGGTGGTGGTGGTGTCAGAGAGTGGTCGTGTCGGAGTGTGATGGTGGTGTCGGAGTGTGATGGTGATGTCAGAGGGTTGTGGTGGCGTTAGGATGGTGGTGGTAGAGTGGTAGTGACAATGGTGGTGGTCAGTGGTGGTGGTGGCGTCGGAGTGGTGGTGTCGGAAAGTGGTGGTGGCGTTAGGAGGATGGTGGTAGCGACAATGATGGTGGTCAGTGGTGGTGTTAGTGTCGGAAAGTGGTGGTGGCGTTGGGATGTGGTGGTAGCGACAACGGTGGTGGTCAGTGGTGGTGGTGGCGTCAGGGAGGGGTAGTGTCGGAGAGTGGTGGTGGCGTTAAGAGGGTGGTGATCAGTGGTGGTGGCATTAAGAGGGTGGTGATCAGTGGTGGTGGTGGTGGTCAGTGTTGGTGGTGGCGTCAGAGAGTCGTGGTGACGTTAGGAGTGTGGTGGTAGCGACACTAGTGGTGATCAGTGATGGTGGTGTCGAAAAGTGTTGGTGGCGTTCGGAGGGTGGTGGTAGCGACAATGATGGTGGTCAGCGGTGGTGGTGGTGTCAGAGAGTGGTGGTGGCGTTGGGTGTGTGGTGGTAGCGACAATGGTGGTGGTCAGTAATGGTGGTGGCATTAGGGAGGGGCAGTGTCGGAGAGTGGTGGTGGCGTCAAGAGGGTGGTGATCAGTGGTGGTGGTGGTGGTCAGTGTTGGTGGTGGCGTCGGAGAGTGGTGGTGACGTTAGGAGTGTCGTGGTAGTGACACTGGTGGTGATCACTGATGGTGGTGGTAGGTGAAGACATACATATACATACGTCAATCTATTACCTTGAATCCATTACCCCCCCCCCCCCCCAATTAATAGGGGAATGGTTCATTACCCATTAGTCCGTAATGATTACCTATATTTTCATTAACCAAGCAGTATTGATCATTCCTTTTCCCATTCATTACACTCTAATACCTTTAACCAAGCACACCCTTAGTGATTTGATTGTGTTGATTTAGTGGTTGAACCTGTGAGCCAGCAACTCGATCAAGTTTATACGATGGTCGATCATGTGACCTTCTGACTCATCAAGTTGACCCGGTGACCGAGTTAGTGAACCAGTGACCTGGTGGTCGAACCCATGACCCACTTACTCGACCAGGTTGACCCGGTGACCGAGTTAGTGAACCGCTGAGTGGCTGGGTTGACCTGGTGGTCGAACCCATGACCCACTTACAAGACCACGTTGACCCGGTGATCGAACCTGTGACTAGGTGACTCGACCGGATTACTTTGATGATTAAACTCGTGACCCCATAATATTGAACATGTAAGAAATGTATAATTCAGTTTAAGCAAAACAGGGTCAACTCTTTATATGTAGTATAAGTTTGAGTTTTTAGCGGGGCATTGAGAGCCGACTATTCCTAGGAGGACTTTTATGTTTAAATCACCTATAATCGATGCATGTGAACTTTCGTGGCTACCCCAAGTGTACACACTTAGAGAGGTGAAAATAAACTTATATATAAGTGTTAATGCAATGATGCCTAAAAACGTTACTTGCATTTTTCGGTCTCGCTTTGTTTTGATTACGACAATATGTAAAAACAAGCATTTACGAAAATAATGAAAAACGAATTCTTGAGTTCAAGTATTTTTCATTTCAACCATTATCACTTAAGGTATGAACTAACAAGTAATTATACTAATTAAGTGATCAATGATTTAATCTTTTCTTAAAACTCACTTTTTATTAAGTGTGACAAAGTTTTATTATTAAACTTTCTTTTTAAGAAAATGTTTTATTAAATTAATTATTTAAAAGTTTGAAATTTAAAAATGGCATAGAAAGGATATTTTAATCCCCAGATTCGATCCAACCCACTAAAAGACAAAAGGGAGCGGACTCTACGCCGGCGGTTCCTTATCGATAAGGAACCAGGGGCTCCAATAAGGAACCGCGGGCAGATATAGCCGTTGGATGTTGGTCTTATAAATGGTGGACCATTCTCAGACTTTCAATCCACCTCTTTTGCACATACATTTCCAGATTCTTTCATACTTCTCACTCAAATCCTTGATCATTTGTTTGATTAATACTTGTTTAGAAGTGAATCTTTCTCCTCTCATCTTTTCCTCTCAAGTGAAAAGAGAAGAACACTATCATTCTTGAAGTATTGTGTCTACCTTAAAGATCCATTAAAGATCCAAATTTATTTGTTCATTGTTTTGTCATTATTGTGAAGATCCATGTAGTTGTGTCTGTTTGGAAGTTGTGTATGTATTAGGATTAATACTTAGTCCTCAAAGTATATTGGTGTAGATTGGTCCTAGCTAAGATTAGGGCTCAACTTTTAACTTAGAGTCAGAAATTGATTAAGCGACGTTGTGTACGGTTTCTCCACCTTAAGGAGCTTGTTGATTAGTGAACTCTCGAGTAAGGAGTACTCGAGGAGTGGAGTAGCAACGAGGAGTGAGATTCGTTGCCGAACCACTATAAATCTTTGGTGTTTGGTTTAATCTTTCATTCCCTTATCTTTTTACATTCATTATTCTTTATACTTGTGATTATTAGTTTAGTTGCATTATACATTCATTATTCTTTATACTTGTGATTATTAGTTAGTTGCACTATACCTTGTTCATATTGTGTATAAGAAGGTTTCACATAAATACTCAAGCTTAAGTTTTTGAAAAAGGATTTTTTAAAACCAACCTTTAACAAGTAAATTTAAGAAACTATTCAACCCCCCTTCTAGTTTCTACAATAAGAATAAAGTGAAAA
Source organism: Glebionis coronaria (assembly GCA_025667525.1). NCBI lineage: Eukaryota > Viridiplantae > Streptophyta > Magnoliopsida > Asterales > Asteraceae > Glebionis > Glebionis coronaria. Next base: position 3,152,386 of record CM046880.1, read on the forward strand.
TGAGTCGAGCCGTCCGCGAAAAGCTTAGGCCTCGACTGGCAAAAAAACTCGAACAAACCGACTCTAAATGTTGGAAATTGAAAGTTTGTATACTTTAACCTTTGGACGGTTATCGATTTATAGTATACACCCAGTAAGTCCTTGACCTCCATGGACTCAATACAGTGGTTTTATTGATGGTTGTATCATAAATGGGTAGGAAAGCGTTCATCAGCGGGTAGGTAGTTCATCAGTGGGAACGTGATGACACTGATGAAACACATGCTGATAAACACTTGACTCAACTAGAAATTTTTGTAACCTTCTTTACCGTTTAATGATGGTTTTAAAAGTGACTTAACGACCATGATTATGGTTATGTAACCACTAGGTATTCATGTAGGAAATTATGAGATTAATTGGCCGGTTAATGCTCATACTTCCTTTGATCTTGAGTTACATTCTTATGAATTTAATATCTATAAATAGAGATTACACTTGCATGAGGAGACATACATAAAACATAAACACTTGAATGTGTATGGTTCTTGATTTGTGCCTAAAACAAGAACAAACACTTGGTTTTATCACAATGAGGTATTCGTGTTAACCCAGACATAGGATCGAATAATATTATTTGGAAAGTGATTACACGACTTCAAGTGATATCCGGTAACCATTCTGTGGATTTGCTTTTCGCTAATCCGGTGGTCTAGGTGGGTGGTGGAAGGTGGAAGCCATTGTTGAGTTGAGAGAGAGGAGAGGTTGTGTGTGAAAATAGAAAATGTGTATTAAAACAAGAATGAAAACACAATCAACACCCCTCCTTGGAATCCTAGGAGGGGTATATATAGTCACACACGACCCTTAAACTATACATTGTTCCTAGTCTAGTCTAAGCGTGTGTGACTATGATAACTAATGAGAATTCTTAAATGTCGTCACATAAAGTGAATTTCCAACAATCTTCCCCTATGGGACGACGTGTAGAATTACTTACAATATTCTTCCTAACAAGTACATAATGATTAAGAACAAAAGCTTTCATGAAGCGTCCAATGCTGATGATGTCTTCTGAGGCCTTTGACTTCAAAACGACTCATCTTTAAAGTAACTTGTAGTAGAAATACTGTAACGGTACGAGCTAAGTAATCCATATACTTCTGGTTAAGGAGAAGCTTCTGAATTAACTTCCCCCTAATTCATGCCACATAAACTTAATGTAGAAGCTTTTAGATAGCTTCCCCCTAAACCAACAATCCTCGTAAGCAATTTCAAAGCTTTCAATAATGCTTAGAATGATTAAGCGCACAACGTAATTTAACAAGCAAATCCCATCATATAACATGATAACGTTACTAAGAGGGATTGAAAGTTTGGGGCACACCAAGTAGATCGACAACTTCTCTTCTCACGCTTGAATAATTCTTCTGAATTTTTCTTCCCCCTGAGAGTTCAAGTTATGCATACTAGAAATAATCAAGACATTTCTTCCCCCACATAGATGAAGAAAATAAATCAATCCCAAGTATGAATCTCAAATACTGAAGTAGACACTTTATCCCTTTCATGAAGTTGACATCGTAACACCAGAGTCAATTAAGTCCCAGAAATGCACATGTCTCCTTCCGGAGATGCACCAGAGTCAATTAAGTCCCGGGAATGCATATCTCTCCATATAGGATAATGATGATGAATAATTGCAACAACCAAACTGTTAATGCAATAATGCCTAAAAACGTTACTTGCATTTTTCGGTCTCGCTTTGTTTTGATTACGACAATATGTAAAAACAAGCATTTACGAAAACAAAGAAAAACGAATTCTTGAGTTCAAGTATTTTTCATTTTACCCATTTTCACTTAAGGTATGGATAAACAAGTACTAACCTTAATCAAGTGATCAAGTGATTTAATCTTTTCTTAACACTCACTTTTTATTAAGTGTGACAAGTTTTTATTAAACTTTCTTTTTAAGAAAATGTTTTATTAAATTAATTATTTAAAAATTTGAAAATAGCATATTCTTATTTGGTTAGGAATATTCTATCAGGATATTTTTTAAACCAGATATGACCTCCACCACTAAAGAACAAAAAGGGAGCGGAGTCTAGTCCAGCGGTACCTTAGCTTCTAGGCGGTTCCTTATCGATAAGGTACCGCGGGCTAAGATAAGGTACCGCGGACAGATATAGTCGTTGGCCCTTTGTCCTATAAATAGTGGACCATTCTCAGCTTTTCAACTCACCTCTTTTGCACATCTATTTCCAGATTCAAACTCTCTTCTTTAATCACTCAAATCTTTGATCATTTGTTTGATTACTACTTGTTTAAGAAGTGAATCTTGTTCTTCCATCCCTTCCTCTCCAAGTGCAAAGAGAAGAACACTATCCTTGTGAAGTGTTGAGTCCACCACCAAAGATCCATTGAAGATCTAATTTTATACATTTGTAGTTGTGTCTTAGTTGAGAAGATCCAAGTAGTTGTGTCTATTTGGAAGTTGTGTATGTACTAAGTATAGTTGTGTAGATTGGTCCTAGCTACGATTAGGGCTCGACTTTTAGCTTAGAGTCGGAAACTGGTTAAGCGACGTGTACGGTTTTCTCCACCATAAGGAGCTTGTTGTGTAGTGAACTCTCGAGTAAGGAGTACTCGAGGAGTGGAGTAGGAACGAGGAGTGAGCTTCGTTGCCGAACCACTATAAATCCTTGGCGTTCGGTTTGATCTTTCTTTACCCTTAACTCTTTACATTCTTTATTCTTTGTGCATATATATTTGTTAGTATTAGCTTAGTTACACTATCATTGTTCATATTGTGCATAAGAAGATTTCACATATTTCCTCAAGCCTAAGTTTTTTTTGAAAAAGGATTTTTTGAAAACCACATTTTAACAAGTAAATATAAGAAACTATTCAACCCCCCCCCCCTTCTAGTTTCTACAATTGGTATTAGAGCGGGTTGCTCAAGAATTTTTAAAGTATATTGTATTTTAAAACTTGAATCGATCTATGGATTCCAACAAATACCTAGAAGGGCAATCTATGCAAAGACCACCCCTTTTTGAAACCGATAGTTTTATTTATTGGAAAAATAGATTTGAAACTTATGTGAAATCAAAAGATTTAGATCTTTGGCATGTTATTACCAATGGTGATTTTTTACCCTATCAATTTAATGAAGTTTCTAAAACAAAAGAATTGGTCACTTTTGACAAAGCTGATGATGATACTAAAAAGAAACTTTCAAAAAATAATGAGGCTAAAATGGTGATTTATAATGCTTTACCTAAGAAAGAGCATGAAAGAATTTTTATGTGTGAAACCGCTAAAGATATTTGGAACACTCTTTTAGTAACCCACCAAGGTAATAGCCAAGTCAAAGAAAGCAAAATCGATCTTCTTGTCCAACAATATGAACAATTTGTCATCTTAGAAGATGAAACTATTGATAGTGCATTTGCTAGGTTTAACACCATTATTACTAGTCTAAAAGCACTTGATGAAGGTTTTTCTAGCAAGAACAATGTTAGGAAGTTTCTAAGGGCTTTACATCCAAAGTGGAGAGCAAAATTCACGGCGATTGAAGAATCAAAAGATCTCTCAACTTTATCACTCGATGAACTCATAGGCAACTTGAAGGTTCATGAGATGATAATTTTGAAGGACTCGGAATTAGTGAAAACCAAGAGTGAAAAGAAATCTCTTGCACTTAAATCCAAGAAGGCACAAAGTGACCATGATAGTTCCTCGGAAAGCGATGACGAGGAGTATGCATTGGCGGTGAGAGATTTCAAGAAGTTCTTCAAGAGACGAGGTCAACACGTTAGGCAACCCAACAATGACAAGAAACCATTCTCAAAGAATCGGTTTGCCAAGAACGAAAAAGGTGATAGGAATTGCTTTAGATGTGGTGATCCAAATCACTTCATTGGTGATTGTCCAAAGCCCGCTCGCGATAAGAACCACACGGCGTTCGTTAGTGGCGCTTGGAGCGATAGCGGTGAAGATGATGATGACAACCCCAAAGAGGAGAAATGTCTTATGGCTCACACTTCTAAAGAGGTACATTCCGAAACCGAATATTATAGTTATGATAGCTCCACCTTTGATGATATTAAATTTGAAGGCAAATATGATAGTTTACACAAACTTAGTATTAAATACATAGAAAAGAATAAAACCATAAAATCAACCAAAACTAAGCTTGAAAATGAGATCAATGAACTTAGGGAGAAATTGGCAATACTTGAGAAAAACAAAGAAGTGGATTTAGTTTGCTTAAGTTGTGAAAAACTTAGATTAGAGAATGAAGATCTCAAGAGCACCTCCATTAAATTGGAAAAGTTCATGAAAGGTACTAGTGTTCTTGATGATATGTTAAACAAACAAGTTCATTCTAAGGAAAGACTTGGTCTTGGTTTTAACTCAAATGAAGCCTCAACTAGTGAACCTAAACAAGTCAGATTTTCACAAAAATCACACACTGTACGCGGTCCCAGATTGTATGGGGCGGTTCCTTATCACTATGGAACCGCCGCCATAGATAAGGTACCGCGGCCAGAGAATGATTTTGGTGAAAATCCTGAACTTTCTGAAAAGTCTAAGTTAGATGAAAAACCAAAGCATCTTATTGTTAATAAAGTAAAATTACCCATACTTGACGACAATGCTATTGCTAAGTTCTACAAGCCATTAAGTAAACCTCTCATGGGAAATATAAGTTTATTAAGACCATCTTATACTCCACCTAGAATACGGAATGAGTTTAAGCCTAGAAGTAGAACGACAACGCCTAGAAGAGATAATCAAAACAATTCACGATCTAGAAGTAAAACCCCAACACCTAGAAGAAATGATCATAACGCTAAACCTAGATCAAATACACCCAGGAGAAATAACAAACAACAAAATGGTTATATGAATCACTATCCTCCTCCATTTTGTTCTCCATGGGGAACCCCTCCTTCATTCATGCATCCCAACCAAATGCAAGGGATGTTTGGAACTAACAATTTAGACCCATGAGATATTGGGGACCAAATGTTTGATCTTGTGTGTTGTTACCTAGATATGCTTGGGACATGATTTGGAGCCCGACGAGTGGATTAAGGATAGTGGATGTTCTAAACACATGACGGGTAATCAAAGTTTGTTCTCGCATTACAAAGCATATGATGGAGGTAACGTCACATTTGCAAGTAGTCTACGTGGTAATATCATTGGCAAAGGTACGGTCTCTCTTGACTCTATGACCATTGAAAATGTTGAGCATGTAGATAACTTAGGGTTTAACCTTTTAAGTATAGGTCAAATTTGTGATAATAAGTGTAAGGTCATCTTTTCGGAACATGACAGTGAAATCGTAAAAGATGGAAAAGTCATTGGAAAAGGTGTTAGAAAGCATGGGCTTTATGTTATGAAGGTCAATAAGAAGTCAAAAGACAACATATGTCTTGCGACTATAGATGATAGTTCTACTCTTTGACATAGGAGATTAGGTCACGCTAATATGCGTTTAATTCAATCTTTAGTCTCTAAGGAGTTGGTAAGACACCTCCCCAAGATGAAGTTTGATATTCACTTTTGTGATGCTTGCAAAATTGGAAAGCAAGTTCACTCAAGTCACAAAGCCAAGAATTTGGTTTCGACCTCTCGGTGCTTAGAGCTCCTACATATGGATCTTTTTGGACCTTCCGCCATATGGAGTTATGGAGGTAACCTTTATACCCTAGTTATAGTTGATGACTATTCTAGATTCACTTGGACTAGATTTTTGGCATCTAAGAATGAAGCTTTCGATCATTTCGAAATCTTTAGTCGAAGAATTCAAAATCAACTAGGATGTCCAATTGTCTCTATTAGGACGGATCATGGTAGGGAATTTGATAATGAAGTGCAATTTGGTGCCTTTTGTGAAGCTCATGGTATTACCTATAACTTCTCGGCTCCTCGCACTCCACAATCAAATGGGGTAGTTGAAAGGAAGAATAGTACTCTCCAAGAGATGAGTAGGACGATGTTAAACGAGCAATCCTTGCCTCAAAAGTTTTGGTGCAATGCCGTGGACACATCGACTTATATTCTCAACCGAATTCTTATTCGACCTTTCCTAGGAAAGACCCCCTATGAGATTCTTAAAGGTAAGAAACCCTCATTAGAATACTTTAGGGTGTTTGGAAGCAAGTGCTTTATCCTCAGCACCAAAGACTACCTTACCAAGTTTGACCCAAAGTCTTACAAAGGTATCCTTTTAGGTTATTCCCAAACTAGCAAAGCCTACATAGTCCTAAATAGAACCTCGGGGGTTATTGAAGAATCACTCAACGTAACCTTTGATGAAACCCCTCCTTCACCCAAGACACCACCATTGATTGATGATGACTTGGATGAATTAAAAGTAGTTAAAGCCAAAGAGGTTAGAAAAATAGGAGTTGAAGACCTTAGTGTTGAAAAGGAAGTAAACATTAAGGAATCTAGGGATCATACTCTCAATAATGTCATTGGTGACTTAAATCAAAGGACCCTAAGATCTCAAGTCCAAAAACAAAGCAACTTCTTTTGTTTTGTCTCCTTAATTGAACCAAAGAATATTAAAGAAGCTTTGACGGATGAGAGCTGGGTCATTGCGATGCAAGAAGAATTGAATCAATTCGTTGCCAATGATGTTTGGGAACTTGTTCCTCCACCTAGAAGTTCTACCATTATAGGAACCAAATGGGTATATAGGAATAAGTTAGATGAGAATGGTGTTGTGTCTCGTAACAAAGCTAGACTTGTAGCACAAGGCTATAATCAACAAGAAGGGATTGATTATGACGAGACATATGCACCAGTAGCTAGATTAGAATCCATTAGAATCCTTTTAGCCTACGCTTGTGCCTTAGATTTTAAGCTTCAACAAATGGATGTAAAGAGTGCATTTCTTAACGGTTTGATCAATGAGGAGGTATATGTGGCTCAACCTCTCGGCTTCATTGATTTTGAGAAACCGGATCATGTTTACAAGCTTAAGAAAGCACTTTATGGACTCAAACAAGCACCCAAAGCTTGGTATGATAGACTTAAAGCATTTCTTGTTAAACATGAGTATACCATGGTAATGGTAGACAATACACTCTTTACAAAGAAGAAAAGTCCTCACCTCATAATCGTACAAATATATGTTGATGACATTATATTTGGCTCAACTTGTCAAGAATTGTGTGATGACTTTGCCAAAATCATGCATGATGAGTTTGAAATGAGTATGATGGGAGAACTTAACTTCTTTTTAGGACTCCAAATTAAACAAATGGACGATGGTATCTTCTTTAGTCAATCTAAGTACGCTAAAGAAATGCTAAAGAAATTTGGATTAGAAGAATCTAGACCAATGAAGACCCCTATGGCCTCGGATACTAGACTCACCGTAGATGATGATTGTGAGTCGATAGACAACACCAAATATAGAGGTATGATTGGTAGTTTGTTGTACCTAACGGCAAGTCGACCGGATATCATGTTTAGTGTTTGCCTTTGTGCTCGCTTCCAAAAGGCTCCCAAAACCTCTCACCTTGAAGCGGTCTAGCGTATCTTCCGATACATTAAAGGCACTATACATTTAGGATTATGGTATCCTAAAGGGACCGGCGTAGAAACCATTGTCTACGCGGACTCGGATCATGCGGGAGACTATGTGGACCGGAAAAGCACTAGTGGAGTTTGTACCTTCATGGGTTGTTGTTTAACTTCTTGGTTCTCCAAGAAACAAACCGCTCTTGCAATATCCACCACGGAAGCCGAGTATGTGAGTGCCGGAAAAGCATGCCAACAAGCTCTATGGATGAAGCAAGCGCTTGTTGATTACGAGATTTCTCTTGATGATGTTCCCATCATGTGCGATAATAAAGGCGCTATAGACCTTAGCAAGAATCCCGTGCAACATTCGCGAACCAAACACATAGAAATTCGACACCATTTCCTTAGGGATAATGTTCAAAAGGGGAACATTTCAATTGAGAAGGTACCCTCCGAGGACAACTTAGCCGGCATCTTCACTAAGCCACTTAAGATGGAACCTTTTAATTACCTGCGTCTAGGTCTAGGATTAATGGAACATCTACCTTAATTTCTTTTATTCTTGTGTGTCTTCTTGTACCACTTTGAGTCATTGAGTCTTCCAAACTCTTTTTGAAAAAACCTTCTCTTCTCCTTTTCAAAATTCTCAAAGTCTCTTTCGAAAATGGTTGAGAAATTCGTTTGACATTGTTAATTCAATCTAAAAACGATTTTTCATAGATTCTCGCTATTATCTAGAGCTTACATAATTCATATGTATGATTCTCTCAAACATAGCAAGAACAAGATAGAATCATGGAGGATCATTGTGTCATGACTTAAGGTATTGTCTTACACACCTCCTACATCGATTTTTAATCCATGTATTTTGGTCAAATCTCTATTTGGTAAGTTTGCATATGTTTTCTTTGTCTATCTTTGCTTTTAAGCATATCCCTATCATAAGTTAGACTAGAAAAATAAGATTTGCTGAAAAATCTTCCTCCAAACACCAAACACTGCCTCTGCAGGCGGTTCCATATGTGAACCGCGGTACCTTATTAATAAGGTACCGCCAGCCTAGATAAGGAACCGCCTATAGTGCCTTCTTTTTTCGGGTTTTTGTTTGAAACTCCAGATTTGCTCCAACATTTTTGAGAATCTTTGTTTCAAACCCTTTGACCACCCCAAAAATACCCTAAGCCTTCCCTATTTAAACCATAAGCATTTTGCCATACTTCACACCTCAAAATGTCTTACTCTCCAAATGAAAGCCTTGAATCTCCTCCATTTTCTCCAATTGCTTTCAATCCCAAATCACTCAAAAACCATCACAATCCAAACCTACCCAAGAACACTTTTAATCACATCTCTCCTACCAAGAATGTTGATTGTGGAACATCTTTTCTTCCACCACCACCCTTTAGTGTTCTTCCTCCTTCTCATGATAATGTCATGCACCATGGAACATATTGTCATTGTTGTCAATATCAACATCTTGCTATGGCACACATCTATGAGGAGTTGAGCTACATCAAGAGTCTCTTAATCAAGTCCCCTCTTCACTATGATTATGAGATCTCCAACAAGCCACCACCACCACCCTCCGCCATTACCTTGTCTTTCATATAAGCATTGGTTGCTTATCCACAAGACACCAAATTCAAGCAAATCTTAGAATTCTATAATAACTAGGATTAGATTTATGCTTTTGGCTTGTTTCTTTTTCCATACATCTCTGTATGATGTTTTCTTTTAGTAACCTATCTTGGATCTTTGTCTTTTTGTTTTCTTCTCTTTTTTATTTTTTGTGACCTATTGCTATATATTGTTGGTTGTTTATTTTGTTCAACTAACCCTTCTATGTAGCTTGTCACCATATCTCGATTCCTCGGTGCCCCAAGCTAGGGGGAGTAAGCACCAAGGGGGAGTCTTTGCAAAGTCCGTCTCTTCAACACCGACTTGTGCAACCTTTTTGCTTCGACAAACGGGGAGAAATGAATAAACTCGTCTTCAAAAATCTTGTTTTTTGTGTGATTGAGTTTATGTATTGTCGGAATCAAAAAGGGGGAGATTGTTAATGCAATAATGCCTAAAAACGTTACTTGCATTTTTCGGTCTCGCTTTGTTTTGATTACGACAATATGTAAAAACAAGCATTTACGAAAACAACGGAAAACGAATTCTTGAGTTCAAGTATTTTTCATTTTACCCATTTTCACTTAAGGTATGGATAAACAAGTACTAACCTTAATAAAGTGAGCAAGTGATTTAATCTTTTCTTAAAACTCACTTTTTATTAAGTGTGACAAGTTTTTATTAAACTTTCTTTTTAAGAAAATGTTTTATTAAATTAATTATTTGAAAATTTGAAAATAGCATATTCTTATTTGGTTAGGAATATTCTATCAGGATATTTTTTAAACCAGATATGACCTCCACCACTAAAGGACAAAAAGGGAGCGGAGTCTAGTCCAGCGGTACCTTAGCTCCTAGGCGGTTCCTTATCGATAAGGTACCGCGGGCTAAGATAAGGTACCGCGGGCAGATATAGCCGTTGGCCCTTTTTCCTATAAATAGTGGACCATTCTCAGCTTTTCAACTCACCTCTTTTGCACATCTATTTCTAGATTCAAACTCTCTTCTTTAATCACTCAAATCTTTGATCATTTGTTTGATTACTACTTGTTTAAGAAGTGAATCTTGTTCTTCCATCCCTTCCTCTCCAAGTGCAAAGAGAAGAACACTATCCTTGTGAAGTGTTGAGTCCACCACCAAAGATCCATTGAAGATCTAATTTTATACATTTGTACTTGTGTCTTAGTTGAGAAGATCCAAGTAGTTATGTCTTTTTGGATGTTGTGTATGTACTAAGTATAGTTGTGTAGATTGGTCCTAGCTACGATTAGGGCTCGACTTTTAGCTTAGAGTCGGAAATTGGTTAAGCGACGTGTACGGTTTTCTCTACCATAAGGAGCTTGTTGTGTAGTGAACTCTCGAGTAAGGAGTACTCGAGGAGTGGAGTAGGAACGAGGAGTGAGCTTCGTTGCCGAACCACTATAAATCCTTGGCGTTCGGTTTGATCTTTCTTTACCCTTATCTCTTTACATTCTTTATTCTTTGTGCATATATATTTGTTAGTATTAGCTTAGTTACACTATCATTGTTCATATTGTGCATAAGAACATTTCACATATTTCCTCAAGCCTAAGTTTTTTTTGAAAAAGGATTTTTTGAAAACCACATTTTAACAAGTAAATATAAGAAACTATTCAACCCCCCTTCTAGTTTCTACACAAATAATTAAACATCGAATCAGTAGTGTACCGTTTAGAGATTGATAACGCCACGAGTTAAAAGCTGATTTTCTCTGCGGCTATGACAAATGTCATCCCGAAATGTCTTCAAATCAAAAGAAGGTATGAAGTTCATCACGTGTACTCGTTGTGCGTTCAATGTGTCTTCTTCTTCCCCCTTGATGGTTTCGAAACTCGGAACCATCAATAAATCGTACGCACATGTACCTGAAAACTCGTGAGAATAATAAATAAGCTGAATTATATATTTTGTGAGAATCAACTGTTGATCGAAAATCTCTACTCATAAACTCTCCATGGCCATCTTTATCAACCCCCTTGTAGGCAATTTGAAGTGACCACTGTTAGAATAAACCGGATACATCAAACTTGAAACTGAATAAGAATCCTTCGATCTTGTGACTTAAGCTTGCACTATTGTTGAATGAGGAATGGTGGAGAAATCTTTAAGTACTCAATGCATCACTTAAGAAGTCTATAAGCACAACACCTCTTGAAATCATCCACGTCGACTAAGCGCGTGACACTGAGTACAACAATGTAACCCCTTTAAGTGATAGTTATCCGAGTCATCAACCAACCACCCCGAACCCGAAAACTAGATAAACAAGTCTTCATTCTAAGATTAAGCACGAGCAAGTTATCTTTCAAAGATAAAATAAATACACGCCTTCGAAAGATCCGTCTTCAACTTCACATAATTAATACCCGATCCAAAAAAAATCCGTAGCCACAAAAAATATAGCCTATTTTTTTCTTTTGGTCTCGTCAAAATAATTCTTGTCATTTTGTCTCGTCATATTGTCTCGTCAAAACATTACCCATAAAATAATTTATACAAAAATAGCCGAAACCAATTTTGTACAAATGTTTTGACATTAAAACAAGGAATTCGTCCAACTAAAATAGCCTATGTTTTATAAGATTTCACTCGGCCCACCAATTTGCCATACTACAATGAACGGCAGCCCAACAACAGATGTTACTAACATGATTGAGCGTGGCAAATATTCCTTGTTCAATATTCGGATATAACACAATTTAACCCATGTGATAACTCAGTCCAAAATAATAAGCAATCCAAGAAAAATTGCTCAAAGTCTCGGCCCCATAATTTGGTTACACCCGGCATAAACATTTGGATGAAAATATAAAGTGATATCCCAAATAATTAGGTGACTCTAACCCTAATTACAACATAGGAATCTCCGTCCCATCCTTTTCTCTCCCCATCTCAGCCACCAAATTCAAAACTCCATCTCCATTTGTGAGACCCCAAAATCTGACATGGAACAACTAGGCAACGAGGGGGTAACACGTCATAGTACAAGAAACAATGAATTACATTTCATAAAAAGCTGACGAAATAAAAACATGTACAGTACATCATAAAAGGTCATAGTTTTTAAACATAGGTCCCAGAGTTTTAAAAGCGTAAGATTATATTATTTTGTCTCGATTTATAACAATAAGTTTCCCAAAAGATTGAATAAACTTCTGATAGTTTATATAAAACAAATCTTTCAAAAGCATCACAGAAATCTCCAAGCTGCGATAATATCCTGCGGGCTCCCATCCAAGCAAAGCTAAGTAATAATACCTGAGATTAAACATGTAAAATCTTCAACATAAAGTTGAGTGAAATTCATAGGTTTAGTAATAAGGATGTGGAACACAAGCATTCATTTGTAAAACAAGTAGTATGGAGTATGGTTATGATCATTAACCATAGTCCGAAACATTATTATTGCTGTTTAGTTCATGAACCGAAGCTTAACTCAGTGTAAGTTCCTCTAGTCAATATTCAGCCTAAATACTCAAGTGAATAAACAAATATTAGTGCGTCAAGGTAATCGGGACGGGGATAGTCAATCCCGATGGATCCACCCACAACATTCGCGCTTGGTAGCAGGATTAATTAACGGTTCATGATCAATAAGAGGTAACTTAAGGCTAAAGACTAAAAGCAATAATATCAATGAAAATCAGTTGGAAATCCTCAAGTTCTGGAAAGCATACAATTTCTGGATAGCATACAAGTTGAGGATAGCACACAGTTGTTAAATGGTTGTGTTCCACCATGTAAAATCTCACCCCGCGTTAAGAAACCATGTACAAGTAAAAGGGGCTATGAACTCACCTTAGCAACGAGGTAAGTCAATCACGGTACTCAGCAACTGAGTAGAAACAATGTAGTGAGACGATCACCGACGATATGGATGCCCAGGGAAACACGAAAACCGCAACCTATCACAATAAGGCGCGCGTTAAGACTCAAACTCGAATATTGATATATATACCAAATATAATATGACTCAAATTTTTTCAAAGTATACACGTTTCAAAACAAGTGACACGAACCAAATGATACATTTATCCAACGTTACACGTTAAAACACTTGAACACTTGAAAATGACCCGTTATACGATGCCAAGTCAACGCAAGTCAAACTATCCTTTAACCTTACTTGGACCAGTAGCTAAGTCATTTATATAATGACTAAGCACTTGAGTAAGTCACCATGTCCGATGGTGAACACTCAAACTCACGCAACACAAGCATTGAACTAAGTGTCTAGAATAAAAATCAGCAAGTACACCCCAAATGTACACACCGGTCTACCCTATCTAGACATGTCCGTTTTGCATGAAAATTGGTGTCAAGGTCACTTATAACCTGTATAAGACCTCACCAAAATTTGAGCCAAAGTTCACACTTTAAAATCCATCAGCTCGACACTTTACTCGACTCCAAATTTTAGGACAGATTTGTACACATGTTTTGTAACACCGTTTTGACCGCTTTAAAAGTACAAACTCGACAATCCGACTTTTGAAACCACTACTAGGCTCATCAAACTCAGTTTGTAAGCTTTGAAAATCAGTAGTATCAACTATCTAACCAAGCCTAAAGTCCCCGAGAGTCGACCCAAAATCAGCCACAATTTCGGATTGTGCCGACTTGCGTCTCCCGGTACAAGAAAACTAAAACTAGCATAACTTTTGACTCGTAATGACTTAGAAGCTCTATCTTATACCAAAACGACCGTCTCGGAAAACTCTATAACAATATCAAATAATATTAGTCTTTCACAGACCTTTAACCCACGAAAATTCAGTTAAAGACCTGCTGTCCCAAATTACCTTTTTAGAAAACAATTCAAATCCATTTTTCAACCAAATCCACTCATTCCCATACCTCTAAGATCACTATACTATCATTCCTATCAACCAAACACTCCTAAAAACATTTGTATGCAAAATATAACAAAATCAAATATTAAAAACAAGACTTTTAAGGATCAAAACATGATAATCTTACCAAAAATAACACATGCAAGATGATTTAAACATAATCCCACCATGAAATCATAAGTTTATAAAAACTTGATGCATGTGTACAAATTTAGTATCATTGGAATCACCATTGAATTTTAGGAATGGGTCTTGTTTTAGTTTAGCTAAATTCATGGTGGATGATGATGTTTTGGTGGTGTTTGTGTGGTGGTGGTGACAGCAAAAGTGAGAGGGGAGGGAGAGAAATTCTTTTGGTGTGTGTTTTATGAATAAAGTAGAAGAAAAATGGCTATTTATATGGTGGTTTAAGTGGAGGGACCTATCTTGCCAATTTTTAAACTTGTGGACTTAAAAACAATTAAAAGTTTTAAAGGGTAGAAAATGTCTATTAGTAGATCTTGAAAATATTTACGGGGCTCGGGTTTCGTAAAAATACCTTTCAAAAGTTACAATGCATCGTAAAAATGATTATATGACTTCCCGACACGACTTAATACGTAATTAAAACGAAATCGTCGAAAACATTAATTATCGAAACAATCGATAAATAAACGTAATATTTTGGGCATCCGTCGGTATCGCGATCACTAGGAATTCTCGTTGTACATTGTTTTTGAATAAACTCGTTGTAAAACGCACGCGGGTGATTTTAAATCAAAAACTTTGATTTAAATTAAATATGGAAAAATAAAATAAAAATTTTATAATTCCATATGAAGCATTGTCAATGAACAAAATTATACTTAAAAGTATAATTTAAAAATTTCAGGATTACATATAAAGTATTCAAAAAAACGTAATACGTTGGAAAATTTAAAAAGCACGAATAAAAAGAATAAAATAATGCTGGGAAAGTACGAGTTCTCACAGTCTTCCCCCCTAAAGGAACTCTGGTCCTCAGAGTTCTCCTGAAAACAGTAGAAGATGCAAACAAGAGGAGGTACAAAGTGTAGAACAAAATCGTTGCTTCCCAGGTAATTTCCGTACCACGACGAATCTTAACGGTTAGAATTCACTACGCTTCAGTTTCTTAACTCCTTTTCGTATAACTTTTCAGTCTTGGATTAGGATAACGATCTTTCAATACGGAGATACATCGAGAGATAGAGTTGTTGGAAATACGTGCGATAAACTAACAAGAATGAACACAAGAATCGATTAAACAGGCAAAGTGCGATAAAATGAACCAAGATTGTAAATCAACAAGGGGTCGCAAATCGTGCAACTGTAAAATGTGACAATCTTAAAATGTAAGAATCTAGTCACAAGCGAAATAGAAGGGAAAAATGAATAGCATGTGATTATTTAAAATACAAGCTGTCAAAATCAGTTGTCTAGGATTTTGGTATTACTTTAAAACCTAGTTTTAAATATTTTCTTGATTAAAAGAAAATTTTTACAAGGTGTAGTGATTTAAAATCAAACTCTATATAAAATGAGTGGGTAAACAGTTGTCAAATCTTTTTCTTGATCAGGATTTCAAGGTAAAAGTAACTTAGTTCAAATAATTATCCTGCTTGATTTAAGAACTTTTGGATGTCTGCATGAAATTATCGTTAAAACCTCAGGTTTATAGTTACCATTAGAAAATCAGGTTTTTCCAAGTTATTTAGAATCACTGTTAGAAATTATAAATTAATTTAATAATTTCATTATACTGACAGTAAAAAAAAGAGGATGTATAGATCCTGTACTTAACTTGAAACAGTTATTTTGGTAATTTAAACATTTGATAAAATGTATATAACGTTCTTAAAAATTAGTAATAATTTTTTTTTACAAATTCAAGAAAGTGTTTAAGGTATCAAAGGATAAACACGTAACATTTTCTGGTTTCAAAAGGTGACAAGACAGCAACAAATATGAAACGAATGACGATCAACAATTTGTGAGCGAGCGATAACACAAGGGAATAAAACAAAAATCGTATCAATTCTAAACAAACGTAATAGAATAGATGCATCGATGATAAGGACAATAAGAAACAAGGATTATAGCAAGATTAATTCACGAGTGCGGTTGGCGTCACCAATAACGGCTTATTAAGTTCTCGGTGGTCGAAATACGATCGAAAGGGAAAAGCCACACAACGAATTTTCGAATCAAAGAAAATTCTTAAGGAGTCACTTGAGAGGAATTCCAGTAAAATGAACAACATTAGCAATGAAAGGCGAAATCAACGCATGATTCACACGAATGAATTTCAAGACGATGAAGTCTAACACACATAATGACAGTTACACGAAATCATCGTTCACGTCCAGCCATAAATCATTAATCGCGTCCAGTAATGTTTCGTAGTTCTACCAAGATAAATAGAGAAGGTCGATCGATGAAGGAGCATAACAACGTTGAAACTTTCAAGTCGGGTATCAATAGTAAGAATTTAGGCAAATGGTAACGAAAATGGTATCATGAGGAGGATGAGGTAACAAGTAAAACAAAGGTCGTTGAGTATGGAAATATGTGCTTGAGCCATGTACTTTGTTCAAGAAAAGATAAGGGTTCATATGTGTATGTTGCGAACTGTTGATACTCGCATAAGAAGTAAAAGTTTTCTAAACTTTATTTTATCAAACTTTTTAAGGAACATAATTAAAAAGTTGATTCTTGGTTAAGTATTTAAGGTGAATAATATTCGGCCTTGCATGGCTCCTTCTAAATTAGGCATAGGTGATCAGGCCATGCATAATTTAGGACTAGCAATGCGATGCTCAGCTTCGTCAAACCAGTATTACATATCATATAATTTAAAATATGTATATAATAGCATTTGTAAAAACAGGAATCAAAATATTTCGCCACTAAGTTATTGGCTACATATTTAAATCAACCATTTTATTGTTACAAGAATTCTTAACAAGACTAATGTAAAACAATTGGTGAGAATACATTGTAAAATTAATATAAATTAATTTTATAAGATAGCATTCAATTATTTAAGAAAGCCCAAATGAAACCTTTTGTAAAATGATTCGCAAACAAGACCAGTTTGAGTTATATGGTAACATGACAATAGTTTATAAAGTATCGAGTGGGTTACAAGAGGGAAATAAGGAGTAGTTCAAGTCAGTCAATGAAATGGCTACAAGGTGATAATGTTTCAAGAGGTTTAGCCGAAATCGTCATGAGGTACGTGTCAAGATGGTAACGAAGGATACGAAAGCAAGAACTTCAACCTCGGTCCAAATCAGTAGTACTATAGAAGCAAACAAAGACAATGTAGAATGACAAATAAGTCATAAATAAAAGAAAGGAATAAGGAATCCGCATGTGCACATCGTAATTTATTTGACAAAAATACACTTTTAAGAAAGTAGGGTGTCAGTTAACAAATAGTACAATCACTCCAAAAAGTTTCAATATTAGGAAGTTCCCGAATTTCAGAAGTTCAAGATCTATGTATATGTATGACCGAACTCAATTTACTGTTTGTAAACGTTTTCAAACGCAATCAATGTTTCATGGTTGTAAAGTATTATTAGTTAAAATTTTACAAGCTCACACGAACTTAAAATACTTCAATCTATATTTTTTAAATTTTATCAGTTTTGTCTTTTGGGTTTGACTAGACCAATTAACTCATTAAACAATATTCTAAGACTCAAAGTCTAATGCATTTTGATGTAAAACAATGTTTTGAACAACTTTCTAGTTTTACCTGAGACTTGAAACGGAATAAAAATGGACGAAAATGCCCTTGCATTAAATCTGTCAGCAAAATGATATTTTAGAATTATTCAGAAATAAGTTCTTAAATTTTACAATCTCAAATGAGCGTAACTTGCTCGATTTTAAAGTTACTGGTCAAATTTTATGTCCTAAACGGACGTCTCAACAAGTAGAAATATATATTTTTATGTCTAATGTTATAAAAATATTTTCTCGATACTGTTAAATTCCTTGTAAAGTTTCTGTACAAAGTATATTTTTTTTTCGACACAACTTGAAATTAAATCCAATTTCATAATAACCCAGAATTAATGTACACACAAGACTTGTGGATTCCACAAAGACGAAAGAAGATAAACTGTATAGTTAGTCATGTAAATAAAACACAGTTTGGAAATGGTTCAAGAATGCCAACGGTAATTTGAGAGATAAAAAATGACGCATATCATCCGTGTCTTCGGCTACAAGATGCAATTCAGGAAGGTCTCCTTGCAACGTGATTTTCCAAAATCACAAGACATACCGAGAAAGAAACAAAATATTAACAAGTCACACTCCTGAGGCGAGGAGGTTTAATGAAAAAGGGGAGGATACAAGTAGGATCGTATTCCAAACAATCGTCACATAATACATTGTAGAAACTAGAAGGGGGGGGGGGGGGGGGGGGGGGGTTGAATAGTTTCTCTTCGATTGGCAACCAAATTAAAATTACTTTCAATTTGGTTTGTATCAAAAGTATCTTTTGTTTGAAGCTAAGTTGCATAATGATTAGGTTCAATTCAAATGCACTAGCAAAGATAATAGGTAAGTGTAATGATAATGAAATAAGTAAAGAGTAAGGAAGGAGACAACCTAGTGGGAAGACACCAAGATTTATAGTGGTTCGACAACGAGGCTCTATCCTCGTTTCTACTCCACTCCTCGAGTACACCTACTCGAGATTTCCACTATATCCACAAGCTCCCTTCTCGGCGGAGTAAAACTTACATCGTTGCTTACATTATTTTTCGACACTAAGCTAAATGTCGAGACCTAATCTTTAGCTAGGACCAATCTACACAACGTTGCCTACTTCACAATTTAACGACACAAGGCTAGATGTCGAGTTCTAATCTTAAGGTAGAACCAATCTTCACGACGTTGCCTACTTCACTATTTTACGACACAAGGCTAGATGTCGAGTTCTAATCCAAAGCTAGAACCAATCTTCATGACTCTTCACTTTGAAGCTAAGTGAGAACTTCACACAACACAACTACTAATCACTTTCAAGTTTAGTGAGAACTCACAAAACACAACCACATCACTTTATAGTTTAGTGAGAACTACTAATCAAATCTATTACAACTCAACTAGACTTATCCAAGTACACACATGTAGCTTGGATTTACACAACACAAATCTAAGCAAACACATATGCAATGGATGTACACAACAAATCCAAGTATTCATAAATAACTTGGATGAACACAACTAGTCCAAGTATTCATAAATACAATGGATTGACATAAAACAAAAAGGGTATCATGATGAATATGACTAGCTCATAGATTCATCTTTATCACAACACTAGTGAGTGAGTGATCTTCTCATTGGACAAGGTAAAGGAGGGGATCAAGAGGATAATCATATGTAAACATCCTTAACACTTTAAGTGATCATTTACTAATGATTATGCTATAGAAAAGAGAAAGGGGGCTGAGAAAAACGTCCAAGAGGCTTGTTGGAAAATGAGATTTGACCCACTATTTAAAGGAGACAAAGTATAACGGATATATAACGGCTATCTGGGCGCGGTACCTTATCTAGCCCGACGGTTCCATATCGCTAAGGAACCGCCTAGCTACTTAAGGTTCCGCCCCTAGAGTACGCTCTGTTTTTTGTCTTTTAGTGGGGTAGGAATATCTGAGGTATTTGAAGCCTTCAAAGGATATTCTAACAGCATTTGGAATATGCTATTTTCAATTTTTCATTTTCCATTTTAATAAAACATTTTCTAAAAAAGAAAGTTTATTAAAAAGTCTTTTGTCATATTAACAAAAGTGAGTTTTAAGAATAATCATTTTGATGATCACTAAGTATGATTAAGAAAGATTAGTGATATGATTATTACCTTGATGATAGTGTTAGTTAAATAATTCGTTTTTATGTTTTACACTAAATGTGTTGTATAGTTTGTTGTGATCAAAACTAAGAAAGATTAGTTGACACTAATAATGTTTTTAGGCATCACTTGCATTAACAATCTCCCCCTTTTTTATTACGACAAACTATAAACTCATTTGCATAGAAACACAAAAGAACGAATTATTAACGAGTTTATCACTATCATTTCTCCCCCTTTGTCGTAGCAAAAAGGTTAGCACAAGTCTTTGAAGAACATCGAACTTTGCTAGTAGCTCCCCCTTGGTGGTTGCTCCCCTTGCTTGGGGCACCAAGTATATGAGCTAAGGTGACATGCTACACAAAGGTTAGTAGAAAGGAAAGAAACACCAATGTGTATATGATCACTACCTACTAAGTAACTTGAGAGGGAGAGAGAGAAGAAATCTCGAATTAGAAGCAAGTATTTTGCTAAGTTTGTCCAAAAAGGTAATTGACAAAATCAAACTTCAATCCAATGAAGATGATAAGCTTGTAAATGGGTTAAAGTTTAGAATTGATGGAATCACCCATAAGCAATTGTAAAAATTAACCATGATCAACTCAAAATAGAACTAAAGGGATAACACACAAAGGTTACATAATAGAAAAGACACAACAAAGTAGATAGTCATACACACAATATGAGTATCTAAAGCAAAAGATATGGAAAATAAACCACAAAGCATAAGCTATTCTAATAGTGATAATTTTCCAAGATTGCTAGAAAATAAAAGACTCTAAAGCAACTAAAGTAATAAAGACTCCAAGAGTAGTTAGTCCTTTAGTTGGAAACATAAGACGACGATGCATCATTCGAAGTTTTGTCCACGGGAATGAAAACTTGAATAGGAGGTCGAGTGAGGAGGAATTCAAGAAAATTTAACTTCTCATACACATGAGCAAGTTCAATTTGTTGAAATCGACAACAAGCACACGAGGATCCATGATGCAACACAAAATCGGTTGATGGGGGTATGGCATCAAACCTAGGGTTTGGTGGTGGAGGGGTAATGGGTTTGGAAATGTTTTCACAATGCCTTGTGAGGTTTGGTAAGGTTGAAAGATCATTGAGTTGAGGGGTATTGAAGGATTGTGGTGGTGGGGGACATTTTTTTTAGCTCCGGTGATGAGGTTAATGGTATAAGTCTCATTCCAATACTTGATTGGAGAGAAGGTAGGGTTTTTGGGTGGTTTGGAAGAAGATGGTTCATTCTTCTTGATCCAAATAGGTCGAACCGAGATTTTCGGTTTCTTTGAAAGCTTAGATGAGGAAGCTTTGGGTGAGTGAGGTTGTGACAATGAAATTTCAAGGTTATGAAAGGATGAGTTAGGCATTGTTAAGGTGTGAGAACAAAATCTCAAGATTGGGAAGGTGTGAGAATGAAATCTCAAGGTTGGGAAAGTGTGAGAATGAAATCTCAAGGTTGGGGTATAAGTAGAATGTAATCAAGGTGAGAATTTGAATACAAAAAATGGAGTGTCAAGGAATGTTTAGTCAATTTGAGTAAACAAGGAATCTTGACAGGGTATAGGTTTTTAAAAGTTTTGACCAAAAAATCGTCAAAAATTGATTTCTGTCGGCGGTACCTTAAAGGGACCGGCGGTTCCTTATCACATAAGGAACCGCGCGACTTTTAGTGAGCCGCATCCAGTGGACATGAAACCATGTTTTTCCAGGGTTTTGGGAAAAACTAAGACTTTTTTAAAAAGTTGCAAATCTTGGAATTTTACCTCTATTAGCACCAAATTATGCTAGGGTTGCATAAAGCAACACATTCACAAAGAATGTCTTGACAAAGGGTGACAAAATATTTGAATATCATTTTGAACCAATTTTAGTCAAGTTTTTAGAGGTTGTGATAGATTTAGGTTCAATTTTAATTTCAAATTAAAGTTGATTAATGTGCACATAGGGATAGAAACACATAAAGCTAAATCCATAGATCAACATCATGAAACGCACATGAAGGAAGCAACTACAATGACAAATATAAAAGAAAGACAACTAACTATTATAAAGCTAGCTTAACATTAGATCTAGATTAGTAGTCTTCTTTGGCTTGGTTTTGTTGAAAACTATTTATTTAGAAAACTCATCATTCATCTCCTAGGAGGAGGCATGGAGAACAAGGTAAGCAAGAACTCTTGCAACCTCCTATGTAGTCCAAACATCTCCATCCTAAGGTTATGGATGATGTAGTGGTTGTAGAGGCAACATGGATAATAAGGACCATGAGTCTCTTGAAACCCATAGTAAGGATCACCCAAAAGGAGGGAAAGTGGGACACCCAAAATTGGAATGTTTGAGTTGGGTGGAGGTGAAGGAGGCATGTTCTCCAAGGGTGATGTGGGTGAGAGTGGAGGCATGTTCCCTAAAGGGGAAATGGGTGAGTGTGGAGGTATGTTCTCCAAGGTTGGTGAAATGGGTGAGTTAGGAGGGGTAAATGGTGAAGTCACCAAGGTGTCATCAAAGTCATTCACAAAAGGAATGCTTTGGATTGGTTGGGGTTGTGTGTTCACATGCAAGGGTGCACTTGGAGTGAAGGGTGAAGAGAGCTCATTCATTCTTGAGTTAAATGAAGAGGAGGTAGAACCAATGGAGTGGTTAGTACCATGTGTGGATGTTGTCTTGCATGGTGCAAGGGGTGGTGAAGGTGATGAGGAAATGAGGATTGGAACCATCTCATTTTTGGGTGTGTGAAAGGGTGATGAGTTAGGCTTGGGTACCTTAATCCTAATCTTAAGTGTTTTCCTTGGGGTGTTTAAGGTTTTTGTAGAAACCATGGTTGACAAGGATGGTTTAGGGGTTAGGGAAGGATGTTTTGATGTGTGAAGAACATGACTAACAAGGTGGGTTTATATGGGTGAGGGGATGATCCAAACTAGTAATGGGTTAAAATCATTTTAGGTGAATATTGAATTTAGGTAAGCTAGTTTAGGAAATGTGCAGTTTATTACAGAAAATCATGCAGTGTTTACACAGAATTGAGAAAACAATGTAAAGCAAAAGATGCTGTCAGACACAGTGGCGGCGGTTCCTTATCTAGGACCGGCGGTTCCTTATCGATAAGGATCCGCGGGTTGATATGGAATCGCGACCAGAGGTCTTTCAAAAGTTTCACCTCCCAAATTTTGGTTAACCCAGATTCTTACCAAAGGATTTATAAGCCAAAGTTAACTACTGACCAAAATCTAAGAAGCTAACTATCATAAGGCATGCACAAAGCTATGTAAATCACAAACATGATGGCATAAACAATATTTAGGATCAAAATAAATAACTATCCAAACATGTAGCATAAGTTAATACACATCCAAGATAATAAAAAAAATTGTTCAACATTACATGTTTACCAACATGTATTCTTTGAAATACTTCAAAGCTTTCACCTTCTTTTCTTGCCTAATCCCTTGATCATATTCCCCAAATACTTGAATCCCTTCCTTGACTCAACCCGGTGTTCATGCAATTCACCTCTAGTCCTAAGATTTTCACGGTAGAGATGCTCCATGTTGAGATCTTCTGGTACTTCACTAGAGGAGTAATGAGGCGGGGGAGCTAAGTCTTCAAGTCCATCCACGAATGAGTTTGAGGATGGGTGGGAATTACTCGAAGAGTTGAAGTGAGAACTAGTACCTATGCCATCACCATCACTTGTTGGCATGTCCATGTCCTCATCATCCATCTCTTGATGATCGGATTTTCGCGATCCTCGATCACTTCTTGTCTTTCTTGCATATGCCTCTTGAATAGGCAACATAACCCGATGAACCGGGTGGAAGCGAGAAAAATCGAGGTGGGGAAAATCATGAGCAACCCTTTTGAAAAGGCGAGTAAGAAGCATAGCATAGGGAAGGTTTGTTTTGGGCTTTGAAAGGGCATAATTGATTCGTCAAGCGATATAGAATGCCAAATTGTACTTGGTGGATGTAAAGATGCAACTCAACATATGCACCATACAATCCGGGATATGATCTCGGTTTCCACCAAGACAAAAGACATTCTCCCTAAGGATATTTTCCCATTGGACCATAAAATCTATAAGGTCGCTAGAGAGCACTTCATATCGATTCACATTTCGTACATTTGAATGAAGGCTTCTCACAACGTTTCCATCACGCTCTTTCGAAATGATGTCAAGGATGAACTCTAGATCAATTTCGGTGAGGTCATTTGGAGGTTTATCGTAGGATTCCAAGAGAGCATCAAGTCTCCATTTATCCGTAAAACGACAAGTGCCTTCATATGGCACACCGAGAATTTCACCAAAGTTTTCGAGGGAGTATTGAATCAATTGATCATTCAACACGAAACGAATGAAAATTTCTCCATTGTATTCAAGCATGGAGTAGGTGCTAAAGAATTCAAGAAGGAATAAGGGGTAAATATCTTCTTTTATGTTGAGCAAGCAATCAAACCCCGAAAGCTCAAACATAGATTGGATATAGTCATAACCCGTTATTTCCTCGTCAACGACTCTACCCTCATGGAAACAACGAGTAGAAAGGGATGTAAAGGAGTTTCAAAGTTGAGGGGAAGCATAGGTTTGGGAAAGGTTTGGCATGTATTGTCTAGTAAGTTGATGATCCTTTTGATATTGAGAAGGCATGATTAGTACCTAATATAAACATAAGACAATATTTTTCCAATCACTCATATGAAAAGTAAAATAAAAAAAATAAAAAATATGAGAATGTGTTATATCAATTTCTTGACAAACAAAGGATTGAATCCATATCATTCTCATGTTCACAATGTAGCTATTCCATTATTTACCAAGAACATATGAACTATGTTGGATCAACAATGGACTAGAACATTGGTTTTTCAAAACAAGGTTTTTAGGTAAGCATTAACAATGTCATTACCTATTTGTTCATGGGTTCATCTCAAGTCTATCTTTTAACCAAAATTATTTAGTCAAAATTTGGATTTGTTCTACAAGTGGGTTTTAGTGAAATCTTAATGAATATGAACCAAAGGAATCATAGTAGATTAACCATGTCAACCCACATTCCTATTAAGGTTTTAATTCAATTTCAAATTTAAAAATCCCCAATTATGAAAGGATGAACCCTAGAACAAAATAGATGAAATTAAAAGAAAATACTTACAATTAATTGATGTTAGATGAAGGATGAGTGAAACCCACAACTTGGAATCAATTAATTTGAGTGATTGGATGTTTTTGAAGCTTCAATAATGGTGGAAAACAAGAAAAACGTCGGCTGTGTGTTTTTGGGAGAGAAAGATAGTGGTTTGAAAAAGAATAAAATAATCAAACTGGCGCTCTGACAAACTTTACTGCCCGCGGTACCTTATCGATAAGGAACCGCGGGTTTGAGCCGCCTATATAAAGAACCGCCTACAGACACAGGTTTTTATCAATGAAAAACACCAAATTTTAAAAACCAAGTTTTTCTAAGATACTTAAAAATATATCACGAACCTTTTAGAATAACATTGGATCATCAAGACACTAGGCAATGTGTTTTAATGAAGGATTACGAGTTGAATCAAGATCGAAAAGAATCGAAACGGACAAACGACTACTCGTAGCAAAACAACAAAGTGGAGAGAAGTCAAGGGAAGTGAATCAAGACTAGGACCAATGCTCAAGGGATTAATGACAATCTTCAAATAGTGGTAACGAAGAGCTTGTGTCATATATAGTGGTTTAAGACGTGCCTTTCCGGCGAAACGTTAAACGGCTTTGGTAATGAATAAACACAAAGCAATTATTCAAGTATAGACTAAGACCACTTTCAATAATAGTCTTAGTCTAAACCAAAATATGAGCAAGGTATTAATTCACTTTCTCTCCCACAAAGGGCCTACTAACTGATAAGTGTGAAAACACTCATCCTTTTACCACTTAAATCGGGCTAAAACAAGACCAAAACACGTATTTAATATCATTTGTTTGGAATTATGCGTGGTTTTTGTGTTTATTGTGTTTTCAGAGTCAACCGGATGAATAATGAAGAAAACATGGGATTACACGGGTTTTATCGAGGAAAAAGACTCAAGACGTAGTATATTGTCCAAGAGATGCAGAAGATTTGAAGTCATTGTGCCTATTTGAAGATTTATCGAAGAATAGAGCCAAAGATGGAAGATTCATATATGTCGAAGAACTCGAGTCTATAAAACAATAGATTATAAGAAGAGTTGGAATAATTCACCGACACTTCTCAAATCCAAGTCGGCAACGTTTATTTAAAAGACGCATGAAGACTTAAGAAGAGAGAAGAAAAAGAAGCCCAAATCAAAGCCGAATCAAAAGCCCATCACCACCATGTACACGCCTATATAAAGGCCCTTACTTCACAAAAATTCACACTTAGTTTTTAGTTTTTAGTTTTTCTCTCTAGTTTTAGAGAGAGAAAGTTCTAAACTTTCTCTCACTAGATTTCATCTCTTTTCTCTTTCAAATTCAAACTTTTGTATTATCTTTAATTAATCAAGTTCCATTTTTAAGCTTTTATCTCTTAATCTCATTCTACTTTTCTTTGATTTAAGATTGATTTTGGTGTGATTATCATGTGATCCGTGTTGTTCTAATTGATTTCATGCTAAAAATTTAATCTTTTGATCATTTTATAAGTTTTCATTTGATTAAGCTTTAAGACTTTTGTGCTTATTGGCTTATTTTTATGATTATCTTATTTTTCTTATTAAAAAAGTTTTATTAAAAAGTTTATGTTTTTATGGTTTGATCTAAAAAGTTGCTTGATTTCAAGTTAGATAAGTTGATTAAAGTGCTTATTTGATTCGGTTACATATTTGGATTGATAAGTTTTGGTGTTAGCTTATTACTTAGCTTATTGCCTTGCTTTTCCCCATTTCCATAGATTTCGGTAAGGGTTTAAACTCCTTTTTCCGATTGGCTTTCCGACCGGTACACCACCATAACCGTTTCCTTGATTTTAGGAAAGTTGTTACTCCCTTATTCCGATCGGTCCCTTATTCCGACGGCTTTGCTCTTCATATTCCGATCAACCCAATCGGATTAGGGTTTATCCTTTCCGATTGGGCCTCAAGTCTTGTTTTCCGATTGGTCTTTTGTCCATATTCCGATTAGCAGCCTTTGTCCATATTCCGATTGGGTGTCGTACCCAGTATTCCGATTGTAAGCTAGTGAGACATTCCGATTGGTTACCTTAGCGATTATTCCGATTGACCCTTTATTCCCATATTCCGATTTGTTACTTCTTCCCACCATTCCGACCATCCGATCGGAATACATTCCGATCGGGCCCCCTTTTGGCTTGTTTTTGGTTTCCTTCGATAACACTTTCTTATAGTACCTTTTATTTTTCTGAAATTTTTCCAAGTGTTAGTTTTATTTAAAGAGTTAGTACTTTTCCATCATCACCTTTAAGTTTCCATGCATTCATTTTACTTGTCATTTCAATACTAATCTTTTAACTTCCCTTTTATTCAACGACACTTTAATTACTTGTCATTAGTTTAAAATAGATAAACAAACCAACTTCTTTTTATTAACCAAGAACAAATCATTCCACTTAAGACCGAGATCAATTCGAGAGGATATCGAGACAAAATTGAACCTAGCAAAAATCCGTGTATCAAATGGCGCCGCTGCCGGCTCTTCTCGTTAAGATCAAAAGTTTTTTGTGAAAACTTGGATTTTGGGATCCGTTCCCCGTGAACGTTACTTTTTCATAAAAATTTTCAAAAAAAAAAAAAAAAAAACAACTAAAAAATATAAAATTTTCAAAAATCCTAAAAATAAAAAACAATAAAAACCAAAAATATTTTTGCTTTGTTTGTTCGTTCTTTTGCAGGTGTATGCGCACTCGATCCACGTCTTATCAAGAGCCCGAGCCTCTCGATAATCTAGACATGGCTGGTGTACAAAACAACAATAACATACCACCTCCGAACTACAATAATAACAACAACAACCCGCCTTTCAACAACATGAATAACAACAACAATGAGCCACTTCCGGATAATCGCCCAATGATTGAACTGCTGCAAGCTCATGTCGATGGCAACACGGATCCAATTGTTATACCACCAATTGCCGCCAACAATTTCGAGCTCAAGTCAGGCTTTATCCAGATGGTCTCAGCTCAACCATTCTTGGGACGAACCATTGATGATCCACACGACCACATCAAGAGATTTTTACAACTCACTAACACGGTCAAGTTCAATGGAGTTCCACAAGAAGTGATAAGGTTACAACTTTTTCCCTTTTCTTTAGAGGGACAAGCCCGGCATTGGCTTGCTAAGGAACCGCCACAGAGTATTCTCTCGTGGACGGATTTGGAAACAAAGTTTATCAA
Organism: Glebionis coronaria; assembly: GCA_025667525.1. Taxonomy (NCBI): domain Eukaryota; kingdom Viridiplantae; phylum Streptophyta; class Magnoliopsida; order Asterales; family Asteraceae; genus Glebionis; species Glebionis coronaria. The sequence continues at coordinate 3,180,650 of CM046880.1, forward strand.
TTACTTTTTTCCACCCTCTCGTACTACCGCTTTGCGGAATGAGATTATAAACTTTGAACAAAAGTACGATGAGTCATTCAGTGAATCTTGGGATCGCTTTAAAGATCTTTTAAGAAAATGCCCACAACATGGTTTTACCAAAGTACATCAAATAAATACTTTTTACAATGGTTTAAGCATGAGTGACCAAGATTCACTGAATAGTGCCTCGGGGGGTAATTTATTGGCTAAGACTTCCAATGCTGCTTGGGACATCATTGAGAATAAATCTCGTGTGCAAACCAAGAGTGTTCGGACCAATGTTGCTAGTGCTAGCACTAATGACAGCGACAAGCGATTAGACAAAATCACTACGCTTCTTGAATCGCTTGTCACACACACCGTCAGCAACAACGCCAAAAACGCACAAGTGAACGCTGTCAGCCAACCTTGTGAGATATGCGGTGGTCCTCACTCTTACACAACTTGTACCGCCACACAAGATTACCCTGCTGAGAATGTGAATGCGGCATATGGCACCTATCAACAACCTGCTTATCAAGCTAAACCCCAAGGTGACCGTAACTTGCTTAGCTATCGCAACAACAACTATCTTTCACCACCTGGCTTTCCTCCTACCAACCCAAACCAACAACAAAACCTTAACCGCCCTTCTCAACAACAACAACAACCTCGACAACCATACATCCCACCTCACAAGCAACAACAACCACCTCAACGTAACAATCAAGTTTACCAACAACCTGCTTACCAACCACCTGCATACAATGCTCCTCCTACCCAAACCAACACTGCATTACACCAAGAGGTTGCAACCTATATGAGGACCAATGATGTGATAGTGGGAAATCTCCAAGAGGAAGTGCGCAATTTGAAGGCAGACTTGGTCAAGCAAGGAAATGATTTGAGAGCCGATATGAGAAATACGTTGGATAGCCAAACAAATGACCTGAGGAACATGATGGCTAGTTTCTTCCAAGGTAATCAACCCTCTTCTTCGGGTACTCTTCCGAGTAACACCGTTGCGAACCCAAGAGGGGAGATGAAAGCAATCACCACTCAAAGTGGTAAAGGTACCAAGGAACCCGAGCTTCCTATACCTCCACCGGTGGTTGTGACTAAGGAGAACGAGTCACCGGCTCCTATTCCTCATCCTTCTCCTTCCCCAACTCCTCCACCTCTTCCTTCTACCCCTCCTCCACCCAAGGATGTGAGTGATCCTATTCTACCAAAGCCTTCCTCTTCTTCCAATATACCTTATCCATCTAGGTTGAGGAAAGAGAAGCTCAAAAGCAAGGATGATATTCAGGTTTCGAATTTCCTTAAAATGTTCAAACAACTGAATTTCAATATCTCCTTCGTTGAGGCTCTCGCTCACATGCCTAAATATGCTAAAATGTTTAAAGATCTTCTGAGCGACAAGGAAAAGCTCCTCGATCTTGCCAACACCCAACTTAATGAGAACTGCTCTGCAGTGCTCTTAAGGAAATTGCCAATCAAGCTTGGTGATCCGGGTCGTTTTCTTATCCCTTGCAATTTTCCGGGAGTAGAGAATTGCATGGCCCTAGCCGATCTAGGTGCCAGTATTAATCTCATGCCTCTAAGTGTTTGGAAGCAATTATCTCTCCCAGAGCTAGTCCCCACTAAAATGACTTTGGAATTGGCCAACCGTACGGTTGCTTATCCAGTGGGGATAGCCGAAGACGTCATTGTAGGAGTCGACAAATTCACCTTCCCTGCTAATTTTGTTGTCGTCGACTACGAGATGGACCCCCGTGTACCACTGATTGTTGGTCGTCCATTCCTTAGGACCGGTCGCACTCTCATTGATGTTGAAGCCGGTGAGATTATCATGAGAGTGGGTGACGATAAAGTAGTCTTCAACATGGGAAAGTTGTCTAAACAACCTTATTCCAACGAGAGTGTTAATTGTATTGAAGTTCTGGATGAGGCTTGTGAAGCACACTTTATTGATGCTTGCAAAAGTATTCCTAACTCTCTTCCCACTGTTGAGACCGTGTCCTCCATTGATTCATCGATGTCTCTATTTGGAGATAGTGATTTATTTTGGAACAATCTTGAAGATACCATGGGAGATGCGAATTTAGCTACTAATGATTCTCCTATCGATGGGGATGAAGATATGAATTTCTTTGACAATCTTCTCACCGAAGACAATCCTTCTCCTCCATCTCCCACGGTTATTGCTATCGATGCCACGACTTTGAAAACGCCTCCCGTCGAAAATCCTCCGGATTTAGAACTTAAGGAGTTGCCGCCTCATCTCGAGTATGCGTTTCTTGAAGAAGAGAAGAAGTCACCCGTCATCATCACTAAGGACTTGCAAGAAGAAGAGAAAACTCGTCTCATCGCTGTGCTTAAAGCTCATAAGAAGGCAATTGCTTGGAAAATTTCCGATATCCGCGGAATTGATCCGAACTTTTGTACTCACAAGATTCTCATGGAAGATGACTTCGAACCCACAATCCAGAGCCAAAGAAGGGTTAATCCTAAAATTCATGACGTCATCAAACAAGAGGTTATCAAACTTCTCGATGCCGGCTTGATCTACCCTATTTCGGATTCGCCATGGGTAAGTCCCGTCCATTGTGTGCCCAAGAAGGGCGGAATAACCGTTGTTCCCAATGAACACAACGAGTTGATTCCCACTCGTCTCGTTACTGGGTGGAGAGTTTGTATTGATTATCGCAAGCTCAATGACGCCACGAGAAAAGACCACTTTCCTCTTCCTTTCATGGATCAAATGCTCGAGCGTCTAGCTGGTAATGATTATTACTGCTTCTTAGATGGCTTCTCCGGGTATTTTCAAATTCCCATCGATCCCAAGGACCAAGAAAAGACCACATTCACTTATCCCTATGGAACATTTGCTTACAAACGCATGCCTTTTGGTTTATGTAATGCTCCTGGGACATTCCAAAGGTGTATGATGGCGATCTTCCATGACATGGTGGAAGACACTATGGAAGTATTCATGGATGATTTCTCGGTCTACGGCGATTCATTCTCTGCGTGCCTTGCCAATTTGGAACGTATGCTCAAGCGGTGCGAAGACACTCGCCTAGTTCTGAATTGGGAAAAATGCCATTTTATGGTAAAAGAAGGCATCGTCCTAGGACACAAGATCTCGAAAGCCGGTCTTGAAGTAGACCGTGCTAAAGTCGATGTTATTGCTAAGTTGCCTCCACCTTCAACCGTGAAGGGTGTGAGAAGTTTTCTGGGTCATGCGGGCTTCTACCGTCGATTCATCAAAGATTTTTCTCAAATCGCTCGCCCGATGACCCACCTCTTGGAAAAAGATACTCCTTTTATCTTCTCCAAAGAGTGTCTTGAAGCCTTTGACTCACTTAAGGATAAGCTTACTAAGGCACCCGTCTTAGTTACCCCTAATTGGGAGCTGCCTTTTGAGTTGATGTGCGATGTTAGTGATTTTGCTATTGGAGCGGTTCTTGGACAAAGAGTGAACAAACACTTCCAACCAATCCATTACGCTAGCAAGACAATGACAGGGGCACAATTGCATTATACGACAACCGAAAAAGAGCTTTTAGCTGTTGTCTATGCTTTTGAAAAATTCCGCCCCTATCTTGTCCTTTCTACCACCATTGTGTACACCGATCATTCCGCGCTGAAGTACTTGTTGACAAAGCAAGATTCCAAACCAAGACTTCTTCGCTGGGTTTTGCTGCTCCAGGAATTTAAAATCGAAATTCGCGATAAAAAAGGAGCAGAAAACCTAGCCGCGGATCATCTCAGTAGACTTGAGGATCCTTACCAAGGGGATCATCCGAACAAAGAAATCAATGATTCTTTTCCCCTGGAGACCTTAATGTCTATCAACTCAACTGCTGACGAAACCCCGTGGTTCGCAGACATTGCAAACTACTTAGCGGGTGGAATCCTCGTTGACGGGTTAACATCCCAGCAAAAGAAGAAGTTCTTCAAAGACATAAAGACTTACTTCTGGGATGACCCGTATCTTTTCAAACAATGTGCTGACTTGATTATTCGCCGATGTGTTGATGGACCGGCAGCTTTCGAAATCCTTGATGCTTGCCACAAAGGACCCACTGGTGGTCACTTTGGTCCCAACTACACCGCCAAAAAAGTGTTTGATTCAGGATTTTATTGGCCCTCCATTTATCGTGACGCTCACGATATGGTTAAAAAATGTGATGCTTGCCAGAAACAAGGCACGATCACACATAAAGACGAGATGCCTCAGAATTTCATTCAAGAGTGTGAAATCTTTGATGTTTGGGGTATCGACTTTATGGGGCCATTTCCTTCATCTAAAGGAAACAAATACATCCTTGTTGCCGTTGACTACGTCTCCAAGTGGGTTGAAGCCAAAGCTTTACCTACTAATGATGCAAGGGTGGTTTGTAACTTTTTGAAATCGCTGTTCTCTCGATTCGGCGTTCCTCGTGCTATTATCAGTGACCGCGGGACTCATTTTTGCAACGATCAATTTGCAAGAGTCATGGCCAAGTATGGTGTCAATCACCGTCTTTCCACCGCTTATCATCCCCAAACCAATGGGCAAGCCGAGATATCCAACCGTGGATTGAAGCGAATTTTGGAGCGCACTGTGGGAGAGCATCGTGCCGCGTGGGCCGATAAGTTAGATGATGCTCTGTGGGCTTTCCGTACTACTTACAAGACCCCGATCGGTTGTACACCTTATCGTCTTGTGTACGGGAAAGCATGCCACCTTCCCATCGAGCTGGAGCATAAGGCGCACTGGGCCTTAAAGTGGGCTAACTTCGACATCAACAAAGCCGGTGATCATCGCAAGATTCAACTCAACGAGCTCAACGAACTGAGAAATGAAGCTTATGAGAACTCGCTGATCTACAAAGAGAAGACGAAGATCCTCCATGACGCAAAAATCAAGAACCGAGAGTTCCATGTTGGTGATCAAGTCTTACTTTTCAACTCTCGGTTGAAGATCTTCTCTGGCAAGTTGAAGAGCCGCTAGTCTGGTCCATTCACCGTCGCCAACGTCTTTCCGTATGGGACCATTGAGCTTTCTCAGCCAAATGGTCCCAATTTCAAGGTGAATGGCCAGCGTCTGAAGCTGTACTTTGGTGAGGACATCTCTCAGGAGATGATTCCATCCCTCACCACGTTCCCCATGAACTAATTTTGGGTCGAGTCAGGCTCGTGACTCGATTATCAAAAACAAGCGCTCCTCGGGAGGCAGCCCGAGTATCTATCTTTTTATGTGTTAACCTCCTAAGTGTAGGGGGACCTGTATACGTGTTTGTATTGGTGTGGTGATGTGATTACAGGGATAGTGCACTCTTGGAAACTTTGAAGAACCGTGCTCCCGCGTTATCCGAAATCCGGTTCTATCTCTCAACTATCGTGATTCAATTTTCTTCATACTCACATTTGAAATTGATCACTTTAGTCGTCTCTTCCTTAACTCGAGTTAACCAACGTGCACAATGTCATAAGTGTAGGGGAAACTTTTCCCACATGCTTAAACATTGAGGACAATGTTTATCTTAAGTGTAGGGGGGACTTCTATCGAAGTTTTAAGTGGACTTTTCCATGAAAATGCCTTCAATTAACCGGAAAATCACCTTTTTCAACATTTTTCAAATTTTTAATTAACTTTGGCCATTTAGTCGTAATTTTTAAAAAATTTTATCGTTGCTTTCATATGTATATATTCCGCAATAAAGTCAAAAATATTAATAAGTGGTGTAGCTAGTTTAGAAATCTTTGACATATTAGGCCCGTTGCGTTTATTTTGACTCAACCCGAATAGACTTATCCAAGTTTATTCTAGCTAGTATCCTTAACCATGTAGACCTTAATTGGTTTATTAGGCTAAGTGTCCACGAGTCTCATTACTTGAGATTTTAAATTGTGGAGGACGAGAAATGATAGAGTCAATTATAAGTCGGTGTTCTTGCGCAAGCTCACTTGGTGTAATTATTTGCCTATTCTCCCATCACTTGCTAAAAATTTATCTGCAATAAGTAAGGTCGTACGATTTGAAAAGTTACTTAGCTTCTAGCCCAAGATCGTTTAAAAGTTGCTCGGTAATGATAAGAGTTCATAGCCAAGGCATAACTTATGAAGCGGGGCGCGAAGATTGGCGAGTCCGAAAAGGCCCTAACAAGGCATGAGGATTCAATTTTATTGCTGAAGATCCAAAGTGATGTGAAAAGCATTATTCCGAAAGTCAATATGAAGGATCAAGACTCACGACGAAAAGCAATCAACTCCCATAAAGATCATGGAGAAGTCTATCCGAAAAGACCCTAACAAGGTATGAGGATAAATAGATCCAAGTCCGAAAAGGAGGCGGATCGTTGTATCTCAAAATCCCAATTAGAGATTGAAGAAATAATCATGAAGTCGTGGTCAACAAGGTTGGAGTACCCCTCAAAAGTCTCCAAGTGAAGAAACTCTATTATGATGAGAAGACCATTATTTCAAGAACGTCTCTCGAAGATATGAAGTATGAAGTACATGCCAAATATCGGCCCGAGAAAGGTCTCAAATCGTGAACCAAGTTATGCCAAGATATGAACTTTTTGATATCCCGAGAAGCAGTTTTAAAAGATTTTGTCCTTTAGCTAACTATTGATCAAATCGTCCTACTTTGCTTTCAGCCCTAAATAACTATCGAAATAAGTCCAAAAATGCATCTTCATGATCATTCTAAGACAAAAATAAAATATAAGAGATACACCTAGGAATAAGGGAGTCTAAGCATTTAATTAAGCCATATGTGTAAGTGTTTGAATTGCTAACTTATAATGACAATGATCTCGTTTTTAAGCTTAGTTTGGGGAACGTGAAACTTGAGGATGATAAATCTTCGTAGCACCGAAGCCCTAATGTAAGTCCTCGATCTCTTTGCAAGGTATTTCCATCCTTTTGTTTGCTTCAAAGTTTTAAATTTCTCTTAGTATTTTCATCTTCGTTTAGTAGTATATTAATAAGGCCAAGGTTGATTGATTATGAGAAAAGTGTAAATGTGCTTTGTCACTAAGCATTGCATGAGGGCATGGCAATGGTTAAGTGTAGGGGATTTGATAAGTGTGAAAACACTCATCCTTTTACCACTTAAATCGGGCTAAAACAAGACCAAAACACGTATTTAATATCATTTGTTTGGAATTATGCGTGGTTTTTGTGTTTATTGTGTTTTCAGAGTCAACCGGATGAATAATGAAGAAAACATGGGATTACACGGGTTTTATCGAGGAAAAAGACTCAAGACGTAGTATATTGTCCAAGAGATGCAGAAGATTTGAAGTCATTGTGCCTATTTGAAGATTTATCGAAGAATAGAGCCAAAGATGGAAGATTCATATATGTCGAAGAACTCGAGTCTATAAAACAATAGATTATAAGAAGAGTTGGAATAATTCACCGACACTTCTCAAATCCAAGTCGGCAACGTTTATTTAAAAGACGCATGAAGACTTAAGAAGAGAGAAGAAAAAGAAGCCCAAATCAAAGCCGAATCAAAAGCCCATCACCACCATGTACACGCCTATATAAAGGCCCTTACTTCACAAAAATTCACACTTAGTTTTTAGTTTTTAGTTTTTCTCTCTAGTTTTAGAGAGAGAAAGTTCTAAACTTTCTCTCACTAGATTTCATCTCTTTTCTCTTTCAAATTCAAACTTTTGTATTATCTTTAATTAATCAAGTTCCATTTTTAAGCTTTTATCTCTTAATCTCATTCTACTTTTCTTTGATTTAAGATTGATTTTGGTGTGATTATCATGTGATCCGTGTTGTTCTAATTGATTTCATGCTAAAAATTTAATCTTTTGATCATTTTATAAGTTTTCATTTGATTAAGCTTTAAGACTTTTGTGCTTATTGGCTTATTTTTATGATTATCTTATTTTTCTTATTAAAAAAGTTTTATTAAAAAGTTTATGTTTTTATGGTTTGATCTAAAAAGTTGCTTGATTTCAAGTTAGATAAGTTGATTAAAGTGCTTATTTGATTCGGTTACATATTTGGATTGATAAGTTTTGGTGTTAGCTTATTACTTAGCTTATTGCCTTGCTTTTCCCCATTTCCATAGATTTCGGTAAGGGTTTAAACTCCTTTTTCCGATTGGCTTTCCGACCGGTACACCACCATAACCGTTTCCTTGATTTTAGGAAAGTTGTTACTCCCTTATTCTGATCGGTCCCTTATTCCGACGGCTTTGCTCTTCATATTCCGATCAACCCAATCGGATTAGGGTTTATCCTTTCCGATTGGGCCTCAAGTCTTGTTTTCCGATTGGTCTTTTGTCCATATTCCGATTAGCAGCCTTTGTCCATATTCCGATTGGGTGTCGTACCCAGTATTCCGATTTTAAGCTAGTGAGACATTCTGATTGGTTACCTTAGCGATTATTCCGATTGACCCTTTGTTCCCATATTCCGATTTGTTACTTCTTCCCACCATTCCGACCATCCGATCGGAATACATTCCGATCGGGCCCCCTTTTGGCTTGTTTTTGGTTTCCTTCGATAACACTTTCTTATAGTACCTTTTATTTTTCTGAAATTTTTCCAAGTGTTAGTTTTATTTAAAGAGTTAGTACTTTTCCATCATCACCTTTAAGTTTCCATGCATTCATTTTACTTGTCATTTCAATACTAATCTTTTAACTTCCCTTTTATTCAACGACACTTTAATTACTTGTCATTAGTTTAAAATAGATAAACAAACCAACTTCTTTTTATTAACCAAGAACAAATCATTCCACTTAAGACCGAGATCAATTCGAGAGGATATCGAGACAAAATTGAACCTAGCAAAAATCCGTGTATCACTAACCGTATGGGTGCAAACCATGGAAATCATGCTTGATACTTTAAGCTACTACTAACTCACTCTACATCACCATAGTGAGTCAAGTATCCAAGCAATGACGGTTTGAGAGGATAAAAGAAAAGAATCTCAAACCACAAACAAATGTCAAGGCAAGGATGCTAAGAACAAGCACATAGTCAAGTAATGATCAAAAGATTGATCAAAGGGCGTGTGGAAGAACGAAAGCGTACCTTGGCCACAAAGAGCAATCCATCAAGGAATCAATACTATGCCCAACAATGACTATGATGAGTACTAAGTCTTCAAGGACTAGTATCATTCCCAATCATCTTGGTATCATCATTCAAAGATGTTAAAGATCAATGAAGATGAGTCTTCTACAAGTGCAAGTAACTCAATCCACAACCAATTAAGTGATTGATCTTCATGAGTACCTACAAAAAGCAAGATGCAAACTAGTAGATATATTTCAAGAGTAGATCTAAAATGCATAAAGACTACTAATCTTAAGTGGGATGCAATATTATCAATTAAAAGACCTATTTTTTAAAAACAAAATAGTTTTGACCAAAGAGAAACTTTATACAACTTGACCTTCTAATTTGAGGAGACAATGGATCGATCCAAGTTTCAAAGTACAATATACTTCAAAGATCTTGAGTGACCATCGCTCTGATACCAATTGTAGAAACTAGAGGGGGGGGGGGTTGAATAGTTTCTCTTCGATTGGCAACCAAATTAAAATTACTTTCAATTTGGTTTGTATCAAAACAATCTTTTGTTTGAAGCTAAGTTGCATAATAATTAGGTTCAATTTAAATGCACTAGCAAAGATAATAGGTAAGTGTAATGATAATGAAATAAGTAAAGAGTAATGAAGGAGACAACCTAGTGGGAAGACACCAAGATTTATAGTGGTTCGACAACGAGGCTCTATCCTCGTTTCTACTCCAATCCTCGAGTACACCTACTCGAGATTTCCACTATATCCACAAGCTCCCTTCTCGGCGGAGAAAACCTTACATCGTTGCTTACATTATTTTCCGACACTAAGCTAAATTTCGAGACCTAATCTTTAGCTAGGACCAATCTACACAACGTTGCCTACTTCACAATTTAACGACACAAGGCTAGATGTCGAGTTCTAATCTTAAGGTAGAACCAATCTTCACGACGTTGCCTACTTCACCATTTCACGACACAAGGGTAGATGTCGAGTTCTAATCCAAAGCTAGAACCAATCTTCACGACTCTTCACTTTGAAGCTAAGTGAGAACTTCACACAACACAACTACTAATCACTTTCAAGTTTAGTGAGAACTCACAAGACACAACCACATCACTTTATAGTTTAGTGAGAACTACTAATCAAATCTATTACAACTCAACTAGACTTATCCAAGTACACACATGTAGCTTGGATTTACACAACACAAATCTAAGCAAACACATATGCAATGGATGTACACAACAAATCCAAGTATTCATAAATAACTTGGATGAACACAACTAGTCCAAGTATTCATAAATACAATGGATTGACATAAAAAAAAGGGTATCATGATGAATATGACTAGCTCATAGATTCATCTCTATCACAACACTAGTGAGTGAGTGATCTTCTCATTGGACAAGGTAAAGGAGGGGATCAAGAGGATAATCATATGTAAACATCCTTAACACTTTAAGTGATCATTTACTAATGATTATGCTATAGAAAAGAGAAAGGGGGCTGAGAAAAACGTCCAAGAGGCTTGTTGGAAAATGAGATTTGACCCACTATTTAAAGGAGACAAAGTATAACGGATATATAACGGCTATCTGGGCGCGGTACCTTATCTAGCTCGGCGGTTCCATATCGCTAAGGAACCGCCTAGCTACTTAAGGTTCCTCCCCTAGAGTACGCTCCATTTTTTGTCTTTTAGTGGGGTAGGAATATCTGAGGTATTTGAAGCCTTCAAAGGATATTCTAACAACATTTGGAATATGCTATTTTCAAATTTTCATTTTCCATTTTAATAAAACATTTTCTAAAAAAGAAAGTTTATTAAAAAGTCTTTTGTCATATTAACAAAAGTGAGTTTTAAGAATAATCATTTTGATGATCACTAAGTATGATTAAGAAAGATTAGTGATATGATTATTACCTTGATGATAGTGTTAGTTAAATAATTCGTTTTTATGTTTTACACTAAATGTGTTGTATAGTTTGTTGTGATCAAAACTAAGAAAGATTAGTTGACACTAATAATGTTTTTTGGCATCACTTGCATTAACATACATGACGATCATGTGTTCAAGGTACAACGGATGTTGTAAGTCGAAGTCGAAACGTAGAATGGCCAATGAAATAAGTTGTAATCCATGTACAATTGTCGTGTAATACGGTGACGTAAAGGTCAATCAAGATTACGAAAACTCACGATATTATTCAGGTACTGATTCAACAAATACTTCGAGAAGTGTGACTCACACGGTGTCCTTCAGTCTTTCCCGGAGACACATTGAGCTACACAATGGTCTATAGACTAGACATTCAATTACGAATGGTCGGTAAACAATCTGGGTATCTAAATAGATATTTTAAAGGACATAAACAATGAAAGCAACACACACGGTAGTAAGAATGAAAATCAGGAGTTTCATCGAAAACAACACTTCTTCAATTCCGAACAATGTATCACGAGAGTATGCACAACATGTAGCAGCGAGTCGAGAAAAATAGATGATTCAAAACGAACGAGTATATGAAGTCAGTCGTATCACGCATAAATGAAATAGCAATAGTACTCGGAAAAATGAGTATGAAAAGTCGGCAGCATACGCGCTCTGAATACAAGTATGTAACGTCATAACGATATAAAATCATTGCAATAAGATCAATTCACAAGAACAAGAATTCAAGAAATACAGTATAGGCAGATGTAATCACAATAACATTCAATGATAATTCATGAAGCACATAGGCTTTGAAAAGACATAGTAATTATCGTCATCAAGGTAACGTAATATTTCAACATGAAATCAAGAGATGAAATATTATAACGATAATTAAAAGTAAATAATAAGGATTAGAGAGTTACCCGCAAAGATATCGAACAACAATGGCAGATTCTGTGTTTGACACTTATAAACAATAAAATATTTGAACTTTCGATTATAGACTAAGTTTTGAAAAATGACTCAGTTCCCTATAACCATCGCTCTGATACCAATCTGTGAGACCCCCAAAATCTGACATGGAACAACTAGGCAACGAGGGGGTAACACGTCATAGTACAAGAAACAATGAATTACAGTTCATACAAAGCTGACGAAATAAAAACATGTACATTACATAATAGAAGGTCAGAGTTTTTAAACATAGGTCCCAGAGTTTTAAAAGCGGAAAATTATATTATTTCGTCTCGATTTATAACAATAAGTTGCCCAAAAGATTGAATAAACTTCTGATAGTTTATATAAAACAAATCTTTCAAAAGCATCACAGAAATCTCCAAGTTGTGATAATATCCTGCGGGCTCCCATCCAAGCAAAGCTAAGTAATAATACCTGAGATTAAACATGTAAAATCGTCAACATAAAGTTGAGTGAAATTCATAGGTTTAGTAATAAGGATGTGGAACACAAGCATTCATTTGTAAAACAAGTAGTATGGAGTATGGTTATGATCATTAACCATAGTCCGAAATATTATTATTGATGTTTAGTTCATGAACCGAAGCTTAACTCAGTGTAAGTTCCTCTAGTCAGTATTCAGCCTAAATACTCAAGTGAATAAACAAATATTAGTGCGTCAAGGTAATCGGGACGGGGATAGTCAATCCCGATGGATCCACCTACAACATCCGCGCTTGGTAGCAGGATTAATTAACGGTTCATGATCAATGAGAGGTAACTTAAGGCTAAAGACTAAAAGCAATAATATCAATGAAAATCAGTTGGAAATCCTCAAGTTCTGGAAAGCATACAATTTCTGGATAGCATACAAGTTGAGAATAGCACACAGTTGTTAAATGGTTGTGTTCCACCATGTAAAATCTCACCCCGCGTTAAGAAACCATGTACAAGTAAAATGGGCTATGAAATCACCTTATCCACGAGGTAAGTCAATCACGATACTCAGCAACTGAGTAGAAACAATGTAGTGAGATGATCACCGACGATATGGATGCCCGGGGAAACACGAAAACCGCAACCTATCACAATAAGGCGCGCGTTAAGACTCGAACTCGAATATTGATATATATACCAAATATAATATGACTCAAATGTTTTCAAAGTATACACGTTTCAAAACCAGTGACACGAACCAAATGAATACATTTATCCAACGTTACACTTTAAAATACTTGAACACTTGAAAATGACCCGTTATACGATGCCAAGTCAACGCAAGTCAAACTATCCTTTAACCTTACTTGGACCAGTATCTAAGTCATTTATATAATGACTAAGCACTTGAGTAAGTCACCATGTCCGATGGTGAACACTCAAACTCACGCAACACAAGCATTGAGCTAAGTGTCCAGAATAAAAATCAGCAAGTACACCCTGAATGTACACACCGATCTACCCTATCTAGACATGTCCGTTTTACATGAAAATTGGTGTCAAGGTCACTTATAACCTGTATAAGACCTCAGAAAAATTTGAGCCAAAGTTCACACTTTAAAATCCACCAGCTCGACACTTTACTCGACTCTAAATTTTAGGACAGATTTGTACACTTGTTTTGTAACACCATTTAGACCGCTTTAAAAGTACAAACTCGACAATCCGACTTTTGAAACCACTACTAGGCTCATCAAACTCAGTTTGTAAGCTTTGAAAATCAGTAGTATCAACTATATAACCAAGCCTAAAGTCCCCGAGAGTCGACCCAAAATCAGCCACAATTTCGGATTGTGCCGACTTGCGTCTCCCGGTACACGAAAACTAAAACTAGCATAACTTTTGACTCGTAATGACTTAGAAGCTCTATCTTATACCAAAACGATCGTACCGGAAAACTCTATAACAATATCAAATAATATCAGTCTTTCACAGACCTTTAACCCACGAAAATTCAGTTAAAGACCTGCTGTCCCAAATTACCTTTTTAGAAAACAATTCAAATCCAATTTTCAACCAAATCCACTCGTTCCCATACCTCTAGGATCACTATACTATCATTCCTATCAACCAAACACTCCTAAAAACACTTGTATGAAAAATCTAACAAAATCAAAGATTAAAAACAAGACTTTTAAGGATCAAAACATGATAATCTTACCAAAAATAACACATGCAAGATGATTTAAACATAATCCCACCATGAAATCATAAGTTTATAAAAACATGATGCATGTGTACAAATTTAGTATCATTGGAATCACCATTGAATATTAGGAATGGGTCTTGTTTTAGTTTAGCTAAATTCATGGTGGATGATGATGTTTTGGTGGTGTTGTGTGGTGGTGGTGACGACAAAAGTGAGAGGGGAGGGAGAGAAATTCTTTTGGTGTGTGTTTTATGAATAAAGTGGAAGAAAAATGGCTATTTATATGGTGGTTTAAGTGGAGGGACCAATCTTGCCAATTTGTAAACTTGTGGACTTAAAAACAATTAAAAGTTTTAAAGGGTAGAAAATGTCTATTAGTAAATCTTGAAAATATTTACGGGGCTCGGGTTTCGTAAAAATACTTTTCAAAAGTTACAATGCATCGTAAAAATGATTATATGACTTCCCGACACGACTTAATAAGTAATTAAAATGAAATCGTCGAAAATATTAATTATCGAAACAATCGATAAATAAACGTAATATTTTGGGCGTCCGTCGGTATCGCGATCACTAGGAATTCTCGTTGTACATTGTTTTTGAATAAACTCGTTGTAAAACGCACGCGGGTGATTTTAAATCAAAAACTTTGATTTAAATTAAATATGGAAAAATAAAATAAAATTTTTATAATTCCATATGAAGCATTGTCAATGAACAAAATAATACTTAAAAGTATAATTTAAAAATCTCAGGATTTACATATAAAGTATTCAAAAAAACGTAATACGTTGGAAAATTTAAAAAGCACGAATAAAAAGAATAAAATAATGCTGGGAAAGTACGAGTTCTCACACCATTCATCAAACTCAATAATCAAAACCCACCAGCCGCACCCATCGAAATCCTCTCAACCATAGTTTCCATCTGATATAACCTCAAAAGAATAATATGAATCCTTGCCATCAAATCATCTACAAAACAATTAAATCTCACCAATCATATACGAATATCAACCCTCTAATCGTTTAATTGGAACCCAAAACCCATCTAGTGTTCATTATGCGAATAAATCTGATCAAGAAACGTCTTCAAGATCTTTAATTAGGTCTCGGGTAGGTTCATATTTGATTGCATGTTAGGATTTTGGTTGAAACGAAATAAAGAAAGATGATAACATCATTGTTATTGATCTTCTTGAGTTTTCGTATATGCAAAATTGGTTTAAAAACCAAACACTTGATCTGTGATGATATTTAATTTCGGAATGCATGTCAATGAAGGATTGTGCCGAAACTAAATCTGAGATTAATTGTTTAAAGTTTGCTTCAAGTCTTGATGATTTGTAGATGGGTTAGGTGTCGATGGGTGTAGGTTTAGATTTGTGGATTTGTTGAGTGAAAAGGTGGGCTTGTTAAATTAGACTCAATGAGTACACTGAGTCAACTCGGTAATTACCGAGTTGACTCGGTTGTGATGGTCTCGGTAAAATCTTGGTCTCGGTCTGTTTTTTAAACAGACATACTGTTTGTGTCAAAACTTGTCACAATGATTTCTTTAAAGGTAAAAAATCATCGCAATGTTTTTGAACAGCCATCGGAATGATTTCTAAAACCCATCACAAAGTCAACATTTAAACCCATCGCAATGTTTAAACTTGCATCGCAATGTTTTAAAAACAATGAGTCCATTGCAATGTAGAAACAAATAAGCCATCGGAATGTCTCCTCTACACCCCGTCGGAATGCATCCGTCGGAATGTATCCGTCGGAATGTATCCGTCGGAATGTGTTCCATCGGAATGCATCAAATGTGTTCCATCGAAATATTCGATCGCAATGTAGAAACCAATGGTTTTTGCGATCGCAATATTCCGATCTGAATGTGCATCTGACATCTTATCTGTACTATTTCCGATATTTTGGGATCATGCATCTTCTAATCTATTATACTAGGCAAATCTGGGTTTAACTTCATCTTTATCTTCAAAAAAGTAATACCAGATGAGACCATGAATCGAAAATTAAAAATGATAATACTGATAACAGATTAGACACAATGAGCCATAAGACTGACCATCACAACAACTTTTGACCAGGACAGGACTCCATGGACAGATGAGATAAAATAAGATGAAAGCAGATATTGGACTGTGAAACAAAGATATAACATTATGACAGAAATGATGACCAATCGTGACAAAAAGTTAACAAATCGGACCATAAAAATTTATAGAGCGAGACACAAAGAAAAAATTTAGACCACCAAATCAAAAACAATAAACACGATCCAAGGATGGAACCGAGGCCATGATACCAATTTTGGATTTGCTTTTCGCTAATCCGGTGGTCTAGGTGGGTGGTGGAAGGTGGAAGCCATTGTTGAGTTGAGAGAGAAGAGAGGTTGTGTGTGAAAATAGAAAATGTGTATTAAAACAAGAATGAAAACACAATCAACACCCCTCCTTGGAAGCCTAGGAGGGGTATATATAGTCACACACGACCCTTAAACTATACATTGTTCCTAGTCTAGTCTAAGCGTGTGTGACTATGATAACTAATGGGAATTATTAAATGTCGTCACATAAAGTGAATTTCCAACACATTCATTGGTACGTAGTTAGGTTGTTGATTATATTATCCTGGTTGGGACGACTACACACCAACACAATGTGGTTTCGAAAGCAAACAAACCTTAATAGAATTTTTGAAAGCTTATGAACCAAGTTAGTCTCGAAAATGAAAAGTGGTTTTGTACTTTAACTTTAGGATATAGTCACGGGGAAAAAGTTCCACGTCATTACCATTAATCACATTAGTAAAAAGAGAAAAAATGAAGTGTCGTAACCGTTAATCACATTGGTCAAACATTACGAAACTTTTTTCCCGTGGACATGTCGACGGGGAAAGTTTGAGCCACATCACCCATATAATTGACACAACAAATAATTTTAGTAAATGACGGTCATTTATGGTCAAACTATTCATTCCGAACATGTCCCAGGGAAAATGGGACGAGAAAACTTATTACCAAGATTATTGATACCAAAAGCCGCCGAACTTTGAATACACTTTCCCGGTGACATATCTCCGAGGAAATGTTTGGTTAAACTTGAAATATATCGTTGGGGAAAACCTAGTTGCTTGTTTTACCTTTTTCTTGTAGTGTTAGACCTTATCTACAAATCCATACTAGTCATACACATCATAAGGTGTAGAGGCTATAAATACCCTAAACCCAATTTAGGGTTTTGGGTGATTTTTACTATTGCCTTGTAACGTTCTTTAAACCGATCCTTACGCAATCCTTAATTAGGGTTTTGGATGTAGCATGTCGTTGTGGTAAAGGAGATGTAGTTTTGCGATAACTATATCAACCTCACACCCGTGGATCAACTATTTTATGCATGTCCTTTATCAAAGGTGAACAATTACATGGTTTTTATTAGTGTAACATATAAATAACCTTATTAGTTGTTATAAAAAAGTCAAGTTAACCCGCGCTTCGCTGCGGGCAGGTTTCCTTCTGTATATATGTGTCTGGTATGAATAGGGTTAGAAAAAGGGAATACAATTTTTTAATATCCAATTAAAGGCTCAAATAAGTAAGTGATCGGACATAAAGGTATGGTCATCGTGGTTGCAACTGATGAAGGGTTGCCCAGCCACGCGACACATAATCCGAAGTCCATCTATCATCACAACCAGTCAAAAGAACTACAATTTACTTTACATCCCACTAAAAGATACCTACAAAAGCATCATTCTCAAAGCTCAATGACGCCAACATAGGCATACAAAGCAGTTTGCCCCGCCAAGATACGGGCGACCTCAACCTTGTTCGGAAATATAAAGGTACAAGCTTTTACTCGGAAATTTAAAATGTAGAGTGCTTAAGCTGCAAGCTTTTACTCAGAAATATAAAGATACTCGAGGCAACATTAGAAATGTATATGCACCAGGAACAACAAACACTTAATTCAACCGCACTACTTCACAAGGTTTACAATGACATGGGAAAACTTAGTTGGGGGTAGCTTTTCATTTAGCCTTATCAACTTAGCATTTGGAATGTAATTCGTTTGCTTCAATGTTTAAAATTATTGTCGATTCCTAATGTAATTCATATGTTTTAGTGTTTAAACTTTTATCGATTTGTAATGTAATCCGTATGCTTTAATGTTTAGATGTTCATCTATTTATAATGTAATTTGGATTATTTAATTATTTGTTAGTCTAAGTCGACACAAAGTGGTTTCGAAAGAGTAACAAACCTTAATAGTAGTTTTGATACCAAATAAATGAAGCACACTTTCCCCGGTGACATTTCTCTGGGGAAATGTTTGGTTAGGCTACACATATATGTTTTATGTATTGAAATGCACAAATGTAAAAATTTTTATATGTATATTGATAAAAGAATTAAACGCAAAAATACTATAAATATCAAATTTTGTCCGTAATCCGTCAGTGATATAGATGGACTAGTGACAGATTACCAACAATCCATAATCCGTCAGCAATTAATGACTGATTACCGACGAGATGGCGTGTCATCAAAGCATACAAGGATAAATGTCTAAACATTACATGGCCATAAAGGAAAATACCATAATCAAACATCGGTAGTCCAAAAGTAGAACTCGTCACACACAAACATAAGTACTGTAAATGAAAGGACTAAACAATGTCCATGGAAATGAGTATCAAAATATAGATAAAAGCATAAAGTAAAGAAGGCTAGAAAGCTTCCAGTCCATATGCACGTACGCTTAAAGTCTACGAGCGTCCCTGAGTACCTGTCGTTTTGGGAACATGAAAAGGAAAACGGCCGAGCAATACGCTCAGTGCACGGATGTACAAGTAAAGCATGAATATAAGCATATAAGCATGAAACAGCGGAAGAAACTAAGTCATGAATAATCCGGTTATATCTTAGTAAAACTGGTTTTATAGTTTGGAAAGCCTTATGTTTATCTTGTAAAAACTGTTTAACATATTTTACCATTAGCCAATATAGGTCATGAAATATCAACGTGCATGAATACTTGGAGGGGTGACCTTGTCATGCAAATTAGAGGGGCTGCCTCTAATTTAATATATTGGTTTTGGGTAGGAGGGATCAGCTCCTTGTGAAGAATGCAAGGCACACACCACATTCACACTAAGTAATCTGCTGAAAACATGTAACTAGGATGCACCCATACGCCCCACCTGATAATATAATAAATTGCCAAAAGCTGAAAGGGACGCCACGAGCTATCACTCCGCCGTGGTGAAGTCACAACACTGGTGCCTCCAGTGTTATGGTTATGGTACCTCCATAACTAGGTGAAATTGGTCATGCATGTATATGGCTTTAGGTATTCTAATCAAACATAAGCAATTCAGAAACATATAAAACATATACTGGGGAAAACAGTTGGCTGCATACAGGGAATCCTAATAAGGAAAGAATGTCCATACCGAAAGGGCGGAGAATCCGTACCTTATGTCCAGTGAACGAAGAAGACGAACGGAAGAGAGTCCTACTTCGGTATCACTAATGCTACATAAATACATACGTGTATAAGTATCTGATTACTGAGTACGTAACTGGTTTTATATCATGTCTTAGCTTGTTTTATATGTTCATGTCATGTTTTACTGATTTAAGCTTTATACTGTGTTTATCATATATTATGTCTATTCTAATTAAGTATTACTTGTATTTCATGTATTATTATACTTGTTGTGTAATAATAAGTAACTTCTTAAAATTAGCAGGTTTCCTAAAATAGAAAGTTTCCAAAAATAGAAAGTTACCAAAAATAGAAAGTTTCCAAAAATAGAAAGTTTCCAAAAATAGAATTACTACTTAAAATAGATAAGTTTCTAAAACTAGAAAAGTTTCCATAAATAGATTAGCTGCATTAAATAAATAAGTTTCTAAAAATAGAAAGTTTCCATAAATAGATATAAGCTGGTTAATTAAGCTAATTACATAAGCTTAAGTGGTTTTTTGATTAATATTCTAAGTCATGTGATTATATAGTATATTTATTAATTATTACATGTAAATTAAATAAACTATAGGTTAAAGTATTTAATTAAATATAACATGATTTTAATTAAATAAAGGTAAAATACTTAGGTTAAAACATGTATTATTATCTATTAATAATATAACGTAAGTCATGTAAATTAATTAATTATAGTCATGGTTTTAACAATTAATTAATTATATAGTCTAATTAAATAATAAATACTTAGGTTAAAATTCATGAATTAATATTTAAATTAATAACCTAAGTCATGTAAGTTAAATTAATCATGTTCATGCTTTTAATTAATTTAATTTAAGTCTAAAAAAATAACATAACTTGTAAAAATCATAAACCTTCAAAAATGTTTCATGAACCGGACCCGTGATTAAAACCCATGAACCGGACCTGTAACCATCACCATACCCCGACCAAGGTTGGCGTTTCCCTTGCCCTTGCTGCTGTTGTGACACCATCACCACCATACCGAGACCATATGGTCTCGGTGGTGCGAAATAAGCCAAGCCGAGACCCCCTTGGGGCTCGGTTAGGCGTCGGCTAGAAACAAAACACCCCTAAACCCTTGATTTGATTTAACCCCATTATTAGAACATGTTTATATTACTTGTTTTTAATTAGTTTATTAAAAACATCATGATTTTATGTGATTATATAAATCAAAACATAAAAAGAAAAGGTTAAAGGTCATACCGATTACGTGAAATCAAGAAGGATGAACACACACGATTCCTTGTAATAATTCCAAGATCAAAATCAAACGAATCACCCTTGTGATGTTCTTGAATCCGGCGGCCAAAAAAGGAGAAGAAAAAGATTAGGGTTTTTCTTGTTTTCAATATTTTGTAATTATGAAACTAATTTTCCTTCTTAATTCATGTTTAGTAAAAATTACATGGGCTAAGCCCATGTTTCCTTGTGTAGCCGCGGTTAGGGGGTACTACATGGGGTAACTCGTACCTTTCTATTGTCTAAAATAATAGTGTGTTCTCGTGTTCGTAAATTACGTGTTCTAATTAGTTATCGATCGTGACTTAATATATTTATCCGTGTTTGTAATAAATATATATACATACGTAATATTAGTTCGTGATTAATTTATGTTCATGATTTCATGTTCGTATGTTCGTGATTATAATTATTATTGGAATAATTATCGTGTGTTCATACGTAATAAATACTTATCGTGTTATAACACGTACGTAATACTTGTAATTCTTATTCATGAAACGTAAACGTGCTATAAAAGGAAAGTTCTAATCATGTGTGTACGATCTTAAGGGTACTATTCATGATAAAAGCATGCGGGTTTTACATGAGTGATCTTCTCTTTGCACTTAAGAGGATGAGGAGATTGAAGGAGAGAATCACATCTTAAACATTATTAATCTAAACTAACAAATCAAGGGTTTAAAGATGTTTTTTAAGAAACTGTGCAAAAAGGGTTTAAAGAAAATCTGGAAATGATCCACTATTTATAAGGCAACATTGCAACGGTCAAAAACACACGCGGTTCCTTATCTCTACCCGCGGTTCCTTATCAATAAGGAACCGCGGGTTCCTTTAAGGAACCTCCGCGTTGGAGTCCATGCAAATTTGTCCTTTAGTGGGGATATGCCATATGGGGTAGTTTATACCCTCAAAGGATATTCCTTTGGCATATGGAATATGCCAAATTCAAATTAAAGAATATTCTTTAGAATATACCTTAGGGAATATTCTTTGGAATATTCCAAATTCAAATTTCCATTTTTCTTTTTAATAAAATATTTTCTTAAAAATAAAGTTAATTAAAAATTACTTTGTCACTTTGTATAAAAGTGAGTTTTAAGAAAATATTAATCCTTGATCACTTAGTTAGGTTAATGACAAGTTTATTCGTACCTTGAGTGATTCATGCCGAATGCGATCTTGGAGGTGTCGAGTGTCACACCCCACCATGGCGGAATATGGAGCGCGACGTATGGATATCATCACAACATGGCGTTTCTATAGAGATAACTAAATGAAATAAGAAATGTCATAAAATGGCGACACAAAAGTCATGACAATATCTCAACAATGCAGGAGTCTAGGTAAGTAGGTAACAGTCCTACCACTTACCCGAGACAAACATTAACATAAACAAAGCAAACATATAGGTGTCAACAGTATCACTTATTAAACAAACAAAAGAAACTAAGGAACGGGGATCTCCTTCTAAATGCATTCCTACGCAACTCCAAATCCTAGCCACTTATGTTCTCACGCTTAACCATAATATCACCTGAAAGAGACACTAAAACACGTCAACATATAGTTGGTGAGAGTCATAGGTTTAGACTCCAACGCCAAAATCAAACCATAAGCTGTGAACAACAACCACTAACAAATGAACATATGGAAAATGTGATACAAACATGCATTAACAACTAATATTCAAGATTTAACAAACCAAACCAAATCCAAGGCTCCCAGCCTTACCAAACACCATGGTACCATAGGTGCCCATACACCTATGAACCAATCCCAAGGCCCCTCCTTGTCATTATCCATTGGTCCCATAGATGCTCACACATCTATGTACCTCCCCAAGGCCTCGCCTTGTCAACATCCCCTTGGTACCAAGTCAAAACATAAAACAATCATGAATCAACTAGCAGTTAATCACATAAGTATGCACAAGTCCATCACCAAACACAAAGCATTCACAGCATAATTTATAAAAAAAACAAGACAGTGTCTCTTCCATCCCATCTGGAAGTCAAAATCATTAGTAGACATGGGACTATGAAACTCACCTGATTGAGCTTCTCCAAAAATCCGCGCACTAGCAAAAAGCTAACAAACAAAAGCACACAATCAAAACATGAACCAAACACTAAAACGGCTCATCAACCTATGATGGACATCTAGCCCTCTCCCATATATATACCTCATTCATATGCTCTAAGCATCTCATTACACCCCTCTATAAAGCCCTTAACTTAGTTTACTTCATAACCCGTCCCGTTAACATTTTACCCAAAACAGTCCCGGTTTTAGGTCTCCAAACTATAAGCCAAACGCCCACGTAACCATACCCATGAACTCTGTAAAGGAAATCCTATGCCCTTAAATATGTTAGCTAAATCCTCCTTTTTTCCCAACCTTAAAGCTACTGTTAAGGCCCCGATATATATATATATATATATATATATATATATATATATATATATATATATATATATATATATATATATATATATATATATATATATATATATATATATATATATATATATATATATATATATATATATATATATATATATATATATATATATATATATAGACTTTCGTCTATCCGGATTTTACTGCTTTTGAACATACAAAACGTTTGTTATGATTAGGGGGTCTTACCCTAACCCATTTGCTTAGCCCTCCTCCAAGCCTATTATTTAATATATAAACCAACTCCCATGCTCATTAGAGGGCTCAAGTGTACTCCTAAGTACCCCAATCACCCTAAAACATTAATTGAAAACCCGCTGATTTCAAAACTATTTTGACCTCCGACTGTTGTAACCTATTTTTGACCCACTTCCCAACCTCCAATTTAGTTCTCGTTTCTTGCATTTGAAAGCCAACTCAATTACCTTTCCAGGGATACTTGGATTGTAAAATAAGAGTTTGTATAACTCTATATATGGTCAAAACAATTGACCTAAAATTCTGCCCAGTTTTTAAAAACGAATTCAATTAAATTAACCTAATTAATTACCCATAACTCCACTAATTACAAACTCTAATTCACCCAATCATTATAATATCATTAATATACAAATTTTAATTCAAATCCTAACCTAAATCCATCATAAGATGATTGAGAAAGAATTAAAAACACTTAAATTTAAAAGGGTTTAAAGATTTTACCTTTGATTTATGAAAACCCAAAATTTTATGAAGAACCCTCTTTTTTTCTTAATGTGCCGTGAGTTCTAAACTCTCCAGGAGAAAGATTATGAAATTTTGATTTAGTATAAGACATTATATAGGATGTGGGTGAGTCCTAACCCAACCTAAGCCCAACTTCCTTTTTTCCTTTTTTTTCTTTTTATTCGTCCCATAACCGACCTATATATATTTTTTTTTTATTTTTTTTATTTTTTATTACTTATTATTATGTTATTAATATTACCTTAATTTACCTTAATTTATTTCAGCTCCTAAAACCTCCAAAACCTCAAAACCGTAAAACTAGTCAAATTTACGCGTTTACCGTAAAAGACGTAAAATATACAGTTTTATGAAAATTCTTAAAATATTAAATAAACTTTATAACTAAGTACTAAATGACTTAAAACCATCCCGAAAAATACTCCCGTGACTAAATACCTCATCCGAGACCTCAAAATGCTAAACCGTAAATCGTAAAAATACGATTTTCTATAAGACATATACGTGTACGTAAACCACTAAATAACACCATCTCATTTCATAGTCACTACCATGTGAGCTCATGAACATGAAATCATCACACATCGTTTCACTCACAAGGTACCCCGTACTGGAAACGATATCCAAACCACAATCTATACACACCAATTAGCACATAAACACGTAAAGACACGTAACTAGCACAAAATAAAACTAAGTGACGAACCTCAAAACCGCGGTTGTCACATCACTCCCTCCTAATAGAAATCTCGTCCCGAGATTTACTCCTTAGGATCAAACATACCATTAGCAAACAACTGAGGATACTTGTTCTAAATGAACTCCTCTCATTTCCACGTGAACTTCAGTTCAAGTCTCAAATTACCACATATACTAACCAACAATATATAAATTCATTGCCAAACTCTTGACCTCACAGTCAATAAATCTCACAAATGACTCTTTGATAACACAAACCCTTATTAACACAAATCCCGAAAAACCGTACATGCAAATATGCATTCTCAAACAACATTTACCAATCTTAATACACGAAATATAACATGTATACCACTCATCCCCCCCATCCCAGGTAATTCTATGCTCATAAGCTATTGGTCCGATCTTTCCAAAGATCATGAATGGACCTACAAAACTCTACATCAACTCTTCCATTTTACCAAAACATACCACCCGTTACTATGGGTGAAACTTCCTACATAACTTTGTCACTAAACTCTAGTGGCTTCCTCCTTTTCAACATAGCATCCCTTGTTGCTCTCATCCTTTCCACAAACACCATTACAACATTAGTAGCCTCTTTTAACAATTCTAGTCCTCAATAGGGACAACTCACCCTATCCTTTCATATATTGCCTCAAATGGCATTTATCGACTTCTAGTATGATAACTATCATTATATGAAAACTCAGCCATCGCTAAAGAGTTTCCTAACTCCTCTAAATCAATCACTCATGCCCTCAGTGTAACTCCTAAGGTTGTATAAATATCTCACTTGCCCATCCTTTTCCAGTTAGCTGGATATACTCATATCCAATCATGTTCATCAACTCCCTTTAGTCCGTACCCCAAACTACTTAAAAATTCCAATTTCCTTACAAAGTGACCTATGACGGTCTTTCACATATCCATTAGTTCTTCCAATCCAAATCAACTTATGATCTATACACATCATCAAAAGGATGGTTATCTCCGTTAGTTTATCAACTGCCATCCAGACCCATGCTACAACTACTTCCATTAAATTTGGATAGCTCACTAGTAACACCTATACACTTCTTTCTCACTTTTCTTCATGATTTTTTTTATACCCAACACTTCCTTTATACCTACACAATGTCCTACCTTCAAGGTCATATTGCTCCTCATCTTGTCTCAGTTAGACCAAGCCCTTCGTCCCTATGGCACATCACACCTATAACTCCTCATCCATTCGATTATCGATACTAAGTCTCCCAAACAATCAGTATAGGTCAGTGCCATTTCCTTTTCCACACTACGACAGTATTAGCTTGCGTTGTGCTTTATTCTACTCATTAAGCTCTACCAAAGTTTTACCTTCGGTTCCTACCCCGACCTATTTCATTCATGCTTCGCTTCTATACACACTTCCTTCTTCTTCCCCAACTCCTACCATACATCACGATGTGATGCTTCCCATCGTTTCTTCCCTTGCCATAATCCTTCATAAGGCATTCCATACATATTAGGCTAACTTTTACGCAAAACCCTCTATTCCATCACATCCGTACGCAATCCTTCCAACTTCTCAACTTCGTGACTTCTCATTCCTCTTGAAATATGAGATGAATTAGTTAGTCTATCGACTATCACCCAACTCTCGTCGTACTTATTCCTCCACCCCATTATGTATCCCTTTCACCAATTTTGTCCTTACATCGCCCTTTCTAAGCTACTCCTATCTATGTAGGAAGTATAGTCTACGTCCCTTTTCTCCATATGATTGTCCAGGCCACGCAACATACATGTTGACGCGTTCTCTGCTTTAGACAACTCAACTCGTGCAACCTACATCCTTCATCCAAACCACCCTAATACGTCATCCATATAGTTCAAGTTCGTCTCAGCTTCACTTCATTCTTCTTATTCCATATCTCATCAACCATGCTTGCCTTTCCCAGATGGTACTTGGCCTTGCAATTTTCTTTCATCACTTAACTCCACCCATCACCTTTTCCAAATGTTCAATCAAGATGATTAAATACGTGTTGGAGACGTTCATGATCTGTATAGATCATTCTCTACGTCTCGTACCCCAAATGCCTCTAGCATTCTAGGCAGATATAACAATCCAGCTCCACTAACTAAGTCTATCTAGTCATCTATACGCAAAAATTTTCCAAGTAGCTTCACTTGTTTTTTTTTTCACAACCAGTTCTCCTACTCCCTCCTAATAGGGACAGACTAGAGTTTCATGTGATTCCATGCGAATCACACTCTCATCTTAAACCCACATTAGTTTCCATTTATCTACTAAGCCATATTTTGAATTTTTATTCAAATCTCATACTTCTACTTTGATGTTGCACCCAACATGTGGTATTTTCAATCATCATCTTCTAGGAATAATTGGTTTTCTCCTTCCATGGTTCTCCTTTATTCCTACACTATCCTGTCCAACAAAAATTCCATACTTCATTCATCAAATCTATGGAAGTCACTAGTGCATTGGATAATGCATAGTTGTCTCTTCCAAAGATCTTTCATAACACCTTCACAAAACCGACTCTCTAATCACTTCTCCACGAAACTTATTCAGCTCAGCTTCACTTCTCATCCCTTGATATTGATTGCCACAAAAATTCTATCCGCGTAATCACTCGAATCCCCTTGTTACTTCCATGAGTTCTTAATCTCCCATGTCATGTATTCATTTCATCATGATCCACCGGTTCAGCTCTTTGTAGCTCCACTCCGATACTCGATCTACCCTTCTTCGTCACGAACCATACGTAAATTTCCCATCATAGTGCTTGTCACCTTTCCAGTCCTCGCAACTTTTGTGACTCCTTTGAAATCTCTTGCATCCTTCTTGCAGCCGACACGTAGTCCTTTCAGCTCCTTGCTTCGCGATGTAGCTCTTTACGCACTCCTTCTCGTCTCCATGATGTTACCTAGGAACTTCACACTACCAGTAGCTTCTAACTTCAACTCCTCAATGGCTCACTCTTCCTTACCTGTTGTACTTCACCGTTAACCAGCCTCCTGCCAATCATTCTTTCACATTCATGTTTTCCTTCACGTATCTACTACTACCTTGTCTCCATAACTATACCAATCCCTTGCGTGTTATTTACCCAACCTTTCCATAGTATAAACTTTCTACTCTACCCTCACATCCGCTAGTACTTTCATCAATCTCCTAATGGTACTTCAACCAACTTATCATAATATGACCTCTCGTTCCCATGACCACTCAACTAACTTTACTTACTCCCTTATTCCCGTAACTAATCTAAGTTTCAAAACTCCACAAATCTTAATCATTCCATCAACACAACCTTTAAACCAAAACACATCTCTCCATTATAGAATCTAACCATAAGTAATACTACCCAACTCTATCCTCTCATCCTAACGTTCCCACAACTGTATAAATAAATCAACCATGACGTGTAACCAAAGAATTCCAAACAATCGTGTCCCAAAATAAAATATAGGGTAAAATGAAACCCTAGCCAAAACAACTGAAAACAAAACAATGTAATCCGAAAGATCAATGGAGTGTTCCAACAACGAAAAATTAGACTCGTCACGATTAGTATTACCAAATTTCGATACGTTAGAAAACTTAAAACTTTCATCCCAATTAGTTACTTCTCATAAGAACCAAACTCCCATACTACTAAAACCAATCATACTCATTATTAACCATAAACTCATCCTTTATCTCCATCATTTTATCAAGATATCAACTAATTAGTATACTACAATCTTAACCATTATCTTGTTTACCCATATTAAACTTATTTCACTTGTTATTATGAAACTAATACATGTTTATAAAATACAATGTTTTTTTTCATTTTATTCTATATTATTATTATTATTTTATAAAATCCATTTAGGCTGGTTATAACTAAACTACTACACGTTTACAAGGTGTGGTGTTATTATTATCATTACTATAATAAAATCTCCCTTTTTACTCTTGCCGTCTAGTTAAATACTTCTAAAATTTTAACTACACTTAAGAAAATTTTTGTAAAATTTCTTTACCCCTTTATAATGTATTATCACCTGTTACATAGAAAACTAATCCAATTATTTTCAAGACAATTTTTTTTTAGAGCTTACTACCACAAACTTAAAAAAATATGTAAGTCACGATATCATACCATACACTTACAAATTATTTTCAAAATCGTTTTTCTATAATTAGCCAGACTTATTTGCAAGAAAATTTAGTAGTTCGCATTAATAAAAATACATACCCGAATGTAGACACACATCCAAAAGACTCAAAACGTCGTTGGAACTCCATCAAAATCCAGCACCATAAAACACGAACAAACACAAGGTACGTTCAAGTTATAATAACTAGTGAACGACCACATACCATAACTTAACACATAGTAGTATATATACATCCGCATATATATACCTATTAAATCACCCAAAACATACTCGTTACCATACATGTCAGATCAACCAATCGCGTCATACACTCGTTTTTTTTTTCTACGAGTAACCACCATCTTACCACAAGGCATAAAACCCATCACTAAAACCTGTCCATATCGTGTGACCCCATAATCACACAACATGACTATAACCCAAAACAATAACACACACTCACAAATATCCATATCGTAGGCAACTGTTACATAAACCCATATACTATACATATACCAATAATCCACTTCTCATCATATACAAGCATGTACTAACCCTCTTTCATGCAATCATACTTAGGAACCCATTGAAGTTGTGGTACTTGTATAACTATGTTGGCCACCATACTTATACAATTACCCTTTCGCCAATGCACTCCCTCCTATGATGACACTTATAAGAATCAATACAACACATAACACATAAATCCATCAACTCACCTAAGCACATAACCACATAAACAATAAGGTCAAAAACTCCAACTAATAAAATTACATAGTCAAACTCTTGGAATACCGAAATCTATAGTCTAGCTAAAACAGCATAGACAAAATCCAAAACGAAAACATAATCAATTATAAGTCATGTCGCCCATCAGAATGGAAACACCTTAAAATCCTTCCTACCCATGTACTCCTAGTAACTCGAACCACCACACGATTCTTAGGGAACATGACTTAAACATCAAAAGAAAAAAATAACATACCTCAGGTACATAAAATAACTCAACAAAAGATAGAAACTACCTTGTATCAAATTATGTACTATAATGTACAATTTAAGCAAAATACAACAATGACTAGCGTGGACGATTATGGTTCAACCCACACTAGTCACAACCCGAAAAGAAACTAACATGTGGCTAAGTATGAACTACTATGGTTCAACCCATACTAGTCAAAACTTAACAAACATCGCAAGTAAAAACCAATAACATCCAGAAAACTTTAACTAATATAAAATGCACACATACTCCTATGACGCCTATATGCAAGGACCCTTAAACTATAGACTATGTTACTAGACTATGCAACCTAATTCTCTATAACCATTGGCTCTGATACCATTCTGTCATACCCCACCATGGCGGAATATGGAGCACGACGTATGGATATCATCACAACATGGCGTTTCTATAGAGATAACTAAATGAAATAAGAAATGTCATAAACTGGTGACACAAAAGTCATGACAGTATCTCAATAATGCAGGAGTCTAGGTAAGTAGGTAATAGTCCTACCACTTACCCGAGACAAACAATTAACATAAACAAAGCAAACATATAGGTGTCAACAGTATCACTTATTAAACAAACAAAAGAAACTAAGAAGGAACGGGGATCTCCTTCTAAATGCATTCCTACGCAACTCCAAATCCTAGCCACTTATGTTCTCACGCTTAACCATAATATCACCTGAAAGAGACACTAAAACACGTCAACATAAAGTTGGTGAGAGTCATAGGTTAAGACTCCAACGCCAAAATCAAACCATAAGCTATGAACAACAACCACTAACAAATGAACATATGGACAATGTGATACAAACATGCATTAACAACTAATATTCAAGATTTAACAAACCAAACCAAATCCAAGGCTCCCAGCCTTACCAAACACCATAGTACCATAGGCGCCCATACACCTATGAACCAATCCCAAGGCCCCGCCTTGTCATTATCCATTGGTCCCATAGATGCTCACACATCTATGTACCTCCCCAAGGCCCCGCCTTGTCAACATCCCCTTGGTACCAAGTCAAAACATAAAACAATCATGAATCAACTATCAGTTAATCACATAAGTATGCACAAGTCCATCACCAAACACAAAACATTCACAGCATAATTTATAAAAAAAACAAGACAGTGTCTCTTTCATCCCATCTGGAAGTCAAAATCATTAGTAGACATGGGACTATGAAACTCACCTGGTTGAGCTTCTCCAAAAACCCGCGCACTAGCAAAAAGCTCACAAACAAAAGCACACAATCAAAACATGAACCAAACACTAAAACGGCTCATCAACCTATGCTGGACATCTAGCCCTCTCCCATATGTATACCTCATTCATATGCTCTAAGCATCTCATTACACCCCTCTATAAAGCCCTTAACTTAGTTTACTTCATAACCCGTCCCGTTAACATTTTACCCAAAATAGTCCCGGTTTTAGGTCTCCAAACTATAAGCCAAACGCCCACCTAACCATACCCATGAACTCTGTAAAGGAAACCCTATTCCCTTACATATGTTAGCTAAATCCTCCATTTTGACCCAACCTTAAAGCTACTGTTAAGGCCCCGATATATATATATATATATATATATATATATATATATATATATATATATATATATATATATATATATATATATATATATATATATATATACTTTCGTCTATCCGGATTTTACTGATTTTAAACATACAAAAAGTTTGTTATGATTAGGGGGTCTTACCCTAACCCATTTGCTTAGCCCTCCTCCAGGACTCTTATTTAATATATAAACCAACTCCCATGCTCATTAGAGGGCTCAAGTGTACTCCTAAGTACCCCAATCACCCTAAAACATTAATTGAAAACCCGCTGATTTCAAAACTATTTTGACCTCCGACTGTTGTAACCTGTGTTTTACCCACTTCCCGACCTCCAATTTAGTTCTCTTTTCTTGCATTTGAAATCCAACTCAATTACCTTTCCAGGGATACTTGGATGGCAAAATAAGAGTTTGTAGAACTCTATATATGGTCAAAACAATGGACCTAAAATTCTGCCCAGTTTTTAAAAATGAATTCAATTAAATTAACCTAATTAATTACCCATGACTCCACTAATTACAAACCCTAATTCACCCAATTATTATTATATCATTAATATAAAGATTTTAATTCAAACCCTAACCCAAATCCATCATAATATGATTGAGAAAGAATTAAAAACACTTAAATTTAAAAGGGTTTAAAGATTTTACCTTTGATTTATGAAAACCCAAAATTTTATGAAGAACCCTATTTTTTTCTTAATGTGCCGTGAGTTTTAAACTCTCCAGGAGAAAGATTATGAAATTTTGATTTTGTATAAGACACTATATAGGATGTGGGTGAGTCCTAACCCAACCCAAGCCCAACTTCCTTTTTTCTTTTTTTTTCTTTTTATTCGTCCCATAACCGATCTATATATATATTTATTTATTTTTTCTTTTTTTATTACTTATTATTATGTTATTAATATTACCTTAATTTACCTTAATTTATTTCAGCTCCTAAAACCTCCAAAACCTCCAAAACCTCAAAACCGTAAAACTAGTCAAATTTACGCGTTTACCGTAAAAGACGTAAAATATACAGTTTTATGAAAAGAGTCCGGTTATTTTGGATACCTTGTATCCAAAGGATACAAGGGGACCAATCCCCACCTTCCATTTAATATTAATTAAAGGTCCAGATTAATTCTTATTTTTTAATTAAAAAAAGCGTAGGGGTATTTTCGTCATTTTACCCCTCCCACCTAACATCACCTACCACTCTCCCACTTCCCAGATCTAACAGTCGGTGTTTTTTTTTCTTCTCTCTAAAACACACACAAAAACACACACACATACACATATTCAAATCTTAATCTATCATCAAATACATCAAATTCATCGATAATCACATTCGTAAGTCGATCATCACCTTCATAAAAAAAGGTAAAATTCATTCGATTCGTTTTGATTCATCTTTTTTTTAGCTTATTCTATGTGAATAAGCTTATTATTCATCTTATTCTTATATAGCTTATTTGAGAAATTACATGAATTTAACGAATGATAAGGTAACTTATTAGATGATTCATGTGAATAAGCTTATAACTTATCATCATCTTTATTATCATGAATAATAAACTAACTTATTAGCTTATTTTCATAAATTATAAGATTTTATGGCTTAATCTCGTTGAACATATTCAGTATGACCTTTTAGTGACGTATCATATATGATATACGATATCATATATGATATAAGCTAAAACATCATATATGATAAAATATATCATATATGATTATGTGCTTGAAAATTGAATTAAATCTTATTTTTTATGGCTTAATCTCGTTGAGGAGATTTAGTATGACATCTTAGTGAAATATCATATATGATATACTATATAATATATGATATAAGCTAAAATATCATATATGATAAGATATATCATATATGATTATGTGCTTAAAAATTAAATTAAATCTTCTTTTTTGTGTAGAGAATGCTGTTTTCAAGGAATATTGAACATTACAAGCATTCAAACGGCCAAGAAGGTTAATGAAGAAGCCCATAAAATTTTAGTTTAAGTTTAAAATGCATTCTTTGTGTTTTTCTTGTAATCTCCTAATGGAGTTTTGACGTATATAGAGGATTTGTAATACATTGATATCTAGTACAACGTCTTGTTAATATGGTTTAACTTTTTTGGTATTATGTGATGATTGTTTTGATAAATTAGTGATGGTCATTAGAATATGAATCATGTTATCATTTTTTAAACATCAAGTATAGTGTCAAATTCATGATTAAAACAAGGAGTGTTGTGGATTCACTTGTCTAGAAAATAAAAAAGAATATTTTTTTATGAGTATCATATATGATGATGCATTATCATATATGATACTCAAATATTTTTGACAAATTCAACAAAAGGTTTGCTAACTTCATGACTAAAACAAAGAGCCAACTGAATCAATGATTAAACATTTGTTCATAAAATAAAAAAGTAGTTTTTAAGAGCATACAATTGATGATTTAACACTTGTTCAAATAGAATGTAACCAATCATGATTAAAACACTTATTCATAATAAAAAAGATACAAGAACAAAAGAGTCTAATCAATTCATAACTAAATCATAACATTCTTATTATTGAAACTACTATTTTTCATTTTCAATCAGTTCTTCTTCATTTTCGACCAAATCACTTTTCTCTTGTAAATCTTCTTTGGCCTCGACGACACCTTCATCTTATCATTATATATATGCGTGCACGTCATCATGCTTTGCTCCAACCATGTAATTGTCACATCTATATATGCTCGTTGTTGTGTTCAGACAGTCTGCATTAATAAAAAAGATGA
Organism: Glebionis coronaria; assembly: GCA_025667525.1. NCBI lineage: Eukaryota > Viridiplantae > Streptophyta > Magnoliopsida > Asterales > Asteraceae > Glebionis > Glebionis coronaria. The sequence continues at coordinate 3,214,944 of CM046880.1, forward strand.
AATAACATATTAGGCACCATTTTATCAACGAGTGAATTACCTAGCATACTATATCAAAATGCGCAATAGGTCAAAACTGTAAAAAAAATCATGTACAATATCAATGTCTGGTTTTTTATATGGCCTGTTAGATATATCATATATGATACCTCATATATCATATATGATATATCTATCATATATCACATATCATATAACTATCATGTATGATAAATGAGGTATCATATATGATAGATCCAACATAATAAGTTTACATCAGCAATATAGTTAAAAATGTCTAATAATACAGCTAATTCACGCTAACTTAAGCTTATTCAGAAACATCATATATGATACCCATGTATCATATATGATAAATGATTTATCATATATGATACATCAAGCTTAATTCAGCATATATCAGCTACATAAAAAAATCCTAATAATGCAGCTTATTCAAACGAAAATAAGCTTATTCGTAACTCTCTTATTCACAAAACCTTATAATTCGTTAAAATAAGCTAATAAGCTAGCTTATATTTCAACAAAATAAATCCAAATCATCTAACTCGCAAGCTTATTCATAACTTTCATCTAATTCAAAAGCTTATTCAAACAAATAAGATTATTCACATAAATCACCTAAGAAGTTAGCTTATAAGTAAGAACAATCAATCAAAATAATTCGTTCAAAATAAGCTAATTCAAAGCTTGTAATTAACATGATAGTAAATTAATAAGCTTATTCAAAATCAAATAAGCTAAATATAAGAATAGATTTTATACAAACCTGATGATTTAATTCGTGCCTAATCATGAATTCGTATTGATTAATTGATCTAATTAATTGATTCGTGATGGAATCCTGATGATATTCGCGAAGGATTCGTGATTAAAAGCTTCGATCTATCAATTGTAGAGAGAGAAACTAGATCGGGTAGAGAGAGAAACAGAAAGCCGATGTGTGTGTGTGATTTATGAGAAAGAAGTGAGAAAAATGCTTATATAGTGAGCGGGTGAAATGACGAAAGTACCCTTCCAGTGTAAAATGGAGATTTAATCTCAACAATTAGATGGGAGGGAGATGGAGGGTGGGGATGAGTCCCCTCATATCTTAGATAAGTTTGGTATCCAAATGAACTTAAATCTTATGAAAATTCTTAAAATATGAAATAAACTTTATAACTAAGTACTAAATGACTTAAAACCATCCCGAAAAATAATCCCGTGACTAAATACCTCATCCGAGACCTCAAAATGCTAAACCGTAAATCGTAAAAATATGATTTTCTATAATACATATACGTATACGTAAAAGACTAAATAACACCATCTCATTTCATAGTCACTACCATGTGAGCTCATGAACATGAAATCATCACACATGTTTCACTCACAAGGTACCCCGTACCGGAAACGATATCCAAACCACAATCTATACACACCAATTAGCACATAAACACGTAAAGACACGTAACTAGCACAAAATAAAACTAACAGACGAACCTCAAAACCGCGGTTGTCACATCGAGAGAAGTATACAAATGTATTCTTGAGTGATTACGAGTACCTTACCATTTTATTTAATGTATTGTAAATTATACGTTTGTCATCAACAAAACACGAAGAGATTATATCGGCTAAACATCGTAATGTTTGCACTAACAATCTCCCCCTTTTTGATGATGACAAACAAGTAAACCGCAACGCATATTAAAATGTATAAGTTACTCGTTTACACTTACTTCTCCCCCTTTTGTCGAATCAAAAAGTTAGTCAACGTCTTGAAGAAGAGAAGAAGCAACGTCGATAGAGAACACGTCTAAAGAGGTAGTCATCCAAAGCACGTCATTTGAAGAAGAAAAGAATTGACGTCACACGAGCTTGCATCCGAAAGGTAGTCTTCATTTGTAGAAGAGGAGGATCGACTTCGAGAGAACATGCATCCAAAAAATCTAATCATCCATTGTGGTTGTCGTTTGAGAGGCGAGAATCCAAACAATAAACCCATCATACAAAAATATTGAGCGCGCGTCATCCTAGTGAAGTCTTCAATCACCATAGGTTAACCAACTCCAAGCATAATAATATGCTTATCTATGAGTGTCCAAAATGCATTACTTGCAAGATGTTCGATGAATGCAGTTTGAGTGAGTCAACGATCGCAAATGTAATGACTTGAACTCTTGCAAATGCTCCCCCTTTATATGAGCTCCCCCTTGCTTGAGGCACCAACAAAGCAAGAATAGTGACAAGCTACAAAATTGGGTTAGAAGTGTCCTACAAAACAAAGTTAGTGGACAAGAGCATATGCATAATGAGATGTCACCCAAACGGATTTAGCTTTAAACAACTCGAGTAAAAAAAGAGGGACTCCAGAGAAAGCTAAAACAATCTTAACTTTTAGAAGTGTCATAAATATGACAAGTTAAGAAAAATAAGAGGGCTATTAGAAAGAAAATAGAACCCAACTTATTTTGGTGACACCAAAAAAAATATATAAAGAGGACTAAGAGAGAAAAGAGATGTCCAATTTAAGAGAAAAATATTGTCGAGAGAACATACTCCACTTTTAATATTTTGGCAAGAAATACCAAATCAAAGAGAGTATGACAATGACAAAAAAATAAGATCCCAATAGTCGAAAAGAGAGGAAGAATGACTATGATGGAAAAAGAAAACGAGGATGATAAACAAGTCGTTTGCACAAACAATGACAAGCATTGGAGAAATAAGTGTGCACGCGATGCTATCAATCCAAAAAAAACCAAGTAGAGGATCTTGACAAGATCAATTCACAATTGTTGGAATAGAGGTAGAAAAGAAACATCCAAGAATTTGAAGATATCATCTTAAGGGGTTAAAAACTTAGAATTGATGAAATCACCCATACTAATTGTAAATTTTAACCGCAATCAACTCTCAACAAAGAACAACAAAAATATCTCAACCTAGAGACATTTTTGAACAAAAAAAGCGGATAAATCGACGCTTTAAAAAAATATTCTGGATATAAGACATTATAGGCAAGGATGCTTATGAATGTCGACACCAAATGGTGTTTAGCATACGATAAACTACATGCTCAAAGTTTCGTAGCTCTTCTCAATCATTATGAATATTCAAAGAACAATTACATGATGAGGAAAGGGTGAGGCTCGACTCAACTTAGTTTAGAAAGAATAGAAGAAAGTGACTCGACTTAGAAGAGCATGATTAAAATGAATTGAGAGAGACTCAACAAAGAAGTTAAGGATAACTTCACGAAACAAGAGAAGAAACTCAAAAGAGAAGAAAAGAGGGAATCTTCAAGAAAACTCGTCAAAAGAGAAAAATACCAAAACAAACAAGGGACTCAATGGCCACGGTTCGTTAAATAGGTATGTGGTTCATTATCAATAATGAGACCCAAGGTTATTTGAGGAACCGTGGATATTGGGTGTCCAAAAACGATTATCGACTCAAAGGAAAATCACTTGGTCAAACAATTTAACATAAGATGCTAAAAGGCTTGAAAGTCAATGCTTCGTATATGACTTTTAACAATTGCAAGTGCAAGTTAAAATTGCTTGAATATTTCAAAAGAAATATTTTAAGTTGTCAATCTTACTAGGAGACTAATTAGATATAAATCTAACCTTCCTTGACAACCGAGTGAGAAAATAAAGAAGAAAAGAAAGATCACGAGAATAACGAGATCCAAGACCCAAAGAAAAATCATGTTGAAAAACATGAAAGGAAATACAGGAGAGTAAAGATCATACAAAAATGTATGAAACAAAAGCCTAAAACTTAAGCATAATTTTAATCCTAGTTACACTAGAAATCTAAGATTTGCTTAAATTGGGTGTCTTATTAATAAGCAATGCACATGCTTAATTGTAAGACAAGGTGATGGGTGATGTGGGTGGTGGAGGATGTGGTATGTTCTCCAAAGGTGAGAAGGGGTGTAAACGAGTCGAGCTTTTAACGAGCTACTCGAGCTCGAGCTCGTTTAACTCGAGTTCGAACTTAATATTCTCGAGCTCGAGTCGATCTCGAACAAATATTTGTGTTCGTTTAATTTGGCGAGTCGAGCTTTGAAAAATAATATTAAGCTCGGCTCGTTCAAAAACTCGTTTAATTGTCTCGAGCCGAGCGAGCTTAACGAGCCGAACAAGCTATTCGAGCTTAACGAGCCGAACGAGCTATTCGATCTTAATGATCAATCTATAAATATATAAGTTAGATACACCTTAGCTTACTCATTAAGTATTAGTATCATTTTAATAATAATAAACGAGCTTTCGAGCTCGAGCTTGAGTTAATAAACGAGTCTATCCAACTATATTTATAGTAGAAGTTAGTCTAAACAAAAGTTAAAAATCGTAAATGAGCTTCGAGCTCGAGCTCGAACAACAAAAAAACATTCGAGTTCGAGCTGAGCCAGATTATAAAGTTTTATTCAAGCTCGAGCCGAGCTCGAGCCAGATAATTAATAAACAAGCCTGGCTCGTTTAGGGCAAAACTCGACTCGGCTCGGATCGTTTACACCCCTAGGTGAGATGGGTGAAGTGGGTGAATTTGGTGGGGTAAAAGGTGAAGTCACCAAGGGTTCAACAAAGTCATTCTCAAAGGGAATGCTTTGGATAGGTTGAGGTTGAGTAGTCACATCAAAGAGAGTACTAGGAGTGAAGGGTGAGGTTAACTCATTTAATCTAGATCGGAATGAAGAGGAGGTAGAACCATGTGAATGGTTGGTACCATGGGTTGAGGTAGTCTTGCATGGTGCAAGAGGTGGTGAGGGTGATGAAGAGATGAGAATGGGCACAATCTCATTCTTAGGTGTGGCAAAAGGTGAAGAGTTAAGTTTGGGCAACTTAATCTTGATTTTGAGGTTCCTCTTTGAAGAGGAGGTTTTGGGTGATTTTGAGGTTCTTGTAGAAACCATGGTTGTAATGAAGGGTAAATATGAGAGGTTTGAAGTGTGAAGAACATGGTTAACAAGGAGGGTTTAAAAGGATGAGGGGGTGATAAAAGTTTTGAAACAAAGATTCCAAAGGGTGTTGGAACAATTGGGAAGTTTCAGAAAACCCGAATTTGAGAGCTTCTGCCCGCGGTTCTTTATCTCCACCGGCGGTTCCATATTGATATGGAGCCGCGGTCTATTTATAGAACCACCTACAGAGGCTTGGTTTAGGTGGTGAATGGAGGGTTTTCCAATTCAACAAATCCTAATGGTCTAGTCTAACTTATCATAAAGTCATGCTTAAGAGCAATAAAAACTAGAACACACACAAAGGAAAAACACATAGGTTCAATTAGCACGTAGGAAGAAAGTTAAGAAAAACCTAATGGATACAAAAGAAAAAGACTCCTAATGACATACAAAGTTCATCGATGTAAGCTATCATTAGTCATAATTAGGAAGAGCCATTTAATCAATTTTGAGACTGAGTATGAGACTATCACTAGAGATGCTCCATTACGGCTAAGCATAACCATTTTTACGAGTTATACACCAACTAAACTTCTCACATGAAGTAATTTAACCGTTAGGTCAAATGGAATTTCTAGTGCAATAGGTTCTCTAGTAGTCATTCTCATGTTAGATAAAATGTAATTCCTACATTTGCCTAATGTAGTGTAACAAGGATGAAACTTGAATGACGACACAATGCACAACCTAATGAGGGTTAAGAATGCACCATTGCAAATCTTGTCAAACAAGTCTAGTTAAGGTTATTTACCTTAATAGAATTTGAGGCCAATAACTTTGAAGTGTATAAACAATGTTTACACAAAACAAAGGAACACTTTTGATTGGTCTTTCGGAAATGACACATTTACAAATTGCATTGCAATGTAAATTACTTGAGTATTTCAGATGAAACATTCAAGTTGTCAAACTGACTCCATTGTGCATTATAAGCAATTATTAAACAAAACATGTCTAATAATTTGAACAAGTAGATTCAATATACCATCGACAACACAAGTGTGAGTTATGATCCGATGTATATTATTAATAGTCCACATTCATATCTACAGTAAAAACATGTCAATTAGATTCGATAATGATATCAATCATAATTTGAATAATGAATTGACATATATTTGATATCTTTCTTGATTCCCACTAACACTCCTTTCAGAGAAAATAGGTAAGATTTTCAAAGAGTGTCTCATGTTTTATAGTGAGACATTAATCTACTTGAACTAATAACACAATGATCGACTAAGACGACCCAAATCAATAGATTTGACAAGCTCCCAAAGCTTTCAAACCTAAAAGTGTTAAAGAACATGCCGAGGTGTACAAGATGTTTATGTAACATTTGTAAACCAAGAGATGTTAATCCTATATGCAATGCACACATAATATTGCAACTAAAATGCAAGAAATCTAGCATACATCATAATTAGGAAAAAATAGATACTAACAAATACCAAGCAAGGCACAAGAGACTAGACATATAAGCAATACTACTACAAATAGAAAGTAACACTTAATAATGTCTACATATAATAATAACACACAAGGAAACACACACACAAACAATTAGCTTAACACATAAAAGCATTCGTCCATGTTTTGAGTGTTAGATACAACAAAATATTCATAGCTTGATTTTATTTGAAAATATTCTTTGACCCATTTAAAATTTAATTAAGTTTAACACTTTGTAAATATATCAATTTTCAAAGATAAATCACCAAGAGATGTCCAACTTAATAGAAAAGAGTAAAACACAAGTTTTACGACAAACCGACGCTCAATACTTTGGACAAAGTATCGAACTTAGAAACCATCCAAATTTTAAAGTTCGAATAAAGGTTTGGAAGAATTTTTAATTGAAAGAAAATTCAATTACGTCCGAAATGACGGGTGGCACGACTTCTACGTACTCACGGTTGATTTTATATGATTTTTCAAAGTTTTCAAAAATATGTGTCGGACTGACCGCGGTTCCTTATTGATAAGGAACCGTGGGGAATAGATAAAGAACCGCGTCCAGAGGACAAAAATGGGGTTTTTAGCCAAAATCATTTGGTAACTTTTTGGAAGGACTTAGGACTCTAAAAAAATCATTTTAGACACATAGAACTCGTATTTTAGAGTTAATTATGACACAACAGATTTTTATACTTTCAAACATGAAAAGATTTAATTCAAGCTATTATACAAAGTTTATTTAACACCAAACTTGTACGAATGAAACAAGAAAACATATTTCATAAGTAATCACTCTTCATGAACAATTTGATACAAAGATCGTGTCTATTTTTAAAAACCGTTTTCATTTTTAAAAACCATTTGTTTTGAAAAAGAGAGCAAAGATCGATCCAAGCTTTAAAGTACAATATACTTTAAAGATCTTGAATAACCTCGCTCTGATACCAATTGTAGAAACTAGAAGGGGGGTTGAATAGTTTCTAGTTCATTTTCAAAACATTTCGTTTATTCTACTCGCTGCGGTTCCTTAAATATCACCACAGTTCCTTATCAATAAAGAACCGCAGGCTCAATAAAGAACCGCCTACAGTGGATGCTAAATATTGATACGTTGTAAACCTTGACAATCGTTTGTATCAAATTCTCGATTAAGCTTGACTAGATATGAGATGTGTTTGTAATAGATAATAACTATAAGTAAGGAAACACACAAACACATCAAATCAAGTGTACATCAAGCAATAGTCTAAACACTAAGCACACACGTACTAAGCCTTAGCTTTTCTGCAACTAAGATGTTTAGACTAAAGGATGTACACTTGACCATAATCTAAACACGAAGCACACACGTACTAAGCCTTAGCTTTTCCGCAACTTAGATGTTTAGATTATGAGATGCACACAACACACAACATATAAATACATCTATAATAGTAGAGACATAAAGGTAAAGGAAAGTACCGACACGATGATTTATAGTGGTTCGGACATGAAGCTCCTCTTCGCCCTACTCCACTCCTCGAGTACACCTTACTCGAGAGTTACTTCACTAGTCAACAAAACTCCTTTCAAGGCGGAGAAAACCATGCACGTCGCTTACAAATTTCCGACACTAAGCTAGATGTCGATTCCTAATCTTAGGAAGGACCAATCTACACAACGTTGCCCAATTCACCATTTAACGACACAAGGCTAGATGTCGAGTTCTAATCGAAAGGTAGAACCAATCTTCACAACGTTGCCTACTTCACCATTTTACGACACAAGGCTAGATGTCGAGTTCTAATCGAAAGGTAGAACCAATCTTCACGACTCTTCACTTTGAAGCTAAGTGAGATCTTCACTAGATACAACTACATCACTTTATAGTTTAGTGAGAACTCACAAGACACAACCACGTCACTTTATAGTTTAGTGAGAACTCACAACTCTTACCTATTACAACTCAATAAAACACATATCCAAGTGTACACATGTAACTTGGATCTACACAACATAAATCCAAGTATACACATATACATTGGATCTACACAAGACACAAATAAAAATGATGAATATGATGATCTTCATCAAGCCTTCATCTTTAATCACATCACAAATGTGTGAGTGATCTTCTCTTTGCACTTAAGAGGATGAGGAGATTGAAGGAGAGAATCACATCTTAAACAAGATTAATCTAAACTAACTAATCAAGGGTTTAAAGATGTTTTTGAAGAAACTGTGCAAAAAGGGTTTAAAGAAAATCTGGGAATGATCCACTGTTTATAGGGCAACATTGCAACGGTCAAAAACACCCGTGGTTCCTTATCTCTACCCGCGGTTCCTTTTCAATAAGGAACCGTGGGCTCCTTTAAGAACCTCCGCGTTAGAGTCCGTGCAAATTTTTCCTTTAGTGGGGGTATGCCATTTGAGGTAGTTTATACCCTCAAAGAATAATCCTTTGGCATATGAAATATGCCAAATTCAAATTAAAGAATATTCTTTGGAATATACCTTAGGGAATATTCTTTGAAATATTCCAAATTCAAATTTCCATTTTTCTTTTTAAATAAACATTTTCTTAAAAGTAAAGTTAATTAAAAATTACTTTGTCACTTTGTATAAAAAGGAGTATTAAGAAAATATTAATCCTTGATCACTAAGTTAGGTTAATGACAAGTTTATTCATACCTTGAGTGATTCATGCCGAATGTGATCTTGAAGGTGTCGAGAGAAGTATACAAATGTATTCTTGAGTGATTACGAGTACCTTACCATTTTATATAATGTATTGTGAATTATACGTTTGTCATCAACAAAACACGAAGAGATTATATCGGCTAAACATCGTAATGTTTGCACTAACAAAAACGTAAGCTTACTGACGAAAACGTAAGTTTACTACCGAAAACGTAAGTTTACTACCGAAAACGTAAGTTTACTGATGAAAACGTAAGTTTACTTACTGACGAAAACGTAAATTTACTGACGAAAATGTAAATTTACTAAAGAAAAAGTAAATTTAAATCTTATTTACTGGCGAAAACGTAAGTTTACTGACGAAAACATAAGTTTACTGATTAAAACGTAAATTTACTGACAAAAACGTAAGTGTCTAGAAGAAAATGTAAGTTTACTGACGAAAACGTAAGTTTCTTGACGAAAACGTAAGTTTACTGACGAAAACGTAAGTTTACTGACGAAAACGTAAATTTAGTGATGAAAACGTAAGTTTACTGACGAAAACGTAAGTGTAAATTTACTGACGAAAACGTAAATTTACTGACGAAAACGTAAGTTTACTGACTAAAACGTAAGTTTACTGACGAAAACGTAAGTTTCATGACAAAAACATAAGTTTACTGACGAAAAAGTAAATTTAGTGACGAAAACGTAAATTTAGTGACGAAAACGTAAGTTTACTGACGAAAACGTAAGTTTACTGACGGAAACGTAAGTATACTGACGAAAACGTAAGTTTACTGACGAAAACGTAAATTTACTGACGAAAGCGTAAGTTTACTCACGAAAACGTAAATTTAGTGATGAAAACGTGAATTTACTGACGAAAATGTAAATGTAAATTTACTGAAGAAAAAGTAAATTTACTAACGAAAATCTGAGTTTACTGGCGAAAACGTAAGTTTACTGATTAAAACGTAAATTTACTTACGAAAACGTAAATTTAGTAGACTAAAACGTAAGTTTACTGACGAAAACGTAAGTTTCTTGACGAAAACGTAAGTTTACTGACGAAAACGTAAGTTTACTGGCCAAAACGTAAGTTTACTGACGAAAACGTAGTTTACTGACGAAAACGTAATTTTACTGACGAAAACGTAACTTTACTGAAAAAAACGTAAATTTACTCACGAAAACGTAAATTTAGTGATGAAAACGTAAATTTACTGACGAAAATGTAAATTTACTGAATAAAAAGTAAATTTACTAACGAAAATCTTAGTTTACTGGCGAAAACGTAAGTTTATTGACGAAAACGTACGTTTACTGATTAAAACGTAAATTTACTGACGAAAACGTAAGTGTACAGACGAAAACGTAAGTTTACTGACGAAAACGTATATTTACTGACGAAAACGTAAATTTACTGACGAAAACAATCCAGACCCCTTGCATTTGTTGAGATATTGTCATGACATTCGTGTCATCATTTTTATGACATTTCTTATATCATATAGTATCTCTATAGACACGCCATGTTGTGATGATATCCATACGTCGCGCCCTATATTCCGCCATGGTGGGGTGTGACAAATTGGCCCAAATAAAACTTCAAAGTCATGTTCCGAAGGTTGTAACGATGATATTGCTGACGGTGCAAATTGAAGCGCGAGTCCTGAACTTACGTGTCCAAAAGTCTGACCTTTAATCTCTGGATGTGAACTTTTATGTTGAGAGGCCATACGCGAGAGTTCATCAAAGGTAATATTCATAGTCTCCATTACCTTTCATATTTATTTCGATTTTGTTCGGTTTAATTCAGTTTGAGGTTAAAACCAATATACACTATATATTTGTTTGGTTTTTTCTCGATTTCGTTTCAATTTTGGTGGATTCATTCAATTTGGATTTGTTTTGGGTTTTTTTAGTTCGGTTTGATTTTGAACCGGACAATCAGGCCAAATTGATGAATAGTTTCTAGAAGGTAAACCATATATAAACCCACAGCCATCATCATCAGTCATCACTCTGATTCACACACATATCTCCTCTCAAAAGTACCAAAACCCTAACCCTAATTGATCACGGCGGCTTAAACCAACCTTCCATCATTTAAATTAGTTTCCATATATAAACCCACAGTCATCATCATCAGTCTGATTCACATATCTCCTCCCAAAAGTACCAAAACCCTAACCCTAATTCACGGCGGCTTAAACCAACCTTCCATCATTTAGACATGGCCAAAACTTCTAAAACCCTAACCAATCAGATGACAAAAAAAACAACAAGAGACATGACCAAAACTTCAAAATTAGAAAAATTGAGGTGTGAAATCGTGGAAGCTGTTAATGATTTGAAATCTGTACCTTTAAATGTAATATTTTCCTTTTTTACATTTCTTCAACACTTTTAAGCCCATTTCTTAACATTTTTATTTCGTGCAGAAGAAGAAAGAAGCATTGCTCAAGATACAAAACAAGGTAAAACAATACATGAAGTTGCTGAAGGTGAGCCTATCCTTGTTCCTATTCTTTAGGACAGTTGATTTTTGACTTTGCTTAATGATTTTTGTTTGACTTTGTATGTCATTTCCTATAATAATAATAATGTTATGCGAATCAAATTCATATGTGTTTTACCCATAAATGATTAGTAACTCCAACCAACGAATCACCGCTTCAGGTTAATGATTATGATAATTGTTCACCTAAATATTTGGTAGGTTGCCCCGAGGAATTGATCTCATGCCTTTTGTTCTTTCCCACCTCGGGACCTGATCTTCTACTGCTGTATTCATAACCTTACTTAGACACTCTAAAGCTACTGTATTAACTAAATGAAACTGTTTTTGAGGAAATGGGTTAGAGGGGTCGTTTGCATCTGAGTTATGCTCCTGCTGACCAGCACTCTAGCCTTATGAAACATCAAAATCTCTATGAGTTGAAATTTAGCTAGAGTTCTTTACGCATTCGAGTTTATTAGCAAGTTTGCGCATTCGAATTTACCCACATGTTGGGTTCAACTGATAATTATTACATATATAAAGTTGGATTCATGCTATGTGCAAACAACCTTGAAAGTCGCCACACTTGAGTATGTGACGGTAGGTTCAAACCCCATGGATTAGTCACCGAATGTGTCGGAAACCATGGTGGGCAGGGTCTTTTTATTTTGGGTGGGCTAATAGACAAGTACTAAACATATAAACCAGTAATACTTCATATAAACAATGCAATGGGGTTATGCCCTGACCATTACGATTGAAGTATCATACGACTATATAACAAAGCACGTTCTGTCTGCTAGAACCAACAGCAGGGTGATTTGGGTTGGTTTTTGAGTATTGTAGCTTTATTTTTGGTTTACAAATAGCTTAGGGATAGTATTAGCCCTAGATTATCTGGTATTTTAGTTTTTGTAGCTTTTGGTGGTTCAATAGTGCCTTTGTTGTCCACTGTTACAGCAAACAACCCCTTTTTCTGTATTCATAACCTTACTTAGACACTCTAAAGCTACTGTATTAACTAAACGAAACTGTTTTTGAGGAAATGGGTTAGAGGGGTCGTTTGCATCTGAGTTATTCTCATACACTCCCGTAATACTATCTATATGTGCTAACTGCTTTTGCCTCCACAGTTAAGTTGAGCCTCAAGAGTTAAGGACATGACGCCCTAAGCTATTTCTAAGTGGACCCATATGTGCTTTCTTTTAACGTCTTGTATTATTTCCTTCAGCTTCTTTTCTAAATGCCAAATTTCATTATCCTGATTCATACCCCCTAGCCCCAAATAATTTGACTGATTAAAGCTGAGAATAATCAATAGCTACCTGGATACCCTAAAACAATGTAACTGAGCTATGTGATGATCTTAAATCGAACAAGCAGCGGGGATACATCATTTCCTTTTTCTGTTATAGATGTGAAGTAGACACCTATATATCGTATCATCTTTCTTACGGCATCTGTTTACTATATATATTCACCCTATTATCAGAATTCAGAGCTTCACTCTGAATACAAGTTAGAAATACTAAAATAAAACTACGGGTGTTACAATGCACTAATTACTAATCTTGCGAAAACAATTAGGAGTCTGGAAGTGTGAGAGCATGGACCAAAATGATAAAGTTTGCACATCATCATAGTCAGAATGCATACATACATGTATTATTGTATATGAAGCGAGTCTGGAAGTCTGAGAGCGAACTGTAAGGGGGTGTATATGGCGAGAGCAATCCTTGATGTCCAACTTGAATAGTGCCAAAAAGCAGTATGATAATATTAGGAACATGACGGGTCAGGGTTAGTTCAAGTGGGTTCAGGTCGTAGATGGGTCGCCTGGTCATTTATAACATGTCCATCGTTTACTGAAACTACTAAACACACACTGACCTATGTTTAGTTTATTACATGTCCAATCCCATTACACAATTTATCTTAATCATCTATAGATATGCCTAAAAGTGGGTCCGTGTCGCCATTATCCGAGATCTGAACTTATGATACTTCACTAGGTCAAGATGGAGAAGCCATAGGTTCATCAATGGCCACAGATGCATTCACTGATGCATTTTCAGTTTTAATAGCATTTGCTGAAGACATATTTAGCGTCTGGAAGTGTGAGAGCGAACTATATGCGGGTGTCTGGATTAGCTTGTTTCTCTTTCGGGTTTGTGTTGGTTTAGAAACAGTATTTGGCAGAACTGGGCCTTGCGTCAGTACAGCTTCACTTGTTTCAGTTGTTAACTATAATCTTTGTAATTGAAAGTCATGTAAACAGATGCGTAGAGACCTTTATCTTTTCGTAGATCCATGTTTTAGTAATCTTTCTTGTGATTGTTTGATTTCTGCGTATATAATATCTTTTGAACTCGTCGTGTGCAGGTGATCACTGATGGTGGTGACAGCAGTGTCAGCAGCAACTAGAAATTATGCTTTCGCTCTTGGATCATGTTGTTTCTTTTGTATTTGGTTTTTACTATATTGTCCTGTTCTAAGAAACTAGAAATTAAGAATACCAAGTAATAGTTTTTGGTCATCATTATTCCTTTTCGGATAATACAAGCATTGTATCTTTTCCATATGCTGTTTTTTATATGTATCAGGGATACACTGCAGATGTAGGATGGAGATGAAGGCGATAATGCAGAATTATGAAGGATGCACAGAATCTAGTTGCAAATTTGATTGGTATGGTATAGTGATTAACTAATGCAGTAAATGAAAAACGTATATAACTTTTGCTTTGCATCCTAAAAACTCGCTTGAAGATGCCATTCAGTCAATGCAATTTTGAGATCTACCCTTGAAATGCATAAATACGTGGTGTTCTGCATTTTTCATCTTAACAAGTTGTGCTGTAACGATATTAATGAAAGTTTAAGGTTTGTTCGGAAACAATTTAGAAACTTGAAGGGGTTAACATTTAATACCAAAAGAATGAAAACCCACTGTTTGATTCGACTTATATGCAGGCTTATGAGCTTATTTGGTTTCGGTTTATATTTCATAAGCCCCAATTTCTGGCTTATTTTGAGAGTTGTGGGCTTATATAGAAGCTCACAAGTCTCAAAATAAGCCAGAAAATGAAGTCTTCGATATAAGGCGAAACAAATAACCCCTTTATACCAAAGCACAGTATTTCACGTCAAGAATGAAAACCCACTTAGGGGTGTTTGTTTCAGCTCATATGCGAGCTTATGAGCTTATTTGGTTTCGGTTTATATTTCATAAGCCCCAATATCTGGCTTATTTTAAGACTTGTGGGCCCACAACTCTCAAATAAGCTAGAAAATGAAGAATCAGTAAAATATAACCCCTTTATATATAAACCCACAACTCTCAAAATGAGGCAAAAAATGATGATTTAGTAAAATATAAGCCGCAACAAAATAAGATCATAAGGCGAAATAAACACCCCCTTATACCCAAATTCTGTGGTAACATGGGGAAATTTCAAATCGAACAGATTCATCTGTTGTTCTTCAATGGTGTAAAACTTAAATACAGTTTAGGATTAGTTTGAGACGAACCGACATTTGAGTCTAAGCTTGAACCCGCCTTCGAGTCAACATGAGTGCATGCAGATAGTTTCCTACGTCTTTTTGACCCAGTGGTACTGAATGTGAGCCATCGGTTTTCTTATGTTTTGTTTTTGTTTATTGGTCGGCTTATGATCATCATTAGTATCCATTTCTTCATCCACAAGAAACGGGTGATCCACAAGAAACGTGTTTCCACCATCAGACTCATCACTAGAATCCAACTCACTACGAACATCGTCCGAAACCCACTTCATAGTCAACGAGTGTTTTGATACCGGTTAAAGTTTTTATGGATGACACATATTCGTCTAATGTTATCTTATCGTCTCCAAACTCCCAAGAAACCTGCATAATCATTAGAAAAATAGAATTAATTTCAGTCGTTCTGGGCATGTCCTATTTTTAGGTAATCAGGTAATGACAAAGTTATACCTTGTGCAGTAGTTGCTCTAACAATTTCATGTTTAATACTAGCAGCGTGTGCAGGAAGCTTTTACAATGATATGGAGTATGGACAACACTTTTGGAGGTGAACGCGCTAAAATTCTCAATGGCGGTCAAGATCTCTCACTTTCACTTGACCAATACTCTGGTTCCGGTTTCGAGTCCAAACACGAGTACCTCTTTGGAAGGTTTGACATGCAACTCAAACTAGTACCAGACGACTCTGCTGGCACGGTCACTACATTCTATGCGAATACTATCAGTGGTTGTAATATATATCTAAATATTTAAGGCCCCTTTTAATATTATTAGCAACTCTAACAAGAACCATCTGATTGTATTGAATCAGCTGTCATCACAAGGCGCGGGACATGACGAGATAGACTTTGAGTTCCTCGGAAACTCGACAGGAAACCCGTACACAATCCACACCAATGTATACTCACAAGGAAAAGGAAATAAGGAACAACAGTTCCACCTATGGTTTGACCCTACGGCAGCCTTCCACACTTATACCATCATATGGAACTCGCAAAGAATCATGTAAGTCCATCTTTTAAAACCTTTTTTCAAGTAGATATAACAGGCGGCTATGATTGCTGATCTAATACAATCTTCTTGTTCCAGTTTCTTGATTGATAACATACCAGTAAGGGTGTTCAACAATCATGAAGCTTCGGGTTTCCATTTCCCAAGAGCCAGCCCATGAGGGTGTTACATTGTTTTCTTGATGCCCAAATACAAACCCCCCAACACAATGCCTAGAACGCCAGCTGCAATAGCAGTATCAGTGACATTGTCTGCACAAGAAAACAAATGGGGTTAAATTGAGGAGAGGCGATATTGTAGCATTTTAAACTCCAATCAGTTTTAGACCATACCTCTTGCAATCCTCTTCTCAATATCTTCTGCAACTTTTCCAGCCTTCTTAAGGCCGTCGCCAATCTGTTCAACATAAAACACAGGCTTAGAGGCAAAATTGCCAGAAGCGGGATTCATAAGCTCGTTCAAATTATGTTTAGGAGACAAGGGTGGAAATATTAACTATGAGCATTTGAACAGTTTACAACCAAGCTGCAACATCGGTTTTTGGTCATGCCCAATGACCAACCAAAGCAAAAACACACATGTTCAGAAAATAGCATTGTGATTTTACAGTTCTACCAAACTTTAAACCAGCCTTACCTCGCTAATTCTCGAACTCGAGGAAGCAAACACTGATCCAATACTAATTGCAAGACCAACACAGCTAGCAGCAGCTATGAGTATCGGTGAGTTTCCTTTTCCAAACATAGACCCACTCGAACGATCTCCATCTGAAATCAGCTCTAACAAGCTCTTCGCTTCTGAGAAAGAACTGTCCAGCTGTATGAATATCAAGGTAAATGTTCACTTTTTCATTAGATTGGTAAATAAAAGAGTAAATTACAAAGATTGTTCGTGGGTTTTGCGTTGACTTTCACCTTGGTCCCTTGACCTTTCTATTACTTAGATAATCCCCAACATCGATACCCTTAACGCTCGTGGTTCTTTACCAAACGGCGTAAATTTTGACTGTTAAAAGCTCCTCGTGTACTTTACACACAAGGGTATTATAGCCATTTTATCAATATTTGTGTTTCCCTTTCTTTCCAGCCAATAGTGGAAGAATGAAAGAGAAAGTTTGTTCAAAAATAAACTGAAGACCTAATGTGCAAGTCACAAGAGGGGTGTTTAACGGTCAAAATTGATGGTGTTTGATCAAAGGAATATGAGTGTTGACGGTTTCGGAATTGGGGACTATATGCATCTGAAAAAAAAAAAGTCGAGAGACCAAAGGTGAAAGTCAATGCAAACCACAAAGACCATCCGCGTAATTTACTCTAAAAAATTAATCCAATCCTTCAACAACTCTTACCTCTAGACACTGTAAGAGTGCATGTTTTGCACCCTCTGGATTCCTGAGGCGATGTTTTGCAACTCCGAGCTGGTAATAAAGCGTGGGTTTGTTTTCCACATCAGATTTAGCCAAAACTGTGTAAAAATTAAGGCAATTAAGTTGTAAACAAAAAAGGTAAAAAACGCGCGAGAGTCAAAGAGTGAACATGTTTCATATTGCACCGCATAACAATTCAAAGTTACAACTGTCATGAACATCAAAGCCTTCCGGAAGTACTTCAACCTCACACGCATATTCCATACATTTTGGTGTTGTTTGTTTTTAAAAAGGTTTTGTCTTTATCAGAATTGATATTTTTAATTTTTTTTTTTCTAGTTTTATCAGATTGAAAAAAAAATATTTATCCAGAACCATAGTTGCATCCTACAACAGACGACCAAACATCCCATATGTGTAATGTATTTTGCAGTAATTGAACTAGAAACAATAAAAAAAATAAAGTCGTTTGTATAAATACTTCAGAATGTAGATTTACAAATTGCTGATTAGATTACATGCTGACCTTCAAGGATATCAACAGCCTCGATCACATGATCGTTAAGGTCTGAATGAATGGCAGCATCCAAAAATCGTGTGACATTGACATTGGACATGTCGGCCTCCATTTGCTATCCTACAACGGACGCGTAATGTATTTTGCAGTGATTGAACTCGAAACAATAACAAAAATAAAGTGTTTGTATAAATACTTCAGAATGTAGATTTACAAATTAATGAATTACTATTGATTAGATTACATGCTGACCTTCAAGGACATCAACACCCTTGATCACATCATCGTCATGCTCTGAATGAATGGCAGCATCCAAATATCTTGTAAGGTTCTCCATTTGCTTGGAAAAATCCTATAATAGAAAAAATAAAAATAAACGTCATTGCTTCATTTACAGAATTACAGATGCAAATAAAACTTAGTGAGTATGTGAAACAGGGCATGAACTCGACTACGTTAGCCTTGAAAACAAGTTAGAGAAAAACTCTTATCAACTTCTGCTTATATTTCGTAAGAATACACCGTAATACATTAAAAGGCTAAGAGCCAGAAGATTTAGAAAATGCTGATATACAAAAAGCTTAACTAATTATCAACTATCCAAAATTGTCTTAAATTTGCAAGCACGTATAATCATGATACGAAAGATTATCAGCAATTTTGGGCTACTGATCGCTATACTAAAAACTAGACAACGCATCAGTGTAACATATCTGTCTAACTAACTATCAATAAGATGAAGCACATTCTCAAACAAAAAGTGGCCGACTGACGGACATCGCGTATGAGCATAATACAAGTAAATCTCATCAAAATGTGCTTACTATGAACTGGTAAATCAAGTATAAACATTCAGAATACCGGTTTTGCAGAAATCAGTCCTGGAAATCCAAGTGAACAACAACAAGCATTCATAGGGGTCAAATAATCCACATTTTCATAATACACTAACAAGCAACAGGTTCCACTTTTTAAGTCAAAATCACAACACATTTTTACACTAAACTAAACTAACGCCAAAAGGTGTGCTACATGCTTGTCGTCTGTCTATTTGAACACATGACTAAAATTAGATCATAACTCCTTAAGTCTCCCAAGTCCGTTCTTTCCTATAGTAATATATTTGTCTACTTCTTTCTTCTAACCAAATTCGACACGAAGTTCTTTTTTTAAAGATGACGCTCAAAGACTTTTTTTTATAGAATAAGAGTATACTGCTTAAGCTTATATGCGGCTTACAAGCTTATTTCTGTTTCGGCTTATATTTCATATGCCTCAACTTAATTCAGCTTATTTTGAGACTTGTGGGGTTACACAAGTTTATTATAATATGATAAATTCATATAAGCTCATAAGTCTCAAAATAAGCCGAAAAATTGAGGCTTATGAAATTTAATCCGAATTTAAATAAGCTCATAAGCCAAAATATAAGCTCAAACAGGTAATATACTTAACAAAAAAAAAAATACTATAACGAAAGCGAGTTAACGTTTGTTGGGCTGTCACGATATTTATGAAAGTTTAAGGTTTGTTCGAAAACAGTTTATAAACTTGAAAGGGTTAACATTAAATACCACATGGGTGTTTGATTCGGCTTATATGTAGGCTTATAGCTAATTTCATTATGGCTTATATTTTGAAAACTTACATGGGCTATTTATATAAGCACACAAGTCTCAAAATAAGCCAGAAAATTAAGATTTAGTAAAATATAAGCCTAAATAAAATAAGCTCATAAGCCCACATATAAGGCGAAATAAGTACCCCCTTATGCCAAAACACAATAAATCACGTCAAGAATGAAAACATACATGGGGGGTCTTTGTTTCGGCTTATATGCGAGCTTATGAGCTTATTTTGTTTCAGCTTATATTTCATAAGCCCCAATTTCTGGCTTATATTTTGAGACTTGTGGTTATATAAGCTGAAATGAAATAAGCTCATAAGGCCGCATAAAGGCGAAACAAACACCCCCTTGTACCAAAACACAGTATTTCACATCAACAATGAAACCCCACTTAGGGGTGTTTGTTTCGACTTATATGTGGGCTTATGAGCTTTTCTAATTCCTGCTTATATTTCATAAGCCCCAATTTTCTGGCTTATTTTGAGACTTATGGGCTTATATAAGCCCACTCTAAGCCAGAAAACCAAGATTTAGTAAAATATAAGCCGAAACAAAATAAGGTCATAAGGCGAAATAAACACCCCCTTATACCAAAACCAAGGTTGTCAAAAGCGAGAAAAGCGCTCGCTAAAGCGAGAAAAGCGACTGAAGCGACCCAAAGCGCTTTATATCTGTTGAAGCGAGGCGTTTTACTGAAGCGAGGAAAGCGACTGAAAAGCGATCAAAAAGCGACCTTAAAGCGCCCGCTTTTGTAAAAAACGGCTTATTTTTTAGATAAAGAAGATGTACAGCCGGCCCTAATCTTTTAAATTATTTGAATGAACTTCTATTTTGTGGTCTTTTTATATTAAAAATGAAGATTATAAGATAATTATGATTCTATTTAATAATTGTTTTCATGCTAGACACTATTATATGCACATAGTGTAAAATGCTTACTGTTTCTCGCTTCTCGCTTTTCGCTTTGGAAATAGGTATGTCGCTTTAAGGTCGCTTTCGCTTTTAACTACCTTACCAAAACACAATATTTCACGTCAAGAATGAAAATCCACTTAGGGGTGTTTGTTTATATACGGGCTTATGAGCTTATTTGATCTCGGCTTATATTTCATAAGCCCCAATTTCAGGCTTATATTTTAAGACTTGTGGGCTTATACATGCCGAAATAAAACAAGCTAATAAGCCCACATAAAAGGCGAAACAAACACCTCCTTATACCAAAAGACAATATTTGAGTTCAAGAATGAAAACCCACATATTATAATCTACAACTAAACAACATCATCAGGATGCTTAAATATAAGCTAAAAGATAGATTAGAAATACACAATAAGCATACCTTGAAGAACCCTTGAAATGTATGTCCTAAATCAGCTCCTTATTAAGTTGTTATTTACTCCCTCCGTCCCAAAATTATAGTCCCTCTTTCCTTTTTCGGTTGTCCCAAATTAATTTTCCACTTATAAAACTTCTAAAAATAGGTGGAATGTTAGATCGAGATTACCAGATTACCCTTAATTGAAATCATAATTAGAAACTTTTAAAAGGTTTTTAATTAATTGGTTAAGGGTAAAACTGTCTTTTTGTAAAAAGTAAGAGAGAGAAAGCTGAAAAAGTGATACTTTTCTTAAACTGTGTGTTTTTTGTCGGAGTGACAATAAGACGGAGGGAGTACTTATTTTGGTGAATTGTAAACAAGACTGTCAGTTGGTTTATTGAGAAATGGTCAAGCATTTGTCAAACACAGCTTATTCTTGTCATTTTTTTATTTTTTATTTTGCTTTTGGGCTTTTTATGTTATACGGAGTAACTTTTAAGAGTAGAAATAAATAAATGGGCTTATTTTCTTCTCTGAATTGGGCCAGGTCTTATTACAATATATTCTAAGTAGTTAACATGGTGTGTAAAACTAAAGTTGCAAAATTCGCTAGGCGGCAGTTAGTTGGCTGAGGGGTAGTGTTTAGCGATTAATCGATTAGGCGGGGATTAATCAAATTGGATGCATGCCTGATTTAGTCGCTTTAGTTGATTGTTGTCTGATTTGACTGAAATATGCCCGATCTAACTGAATTCTATCCGTAATCGAGTTGGTTGTTTTAGCAGATTTTTTTTTCAGATTTGACAAATATATGCTCAACTTGACTGATTTTTATCAGATATCCTTGATTGATTTTCATCTGATAAATTGGGATCTTGACTAGTATTTGATCAAAACGATTAATAAATACGATTAATGAAAATCAAAGCAGTCAATGAGCACCTAGCATATAGACATGGATTAATCAAACACCTATAACGATTTTTGCAACACGGGAGAAAACTCAGTGACAACATCAAGTGACGTTGTTAATAATGAACGACTAAAGTTTAACTAACTAATTAAAAAAAATAACTAACCAACAAAGACGAAGAGTAAAGCAAAATGGGGTTGTTGGTTTGTTTTCTTGTAAGGCTAAACGGAATTGGCATGTGCGAGTATAGAAACACATGTGCAGGTATTCACGTATATTTTATATAAAGTTTGTATTTTAATAAACGATTATTTTTTTGTGCTTAGTATCGTTGAATGGTGAGTTTGAGTGACTTAAATGAGAAGGAATAGAAAGATAATGTGACGCTGATATAAATGATGAGTTTACATGCCTTATTCCTTGTATGAAAAATGTTACATCCACAAAATGTTTACAAAATTTTATCTAAATAATAACTTACACTTGAAATAATCCAATCATTTTAAAAGACTAGGCGAGTACCCGTACATAGCGGCGGAAATTACCTAGCGACAGATTACTAACGACATGTTATATATATAGTGATAAAATGAAATTCTAATTACGTTTAAACTCACGATAAGTTTTAATTCTTGGCCCACTATGCTAACAGATCAAGTTATATAATAGAGTCTCACCATATCAAGAACATAAGACATGTACAATTGAAGATGCACTACTGGAAACTCGTATACCTGTAGAACTGAGAATACATGTAGAATTGAAAAACAAATGCAGCGTTTAAAAGAACTCGTGTTGCAGTACAGACCCAATAAACTACATGGTTATCTTTGCCCTTGTTCCTGAACCTTGTGCAGGTGAAGTTGCAGCTACATTGCTCGTTGACCCGTTGTTAGTTGGTGGTGGTAGGACACCCCATTTTCCTTCTGATTCAAGTGGCTCGAACGCATGAACCACGCCGTCTGAAAGGCCTAATGCAAACTGGTTCGGATCTTGCGGATCAGCCGCAATCACCATTGGGTGTACGTTCAAATTGTTGCATATAACATAAAGATATTTGTAAATCGTCTGTGGAAAGTTGGTAAAAGTGGTTAAAGATTTTAACTTTATTAAACTACAAACCCGAGGACGGATGGGGAAAGATAAACGGAAGGATTAATTCTACAGCGTAAGCGGAGGTGTGAAGCAGTGAAAACTCACACGGTTGCATCTAAGAAACATGCGTATACGAGTTTACTATCGCATGAAAATGTAGCCTGTGGTATTGGGGCAAAAGAGTCGCGTTGGACCCACTGAACGAAATAAAAATTTATACAAAAAAGGATCATGTCAGTTACGATTTACGAGACAAACATAACAAAATAAGAAGTGATGATTTCGATCGATTTACATAACACCAGGACTTGGGTACGGGCAATTTGCGAGTACAGGTCAGGTTGGTCCGCAATCACTTTTTGTCTTTTTTAAAAAAATTATTAAATTATAAACTAAAACTCTACAGTATATATTAGTGCAGTAATAATTTAGAAGTTCAAAAAAAATGTTGGTTGGCCAACTGACCCTACAAGTTTTGACCCGTTACCCAAATAAAGATGATGAAAAATACAAGTCTCACCTGTTTTAAACATTCCAGTTGCGAGGTTTCATATATAGCGAGTTGTGTCTCATGGACAACAAGAAAGTGGGTCTGATCGTGATGAAACTGAACTCGTGTGTCAGATTATGCAGCTGTTGTCCTTCCCGCCAGGAGTTGCAAGTATTTTGCTCTTTGCTTTTCCCATCCATCACAATTCCATACACAAATCTAAAACAAAAAATAAGCCACATAAATAACAAGAAATACACATTTGTGGTGTTTTTTTATCCTACTAACCTGAGAATCTGCACCAGACGAGACAAGAACATTTAGCACATGAGAAAAGGCAAGGCACGTGATTTTTTTTCGAGTGACCTTTAAGTTTGCTTAACCTGCATGTCGAAAACAGTGGCCAGAATTAAGACTTAGATTCATTGAAAGCTAAAGGTGGCAAATGACAGTCCTAATGGGTCAAAACTGTTTTTTTTGTTAGTTGAACCAAAATACAATGTCCAAAACTTTATAGATCAAAAACTTGTAGAAATCCATGTACTGTAATATTTACCTCATCCACACGAACATTATAAATCTGAATTGTGGAATCATCCATTCCAATAGCAATAATGTTATTATCGTGAGGATGAAAAACAAGAAACGTGGTTGCTAGAGGCGGGGTCATGAACGTTGTCATCGTCTGCATTTCCCAATATTCAAGAGTTATTTCAGGCGGAGCTAGAAAACCAAACTTCATGTCTTTCCACCAACCAAAAGGGTAAAAAAGTAAAGACCAGCGTTACCTTGAATGTCATCATGTTAAATAATGAAATCTTTCCTCCTGATGCTGACATGACATAAGAATCGTTTTTCGATAGAGCAAAGCGGTTTGCTGATAGGTTCTATCGTTTAACGCCGCTACCAGTGCCCTTTGGCGCAGAACCTGCTTCTC
This sequence comes from Glebionis coronaria, assembly GCA_025667525.1. NCBI lineage: Eukaryota > Viridiplantae > Streptophyta > Magnoliopsida > Asterales > Asteraceae > Glebionis > Glebionis coronaria. The sequence goes on from CM046880.1 coordinate 3,239,324, forward strand.
TGAGTTCAAATTTTTGTGCCTTTAGAAAATAAATTTAGTAAGCTCAGTATACTTGTAAAACAATGCAATATTATTACTGAAACATACATGTCACAATGTCAACATCAGGTGCAGAATACAACAGCATACACAATAATCTTTAAATCAACTTAGACATATAAGATGTTCAAACTTCTCACTCTTTAACTCGCTGTAAAAAACAACTATCCAACTTAAACTCAAGGAGATGCATGTGATTAGGTCTCATATTTCATTACCTCATGAGAACTATGATTGGCTATAATATTAAAGTGCCAGTTACACGTGCTTCTAACTTTACTCTAATATACCAATCCAAAGGCTCCAGTTTAGACCACCATTTCTACTTCCCTAACACTACTCACGATCCTGTATCTAATATCATTGTAATTGTTGAACCTTAGTTTTATATATGATATTGGCTTATAAATACTTGATCTAAAAAAGAAACTTTTTCCAACTTATTTTCAAACTCAAGGGCATATATATAAGGGGGCCTTTGGATCGCTTATTAAACTGGCTTATGGGCTTATTTTAGCTTAGCAAAGCCAAAAATACGACTTTTTCTCCGTAACTGATCAATATGTCACGCTCATTTTTTATGGTCCTAACGTAATTACTCGTTCTATAAACCGATGTCAAGTTGCAAAAGCATAAATCCAATTTCTATTTAATGTCAAAATAATTTACAAAAGTAAACATGATGTTTTCTTGTTTCACCTATATCCTACATAAATTTAAACAACCAATACATAAAAATGATACAAATTTATGTAAGGCTCAGATTTCTTGATGTGGGAACCACGCGGAACACTTGCCATGGCTGCTACCAGAATCGAACTATGGCTGCCCGGCAAGATTTGTGTGTCCGAAAAATATGGCTCGAAAACACATTTTGAGTGAATTATCATCACCGCCTATATTAAAAATAAGTGTGAATACACAAGCAGACACAACAACAGTGAGTACGTACTGAAGCATTACCAAATGATTTTCCGTTAACATGTACTCAAAGTAAAGATTAGGATCAGGTATGTGACTATATAACGGGTTAAAAAGGTAAATGACATGCCAAGGCTGCAAGCCGTGTTGGTGTGCCAAGTTGCGGGTCAATGATAACCACCATGGCCAAACCATGTATTATAGCAAAAAAATATTGAACATAGTCGCACAATTGTAATTTCATCACGGCTCATATAGGCCAAAAGTCAAAGACGGGATGTTTTCAGATTAATCCTAAAAGCTAAACTAAATACAATCATAAGACAGTTCATTATCTTAAGGTGAAAAAGAAATTATACCTTATTTTTTTAAACTATGGTGGTTAACATACCTCGCCACCAACATTCATCCGGTGACCGAAAAATCATCGAGATCTGGACAAATCCGATCAAACACCACCAAAAAACAGACTCGAAATGTCACCTAAACCACAATACACCACCGAGACCACTAAAACATCAACGAAACCACCAAAACTCAAACAATCAGTTGATGCTGGTGGCGGTGTATGTGGCAGTGACATATGTGAGTTTGTGTTTTAGAGAAGAAACTGAAGCGTGTTTCTTCTTTATTTGTAGTCATTTACAACAAGATCCATTACTTCCGTGTGTGATGGACAGCTATACATTTTGTATTCTTTGATATGTCGTATCATTTCTTTAATGTGATACGAATTAGTAGAGATAATGTTTTAAATGTGAATCTTAAAATCTTGCAAATTCTAAGTCAAATACTTTCTAAACCATGTGAAGCTTACAAGAGAAGCCACAAAGGGTTTTTTTCAAGTTGCAACAAATGCCATCCGTTCTTTATAATTAGTTGAGATGAAGCGAGTCTGGAAGTCTGAGAGCGAACTGTAAGGGGTTGTATATGGCGAGAGCAATCCTTGATGTCCAACTTAAATAGTGCCAAAAAGCAGTATGATAATATTAGGAACATGACGGGTCAGGGTTAGTTCAAGTGGGTTCAGGTCGTAAATGGGTCGCCTGGTCATTTATAACATGTCCATCGTTTATTGAACTACTAAACACACACTGACCTATGTTTAGTTTATTACATGTCTAATCCCATTACACAATTTATCTTAATCATCTATAGATATGCCTAAAAGTGGGCCCGTGTCATCATTATCCGAGATCTGAACTTATGATACTTCACTAGGTCAAGATGGAGAAGCCATAAGTTCATCAATGGCCACATATACATTCACTGATGCATTTTCAGTTTTAATAGCATTTGCTGAAGACATATTTAGCGTCTGGAAGTGTGAGAGCGAACTATATGAGGGTGTCTGGATTAGCTTGTTTCTCTTTCGGGTTCTTGCGTCAGTACAGCTTCACTTGTTTTAGTTGTTAACTATAATCTTTATAATTGAAAGCCATGTAAACAGATGCGTAGAGACTGTTGAAGCAAATTTCCGGAGAAGCTTCGTCAGCCCTGATCCTTCGGGTATCTTAAGGCTACTCCTTCTAATGAAACCTTGGCTTGCTCCTTCAGAGTATCTTGTGGCTACTCCTTCCTTGTGAAGCCTCAACTTCCTTCTTCAAAGTTCCTTAGTCTAGCCCTTAGTCTCTTAGGCTGAAATAAGAAAGGACACCGTTAGCTCGCCTCGGGGTTTGAATCCGAGACCAACTCTGGCGTGAGAGTAAGTATGTGGTTCTAGTGAGAGATAATTCTAGAGAGAGATAGTAAGTAGTAAAGTGTGTGTGTAAAACTTGACCTTTGTTCCTGGGGGAACCTCTCCTTTTATACTACTTGGAGGTGGCTCCAAGATACACGAATTGTGGAGTCAAGGTTGTCTTGTAGGAGCAGCGCCTAAATAGCTGATGAGCACCAGATTTGTCCTTCGTGGTCAGACTTGTCCTTGCGAAAAATTGATTTTCCGGTAAAAATGAGGGCAAATACAAGGAAAAGACCACTTAACTTCGATAGAAGTCCCCCCTACACTTAATATAAACATTGTCCTCAATGTTTAAGATTGTGGGAGTAAACTCCCCCACACTTAGGACATTGTGCACTTTGTTTAAATCTCGTTAAGGAAAAGACAACTAAAGAGATTCCTATTTTAATATTAAGAAATATAAAATAGTGAATCGAAAAGAGTTTAGGATAGAACCGGGAAGAAGGGAACACGGAATCACGGTTCGTCAAAAGTCATCAAGAGTGTGTCTTTGAAGCTCTAATCCCTGCATATGATAAGAAAGAGAACAAGAAACACCAACGGGGCTCCCCCTACACTTATGGTGAAAACAGGAAAGATAGATAGATAATTGGGTTGCCTCCCAAAAAGCGCTTGTTTTTGTTGACCGAGTCACGAGCCTGACTCGTCCCCGAATTAAATGGTCCATGGGGAAGCCTCGAATGTGATACCGGGATCAAAGACCTTGTCCTCGTTCCCGGTTGACATCAACAAAGGAGAGGCGGGGGGATAAGTCTTGAAAGGGAGAAAGGTCCTTTCAACATACGAGAAGTATGTGAATTCAAGATCCACGGGAGGTGGGGTGGGTAAAGGAATCACATTGTCATCCCCCAAAGACAATGGATGTTCAGCAGTAAACGGCAAAGCCGTAAGGTCATCAAGCATAAAATAATCAATGGCACCCCCCGGGTCAAAGCACTCATCCTTATGAACGTTAATCTCTTCAATTTCTTCATCATAGATAGGTGCGTCAAACCAAGGTTTGTCGTTCCCATCATTGAGGATCTCAGAAACTCGCTCGAAAAGATCACGATCAAGTACGAAACCATCATTCATTTGTGGGGATTGTTGATAAGTTAAATCCGCACGAATGTGGTAAACGTAATTCTCAGTGGAGGAGTGTTGATTAGGTAACTCCTCGAGAATAGGATGATTGGTCAAGTGAGTTGGTTCGTCATTATTATGAAAAATAAGACGCTCCAACTCATCAAGTTCGGCATCGATGTTGGAAAAATCAACCTCGCTTGTAGGAGGAAGCATAGGTAAAAGAGCTAGTTCTCGTTCGATAATTTCCGCAATCTCAGGCTCGAATTGGAATTCATCATTAAAAGCGACCTCATCCTTACGTTCAGCAAAAGTCGGAATATCACAAACCTCATCAAAGAATTCTTCAAGACCAAAATCACAAATCTCACTCAAAGTATCACTATCCTTAGACGCATTGGTGTTATCAATAATAAGAGTAGTAATCTCAGAAGATGGGTTGAGATCATAGACATCATCCTCGTCATCATCATAATAGTATGGATACACCGGAGGAGGAGTATAAGTCTTGATATTCGATATTTGCTCTTGTCGTTGATCCTCTTGCCATTTTTCGATGATCTTGTTGAAAGTTTCTTGAATTTGTTGACTTTGCTTAACAAGAGAGTTCCATTGTTCGTGGGGGCTCAATTTTTCGAAGGAAGGTTGATGATCGATGATGTGCTGTGGGGGTTCAAAATGTTGAAAACCTGAATTATAGCATGGTTGTGGCTCATAGTAGTTCATCGGTTGAGAAGAATTATAAACCGGGTTTGGTTCATAATAATCCACTTGTGAAGAAAACTGAGGGCACGGATTTGGCTCATAACAATTCATTGGTTGACAATAATAGGTATCGTGAGGACCCCCACAGTTGTTGCAGAACGGGGGAGGAGAAAGACTGGGTGTGTCTTGTGGATAGCTATTATCATTGTCATACTTGTACCCCGGTTCTTGCCCGTGAACAGACGGGTATTGAACCGGGCACGAAACATGCCAATGAGAATCGCTTCCACAATAGATGCACGGGGAAAGAGTAGGTGGGTTCAAAAAGGACGAATTAAGTGAGTGGCACAAAGGACAAAATCTTGGTATTAATTGTGTATCTTTGATATCGTTTCCGCACCGCTCACATGTACACCATTGACAAGAGTCGTTCCCGTACAATCGTCTCCCACAACCGACGCAATGGACATAAGAATCCATAAAGAAAGATAGATGAGCAAGAAGAATATTTTTGAAGCAAAACTTTGAAAAAGAAATGCTTTTTATGATTTTTCAAATGTTTTTGGATTTTTTTTTTTTTGAAAATTTTTGAATACGAAAAATAACGTTCAAGAGTGAACGGATCCCAAATGCCAACGCGTCTCTCACAAAAAACCGTTAATCCTCACGAAAAGAGCCGGCAGCGGCGCCATTTTGAAACTAGAGATTTTACTAGTTGAAAAAGAGTTCGTTTCTCGGTATCTTCTCGAATTGATCACGGTTCAAAGTGCGACTCAGTTGTTCTTGGTGGAAAATAAAATGGTTTGGTTATCTATTCTACTTAAAAGGTAAATGCACAAAATAAAAACAATAAACTAAAAGCGATTAATTAATAAAAACAAAACAATTTAAATAATAAAACGTAATTTAAAGCGAAACAATTAATAAAAATTAAACTAAAAGACGAAATTAACTATCGACTTGAAAATAAAGTTTACCTAATGAAAAAAGAGGAAATAAAACTAAAAGGGTACTTTAAAACTAAACGAGGCAAAACCTAAAGCGGGTACTAAATAAAAGATAAAACTTGAACTTTACGAAAAAATATTAATTTTAGAATTAGACGAAAAATATAACTAAAAATACGTAACTTTCAGAAATGAAATCGGAACAACTTTCAGATTAAACTAAACAATTACGAAAAAAAAAAATAAATAAATAAGCTAGCAGGCAGCTAGCTCAAGCTAGCAACCTGCTAGCTCAATGTGGCGGGAAAAGAATGAAGGCATGCATGCATGCATGTTAAATCATATAAATATATAACTATCGTAATGTTAACCAAAAAAATCTGTCGGAATGTTAAAGAAACTATCGGAATGTGTTTTAGTGATTCTATCGTAATGTTTTTTTTTTTTAATTAAAAACTGTCGCAATATATTATATTAACAAAACTGTCGGAATGAAACTAAAAATAAAAGTTGTCGGAATAACTAAAATGCCAAAATCCATCCGAATATGGCTGTAAAAATTTGGGCAGCACTTCGTCGCAATAAACCTTAAACTCCGTCGGAATATGCGATCGCAATCCCGATCGGAATAAGGGGGATTTACCAACCTATCGCAAAGTAGAACCCACACTTGGGTTATTGCGATACAAATCAAGAAACCGTCAGAATGTGATAAAACCCTTATATTGCGATGAACACCAACAAATCCGAAAATGGAGATAAGCAAAAATCTCAATAAGCACTTTCACTAAGCACACTAAACCAAAACTTGAACAACTTAATAAGCATAAATTTGAAAGCTTTTAAAAGACGAAATTCATAAACTTTATAAAAACACAAAATAAGAAAACAAAATAAGCAAACTTTAAAGGTATACAAACTTTTTAGAAAACTTTAAAATCAAATAAGCTAAACACAAAATAAGCCAATAAGATTGTCAAACTTATAGCTTAATTCGTATGAAAGCTTAAATAGAAATAAAAAGGTGAACTTTTTAATCAAATAAGCAAAGAGATTAAGCAATATTTTGCTTAATCCGAAATTGAGATAGACCAAAAACAAGAAAAGTAGGATGAGAAAGTTAAAGAAAAGCTTAATTAAAAGTGAAGATTCAACAACAAAATTAAAAACACTTACTTGAATTAAAGGAATTAAAGTGCAAGACAATTAATTAAAATGACATGAAAATTAAAGTTGCAAGAAAATGAAAATGGTGGAAGAGCTAATTTGTCAAGTTAGCCAACAAGAATGAAATGTAAATCCTAATGACTATTTATAGGGGAGGATTAAGGAAGCTTCCTCCCCTCTTTCCTTTTCTCTTAATTGCGTCATTAAGTCCCTCCTTCTTTTAATCTTCATTAATTGCATACTTAGTCCTTTTCTTCTAATCTTCTTTAAACTTGGACTTAAGGGACTTTTGGCTTCGGGATTTCTTTGAACTCGTCTTTAAATTCTTCAATAAAATAGACTTGAATTCTTCGGATTTTGATAAACTTCCGTCTTTTGACTTTTTCTTCGATAAATCTTCAGAATTGGTCTTGGACTTCCGTTCTTTTTGCACTCTTGACTTCTTGACTTCGTCTTTCATCTTTTTCTTCAATAAAAGTCCGTAAATGCCCGTAAATATCCGTGTTTTCTCCACTTCTCACCTTTTCGTCCTAAATCACAACAAAAACACAAACCACGCATAATTCCGACATAAAAGACATAAAATACACGTTTTGGCTCGGTTATTATTGTAATTAAGTGGTAAAAAGGATGGGTGTTTTCACACCTATCAAATCCCCTACACTTAACCATTGCAATGTCCTCATGCAATGCATTAGTTACAAAGCACGTTTTACACTTTCCATCATAATCAACCTACCTTGGCCTTTATTAAACAACTAAGGAAAATCAAAAAGATAGAAAATAACAAGATGCAACAAGGAAGAAACTTGTAAAGAAATCTAAGACTTACATTAGGGCTTGTGTGTCATGAATGTTCATCACCCTCAAGTTTCACGTTCCCCATGCCAAGCTTAAAAACAAGATCATTGTTAGTACAAGTTAGCATAACAAACATTTACTCATGTGGTTCAATTAATCACTTAAACTCCCTTATTCCTACGAGTATCTCTTATATTTTATTGATGTCTTGAATGATCACGAGGATGCATTGTTGACTTATTTCGATAATTTATTTAGGCTGAAAGCAAAGTAGGACGATTTGATCAATAGTTAGCTAAAGGACAAAATCTCTTAAAACTGCTTCTCGGGATATCAAAAAGTTCATATCTTGGCATAACTTGGTTCACGATTTGAGACCTTTCTCGGGCCGATATTTGGCATGTACTTCATACTTCATATCTTCGAGAGACATTTTTGAGATAATGGTCTTCTCTTCGTTATAGAGTTTCTTCACTTGGAGACTTTTTGAGGAGTACTCTAGCTTTGTTGACCACGACTTCATGATTATTCTTCAATCTATAATTAGGATATTGAGATACAACGATCCGCCTCCTTTTCGGACTTGGATCTATTTATCCTCATACCTTGTTAGGGTCTTTTCGGATAGACTTCTCCATGATCTTTATGGGAGTTGATTGCTTTTCGTCGTGAGTCTTGATCCTTCATATTGATTTTGGGAATAATGCTTTTCACATCACTTTTGGATCTTCAGCAATAAAATGGAATCCTCATGCCTTGTTAGGGCCTTTTCGGACTCGCCAATCTTCGCGCCCCGCTTAATAAGTTATGCCTTGGCTATGAACTCTTATCATTACCGAGCAACTTTTAAACGATCTTGGGCTAGAAGCTAAGTAACTTTTCAAATCGTACGACCTTACTTATTGCAGATAACTTATTAGCAAGTGATGGGAGAAAAAGATCATAATTAACTCACATAAGTTAATGAGAGAATACCAAACTTGTAACCAACTCTATCATTTCTCGTTCTCCACAATTTAAAATCTCAAGGAACGAGACTCGTGGATGCTTAGCCTAATAAACCAATTAAGGTCTACATGGTTAAGGATACTAGCTAGAGTGAACTTGGATAAGTAAACTCGGGTTGAGTCAAAATATTCACAACGGGCCTAATATATCTAAGATATCTAAACTTGCTAAAACCATTTTATTAAAATGCTAGAAAGTAACAAAAATAAAGGAGACTACAACTAGGCCAAAATAGATTAAAAATTTTGAAAAATGTCGAAAAATTGATTTTCCGGTAAAAATGAGGGCAAATACAAGGAAAAGACCACTTAACTTCGATAGAAGTCCCCCCTACACTTAATATAAACATTGTCCTCAATGTTTAAGATTGTGGGAGTAAACTCCCCCACACTTAGGACATTGTGCACTTTGTTTAAATCTCGTTAAGGAAAAGACAACTAAAGAGATTCCTATTTTAATATTAAGAAATATAAAATAGTGAATCGAAAAGAGTTTAGGATAGAACCGGGAAGAAGGGAACACGGAATCACGGTTCGTCAAAAGTCATCAAGAGTGTGTCTTTGAAGCTCTAATCCCTGCATATGATAAGAAAGAGAACAAGAAACACCAACGGGGCTCCCCCTACACTTATGGTGAAAACAGGAAAGATAGATAGATAATTGGGTTGCCTCCCAAAAAGCGCTTGTTTTTGTTGACCGAGTCACGAGCCTGACTCGTCCCCGAATTAAATGGTCCATGGGGAAGCCTCGAATGTGATACCGGGATCAAAGACCTTGTCCTCGTTCCCGGTTGACATCAACAAAGGAGAGGCGGGGGGATAAGTCTTGAAAGGGAGAAAGGTCCTTTCAACATACGAGAAGTATGTGAATTCAAGATCCACGGGAGGTGGGGTGGGTAAAGGAATCACATTGTCATCCCCCAAAGACAATGGATGTTCAGCAGCAAACGGCAAAGCCGTAAGGTCATCAAGCATAAAATAATCAATGGCACCCCCCGGGTCAAAGCACTCATCCTTATGAACGTTAATCTCTTCGATTTCTTCATCATAGATAGGTGCGTCAAACCAAGGTTTGTCGTTCCCATCATTGAGGATCTCAGAAACTCGCTCGAAAAGATCACGATCAAGTACGAAACCATCATTCATTTGTGGGGATTGTTGATAAGTTAAATCCGCACGAATGTGGTAAACGTAATTCTCAGTGGAGGAGTGTTGATTAGGTAACTCCTCGAGAATAGGATGATTGGTCAAGTGAGTTGGTTCGTCATTATTATGAAAAATAAGACGCTCCAACTCATCAAGTTCGGCATCGATGTTGGAAAAATCAACCTCGCTTGTAGGAGGAAGCATAGGTAAAAGAGCTAGTTCTCGTTCGATAATTTCCGCAATCTCAGGCTCGAATTGGAATTCATTATTAAAAGCGACCTCATCCTTACGTTCAGCAAAAGTCGGAATATCACAAACCTCATCAAAGAATTCTTCAAGACCAAAATCACGAATCTCACTCAAAGTATCACTATCCTTAGACGCATTGGTGTTATCAATAATAAGAGTAGTAATCTCAGAAGATGGGTTGAGATCATAGACATCATCCTCGTCATCATCATAATAGTATGGATACACCGGAGGAGGAGTATAAGTCTCGATATTCGATATTTGCTCTTGTCGTTGATCCTCTTGCCATTTTTCGATGATCTTGTTGAAAGTTTCTTGAATTTGTTGACTTTGCTTAACAAGAGAGTTCCATTGTTCGTGGGGGCTCAATTGTTCGAAGGAAGGTTGATGATCGATGATGTGCTGTGGGGGTTCAAAATGTTGAAAACCTGAATTATAGCATGGTTGTGGCTCATAGTAGTTCATCGGTTGAGAAGAATTATAAACCGGGTTTGGTTCATAATAATCCACTTGTGAAGAAAACTGAGGGCACGGATTTGGCTCATAACAATTCATTGGTTGACAATAATAGGTATCGTGAGGACCCCCACAGTTGTTGCAGAACGGGGGAGGAGAAAGACTGGGTGCGTCTTGTGGATAGCTATTATCATTGTCATACTTGTACCCCGGTTCTTGCCCGTGAACAGACGGGTATTGAACCGGGCACGAAACATGCCAATGAGAATCGCTTCCACAATAGATGCACGGGGAAAGAGTAGGTGGGTTCAAAAAGGACGAATTAAGTGAGTGGCACAAAGGACAAAATCCTGGTATTAATTGTGTATCTTTGATATCGTTTCCGCACCGCTCACATGTACACCATTGACAAGAGTCGTTCCCGTACAATCGTCTCCCACAACCGACGCAATGGACATAAGAATCCATAAAGAAAGATAGATGAGCAAGAAGAATATTTTTGAAGCAAAACTTTGAAAAAGAAATGCTTTTTATGATTTTTCAAATGTTTTTGGATTTTTTTTTTTTTTGAAAATTTTTGAATACGAAAAATAACGTTCAAGAGTGAACGGATCCCAAAAGCCAACGCGTCTCTCACAAAAAACCGTTAATCCTCACGAAAAGAGCCGGCAGCGGCGCCATTTTGAAACTAGAGATTTTACTAGTTGAAAAAGAGTTCGTTTCTCGGTATCTTCTCGAATTGATCACGGTTCAAAGTGCGACTCAGTTGTTCTTGGTGGCAAATAAAATGGTTTGGTTATCTATTCTACTTAAAAGGTAAATGCACAAAATAAAAACAATAAACTAAAAGCGATTAATTAATAAAAACAAAACAATTTAAATAATAAAACGTAATTTAAAGCGAAACAATTAATAAAAATTAAACTAAAAGACGAAATTAACTATCGACTTGAAAATAAAGTTTACCTAATGAAAAAAGAGGAAATAAAACTAAAAGGGTACTTTAAAACTAAACGAGGCAAAACCTAAAGCGGGTACTAAATAAAAGATAAAACTTGAACTTTACGAAAAAATATTAATTTTAGAATTAGACGAAAAATATAACTAAAAATACGTAACTTTCAGAAATGAAATCGGAACAACTTTCAGATTAAACTAAACAATTACGGAAAAAAAAATAATAAATAAATAAGCTAGCAGGCAGCTAGCTCAAGCTAGCAACCTGCTAGCTCAATGTGGCGGGAAAAGAATGTAGGCATGCATGCATGCATGTTAAATCATATAAATATATAACTATCATAATGTTAACCAAAAAAATCTGTCGGAATGTTAAAGAAACTATCGGAATGTGTTTTAGTGATTCTATCGTAATGTTTTTTTTTTTTAATTAAAAACTGTCGCAATATATTATATTAACAAAACTGTCGGAATGAAACTAAAAATAAAAGCTGTCGGAATAACTAAAATGCCAAAATCCATCCGAATATGGCTGTAAAAATTTGGGCAGCACTTCGTCGCAATAAACCTTAAACTCCGTCGGAATATGCGATCGCAATCCCGATCGAAATAAGGGGGATTTACCAACCTATCGCAAAGTAGAACCCACACTTGGGTTATTGCGATACAAATCAAGAAACCGTCAGAATGTGATAAAACCCTTATATTGCGATGAACACCAACAAATCCGAAAATGGAGATAAGCAAAAATCTCAATAAGCACTTTCACTAAGCACACTAAACCAAAACTTGAACAACTTAATAAGCATAAATTTGAAATCTTTTAAAAGACGAAATTCATAAACTTTATAAAAACACAAAATAAGAAAACAAAATAAGCAAACTTTAAAGGTATACAAACTTTTTAGAAAACTTTAAAATCAAATAAGCTAAACACAAAATAAGCCAATAAGATTGTCAAACTTATAGCTTAATTCGTATGAAAGCTTAAATAGAAATAAAAAGGTGAACTTTTTAATCAAATAAGCAAAGAGATTAAGCAATATTTTGCTTAATCCGAAATTGAGATAGACCAAAAACAAGAAAAGTAGGATGAGAAAGTTAAAGAAAAGCTTAATTAAAAGTGAAGATTCAACAACAAAATTAAAAACACTTACTTGAATTAAAGGAATTAAAGTGCAAGACAATTAATTAAAATGACATGAAAATTAAAGTTGCAAGAAAATGAAAATGGTGGAAGAGCTAATTTGTCAAGTTAGCCAACAAGAATGAAATGTAAATCCTAATGACTATTTATAGGGGAGGATTAAGGAAGCTTCCTCCCCTCTTTCCTTTTCTCTTAATTGCGTCATTAAGTCCCTCCTTCTTTTAATCTTCATTAATTGCATACTTAGTCCTTTTCTTCTAATCTTCTTTAAACTTGGACTTAAGGGACTTTTGGCTTCGGGATTTCTTTGAACTCGTCTTTAAATTCTTCAATAAAATAGACTTGAATTCTTCGGATTTTGATAAACTTCCGTCTTTTGACTTTTTCTTCGATAAATCTTCAGAATTGGTCTTGGACTTCCGTTCTTTTTGCACTCTTGACTTCTTGACTTCGTCTTTCATCTTTTTCTTCAATAAAAGTCCGTAAATGCCCGTAAATATCCGTGTTTTCTCCACTTCTCACCTTTTCGTCCTAAATCACAACAAAAACACAAACCACGCATAATTCCGACATAAAAGACATAAAATACACGTTTTGGCTCGGTTATTATTGTAATTAAGTGGTAAAAAGGATGGGTGTTTTCACACCTATCAGTCCTCATGCTCCTCTAGTACTCGTCGTGGTCCAGGCGTTTGTACCATTCTTACATTATCGTACTATGTAGGTTAGGCGCAATCGTCCTTCCTCTGATGGAGGCTATGCTCCGTGTGCGCAGTACTAACCTTGCCTGGGTCTAGCCTTGTCTGGGGCTAGCATTGTCTGGGACTAGCACCGTCTGGGGATAGCTTTGTCTGAGGATAGCACTGTCTGGGACTAGCATTGTCTGAGGATAGCACTATCTGGGACTAGCACTATCTGGGACTAGCCTTGTCTGGGGCTAGCACTGTCTAGGACTAGCCTTGTCTAGGGCTAGCCTTGTCTGGGGCTAGCCTTGTCTGCTCCTTGGTAGTGCTCTACCTCTTGCCATTGTCTCTGGACCTAAAGTGATCCTCACCACCTTAGCTATTCTGGTGAGTTATTCTAGCTTGAGATAACTTTGCTCATGGAGCATTGTGAATTAGTTACTTTGTCTCACCTTAAGCATGGGGGTGAGACTATACCTCATCATGTCCCCCCAGTCTAGTATTAACTTTAGTTTATGCTAGACTCCAAGTGAAAACAGTTTATTTTTTTTCGACTTCGTCTTTTTCCTCCATTTGATGAATTGTCACCCTCAGCCATATGTTTTTGTGGGCCCCCAAAGCCCATTTTAACCATCTTCAATTTAAACTCTTATAAATACCAACCTTTATCACAATTTTTTACACATACATCTTCATATATCAAACCTAGCCTCCACCTCTTTTTCCTTTTCTTTTGCTCCTCCGGCGGCTGCTCTTCCGGCAGTGTTTCTCCGGCAGTGACTGGCTAGTCTCATCCGGCTGGTCTTGTCCATAAGCCTAGTCCGGAGGTCTAGCCCGACATCGGGTTTCATTCGGTTGGGGGTTCGTTCGGTGAGGGATTTCATTCGGTGAGGGGTTTCGTTCGATGAGGGGTTTCGCCCAGTTAGAGGTTTCATTCGGTTTGAGCTTCGTTCGGTTTGAGGTTTCGTCCGGTGCCAGATCTTCATCCGGTTTGAGCTTTCGTCCGGTGTAAGAGCTTTATCCGGTTGGTAGTTTCGTCCGACTCGTGTTTTTCTTCCGGCTCGTGGAGGGTTTCGTCCGGCTCGTTGAGCTTCGTCCGATTGAGCTTCGTCCAGTGGTTGGCTTCATCTGGTGATTGCTCGCCCGATACTCGTGGTACCTGCTCATCCGGCGGCTACTCATCCGGCGGCTACTAATCTGGCGCTGCTCATCCGGTGCTGCTCATCCGGCGCTGCACATTCGGCGCTGCTCATCCGGTCCGGTTTATACTTGGTTTATTTGAGGTTATTTGACTCGTCCGGTTTTCTTTCGAGGTTTATTTTGCGCATCGAGAACAACAAGGGAGCTTCCTCTAGGTATTTTTGCCATTCCTTTTCCTCTTTACTGATGGCTAAAAAGGATATGCACATTCACACTTCTGAGTTAGGGAATAGGGAATTTAGAGACTTAGTTATTAAGTATAAAATCCCTTTAAGTTTGCACCCTCGTTTGCCTGACCCCAACTTTCGGATGATAAACCTTCTTGCTGGGATACTGCTATTGGTATCTATCATTAATATTTTTGATCTATCGGGCGTTAGGATCCCTTTCTCCACCTTCCTTCTAGACGTTATTAGACATTATAAGGTTCATATATCCCAGCTGGTTCCCTTGGGCTTATGCAAGGTCACCACTTTTGAGGTTCTTTGTCGTAGCCTGGACATAGAGCCTACAGTTACTTTATTTCGGGTATTTTTAACGCTTTCTAAGCAAGGAGATTGGTTTTCCTTTGCCAAGCGTAGGGGTGACTTGTTGGTTATAGAAGATTCTAAGACTTCCCTTAAGGAGTGGAAGAACAAATTTTTCTTGACAGATCGTAGGGCTATTCCCTTCCATATGCCTTCGAGGCATCCAGATTCTCGTATTACGGACAAGGTTCCTACGCGGTTTAATCAGGATCATGTGAACCGACTGAGTTCCCATATTATTAGACTCCGTGATATTCCTGAGGGAGTGTTGGTCCGTTCTGGTATTAGCAGAGTGTGGGGTGACTCCTCGTGTGATCCAGTTATTAGACATTGTGATGGCACCGAAACGAGGGGCTTCCTTTACTTGATACATTCTTGTTTAGCCCCCTGCTTCTTTTTTACAGTTATGAGTATATTTGATTTTCTTCGCTTGCCCGTTCTGAAGGAAGCTGTTGTTGTAGCTGAGCCTCATGAGCAGGATACGTCTATCTTGCAACAAGTTGCTGCTTGCACTACGGTGCCAGCGCCTGCTAGTGCCAGCATTCCTCCTGCTACTGATGAGGAGATTGATGCTACTCGCACAGATCCCCAGGTCCTCCAGGAGGCTAAGGGTGCTACGAAGCGCAAAGCCTCTACTTCAGCAGACGCCCCTACCGGAGGAGCTAAGAAGACCAAGGCACGTAAGGAGCGGGTTGGTGCAGGGTCTAGTGATCAAATAGCTGAGGGTGAGTATGAGTTAGCTATTGATGATGATGGCGATGTCGATCATGATGTCGCGGCTGATGACCTTGATGATGAGATCGAGCAGTCTGGTTGTGTTTCTCCTGGTGAGTTTTTAACCGTTATACCCCTTCGATCTTTTGACTCAGGGACTGGATTAGATGTGTCTTATCCTCCTATTGTTCTTTCAGGCAGGGAAGTTCCTGCTACCTTTAGTGCTGAGGTGTCAGGAGTTCGTGAGGTGTCGACTAGGGCTAGTTCTCATGTGTCTCATAATAAATTTTTGTCATTGGACTCCCCCTTTTTATGCATGTAATCTCTTATTTGAATTTATTTTCTTTAGGTTTTGCAGGTACTACTGATGACACACATCTTTCTGCTAGGGCAGCTACTCAGGTGCCTTCTACTGACCTAGCTGATCCTGATGCTCATGTTGCTATGGATGATCATGCTGATATTGACGAGGATGACCATCAGGATGATGCTGGCCCCCATGATGACTTAGTTCTTGGTGAAGATGATGTTGAGGATGATACCGCTCTTCCTGATGGCATAGCTCATGGTGAAGCTACTGCTGGTGAGTTTCATAGGGGAGATTGCTCATCACAGGCTGAGGCTTGTCGCTTGGCCTACCCTTATGATGAGGATGTTGTTTGGTGAGATGGCATTTATACATGATCTCATCGTTCTTTTCGGGCTTTAAATGCATAAAAATGTCATAAAATACCATATATATGCTTGTGTTTGTTTACTTGTGTATTTTAGGTATGGATATCATGAAAAAGACAAAAGATCACAAGTTACAAGGAAAAAACGGACACGAGAAACGAAGCCGTACAAAGAACCGGGCCCTAATCATGGAATTCTCAACAAATACCCTTGAAGACTTGAAGACAAACAGATTGATCCTCATTTATTGAAGAAATGACACTTAAAACCCTTGTATATTCATAATTACAAGTTTGGTCCCTTAAGATTGTCAAAATTACACAAAAGGTCCTTCAACTTTGAAGAAATGGCAAGATTAGTCCCTCAACAAATCAAAATTGCCAATAATGGTCCCTCATGAAGTCAAAGATACAATGAAGACCTTTGAAGATCAACAATGTCCAAGATCAACCCTTGAATTATCCAAAAATGGCAAAAATAACCCTTGAAATCCTTTTTCCAAAGTTTTGTGCCAAAACTGCCAAGTGGTGAAAGTATTTAACAAAGGAGAATACGTTTTAGGGCTGAAATTCTTTATTTACCAAAAATACCAAAACACAAGGACCAAATGTGGGCAAAATAAACATTCAAATGTTTATTGCGCCAAACACTTTTCCACTCCACCAAAAACGGATCAAACAACTTACTGTTCACCTTTTACCACCCAGAATTACATCACTTAAAACAAAGGGTAATTTGCAATTACCTTGGCACACGTTTGATTCACCTCACCTTAAACACATCCCACACACAAAACCCTCACTCCCACTCACAAAGGACCCCACCCCCAATTCCCTTTCCACCAATCAGAATGCAACTTAGCCTCCAAGTTATGTGACGTGTCCAAATCAACAGCTATGATTCATTGCTTCGTTGGATGCTCCTCCTCCAAGAATTTGATGTCACCATGCTTGACAAAAAAGGATCCGAGAATCTAGCGGCCGATCATCTCTCTCGCCTAGAAGATCCTCACAAAGATGTTTTCGAGAACAAGGAAATTACCGAAACATTTCCTCTTGAGACTTTCGGTGTAGTGAATTCTAAAGACACAACCCCATGGTTTGCCGACATTGCAAATTCCCATGCGGGCAATTTCATAATCAAGGGTATGACGACACAACAAAAACGAAAATTCTTTCGTGACGTCAAGTTCTATTTTTGGGACGACCCTTATCTCTTTCGGATTTGTGCAGATCAACTCGTTCGACGTTGTGTGTTTGGTGCCGAAGCTTCTAATATTCTTAGAGCTTGTCACGAGGGACCCACGGGTGGTCACCACGGTGCTAATCTCACGGCTAAGAAAGTGTTCGATGTCGGTTTCTTTTGGCCTTCTATCTATCGTGATGCACACGCACTTGTAAAGTCGTGTGATTCGTGCCAACGTCAAGGAAAATCGTCTCAACGTGATGAAATGCCGCAAAACATAATTCAAGTATGTGAGATTTTCGACATATGGGGAATAGACTTTATGGGGCCGTTCCCATCGTCTCATGGCAACAAATATATCCTCGTCGCGGTGGACTACCTTTCTAAGTGGGTGGAAGCTAAGGCTTTGCCTACTAATGATGCTCGTGTGGTAGTGAAGTTTTTGAAGCAACTATTCTCTCGGTTCGGAACCCCTCGTGCTATTATAAGCGATCGTGGAACCCATTTTTGTAATGACCAATTCGAAAAGGTTCTAAAGAAATATGGGGTTACACATCGTCTTTCTACGGCTTATCACCCGCAAACGAGTGGGCAAGTCGAGGTTTCGAACCGAGCTTTGAAGAGGATTTTAGAGAGGTCAATTGGAGAAAACCGTGCTTCATGGTCCGACAAACTTGATGACGCTTTATGGGCCTTTAGGACCGCTTATAAGACACCTATCAGTTGCACTCCTTATAAGTTAGTCTATGGGAAGAATTGTCATTTGCCCATTGAGTTGGAGCACAAGGCATATTGGGCCCTTAAGCATGCAAATTTTGACTTGAAGACCGCGGGAGATCACCGGAAAATACAATTGAATGAATTGGATGAATTAAGAGATAATGCTTATGAAAATTCATTAATTTTTAACGAAAAGACTAAAAAGTTTCATGATTCAAAGATTAAAAACCGGGTTTTTAACATTGGTGATCAAGTGTTGCTTTTTAACTCTCGTCTTAAGATATTTTCCGGGAAATTGAAATCTCGTTGGTCGGTTCCGTTCACCATTACACAAGTGTTTCCATATGGGACCATTGAGCTAGCTCAAGATGATGGTCCTAATTTCAAGGTGAATGGACATAGGCTTAAGCACTACTTTGGTGGGGAAATTCCTTCAATGGTTGCCCTCGACCAAGTCACCTTCCCCAATGATAATTAGCATTGAGGGGATCGAGTCGAGCTCATGACTCGGTAATCAAAAACGAGGTGCCTCATGGGGGAGATCCCATGCTTATCTTTTATGCTCACTATTCACTAATAAGGGGACTTGTACCCTTTCAACTCGTTGTCTCGTGGTTGTTTGTGATTTTGTTATCTAGATCATCATCATTATCTACGATTGAAGACTCTCGTGTTCGTTTACGTGAGCCTCCATCATTCGTTTAAAGAAGTTTTTCACGATTCCATGACATATCCTTTATTGTTCTAACAATTATCTTTTAGCATACTTAATAAACGGCTTTAGATATATTGTTGATCACCCTTTCCATGCTAGATCCTAAGCATTCGACTCTTCGTCTCTAGTATGGGGGTGCTCCACCTTTAGACTCGAAACATTGAGGACAATGTTTATTTTTAGTATGGGGGGGGGGGGGGTGAATAGGTACTTGCTTTGCTACGCCCTCACGCTTTCCAACTTTCAATGTTTTGTTTTGCTAATAAGGCTAAAAATGGCCAAATTTTAAATTTTTCTTAGTTTTCATAAGTAAGACACGAATGTATATTTTCCGATGGGTAGAATAAGAGTTAATTTTTGACTTGATGGGCATTTGGAGCCATTTACATTCCTTAACCCGCTCAATTCAAGTTTTGCTAGACTTTTATATAGGGAGCTTTAAAACGCGAAAGTCTTAATTCATTCGGGTTAAGAACAAGAACTTTTCGCAAGTTCCTATATTTAAAACGCATTCTCTAAACTTGAAAAAGTCCAAGATAGTGCAAGATCCTATAGGTGGCTTGAAAACCCAAAACTTTGATTTGATATAGTCTTAATGAAATCTAATCCAAATTTGGCTTAATTTTGACTTGCATGGCTAAGTATTCACGAGTCTCTTTAATTAGAGGTCTTTATATAGTGAAGAACGAGAAATGATAGAGTTAAACAAGTGATCATGCTAAACGTAGAACACGAAAGTGTTCTTTCAAAAACTCATATGTTTTTAATTGTGGCTTTTTCTTCCCATAAGATCAATGCATTAGGAATAAATCATAATTGCAATAAGTAAGGTCGTACGATTTGAAAGGTTACTTAGCCTCTAGCGCAAGATCGTTTAAAAGTTGCTCGGGGTTGAATAGAGTTCATAGCCAAGGCATAACTTATTGAAGCGGAACGCGAAGATTGGCGATTATCCAAAAAGGCCCTAACAAGGCATGAGGATCTCTATTTTTGCTAAAGATCCAAGATGATGTGAAGTATCATTATTCCTAAATCAATATGAAGGATCGAGACACACGACGAGAAGCAATTACTCCCCTAAAGAATGGAGAAAGTCTATCCAAAAAGACCCTAACAAGGTATGAGGATAAATATATCCAAGTCCGAAAAGGAGGCGGATCGTTTTATATCAAAATCCAAAGTAAAGATTGAAGAAAAATGATGAAGTCGTGGTCCTATATGAAGAATCTCTCAAAAACGTCAAGTGAAGAAATTCTAAATATATGAAGAGAAGACCATAATTTCAAGAACGTCTTCCCAAGATTTGAAGTATGAAGTACATGCCAAATATCGGTCCGAGAAAGGTCTCAAATCGTGAAACGAGTTATGCCAAGATATGAACTTAAGGAGATACACGAGAAGCCGTTTTAAAAGATTTTGTCCTTCGGCTAACTATTGATCAAATCGTGTTACTTTGCTTTCGGACTAATAACTACTCAAATAAGTCAATATGAATCACTTGTGATCCATGACAAATAGATAAAAAATGCTAGTAACCCATTTCCTTTTATGATAACTAGGATTGCGGGGAGAAAAAGTATTACACAATTTGGACGTATGAGTAGTGTTAGCATTGTGACTTGTACCAACAATGATCTTGTTTTTGCACTTAGCATGGAATGTATGACAATCAAGGATGACGAAGTTTACTCTAAGGGACATTTACTTGTTTCTATTCTTTGACCCTAAAAGTCACTTTTTGTGATGAAAATCATACATTATGTCTTTACACATCTTCGTAGTATGTGGGCGAGTCTTTTACTCTTCAATAAAGGTTAATAAAATTGAACTTTGGTGATGCTTAGATACTTTATTCTAGCATTGCGTGAGGGCACGGCAATGGCTTAGTATGGGGGAGTGATGAGATGGCATTTATACATGATCTCATCGTTCTTTTCGGGCTTTAAATGCATAAAAATGTCATAAAATACCATATATATGCTTGTGTTTGTTTACTTGTGTATTTTAGGTATGGATATCATGAAAAAGACAAAAGATCACAAGTTACAAGGAAAAAACGGACACGAGAACCGAAGCCGTACAAAGAACCGGGCCCTAATCATTGAATTCTCAACAAATACCCTTGAAGACTTGAAGACAAAAAAGATTGATCCTCATTTATTGAAGAAATGACACTTAAAACCCTTGTATATTCATAATTACAAGTTTGGTCCCTTAAGATTGTCAAAATTACACAAAAGGTCCTTCAACTTTGAAGAAATGGCAAGATTAGTCCCTCAACAAATCAAAATTGCCAATAATGGTCCCTCATGAAGTCAAAGATACAATGAAGACCTTTGAAGATCAACAATGTCCAAGATCAGCCCTTGAATTATCCAAAAATGGCAAAAATAACCCTTGAAATCCTTTTTCCAAAGTTTTGTGCCAAAACTGCCAAGTGGTGAAAGTATTTAACAAAGGAGAATACGTTTTAGGGCTGAAATTCTTTATTTACCAAAAATACCAAAACACAAGGACCAAATGTGGGCAAAATAAACATTCAAATGTTTATTGCGCCAGAGACTTTTCCACTCCACCAAAAACGGATCAAACAACTTACTGTTCACCTTTTACCACCCAGAATTACATCACTTAAAACAAAGGGTAATTTGCAATTACCTTGGCACACGTTTGATTCACCTCACCTTAAACACATCCCACACACAAAACCCTCACTCCTACTCACAAAGGACCCCACCCCCAATTCCCTTTCCACCAATCAGAATGCAACTTAGCCTCCAAGTTATGTGACGTGTCCAAATCAACAGCTATGATTCATTGCTTCATCACAAAGCTAAAATAAACATCCAGGATCACTTTGGACAGCTCACACCAAGGATTCGTCTAGAAGAACCAAGGGCATTATAGGTAATTCAGTTTTAGGGTTTGTGAATAGTGTTTAGCCAGGCATTTGCCTATAAAAGGAGACCTCAACATGTGAGAGTCCCTTTGTTCCAGATTTTAGCTTTTAATATTTGTAATTCCTTTTTATGAAATAAAGTTTGAATTTCTTAAAATTTTGAGTTCTAATCTGTTATTTATAAAAGTTTGGTGTTTGAGAAGCTAAAATCTGAGTTCCATTATCTTGTTTGAAGGTTTTTGAGGCAAGGTTTTAAGGGATAAAGCTTGTGCATCAAAAATCAGAAAGTGGGTGTTATTTTTGATCTCACTTTGTGGTTTGTTCATCTTAGCAGCATTGGAAGCTGATACTTGTTTTGCTAGTACCTCAGCTCAAACAATCCAGGGCCTGGATGTAGGTCTTGGAGGTTTGCACCTTCTTCCCTTTTCATTTTCTCTTTAAATTTCTGATTATTTGTGATTTTTGTGGATTTATGCTTGAATCTGTGTTATTGTGGTTGATTGTTGTTGATTTGGCTTGGTTTGATGTTATTGAGGTGTTACTGATCTGATTTGTGGGTTTAATCTTCATAAGCCTTTGAAAATTTGTGAAAATAGGTTTTTAAGGGGTGTTTGGGATTACTGCATAAGTTGGATTTGTGGCTTGTTAAGTGTTTGTTTGTTGTGAGCAAGTATTGATATCTGTTATTTGGGTGCATATGTTCATCTGTTTGCAGGTTTTGTGGGTTTGAACACATTGATTCTTGAATTGGCTATAAAATCTTCATAACTTGGTAAAATTGGCTAGGATTTTGAGGACACCTAGATCTAATCATAGGCTAGGGCTAACAAGTGCTAAATCATAGTTAATCACACCAGGGTAGAAGGATTTGAGGCTTGAAATTGGATCAAGTGTCAAGTATATCAGCAAACTGTTTCTACATATTGTTCATTGTTCATCAGTAACTTCTAGTGCTTTGATCTTGTTGATTTCTTTGATTCAGTGTTTGATTCTTGTTGCTTTGTGTTTATTGTTAGTTTATATAGCTTGTGTATGCATCTGGTTGAGTTTGGTTGGCTTATTTTGCTTAAATCTGCTTATTAAGTGCTTAACTGCTTATTTGCATATCTGGAGCATATCTGTGGACTGTTTGGCTTATTGTGGCTTATTGTGTGGATAATTTTTTGATTTTATTGTTGCTATTGACTCCTTGTGGTTCACTGATCACAAGGGTGCCTTTGTTTCCAATTGAATCAAACCAGAACTCTCATAAAAGCTTGGTCAAATAGTCAAAGCAGTGGGAACTCCTTTCCCCTGCTGGTTGCCACTGATAGTGCAATTTTGGTGTCAGCTTATCAATAAGCTATAATAGCTTATTTTAACCAGCAACAACTTTGTTTTTGTAATAGGTGCTCATATTTTGACCCATTTGTTCATACTGGAGCATTTGGGTGGTTGACTTTTAGGTTTGACTAGAAAATCAAGTCCTTTGACTTTTACATAAGTTCATTTGTGCTTATTCTGGCTTATTGGTTGTGCTTATTGGATTTTTGTTGATTGATATTGCTTATTGAGTCCATTTGAAAGCTTTTGCAAGTTGAATCAGCTTCTGAGGTGCATTATTTCTCAAAAACGACTATTTTGTCGTTTTGTGAATTTTTGCTTTTCTATTTTCTGGCTTATTGAGTGAGCTTATTGGAAATTTCTTTTGACAGATCTCTTAAGCATCCTAAAAGAGGTTTGTGTGTCAAATTAGAGCTTATGGCATTAGCTTTTGGCTTAATGGGCTGAAAAGCCCAATAAGAATAAGCTTGGTGTTCAATAAGCTGTGATAAGCTCACATTCAGCTTTTGGGCCTTTAGAGTTTTGTTCTTAGAATTGAATTTTAAGTCAGATAAGGTTTTTCCAAGTCAATTGGGCCAAGTTTGACTTTTTGGGCCCAAAAGCCCATTTGTGTTGACTGTTTTTGGATTTGGCCCATTTGAGGGTCCATTAGGGGTATTTTGGTAATTTCACTTTGATTTTCTGATTATTTAGGTTAAAATAAACTAGTTTGCAAGTTTTTAGAATTTTTTATAATTTTTGGATTTTTAATATTATTTTATTATTATTTTATTATTATTTTTAAACTTTCACATTTTCCAACTTTTTACATTTTTCTTAGGTTAAATACATTAAAATAGGAATTTAGCAACTTTTAGAATAATTTTATCTCTTTTAGATTTATTTTTATAATTATTTTAAGTTTTAATAATTTTTAAATCATTTTAAATAGTTTTTATTAGTTTTAAAATTTCTAAAAATAGTTTTTAATCTTTTTAGGTTATTTTAGAGGTTTATCAATTGAAAAAATTTTATTTGGGCTTTTTGATAATTTATTTGATTTTTAGGGCTTTAATTAGCATTTAAAAATTGAATATTTATTTATTTAAAAGGTTTGAAAAAGTTTTGATCATTGGTAAACTCTTAGTTTATTATTTTTGATTTTTGGTGAATTTTTGGTAATTTTTAGAATTTATTTTTATTTTTGTGATTTTTAAGGTTCTACGTTTTAACTTTCTAATAGTGATTTTTCTTGGAAATTTTTATTTTTACGTCTTCGTCATCTTCTTTTCTCATCCCCTTTCTAAACCAATCATTAATCACAAACATTTGACAAGTTTTTCACACACATATACCTCCTTGGGAAACGAACTTTCACACCATTAAGGGTCATTAACACTTGATTTTTCCTAAAGTCATTTGTTTGATACTTACCACTATTTACCCTCCTTTTCCTAAAAGAGGTGTAATTTACCACAATCACTTTGGCGCCGCTGCCGGGGAGGTGTGTCGTGATTAATTTGCATTGTTGTTTTTAATATTAACCAAATAGTATTTGTATTAGTAGAACTCTACTAATACGTATTATCGGTTTTCTTGGTTTTTCTTGTACAAATATTATTACTATATTGTATTAAGTATCACAATAAATTTACAATATCTCCAAAAGTGTGAAAACACAACCTTAATTGGGATTTCATCACTCAATTATTGTATTCGAATCTCAAACAAAAAGAAAAAGGCAAAAATAGATAAATACTTTCGTGAAGCTCGATTTTGAAAGATACAAACTATAAGGTGGGTATAAGGCGGGTATTATAAAATATACCCTAAGGAAAAAGGCTCTTAAGTGCTTCGCGCCGCCTCGTTTCCCCGCTTGCTTGTGAGTATTTTGAGATTGAAGGCTAATCGAGGGTTTTGCCGCCCAAAGTATTATTACGTATACTATATTTGCTTGGTTTCTTTGTGATTAAACCCTCTTGAACAAATTGGTTTTCACCAAAGTTCTAAAGTCATTCGAAGGCGTTCACTCCACGTGATCGTTTTCATTCCTTTGAGGCTTCTTTAATCAAGAGTTTGATTCGAGGAGAGATTTTGTAGATTGTTGTCTACGAAGATACACCAAAATCCAAAAAAATTAAATATCATCAAAAACACAAAAAAATTGAAAATTCACAAAACACCCAAAAAGAATCTTCTTTGCTCACCTTCCATTCTTAGTGAAGTTTATGATCACTCATAATCAAGCAAAACGAGCTCGTAAACGACTTCAAAAGCAAGCCAATCAAGAGACGTTGATTGTTGAAGATCCTCCAATTGTTGAACCTATTGTAGAACAAGAAGTCGTCATGGCTAATCGTACTATGATGGAGTTGCTACAAGAACCCACCGAGGGTTTTGGAGAGGCTATTGTGATTCCCGCCATCCTTACGGAGAATTTCGAGATTAAGACGGGTTTAATGTCGATGTTGCAAGCAAATAAGCTTAGAGGTCACGAGAAAGACAACCCGCATTACCATATTAGGAATTTTTACCGTCTCACCGCCACTAGCAAGTTTAAGGATGTTCCACATGACGCCATTAAGATGATGTTGTTTCCATACTCGTTGGATGGACCCGCAAAAATTTGGCTCGAGAAAGAACCGCCAAATTCGATTTTGACATGGGCCGATCTCGTTTCTAAGTTTGTGAACAAGTTTTTTCCACCATATAAAACAACACACTTGAAAAATGAGATTTCACGATTTGTGCAAAGAAATAATGAAAGTTTTTCAATGGCATGGGAACGATTTAAAGAAATGTTACACGAATGTCCACACCATGATTTTACGAAATTGCATCAAGTGGATACTTTTTATAATGGGCTTAATGATCATGAACGAGATTATTTGAATGCCGCCGCGGGTGGTAATTTTTTGTGCAAGACGACAAATGAGGCTTTACAAATCATTGAGAATAGATCTAAGGTTTATAACCCTCGTAACACACCGAGTGTTGCCAATATGGGTTCGTCATCTTCGTCACAATCGTCTCGTAGAATTAATGCCTTACATGATGAAGCTAATGAGGAAAATCGGTTTTTTGATAGATTTGCTAATCTAATGTCCCATTGGAAGGCTCAAGAAGCTTCCAATTCCGCTTCGGTTAAAGCGGTTGCTAAGAGTTGAATATCTTGTGGAGGAGCTCATGATCTTTCCAAGTGCATTACCGCGGATGGTAACACTTCGAGTGCTTATGTAGCAACGGGAACTTACAACCAAAACGGTCAAGGTTCCCGCCAAAATCAAGCTCCACCAAATCAAAATGTTAACAATTATCGAAACAACAACCAAGGTAATTACCAAGGCAACACACGTAACTACAACAAAGGGAATTATCAAAGTGGGAATGGACAAATTTCTAATCAAAACCAAAACCGTGATTTTCAAAACACTACACAAGGTTTTCAAAATGCTCACACTAAAAATTTGCAAGGAGAATTTTTGGATTATGCTAAGGCAAATGATGCTAAATTTGATAACATGCAACGTGAGATGATTAGCTTAAGATCCGAGTTGAAAAACGAGCTTAAAAATGAACTTGCTAATGAACTTAAAACTCATGCAAACAAAATGAAAGGAAATATCCAACGTCTTCAACAAAATCAACAAAAGATGGAATTAGGACAACATGAGATTAAGCAAGAGTTATTAAAAGCGGATGCTAGGCAATCAAAATTTGAGGACCGAATGGCTAAGATGTTCGAAGCAATCATGTGTAAACCCTCTTCCTCGGGTGGTCTTCCTAGTGATACCATTGCAAACCCGAAGGGAGAAATGAAGGTTATTACTACACGAAGTGGTAAAACTTTCAAGGAACCAATCTCTCGTCCAAGTACTTCTAAGGAGAAGGAAATCAAGAAAGAACCCGAGGTGATGGTCGAAAAGGAGCACATTACAATCCCACGAAGTACCGCTCATACCACACCTACGGTTGAACCAATACCAATTATGGAACCCGAGTTTCCAAGGCCGTTGCCTAATGACCAACCCACACCACCTTTACCCTACCCTTCGAGACGAAACAAAGAGAAGTTGCAAGAACGTAACAAACAACAAATCGAGCTTTTTATAAAAATGTTTCAACAAGTGCATTTTGATGTGAGTTTAGCCGACGCGTTGTTATATATGCCTCGTTTCGCTTCCACTTTTAAAAGTATGATGAGCGATAAGGAAAAGCTTTCAAAGCTTGCTAATTGTTCTTCGGTTTATCTTAACCGCATACCGGAAAAAGTTGGTGATCCCGGAAAGTTTCTCATTCCTTGTGACATACAAGATATGAAAGAATGCCTCGCCTTGGCCGATCTTGGTGCGAGCATTAATTTGATGCCATTTTCCATTTGGAAATCGCTTTCGCTTCCGGCTCTCATTCCTTCGAACATGTCCATCGAGATGGTCGATCATTCTACGATCATGGCATGTGGAGTAGCGGAAGATGTTTTCGTGAAAGTGGGGAAGTTCTACTATCCCGTTGATTTTATAGTAGTTGACATCCCCGCGGATCCTCAAGTTCCTCTAATTTTAGGTCGTTCATTTTTAGACACTTCGAGATCGCTTATCGATGTTCATGCGAGAACTATCACTTTGAGATTCAACGAAGAGGAACTTGTTATAAACGCTACTTAAAACTCGAAACCTTCTCATGTTCATGCAATTGCTACCATCAATCACATTGACATCGTTGATGTGGTTTGCGATGAGTTTTCATAAGAAGTGTTAGGTTTTTCCGATAGCTCGTCAAGTGGCAATCCCACTATTTTGGATCCGATTCTTGCTAATTCCACACCAAATCTCACTCCATTCCAAGGAGGCGATTTCACTTCAAATGAAATCGACAATGAAGATGAGGTGTTGATTAGTGATGATACTTCTATTCCACCATTTCTTTCGCCGATGGAAGTTATGAGTGTTGAACCAAAATCTTCAATCGAGGAACCACCTATCCTTGAATTGAAAGATCTTCCTTCTCACCTTGAATACGCATTCTTGGAAGGTGATGACAAGTTGCCGGTTCTTATTGCAAAAGGTCTTGCTAATAATGAAAAAACCGAGCTCTTGAAAGTTCTTAAGGCTCACAAAGGGGCAATTGCGTGGAAAATATCCGACATTAAGGGTATTGACCCAAAATTTTGTACTCACAAGATTTTAATGGAGGAGGACTACAAACCCGCAATTCAAAGTCAAAGAAGGGTGAATCCCAAAATTCATGATGTCATTAAAAAGGAGGTCCTTAAACTCCTTGACGCGGGAATGATTTATCCTATATCCGATAGCCCATGGGCGAGCCCAATCCATTGTGTCCCTAAAAGGGGAGGAATGACCGTTGTGACTAATGAAAACAACGAGTTAATTCCCACTCGTGTTGTGACCGGTTGGAGGGTGTGTATTGACTACCGAAAGTTAAATGACGCCACTCGTAAAGACCACTTTCCTTTGCCCTTCATGGATCAAATGTTGGAGCGACTTGCGGGAAATGAATTCTATTGCTTTTTAGATGGTTTTTCCGGTTACTTTCAAATCCCTATCGACCCTCGTGATCAAGAGAAGACTACGTTTACGTGTCCTTATGGAACGTTCGCTTATCGTAGGATGCCTTTCGGACTTTGTAATGCACCTGGTACGTTTCAACGGTGTATGATGGCGATTTTTCACGATATGATCAAGAAGTCGATGGAAGTGTTTATGGATGACTTCTCGGTGTTTGGTAATTCGTTCACGTCATGTTTATCTAATCTCGAACAAATGTTAAAACGTTGTGAAGAAACCAATCTTGTGCTTAATTGGGAAAAATGTCATTTTATGTGTAAACAAGGAATCGTCTTAGGACATAAGGTGTCGAAGGCGGGGATTGAGGTCGATAAAGCTAAGGTAGACGTCATCGCCAAGTTACCTCATCCCAGAACCGTTAAGGGAGTTAGGAGTTTCCTAGGCCACGCGGGCTTTTATCGTCGTTTCATCAAGGACTTTTCGAAGATTTCTCGTCCTATGACACACCTTCTCGAGAAATATGCTCCTTTTAACTTCAATGAGGATTGTGTTAAGGCTTTCGAAACTCTCAAAAGGAAACTTATCGAAGCTCCCATTCTTGTTGCTCCTAATTGGGAATTACCCTTTGAAATCATGTGCGATGCAAGTGATTATGCTATAGGGGCCGTCTTAGGGCAACGTTATGACAAGCATTTCCGTCCTATCCATTATGCTAGTAAGACGATGACCGAGGCTCAATTAAAGTACACCACAACGGAAAAGGAATTCCTTGCCGTGGTCTATGCTTTTGAGAAATTCCGACCTTATCTCGTCTTGACTAAAAGCATCGTGTATACCGACCATTCGGCTATCAAGTATCTCTTAGCTAAGCAAGATGCTAAGCCGAGATTGCTTCGTTGGATGCTCCTCCTCCAAGAATTTGATGTCACCATGCTTGACAAAAAAGGAGCCGAGAATCTAGCGGCCGATCATCTCTCTCGCCTAGAAGATCCTCACAAAGATGTTTTCGAGAACAAGGAAATTACCGAAACATTTCCTCTTGAGACTTTCGGTGTAGTGAATTCTAAAGACACAACCCCATGGTTTGCCGACATTGCAAATTCCCATGCGGGCAATTTCATAATCAAGGGTATGACGACACAACAAAAACGAAAATTCTTTCGTGACGTCAAGTTATATTTTTGGGACGACCCTTATCTCTTTCGGATTTGTGCAGATCAACTCGTTCGACGTTGTGTGTTTGGTGTCGAAGCTTCTAATATTCTTAGAGCTTGTCACGAGGGACCCACGGGTGGTCACCACGGTGCTAATCTCACGGCTAAGAAAGTGTTCGATGTCGGTTTCTTTTGGCCTTCTATCTATCGTGATGCACACGCACTTGTAAAGTCGTGTGATTCGTGCCAACGTCAAGGAAAATCGTCTCAACGTGATGAAATGCCGCAAAACATAATTCAAGTATGTGAGATTTTCGACATATGGGGAATAGACTTTATGGGGCCGTTCCCATCGTCTCATGGTAACAAATATATCCTCGTCGCGGTGGACTACCTTTCTAAGTGGGTGGAAGCTAAGGCTTTGCCTACTAATGATGCTCGTGTGGTAGTGAAGTTTTTGAAGCAACTATTCTCTCGGTTCGGAACCCCTCGTGCTATTATAAGCGATCGTGGAACCCATTTTTGTAATGACCAATTCGAAAAGGTTCTAAAGAAATATGGGGTTACACATCGTCTTTCTACGGCTTATCACCCGCAAACGAGTGGGCAAGTCGAGGTTTCGAACCGAGCTTTGAAGAGGATTTTAGAGAGGTCAATTGGAGAAAACCGTGCTTCATGGTCCGACAAACTTGATGACGCTTTATGGGCCTTTAGGACCGCTTATAAGACACCTATCAGTTGCACTCCTTATAAGTTAGTCTATGGGAAGAATTGTCATTTGCCCATTGAGTTGGAGCACAAGGCATATTGGGCCCTTAAGCATGCAAATTTTGACTTGAAGACCGCGGGAGATCACCGGAAAATACAATTGAATGAATTGGATGAATTAAGAGATAATGCTTATGAAAATTCATTAATTTTTAACGAAAAGACTAAAAAGTTTCATGATTCAAAGATTAAAAACCGGGTTTTTAACATTGGTGATCAAGTGTTGCTTTTTAACTCTCGTCTTAAGATATTTTCTGGGAAATTGAAATCTCGTTGGTCGGGTCCGTTCACCATTACACAAGTGTTTCCATATGGGACCATTGAGCTAGCTCAAGATGATGGTCCTAATTTCAAGGTGAATGGACATAGGCTTAAGCACTACTTTGGTGGGGAAATTCCTTCAATGGTTGCCCTCGACCAAGTCACCTTCCCCAATGATAATTAGCATTGAGGGGATCGAGTCGAGCTCATGACTCGGTAATCAAAAACGAGGTGCCTCGTGGGGGAGATCCCATGCTTATCTTTTATGCTCACTATTCACTAATAAGGGGACTTGTACCCTTTCAACTCGTTGTCTCGTGGTTGTTTGTGATTTTGTTATCTAGATCATCATCATTATCTACGATTGAAGACTCTCGTGTTCGTTTACGTGAGCCTCCATCATTCGTTTAAAGAAGTTTTTCACGATTCCATGACATATCCTTTATTGTTCTAACAATTATCTTTTAGCATACTTAATAAACGGCTTTAGATATATTGTTGATCACCCTTTCCATGCTAGATCCTAAGCATTCGACTCTTCGTCTCTAGTATGGGGGTGCTCCACCTTTAGACTCGAAACATTGAGGACAATGTTTATTTTTAGTATGGGGGGTGAATAGGTACTTGCTTTGCTACGCCCTCACGCTTTCCAACTTTCAATGTTTTGTTTTGCTAATAAGGCTAAAAATGGCCAAATTTTAAATTTTTCTTAGTTTTCATAAGTAAGACACGAATGTATATTTTCCGATGGGTAGAATAAGAGTTAATTTTTGACTTGATGGGCATTTGGAGCCATTTACATTCCTTAACCCGCTCAATTCAAGTTTTGCTAGACTTTTATATAGGGAGCTTTAAAACGCGAAAGTCTTAATTCATTCGGGTTAAGAACAAGAACTTTTCGCAAGTTCCTATAATTGATTCTAGAAAGTCACTTATCAAGGGAACTTTAAAACGCATTCTCTAAACTTGAAAAAGTCCAAGATAGTGCAAGATCCTATAGGTGGCTTTAAAACCCAAAACTTTGATTTGATATAATCTTAATGAAAGCTAATCCAAATTTGGCTTAATTTTGACTTGCATGGCTAAGTATTCACGAGTCTCTTTAATTAGAGGTCTTTATATAGTGAAGAACGAGAAATGATAGAGTTAAACAAGTGATCATGCTAAACTTAGAACACGAAAGTGTTCTTTCAAAAACTTATATGTTTTTAATTGTGGCTTTTTCTTCCCATAAGATCAATGCATTAGGAATAAATCATAGTTGCAATAAGTAAGGTCGTACGATTTGAAAGGTTACTTAGCCTCTAGCGCAAGATCGTTTAAAAGTTGCTCGGGGTTGAATAGAGTTCATAGCCAAGGCATAACTTATTGAAGCGGGACGCTAAGATTGGCGATTATCCAAAAAGGCCCTAACAAGGCATGAGGAGCTTTATTTTTGCTAAATATCCAAGATGATGTGAAGTATCATTATTCCTAAATCAATATGAAGGATCGAGGCACACGAAGAGAAGCAATTACTCCCCTAAAGAATGGAGAAATTCTATCCAAAAAGACCCTAACAAGGTATGAGGATAAATATATCCAAGTCCGAAAAGGAGGCGGATCGTTATATATCAAAATCCAAAGTAAAGATTGAAGAAAAATGATGAAGTCGTGGTCCTATATGAAGAATCTCTCAAAAACGTCAAGTGAAGAAATTCCAAATATATGAAGAGAAGACCATAATTTCAAGAACGTCTTCCCAAGATTTGAAGTATGAAGTACATGCCAAATATCGGTCCGAGAAAGGTCTCAAATCGTGAAACGAGTTATGCCAAGATATGAACTTAAGGAGATACACGAGAAGCCGTTTTAAAAGATTTTGTCCTTCGGCTAACTATTGATCAAATCGTGCTACTTTGCTTTCGGACTAATAACTACTCAAATAAGTCAATATGAATCACTTGTGATCCATGACAAATAGATAAAAAATGCTAGTAACCCATTTCCTTTTATGATAACTAGGATTGCGGGGAGAAAAAGTATTACACAATTTGGATGTATGAGTAGTGTTAGCATTGTGACTTGTACCAACAATGATCTTGTTTTTGCACTTAGCATGGAATGTATGACAATCAAGGATGACGAAGTTTACTCTAAGGGACATTTACTTGTTTCTATTCTTTGACCCTAAAAGTCACTTTTTGTGATGAAAATCATACATTATGTCTTTACACATCTTCGTAGTATGTTGCAAGTCTTTTACTCTTCAATAAAGGTTAATAAAATTGAACTTTGGTGATGCTTAGATACTTTATTCTAGCATTGCGTGAGGGCACGGCAATGGCTTAGTATGGGGGAGTGATGAGATGGCATTTATACATGATCTCATCGTTCTTTTCGGGCTTTAAATGCATAAAAATGTCATAAAATACCATATATATGCTTGTGTTTGTTTACTTGTGTATTTTAGGTATGGATATCGTGAAAAAGACAAAAGATCACAAGTTACAAGGAAAAAACGGACACGAGAAACGAAGCCGTACAAAGAACCGGGCCCTAATCATGGAATTCTCAACAAATACCCCTGAAGACTTGAAGACAAACAGATTGATCCTCATTTATTGAAGAAATGACACTTAAAACCCTTGTATATTCATAATTACAAGTTTGGTCCCTTAAGATTGTCAAAATTACACAAAAGGTCCTTCAACTTTGAAGAAATGGCAAGATTAGTCCCTCAACAAATCAAAATTGCCAATAATGGTCCCTCATGAAGTCAAAGATACAATGAAGACCTTTGAAGATCAACAATGTCCAAGATCAGCCCTTGAATTATCCAAAAATGGCAAAAATAACCCTTGAAATCCTTTTTCCAAAGTTTTGTGCCAAAACTGCCAAGTGGTGAAAGTATTTAACAAAGGAGAATACGTTTTAGGGCTGAAATTCTTTATTTACAAAAAATACCAAAACACAAGGACCAAATGTGGGCAAAATAAACATTCAAATGTTTATTGCGCCAAACACTTTTCCACTCCACCAAAAACGGATCAAACAACTTATTGTTCACCTTTTACCACCCAGAATTACATCACTTAAAACAAAGGGTAATTTGCAATTACCTTGGCACACATTTGATTCACCTCACCTTAAACACATCCCACACACAAAACCCTCACTCCCACTCACAAAGGACCCCACCCCCAATTCCCTTTCCACCAATCAGAATGCAACTTAGCCTCCAAGTTATGTGACGTGTCCAAATCAACAGCTATGATTCATTGCTTCATCACAAAGCTAAAATAAACATCCAGGATCACTTTGGACAGCTCACACCAAGGATTCGTCTAGAAGAACCAAGGGCATTATAGGGAATTCAGTTCTAGGGTTTGTGAATAGTGTTTAGCCAGGCATTTGCCTATAAAAGGAGACCTCAACATGTGAGAGTCCCTTTGTTCCAGATTTTAGCTTTTAATCTTTGTAATTCCTTTTTATGAAATAAAGTTTGAATTTCTTAAAATTTTGAGTTCTAATCTGTTATTTATAAAAGTTTGGTGTTTGAGAAGCTAAAATCTGAGTTCCATTATCTTGTTTGAAGGTTTTTGAGGCAAGGTTTTAAGTGATAAAGCTTGTGCATCAAAAATCAGAAAGTTGGTGTTATTTTTTATCTCACTTTGTGGTTTGTTCATCTTAGCAGCATTGGAAGCTGGTACTTGTTTTGCTAGTACCTCAGCTCAAACAATCTAGGGCCTGGATGTAGGTCTTGGAGGTTTGCACCTTCTTCCCTTTTCATTTTCTCTTTAAATTTCTGATTATTTGTGATTTTTTTGGATTTATGCTTGAATCTGTGTTATTGTGGTTGATTGTTGTTTATTTGGCTTGGTTTGATGTTATTGAGGTGTTACTGATCTGATTTGTGGGTTGAATCTTCATAAGCCTTTGAAAATTTGTGAAAATAGGTTTTTAAGGGGTGTTTGGGATTACTGCATAAGTTGGATTTGTGGCTTGTTAAGTGTTTGTTTGTTGTGAGCAAGTATTGGTATCTGTTATTTGGGTGCATATGTTCATCTGTTTGCAGGTTTTGTGGGTTTGAACACATTGATTCTTGAATTGGTTATAAAATCTTCATAACTTGGTAAAATTGGCTAGGATTTTTAGGACACCTAGATCTAATCATAGGCTAGGGCTAACAAGTGCTAAATCATAGTTAATCACACCAGGGTAGAAGGATTTGAGGCTTGAAATTGGATCAAGTGTCAAGTATATCAGCAAACTGTTTCTGCATATTGTTCATTGTTCATCAGTAACTTCTAGTGCTTTGATCTTGTTGATTTCTTTAATTCAGTGTTTGATTCTTGTTGCTTTGTGTTTATTGTTAGTTTATATAGCTTGTGTATGCATCTAGTTGAGTTTGGTTGGCTTATTTTGCTTAAATATGCTTATTAAGTGCTTAGCTGCTTATTTGCATATCTGGAGCATATCTGTGGACTGTTTGGCTTATTGTGTGGATAATTTTGTGATTTTATTGTTGCTATTGACTCCTTGTGGTTCACTGATCACAAGGGTGCCTTTGTTTCCAATTGAATCAAACCAGAACTCTCATAAAAGCTTGGTCAAATAGTCAAAGCAGTGGGAACTCCTTTCCCCTGCTGGTTGCCACTGATAGTGCAATTTTGGTGTCAGCTTATCAATAAGCTATAATAGCTTATTTTAACCAGCAACAACTTTGTTTTTGTAATAGGTGCTCATATTTTGACCCATTTGTTCATACTGGAGCATTTGGGTGGTTGACTTTTAGGTTTGACTAGAAAATCAAGTCCTTTGACTTTTACATAAGTTCATTTGTGCTTATTCTGGCTTATTGGTTGTGCTTATTGGATTTTTGTTGATTGATATTGCTTATTGAGTCCATTTGAAAGCTTTTGCAAGTTGAATCAGCTTCTGAGGTGCATTATTTCTCAAAAACGACTATTTTGTCGTTTTGTGAATTTTTGCTTTTCTATTTTCTGGCTTATTGAGTGAGCTTATTGGAAATTTCTTTTGACAGATCTCTTAAGCATCCTAAAAGAGGGTTGTGTGTCAAATTAGAGCTTATGGCATTAGCTTTTGGCTTAATGGGCTGAAAAGCCCAATAAGAATAAGCTTGGTGTTCAATAAGCTGTGATAAGCTCACATTCAGCTTTTGGGCCTTTAGAGTTTTGTTCTTAGAATTGAATTTTAAGTCAGATAAGGTTTTTCCAAGTCAATTGGGCCAAGTTTGACTTTTTGGGCCCAAAAGCCCATTTGTGTTGACTGTTTTTGGATTTGGCCCATTTGAGG
Source organism: Glebionis coronaria (assembly GCA_025667525.1). Lineage (NCBI taxonomy): Eukaryota > Viridiplantae > Streptophyta > Magnoliopsida > Asterales > Asteraceae > Glebionis > Glebionis coronaria. The sequence goes on from CM046880.1 coordinate 3,275,294, forward strand.
GCCCATTAGGGGTATTTTGGTAATTTCACTTTGATTTTCTGATTATTTAGGTTAAAATAAACTAGTTTGTAAGTTTTTAGAATTTTTTATAATTTTTGGATTTTTAATATTATTTTATTATTATTTTTAAAATTTCACATTTTCCAACTTTTTACATTTTTCTTAGGTTAAATACATTAAAATAGGAATTTAGCAACTTTTAGAATAATTTTATCTCTTTTAGATTAATTTTTATAATTATTTTAAGTTTTAATAATTTTTAAATCATTTTAAATAGTTTTTATTAGTTTTAAAATTTCTAAAAATAGTTTTTAATCTTTTTAGGTTATTTTAGAGGTTTATCAATTGAAAAATTTTTATTTGGGCTTTTTGATAATTTATTTGATTTTTAGGGCTTTAATTAGCATTTAAAAATTGAATATTTAATTATTTAAAAGGTTTGAAAAAGTTTTGATCATTGGTAAACTCTTAGTTTATTATTTTTGATTTTTGGTGAATTTTTGATAATTTTTAGAATTTATTTTTATTTTTGTGATTTTTAAGGTTCTACGTTTTAACTTTCTAATAGTGATTTTTCTTGGAAATTTTTATTTTTACGTCTTCGTCATCTTCTTTTCTCATCCCCTTTCTAAACCAATCATTAATCACAAACATTTGACAAGTTTTTCACACACCTATACCTCCTTGGGAAACGAACTTTCACACCATTAAGGGTCATTAACACTTGATTTTTCCTAAAGTCATTTGTTTGATACTTACCACTATTTACCCTCCTTTTCCTAAAAGAGGTGTAATTTACCACAATCACTGTTCCTATTCCTCCATGTACTCGAGAGGACTGGGAGAAGAGGCATATTGTTGACTTTGGTATTTGTTCAGATGAGGTGTTTCAGAATCCTCGGGTTTGCAGGAGTATGCGGGATCACTTTCCTACCTCAGCCGAGAATTACCGGACATCACAGCTCTCCTCACGCCAGCTGGTGGAGCAGATGAGTGTGCTTCAGTGTCAGATGATGTCTCGTGGGAACGAGTTATCAAACCGATACATGGTTCTTGAGAGGAACCATAATCAGCTCCTTACTAGGTACAAGCATTTGGGAAACATTCTTTCTGAGAGAGTTGATTCTCTTAGGTGTCAGTCTCAGCTTACCAGACGTGCTGAAGAGTCAACTAAGGGTATGAGTCAGGGTCTTGCTGATCAGGAGAAGAAGTTAAAAAGGTACAGGTCAGATAGGGATACTCTTAGAGCTGAGGTGAGAAGTCTTAAGGGTGAGCTTGTGACTGCTAGATCACAACATGCTGCTAAGGTGAAAGACTTGGATCACCTGCTGACTCTCCGTGATAATGACATACTTTTGAAGAATGACACGATTGCTGATATGGATGTGTGGCTTCAATCGGTTCAGGATGGGGTCACTTCCTTTTTTCAGTCTAGTTTTGAGCCGTTGGTTAAAGGTTTTCTTGGTAGTTCGGAGTTCAACTAAGAGTTTGCCCGAGTGTTGGATTTAGCTGTTAGCACTGGCCTCGAGCGAGGTTTGCGTATGGAAAGGTCTGAGGAGGAATTTAAGGATATTTCTCAAAGGGTTGAGAAATTTATCCCTGACGCGAAGGCTCAGCTTGCTGCTGCTTCAGAAGCTTTCCCTGGTTGTCGCTTCCCCTTTTTTGGTAAGGTGAAGCAGAGTGCTGATGCTACTCTTTCAGAGATTGCTCATATTAGGCCTGATCCAGTGGATCCTCCTAGCCAGTCTCCCGCTGTTCCATCTCCTCCAACCTTCGGCCATACCGTTTCCTATCGCCAGAAGAAGAAGTCATCGAGACCAGGATCCTCTTCAGCTGTTTGATGTAGCTTGTGCTTTGTACTTTGCTTTTATTTGTATTGTTAGCCCTCCCTGTTTTGGGCTTTTGAGTACTTTATATTTCTCTGTATGCTACCATGACTTTGTTGTCAATTTTCCATCGTATGTATGATGGCCCCTTATGTGCATGTACGCTTCATTATCTTATTTAGAGTGATTCATGCTTTACTTTGTTGTAGTTTATTTAGATAGTGTCTAAGTTTTTATGCCTCTAACATATTTTGTTAGTCGTTGTCCTTTATGCTTGGCCGACGACGCGTTAGCCTTATTGAGCTAGGGTTGAGGTGTATCGCGTGTGACTTATATTCACTGCCTAGTATCTTCACAAGTACCTGTAAGGATATTTTAGCTTTCCTTAGCCAGTTTAGCGTGCTACTTCCTATTTACTCCCTATTTGGTGAAACTCAATTATTTGTTCGTGTGGTATAGGTGTAACATTTGCCTTGTAGGCTCATGCTACTCCTCCTTCCAGGTGTAGCTACTCACTGGAGGGTAATTTTTACGTGAGAAGAGTAGGAAGGCTTGTTCCTATTCTTCTACGGAGTCAATTTGCAAAGGTTTCTCAGCCTAACCATCATGGTATTAGTTTCACCATAGGGAACTAATTGTCAGGCGTTACCCTCTGCAGCTGGAGGTAGCGAACCATCCATTGCCGTGTGCTTTGTTTTATAGCTCAGTTTTTTAAGTGTATAGTCTTAACAGAAAATATGAGGAAAATTTTGTTTCATTCATATCACTTAGAGAAGAAACAATACATTAGTTCTGGCTATAGTCATCTCCGGAGCGAGGCTACACTTTGAAAATTGCTCCTCCGGAGGAAATACATAATAACTTGCTAACATAGTTTTGTGCTCTACATGTAGCACTTCCTTAGGTTGTTGGCATGCCAGGTCCTAGGTATCTCTTTCCCTTCCATGGTGCTTCCGCTCTGGAAAGCTTTGATGACTTTGTAAGGTCCTTCCCAGTTAGGCCCGAGCTTGCCTGTGTTCTCTACCCTTGAGGCCTCGTTCTTTCTAAGGACAAATTCTCCTACTTTGAATTGCACATGTCGCACCCTTTTGTTGTAGCATTTCTCCACCTGCTGTTTGTACGTGGCTTCTCTGATAGCTGCTATCTCTCTTCGCTCTTCTAGCAGATCTAGGTTCAGGCAGAGTTCTCTATCATTGGTTGCTTCGTCTATGCTGGAGACTTTGTGTGTTGGCATGCCAATTTCTGCTGGGATGACTTCTTCCGTGCCATAGGTTAGGCTAAAAGGTGTTTCCCCATTGCTAGTCTTTTTCATTGTTCGATGAGCCCATAGAACATTAGGAACTTCTTCAACCCATGCTGACTTTCCTTTTTCAAGACGTTTCTTGATTCCTTCTAGCAAGCTTCGATTCGCTCTTTCCACTGCTCCATTCCCTTGTGGATGGTACACTGAGGTGGAGATTAGCTTTATTTTCAGTTTCTCAACCCACTTTTTGAGGGGGTCATTTATGAATTGAGTGCCATTGTCTGTGACTATAGTGGTTGGGATCCCAAACCTGCACACGATGTTGTCCCACACGAAATTTAGTACTTGCTTCCCAATGATGGTTGCTACTGGTTTTGCTTCCATCCATTTTGTGAAGTAGTCGATTGCTACTATCAGAAACTTCACTTTTCCAGGTCCCAATGGAAGAGGTCCGACTATGTCCATTCCCCACTTCATGAATGGCCATGCTGACGTTACTGAGATCATATCTGCCTTGGGTAACTTAGGTACAGAGGCGTGTGCCTGACAGTTTTCGCATGCCCAGGTTAGCTTCCTAGCATCCCTATGCATAGAGGGTCAGTAGTACCCCAAATTCATTGCTTTGGCTACCACTTGCTTAGTTCCGTCGTGCATACCACAAGAGCCCATGTGCATTTCTCTCATGACATAATCAGCTTGCAGAGGCCCGACACACCTCACTAATGGGACTAGGTAGGACTTCTTGTATAAGACATCATCTTCAATGGTGTAGTTTTCAATCTTTTCCATTAGTATCCTAGCTTCCACCGGGTCTTCTGGCAGCTTTCCCGTCTCTAAGTAATCTCTGATTGGAGTCATCCATGTTGGACCTTCCTCTTCGACCACCATATTTACTTCTTTTGTTTCAACTGAGCGCTCATTTAGCACTTCTACTAGCACTTCTTTGGACAAGTGATTGAATTATACCGCAACTAGCTTGCTAAGAGCGTCTGCCTTCTTATTCTCAGCTCTTGGGATGTGAGATATCCGGAATCTGTTGAATGAGCCAGCCAACTCTAGGACTTTCTCTAGGTACTCTATCATCTTCTCTCCTCTAGATTTGTATGATCCCTCTACTTGATTAGCTACCAACTTAGAGTCTACAAAGGCATGTATATCCTTTACTCGCATCTCTATTGCTATTCGTAGCCCTGCTAGCAATGCTTCGTACTCTGCCTCGTTATTTGAGTTAGGGAAGTTTAATCTGAGCGCATAGGAGTACTCTACATCGTCTGAAGCGATTAGGATGAGTCCTGCTCCTGATCCCCTACTGTTTGATGCTCCATCGGTGTACAACCTCCATGCTCTCGGGCCTGGAGTTAAGTTTTCCTTGGAGTTGGAGGACTCCGGGATATCTTCCACCATGGGTGTTGGAGACGCTGATGAGACCACCGCTCTCTCCACTGGTGACTCTACTAGGAAGTCTGCTAGCACCTGCCCCTTTACAGCTACCCTTGGTATGTAAGTTATGTCGTACGTCCCTAGCTCGACATACCATTTTGTAAGTCTCCCTGATGCTTCAGATTTGCTCAACACTTGTTTGATTGGGTTGTCGGTTATAACCTTTATTGGGTGAGCCTGAAAATATCTCCTCAGCCGCCTGGCAGCATGGACCAAAGCTAGGGTGAGTTTCTCAATCAGAGCATAATTTGTTTCTGCTCCTTGCAAGGATCTGCTGACATAGTGGATAGGCATTTGCTTTCCCTGTCTTTCTGTGAGAAGAACTGCACTGACGGCTTCCTCAGCGGCTGATAGGTACATCATCAAGGTTTCTCCCTTCCTCGGGGTGGTGAGCATAGGTAGCTGTGACACTAGCTCTTTCATCTCTTGGAATGCTGCTTCTGCGGCCTCCGTCCACTTGAAGTCCTTCTTGTTGGTGCATTTCTTTAGGGTGTCAAGGAAGGGCAAGGATCGTTCAGCCGATTTGGACAAGAAACGGTTCAATGCTGTTAGCTTCCCGCTGAGGGATTGCATTTGCTTCAGGGTCTTGGGTGAAGACATGTCTGTGACTGCTTTCGTCTTCTCGGGGTTAGCCCGTATTCCTTCCGAGGTAACTATGTAGCCCAAGAACTTTCCTTCCTCTACTCCAAAAGAGCACTTTTTAGGATTGAGCTTCATGTTTATCCGCCTTAGGGTGGCAAAGGTTTGCTCCACGTCTCTAATGATGTCTTGCTCAGTCTGGCTTTTGATTACCATGTCATCTACGTATGCTTCAAGGTTCACGTCGATCTGCTCCTTGAAGGCAGAGTCGACTAACCTTTGGTATGTAGCCCCCGCATTCTTAAGACCAAACGACATCTTGGTGTAGCAAAAGACTCCTTCTTCTGTGTGAAAGGCAGTCTTTTCTTCATCTTTCTTACTCATCTGGATCTGATGATATCCCTTGTAAGCATCTAGGAAGCTCTTGTATTTGTATCCTAACAAAGACTCAATCTTCCAGTCAATCTCTGGTAGAGGGTATAAATCTTTAGGGCAGGCCTTGTTAAGATCCTTATAATCGATGCACATTCTCTAACTTCCATCAACTTTCTTTACTAGGACTGGGTTAGCGACCCATGAGGGGTATCGTACTCGCTTCAAGATCCCAGCCTTGAGCCACTCATTGACTTCGTCTGTGACTACCTTCCTTCTATCCGGTGCCAGACTTTGCTTTTTCTGTACCTTAGGCTCAATGTGAGGATAGGTGTCTAGGCGATGCTCTGTGATTGCTTAGGGTATACCCGTCATGTCGGCTAGTGTCCATGCGAAAACATCAGCATTATTCCTGAGGGTCCTTATGAGTGCTACTCGACATTCTGGGGAGAGGTTTCCTCCTATGATGACTAGCTGGTCAGGGTAGTCATCGTTCACCACTATCTTTTCATCAGGCTTTAACTTGGGTGCTGACCCTGGCCTAGATGACTTCATCCTCTTAGTGGGTTGTGGTTCTTCTTCCTCCTCTTGCTCCATGGGCTCCTTCCCTGGCCTTCTGGGATAGGCTTCATCTAGTGGTGGTGGAGGAGGAGCACCATGGGCTAGCCTTCCTGGCGTACCTCTTTGGGCTAGCTCTTCTGTGCGAGCCCTCAGAACTCGCGATTGCGCCTCTTCCATGAGTCTACATTCTTTCAAGGTCTCTCTGCTTGTGATCAAAGTCGATATCCCACTTGACGTTGGGAATTTAACCATTGAGTGTATGGTGGAGGCTACAGCTCCTAAGCTTCTCAATCCTGTTCTCCCTAGCAAAGCATTGTACGGCGAGGGACTCTTGACTATAGCGAATTCCATCATCACCGTTTTGGTTCTCGCGTACTCTCCCATCGTGACCTCTAGGTCAATGACGCCTAGAGGGTAATGAAATTCACCTGAGAAGCCTACCAGAGGTATCCTAGATTCTCTTAGCCTTGACCTTGTTTAGTAGCTTAGGTTTCTGAAGCAATGCTCGTACATTATTTTTGACGAGGAGCCCCCGTCAACATACACTCTTCTCACCACGTATCCTTCGATCATGGCATCCACTATCATTGGGCAATCCCTCAGCTGATAACGCGGTACTGAAGGGAATGTTATGGCATTGTCCATCCAATTTTCCACTCACTCATAAGGTCTCTTCCGATATCCTTGGGATCTCATCATGGTTATGATATTTTCCTTCCCCTTGACTGGCCCCTTGTCTTTCTGGACTCCTTGCCTGATATCTTTCACCAAATGTGCTAGTCTCCCTGAGGCTACTGCTTCTTCAATTCGCTTTTTGAGGTTAAAGCAATTGTTTGTGTCGTGACCCCGATCTTGGTGAAAGTCACAGAACTTGTTCATGTTCCTCTTTTTGGGGGTTCCTACCATGGGGGAGGGGGTGGGAAATTCATGTTTTCTGTGGTTAGGATTTCTTTTGGAGTCTTGGTCAACAGTGTGAACACTTCTTTCCTAGCGTAGGGAGGACATATCCCCATGTCTCTTCCTTGGCTCCTCCTTTGGTTTCTGTTCCTATGTCCACCTGAGTTTCTTGTCCAGCCAGCTTTGTTATTCCCCCTATCCTATTGTGGAGCCTTGGCAATAGCTGTGGTGTCAGCAGCTGTCTCTCCCCTTATAAAGGCTCTGACCCTTTCCCACATTTCATCCACTGCTTTTGGGATCTTATTGTTGAGTTTCTTAGCTAGTTCTGGGTGTCCATGCCCGTGCATGAATGCCGAAATCCTTAGTACCGGGGGCACACCCTTAATGTGTGAGCTTTCAGCTTTGAAGCGATCCATAAATGCCTGGAGGCTCTCATTAGGCTTCCGTTTGATCCCGTGTATCTCAGTATGATCTTTATCATATCGTTTCTGCTGTGAGAACTCCTCTAAAAACTTGCTGCTCAACTCTTCAAATCCATCCACACTCTTTGGGTCTAAGCTATCGAACCAGTTCCTTGCTGAGCCACCCAAAGTCTGACGAAACATCTTGCACCACACTGGCATGGGCCACTCCTCTTGCTCAGCAGCAGCAGAGAAGATGCTGAGGTGGTCTTCTGGGTCTTTGCTTCCTTCGTAGACACGGACATTAGCAGGGAGTTTGGCCCGCCTATGATATCTGAAACGTGTGATTCGAGAGGTGAAAGGAATGGGCTTAGGACGTCTGTATGGTGTGCTCAGATCCTCCGAGTCACTATCCGATCTTGAGTCATATCCGGACTCTGAGCTCTCTTTCCTATGGGAAGACCTAGCCGAACGTGACTTGGTCTTAACGCTCTTAGCTTTGCTCATCCTATTCGAGCGGTACGACTTAGTGATAGATTTCCTGCGTGAAGGACTTCTATGACGTCTTCGAGCGGATCTAGACCGACCTCAGTTTCCAGACTTGGATGAGCTGTCTGAGGAGTATCCTCTTCCTTCCCTCACCGAAGGGCTACCACGAGAGTTCCCCGACTCTGTCCCTTCGACCTCCTTGTTAAAAAGCTTTCGAGGAGTTATCTTCTCATGATTTTGCTCATCAATTTCCTTCATCATAGTTTTTAGTGTTTCAATGTGTTGCTTGACATATGCTGGGGTGAGGCGTCCCTGATCCGTTCTGGGGAGAGGAGGGGTTATCTCCGGAGGAGCCCTCCCGTCCCCAGGTGTCCCCGTGTTCAGGCTTAGGCCTAGCCCCAGTGTAGGACCTTGGTCACTGTCTTCCATCACTTAGTTTTTGGTAGATTGGTATTCCCGGTCCCACGGATGGCGCTAGATGTTGAAGCAAATTTCCGGAGAAGTTTCGTCAGCCCTGATCCTTCTGGTATCTTAAGGCTACTCCTTCTAATGAAACCTTGGCTTGCTCCTTCAGAGTATCTTGTGGCTACTCCTTCCTTGTGAAGCCTTAACTTCCTTCTTTAGAGTTCCTTAGCCTAGCCCTTAGTCTCTTAGGCTGAAATAAGAAAGGACACCGTTAGCTCGCCTCGGGGTTTGAATCCGAGACTAACTCCGGCGTGAGAGTAAGTATGTGGTTCTAGTGAGAGATAATTCTAGAGAGAGAGAGTAAGTAGTAAAGTGTGTGTGTAAAACTTGACCTTTGTTCCTGGGGGAACCTCTCCTTTTATACTACTTGGAGGTGGCCCCAAGACACACGAATTGTGGAGTCAAGGTTGTCTTGTAGGAGCAACGCCTAAATTGTTGATGAGCACCAGATTTGTCCTTCGTGGTCAGACTTGTCCTCATGCTCCTCTAGTACTCGTCGTGGTCCGGGCGTCTGTACCATTCTTACATTATCGTACTATGTAGGTTAGGCGAAATCGTCCTTCCTCCGATGGAGGATATGCTTCGTGTGCGCAGTACTAACCTTGCCTGGGTCTAGCCTTGTCTGGGGCTAGCATTGTCTGGGACTAGCACCGTCTGGGGCTAGCTTTGTCTGAGGCTAGCACTGTCTGGGACTAGCATTGTCTGAGGCTAGCACTATCTGGGACTAGCACTATTTGGGACTAGCCTTGTCTGGGGCTAGCACTGTCTGGGACTAGCCTTGTCTGGGGCTAGCCTTGTCTAGGGCTAGCCTTGTCTGCTCCTTGGTAGTGCTCTACCTCTTGCCATTGTCTCTGGACCTAAAGTGATCCTCACCACCTTAGCTATTCCAGTGAGCTATTCTAGCTTGAGATAACTTTGCTCATGAAGCATTAGGAATTAGTTACCTTGTCTCACCATAAGCATGGGGGTGAGACTATACCTCATCAGAGACCTTTATCTTTTCGTAGATCCATGTTTTAGTAATCTTTCTTCTTGTAATTGTTTGATTTCTGCGTATATAATATCTTTTGAACTCGTCGTGTGCAGGTGATCACTGATGGTGGTGACAGCAATGTCAGCAGCAACTAGAAATTAATATTCTTGCTCGTGCTTTTGCTCTTGGATCATGTTGTTTCTTTTGTATTTGGTTTTTACTATATTGTCTTGTTCTAAGAAACTAGAAATTAAGAATACCAAGTAAGAGTTTTTGGTCATCATCATTCCTTTTCGGATAATACAAGTGTTGTATCTTTTCCATATGCTGTTTTTTATATGTATCAGGGATACACTGCAAGTAGTAAATGTTATACCAGAACTTTCTTTCGCTTATCCCATCAAGATTGATTACTGGTTTTTCAAATTTCAATATATTTCGTGTTTTGTTATTTTGAACGAGACGACTTTCAAAGCAGTCTGGCCCACTGTAAACCCCTGATTACCAACCCCACAAGAGGTGAAACACAGTCAGGTCCACGCACTCATGTTTCCCCCGTCCCATGTAAAAACCAAAATGTCAGTCGGGTATGAATGTGGACCTTCTATTTGACAGGTCAGACCTTTCAATTTATGTGATACATAATATTTTGAAGGGTGTGTGTAAACTCCACTTTATGTGTTTGAGTTAATTTGTTAGGCGAGGTTAGTGGTGCACAAACCGAATATAGAAATGGACATCCGAACTGGTTTTAGTCAATCGATTTTGACATAAACAACTTTTTTTATAAAAATAGTATAACCGGTTAAAACCAGTTTAAATGAGATTAAAAAATTAGCACATCATACATGCTTGTTGATCGGCTGATCTTTGCTGAAGTGATGTCAATTTTTATTATATGTTCATTTTCGGAAAAGGTTATTCTTGTACTTGTTTCATATGCTAACCAAGCGAAACTTCTTTCGCTCAATTGTTTGTTGGGGTTCATAATCAACAACATAGCGAATGAACGTACTTAAAATACAAGAAGATTTTCGTGTATGCTTATTTTATTTTCGTGAACGTGTATCATATTAGTGTACATTGTTAATAAGTTTTCTTGATTAAATAGACGAAAATAAAAAAATACATACATTAAAAAAAATACATAACATAAACAACATCTTATTGAATTATTCCTCTTGTTTCATTTGCTAACGAAGGCGAATTCAGAAGCTATCGTACTTGCTTGAACCGATATTACGTCACGGGCTATGGCAACTAGAACCGGAAATTCGTTACAAACTCAAAAACAGTACATTCACATGATGATTCTCCTACGGATGTCATTTTTTTAAAGTGTTTTTTTTGTGTTTTGAGATTGTATATTTTACCCAACAATCAACCCTTTTATTTATAAAAATAATTGTACACTGGTATAAATTGAAATTTTACAAAACTTGAAAATTTGAATAATGGTAAAGGTAAAAGTAACCAACATTTACTCCTTTCTCCACCTACTTTCATCACAGTACAAGTCTTTCACCATCTAATGCAAATAAATAAAGAAGTACCTTTCAACATTTATGTTTTACTTCTCATTGTCCGCCAAGTGACTTTTCATTTATTTCAAAGGTGTATAGACATTAAAATTAAAAGCTACATTTCAAATTGTATATGCATTAACTAGTTTGATACAGTATACACGGTTAATAAATTAAAGGGAAAATTATGAAAAGAGTCCCAAAAAATGGGCAATGCCCAAAAAAGGCCAAAAACAAGTTTTTCCCGATTTGTCACAGGGCAACAAAGAATATAGGGTAGCAACCGTTCAGATTTTGACAAGTGTCCAAAAAATAGGACAATTCTGACAGATTGCCCCAAGAGATAGGGCAACAGAGGACACGTGGCGTATTCTGCACCCAGTTGTCCTATTGCCACAAAAAAATAGTCCTTTTCGGGAATTTTTTTTTAAACCTTTTTTAGGAAGAGCATAATAGGCAACAGACCTTTTTGGTAATTTTCCCTAAATTAAAAGCTCCACAAGTTATAATATTGAAAGCTATATGCGTACTGGCTACTACATACACATACATTACATTTTAAGGTGTAAAGTACTCTATATAAATGAGAAGTCAGTTTGAAAGCTACATTACATAATGGGCATTTATATTACTGAAAGCACATTACCACCATGATTCACACATATTTAAGTAGTGTGGGATATTTATATTGAAAACTATATATAATATCAATTGAAAGTTACATTAAAAACGAATTGGATTTAACCGGTTTAAGAACCGTTCGTCGATAAAATCCTCTAATCGGTTATGATTTGACTGAACTGGTTTGTGTAAAACCGGTTTAAGTAAAATTCGGTTATGGATTTTTATCGGATCGGATCTGTTTTTTTCCAACATCTAAGTGATGAGTTTTTAATGTGTTTCGTGTGTTTGACCAAGAGTATTTTAGCATTGACGAGTCACAAGGATTTGGAAATCGAAAGGTAACATTACATATCTTTTTGAATGACTATTTTTTAACTTGAAGTTGTATGTTTAAGCATATATTATTTAAGAGTTGTTTTACACCTTATAATTAAATATACCTTTTCGTTTACAAACATTTTAAAACAAAATAATATTGTTCACTCTGCTACTATGTTAATTTTGGCAAATACGCCTTACGTATGAGTTAGTTTGTTTATATGTATGTGTCTGATATCGTGTAAAGTTTTTTTAGGCTAAGCTTTCATTTGGGCATGTGTTGGGGCTTTAGAAACGATTTTTGCGAAAACCAATGGACAAAGAGTATCATGCTTACCAGATGATGAAGAGCCACTGATGTCTCAATGTCATGGCCAATCTTAATTTATATGATACTTTGTGTGAAACGGGATCGGATTTGACCGGTTTAAAATCCGATCGACGATATAATCCTCTAATCGGTTATTATCCGGTCGAACCGGTTTAAATATAATCCGGTTACGAATTTTTTACCGGATCAGATCATGATCTGGTTTTCCCCCACCTCTAGGTGAGTTGTTAACGTGTTTAGTTTGTTTGACGAGTATTTTGGAGCATTGATGAGTCACGAGTATTTTGAAAAAAGGGTAACATTACCTATCTTTTTCGAATGCCTATTTTTCAACATAAATTTGTATTTTTAAGTGTTGATAATTTTAGCGTTTTATGATTAAATATACGTTTTCTTCGTTATCAAACATTTTTAAACAAAAAATATATTGTTCGATTTGCTACTTTGTTAATTTTGTCAAACACGCCTAAGCTTTCCTTTAGGCCCGTGAACGTGTTCCCAAATGTCTTTTTAGGATCCTTCCCTCCTTAATCATCTTGTTTGGGGAGGTGGGATGCCTTTTATTTTGTAATGTTTGTATGGTTTCAATGTTAATTATGCCTTTCTAAAAAAAAGCAAATCCCAAACACCTCGAGAAACTTACACTGATCTACGTGTCGACGAAGCAAACAGAATAGAATAGTTAACTAGAACAACTCAAATTTACGTCCTCAACATCATCATCAACTCAACCAAACACCATCCAACCACCTTTCTTAACAATGACATCAACTAACTAAATCACTCATCCCCCATCCAACAACTTCCTTCCTACTCGGAAAATCATTCGTCCTGTTTGACATTTCCAAAAACCTCACCACCCCTCTCTCTAAAAACCATCTTTGCTTTTGGTCTCCTTTAACTCGAAAAACAAGTCCCTTTTCACCAAAACTAACATAGTACTACTAGTCTTAACCTTAATACTGGTTCCAAAACCATTGTGATTTGAACTCAAAAAGCTGGAACATGGTTCAGATAAGATACAGATAAGATGTCTAAATAAGCAAAACTGCTATTCTTCTAACACTCATAGATCTACTGATTTGATTAGTGTTGTACTAAAAATTTAAGTGCACGATTCATGAAACAAGTGTTTTTTTTATAAGATAATGAAAAAATTTCATGTTTGGTCCCTATCGTTTACACCAAACATCAAGTGTGGTCCCTATCTCAAACTAAGTCCGCATATCGTCCCTATCGTTTACACTTTGGATCAAAAATGGTCCCTATATTGGATGGGAGTTAGTTTTGGCTGTTAACTTTTAGAAATAGAGGGGTATTTTTGTCTTTTCATTTTTATTAAATAAAAACTTAATAAATCATTTTTTTTTCTTTCTTATATCTATCTCTATATATCTCACTCTCTCAAATCCATCAAATCCCATATCTCTCTCTCTCTCTCAAATCAAAACTAGATCTGTTAAAAAAAAACATCCTCGAATTTACTGAAACTAAGTCCACAGGCTTTTCATTCTCACAAATATTTCTTTAAACCCAGTCATAAATACTAAAATACCCAGGCTTTTCATTCTCACAAATATTGCAAAGTACGTGTTTTATGAGATTGAAATTAAAGCAATCGGGCTTCCAGCAGACCATAGAGTCTTGTGTCTGCTGACTGTATTCACTGAAGTCGGAATATCTAAGTGCTTCCTATATCCATTTCCACAAAATACTTCAGAAACACAAATCTCATGATATGGAATGTAATACAAACTATATACCTCAACAGCTGAAGCAATTTTGCTCCTCTTTTTGTTTAGAGCATGTTTGTAAGACTTCCATGCTTTACCATAATCATCAATATGATTGTCTTATGTTAGTTTGTATCCCGTTGATTCCAGAATATTTTCTAGAAAATAGGTGCGCACATGATGTGTAACACCCTGGAGGCAAGAAGAAAAATTGTTGAATAAGAGTATTAATATGGTTATCTTCATGTCAGGTATTAAGCCTCTAATAAACACATGACGAGAGTGATGCGAATGAGGAGGAGAGTGAGATTGTGAGGGGTTCGAATGGGGCGAGTGTTTCGGGTGGTCAAGTGAATAATTTTCATTCGGATCTGGTTGATGTGGAGGAGGTCGATGAGGATGGTGATGGGAAGGGGGAGGAAGAAGGAGATGGTGAGTTGGATGCGATTGATGAAGAGGATGGTGACGATTGATGTGTTCTTGATTTTTCGAGACTTAACTACGAACCACAAATGTATTCACCGTGGTGATGAGATACTCGGTGGTGATGAGAGTTTCAGTGGTGGTGAGATTCTTGGTGGTGATTAAAGTTTTGGTGGGTATGGGATACGGTGGTGGTGTAGCAAAAGGGGTGGTGGCCATCTCTTTAGATCTAATGTAGATTTGAGGTTTAGGTGGTAGGAACGAAAAGATAAGGGGGATGGAGAAACCGGTGGGGAGTAAAATATGGGATGAAGAAATTATTATTATTTTTAATGTATAATATGGAAAAGACCAAAATACCCCTCTCTTTATTGAACTTAACGGAGAAAAGTAACTCCCATCCAAGATAGGGACCATTTTTGATCCAAAGTGTAAACGATAGGGACGATCTGCGGACTTAGTTTGAGATAGGGACCATACTTGATGTTTGGTGTAAACGATAGGGACCAAACATGAAATTTTTTCTAAGATAATTCAGGTCATGTTATAGAATCTATTTTAGTGAAACAAATCATTTTGGTAGATATGAAGTTATGTGCTTTGAATGGGCACCATATGTAATTATTCACTTTCAGATGGATATATGATATATAATCAATTTCTGTTTTTCTTTTTATTGTCCTTGGCTTCTATCATCAAAGAATAAGAATCGACAATTCGGTTTACAAATTCAGAAGGTGAAGAAAAGCGACACTCTTCACCATTTTTTGTAACTAACATCAGCTGCATTGGTGGTTAACCCTATATGAATAGGAGACATTCTTTCAAAAAAATAAAATGAACCAAGATATACTGAGTTTTATCAGTGTTTCACATAAGAAACTTAATAAGCCAACTAGATATATCGAGCCGGTAAAAGAACAAAGTTCTGTTTGGCATTACCTCGAAGAAACCAATTGATATGATGTATAAGACTCTCTTGTGTTGTCAGACATATCTCAATGCCTCCATGGAGAGGTGACGACTATTCTACCGGGCACCTTTACAAAATGTCGGCTTTGTATTACGACATGTCTGACCGTGTTGTTAAGATCTTAGCATAGTATTTCGAGACCACCTATTTCATCAAAGAAAGCATTACAACAGACTTGCCATGGCACATGACACACCCTCCTTTCCTGGCGAAAATTCATGAGCATTTAATGTTTAAACACACCTCATGTATGAATTAGTGTGTTTATATGTAGGTGCGTGAGGTATATGCTGATTTTTTCCTACAAATATTCGATCTCAACTTTTATAGAGGAGCAAGTGCACACTTTTAATGGGGTAGATCTGAATTATGATTAGTGGATATGAATTATGGACGGTTGTGATTGGTTTGTGTGTGTTGATACGGATCGTGTGTTTGTTTGAGACTAATTGTGATTCTTTCGTGTGTATATATGTGACTTAAATGTTTGCAAGGGTTGGTTGAGTTTGAATAGGAAAAATGTCATATGGATTACACTATTTATAGAACAAAATAGCTAGTCTTGGTCTTCTTGTTTTTTAGTCTTGAGCTTCTTTGGTGAGGAGAAATCTAGATATCTTGACTTTGTGTTTTCTTTGGTTAAATCCCAGACCTTTGTCTTACCTTGGTGCCAACTTACATAATCTTGGCATTTGATTGATTATGAACAAGTGGTCGGGCGTCTGCGCGTTGCTGCGGGGCGTTTTCCGGCCTGAAGTTATGATAGTCTTAGGGGCGAGCAATTTTCGAATGTTATTAGAAAAACGTAGGTAGCATATTGCTATTAATGCGAGTACTTCCCAAAGAGATTTCATCAAGGTTCATCTTAAAAGTTAGCACTTTATATCATAAACTGATGGTGCTCCTAATTTAAAGAGTCGCTTAAATGATTTATATATTTCTAAACCACAAAGCAGCAAATGACATACCTAGTATTTACATGATGAAAATAACTTGCAATGCTTAGAGCGCTAGGTGTCGTAACACCATAACACCCAAATAACACCGCTACACCATCGCCATATCAACAAAACAACCAAATAACACCAACCCCTATAATCATAACACCAACAACACTGCTCAACTATTTATTTTCATAAAATCCCCTAAACATATATTTTATACTTTAAACAAACTAACTATTTTATTTATAATTAAAATACACATTAAACTAAAAATAAAATATATTACGAAATAAAAAAATCATTATAAAATAAAAAATATTACAAAATAATAAAATATTACGAAATAATAAAAATTAACAAAAAAATAATTTGAAAATACTTTGTTTTTGGGCTTTTATATTTATACAAAGTTTTGGGCTTACAAATTTGGGCTTAAACCTATTTCAACCCTTCACCCCAACACATCTTCTTCTTCAACTAGCAACGGTCGGTACCTACAAAAAAAAAACAAAAAAAATATCATCAGCATAACTCAAAACATATTCCAAGTAAGTAGCAGGTTTTGATCTTTTTTAATATGTAAGGGGGGGGGGGGGGGTTAGGAAAGTTTTTTTTTACAAAACATACCCCTAACACGCGTTGCCTAGGCAGCGCCGAGGCAAACAGCGTTAGGGATTTGGCAGGGGCGATATCGTAACGACGCTCAACGCCCATTGAGGCGTTATGATACCTAGCGCTCTTATAGGTGTTATCATCCACATGTTATGATTAGTGCTAACTTGTAATGGTTACTATATAGTTTCATTATCAAGTTATGTGAGATGAGGTTCACATCGCTATTTCGAGACCTCCACCATTTTTAATTTACATGTTTTTGGATTGTTAGCTTTTTTCGTCCAAAACATCATGGAGCAGATGACTCGAATGACTCGTGACTCGTTGTTGGGCTCGTGGCTTTTGGTGCAAGTCTTTTCATGGTGCGCCACTTTGGGCTCGCGTTGTAACCACCAACAAAGCTATTCTCATGCTTTTGGATTTTTTTTAACAATTAGAATGGTTTTTGGGTTGTTAGCGTTTTGCCATCCAAAACATTTTATTTAAGAGTTGGAGTGGTTGACTCGTGACTCATTGTTGGGCTTGTGCATTTTGACGCCAGCCTTTTCACGGGGCATCGTTTCGGTTTCGCGCGTGGCGATCAACCAAGCCACTCTCATGTTTTGATTTAGAAAAAGAAAAGTTCAAATGTCGGAGGATATAACCGTCGGATTTTAATAATTTTTTCTAAAATTTATCCTCATAAAACTCTAAAAACTTTATAAAAGTCTTTTTATCACATTATTTTTTATTTTTTTATATCATTTCAAGTATATTTTCTACTTCACCAATACATAGTTTTCTTTCAAAAACACCATTGTGAATTCAAACACTCGTAACACTTATGATCTTTACGAGCCGTACTTCCAAGGCGATGTGGAGACACGCCTAGAGTTACCAGAGATACGAAAAATACCTAGCTTTGTGTAATCAACAAGACAGAGGTTCGAGATCGGGTCCGAGTTCGGGTCCGAAAAAGACGCAGAGATACATACCTCGTTAGAGAGAAGTTGCGGAACAACGTCGACAAAATCTTATGGAGCATCTAAACAACCGCAACGAATAAATTATAATGTTTAATTAGTCTACGTTTTATGTTTTTTTATATGTCGTTTTGTTATCGTGATGTTTTTTTATCAATAAAATGTTTTCTTATTTACTAAAGTTTATCGATACAATAATTTTTTTAAAAATATATAAAAAAAATACAAGCGACATCACTTTTTTGGTGTCAAGTAGTCAACCACTCCCCTAACAGAATATATTATGGGTTTTTCATATTTATTTCGGTTTAATTCAGTTTCAGGTTAAAACCAATATACACTATATATTTGTTTTGTTTTTTCTCGATTTCGTTTCAATTTTGCTTGATTAAGGGGTAGTTTGGTATACGGGTTTTGTAAGATTTGGGCTTAATCCTTTTGATAACTATTTTTTTTCCTGACACTTACCATCATGACCAACAGTGAAATCCCACCCCCACCATGCGGTTTTGTAGAATCATATAATTTTAGGTATATTTTTTTATTTACTAAAATTTACCAACTACATATTTTTTAATTTTTAATTTTACTAAAATTTTCAACGACATTTTATTATTTAATTTCTAAAATAAAATTATTTTATTATATAAACTCGACTTCAAACCAAACAGACCCTAATTCAATTTCGATTTGATTCCGGTTTTTTTAGTTCGGTTTGATTTTGAACCGGACAAACTGATGAATAGTTTTAGAAGTACAATTAGGTTTCCACAAAGGCATATATAAACCCACAGCCATGACTCTCATCACATATCTCCTCTCAAAACCCTAACCCTAATTCACCGCCGTCAAACAAACAGTCACAGTAACCTTCCATCATTTAGATCCACCAATCAGATCTCTCCCATTAAAACTAAACATATTTCAGCTGATGAGTTTTTGGAAAGAAAGGAGGGTGTGGTGTGTGCCATGGCGGTTATGTCGTTATGCCCTTGTTGTTGTAACAGATGTTTTCGGAAGACTGGTAAAGATCTTATTCTCTTAAAACAATGGGGATTTATACAGGGAAAAGGGTTTTGGGATATAACTGACCACAACCACCTAAATCTTTTTTACTAATATCACTTTGAAATGAACTTTGAGAAATGAGATTGTGATATTGACGTAATGGTGTTTTTGCAGGTAAATTTGCAAAACAAGGTAAAACTTCACAGGAGGAGCTCGCCAAGGTGAGCCTATCCTTGTTCCCACTTGTTAAGTCATTCAAAGTAATTGTGTTGCTTGAATTTGTCGTGTGATATTGAAGAGTTGTAGATTTTGATTAATATATTTTGTAATTTGCTTAACACATTGTCTGTTTCATATGGAACCAAAAGTCATACCTGTTCATGGTATAACTGCAGTTAACTTTTATTCCTAATTTAAGTCTTGGGCCTGCACTTAAGTCTATAGAAAAGTACATATACAATCAAACCCAGATTCTAATCAATAGAATGAAGCTTATTCATAAGCCCAAAATTCCCTAAATTGGTTAGAAAAGAGAATTACATGAATTGGGAAATGAATACAACAATGGGGATTTATACTGTAAAAAGCTTTTGTTGAGTATTTTCATTGACTTTTAACTTTTGGCTTCACAGGATGGTGAAAATAAAGATGTCCGGGTATCAATTCAGACAACACCTCCCTAAAGAACTTATAGATGGGAAAACTTGGCGAGTTGAAGACGGATATATCTATGAACTTCTATGGCAATGCCAAATGGATTGAATTTGTTAAGGGCAATAGACTCCAGGTGGGCGGTTTTGGTATTTGCACATGTAGGAGACGTTTGGTGTGGGTGTTGTTGTAACAGATGTTTTCGGAATACTACTATGTTAAAGATCTTATTCTCTTAAAACTTGGTTTTGCTTTATTTCAACTTAATAATGAAAATATATGTCATAGATCATTTCAATCCAATTGTATGTGTTGTTTTTTTTAATGTAATCTCACACATTCTATTTTGTAAAATGAGCAAAGCAAGTATTGTGCACTGTGCTCTGGTTTAGTCATTGTTTTTTTTTCGTCCTTTTCTTCATTTATTTTATGACTTTGAGAAAATAGAGGGAAACTATCCCGCCCAACCGGTTTTGCTATACTCAAAAACAAAACAAAAATCCAAAATTGGGTTAACATACTTTCAAAATGTCTACATATGGTTAGTGGTGGGAATCAAGTATGGGTTGGTCGGATTCGGCTTTACTCGGTCAGGTTGAATTTGGGTTAAGGTTAAAAATAAGTTACTCGAACCTGATCCGATTTGAACTCGGGTTACTCGGGTTCAAGTTTATTCAAGTCGGGTCTAGTCGAGTCGGGCCGAGTCTAGTCGAGCTCGGGTCAACCCGAATTTGGGAAAAAAAAATTAAATCTCTTTTTACCTTTTTAATAGAATTTATCTTAAATTTAAATTTTAAAATTAAAAAAAAAAAAAAAAAATCTATAACGGGTCAATCGGGTTGACCTGAACCCGAATTAGAAAGAAATATAATACCCGACTAACTCGAATTGAAATTTCAACTCGAATAACCCGACTCATTGACATTTTTTGAAGAGGCCCAACCGGACGTACGTGAATCATCTCACCTGGTAGGTGAGACACATATCTACAATGAAGGTTGCATAAAGAAAACTTCACCAAATTCTATATCCACTGTTTTACCTCGGCTAGTTATGGTACTTGAACTCATTTAGCCTAAACCAACTTATCCGAAGCCACTGATAGGATCTCAGACGAATATGTATTGAATGTTGAGCAGAGAATCGAACATAACTAAACATGGTCGCACCATCTGTTGTACACCTAATCCACACTTTCACATATGCAAAACCTTCAACTATCACTTCTTACTCAAAAGTTATAATGCATCCCACAAACATAACTCGCTTGATCATAAATAACTATAAATTTAAAAAGAGAGCTTCGTTTTATCATGAATGCCTCCAGTCCTCACCAACATAACTCGCTTGATCACCAAGCTCTTCTTCGATTCTGATTAACTGAAAAATAAAATCAAATGAGTATCTAAAAAAGTTGGAAAGTAAATTGGTCTTCAAGTAAAAATGAAATACAACTCAAATGATCTTTTAAAGAGAGGGTTCGAGTCACGTTGTGGACATGCATGTAGACTCAGGGGCGGACACACGTTTAAGGTGTGGGGGCGGTGCCGGTGCCTTCCACGGCTAGCCAGACAAGATGAGATTTTAGTGTAAATTATTTTTGATTTTGAGAATTTTTCGAAAGTGTCCCCCACCCATTAACCAAATTGCCCCCACTTACATATTAAAACCCAATATTCAACTGTGTAACACCTTATAAATCCCTCATTTTTAAGTAAAAATACCCGATTTATCATTTCCATACTATTTTTTTTCCATATTTTGATGTCATTGTCCAAAAAATGGCTGTTCACAAGTAAATGGTTACGGATTGCCATTTCTAGATATGACAGATGGAAACTGTTTTGCTTATACTTGGACAGGAGCATGAGGTAACTAGTATAGACATAAGAGATGAAGACCTTACCTGATTATACTTGGCCAACCGCTCTCCACGGCAAGGTGCACCTGCTTTTATCTGACCCGTGGCAAGACCAACCGAAAGATCAGCAATGAAAGAATCATCGGTTTCCCCGCTTCTTTGTGATATTATGACTCCCCATTGTGCATCCTTTGCCATTTTCACTACTTCAATTGCTTCGGTCACTGTCCCAATTTGGTTCACCTACATTGCACAATACAAGCCTTATAATTTGCACATACGCTAACAAATGTAAACACAATATCACGGAAACTATTTCATTAAGATAAGACTTTCTTCACCTTTTTTCCGAAATTTTCCACAATATTAAAGGCTCTACTTGTCTGTGAGAGCCACATTGATGTTTTTTAATCTTTCTGTAAGAAATTTTATAGGTATCACGCACTAATTTGTGGTCCACAATAGGGTAAGTACCTTTAAGGCTTTAACTAGTCAGCAGCAAGCAAACAAAAGATACAAATTATGTTGACCAACAAGTAACAACGGGCTGCAACTTCACCATTTTAAGACATAGGAATTTACAAATCAGTAGCAAGCAAACAAAAGATACTAATTTGTAAAAGGAAGTGCTAAAGGGCCGCAACTTCACCATTTTAAAACATAGGAATTTACAAATCACTGTGTACCTTAAGAAGCAGGGCATTACAAGCATGCTCATGGATGGCTCGCTCAATACGCTTCGAATTTGACATCAACAAACCATCTCCTACAACCTGCATATAAAATGTAAAATTGAGCATGCACGACAGTTGGGCAGAAGTTTATGAATGTAAAAAAAAAAGAGAAATAAATTAAAATCATAACCACTCAGTTGACAAGAATTGGGTTAGTAACTTCTATATAGCACTTTCTTCCCCTACCAAAGCTTAAGCTCAACCATGTTGGTACGTCTATATGGCAGAACAGATGTTCTGCATCATGTTAACCTTTAACTATTTATGACTATGCCCCGTGGTCATCTATCCCGAATTGCAATAGACACATTCAGTACATTACAAAATAACTTCTTGTTTAAACTAGGGCTGAGCATCGGTCCAGGACCGGACCGGACCGACCAAGACCGGACCGAGGACCGAAATAGTCTGAAACCCCGGACCGAGACCGGAGCGAAATAGTCCGGTTCGGTCCTGGACCGGTCCTATTAGGAAAATTGAGGAGATTTTTGGTAAGACCGAACCGGACTGGACCGACCGGACCGAGGACCGAAATGGTCCTAACCCCGGACCAAAATTTTACAGTTCGGTCCGGTCCGGTTTTCCGGTCCTGGTCGGTTTTGGGTCTGCCATGCTCAGCCCTAGTTTAAACTACACATACAAGAACTGCATACCGAAGTTACAGTGGGAATGAGAATCACGGATACTTGAACTTCAAATCATGGTTAAAAAAACTGAGAGTAAACCTTAGACGACTATAATAAGACTGTTAATATCTTAATATTTCCTAATGTGTGTTGTATTCACCAAAGAGAACACCCAATATT
This sequence comes from Glebionis coronaria, assembly GCA_025667525.1. NCBI lineage: Eukaryota > Viridiplantae > Streptophyta > Magnoliopsida > Asterales > Asteraceae > Glebionis > Glebionis coronaria. Next base: position 3,298,046 of record CM046880.1, read on the forward strand.
TTACCATCTTTGCCAAAATCAGTTTTAACTATTAGAGGCATTGATTCCAATTTGTATGTGAAGCGGACAGTTATATATTATCCTACAAGAGTAAGCGAAGGGCACTTCAGATTATCAGATGGTAAAAAAAAATCATGCGTTTAGCTACTGGAAATCCATGTTTACGGTGAAATTCGTCCATATCGTTCTCTTCATCCTCTGACTAATGATTACTTTCTGTACATGGAAATGAATGAGACTTGCTACCCATTGACTCACAGGTGTCTGGTAGTGTATCGTCACTGCTTTCATATTGGATACTGATGGCTTTCTTGAGGAAATGGTTTTTGGAATTCGAAGTAATTGTTACTTGTTCATGAAAGCAATTAACAATTACTTACATTAATGGTTTCATATTGTTTCTAGTAATCACTTGGTGATTATATTATATAACATAGATCAGCTTGAGTAAGAATTATGCTCGTGGTTCCTACAATTATGCCCATAGCATTGTCAATTTACAAAGATTGGATTCTTTTTAGTCTTGCGGGCCAAACTTGATCTTTTAAAGTTGTATGTTTCAAATATTTTACATAGGACTGAATTTACCGAGTGCAGGGTAAATTTAATTATGATCCAAAATAACAAGGGACATAGAGTGCTTGACAATGATTTAGACAAGTACAAGCGCATGAGACTTGTTAGAAGCTGAATTAGCGCTCTACTCAAGCTAACATGCTCAGGCTTGTTGAAATCCAACGTATATGAAGTGTCAAACTGAATGTGAATGTGACTGATATCTACCTCCAATTTAGGAGTACTTCATGTTTTAGCGTGATATTCAACCTAGAGGAAAAAGGCCTCAATCGCATCTAATGTAGATCAAATTGATTTCCTCAAAACATGATTTTTTCCCAATGAGAATGTTTCCTATCCATTTCAATCTAACTCACACAAGGCGGAAACAAGCATAATTGGCGGTGGCACTGACCAAAAAACAACATTAGAACCACCATAGCAAGCATTCAAGAACAAACCTGGCAAATTCCAAGCTCAGAAAAATACTTGACTTGTTCCCAGTCCTCCATGTCAAATGGATCCTCGATAGACACAATAGGATAGTCTGACACCCAGGAAACGTCAAAAAAGAAAGAATCGCCGTCATTAACCTTATATGTAATTGCATGAAGCATTAAACATAGTGACAAATCTATTTTGTTAACATAGTTATATACCTCTACATAGTTCCTTGTACATTTCAACCATATCTTCTCCTGACTTGAAGTTTTGTCCCGACTTATTAGGAGACTTGTAATCTAAATCATACTTTGTACCTGATACAGAGAATATAAATATCAAGTTTCAACTCATTCATGTGATCAGCAAAAAATGTTGACACGTTGTAAAGAATGAGAAACATTACCTTTGCAGAAATCAGTAGCAGCAACGTCAATTGCAATCTTAATTTTATCACCATAGCCTGTTCTGTCAACTGCCTCCTTTACAAGATCTAGTCCTTCTTTAAAGCTGCAAATCAGAGTCCCAACATCAGCAACAGACTTGGTTTTAAAAAGCGCGCCTTTTTACGCCTAAGGCGTGAGGCGAGGCGAGGCAATGGGGTCATCGCCTCGGAACCCCTGATGCGCAGCCGTTACAAAAATCGATTGGAGGCGGTGCTTTTTTACGCCTTAGAGGAACGCTTTTTACCACCTCAAGTGCTTTTTGTTCTGAAAATAACATTTAAACTCAAACGGTTTGAGTGTACTTTTAAATGTTTGTTCTAAAAATGAGATTTGGACTTTTCTTAGTCTAAAAATGACATTTAAGCTCAAAGAGTTTGAATTATGGGTTTTAACAAAGTCGCAATCATTGTGTGCAAAGTAAGCGCCTCGCCTACGAGAGGCGTGCGCTTTTGCCTCATCGCCCGTCGCTTCTCGCTTCGGACCCTTAGCGCAACGGACCGCTTCTCGCTTTTTAAAACCAAGGCAACAGATCATTTAAAAGATCATATGATATTAGTGAGCAACATGCCTGGAGACGTTAGGAGCAAGACCGCCATCTTCAGCAACATTACATCCCTGTGCACCGTATTTCTCTGTAATAATGGCCTGCATATGAAAAGAACAGTTAAAACACAACCTAAACTCCATCATATAACAAATTCAGGCTGTGCATCACACAATAGTATAGTTTTCTATTCATCCAAAGCTGTTCAAACACTGATAGAAACAAAAAATAAAGATAAACTGACGTTGACTTCATCCCAAAGTTACTATAACTGACATTAACTTCATCATAACCCAACCTATCATCGGTTCACCACTCAGCATACACCCAAAAGCCATCACTGAGCAATTAAAAGCCTTACAAAACAAACTTCTTCCTTATGGATTTATTTATCTTTTATCTAACATCAGGGGCAAAACAGCTACACTGATCTTAAGCACAAATTGATGGGCATCACAATCTAGTTATTCTTGTATAAGGATCATTATAAGTGGAAATGTTCCATTAACAATTTTCATGTCGTATTCTGGTGCTTGTTACTACTTAGCTAGTAGTTGGACTGATAGTGACAAAGTAGGTGAAAAGAAGGCACCTTTAAGTGATGATACGTCTCAGAGCCCATTTGCATTGCCTCTTCAAATCTCTTTGCTCCAATTGGAAGAATCATTATGTCCTAATTCAATTCAATTGATACAACAAATAAGTATTGAACTGTCCAGATTATAAACGATAACATGAAACCAGCAGGGAGCAGCTTACTCTTATAGCCAAATTGTTTCCAGCATGTTTGCCACCACTTATTAGTGTGAAGGCAGGGACAGGAAGAACATGGCTGCTTCCTCTGCCCGATATATCAGCAATGTGTTTGTAAAGTGGAACCTGCGGAAAACAACTCCCATTCTTATTATCATTATTACTAAAAAAGACGAGTGAAGTATTGCTTAACATGATATTTTGACTAAACATGAAATAAATTGCATGCCTCTTTCTCAGCGGCTCCGGCTTTGCAAGCAGCAATTGACACAGCTAATATTGCATTTCCTCCTAGTTCACCCTGGACAACAATGAAAAGAAAATAGGTTAATAGCCAAGCTATGCATTATTAATGTTGAATTGAAAGAAAAAAAATACAAAAGAAAGGTACCGACCTTCTTGTGCTGAGTTTTATCCAAGTCAATAATAGCCTGATCAATCTGGCTCTGAAGAGTCGGATCCATCCCAACAATCGCCTGAGCCAGCTTCTCATTAACATTCCTAACCGCCCTAGTCACACCATTCCCAAGATACGCAGCCTTGTCACCATCCCGAAGCTCCCCAGCCTCATACACAAGTCCAGCTGCCGATGAGGAGGAAGCACTAGGCGAGGAAGCGCGAAAGAGTCCTTTATTCGTAAACAAATCAACTTCAACAGTGGGGACGCCACGGCTATCTAAAATCTGCCTGGCTTTGACCTTAGTGATAACGGAGGGAACGCCTTTTTTTAAATGATTGGAAATGAATAAAACCGGGTCAGGGGTTTTCGCCCGAACGGCTGCGTTTACTGCGTCTTCGATCTTACGGGATAAAAGGTGTTTCTCTAGGTATTCTTGTACAGATGACGACATTCTAATCCTTAACTTGTTTAAATCCTAAAAGGTATATATATATATATACTAGTGATTGATGAATAAATAAATGAAGAAAAAAAACACTTATGTAAATTAATTAATATTGGTTACCTGGGTTTTTTTATGTTGTTGTGACTGAGGATCTCAGATTTGTGTTGTGTTGTGAACTTGTGATACCAGTTTATGAAATTATTTCATTTCTCTCTTTATGTTATGAAAACCCCCCCAAAACTTCAGACTTTAATACTACACTAATTAAAAAAAAAAAAAAAATTTAAAAAATAGGCATTTATATATATCCTTCCGAAAATTCAGTATTACATAAATATTATTCTCACTTTTGTAATTAAGTCAATATCATTTTCTAAACATTTATAATTACATCAATATCCTTCACAAACATTTATACTTATATCAATACTTTTCCAAACATTTATAGTTCTTATACATATATTCAAAAATCAACATGGTCTTTAATTACCCGACGCAAAAAATAAATGTTGATGCAAAAGTTGGTTGATCCTTGCTAGACCCGAATTAGGCTTAATTCGGGTTGGCTGGGTACTGGCTCCTGCACCAAGTGAATCGTCTGGTTGGGATCCTGCACACTAAACAACACGCGTTAAGCTTACCGTGGGAAGGTTTCCCACGATTAGACTCCGGCGTGAGAGTAAGTAATCGATTTAGGGTTATATGTGAGTTTAGAGTGAATTGTGATACCTTTGTGGAACCCTTGGGGGTTCCTTTTATAGGCAGTAAAACCCTAGTGGGCTTTCACTGATCCTTCGGCCCCAAGGAAGAGATAAGCACCAGAATTAGAATGATTGTTATCTTCTAATTCTGGTAGTGAATATCCTCTCCTTATTGGGGTAAAGATATTCCTAGACAGAATATCATTCTGTCTGACCCTATGTCGGCCGTGTCGGCCATACCGGGCCGTGGGCCGCACACATGTGTGCGGTTACTGTTCATTCAAGCCCATAAGCCTGACTGACATTATTCCACCCATCTGTGATGGGCCGGATACGGGTAGTACCCTTGGGCCGGGTCCATGACCCGGCTGGGGACTATACGTCATCATGTCCCCCCAGTCTAGTTGTTACAACCGTAGGTGGAACCTCTAGACTACAAAGATGCTCCCGGACGTACCAAGGAAACCATAGCAAAGGACGATTGTGAATTTATGTTGACCGCATATGGCAACATGGCTTAAGAAATTATTCTATCACTATTTCATCCATACATAGCAGCCGAGACAAATTAAATATATCATTAAATGTCAAATCTTACGTAAGAGCCGCATAACCCGACATGAACAACTGTTCATCTGACTTGTTTGACTGACAAAAGTGCAGACAATCAGAACCTTGAGCAGTGCAAACGTGTGGGTCAGATATGACCCGTGGGTCCCATCTGACGTTTCACTTGCCACTTGCCCCCTAGCCACACGATTAAGAATAGTGGCCAACACGTGTCACACATCCAACAGGCTGTGACCCTCAAGGTAACCCTATAAATAAGCCACCCCTACGGCTGTGTGAAACACACAGTTCATAACCTCCCTTTCTGCCATTAAAGCTTTCCTCTTATCTTGAACCAAGTACGCACGGATCCCTTCACACGCAGGTTAGAATACCACGTCCTTACACTCTTTTTTAGTAATGGCTAATAGAAACAGCCCTACCATCGGATCCGTGCTGAATGTCATGACCCAAGACCAGTTAAACCATTTTTGTACAAATTACTTCATCCCTTCCAACCTACACCCCTCACTTCCTGGCGTCGGAGACCTCATAACTGAGGCTCCAGCGGGTAAGATAGGCCTCTATACTCGCCTGTTCGACGCGGCCAATTACCGCATCCCTTTCACCCACTTTCTCGTAGATCTGTTAGGATATTATAATGTACACATTAGTCAGCTCCACTGCATAGGTGCCTGTAAAATTAGCCAATTCGAGATTCTTTGCCGTGCTAGGAGAATCCCCCCAACCGTAGAGTTATTTAGGTTGTTTTATACCCCCAACTTAGTGAACGGTTGGGTTTCTTTCAAAAAACGAGCCTCCAACAGCCCACAATCACACAACAAACCAATGGATTCACTGAAAAATTGGTATGATCATTACTTTTTCATTGACGCAGTGGTATGGCCGGGTGATTACGTCATTAGGACCAGATTCCCGCACGACCCCAAGCCGCACACCAGTACATACAATCCCCGTCACTCTCAAGAGTTAGATCTAAATAGGACTGGATTCCATAGAAACCTACCCGAATCATTCCTATGCTTGCTAGGAATTAGCCGCAATTACTTTGGTCCCTCCAATAGGTATCCCGTTTTTTGGAGAAGGCAGGGCGAAGGTAGGCTAATCATCCGTACGTCAATAAGAATGTATACATGTGTTTGCATAATAACTAACATCTATTGTTTTGTGCTGGACAGAAATGAACTTTTTTGGACTGTTGCGCCAGGGCGATCCAAGGCTTGTGCCGGAAGGTCTCCGTCCTCTTCGTGAAAATGAACAACCCCTCCTCGAGCACACCCGACCAGTGACGGTTGCCTTGGAAGCCGTGCCTGATCCTCATTCCGACGAGGAACATGGAGACCACGGCGATGGTAACAACCAGATGAACCAAGGAGGGGCCGGGCCCTCCTCACCACATAGAGAACAACAGGGAGACAATATGGAACAAACCGACTCCAGCATTCGCCGACTGATGGGCGATGATGATGATGAAGTGCAACAGCATGTCAACTTGGACGAAGAGGAGGAAGCCGAAGAGGAGGTTGCTGAACTAACAACGCAGCCTCTCACCAGGCGCACCCGGTAGAGGGGAAACCGTGCGAGAGGGACTGCCTCGGTGGAGATTGGTGAACACAATGCTCCCGCCAAAAGGCTTCGAGAGGACCACCCCATGTATCAATCTGTTGGGAGTGCCACCCAGGGTTCCGATGCTAACCGGGCCGCTCATGTCGATCCCGTCACACAAATTGCCCCAACCGCCTCCGAAGGAGCAAGAAGCAATATGTAAGAAACCATCTCAATATGCAAGAATTTCCGCTTCCTCTTTTTTTTTGTTAAAAAACCATACTTAAGATACTTCGTAACACTCATGTCGCAGGGACAACCAGGCCGGTGCCGCGCCTCCTTCTGACACCCAAGTGGATAAGGAGAAAGGAAAAGCTGTCGAAGAAAATCCCGCGGCCCCCACAAAGTCCGGCCCTGTTTTTGAAGATGGTTCACCCCTGGTTTCCCAAGACTTCCCTACATCCGGCGCTCCCCAACCTTTCAACCCTATATGGACTATTACCACGGCATCGCGATTGAGGAGTGCTGACGAGTGCCGGGAGTACCTCAATAACTGCATACCACCAAGCTTAGTGTAAGAGGTAAACTCGCTCAGTCATGCGGATTTGGCGGATGAGTATAATGGGACGCTGGTTCATCAGATGGCGATGGGAACCTCAATGAGGGTTAGGTTTGAAGCTGCGCTTGGGCATGTTGACTCTCTCAAGAGGAAAGTTGGACGGAGAGAAAAAATGATTGAAGATAATGAAGCCCTGATTGCCGACCTCCAATCCAAACTAGTGAATGCCGAGGCAACCATCAAAACCCAGTCAGCCCGCGCGAGTGAATACGATCAGCAAGTAACCCACCTTGAGTCTCAACTAGATGCTGCAAACACCAAGGTACATATCCGTGCCGCACCACCCATATATACTAAAAAATGAATGTACTAACACGTTTTTCACTATAGGTAACCACGGCCGAAGCTTCTGCCCATTCTTACTCCAGCCAAGTAGATGTTCTGAACCAGAAGCTAGAGGACGCGCACTTGGCCGTCCAAAACATGGAAAAAATGCAGACAGACCTTGCTGAGGAGAGGGCCGTCACCCAAGAGCTGAAAGAGGCAGTTGCCCAAAAAGAATTGGTGATTGATGCCCTGACCGCCGAGCGTGACTTCCTATGCCCCCAACTGCTAACAGCCATTGCAGGCCGTAGGTGGATGGTTGGGCATGGAGCACGCCTGGCTGTTATGAAGGTGCTAGAGGCCCCATCCTTTGTACAACAATTTGCCAACCTTGTATCTGATGGTATCGACCACGGACGACACGAAGGAATGGTTGAGGCTGCTGAACTGATCACGAAAGGTGGGGACATCGCCCGTCATACCTTCTTTAAGCCCGAAGCCGCCAGCAAGATGACTGCCTCCATGGCCGCGATGCAAGATCTACATTACCCATTCCTGGATGATCTAGAGGCCACCAAAGATGCCCCAAACACCGAAATCATGGAAAAGCTCAGTCTTAGCACGCCTTCCACTGCTTCCTTTCCTCTAACCCTTCCTATATATGAGGACGTAACCAGGGTCGTGCTTGACGAGGAACCCTTAGGTGTGGTGTTGGAAAGAACCGCGGCCCAAGCCCAGAAGCGGGGAGAAAGTGATGAATGGTTGCCGCGTCTGGTGGAAGAACAAACAGAAATGGGTAGGTTTCTCCCCTCTATTTAGGATGCTCCTTTTTCATGATCAAACACTTGTTTTGTAATCTATGAATATGTATTGTTTTGATTCGTCCGTGCATGTACACGGCTAACAATTTTTATGTTTTGTATATAAGTCCGTGGGTAACCACGGCAATTTTGATCTGTTTGGAAACCTGTGTATTTTTGCTTGTGTTCGAAATATTGTAGCTCAATACTGCATGATATACCACGTCTTACTCACAAAGAAAATACATACAAGTCTATAATTTACTAGACGTGCGACGTGCGTCTTTACTATGCAGAGCACGGTATGGCTATAGCATATGAAACTTACCCCAACGTCTTGTGAGTAAGGTGTCTAGTAAGGATACGTGATCCGTGCGGCTGGGGTTGCATCCCTCTTACGCGGCAAGTTGAATTAGTAGGTTCACTTAATCCTCTTACCCCACCTGGAGGCGTATGGTACATGTACGGTATTTTGAGAGAATGCATACGAATGAAACATGGCATATTATAATACAAGTAAAATTCATACGGCTAACAAAGAATCTAACAAAGAAAGGAAAATGATTTGCACGAAACAGGCCGTGGAGCTAGCTAGGCACCACGGCATTTTATTAGAACGTTTACACTTTTGTTTAAATAATAACGACAAGTCCTAAAAGATAAGAGAGGAAACTTAAACAAACATGAGAAAAACAAACAAAACAAATAACCCGCATGGTTCTTTATCAAAGCCGCTTATAGCGAAGTCCCATGCGGAAGCCGTAGCTTTTAAAGATAGCACCTTTTAAGATTGGAGATGTTCCATGTGCGCTCTAGGTCGCGGCCATCCATGTCACGCAACTTGTACGCGCCTCGTCCCAAGGTTTCAGTGACTTCATACGGTCCTTCCCATTTAGGTCCCAGTTTTCCTGTATTCTCCACTCGGCTTGCTTCGTTAGCACGATAGACGTAGTCTCCCGGTCGAAAAGAAACACCTTTGACCTTGGCGTCATAATAAGCCTTCATCTTAGCCTTGGACTTAGCCTCATTGATGGCTTCTATTTCCCTTTTTTCTTCCAACAGATCTAGGTTGATTCGCAGTTGTTCATCGTTTGTGACGACGTTAACCTCCGCCGTGCGGATAGTAGGCATCCCTATTTCTGCTGGTATAACGGCTTCAGTGCCGTAAGCCAATGCAAATGGAGTATCTCCGTTGGCTGTTTTGATCATGGTTCTATGTGCCCATAGCACGTGTGACAACTCATCGACCCATTTGCCATGTCGTTCATCCAGCCGTGCCTTGATTCCATTCCCCAAGCTCCTATTTGCTCGTTCGACAAGGCCGTTCGTTTGTGGGTGCTTAACGGACGCGAAGCGCCGTTTGATGTTCAATGATGCACACCAGTCTTTGAATGGGTTGTCCGTGAACTGCTTGCCGTTGTCCGAGATAATTTCCCCTGGCAGACCGAAGCGGCACACGATGTGTTCCCACACAAACTTCTTGACCTGCTTGCCCGTGATAGACTTTACTGCCTTGGCTTCTATCCATCGCGTGAAGTAGTCCATTGCAACAATCAAGAATTTAACCCCTCCCGCGGCTACAGGAAATGGTCCTGCAATGTCAATTCCCCACTTGTAAAATGGCCACGGGGACGTGATAGGTGTAAGCTCCTGCTGCGGGTGCCGCGGTACTGGCCTATGCACTTGGCAATCATTGCACCTGCGAATCATATCGCGCGCGTCTCTGTGCATAGTGGGCCAATAGTACCCTGTTCGTAAGGCTCGGGCTACCACGGATCGTGGGCCTGCATGCATGCCGCACAACCCTTCGTGTATGTCACTGATAACGTAAGCCGCCTGGCGTGGTCCAACACACCGCAGCCACGGCTGCAAGAAAGAGCGTTTGTAAAGGATGCCTTCCCGGAGTTCGAAATGTTGTGACTTCCTTTTAACGCGCCTTGCTGCTTTTTCCTCGTCTGGAAGGGTTTCATTAGTCAAATAGTTGATGATTGGGGTCATCCACGTAGGTCCCTCCTCTTCAACTATAGCAGTCACTTCCCCTTCCGTGATAGATTTTTCCTTGAGTATTTCCACCAAAACCTGTTTAGACAAGTGGGCGAAGCTCGTGGATGCGATCTTACTGAGAGCGTCCGCTTTCTTGTTCTCGCCCCTTGGCACCTGCTTGATGGAAAACTTACTGAAAGTCGTGATTAACGTCTTGACTTTTTCCAAATACCTGACCATCTTGTCCTCCTTAGCCACATACCCACCTAGAATATGGTTCGCGACAAGCCGTGAGTCCACGTAGGCCTCAAGGTTGCGGACTCCCATTCTAGCGGCGATTTTTAAACCCGCAATTAATGCTTCATATTTCGCTTCGTTATTGGTGGCCGTGAACTCAAAACGGAGGGCGTACGTGAATTCCATTCCTTCTGGATTTGTGAGGATGAGGCCTGCCCCGGACCCGTCTGTGCATGAGGATCCGTCCGTGAATAGCACCCAAGGTTCCGCTGGGACCTCCTCTTGCTTAATGATTGGTTCTTCCTCATTCGGTTTCTCGATCAGGAAATCTGCCAAGATCTGGCCTTTAACAGCCGTCCTTGGTCTGTAAGATATATTATGCCCTCCCAATAGGATGCTCCACTTCTCTAGTCTCCCTGCCACGTCTGGTCTAGATATAACCTACTTAATTGGCTGATCCGTGATCACAACAATCGGGTGCGCCTGAAAGTACCGGCGCAGCCGCTTTGTGGCAAATACTAGTGCTAGTACCAATTTTTCCATGGAGGAATAATTCAGCTCCGCCCCTTGTAATGTTCTACTTATGAAGTAGACCGGGGTCTGTATTGTGTCTCTATCCGTCATCAGTACCGCGCTTATTGCGCCATGAGTAGCTGAGAGATACATGACGAGTTCCTCCTTTGGCCGGGGAGCTACCAACATGGGGAGAGATGCGAGATGCTGCTTGAGTTGGCCAAAGGCTTCCTCAGCTTCCTTCGTCCAACGGAAGTCTCCCTTTCTAATACACTTCTTGAGTGTCTTAAATAGGGGTAAGGACTTCTCTGCGGATTTAGATAGAAATCTATTCAGCCCGGCTAACTTCCCATTCAGGGACTGCACCTCCTTCCGTGTCTGCGGGGACGGTAGCCGTATCACTGCGTCCGTCTTCTCTGGACAAGGTCTGATGCCGTTTGGGTCAATCAAATATCCCAGGAACATTCCTTCTGTTGCACCAAACGTGCATTTCTTTGGATTTAACTTCATGTTAATCCTTCTCAGCGTGTCGAATGTCTCCTGGACATCCCGGAGAAGTGCCTCCTCCGTGTGGCTTTTTATCACCAAGTCATCAACATATACTTCCAAGTTGCGTCCTATTTGTGATTCGAAAGCTTTATCCACCAACCGCTGATACGTAGCGCCGGCGTTCTTTAATCCGAACGGCATTTTCGTATAGCAATATACGCCCTGGCTTGTGTGGAACGCCGTTTTTTCTTCATCCTCCTCCGCCATCTGGATTTGGTGATACCCTTTATATGCATCCAAGAAGCATTTGAAAGGATATCCACATAAGGACTCTACTTTCCAGTCGATTTCTGGTAGCGGGTAACAGTCCTGTGGGCAGGCCTTGTTCAGATCCGTGAAATCCACGCACATGCGCCAACTTCCGTCATGTTTCTTGACCATGACCGGATTGGATAACCACTCGTGGTAGTATACCTCGCGCATGATGCCTGCGTCCACCAGCTTCCGCACTTCTTCCAGTATAACTTGACTTCGCTCAGGCGCCTGGCCGCGCTTCTTTTGCTTGATGGGTTGGTACCTTTGGCGGATCTGGAGTTTACGCTCTGTTATCGCGCGCGGCACACCCGTCATATGTTTTGGCTCCCATGCGAATATGTCCAGGTTTGCACTTAAAAGAGAACACATGGCCCTTTTGCCGCTATCTGAGAGCGCCCCTCCTATGGATACCTCCTGTTCCGGGTAGTCAGGGTGAATGGCCACCTTCCAATTGGGTGGTGGTGCTCCATCCTTGGGTGGTACAGGTGGTGCCGGTGTTGTCACAGTGTGACACTCGGATGTTGGCACGACTGTGTTATAAATAGTAACGATTCCCCCATCAACGGGGAATTTAATCATTCCGTGTGCCGTAGAGGGTACTGCCCGGATAGCCAAAATGCCTGGTCTACCTATGATTCCATTATAAGGAGAGTGTGAACGTATCACCATGAAGTTCATCCACGTTGTAGTGGAATGTTCCTCATTCCCAATGGTGACAAGCAAGCGCAACTGCCCTATTGGCCAGATAGTATCTCCACTAAAGCCAGTAAGCGGCGACGTGGCCGGTACTAATTGGCTTCTTATTTCTGGGCATAACTGCACAAAGCAGTGTTCATACAACACCTCTGCTGACGACCCTCCATCCACATACATGCGACGAACATTGTGTGTTCCAATGCTTATCTCAATAGTGAGAGGCGCATCAACCACGTCACTTGCTGTAATGAGAGGGAATGAGATTTCCTTGCCGCGTGAAAATTTTTGGCCAATTTTCTGTCTCGTGCGGCGCTGCCTGGATTGGATCATGTATATGGTAGAAGGCTTGTCCTTTTGGGGATCCTTCTTATCATACTTCTTGTTGTTGTCCTTTCCGTCTTTCCAATCCTTAACTAGGTGCTTGAGTTTGCCTGATTTGATTAGCGACTCAATATGCTTCTTCAGCTGGATACACTCCTCCGTGCCGTGTCCTTTGTCATTATGGAACTCGCAGAAGCGACTTCCCTGCCGACGTTCTGGGGGTGTGGTCATTGGGGGAGGCCTTGGAAAATTCGCCCCTTCAGTCAACAAGATCTCCCGGTAGGACATCTTTAGGGGGGTGAACTTGTCGTCCGACCGTCCGCCTTTGCTTTGGCTCTTATAGTCCGAGCCCTTGTTATTGTTCTGGTTGCCTTGACCGCCCGACTGTCTCCGGGACTGGTCATTTGAGCGGTACCCATTTCCTCGGGATGGGTAGGCTGCGGCAACAGCTGTCTCTCCCTCTATGAAATTTCTGACCCTTTCCATGAGGTCATCATATCTCTCTGGACGCTTGTCATTGAGACGCCTGATCAGTTCTCTGTCTGTTATGGCGTGCATGTAGTCAGAGATTTTCAGGAGCTCTGGCATGGTTCTCGTGCGTGTGCACTCATCATTGAAGCGCTCAGTGAAGGCTTCTGTGGATTCCCCCGGCCGTTGCTTGACAGTTGCCAATGAAACCGGATCCCTATTATACTTCTTCCTTTGAGTATAATTGTTCTCGAACGCAGTGCGTAGTTCCGTGAAACTATCAATGCTCCGTGGGGGGAGTGCCTCGAACCAGTCACGAGCGTTTCCAATCAAGGTCGAATTAAACATTTGGCACCATATAGGCATGGGCCATCTCTCAATTTTAGCCTGAGTATCGAATATTTTGAGGTGATCGACAGGATCACCGGACCCATCATACGTCTTGATACATGCCGGCATGCGACGTTTGGTGTCCTCAGAATAGTTCCGTATGCGAAGGGTAAACGGATCTTCCCTGGGATCAGCCCATGGTCGTGTGAGCCTAGGGTCATCCCATGGTTCACACCACGGACGCGAGAGGTCCTCTGCTTCCGTATCCTGATAGTAGGGGCCACCATAATACTCATCATTGTTTGGTGGTGGAGGCGTGCGCCTAGGCCGGCGGCGTTTGGGCGGATGGTCATCTGAGTCCTCCCCAGACGGATCTGGGGACGGCGGTGGTGCCCCGCCTTTTGAATAGGGACCACTTTTTTGAGACGAACCAGGAGCCTTCCTCCCTGTGTTCATTCTATCCCACACGCTTGGGCGGCGTGTGGTTCTGGTCAGCTCTCGATCTGGCCGCTCGGGTGAGCCATCCGACCTTTCTCCATCTTGAGACTGCGTTAATTCTTGCATGATGCGATCCCCTATGCGTTCAAACACATTCCGGGGTTGAGGGTTTTCCTCGAATGTTCCCTGCTCTTGAGGCCGAGTCCTCCTTTTTTTCCGGTTTTGGGAAGGGGTGGATGGTCCACTGTCGCCAAAGTTGAGTCGGGCTTGGAGGTTCCTCCCCAGACTCAATCTTGATGCGATCCCTGGGACGATCCTTTCAAAATTCTGAGTAAGAACTCGGGTAAGATCCTCCTCACTGAGTGGTAGGGCTTCAACTTCTTCCTCCGTCGAAGGTCTGCGTGGTTCCTTGTTAGGAGGGTCTGGCGCACTCCCTGGATCAGGGTTGTCCAAGGTTGAAGTGGGTGGGGGTGTCACCGAGATCGTGCTCGTCACCCCCGCGGGTTGAAAACCGCTACGGTTGCCCAGCCCGCCTGCGAGGCGGTTAGGTGACTGGTTGGGGATGAGAATCCCTTCCTCTTGGGACTTCCGGTTCCCAGGATTCACATTCCTGGGGTTAGTCGGCGGGTGTCCCTTCGTCATTGGAGATTTGAGATGAGATTTTGTTCTAGCTTAGTGTTACTAGTCCCACGGATGGCGCCAACTTGTTGATGCAAAAGTTGGTTGATCCTTGCTAGACCCGAATTAGGCTTAATTCGGGTTGGCTGGGTACTGGCTCCTGCACCAAGTGAATCGTCTGGTTGGGATCCTGCACACTAAACAACACGCGTTAAGCTTACCGTGGGAAGGTTTCCCACGATTAGACTCTGGCGTGAGAGTAAGTAATCGATTTAGGGTTATATGTGAGTTTAGAGTGAATTGTGATACCTTTGTGGAACCCTTGGGGGTTCCTTTTATAGGCAGTAAAACCCTAGTGGGCTTTCACTGATCCTTCGGCCCCAAGGAAGAGATAAGCACCAGAATTAGAATGATTGTTATCTTCTAATTCTGGTAGTGAATATCCTCTCCTTATTGGAGTAAAGATATTCCTAGATAGAATATCATTCTGTCTGACCCTATGTCGGCCGTGTCGGCCATACCGGGCCGTGGGCCGCACACATGTGTGCGGTTACTGTTCATTCAAGCCCATAAGCCTGACTGACATTATTCCACCCATCTGTGATGGGCCGGATACGGGTAGTACCCTTGGGCCGGGTCCATGACCCGGCTGGGGACTATACGTCATCAATAAATATAAAAAAATGAATACATATTTGTAATACATTATTTTCATATCTATATATAATTTTCCGTAATTCATATTTATTCATTAGTTGAGGTTAAAAAGTATGTATGAAGATTGTAATTACGATAAATATAAAAGATAAATAGAAGTCAAATAATAATTTTAAAGTTTAAAATTAATATTAGCTACGTTATAATTATTTTTTGAAGATATATGAGTATTTAAAAGTTTAAAAAGGATACTCATGTAATTATAAAAGTTTGGAAAGGAGATTAATGTAATTAAAAAAATGAGAATGATATATATGTAAATGTAAAAGATATTTATGTAATATTGAACTTAAACAAGGATATACATGTAAATCTCCCTTTAAAAAAATAATAAGAACCAAAAATTTTTCTTTTTAATTAGCGGTTTTGCTAACAGCAGTCATATGGGTTTTTTTAAGACTTGTTATTTATGTAAAATAGCATTCAATAAACTCATTATTTTTATGTTTATACATATTTAAATATCATAATAATAGTAAGTGTAGTTAAATATGGAATAATTTATTGTAATTAAATGTTAAATTTTGAATTATGGTATTTAATATAAAAAAGTTATGTTAATTAAATGTAAATTTTTAATTATGGTAACTTTTAAAACACTCATAGGGCTGCTGTTAGCAAAACCCTAAAATCAAATATTCTTAAGATTTTTAAAAATAATAAAAATAAACTATTTTTTAAAATTTAGCTAAAAAGTTGAAAAATAAAAATTTGATTAAGAGATTTGAATGAAAAAAAATGACATAAAAATATGTGTTAAATTTATAAAAAACAAAAAATTACAAAAATGAGATAATTAATAAAAATTTAGTGATTAAATTTAATTAAGATATATTTTTTTTAATTTTATACACACATTACCAGAATTTTCTGACAAAAATAAATTAAATCCAGTCTCCACAAACAAGATTGATGGTTTTTTATCGATCTATAATCATTAATTTATAAATCTTTTGATGTTATAAGAGCATGAACAATGACAAAGTCTTTCAAAGACTTGAAACTTTTAATGCATAACACTTTAAAATGCATTTAATGCAGATGTGTCTGATTGTGCTTCGGTTGCTGGAGCGACAACTTCGGTTACCGGAGCTATTACCTCAGGTTCTGGAGCAACAATACTTGGAGGAGTAAAGAATTTATCAAAGAACGGTTGAAACAACGTATCCCATTCATTCCTAGTGGGTGGTATAAATGATGATGAAGTAGGGTTATTTGGGACAAGACCAGAGCTAATGTTACTGGGTCCCATTTCATGAAGTGCGAGCTCAGAACTGCTTTGCTCAGAAGCCATTGCTGTCAGCTCATCAAAATCAACATTCATAGTTTCGAGGATCTTGCGAGAGTTACGGTTGTAGATTCGGTATGCCTTCTTTGCGGGTGCGTAACCAATGAAAATACCAATATCAGCCTTTGGTTGAAGTTTTCCCAAATTGTCACCATCATTATTTGGATAGCAAAGAGAACCAAATACATGAAGATATGATAAATCTGGTACTTTTCCATGGAGAAGCTCATAAGGTGTTTTACCATGGCGTTTACGAATTAGTGACCGGTTTTCGGTGTACACTGCTGTAGATACTGCTTCTGCCCATAAAAAAATGGAGCCTTTGCGTAAATTAACATCGTTCGAGCAGCTTCCATAAGTGTGCGATTTCGCCTTTCAACGACACCGTTTTGTTGTGGAGTGCGTGCAACGGATGTTTCATGAGATATGCCAACTTCTTCATAATAATCACGCAAGATTTGATTCACAAATTCGGTTCCATTATCTGTACGAATGCGTCAGACAGTAGTGTTGAGACGCACTTGAATCGTCTTGAGAAATCCGATGATGAATTTAGGTGCCTCATTTTTTGTTGTAAGAAATTTCACCCATGTAAACCGTGAGTAATCATCGACAATTACGAGGATGTACTTTTTGCCACTAAGACTTTCAACACGCATTGGCCCACAAAGATCCATATGCAACAAATAAAGTTTCGCTTGGTTGGTGTCTTCCGTCTTGGGTTTTTATGATTTCTTAGTGCTTTTCCCATTGTACACGCGGAACACAAATGATCCTTGTGGAATGAAAGTTTAGGAAGACCACGAACAAGTTCGTTTTTCGCCAAATGATTAATAGCGTCAAAGTTAAGATGAGATAACCGTTGATGCCATAACCATGACTTAGTCTTTGATGCTTTGGAGAGAAGACATACGGGAGAAGCGGCCATCATGTCTTGTAGAGACAAAGTATACAAATTATTCCCTCGAGTACCTTTCAATAAATCAACCCCTTCTAAATTACGTATGAAGCAGGTATGCTCTCGAAAGCAACTTCTAGGTTTGCATCACAAAATTGTCCCACAGAAAATAAGTTGTGACCGAGACCTTCCACATAATACACTCTTGAAATTATAACATTCCCAATATGATATTCACCATAACCCATTAACTTTGCAATATGATCATTTCCAAATCGAACCGTACCAAGAAACTTGCTGACGAAATTTCTGAGCTGAGAGCGATCTCCGGTCATATGCTTGGAGCAACCAGAGTCCAAATACCAGAGAACAATTTGGACCACCTGTTTTCAATAACAACAGTAGACAATGCATTGGAAACTATTGGTTTCGGAGTGTTAGCAGATACATATATAAAATTATCAGAATTGCTAACATTTGTGTGACCCTTAGATTTCCTGCGTTTTCTAATGTGAGTTTTAGCACTAACAGGTTTTACTGTTCCAACTTTCTTAGGTTTTAGATTATTCGCTGGCACTACAGTGGGAGTAGACCTATTTAAAGGGAACTTGGTTCCTACAGTAGTGTCGGTGTTCCTAGTTAAAGGACACGCTTGTGTTTTGGTAGCCTTGGTACTCCTAGTTAAAGGGCACGCTTTCTTCGCTTCAGTTGGAGTGATCCTAGTTAAAGGGCACATATTTCTTACTATAGTGAAAGTTCTACCAGTGGGGCGCCACAACCAACCAACTTGGGTTAACACTTTCCCAGTCGGTTTCCATTCTAATCCATTTTCCGGGCATTCATCTCATTCTCATGGTCAATAAGGCAAGAATCATGACGACTAGAAAACATACATTCATTGCAATTCCAACATTTCAAATTAGAATTCACAGTCGGCTTAGAACGCTGCACAACCGCAGAGCCTTTAGGTTTAGCTACATTATTCTTTTTATTCAAAACAGAAATAACATTCCTAGGATGGGCTTCTACTTTCTTCTTCTCTTGACTACTAGATGGGGGAAGATCCTATCATTCTTCTTGTTTCTTTTAAGCTTATATCTTTGAGCCTTAGTAGTGGTGCTTACTCCTGTAGAAGGCAACACGGGATTATTAGAAGCTGGTTTTGATTCCGCCTTATCTTTAGTGACCAGAGTTTGAGATGGTTTAGTCCTAGGGCCCTTATTAAATGGTGTGACGGCTATAAGGGTCCTTTTGATTGCACTAGAGGACGATGCTGAGACAGTGGTTGCGTTATCCACAACATTCTTACCTTTTAGAGTGCGAAGTGTTTCCTTTAACTCAGCCAAGGCCAGATTCTTATCACAAATTTGTTCCCTCAAATCAGATATTTCCACCGACTTCCGATTCAATTGTTCAATCAATGATTGATTCTGTGTAGTGTTATTAACACATGCGGGCTTTACTGAATCGAAGAGTCGTGTATCTTTCTGTTTTAAGTTATCAACTTTGGACAAAATCTTGGAAACTCGATTATCTAGATCAAGTTTAAAATTCTCAGCTGCCTCAAGTACGTTCACACACTTAAGCTCCTTAGATTTCTCTATGTCTATCGGCAAAGATTTAGCAACTTTGTCACTTGGCTGACGTTGTTTTGATTGTAAATTCAATCGAAAGTTCTTTTCAAAGTTTGCATCATCGATATTAACACCTTCGAATGACGTTTCAAAAATTTATTGAATAAATTGTTGCTTGCATTCAAGCGAAATACAATGTGTTTGAATCTCATCAAAACATTTTGAAAGCGAAGAATATGAATCTTGAAGCTTTAAAAATTCAGCGCCAGATTCGTGACAAGTACTATCTACCACATTATCCACAGATTCAACATTATGCACAATAGAATCATTATCAACACTTTTATTCACACAGACGGAAACTATATCATGAGACATCACTTGTTTCAGAAGCTGATCATTTTGGCGAGAAACCCGTTCTATTTCAAGTAAACTATTTTCATAAGCATCATCCATTTCATTGAAAACACGTTTAACTTCTTCTATTTCCAAATGTAAATCTTGATCAAGATTACTAAGACAAGCTTTAACATTCTTTACAAACGGAACATTTTCGTCTCGGAACGCAGCTCTAGTGTGATCAAAGTTCCATTCACCTTCCGTTATGGTCGTGGCCGTCGTACGTTCCAAAATGACCTTGTCAAAATCGGCTAAGTGTTGGTGTACCGCTTTTAAATTAACGGACGCCTTACTTACCGGTGGAAGTAACTTCGTTAAATCCGTTTTGACGAGTGTAGGAGACGTACTAGGAGGGTTTTCATTTGACAAACTTGGGGGCACAAGAACTGTTAGTTCAACTAATTTCTTTTGTAAGCGAATACGTGTCTTTTTAGAAAGTTGATCTTTATTATGCTTATCATAATCAATCGTATGGAATTTTGAAGACATTTTAGAATGAGTTTCTTCCATAAGTGACTGTGTCTCCTTAGAACTTCGAACATAAGGTGCTTCTTTCGATTTGCCAATTATGGTCATATCATAAAGACCGGGAATATATTCCTGAGCTTGTTTTGCATAACCGGGATTAGGTGGTAAATTTTGAAGACGCTTAAGTTCGAGTTCTTTAAATGATTTAGTTAAAAGATGAACCTTTTATGTGGAAGCGTATTGTTTTAAAAGCTGTTGTTCCTTGAATTTAAGAAGTCTGGTAGCATTAATTTCTGATTCAAACTTTTTAGACTCGAGAGTTTCGAAATCTATTTTAAGTTTCTGAAAATCATCGACAACCGACTCTTTTGCTTTTAATTCATTGGAAAGATTAGCTTTTAATGATTCTATTTCTTTCAAGTGTTCAATCTTTTCAAAACGAAATTGGTCAAATTCAGAACATGTTATTTTCTCTGCTTGAGGGACCATTCAAAAGTTTTGACCTTTTCTTTATGCAATGCAAGCTCAGCAGTTAGGGTGGAATTCGTATCTACGGATTGTCTGAGGGCCATATGCATTTGATCGATAATATGTTTAGGCACCATGACCAAATCATGTTGAGCATAAGATTCCATACCCGTCGTAGCATTTGGTTGAGGTTCACTCAAATGTGTAGGATTGGGTACCACATCATTTGAGTTACTAGTTCCCGAATGCTGTTCGAGGTTGTCATTTTCATGCCCAACTTGATGTGGGTTATCATCATTACCAAGATTGGTTGTGGTGGGTAACTTACTGACGACATCAGAACCGTAGTGAGAGAGATTAGCAACGAGAGCAGCTTGGGCAGAGTGAATGTCATCACAATCCGAATCATATGCGTCAAGATCATCTGCTTGATAAGCTGTATTAGAAGTGGAAACGACTGCAATGCCTTCAGTATCTGTTGCCCCTGGGTCTGCAAGAAATGCTAACTCCTCTGAATCCAAGATCTTTCCCTTAGACTGAGCATCAACCAAATACATTTTCTCACGAAACCACG
The DNA here is from genome assembly GCA_025667525.1 of Glebionis coronaria. Classification (NCBI taxonomy): domain Eukaryota; kingdom Viridiplantae; phylum Streptophyta; class Magnoliopsida; order Asterales; family Asteraceae; genus Glebionis; species Glebionis coronaria. The sequence continues at coordinate 3,318,923 of CM046880.1, forward strand.
CTTCATCCCTTTTCCTTTTCGGTTGAGTGCATTGCCTAGCCATATGACCTTGTCCTCGAAAATTGTAGCAAGTCACAACCTTTTGAGGACCAATGGGGCTTCCATTTCCATTAGCTTGAGAATTCACAGCTTGAGCATTCACAGTCCTTGTAGGAGGTCCATATGAATTTTGCCTTCCCTGAATAGGTTGCACTGTTACTTTACCATCTTGAACAGTAGCTTGTTGTCGAGGATTTGAAGAGGTGCGGACCTGATTGTTTGTTGGTGGAAATCCTCTAGTTGCAACAAGTTTTGACAAGTAGGCAGTGAGATGGTTTAGAACATCAGCTGGCGTATCATTTGGAGTAAAGACCGGTGCTTGGATTGGTGGAAGTTCATTAGAGTAGAAAGCTTGTGCTGGTTGTGCTTCTATTGGAAAATATCCTTGCTGAGGAGTATAGCCCATTGGAGAAGTGTTGTGTAACACCCCTAAATTTTGGTCATAACAACGGAAGGGTTATTGGGTGTTACTATCATGGTTCAATCTCATAATCATAGAAAATGGCTCAAAACAAGTCGTTTTAATAAACATCCATTCATTATCATTTAATAAAAGTACAATTTCATACACGGTCCCAGATAACTTCAAGTTTACAAAACCTAGCAAATGGTAAAAATTATTTGAATGGATATAATTTATAAAAGCTGGCCAAAACATTTCAATAAGCAAGCTTCACGAAACTGCCTTCATCGAGCGTCTTCTATATGAACCTGAGATAAAACATGTTAAAAAGTCAGCAAAATTTGCCGAGTGATCTATAGAGTTTAATTTAAATAAAGAGAACACAAGTATTCAAAATAACCTTCCATGGTTAATAATTTATCAAAGACAATTATGTTGTACGGACATAATTATCGTGTCATTACATAAGCCTCGTGACATTGAACGTTAACATATATTATTTCAGCTCAACACACCTAGCCAAGTGCGTATATTTCTCTTATACAATGCATCCGATGTTTCATTACTAGTGCATCACAACACCACGCGAGAGCTAGTCGCGACCGGACTGGGCGTCACCCCGATAGATCTATTCATAGCATTAGCGTTATCTCGATTAACAATTCACGATTCATGGGTCTTTTAAGGCTAATCAAACTTATGTAATAACTTCCATCTAAACATACAATTAAGTTCTTTGTGTTCAATTTTAAAACAATCATGAGTTTACCACAACTTATAGTTGTACATTTTAATTTCAATAATTACTTTTCAAGTAAATAGGGTTCCCACAACTTCTCGTTGCACCCATACTTTTCCAATAAGTAGGCTTTCCACAACTTCTCGTTGTACCCTTTTATTTAAATAAAACAAGCATGTTATCCCCCTCGCGGGTTTTATAAAACAAGTAAACATGTTAAAAAGCGAGGATATAGACTCACCTTAGCCAATAGTGGTAATGAGACGATCGCCGACGATTAGTGATGCCCGTTTAAACACGAAAACCGCAACCTACCAAATAAGGCGCGTTCGTTAAAAATCGACTTAAGTATAAATCATACTTAAATAATATAAAAATCAAAATTACAAAACCAAGACAATCCCGAAAAATTTAATAATACAAGTGTTATTACTATACCCTTTTATTCAACACTATTCTTTTACACAATTGCACTCTCGATATTGACCCGTCTTAAGACGCCAAGTCAACGCAAGTCAAATTATCATTTTACTTCCCTCGGACCAGTAACTAAGTCATTTATATAATGACTTAACACTTGAGTAAATCACCATGTCCAATAGTGAATACTCAACTCACGCCACATAATTATTGAACTACATGTCCAAAATACCAATCAACATGTACACTCCAAATGTACACACCAATCTAACCTATCTACACCTGTCCGATTTCGACGAAACTTGGTCACAAAATCACATATAATATGAATAAGACTCAGTTTAAGTTTCAGTCAAAAATATTACTTCTAAGACCTTCTGCCCGACACACCTTCGTGTTATAAAAACCGGACAGTTTTACGCCTTTTACTTGTAAAACCATTTTGACATATCTAAACAATTTCGTTTACAAAACCGACACATGGGTTTGAAAATACACTCATGACCTGAGGTTTAGACTCCAACATCAGTCCTTGAACATTTTTAAAACTCATTCTATAGTCCCCGAGATTCGATCCAAATATCGACAACAATTTTCGGATTGTGCCGATACCCGTCTCCCGGTATACAAATACTAAAAGTAGCATAACTTTTCGCTCGTAATGAGTTAGAAGCTCATTCAAGCGGCAAAACGAGCGTCTTGAAGATTACTACAATAATATCAAATAATATAAGCCTATCTCAGAACTTAAACCCACGAAATAATATGTTATAAGCTGCTGTCCCAAAAATACATTTTAGAAATCATGTCAAATCAACATTTTGACCCATTTTACCCATTACCATACTCTTATTATCACCCCACTATCATTCTAGCACTATCATCAAACCCCTAACACACTTGTATGATCATCTCTCATAAGTCACCATCAAAAATTCAAACATGCAATAGTAAAAACAAACAAATATAACCATAAACATGATCATACAACAATAAAATAAGATCAAACAACCTTGTTCTTCAATAAAAATTAAAAAGATTAAAAAGTGGATGCATGTTAAAGAAAATTATACCAAAATGTAGCTCTTTGAATTTGTAGAATGGGTCTTAATTTAGTTTCTCATGAATCAAAGTAAAAATTGATGGATCATGGGAATTTGGTTGAGGTGGTGGACGGCCAAGAAAGAGAGATTGTGTTTGTTTGGTTTAAAAATGAATTTTATAATGAAGTGTGATAGTGGAAAATCCTTATATAGTGGGGTGAGGGTAGTTTTTGTCAATTTGTGATAGTTTTGGTCCAAAATGAAATTAAATAGTTGTAAGGGTAGAAAATATAAATATTAAAATTTGAAAATATTTACGGGACTCGGGTTTCGTAAAAATACTTTTCAAAAGTTAAAACGCTTCTAAAAAAATAATATCACTTCGACACGACTTAAAAAGTAATTAAATAAAAAACGTCGAAAATATAAAATATCGAGACAATCGATAATAAAACGTAAATTTTCGGGAATCCGTCGGTATCGTGATCATTAGTAGTTCTCGTCATTCGTTAAGACGTAAAACACGAGAAATAAAAATAAATACAATAAAATCATTCACATGATAAATTTAGAATATAATATCGATACCTAACGTATTCCTTGCCAGTTTTCATCGAAACGACATTCTTACGCTAGTTTTAAGTCATAACCTTCTCGGTTAATTGAGAATTTATTTCATTAAAGTAAACTTATAATACTTATTAGTCGAGATTAAAATATCGACATGAAACTGACGGATTGTCACATGTTGGCTTGTGATGGTGATGTCTGATATGGTGGTTGTTGTGGAAAAGATTATTGATGAACATTTTGTTGAAATGCTTGCTGTGGCATCATTGGTGGTGGATAAAATGGTTGTTGTGGTTGCTGATAGGTGTGTGGTGGTGGCTGCTGCAAGTATGATGGTTGTTGATAAGTATAAGCCATGTTTTGTTGAGAAGCATAGATGGCAAGTGGATCATGAACTTGAGGTTTAGACAACCGAGCCTCGATCACATGGCATTCGTGTTGTTGAAGAAAAGCTTGAAGTTGATCCACATTGGTGTTATGCAAGTCCTTAGCCAATTCAACATCCGTCACGTACTTTTTCCATTCTGAAGGAAGAGTGTTCAAATACTTGGTGTTCAATTGAAACGTAGGAATTGCCATGCCATAGATATTTAGCTCATTCAACAATAGGGTAAATCTCAGATAGTAGTCATTAAGAGAATCCCCTTGCACATAGGCAAACTTATCAAAAGTATCATAAAGCTTACACTCTCGTTCTTGTTTAGTTAACGAGGTGCTTTGCATTAGAACACGAATTCTATCCCATAACTCTTTGGCAACTTTATGTTTGCTGACGAGTTTGTAGACATCTGGAGGAAGGGCTTGGAGAATGATGTTTGTATCATACTTATCCCATTTGTCTTGAATCTTCATATCTCCAGTCAATTCACTTGTTGTGCGAGGACGAGTAGTCGTACCTTCCGTCACTGTACCATAATCTAATGGTCCATTGAGCACCGAGGCCCAAATGAGATGTCCATTCTCTTTGTTCAACATGTAAAGTTCCATTCGGGAAGTCCAATCCTCGTACATAGACTTCTCCAACATTGGTGGACGATTATCCGTACCCGAGAGGATGGACTTATCCGTAAGAGATGTGTACTCCATTGCTATAAGGTAAGATTTACAAAGTTGATCGATCAATGAGAGAAAGTAAATGTGTTTGTTGTTGGGTGTAAAAGCCGAGAAATAATGTTAAAATCCCCTAAATTATGTTCTCGATAAACCAAAAATTCCAAGATGAAATTGCACACGATTCAAAAAACACGTTTTTGAAAAATCTTGGAATACTTGTTGCCCTATCGCAATGCCTAAAAGGAATGCTGTCGCAATGTCCAATCGCAATAAATCCTATCGCAATGTTCCAATCGCAATAAGTCCTATCACAATATCCTGTCGCAATACCCTGTCGCAATACCCTGTTGCAATACCCTGTCGCAATATCACAAAAACAATCCTATCACAATATGAATCGCAATATGGATCGCAATAACAAAGAACTCCAATCGCAATCTGGATCGCAATAACAGAAGAACTCCAATCGCAATCCCAATCGCAATATGGATCGCAATGTAAAACCCTAGTTATTGCGAAGGGAGTTGTCGCAATAGTACAAGCAGTATATGAATTTTCCACTTTTCTCGGACAAAACACACCAAATTCGAGATTTTAAGCCAAAAATTGATCCAACACCAAAAATTTTGTGTTTTTAGCCAAAGTAAATATACCAAATCTCTACCACAACTATGTAGAAGATTTGTATCAAGAAAAAACCATAAAAAACACGAAAAAAATTTAACGTGGGTTTGTATAGATCAAAAAGCTACAAAAATCAAGAACACAAACACATAAACAATACAATCATCCCATGGCTCTTGATACCATTTGTAGGATATGTAAATCTTGCTTATGTTTTAGAGAGAGAAAGAGATAGAGAGATGATGGAGTTCACACACTTCTAGAGAGAGAAAGTGAAAGATAACTATGTGTAAATTATGAAAACCACCACCCTCTCCATCAAAGGAGATGGTTTATATACCCAAGCCCATGCTATGGGCTTGGGCTTACATTTGGCCGCCGACCCATACAACTTATGGGCTCGGTTTGGGCTTTGTTTAATACATGTAAATAACTAAACTACCAGCTATTACATGGACTATTGTTGGAGTGACCGATCCTTCTTAATATGTAAAACGTATTTCCAACAAAAGCTTTGAAGAAAGGCTTGAGATTTATCAAGTCATTGTCATAAATATTTCATAAAGCTATTGGCCAAAAAAGTTATTGAAAGACTTTTTAAAAGATAGAAAAGCTTTTAGCTATTTGAGCTATTGCATATGCTCTAAGCTTATGCCTATTATGTATAAATCTTTTGGAACTCTTCAAAAGATTCATAATAAGTTAATAACACATGTATTAACTACTCATTCCTCATACATGAAACAAGTGATCAATATGATGATAAAGACTATTAATATTTGTTGATACAAAAGTTGGATTGGACCTGTTTAACCCGAATTAGGTTAATTTGGGTGTTTAGAGCTCCGGATCCTGCACCAAGTGAAATTTAATGCGGACCCCGCACAAGGAAAAAACACCGTTAAGCTTATCGTGGGATTGTCTCCCACGATTAACCTCTAGCGTGAGAGTAAATAATCGGTTTTAGGGTTTATAATCGAATAACGATTATAGGTTAGAATACGATACCTTGAATGGAATAAGGGGGTTCATTTTATAGCCGATGAAACCTAATTAGGGCTCCCGAATCTTGCGGCCCAAGCCTAGGCGACATATTCCGGATCCTTATCCGTAAATAAGGAATGTATATCTTTTCCTAATGTGGGCAAATCTAATCCTTATGGATTATGATTTTGTTTAATGATAAACGTGTCGATCGTCGCGGTCTGCTTGAAACCGCGTGCAACCACCTCAAACCAGGCCCTTTGGGCTAGTCGTAGTACTTCGACCCAGTCATAATGGGTCGAATATGGATAGTGTATGTGGGTCGTGTCGAATAGTTCGCCTGGCCACTATATGTCATCATGTCCCCCCAGTCTAGTAGGCGTGGCCATAACCGCAGTTACCAGACTAGCAAAACAGTTGAGTCGCACCCCAGATAGTCCTAAACGTACGCAGGACATTATCCATATTCAAAATTTTACCTCCGAAATAGGTGGGGTCCCTTATCCAAACAAGTGGGTCACTCACTTGGTAAATGTGAAAAAATGTATATCCTTTCATCTACCCCTCCAATCTCAACCATTGATCTGCGTGAGTGGTTGACCGTGGCGATCATCAAACGAAGGCACAGTAAAAACCTTCAACTATAAATAGATGATTGATTTTTCACACTTCTCACACAATAACCTTTTAACCTTCCATTGTAGAACTTGTTTAGTCGCCCCTTGTTTAAAATGCACGACTCACCCACGATACAGGTTAGAACACCGCGAAACTCAAAACCTCATTGCAATAATGGTTAGAGAAACCATAGATCTGGCCAATGTTACTTCCGTACTTACAACCGACGAACTCTGTAAGTTCATGTCAGAGTACCGCATCCTAAAAGACCTACACCTAGAAGTACCAGCGGAAGACCTGAATATTAGAGGATTTTCGCAAGGAAAAGTAGGTGTATACACTCGATTATTCGATTTCCCCAACTATCGTGTCCTCATTTCTTCGTTTATTTTTTAAATTTTGGGTAACGATAATATCCACATATCTCAGCTTCATTGTATTGTTACGGCCAAGCTATCAAATTTTGAAATAAACTGTCGTTTAAACCTTGTAGAAGCCTCACTGAACCTTTTCCGTGTCTTTATTGCCTGTCATGGAGCCATGGTTGGGTGTAATTCAGCAAACGGTCGGGAAAGTATGTGCCCCTATGTTATGACACAAAACTCGATTCCTTAAAGAGATGGAATGATCATTTATTCAGGATTGATGAGTGTATCTTTCCCTTTTATCTAGGATGGCATACCCAAGAATCTGTTCCAACAGACAAACGCCCTTTTGCTGGAACTTTTTCTCAAGAGGACGTACTCAACCACAACCGCTTACCATTCAGGAAGTATCCTAAAACATTACTATGCTTAATGGGGTTGAGCAGTCATTATACGTTACTGGCGGATGAATATCCCATGTTCCTTGATCAAAACAGCCAGGGTGGGTGCATCCGTTTAGCTATCAATTGTGTTTGTTCTTAACTACTTTGAAATGTATCAAAGTTTTATGCCAAACTAACAATATTTATATGCTTAGAATGGATCTATGAAACTTTGTTCGCATGCCCAATCCTAAGGAAATGGTCTCCGGGGTACGTTTTCGCTGTGAGCATGAGGAGTCACTTTTGACAATAACTCATGGACGTACCTTAGAACTCTAACCCCGGATGGTACATAATCATCCAAAGCCCCCTGTTCAAGAGTAGTTTCCTTTTGAGCGTATCACTGAAGTTGCAGAGCCCGAGGAAGACACTCATGAAGGAAATTCTAGAGAGATGCTTGGTACCAACGTAGAGAAGAGCATGAGAGAAGAACGATCCTCTTGTCTGACCGGCCTGATCCTGACATGCGTGGATCTATAAGATGCACCCAAGAGGCAAAGGGGTAGAACCTTTAAGAGAAAAGTCCTCCCTGTTGGGAATTAAAGTTGATGTGACAAAACTACTAGATGGAAACAAGAGGGACTGCAATTTTTAAATGGAATATCTTCAAGCTGGTGGACAAACATTGAAGATTTGATATTATCTTGCATATCACAGCTTTAGTTATTTGATTTTATATTATCTTGTTGCCATGTATATCTTGTTCCTTAACTTATAAAAAGAACAAGACCGTAGGTTTTATTCATTTATTCCTACTATCAAAATGTAACCTACAGTAAAAGTGTGTGTTCTAGGCATGGTATTCAATGTATAAATTTCTAGAGTTGTTTATGTTTATGATTAATGCAAATAACATTAGAAGTAATTCTTGTCTTGTTCATAACACCTTGTTTATGTGTCTTGTTCAATTTCGCTATGCTAGTCACATATGAACGAGATGCCTTCCCAGTAGCTCAAAGATTTGTGAATCCTAGGATTCCACAATTGGTACCAGAGCCTAGTGGCTCTCGATGCTAGGATTAATAAGGTGTTCGTGTCGTAAAATAATGAAGAAACCCATATAGAGAGTCTATGTTCGGTTTTGTGTGCATAGCAGAATTTGGAAGGCCATAAATTTTTCGTTAACCGTTGGATCGCCACGAAATTTGGTGTGTGTATTATACACACAAGTGTCTAGGATCTCACTGGATCGATCTTTGATTGAGCTTTCAAGAAAAAGTTACAGTCCGTTGAAGTTGGCTGCAGAGAATGGTATAAATAATCTGTTTTTGTTTTTATTAAATAAGATTTAGGGTTTCTTCCACAACCCTAGATCGTTTTAAAACATAAAAGAAGTTAGTTGGTGATTATGGTTCTTAAACACATGAAGTTAGGATGGATCAAACCCTAGTTTGATCTTTAAACCCCATATAGGATTTTGAATTTAGTTGTTCCAAACTAGGGTTTCGAGGTGTGTTTTTCAAGAACAGGCAGTGAATGATGGGTTGTGGCAGCAAGATCAAGAGATAGATGTAGTTAAGAATAGTTGATGTTCATGATCAAAAGAAAAGTAGAAGAATAAATCGTGACTTGTAACAGTCACATGTGTTGTTGTGGTTTATTCTTGTTGACTCTGATATTGCATCTTACTTAGAGCATCATGAGGTACATAAAGATATTGTTTCTTGTTTTTTTTGTTACATCGTATTATTCATAATGCAAAAGGATAATGTATTATGGGTACGTGATGGCAGCCCCACATCATCCAGAGGCGGAGCCTGGATTTTTATTTAGGTGAGGCTGGTCTAATTTAAAGTAAAAAAATATTGTGATAAAGGAGGCTTAATGTAAAAACTAGTAGAAAACGGCTTGTTGTATAAGTAAATAATGAAAGAAATATGTTGATTAAGGGTAGCTAAACACCCACTAGTCCTCCTACTAGCTCCGCCTCTACCAATATCTCACTCAACCTCTACCACCACAAGTCACTTCTCCTTTATCTTCTTTTGCTAATTTACTCCATTTTTTCCAGCGTGAAGATCACAACCGGAAAATGATTTTGACATTAATGATCACTATGATTGTTTGAGGGCATTTTGACTATTTTCCTTCTTCTTGCTACCAATTTAAGCTTTTTTTCCTTTATGCATTTTGGGTATCACGAGAGATTGGTTGTTTAGGTAATAATATTATATTACCCTCAACCAATATTGCAAAAATCATGAATCGCTAGTCGGTCGGTCGACCACCTAGTACCTTGTAATCGTTATAGGCGGGATTAATCGGTGATTAATCGGATTCGCATTTTTAGCAAATTTTGAGTATTTCCGGCATGTTTTGGGCATTTCTAATAAGTTTTAGGTATTTTCAACAATATTATTCTTAAAATCCAACTTATCATAGATATAAATAGTTTCTATGAGTGATAAACATAAGTTTACAGTGAGTTTTCGGTATTTTCAGCAAGATTTGCATGTATCTGGCAAGTTTTGTGAGACCCCCAGAATCATACAAGGGAACAAGTAGGCAGCAAGGGGCTTTCACATCATGGTACAAGAAACAATGAATTAGTGTTGACACAAAGTTGACGTAATAAAAACATGTACATTACATCATAAAAGATCAGAGTTTTAAACATAGGTCCCAGAGTTTTATATGCGGAAAAAAAATATTATTTCATCATGATTTATAACATATAGTTACCAAAAATACAGAAAAATCTTTTGATGGTTTTCAGATAAAACCAAAGTTTAATATACACATAAATCTCCAAGCTACGATAATATCATGTGGGCTCCCATCCAAGCAAAGCTAAGTAATAATACGTGAGATTAAACATGTAAAATCGTCAACATAAAGTTGAGTGATATTCATAGGTTTAGCAGTAAAGGTGTGGAACACAAGCATTCATTTGTGTTAATGCAATAATGCCTAAAAACGTTACTTGCATTTTTCGGTCCCGCTTTGTTTTGATTACGACAATATGTAAAAACAAGCATTTACGAAAACAACGAAAAACGAATTCTTGAGTTCAAGTATTTTTCATTTTACCCATTTTCACTTAAGGTATGGATAAACAAGTACTAACCTTAATCAAGTGATCAAGTGATTTAATCTTTTCTTAAAACTCACTTTTTATTAAGTGTGACAAGTTTTTATTAAACTTTCTTTTTAAGAAAATGTTTTATTAAATTAATTATTTGAAAATTTGAAAATGGCATATTCTTATTTGGTTAGGAATATTCTATCAGGATATTTTTTAAACCAGATATGACCTCCACCACTAAAGGACAAAAAGGGAGCGGAGTCTAGTCCAGCGGTACCTTAGTTCCTAGGCGGTTCCTTATCGATAAAGTACCGCGGGCTAAGATAAGGTACCGCGGGCAGATATAGCCGTTGGCCCTTTGTCCTATAAATAGTGGACCATTCTCAGCTTTTCAATTCACCTCTTTTGCACATCTATTTCCAGATTCAAACACTCTTCTTTAATCACTCAAATCTTTGATCATTTGTTTGATTACTACTTGTTTAAGAAGTGAATCTTGTTCTTCCATCCCTTCCTCTCCAAGTGCAAAGAGAAGAACACTATCCTTGTGAAGTGTTGAGTCCACCACCAAAGATCTTGAAGATCTAATTTTTTACACTTGTAGTTGTGTCATAGTTGTGAAGATCCAAGTAGTTGTGTCTATTTGGAAGTTGTGTATGTACTAAGTATAGTTGTGTAGATTGGTCCTAGCTACGATTAGGGCTCGACTTTTAGCTTAGAGTCGGAAATTGGTTAAGCGACGTGTACGGTTTTCTCCACCATAAGGAGCTTGTTGTGTAGTGAACTCTCGATTAATATGCGTTTAATTTAATCTTTAGTCTCTAAGGAGTTGGTAAGACACCTTCCCAAGATTAAGTTTGATAGTCACTTTTGTGATGCTTGCAAAGTTGGAAAGCAAGTTCACTCAAGTCACAAAGCCAAGAATTTGGTTTCGACCTCTCGGTGCTTAGAGCTCCTACATATGGATCTTTTTGGACCTTCCGCCATACGGAGTTATGGAGGTAACCTTTATACCCTAGTTATAGTTGATGACTATTCTAGATTCACTTGGACTAGATTTCTGGCATCTAAGAATGAAGCTTTCGATCACTTCGAAATCTTTAGTCGAAGAATTCAAAATCAACTAGGATGTTCAATTGTCTCTATTAGGACGGATCATGGTAGGGAATTTGATAATGAAGTGTAATTTGGTGCCTTTTGTGAAGCTCATTGTATTACCCATAACTTCTTGGCTCCTCGCACTCCACAATCAAATGGGGTAGTTGAAAGGAAGAATAGGACTCTCCAAGAGATGAGTAGGACGATGTTAAACGAGCAATCTTTGCCTCAAAAGTTTTGGTGCAATGCCGTGGACACATCGACTTATATTCTCAACCGAATTCTTATTCGACCTTTCCTAGGAAAGACCCCCTATGAGATTCCTAAAGGTAAGAAACCCTCATTGGAATACTTTAGGGTGTTTGGAAGCAAGTGCTTTATCCTCAACAACAAAGACTACCTTACCAAGTTTGACCCAAAGTCTTACGAAGGTATCCTTTTAGGTTATTCCCAAACTAGCAAAACCTACATAGTCCTAAATAGAACCTCGGGGGTTATTGAAGAATCACTCAACGTAACCTTTGATGAAACCCCTCCTTCACCCAAGACACCACCATTGGTTGATGATGACTTGGATGAATTAGAAGTAGTTAAAGCCAAAGAGGTTAGAAAAATAGGAGTTGAAGACCTTAGTGTTGAAAAGGAAGTAAACATTAAGGACTCTAGGGATCATACTCTCATTAATGTCATTGGTGACTTAAATCAAAGGACCCTAAGATCTCAAGTCCAAAACCAAAGCAACTTCTTTTGTTTTATCTCCTTGATTGAACCAAAGAATGTTAAAGAAGCTTTGACGGATGAGAGTTGGGTCATTGCGATGCAAGAAGAATTGAATCAATTCGTTGCCAATGATGTTTGGGAACTTGTTCCTCCACCTAGAAGTTCTACCATTATAGGAACCAAATGGGTATACCGATGATTTCATGTACATTTCAGGTGTACTCCATGTACCTTATCCCATGTGCGTATTTCCACTTGCTGATACTCTACAAATTGTTGATGCCGCTCATAGCTTGGAGATGTTACTAAAGGTTGATGCTGCTGATGTTGGAGATGCTACGAGATGCGGATGCTGTTCACAACCTGGAGATCCTACAAGACGAAGACAAAGGCGTCAGAGCAAAGCAATTGGACGAGAAGATGCTTCACCATCAGATGATTTTCATCAATCATTGTCCCAAATTCTTAGTTACTTGTCACACGTCATTCAGTTGTCGTTTCAGTCATATGAGTGCAAATCGGTACCAGCCGGCCACTCAGCTGAATAGTTACATGAATCACAGTCATGAGAATGACCGTCATGGAACTGACAGACAGGATGATAGTAACCACTACTATGACAATAACTATCCTAAAAATCGCAACCGAGGCTCCGGTCGCGGACGTGATCAGACATACTAATGATCAGTAGTCCAACCGATCTGCCAATTCTGGCATAGTAACCTAATATTGTAGTTCTATTGTTTCACGTCTCGAGACACATGTCAAGACATCAGTCAAGACACATGTCTCACGTATACTTTCTGAAGACACATGTCAAGACACCAGTCAAGACATATGTCATGCTTATATTTCCAAGACACGAGTCAAGACACATGACTCACGTCTAATTATGGAACATTTCTAAGAAATTCAGGGTACCCTCCAAGGGTATATCCATTTTGTTGCGCCAGGTATTAATCAGGCCACAAGAATTTTAGTACCATTACCGGCGCATCAGTGGGAACTATCACGTTTCCTGATGACACTTTCATTTCTTGTAACCATAGCTCATAGATTCATGACCATGAAGGACGCCTTTCGTATTCCAACCTATACGAAGGTTTTCCTTCAGCTTAATGATGAGATCCAAGCTGCTAACGCATTTCCTCGGACAGACACGAGATGAATTTTATCCTAATTATGGACTATGAACAGCACACCATGCTACGATTCATAATTATGTGCAGTAATGTTCGGGCTCCTGAATACATTCAGCTTGATTTTCCATCGGGAAAATCTGTACAAATAATCTATGCTTACAAGCATGTGCGTTGTTAGCCATGGTCGCTAAAATTTTCTAGCTGTCAGTAAGACACGACCACTTAAGTCTTTTACGCATAGCCAGTTGATTATTCCAAAATCTTCCTATGCATTCCAGAAGAACCTACAAGGAGAAGGACGGTACCATGAGATTATGTGTCGACTACCGTCGATTTAAACAAATCACCATTCATGACCATTATTCTCCTCCACGTATTGACAACATGTCCAATCGACCTTATAGTGTTAATCACTTTTCCAAGATCGAACTCACGATCATGCTGCCAACAGTGACGAGTGAAAGAGCAGGACATGTCCATAACTGCTATTCGTGCACGACTCGGTCATGCTAGATTTATGATTTCGAATTAGTCTTATCAATGCTCCAACGGCATTATAAAAATGAGTTTCCATGAACTCATACCAAATTCATCAGTGTTTTCATTGAGGATAACCTGATTTCCTCTAAGCCTAGAGAAGAACAGGAAGACCATATCTGCACTATGTTGCAAATTCTATGACAAGAGAAATTTTACCCTGGAAATTTTTCCAATATCAATTCTGTTTGATTACAGTGACACGTTGAATCACATGGGTTTCTACGGTTAATCTTACCATGACTCAGCTTATGCGCAAAGGAGAGAACCCTACACTACATTAGGTGTTCTAGAAAATCCTACGCTAGGAGAAGTCTAGATTCAGAGACTCAGAATTTTGCAAACTCCTAGGTATCAAGTTCTACGAAAAAAGGATACAGTTACGTTCATATCTAAGTACCTGACATACCAACAGGTTAAGATAGGAAACCAACAGACTGGGATGTTTTCATCATCTGAAATTGTGAATTGAAATGGGACAAGATCTCCATGGATTTTGGTTACCAGATTAATGCAAACTCAGAAGAAACATGATGCTATCTGGGTCATCGCAAACAGTTTGATCAAGTCTACAGAATCCTTATATCTGCAAGGATTTCAGAACCAATAGATTGATCGGACATGTTTCAGCCAAGGCTCATCCGATCACTTGGCAATTCCTTAGTTATCGGGCCAGACAAAGATTCACAATTGGCTCCTTATTTACTTCACGTCTTCATTCTAATTTCACGACTTGCTTTCGCGCTCGCGTTCATGACACTATGGTATCTCGGCTTATGATTTTACGTTCATTTTCCTCATTCTGGGAAGTTTTGCAAGAACTTGAGAGACCAGACCTAAGTTTAGTATAACTCCCTATCCTCAGATAGACGTTTCACGTCATATTCCACGTCTCACCTGAACGTTTGGCGTTACCGCCATTATATTCTATGTTTACGATATGTTTCACATGTCATGTTCATTCCACGTTCCTCATATCATGATCAAGATATGTTACACGTATCATGGATCACGATATGTTACTCATACTACACTCACCAAATTCTCCACGTATGACGTTCAAAAATTTTCCACGTAGCACGTTCAAAATTTTTCACGTGTCACGTTCAAAAAAAATTTCACGTACTACGTTTCCTTATGTCTCGCGCATCGTTGCTAATTATCAGTGAAGTTAGAAGTGTTTTGCACGATAACGTTTTAGTTGCCCTTACACGCTAATTCTTATTCCCTCGATCAAATTTAGAGGATCTACCTTAAGTTTATAACCAAGAACTTCTTTGTATTTCAAGTCAAGGTCAGGAGGACCAAGATTTATCATTTGAGTCAAGATCTTGTGAAGGAACCGTTCCAAGAGGGAGGCCACATGGAAACGAACAAGTTCATCCGGACTTCTTATCCGTTTATCTCTTATCTATTAGATATGTCCTTTCAGTCACGTCACGTAACATATCCTTTCAAGACATGTCACGTTCCACGTTCCCTTCTACCATGTCATCTTCATGTCCTTTTATCGTACATACCCTTTCAGTTTGATTCAGGTATGTTCTTCTTTTCCAGTTACGTTATCTATAATTCGGGGACGAATTATTCTTTTTAGGGGGGAAGAGTTGTAAAACCCGCATGCTTTTACCATGAATAGTACCCTTAAGATCGTACGTACTAGATTAAAACTTTCCTTTTATAGTATGATTACGATTACGTGTTAGGATTTTACGTATTACGTACGTGTTAGAACACGATAAATATTTACTACGCACGAACACGCAATAATTATTTGACAATAATTAATCACGAACATGCGATCATGAAATCATGAACGTAATTTAATCACGAGCTAATATTAATTACATATATATATATAGTTATCACGAACTAATATTACGTATGTATATATATTTATTACGAACACGAATAAATATATTAAGTCACGATCGATAACTAATTAAAACACGTAAACACGAACACGATAAAACACGAGAATACACTATAATATTTAGACTCGAGAAAAGTACGGGTTACCCCATGTGGGCCCCATACCACGAAATTAGGGAGGGAGGATGGGCTTAGCCCATCAATTTTTACTAAAACAAGGAATTAGGAAAGATTTTGGTCATTTTTCAATTTACAGGAAAACACCAAAAACCCTAAAAAGTTTCTCCTTCTCCTCTTCTTCTTCTTTTGGCTGCCACACATAAACACACCAAGGAGGGTGTTTATTTGATTTTGATCTTGGTTTTTGGTGCAAGTGTTCGTGTTGGTTCATCCTCGTTTAGATCCACGCATTCGGTATATGTTTTTTTACCCTTTTCTTTTTGATTTGATCTAATAATTAATTAAGAACAAGATGTTTTTAAAACCTAATTAAAAACATAGATCTAACATGAAAATGGTTTTTGGATGAAATCAAAAAGGGTGTTTTAGGGGTGTTTGTTTTGGCCGGCGCCTAAACCGAACCCTAAGGGGGTCTCGGTTTGGCTACTCGACCACCACCGAGACCATATGGTCCTGGTTGGGTGGTGTGGGTCCCACGACAGCAGAAGACAAGGGGAACCCCGAAGTGGTTCGGGGTATGGTGTCGATTTCACGTCCGGTTCATGGTTTTTAGTCAAGATCCGGTTCACGGTTTATGTTAAGATTATTTTTTATAATCATATGTTAAATTAAATTAATAAACATGACATGATTAATTTAATAACATGACTTAGGTTATAATTAAGTTATTAGATCATGAAATTATTAACCTAAGTATTTTATATTTTTTTTAGACTTATAATTAATTAATTATTTAAAAACCATGGTTATAATTAATTAATTAACATGACTTAGGTTATATTATTAATAAATAATAATGTATGATTTAACCTAAGTATTTAACTTTATTTAATTAAAAACATGATATACTTTAATTAAATATTTTAACCTATAGTTTATTTAAATTACATGAAATAATTAATAAACTATACATTATATCATTATGACTAAGAAAATAATCATGAAAACACTTAGGCTTATATACTTAGGTTATTTAACCAGCTTATATCTAATTATGGAAACTTTCTATTTTTAGAAACTTATTTAAATAAGGCAGCTAATCTATTTATGGAAACTTTCTATTTTTAGAAACTTATTTAATTCAGGCAGCTAATCTATTTATGGAAACTTATTTAAATAAGGCAGCTGATCTATTTATGGAAACATTCTATTTTTAGAAACTTATCTATTTTAAGCACTAATTTTATTTTTGGAAACTTTCTATTTTTGGAAACTTTCTATTTTTGGAAACTTTCTATTCTTGGAAACTTTCTATTCTTGGTAACTTTCTATTTTTGGAAACTTTATATTTTTGGAAACTTTCTATTTTAGGAAACCTGCTATTTTTGGAAAGTTACTTATTATTACACAGTAAGTATAATAATACATGAAATACCAGAAATACTTAATCAGAGTAAACAGAATATAAGATAAACACAGTTTAAGGCTTAAAACAGTAAAACATGATTTGAACATATAAAATAAGCTAAGACATGACATAAAACCAGTTGCGTATTTAGTAAGCACATACTTATTCATGTATGTATTTATGTAGCATTAGTGATACGGAAGTAGGATTCCTCTCAGTTCGTCTTCTTCATTCACTGGACATAAGGTACGGATTCCCGTCCTTTCAGTATGGACATTCTTTCCTTATTAGGATTTCCCCGTATGCAGCCAAATGTTTTCCCGTAGTATAAGTTATGTGTTTGATTTGCTTATGTTTAATTTAGAATACCTATAGCCATATACATGCATGACCAGTTTCACCTAGTTATGGAGGTACCATAACCATAACATTAGAGGCACTGATGTTATGACTTTACCACGACGGAGTGATTGCTCGTGGCGTCCCTTCAGCTTTTGGCCATTTATATTATATTTATCATGTGGGGCGTATGGGTGCATCCTAGTTACATGTTTCAGTCAGGATTTCATGGTGAATGTGGTGTGTGCCTTGCATCCTTCACAAGGAGTTGATCCCTCTTACCCAAAACCAGTATATTAAATTAGAGGCAGCCCCTCTAATTTGCATGATGAGGTCACCCCTCCAAGTATTCATGCACGGTGGATTTTCATGACCTATATTGGCTAATGGTAAAATATGTTAAACAGTTTTCAAAAGATAAACATAAGGCTTTTCAAACTATAAAACCAGTTTTATGAACATGTTCCAGGTTTTCCAGGACTTATACAAATCCGCTGCTATTAAGTCTTTATTATGTTTTAGTCATTCATACTATGTCTATATCCATGCACTGAGCATTTTGCTCAGCCGTTACTTTCCTTTCCATGTCCCAAAACGGCAGGTACCCTAGGAAAGACTCGAGCATTTGGAGGACGTGCATAGGATGGAAGCTGCTAGAGACTTCTTTTCCTTTTTGCCTTTTTGCCTTCATATACTTATGCTTGTTGATGAGACTGCTTTTATACATAGTCTCATCATCCAAATCGGGTTTAAAATGCATAAAATATCATTAAAACTGCCAAATATATGCTCGTGTTTGTTTGTGTATTTTAGGTACGGATATTGAGGAAAAGACAAAAAGATCACAAGAATCATTCAAAAACGAACACGGGAAATGAAGCCGCACAATGAACCGGGCCCAAATATGGAATTTCCAAAAATGACCTTGAAGAATTAAAGATTGTCAACATTGGTCCCTCATTTTTGAAGACTTGGCAATTTATACCCTTGCAAAACTCATAAAATGCATTGAGGTCCCTAAATTATCAAGATATTACAAGATCAGTCCTTGAAGAATGAAGAAAGTACAAAAGAAGCCCTTGGAACAAGTTTGTAAAAAGGTTGTGCCAAAATTGACAAAAGGGCAAACTTAAAAAACAAAGGAAATGAGTTATTTGCTGATTATTACAAGTTGAAGACTTTTGAGAAGTATGGGGACTAAAATTGCCAGATAACAAAACTCACCACAACCAATCATGTTTCCACCTCATCCCAACCAACCAATCACCAATCACCACATCACCACTCCATCCACGTCTGCTTTCCACCAAGCAAATTAAATAAACCATTTTATATTTCCCACCAAATAGATTTTTAAAATCTAATTTACCCAAAACGGATTAAACCCCCCCCCCCCTAATTACCCAAGAACCCTAATTAACCCCAGGCACAATTAGCTTCATATCAAAGGGGTTATGTTTCATCTTTTCCAGATCCCTAATTACCCTCACCCTCACCAAAACCCACACTCAAAACATGACCCTAGACCAACCCATGTGAGTGTAGGGCCACCCCTGCACCCATCACTTTCCCTCAAACCCCAAAAACCGACAACATATATGGTTGGATGTATTTCCTTGGACCCAAAGCATTATTAAACGGCTATGATCATTCCTTAATAGCTGGAAAACATGTAAAGAAGACAGAGATCACATGAGGACTTTTTTGACCAAGATTTCAGTCAAAAACCAAGGGCATTTAGGGGCTTTTAGTTGCTAGGGTTTTATTGATTCTAGATAGTTCTTTAGACTAGTATAAATATGAGGTGCATGTACCCATATTTTCTTGTTCCAGATTATGATTTCAAAACTTAATGTAATCCCTTTTTTAAGTTATAAAAGTTGGTGTATTTTGTGAAATAGTAATTCCTTTTTGTTATTTAGAAAGTTGGTGTTTAATGTGTGTGAAATCAATCTGAGTTCCATTAACATTGTTCAAACATTTTGTGTTTGAAGTTTTCAGAAAAAGGTTTCTGAAAACTTGATTTTTTTGGGGTGAAATCTTGTTTTAAAGATTTGGGTTTGCAGGTTTGTAAGTCTGTTTGGTGTAAGTGTTTTTCAAAGGAAAAGTTTTTGAGAAAGTTTTGAAAAAGGTTTAAAAGGTTTAAAAAAAAAATCAGATTAGTATTGGTATTGTGTTTGTTCATTGATTCTTAGCAGGTTTTAAGAGCTTGTTGCCCAAGGGTTCTACTCAGGCCCCAGCCTGATTGGAGGTGACATAGCAGTCACTGAGGGACCTGGATGTAGGTCCCTCTTGGTAAAAATCTTGTCCCTTTTTCAGTTTTTTGTTACTTATGTGATTTGGCATGGATTTGATTGATAGTTGTTGAAATGTTATGCTTGATGTTTGTTAATATGAGTTTGATGTTTTTATGCATGATTTAAGTAGTTGTAATCAGATTTGAAAGGTTTGAAATAGATTTGACTTGTTAAAATTTGAATTTCAGATTTAAAAGGGTGTTTGGATAAGGGTTTAACCTAGGGTTAAAGCTATACATCTTTGGTTAAAACCTGTTTAAGTCACTCTTTAGGTTGTGTTAGGTTGTATGTTATGTTGGTTTTCTGTTTGGTGAAGTTTAAAACTAAATTGCATGTTAAAATTTGAGAAAAATAGCAAAAATCAGTAAGCCTCATTTCTGCCAGTTTTTGTTGAAAATTTGTGCATCAAGTTTGATTATCTGTTAGAGATAGGTTCTATTAGGGTTTGAAATAGCTTATATGTGATTTGGTTTGACTTGTGTGCATGTTCTTGGCATTTAAAATCCATTTGAGTGCATAATGAACCAGTAACCATTCATCAGAAACATATAGGGCTAAATCAGAAACTTTTTTGTGCTCATTTGGTTTGATCTTGTGTGATACTTGCTTGTTTTGTGTTTGCTGTTGACTCCCTATACTCAACTGAGTATAGGGGTGCCCTTCTTGTCCAATCAAACATCCACAAAAGCCAAAAACAAGTCCTCTTTTTTCAATTCTTCACAAGTGAAGAAACAACTTTGTGTTCATCAGTTAAATAACAATCTGGGCACGTTTTTTTATTCATAGGGCTTAATTTGGTTTGAATTTGGGTTGGTATTTGTGTTTTAGAGTAATTCAAGTTACTGTGTTTTAGTATTTAAAGTTTAAAAAAAAGAAAAAAAAAGTTTTTCAAAAAGCTCCTTGGCCTGGACTCGAACACGGGACCTCTCGTTAGAGGGCTGTACGTGTTAACCAGTGACCCAAGTGCCTCTCTATGCAAACCTAGCTAACCATTATTCTTTTATTGTCTTTTTAATTGTCCTAAGTTAATTTAAGCCGTAGCTTTATAAGCTCTTTTAAGCTTATTGGAAAAGCTTTTTTGCTTGATTTCATTTTTCTTGTGTTTGTCACTTAGTTTAGGATTTTTTAGCATAAAGTTTTGATTTTTCTCTTTTTTATTTATTTTTTATTAATTTTTATTTAGCCGTTTTTAATTAAATAGTTTAAAAATAGCAAAAGTAGTTTTAAAAATCTGAAAAAATAGTTTTTAGGTTTTTATTTATATTTTTGAGGTTTACAGCCCATAAAGTTTTCAAAAAAATCTTATTTTTGATTTCATAGGATTTTAGGGTTTTTAACCAACTTTAAAATTTAATATAAAATTATTAAATAGGTTTTAGAAACTTTTAATTGCATTTCTGTCTTAGTTATATTATTTAAGATTTTTGGTAATGTTTTAGAATTTTTTAATAAACTTTGAATTTTTTTGAATATTTTATTATTATTTTATTATTAAAAATTGAAAGTTAGTTTTTTCAACTTTTTTTCATTTTTCCTAGATTGTAGACACTTAATTAGGAATTTTGTAACTTTCCAAATATTTTTAGGGCTTTTCAGTTATTTTCTAGAATTAATTTAAGTTTTAATTGATTTTAATAGTTTTTAAGTGTTTAAAAATAGTTTTATTTGGTTTTAAAATTTTAAAAAATACTTTTTAGCTTAATTAGGTCATTTTTGAGGTTTACAAACTTTAAAATCTTGTTTAGGGTTTTTTAATAATTAATTGTGATTTTTAGGGCTTTAATTAGCATTAAAAAGTCATTATCTAATTAATTAAAAGGTTTTAGCAAGTTTGGATTTTTTGTAAACTCTTAGAATTTTATTGTGGATTTTTAGTAATTTTTAGGTTAAAATTTTTATTTTTGCACTATTTACGGTTTTACGTGAACGCCTTTTCGTCTTAGCTCGATCCGTCTTCGTAACCGTCTTTTCTTTCTTATTTCTATTTTATTTTCTTCTTAATATAATCACAAACATTAATCAATTCATCACACAACACACGTGCCTCCTTGGGAAACGAACTTGAACTTTCTTAAGGGTCATTAGTGCTCAGTTTTCCTAAACCGACACTTAACGCTTACCACTACTTCGTGCATCCTTTTCCTAAAGGTGTACAAAAACACTACATCAATTTGGCGCCGCTGCCGGGGAGGCGTGTTGTGTTTTGATTGAACAATTGTTGTGTTTTTTTATATAGCCATAATTAGTATTTGTATTAGTAGCACTCTACTAATACGTATTATCGTTTTTCGGTTTTTGTGTGAATATTATTAATATCGTGTATACGTATGTTGGAAATACGTTTTACGCATTTAGAAAGTCTCGGTCACTCCAACAATGTAGTTATAGGCTCGTAGTTAAGTTTAGTCTCATTTATTAAATAGCCCGACCCATGAGCATGTTCATGGGCCGGAAGCCCAAGTCCATTAAGGACTTGGGGTATTTAAACCTCTTTCCACCATGGAAAGAGGTGTTGGTTGTTTATTTCTTTCATTTCAATATATGAGTTTTCTTTCACTTCTCTCTCTAGAAAAACATCAACCCCCTTGTTTCACAAGATTATCATTGTTCTACAATTGGTATCAAGAGCATGGGATGAGATAAAGGTTTGTTTTTGTGTTGAGTAGTGTCTTCTAAACAATTCGTAGAGTACAAGTTGGTTTTTGCCGAAATCTTCAAAATTTTTTGGTTTGATCGTAGTATTAAGTAGTGTAACATAGGGATTTGTGCTTAAAAGTGTTCTTGGTATCTTGGTTTTCATTAAAACATCAGTTTTCTTGGATCAAAAGTGCAAAAAAGGTTGTGTTCTTCATTCCGAAATTCTAGCAGAAACATCCATCGGAAAGTACAAGTTGTATGTGGGCTTCCATCGCAATAACCTTACCATCGGAAAGGGTTTGGTTCTACATTGCGATCGTTGGATTTTATTACTTATTCCGATCTGGCATTCCGATCGTACTTTGCGATCTGAGATTCCGACGGGTATAAGGAAGCTTTTTAAGTCGTTACTCTGCTTAAATTTTGTCAGCTACTTTGCGATCTGAATCATTCCGATAGCTTTTGCGATCTGAGCATTCCGATAGTCTTTGCGATCTGAGCATTCCGATAGACTTTGCATTGCGATCTAGGCATTCCGATACCATCATCATTGCTACAAGGTTACATTGCGATCTGAAGCATTACGATCTGAGTCATTCCGATAGCACTTTGCGATCTGAATCATTTCGATAGCTTTGCATTACGATCTAGGCATTCCGATAGTAAGACCTTCCGATCTAGGTATTCCGACAGAACGAACATTGCGACAGAACTTGTTTTAGATACTTAGTGGATTTTCTTCTATTTGGCATTTAATTTGGTAATTTGGAAACGTTCAAAAGCAAACACTACAACAAGATAACAATATCTTTTAGTTAACAACACAAAAAACTCATAACCTTATTTCATTGTTCGATCATCTTTGATAATCTTTTTTCAAGGGATCACAAAATGAATTCACATTCATTTATGCCAAATATGACTTCACTCACCGATATATCGATCATTTCGGGTACCGATACTCGCCCGCCTTTGCTCATCAAAGATTTATTTGAATCATGGCAAAGTCGCATGAGAACGTACATCATGGGCAAACAAAGTGGTCGACTTATGCTAGAATCAATTGACAAAGGTCCATTAGATTGGAGAGAGGTTACCGTCAACAATGTGACAAGGCCAAGGCAGTATCATGGGTTAACCGATGCCAACAAACTCATTGCAGATGCCGATGAAAGGGCTGTTCAGACAATTCTTCAAGCCCTTCCACCCGATATCTTCAGAATGGTGAGTGAACATAAAGTGGCCAAGGATCTTTGGGATCGACTTGCGGTTTTGCTACAAGGGACATATCTCACTAAGCAAGAACGAGAATGTCAATTATATGATTTGTTTGATAGATTCCAATACATTCCAGGGGAGACTCTTCATGATTTTTACTGGCGTTTTACCACTCTGATGAATGACATGAATGTCTATAATCTAAGGATTGAACAATTTCAGTTAAACACCATGTTTTTGAACACACTACCCCCTGAATGGAGTCAATATGTGACTGATGTCAAAATGATTCGTGATCTACACAAGTCCAATTTAGATCAACTCTATGCTTTCTTACAACAACATGAGAAGCATGTGATCCAAAACCGAATTTCTCAAGGACCTTATCATGAACCAATGGCATTATTGGCAAACCATCCTACATTGTCATACCACAACTCTCAGCTTGCTTTAGGACACAAATCTTCATATCAACCTGTGTATCAAACACCAAGCTTTCCACAGTACTCGATTCTGCCACCGCCGCCAACATCTTATCACCAACCAGCAACATCATCATCACAAGGAGATTCACACCCATCACCTTATGCTTCACACCAGTATTCACCGTATCAACCTCCCACCAACCTTGCTAGTACCTATCCACAACTCGAGGCTCCTCAACATCATTACTCACATCAAGAAAGTGCTCCAACCAATCAGTTTGTTGCTCAACCAGCATCAGCATTATACTGTGAAGATGACATCCCTGTCCCTGAATTTAGACAAGGAGATAGCCCTACTGAAATCCTCGCTCTGATGTCTGCATATTTAAGTCAAACTTTGAACAAAAGAGGTTACCGAGGTTCAGTAACAACTAACAATCAGTTAAGGAACTCGTCTAACTCTAGACAACAGGCAACAATTCAGGACGGAAGGGTCATGGTGCAACCACTTCAAGGGAGATCAAACTCGTCTACTGCTGGTGCACGTTCATCCAATACTACTGCTACAAGGACTAACAGCACTGGTAAAATGAAGGTGGTTATTTGTTACAACTGCAAAGGGGAAGGGCACATGGCCCGAGAATGCAAGCAGCCTAAGAGGAGAAGGGACGACACATGGTTTAAGGAGAAGATTTATCTGGTGAATGCTCAAGCCCAAGGTCGTGAGCTTGATGAAGAAGAATTGGCATTCCTTGCAGATCCAGGAGTAGCGGAAACTGATCGTCTCACAACAGTCATCACCAACAATGATGCATATCAATGTGATGATTTGGATGCATATGACTCGGATTGTGATGATCTTAACACCGCCAAAGCAGCTCTTATGGCAAATCTTTCACTCTATGGGACTGATACCATTTCTGAGGTACCAAATACTGCTATAGATACTAGCATTGTAC
The DNA here is from genome assembly GCA_025667525.1 of Glebionis coronaria. Taxonomy (NCBI): domain Eukaryota; kingdom Viridiplantae; phylum Streptophyta; class Magnoliopsida; order Asterales; family Asteraceae; genus Glebionis; species Glebionis coronaria. The sequence continues at coordinate 3,344,021 of CM046880.1, forward strand.
CTTATCAAGTTGAGCAAATGTCTGAGTATTCGGAACAGCCTTCGGTGGTTAGTAATTCAATCGATGAGACAAACAATGATAGCAATAACATTGCAAGTCCTCAGATTTTGAGTGAACCACAACCGGGAGCTCCTACGACTATTAATTCGTCTGCTCAACCTGATTTGGTTATGGTCCCTGCATCTTTGCTTAGCCAAATGAATAATGCGGTCCTTGAAACCCTTAATGCTAATCAGACTTTATCTACTGAGCTTGCTTTGCATAAGGACAAGGTTAAAACCTTGGAAATGACTCCTGTGTCCACTACCTTAACCAATCCTGAATTTGATAGGTTTAGGAAAGTTCAAATGGACAATCTGCTTGAAATTGAAAGTTTAAGAGCAAATCTTTCGAATGAGCTTAAAGAAAAAGAGTCAGTCGTTACTAATTTTCAACAACTTCAAACGGATTTTGAAATTCTTGAGTCCAAACAGCTTGAAATGGAAATTAAGACGTCTGAAAGAATAAAAGAAACGGAAATTAAGCTTTTAAAACAATATGCTGCTTCACATCTAGTACACTTGTTTCATGCATCATTTAAAGAGTTCAATCTATCGCGTCTTATAGACTTACCACCTAACCCGGGGTATGCAAAGCAAGCGCTTAACCACAACCCACGACTGTATGATGCAACAAAGTTAGGATTGGTATTAGATCCGATAGTGTTCTCAAGTGATTCCATGACACCATATGATGAAAAGCAGTTAAAATTACTTTCGACATATCCTGAATATGACTACGCTTCAATGAACGCACAAAATGCCACAATAGATCTTAGAATTCGTTTTAATATGAAAAAGAAAACTCTCCAAACATCCACTTTCATGCCGACTAGAGAATGCCTTAGTATAATTCCTACACTTGTCAACTCGGATAAACCAAAGGAAATTCCTAAGAATCTTCCCCCGGTTAGTACGGTAAAGCTCAGCTTGGAAGAGATTGGGCAATACCTTACCGATTTTGACAAGGTCATTTTGGAATGTACGACTTCAACGGCTCAAACCGCTGGAGAATGGGCGTTCGAACACATGAAAACGGTGTTTGAAGACGCGATCGTTCCGTTTGTGGACCATATTAAACAAGGAGTCTATGATCTAGCGTGTAATTTAAGTTTTGAAATTGGTGAAGTTCAAAAAGTTTTCAATAAAATGGATGATGCTTACGAACAACACTTAATTGAAAAGGAAAAGATTTTATCAGAATATGACTGCTTTTTAGAACATATGGTGTCTCTCGAAGTGATGCAAGTTGTTACTGTTAAATATACTCATGAAATTTCATCTACTGTGAATATTTGTGATGATGTGCATGAATCTGTGAATACTGTTGAAAATGTGAATACTGTAGAAAATCATTCTTGTCATGAATCTAACGCTGAATTTTTAAAGCTTCAAGATTCATATAATACACTTTCAAAAAGTTTTAACGAGCTTCAACAACATTCTATATCTCTTGAAATTGAGAATCAATCAAAAAATGAAACTCTTTCAAAACTAAATGATGGTGGAAACTCCGTTGAGACAAGTGACAAGATGATTCAGATGGTTCAGAATTTAGAAGAAGAGATGATGAGACTTAAGAGAGAATTAGTAGAAACAAAAACGGAACTAGAGGCTGCAGAGACTAAGAATCATGTCCTAGAAAATAGAATTAATTCTATACTAGGAGAGCGTGAACAAGTAAGGCAGGGAGACTCACAAATTTCTGGTTCAATAGAAGAACACCTCGCGTTTAATGCGACAGAGCGAAAGTCTTTAATTGACAAACTGAACAAGAAATGTGAGGAAACCTCTGACCTAAAAATTCAGCTCATAGACAAAAACATGGTTTTGGCCGAGTTAAAGGAGACACTTCTTCTCACCCGACAAGAAGTTGTTAATAACTTAGCTACCAACTCTGCACCGTCCTCTAGTGCTCCAACAACCAAGTCAGTAGTGCTTTATAAGAACCCGCTCCATAAGAAAAACCCGGTTACCTACGATGATTATATGAGGAATGCAACTAAGCATGTAGATCTTGTTAGGGATATTTTAGATGAGTTGTATGCGTTAGATCCCTCAAACAGTTACTACTATTCAGCTCATGAATATATTAAGCGTGTTCAATATTGCTTAGCATATTTGCATTACATAGGAAAACCGGGTTCTGCACTACTCACTAATCAACCCATTGCTGTAACTCCATTCAATAAGACCCCAGGAGCAAAACCATCACTGGCACCATCAAGTAAGGCACCTTTAAAATCTGTAACTAATGTTCCCTTGGCTTCTACAGGAGTAACTGTGTCCACTAAGGCTAAAGGATCTCGAGGAAAGAAAGATAGGATCAAGCCTTCCACTAATAGGACTGAGAAGAAGAAAGTAGAAGTGCACCCTAGGAATGTTATTTCAGTTTTAAATAAAAAGAATCATGTAGCTAAGACAAAAGGTCCTCTTTATGAGTGGAAACCTAAGCAAAATGTGAATTCTAATGCGAAATGTTGGAATTGTAATGAATGCATGTTTTCTCAGCATCATGATTTATGCCTTGTTGATCACGTGAATGAAATGCATGCTATTAAGAACAATCTTGAATGGACTCCAACAGGGAAGAAATTTACCCAAGTTGGGTGGCAATGGAAACCCACTGGTAGGACCTTTACTGCAAATGGAACTAAGTGTCCTTTAACTAGGATCACATCCACGGAAGTTAGGTCTAAGCGTCCTTTAAATAGGAACACTAGCACTAAGAAATGGAAAAAGCGCCCTTTAACTAGGTCTGCCCCCACTACTGTGCCTACCAGTGGTAATGTCCCCAGTCAAAAAGTACCTCAGAATACTAGACAACTAGAATCTAAGCCAACCACTAGTAAGAAAATCTGGAAACCTAAAGTTTCGTCTGATAGCAAATCTAAGATAACTGTATCTGTACCTGCTAACTCAGAAGAACAATTAGAATCCGATACATCGTTTGTGTTTGGTAAAATTTTCAGGTCGTCCAAATTATTCTTTGGTATTTGGACTCGGGGTGCTCCAAACATATGACTGGAGACCGCTCGATGCTCAAAAATTTCGTCAGCAAGTTTCTAGGCACGGTAAAATTCGGCAACGACCATATTGCAAAGATTATGGGTTATGGTGAATACTAAATTGGGAATGTCACGATTTCAAGGGTTTACTATGTGGAGGGACTTGGTCACAATCTATTCTCAGTAGGACAATTCTGCGATTCTAACCTTGAAGTGGCCTTTCGACAACATACTTGCTTCATTCGCGATCTTGCAGGAAATGATTTGTTAAAGGGTTCTCGAGGGGATAATCTCTATACTTTGTCTATTCAAAACATGATGGCCGCCTCTCCTGTTTGCTTACTCTCCAAAGCATCTAAGACCAAGTCATGGTTGTGGCATCGTCGGTTATCTCATCTTAACTTTGATGCTATTAACCATTTGGCAAGAAACAAACTTGTTTGTGGTCTTCCAAAACTTAAGTTCGACAAGATCATTTATGTTCCGCGTGTTCATTGGGGAAAAGCACCAAGAAATCTTACAAACCTAAAGCAGAAGACACCAACCAAGAACCACTGTACCTTTTGCACATGGATCTTTGCGGGCCTATGCGTACAGCTAGTGTGAGTGGTAGAAAATACATCCTCGTTATAGTGGATGATTTCTCAAGGTTTACATGGGTAAAGTTTTTAGCATCAAAGGATCAAGCACCAGAGTATATCATTACTTTCTTAAAGATGATCCAAGTACGTCGTAATGCTACTGTTCGCCGCATTCGGACTGATAACGACACTGAGTTCGTTAATCAGACTCTTCGAAATTATTATGAAAAGGTTGGTATCTCCCATGAAACATCTGTGGCTCACACTCCACAACAAAATGGTGTCGTTGAAAGACGTAACCGTACTCTGATGGAAGCTGCTCGAACTATGTTGATTTATGCGAATGCTCCTTTATTCTTATGGGCAGAAGCAGTGGCAACCGCATGTTATACCCAAAACCGCTCCATCATTCGCAAACGTCATGGTAAAACTCCATATGAGCTACTTCATGGACACAAACCCGATATTTCATATCTTCATGTGTTTGGTGCACTTTGCTATCCAAATACAAATAGTGAAAATCTGGGAAAACTTCAACCGAAGGCTGATATTGGAATTTTCATTGGATATTCACCCACAAAGAAAGCTTACCGGATGTATAACCGTCGTCTTGGCAAGATTGTAGAAACTTTGGATGTCGATTTTGATGAGCTGACAGCGATGGATTCTGAGCAACACAGCTCTGAACCCGCATTACACGAGATGGGAACCGGTACAATCAGTTCCGGATTAATTCCCAACCATCCTACTTCTCCATCATTTTTACCACCAACAAGGTCCGAGTGGGATAAATTATTTCAAACTATGTTTGAGGAATTCTTCGATCCACAGAGTAATGATTCTCCAGCAACTGTAGCAGTAGCTCCGATTCCCGTAGTTGTTGCTCAAGATAATGGAAATCTATCCGAGGCATCTACTGTTACTCTTGAACATGATGTCCCATCCCCCACCAATTCTCAAACAACATCTGAATCATCACCCCCACTCGTTCCTAATGATGTTGAAGAGGAACTATATGATCACGATCTGGAATATGCTCACTTACAAGAGCTTCCCTTCTTTGGTTCACATATACCTGATGACCCTACGGGTGCGTCTACCTCAGAGGAAGCTCCTACAATCGTTCACTCCCGACCACCACGGATTGAAACTCACAACACAAAATGGACAAAGGATCACCCAATCCACAATATTATTGGTGACATCGAGCGACCAGTCTTAACACGCCATCAACTCCAAGAACATGCATTATATTGCTATTTTGATGCATTTCTTTCAGACACTGAACCTAAAAACTGGCAACAAGCCATGACCAAATCATCATGGATTGAAGCCATGCAAGAGGAACTTAATGAATTTCAACATCTTGAAGTGTGGGAATTAGTTCCGTTACCCAGCAACGTTGAAATCTTGACACTGTTGTGGGTATACAAGGTTAAGCTCGATGAGTTAGGTAGTGTGCTGAAAAACAAAGCTAGATTGGTCGCTAGAGGTTACAAACAAGCTTTGGGTATCGATTTTGAAGAATCCTTTGCTCTTGTTGCACGATTGGAGGCAATTAGACTATTCCTTGCTTATGCTGCTCACATGAATATGATCGTCTACCAAATGGATGTTAAGACGGCATTTCTTAATGGTGAATTAAGGGAAGATGTCTATGTAAGCCAGCCGAATGGATTCGTCAATTCAGAGTATCCTAATCATGTGTACAAGCTCAAGAAGGCTCTTTACGGGTTGAAACAAGCTCCACGCGCGTGGTATGATCTCTTATCGACGTATCTCATCTCCAAAGGCAAAGTGGACCCCACATTATTCATTCTCAAGGAGGACAACGACATGATACTGGTACAAATTTATGTTGATGATATAATATTTGCTGCTACTAATCAACGTTTGTCTGACCGTTTTGAGAAAGTTATGTCCACACGCTTTAAGATGTCGATGATGGGAAAATTTTCATTTTTCTTAGGGTTGCAAATTTCTCAGAATCCCAGAGGCATCTTTATTAATCAATCCAAATTTGCTCTTGAATCCTTAAAGAAATATCATTTTGAAAACTGTGACCCCGTGGATACTCCAATGGTGGAGAGATCCAAGTTAGATGAAGATAAGGAAGGGATAGCTGTCGATCCTAAACTTTATCGTGGAATGATCGGCACCCTTCTCTATCTGACTGCTAGCAGGCCTGATTTGCAATTTGCTATAGGCATGTGTGCCCGGTATCAGGCTCGGCCTACCGAAAAGCACTTACATGTTGTGAAAAGGATCTTTCGGTATCTAAAAGGAACACTTAATCGTGGTCTGTGGTATCCGAAGGATTCCTCTATTGCATTAATTTCATATGCAGATGCAGATTATGCCGGGTGTCAAGATACCAGACGTAGCACTTCTGGCAGTGTGCAACTCCTTGGAGATAGACTTATCAGTTGGGCATCAAAAAGGCAGAAAAGCGCTGCGATATCAAGTACTGAGGCTGAATACATTGCTATGTCCGGTTGTTGTGCTCAAGTTCTTTGGATGAGGTCACAATTGACTGACTACGGTCTTGGATTCAACAAAATCCCGATGTACTGTGATAACAAAAGTGCAATCGCTCTATGCTGCAACTATGTTCAACACTCTCGAGCAAAGCACATTGACATCCCCGCTACCACTTCATCAAGGAGCAAGTGGAAAATGGAGTGATCGAACTATACTTCGTCAACACTGAGTATCAGCTGGCAGATATATTCACAAAGGCCTTAGATCGAGGACGCATCGAGTTTTTGATCGAAAAGCTAGGCATGAAATCATTTTCACCAGCGACACTTAAGGAGTTGGCAGAAGAGTCTGAAGAATAGTACTGGTAAACTATTCTCGAGTATCCTTTGATCGTGATCTTGTATATTATCGTACATACTTAAACCATCAAAAGCAAAATACAAAAATATAAAACCAAGAAAAAAAACCATAAAAAATATAAAACCAAGAAAAAACCATAAAAAATATAAAATCAAGAAAACCCAAAAATATTTTTCTTTTCAAATCGGGCATGTCTTTTAGTACGGTAATATTTACGGCTTTAGAAATGTCGATTAATATTGACACGACGCCATAAATAGAGTCCGTATAAAAGTTGTACAAGTTTTAAAACATGCCCATTATGGCTTGTAGTTATTTCTGACTGCAACCCGCTTTTCGCATTAAAGTCACGTATTTCTTTTGAAAACGTTGGCTCACAACGGGAATTAAGTTTCTCGGGCAAGGTTTACTTTAAAACCTTGTAAGGGGCCAAGTTTACTTTATAACTTGGTCTAACACAAATTTGTGTATGTATCAGTGCACTTATCTTGTATAAATAAGAGAAATCTTATTTCCACCAGAATCGTTCTATAAACTCACTTAACCGGCAAATGTCCTCATTAATAGTTGTGTCCCTAACATCTTTGACTACTGCTCTTTAAATAGAAAACGGGTCAGGGATTAAGGGGGAGCAAATATTAATTTCTTATGGTAACAAATTTGGTCGTTAAAAAAGGATTGTCAGAAAGTATTAGCTACCCGTCATCTTTAGTTACGCTATGTGTGCCTTGTGTGATTTAAGTATCTCTTGCATAGGTCATTAACATTTTGGCGTCATGAATTTGTGTTTGTGTTTGGGAACGAGTTTATTGTATGTTAAGTTAGCTTGAACTTTAACTTTAACTAACAATTTAAATAGGGGGACCAGTTTTGCACTTTTGCAAAAGTGGTGGGTGCTTGAATCAATTTTGACCAAGTCAAAACCATTACCCCCCCCCCCTCTTCCCGTCTTTACTGAAAAAAAACACACAAACACAATCTTTTCCGCCATTTTCGAGACCTCAAGCTCCATTTTGATACGAGATTCGTAACTTATTTCTTGCTGCTTAAATATCTAGGTAATATATCTTTGGCTTAGTTAATCTCGTTAAAACTGTTTCATCTTCATACATCAACACAAGAACGATAGATCAAATATTCCGATTTAGGGTTTCTTGATTTTTGCCATGAATATGTCTTTCAAGTGGTGGGATTTGTTAAGGATACATATTTACACATTGGTTTTGCTCAGAATCTATTAAAACATTGCCTAAAGTTCCAGATCGAGAAGTCAAAGCTGAGATCGAATCCATGTCATGGATTTCGATGTACATTACGATACATCATTGCGATGCCTGTCATTGCGATGAGTCATTCCGATGACTCATTGCGATGGGCTATTGCGATGAGTCATTGCGATGGCTCATTGCGATGGCTCATTGCGATGTGTCATTGCGATGGCTTATTGCGATGGGTCGTTGCGATGGGTCATTCCGATGGCTCGTTGTGATGGCTCATTGCGATGACCATTACGATGGCTCATTGCGATGGCGTGTTGCGATGGCACATTACGATGTGTCATTGCGATGGCTTCGCACTATGTATTGCGATGGGTAATATTGCGATGACTTATCATTTATTCCGATGAAAATGCACTGATTGCGATGGCCTTAGATATTGCGATAGGATGTTATTTCACTAGGATTCCGATGACTGTTTCATTGCGATGGTATGGTTAGGATTCCGATGGTTTGCTACATTTTGATGAAATTAGGTCTCTTATGATTATGCTATTGCCTTAGGATATACCATGAGTTCGGCCTAGCTTGCGCTAATTCTTCTTTAGGTTCAAGTTCTTTAGGGCCATTTAAACGAAACCAAGTGTTATTGAAACAAGTTAATTTTTATCTCATAAGAATACTTGAATGGTTTCTTATTACAGAAGTTCATCTTATTTAATAAGTTGATTCCTATGTAAACAAAAGAGATACAAATTACTTAGTCAATGTCTTGTGTTTTTTTTTCCAGGCCATGGCAGACAAAGCTTCATCTTTGTTCAAGCCCACTATCTTTTGGGTTGAGGGTAATCCTACAATTCCTGACGTAGTGGTTGAAACTAAATCAAAACCTACTGAAGTTTTGGTTGAAATCAAACCAAGACCTACTGAGGTGTTAGTAGAAATCAAACCTAAACCTACTGAGGTTTTGGTCATGACCTCCAAGAAATCCATATAGTTTAAGAACTAATGCTAGGTCGGTATCTCTTTAGAATAAAAATATCACTGGCAGTTATCCTAAGTGTATTGTTAAATGTAAGGACTTTGTTCATCTGATGTATGTGTGAATGTTGTGGTAATAATTTGTAATGACATTTTTCCCTACGTTTAAACTTGGCATAGACTTAATATATCTACATATGTTGTGTATATCATTTGTGCATATGTCATCAAAGCAGGAAAATGTCAATCACCGAGGAAGAACAACGACTTCGTGATCTCGAACTTGTCTCGCTCAGTAATAGGCTTCCATATGCTGAGAACAACTCTCGATTACAAGATGATTTTGATCCGGTTTTACCAGCCTTCAAAATTGCCACGGATATCCTAGACATTTCACCCATCAGAGACACACTCAGACGTATTGCATCTGTTCCCGAAGTCTACATGCATGAATTCTGGAACACTGCATCTTTCTCAAACAAGACTATCTCTTTCGAACTGAACAAAACACCAAGGGTACTCAACTTGAGCATTTTTCGGAAATTGTTTAAGCTTCCTAGGTTGGCACAAGGAGAAAAATTTGTGGCTAACCCAAAGAATGATGAAGTGCTTCGAGTAATTCGTGCCATGAATTATGAGGGTGACATTAACAACCCATCACAATTTAACACCTCACACATAGGGCAACCCTGGAAAGCAATTATCACCATCATCGTCAAGTGTCTCACTGGTAAAACTAGGGGCACCGATGCAATGAGACCACCACAGGCTCACTTATTTTGGGGATTGTATACTGCATCAAAAGTCGACTATGCACTTCTTCTCTGGCAAGAATTTTGTTATCAGATTACTGGAACAAAGAAGAAATCCGTGCATCTTCCATTCCCGAGATTCACCAAGCTCATTATCCACCATTTTATGAAGAATGACCCAACCATTGACACTCGCGGGAATTTCTTCTATCACACCAAAGATGATGATTATGTGATTCTCTCAATGAATGCAGACACAAATTCCACAAAGTATGCATTACTTCCTGCACTAGTACCAGACACAATGATTAATGATGGAATCAAGGAGAGTGATAAATACCAAGAGATGCTTAATGACATTGACGCACAATTTAAGCGGGCAAATTTACCTGTAAAACCCGTATTTAAAAATCAGAATATTTAAATACGCGGTTTAATATTATTAAACTAGATAAGTATTAATTATTAGACAGAGATATAAACGCAGAAATTAAATACGCAATCCTAGTTTATTTAAATACTATTAAATGTTACAGTTTATGCAGATAATAAAATAACAATATAAATTCAGATATTACGCGAATATTAATTATTCAAGAAGGAAATAATCCACATCAGAATATACCACGAGGATTAATATAAATTGCACGCAGCCTCAGTTCTATTAAAAATATTACGTAGTTATTATTCAGAAAATAATTCAGAAAATCTTATTCAGAATGAGGTACATATTTATTTAAGTAAAATAAATGAATACATGGCGAGATTTTATAAACACGAGAAATATATTTACGTCTCAGAACGGGATTTTAAGTACGAGCTTTACGTAAATAATTAAAACGCGACTTAATAAAACGTACAAGTGTTTTGGGGCTGTTTTAGACAAATGCGAAAAGAAGTGAGACTTGGGCTCAAGGCCCAAGTGTAAGTTTTGCCTTGATCCGTGTATGACAAAAAGAAAAGGGACGGGGGTTGTTTTCTTTTCTATGCAGACACAAAAACACTAACACAGAAACCCTAAAAATCAATACAGCCGCCACTTCTTCTTTTTCTTCTATGTCGCGACCAACACAAAAGAACAGGCTGAAGGGATCGAACATCTTAATCCAGAAGAACAGAGTTTTGTTTCCGTTGTTTAATTCTAAAACCTAACATGAAATTAAGGTAATCATCTTCTTCTTTCTTTTAATTTCGAAACCCAAATGAGTATAACAAGAAAACAGGGGTGTCGGGTTGAGTTGGTTTCAGGAAAACCGAGAGTCGAGGAATCTCGGTGTGTTGCTGCTCGACCCAGCCGAGACCACAGCAGGTCTCGGTGGTGTTCTTTTGCTCAGCCACGAACAAACCCCAACAGGGGTGTCGGGTTTGCTAGTGTAGGAAAAACCGAGACCCTAAGGTCTCGGTGTGTTTTATTTTCGGGGCCAGCCGCGGCCCTCAAGGGGTGCGCTGGTGGTTTCTGTGGTGACTGCAGCGACCAAGAAAGACAACAGGGTGCGTTTGGGTTTACCAGCAATAAGGGGGCGTTTGGGATTACAAAAACAGTGGGGTTTGTACTAGCAGGGGGAACCATATAGCTAGCAGTGGGAACCACTGCAAAAGCAGTGGGAACCACTGCACAGGCAGGGGGAAATGTTAACAGGCAGTGAGAATTATAATTAGCAGGGGGAACTGTACACAAGCAGTGGGAACTTAACACAAACGGTGGGAACCACAAATTATTGAATGGATAAATTATTTTATAAATGAGTTTATAAATAAATTAATTATGTTGTCCAATTTTATTAAACTAATTAATAAAATTTGATTAGTTCTAGCTTTATCATTTTGTTTATCTTATTTAAAAACCTTTTATTTTTAAATAATTTAATTTTAAAGATATTAAATTGGAAATATTTTAAGAAAGGAAACTCTTTATAATAACGAGTTACTATGTATAGTAATACCAGGGTATACATTATACTATAGGTAGAAATACCGAATATATTAAATCAGTAATATTTACGAACTGTCAGAACCTACCAGTTTATATACAATCAGTATTTCAAGAATAATTTTAGTCCAACGAAAACGGTAAGAGCAGTAAATAAATAAACGTCAGTCAACTTACTTCCGTCTATTATTTATGTAGTACTCGTGAAGTCAGATTCGATCCGTCAGCTTTCAGTCTTATTTCAGTACTGGACACGAGGTACGGATTTTCCGTTCTTTCAGTCAGGACTTCCTTTCTTATGCATGATTAGGATTCCCCGTCTGCAGCCAAATGTTTTCCCCAGTATATGTTTAAGCTTATCAGTAATCATGTTAATAATAAAATAAATTGCCTGAGCATTATATACAAGCATGATTAGATTATGTACTAGTTACGGAGGTACCGTAACCACGACATTAGAGGCACCGGTGTCGTGACTCACATGCAGGAGAGTGATATCCTGCATCGTCCCACTCAGCTCAGCTTGGCTATTTTATCAGTATTATTAGTGGGGCGTATGGATGCATCCTAGGCTACAGTTTACAGTTTAGCAGGTGAATGTGGTGTGTGCTCTACATCCTTCACATTGGAGCTGATCCCTACACCCAGCACAGTTATTTAGAGGTCACCCCTCTACAGCATGACGAGGTCACCCCTCCAGTTATTCATGCAACGTTGTTACAACACATGACCTATATAAGCTCTTGGCAATTAAAATACAGTAAATGCATGTTTTCAGATTTAACAGATAACAGTTCAACTTTATTATTTATAAATCAGCCTTTACAGATTATACACAGATTTCCGCTGCAACTTTACTTATCAGTCTTACAGCTTCAGTATTTTATCATCTGTTTCATTTCAGTAATTTCTTATCATGCTTTATATCCGTTCACTGAGCGTTATGCTCAGCCGTAGTTCCTTTCATGTTCTAACGGCAGGTACACCAGGACGCTTTTAGGATTCCAAGAGCACGTGCATTTGAGATGGAAGCTATCCAGACTTCTTATTTTATGCACTTACATTGTTCTGCTTATTTGGACATTGTTTAGTCCTTTCTTTTAGTATTTTATTTTTCATGTTTTGAGCTTAGGTTGGATTACCGATGTTTGATTCCGGTATATCCGTTATGGTCATTTAATGTTTAGTACATTTACCTTATGCTTTGATGACACGCCATAAATACACGTAACGGTCCACTTATCCAAGTGGGGTGTTACAATTATGGTATCAGAGATATAGGTTCGACATGTAGGCTCTAAAACTTGACCTGTGACTAGCGGGTAGTCACCAGGAACTTCCCAGATTTTGGCGTTGTTATCTTTCATGTTTCTCATGCATTAATCAGCAGTTTTCTTCAGTTATCAGTCGGTTTCTTAAAGTTTTTGACTAAGTAAAAGGTTGGTACAGGACTGGCCATACTTAGTCGCATGTGCTTTTTAGCGAATTTTCGTTTTGGTGAGCTGACCATAGGCGCTCACCCTTGCCGTTCAGATTTTGTATTAGTAAACCGACCATAGGCGTTTACCCTTACTTATGACAGATTTATGTTTTCAGTCAAATATCACTTGGTTAACCAGCCATAAACGTTCACCATTTCGCAAGTCGAATTTCATGCTTTTCAGTCAAATGATGTTTTGTGAACCGATCCACAGTTGCTCACCTTTGTCATATCAGGACATTTCATAAATTTTGACAAGTATGGATTGAACTACAGCCATCCATATTTAATCCGAGATTATAAATTTCTATACATGACAGTTCTCAGAAAATTTTGACCAGTATGGATCGAACCAGAATAGCCCATACTTAGTCTAATGTTTTCTTTTTGAATTCCATGGACTGAACCATAGCCGTCCACATCAGTTGATATTTCACCTCAGTTAATTTGATTTTTTATGTTCCTTGTAACAGTCAAATCTTCATACCCTCACGTTGATGTTATCTACATGATGATTCAGTTTCATGATTCCTTACAAGGATTATGTTTTCAACAGAATGATAATGTTTCATGCTAAGATACATAAGGATTACAATGAAATACTATTTCATGATAATTCATGTTCGGGTCTTTATCAATCATGTCTTTATACTGAACATTGATGAAACTCCGTTTAATCATACTTTTAGCCTCTATACAACCAGCATAAAGTCTACTCAGGAATTACCAGGCCATCATGATACTCATTTCAGTTCAGTTTACTATCGTTTAGATCAATTTATTTCTTTGATCATGTCAGACAAGCAACACCAGTGTCGATCATCCCATAAAATTTCCACCAGTGCCATGTATAGTATACCATATGTACCCCATGTACAGTGTCTCAGTTATACTCCGTGTACAGTAATTCATGTGTACCCCATGTATAGTGTCTCAGATATGCTCCATGTGTAGTATTCATTTTGTACTTCATGTACAGTAGTCCAGGTGTACACCAGGTACCCTACTCCATGGATATTGCTAATCGATCCTCAATCATCTCAGGCGTTTCCACTTGTTGATATTCTACCAGGTGCTGAGGCTGCTCGTGAGTTGAAGATTTTACTAGATGCTGCTGCTGATAATACTTTGAAGACCTCACAAATGCTGATGCTGTTGATACGTTGGAGATCTCTCAAGACGCTGGTGTCGTTCATACTATGAAGACTCTGCAGAACAAGGACGAAAACTAAAGTTGAAATTTATGACAAGAATAAATTTCAACCATCAGACACTACCCTTCCATTCCATATTTTTTACCTTCTCAACTAGGTGTCACACATCACTTAGCTAATCTTTCATTCAGAAGAGTGGGAACCGGAACCCAGCCGGCCACTCAGTAGAATAGTTACATGAATCACGGTCATTATAATGACCATCATAAATTGACAAACAAGAAGTAGTGACAACAACCGTGCTTATAATTAATCTGTCAGTAACCATCGGAAGTCCGGCACGGACGTGACCAGAAGTACAGAGGTCAGTAGTCTAACCGGTCCGCCAATCCTAGCAGTTACCAAAATTTATCAGCCTTGTCCAGATTCATCCACTAAAACACATGTCAAGATATCAGTCGAGACATAGGTCTCAGGTGTCATTTCGGAAGACACATATCAGGACACCAGTCATGGTACACGTTATGCGATTCTTTTCTCAGAGTACGAGTCAGAACTCCTAACTCCAGTATGTTTCCAAGCGAGACCCTCAGTAATTCAGGGTACCTTCCAGAAAGGGGTAAACCCGTTCTATTATGCCACGCATGAACCAGGTCATTTGAAAATTTTAGTCACCACCACTAGAGTATATATTCAGGTTAGACACGCAGTATTCATTATGTGAGGTTACAGACGAACACATTCAGTGAGATTCGCCACGTTACTACACGTATTCCTATGTCAGCTTTATGTAAATTAGGTCTTTACCTACCTCCCATCCGAAAGGACCCTACAATATCTCCCATACTTATTAAGGTTTTCCTTTTAGTTAACGACGAGATCCGTCTTACTAAATTCCAAATATATTATTATACTTTCTGCCAGAAAAATCAGTACGAATTATTTCTGCCTTACAAGCACGTGGCTTATCAGTCTATAGCTACGAAGACTTTTTACCTACCAGTTATAAATTCACTTCAGAAATTCCTTAAATTCATGATCAGCAGATTATTCCAGAGTTTCCCAGGTGTAATTTCAGAAAGTTTTCAAGAAATTCCTTCCTAACCACGAGACAGAGTAGAACACCGAGCTTGTCTCAAGGACAGAAACTATTTTCAGAACTCTTTATTCCAGGGCTTCAACTAAGTTAAAAGAGTTGCAGCAACTGCTGCAAAACTTACCGAAACGAGGCTTTATTCGCCCTAGCGCACCACCATGAGGTGTACTGTTTATGTCTATCAGGAAGAAGGTTGGTAACATGAGATCATGTATCGACCACCGACATTTTGACAAAATCATCATTTTAATCGATGTTCATTCCACGAATAGCAGGTTACCTGATCTGCTATGACTTCTTATATATTTTCCAGAATAATTCATGATCATGTCACCATCAGTGGTGAGAAATACATATTATAGTCACTCTAAAATTTGGAATTATACTTCTGAGCTCCCTAATTCTCCAGCTATAGTATGAAATGTATGAATAATTTTTATGACTTCGCAGACAAAATCGTCAGTATGTTCTTTGATAACATTCAAATCTTCTAAATTCTAGAGAGGTACAAGAGAATCATCTTCTCACAGTTGTAAAGGATCTTCGATAGGAGAAAATTTTATATACAACTTTCCAGATATGAATTCCAATTGAACAAAGTGGCATTTCTGAGCCATTCTACCTTAGCAGAAAGAAATCTCAAGCAATGCTACGAAGGTGAAGGCCATCACCTGATGGTCCCGACCGATGCCTGTGAACAAGGTACAAACTTTTCCAAAACTCAATTGACTGCTACCGCAGAAATTACTGACAGTTTCCACCAGAAAATTTTCCATGGCTGTCCAACCAGATTTTCACCAGAAGTTCCCATAATCCCATCGCACATTGATGCAACTATGTTCATAGCTAATGCCTGACATACCTCAGGTTCAAGATAGAACACCGACATGCTATTACTACCAGTAGAAATTCTAGACCGAAAGGAGACAAGACTCCATGGAGATTGTTATCAGTTTACCACAGACTCAGAGAAAGTATGATACTATCTAAGTTATCATCAAACATGTAATCAGCCTGCGCGTTTTCTTTCATCCGAAGGGATCACGCCGTAGCAGAAAATTTTGAAATTCAGCAGTAAATCGTACGAATTCAAGGCTTTCCATCGACCATCAAATCAGACAGAATTCATGTTCACGATCAAGTGTATGTTTACGTCCACTTTAAGTTCATGTTTATTTTCACTTTCACGTTTACGTCTCATTCGCGGTATGACGCCGTTTCAGTTCATTTTTTTTTGTATGCTATCTCATGATTTAAGCTCACGTTAGCGTTCATAACATTGTTCACGTTCCAGTTCGTGTGCCATTTCACGATACACGTTTCTCAGTTTATTACCGTATATGGTTACAGAAAGCTTGAGAAATTAGACTCAAGTTTAGCACAACTATTCCGTAACCAGGCAGACGTTTCACATCTCAGGCCGTAACGTTTGGCATTCATTCCTTAGTCAGCATACGTTCATGATATGTTCTAGAATCACGTTCACAGTATGATTCACGTATTACATTCATGATATATTCCATTCCAAAGCTCCTCATATAATTATGAACCACGTTCACAATTGCTCACTCAGCACGTTCACGATTGTTCACGTAGCTCGTCCCTATATTTCAGCAGCTTTCTCAGAGATATAAATGTTATCTTTTCAGGATAATTGTACGTACCGTTTCATATATACTACATGCTATAGCTTATTCATTCAGGTTCAGAAAATCCATCTTAAGTATGGAACCTGAAAGTATTCAGCATCATCAGTAAAGGGTTATCAGGACCAAGATTTTTTTATTATGCTTAGACCCTTGAAGGAATCGTTTCGAGCGGGAGGCCACTCGAAACAGAGGAGTCCATCCGGACCTCTCATCCCCTTTTCTTCAATAAATCCAGTTAAGTTCTTTCAGTCATGTCACGTTCCATGTTCTCTTCAGCCATGTCACGTTACATGATCATTTCAGCCATGACAGGTTTATACCTATCAGCAGCATTATGTCTTAATTAGAAGACAATTCATCCTTCAGCTAAATTGTCTTTCAGTCTACGTGCTCTTTCAGTTCTTATAACTTCATCAGCTCATTACCTTTAATTCGAGGATGAATTTCTTCTTTTAGAGGGGAAGAATTGTAAAACCGGTATAGTCGTATCTTTAATTCGGGGACGAATTATTGTTTTTAGAGGGGAAGAATTGTAAAACCCGTATTTAAAAATCAGAATATTTAAATACGCGGTTTAATATTATTAAACTAGATAAGTATTAATTATTAGACAGAGATATAAACGCAGAAATTAAATACGCAATCCCAGTTTATTTAAATACTATTAAATGTTACAGTTTATGCAGATAATAAAATAAAAGTATAAATTCAGATATTACGCGAATATTAATTATTCAAGAAGGAAATAACCCACATCAGAATATACCACGAGGATTAATATAAATTGCACGCAGCCTCAGTTCTATTAAAAATATTACGTAGTTATTATTCAGAAAATAATTCAGAAAATCTTATTCAGAATGAGGTACATATTTATTTAAGTAAAATAAATGAATACATGGCGAGATTTTATAAACACGAGAAATATATTTACGTCTCAGAACGGGATTTTAAGTACGAGCTTTACGTAAATAATTAAAACGCGACTTAATAAAACGTACAAGTGTTTTGGGGCTGTTTTAGACAAATGCGAAAAGAAGTGAGACTTGGGCTCAAGGCCCAAGTGTAAGTTTTGCCTTGATCCGTGTATGACAAAAAGAAAAGGGACGGGGGTTGTTTTCTTTTCTATGCAGACACAAAAACACTAACACAGAAACCCTAAAAATCAATACAGCCGCCACTTCTTCTTTTTCTTCTATGTCGCGACCAACACAAAAGAACAGGCTGAAGGGATCGAACATCTTAATCCAGAAGAACAGAGTTTTGTTTCCGTTGTTTAATTCTAAAACCTAACATGAAATTAAGGTAATCATCTTCTTCTTTCTTTTAATTTCGAAACCCAAATGAGTATAACAAGAAAACAGGGGTGTCGGGTTGAGTTGGTTTCAGGAAAACCGAGAGTCGAGGACTCTCGGTGTGTTGCTGCTCGACCCAGCCGAGACCACAGCAGGTCTCGGTGGTGTTCTTTTGCTCAGCCACGAACAAACCCCAACAGGGGTGTCGGGTTTGCTAGTGTAGGAAAAACCGAGACCCTAAGGTCTCGGTGTGTTTTATTTTCGGGACCAGCCGCGACCCTCAAGGGGTGCGCTGGTGGTTTCTGTGGTGACTGCAGCGACCAAGAAAGACAATAGGGTGCGTTTGGGTTTACCAGCAATAAGGGGGCGTTTGGGATTACAAAAACAGTGGGGGTTGTACTAGCAGGGGGAACCATATAGCTAGCAGTGGGAACCACTGCAAAAGCAGTGGGAACCACTGCACAGGCAGGGGGAAATGTTAACAGGCAGTGAGAAATTATAATTAGCAGGGGGAACTGTACACAAGCAGTGGGAACTTAACACAAACGGTGGGAACCACAAATTATTGAATGGATAAATTATTTTATAAATGAGTTTATAAATAAATTAATTATGTTGTCCAATTTTATTAAACTAATTAATAAAATTTGATTAGTTCTAGCTTTATCATTTTGTTTATCTTATTTAAAAACCTTTTATTTTTAAATAATTTAATTTTAAAGATATTAAATTGGAAATATTTTAAGAAAGGAAACTCTTTATAATAACGAGTTACTATGTATAGTAATACCGGGGTATACATTATACTATAATTAGAAATACCGAATATATTAAATCAGTAATATTTACGAACTGTCAGAACCTACCAGTTTATATACAATCAGTATTTCAAGAATAATTTTAGTCCAACGAAAACGGTAAGAGCAGTAAATAAATAAACGTCAGTCAACTTACTTCCGTCTATTATTTATGTAGTACTCGTGAAGTCAGATTCGATCCGTCAGCTTTCAGTCTTATTTCAGTACTGGACACGAGGTACGGATTTTCCGTTCTTTCAGTCAGGACTTCCTTTCTTATGCATGATTAGGATTCCCCGTCTGCAGCCAAATGTTTTCCCTAGTATATGTTTAAGCTTATCAGTAATCATGTTAATAATAAAATAAATTGCCTGAGCATTATATACAAGCATGATTAGATTATGTACTAGTTACGGAGGTACCGTAACCACGACATTAGAGGCACCGGTGTCGTGACTCACATGCAGGAGAGTGATATCCTGCATCGTCCCACTCAGCTCAGCTTGGCCATTTTATCAGTATTATTAGTGGGGCGTATGGATGCATCCTAGGCTACAGTTTACAGTTTAGCAGGTGAATGTGGTGTGTGCTCTACATCCTTCACATTGGAGCTGATCCCTCCACCCAGCACAGTTATTTAGAGGTCACCCCTCTACAGCATGACGAGGTCACCCCTCCAGTTATTCATGCAACGTTGTTACAACACATGACCTATATAAGCTCTTGGCAATTAAAATACAGTAAATGCATGTTTTCAGATTTAACAGATAACAGTTCAGCTTTATTATTTATAAATCAGCCTTTACAGATTATACACAGATTTCCGCTGCAACTTTACTTATCAGTCTTACAGCTTCAGTATTTTATCATCTGTTTCATTTCAGTAATTTCTTATCATGCTTTATATCCGTTCACTGAGCGTTATGCTCAGCCGTAGTTCCTTTCATGTTCTAACGGCAGGTACACCAGGACGCTTTATGTAAATTAGGTCTTTACCTACCTCCCATCCGAAAGGACCCCACAATATCTCCCATACTTATTAAGGTTTTCCTTTTAGTTAACGACGAGATCCGTCTTACTAAATTCCAAATATATTATTATACTTTCTGCCAAAAAAATCAGTACGAATTATTTCTGCCTTACAAGCACGTGGCTTATCAGTCTATAGCTACGAAGACTTTTTACCTACCAGTTATAAATTCACTTCAGAAATTCCTTAAATTCATGATCAGCAGATTATTCCAGAGTTTCCCAGGTGTAATTTCAGAAAGTTTTCAAGAAATTCCTTCCTAACCACGAGACAGAGTAGAACACCGAGCTTGTCTCAAGGACAGAAACTATTTTCAGAACTCTTTATTCCAGGGCTTCAACTAAGTTAAAAGAGTTGCAGCAACTGCTGCAAAACTTACCGAAACGAGGCTTTATTCGCCCTAGCGCACCACCATGAGGTGTACTGTTTATGTCTATGAGGAAGAAGGTTGGTAACATGAGATCATGTATCGACCACCGACATTTTGACAAAATCATCATTTTAATCGATGTTCATTCCACGAATAGCAGGTTACCTGATCTGCTATGACTTCTTATATATTTTCCAGAATAATTCATGATCATGTCACCATCAGTGGTGAGAAGTACATATTATAGTCACTCTAAAATTTGGAATTATACTTCTGGCTCCCTAATTCTCCAGCTATAGTATGAAATGTATGAATAATTTTTATGACTTCGCAGACAAAATCGTCAGTATGTTCTTTGATAACATTCAAATCTTCTAAATTCTAGAGAGGTACAAGAGAATCATCTTCTCACAGTTGTAAAGGATCTTCGATAGGAGAAAATTTTATATACAACTTTCCAGATATGAATTCCAATTGAACAAAGTGGCATTTCTGAGCCATTCTACCTTAGCAGAAAGAAATCTCAAGCAATGCTACGAAGGTGAAGGCCATCACCTGATGGTCCCGACCGATGCCTGTGAACAAGGTACAAACTTTTCCAGAACTCAATTGACTGCTACCGCAGAAATTACTGACAGTTTCCACCAGAAAATTTTCCATGGCTGTCCAACCAGATTTTCACCAGAAGTTCCCATAATCCCATCGCACATTGATGCAACTATGTTCATAGCTAATGCCTGACATACCTCAGGTTCAAGATAGAACACCGACATGCTATTACTACCAGTAGAAATTCTAGACCGAAAGGAGACAAGACTCCATGGAGATTGTTATCAGTTTACCACAGACTCAGAGAAAGTATGATACTATCTAAGTTATCATCAAACATGTAATCAGCCTGCGCGTTTTCTTTCATCCGAAGGGATCACGCCGTAGCAGAAAATTTTGAAATTCAGCAGTAAATCGTACGAATTCAAGGCTTTCCATCGACCATCAAATCAGACAGAATTCATGTTCACGATCAAGTGTATGTTTACGTCCACTTTAAGTTCATGTTTATTTTCACTTTCACGTTTACGTCTCATTCGCGGTATGACGCCGTTTCAGTTCATTTTTTTTTGTATGCTATCTCATGATTTAAGCTCACGTTAGCGTTCATAACATTGTTCACGTTCCAGTTCGTGTGCCATTTCACGATACACGTTTCTCAGTTTATTACCGTATACGGTTACAGAAAGCTTGAGAAATTAGACTCAAGTTTAGCACAACTATTCCGTAACCAGGCAGACGTTTCACATCTCAGGCCGTAACGTTTGGCATTCATTCCTTAGTCAGCATACGTTCATGATATGTTCTAGAATCACGTTCACAGTATGATTCACGTATTACATTCATGATATATTCCATTCCAAAGCTCCTCATATAATTATGAACCACGTTCACAATTGCTCACTCAGCACGTTCACGATTGTTCACGTAGTTCGTCCCTATATTTCAGCAGCTTTCTCAGAGATATAAATGTTATCTTTTCAGGATAATTGTACGTACCGTTTCATATATACTACATGCTATAGCTTATTCATTCAGGTTCAGAAAATCCATCTTAAGTATGGAACCTGAAAGTATTCAGCATCATCAGTAAAGGGTTATCAGGACCAAGATTTTTTTTATTATGCTTAGACCCTTGAAGGAATCGTTTCGAGCGGGAGGCCACTCGAAACAGAGGAGTCCATCCGGACCTCTCATCCCCTTTTCTTCAATAAATCCAGTTAAGTTCTTTCAGTCATGTCACGTTCCATGTTCTCTTCAGCCATGTCACGTTACATGATCATTTCAGCCATGACAGGTTTATACCTATCAGCAGCATTATGTCTTAATTAGAAGACAATTCATCCTTCAGCTAAATTGTCTTTCAGTCTACGTGCTCTTTCAGTTCTTATAACTTCATCAGCTCATTACCTTTAATTCGAGGATGAATTTCTTCTTTTAGAGGGGAAGAATTGTAAAACGGGTATAGTCGTATCTTTAATTCGGGGACGAATTATTGTTTTTAGAGGGGAAGAATTGTAAAACCCGTATTTAAAAATCAGAATATTTAAATACGCGGTTTAATATTATTAAACTAGATAAGTATTAATTATTAGACAGAGATATAAACGCAGAAATTAAATACGCAATCCCAGTTTATTTAAATACTATTAAATGTTACAGTTTATGCAGATAATAAAATAAAAGTATAAATTCAGATATTACGCGAATATTAATTATTCAAGAAGGAAATAACCCACATCAGAATATACCACGAGGATTAATATAAATTGCACGTAGCCTCAGTTCTATTAAAAATATTACGTAGTTATTATTCAGAAAATAATTCAGAAAATCTTATTCAGAATGAGGTACATATTTATTTAAGTAAAATAAATGAATACATGGCGAGATTTTATAAACACGAGAAATATATTTACGTCTCAGAACGGGATTTTAAGTACGAGCTTTACGTAAATAATTAAAACGCGACTTAATAAAACGTACAAGTGTTTTGGGGCTGTTTTAGACAAATGCGAAAAGAAGTGAGACTTGGGCTCAAGGCCCAAGTGTAAGTTTTGCCTTGATCCGTGTATGACAAAAAGAAAAGGGACGGGGGTTGTTTTCTTTTCTATGCAGACACAAAAACACTAACACAGAAACCCTAAAAATCAATACAGCCGCCACTTCTTCTTTTTCTTCTATGTCGCGACCAACACAAAAGAACAGGCTGAAGGGATCGAACATCTTAATCCAGAAGAACAGAGTTTTGTTTCCGTTGTTTAATTCTAAAACCTAACATGAAATTAAGGTAATCATCTTCTTCTTTCTTTTAATTTCGAAACCCAAATGAGTATAACAAGAAAACAGGGGTGTCGGGTTGAGTTGGTTTCAGGAAAACCGAGAGTCGAGGACTCTCGGTGTGTTGCTGCTCGACCCAGCCGAGACCACAGCAGGTCTCGGTGGTGTTCTTTTGCTCAGCCACGAACAAACCCCAACAGGGGTGTCGGGTTTGCTAGTGTAGGAAAAACCGAGACCCTAAGGTCTCGGTGTGTTTTATTTTCGGGACCAGCCGCGACCCTCAAGGGGTGCGCTGGTGGTTTCTGTGGTGACTGCAGCGACCAAGAAAGACAACAGGGTGCGTTTGGGTTTACCAGCAATAAGGGGGCGTTTGGGATTACAAAAACAGTGGGGGTTGTACTAGCAGGGGGAACCATATAGCTAGCAGTGGGAACCACTGCAAAAGCAGTGGGAACCACTGCACAGGCAGGGGGAAATGTTAACAGGCAGTGAGAAATTATAATTAGCAGGGGGAACTGTACACAAGCAGTGGGAACTTAACACAAACGGTGGGAACCACAAATTATTGAATGGATAAATTATTTTATAAATGAGTTTATAAATAAATTAATTATGTTGTCCAATTTTATTAAACTAATTAATAAAATTTGATTAGTTCTAGCTTTATCATTTTGTTTATCTTATTTAAAAACCTTTTATTTTTAAATAATTTAATTTTAAAGATATTAAATTGGAAATATTTTAAGAAAGGAAACTCTTTATAATAACGAGTTACTATGTATAGTAATACCGGGGTATACATTATACTATAATTAGAAATACCGAATATATTAAATCAGTAATATTTACGAACTGTCAGAACCTACCAGTTTATATACAATCAGTATTTCAAGAATAATTTTAGTCCAACGAAAACGGTAAGAGCAGTAAATAAATAAACGTCAGTCAACTTACTTCCGTCTATTATTTATGTAGTACTCGTGAAGTCAGATTCGATCCGTCAGCTTTCAGTCTTATTTCAGTACTGGACACGAGGTACGGATTTTCCGTTCTTTCAGTCAGGACTTCCTTTCTTATGCATGATTAGGATTCCCCGTCTGCAGCCAAATGTTTTCCCTAGTATATGTTTAAGCTTATCAGTAATCATGTTAATAATAAAATAAATTGCCTGAGCATTATATACAAGCATGATTAGATTATGTACTAGTTACGGAGGTACCGTAACCACGACATTAGAGGCACCGGTGTCGTGACTCACATGCAGGAGAGTGATATCCTGCATCGTCCCACTCAGCTCAGCTTGGCCATTTTATCAGTATTATTAGTGGGGCGTATGGATGCATCCTAGGCTACAGTTTACAGTTTAGCAGGTGAATGTGGTGTGTGCTCTACATCCTTCACATTGGAGCTGATCCCTCCACCCAGCACAGTTATTTAGAGGTCACCCCTCTACAGCATGACGAGGTCACCCCTCCAGTTATTCATGCAACGTTGTTACAACACATGACCTATATAAGCTCTTGGCAATTAAAATACAGTAAATGCATGTTTTCAGATTTAACAGATAACAGTTCAGCTTTATTATTTATAAATCAGCCTTTACAGATTATACACAGATTTCCGCTGCAACTTTACTTATCAGTCTTACAGCTTCAGTATTTTATCATCTGTTTCATTTCAGTAATTTCTTATCATGCTTTATATCCGTTCACTGAGCGTTATGCTCAGCCGTAGTTCCTTTCATGTTCTAACGGCAGGTACACCAGGACGCTTTTAGGATTCTAAGAGCACGTGCATTTGAGATGGAAGCTATCCAGACTTCTTATTTTATGCACTTACATTGTTCTGCTTATTTGGACATTGTTTAGTCCTTTCTTTTAGTATTTTATTTTTCATGTTTTGAGCTTAGGTTGGATTACCGATGTTTGATTCCGGTATATCCGTTATGGTCATTTAATGTTTAGTACATTTACCTTATGCTTTGATGACACGCCATAAATACACGTAACGGCCCACTTATCCAAGTGGGGTGTTACATTACCACCCTCAGAGAAGCAAAAAGGTAAACGCAAGAAACGAGTTTCACAGCGTCAAACAGCTGCTCCTAAAGATAAACGCTCAGGAAAAATGCAAATTGTTGATGAAGATGATGAAGATGAGCTGATCCACACTGAAGAAGAACAGGAAGAAGTACCACTCCGCAGGCCTAAGAAAGCAAAGAAAGCTAAAGGCAAAGAGGCAAGTGTTGCTCCAAATGATCCTGCTCAACAACAACTTTCTGAAGCCAAAAGACTTCGTATTATTCTTCAACAAAGCCGACAGGAAGCCTTTGGCGGATCAGGCTCAAGGGTATTTGAAGACTTAGAAGATTTTGGTAATCCTGATGGTGATACGGAATTTTTCGACAAAGAAGATACTTATGAAGACGAGTATGAAGATGCTGCTACCTTTCAACTTGAAAGTCGGGAACAAAGTGAAGAACGTGAGAGCAGTGCTGACACTGATACAAGTATGATGTATCGAGATGCAAATATCACCACATCTTTGCCTGAACCGACTCACATGGTACTAATTGAAGATGCTCATGCAACTTTCATACCAGACACACAACTTCAAAGTAAGTCTACTTCAAATTCTTATGATGTTTTGAAATATCTCAATTTAGAAGGGGAGGGTGTTGAGGTCACCAACACTGATCCGCCAACAAATGAACAAATGGTGGATGTTCCTATAACCACTATTACATCGACCACCACTTCCCTACTATCAACCCCAGTCATCAGTGAGGTCCCAACCACCACCATCACACCCGCAATTGTTGAACAACCAGTATCAACCACCACCATTACCACGGAATCCACACCGTCATCCACACCTGAACAACCTGTATCAACCATCGTCCTAACCACTGTATCTACATCAACACCTATCCCAGTACAACCAGTATCATCCACGACCACCTTAACGGTTTCGGTTATACCTCCACCAACAGAACCACAAGTATCATCCACATCAAATCCTTTTCTCACAGTCAATGATCCGTTGATTCTGTCTCTTCAACAAAAACTAGAGGCTCAAGCTACACAAATAGCTACGTTGACTGAAAGGTTTGCTACTCCCCCAAGGAACCGCATCCTGATGAGCCTACTCTTTAAAAACTAACAGACAAAGTGTCAAAGCTCAAAGAACAACATAAATCATTTCGTAAAGAGAAGAAAACTCGGGATAAAGAAAATGCTGCTTTTCTCGGGTCAATTGACGAGCAGATGACCGCGATCATTCAACGCGAATTCAAGTCTTATGTTGATCAACAACTACCACATCTTGTCGGTAATGGTTTATCTACTCTTCAATTGATGACATTGCTACAGACACGTCTGCTAGATTTGGGAGCTCATAAATCAAAATACAAACGCAAAGTTCTGCAATATCTCAACAAAGCAATTGATGAAGAGAATTCTGCAGACACTACCGACTCTGAGTCTGATGATGAGAATGAGCTAGAAGAGGAAGATGACGAAGAACACGGTGAAAAGGATGATGGTAATGAGGATAAGGATAAGGAAGGAGATGAGGAGGAAGAAGAGGATGAACAAGGAAAGGATAAGAATGTAGATGAAGATGAGGACGAGGATGAGGATACATATGATGATCAGGATGACGATGACGATAATAACAAAGGTAATGAAGTCAACAAGGGTGATAAGAATGACGACACCCGTACAAATGCTGCAGAGACAAACAAGGATGATAATGAGATGGCCAACGAGAAAGGTCTAGAGGAAACTGCAGAAAAGGTTGCTGACACTACTGAAAAGCCAATGGAGACAACAGTATCAGAAACCCAGCAGGTTGCTTCAGGTATATCTACTGCACCTGAATTCACTACTGATTCTCACATTGAATCTGTAGAATACATGCAAGCAGAAGAACCGACAGAAACAATGCTTGAAGAAGAACCTCACGATGATATACCGGTGACGCAAACTCAACCTTCAACATCATCTACAGTTCAGCATGACGATGACATGGAAGTTGAAGATTTAAATGTTCCAGAACCGACATTTGCTGAATCCCTTATCATTGATGATACTGTACAAGAGCAACTTTGGCTAACAAACGCAGCACCACATCATCCATTTGACACTGCAACTGAAATGGAGATGACTCAATTCCTCAACAACCCTATCGACTTCTTGGCCTTTCAAAGGTATTCTCATGGGAAACCGACGATGACCCCGGATCTGATTAAAATGGCAGCTACAAATGTGGACTTCTTTGACACACTAAAGATCAGCCATAATGAAGCTGAATATCACCTGAATGAGCTTACAAAAGCAATGAGAGCGACAACTACAGGAATTCAAACTCCCGTGTTACGACCTCTTACACCAACGGTCATCACCGGTTCTGCTACTATCCCATTAAAATATTTTGTCTCACACGATCTTGAATACCTTGAAAATGGAGCAAAGAAATATGCCACGTCATTAACAATGCTCAAGGCTGTCAATTTGGAGAATGTTCCATAGATAGAGGATAAAGTGCCTGAGTCAATATGGAGAAAGAAGCCGCTCAAGTTTTATGATACCTATGCTTCACTTGGCATATCTCACTGGGACAAGAAGAAGAAGCTAGCCTATAATCACTTCCATCGTCCCAAGAGAGGTGCGTCTATTGTGTCATCTCACAGAATCAAAAGCATCCTAGGAGCAACCACTCAGACTGTTTTCGGTTATGATTACTTAAATGTAATCTTGTTAAAACGTACCGATGAGAAAGAATACCGCTTTGACGAAAGTAATCTCCAGTACCTTCAACTTGAAGACATAGAAGATCTTTTGTTGCTCTTGGCTCAAGAAAAAGTTGACCATCTATCACCTGAAATTGTCATAGCCTTGAGTTCAAACTTTCGTCAATATGCCAGGAAAATAGTCATTCAAAACCGGGTGGAAGACTTTCAACTTGGAGTAGAAAGCTATCAAAGGAAGCTAAACCTGGACCGTCCCCATACGACTCCACTCAGCAACTTCCATAAGAACAAGAAGGTTTACATGGGGACTACCAAGCCGGAAGCAGGAATTTTTTATCCGAATGAGACTGGAGTCATGCAATATATGCGATTCTCAGAACTGCACAAATTCAGTGATGGAACGCTAAAGAATGTTCGAGATGATCTATCGGTTCTCAATTCCAACTTACCTCTTCCGGCAGTCATATACACCTGGACAACCCAGTGCAGAAAGGGGTCTTCGTACGCAATCAGGAAGATTGAGGAAGTTCTAAGGAAGCGCCGGTTGCTACGAAGTATAGAACGATTCGTCGGTGGACGACCATATGGAGCTCAGCATCGGTTCACGGAACGAACCAATTAATTTTGGTTCGTCTCATTACAGGTCAACTCCATATGTTTATTATTGTGAATATGTTATTTTTTACGTTATCAGCTTTTGTGGCTTGTTGTAGTGTAAAAGTATGATATTTTTTCAAGAATTTCTCTCGAGATTCTAAATCTTTCAAACAAATCATACTCAAGCACTACAACTTACCCTCATTAATTTGAGGGGGAGCATTAATATGTTCTTTGGCCAAAATCTAATTTCATTTTATTACCCAAAGACTGGTTAATCCATTAATATCCAAAATATTGATGGTTAACATTTTGGAAAGGGGAGAAAATGGGATTAAGGAGACTTAATGATATTTGGCTAAAACAATGAAAAAGACTTAAAAGATAAACCAACTTAACATGTGTAATGCACAAGTTAAGGGGGAGCGTTTTTGATGATCAAAACACTTAAGGCACAAAATCTTTGATTTTAATATCACAAGTGCTTCAAGTGATTTTCAAGGATTTTTCATGGTGACTATATCAACCCAAAACACACTTAACTCACGACGAATGTGGTGACAAAAGGGTGGTAGGTATAGGTATTAGTCCAATGATTCATCAGAACCGATGCAATCTTCCCAAGGACAACTCCCTAGATAGAACTAGAAGTCCTAGGAAAGATGGAGAATGAATGTGAACGTAGCTGAATGCAGACCAAGTACTTAAGCTAGCACTGGAACAATCACAACAAGGTGCTAGTTATGATGTATTGGTAAGCATTGAAAGGGTTGAAGAATGAAAAAGAATTGTAAAGATAAAGGGTGTAAAGAAAGAAGCCCTCCTTACAACTTTAGGCAGAAACCGGGTCAATGCATATGCTATTGAGATCATTAGTTAATGATTCTCGATATTAAAGAAAGCCATCATGGACCCAGTGATGCAATGCACAACCCTCCCCAGCTAACTCAAATATCTCTCAAAAGGTATTTGTTTTAATCACACGGAGTTCAACACGTTATCTATTGGTTTATTCACTCCGAATAGACTGATATTGAAAAGGTGACACTCCTCTCCAGCCATCGATCACTAAATCAAAACGCACTATCGAGTCTAGAGCCAAGAGATCATCAAAAGTCTCATTAGGACACTTTCCATTCATTCCTTGCTTCTTCACACACTGTGAAAAGTAAGAGATCTTTTATGAGTCCTACGCAGTATTCTTGCAATATTGCCAGAACATCCGAGTGATACGCAAGTATTACAGTGAAGATGGAAATCCTGCTTGAGCCAACATCAAACAAGCTCATGGTAGGTGACACGTGCGGTTCTTTACGAACTAATCTTGTGACAACTGGAAAGAAACAGTAGTTTAATTCTTAATTGAACTTAAACTCGTTCCAGGCCTCTACGCATTATCGTATGATCTTGCCAGAACACTCAGAGTGACACTCTTTAGTGTTCACAGTGACGAGTGGAAATCCTTCTAGTGTTAACATCAAACAGCACTTGGTAGGTAACAAGCAAGATTCAACTTGAATCAAGTTTGTGACAACTGGAAAGCAACGATGGTGAATATCTTAATAGAAATTCACTTGTTCCAGGTTTCATGAATTGACGGCTTCAATCATAAGGATTTTTAATCCAAATGATTCACTCTTTATGTTCGCAGTCAGCTTTGGACGGTCGAATAAAGAGAACGGGTTTACCCGCGAAATCCTGTCAGGAAGTTACTTAATTGAAACTATCCGTCACGGGTACGATATCTAATATCGTCCAACGGTCTTCACCGACCGGAGGTAAAATGCTACCGAATTAGAATAAAATGTCAAAGCCATTTTATTCGTGTCGTTGTTGTGTACCTGTTAAAGACGGTGGCGTTGCTGTGTACCTGTTGAAGACGGTGGCGTTGCTGTGTACTAGTTGAAGACGGTGGCGTTGCGGTGTACCTGTTGAAGACGTCCTCACATGCTTATTCCTTTAGCATCAAATACTCCTGAAAATTCAAGAAAGTATGACCTAAAAGTCTTCCGCTGTATCGACTCTGAAACTTTCAAGAATTCAACAAAGGATAAGTGTGTGGGACATGAAGTCACAACCCCACAAGAAAAATAAAGGCTGCACGTGAAAGGCCAAAAGAACATGTTCCAAGCAAAAAGGCTGATATCATTTAACACATATTCACAAAAGAAAAGAAAAAGAAAGAAAAGAAGACTACGAGCTCAAGAACAAGATCTAACATGCTAGATTAGGACTTTGTAAATTTGGAGTGACCTCCCTATGGGGGAGATTGTTGGAAATACGTTTTACGCATTTAGAAAGTCTCGGTCACTCCAACAATGTAGTTATAGGCTCGTAGTTAAGTTTAGTCTCATTTATTAAATAGCCCGACCCATGAGCATGTTCATGGGCCGGAAGCCCAAGTTCATTAAGGACTTGGGGTATTTAAACCTCTTTCCACCATGGAAAGAGGTGTTGGTTGTTTATTTCTTTCATTTCAATATATGAGTTTTCTTTCACTTCTCTCTCTAACTTTCTCTCTCTAGAAAAACATCAACCCCCTTGTTTCACAAGATTATCATTGTTCTACAACGTAGAACAATAAATTCACAAGTACTCCAAATACGTGAGAAATCACAACCTTGACTTGGGAGGTCATTACCCAATCATTGTATTCGAATCTCAAACCAAAGAAAAAAGGCAAAAATAGATAAATACTTTCGTGAAGCTCGATTTTGAAAAATACAAACTATAAGGTGGGTATAAGGCGGTTGTATTTCACGACCTAAAGGAAAAAGGCTCTTAAGTGCTTCGCGCCGCCTCGTTTCCTCCGCTTGCTTGTGCGTATTTGATTTTGAGAGCTAGTCGAGGGTTTTGCCGCCCAAAGTATTATTACATATCATATATATTTTCTTGGTTTTCATTGATTAAACCCTCTTGAACGATTTGGTGTTCCACCATCGTTCTAAAGTCATCGAAGACGTTCACTTCACGTGATCGTTTTCATTCCTTGAGGCTTCTTTAATCGAGAGATTTGATTAAGAAGGAGATTTGTAGATTTTTGTCTACTTAATACATTCACCAATTTCCAAAAAAAGTT
This sequence comes from Glebionis coronaria, assembly GCA_025667525.1. NCBI lineage: Eukaryota > Viridiplantae > Streptophyta > Magnoliopsida > Asterales > Asteraceae > Glebionis > Glebionis coronaria. The sequence continues at coordinate 3,375,498 of CM046880.1, forward strand.
AATACCATCAAAACCACAAAAAAATTGAAAAATACAAAACACCAAAAAGAATCTTCTTTGCTCGTCTCCTCGTTGTACATGACGTTTATGCTAACTCGTAATCAAGCAAAACGTGCACGTAGACGAAAAAACAAAACTCCCACTCCAACTCATTCTAGTGAGGAGTCTCCTATTGACGAACCCATTGTACGAGAAGCACCAACCATGGCGAATCGAACTATGATGGAGTTACTTCAAGCACCCACCGAGGGTTATGGAGAAGCTATTGTGATTCCCGCTATCCTTGCTGAGAATTTTGAGGTGAAAACGGGTTTGTTGTCGATGATCCAAAACAACAAATTCCGTGGTGATGAGAAGGACAATCCCCACAACCATATCCGCCAATTCAATCGTCTTACCGCCACTTGCAAATTTAAGGATGTCTCGAATGACTCGATTAAGATGATGCTTTTTCCGTATTCCTTAGCGGGGCCCGCTAAAATTTGGTTAGAGAAAGAGCCACCCAATTCTATATTGACGTGGAAGGATCTCGTTTCGAAATTCGTGAACCAAATTTTTCCGCCCTCTAAGACTACGCATTTGAAAAATGAGATTTCTAAATTTTCGCAAGAATCAAATGAAAGTTTTCCAACGGCTTGGAATAGGTTTAAGGAGATGTTACATGAATGTCCTCATCACGGTTTTTCCGACTTGCACCAAATTGACACGTTTTACAATGGAATTAATGATCATGAAAGAGATTATTTAAATGCCGCCGCGGGTGGTAATTTTTTGTGTAAAACGGTTGAAGAAGCTTTGGTCATAATTGAGAATAGGTCTAAGGTTTATAGCCCTCGTAACACACCGAGTGTTGCCAAATTGGGCTCGTCATCGTCTCGTAGCATTAATGCTTTACATGATGAGGCAAATGAAGAAAATCGGTTTTTTGATAGATTTGCTAACCTTATGACTCATTGGAAAAATCAAGAAGCTTTAAATTCCGCTTCGGTTAAAGCGGTTTCTAAGAGTTGTTTGTCGTGTGGTGGAGCTCATGATCTTTCCGAGTGCATTACCGCGGATGGTAACACTTCGAGTGCTTATGTAGCCACGGGAACTTATAACCAAAACGGTCAAGGTTCCCGCCAAAATCAAGCTCCACCAAATCAAAATGCTAATAATTATCGAAACAACAACCAAGGTGGTAATTATCAAGGAAATCAAAGGAATTATAACAAGGGTAATTATCAAAGTGGAAATGGGCAAATTTCAAATCAAAACCAAAACCGTGATTTTCAAACTACGACACAAGGTTTTCAAAATGATCACACCAAAAATCTTCAAGGAGAGTTTTTGAATTATGCTAAGGCAAACGATGCTAAGTTTGACAATATGCAACGTGAAATGGTTAGCTTAAGATCCGAGTTGAAAAACGAGCTTAAAAACGAACTTGCTAATGAACTTAAAACTCATGCTAATAAAATGGAAGGAAATGTCCAACGACTCCAACAAAACCAACAAAAAATGGAGCAAGGTCAACATGAGATTAAGCAAGAGTTGTTAAAAGCGGATGCTAGGCAATCTAAGTTTGAAGACCGAAGGGGAAAATGTTTGAAGCTATCATGTGTAAACCCTCTTCTTCGGGTGGTCTTCCTAGTGATACCATCGTGAACCCGAAAGGAGAATTGAATGTTATTACTACTCGTAGTGGTAAAACTTTCAAAGAACCTATTTCTCGTCCAAGTACTTCTATGGAGAAGGAAAAAGAGAAAGAACCCGAGGTGGTGGTTGAAAAGGAGCAAATTCCAAGCCCACAAAGTACCGCTCAAACCACACCTACGGTTGAACCTACACCAATAGTGGAACCCGAGATTCCAAGGCCGATGCCTATGCCTATGCCCCAACCCACACCACCCTTACCTTACCCTTCAAGACGAGACAAGGAAAAGGCACAAGAACGAAATAATTATTAGTTTGAACTCTTTATGAAAATGTTTCGTGACATGCATTTCAATATAATTTTTGCCGACGCCTTAGTCATGATGCCTCGATTTGCCGCGAACTTCAAAAGTATGTTGAATAACAAAGAGAAATTGCAAAAATCGTCTAGTTGTTCATCGGTTTTTCTAAGCCGCATACCTCAAAAAGTCGGTGATCCCGGCAAGTTTTTAATCCCATGTGCTATACAAGACATGGAAGAATGTGATAGGTGTGTAAACACCCATCTTTTCTACCACTTAATTACAATAATAACCGGACCAAAACGTGTATTTTATGTCTTTTATGTCGGAATTATGCGTGGTTTGTGTTTTTGTTGTGATTTAGGATGAAAAGGTGAAAAGTGGAGAAAACACGGACATTCACGGGCATTTACGGACTTTTATTGAAGAAAAGGATGAAAGACGAAGTCAAGAAGTCAAGAGTGCAAAAAGAACGGAAGTCCACGACCAATTCTGAAGATTTATCGAAGAAAAAGTCAAAAGACGGAAGTTTATCAAAAGCCAAAGAATTCAAGTCTATTTTATTGAAGAAATTAAAGACGAGTTCAAAGAAATCCCGAAGCCAAAAGTCCCTTAAGTCCAAGTTTAAAGAAGAATAGAAGAAAAGGACTAATGGTGTAATTAATGAAGAATTAAGAAGAAAGGGGCTTAATCTTGCAATTAACAAGAAATGAAGGAGGGGAGGAAGCTTCCTAATCCTCCCTATAAATAGTCATTAGATGTAAACATTTCATTTTGTTGGCTAAGTGTGACAATTAGCTCTTCCACCATTTAAATACCTTGTCATTTACTATTCTTGTCAAATTTAAATACCTTGTCTTGCACCTTAAATTCATTTAATTTCAAGTAAGTTTTCATTTAATTATTGTCAATCTTTACTTTATCTTGTCAATCTCTTATCTACCTTTCTTAATCTTTGATTTATGTGTTCATGTTTATGTTCATGTTTATGCTTTTATTTTGATCCAAGTGGTTGTTGATTATTGTTGTTAAAGTTGTTTGATTTCGTGTTTTTAATTGTTTGTTGATGTTACTGTTGATTCGTTACTATTTTTATTGAATTGTTTGTTTTTGATTTTGGTTAGTTTTTGTTTAGATCTGCTGTTACTGTATCTCCTTGTTCTTCGGGAGTGTTTGCTTTGTTTCTGATCTTTCCAGGAAAAGTTCCGAACCAAGAAGGAGGGAAAGTGCTCATTCGGAACTTCCAAAGTTCCGAATCAAGGTTTCATCCGGAAGATTTTTGGGTCAGCAAAACTTCCGAGTCAAGCTATTCATCCGGAACATTCAAAGTTCCGGACGAAGGAAAACTTCCGACTCAAGAACCATTCATTCGGAACTTCCAAAGTTCCGAATCAGAAAAGCTTCATTCGGAACTTAAAAGTTCCGGATCAAGCACTGTTCATTCGGAACTCAAAAGTTCCGGATCAGTGGATATTCGTTCGGAAGTTTCCAAAGTTCCGAACCAAGAGTTGTTCATTCGGAACTTAAAAGTTCCGAATAAACTTCCGGATCAAGGGGCAACTTCCGACTCAAGAGGTGTTCATTCGGAAGTTCTAAACTTCCGAATCAAGGGGCTTCATTCGGAAACTTCCGAATCAAGGGTGACCAAATAGTTCCGAATCAAGGCAAAAAATTTAGAGTTCCGAATCAGTAAAGTTCCGAACGAAGGATTGTTTTGGATAAGTGACATATTCAGATCAATTAGTTCCGGATCAAGGATTTTGGTAATATTCCAAGCGAAGAAGAATCTTTTCAACCGAAGTTGACATTCCGGACGAGTGATTGTTCCAAACGAAGGTTTATTCCGAATGAGCTGTATTCAGGTTCTTATTAGCTTTTGTCTTTGATTTTCATTTTCAAGCTTTATTTTTCCCGCCTTTCTTTTTATTGCACTTTAAATTTATGTGCCTTAGCTTAATTTTAGTTTTTGCCTTAGTTTAAGTTTTAGTTGCGTTTAAGTTTGCCTTAGATAGATTTAAGCTTACGTCATTTACTTTAGTGCCCTTTAATTTCAGTCACGCTTTTAAATACATGCACCTTTATTTTAATTAGACTTAGATTTATTTTAAGAGCACCTTTACTTTTAAGTCTTTGCACCTTTTATTTTAAACACTACAACGACACATCTTTGTTCCACCAAAAACAATAGAGTCACATAGAGAGCCTAGATCAATTCGATTAGACCAACACAACGAACTTATCTTTTTAACTAGGTAAAAACCTAGTTATCAAATGGCGCCGCTGCCTGCTCTTTTCGTTAAGATTGACAGTTTTCTGTGAGAGACACGTTGCTTTTTGGGATCCGCTCACTTGTGAACGTTATTTTTCTTGCCTAAAAAATTCAAAAATCATAAAAATTAAAAATTGATAAAAACAACCATAAAAATTAAAAATCTCAAAAATCCAAAAAGATTTTATCTTTATTGTGTATATATATTGTATTTGTGTTTGGTTTTGTTTTCTTTTGCATTTTCAGGTGTATGCGTACTAGATCTTCTAATTATCAAGAGCCCGAGCCTCAAGAAGATTTAGATATGGCAGGTGTTAACAACAACATCATTCCACCAAACCTCAATAATAATAATAACAACAATGCTCTTCCACAGCCCGATCTTCGGACCATGGAGGAACTTTGTCAACCAACCATGTTTGGACGAGGAGGACCGATTGCGCCGATGCAAATCAACGCTCCTGAGTTTTCGTTGAAGCACCACATGATTCAGCAAGTGCAAACAAACCCTTTTAGAGGATTGCCTGATGATGATGCCAACAAACACCTCGACAAGTTCATTACAATCACCCAAAGTATGAAGTTGCCTGGTGCCACAATGGATGTACTTCGCCTACAACTCTTCCCACATACTCTATCGCATCATGCCGAGAAATGGTTTGATCGTCTCCCGAAGAATTATATTCACACTTGGGATGACATGACTCAACGCTTTCTATCACGCTACTTTCCACCATCCATGGTCACAAGCCTTCGCAATCAGATCAGCGGTTTCATGCAAGACCCTGATGAATCTCTTTTTGACGCTTGGGAGCGATATAATGTCTTGATCGATAGATGTCCAAACCACAACATGCTTCCCGTCACATTGATTGATACTTTCTACAACGGTTTGACTTTTCGAGATCGTGATACGATTAATGCAGCCGCTGGTGGCACATTCATGAAAAGGAGACCCGAGGAATGTAGAGAGTTAATAGAGAACATGACTACTCATCATAAGAACTGGGATTCCTCTGCTTCTTCTAGGAACAACCCGAGAGTCAATGTTTCTTCCACCTCAGCAAACCTTGAGATGACCAAACTCACCCACATGATGGCCGAAATGAGCAAAAGTATTACGCTTCTCGCTTCAAACCAACAACAACAACAAGTTAAAGCGGTCGCTACTACTTGTGAAACATGTGGCGGTCCTCACTCATACACCGATTGTCCTTCGACACAAGGAAATCCGGAAAATATGTATGCAGCTTATGGTAATTATTCACCAGAAAATTACCAAGCTAGACAACAAGGGGATAGAAATCTGCTGAGCTACCGTTCCAACAACTACCTTTCACCCGGTTTTTCTCCTCAAAACCAAAATCCCGCCAACAACTACAATAGAAGCAACCAAATCCCACCTCGTGCTTCTAACCCTTATCAACCACCCACCCAACAACACCCACCCATTAATCCCGATGTTGACACCATCATGAGAACTCAAGGTGAGCAAATCAAGAATCTACAGAGCCAAATAATCAATTTGAAAGGAGATATCTTGAAGCAAGGAAATGACATCAGAACCGAGGTTCGTAATAATCTTCAATCCTCCTTCATCACTCAAACAACTGAATTAAAGAATCTGTTGGCTAGTTTCTTGCCCGAAGCTCAACCTTCTTCTTCTTCGGGTTCTCTACCTTCAAACACCGTCACTAATCCGCGAGCTAATGTGAGTGCTATAACTACGCGTAGTGGAATTACCATTGTCAATCCACCTAACCCACCACCATCATCTACACCTCCTCCACCACCATGTATCCCTACTCCTCCTACACCTAGTAGTAGTACACCATTACCGTCTCCGCCTCGTCATGACGATGTATCTCGGAAGGACCCTTCAACATCACAACCTTCACCAAATACACCTTCACCTAACCCTTATCAACCTAGAATCCCATACCCTTCTCGCATAGGCAAGACCAACGAGCTAACCAAGAATGACTGTCAAGTATCGAAATATGTGGATATGCTATCTAAAATGACCATCAACATTAGCCTTGTTGAAGCACTTTGCCACATGCCGAAATTTGTCAAAGCATTCAAGGAATTTCTTAGCAAGAAGGAGAAGCTGATTGAACTCGCCAACACACGATTAAATGAAAACTGCTCTGCAGTCCTTCTTAGAGAACTTCCGGAAAAGCTTGGAGATCCCGGTCGTTTTGTGTTGCCTTGCGTGTTCAACAAAACTGAAGAATTTACTGCCCTTGCTGATCTCGGGGCTAGTATTAATTTGATGCCACTAAGTGTTTGGAAAACACTATCATTACCCGACCTCATTCCAACAAAGATGACTCTCGAACTTGCAAATCGTACTCTCGCTTACCCCGTTGGTATAGCCGAAGACGTGTTCATCAAAGTTGGCACATTTACTTTCCCGGTCGATTTTGTCGTAGTTGATTATGAAATGGACCCTCGTATTCCTTTAATACTTGGTCGGCCATTCTTGAGAACCGGACGTGCTTTAGTGGATGTGGCCGAAGGTGAGTTAATCTTACGAGTCGGGGATGATTCTAAAGTTTTTAAAATGGGGAAGCTTACAGGCAAATCCTTTGGAGGACGAGAATCAGTGAATATGATAAATGTGCTCGATGACTTTACCGTCTATGACAATCCTCTATTCGAGTCTTCCACTGATAATCCACTCTTTGAAGATAATGTGGATGATTCTCTCCCTACTTTGGACGCTTCTCCCATTTATGATTCTCCACCGGTCTTCGATGCTTATGATGATGATGATTCTAGCTCAGACTCGGATGATTTTGATTGTACTTCTGAGTATCCCGAGCTGTCCACTTTCGATGATTTCGATGAGGCTGATACTCTCTCGAGCGATTCTTCACTTGATGAAGATCATCCATCACTCGATCCTACTTTGGACGATTATTCATTTGAGGAAGATTTCTCTGAATTTCTCAACACTTACTTCCCTCATGAGAGTGATGCACCTCCTTTGGAATTTGAAGATTATCGTCTTGATCCTACTTTGGATTTGAAGAAAATTTTGTTAAAGGAGAAGAAACCGGTCGACACCGAAATCCGTTGCACGTATGATTTGACACCTCTTTGTCCCCCTTCTGAGGACGAGGTTGTGCTTCTTTGCGGATCTTCTTCACACTCGGCTGAGCCTGAGTGCTATTTTCCCCTGAAGGAAAAGGTGTTCGACCCCGGTATTGAAGTCTTTAAGCCATCTCAGTATCCACCTGATGAAATAAAAGGAAAAATCTTTGGAAATCTTGAAGACTTGCTTGCACCTCACCATACTTGCTCCCACCATGCTCCATCACTGCTTAAGGGAACCCTGCCACTTTTTCTCTGGCTTGCCTTGTTCGCCTTAAGCTCGTGCTTATTGATGGATGAAAACTATGTCTTTGATCCTGGTGGATATGTTTCACGCTTCTTCCGTTGATGATCAAGGTCGAGTCAGGCTAATGAATCGGTTAACAAAAATCAAGCGCTTCTTGGGAGGCAACCCATGCATCTATCTTTTCGCTTTCTTTACCATAAGTGTAGGGGGGACCCTTTGGTGTGCTATTTCCTCTCCTCACTTCTTAATCAGGGATTCGAGCTTCAATGATCCACTTTTGATGATTCTTGACGACCCGTGATTCCGTGTTCTACTTCATCCTGGTTCTATCCTAAACTCTTTTCGATTCACTATTTTATATTTTCTCAATATTAAAATAGGAATCTCTTTAGTTGTCTTTTCCTTAGCAAGATTTAAACAACGTACACAATGTCCTAAGTGTAGGGGAGTTTACTCCCACATGCTTAAACATTGAGGACAATGTTTATCTTAAGTGTAGGGGGGACTTCTATCGAAGTTAAGTGGTCTTTTCCTTGTATTTGTCCTCATTTTAACCGGAAAATCAATTTTTCGACATTTTTCAAAATTTTTGATCTATTTTGGCCTATTAGTTTTACCCTTTGTATAGTTATTTTCTTTCTTTGCTAGAATAAATGTTTAATAAATAGTTTTAATTTTCAAACGTTGTGAATCTTTTGACTCAATCCGAGTTTACTCTAGCTAGTATCCTTAACGTGTTTAAGTCAAGTTTTGCTAGGCTTTTATATAGGGAGCTATAAAACGCGAAAGTCTTAACTCTCACGGGTTAAGAACAAGAACTTTTCGCAAGATCCTATAAATGATCCTAGAGAGTCGTTTATCAAGGGAACTTTAAAATGCGATTTCTAAACTTGAAAAAGTCTAAGAATTTGCAAGATCTTATAGGCGACTCGAAAATCCAAAATTTTGATTTAATAGGCTAAGTATCCACGAGTCTCATTACTTGAGATTTTAAACTGTGGAGAACGAGAGATGATAGAGCCAATTATAAGTTCGGTATTCTTTCGTGAATTTATGTGAGTTAATTATGAGCCTATTCTCCCATCGCTTGCTAATAAATCTATCTGCTAATAAATAAGGTTGTACGATTTGAAAAGTTACTTAGCTTCTAGCCCCAGATCGTTTAAAAGTTGCTCGGTATGGATTAGAGTTCATAGCCAAGGCATAACTTATTGAAGCGGGACGCGAAGATTGGCGAGTCCGAAAAGGCCCTAACAAGGCATGAGGGCTATATTTTGTTGCTAAAGATCCAAAGTGATGTGAAGAATCATTTATCGAAAATCAATATGAAGGATCGAGACACACGACGAAAAGCAAATACTCCCCAAAAGTCATGGAGAAGTGTATCCGAAAAGACCCTAACAAGGTATGAGGATAAATAGATCCAAGTCATAAAAGGAGGCGGATCGTTGTATATCAAAATCCAAAATAAAGATTGGAGAAAAATGAAGAAGTCGTGGTCCAAGTATGAATCTCTCAAAAAGTTCAAGTGAAGAAATTCCAATTATGAAGAGAAGACCATTATTTCATGAACGTCTCTCAAGATTTGAAGTATGAAGTCGCTGCCAAATATCGGTCCGAGAAAGGTCTCAAATCGCGAAGCGAGTTATGCCAAGATATGAACTTTATGAGGTCCCGAGAAGCAGTTTTAAAAGATTTGGTCCTTTAGCTAACTATTGATTAAATCGTTCACTTTATTTTCAGACTAAATAACTATCGAAATAAGTCAAACAATGCATCCTCGTGATCATTCAAGACAGCAATAAAATATAAGAGATACCCCTAGGAATAAGGGAGTCTAAGTGAATAATTGGCCCACATGAGTTCGTGTTAATCTACTAACTTATAATAACAATGATCTCGTTTTTAAGCTTGGTTTGGAGAAAGTGAAAACTTGAGGATGATGATTATTCATAACATTTCCAAAACCCAAGGTATGCTTTTGATTTCTTTATTTTGCATGATTTTAATTTTCTATCTCTTTAATAAAGGCCAACGTGGATTGATTATGATGAAAAGTGTAATCTTGCTTTGTAACTAATGCATTGCATGAGGACATTGCAATGGTCAAGTGTAGGGGATTTGATAGGTGTGTAAACACCCATCTTTTCTACCACTTAATTACAATAATAACCGGACCAAAACGTGTATTTTATGTCTTTTATGTCGGAATTATGCGTGGTTTGTGTTTTTGTTGTGATTTAGGATGAAAAGGTGAAAAGTGGAGAAAACACGGACATTCACGGGCATTTACGGACTTTTATTGAAGAAAAGGATGAAAGACGAAGTCAAGAAGTCAAGAGTGCAAAAAGAACGGAAGTCCACGACCAATTCTGAAGATTTATCGAAGAAAAAGTCAAAAGACGGAAGTTTATCAAAAGCCGAAGAATTCAAGTCTATTTTATTGAAGATATTAAAGACGAGTTCAAAGAAATCTCGAAGCCAAAAGTCCCTTAAGTCCAAGTTTAAAGAAGAATAGAAGAAAAGGACTAATGGTGTAATTAATGAAGAATTACGAAGAAAGGGGCTTAATCTTGCAATTAACAAGAAATGAAGGAGGGGAGGAAGCTTCCTAATCCTCCCCTATAAATAGTCATTAGATGTAAACATTTCATTTTGTTGGCTAAGTGTGACAATTAGCTCTTCCACCATTTAAATACCTTGTCATTTACTATTCTTGTCAAATTTAAATACCTTGTCTTGCACCTTAAATTCATTTAATTTCAAGTAAGTTTTCATTTAATTATTGTCAATCTTTACTTTATCTTGTCAATCTCTTATCTACCTTTCTTAATCTTTGATTTATGTGTTCATGTTTATGTTCATGTTCATGCTTTTATTTTGATCCAAGTGGTTGTTGATTATTGTTGTTAAAGTTGTTTGATTTCGTGTTTTTAATTGTTTGTTGATGTTACTGTTGATTCGTTACTATTTTTATTGAATTGTTTGTGTTTGATTTTGGTTAGTTTTTGTTTAGATCTGCTGTTACTGTATCTCCTTGTTCTTCGGGAGTGTTTGCTTTGTTTCTGATCTTTCCAGGAAAAGTTCCGAACCAAGAAGGAGGGAAAGTGCTCATTCGGAACTTCCAAAGTTCCGAATCAAGGTTTCATCCGGAAGATTTTTGGGTCAGCAAAACTTCCGAGTCAAGCTATTCATCCGGAACATTCAAAGTTCCGGACGAAGGAAAACTTCCGACTCAAGAACCATTCATTCGGAACTTCCAAAGTTCCGAACCAGAAAAGCTTCATTCGGAACTTAAAAGTTCCGGATCAAGCACTGTTCATTCGGAACTCAAAAGTTCCGGATCAGTGGATATTCGTTCGGAAGTTTCCAAAGTTCCGAACCAAGAGTTGTTCATTCGGAACTTAAAAGTTCCGAAGAAACTTCCGGATCAAGGGGCAACTTCCGACTCAAGAGGTGTTCATTCGGAAGTTCTAAACTTCCGAATCAAGGGGCTTCATTCGGAAACTTCCGAATCAAGGGTGACCAAATAGTTCCGAATCAAGGCAAAAAATTTAGAGTTCCGAATCAGTAAAGTTCCGAACGAAGGATTGTTTTGGATAAGTGACATATTCAGATCAATTAGTTCCGGATCAAGGATTTTGGTAATATTCCAAGCGAAGAAGAATCATTTCAACCGAAGGTGACATTCCGGACGAGTGATTGTTCCAAACGAAGGTTTATTCCGAATGAGCTGTATTCAGGTTCTTATTAGCTTTTGTCTTTGATTTTCATTTTCAAGCTTTATTTTTCCCGCCTTTATTTTTATTGCACTTTAAATTTATGTGCCTTAGCTTAATTTTAGTTTTTGCCTTAGTTTAAGTTTTAGTTGCGTTTAAGTTTGCCTTAGATAGATTTAATCTTACGTCATTTACTTTAGTGCCCTTTAATTTCAGTCACGCTTTTAAATACCTGCACCTTTATTTTAATTAGACTTAGATTTATTTTAAGAGCACCTTTACTTTTAAGTCTTTGCACCTTTTATTTTAAACACTACAACGACACATCTTTGTTTCCACCAAAAAAACAATAGAGTCACACATTAAACACAAGTTTTTCAATTCGAAGAGAACACTAGAACGATAATTTTTAACTGGGAAAATCTTAGTTATCAGAATGCTACGCCTTGGCTGATCTTGGTGCTAGTATTAATTTGATGCCTCTTGAGATTTTTAAATCGCTCAATCTTCCCAATCTCACTCCTTCAAGAATGTCAATCGAGATGGCCGATCATTCTACGATTCTAGCTTGTGGAGTTGCCGAGGACGTCTTTGTGAAAATTGGAAAGTTCTACTATCCCGTAGACTTTATTGTTGTTGATATTCCCATCGATCCTAAAGTTCCGCTAATTTTAGGTCGATCATTTTTGGATACCTCGAGAGCACTTATCGATGTGCATGCAAGGAAAATCACTCTTCGTTTCAATGAGGAAGAACTCGTCATTAATGCAACTCAAAACTCCACTCTTTCTCATGTGTATTCTATCACGTCTTTGTACAATGTCAATCCCATCAAAAACATTTGTAAAAAGATTTCAAAAAGAGTTTTAGAAGTTGTTGAGAAAAATGAAGTTCCGTCCCCTCCGCCGGTGGAGGTTAAGAGTGTTAAGCCTACGATTCCAATTGGGAATGATTCTTCGGATGATGAATACGTTGATCCCGATGGGGAGGTTTTCTTTGTTGACAAACGTTTTGAAAACTTACCACCACCTTTGCCAAAACGGTTTTCAAATGTGAAAATTTTTAGTGTGACTAACATTGCTTTAGAAACACCAAATATTTTTGACATAATTAAATCGGGTTTTCACAAGGAGAGTTTAAAAGATGAAAAAGGAAAAGATTTTAAATTGAATTTAAAAGATTTTTCTACAATTCTAACTCCGTCATCACCACGTGTATTGAGTGCTACAAGCTCGTCTTCTCCTTTTGACGATGCTTTGTGTGGACTTAGTGTGGGGGAAACCCCTTATGTTCCCTCCCATTTCTCCACCGAGGACGAGATATTTGATCCTGGAATTGCTTATAAAGGGAAATCTCGGTCTTCCACCGATGCAATAAATGGAAAATCTTTTCATTTGATTAGTGCGAGTCTACCTCGAGTAGCTCAATGTTTGTATGACTTACCCATTGTCCCACCCTTCTATTTCTTCTCACCTATTTTCTTGAAACTCTTTGAGTTTTTGTTGGCACACGATGAAGTGGCGTTGATTTGTTTTTCCAATGAAAACGAGAACGCCATCTTCGATCCCGGTATTTTGCACCATCAAAGGACTTAGTCCTTAATACCGGTTGTTTTTGGGCCTTGTTTATCATGTAAGCCCCACCAAAAATTGACCATACCAAGATAATCCCTAAATGATCACATTTATGGGGATTCGAGTCAAGCTTTTGACTCGGTTATCAAAAACAAGGTGCCTCGTGGGGGAGACCCATGCTTATCCATGTACATATTATTGCTTTCTAATTAGTTTAATGTGAGGGGATTTGTGCCCTTCCAACCTTTGTTCCGTGGTTGTTTGTGCAATGTGGTTTTTAGATCATGATCTTCACGATTAGAGCCTCTCGTGTTCGTTTTATGGGAGCACTCGATCGTTTGCTTTGAAGACTTTCCCAATATCCAAATGATATATCCTTTGATGTTCTAACCTTAGGTTATTAGCACACTTCATAAACGGCTATTAATTTATTGGTTACACCCTTTCCATGCTAGATTAGGCATTCGACTACGTCTCTAGTATAGGGGTGTTTGCACCCCTAGACTCGAAACATTGAGGACAATGTTTAACTTTAGTATGGGGGTGAATAGATACTTGCCTTGCCAAACCTTCACGCTTTCCAAAGTTTATCTTTTTGTTTATCATTTTTAGTGCAAAATAAGGCTAAAAATGGCCAAATTTTAAAATTTTTCTCATGTTTTATAAGTGTTTGAAGACACGAATGTAGATTTTCCGATGGCGAGAATAAGAGTAATTTTTTACTCGACCGTGCGTGTTGAGCACTTAGCTTTGATTCCTTAACTACATATTAGGCTAAGTCTCTTAAAAGAGGACGATAAATGATAGAGTTAATTATAAGTTACTATGCTAAACGTAGAGTACTCGTATTCTTTCAAAAACTCATGTGTTCTCGTTGTTTGCTTATTCTCCCTTCGCTTGTAAATATTTTTTGCTTAATAAATATTGACTTAGCGGTTTAGTTAGGATTGTTGGGTTTCTAGTCTTTTCTAGTAGCTTCCGTGTAATTAAATTGGGAAGACATTAAGGTATCGTCAGCGTCACGGTTTTGAAGTATTGGCACCCGAATAATCAAAAGCTTCACCCAATAATAAGATTTCAAGTGCTCACCTAAATCTAGCAAACAATTTGAAGCCCCACAAGGCCGAAAAATCTATGCAAAATTGAAAGTGAGTTAAGCCTTAATCTTCGAAGCTTTAAAGATCCAAAATTCGCTTTAGCGTGAGGATATACGTCTTTGGCTAATAAAACCACCGATGAGGCGGATAATAAAAGGCAAGGCAAGACCGAAGTCATAATAAAAGCTTCATGGCGAAGTTGAATAAAAGATGGAGGTAAACCATAGATAATAAGGCCCTTCCGTTAGGGGGCGTATAAAAGTCTTGGTAATAAGTCTCATGTTCAAAACCGTTATAAAATCGTGTTTATCGATTCTTCTTGTCAACTTAATTTTTTTGACATCGTTGTCTATTAGGAGGGGTTATTGATTTGATAGTCTTAGTTACTCCGTTAGGACTCTATTTTTAGACCTAAATCTCTATTATCGCATAAGTCAATGATGTATCCTCGTGAAACATTCAAGACAAAATAAAATATAAGAGATACAACTTAGGAATAATGGGAGGATAAGTACGTGATTAGGGCATATAAGTAGTGTTAGCATTACTAACTTATAATGACAATGATGTCGTTGCACGCTTGGCATGGAATTGGAGTGAAAATCGAGGACGATGAAATTATTTCTAACGAAGCATTCACGTGTTCTTATTCTATGAACCTAAACGTCCCATTTTGCGATGAAAATCATACATTATGTCTATAACACAAGTAGTAGTAGTAATAGTAGTAGTGTAGCTAGTTTATATTCCAATAAAGTGAATAAAATTGAATTTTGGAGGAGCTACGATACTTTATTCTAGCATTGCGTGAGGGCACGGCAATAGTTTAGTATGGGAGAGTGATGAGACTGCTTTTATACATAGTCTCATCGTCCAAATCGGGTTTAAAATGCATAAAATATCATTAAAACTGCCAAATATATGCTCGTGTTTGTTGCTTGTGTATTTTAGGTACGGATATTGAAGAAAAGACAAAAAGATCACAAGAATCATTCAAAAACGAACACGGGAAACGAAGCCGCACAATGAACCGGGCCCAAATCTGGAATTTCCAAAAATGACCTTGAAGAATTGAAGATTGTCAACATTGGTTCCTCATTTTTGAAGACTTGGCAATTTATACCCTTGCAAAACTCATAAAATGCATTGAGGTCCCTAAATTATCAAGATATTACAAGATCAGTCCTTGAAGAATGAAGAAAGTACAAAAGAAACCCTTGGAACAAGTTTGTAAAAAGGTTGTGCCAAAATTGACAAAAGGGCAAACTTAAAAAACAAAGGAAATGAGTTATTTGCTGATTATTACAAGTTGAAGACTTTTGAGAAGTATGGGGACTAAAATTGCCAGACAACAAAACTCACCACAACCAATCATGTTTCCACCTCATCCCAACCAACCAATCACCAATCACCACATCACCACTCCATCCACGTCTGCTTTCCACCAAGCAAATTAAATAAACCATTTTAATTTTCCCACCAAACAGATTTTTAAAATCTAATTTACCCAAAACGGATTAAACCCCCCCCCCCCCCCCCCCCTAATTACCCAAGAACCCTAATTAACCCCAGGCACAATTAGCTTCATATCAAAGGGGTTATGTTTCATCTTTTCCAGATCCCTAATTACCCTCACCCTCACCAAAACCCACACTCAAAACATGACCCTATACCAACCCATGTGAGTGTAGGGCCACCCCTGCACCCATCACTTTCCCTCAAACCCCAGAAACCGACAACATATATGGTTGGATGTATTTCCTTGGACCCAAAGCATTATTAAATGGCTATGATCATTCCTCAACAGCTGGCAAACATGTGAAGAAGACAGAGATCACATGAGGACTTTTTTGACCAAGATTTCAGTCAAAAACCAAGGGCATTTAGGGGCTTTTAGTTGCTAGGGTTTTATTGATTCTAGATAGTTCTTTAGACTAGTATAAATATGAGGTGCATGTACCCATATTTTCTTGTTCCAGATTTTGATTTCAAAACTTAATATAATCCCTTTTTTAAGTTATAAAACTTGGTGTATTTTGTGAAATAGTAATTCCTTTTTGTTATTTAGAGAGTTGGTGTTTAATGTGTGTGAAATCAATCTGAGTTCCATTAACATTGTTCAAACATTTTGTGTCTGAAGTTTTCAGAAAAAGGTTTCTGAAAACTTGATTTTTTTGGGGTGAAATCTTGTTTCAAAGATTTGGGTTTGCAGGTTTGTAAGTCTGTTTGGTGTAAGTGTTTTTCAAAGGAAAAGTTTTTGAGAAAGTTTTGAAAAAGGTTTAAAAGGTTTTTAAAAAAAATCAGATTAGTATTGGTATTGTGTTTGTTCATTGATTCTTAGCAGGTTTTAAGAGCTTGTTGCCCAAGGGTTCTGCTCAGGCCCCAGCCTGATTGGAGGTGACATAGCAGTCACTGAGGGACCTGGATGTAGGTCCCTCTTGGTAAAAATCTTGTCCCTTTTTCAGTTTTTTGTTACTTATGTGATTTGGCATGGATTTGATTGATAGTTGTTGAAATGTTATGCTTGATGTTTGTTAATATGAGTTTGATGTTTTTATGCATGATTTAAGTAGTTGTAATCAGATTTGAAAGGTTTGAAATAGATTTGACTTGTTAAAATTTGAATTTCAGATTTAAAAGGGTGTTTGGATAAGGGTTTAACCTAGGGTTAAAGCTATACATCTTTGGTTAAAACATGTTTAAGTCACTCTTTAGGTTGTGTTAGGTTGTATGTTATGTTGGTTTTCTGTTTGGTGAAGTTTAAAACTAAATTGCATGTTAAAATTTGAGAAAAATAGCAAAAATCAGTAAGCCTCATTTCTGCCAGTTTTTGTTGAAAATTTGTGCATCAAGTTTGATTATCTGTTAGAGATAGGTTCTATTAGGGTTTGAAATAGCTTATATGTGATTTGGTTTGACTTGTGTGCATGTTCTTGGCATTTAAAATCCATTTGAGTGCATAATGAACCAGTAACCATTCCTCAAAAACATATAGGGCTAAATCAGAAACTTTTTTGTGCTCATTTGGTTTGATCTTGTGTGATACTTGCTTGTTTTGTGTTTGTTGTTGACTCCCTATACTCAACTGAGTATAGGGGTGCCCTTCTTGTCCAATCAAACATCCACAAAAGCCAAAAACAAGTCCTCTTGTTTCAATTCTTCACAAGTGAAGAAACAACTTTGTGTTCATCAGTTAAATAACAATCTGGGCACGTTTTTTATTCATAGGGCTTAATTTGGTTTGAATTTGGGTTGGTATTTGTGTTTTAGAGTAATTCAAGTTATTGTGTTTTAGTATTTAAAGTTTAAAAAATAGAAAAAAAAGTTTTTCAAAAAGCTCCTTGGCCTGGACTCGAACACGGGACCTCTCGTTGGAGGGCTGTACGTGTTAACCAGTGACCCAAGTGCCATTCTATGCAAACCTAGCTAACCATTATTCTTTTATTGTCTTTTTAATTGTCCTAAGTTAATTTAAGTTGTAGCTTTATAAGCTCTTTTAAGCTTATTGGAAAAACTTTTTTGCTTGATTTCATTTTTCTTGTGTTTGTCACTTAGTTTAGGATTTTTTAGCATAAAGTTTTGATTTTTCTCTTTTTTTATTTATTTTTTATTAATTTTTATTTACCCGTTTTTAATTAAATAGTTTAAAAATAGCAAAAGTAGTTTTAAAAATCTGAAAAAATAGTTTTTAGGTTTTTATTTATATTTTTGAGGTTTACAGCCCATAAAGTTTTCAAAAAATCTTATTTTTGATTTCATAGGATTTTAGGGTTTTTAACCAACTTTAAAATTTAATATAAAATTATTAAATAGGTTTTAGAAACTTTTAATTGCATTTCTGTCTTAGTTATATTATTTAAGATTTTTGGTAATTTTTTAGAATTTTTTAATAAACTTTGAATTTTTTTGAATATTTTATTATTATTTTATTATTAAAAATTGAAATTTAGTTTTTTCTACTTTTTTCATTTTTCCTAGATTGTAGACACTTAATTAGGAATTTTGTAACTTTCTAAATATTTTTAGGGCTTTTCAATTATTTTCTAGAATTAATTTAAGTTTTAATTGAATTTAATAGTTTTTAAGTGTTTAAAAATAGTTTTATTTGGTTTTAAAATTTTAAAAAATACTTTTTAGCTTAATTAGGTCATTTTTGAGGTTTACAAACTTTAAAATCTTGTTTAGGGCTTTTTAATAATTAATTGTGATTTTTAGGGCTTTAATTAGCATTAAAAAGTCATTATCTAATTAATTAAAAGGTTTTAGCAAGTTTGGATTTTTTGTAAACTCTTAGAATTTTATTGTGGATTTTTAGTAATTTTTAGGAATTTTTAGGTTAAAATTTTTATTTTTGCACTATTTACGGTTTTACGTGAACGCCTTTTCGTCTTAGCTCGATCCGTCTTCGTAACCGTCTTTTCTTTCTTATTTATATTTTCTTTTCTTCTCAATATAATCACAAACATTAATCAATTCATCACACAACACACGTGCCTCCTTGGGAAACGAACTTGAACTTTCTTAAGGGTCATTAGTGCTCGGTTTTCCTAAACCGACACTTAACGCTTACCACTACTTCGTGCATCCTTTTTCTAAAGGTGTACAAAAACACTACATCACTTGTTTAGTCTTTCTGTTAGCCTCAAAATATTGAGTCAAACAAGAATGCTCGGTCATAGGTTATTATTGTAACATTAGTTAGAACGTTGTAATAGGTAGTTAATTAGTCGTGGTTTACGGGCTTGGATTTAAACTAATTAAAGTCCAAAAGACAAGCCCGACCCAATATATAGTCCATTAAAGCCCGCATGTGGGTGGACTATATATACTACCCTCCTAGCATGTTAGGAGGGTTGGTTGTTTATTTTTTTCTCACTTCTAATCTAATACTCCAAAAAGTTAATCATCTCTCTCTCTACTTTCTCTCTCTAGGAATCCATCTCTTCTTCATATATTTTCTTTCTTTCTTCCTTGCTTAATCATCACAAATATAAGGGACAACAATTAGTATCAATCGCCATGGGGTAGTTTTGTGATTCGTTGTTGATATTACTTGGTTCGTGTGGTTTTTCTCTTATAATCATCTCGAATTCAAGATTTTTTTGTGTTTTCCATGCTCTAAATCTTGATATAAATCTTCTACATAGTTGTGGTAGGGATTTGGTCGCATTTGGTTGGTTAAAATCGCGGATTTCTTGTCGAAAAATTCATCTTTTTACCTCAAAATCTCGAAACTGTACTAGTATTCCGATTGGTGTAATCGAAAAAGGGTTTAAAGATTCCGATTGTGATTCCGATCAGTAGCATCGGAAAAGGGTTTAAACATTCCGACCAGCTTTCCGATCATATTCCGACTGCACTTAAAATATTCCGATTGCATTCCGATTTGCATTCCGATTAGGACATTCCGACAATGTTATTCAGATTAGGGGACATTCCGATTTGGGTATTCCGACAAGGTTATTCCGATTAGGTTATTCCGACAAGGTTATTCCGATAAAGGTGAACATTCCGACAAGGGTATTCCGATTAGGAGACATTCCGATTTGGGTATTCCGATTGGACATTCCGACAAGGTTATTCAGATTAGGGCTCATTCCGATGACATGTTTAGCTAAATTTTGTTCGAGTATTTTTTAGACTTAGCCACCATCTAGACTAGTTTCGGAATATAGTTTACACGAAGATAAAAAAAATGGGTGGGAAAATCGTGGAACCTAGCATTAAGAAACCTGTTGTTCGACAACCTAATGCCTACAAGGATCCAAATCTGTCTATCTTAGGAAAACCGACTCTGTTCTCCAATTCTTCTCATATGAAATCTAGGTTACCCCCTAAGACTGATGTGCAACCAAGTGTTCCAAAACCATCCATATCACCCTATGTTCCTCCATTTAGAAAGCACACTATTGCTAAACCCAACCATGTGAATGCACCTAGCACTTCTAGGAATCCTCCAAAACGTGTGACATTCACGTCCACAAAGGAATCAGTAGGTTCAAATGACCTCGTTCATACCCACAACCTAGAGGATGCGAAACAAAAAGGGAAGATTCAGCAAGACAAACTCGTGTATAAAAACCTAGTTCACCAAATCTCGCTAGAGTTCCACACACTCCTAATGGTAGTCAACCAAAACCTAGGATCCCTCTTCAGCAATCTGGGAATTGGAAACCATCCATGAATAGTCGTGTTTCAAACACTAAGCCTGAACGATTTGGAAAACAAAGGAATACAAGTACTTTCGTGAATCCCAAATTCCCTGTATGTCCCACTTGCAAAAAGGGCATTCACAATGGAAATCATGACCATTCCATTTTGCAATACCTCTATGAGGTAAAATCTCGTTCCTTTGAACGGAGATCGAATACAGAATCCCATAAGACACCAAGGAGATACAAACCCGTCACAAAGAAAAGCAACAACAACAAATCTGAAACATGGATTAAAAAAGGACTTAGTTTCTCTCCAAAGAAGTCTTCCGTTGTGCAAGAGAAAGCTACTCCTAAATCTAGTCTTCAGTGGAAACCAACGGGTCGGATCTTCACGGAAGTTGGTCTTAAGTGGATTCCAATAGAAAAGAGTGATGACACCTGCACCAGCACTAATGCTACTGTTCCACACGCTGAAAAGGAATTTGTTACTCCTAATTCTAGTATTTGTGCAAACTCTTCTTCTGTGATTGCAGGTAAAACAACGGATTCTGAACCCACTTCTCCTTCTTCAAAGGGTTCCAATTCTGTACATTCGATATCACCTTCTTCTGTTGTACAAAAGTCTATTTTGGATTATTTTCGAAAAACTTGAAAAATAAAATAAAATAATAAAACGTAGATATCCATAAAAAACAAAATAAAAAATGGAAAAACTTTCAAAATTCCAAAAATATTCTTCTCGACATGTCTTTCAGTATCGATAATATGGGCGTACCTAGAAATGTCGCTCAATAATGACACGGGTGTGTACATAAAGCTCGAATGAAAGTTGTAAATATTTTTCAAAACATGTCATTTCAATGATTTACAATTACCTCAGATTGTGACTCGTACTTCCAAGAAAGGAAAGTTGATCATGAATGATAACTTATCCTTAACAACGGGAAAATAAATTTTCTCGGTCATGAGCTCTCATTAAAAACATTCAAAGTTTTTAAGCTCATGTAAACGACTTACAGTTAAATGTCAGACTGTAACTCGTAATTCAAATAAAGGAAAGTGTATCTTTAAAGATAACTTATCCTACCAAACGGGTAGAGCAATCTATCACGGGTTGAGCTTGTCACAAAACATTCAATGTTTTGAGCTCAACACAATGGCTTGTAATCACTTTTAGATTGCAACCCGGATCTAACTTCACGGGGGAGTGTACGCTTTTGTACTCTTACCCTTAGCAAAAGAAGTTAAATCTTCTTACACTTGAGTGGATTCGTCAAGACATTCAAAGTCTATGAACTCAAGTTTATGCTTTAGAAAAACCTTTTCGTCAAAAAGAATTGATTTTTCAAAAAGCGTTGAACACAATTTTTTCAAGAATTTCTCAATGATATTCAAAATCTTTCAAAAATTATGTGTTCAACAACTCCTATCCTCAAACGTTTAATGTGGATCAAATCCTCGTAATGACAATTCCATTGGATCAATTTTTGAGGGGGAGCAATTCAACTTCATGCAAAAGATTAACACATCTTTCTCCTGAAGATTTTCAAGACTATTTTTCAAAATATATTTTAATCAAATTTGGTATCTCTAATATCAAAAGATTTTATATATTAGAGATAGGGGAGAAAATGTGATTAAAATGTGATCTTATATAAGACTCAAGCACTTTAACTGTTACCTACATGTGCGAAACACTTTCGATTATCGATGCACATGTGAAGGGGGAGTATTTCTGAAACGACAAAACTAGCAAGGTGTTAAATGTTTTCCAAACACTTTGTTAGAATTTAAAGTGTTTTTCATGGTTACGATCTAATACCCACAACATCTTTAATTCACGACGTTATTGGTGTCAAAAGGGTGGTTAGGTTAAGTCCTATGATCCAACCAGAACCGCAGGGATCTTCCCAGGGACAATCCAATAGATTATTAGAAGTCCTTAGGAAAGATGGAGTAGAATGTGAACGTAGCTAA
Organism: Glebionis coronaria; assembly: GCA_025667525.1. Classification (NCBI taxonomy): domain Eukaryota; kingdom Viridiplantae; phylum Streptophyta; class Magnoliopsida; order Asterales; family Asteraceae; genus Glebionis; species Glebionis coronaria. Next base: position 3,397,572 of record CM046880.1, read on the forward strand.
ATGCCGACTAAGTACTGATGATAGCACTAGAACAATCACAACAAGGTGCTATTAATGATGTCTTGGTAAGCATTGAAGGGGTTGAAGAATGAAAAAGAAATGTAAGGATAAAGGGTCTAAAGAAAGAAGCCCTCCATACAACTTAGGCAGAAACCGGGTCAACTCATCATGAAGACAATATCATCATGGACCCAGTGATGTGAAGCAAAACCCTTTCCTAGCTACCCAGGCTTCTCTCAAAAGAAGTTTGTTTTATTGTCACGGAGATCAACACGACTTCTATTGACTTTCTCACTCTGAGATAGTTGATATTGAACAGGTGGCATCTGCTCCAGCCTCCGACCACTAAAAGTGCACAAATCGAGTCTAGAGCCAAGAGATCAATCAAATCTCGTTAGGACACACGGATGAAGATCAAGAGAGTCCTACGCTATATCCTTGTGATATTGCTAGAACACTTAGAGTGATACTACTTAGTATTCACAATGATGAGTGGAAATCCTTCCAGTGTTAACATCAAACAGCACTACGGTAGGTCATATGCAAGATTCGTTATGAATTGAACATATGTAAAAGTGAAAAGAAACAGTGGTTTGATTCTGAATTGATTCAAACTCGTTTCAGGTTTCTACGCAATATCTTTATGGTCTTGCCAGAACATTCAGAGTGATATTTATTAATATTCACGGTGACGAATGGAAATCCTTCTAGCGTCAACATCAAACAGTGCTACGGTAGGTGACTTGTGAGATTCTTATGAATCAAACTTGTGTCAACTGGAAAGCAACAATGGTAAGATTCTTAATGAATCAAACTTGTTCCAGGAATTTGAATTGACGACTTTAATCAAGTGGATATTTATCCAATTGATTCACTCTTTATGTTCGCAGTCTTGCTTTGAGACGGTCGAGTAAAGAGAACGGCTAGTACAGCCGCGAAACCCTGTCAAGGAGATTCTTAATTGAATCTACCTAATCACAGGTACGGTATTTAATATCGTATAACGGTCTTCACTGACCGGAGGTAAAACGCTACCGATTTAGGACGAATGTCAAAGCCATTCAGTCCGTGTCCATGTTTTTGTCTCGAGAAGGTGGCATCACGGTGTACTCAGCAAAGTCAAAGATTTAAAACCACATATTCATGCCCAAAGACTTATTCGACAATTAATAGTGTGAGCATGTGGATAAAGACACAAGATCGCAAGATGGAAAAGACAAGTCAAGAATGATTTGAAGATCTCAAGACTAAAAGACAAAGTCGAAAGACAACGACAAAGGCTCAAAGATCATAGCATGAAGGAACAAAACTACTGTTACACGTTCAAGGCTCATTTATGACGAGATTCGTAATCTCCTTTGATCTCCAAATATCAAAAGGGTATGACCTCACATTGGGGGAGATTGTTAGCCTCAAAATATTGAGTCAAACAAGAATGATCGGTCATAGGTTATTATTGTAACATTAGTTAGAACGTTGTAATAGGTAGTTAATTAGTCGTGGTTTACGGGCTTGGATTTAAACTAATTAAAGTCCAAAAGACAAGCCCGGCCCAATATATAGTCCATTAAAGCCCGCATGTGGGTGGACTATATATACTACCCTCCTAGCATGTTAGGAGGGTTGGTTGTTTATTTTTTTCTCACTTCTAATCTAATACTCCAAAAAGTTAATCATCTCTCTCTCTCTCTACTTTCTCTCACTACTTTCTCTCTCTAGGAATCCATCTCTTCTTCATTTATTTTCTTTCTTTCTTCCTTGCTTAATCATCACAAATATAAGGGACAACACTTTCATTCATTTCTTTTGCTTTATTATGTTTTGGGCTTATGTTTGGGAACCGATGTTTGATTCCGGTTATCCCTATGGTCATGTAATGTTTTAGACATTTGTCCTTGTATGCTTTGATGACACGCCATAATTACGTGTGACATTCTATTATCAAAATAGGGTGTTACATGCTGAGCATGGTTTGTCCTTGGAATAGACAAGTGAAGGAAGACCAATAACAAGATTTTATTTTGCCAGCAGATTTATTGTTTTGAAATTAAGATGTGAGAGCCTCTTATGTCAAAGCCAATTGGTAATATTTGAGGCTTTAGCAAAGAAGCATGTCTCCTTAGTAGAGTTCATTTTCATGACATAAACATCTTTGACTCTTGGAGCAATCATTACCATTTCATGATTGGAGTTGAAGATTGTACCTTTTTTGTCATCAAACAGCACAAGATACTTTGCATCACAAAGTTGACTTATGCTGATGAGGTTGTGCTTCAATCCATTGACATATGCTACCCTTGAGAAAACTATACCATTGCATTTTATTGAACCAAATCCTTTAGTAGTAGCTGAGAGTAATCACCAAAAACAACTTTGGGACCTTTTCCTCCTTATACTTGTGCAGATAACCTTTGGTGCCAGTCATATGCCTTGAGCAGCCACTATCTAGGTACCAAATAGGCTTCCTGAGATCACACCGCACAAGTTAAGGAAATGGTCAATTTTGTTTTGAAACCCACCTTTGTTAGGTGGGGATTTTAGATCTAGAAGGTGTTCTAGATCTGAAGGGTCCTCTTGTAGAGGGTATGTGTGATTACTCAGAAGAAGAGGTCTGAATAGCTTTTACTTTCTTAGCCTAAAGGGCTTCACCTCTTCTGAACCACTCTATATGGTTGTGATCAGATGTAGTGTGGACATCGTTTCCACAAGTCTCACAACATTTGGTAATAGAGTTTGGGTTTCTTGGTTTAATGCCTCTTCTGAGTGAGATGATATGATTATGTCCATGAGTGTCATGGTCATAACTTCCACAAATATTACAAATAGGGTAATAGTGACAGTCATCTGAGTGATGATTACCCATACCACAATAAATGCATGGTGGGAAAGGCATATTTCGCCTAGAATGAGATGCTTCAGTTTTGTGAGCATCAACACTAGTTTTGGCCAGCATATACTGAGTGTGTTCACAAGTGTGATGGTTAGTCCTTTCACATTTGGTACAATGAATCACTCTTAGGCAAGTTTCAGTGAGATGGTTGTTTAGACCACACAAATCACAAGCCTTTTTAATTTGTGTCTTGTACTTAAAATGAGGAGAATCTGAAGGTTCATCTCTGAATCGTGTTGGTGTTTGCTGCTGCCTGAGTTGAAATTTAAGATCATTGATCTCTTGCATGACAAGAGACATTCTTTAATCTTCCTCATATCTAGCATTCTTTAGTTTATTTGTTGAAACTGAAGAGGTAGTTCCCATATGTGAACCTTTAGTAGGAGCTGAAGAGTTCTTTGAAGTGTCAATTTTGACATGTTTGGAAGAACTACCTTTGTGTGTGGTGTGTGACTTGATGATAGACTGGATAGTATTGGGTCCAGTAGAGGGTTCAACACCAGCCAGCTTCTCCAAAGGAGGAAGTGGGTTACTTACTTCATTCTCTATATCATCATCTGAGTCATCCTCAGTAACTGAGGACTCAACTGGTGCTGAAGTGTCAACACTTGCTTGAAACTCAGGAACAAGGATTCGTCCAGTGTCATGATTTGGTAAATTCTCTTCACCTGACCTTTCAATGCCAGGGATCAAGCTACCATCCTCATTTGAGGCTTTGACAAAGACAATAGATTTGGTGCTGGAGGATCCTTCAGTACCAAGCATTTTCCTCTTTTGAGCAGGTATTTGTTCACTTATGCATTGATTTACCCTATCAGAGTTTCTAAGCCAAGATTTAACAATATCTTTTGCTTCTTTTAGTTCCACTCTAAGGGAGTTATTTTCTTCCAAAATTTCTTTGTTCAATTGTTGAAAAGTAAGAATATTAAGTTTAGCTTCTTTTAGCTCTATTTGCTTACTTTCAAAATCTTCAAGTTTTAGAACAAGTTTATGAAATTTTTCAAGCAAATTGTTTCTTTGCTCTTCAACAAATTTTAGATCAATGCACAAGTAATCAAAGACAAGTTTAATGTCATCTTTATCTTCTAATTCAAGAAGAGTTTGCACCTTTTTGATTGTGACATTGACCCATTCACCATTTCTGGCACATTCTCTGGTCATAACATTTGAATTTCCCCCTTCATCATTAGCAAGTGCCATCAACAATTTCACATTCACCATTTCATCATCATCTGAAGAAACATCTTCTTCATCCCATTCATAGGCTTCAGCAACAAGCCCTTTGTTCTTGTCTTGCTTGGGGGTCTTGTATGAGGAGCTTTCAGTGCTCATTAAGGCTATCTTGCCTTGATTTCTCTATATTTGGCCTCAAAGTCTTTTGTTGGTCTGAGTTCAACCCTACTTTGCTGAAATGGAGTAGAAGCAATTTGTTTTGGTTGAAATGATGATTGACCAGATTGTCTTGATTGAGCTGGTGAGGAATATGAAGGGAGAGATGTTTTTGAATAAAAATCCCTAGCATAGTGACCAGTATTCCCACATTTGTAGCAATCAGTGTCAACTAAAGCTTTTGTGTAGCTAGAGAACTTGCCTCCCTTCTTAAAGAACCTTCTAGACTTGGCCAGATGTGCTCTTTCATGAAATTCCTCTTTGAGGTCATTCAGATATTCCTCACTATATCTATTATCTTCCTCATCATCAGGACTATCTTGGTAGTCTTGAATGACAGCTTCACTGAAGAAGGTTGTGGACAAGGGTGTAGCAATGGTTAATGCTTTATTCTTGCTTGAGCCTTCATAATTCCTATCAACTAGGTTTTCTTCATATTTAAGTTTCCCAAATAGAGAGGCTAGATCACAATCTTTAATGTGATTAGCATTTCTCAAAATTTGGCAGAAACTGAGCCACTTTTTTGGCAATGAATTAACAAAAACTATGTTGATTTCAAGTTTTGAAAGCTCAACACCATCATTCACAAGTTCATTCATCAGTGCTTTGTATCTAGTGAATGTCTGTGTGAGGGTTTCCCCTTCTTTGTGCTTGAAGGTGTTGTAGTGAAGTTTTAAATCCATGATTTTGGTTTCTTTTACATCAGAGGGTCCCTCATGGTAAAGAATAAGGTCCTCCCATGTTGCTTTGGTTGTTTTGCAATTTACAACATAATTCATTTGGTCATCTGGGAGCGCAGACATGATGAGACTTTTGAGACGCTGATCTAGGTTAGCAGCTCCTCATCAGCAGTCCATTGTGCTTCAGGTTTTTTATTGTCCCTAACCATAGGAACAAAAGGACCATTTTCAATGATTCCTATGAATTGAGGTTCAATTCCAATCATGTGGACAAGAAACCTCTTCTTCCAATTTGTAAAGTTGGCTACCTCTAGTACAGGAGCAACATTGAGTTAGCCACCCCTATATTCTAGGTTTGTGGTATAACTTGAGCCATTTTGAATCTTGATTTGAAAACGTTTAAATGAGTAGTTTAATAAAATAAGAGTTTAAATAATCAAACTACTCTGATACCACTTGTTGGTCCCTAGTAATTCGATATTACTTATTATCTAAAGTAATAACTCTTACTTCGACTCAAGTGTGTTGTTTTAACAATAGATAAGAACTATGAAAGATTAAAACAACAATACCAATATACTTTTTAACGTATAGATTTTTATTAGAATCAAATAAAGAATCTATAACCCACTTTGTTTGCGGAATAACAAAGTGGTTAAATGACAATGGGGTTTGATCTCCTCTACTTAAACATCTAACCAAAGTTAAAGTCTAAGCTCCAATCTAAACGTTCATATGCATCTTGGTTATATGGTTTAGTTGGTATCGAGAGAGAAAGGTTTTCTAGAGTTTAAGCTCTTGTATTGGTTAACCTTTTCTCTCTCAATGTACACTCATTTTATAGGCAGTGTAAATTAGGGTTTGCATTTTGCATGTTTCAATGCATGGGTTTATCCAGTGGGTGGTTGATGCCCATGTTGGATAAACAGTACAAAGTACATATTAAACTATTCTAGAAAAGATAAAGGTTGTACTTATATCTAAGTATACAAGAAACCTACTTTGACTTAAACTTATCTTTTCCCGCCTAATGCAAACCATCAGAATACTGAAAAGTCTTCAGTATCCTAGAGGAGATCGACATCATTCAGTTTGGTATTGTCAAGCCAAACTGAACTGAAAGCCCTTCTTCAGTCCTTGTTCTTCAGTAACTAGACCGCCTAGTATTTGAAGCGAAGACTCCTTTGTCTTCTAAGTTCACTGGAAGGGGAATGCTGAACTTTCTTCAGCTATAAAGTCTTCAGTAGGAACTTTGTTCCTCTGGTCATCCTTCAGCAGACTGGCCTTACTGCTGAGCATGAAACACTTAGGGGGGTTTTATATTCAAATCCTAGAGTTGCTTCAAGGTCAGTAAATACTGACCCAACAAGAAAGATTTATGATATATCAAACTATTAGCATTTTTATTTAGGTATTTTGCGACAATTTGGTGACCTACCATATGGTGTAGAAGAATGATATTTTCATTGACAAATTTTGGGCTTTATTATCCTAATAGTCTCCTTTTAAGTGGTGTGTTTTTACATTCCATATAATACAATGTCTTGGAAAAAATGAGTCTCATATTAGGAAAATTTCTCATACAATGTTTTAATCGTAAGTCTTAAATGTCTTATGTCATTAATACAAGGTAAGTTTCTTAGATGAGTAATAAAGGAGCCAAATCAATGAAGAGATTATTAACCGAGATGTATAAATCATCATTTATCTTTTAAATTAGATTAACTAAGATTGAAAGTTTAAACTTACATCATCATTAAGGAATCCAAGGATACTTATTCAAAACTGTTGAATTGGTTAATGGCTTAGTGCTATTTATTTAGTTTTTAGCCTTTTTACATAAGGTCATCTTATAACATTATGGAGTTTTACAAAATTCTTTTGTTGGATAGTTTGTATAAGATTCTTTTGAAATTGATGCAAACCACTTGCTCTGATAAGGAAAAAGTACGAATATACGATTTTATGTGATTTGAGTTATTGCAATAAACAATACATGAGATTTCTTATTTTAGATTTTAAGCACAAGGTAAATGATAACTTCAACCAGTGTTGTAAAAAGTGGGCTAGGCGGCCACCTAGGTGCTAGGCCATCAACTACGTCTCGATTGCTAGGTGGAAAAGTCAAAAGGTTGTGGGAATCTCAAAGGTAACCCGATATTAGAGTTGGAAAGTACTGTAATTTCAAAAGAAAATGATCTATTTATAAACATGCACTAACAAATTTATAAACATGCAATAACAATAAACATCGATTAAACATATAGTGATATGATTTACGAATAATAATTATAAAGATTTTCATCGATTAAGCATTCAACAAATAATTATCAATATCCGGTTAAAATAATATATTTACACTATAATTGATCGGCAAGAATGATAAAATTGATAATCAAATATGATATAAATTAATAAAACTAACAATCAAAATAAGATATACCTGATTGTGTGTGGTGTTACTCGATCTGATTGTAAAGTGTGTATTTGTGTGTGTGTTTTTTGTTTTTGACTTCGGATGGTTCATAAAAGATAAGACCAGAATATAATCCTCTATTTTTAAGTGATATTTTATATTATAACATAAAATTTGTTTTTAATAAAAATTTATGTGACAATCCGTCAATTTATGGTTGATATTTTATTCTTGAATATTATTTAAAAACAATTTACAATATGAACTCACATATTTTTGGGAAGAAATTTGGATTTACGTCTTGAAGTAGCATCGACTACGTCTAAACCGGAGGATTCAACGTTACGTGCTTACGTTTACATACACCGTATTTGGTGACAGTCCGACATTTCAGAAAATAAATTTATCTGAAAATATTATTTTGGAGTTTTAAATTTGTGTTGGTTCATAAACTCACAAATTTACGAGAAGAGATTAGGACTTATGATTTTATTTTAACGACCTTTACGACTAAACCGGAAACCTTAGGATTACGTATTTACGTTTTCGAACTCCGTTTTTGATGAAACAATTTTTATTGGATTCGTTTTGTGACGGTGATTCATAATTTATAAAAACGTTTTTCGTAAAACGACCCGAGGACACGCAAATCGAGGAAACTAGAATCGAGGAGTACCCGTAAATAAATGGGATGAGACAAGTGGGACACTTGTCCCACCCCACTCCCAAAACCGGCCTAAGTTGCTAACTTAGCACCATGAGGTGTCAAGTGTAAGCTAACAAGCTTCACACTTGTTACAACTAATCACACGACTTATAAGAATAAGAAATATAGATGAATAAGATCAAGATTAAAACTAAGAATGGAATATTAGATTAGATGAAGAAGAATTAGAAAGATACAAGGTAGATGATTCTAGTGAGAGAAACTAAGGAGAGTTTCTCTCTCTAAAACAAGAAGAAGAGAAAAGATACAATGGGAGACACACCCACAAATGAGGATGGTTATGCCTTTTATACTAAGGCTTACATGAATAGGAGGCCTTCCTCATTTGTGTGTTCGGGACTAATTCCTGTTTCATGCATAATAATGACATAGAACTCTCGACACTGTTGAATAGCATTTTCCACGAGCTTCGCAACGGTATATTATATGACCATCACTTTAAATACTTCTAACAATCTCCCCCTAAGGGGTGGTCATATAATATGTGACTTCACTTCTTTAACCATCACTTTAAATACTTCTAACAATCTCCCCCTAAGTGGTGGTCATGTATTATGTGACTTCACTTCTTTGTTGTTGCAGACTTTGAAGCTCGTTGTCTTGAGAGTTCTTTCATCGATCCTTTCATGACTTGTGATCTTGGATCTTTGATCTTTTCCTTGACTTGATCTTGTAACTTTGCCAGCTTGTGTTCTTGTGTCTTTACCCACATACTCATGTTTTGAGTTGACATGAAAGCTTGTTAACAATCTCCTTTGATCATCAGAGTAGCGGAAGTCTTTGTCTTTAGATGTTCTTGAGCTTTCTTCAATAATCCTGAATATGTGGCCTTGAATTGCGACTCTTGAGATAACGCCACCGTTTGCATTCCACCGGTTTCCCGTTATACAGTACGAATACTGTACCTGTGATCAGGTAAGTTCAAAGAACTTCCTTGACAGGATTTCCAGCTGTGGTAGCCGTTCTCAATACTTGAATATATCAAAAGATAATTCAAATTAAGGAGTGAATCATGCAGTTCCATTCTGCTGATTAAGTCGTCAATTCACTTTCCTGGAACAAGTCTGAATCAATTAAGAATCAAACCATCGTTGCTTTCCAGTTGACACAAGTTTGATTCATATAGAATCGCACAAGTTACCTACCGCAGTGCTGTTTGATGATGACACTGGAAGGATTTCCATTCGTCATTGTAAATACTGAAAAGTATTACTCTGAGTGTTCTGGCAAGATCATAAAAGATATTGCGTCGAAACCTGGAACGAGTTTGAATCAATTAAGAATCAAACCACTGTTGCTTTCCAGTTAACATATGTTTAATTTAAGTGAATCTTACATATGACCTACCGCAGTGCTGTTTGATGTTAACACTGGAAGGATTTCCATTCATCATTGTGAATACTAAAGAGTATCACTCTGAATGTTCTAGCAATACCACAAGGATAGAGCGTAGGACTCTGTAAATCATCGCTTGTGTTCTAATGATGAACAACAATTGATCTATGGAATAAGTGTCCTAATGAGATTTTTGATGAATCTCGTTGGCTCTAGACTCTATAAGTGCACGTTTATTTGGTGATCGGAGGCTGGAGCAGACTGCCACCTATTCAATATCTACTATCTCGGAGTGAGAAAGTTGATAGAAATGAGTTGAACTCCGTGACAATAAAACAAACTTCTTTTGAGAGAAGCTTGAGTAGGCTGGGAAGGGTTGTGCATTGCATCACTGGGTCCATGATGCTTTGTCTTCAGTATCAGAAATCATCAAAGTAATTCTGATAATAGATGTATTGACCCGGTTTCTGCCTAAGTTGTATGGAGGGCTTCTTTCTTTACACCCTTTATCCTTACATTTCTTTTTCATTCTTCAACCCCTTCAATGCTTACCAAGACGTCATAACTAGCACCTTGTTGTGATTGTTCCAGTGCTAGCTTAAGTCATTAGTCGGCATTATTCCCGTACACTCAACTACTCCATCTTTCCTAAGGACTTCTATTTTCTAATGGATTGTCCCTGGGAAGATCCCTCCGGTTCTGGTTGGATCATAGGACGAATACCTAACCACCTTTTGACACCAATACCATCGTGAATTTATGTGTTGAAGGGTATAGATATCGTAACCAGAAAAATCAATTGAAAATGCAGTCAAGATGTTGATGAAATCAATGTTTACACCTTGAAAGTTTTCTATATCACCAAAAACGCTCCCCCTACATGTGCATCATAAAAGGAAAGATTTTTGCACATATTAGGAAGAGAAAGTACTTACATCAAAGATCTTATCCAAGATAACACATTTTAATCACTATTCTCCCCCTCAAAAATTGCATGACATTGGAATTTTTGTGAAATTAGTGATGAAACATGGAGAGAATAATGTTGCATGAAAGTTTGTACTCCCCCTCGAAAAGAAATTCTATTTAAAATTAGGGGAGTATATGAGCACACAGTTTTGAAATACATTTGAAAAATTGTGCTCAAAAGTCCGAGAAAAATTGTGTTCATGAGCTTAAAACTTTGAATGTTTTGATATAAGCTCATGACCGAGAAAAATGAATTTCTCGTTGTTGAGGATAAGTTATCATCCGTGATCAACTTTCCTTTATTTGAGGCACGAGTCACAATCTGAGGTAATTGCAAATCATCTGAAGAAAGGGGAAATGACATGTTTTAAAAACATTTGAACTTTCATTCGAGCTTTATGTACACACCCGTGTCGTTATTGAGCGACATTTCTAGGTACGTCCATATTATCGAAACTGAAAGACATGTCGAGAAGAATATTTTTGGTATTTTTGAAAGATTTTTTCATTTTTTGTTTTGTTTTTATAGGTTTTATATTTTTGTATTTTGATTTTCAATATTTTTTAAAATAATCCAAAATAGACCTTTGTACAACAGAAGAGGATGATGTTGAATGTACAGAATTGGAACCCTTTGAAGAAATGGATTCAGAATCCGTTGAAGTACCTGCAATGACAGAAGAAGAATTTGCACAAATACTAGTGTTAGGAGTAACAAAAGCATTTTCTATATTCAAGACACTCGCATTAGTGCTGGAGCAGGTGTCATCACTCTTCTTGATGGGAATCCACTTAAGACCGACTTCCTTAAAGATCCTACCCGTGGTTTTCCACTGAAGACTAGATCGAGGATTAGTGTTCTCTTGCACAGCGGAAGACTTCTTTGGAGAGAAACTAGATCCTGCATTGATCCGCCTTGATGATTTATTGTCATTGCTTTTCTTTGTGACGGGTGGGAATCTCCTTGTTGGCTTATGGGATTCTACATTCTTTCTCTGTGTGAAAGCACGAGAGTTTACCTCATAGAGGTATTGCAGAATGCAATGAGCATGATTTCCATGGTGAATGCCCTTTTTGCACGTAGGGCATACAGGGAGTTTGGGATTCTCGAAAGGTCTTGTGTACCTAGGGTTTGCTGACCGTTCAGGCACTATGTTCGAAACACGGCTACCTATTGGTGATTGCCAATTCCTAGGTTGTTGGGAAGGGGTCCTAGGTTTTGGTTGATTACCATTAGGTGTGTGTTGAACTCTAGCGGTTGTTGGTTTACTAGGTTTTGAATACACATGGTTTACTTTCTGAATGTTCCCTTTTTGCTTACCATCCCCTAGGTTTTTGGTTTGACCAACGTCATTTGAACCATTAGATTCCTTTGTGGGTGTAAGAGTCACACACTTGGGATTACTCTTAGGAGTAGTGCAAGGTGCATTCACAGAGTTGTGTTTAGCAAGAGTGGGTTTTCTAAATGGAGGAACATAGAGTGAGATGGCTGGTTTTGGTACAGTCGATGGCACATCAGTATTAGGAGGTAACCTAGAAACATTAGAAGGCGGTTTTCCTAAGATAGATGGCTTTGGTACTTTGTACGCATTGGGTTGTCTAACAACTGATTTTACAACCTTAGCTTCCACAGTTTTCCCACCCATCTTTCCAACAAGTTTCTGCAACTCAGCAATCGCGATGTCTTTGTCTTGCAACTGAGCTTTCAGATCAGAAATATCCTTACTCTTTTCATTCAATTCACGAAATGATTCAGAGAGTTTTACTTGTAAATTATTGTCATCAGGAACTTTTCCAACTTTGGTTTGCAAAGCAAGTTCAAGAGAATGACAATGTTTCTGAAGAAAATCATATCGGTGTTGAAGAATCGTAAACTCTTTTTGATTAACATTTGTTGAAGGCTCACGGTCGCGACATTCACCTCCTAACTGAGCTCGTAGTTGTTCGATTGTTTGTTGCAGTTCATTGTAAGCTTTATCATACGAGAGTTTGTCATCCTTACATTCATCACATTTTTTGACATATTTATTCCAAAGATCGGTGAATTCGTTGTCCTTTTTGATGACATAAGACTCCATTTTCTCTTTCGTACGATCAAGCTCATTTTGGAGGGTTTCATTGTCTGACACAGAGATGTTTACCGCTACGGGGTTACTATCAACACAATCACCACTGTCACTTGATTTCGAGAGACATGCGAGGTCGCTTTCCAAAACTTTAATTCTATCAAGAGATTCATCAGCCTCCTTCGCCAAAGATTTAAAGTCTTCAACAAATTTGGCTAGTTCTTTTAGAAAAGCGTTCTCAAGATTGCCTATCCTCGCATCAACTTGATTAATAATCGGATTGATTTCAGTATGAAGCACTTTTTGTAACTCGACATGAACGGGTGATGTAAAGTTTCCTCCAGTCATTTTGGCATTAACAACCCGTTTAAGAATGACAAAATTATCTTTGAGCTCGTTAAGAAATCGTCGTGCAACACTCGGTTTAGGAGGATCCTCTGTCAATTCCTCACTAGGTAGCAAAAGCAATTCGGTACTAGTTTTAGATCGAACAAAAACCGTTGGAGGATTAACTTTTGGATAGTAAACAGGTGTCACTTCTTTATCAAGCTTTTTCATTCTTAAACGAGTTTCTTCAGCAAGTTCAGTAGTTTCCTCAGAATCATGCACACTAGGAGGATCATGCTCATCAGACAGGAGCACACTACCATTATATAGAGTTTGATTTGTGGCCTGAACCTGCTTAAGATATTCTGGATTGGGAGGAAGAGGACAACCTAAAGCCATTTTGTAACGGGTGTAATTTATCTCATTCACTTTAGGTGCGAGCATATTTATTGTTTGCATAGTTTGGCCACGTTTTACCAAAAGGTTGTCTAATTCCCTAATCCTATCCTGAGCTTTGCAAAAATCCTCAAGAAGCCCATCTTCTCGAATTTTGAAATCATGTTTCAGCTTTTTCCGTTCTTCTTTTAACTCCAAAATGGTAGATTTTTCAGTTGAAAGCTGTTTGTTAAGAGATGTGATTTCATCATTCAATTCGCTTATCTTTTTAGCACTACTCAAATGTAAGGCATTTAATTTCTTAGTGGTGCATTTTTCTTGATACACCGATGTAGCATGAGCTTGTTCAAGTTCCTTGATTTTAGCATGATGAATCTCAAAACTTTTCTCCCGTTCCTTATATCCCGCAAGCTCAGTGGTCAATTTGGCATTAGTTTCTCTGAACTTATTATTAACCACATTCGCATGAGCAACATCCGTGGCAAGCTTATCAAATAATGATTTATAATACGCATGCGTCTCGTCAGGAAGGGTTGTAGGTTGGGCAACTTGATCCCCACTAAGGTTCACACTGGGTGCATTAGAAATAATATTGCTATTATTCGTGTGAACCCCGTGTGTCTCAGTGGAAGGCTCAAGTGACTCAGTATACTCTTCCTCCTGATTAGACATATTATATAACTCATTAGCATTGAGACGTGGGTGTACCTCAGAGGAACCGTCTGAATCATACACAGGAGCTCTGTCAGGTTGAACTACCGATGTGGATGATTGCTGTGTATTAGCCATCAAGATGGAGTCGGTAGTCACCTCTTGTTCCTCATCATATGCTGCTGCAGATGCCATGAGATCAAACTCTTTAGCTAGAAGTGGAATTCCTGCTTCTTCCTTTTGTGCTATAAGAAGCTGAGACTGGAGATGGGCAGCATTCCTCTTCTTTCTTACATGGCTATCACGATGCTCAAAATCCGCAGCATCATTGTCTTGTTGATAAGTCATATTAGAAGTCGTGTGAAAAACAGGATCTCAATTCGTAGAAAGCGTGAGTTGTAGTGTCAACAAAAACAAACTTTGCCAAAATTTTCCAGCCCGACAAAAAATTCCTCAGTCCGACAAAACGGTAAGCCGAAAAAAAAATTGAATCTCTAAGTTTTGAAATCGAGTTAGAAATAGCCAATAACTAGTAGGGAAAAAGTTTGAAAAAATGAATTTTTTAATGAAAAATAAAACCTAAAAAATTTGAAATTTGGCCTAAAAATTTGAATTTTTGTCCGAAAATTTGAATTTTTGGTCGAAAATTTTTTCGCATAGCCAAAATTTGAAATTGAAGCTTAAATGGCCTAAAAATGGTCTAGGAAAAATTAAATTTTACTATGGTTTTCCCGCCAAAAAACTCTTTTTTTTTTTTTTTTTTTAATCTTCGTGTAAACTATGTTCCGAGACTAGTCTAGATAGTGGCTAAGTCTAAAAATTACTCAAACAAAATTTCCATCGGAATGTTGATCGGAATGATCCATCAGAATGTCCCTCTATCGGAATGTGCAGATCGGAATCCTAGATCGAAATGTGTAGATCGGAATCCTAGATCGGAATGTGCTTCTATCGGAATGTCCTACTATCGGAATCCTAGATCGCAATGATGACCTGTCGGAATGCTTAGATCGTAATGTTCAGATCGGAATCTTCAGATCGGAATGTGGCTAAGATCAATTTGGCAGAGTAACGTCTCAAAGTTCCTTAAAAACCGTCGGAATCCCAGATCGCAAAGAACGATCGGAATGTCCAGATCGGAATAAGGTATCGAAATGTTTAGATCGCAAAGTAGAACCTAAGGTTATTGCGATCTGGCCTCACGTGCTTTGTACTTTCCGATGGAGAAACTTGCAAGAATTTCGGAAAGATGAACAAACAAGAAATTTATCAACTTTTGATCCAAAAACTTGAGTTTTTAAGCCAAAACCAAGATGCCCAAATCACTACTACACGATTAAGGAAGGTATACGACTTGAAGAACACCAACGAGCTATCCACGAATCCCTTGGCGAATGATACCACTTGTTAGAACTAATCACACGACGTATAGAATAAGAAATATAGATGAATAAGATCAAGATTAAAACTAAGAATGGAATATTAGATTAGATGAAGAAGAATTAGAAAGATACAAGGTAGATGATTCTAGTGAGAGAAACTAAGGAGAGTTTCTCTCTCTAAAACAAGAAGAAGAGAAAAGATACAATGGGAGACACACCCACAAATGAGGATGGTTATGCCTTTTATACTAAGGCTTACATGAATAGGAGGCCTTCCTCATTTGTGTGTTCGGGACTAATTCCTGTTTCATGCATAATAATGACATAGAACTCTCGACACTGTTGAATAGCATTTTCCACGAGCTTCGCAACGGTATATTATATGACCATCACTTTAAATACTTCTAACACTTACCAACAACAAAACCATCAAACCCTTTTCATTCCACCATTTCACCATGCAAACAACTACACAAACTCTCTCTCTCTAGCTTGATTATGCTGTCCCATCCTCACCCTAAAACACCACTTTGATCAAAAATTCACCATGGAATCTTATGTTATTTACACATAAGATGAAGCTCTTTTAAAACCCTATTGATTGGTGGTACTTATAACATCCAAGGAGGAGTATTCATGGTGTCTTGGGGCTGATTTTCCACAAGGAGTTCATGGAGCATGATGGTCTTGAAGATGGTCATGATTATTCACAAGTTTCTCCAACAAAAACCATGTCTAAATCATAACCTACATCAACTTGGTGGTATAAAGATTGTCCTCCTCATCATCTTGTTATTTTGATTATGTACACATGTATTTTATTTCCTATTGTATATATTTATGATGATTATATGATGATAAAAATGTTATGTGGGGATTTGTTGTTGATAATCATGGATAAAAAGGTGAAAAACCATAAGAAATAAGGTTAAAATCTTGGTTAAATTTGATGGCTGTATAAAACAGTAAAGAACCATATGTTTAAACTGATAAAATGATGAATTAAAATGTATTTACAGTAAGCTATGAGTCTTGTACACATGTGAGAGTTGGCCATGCAATGGAATCAAAATAATGAGTGAGATATGATCAAAACAAGTTTAGGGTATAAATCTGAAGTTACTGTTTTGGACGATTTTTAGAAAATACTTAAATGATGATTCAACAGTAGCTATAGAAGAGTTAAATGTATCAAATATCATGTAGTTTATGTGATAAAAATTTGAGCTTCTATCTCCATGTAGAACTCAAGATATGGCATTTTTGGTGAAGATGAAGTTAAAAATCAGATTTTTGGAAATTAAAGAATAATACTATTATATAAGCACTCACATTTTAATATATAAAATGTAAATAAAAACCCACTAACTTATAAAACTTATTTATATAAATATATAAAAGGTGTAATAAGTGTATAAATGATGAAAATGGAAACTTGTTAAGTTTTATAAGTTATAAAACTATAAACATGATTTTTACGATTTTTTCGGCTATTGCCGTAAAATTAACGTTTTTGTTAAATAAAACTTAGATGGTTGGACCCGTCTAATGAAAACTTTATAAAACTTATATACTGATATATAGACATGTATAACAAGTAAAAACCGATAAAACCCGAACTATAGGGCATACGGACATTAACGAGCTAAGTAAACATATTGGACTAATACTTGGGCTAATAATTGGACTAAATAAGATAAACACCCATAAAAAGAACTTATTGGGCTTAACCCATTTGGGCCCAACTTGAAAGTGTATGTACTGATAATATAAGTACAAAATGGATTAAAATAAGTTAAATAACTTATAATAAGTTTATTGGACTTAAAATACATAAATAGGTAAAACTAGTGAACTAGTATAAACGTTACCGACACATAACACTAAAATGAGTAAACGAAAATATGTAAACCCACTTGATCATCATATATAAATAATCATCATATGTATACATAATTGATATTTTTATAAATTCATTGGACATGAGTCTAAGACGAGTATTATTTGTCTAGGTTTCCGTGATTGAAGCACGTACCGTACGTCCGAATTGCCGATAACCCGCCTTCCCATATCAACGTGAGTTCATAGCCTCGCACTCTTTTAAATGTTTTCATAAATGTTTTATAAACCCGCGAGGGAGATAACATGTTAGTTTTTATAAAAGTTTGGACACCATTTGTCTCGATTGTTTGTTTATTGATTTTGGACCCGAATGATTGAATGACCCGATTGTATGACCCGATAAATGATTAATGGACCCGATAGATGAAATTAAATGGATTATTAAAGTTAGGATATGTCACTAAAAATCCCATTAGCATGAATTGTGAACTACCGGGAGTTGGTAGACGCTTATGCATTTAATAGTACTATTTGGGGACGATCACCCCAGTTCGCGCCTTGACGGTTGATCCCCGTCGTGCCACATTGATTGGTAAGCGAATTTATGTATGAGAAGATTTCCAATAGCGTGACCTTTGTGACGACACACTACTTTAGATGGGCAAAAATTGGTATCGGGTTAGCTACCCGTTGTTGGTTTAGTAAGGTAACAATGTCATGCGGCTTATAATAATCCAATCGCCAAAATATTACTGGACGCTCCGAATTACGATGTATTGCCTGACTAGCAATACTGGGTCATACTATTGATATTATGTTTGTATTTTGGTTTTCATAACCATATTCATATAACGATTTTTATTTGATTTTATACAACGTCATAAGACGTATTGTATGATGTTTTATTACGACATTGGCTCGTATAATGATTTTTAAGGCAAATGCCTATATTATGATTTTCGATAAAGATTTGTATAAAATGATTTCGGCTATTTCATGGCCTATCAAAACGATTTGCACAAAATGATTTTCAGTAATACTTTCATACTGATATTATATTGATGGAATTTATTAAACTCTATGAATTCACTCGGCGTTATCGCTGACCTTTTCTTTTAACATGTTTTATCTCAGGTACTTGAAGGTAATTCTCGGGAAGACAACAAGAATTCATGGCCCGCACTTAAACTATATTTTCCATTCAAATACTTTGTAAAACTTTGTGTGAAATATAATGACTTGGGACCTATGTAACTTTGATGTTTATGAATGGAAATGATTTATTATGAAACGACGCGATTTTTATGCGTTGTCTATGATGTGAGTAATGTGCTATCCCGTAACACCAACTAGTCTTCCGCTGAACTGAGTTGAATAAATTTGGGGGTGTTACAGTTTGGTATCAGAGCTCTCGTTATAGAGAACGAAAGATTTTTAAAACTAAGGTTTTGAATAAAACTTTTCAAAATCTTTTAACTATAAACATTTTTCTAAAAATGTCTAAAAATCTTTTGACTATAACGGTGCCGAAGAATTCCCGAGTTACCGACAAGACCAAGATTGAGAAGTGTTATTTTAATATATATATATAACTTGGATTATATATATATATGATGTAATTTTATTACATGATTGTTTGATGATTATTTTGATTTTTATACGAGGTATTTATACGACGTCGATTGTCACAAGTAACCCTAACTCCCCTAGTAGATTAATCGAAGCTATTCTCGTAGGAATTCTAGCTATTCTTGATCTAAACCAAGTTGTGGATATTTATCATCCCAACAAATGGTTGATATTCGTAGAGATATAGATATTAGTTGATTGTGATATTAAAGAAGAATTGGCGAGATTAAATCTGATATCGATGTCATGACGATCTTTTCTTATAGAGTGGAGTTTGACAAAACGTTATCACCTGGAAAGATGTCATCTGATTCGTTGTCATCCAATTCTTAAATTGAAATCGAAAGGGTGAATGTTGCACTTGAGGCTGTCATTGGAACCAGTACCCAAAAGCCTCATGCCACTAATACCTTTCCGAGAAGTCTAATTGAATGTATGAGTCATTTCATACTAGTGATTCATTTGATAATTGTTGTTGTAAGAGCTAATAGGATTGGAAATTAAGTGTTGATTCATATTGAGATTGTATTGCCTTTACAAGGCCGAAGAATAAGATTGAAAGTATTGGAGAATAAGGTAGGATATTGAATTGAGTATAAAATTGGTTGAAACTTGAATAAAGTAAAATTTAACCTATATGGAATATGAGATTGTTAATATAATTCGTTAAGTTCTTTGATTGAATTATAAGGTTTTAATTGATTGTAGGTTTGTGTTAAGGGTTGTTCCTAGGCCATTGTCCACTAATGAGGATGCCCAGTGTCCAAGAAATTAATTGAAGAAATCTTCTTCTGAATTGAGACCGATGGATCTTCTGGGACATGTGGAACACCTAATGACTCTTGTAGATTAGTATTCATTGTGGTATCTTTTAAAAATAATCCCTAACTTAACTGAGACATCAGTTGGTAGGATGAGATCTTGGAATTGTATGACATAGTGACACATAATGTGTTACGGTACAATTTGACTTGTTTGTGATTAATGAAAAGACTACCTTTGATTGCTAAATTCTACATGTATCGATGATATCTATCTTTTATTGCTTCATCCTAATGTTCACATTAGTGATGCAACCATTGAACAAGTACTCATCTCGATTTGAGTTACGTTGTGGATTATTCTTCCTGAGTGCCATCGAGGTCATGAACCTCATGATTAATTGGCTAAGCTCATTTCCTATCATATCGTAGTTAATTCTTGGTGAACAAGCTTTCATCACTCTTCTGCAGATCACTCATTGTTTTTATAAAGATAAAACAGTATACCTTGAGAAAAATTGAATTTTCATCACTAAAAGGATTATTCGAAGTAAGATTTATAAGTGATTGTTATCAAAGTAAAGTTGTTTAAGAAACGCTTTTGAAAACTTAATTGTTTTCATAACAAAGGAAATCTTTGTAAATTTATTTTTGATTCTTATTCAAGGGTTAAGCATGAAAATGTTTTTATTATAAACATGATGATAAAATTTTGACGAACTGAGTATTGCATCGTTAATCTTGAAATTGTATATAGTTGCGCGCCTACATACAATTTGGAATGGACTATGCAAGACTGATTAGTAGTCACCATAAAACTAATGAATAAACACTACATTTTCTTTGAAGATTGTGAAAGATTAAATTTTATGAGATCTGCAAGAAGTGAAAAATAAGGACATAGTGTTAGGGACACCTACATATGTGCCTGTAGCCTCTATTCTTCTGAGTTGAATTTACTCATCTGTGGAATTTGTCTTATTTGACAATTGATATTCCCTTCTTGACCAATTTCCCTGTATTAAGATTCTTAGGAAAAGTATTTGATTACCGAGTGTTGATACCCGACTGGATGTATTGACGTTCTTATCATTTCTTTTGATTTGATTTCATTTGAATGACCTGGGTAACGATCTGAGGAGCTTTCGAATGCGTACTCGAATCATGAAAACATGGGATATATTCATATTCGTTAAATGTTTTCATCTGAATCTGACTTGAAATTCTCTCGCGTAGATTATGCGTTGACCTTACTCTTTATATGGTAGTTGTGTCTCCATATATCCTTGAATTTGTGAAGGATTATGAGTTATTAGTAGTCTTTTGAGAAGTTCACATCTTATCGACGGCAATAAAAACTTGAAAGTTGATAGTGCCAGTAGAATGGATTGATTGATTATGACATGACGACATTGTCTTAATTGATGGGAACTCAAGTAGAATTCCCTAAAAGATAAGATGTTGAATATCAAAAGTGATCTAAATAATTCTTGATGGATGATTATCCTGTATTTAGACTTAAAATTATACCGTGAATGGTTGTGAATTAGTCACAGATATTATAATCTAGAAAGAACTTAATATGAATTTTATTAAAAGATGTTTCTGTTATTTGAAACTCTAGTAAGTATTTGTTAATGAATTACCTGGACTTTTGCCATTAAGGCAAGATTGAAATTGATATTGATTATATTCTCGGTGCTGCACCTATGGCTTGTGCACTGTACGTCACCATCTGAATTTAAGGAATTACCGTACAACTGAGAGAGTTGTCGGAGAAAGATTTTATTATACCAAGCCTGTCATCCTGAAGAGCTATGGTTTTATCTTTCCTTATATTTGTAAGATTACTGTGAACTGAGTAAATTGACAATCGAAAACGATATCCATAACTCGAAATGGAAGAATTGTTCGATCATTTACAAGTTTCTAGAAAATTTGATCCATAGCATGGTTATCATCAACTTCGCATCTACGAAAGAGATTATTTATTCCAATCACTACATCCGGTACTTGTAATGAACATTATGAGTTCCACGTGATGTCGTTTGGATTGACAATGCACATGTAGTATTCATAATTATGATGAATCACGTGTGTAGGCTGTAATTTGATAAATTCATGCTCGTGATCATTAAGGACTATATGTTTGTTTATCAGAATAAGAATGAGTTAATAATTAATTATAGATTGCCCTGAATTGGCCGAACGATAGAAACTTGAACCTTGAATGATTAACACGTGATTAAGGACTTAATCCTTTACATAAAATGACCGTTGGATTAATAAGGGTAAGATGTATGCATATAGACTCTTCAAAAAAAATTAAGAGCCCTTTTAAGACTTTGGATTTTACCAAAAAGAAATGGAATTATGTTTTAACAAATGTTTTAACAAAGGATTTTAAGGGATTATTCCCTTATACACAAACCATTTAACTAAACTTCTGTTTAGGGGTAAATGTTTGTGTATATCTCCAGATAACTTAAAAAGGATTGAGGAAAACCATTTAAACCATAACTTGAAATTTGAAACGATACATTTTGCTTTTCAAACTAAGAAAACTTTGACCAAAGTATAACCAAAGATTTTTCAAACATTTACGAATCTTATTAAATATTTTCGATAAATCAACAAAAATCTTGTTAATTAAATTTATTTTGAACATTACATATAATTGGTCGAACTAAGAAATTTAAAACTTTTACGTTTACGCTTCATAAAAATTAATTAATAATTATTTAATTAATTATAATAATTATCGACGCTTTAGACGACGGATTGAGTAAAACTGATAAAAATGATAGATGAGACGAAACTAAAACATAGAAGATATGAAGGAAGAAAGAATTTTGAATAAATACGATTGTGATATTTATTTCATCAGGAAGGTGAACGTAATTACTAACGCATAATATAGAAAGAATGCCTGAGTGAATGATGGACATGATAATTATATCATCGTGAGAAGTGAATATAGATACTGACGTATTATACAAAAAAAAAGATAAAGAACCAATTAGGATATATTTCGTAATAATGAACGTGCAAAATAAATTGTCGAACAATTTAAAATATAGCCGATACTTATAAAGAGGATAATATAGATTATAAAAGAGGTTCGCGGCTAATGTGAACCATTAGAATTGAGAAGCCGATAGCGTTAAATATTTTAAAGGCTGCTTGTGGTTGCCTAAATATGGAGATTGTGAGATATAGTTATGTTGGAATCGTGTAAGTATAAGTATTCTATGTATTTCATTTTTGACTAAAAGTATCTTTGTCTGAAGAAGATGTACTGATGGCAATTATGAAGGCAGACATCGCCTCATTCATTAGTGAACGTCTAGCTACTACAAAGGTCATCATCTAAATTTGATTCGATTTGGGTCACCGTCGACAGACTGACCAAATCTGCTAATATCATTCCCGTTAATGATAAATGCAAAAGAATTATGTAAACATGGTGTGCCTGTATCGAACATCTATATCAAGATCCTCGCTTCGCATCGAATTTCTAGAGATTTGCTCAGAAATCATTGAGAACGAACCTTGATGAGAGTACTATGTACCACCCCAAATCGAAGGGACGAGGTAAAGTAACGATACAAGGTGATATAAGTGTTGTTTTATGTTTGAATGATCGACCTTTGGTAATAGACCATATAATCGTTTTCCTTTGGAGAGATTATCATTGATAATCATCATGTTAGGATCGAGATCGAATCTTGTTAAGATTTAGAAATTAGAACATCTGTAAGCTGGAGTTGAGATGAAGACACCCGACATACACCCATTGTGTGTTGGACATGTCTTTTAGATTTAAGGTTTCCTATGATGGCGAACCTATTCTTGCAAAATACCCGACCCGCGAGATCTGAAATGATTGGTAAAATTAGGATTTGATTATTGACTGCCGATAGTAGGCAAGAGGTTATGTGAATGTGAAATGTAGATCTTGAAGTGCCAAATGGGTAGCGAAGTTATGCCACAATTTTTAACCTTGGAAAAATGAATACATGATCTGACAAATCATGGGATATAAGTCCCCGTTGTATGGGACCATTGAGATGATGTAAAAGTTGGGATTGAAAGGCATATAAGCTGGATCTACCCTAGGACTTCAAAGACTGCGTGAATTATGTTTCGTAAATCGCACTTGATGGAATATCTATCAAGTGAGAATCTAATTATTCTTAGTAGAGCTTAGATCGGCGAAAAGTTGCATTCATCAGAAACCCGTGAACATCATGGATAGAGAAAGTAAGTCAACATTAAGCCTGATCTTATTCCCGTAGTTATGTTTGATGAAACTCGCGTATTATAATGAATTGCACTTGTGAGAAAAGACCGAATGTGGAGGAATTACCCACATGGCTTAAACTCTATAAGAAGCGAGTGGTAAGGTAAGATGATCTTTGAGGACAAAGATCCTGTTTAGGGGTAAATGCTGTGACAATCCGTCAATTTATGGTTGATATTTTATTCTTGAATATTATTTAAAAACAATTTACAATATGAACTCACATATTTTTGGGAAGAAATTTGGATTTACGTCTTGAAGTAGCATCGACTACGTCTAAACCGGAGGATTCAACGTTACGTGCTTACGTTTACATACACCGTCTTTGGTGACAGTCCGACATTTCAGAAAATAAATTTATCTGAAAATATTATTTTGGAGTTTTAAATTTGTGTTGGTTCATAAACTCACAAATTTACGAGAAGAGATTAGGACTTACGATTTTATTTTAACGACCTTTACGACTAAACCGGAAACCTTAGGATTACGTATTTACGTTTTCGAACTCCGTTTTTGATGAAACAATTTTTATTGGATTCGTTTTGTGACGGTGATTCATAATTTATAAAAACGTTTTTCGTAAAACGACCCGAGGGCACGCAAATCGAGGAAACTAGAATCGAGGAGTACCCGTAAATAAATGGGATGAGACAAGTGGGACACTTGTCCCACCCCACTCCCAAAACCGGCCTAAGTTGCTAACTTAGCACCATGAGGTGTCAAGTGTAAGCTAACAAGCTTCACACTTGTCCTAAGTAGCTTACATCTTAAGCCTTACCAACAACAAAACCATCAAACCCTTTTCATTCCACCATTTCACCATGCAAACAACTACACAAACTCTCTCTCTCTAGCTTGATTATGTCGTCCCATCCTCACCCTAAAACACCACTTTGATCAAAAATTCACCATGGAATCTTATGTTATTTACACATAAGATGAAGCTCTTTTAAAACCCTATTGATTGGTGGTACTTATAACATCCAAGGAGGAGTATTCATGGTGTCTTGGGGCTGATTTTCCACAAGGAGTTCATGGAGCATGATGGTCTTGAAGATGGTCATGATTATTCACAAGTTTCTCCAACAAAAACCATGTCTAAATCATAACCTACATCAACTTGGTGGTATAAAGATTGTCCTCCTCATCATCTTGTTATTTTGATTATGTATACATGTATTTTATTTCCTATTGTATATATTTATGATGATTATATGATGATAAAAATGTTATGTGGGGATTTGTTGTTGATAATCATGGATAAAAAGGTGAAAAACCATAAGAAATAAGGTTAAAATCTTGGTTAAATTTGATGGCTGTATAAAACAGTAAAGAATCATATGTTTAAACTGATAAAATGATGAAGTAAAATGTATTTACAGTAAGCTATGAGTCTTGTACACATGTGAGAGGTGGCCATGCAATGGAATCAAAATAATGAGTGAGATATGATCAAAACAAGTTTAGGGTATAAATCTGAAGTTACTGTTTTGGACGATTTTTAGAAAATACTTAAATGATGATTCAACAGTAGCTATAGAAGAGTTAAATGTATCAAATATCATGTAGTTTATGTGATAAAAATTTGAGCTTCTATCTCCATGTAGAACTCAAGATATGGCATTTTTGGTGAAGATGAAGTTAAAAATCAGATTTTTGGAAATTAAAGAATAATACTATTATATAAGCACTCACATTTTAATATATAAAATGTAAATAAAAACCCACTAACTTATAAAACTTATTTATATAAATATATAAAAGGTGTAATAAGTGTATAAATGATGAAAATGGAAACTTGTTAAGTTTTATAAGTTATAAAACTATAAACATGATTTTTACGATTTTTTCGGCTATTGCCGTAAAATTAACGTTTTTGTTAAATAAAACTTAGATGGTTGGACCCGTCTAATGAAAACTTTATAAAACTTATATACTGATATATAGACATGTATAACAAGTAAAAACCGATAAAACCCGAACTATAGGGCATACGGACATTAACGAGCTAAGTAAACATATTGGACTAATACTTGGGCTAATAATTGGACTAAATAAGATAAACACCCATAAAAAGAACTTATTGGGCTTAACCCATTTGGGCCCAACTTGAAAGTGTATGTACTGATAATATAAGTACAAAATGGATTAAAATAAGTTAAATAACTTATAATAAGTTTATTGGACTTAAAATACATAAATAGGTAAAACTAGTGAACTAGTATAAACGTTACCGACACATAACACTAAAATGAGTAAACGAAAATATGTAAACCCACTTGATCATCATATATAAATAATCATCATATGTATACATAATTGATATTTTTATAAATTCATTGGACATGAGTCTAAGACGAGTATTATTTGTCTAGGTTTCCGTGATTGAAGCACGTACCGTACGTCCGAATTGCCGATAACCCGCCTTCCCATATCAACGTGAGTTCATAGCCTCGCACTCTTTTAAATGTTTTCATAAATGTTTTATAAACCCGCGAGGGAGATAACATGTTAGTTTTTATAAAAGTTTGGACACCATTTGTCCCGATTGTTTGTTTATTGATTTTGGACCCGAATGATTGAATGACCCGATTGTATGACTCGATAAATGATTAATGGACCCGATAGATGAAATTAAATGGATTATTAAAGTTAGGATATGTCACTAAAAGTCCCATTAGCATGAATTGTGAACTACCGGGAGTTGGTAGACGCTTATGCATTTAATAGTACTATTTGGGGACGATCACCCCAGTTCGCGCCTTGACGGTTGATCCCCGTCGTGCCACATTGATTGGTAAGCGAATTTATGTATGAGAAGATTTCCAATAGCGTGACCTTTGTGACGACACGCTACTTTAGATGGGCAAAAATTGGTATCGGGTTAGCTACCCGTTGTTGGTTTAGTAAGGTAACAATGTCATGCGGCTTATAATAATCCAATCGCCAAAATATTACTGGACGCTCCGAATTACGATGTATTGCCTGACTAGCAATACTGGGTCATACTATTGATATTATGTTTGTATTTTGGTTTTCATAACCATATTCATATAACGATTTTTATTTGATTTTATACAACGTCATAAGACGTATTGTATGATGTTTTATTACGACATTGGCTCGTATAATGATTTTTAAGGCAAATGCCTATATTATGATTTTCGATAAAGATTTGTATAAAATGATTTCGGCTATTTCATGGCCTATCAAAACGATTTGCACAAAATGATTTTCAGTAATACTTTCATACTGATATTATATTGATGGAATTTATTAAACTCTATGAATTCACTCGGCGTTATCGCTGACCTTTTCTTTTAACATGTTTTATCTCAGGTACTTGAAGGTAATTCTCGGGAAGACAACAAGAATTCATGGCCCGCACTTAAACTATATTTTCCATTCAAATACTTTGTAAAACTTTGTGTGAAATATAATGACTTGGGACCTATGTAACTTTGATGTTTATGAATGGAAATGATTTATTATGAAACGACGCGATTTTTATGCGTTGTCTATGATGTGAGTAATGTGCTATCCCGTAACACCAACTAGTCTTCCGCTGAACTGAGTTGAATAAATTTGGGGGTGTTACAATTTATTACAAAAATTACTACATAAACAAATGAATGTGTGTTTGTTTTTTTAAGAATATTTTTTATATTTATTACAAAAAGTTTATTAACATTTGTTTTCTAAATAAATTGTTTTATAATAAAATAATCAATGTAAAAATAACAAAATACTCCTACTACATAGTTTAATGAGACAATACTACTATTTTTATCTGTGACATGATATGTTTATATATAACCCGTTCGTATGCGTGACATTACAATCAACTTTTTATTTATATTTTAATCGAGTACAATAAATGTTAATCGCTTTTCGTTAGTTTCCCAAAAAATATACACGCAAAACTCGGCTCTTATAAAAGCACAATGTGTTTCTTAAGACCCCGTGATTTCATGGATCAATAAACTAGTACTCTTATTAAAACACACCTCATTACATAAATATACAATAATATATGTATATTGTAATAACATTATACATTTATATTATACTAATGCAAACAATAATATTAGATATATTTCTCAAAGAAATTATAACACTACAAAAACTTTCATGTATGTATCAAATGAAAGTCTAATTCAAAAATGGTTAATTGCATCTAGTTTTGTTTTCCTTTAACCATTTACATAACTTTTCTTAAACTTTCATACATATATATTATAGATAATGTAAAAGTAATAATATCCCTCGATTAAAATTACGTTTTTAAAACATGTTTTTATATGAAAACTGTCGATTCAAAAGTTATAACCAAGAAAAACGAGTTATTACGCCAAAAAAATTAGTCACACGTACTCGCCGCATCATTGCGAGGGTACCTGCTAGTCAATTATACTATGTATTAAAGAAAACTAGTGGCCACGTCCACAAACGCAATGCGGTTTTTATTTTTTCTTCAATTTTTCTTTTCAAAATCATATAAAACAAAATTACTGATAGACCAAATAAAAATGAAACATAAGTCATCCAAACAAACGACGTCTAAATGGAACATTGAGGACCATACAGATCATATTCACGTGTTTCAGATTTTAGTCTTACAATAATCAGAACCCGAAAACATCTAAATCCTCATCTCGGCACACCCGTGAATAGATCCTAGACACCGAGTCATGGAAGCCGTTTTCTTCCATACTGGCTTCTCGTTCTCATTCCCCAGTACCAAAACATCAACATCCCACATCTTATTAATATCCCTAACCCCACCATCTTTCCTAACCATACCACCAATAACACATATATCATTGTGAAAACCCATCATAGCATACCCCATCCTATTATACAATTCTGAAGCCGAGGCCACAACTTTCCATATACCACGTTCTAGTTTATATATATCACCATAAAAATAATTCATCCCATACAACGACCGATTAACCACCGTAATCAAGTCTCGGTCGAATGAATGGATACGCCGCCACTTGTCCTTAAGATTTTCCAACACTTGAACTTCTTTAAAATTCATGTTACTGTGACAACCCAAACCCGAGGTCATTTATTTAATATTATATAATATTATTTTACGAATAATTTTGAAGTTTTTGATGAGTTGAATGATATGACGGTTGATGGTTTTATTTAAAACCGACGTTAGAGGTTTTATTTTTACCTTTCTACCAATTGCGAGGATTATTAGTAATCACGATATCGACGGATGCCCGAGATTTTATGTTTATTCATTTGTTGTCTCGATGTTTATATTTTTGACGTTTTTATTTTAAGTTCGTATTAAGTCGAACCGGGATCATATTATTATCATATTTTGAGTGCATTTTAACTTTTGAAAATTATATTTACGAAACCCGAGCCTCGTAAATATTTTCAAAATTGACAATTTACATTTTCTACCCTTACAACTATTTAATTGCATTTTGGACCAAAACTATCACAAATTGACAGAACTAGTCCCTCCACCACCATATAAAAGGTGATTTTTCTCTCACCTACAACACATACAACACAAAATCACTTCTCTCTTCTCCTCTCTCTTGTTTAGCCGTACACCACCACCACCCTAGATCAATTGATTTTGAAAAGTTAACTTTGAATCCATAAAAACTAATCAGTATCCCATATTACAAATTTGATGGTGATCATTTTGGTGTAATTTTTAACAACATGCAAGAACATTTAATTTTTAATGATGATCCATGGAGGTTTGATCTAATTTCATATAATATAGTTGTTGTTAGTGTTGTTTTATGTATATTTTAATTATTGCATGTTTGAAATTTTGAGTGGGTAAATTTTTGTATGATCATTCAAGTGTGTTATGGGTTATTTAAGTTGTTGGTGATGATATTAGGATGATTTTAGGCTTATGAGATTGATTAAAATTTGGATGAAAAATTGATTTAGCATGACTTTTTAAAAGGCAATTTAGATCAGTAGGTTCAAGCCCAATTTTGGGTACCTTACTGTTTGAAAATGGTAAAACTAATAAGATGATGTTGTAGAGAACTCTTTTAGCTTCGATTTGATATAAGGTAAAGCTTCTAGCTCCAAACGAGCGCGAAGTTACGTTAGTTTGATTATTCGTGTACCGGAAGACGAGTATCGGCACGATATATAATTGTTGTCGATATTTGGATCGAATCTCGGGGACTATAAAAAGGATTTTGAAATGTGTCATGGACTGATGTTAAGTGTTAAGTATGAGGATATTGAGTTTATTTTCAAAGTCAAGTGTCGGTTTTGTAAACGGAGTAAAATAAATAAA
Source organism: Glebionis coronaria (assembly GCA_025667525.1). Classification (NCBI taxonomy): domain Eukaryota; kingdom Viridiplantae; phylum Streptophyta; class Magnoliopsida; order Asterales; family Asteraceae; genus Glebionis; species Glebionis coronaria. Next base: position 3,427,633 of record CM046880.1, read on the forward strand.
TTAAAAAGACTATATGAGTTGTTGACGTAAAACTGTCCGGTTTTTGTAGTTCAAAGATGTGTCGGGCAGGGAACTTTAAATGTAAAATCTTTTGATGTACTTTTAACAGGTCTTTCTATATATAGTAAGTGAGGTCTCTGATTAGTATCATAAGTATTTGACGTGTTTAAGTGGGGTAAATGAGCTCGTACATTTGGTGTGTACCGACAGATTTTTATCGAAAGAATTGACTAATAAAGTAAACATATAGAATGAAGTAAAAGGTCACTTGTATAGTTTTCATTTTGGGTTGGTTGTGATTTTATTATTTTGAGTTTGATGATATTACGTATGGATTTTACTCGAGTTTATTATTGATAACGCGCCTTATTTGATAGGTTGCGGTTTTTGTGTTTATCGGGCATCAACTATTGTCGAAGATCGTCTTGCTACTGCTATTACTCCAAGTGAGTCTATACCCTCGCTTTTGTAATTGTTTTGAATGATTTTAAAACCCGCGAGGGGGATACATGCTATTTGAAAGTAAAATGAACACAAGTCATGATTGATTGTTTGGACCCGAATGTTGCCTTTGTTGCCTTTGTTGACTTGAATTGTATGAGTACCTAAGTTGCAAAAGTCCCTAAATTCATGAGCCGTTAACTATCTTCTAACTTGATGTTGTGAGTTGGGAATAGCCGTTTATTCTAATAATATTACTATTGGGCTGACGACCCTATCTGAGACCAGGGCTTTATGTTGAGTAACCCGCTGGGAAGGATAATCTTACGAGAATGAGAATGTGGTATACTTGCAACTGATACCCTAGTAGGGGCACTGGAATTCATCTAGTCATGCCGGCTTTAGGCGTGGGTGACTAAGTTAAAGGGTCGGTGTCATGAGCTTAATACAATTCAATAGCTATTGCTATATGCCAGAATGCCCGATTAAGAGATTGTATACATAGCAAGTCTATTAAATAATCTTGATTGATTTTTCTCTTGTGTTCAAATGTTGATTTGGAAAACCTATAGACTCGCTCAACCGTTGTGTTGATGATTTTAAGCATGTATTTCAGGTAATTGATGATGATGAATTGCGGAGCTTGCTGGAGAAGGATTGCGGATTGCTTTTGTGGTGATTGGTCTAAAACAGATTTCTTTCCCTTTTGTCATAAAAATAATAATGTACGGTCATGTACTTTGGTAAATTGTTTGTTGATTGGATAAATCTTTGGGGGGACCTAAATGTTACTCTGATATTTCAAAAAAAAATTTACTTGGGATCGAAAGTTTTAGACAATGGTTAAATTATTTCCTTTTATATTCCAAATGTATCATTTTGAGATTATTCAAAGTGTCTTGTATAACGATGTTTGTATTTAGCACCCAAATGTGTATTTCCGCTGCGCATTGTAATTTGGGGGTGTTAAAGATTGGTAATCAGAGCTTTTTAGTTATAGCGAATTAGGTCGATTTTTAAAAAATGTCCTAAACTATAAGTTTGTTGTCGAAAATATTTTACAAAAGCACGCAACTTCTCCGCAAGGCTCCGGTAAGATTATTTGTTTTGTATTGTTTTATAATTATATGTATCCCTTAAAATTGAAATGATTTTAGAGTATTTATTAAGTAAATACTATGATGTTGTATTGATGATGTATTGACGTTGTTGAAAGTACGTTGAGTACTTGTATTGTTATTTTCTTTATGTAATGCATATATATATAATTTTAAATAATGAGCTTATATACTGCCGAGGGTCTAGAACAGTAGACCAGATGATGAACGATTTTACAAATGATTTCTTGCGACTTGTGTCGGGTATGAGGATGTTTGACTAGTTGATGTATGATGTAGGTTTTTCGTACACGTTTTAGGAAAAACGCGTATGAGTGGCAAGTATTAATCGACACGATTTAATGAAAAACCGTGAAGACGAATAAATTCCAAGTTCGTTCTCGAAGGAGGTGTGTGTTATGTGTGCCAATTATGTAAAATAACAATGTTTGGATTAGTGACGTTTTTGGTTTTGAGAGAGAAAAATAAAAGACGAGCTACGACTATGTTTAAACTACGACGAATTAACGTAAAACGCGAACGTAAATACGTAAAACGTGTCGAAATTAAAATTAAAACCTAAAAATTAATTAAATGATTAATCTAAGTCTTAAATAATATAAATAAGAATAAAAATCCAACAAATATATTTTAAAACCTTTTATTAATTAAATATTCAATTTTTAATGCTAATTAAAGCCCAAAAATTAAATATAATTAACAAAATGCCCAAAATATTAATTTATTGAACTAATAAGTCACTTATATTATTTAATGACTAAAAACTATTTTTCTTAAATTTTAAAAACTATTTTTCTATTTTTTTAATCACTAAAAACTATTTTTAAATTAAAATAATCCTAGAAAATAATAAAATAATGGCAAAATTAATCTAACAATTTTAAAAATCTTAAATTACCCTAATGAACAGTAGAAAATTGAAAAAGTTTGAAAAATATAAAATTTTTCACTAAAAGACAAAACTATTTAATAATTAAACCCTAATTAACTTAAATTAATTATAAAAAATAATTAAAAAGTGAACAGTAACTAATTTTTAAACTAAAAATCTTAAACTAATATTCTAAACCTAGGAAAAATTTTAAATCTGAAAAATAACAATTTTCTACACTAAATGCCAAAAACAGTTTAATTAAAAAGTAATTAAAAATGCTATTAATTCTAAAAATTACCAAATGAACAGTGACAAAAAATTAAACTATACTAGAAAATCAGAAATTTAAAAAGAAAAATAATGCAAAAAGAATCAAACCCTAATTCTTAAAAAAGTTCACAAAAGACAAAATTTTAAGAATATGAAAGTGACATGTGATCACTTTCTGTCTTTTTGTGTAGCAGTGGCTACAACAACCTTATCAGTGGGAAAGGAGTTCCCACTGATAGTGTAAAAAAAACGGGTCTGTGGATTCAATTGCTTGTAACTTGTTCAATTCTTGGTATCTTTTGGAAACAAAGGCACCCCTACACTCAGTGGAGTGTAGGGAGTCAATATAAGCTAAAAAACACTCAAGCACAATACAAGAAAAACACAAAAATAGGCAAAATAAGCACAAATGGGGGGCTGCAATACAGAAAAGTGGCCTTGGGTCCTTTTGCTGGTGCAATTGGCTCCTAGGATGAGATTCAAAGGCCAAAAGCTTGCTCAATAAACAACCAAATCACACAAGACTAAATAAAAGCCCTATGTGCTCCTATTATCTAACAGTATTCAAAAAATAAGTGGGCAAAACTTAGCTAAACAAGCAGTAAGATGATTTTTCTGATTTATCAATGTTTACCAAGTTCTTTATCATGCAAATTGCTTACAAACCCAACTGAACTCAAACCAAGTACTCTATAGACTATAACTATCCTACTGGAACATGTCTAGGTAGATTATAAGCCCAAGCTTCTCAGTTTACTTAGCTTAAATCCCAACCCCAAACACCCCCTTAAAATCAGTAAACACAAATTTTCAAACAAAAAGGCACTCAAATCAATAATAAAACTACTTCTATCAGATCTAGCATGCAAATAGAACACAAATGAGCATGAATAACCAATTCATAACACATAAAACAAACACTTACTCAAAATCACAATATTACTTCAAAAAAAAGCAAAGAAAACAAGTTACTAGGGTTCAAGCCCATACCTAAGCTGATGCCTTCTAGAAACTGGTTTGGGAGCTTATGAAGGCTTATGTGAGGTGTAGAGAGGCCTGTTGGTGGAATCCAAGTGGACCCAAGGCTACCAAAATATCTTCAACTGCCAAGAAAATGGAATGATATGCAAAGGGAGAAAGATGAATGGTGTATTCTTGTTTCCTGCACACAACCACAAAACAGGAAGCAAACAATGTAGTAGAAGCTGAATAACAAGCTTTCTTGTCAAAAGAGCTTGTTATCAGCTTATGCTACAGTAAAGTGAGAAACAAATAACTGATAAATATTTTTTTTTTAACTTTAAAACACAAGATTTTGAAAAGAACTCTTTCAAACTTTTTGGAACCAAGGGAAATCTTAAACAACAACTTAACACAAAACTGGACTTATCATCATAAATCCACTTTCACTTCTTCACAATGACAAATCCACGTTTTGGTTAAACTTTTTCAGAAAGTAAACTTGAACAAGAATTTTGAAAACCTTAAAATAATCTTGCAAGAATAGAAAGTATTACTCTAAATTATACTATTGGAACTCAGTTTGCAAAAGGAATTTAAAATTTCATTATCATTAATTTTCTAAAAACTTTTATACAAAACTGGAACAAAAGGGCAAACCACATGTTGGTGCTCCTTTTATACTAAACTAAGGACTATTCTAGAATATAAAAAATACTGAAAACCCTAGTCACTAAATTGCCCAGTTTGCCCTTTGAAAATTATTCAAACTTGGTCAATTCATTGGCATGTGATGTGCCAGCCTGTTAAAATTGATCTTGAACGTTGCTTTGACCCTTTGGGAAGAAGGAATTGATGCTGAACGTTGATGGACTGCAAGATGCTGATTTTGCCCAAAATGGAGGAGCAGGGGACACGTGTGGGGGCCACTTGGAGTCACATGAGGGTGTTTTCTGAGCTGGGATGGTTTAAGGATGGTGTTAATCTCCATTCTGGAAACTTAATCTCAAAACCCCCTTGATTTAAATAATCTGATGATTAGGGTTTATAAGGGGTGGGGAAAGATAAACAGTGGTGTTTAATTGGGATTTAGGGTGATTAATATTCAAAAAACGTGTTTCCCCCAATTTTGAACTGATTAAATAAAAAATCGTTTTTAAATATTAAATGGAAAGTGAGGTGGATGAGGGGGTTCGTTTGATTGGTTGAAGGGAGAGAGGGAGTGACGTGGCGAAGGATGAGTGGCTGGTGGGGTTTTTGTTGTCTGCACAATTTTAGTCCCCCATCTCTCTTTCACTTGCTAAATTCTTCTAACAGCAAACAACTCATTTCCCCTTTATAAATATCTTTGCATATCTTGTCATTTTTGGCACAATGTTTTCCAAACTTGTATCAAGGATTAATTATGCAATAAATGCATTCTTCAAGGACCAATAATGCAATATCTCAACATTTAAGGGACCCAATATGCAATAATGAGATTTGCAAGGGTATAAAATGTTAAGTCTTCAAAAGTAGAAGGACCAATCTTGCCAAATCTTCAAACTTCAAGGACTTGATAGGAAAATCATGATTCGGGTCCGGTTCTTTGTGCGGCTTCGTTTCCCGTGTTCGTTTTTGCTTGATTCCTTTGATCATTTGGTGAATTCACGATATCCATACCTAAAATACACAATGAACAAACATAGGCACATATATGGGTATTTTGACGATATTTTAAGCGTTTTAAGCCCAATTTGGACGATGAGACTATGTATAAATACAGTCTCATCACTCCCCCATACTAAACCATTGCCGTGTCCCCACGCAATGCTAGAATTAAGTATCATAGCACATCCAAAATTCATTTTATGATGACATTTATTCAAGACATAAATTTAAATAAACTACTACACGCGTTTTAGACATAATGTATTGTTTTCATCACGAGAATGTGACTTTTGGGATCATAGAACAAGAACACGTGAATGCTTCGTTAGAAATAATTTCGTCGTCCTCGATTTTCACCCAATTCCATGCTAAGCGTGTAACGAGATCATTGTTATTATAAGTTAGCAACACGAACACATCTCATGAGTGTTAATTACGAACCTAAACTCCCTTATTCCTAATTGGTATCTCTTATATTTTATTATGTCTGAATGATCACGAGGATACATCATCGACTTATGCGTGAATAGAGATTAAGTCTAAAAATAGAAACTTAACGGTGTAACCAAAATCATCAAATCAATAATTCACCCCAATAGACAACGATGTAAAAAAATTAAGTCAACAAGAAGGATCGATAAACACGATTTTATAACGGTTTTGAACATGAGACTTATTACCAAGACTTTTATACGCCCCCTAACGGAAGGGCCTTATTATCTTTGGTTTACCTCCATCTTTTATTCAACTTCGCCATGAAGCTTTTATTATGACTTCGGTCTTGCCTTGCCTTTTATTATCCGCCTCATCGGTGGTTTTATTAGCCAAAGACGTATATCCTCACGCTAAAGCGAATTTTGGATCTTTAAAGCTTCGAAGATTAAGGCTTGATTCACTTTCAATTTGGGCATAGATTTTTCGGCCTTGTGAGCTTCAAATTTTTGCTTAATTTAGGTGAGTTTGAAATCTTATTATTAGGTGAAGCTTTCGATTATTCGGGTGCCAATACTTCAAAACCGTGACGCTGGCGATACCTTAATGTTTTCCCAATTTAATTACATGGAAGCTACCAAAACAAATTAGAAAACCAACAATAGTGACTAAACCGCCAAATCAATATTTATTAACAATTATTTATGCAAAAGCGTTGGGAGAATAAGCTAATAATTACTACACATAAGATCGTGACGATTACGAGACTTATAAATAACTCTATCATTTCTCGTCCTCATTTAAGAGACTTAGCCTAAAAAAGTTAAGGAATCGAGCTAAATGCTCAACACGCACGGTCGAGTCAAAAATTACTCTCGTTCTCACCATCGGAAAACCTACATTCGTGTCTTAAACACTTATGAAAAACAAGAAAAATTTTAAAATTTGGCCATTTTTAGCCTTATTTGCAACAAAACGATAACAAAAAGATGAATATTGGATTGCGTGTTGACGTAAGCAAGGTGAAGTATCTACTCACCCCCCATACTAAAACTAAACAATGTCCTCAATGTTTCGAGTCTAGGGGTGTAAACACCCCCATACTAGAGACGAAGTCGAATGCTTAATCTCGAGCATGGAAAGGGTAAAACGAATAACTTAAAAGCCGTTTATGAATTATGCTAATAAGATAAACGTTAGAACATAAAAGGATATCATCGGATATCGGAATCTCCAAAGGCAACGATCGAAGCTCGAGTGCTACGTAAAACGAACACGAGAGGCTTCAATGATGACGATGAACCTAATAAATCACAATCACAAACAACCACGAAACAAAGGTAGGAAGAGCACAAGTCCCCTCGTTACGTTAACTAAGAAAGCAATAATATGTACAAGGATAAGCATGAGAATCCCCCACGAGGCACCTTGTTTTTGATAACCGAGTCAAAAGCTCGACTCGAATCCCCATAAATGTGATCATTTAGGGATAATCTTGGTTTGGTCATTTTTAGTGGGGCTTACATGATAAACAAGGCCCAAAAGTACATGAAGTACTTTAAAAACCCGATAAACGTATACCGGGGTCAAAGATAGCGTCTTCGTTTTCGGATGAAAGACGAAACAACGCTACTCCAACGCAAACCCCAATGGGGTAGAAGAAAAGAGATAAGAAGTAGAAAGGTGGGGCAATGGGTAAGTCAACAATATGAGCTACTCGAGGTAGACTCACACCAAGCAAACGAAAAGATTTTCCATTTATTGCATCGGTGGAAGACCGAGATTTCCCTTTACAAGCGATTCCGGGATCGTAAATCTTGTCCTCGGTGGAGAAATGGGAGGGAACATTTGGGGCTTCCCCCACACTAAAACCACACACACCATCGTCAAAAGGAGTAGACGAGGTGGTAGCACTCATAAAATGCGGTGATGACGGAGTTAAACATGTAGAAAAATCATTTAAAACATTTTTAAAATCCTTTCCTTTTTCATCGTTCAAAAACTCTTTATGAAAACCCGATTGAATAATGTTGAAAATATTTGGCGTGTCAAATTGAAAATTAGTCGCGCTAAAAATCCTCACATTTAAGTCATTGGCGGGAGGGGGTGGCGGATTATATAAGTTCTCAAAACGTTTGTCAATAAAGAACACCGCCCCCTCGGGGTCTACATACTCGTCATCCTCATGAACGTCGATCTCATCGATTTCTTCATCAAAGATAGGCTTGTCAAACCAAGGTTTGTCATTCCCCTCCTTGAGTATCTTAGAAACTCTCTCGAAAAGATTACGATCAAGCACGAAACCATCATTCTTTTGTGGGGATCGTTGATAAGTTAGATCCTCACGAATGTGGTAAACGTCATTCTCAAATGAGGAGTGTTGATTAGGTAACTCCTCGAGAATGGGATTTTTGGTGGTCACATGAGTTGGTTCATCATCGAAAATAAGACGTTCCAACTCATTTAGTTCATCCTCGATTTTGGAAAGATCAACCTCACTCGTAGGTGGAAGTGAAGGCATAAGAGCTAGCTCTCGTTCAATGATTTCCTCAATCTCGGGATCAAACTCGTAATCATCGTACTTCACATGTTTCTTCTTAGGAGAATCAAAAATTGCATGTGGATGTCGAAGTACATGATCAATCTCGGCAAAATCGCCATCGTCATCGTCAAAGAAAGAGTCGATGTGAGCACTCACAACCATGGACTTACAAGCACTAGGGCTATGCTTAGGTGACTTTTCTAAAACGAGAGGATCGATGTCGATAAACCTTTTAGCCTCAACGGGAGTTGGGCTAGGCAAAGGAGGCACTTTGATGGAGTTAGAAGTTGAAGCCTCAAAGACGTGGTCCTTCGAAGGTGGTGAAGACGAATCCATTTTGGTCATTGTCGTGATGGCATTAACGTCACCCTTCGGAATTGGTGTTTCACTTGTTTCGCTAAAAACATCCCAAAGTGAGTTTTCATCCATAAATTTACACATACCCTTTTGAATTAGGTACACGTATTCTTTATCATTAAAATCATCATCTTTAAAACCGTTTTTCTTAATTCTTTCAAAACATGCATCAAGCTTCATTCTTTCCGCTAAAGTAAACATTTTGAAATCATTAGAATTTGAATCATTAGGTTTTGAAACCTCGGTTTTTTCATTCTCATAAAATCCTTGGGATTTCCTAGCGAAAAAGTCTATTTTCTCATCCCCATATCTCATAGTAAGTCTCCCCTCGTGAACGTCGATCACGGTTCTAGCCGTCGATAAGAATGGTCGGCCTAAAATAATGGGACATTTAGGGTCACACTCGTAATCGGATATAACGAAATCCGCGGGAAAAACAAACTTTCCAATCCTAACATAGACATCCTCGGCTATTCCAATTGGTATAAGTGGAGTACAAGTTGCAAGCTCGATTGTCATGTTCGTGGGGGTAAGCGAAGGCAATCTCATCAATTTCCAAAGAGAATGAGGCATGAGATTGATGCTAGCACCTAAATCGGCAAGGGCTAAACATCCCTCAATCTCGGAAAAATCACAAGGTAATAGAAATTGGCCCGGATCCTTTTCCTTTCTCGGCATACGCCTTTTGGGTTTTTTAAGAAGGATTGAAGCACAAGTTTCTTCAAGGGTTACTTTGGTAAGGTCGACAAAGCTCTCTTTTTGAACCGTGGATGGAATTTGAGGTACACGAGGGTGTGCACTCTTTTCCTTGGTTGCCACGTTCACCCCATCGACTTTAGAACAAGAGGACGTCTTAGAAGTCGAGGGTTGAGAGGGATAAACAACACGGAATCCTTCAAGGTTAGGGGTAATGACACGACCTTTCTCACGAGACGAGGCGGCTTTACATTGTTCTTTCGGATTAGCAACGGTGTCACTAGGTAACGAACTTGATGACGAACCCGAGGCTTTGTTCATAATGGCCGAAAACATCTTTTTAATATCAATTTGCCCTTGCTCAATCTTCGTGTTTTGCAATTTCAAAGTATTTGTAAAGTCGTTTTTCAAAGTACCAATTTCTCCCTCTAATCGTCTCATATTAGCCTCATTCGTTTTCATGTAATTTTGAAAATCGTTTGACGAACTATTTTGATTAGAATTAAAGTTCCCTTGGTTTTGATTACTTCTTTGAAAATTGTTTTGATTCCCACTTGAAAAATTATTTCCTTGATTGTTATCTCTATTTTGCCAAGTTATATTACGACCTTGATTATAACCTCCTTGATTTTGATTCGAAAATTTTCCTTGTTGATTGTTTCCTTGAAAATTGTTTCGGTTTTGAAAATTGTTGCCTTGGTTATAATTGCCTTGTTGTGATGGACCGGCGTTATTTTGATTTTGATTAGAAAAATTGTTGTTTAACGCACTCACATTCGACGTTTGGCCATCCGTAGCCGCACACTCGTAATAATTATGAGGTCCACCACAAAACGTACATGAAACCTCAACCGCTTTCACCGTAGCGGGAGCGTCTTTCTTTTGCATCTCAATGAGATAAGACGTGAACACATTCGTCAACTTATCGACTTTTGCATCAACTCTCTCAATGTCGCGATTAGAACTACTAACATTGGCGACATTGGCAACACTCGGTGCATTGCGGAGTTGGTAAACCTTGGATCGGTTCTCGATAATTATCAAAGCTTCTCTCGGAGTTTTACACAAAAAGTTACCACCGGTGGCGGAATTCAACGAGTCTTGTTCGTGAAAATTAAGACCGTTGTAAAACGTATCGATTTGGTGCAACTCGGAAAAACCATGGTGAGGACATTGCCTAAGCAATTCCTTAAAACGATCCCACGCGTCTCTAAAAGATTCATTCGGTTTTTGCTCAAATTTAGTAATCTCGTTCTTGAAAAACGTTGTCTTAGACGGTGGGAAAAAATAATTAACGAACTTGGAAACGAGATCCTTCCACGTAGTAATGGAATTAGGTGGCTCTTTCTCGTACCAATCCTTGGCGGCACCATCGAGCGAGTACGGAAAAAGCATAAGCTTGACGACATCGGTGTCGACGTTCTTAAACTTGCTCGTGGCCATAAGACGATCAAAATTCCGAATATGGTCGTGAGGATTGTCGGCTTCACGACCTCGAAACTTCGTAGCTTGGATCAACGAAAGCATTCCGCTCTTGATCTCAAAATTCTCCGCCTCGATAGCGGGAATAACGATCGCGTCTCCATAACCCTCGGTGGGCGCTTGGAGCAATTCCATCATAGAACGATTGTCGGCCATCTCGTCTAAGGTTTCTTCAACAACGATATTAGGAACGTCGGTTTCTAATTCTCGTCTACGTCGTCGATTCCTTCGATTACGATTGCGTCGATTCGAAGCTTCACTAGAATTGGAATAGTCCTTCGATCGAGTGCGCATGCACTAAGCGTAGAATGGGTGGTAGCAAAGAAGATTCTTTTTGCTTCTTTTTGATTTTTTCAATTTTTTTGGCTTTTGATTGGTTTTTTAATTTTTTTGGATTTTTGGTTGTATTACGTAGACACAAATCTACAAATCTCCCCTCGAATCGACTTTCTCGATTAAAGGAGCCTCAAAGAATGAAAACGATCACGTGGAGTGAACGTTCTCGATGACTTTAGAACGTTGGTGGAACACCAAAACGTTCAAGAGGGTTTAATCTTGAAAACACAAGCAAATATAATATACGTAGATAATACTTGGGCGGCAAACCCTCGATTAGCTCTCTTTCTCAAAACACGCACAAGCAAGCGGAGGAAACGAGGCGGCGCGAAGCACTTAAGAGCCTTTTTCCTTTAGGTCGTGAAATACAACCGCCTTATACCCACCTTATAGTTTGTGTTAATTGAAATTAAGCCTCACGAAAGTATTTATCTATTTTGCCTTTAAGCTTTTGCTTTGGATTCGAATACAATGATTGGGTAATGACCTCCCAAGTCAAGGTTGTGATTTCTCACGTATTTGGAGTACTTGTATATTTATTTGTTCTTACGTAGATACAATATAGTAATAATATATTCACAATAAAAACGAAAACCAATATATCTACAATATAGTAAAAATGATTGTTGTGTGTTTAACTTAGGAAAATTAAACACGATTTATTTGGATATTATAATATAATAGAGAAAAATAACAAAAATGAGTATGTACGATATTCACGCTTTCCAAAAAATATGAAAAGCTAAAACGCACTACTCACACAAACACGATACTAATAGTAATGGCACACTAAACACCTCCCCGGCAGCGGCGCCAAAAATTGATGTAGGTTTTTCGTACACGTTTTAGGAAAAACGCGTATGAGTGGCAAGTATTAATCGACACGATTTAATGAAAAACCGTGAAGACGAATAAATTCCAAGTTCGTTCTCGAAGGAGGTGTGTGTTATGTGTGCCAATTATGTAAAATAACAATGTTTGGATTAGTGACGTTTTTGGTTTTGAGAGAGAAAAATAAAAGACGAGCTACGACTATGTTTAAACTACGACGAATTAACGTAAAACGCGAACGTAAATACGTAAAACGTGTCGAAATTAAAATTAAAACCTAAAAATTAATTAAATGATTAATCTAAGTCTTAAATAATATAAATAAGAATAAAAATCCAACAAATATATTTTAAAACCTTTTATTAATTAAATATTCAATTTTTAATGCTAATTAAAGCCCAAAAATTAAATATAATTAACAAAATGCCCAAAATATTAATTTATTGAACTAATAAGTCACTTATATTATTTAATGACTAAAAACTATTTTTCTTAAATTTTAAAAACTATTTTTCTATTTTTTTAATCACTAAAAACTATTTTTAAATTAAAATAATCCTAGAAAATAATAAAATAATGGCAAAATTAATCTAACAATTTTAAAAATCTTAAATTACCCTAATGAACAGTAGAAAATTGAAAAAGTTTGAAAAATATAAAATTTTTCACTAAAAGACAAAACTATTTAATAATTAAACCCTAATTAACTTAAATTAATTATAAAAAATAATTAAAAAGTGAACAGTAACTAATTTTTAAACTAAAAATCTTAAACTAATATTCTAAACCTAGGAAAAATTTTAAATCTGAAAAATAACAATTTTCTACACTAAATGCCAAAAACAGTTTAATTAAAAAGTAATTAAAAATGCTATTAATTCTAAAAATTACCAAATGAACAGTGACAAAAAATTAAACTATACTAGAAAATCAGAAATTTAAAAAGAAAAATAATGCAAAAAGAATCAAACCCTAATTCTTAAAAAAGTTCACAAAAGACAAAATTTTAAGAATATGAAAGTGACATGTGATCACTTTCTGTCTTTTTGTGTAGCAGTGGCTACAACAACCTTATCAGTGGGAAAGGAGTTCCCACTGATAGTGTAAAAAAAACGGGTCTGTGGATTCAATTGCTTGTAACTTGTTCAATTCTTGGTATCTTTTGGAAACAAAGGCACCCCTACACTCAGTGGAGTGTAGGGAGTCAATATAAGCTAAAAAACACTCAAGCACAATACAAGAAAAACACAAAAATAGGCAAAATAAGCACAAATGGGGGGCTGCAATACAGAAAAGTGGCCTTGGGTCCTTTTGCTGGTGCAATTGGCTCCTAGGATGAGATTCAAAGGCCAAAAGCTTGCTCAATAAACAACCAAATCACACAAGACTAAATAAAAGCCCTATGTGCTCCTATTATCTAACAGTATTCAAAAAATAAGTGGGCAAAACTTAGCTAAACAAGCAGTAAGATGATTTTTCTGATTTATCAATGTTTACCAAGTTCTTTATCATGCAAATTGCTTACAAACCCAACTGAACTCAAACCAAGTACTCTATAGACTATAACTATCCTACTGGAACATGTCTAGGTAGATTATAAGCCCAAGCTTCTCAGTTTACTTAGCTTAAATCCCAACCCCACACACCCCCTTAAAATCAGTAAACACAAATTTTCAAACAAAAAGGCACTCAAATCAATAATAAAACTACTTCTATCAGATCTAGCATGCAAATAGAACACAAATGAGCATGAATAACCAATTCATAACACATAAAACAAACACTTACTCAAAATCACAATATTACTTCAAAAAAAAGCAAAGAAAACAAGTTACTAGGGTTCAAGCCCATACCTAAGCTGATGCCTTCTAGAAACTGGTTTGGGAGCTTATGAAGGCTTATGTGAGGTGTAGAGAGGCCTGTTGGTGGAATCCAAGTGGACCCAAGGCTACCAAAATATCTTCAACTGCCAAGAAAATGGAATGATATGCAAAGGGAGAAAGATGAATGGTGTATTCTTGTTTCCTGCACACAACCACAAAACAGGAAGCAAACAATGTAGTAGAAGCTGAATAACAAGCTTTCTTGTCAAAAGAGCTTGTTATCAGCTTATGCTACAGTAAAGTGAGAAACAAATAACTGATAAATATTTTTTTTTAACTTTAAAACACAAGATTTTGAAAAGAACTCTTTCAAACTTTTTGGAACCAAGGGAAATCTTAAACAACAACTTAACACAAAACTGGACTTATCATCATAAATCCACTTTCACTTCTTCACAATGACAAATCCACGTTTTGGTTAAACTTTTTCAGAAAGTAAACTTGAACAAGAATTTTGAAAACCTTAAAATAATCTTGCAAGAATAGAAAGTATTACTCTAAATTATACTATTGGAACTCAGTTTGCAAAAGGAATTTAAAATTTCATTATCATTAATTTTCTAAAAACTTTTATACAAAACTGGAACAAAAGGGCAAACCACATGTTGGTGCTCCTTTTATACTAAACTAAGGACTATTCTAGAATATAAAAAATACTGAAAACCCTAGTCACTAAATTGCCCAGTTTGCCCTTTGAAAATTATTCAAACTTGGTCAATTCATTGGCATGTGATGTGCCAGCCTGTTAAAATTGATCTTGAACGTTGCTTTGACCCTTTGGGAAGAAGGAATTGATGCTGAACGTTGATGGACTGCAAGATGCTGATTTTGCCCAAAATGGAGGAGCAGGGGACACGTGTGGGGGGGCACTTGGAGTCACATGAGTGTGTTTTCTGAGCTGGGATGGTTTAAGGATGGTGTTAATCTCCATTCTGGAAACTTAATCTCAAAACCCCCTTGATTTAAATAATCTGATGATTAGGGTTTATAAGGGGTGGGGAAAGATAAACAGTGGTGTTTAATTGGGATTTAGGGTGATTAATATTCAAAAAACGTGTTTCCCCCAATTTTGAACTGATTAAATAAAAAATCGTTTTTAAATATTAAGTGGAAAGTGAGGTGGATGAGGGGGTTCGTTTGATTGGTTGAAGGGAGAGAGGGAGTGACGTGGCGAAGGATGAGTGGCTGGTGGGGTTTTTGTTGTCTGCACAATTTTAGTCCCCCATCTCTCTTTCACTTGCTAAATTCTTCTAACAGCAAACAACTCATTTCCCCTTTATAAATATCTTTGCATATCTTGTCATTTTTGGCACAATGTTTTCCAAACTTGTATCAAGGATTAATTATGCAATAAATGCATTCTTCAAGGACCAATAATGCAATATCTCAACATTTAAGGGACCCAATATGCAATAATGAGATTTGCAAGGGTATAAAATGTTAAGTCTTCAAAAGTAGAAGGACCAATCTTGCCAAATCTTCAAACTTCAAGGACTTGATAGGAAAATCATGATTCGGGTCCGGTTCTTTGTGCGGCTTCGTTTCCCGTGTTCGTTTTTGCTTGATTCCTTTGATCATTTGGTGAATTCACGATATCCATACCTAAAATACACAATGAACAAACATAGGCACATATATGGGTATTTTGACGATATTTTAAGCGTTTTAAGCCCAATTTGGACGATGAGACTATGTATAAATACAGTCTCATCACTCCCCCATACTAAACCATTGCCGTGTCCCCACGCAATGCTAGAATTAAGTATCATAGCACATCCAAAATTCATTTTATGATGACATTTATTCAAGACATAAATTTAAATAAACTACTACACGCGTTTTAGACATAATGTATTGTTTTCATCACGAGAATGTGACTTTTGGGATCATAGAACAAGAACATATGAATGCTTCGTTAGAAATAATTTCGTCGTCCTCGATTTTCACCCAATTCCATGCTAAGCGTGTAACGAGATCATTGTTATTATAAGTTAGCAACACGAACACATCTCATGAGTGTTAATTACGAACCTAAACTCCCTTATTCCTAATTGGTATCTCTTATATTTTATTATGTCTGAATGATCACGAGGATACATCATCGACTTATGCGTGAATAGAGATTAAGTCTAAAAATAGAAACTTAACGGTGTAACCAAAATCATCAAATCAATAATTCACCCCAATAGACAACGATGTAAAAAAATTAAGTCAACAAGAAGGATCGATAAACACGATTTTATAACGGTTTTGAACATGAGACTTATTACCAAGACTTTTATACGCCCCCTAACGGAAGGGCCTTATTATCTTTGGTTTACCTCCATCTTTTATTCAACTTCGCCATGAAGCTTTTATTATGACTTCGGTCTTGCCTTGCCTTTTATTATCCGCCTCATCGGTGGTTTTATTAGCCAAAGACGTATATCCTCACGCTAAAGCGAATTTTGGATCTTTAAAGCTTCGAAGATTAAGGCTTGATTCACTTTCAATTTGGGCATAGATTTTTCGGCCTTGTGAGCTTCAAATTTTTGCTTAATTTAGGTGAGCACTTGAAATCTTATTATTAGGTGAAGCTTTCGATTATTCGGGTGCCAATACTTCAAAACCGTGACGCTGGCGATACCTTAATGTTTTCCCAATTTAATTACATGGAAGCTACCAAAACAAATTAGAAAACCAACAATAGTGACTAAACCGCCAAATCAATATTTATTAACAATTATTTATGCAAAAGCGTTGGGAGAATAAGCTAATAATTACTACACATAAGATCGTGACGATTACGAGACTTATAAATAACTCTATCATTTCTCGTCCTCATTTAAGAGACTTAGCCTAAAAAGTTAAGGAATCGAGCTAAATGCTCAACACGCACGGTCGAGTCAAAAATTACTCTCGTTCTCACCATCGGAAAACCTACATTCGTGTCTTAAACACTTATGAAAAACAAGAAAAATTTTAAAATTTGGCCATTTTTAGCCTTATTTGCAACAAAACGATAACAAAAAGATGAATATTGGATTGCGTGTTGACGTAAGCAAGGTGAAGTATCTACTCACCCCCCCATACTAAAACTAAACATTGTCCTCAATGTTTCGAGTCTAGGGGTGTAAACACCCCCATACTAGAGACGAAGTCGAATGCTTAATCTCGAGCATGGAAAGGGTAAAACGAATAACTTAAAAGCCGTTTATGAATTATGCTAATAAGATAAACGTTAGAACATAAAAGGATATCATCGGATATCGGAATCTCCAAAGGCAACGATCGAAGCTCGAGTGCTACGTAAAACGAACACGAGAGGCTTCAATGATGACGATGAACCTAATAAATCACAATCACAAACAACCACGAAACAAAGGTAGGAAGAGCACAAGTCCCCTCGTTACGTTAACTAAGAAAGCAATAATATGTACAAGGATAAGCATGAGAATCCCCCACGAGGCACCTTGTTTTTGATAACCGAGTCAAAAGCTTGACTCGAATCCCCATAAATGTGATCATTTAGGGATAATCTTGGTTTGGTCATTTTTAGTGGGGCTTACATGATAAACAAGGCCCAAAAGTACATGAAGTACTTTAAAAACCTGATAAACGTATACCGGGGTCAAAGATAGCGTCTTCGTTTTCGGATGAAAGACGAAACAACGCTACTCCAACGCAAACCCCAATGGGGTAGAAGAAAAGAGATAAGAAGTAGAAAGGTGGGGCAATGGGTAAGTCAACAATATGAGCTACTCGAGGTAGACTCACACCAAGCAAACGAAAAGATTTTCCATTTATTGCATCGGTGGAAGACCGAGATTTCCCTTTACAAGCGATTCCGGGATCGTAAATCTTGTCCTCGGTGGAGAAATGGGAGGGAACATTTGGGGCTTCCCCCACACTAAAACCACACACACCATCGTCAAAAGGAGTAGACGAGGTGGTAGCACTCATAAAACGCGGTGATGACGGAGTTAAACATGTAGAAAAATCATTTAAAACATTTTTAAAATCCTTTCCTTTTTCATCGTTCAAAAACTCTTTATGAAAACCCGATTGAATAATGTTGAAAATATTTGGCGTGTCAAATTGAAAATTAGTCGCGCTAAAAATCCTCACATTTAAGTCATTGGCGGGAGGGGGTGGCGGATTATATAAGTTCTCAAAACGTTTGTCAATAAAGAACACCGCCCCCTCGGGGTCTACATACTCGTCATCCTCATGAACGTCGATCTCATCGATTTCTTCATCAAAGATAGGCTTGTCAAACCAAGGTTTGTCATTCCGCTCCTTGAGTATCTTAGAAACTCTCTCGAAAAGATTACGATCAAGCACGAAACCATCATTCTTTTATGTGGATCGTTGATAAGTTAGATCCTCACGAATGTGGTAAACGTCATTCTCAAATGAGGAGTGTTGATTAGGTAACTCCTCGAGAATGGGATTTTTGGTGGTCACATGAGTTGGTTCATCATCGAAAATAAGACGTTCCAACTCATTTAGTTCATCCTCGATTTTGGAAAGATCAACCTCACTCGTAGGTGGAAGTGAAGGCATAAGAGCTAGCTCTCGTTCAATGATTTCCTCAATCTCGGGATCAAACTCGTAATCATCGTACTTCACATGTTTCTTCTTAGGAGAATCAAAAATTGCATGTGGATGTCGAAGTACATGATCAATCTCGGCAAAATCGCCATCGTCATCGTCAAAGAAAGAGTCGATGTGAGCACTCACAACCATGGACTTACAAGCACTAGGGCTATGCTTAGGTGACTTTTCTAAAACGAGAGGATCGATGTCGATAAACTTTTTAGCCTCAACGGGAGTTGGGCTAGGCAAAGGAGGCACTTTGATGGAGTTAGAAGTTGAAGCCTCAAAGACGTGGTCCTTCGAAGGTGGTGAAGACGAATCCATTTTGGTCATTGTCGTGATGGCATTAACGTCACCCTTCGGAATTGGTGTTTCACTTGTTTCGCTAAAAACATCCCAAAGTGAGTTTTCATCCATAAATTTACACATACCCTTTTGAATTAGGTACACGTATTCTTTATCATTAAAATCATCATCTTTAAAACCGTTTTTCTTAATTCTTTCAAAACATGCATCAAGCTTCATTCTTTCCGCTAAAGTAAACATTTTGAAATCATTAGAATTTGAATCATTAGGTTTTGAAACCTCGGTTTTTTCATTCTCATAAAATCCTTGGGATTTCCTAGCGAAAAAGTCTATTTTCTCATCCCCATATCTCATAGTAAGTCTCCCCTCGTGAACGTCGATCACGGTTCTAGCCGTCGATAAGAATGGTCGGCCTAAAATAATGGGACATTTAGGGTCACACTCGTAATCGGATATAACGAAATCCGCGGGAAAAACAAACTTTCCAATCCTAACATAGACATCCTCGGCTATTCCAATTGGTATAAGTGGAGTACAATTTGCAAGCTCGATTGTCATGTTCGTGGGGGTAAGCGAAGGCAATCTCATCAATTTCCAAAGAGAATGAGGCATGAGATTGATGCTAGCACCTAAATCGGCAAGGGCTAAACATCCCTCAATCTCGGAAAAATCACAAGGTAATAGAAATTGGCCCGGATCCTTTTCCTTTCTCGGCATACGCCTTTTGGGTTTTTTAAGAAGGATTGAAGCACAAGTTTCTTCAAGGGTTACTTTGGTAAGGTCGACAAAGCTCTCTTTTTGAACCGTGGATGGAATTTGAGGTACACGAGGGTGTGCACTCTTTTCCTTGGTTGCCACGTTCACCCCATCGACTTTAGAACAAGAGGACGTCTTAGAAGTCGAGGGTTGAGAGGGATAAACAACACGGAATCCTTCAAGGTTAGGGGTAATGACACGACCTTTCTCACGAGACGAGGCGGCTTTACATTGTTCTTTCGGATTAGCAACGGTGTCACTAGGTAACGAACTTGATGACGAACCCGAGGCTTTGTTCATAATGGCCGAAAACATCTTTTTAATATCAATTTGCCCTTGCTCAATCTTCGTGTTTTGCAATTTCAAAGTATTTGTAAAGTCGTTTTTCAAAGTACCAATTTCTCCCTCTAATCGTCTCATATTAGCCTCATTCGTTTTCATGTAATTTTGAAAATCGTTTGACGAACTATTTTGATTAGAATTAAAGTTCCCTTGGTTTTGATTACTTCTTTGAAAATTGTTTTGATTCCCACTTGAAAAATTATTTCCTTGATTGTTATCTCTATTTTGCCAAGTTATATTACGACCTTGATTATAACCTCCTTGATTTTGATTCGAAAATTTTCCTTGTTGATTGTTTCCTTGAAAATTGTTTCGGTTTTGAAAATTGTTGCCTTGGTTATAATTGCCTTGTTGTGATGGACCGGCGTTATTTTGATTTTGATTAGAAAAATTGTTGTTTAACGCACTCACATTCGACGTTTGGCCATCCGTAGCCGCACACTCGTAATAATTATGAGGTCCACCACAAAACGTACATGAAACCTCAACCGCTTTCACCGTAGCGGGAGCGTCTTTCTTTTGCATCTCAATGAGATAAGACGTGAACACATTCGTCAACTTATCGACTTTTGCATCAACTCTCTCAATGTCGCGATTAGAACTACTAACATTGGCGACATTGGCAACACTCGGTGCATTGCGGAGTTGGTAAACCTTGGATCGGTTCTCGATAATTATCAAAGCTTCTCTCGGAGTTTTACACAAAAAGTTGCCACCGGCGGCGGAATTCAACGAGTCTTGTTCGTGAAAATTAAGACCGTTGTAAAACGTATCGATTTGGTGCAACTCGGAAAAACCATGGTGAGGACATTGCCTAAGCAATTCCTTAAAACGATCCCACGCGTCTCTAAAAGATTCATTCGGTTTTTGCTCAAATTTAGTAATCTCGTTCTTGAAAAACGTTGTCTTAGACGGATTATAAGGATCCAGTGTGTACTCAAGTATCGCTTTGAGGATTGAAGTTATTTGACCAATTATAAGGATCCAGTGTGTACTCAAGTATCGCTTTGAGTTTTGGTTATCATTAACTGAGAATTAGGAAGGAAGGTATTCCTATAGTTGTTTTTCGTACATGATGCAGGTACTTTAAGTAGCAAGTGATGTTTTTGAAATTGACGAGCGTATCTGTCGTACTCATGGACAGGGTGAATCATGTGTGTAAGATGTACTAGGATGAGTTAGTTATTGTATCTATTGACGATATTTTATATTATTCTAAGAGGAAAGGAGGAACATAAGTAGCATATGAGGATAAATTTTGGGATGGTTGGAAAAAGAGAAACTGTATGTAAAGCTCCCTATGTGTGAATGTTGGTTGAAATATTTGCGTTTTCTAAGGCAGTTGTTTGACAACAAAGGTATTCGTGAAGATCTTATCAAGATTGAAACGATTAAGGATTGGTCGGTACCAACGATGCCGAAAGAAATCTGTAAATTCCTTGGTCTAAGCTCGGAATAATCGGAGGTTTACCGAAAGGTTTTCACTGATTGTTGAACCATTGGTTAAGCTGACTAAGAAGAATTAGATGTGTGAGTAATACACGCTTTTGGCTAGGTATCAAAGTTCGTTATAGATCCGAATCTTTTCGAATTGAAAACCGGTCTAAAGTGCGACTCAATCGTCTTTTGGTGAATCAAAGGTTTGGTTGATTTGTTTTTAACTAATAGCAAGTAATTAAAGTGTCCTTGAGTAAAAGGGAAGTTAAAAGATTAATATTGAAATGACAAGTAGAATGAATGCATGGAAACTTAAAGGTGATAATGGAAAAGTACTAACTCTTAAAATAAAACTAGCACTTGGAAAATTTTCAGAAAAATAAAAGGTACTATAAGAAAGTTATATCGAAAGAAACCAAAACAAGCCAAAAGTACCCCCGATCGGAATGTTTTCCGATC
Source organism: Glebionis coronaria (assembly GCA_025667525.1). Lineage (NCBI taxonomy): Eukaryota > Viridiplantae > Streptophyta > Magnoliopsida > Asterales > Asteraceae > Glebionis > Glebionis coronaria. The sequence continues at coordinate 3,449,383 of CM046880.1, forward strand.
GGATGGTCGGAATATGGTGGAAGAGGGGTAGCAATCGGAATGTGGACGAAGTTACCAATCGGAATACTGAACAAACCCAAATCGGAATAAGCAAAATCCCTACCGTCGGAATATTAACAAAGACACCAATCGGAATCTGATAATAGGTCAGATCGGAATATGCTCAAGATGAAATCAATCGGAATGCAGCGGGACGAAACCAATCGGAATGGCAAGGAATAAGGCAATCGGAATATGAACTCCAAGTACCAATCGGAATACACAACAAGGCCTTGATCGGAATAACAAGCAAGCTAGTAATCGGAATAGGCCATCAATGAACCAATCGAAAAGGATAAACCCTAATCCGATTGGACCAATCGGAATGTTGGGTGTGATGCCGTCGGAAAATCAATACAAATCGGAAAGGGGAGTTTGTTCCTCCTCCTAAAATTGTGGAAATCGGTTAAGCAAGTAAATAAGCTATATTTGAGAGCTTATCACAACACTAACCCGAATCAATGCTAAAACCGGATCAAATAAGCACTAGAATCAACTTATCAACCCGAAATCAAACAACTTTTTGTATCAAACAATAAAAACATCAACTTTTTAATAAACTTTTTAATAAGAAAAATAAGCTAATCATAAAAATAAGCCAATAAGCACAAAAGTCTTAAAGCTTAATCAAATGAAAACTTATAAAATGATCAAAAGATTAACTTTTTAGCATGAAATCAATTAGAACAACACGGATCACATGATAATCACACCAAAATCAATCTTAAATCAAAGAAAAGTAGAATGAGATTAAGAGATAAAAGCTTAAAATAGAACTTGATTAATGAAATAAGCAATACAAAGTGTTTAATCTTGAAAGATTAAAAGAAAAAGATGAACTAGTGAGAGAAAGTTTAAGACTTTCTCTCTCTAAAAACTAAAAGTGAAAAATTAACTAAAAAATCTAACCACCCTCCTAATGACTATTAGGAGGGTATTTATAGGGAAGGAGTGCATGTGTTGCATCTTCTCTCTTGCTTTCTTCACGTTTTCTCGACTCGACTTTAATTCTTCGTCTTTGTCGTCTCGGGATTTGAACTTGTCTCTTTAATTTTCTTCTCCTATTAGACTTAAGTTCTTCGACTTCGTTTAAACTTCCGTCTTTTGACTTTTTCTTCGATAAATCTTCAGAATAGGTCTTGGACTTTCGTTCTTTTTGCACTCTCGATCTTTTGACTTCGTCTTTTTCCCGTTTTCTTCAATAAAAGCCCGTGAAAGCCCGTGTTTTCTTCCTTTTTCATATTTTGGTCCTAAAACACAATAAAAACACAAACCACGCATAATTCCGACTTTTACGACATAAATCACACGTTTTGGTCTTGTTATTATTGGAAATAAGTGGTAAAAGGATAAGTGTTTTCACACTTATTAGTGAGTCCCACTTATACATCTAAATTGTAAGTTTCGAGATCTAATCCTTATTAGATGGGGAAGCTGTATTCTGAACACTGAAGGGTAGGTTGTGTTCTTCACCGATGTTGTCATTGTTGAAAGGATCTGAAGTATTTATAGTTTGTAGTTGTTGTGATGTGTTTTGTAAGGGTTATGTAGTTGTGGTGTTTGCTTGAGATTGTGGGAAATATTACTTGCATGGAATCAAGAGTGTAATAATAAAGGATCATAGAAGTTTCTCCATAATTAATTTCTTGGGAGGATGAAAGAAATGAGTAGAGGATCACCAGTTATATATATTCTGAATATATGAGTATGTTGATGGTTATGACTGTGAGTAATTATGGTTACGAGATTCGCTACCATCCGGGAAAGGCAAATGTGGTAGCTAATGCACTTATCAGGAAGAAAAAGGAAAAATCTTCTAAGGTTTGAGTTTTCGTAATGACAAGAAGTGTGGGCTTGATAGCAAGGATATGAAATTTTAAGTTAGTAGTCTGATTTGAGAAGGATGTCAAGGTGAGTGATTTCAACATTTTGTCAAATTTATGGAAAGGATTTTATTGTAAAGCCAAGTTAGAAATGGTACATTGAGCAATCATAACATGCCTAAGTTGAGAGAGTGAGACTTAGTGATGAAGGAATCTCACAAGTCAAGTAACCGATACGTTTTGGTTTGGGTAAAGATGAAAGTTGAGTTGAGTACTGTGTGTTATACAGGGAATGATGGACAGAGTGAAAGGATGATTCGAACATTGGACGATATACTTGTGCGGGTGTGATTGACTCAGGAATTCTTAGAATTCTTATGCGACAATGGTTGTCATGCTAGTTATAAGGATGTACCATTGATGGTACATAAGGAACTTCAGTTTGTGAAGGTTAAAGATCGTGAATTATGGACGTAAGTTAGGTTTTTGGTGCATTGCAGAGATGATGGCGGAATGAAATGACTGAACAAGAACTGATGTTGGCAAATATTGATAAGATTGTATAGGTTAAGGAACGTTTATTAGTAACAAGGAATTGTCAGAAGAGATATGTTGTCAATCGAAGGAAATCGATGGAGTTTGAAATTGAGAAACGTGGTTATGCTTAAGGTGTCGTTATGACGGGTGAAATTTGTTTTGAGAACAACAAGGAAAGAATTCAACTTGAAGATAAGTTGCTTTTCATAGAGAAAGAACTATGGAAAGTTCTTATGAGGTCGAAACATAATGAGAACTATATTGTGAAGATACAAGAATTCTGGGAATGGATTTGAATCCATGAAGGAAGCATGAGGATTTCTTTAAGGAAAAGAGTTCTCTTTTGTTCTGGAGGTATGGAATGTGAGTATAAGAGGGGCCGAGCGTCAGGACGTCGCTCTCTTTTAGGAGGGTAGGATGTGACAACCCAAACCCGAGGTCATTTATTTAATATTATATAAGATTATTTTACGAATAATTTTGAAGTTTTTGATGAGTTGAATGATATGACGGTTGATGGTTTTATTTAAAACCGACGTTGGAGGTCTTATTTTTACCTTTCTACTAATTGCGAGGATTATTAGTAATCACGATATTGACGGATGCCCGAGATTTTATGTTTTATCATTTGTTGTCTCGATTTTTATATTTTTGACGTTTTTATTTTAAGTTCGTATTAAGTCGAACCGGGATCATATTATTATCATATTTTGAGTGCGCTTTAACTTTTGAAAAGTATTTTTACGAAACCCGAGCCTCGTAAATATTTTCAAAATTGATAATTTACATTTTCTACCCTTACAACTATTTAATTGCATTTTGGACCAAAACTATCCTAAATTGGCAAAACTAGTCCCTCCACCACCATATAAAAGGTGATTTTTCTCTCACCTACAACACATACAGCACAAAATCACTTCTCTTTTCTCCTCTATCTTGTTTAGCCGTACACCACCACCACCCTAGATCAATATTTTTAAAATTTTACTTTGAATCCATAAAAACTAATCAATATCCCATGTTGCAAATTTGATGGTGATCATTTTTGTGTAATTTTTAACAACATGCAAGAACATTTAATTTTTGATGATGATCCATGGAGGTTTAATCTAATTTCTTATGATATAGTTGTTGTTAGTATTGTTTTATGTATATTTTAATTATTGCATGTTTGAAGTTTTGAGTGGGTAAATTTTTGTATGATCATTCAAGTGTGTTATGGGTTAGTTAAGTTGTTGGTGATGATATTAAGATGATTTTAGGCTTATGAGATTGATTAAAAATGGATGAAAAATTGATTTAGCATGACTTTTTAAAAGTCAATTTAGATCAGTAGGTTCAAGCCCAGTTTTGGGTAGCTTACTCTTTGAAAATAGTAAAACTATTCAGATGATGTTGTAGAGAATTATTTTAGCTTCGATTTGATATAAGGTAGAGCTTCTAGCTCCAAACGAGCGCGAAGTTACGTTAGTTTGATTATTCGTGTACCGGGAGACGAGTATCGGCACGATATATAATTGTTGTCGACATTTAGATCGAATCTCGGAGACTATAAAAAGGATTTTGAAATGTGTCATGGACTGATGTTAAGTGTTAAGTATGAGGATGTTGAGTTTATTTTCAAGGTCAAGTGTCGGTTTTGTAAACGGAGTAAAATGAATAAGTTAAAAAGACTATATGAGTTGTTGACGTAAAACTGTCCGATTTTTGTAGTTCAAAGATGTGTCGGGCAGGGAACTTTAAATGTAAAATCTTTTGATGGGATTTTAACAGGTCTTTCTAAATATAGTAAGTGAGGTCTCTGATTAGTATCATAAGTATTTGACGTGTTTAAGTGGGGTAAATGAGCTCGTACATTTGGTGTGTACCGGCAGATCTTTATCGAAAGAATTGACTAATAAAGTAAACATATAGAATGAAGTAAAAGGTCACTTGTATAGTTTTCATTTTGGGTTGGTCGTGATTTTATTATTTTGAGTATGATGATATTACATATGGATTTTACTCGAGTTTATTATTGATGAACGCGCCTTATTTGATAGGTTGCAGTTTTTGTGTTTATCGGGCATCAACTATCGTCGAAGATCGTCTTGCTACTGCTATTACTCCAAGTGAGTCTATAGCCTCGCTTTTGTAATTGTTTTGAATGATTTTAAAACCCGCGAGGGGGATACATGCTATTTGAAAGTAAAATGAACACAAGTCATGATTGATTGTTTGGACCCGAATGTTGCCTTTGTTTCCTTTGTTGACCTGAATTGTATGAGTACCTAAGTTGCAAAAGTCCCTAAATTCATGAGCCGTTAACTATCTTCTAACTTGATGTTGTGAGTTGGGAATAGCCGCTTATTCTAATAATAGTACTATTTGGCTGACGACCCTATCTGAGACCAGGGCTTTACGCTGAGTAACCCGCTGGGAAGGATAAATTTACGAGAATGAGAATGTGGTATACTTGCAACTGATACCCTAGTAGGGGCACTGGAACTCATCTAGTCATGTCGGCTTTAGGCGTGGGTGACTAAGTTAAGGGGTCGGTGTCATGAGCTTAATACAATTCAATAGCTATTGCTATATGCCAGAATGCCTGATTAATAGATTGTATACATAGCAATTCTATTAAATAATCTTGATTGATTTTTCTCTTGTGTTCAAATGTTGATTTGGAAAACCTATAGACTCGCTAAACCGTTGTGTTGATGATTTTAAGCATGTATTTCAGGTAATTGAAGATGATGAATTGCAGAGCTTGCTGGAGAAGGATTGCGGATTGTTTTTGTGGTGATTGGTCTAAAACAGATTTCTTTCCCTTTTGTCATAAAAATAATAATGTACGGTCATGTACTTTGGTAAATTGTTTGTTGATTGGATAAAATCTTTGGGCGACCTAAATGTTACTATGATATTTCTAAAATTGTTTTTCTTGGGATCGAAAGTTTTAGACAATGGTTAAATTATTTCCTTTTATATTCCAAATGTATCATTTTGAGATTGTTCAAAGTGTCTTGTATAACGATGTTTGTATTTAGCACCCAAATGTGTATTTCTGCTGCGCATTGTAATTTGGGGGTGTTAAAGTTACCCACATGGACGACACCGTCAATCACAAACCCAACACACACGGAGCCACGTGTGAGGTCAAGTTCGGGAATTGAGTCCCACGTGTTCGTAATGGGATCGTAAATTTCAGCTTTCGATGTGGATTTCCAAGGCATGGTATATCCACCAGCCACCAATATTTTTCCATTCCACACACAACAAGCAAAAGTTGCGCGCGGGAAGATCATGGGGGCCTGTTGCGCCCACTTACGGAAAATAGGATCATAAGACCAGACCTCGTTTGAGGTTCTGTCTTGATCAATGAGATTACTATTACGACCGCCTAAGACGAATAATTTACTGGAAACCGAAGCAACACGGAAACGGGCTAGATTTCTGACCTCTGATGGAAGTACTGGGAGAGTAAACCAAATGTCGTGGTGTTGGGAATTATTTGTTAAGTGTCAAGTACCGTTAGTATATTTCAAGTATTGTTAGTGTTATGCAAGTACCGTTAGTGTTAACGCGGTACATAGTAAGTACTGCTACTTATAAAGTAAGTACTGCTATGATGATTAGGACGAATATATCTTTGTATAAGATATGTCATAGTTATAGTTAGAGTATATCTTATATGATATACCTAAATATTTAGAATATTGATAATATATCGTCTGTGATATAATTATCTTTGTAGAATATTCTAAGGTTTCTAGGGTTCTTTACTCTATAAAAGGAACATAGGTACCATGTCTTTTATGTACCTCATACAAGTCGATTAAATCAGAGAATCAAATAGTTAAAAGTAATTTTGTTCTTCTGTGCTATATAAGTTAGATTCCGCATAACTTATTTAGTGTTAGTAAGAGTGCTCAAAGTGTTTTAGTTTGATTACAAACTATTATACTAATTCTTAACAGAATATAGATCCAACCAAAGGGATCAACAAGTGGTATCAGAGCTTGTTGAGAAACTCTGAAAAAGAAGAACACGTCCCTAAACACTCCATATATCTCAAAACTCAATGTCTCAACCAGAAGGTGATGATGCTCACTTGAATGATGCTTAGATCCCTGATCCTATTCCACAGGGACAACCACAAGTTGTGCATCCTACACCAGCACAAGGTGCTCAAGTCGTGAATGTTGTAGCTACCTCTACACCAACACCTTCTCATACTATGTCTGCTGTTAAACTCCCAGTTCTCAAATGTGACAATTATGAGACTTGGGCTATGCAGATGGAACATTACTTGAATCACACAGATCATACTGTGTGGCAAGTTATCAAGAATGGGAACACACCAAAGAAGCTACACTGGTTGCCAGACAGTACATGCTATGCTCTACCTACTGTGATTGTTGAGGAGATACAAGCAGAGATCAGAGAAAGAAAAGCCAGAACTTCTTTGGCTATGGCTCTCTCTGAAGACATTCTACCAAGCTTTCATCATTATAAAGATGCCAAAGCTATGTGGGATGCTATAAAACTTAGATTTGGAGGCAATGACAAATCTAAGAAAATTAAGAAGATTGTTCTTAAGAAAGAATTTGATAACTTCTCAATTACCAGTATAGAGGGAATACATGGTGGATATGGAAGGTTCAGCAAGTTGCTTATTCAGTTAGCAGTTTATGGACAAGTAATTCCTAATGAAGAAGCAAATCTAAAATTCTTAAGAAGTGTTCCACCATAGTGGAAAGCAATGGCTATGCACTTCATCACAAGAGATGATTTGGAAACAATTCCGTTTGATCATCTCTACAACAATCTTAGAGCATATGAGATGGATGTGAAAGGCACTGAAGTAAAGACAACAACTACTTCAAAGTCTAACTTGGCTTTTGTGTCAGATGGGAACAGTGGTACTTACTTTCAAAATACCGCTAGTGGATCTAGCAGCGGTACATACTTCACAAATACCGTTGGAGGACTTACAAGCAGTACTTACCCACAAAGTATTGAAAGCAGTCCAATGGTCTCTCAAAATCCACATGGAAGGTCTTCACCATTGTTTAGTGACAATGATGCCTTCTCATTCTTTGTTGGACAAGACAACAGGCCAAGAATAACTCTCAATGACTTGTTCCAAATGGATGATGCTAATGTTGAAGAGATGGATCTTAAATGGCAAGCTGCCATGGTGTCAGTAAGACCTAATAGATTCTTCAAGAAGACTGAAAAAAAAATGAATGTTGATCCTAATGAGCCATTAGGATATGACAAGTCCAAAGTTGAATGATATAACTATGGAAGGAATGGACACTCAAGAGAATGCTCTAGAGATAAAGCTGAGACTAGCAATCAAAAGTCCAAAAACAGCTATAGAACCAGTCCAAGAATAACTAAAAGCTTTCCAAAAGGAATCAGCAGGAGTCCTAAAGGAACCAAAGCATTTGTTACTGTAGATGCAGTGGTGAATTGGGAAGAAGAAGAAGAAGAAGAAGCGCTTGGATTAATGGCTCTCTCACATGAAGATACTGAGGTACATCCTTGTTTTAAAGATTGTATTCTTAAATTTAATAGTCTAAAAGTAGAACTAGAGGAACAGTATCAAAAGGTTAACACATGCACTATAGAAGTAAAAGCTTTCAAACAGGGTGTTGTTAAATTAGAAGAAAATATAGTTTTGTACAAAAAGGCTCAACAAAACTATGAAGAGAAAATAAGGATTTTGACTCCTCAAATGAGGGGAAAATATGTGGAAATAAAAGCTTTTGAAAAACAACTTTTAAAAATAAATTCAAAAAATGAATCTTTAAAAACCAGTCTTTGTAATGGAAGGGAAGTGATTAGTCATTGGCAACAATCCTCTAAGGGATTGGGAAAATTGATTAATTCACAAATGGGGTATTATGATAAAACAGGCCTAGGATATATTAAGAATCAACCTGGGATAACCTTAACTAACAAAGACTTATCAAAAGGGATTTTTGATAGTTCTAGTGAGGTAGATGATACACCTGAAAATGATAGATATGCTGAAGGAGTGAAGGCAGTTCCTCCACCAGTATCAGGAATTTTCATGCCGTCTTGTAATGATACTAGTATAGAGTCAGAAGAACCTAAGATTAATAATGTCTTTAACTCTAGTACTGTGTCTCAAGAAAATATTGTTGTGACCAAGAATATTGTTTACCCACCTTTAATGAACAACTTTGTTTCTGAGGAATCTAAGACTAGTTCTTCTCCCAAGTAGGTAAAAACTCCTAACAAGATATTGAAAAACAATGTACAACATAATAAAGTCAAAAGGGGTGGGATAGGTTTTGAAAAAGTAAAATCAAAACAACCTTTTGGGTCTTCTTTAGAAGAAAATGATGTTATGTTTGTGGTAGTCTAAATCATTTTATCAAATACTGTACATTACATGAAGATAAAATTGTGAAACAAAAGGCTACACAAAGGGTCATGAAAAACAGTAATGGGGAAAATGCACAGGGTTATAGGAAACAGAAACTTAAAGATGACAAACCTAAGTTTGATCACACAAGGGTAGTTAAACAGATTAAAAATAATCCTACCAAAATTTTTGTTCCTGGGGCAGTACTTAAGAAGCAAGGACTTGTATCCTTAAAGTCTGGTAAAACAAGTACCGACAAGTGTAAACCTACAAGTACTGCTAGACCAAACTCAAGTACTGTTGGTTTAAAGTCTATAAAACCAATGTTCTCCAAGAATTCTAAGAAAGTTTTTGAAAAATTTAAAACACCTAGAAGTAAGGACAAGAACAAACCAGTACAAATGTGGGTTCCTAAAAGAGATATACCATGTGTTAAAGCAAGTACCGCTAAAGCAATACTTAAGTCAAAGAAGTCAAAGCACATAGAGTCACCCTATGAATTTGACTACATTAATGAAACCATGAAGTATAAGAGTAAAAGTAGCATTACTAGAAATGCTTCAGTACAAACTCTTAAATGTGTAGGTCCCATAAGATCCGAGCCAAATGTGGCTTGGGTCCCTGTTAAAAACTAATGAGTTTTATTTGTGTGCAGGGGCATCTCATTGATGAATTATAAGATAAAGGAATTGTAGATAGTGGATGCTCAAGACACATGACAGGAAACAAAGATTTTCTTGCTGAATTTGAAGAATTCAGAGGAGGTCCAGTAGCCTTTGGGGGTAGCAAAGGTAGAATCACTGGCAAAGGGAAAATCAACATAGGAAAGTTGGAGTTTGAAGATGTTTTCTTTGTAAAAGAATTGAATGAGTTCAATCTCTTTTCTGTATCACAAATGTGTGATAAGAAGAACAAAGTACTATTCATAGACAAAGACTGTTTGGTGTTGTCCAAAGACTTTAAGATGCCTAAGGAATCTCAAATACTGCTTAAAGTACCCAAACAAGAAAATATGTACACCTTTAATCTTCATACTATTACTCCAACAGGTGGTATTACATGTTTGCTAGCTAAGGCTTCTTTAGATGAGTCAAACTTATGGCATAGAAGGTTAGGTCATGTGAATTTCAAGAATCTTAATAGATTGGTAAAAAGAAATTTGGTTAGAGGTCTACCTAACAAATCTTTTCAAAATGATTTCACATGTGTTGCTTGTCAAAAAGGTAAACAACATAGAGCCTCTTGTAAGACCAAGACTGTAAACACTGTGACAAAACCCTTGCATCTCTTGCATATGGATTTATTTGGTCCAGTTTCTATCAGAAGCATTAGTCATAAGACCTTTTGTCTAGTCATAACTGATGATTATAGTAGATTCAGTTGGGTTTTCTTTTTAACCCTTAAAAGTGAAACAAGTGAATTACTAAAGGATTTTATCACTTTAGTTGAAAAGCAATTCACTAAACAGGTTTTAATCATTAGGACTGATAATGGAACAGAATTTAAGAATGCTGATTTTGATGAATTTTGTAGGTCTAAAGGAATTAAGAGACAATTTAGTAATCCTAGAACTCCACAACAGAATGGAGTAGCTGAAAGGAAGAATAGGACATTAATTTAGGCTGCTAGAACTATGCTGGCTGATTCACTTTTGCCAAATACCTTTTGGGCAGAAGCAATCAATACTGCATGTTATGTGTTAAATAGAGTCCTAGTAACTAAGCCTCAAAACAAAACACCTTATGAACTCTTGACTAATGTAAAGCCTAACATAAGTCATTTAAAACCTTTTGGGTGTCATGTGTCTATACTAAATACTCTTGATTATTTGGGAAAGTTTGATGGAAAGTCTGATCCAGGATATCTTGTAGGATATTCATTGCAAAGTAAAGCATATAGGGTTTACAATTTGGCAACTAAGAAAGTTGAAGAAAATGCTCATGTCAATTTCTTAGAAAATAAACCAAATGTTCCAGGAATAGGTTATGCTTGGATGTTTGATTTAGATTATCTAACTAACTCCATGGATTACTACTCTTAGCAAAAGGATTGTCAAACTAACAATGCAGGTGAGGAGTCAAGTGAAACTAATGCAGGTACTCAAGAAGATGTTTCTTCATCAGATGATGATATCTATATCTATGTGCCCAACATGCCTACTGTTACTCCCATGTCTGCAACTCCCAAGAAGCAAACCATGCCATCAAATGATGATCAAGCCTCCCAGGAGCTACACAGGCTTCAAGATCAAGAAAAGAATGCTACATCTACTAATAAGCATTCAGGAGAAGAATCTTTTGAGTCACAACACTTAGCAATACATACTATACCTAGCGGTACTTCATCTACAAGTACTGCTAAGTCAAAATCTGCCAAATCTGTTGACTCACTAGAAGAGATTTTGCAAGCATTGGACGATGAAGACTTATATGCCAGTCCAGCTGAAGGAATCTTCTCCAAAGCTTCCTATGATGAGCAGGGTGCAGTAACTGATTTCAAAAATTTGGAAACAGAAATTCCAGTCAGTTCTATTCCCACTCATAAAGTCAAGAACAACCATCCTACTACACATATTATTGGTGATCCAAAATCTGCTGTACAAACCAGAAGACAACTGCAAACCAATATTGAAACTTATGCACTAGTGAGTTATGTCAAACAACAGCAGAGAACAAATCATAAAGATACTCAGCATTGTTTGTTTACCTGTTTCTTATCTCAAGTAGAGCCCAAAAACATCTCTCAGGCTCTTGATGAAGAAAGTTGCGTAGATGTCATGCAAGAATAATTAACACAATTTAAGCTACAAAAAGTTTGGATTCTTGTGGATCTTCCCTCAGTTAAAAGAGTAATTGGTACTAGATGGGTCTTCAGGAACAAGAAGGATGAAAGAGGGGTTGTTGTGAGGAACAAGGCAAGACTTGTTGCTCAAGGATATAGACAGGAAGAAGAGATAGACTATGAGGAGGTTTTTGCACCAGTGGCAAGGATATAAGCCATTAGGTTATGTTTGGCCTTTGCATCATATATGGGATTTATAGTCTATAAAATGGATGTGAAAAGTGCCTTTCTATATGGTACTATTTTAGAGGAGGTATATGTCTCACAACCTCCAGGTTTTGTAGATCCTAAATTCCCCAATAGAGTCTACAAAGTTATCAAAGCACTTTATGGTCTGCATCAAGCTCCAAGAGCCTGATATGCAACTTTATCCAACTTTCTACTAGAACATGGATATAGGAGATGAACCATTGACAAAACTCTGTTCATCAATAAAAATGTCGAAGACATCATTCTAGTTCAAGTCTATGTTGATGACATCATTTTTTGTTCTACCAAGAAGACATGGTGTGAAGAGTTTGAAGCTTTGATGAAAGGAAGATTTCAAATGAGTTCTATGGGAGAACTAACTTTCTTTTTGGGACTGCAAGTCAAACAAAGGAAAGATGGAATATTTATCAGCCAAGATAAATATGTTGCTGAAATCTTAAAGAAATTTTCATGTATGGATACAAGGAGTACAAGCACACCTTTTAAAGCCAAGAAATCTTTATCAAAAGATGAACATGGAGAAGATGTTGACATTCATCTCTATAGGTCAATGATTGGTTCATTGATGTATCTTACTGCTTCAAGACCAGATATAATGTTTGTTGTGTGTGCCTGTTCAAGATTCCAAGTTCATCCAAAGGTGTCACATCTACATGTTGTGAAAAAGATTTTTAAATATCTTAAAAGTCAACCTAATTTAGGATTATGGTATCCTAGAGATTCCACCTTTGTATTGGAAGCTTACTCAGATAGTGATTATGCTGGAGTAAATCATGATAGGAAATCCATAACAGGAGGTTGTCAATTCCTAGGCAGAAGACTCATAACCATTGTTGCTACTTCTACAACTGAAGATGAATATGTAGCTGCTGCTCATTGCTGTGGACAAGTACTTTGGATTCAAAATCAATTGTTAGACTATGGGTTTAACTTCATGAACACCAAGATTTACATTGATAATGAAAGTACTATATGCATTGTCAAGAATCCAGTATTTCACTCCAAGACTAAGCATATTGAAATAAGACATCACTTTATAAGAGATGCTTATGACAAAAAGCTTATTCAAGTCTTGAAGATTCATACAGACAACAATGTAGCTGATTTGTTGACCAAGGCATTTGATGCAAAGAGATTCGAATTCTTGGTGATACACATTGGTATGCTCAACCAATAACATGCTGCATATGTTGAGGGGAGGTAATAGCTGTACAAACTTTTATAATTTTTATTGTATAGTCTATGTTTTGTGTTTTTGATGTTATTACAGGTTTATAGAAAAAGATAAAAGAGGTTACATGTCTAGTGGAAAGCATGAACTGGTCAAAATCGTGAGGTACCGTTGTCACTCCAAGTACCGCTAGCACAAAACCAAGTACCGCTTATGTTCCATGTACCGCTACATGTCCGTTGTACCGTTAAGGGTCTCTTTTGTAAATTTGGCAGTTTATTCGCGCTTAGGTTTGTTATTTACTTAAATACTTACCCCAATTACACAACTGATTCACCTAATCTTTTATTTTTATCTCTTGATTCTATAACCTTCTCTCTAATCTTTCGATCATCAAAAATACTAATGGCTGCTTTACAAGTAATCTCTAAGCATAATTTGGTTGCGAATCTTGCTACGAATGATGACTCTCTTGGTTTCCATGAGATGCTTGGTTTCCTATCTCGAAGTCATGTTCGCTTCGCACTCACTGTAACTCCAGTTGTCTCTACGCCCATTGTAGAACAATTTTGGGATACTGCTGTGTTAGGTACTCGTTTTGATCAACCTTGCATTAAGGCTAGGGTGAATCATAGGAATATATATGTCACTGAGGTACTGCTACGAGCAAGTTTGAGACTAAATGACGAAAAAGGACTTAGTATGCTTAATAATATAGAGATTCATGATGGCCTTGCAGCCATGGGCTATGGGGGTGGTAGGGAAAGTCTTACTTTCTTTAAAGCATTATTTTCACCTCAATGTAAATTGCTTTTTCATGCTATTATTCACTGTTTAAGTTCAAAAAGTACATCTTTTGATCAAATACCTGTTGCATTGGCATCTGCTAGTATTTGTCTAGCAAATAACAGGTTTTTAATTTTTCAAAATTAATTTTTGAAGGCATGAATAGGAATTTGGAAGGGACTAAGAAGTTCTTAATGTATCCTAGATTCATTCAGACTTTAGTTAGTGACCAAATACCTAACCTACCAGAATTAGCTGATACATGTGATGTTCCTTCATTCACGAAGAGAACTTTCTCTTTCTTGACCAAACAAGGCAATGCCTTTACAGGAACAGTAACACCATTGTTTGCTCATATGTTAGCCCAACCTGTCAATCAAGAAGGTGAGGAATCTAGCAATGCTAGTGCTTCTCAGCAAACTCCTTCTCACCAGAGCTCCCACAATGTTGGTGTTCCACCAAACACTGATGAGATGATCCACACACCTGCTGCTTCTATTGCTGCTAGTGGTTCACCACAAGCACAAGCACCAGAGGTGGTGGATGTTGCAAATTTAACTTCTTTGTGTACAAGTTTGTCCTAACAGGTACAAGTATTACAGAAAGAAAAGCTTGTTCAAGACAAGAAAATTGTTGAATTGGAAGCTAGCCTACTCAAGTTAAGGAACAAAGTGTCATCTTGGATGAGGCAATATAGATCTGTTCAGAAATCTGCAATCAAGAAGCAAAGATTCAGGAACCACAAGAAAATACAACTGAATGCAACCAAATAGGAGAGGAATAATGAAGAACAACCACATTCTTCTGATAATCATACAAGGATATCTGGAAATGACATCAATTTTGAATTGGATGAAGATGTCATGGGGACTTATAAAGATGGAATTGGTTTAGTGACTGGTGTGGATGGACCTTCAGATATGGAGATTCAACAACAAGAACCACAACCTACTCTAGAGGAACCACAAGTTCAAGAAATGTTGGTAACTCAGCCAGAGGAACCACAAGTTCAAGAAAAGTTGGTAAATCAGCCAGAGGAGCCACAAGTTGCAGAAACATTGGCAACTCAGCCAGAACCATCAATTCAATCACCACTTCAAGCTAATTGGAGTGCTTTCTATGAGAAGTTGGAGGAAATTTCTATTCAGTTTCCTGCTCCATCACCATAAAGCAATAAATCAGATAAGACTGAAGAAGTGCAAGTTGATATGATGGCTTCTATGGAAGAGAAAGTATCTGGGGATACACAAGTGATTGAAGAAACAAGTGTGTCTAATACTGGTGAAGTCAACATTGCTAAAGATCCAAGTACTGCTAAGCCAACTAAGCCGACTGCAAGTACTGCTCACATTGTTGAAGATCCAAGTACTGCTAAGCCAACTAAGCCGATTACAAGTACCGCTGGTGATCATCCTTCACTAGAAAGTCAAATTTCTTTTGGAGAAAATGAGACTTTAGCCCAATTACTGCTTGATTTAAAGAAGAATTTAGTTGAGAAGACTAAGCAAGTAGAAGTAGAGAAAAAGACACAACAAGAAGTTCTTGCCAAAAAGGATCAAATTCAAGGTAAGAAAGTTCAAGCTTCACACCCTAGATCACCTAGTTATGGCTTTGAGTCATGCAAATGTTCACTCGATTTTGATGTTGGAAACTTTGATAATTCTAGAAAGATTGCTACACCCAAAAAAAAATCTCTTCGGTGTAGCAATCTTACTAGAATTATCAAACTTTCAAGCATCAAAATCGAGTGAACATTTGCATGACTCAAAGCTCAAGACTTGTTTGGTTTGCTATCATCGTATATATTTGAGCCCTTGCTTCTTGTTCATAGTTAATATCAAAGGGTGCGTTTACAGCAACTCAAAAATCATCATGTATAGCTTGTGTGATCTGCAAGAAAGGAAACAATTTCACACAACTTTCGGTCTTAAAATCCAGTCACAATAACTCATATAAACTTCTTTCATGAAGTACTGCATTTTGACACTCAAAATTGAAAACAAAATACTTTCATATTTTTCGCCAACATAATTTGGCTGAAAGTCACAACTTTTAATTTTAAAAGTACAGTCATGTTAAATATATTACTCAACTTATATAGAACTTGACATATGACTCTCAAAAGTCAAAAGAAAACAACTTCGACATCAAGAAGTTGATTTTGATGAAGTAGTGCATTTTGACTCTCAAAAGTCAAAGCACAAATGTTTCATACTTTTTGCCAAAAAAAGCCTTTCAGAAGTCAAAGCAAAACAGTTTGGGGTGATGGCTTGTTTTGCTTTTGGTCTTATCTTTCAAAACCTCACTTTTTCTTGGTTATTTAGAAAACTTTTTGCATGTTCATTATGACATTCATTATGACAGGACTTATTTTAAAAGTTTCAAAAGAAGCCATATTTTAGGGAGCTTATGAAACATAAGCCCAAAATCAAATAAGCCATAAGGATAGGCTCACCTTGGCGACAAATTCAAGCAATACAATTACTTCGAATGACTTAACAAGTGGGAACAAGGATAAATTTCCAGCAACATACCGTAAAGTTTTACCTTGTTTTGGAACTTGAGCAATGCTTCTTTCTTCTTAATCGGACACTGCACGTAATAAATTTATTAAGAAATGGGCTTAAAAGTGTTGAAATTTATGAAAGAAATGTAAAAAAGGAATTCTTTTTCAGAAGTGGTCATGTCTCTTGTTTTTTGTTCTGGCATCTATGCTACTCACACTTCTTACATTAATTCCATCACCATCTTCTTCCTCCTTTTCGGTTTCTTCCAATATTAGGAGAGGGGTGGCTGTCAAATTTACCTGCAAAAACACCATTAGGTCAATATCACAATCTCATTTCTCAAGTTCATTTCAAAGTGAACTTGTACTCAGTGATATTAGTAAACAAGATTTAGGTGGTTGTAGTCAGTTATAACCCAAAACCCTTTTCCCTGTATAAATCCCCATTGTCTTAAGAGAATAAGATCTTTACCAGTATTTCGAAAGCATCTGTTACAACAACGAGGGCATAACGACATAACCGCCATGGCACACACCACACCCTCCTTTCTTTCTGAAAACTCATTACAATTATGTTTAGTGATCTGATTGGTGGATCTAAATGATGAAAGGTTTGTTTGACGGCCGTGAATTAGGGTTAGGGTTTTGAACAAAGATATGTGATGAGAGTCTGATGATGGCTATGGGTTTATTATATATGGGTTTGTGGAAACCCTAATTTTACCTTCTAGAAACTATTCATCTCCACCTTTGGATTGTGTTTGGTAGGTAACAAAAGATTTAATGTTTGGTCTCTGATCTTCACATTCACATGGGTGTGTCATACATCACCTTTGGTTTGTAGCTGAAAATGGAAAAAAAGGTGGGGAGATTCAGATTTTTTGAGGATTTGGGATAAGATGTGGCTATCATGAAAGCCTATCCCCATCTTTTCATTCACAAAAGGGCCTATGTGTTATTCAATGTAAAAATGAAATGGGCTTGTGTTCTTCTGAGAGCCCAAAGATGAATTGAATTTTGTAGTAATATTAGATTATGGAAGACATAATTGTTAACAATTGTTAGAACAATAATTGTTTGAACAATACAATGAAACAGTTAAGCTATTTTATATGCTAATTGATATTAGGAATTTGTATGGGTTCTTATTCTCTCGATATCCTCTCGAATTGATCTCGGTCTTAAGTGGAATGATTGTTCTTGGTTACTAAATAAAAGGGTTTGGTTTTCTAACCTACTAAATGTTAAATGATCGAAAATTTAAACTTAAATTTAAAAGTAATTTAAAAGTAATTGAATTATTAATAACTGACAAAATTTTGAATTAAAATCAAACTTAAATTAAGAAATAATGAGAAATGGTAAGACAGACATAAAGAAACAGAAACAGTAAGTAATTTAAAAGAAGACTGATTCGGAAGTTCAACCTTGGTTCGGAAGTTTAGCTTCATTCGGAACTTAAGTACTCATCCGGAACTTATCCTTCATTCGGAACTTCCATTCATCCGGAAGTTTGGGAACTCATTCGGAAGTCACTGTTCACTCGTTCGGAAGTTTTGGCTTGGTTCGGAACTTACTGATTCGGAAGTTTTGTATGTTCCGATTCGGAACTTTTGGTAAATTGGTTCGGAACTTTTCAAAGTTCCGATTCGGAAGAAATCGGTTCGGAAGTTTTTAAGGAAATTGGTTCGGGACTTTTTAAAGACAAACTCATTCGGAAGTTACTGTTCACTCGTTCGGAACTTTTAATTGACTCGGAACTTTTGAAAACAAAACTCATCCGGAACTTTTACTGTTCATTCGGAACTTCAAGCTCATCCGGAACTTTTGGCTTGGTTCGGAAGTCTGGGAAACCCAGGTACAGTAACAATACCGAAGAACAAGGAAAATCGTTTTTAATCCAAGAATCACTAAGTTTTTCACCAAAGACTTAAATAACTCAGTCACAAAGTATCTACTAACCATAAACTACAAATCCCATCAACAAAAACACAAATCCCAACAACTTTTGAGGATCAAATCAAGAAAATAAAAACTTAAGAACTTGAAGATAAAGATGATGATGAACAAGATTAAAATGGAAAGATTAAACAAGACTTGTATTGAATGATTAATGTTTTAACAAGATCAAACAAAGATTAAAACAACAAGATTGGAAGAACAAAGATTAAAATCACCAATCACCCTAGTGGTGATTGTGATGAAACGAACTAAAGAGAAAAAGGTGGGGAAGAAGAAAAATAAAGCTAACTCCTGGATGTGTGTGAGGGGACCCTTTATATAGGCTTGTCCTTTGGTTGGTGAGTGGGCTTTCTCCCGTTCTTCTTGTCTTTTCGTCTTTTCAGAAAAGTTTCCGTTTTCGATTCTGATTCGGGATTTGTTGTCGATTAAATTCAACTCGTCTTTTAATTTCTTCGTTTAATAGACTTGAGTTTCTTCGACTTAAGTAAATCTTCCATCTTTGGTCCTTTTCTTTGATAAATCGTCAAATAGGCCCAGTGACTTCAAATCTTTTGCATCTCTTGGACAATAGACTTTATCTTGAGTCTTTTTCTTTAGTAAAACCCGTTCAATCCCATGTTTTCTTCAATATTCATCCGGTTGGCTCTGAAAACACAATAAACACAAAAACCACGCATAATTCCAAACAAATGATATTAAATACGTGTTTTGGTCTCGTTTTAGCCCGAATTAAGTGGTAAAAGGATGGGTGTTTACACACCTATCAAATCCCCTACACTTAACCATTGCCATGCCCTCATGCAATGCTTAATGATAAAGCAAGCTTACACATTTCTCATAATTAATCAACCTTGGCCTTATTTAAATTCTACTAAACAAAAATTAAAGAACTAAAAGAAATTAAAACTTTAAAGGAAACAAAAGGATAGAAAACCATTTTCACTTGAAAATAGCTACATGGAAATAACTTGCAAAGAGATCAATGACTTACATTAGGGCTTTGGTGCTGCGAAGATTTATCACCCTCAAGTTTCACGTTCCCCAAACTAAGCTTAAAAACAAGATCATTGTTATTATAAGTTAGCAATTCAAACACTTACACACATGGCTTAATTAAATGCTTAAACTCCCTTATTCTTAGGTGTATCTCTTATATTTTATTTTTGTCTTAGAATGATCATGAAGATGCATCTTTGGACTTATTTCGATAGTTTATTTAGGCTGAAAGCAAAGTAGGACGATTTGATCAATAGTTAGCTAAAGGACAAAATCTCTTAAAAATGCTTCTCGGGATATCAAAAAGTTCATATCTTGGCATAACTTGGTTCACGATTTGAGACCTTTCTCGGGCCGATATTTGGCATGTACTTCATACTTCATATCTTCGAGAGACGTTCTTGAGATAATGGTCTTCTCATCATAATATAGTTTCTTCACTTGGAGACTTTTGAGGGGTACTCCAACTTTGTTGACCACGACTTCATGATTATTTCTTCGATCTCTATTTGGGATTTTGAGATACAACGATCCGCCTCCTTTTCGGACTTGGATCTATTTATCCTCATACCTTGTTAGGGTCTTTTTGGATAGACTTCTCCATGATCTTTATGGGAGTTGATTGCTTTTCGTCGTGAGTCTTGATCCTTCATATTGATTTTAGGAATAATGCTTTTCACATCACTTGGATCTTCAGCAATAAAATTGAATCGTCATGCCTTGTTAGGGCCTTTTCGGACTCGCCAATCTTCGCGCCCCGCTTCATAAGTTATGCCTTGGCTATGAACTCTTATCATTACCGAGCAACTTTTAAACGATCTTGGGCTAGAAGCTAAGTAACTTTTCAAATCGTACGACCTTACTTATTACAGATAAATTATTAGCAAGTGATGGGAGAATAGGCAAATAATTACACCAAGTGAGCTTGCGCAAGAATACCGACTTATAATTGACTCTATCATTTCTCGTCCTCCACAATTTAAAATCTCAAGTAATGAGGCTCGTGGACACTTAGCCTAATAAACCAATTAAGGTCTACATGGTTAAGGATACTAGCTAGAATAAACTTAGATAAGTCTATTCGGGTTGAGTCAAAATAAACGCAACGGGCCTAAAATGTCAAAGACTTTTAAACTAGCTACACCACTTTATTAATATTTTTGATTTTATTGCGGGATATATACATATGAAAGCAACGATAAAAATTTAAAAATTACGACTAAATGGCCAAAGTTAATAAAAAATTTGAAAAATGTTGAAAAATAGGATTTTCTGGTTAAATGAAGGCATTTTCATGGAAAAGTCCACTTAAAACTTCGATAGAAGTCCCCCCTACACTTAAGATAAACATTGTCCTCAATTTTTAAGCATGTGGGAAAAGTTTCCCCTACACTTATGACATTGTGCACGTTGGTTAACTCAAGTTAAGGAAGAGACGACTAAAGTGATCAATTTCAAATGTGAGTATGAAGAAAATTGAATCACGATAGTTGAGAGATAGAACCGGATTTCGGAGAACACGGGAGCACGGTTCTTCAAAAATTCCAAGAGTGCACTTATCCCTGTAATCACACCACACAAAGACAAACACGTATAGAAGTCCCCCTACACTTAAGGGATTAAAACATAAAAGGATAGATACTCGGGCTACCTCCCGAGGAGCGCTTGTTTTTTATAACCGAGTCACGAGCCTGACTCGACCCAAAATTAGTTCATGGGGAACGTGGTGAGGGATGGAATCACCTCCTGAGAGGTGTCCTCACCAAAGTACAACTTCACTCGTTGGCCATTCACCTTAAAATTAGGTCCATTAGGTTGAGCGAGCTCGAGAGTACCATATGGAAAAATTTGGGCAATGGTGAATGGGCCGGACCAACGAGATTTGAGCTTTCCCGAGAAGATTTTCAACCGAGAGTTAAAAAGTAAGACTTTGTCTCCAACATGGAACTCTCGGTTCTTAATCTTGGAGTCGTGAATGAGCTTAGTTCTTTCCTTATAGATCAAATAATTTTCATAAGCCTCATTATGGAGTTCATTCAGCTCATTGAGTTGGATCTTGCGTAGGTCACCGGCTTTGTTTATATCAAAATTAGCCCACTTCAAGGCCCAATAAGCCTTGTGCTCCAACTCAATGGGGAGGTGGCACGCTTTCCCGTACACAAGACGATAAGGCGTACAGCCGATCGGGGTCTTGTAAGCAGTACGGAAAGCCCACAAAGCATCATCAAGTTTATCAGCCCATGAGGCACGATGCTCTCCCACGGTTCTTTCAAGAATTCGCTTAAGTCCTCGGTTGGATATTTCAGCCTGGCCATTAGTTTGTGGGTGGTAGGCTGTGGAAAGACGATGATTTACACCGTACTTAGCCATGACTCTAGCAAATTGGTCATTGCAGAAATGAGTCCCACGATCACTAATAATGGCGCGAGGCACACCGAATCTAGCGAAAAGAGCTTTCAAAAAGTTACAAACCACCCTTGCGTCATTAGTAGGTAAAGCTTTGGCTTCAACCCACTTTGAAACGTAGTCAACGGCTACAAGGATGTATTTGTTTCCTTTAGACGAAGGGAATGGCCCCATAAAGTCGATACCCCAAACATCAAAGATTTCACATTCTTGTATGAAATTCTGAGGCATCTCGTCTTTATGTGTGATTTTGCCTTGCTTTTGGCAAACATCACATCGTTTAACCATATTGTGAGCATCACGATATATGGAGGGCCAATAAAATCCCGAATCAAACACTTTTTTAGCGGTGTAGTTGGGACCAAAGTGACCACCGGTGGGTCCTTTGTGGCAAGCATCAAGGATTTCAGACGCTGCCGGTCCATCAACACATCGGCGAATAATCAGGTCGGCACATTGTTTGAATAGGTAAGGGTCGTCCCAAAAGTAAGTCTTGATGTCGGTGAAAAACTTTTTCTTTTGTTGGGACGTCAACCCTTCCTTGAGAATTCCACCCGCCAAGTAGTTTGCAAAGTCCGCAAACCACGGGGTTTCATTCGACTTCGAGTTTATAGACATTAAGGTCTCCAAGGGAAAAGAATCATTGATTTCTTTGGTCGGATGATCCCCTTGGTAAGGATCCTCAAGTCTGCTAAGATGGTCCGCGGCTAGGTTTTCTGCTCCTTTTTTATCGCGAATTTCGATTTTAAATTCCTGGAGCAGCAAAACCCAGCGAAGAAGTCTTGGTTTGGAATCTTGCTTTGTCAACAAGTACTTCATCGCGGAATGATCGGTATACACAATGGTGGTAGAAAGGACAAGATAGGGGCGAAATTTTTCAAAGGCATAGACAACAGCTAAAAGCTCTTTTTCGGTTGTCGTATAATGCAATTGTGCCCCCGTCATTGTCTTGCTAGCGTAATGGATCGGTTGGAAGTGTTTGTTCACTCTTTGTCCAAGAATCGCTCCAATAGCAAAATCGCTAGCATCGTACATCAACTTAAAGGGAAGCTCCCAATTAGGGGTAACCAAGACGGGTGCCTTAGTTAGCTTATCCTTAAGCGAGTTGAAGGCTTCAAGACACTCTTTGGAGAAGATAAAAGGAGTATCTTTTTCCAAGAGGTGGGTCATCGGGCGAGCGATTTGAGAAAAAACTTTGATGAAGCGACGGTAGAAGCCCGCATGACCCAGGAAACTTCTCACACCCTTCACGGTTGAAGGTGGAGGCAACTTTGCGATAACATCGACTTTAGCATGGTCTACTTCAAGACCGGCTTTCGAGATCTTATGTCCAAGCACGACGCCTTCTTTTACCATAAAATGGCATTTTTCCCAATTCAGAACTAGGCGAGTGTCTTCGCACCGCTTGAGCATACGTTCCAAATTGGCAAGGCAAGAAGAGAAAGAATCCCCGAAGACCGAGAAATCATCCATGAAGACTTCCATGGTTTGTTCAACCATGTCATGGAAGATAGCTAACATGCACCTTTGGAAAGTCCCGGGCGCATTACATAAGCCAAAAGGCATTCTTTTGTAAGCAAATGTGCCATAGGGACAAGTGAATGTAGTCTTCTCTTGATCTTAGGGATCGATGGGTATTTGGAAATAACCCGAGAAACCATCAAGAAAGCAGTAATATTCATTACCCGCTAAACGTTCAAGCATTTGGTCCATAAAAGGTAGAGGGAAATGATCCTTTCTCGTGGCATCATTGAGTTTGCGGTAGTCTATACAAACTCTCCACCCAGTAACGAGACGAGTGGGAATTAACTCGTTGTGTTTATTGGGAACAACGGTTATTCCGCCCTTCTTGGGCACACAATGGATTGGACTAACCCACGGTGAATCCGAAATAGGGTAAATCATACCCGCATCAAGAAGTTTGATAACCTCTGTTTTGATGACTTCATGTATTTTTGGATTCACCCTTCGTTGGCTTTGAATTGTGGGCTTGAAGTCGTCCTCCATGAGAATTTTATGGGTGCAGAAGTGAGGATCAATTCCACGAATATCCGAGATTTTCCAAGCAATAGCCTTCTTATGATCTTTCAACACAGCGACAAGTCGGGCTTTCTCTTCATCCTTCAAATCCTTAGCAATGATAACTGGCGACTTCTTTTCTTCATCAAGGAATACATACTCGAGATGGGGCGGCAACTCCTTAAGTTCTAAATCCAGAGGATTTTCGACGGTAGGCGTTTTCAAAGTCGGGGTATCGATAGCAATAACCGTGGGAGATGGAGGCGAAGGATTGTCTTCGGTGAGAAGATTGTCAAAGAAATTCATGTCTTCATCCCCATCGATAGGAGAATCATTAGTAGCTAAATTCGCATCTCCCATGGTATCTTCAAGATTGTTCTAAAATAAATCGCTATCTCCAAATAGAGACAACGATGAATCAATAGAGGACACGGTCTCAACATTGGGAAGAGAGGTAGGAATACTTTTGCAAGCATCATTAAAGTGTTCTTCACAAGCCTCATCAAGAACGTCAATACAATTAACGCTCTCATATGAATAAGGCTGTTTAGACAACTTTCCCATGTTGAAGACTACTTTATCGTCACCCACTCTCATGATAAGCTCACCGGCTTCAACATCAATGAGAGTGCGACCGGTCCTAAGGAATGGACGTCCCACGATCAAGGGAACACGATGGTCCATCTCGTAGTCGACGACAACAAAATCAGCAGGAAAAGTGAACTTGTCGACTCCTACAATGACGTCTTCGGCTATCCCCACTGGATAAGCAACCGTACGGTTAGCTAATTCCAAAGTCATTTTGGTGGGGACTAGCTCTGGGAGAGATAATTGCTTCCAAACACTTAGAGGCATGAGATTAATACTGGCACCTAGATCGGCTAGGGCCATGCAATTCTCTACTCCCGGGAAATTGCAAGGGATAAGAAAATGACCCGGATCACCAAGCTTGGTTGGCAATTTCCTTAAGAGTACTGCAGAGCAATTCTCATTAA
The DNA here is from genome assembly GCA_025667525.1 of Glebionis coronaria. NCBI lineage: Eukaryota > Viridiplantae > Streptophyta > Magnoliopsida > Asterales > Asteraceae > Glebionis > Glebionis coronaria. The sequence goes on from CM046880.1 coordinate 3,474,056, forward strand.
GTTGGGTGTTGGCAATATCGAGGAGCTTTTCCTTGTCGCTCAGAAGATCTTTAAACATTTTGGCGTATTTGGGCATGTGAGCGAGAGCCTCAGCGAAGGAGATATTGAAATTCAGTTGTTTGAACATTTTTAGGAAGTTCGAAACCTGAATATCATCCTTGCTCTTTTGCTTCTCTTTCCTCAACCTAGATGGATAAGGTATATTGAAAGAAGAGGAAGGCTTTAGGGGAATAGGATCACTCACAACCACGGGTGGAGGAGGGGTAGAAGGAAGAGGTGGAGAAATTGGGGAAGGAGAAGAATGAGGAATAGGAGCAGGTGACTCGTTCTCCTTAGTCACAATCACCGGTGGAGGTATAGGAAGCTCGGTTCCTTGGTACTTTTACCACTTCGAGTAGTGATTGCTTTCATCTCCCCTCTTGGGTTCGCAACGGTGTTACTCGGAAGAGTACCCGAAGAAGAGGGTTGATTACCTTGGAAGAAACTAGCCATCATGTTCCTCAGATCATTAGTTTGGCTATCCAACGTGTTTCTCATGTCGGCTCTCAAATCATTTCCTTGCTTGACCAAGTCTGCTTTCAAATTGCGCACTTCCTCTTGGAGATTTCCCACTATCACATCATTGGTTCTCATGTAGGTTGCAACCTCTTGGTGTAATGCAGTGGTGGTTTGGTTGGGAGGAGTGTTGTATGCAGGTGGTTGGTAAGCAGGTTGTTGGTAGACTTGATTGTTACGTTGAGGTGGTTGTTGCTGCTTGTGAGGAGGGATGTATGGTTGTCGAGGTTGTTGTTGTTGTTGAGGAGGGCGATTAAGGTTTTGTTGTTGGTTTGGGTTGGTAGGAGGGAAACCAGGTGGTGAAAGATAGTTGTTGGATCGATAGCTAAGCAAGTTACGGTCACCTTGAGGTCTGGCTTGATAAGCAGGTTGAGGATAGGTGCCATATGCCGCATTCACATTCTCAGCAGGGTAATCTTGGGTGGCGGTACAAGTTGTGTAAGAGTGAGGACCACCGCATATCTCACAAGGTTGGCTGACAGCGTTCACTTGAGCGTTTTTGGCGTTGTTGCTGTTGTTGTTGCTGACGGTGTGGGTGACAAGCGATTCAAAAAGCGTAGTGATTTTGTCCAATCGTTTGTCGCTGTCACTTGTGCTAGCACTAGCGACATTGGTCCGAACACTCTTGGTTTGCACACGAGATTTGTTCTCAATGATGTCCCAAGCAGCATTGGAAGTCTTAGCCAATAGATTACCCCCCGAGGCACTGTTCAGTGAATCTTGATCACTCATGCTTAAACCATTGTAAAAAGTATTGATTTGATGTACTTTGGTAAAACCGTGTTGTGGACATTTTCTTAAAAGATCTTTAAAGTGATCCCAAGATTCACTGAATGACTCATCGTACTTTTGTTCAAAATTTATGATCTCATTCCGCAAAGCGGTAGTACGAGAGGGTGGAAAAAAGTAGTTGATAAACTTTGTTTCCAAATCCGTCCACGAGAGAATACTCTGTGGCGGTTCCTTAGCAAGCCAATGCCGGGCTTGTCCCTCTAAAGAAAAGGGAAAAAGTTGTAACCTTATAACCTCTTGTGGAACACCATTGAACTTGACCGTGTTGGTGAGTTGTAAGAATCTCTTTATATGGTCGTGTGGATCATCAATGGTTCGTCCCAAGAATGGTTGAGCGGAGACCATCTGGATAAAGCCGGATTTTAGCTCGAAATTGTTGGCGGCAATTGGTGGTATAACAATTGGATCCGTGTTGCCATCGACATGAGCTTGCAACAATTCAATCATCGGGCGATTATCCGGAAGGGGCTCATTGTTGTTGTTATTATTCATGTTGTTCTTGTTATTATTGTTTGGAGGTGGTACACCGGCCATGTCTAAGTGATCGAGAGGCTCGGGCTCTTGATATGACGTGGATCGAGTGCGCATACACCTGCAAAAGAACGAACAAAGCACAAATATTTTTGGTTTTTATGTTTTTTAATTTTTTTTGTATTTTTGAAAGTTTTATATTTTTTTTTTTAGGATTTTTTGAAATTTTTTATGAAAAGGAACGTTCACGGGGAACGGATCCCAAAATCCAAGTTCTCACAAAAAACTTTTGATCTTAACGAGAAGAGCCGGCAGCGGCGCCATTTGATATTAGGAATTTGTATGGGTTCTTATTCTCTCGATATCCTCTCGAATTGATCTCGGTCTTAAGTGGAATGATTGTTCTTGGTTACTAAATAAAAGGGTTTGGTTTTCTAACCTACTAAATGTTAAATGATCGAAAATTTAAACTTAAATTTAAAAGTAATTTAAAAGTAATTGAATTATTAATAACTGACAAAATTTTGAATTAAAATCAAACTTAAATTAAGAAATAATGAGAAATGGTAAGACAGACATAAAGAAACAGAAACAGTAAGTAATTTAAAAGAAGACTGATTCGGAAGTTCAACCTTGGTTCGGAAGTTTAGCTTCATTCGGAACTTAAGTACTCATCCGGAACTTATCCTTCATTCGGAACTTCCATTCATCCGGAAGTTTGGGAACTCATTCGGAAGTCACTGTTCACTCGTTCGGAAGTTTTGGCTTGGTTCGGAACTTACTGATTCGGAAGTTTTGTATGTTCCGATTCGGAACTTTTGGTAAATTGGTTCGGAACTTTTCAAAGTTCCGATTCGGAAGAAATCGGTTCGGAAGTTTTTAAGGAAATTGGTTCGGAACTTTTTAAAGACAAACTCATTCGGAAGTTACTGTTCACTCGTTCGGAACTTTTAATTGACTCGGAACTTTTGAAAACAAAACTCATCCGGAACTTTTACTGTTCATTCGGAACTTCAAGCTCATCCGGAACTTTTGGCTTGGTTCGGAAGTCTGGGAAACCCAGGTACAGTAACAATACCGAAGAACAAGGAAAATCGTTTTTAATCCAAGAATCACTAAGTTTTTCACCAAAGACTTAAATAACTCAGTCACAAAGCATCTACTAACCATAAACTACAAATCCCATCAACAAAAACACAAATCCCAACAACTTTTGAGGATCAAATCAAGAAAATAAAAACTTAAGAACTTGAAGATAAAGATGATGATGAACAAGATTAAAATGGAAAGATTAAACAAGACTTGTATTGAATGATTAATGTTTTAACAAGATCAAACAAAGATTAAAACAACAAGATTGGAAGAACAAAGATTAAAATCACCAATCACCCTAGTGGTGATTGTGATGAAACGAACTAAAGAGAAAAAGGTGGGGAAGAAGAAAAATAAAGCTAACTCCTGGATGTGTGTGAGGGGACCCTTTATATAGGCTTTTCCTTTGGTTGGTGAGTGGGCTTTCTCCCGTTCTTCTTGTCTTTTCGTCTTTTCAGAAAAGTTTCCGTTTTCGATTCTGATTCGGGATTTGTTGTCGATTAAATTCAACTCGTCTTTTAATTTCTTCGTTTAATAGACTTGAGTTTCTTCGACTTAAGTAAATCTTCCATCGTTGGTCCTTTTCTTTGATAAATCGTCAAATAGGCCCAGTGACTTCAAATCTTTTGCATCTCTTGGACAATAGACTTTATCTTGAGTCTTTTTCTTCAGTAAAACCCGTGCAATCCCATGTTTTCTTCAATATTCATCCGGTTGGCTCTGAAAACACAATAAACACAAAAACCACGCATAATTCCAAACAAATGATATTAAATACGTGTTTTGGTCTCGTTTTAGCCCGAATTAAGTGGTAAAAGGATGGGTGTTTAAACACCTATCAAATCCCCTACACTTAACCATTGCCATGCCCTCATGCAATGCTTAGTGATAAAGCAAGCTTACACATTTCTCATAATTAATCAACCTTGGCCTTATTTAAATTCTACTAAACAAAAATTAAAGAACTAAAAGAAATTAAAACTTTAAAGGAAACAAAAGGATAGAAAACCATTTTCACTTGAAAATAGCTACATGGAAATAACTTGCAAAGAGATCAATGACTTACATTAGGGATTTGGTGCTGCGAAGATTTATCACCCTCAAGTTTCACGTTCCCCAAACTAAGCTTAAAAACGAGATCATTGTTATTATAAGTTAGCAATTCAAACACTTACACACATGGCTTAATTAAATGCTTAAACTCCCTTATTCCTAGGTGTATCTCTTATATTTTATTTTTGTCTTAGAATGATCATGAAGATGCATCTTTGGACTTATTTCGATAGTTTATTTAGGCTGAAAGCAAAGTAGGACGATTTGATCAATAGTTAGCTAAAGGACAAAATCTCTTAAAACTGCTTCTCGGGATATCAAAAAGTTCATATCTTGGGATATCAAAAAGTTTATATTTAATTATTAAGAGATATCTGATAAAAGAATTTATTATTTTCATTTTTATAACGGATGTTAAAATCGAGAATAATTAAAGTAAATTCTATTTTTCTTAAAACAATAATTATCCGTGATAATCGATAAATAATCAACATATTAGATAAACTTATAAAATATTACGAAACGATTGTAAGTAAATAGTGCTAATTTTCATAAGAAAAACCTTTTGAAACGCAATGACGAAAATTTCTTGTCTTGAATCATCCGTTAACTATCGAAAAGGAGTCCCAAACTATTAGTTATATTTACAAAATCAGCCCCTAAATATTAACCACTTAACATATTTTTATTTAATATAAATAAAAAAACATTAGGGTTTGAACTCATAAAAACCCTAGCCACCATTTTGAAATCCTCTCTTCACCTTCATCAATTCCAGCAGCCTGAATCCACCGTTCATCCGCCATATCATATCCATATCCAAAAATGGCAGCAGAATATCCTCTTCCAATTTTTCTAGGGTGGGTATAGTAACCTTTTTTTAAATTAAATCATTTCAATTGAATTCGTGTGTTAATGTAATTCAGTTTTATTTTGACAGTAAGATTGAAGCAGCCGCGAAGGATAAGAATCAAGGGTTATACCAACACCTTGTTTCTCAATTACCTTCCTTATTTTATTAAAAACCCCGGACCGAGACTGGACCGAAATGGTCCGGTCCAGTCCGGGTCGGTCCGGTTCGGTCTTCGGTCCGGTCTTATTAAACATAATTCACGTGTTTTTGGTAAGACCGAACCGAGGACCGAAATGGTCCAAAACCTTGGACCGAGGACCGGACTGAATTTGTCCGATTCAGTCCGGGTCGGTCCGGTCCGGTTTTCTGGTCCGGTCTGGTCCGACGGTCCAAATGCTCAGCCCTAGTTTTGATTACCAATTTGATTCCGGTTTTTTAGTTCGGTTTGATTTTGAACCGGACAAACAGGGCAATAGTTAAAATTAGGGTTTCACAAAGCCATATATAAATCCACCTCTCATCATATATCTCCTCTCAAACCCTAACTCTAATTCACAGCCGTCAAACAAACCATCCATCATTTAGATACACCAATCAGATCTCCCCCATTAAAACTAAACATATTTCAGCTGATGAGTTTTCGGAAAGAAAGGAAGGTGTGGTGTGTGCCATGGCAGTTTATGCCTTCGTTGTTGAAACAGATGTTTTCGGAATACTACTTTGGTAAAGATCTTATTCTCTTAAAACTTGGTTTTGCTTTATTTCAACTTGGTAATGAAAATATATGTCTTAAGACTTTTAAGAATGATCTCTCTTAGCAACGATAAACATTGAAATAGATGAAATAAAGGAGACAATGAAAATATATGTCAAGAGATCATTTCAATTCAATTGTGTGTTGTTTGTTTTTTAATGTAATTCAGTGTGCAAATGATACTTTTAAAATTGGCTTTTTACAACATCCAAAACTTTAACATCAGCTTGGATGCAAAAATAGTCATTCTTGCAGTCAAACAATTGGAGTTAGAGGTTAGGTTGTTGCTATTTTTCATCTAATAGCAGACTTGCTAATTATATTTACTTGCTGTTTCATGGAAAATGGAAACTAAAAACACGTGAAATAACTGACAATAAGGTTAATAGATTATTAATAAGTAAATCTATGCTTTGTGACATAATATTTATGTATACGTTTGACAGAAGGTGAGTCTATCCTCTACCGTTGCAGAAAGCGCGAAAGGCGAGAAATCCAAAAGTAAGAGTAATTTGTGCTTTGATCTCGTTCCTGATGCATGTGGAATCGGATTTTTATAGTTTATTTACATTTTAGGCCCTTGTGTTGCTAAGGATCAGGATAAGGCCATGGCTGACAATGGAAGGTTTGTTTTATATATATGATCTAATTGTGTCACATTAAAAATATTAGCTTATGTATTTACTGATAGAAGGTGAAAATATCTAGCCATGCAGAAAGTGATAAAGGTCAACAATGTAATGCCGAGCAAGATTCTGTTATAAAGGGTGAGGAGAGGTATGTTACTTATCTCAAGTGTATTACAATGAAACTACAAGTTTTACGTAGATAAGTAAACTTTATTTTCTTCTATAGGGTCCTCGGCAAAAGACAAGATGACTCACATTCAGTGGCTCCTTCTCGTAAGAAAGAAAAGGTGGCAGATGAAGCAATTAACGAATGTAAAAGATCGTCCATTTCAAGACCATCACGTGTAGAAGCTTCAAAAGTTAAGTCTTACAAGGAAATGGGACGAAATTTGAAATTGCGTAGACCTGAGTGAGTATTTTCTAACTTCTTGCTACAAGGAATATTGTTTTGGAATAATTACGTAGAAAAGGTGACGATTTTGTTTCGTGAATGTGAGAATGAATGGCTGGTGTATTTTCTACGAACTAGGGACATAATTACGCGAGGTAGAAGTTAGAAATACTATAAATAAAACTACGGGTGTTACAATGCACTAATTACTAATCTTGCGAAAACAATTAGGAGTCTGGAAGTGTGAGAGCATGGACCAAAATGATAAAGTTTGCATATCATCGTAGTCAGAATGCATATATGCATGTATTATTGTATATGAAGCGAGTCTGGAAGTCTGAGAGCGAACTGTAAGGGGGTGTATATGGTGAGAGCAATCCTTGATGTCCAACTTGAATTGTGCCAAAAAGCAGTATGATAATATTAGGAACATGACCATCGTTTAGTGACCTATATTTAGTTTATTACATGTCCAATCCCATTACACAATTTATCTTAATCATCTATAGATATGCCTAAAAGTGGGTCCGTATCTGAGATCTGAACTTATGATACTTCACTTGGAGAAGCCATAGGTTCATCAATGGCCACAGATACATTCACTGATGCATTTTCAGTTTTAATAGCATTTGCTGAAGACATATTTAGCGTATGGAAGTGTGAGAGCAAACTATATGAGGGTGTCTGGATTAGCTTGTTTCTCTTTCGGGTTTGTGTTGGTTTAGAAGCAGTATTTGGCAGAACCGGGCCTTGCTTCAGTACAGCTTCACTTGTTTCAGTTGTTAACTATAATCTTTGTAATTGAAAGCCATGTAAACAGTTGCGTAGAGACCTTTATCTTTTCGTAGTTTGTTATCTTGTTTCATTGCACAATTCATAAACAAGAGGACAGGCGCGCAGCGATGATCCATGTTTTAGTAATTTTTTTTCTTGTGATAGTTTGATTTCTGCGTATATAATATCTTTTGAACTCGTTGTGTGCAGGTGATCACTGGTGGTGGTGACAGCAGCAACAGCTAAGGCACGTGCATGCGAGGATATAAAAGGAAGAGAGAGGAGAGTGGCGACGACAAAGTATGTTATGATTCGACAATTGAACTATATTTCCATCACTAGCATCATAGCAACGCTTTATGCCTGAAAGAAGCATTTTGCTATCATTAATTAGATTCACACCCTATCAGAGGTTCATAAGAAGACGTGCAGTTTCATCTTTTTCTGGTGTAAATTTCAATATCATATGAAACTGGAACCAAGCTATCATAACTGTTTTTTCAGTGTCACATCTCACTAGAGCTTTGATAAGTAGTGTCTAAAAATAGAGTGTAGGAGCAAGATGTTTCGATTTTTGGTCTTTTAGTGAGCATCTCCAGAAAAGGTTTTTTCGTTGTAATCGTGTCAACATACATCCAATATGTATATTTTTAATTACTACATCTAGTATATTTTTGTAACAAGGAATCATAGCCAAAATGGTTATATCTTACATATTTTTTCAAAAAACACAAAACTCGATTTGTCCATCAAATCAAACGAATAATGAAGCCAGGTAACATGAGAAACTATATGAATTTTCACATTAATATTTCGTTAGGAATCATAAATTTCATGGTATACCAACACTGCAATAAGCCCATAATAAGTTATCATCAAACTGAATCATGCTCTTGTGAATTGCATCTTATGATATGTGATAGTATAAGTTATATTTGGGGAATATATTGAAGTCATATTTTCGCAAACGAGGACCTACTAAATGTATTAACAAAATTGCAAGGGGATTCAAAAGGAACACGGCCGCACGTTTATTTTATCAGACCTGATACTAAATAGTGCTAATACTCACATTTTGGAACCTGCAGTTTTGGCGACTCTTAGATTTTATAAACGTACAACAGCAGAAACCGTATGGGGACATTGTCATTTCAAGAGGTAAAAAGATGCGACACGTAGAAACTGTTTTGCTTTGACTTCTGAAAGTCCATTTTTTTGGCAAAATGTATGAAACATTTGTGCTTTTGACTTTTGAGACTCAAAATGCACTACTTCATCAACATCAAAATCTCTATGAGTTGAAATTTAGCTAGAGTTCTTTACGCATTCGAGTTTATTAGCAAGTTTGTGCATTCGAATTTACCCACATGTTGGATTCAACTGCTAATTATTACATATATGAAGTTGGATTCATGCTAGGTGCAAACAACCTTGAAAGTGGCCACACTTGAGTATGTGACGATAGGTTCAAACCCCATGGTGGGCAGGGTCTTTTATTTTGGGTGGGCTAATAGACAAGTACAAAGCATATAAACAATGCAATGGGGTTATGCCCTGACATTACGATTGAAGTATCATACGACTATATAACAAAGCACGTTCTGTCTGCTAGAACCAACAGCAGGGTGATTTGGGTTGGTTTTTGAGTATTGTAGCTTTATTTTTGGTTTACAAATAGCTTAGGGATAGTATTAGCCCTAGATTATCTGGTATTTTAGTTTTTGTGGCTTTTGGTGGTTCAATAGTGCCTTTGTTGTCCACTGTTACAGCAAACAACCCCTTTTTCTGTCACAGTAGGTATTTTAGGAGATTTGTGTGATTTTTTTTGGCTTGTGAATTTGTTAATCGATACTTCTTAGGTAGTCTAGGGCTTAAGCCTGTGATTGGTGGTCTTGTGTGCAATTTGGTTAAGGTTTAAGTTTACCAAAGCCCACTGTAGTGCCAATTGCATCAGCAAAAGGCACCATACAGTGACTACATGGGTCTTTTGTGACCTTGTTTTTTCGATATAAAGCTTTAATATTAGTCCACAATTAGAATTTAAGTTAGTTTGGGTTTGATAACTTTTGTGGCTTGTAGAGCCCATAGAAGTCCACTGTCAGCCATTTAAACCAGCAGACACCAACTTTCTGTCTGCCATAGCACCAGCAAGGTTTTTGACCTTGTTTTCAAGTGTTGTGGTTTGGATTTTGGCCCATTTTTTAGAATATAGGGTAGTACACTTGTGCATTATCTGGTAGTTGGGTTTTGAGAGCTTTTGGTAGGCTTTAATAGCTATAGAAGCTCACTGTTAGGCTTTAAAGATCAGCAGACCCCTTTGTGTGTCCACAGTTGGTTATTTTTAGTGTTTTGGTGTTAGGTTTTTGGTGTACAAGTAGATCTTAGGTTAGTCTTAGGTTTTATTAGCTGGTATCTTAAGTTTAGAGGCTTTTGGTGGTTAAAAATAGCATTTGATTCATCACTGTGCACCATAAGTGACCAGCAGACTCTAGTCTTTGTCCACAGTAGCTGATCGAATAATGTTATGCGAATCGAATCAGGCATTGATATGTGTTTGACCCATAAATGATACTATCTGATTAGTAACTCCAACGAATCACCGGTTCAGGTTAATGATGATGATGATGATGAATTATAGTTTTTAATTTCTTATGTTCTTACTATTTGTGATTGCTAATATAAATCATGATCACATATGGAAGTCTCATAACAGCTACATGTTTGAAATCATTTAAAATTTGCTTATCAGCCTATAAACATACTAACGTATTCAAGCACTCTTTCCATCTATTCTTTTGTTGACATTTTACAAAACTTCAAACGACTACCACTTTTTCTTTTTACCAAAATAATTACTCATTAACTCTTAGCTAAACAATATAACAATGACATACGAAAGTTGTTTTCTTTCTTTGTTGCTTTAAACCCATGTCACAAAATCAAACATCTCATATATTTTAAACTTTGATTTTCAACCATTGAAAGACTTAGCTGCTAATATTAAGCATACATATAAACTTGATTTATCTATTTAATGGTGATCACTAAAACGATGACTAAGCTACAGTGTGTTGATCTTCTTATTCTGATCTAACGTTGTTCCTCCCTCTAGGAATTTATGATTTTGTTTCGTGAATGTGAGAATGAATGGCTGGTGTATTTCTATAAACTAGGGACATAATTACGCGAGATAGAAGTTAGAAATACTAAAATAAAACTACGGGTGTTACAATGCACTAATTACTAATCTTGCGAAAACAATTAGGAGTCTGGAAGTTTGCATATCATCATAGTCAGAATGCATGCTCCGTTTTAAAGAACATACCTGTATTATTGTATATGAAGCGATTCTGGAAGTCTGAGAGTGAACTGTAAGGGGGTGTATATGGTGAGAGCAATCCTTGATGTCCTACAGTTAACTTGAATAGTGCCAAAAAGCAGTATGATAATATTAGTAACATGACGGGTCAGGGTTAGTTCAAGTGGGTTCAGATCGTAAAGGGGTCGCCTGGTCATTTATAACATGTCCATCGTTTAGTGAAACTGACCTATATTTAGTTTATAACATGTACAATCCTATTACACAACTTATCTTAATCATCTATCGATATGCTTAAAAGTGGGTCCGTGTTGCCATTATCTTAGATCTGAACTTTTGACACTTCACTAGGTCAAGATGGAGAAGGCGTAGGTTCATCAATGGCCACAGATACATTCACTGATGCATTTTCAGTTTTAATAGCATTTGCTGAAGACATATTTAGCGTCTGGAAGTGTGAGAGCGAACTGTATGAGGGTGTAGCTTGTTTCTCTTTCGGGTTTGTGTTGGTTTAGAAACAATATTTGGCAGAACCGGGCCTTGCATTTCAGTTGTTAACTAGAATCTTTGTAATTGAAAGCCTTGTAAACAGATGCATGGAGACCTTTATCTTTTAGTAGTTTGTTATCTTTGTTGTCACGCATTTCTTGGGTTGTATTGTTCATTGGTTCATTTTTGTTTTAACGGATTTTGACTGTTAAAAAAAGTGCTACCAAATATGTCCTTGTAAAAGTGCTACCAAACTGTTAAATGATAAGCTGATTGTTTACAATCACAAGGTATGGATGGAGGTGGTGGCGATGTGACATGTAGACCATCTTACCCCCGATATCTTGGATAGGTGGTCATAAGGTCTACAAACCAGAAACGATTAGGACTGCCCCATTTTGGGGTATGAACACTCGATAACAAAAAAAGCCCGAAATTAAGAAAGCGCTTACACAATTTTCCTATAACTGGCATTGTCGATAGCAAATACAGAGAGTTGCAGCTAATGATGAATCGATCTTGCAGAAATAAAAGAGAGCCCAATAGTCCAATACCGAGTTATCTTTTACATTCCTATAAGTTATATTGGTTTTTTAATAATAGCGAGTTAGTTACTCTCTGCAGCAGAGAAACATCAGCAAGTGTGACGATTTATGGCTAAAGCATTTTTTGTAACTATACAAGTAAATCACGGGAATTTTAACCACTTGTGTTGATATGGCCATGAACAAGGACAGCATCATCTTTCTGACAATAATAGTCGGAACTATATGGGATACAATAATCTACATATATGCGAGGCAAAGTCTTCTGTGGTCAAAAGAAACTGATCCCATTTCACGCAATCGTCGAAAATTTTCTGGAAGAACGTTGACTACGAGTTGTTATGCAAGGTACTCGCACCAAACTTTTCTCCGTCAGGAATAGCCATCTTGAGTTACTAAATTTGGAGTTGAGTTACTCGCACCAAACTTTTCTCCGTCAGGAATTGCCATCTTGTGTTACTAAATTTGGTCGCTTTGTTTATAGGGTCTGTTGTTGCGGGAGTTTACTCAAGTTGTCTCAGACATCAATTTGGCAGGCATCCACAAGAGAACTAAATTATATTTCATGTAAAATGAAACCAAAAGAAGAGAAAAGCAATATACTACAATGAGGAATACTCGTTTTTCTTCCTTAATAAATACTTACTGCATCATACTACTAAAGCTAACATCATGCGATAGATGCTACAATATACATTCTATAAATCAGAAGAACTGATCAGGCCATGAATTATAACATGCTAGAAAATCTTGGGGGCGTTTACTATGCATAAAGATATCACTATTGGCTTTGGGTACAATAATAGCATTAAAATGGTAGTAGGTGTGATTGCTAAAACACCAAAAACTGTAGCCCCCAAATCGTGTAGTCAAAATTCAGAACTAATAGATCACCTAGTTATGGCTTTGAGTCATGCGTTTACTCGATTTTGATGTTGGAAACTTTGATAATTCTAGAAAGATTGCTACAACAAAAAAAAATCTCTTCGGTGTAGCAATCTATCTAGAATTATCAAACTTTCAAGCATCAAAATCGAGTGAACATTTGCATGACTCAAAGCTCAAGACTTGTTTGGTTTGCTATCATCGTATATCTTTGAGCCCTTGCTTCTTGTTCATAGTTCATATCAAAGGGTGCGTTTACAGCAACTCAAAAATCATCATGTATACCTTGTGTGATCTGCAAGAAAGAAACAATTTCACACAACTTTCGGTCTTAAAATTCAGTCACAATAACTCATATAAACTTCTTTCATGAAGTATTGCATTTTGACACTCAAAATTGAAAACAAAATACTTTCATATTTTTCGCCAACATAATTTGACTGAAAGTCACAACTTTTAATTTTAAAAGTAGTCATGTTAAACATATTACTCAAATTATTTGTTCATTTTCATTTTCTTAAAAAGCCAGTTAAATATCACTCAGTAGCTCAACGCAACCTAGCGAAGGTCACTCAGTAGCTCAACGCAACCTAGCGAAGGCTAGAGTGCTGGTCAGCAGGAGCAACAACAAATTGAAAGAACAAAAGAAAATGAAAGAGCGTACCCTTGTAGCATTACTGGGTTTTGCTATCACCGACGCTTCACCTATGTAGTTATCAAGGTTCTTTAATACGTCGTCTCTCATTGACCGTGCTTCATAGCATTCTTTAATATCTAAAGAGGAATAACAAAGTTTATAAAGGAAGCCAATGTTGAAGTTTTGTGTTATTTCAGAATTGTAGATAGTAACAGCCTCTTGTTATGCAACAAAACTGACAAGGAAAGAAATCATAGACTTACAAGCTAAAAAAGGCAAGTAAAAAGGGGAAAAACCGTTTTTGAACCCACCAGATTATGAAAACAATTACTCGTCTTAATAATTTGGTACTCCAATGCATCTAATCTACAGCTATAAATAAATAAAATTGAATAAAGTGGACTAATGCCTCCTGGGCTTTATTACTAAATAAATTGATTAGCGACTAGTAGTACTAAATTATTAAAAATGACTAGTGGTATTGACCTCCAACTCATATTATATATATATATATATATATATATATATATATATATATATATATATATATATATATATATATATATATATATACTACCCGTTGACTCCAAACATATACTAGTATAAGCTAATCTAGTAGTAATTAAAAAAACAAAAAAGTGAATAGATTCGTACCCTTGGAAGCATAAATTGGTGAGCATCGATTTCCTCACAAGAGTTGACCAATCCGGACGGACCACCAAATGTAATTGGGAGGATTGATGAGATAACAAGGTCCTCGTATAAGGCTTCATTTTCAATCTTACTGTCAAAAACTCAATTACATTAACACACAATTGAATTGAAATGATCTCTGATATATATTTTCATTATCAAGTTGAAACAAAGCAAAAGCATGTTTTAAGAGAATAAGATCTTTACAATAGTAGTATTCCGAAAGCATCTGTTACAACAATGAAGGCATAACAACATGACCGCCATGGCACACACCACACCCTCCTTTCTTTCCGAAAACTCATTACAATTATGTTTAGTGATATGATTGGTGGATCTAAATGATGGAAGGTTTGTTTGACGGCAGTGAATTAGGGTTAGGGTTTTGAGAGGAGATATATGATGAGAGTCATGGCTGTGGGTTTATATATGGGTTTGTGGAAACCCTAATTTTACCTTCTAGAAACTATTCATCTCTTGTGTTTGGTAGGTACCAAAAGATTTAATGTTTGGTCTTTGATCTTCACATTCACATGGGTGTGTCATACATCACCTTTGGTTTGTAGCTGAAAATGGAAAAAAAGGTAGGGAGATTCAGATTTTTTGAGGATTTGGGATAAGATGTGGCTATCATGAAACCCTATCCCCATCTTTTCATTCACAAAGGGGCCATATGAAATGGGCTTGTGTTCTTCTGAAAGCCCAAAGACGAATTTTGTAATAATATGGATTATGGAAGACATGGTTAGGCTGGGTTGTTTATTTTATCTTCTGTTTAACTATAATTGTTAGAACAATACTATGAAACAGTTAAGCTATTTTTATATGCTAATCATTTCTAAGATGTTGTGTTCTAAGTTACTCTAAGGAAAAAAAATTGTTTTGTCTGCTTTTTAAAGTGGATGACTCGGGTTTGAACCAGGTTGTTGAGCATAACCAGATTGAGGCGCAGATATTGTCGGCTTGATTAGGATTATCGCCCTAATAACTCCCTTGTGGAGCATTTCCATTTTCTACAATCAGTGGTTTGGCTGTTAACATTATATCCGGATGTACGATTATCGTAACTTTGCTGATCATATCCTGATTGCGCCACAAATGCATACCCTTCATAACGATCCTGACCATACCCTAGACTTCCGTAAGATAGTAAGAGATGAAAACCTTACCTGATTGTACTTGGCCAACCGCTCTCCACGGCAAGGTGCACCTGCTTTTATCTGACCCGTGGCAAGACCGACCGAAAGATCAGCAATGAAAGAATCACCCGTTTCCCCACTTCTTTGTGATATTAAATAAGACACCCATTGTGCATCCTTTGCCATTTTCACTACTTCAATTGCTTCAGTCACTGTCCCAATTTGGTTCACATATATTGCAGAATACAAGCCTTATACTTTGCACGTATGCTAACAAATGCAAACACAATATCACGGAAACTATTTCATTAAGAAAGTTTCCACAATATTAAGGGCTCTACTTGTCTATGAGAGCCACATTGATTATCAGTAGCAAGCAGACAAACACCGTGGGATGTTGGCTATTTATTAGATTTCCCCTCAAAAGATACAAATCATGTTGACCAACAAGTAACAGCCGCTAGTAGGTGTAGACTTGTGCTCGTTTGCCTTCTTTTCTGTTAATATCATGTGCTGGTGTGTGTGTTATCTTCTTCTTACGAAGTTCCACTCTAGTTATAACCAGGTTGTGGGCTGTTAAAGTACATTAAGAAAACCAAATCACGTATGAACATTGATGATGTACGATGATATAGAACAACAGTACGGGGCAATGAGCCTTTATTAAATCTAACTACGAATAGTTAGAAGAAAAGTTCAAGTATAAAGCAAACCTGGACTGGGTTGATGGTTTTGAAGTAAAAAGATCCACATCAGTAAACTTGTATAGAGCTGCCTTGGCCGAAAGCACAAGAAGTTTCTTTCCATTTACTTCGCCCAACCAGAAAAACTCGTTGTGTATCTTAAATATATCTTCAAAGTTGGTTGCCAACTGTTGCACCTGATCGACATTGAAGTTTGATTTAGAGACTTGGTGGACTTCTTCATTAAATTTTCTGATTTCTTCATGTTTCACCTGTATACAGATCATGTTAAAATATCCAACTACGGACATGAATTTTTATGCATCCATATACTCTTATTACAATTTAAACAGAAGTATTTAGAATTGATCCAATGCATCTTTTCAGACTTACTGTGTCAATTGCTCGAAATTCAATGCCTTCAACATAAACTGCACTTTCTCCACAATAGTACAATGAAAAGCTCTCAAGTAGAAAATCAAAAACGACATCTACGTTCTGATTCAAGAATCTGTATAACTCAATCATCATCCAGTCCTTGTCTCTCCATGTTGCGAAATATGCATGCAGACTTTCGAGTCCCTTTCTATACTTTAGGTTAACACACACCGGTTTACTAGAAAATTTTCTTGAATCGCAAAGTTTGAAGATTAAAAAGGCCCCATGAACAACATTTGGAGATACAAACTGAGCATCTATCTTAATTTCGATGTTCAAATTGGAAATATCTAACATCTCCACCACTGTCCCGAACCTGCACATGTTATAAATATTCAAGACTCAGTCAGTCGTAGCCTTTGTCCCCATACACTTTTACTTTTGATTATATGACATAAGTTACTTTTTGGGGAGTATAAGTTCAAAATTAAACTATCCGGCCTGTATCAGTAAGAATATAGATGACGGTATAATAATTTGTTACATTCAAATAAAAAACCATCTTACATAGTTAGAGTTTCAATTTCTGCAATGAACCCTTGTTCTCCTGCTTGATTGTTAATGCTCTTTATGGCTACCGTGCTTCGTTTTCTGGGTAAACCGCGTCTACCCACCTCATTTGTCGACGAGAAATTACTGCTATCAAAGTATTCAAGAACTGCTTTGTATACTTTACAAAATCTACCAGATCTGATGCTATATGCGTCATCAAAATTGTTGGTAGCCACCTTTATATCATCTAGTTCAATCTTCAAGTGTTCCACGTTCCCAACCTGCAAAATTACGAAATTGTACAACACCACATTAATGCTAGGAAGGAATGGAGTGATCTTAAGAGAAGATAAGTTTTCATAATCAGCTAATATTTATAAAACGGTCAATAATAGTTTTATACTTTTATCGCTAAAATTTGAGCTAGTTTAATCACTTACATTTTTTTGAAGAAGTTTTAATTTTTAACTTCGTCTGTCCCTAACTCAAACCCAATTAATTTCATGCCGGTTTCTGGCCGTTTTATGTGTCATGTCTAGAATTGCCACCCTTATTTGTAACTTTTTTCCATTTTCAGATTAAGTGGAACGCTAAATCTTTTTGGCGAGGACATGTCCTCGCGAGTGGACTGATTTTGTCCTTGCCAATTGACCCGATTCTTGTAGGTGATGGTTACACCAGACTATAACAGTTGGCGAAACTGATTTGTTGATTACGATAATCGGCCTTAAATGAAAAGTTAAAGTAAATTGGTTACGTACCTGAAACTGAGTGAATGATGTATGTTTAACTGGATTCTCATGTTTCCACTAAAGTTCCACAGCTTTCTCGGACAACCTGGTCGATATATGGACGATCAGCTCTTTCCTCTTTTATGCAGTGATATGCTGTTTCTGAGAAGATCGTAAATGATTCCGTGTCCATCTGTTTTCTTGAATATGGATCGATCATATCCTCCAAATTTGATTTAGCCAGTTGAGATAATAACCCTTCTCCCAACTCATCTTTGCTTTCATCTTTATCTCCATGTTCGCCTTTATCTTCATCTTCATTTTCATCTTCATCTTTATCTACCGCACTCCTTTGGCACAAGACTTCGAATAATACAACACCCAACGAATACACATCTGACTTGTGGGTCACCAGTCTTTTCATGTTTTGGGTCGAGGTATACATTCTTAACAACATCACGGGTAAGAAGAAGACGGTGCCTTCGAGCTACTGTATTTTTCAACGAAAGTTCAAAACCAGATAACCTGGGTTCCCATTTGTCATCTAGTAAAATATTCGAGCTCCTGATGTTGCAATGTATGACACTAAAATCACTGATACCTGGTTTCTTGCTGAGATGAGATTTAACGTCTGTTGATACAAAGGTCACTGATACCTGTATGTACCCGAACAAAACAACGTTACCAAGTGTGTAAATTTGCCGTGTGAAACACTTCAGTGAGGTTACCAAGTGTGCAAACTCGGTTGCTATTTGATAATTTTCACCTTTATATAATATATACGACCCTTATTATTTAGCACGAATCCAATATTTTATGCTTATTACGCTAAAGTCACGCGGATCGTCGTAATGAATGTAGCTCAATGCATACGCAACACCGACAGATATCTCCAATCGTCGCACCCATGTCAACAACATCATGTCGCTCAGACAGTTGCTGAGACTTCATCTCATCTTACGCTTGTTAACGATGATTATCTCACCATTCTCATCACAAAACCCATCCCTTTCTTTATTTAACCACCTCCAAGCAATGATATTAATCAACGCAGATGATAATTCTATATAAGCCATTCTACAATCTACACAATTTGCCTCAGATGATAATTATATGTGCAGACTACCTAAGTGCGAGCTATAATGGCCAATATGCCTCAGCATGTCACAGAAAATAAGTAGACAGAAAAATGGATTTGTGGATAGTAATATGCAACTTCCTGCATCTTCTAGTACTGTTAAACCTTTTGCACATCTCGACACCAAATGCAATCAGATTTACGTTTCTAAACCATCACAACGCTATATTAAAGAAACCAAAAAGTGTATTAAACTTACTTTCCTACGCTAAAAGTGGCCATTGCTCATTTCTGTAAGCAAGTGGACCCTTAAACTTTGCTGATCACTCGATTCTTCAAATACAACAACCAAATTCCCGAGCCTCACAAGAGACCCAATCAGATCAGACGTAAACAACGAACCTACTTCGATCGGTTGGTATGAGTAATACCTCTGCTAGACAGTTTATGCTGTTCCTTTTAGTTTTCTTATTCTGATGCGCAACAAACACCCCCTGAATACACCTTCCCTTGCACCTAACCTTAAACTGTTTAAAAACCCCTCATCTTCCAAATTCTCATTTGTCCGAAGCTGTGTTTCCTTAACCATTCTCTTGTCGCGCCTTTGAATACCCGCCAGGAAAGCTGCACAATGCATGGCGTCAGCCACACTCTTCAGCTTTTTAAGCTCCTGAATCAAATCCCCCTTTCAATACAAACTTCACTTGGTACTCAAAAGCAAATCCTTTAAAACTCCTTTGCCATCTTCGCATTTTTAGCAAGTGACCTGTCAATAAACACAAGCATCTGGTCCTTGATCAAGGTAACAGCCGCTGCAAGTTCATCAAGACGCACCAACAGAAGGACCCAAAAAGCAAATGATTAGAAAGATTCTCTTAGCCTCACGCTTCGGGTTAGCATAACACGTGTTTTTAGTAGTAAAGTTATATGTGTTAGCCTATGTGCAGACTAGCTAACAACGAGTTATAATGGGAGCTGTGCATACATAATATATAAAATCCTACATCTTCTAGTAGCAAAGTTACATGTTTTAGGCGTTTATCGGTACTATAAGTCATTCCACATAATTTGTCCCTCAGAAGGTAATTCTATGTGCAGATTAGCTAACTGCAAGTCAAACATACTGTTGCTATCCTGTTCTGTTATTTAAGAGGCAGGCGAGGTAAATTATCCTAGATAGAGATTAACAGTATCTTACAGCATTGATTAAAACACGTTTGAATTGTTAAATTATCGTACAGCAAGCTACGGCTTTAGTCTAAATACGCAAAATTATAGCTAACAAACCACAACTAGTGATCCCGCACCAAGCAATGTTTTGATTAAAAAGTAGAGTTATAATAGAAACTGTAGAATTATATTCAAATCACCGCCAAAAACAGAACCGCCATCGGTATCTTGTTCCTCCTCTATTATTGTAATCTTACGATTATGATTCCATCACTTGGTACTCAAAAGCATAGAAGGCCAAAAATAACGAACACAAAATTAAACAATTAGAGCTTCTTATTCTGACTCTGGCCTCGCATTTAACTAGATACTCGGGTCCTAGGCCTATCAGTCAAACATAGATTAAAAGGCCATTAACCTTCCTACTGGCCTTACAAAGCCGTGCTACTCACTAATTTGCTATTATAGTACTGTTAAACTGTTAGGGTCAAACCTTTTGCATATCTCGACACCAAATGCAATCAGATTTACATTTCTAAACCCATCACAACACTATATTAATGAAACCAACAAGTGTATATTAACCTTACTTTTGTAAGCTAAAAGTGGCCATTGCTCATTTCTGTAAGCAGGTGAACTCGAGCAAAAGTATAATCACCTGCTTATTGCTTTTTCCGTTCATAGCTAGAAGATATACAAGCTCACGCGGGAGCTCCTTAATTTCCATTACGATCATAGTCATAATTTTCTCCATCTTGGATACAACAGCAGATGAACTCGAGCTTAAAAACAGAAGAAAATGTAAACTCCAATCCACTAAACGATTTTGATATCGTTTCAGTGCTCTAGTTACAAAAGATGACTGCACATTGAAATTGATTGCAGCGAGTGTTTTAGCCCAAAAACGGTCACATTTTGCAAAACCAGAAGTGCAAGGAGAACAAGTCTAACTTTTAGAAAAGAAATGCAGTTCTTACTCGGAAACAGTTAAAAACCGTTTAAATAGTCGAACAATTAGTCCCTCCAGCGGCAGGTTACACATCATCACAACAAATCTACCACTGGTAAATGCATTGAGAACCTTGATCATTTTAGTATGGAATCCATCAGAAGAAGAAGATACTTTCTCGAACACCGCCACTACCAGTTCAAAAAACTCCTGATCACCAAAGACAAAGGAAAATTCAGTTACTTGCATTATACTTAAATAATTCTCCACAACTTAAACCGAGCCATACCATCATCTGGTTGTCGTCGTAAGGTGGATCGAGTACCACGCAACAGAGACTTTCACACCAATATTTGAATGTCTCACCAAGTCTTCAGCAATCAATGCCTTAATCACAGGATGCAGCAGTTTACTCATCGATATGGATGCCGATTGTGGTAACCTGGATAGAATATCCTCTGTTCGCTATTACAAGATAATAAAAGCGAGTTACGATTTGGTTGACAGCAGCAACAAATACGAGTATAAAACACAGAACTATATGGAGAATTTGGGAACACTAACCACAAGACATTTGATAATCCCTTCCGTTGAAGACGGCAGATGTAACAGCTTCTCCCCAACTTTCGTCAGCTCGATTTCGAGACTGACGAAAGAACTTGTCAATCTCGACGCCATTTAGCAATACACTTTAACAGTTCACTGAATGAAAATGAAAAGACCGATTAGTTTCGGTATTCGAGACCTAAAACTTCCATTTGTATGTAACATTGTTTTAAGATAAAAGTTCCTATTAAAACCTAAGAGGGTGTTTGGATTGCTGATAATAAGCAGATAAGCAGTTTGTTTGGAACTTTGGATTATACAAAACTGCTTATTTTAGGGCAAAATTTAGTTATAGTGAAACCTAACTACACGATACACAAACTAAGAAACTAACTAGAAAACGCAGTAATGTATTCACCTTATTTGAGGCCTATATTCGAGTCACAGCTTCATGGTGTTAGTTATTGCTGTTGTTTAAACTTATTTTAGGGCATATGAGCTTATTTGGGTATGGTTATATATATCATATGCTCATTTCTACCGACTTACTTTTTAATTATGACTTAACAATGGAATGAATATAAGCACAAAAGCTACAAAATAAGGCAGGAAAAATGGGCTTATGAAATAAAAGCATAAGCTAGAAAATATCAGCAATCCCAAAATGAAAAATCATCTTAAATGTGCTCAACTATAACAATTCTAACAAAAGCTAAAAAAACAAAATGATTATGCACAAACCGATTAATCGCCTGATCTTAGCCCTAAATTCGAGCTACAACTAAGAGGGTGTTTATTTTTTCTCATTCTCTGGCTTATTAGGTGATTTCGTTTCTTAAGCCTATTTTTCATACTTAAAATGGAAAGAAAAAAAAGGCTCATATGCTCGAAATGTCATGAAACAAAAGACGAAAAAACACCTTCTCCCCAACTTTCGTCAGCTCGATTTCAAACTTGACAGTTCCATTTTTAGCAAACAAGTTTGACACTTGACTAAATGAAATGGAAAACCGAATAGTTCCCTTATACAACTTCCATTTGTATGTAAAATTGCTTCAAGATAAAAATTCCTAAGAGGGTGTTTGGGATTCCTTATAATAAACAGATAAGCACTTTTTTTGGAACTTTGGATCATACAAAACTGCTTTTGCTGATCTGCTTATTTTGGGGCAAAAAGTGAAACCTAACTACACGATGGACAAACTAAGAAACTAACAACAAAATGCAGTAATGTAAAAAACCTAAAAGCACAATAACCACTTTATATAAACTACAGTAATAAGTTTCAAAATAAGCCACAAAAAGTGAGCTTATGAAACATAAGCCCGAAACTAAATAAGCCATAAGCCGAAATAGACACCACCTAAATCTGGTCAATTCTAACAAGGCTAAAACAAAACAGATTAATCGCCTGATTTTAGAGCTACAACTAAGGGGGTGTTTATTTGACCTTATTTCCGGGCTTATTAGATTATAAGTAGCTTATGGGTTCAATCAATCCCTTTGGGGCTTATAATAAGCTTATTTTACTACGAAAGCAGACAAAACGTCATCATTTGCTTTTTTAAAACAAAGGAAAAAAAAGGTAAACAAGAACCATTACCCCTTTTATTCATTCATGAGAACTGAAAATTCAATAAAAAATAATATAACTTTGTGAGGGTAGCGAAATGTGAGCCGTTCAAAATAAACTAGCCCATACTTTCCCCTTCACCAAAACACAGATCTCACCGTTGATTTTCGTCTCAGGTATGGGTTCGTCTTCCACTTTTTTCATACTTCATCCTATCTCAACCCCCCACACATACACATACTTCATACTATCTCAACCACACACAGTACACGAAAACCCCCACATCTAATCCGATGGTATAAAAGATTAAAAAGCATCCAATTCGATCTGATATGATCTCTCTGATTTTGAATATTTATTTTTTCGGTCTCATTTGATCTCTCTTTTTTAGATATGGATACAAGATACAAAAAGGAAGAGATTGATGTAAGTTTTTTTTATAAATATTTCTTTCATTCTATTACAATTTTAATTGAACATTAGATGATCACGATTTTTATTTATTTTTATTTGATCTGTTTCGATGTGGATTCCTTTAACCTCTTTTTTTTTCTCTTTTTGTTGATATTATTTTTGCAGGATGATGGGGAGATTGATTTTTTTTTCTCAATAACTGTGGTAGGTAAATTAACTTTTTAATGAAATGATTTATAATTATTTAGGGTTAGGGTTTTTGGGTTTCTTTTAAATAGGTTAATTGGTGGTTTAAAATTTGTGATTTTCGCTTACATTCGGTTTTATTGATTTATTGTGTGACCTCGCAGGTTGTTGATTGTCACGATCGTTGAGGTAGTAGATCGGATTTGAAAAATAAATTCAGAAGTGTATGGAAACAGTTACTGTACATGTCTACCATCCCAAATCTAGGTCATACCAGGCGAACGATTGAGCCAAAGGTACGCCTTTAGATGTGCGTTTGGAAACTACTTTTTCATTGTTATATGATTTATTTGATATATATGCGGCATTTGGGATGCAACTCATGATACCATACCAAATATACACATGATACTTTAAAAAGTATGTAGGAAAAATGGTTGATGGTTAACAGGCTAGCATTATAGTCAAATCCAAATGTTTTTAGTGCTATATGAAGACTTTTATATCAGTAATAAACCTGATTCTAATCGAATCCTTTAGGTTTGAAAGCAACAAAAGTTGCCTTCAAGTTTTTAAGTTTGAAAGTAACAAAAGTTGCCTTTAAGTTTCAAAGTAAAAAAAAGTTACCTTTGAGTTATTATGTAATGTGCCTTTTGTGATAGGTCTGCAGCCAGAGTCGTCACCTATTGTATTATCGAGGCTTGAAACCATTTTTATATGGAGTTGGCGATTTTGGTTATCGAACATCAGGAAGGGAGCATACGCCCCGCATAAAACGCTTTCAAACGAGACTATATCATGTCAGTGTTTATCTTTCTTTTTTTGGCTGGTAGGGCCTTCAATTTCATTTACCATCCCATCATATCCTAATAAGCTCACGGGATTAAATTTCTGCTATGTACAGAAACACTTGATGTCTGAAGATCAAGATAGGAGTTCTGAATATCCATATCATCAGCAGTTTATCTAAATCAGATATGTAGGCGAATATTCTCTTATTTTCTAACCTGAACAGAGAGCCAAATTCAGCCCAGAATCAACGCATGAAACTGTTGCAGGTTAGTCTTCCATTTCTTTCTACAGTGGTCGGAGTTTTTTACATCCAAAATCAATCACACTTCTTATTGGTGATATATTTGCCTATAATTTAACAGGTAACTGTTGTAAGAGGTTTGAAGTTGTATGAATACATACTCAACACTAGCGAGCTACCTAAGTTGAGTGACTATCTAAATGAACTCCGTGTTGCAGGCCAAAATGGTAAAATATGTACATGCTTTTAGTATTCCTAGAAGACGCTCTATCTCCCAAAAAAAGCAAGTAAAAACAGCCCCAAACACACCTAAATTAACACGTACTGATTTTAATGAGTGTTTAGTTTTGTGGCTTTAAATCCTATCTTCCAAGATCAGTTGGTGACAAAGGGATTATTTTGAAGTTTCAAGATTTAATTGCAAGCACAAATTTTTTATATCCTGAGATAGGCACTAACCTTAATATTAATCTATTAAAATTTTCCGGTTGATTATTGGCTCTAAATTAGTACCTTTTTGTGGCTTTATATAAGAATTTCCTATAAGTGTATCTTAATTTGAAGTACGTGCACGATGTCGAGATGTTGGCGGATGTGTGCGATGTGTTTCACGTTTATGAGCTTCAGAAGGGGGATAGACGTTGTGGCTTTCATCAACACAAGTAAAGATGAATATCGGTATCCAAGATTTAAGGTATCTTCTTTTCAGAATATTTGAATGTTAAAGATTAAAACTTTGTATCGTATTTGTTAAAGATTGTTATGATAAAAATATATGTGACACGTGGACGTTGCGGATTTAGATAATGAGAAAGATGACAGATATTATTATGGTTTTGACGATGCTTGCCTTTTGTTATTATTATTATTAATAATGATTTAACTACTGCTGCTATTATTGGTGACACGATTCTAGGGGTGGATTTCACATTGGTTTGGCAACAGTAGTAGCTCAACGAGTTTTTAGGAATAAATAAAATAGTGCGCTATTTCAAATAGTGCACTTTGGTCCCATTTATTAACCAATTTTTCGTTTTAGATCAGTACCTGCTTCAGCAGCGGGTTAAAAACAGTCAGCTATCTTGGATTTTGCACTGTTAGATGGCTTAAACTTGGTATCTGAAATCTTTGATCTGACACTATTTTGTAGACGCTATTACGACCATTGAAGGGTATCCAAACATAGTTTTTTTAACAACTATCCAAACATAGTTGTAATGAGACATTTTGAGAGTAGTGTTGCGCGAAAGAACAACGAGTGTTGGGGATGGACCACGACAACATCCTACTCAGGTATTCCAGTTCTTTTTTGGTTGTTATATTTCAGGATATCGAAGAGCTACAACCTTTCATTTTTTTAAACAGGTTGCTTATTAAAATTGTTTACTTACTTATTTACAAGCGAGTAAAGAACTTAAAGTTGCTTATTCTGGTACGCTTGAAAAATGTCACACATACGTTATAGGATACAAAAGAAAAATAGTTGTGACATTCTCATTGTATAAATGCAATGTGTTATATTGACACCTTATGACATGGTCATCAAAATTGCAGCAATGTTTTGTTATATAAAAATGGTTTGATGATTTTGGTAGACAGATTAACATGAGCATATGTTTGTTTCAGTTTTATGCACTTTATAGGATACACATACGTGCAGTCTAAATCCACTTGAAGGCATGCTAAGACATAGTTTTTGGCTAATTATTTATATATGCCAGGACACAGTTTTTGTACTACATTACCATCATGATACTTTGACTGGTATGTCAAATGTATCGCCTATTTTCTCATTGATATTTTCTGACAGTTCATCTGAACTTCTTCCCTTTTTTTAGCTGTTATCTTACAGGGTATTTGACTATCTACACATTACAAAAGTTGTTCATTTACCTTTTTCCGAAACAACTATGGGTTTTATTTATTTATCATCTTGAACCCAAATAATCAAGTGTACTCTTATTTTCTAGCACACTACGAAAAGAAATTAGGGAGAATTTCTGGATAGTGATCTTTCGTTATGTATCGCAGGTTCTTATTAAGACGTCCAGGTACATGCAGTGGAAAAAAACATGTGGACAAGTCGGTTGATTCTTGCTAACGCAACCTATGACTTTAGTATGCCTAAGAAGATTCATCAAGTGGTTTTGGTGTCGTTCAATATGGATCGTGTAAAGGCGAGGTTCGTCTCATAGAAGTTTATAGACTTATGTATACCTTATGAATGATTCTGAATGTTTGTCTCGATAAGCTGATTTGGTGTCATTGGTGTTGTACAAGTTATACAAGCCTGCAATAAAAAAATGCATTTGCAAACGTACGATTTCTTCTGCCTGAACTGAAGTCGTTAACATAAAACGTCGGACTCATTTATTGGCTATTACATATTGTGTTGTTATTTTGCCAAAAATGGCGTTAGGTTGCTGTTTTCCGCAAGGAATCTGTGTCGAAGTGGTTTTAACGCTTTTGCTGCCAGCTTTTTTTATTTATCTTTTTCGATATTGTTTCCAGGCTTCCCATTTAGGCACCCGCAGCGAAGCGCGGGCTTCAATCCTAGTATTTTTAAATTAGAGGAAAAAATAACTTATTAAACTATATGTATATTCTTTAGTTTTTATAATCAAATATCACAATAAAAAGACATTTTAGTCCTTACTAGCATGGTACCCGTGTAATGTGGCGGCGAGTACCTGATAACGATTTTTGAAACTAACAAATATTAATTTCTTACTTATTCAGTTTGTATTGTTAAAGTTATAAAATCGAATAAAAAAACCATTAAAATGAAAGAATATCAAAGTTAATAAAAATTTAGCAAAATAGATTTTAAATTAAAGAGCACAAAATTTTAGAAAATATAGTAAAATTAGATTATAAAAATAATAAACAAATAAATAAATTTTCAATTTTAAAGAAAAAAATCTTATTTTAATAAATTGTTATAAAAAGTTGTTAGAAATTATTTTAGTACATAATGTTTTTCTTTTTGAAAAGCAAGGCTTATATTAAAATACCTTTGAAAAAGGTCAAGGAACCATACATAAAAAAGCTTTCAAGGAGAAAACAAACAAAACCCAAAAAAGACGGCTATTAAAACAACAAGCCACCCAACATTAAATCTGAATTTTCAGCCTTTTTATTTAAGAAGGTACCAAATACTTTATAACGTAGTTATAAATATAATTTGCTTTGTGATTTCCTTACTTTTTCTTCCGAAAAGTGTAAGAAAATTTTTATAACCAAAATTTTCTCTAATTTTTCTCTTTAATTAGTTTTCCTATCTTTAAAAAAAACTATAACACTGTGTTCTCGAGTTCACATTTGAGGGGAAAGGAAATAAAAACCTTTTTGTGTTCTTTAGTTTTTTTTAAGAAAGGAAAAAGAATTGGAAAGGAAAATGGAAGGGAGTTTTGCTTATAAAACTTTCCTCCCACTTTTGGGAGGAAAGGGAAAGAAAACTTTATTTTAAGTTGTATAAATACCAAAGTGCCCTTTTTATAATATTTGGACTTAAGAATTAAAAGAGCATATATGTAATTTTACCAAGTTATTTTTCTTTTTCTTCCATTTGAGGCTGGTGGGAGTGGCATCAAAGCCACTCGTGGGTTCACTTAACCCACTCGCAGCCACCACCCCACCTACAAAAACTCGCGCGCGACTTGTTCACTGGCAAAAAAAAACTAGGCAAACTCACCTGGGTGAGTTTAAGTTTTGTGGGCCCCAAGTGTTTTTATTTTCTGGGTTAGGTTTATTTGTGGGTGTTTTTTGTGAGTGGGGTGTGTTTAAATAATAAAAAAATATGTATGAAAGGTGAGTGTGGGTGAGTGTCATTATCTCCGTGGGTGAGTTTGGTGAGTTTGGTTAAAAGCTGACTTGGCGCTGAGGTGGAAGTGAGTGGGTTTCACCCCACTCCCACTAGTCTGAGAACATGATTTTTCCTCACTTTCTTTTTCCTTTCTTTCATCTCAAGAACATATAAATAACACTTCATTTACTTTTCCTTTTCCTTTCTTTTTCCTTTCCTTTTCTCATTCCTTTCATCTAAAACTCGAGAACTGAGTGTAAAAATAAATAAATTATGTTTCATTTTATTTACTTTCAAATATTAAGTCCATAACATAATGTTCGTGCATGAACTCAATATGTTATGTTTAATTGTTTTGTCTTTTTCATTTGTGAAATTGATTTGAAACTGACGTTTTATCTATAAATTAGTTAGTTTAAAGAACGGAAATTATAATTAAAAAAGTTATGTTTTTTATCGAGTTAATTAAAAAGATAGTACTTGTGATTTAGTTAAACTATAATGATAAATTGTATGATTTGATCAAATTAGTTTACTGTTTAAGTCAGTTAAGAGTAGAATTTAATAAGTAAATGTGTGCAAAAAATGAAGTAATATATATTTTCTTCGTTTCAAAATTATTAATCTTTTGACAAAAAATACATAATTTATAAAAATTTGTTTATCATAATCTTTTTTCTCTTATTTTTTGACAGAATAATAATTTTACTCTTATCTAATTAATTAAGTTTTATTTAAAATTTGTAATAATAATGTTAATCAAAAATAATAAATTAACTTGATCAAACTATCATATTTATTTAAAAAAAACTATAAGTTCAAGAAGTATCAAATTGGGAAGTTCGTTAGTCAACTCACCTTCGATACTAACATTGCATATACGGTCTCTCCCCTTAAAGCCTTTAAATAACCCTCTCTTTTTTATTGTGAACCTCCTGCCAACCCAGTTGTGAACCCTCCTTTGCTTCTACGAACCCGATCTTCAACCCTTACAAACCAATTGCGAACCCTCCTTTCATGACTGATATTTATTGTGAACCCTTCTTTCATCCATTTTTAAACTTCTCTTTACGACCCACTTCTTTTACACCTTCAAATTTTATCAATCTACATTATTTTGTCTTTTTCATTTGTAGGAACCGATATTTCGTCACTTGTTTTTATTATTTTGTCATAAATTTCATTTTTAAGTAAGTTAAGAGTTGAATTATTTAGTAAATGTATATAAAAAATCAAATAGTATATGCTGTATCAAATTGTAAGAGTAAAGGGTCTCACGGCACGCTATTTTCTCTTTATTCTGGTCTTTACAATCTCATAGTTACATCACTTTAATAAAACATCTCAAAATACTCTTTCACTCACAACACACATTAACTTGTTCATTTAAGCCCCATCCACCCATAATATTATTCTCTTCATTTTTCACATAAATTAAATTCATTTTATTAAATTAAAAACTCAATACATAAATAAAAATATAATTAATACTATTAACTGTTTTACGAAGAGTAATGGTTTTTTTAATAATTTTTGTGGGTTTTGGCGGGAAAAAGGTTGGGCACGTGTCCTTATGTGTGCTACGTGTCTGTGGCAAAAAAATAGATAACATTGATTTTATCGTATTTTTTTCTCCAAAATAGATCTGGAAAAAAAGGAACACACACCGCCTCATTTGATCTGAATGATTGGGTAACCATCCGTTCAATGTGAGTACCAAATCTTCCATAAACAGAATATAGTAATAATTGATCTTATCGTATTTTTTTCAGCACTCATATAGTTTTGATTCTTTGATTCTTGCATGCTTATTGATGCTTCCTGAATATTCACCATCTGTTTCTCCCCTCCACTTCATTAAAATAAAACTCCAGCATCCTCAATTTTCACATCCATCACCTCATCATCTTCAATCCAATATCCGATCATCCGAATCTTCGCCATCAGAATAAATAAAGGCGGCATCAATCATGTATTTTTTTTACTACTATCAAAAACCATGATCCAAAGTTTGATTACTTCTTTTTTATTTAATTGTATTGATTTGGGGTTTTTTATTATATATATTAATTGTGAAGCTGGAGATCTATGGAGATATCTCGATTATTAAGATTCAAAAGAGGACATGATTAAGTAAGTTTATCAACTTAATTTGTTTTATATTTACTTCTTTTTTCTGCTTCTCAATTTTACAGGATAAGTATATGGTCTTGCATTTTGATATTTGTGGATTTTTATAGATTATGGTTTATTTTTTTATCTTTAGTTTCGAGATGGAGGAAAAAAAAGGAAAAAATGAAATTCTTTTAGTTTTTATTAGTATTCTGGAAGGAGATGACCGTTTACGAAATAAGGCGAACCCTTAGTTCCAAATTCATTCGGTAAGTATGGTTTTCCATATATTTCTTTCAATCTTTTTTAGACATTTGGACTCTTTGATGAAAAATGACAATTAAAAACATACAGATTAGGAACGTTCCCTAAATAGTTTTAGGTATAAGATCAGGTTTTTAATTCAGATAGGGTTCGAAGCTTGCTTTAATACTAATTTTCATGAATGCGAGTTTTTTTACTAAAAGACCTAGGCCTTTTTAAATTGAAAATTCTATTAAAGTGTGAATTGTTTTGCAGGTGGTTGCGCCGCTTTGGAATATTGTAGTTTACTTTTCGGTGGAGGAGCATCACACGACACTTATTTCTCCGAATAGATATTGTTTCGGATACATACGCCTTTGCTAAAGGTTGGTGCAATACGTATAAATTTGAAATCTTTTAACCTTGCTAACTATTTTTCTACAACTTTGTCGTTATAGCTTGCATTCATTTTGTGTACTTTATGGTTTGTGTCCCATCGAGGCTGAATTATTTAGTTATATGAGGTTACTGAGTCATTTCGAAAAAAATTAGAACTGCAAATACATGGAAAGAAATGAAAACCAGTTTGCATAACGCGATACACTACTATCGGATGCATGTCTGCAAAAGTGACACATGAATTGATTGTAATTCAATTAACAATCTTATTTGGTGTTACACCCGTTGTGATAATCCGTTCAGTTTTTGTAGACGCTTTTAGCACGCTTTATCACTTCGGAACCATCAAAAGCATTTTATCACTTCAAAAATTATCTATATCCAGAATCTTCACTACAAGGTACGTCGATTTCATTAATTTCGTCTCTTATAAAGATAGACAGTGATGTGTTTTAGTTTAGATAATAAAATGTTTAACTTTGGTGGTTGATATTTGAACTAGGAAGTAAGGTACCGAGAAGATGAGAAGCAATGAACCTTATCTTACTCTTCATCTTGGAATGGGGATAGACGTTTAGGTGAAAACATAATCTCTTCTTGGGTTGAGCTCAATACCATAACGGAAAACTTGCTTGTCTTTGCCTTTCAAATTTCATGGTGGTTGCTTAGTAAGCTTTTTCTACTATGTATGATATCTAAGGATTTTAATTTTAATTAATACCGTGTTTTGAAAATGATTATGAGATATTGAATAGTTGGAATTAGATAATGTTAAGAGATAGTGTTTTGGACGTGCTTCTACTGCTCCAAATTTTAATAACTATATTGCTTGGATGATCGACCATTATAGAAATATTAATTGATAAAATGACCCAATATGTCACCGCTTTCAGTAGTCGTGAGTTTGCCATTCAGCTTAAACCTACCTGATAGGTGTGTAAACACCCATCCTTTTTACCACTTAACTACAATAATAACCAAGTCAAAACGTGTATTTTATATCGTAAATGTCGGAATTATGCGTGGTTTGTGTTTTTGTTGTGATTTAGGACGAAAATGTGAAAAGGGGAGAAAACACGGGCTTTCACGGGCTTTTATCGAAGAAAAAGACAAAAGACGAAGTCAAGAAATCAAGAGTGCGAAGAGAACGGA
Source organism: Glebionis coronaria (assembly GCA_025667525.1). Taxonomy (NCBI): domain Eukaryota; kingdom Viridiplantae; phylum Streptophyta; class Magnoliopsida; order Asterales; family Asteraceae; genus Glebionis; species Glebionis coronaria. The sequence goes on from CM046880.1 coordinate 3,506,131, forward strand.
AGTCCAAGACCAATTCTGAAGATTTATCGAATAAAAAGTCAAAAGACGGAAGTTTACTTAAAGCCGAAGAACTCAAGTCTCATTTATGAAGAAATTTCAAGACGAGTTTAAAGAAATCCCGAGACAAAGTCGTTAAAGTTGAAGAACTTAAAAGACGAGGACTAAAGGATAATTAAAGAAAGAAGAAAGAGGGGAGGAAGCTTCCTCCCACTAATCCCCTCCTCCCTTATAAATAAGACATTTTTATTTCATTTGTAATTGTTGGCTAAGTGTGACAATTAGCTCTTCCACCATTTTAATTACTTGCTCTTTAAATTCATGTCATTTAATTAATTGTCTTACACCTTAAATTCATTTAATTTCAAGTAAGTTTCCTTTTATTTGTTGTTAATCTTTACTTTTATTGTTTATCTCCTATCTACCTTTCTTGTTTGATCTTAATCTTTATGTTTATGCTTATGTTCTTGAAGTTTTATTGATTTAATCAAGTGGGTTTTGATTATTTTGATTATTATTGTTAGTGTTATTGATTTGGTTTGATTAGTATTTGTTAGTTGATCATTTGTGGTTAGTCTTGCTTAATCTTTTGGTTTGATTTGATTAGTTTTGGTTAGATTCGTGTTTCTTTTTGTTTCCTTGTTCTTCGCACCTACTGTTTCTCCAGGTTATTCCGAATCAAAGGTTTTAGCAGTTTATTCCGAATAAAGGTCTTTGTCCATAATATTCCGGATCAGTGGATATTCCGAACCAAACATAAATTCCGGATCAAAGGTTGTTCATTCGGAATAACTTTTATTCCGGATCAAGGTTTTGTTGAGATTATTCCAAACCAGTGAAACATTCCGGATCAAGGTCGTTTATTCGGAATAATAAATATTCCGGATCAAGACAGCATTCCGAATCAAGGCACTTATTCCGGATCAGCAATATATTCCGAACCAAGCAAACATTCCGGATCAAGGCAAATATTCCGAATAAAGGATTTATTCCGGATAAGTGACATATTCCGGATAAAGAATTTATTCCGGATGAAGGCTTTTGTTTGAATATTCCGAATGAAGGTTTTGGTCTTGTTATTCCGAATGAGAGTGTTTTATTCCGCATGAAGTAAATATTCCGAGTGAAGAAGAATTATTCCGAACGAAGGTGACATTCCGGATGAGTGATTATTCCGAATGAGGGTATTTTCCGAATGAGCATTTTTAGTTTCTTTTAAGTTTAAATTTTTAAGTTTCAAGCTTTACTTTTCCCGCCTTTTTACTTAGTCGCACTTTAAGTTTACTTGCCTTAGATTTATTTTAAGCCTTGCCTTATTTTAAGTTTTAGTTACGTTTTATGTTTGCCTTTAGGATAGTTTTAAATTCGCGTTATTTACTTTAAGTGCCATTTACTTTTCGTCACGCTTTAATTTCTCGCCATTTATTTTAAATTAGGTTTAGCATTATTTTTCTCGCTCTTTACTCTAAAGTTTTTGCACTTTTCCCTTTACCACAACGACACAACATTTGTTTCCACCAAAAACAATTGAGTCACACATTTTACCAGTAATCAATTCGATTAGACCACCACAACGAACTTTTAATAATTTTTATACTAGGTAAAAGCCTTGTATTAAATGGCGCCGCTGCCGGCTCTTTTCGTAAAGATTAACGGTTTTCTGTGAGAGACGCGTTGCTTTTGGGATCCGTTCATTCGTGAGCGTTATTTTCTTGCTCAAAAATTTTCAAAAAATCCATAAAAATTAAAAATTGTTAAAAATCCATAAAAATTAAAAAAATTCAAAAATCCAAAAAGATTTTATTTTCTTTCTAGTGTATATATATTCTCTTTGCTTTGGTATTGTTTTCCTTTGCTTTCGCAGGTGTATGCGTACTAGATCTTCTACTTATCAAGAGCCCGAGACTCCTGAAAATTTAGCTATGGCAGGTGTGAACAACAACAATAATCCATCGCACCTCAATAATAACAACAACAATGTTCTTCCACATCCCGATCTTCGGACCATGGAGGAGCTTTGTCAACCCACAATGTTTGGACGAGGAGGACCGATTGCGCCGATGCAAATCACGGCTCCGGAGTTTTCGTTGAAGCATCACATGATCCAACAAGTACAAACTAACCCATTCCGTGGATTACCTGATGATGATGCCAACAAACACCTCGACAAATTCATTACTATTACTCAAAGCATGAAGTTGCCCGGTGCTACAATGGATGTTCTTCGCCTTCAACTCTTTCCACATACTTTATCACACCACGCCGAGAAATGGTTTGATCGTCTCCCGAAGAATTCCATTCATACTTGGGACGACATGACTCAACGATTTTTGTCGCGCTACTTTCCACCATCCATGGTCACGAGCCTTCGAAATCAAATCAGCGGTTTCATGCAAGAACCCGATGAATCTCTCTTTGATGCTTGGGAAAGATATAACGTTTTGATCGATCGATGTCCAAACCACAACATGCTCCCTGTTACCTTAATTGATACTTTCTACAACGGATTGACTTTTCGTGATCGTGATACGATTAATGCAGCCGCCGGTGGCACATTTATGAAAAGGAGACCTGAGGAGTGTAGAGAGCTTATTGAGAACATGACTACTCATCACAAAAACTGGGATTCCTCCGCTTCTTCAAGGAACAACCCGAGAGTCAATGTTTCTTCTACTTCAGCAAACCCCGATATGACCGAATTTACCCGCATGATGGCCGAAATGAACAAAAACATCTTGCTCATCGCTTCAAACCAACAACCACAAGTTAAAGCGGTAGCCAATCCTTGTGAGACATGCGGCGGTCCTCACTCATACACTGATTGTCCTTCTACTCAAGGAAATCCGGAAAACGTGTATGCGGCTTATGGTAATTATTCACCGGAAAATTACCAAGCCCGACCTCAAGGGGATCGAAATTTGCTAAGTTACCGGTCCAACAACTACCTTTCACCCGGTTTTTCTCCTCAAAACCACAACCCCAACAACAATTACAATAGAAGCAACCAAATCCCACCTAGAGCTTCTAATCCTTATCACCCACCCGCTCAACAAGCCCCACCCATCAATCAAGATGTTGAAGCTTTAATGAGAACCCAAGGAGAGCAAATTAAGAATCTGCAATGCCAAATTATCAATTTGAAAGGGGATATCACCAAGCAAGGGAATGACATTAGATCCGAGCTTCGAAATGATATACAATCCTCCTTCAGCAATCAAACGAATGATTTAAAGAATATGATGGCTAGTTTCTTACCCACCACTCAACCCTCTACTTCGAGTTCTCTACCTTCAAACACCGTCACCAATCCGAGAGCGAATGTGAGTGCTATTACTACCCGTAGTGGAGCAACTTTAGTAGGACCATCTATCCCACCCCCAGTTACACCATCTACACCTCCTCCACCACCATTTATCCCTACTACTCCCACACCTAGTATTAGTACACCATTACCGTCTCCGCCTCGTCGTGAAGAAGTACCCAAGACGAATCCTCCACCAACCCCATCTTCCACCTTTAACCCTTCAACATCTTAACCTTCACCTTCTATACCTCCACCACCCAAACCCAATATTCCTTATCCATCTCGCTTAGACACGGCCAAAATGCACACCAAGGATGACATTCAAGTGTCAAACTATTTGAAGAAAGTTTCGGAAATGACCATCACTTTTAGCCTTGTTGAAGCTCTAGCACAAATGCCTAAATTTATTAAGATGTTTAAGGAATTGCTTAGCAAGAAGGAGAAGATGGCCGAGTTTGTTAATACTCGATTGAATGAAAATTTTTTTGCCGTCCTTCTTAAAGAACTTCCAGAAAAACTAGGAGATCCCGGTCGTTTTGTGCTACCTTGTACTTTTAACCAAATCGACAAATTTACTGCCTTAGCCGATCTCGGGGCAAGTATAAATTTGATGCCTTTAAGTGTTTGGAAAAAGTTATCATTGCCCGACCTTACACCCACCAAAATGACTCTTGAGCTCGCCAATCGCACTCTCGCTTACCCCGTTGGTATTGCCGAAGATGTGTTCATTAAAGTTGGCACATTCACTTTTCCGGTCGACTTCGTCGTTGTTGATTATGAAATGGACCCTCGTATTCCGTTAATACTTGGACGCCCATTTTTGAGAACCGGTAGAGCTTTAATAGATGTGGATAAGTGTGAACTCATCTTAAGGATCGGGGATGATGCACAAGTTTTTGAAATAGGGAAGCTTACAAGCAAATCCTATGGAAGAGAATCAGTGAATATGATTAATGTGCTTGATGATTTTATCGTCTACAACAATCCTCTATTCGATTCTTGCAATGATAATCCACTGTTTCAAGATGATGTGGATGATTCTCTCTCCAATTTGGAACCTTCACCCATATATGATTCTCCACCGATCTATGACGCTTATGATGATAATTCTAGTTCCGAGGGAGATGATTATGATGATTTTACTTCCGAGTATCCCGACATGCCCACTTATGATGATTTTGATGAGGCCGATACTCTCTCGAGTGATTCTTCTCATGATGAAGATCCTCCGCCATCCATGCTTAATCCTACTTTGGATGACTACTCATTTGAGGAAGACTTTTCTACTTTTCTTAATACATACTTCCCTCATGAGAGTGATGCCCCTCCTTTAGACTTTGATGATTATGGTCTTCATCCTTCTACGGATTTGAAGAAAATTCTTTCAAAGGAGAAGAAACCGGACGACACCAACATCCGCAGCACGTATGTTTTGACACCTCTTTGTCCACCTTCTGAGGACGAGATTGTGCATTTCCTTAGCGGATGTTCTTCAAGTTCTACTGAGCCTGAGTGCTATTTTCCCCTAAAGAAAAAGGTGTTCGACCCCGGTATTAGAATCTTTAAGCCATCTCAGTATCCATCTGATGAAATAAAAGGAAAGATTTTTGGAACTACTGAAGATATGCTTGCACCTCTTCACCCTTGCTACCACCGTGCTCCATCTTTGCTTAAGGGAACCTTGCCTATTCTTCTTTGGCTTGCCTTGTTCGCCTTAAGCTTGTGCTATTTGATGGACGAAAAATATGTCTTTGATCCCGGTGGATGTTTTTGAAGCTTCTTCCTATGCTAATCAAGGTCGAGTCAGGCTCACGACGAAAAAAAATCAAGCGCTTCTTGGGAGGAAACCCAAGTATCTATCTTTTAGCTATCTTTATCCTAAGTGTAGGGGAGACCCGTGGTGTTTGCTATTTCCTCTCTTCTCATATTCAGGGATTCGAGCGTTCAATGATCCACTCTTGATGATTTTTGACGACCCGTGATTCCGTGTTTCCGTCTTCCTGATTCTATCCTAAACTCTTTTCGATTCACTATTTTATATTTCTCAATATTAAAATAGGAATCTTTTTAGTTGTCTCTTCCTTAGCAAGATTTAAACAAAGTGCACAATGTCCTAAGTGTAGGGGCGTTTACTCCCACATGCTTAAACATTGAGGATAATGTTTATATCAAGTGTAGGGGGACTTCTATCGAAGTTAAGTGGCCTTTTCCTTGTATTTGTCCTCATTTTAACCGGAAAATCAATTTTTCGACATTTTTCAAAATTTTTGATCTATTTTGGCCTAGTAGTGTTACCTTTGTATAGTTATTTTCTTTCTTTGTTAGAATAAATTTTTAATAAAGTGGTTTTAATTTTTAAACGTTGTGAATCTTTTGACTCAACCCGAGTTTACTTATCTAAGTTTACTCTAGCTAGTATCCTTAACGTGTTTAAGTCAAGTTTTGCTAGGCTTTTATTTAGGGAGCTATAAAACGCGAAAGTCTTAACTCTCACGGGTTAAGAACAAGAACTTTTCGCAAGTTCCTATAATTGATCCTAGAGAGTTGTTTATCAAGGGAACTTTAAAATGCGATTTCTAAACTTGAAAAAGTCTAAGAATTTGCAAGATCCTATAGACGACTCGAAAACCCAAAACTTTGAATTAATAGGCTAAGCATCCACGAGTCTCATTCTTTGAGATTTTAAATTGTGGAGAACGAGAGATGATAGAGTCAATTATAAGTTTGGTATTCTTTCGTGAATTTATGTGAGTTAATTATGAGCCTATTCTCCCATCGCTTGCTAATAAATTTACCTGCAATAAATAAGGTTGTACGATTTGAAAAGTTACTTAGCTTCTAGCCCAAGATCGTTTAAAAGTTGCTCGGTAATGATTAGAGTTCATAGCTAAGGCATAACTTATTGAAGCGGGATGCGAAGATTGGCGAGTCCAAAAAGGTCCTAACAAGACATGAGGGCTACATTTTGTTGCTAAAGATCCAAAAGTGATGTGAAGAATCATTTATCGAAAATCAATATGAAGGATCGAGACACACGACGAAAAGCAAAAACTCCCGTAAAGATCATGGATAAGTCTATCCGAAAAGGCCCTAACAAGGTATGAGGATAAATAGATCAAAGTCCTAAAAGGAGGCGGATCGTTGTATATCAAAGTCCAAAGTAATGATTGGAGAAAAATGAAGAAGTCGTGGTCCAAGTATGAAGAATCTCTCAAAACTTCAAGTGAAGAAATTCCTATTATGAAGAGAAGACCATTATTTCATGAACGTCTCTCAAGATTTGAAGCATGAAGTCGCTGCCAAATATCGGTCCGAGAAAGGTCTCAAATCGTGAAGCGAGTTATGCCAAGATATGAACTTTTTGAGGTCCCGAGAAGCAGTTTTAAAAGATTTTTTCCTTTAGCTAACTATTGATTAAATCGTCCCACTTTATTTTTAGCCTAAATAACTATCGAAATAAGTCAACAATGCATCCTCGTGATCATTCAAGACAATAATAAAATATAAGAGATACACCTAGGAATAAGGGAGTCTAAGTAAATAATTGGCCCACATGAGTTCGTGTTAGTTTGCTAACTTATAATAACAATGATCTCGTTTTTAAGCTTGGTTTGGAGAATGTGAAAACTTGAGGATGATGATCATTCATGACATTTCCAAAACCCTAAGGTATGTCTTTTATTTCTTTACTTACTTCCTTTGAATGTTTATAATTTTCTATCTCTTTAATAAAGGCCAATATGGATTGATTATGATGGAAAACGTAAAGCGTGCTTTGTAACTAATGCATTGCATGAGGACATTGTAATGGTCAAGTGTAGGGGATTTGATAGGTGTGTAAACACCCATCCTTTTTACCACTTAACTACAATAATAACCAAGCCAAAACGTGTATTTTATGTCGTAAATGTCGGAATTATGCGTGGTTTGTGTTTTTGTTGTGATTTAGGACGAAAATGTGAAAAGGGGAGAAAACACGGGCTTTCACGGGCTTTTATCGAAGAAAAAGACAAAAGACGAAGTCAAGAAATCAAGAGTGCAAAAAGAACGGAAGTCCAAGACCAATTCTGAAGATTTATCGAAGAAAAAGTCAAAAAACGGAAGTTTACTTAAAGCCGAAGAACTCAAGTCTTATTTATGAAGAAATTTCAAGACGAGTTTAAAGAAATCCCGACACAAAGTCGTTAAAGTTGAAGAACTTAAAAGACGAGGACTAAAGGATAATTAAAGAAAGAAGAAAGAGGGGAGGAAACTTCCTCTCACTAATCCCCTCCTCCCCTATAAATAAGACATTTTTATTTCATTTGTAATTGTTGGCTAAGTGTGACAATTAGCTCTTCCACCATTTTAATTACTTGCTCTTTAAATTCATGTCATTTAATTAATTGTCTTGCACCTTAAATTCATTTAATTTCAAGTAAGTTTCCTTTTAATTGTTGTTAATCTTTACTTTTATTGTTTATCTCCTATCTACCTTTCTTGTTTGATCTTAATCTTTATGTTTATGCTTATGTTCTTGAAGTTTTACTGATTTAATCAAGTGGGTTTTGATTATTTTGATTATTATTGTTAGTGTTATTGATTTGGTTTGATTAGTATTTGTTAGTTGATCATTTGTGGTTAGTCTTGCTTAATCTTTTGGTTTGATTTGATTAGTTTTGGTTAGATTCGTGTTTCTTTTTGTTTCCTTGTTCTTCGCACCTACTCTTTCTCCAGGTTATTCCGAATCAAAGGTTTCAGCAGTTTATTCCGAATAAAGGTCTTTGTCCATAATATTCCGGATCAGTGGATATTCCGAACCAAACATAAATTCCGGATCAAAGGTTGTTCATTCGGAATAACTTTTATTCTGGATCAAGGTTTTGTTGAGATTATTCCGAACCAGTGAAACATTCCGGATCAAGGTCGTTTATTCGGAATAATAAATATTCCGGATCAAGACAGCATTCCGAATCAAGGCACTTATTCCGGATCAGCAATATATTCCGAACCAAGCAAAAATTCCGGATCAAGGCAAATATTCCGAATAAAGGATTTATTCCGGATAAGTGACATATTCTGGATAAAGAATTTATTCCGGATGAAGGCTTTTGTTTGAATATTCCGAATGAAGGTTTTGGTCTTGTTATTCCGAATGAGAGTGTTTTATTCCGCATGAAGTAAATATTCCGAGTGAAGAAGACTTATTCCGAACGAAGGTGACATTCCGGATGAGTGATTATTCGGAATGAGGGTATTTTCCGAATGAGCATTTTTAGTTTCTTTTAAGTTTAAATTTTTAAGTTTCAAGCTTTACTTTTCCCTCCTTTTTACTTAGTCGCACTTTAAGTTTACTTCCTTAGATTTATTTTAAGCCTTGCCTTATTTTAAGTTTTAGTTGCGTTTTAAGTTTGCCTTTAGGATAATTTTAAATTCGCGTTATTTACTTTAAGTGCCATTTACTTTTCGTCACGCTTTAATTTCTTGTCATTTATTTTAAATTAGATTTAGATTTAAATTACTTTACATTTACTTTAAAAGTTTGTGCACTTTTCCCTTTTACTACAACGACACAACATTTGTTTCCACCAAAAACAGCTGAGTCGCACATTAATCCAATTTTCAATTCGAAGAGACTGGAACAACGAAATTTTCTTACTGGCCAAAAGCCTTGTATTACTACCTATAAAGAAGAAACTGCAGGCGGTGGTACATTATCTTCATATGTACCCTACAAAAAAATTAGCGTGTAAATGCACAAATTACAAGATGACTTAATATTAATAATATGCAATCTACCTAGATTAGAAATGTCTCCAAATTTGGGTTGCTGCTTAAGGGTAGTTGTTTGTTTCAGCAATATGTCACGGGGGTTTATTGTATAGTTGGAAGGGTTATATGACCCGTTATTTCACCTAGAATCCCATATAAGATGTGCTCCCATTGCTTAGATGCTCTTGCTATTTTCCGAGTGCTTGGGAACCCACAATTATTTATCACCTTCGCGTGTAACTGTAACTGACTGGAAATCCAACGACACATGGAAGAGTATCCAGAGCTGACACCCGCAAATAGATCAGGAGTCATATGTGTGTTAGAACAGAAGGAACTTTTTGGAAATGTGACAGGACGCAAGTATTGATTTTCGGATTCTTTATTTTTACAACCACATTAATAGCTTATAGTTTGATATGTGTGTTTAAGAAAACCATGTTTCTACATTTCTCTAACAGCTTTGAGCTTTCTGTTTCTTTCACAAGCCCACAATTATTTATCACCTTTACGTGCAACTTTAGCTGACCAGAAATCCAAAGACACATGGAAGAGGATCCAGAGCTGACACCCGCAGATAGAGCGGACGTCCTACATGTGTTTGAACAAAAGGAACTTTTTGGAGCTGTCATTTTTATAGCCACATAAATAGCTTATAGTTTGATCTGTGTGTTTAAGAAAACTATGTTATTTACATGTCTCTTGCAGCTTTGAGCTTTCTTTTTCTTTCGCACTTATCTTGACATTTGTCGCTTTTTGTGTTGCAGTTTGTATACAATCGAGTTATATTATGGGTTGACATAAAGTACAAGATTAACCATGCACAACATGGCTAGCAAGTTAGATCTTAGACTCCATTATGTACTAAAAACTATAGTTTCATATAGATGCAGGATATCAGGTGGTGGTTGTCTATTTTTAAATTTGTTTATTTTGTTGAATTGGTAAGATGTCTTCGAGTTGGAATATACCCGTTATCGCTGCTCTTTTGAGTTTCGACAATAATGATAGAAAAACGAAGAACCTCGCAGCGAAGCGCGGGCCTTCAATTCTTGTACAAAACAAATGTGTAAAAAATTACGATAATTAAAAACATACAACAAAAAAACATACGACGAATTGTTGTGGGTTTGATGTATTAAGAAAAGAACTAATGTTCAGATGAGAATACCTTCCATTTAAAAACTGAGATAGTTTTTATTGCGGATCCAACACCAAATTTGCTAGCATACACTTTTGTGAAACTGGTCAAAGTAAAAGCCCAACCGTTTTAACCAGCCGAAAATGCAATAGTACATTTCTCAAGGTCTTCATAAAAAGTCACAAGGCCATCCACAAGTTTCACCCTCTAGGATTTTTGATGTTTTCTACATTAAGTTTCAAGCTTGTTTTTCATACTTACAACGGAAGATAAAAAAAGCTCATATGGTCGAAATGTCATGAAACAAAATGCGAAAAAAATAAGCTTAAAAGCCCGAACCATTAAGTCATTGCGAGTCCTATCACTCCCTTACCTCAAACATTACTAGTCAATGAAGACTTATATCTTTTTAAGCATGTTTGATTTAGCTTCTTATATCAAATAAGCAAATTTTTTATGGCCTTGTTTTACATAGTTGAAATTTAAATCAGAATAAGCTCATAAGCCAGAAAAATGAAGATATGAAAATATAAGGCTAGTTAGGAAAAACAGTCTACCTAGTACACTCATTTAAAACATCTATCATATATGTGTCTTTGTTTTATGTTAAGGGCTTCAGCCAGTGTTTGTTTGGACTTACACGTTGGTTTAAGACATTACTGTATTTTATTTTTATGTTAGTGTGTTGCATCGGCGGATATCATATAACATAGTTTTTAAGAAACAATATTTTAATTTTATGTTTCTCTTACAAAGATATTTTAATAAACGATAGTTTAAGGTTTAGGTAACTATATTTAATTGATTATCCGAAACTCACTATGACTCCGATTTTCTATTGAGACCATTAGTCTGGTTTGGTTTTTCAAAACTATATACATCATTATTTTAGGTAAATAACATATGTATAATTTTATAGATGTATGTTTTTAATTGTTGTAAATGTGAACAATTAAGAAATGAGGTTTATTAATTAATATTTTTCAAATGAGTATAAATTATTATGTATTAACTAGTTTACTATGAGTATTAAATTATATATATATTAATGAGTGTTATAAATTTATACTCTAACTTTTTAGGCTTCTTTTGATCGTATATTATGTATTAATATATATAAGTTGAATTTTCAAAGATACTAGGGTTAAATGTTTTATATGTACTATAAATAAATTTTAATTTTTTGAGACTTGTGAGTTCATATTAACTTATAAATTTTAATGTTTTATATGTACTATAAATAAATTTTAATTTTTCAAAGATACTAGGGGTGGGAATCGGGTCGGGTCAACCGGGTTCGGGTCAAGTCGGGTCGGGTCAAGTCGGGTCGGGTCAAGTCGGGTCAGAACTCAAAAAAATCTAACCCGAACCGAGCCTAATTAGAACTCGGGTCAGTCGGGTTCGGGTCAATTCGGGTCGGGTTAATTTGGGTCGGGTCAACTCGGGTTCGGGTCAACCCGAGTATAAGTAAAAAATTTAAAAATTGACTTATTTAATTATATTTACAAGGTAAAATATGGTAAAAAACTCGGGTCAAGTCGGGTTGGTCGGGTTCGGGTCAAGTCGGGTCGGGTCAAGTCGGGTCAAGGCTAAAAAATATAAACCCAAACCCGAGGCTAATTAGAACTCGGGTCAATTCGGGTCAACCCGAATTGACCCGAATATGTTTTTGAACCCGAGTGACCTGACCCGAATAGGCTATTTCGGGTTTGGGTTCGGGTTGGGTCAACTTTTTCGACACCCCTACTTGTGATTTAGTTAAACTTGTTAGGAATACGTTTTTACGTATTTAGGAAGATTCGGTCACTCCGACAATATATTAAGTTGTAGCTCGTAGTCTAGATATCTTACATTAAGTAAACAAGGAAAGACCTAGTTTATGTTATGTATGGACGACCCAAATGCAAGCCCAAGCCCATCTTATGGGCTTGGTATATAAACCCTCTCCTTAGATGAAGATGGTGTGTGGTTCTTCATTTTTACACATAGTTGAAAAGTGTTTTTCTTTCACTTTCTCTCTCTAAGTGTGTGAAAGAAAGAAAAGATGTATTAAAACACAAATGGAAACACAAGCAACACCCCTCCTTGGAAGCCTAGGAGGGGTATATATAGCCACACACCATACACTTAACTATACAATATACCTAGTCTAGTCTAAGCGTGTGTGACTATGATAACTAATGAGAATTCTTAAATGTCGTCACATAAAGTGAATTTCCAACAATCTTCCCCTATGGGACGACGTGTAGAATTCCTTACAATATTTTTCCTAACAAGTACATAATGATTAAGAGCAAGAGCTTTCATGAAGCGTCCAATGCTGATGATGTCTTCTGAGGCCTTTGACTTCAGAACGACTCATCTTCGTAGTAACTTGTGGTAAAAATACTGTAACGACACGAGCTAAGTAATCCATATACTTCTGGTTAAGGAGAAGCTTCTGAATTAACTTCCCCCTAATTCATGCCACATAATCTTGATGTAGAAGCTTTTAAATAGCTTCCCCCTAAACCGACAATCCTCGTAAGCAACTTCAAAGCTTTCAATAAAGCTTAGAATGATTAAGCGCACAACAGAATCTAACAAGCAAATCCCATCATATAACATGATAACGTTGCTAAGAGGGATTGAAAGTTTGGGGCACACCAAGTAGATCAACAACTTCTCTTCTCACGCTTGAATAATTCTTCTGAATTTGTCTTCCCCCTGAGAGTTCAAGTTATTCATACTAGAAAGAATCAAGACATTTCTTCCCCCACATAGTTGAATAAAATAAACCAATCCCAAGTATGAAGCTCAAATACTGAAGTAGACACTTTATCCCATTCATGAAGTTGACATCGTAACACCAGAGTCAATTAAGTCCCGAAAATGCACATATCTTCTTCTGGAGATGCACCAGAGTCAATTAAGTCCCCGGAATGCATATCTCTCCATATAGGATAATGATGATGAATAATTGCAACAACCAAACAATTAAACATCGAATCAGTAGTGTACCGTTTAGAGATTGATAACGCCACGAGTTAAAACACTGATTTTCTCTACGGCTATGACAAATGTCATCCCGGAATGTCTTCAAATCAAAAGAAGGTATGAAGTTCATCATGTGTACTCGTTGTGCGTTCAATGTGTCTTCTTCTTCCCCCTTGATGGTTTTGAAACTCGGAACCATCAATAAATCGTACGCACATGAACCTGAAATCTCGTGAGAATAATAAATAAGCAGAACTATATATTTTTGTGAGAATCAGCTGCTGATCGAAAATCTCTACTCATAAACTCTCCATGGCCATCTTTACCAACCCACTTGAAAGCAATTTGAAGTGACCACTGATAGAATGAACCAGATACATCAAACGTGAAACTGAATAAGAATCCTTCGATCTTGTGACTTAAGCTTGCAGTATTGTTGAATGAAGAACGGTGGAGAAATCTCTAAGTACTCAATGCATCACTGAAGAAGTCTATAAGCACAACACCTCTTGAAATTATCTACGTCGACTAAGCGCGTGACACTGAGCACAACACCTCTTAATGTTTATTCAGAAACTTGATCATAAGAGTGGATATCAAGTTTAGGGGAGGATTGTTGGGAATAAATTTAGGCCAGAACACTTGAACGCTGACAAGAACAACTCAAGCGTTGACAAGAGCAAAGTGAGCGCTGACAGCATAAGCGTTGACAAGATAAAGTCAAGCGTTGATAGATTGAAGACAAGCACTGATGGAAGATGTGAGCTACACGTATATTATATTCTAGATTACTTCTAGTAAGGATAGAAACGACAATGTATTTTCTATGTTTATCTTTACCTAGAATAGTTGATTCGTAGCTTATTGTACAAGACTTCTTGTTCTATAAAAGAAGATCTTTTAGGTTAATGTTTAATATCAATTTTCATAGTATTCGCAAGTTAAACCTTTCATTGTAATCAACACGATTATTCTAATACAAGTGAAAGTTTGTTTAACATCATTGTGTTTTAGATCAAGTGTTAATTCCGCATAACACTTTGTTACTTTATTCATAAGCAAAGGTTTCTCTACGTGTAGTACTTGATCTAATCTCGTATACACAAAGCTAATCGATCTAAGTTTGGGATCAACAAGTGGTATCAGAGCTTGTTGAGAAACTTTTGATCTTTAAGTAACGCAGAACCCTAAAACACCAAACCCTAAAAACCCTAAAATTCTCAAAACCCTAAAAACATCATGTCTGGCACAAATCAACCTCCTGCTTTGCTTCAAAACAACTTCTCAAACCCTAGTATCAAAATTCCCATGTTTGATGCCAGGAACTTTGAACTCTGGAAGTCCAATTTTGAGCAATACATAGCTATTCATGACTACACTCTTTGGGAAATTATCGAATATGGAAACACATTCGATAAAGCATCAAAGATTACTGCTGCAATTGCCGCAAGAACAGCTGTTCCTAATTGTCCTGAAGCTGATAAAGTGGAAAAGCCTGATGATGGGAGAGCGGTAGCTGTTGAAGATATAGCCAAGAAGAGGGTGGACATGAAAATTTTGAACATCTTGAAACATGCCCTAGGTCATGAGAATCAGCATAAGTACAAACGTTTTGAGTCTGCAAAAGAGCTTTGGGAAGCTCTTGAAGTAGCACATGGTGGCAATGCTGACACAAAAGAAGAAAAGAAGAAGCAACTCTTGCATGAGTATGCTGTCTTTAAAGCTCAACCTAATGAGAATCTCAGCAGTGTGAGAAGTAGACTTCTTGACATCACAAGTCAACTTTCCTTCATGGGAAAACAGATTGATGACCCTGAATTGAATGCTACTTTTCTCAAAAGCCTTGGTGATGTATGGAAGATTGAGACAAGATCTATTCTTGTCAATAACACCCACAAGACTTCCAGGTTTGATGACATCTTCAACAAGTTAAGGCTGTTGGAGAATGAATGGCAATTGGAGAGTGATAACAAATCTTCTAGCAGCAACATGGCCTTCTTTTCACAAAGTGAAGGCCAATTTGATTCCATGAACTTCTATGGACATTCAGCAACTGGATCTCAAGGTGTCAGCGCTGGATGTCAATCTGTCAGCGCTGGATCATATCCTGTCAACGCTTTATACTCAAGCGCTGACACACACAATCATGGCGCTGATAGAATTAAACCTGCTGGTTTTGATCTTGATACTGTGTGTGCATTCATTGCTTCTTTGCCTAGTGATTCAAGGATTACTTATGAAGATCTTGAGCAGATAAGTGATGAACAATTGGAAGAGATGGACATCAAGTGGACTATGGCTCTTGTAAGTTTAAGGGCAAACAGGTTCAATAAAAGGTTCAAGAAGAAGATGACCTTTAATGCTAAGGATGTTGCTGGCTTTGACAAGTCCAAGGTGGAGTGCTACAACTGTCATAGGATGGGGCACTTTATGAGGGAATGTAGATCTCCAAGGAGATCTGATGCTGGGAAGCCTTCTAGCCAAATGATTAAGAACCCAGATCCCAAGGCCATGGTTGCTGTTCAACAAATTGATGGTGTTGGAGAATGGGATTGGAGCTGGATGGCTAAGAATGAGGAAGAGGACAGAGCTTTGGTTGCTGAAGTTAAAGAAGAGCATGCTGAATATGCTCTCATGGCACACTCCTCCTCTTCATCAGACAATGAGGTATATGATGATGCTTTCTGTTCTAAGGGTTGTCGTTTAAATACTGAAAAATTAAAACAAGAGATAGTTAAATTATTAGATGAGGCAAGTACTGAAAGATGCAAAGTATCTAACTATCAAATTGCTCTAACCCAAACAGAAAAGACAGTATCTGAGTATAAGAAAATGGAGTTTGATTTAAAAGATCAAATAAACATCTTAAAACATGAGTTATTTCAGAGTAAAGATGTGCAAGATATAGTAAATAGGGTTAATCTTGATTTGATAGCTCAGTTAGAGGAGGCTAACAAAAATAAAGATAATGTGAGTCTTAAAATCCAGAGATTTGATAAGGCCACACAAACCCTAGGAGAGTGTGTTAGTAAACAAAGAGACTCTAAGGATATGAGTGGGATTGGGATGAATAATTATACTGTTGTTCCACCACCAGCTGGGGATTTCTATGGTGTCCAATCAAAGGACTTATCTTGGACTGGCTTGCCAGAATGCCAAGAGGAGGAGTTCATTCCTCCACCTAGAGTGACTTCCCCAGTTGAGGAATATCAGCAAAAGCTGACTGACCTAGAAGAGTGGAAGAAAGCTAACCACACTTTGTTTGTTAAGGGAGGGTTATTGTGTGAAAGTCCAAATGAGCCCACACCAATCACAAAACCAATTGATGATCCTAAACCTATTAAGATCACACACCCTACCACTGGCAAACCTGTTGACCTTGGCCCACAAAATATTAGAAAACCTAGTGTTAAATATGCAGAAATGTATAGAAATTTTAGGTCACCAAAAAGCCAAGTTAGTAACCATGGAACAGGCTTCTTTGCTTCTAGACCTAAGACTATGTCTAGAAAAGCTTGTTACACATGTGGGAGCTTTTCACATTTGGCCTACAAATGTGTCAACGCTTCCAATGTCAACGCTGACAGGAACCATTTCAGCGCTGACAAAAGTCAACATAGGTCAAACACTGTCAGACCCAATACCTTTGTGAACAAAAATTCACAAGTTGTTAGACCAGCCCCATTCTTTTCTAGAGGGTCTAACACACAAGGCCTAAGACCTTTTCAAAAGTCAAATACTTGGTCAAATAGGCAATGGGTTCCTGTAGCAAACCCTAGGTTCAACGCTGATAAGAGCAATCGGGGCGCTGACAGGAGTAATTTCAGCGCTGACAGACACACTGCTAAACCTAGGTATTTGCAACCACAGGGAAATAGGTCTAAAGCTTCTACTAGCTTAACATGGAGACCAAAACAAGACCAGAACCCTAATAATACTGGTATTTCTATGACATGCAACAGGTTTCATTATATTTCTAAGGCATTGTCAACACCAATTGGGGTTAACTGGGAATTTCATTCAAACAGGGATGAAAATGGGGTTGTTATGAGAACCAAGTCTGTTCTTGTTGAACAACCAAATGAATCCAAGTCTTCCAAGGCTTGGGTTCCCAAAGAAAACTAATGTGTTTTCTTTGTGTGCAGGGCATTCAGAAGAAGATCAATGACTATGGATACTGGGATAGTGGATGCTCAAGGCACATGACTGGAAAGGAAGACTATCTGACCAATTTCTCTCCTATTCAAGATGGTGATAAGGTATACTTTGGGGGTGGCTACGGCACAATCACAGGAAAAGGAACCCTTGTCACCAACAATCTTAGGTTTGATAATGTCTTCTTGGTGAAAGACCTGGATTATAATTTGTTTAGTGTATCACAAGTGTGTGATAACAAAAATAAGGTTCTGTTCACAGATACTGAGTGCTTGGTGTTAAGCAAAGATTATAAGCTCCCTGAGGAGAAATACATAGATTTTAGAACACCAAGGCATAAAGACATTTATAATGTGAATCTTAATGGAATTAAGGTAAATAATAAGATGTCATGTCTGTATGCTAAAGCCTCAGTAGATGAAAGTAATCTTTGGCACAGGAGACTAGGGCACATAAACTTTAAGAATATTAATAGGCTTGTGAGGCTTGGTTTAGTTGATGGTTTGCCTGAAAAGGCTTTCCACAATGACCACTCTTGTGTTGCATGCCTTAAGGGCAAGCAGCACAAGGTCTCATTCAGGTCTAAACAGGTGCACTCTAGTTCTAAACCCCTTCACTTATTGCATATGGACCTCTTTGGTCCAACTAATATAGAAAGTTTGAAGGGTAAATCATATTGTTTTGTCATTACTGATGATTACTCCAGGTTCACATGGACTTTATTTTTAGCCAAGAAAAGTGAAACTGCCCTAAGTCTGATTAATTTCATTACCCAAATTGAAAAGAAAAATGGTAATGAGGTCAAAATTATTAGAAGTGACAATGGGGGTGAGTTTAGAAATCAGTTGTTAGATGATTTTTGTGCCAAGAAAGGGATTACTAGGCAGTTTAGTATAGCTAGAACCCCACAACAAAATGGGGTTGCTGAAAGGAAGAATATGACCCTTATTGAAGCAGCCAGAACCATGTTGGCTGATGCCCACTTTCCTATAGCCTTTTGGGCTGAAGCTGTTAACACAGCTTGTTATGTTCAAAATAGGGCATTGGTCAACAAGATACATAATAAGACACCTTATGAATTACTTTGGGGAAGGAAGCCCAACATTGGCTTTCTCAAGCCATTTGGTTGTCATGTAGTTGTTTTAGAAACTAGTGAGGCCCTAGGTAAATTTGATTCTAAAGGTGATGAAGGCTACTTCATGGGTTATTCAGTGCAGAGTAAAGGATATAGGGTTTACATTAAAAAGGAAAAACGTATACTTGAAAAGGTACATGTTAGGTTTTTAGAAAGTAAACCTAGTGATCCTGAGAGTGGTCCAAATTGGTTGTTTGACTTAGAACCTTTGTCTAGAGCTTTAAATTATATGCCTGTTACTGATCCAGACATTGTGAAGGTAACTTCAAGTGTTTTGGAAAAGAGAATTGGTAATGTTTCAGGTATACAGGTTGCTAAGGAGGATGGACCACCAGCAGTTGAATCATCTCCCACACAAGAATATGTTACACTTCCTATATGGACAGATGAGTATTATGCTGCTGCTACTGCTGCTACTGCTGCAAGGAAAGATAATGGTGGTGTTCAAATACCACCAAATACAAACATGCATGATTCTTCAGGCGCTGACAAAGGGAAATCAAGCGCTGACACGACCAATTCAGACGCTGATGGCTCCAACGCTGACAACACAAGTTCAAGCGTTGTTAGCCCAAACGCTGACAAACAAGGATCAGACTTTGGAGACACCTTTACACAGCTTTTCTCTTCCCATTTTGAACAGGGTGGACCTTCCAATATCCATGAAGAGATTCCTGTTGATGAAGAAGAATCTGAAGAAGATATTGGCAACATGGAGCGTGAAATTGAGGACACCAGACTTTTTGAAGGAGGAGCTCTCACTTCCACAGCAAAGGATCACCCCACATCTCAAATCATTGGTGATGTTATGGCTCCAGTTCAGACAAGAAGATCCCATCAAGGTCTTGGTGGATTTATTGCCAATATACACAAGAAGGTTGATACCCCTCTTGTACAAGCATGTTTGTTTGCCTGTTTTCTGTCACAGGAAGAACCCAAGAAGATTTTTGATGCTCTCAAAGAACCAAGTTGGGTGGAAGCAATGCAGGATGAGCTTCACCAATTTGCTATACAGGATGTTTGGGAGCTGGTTGATTGTCCTAGGTATGTGAGACCAATTGGGACAAGATGGGTTCTAAGGAACAAGAAAGATGAAAGAGGCATTGTGGTCAGAAACAAGGCACGTTTGGTAGCTCAGGGTTATACACAAGAGGAAGGCATAGATTATGAAGAAGTCTTTGCTCCAGTTGCAAGAATTGAAGCTATCAGAATTTTCTTAGCTTATGCTTCTTGCATGAATTTTACTGTTTATCAAATGGATGTGAAGAGTGCTTTCCTCTATGGCACAATTGTTGAGGAGGTTTATGTAATGCAGCCTCCTGGTTTTGAAGATCCTGAGAATCCAGACAAGGTTTATAGAGTAAAGAAGGCAATGTATGGCCTTCATCAAGCCCCAAGAGCATGGTATGGTACATTGTCCACCTACTTGGTGGAAAATGGTTTCAAAAGGGGCACCATAGATCAGACACTATTTACAAAGAAGAAAGGAAAACATGTGTTGCTAGTGCAGGTCTATGTTGATGATATCATTTTTGGCTCTACTGATCCAAAAATGAGTGAGGATTTTTCCAAGCTCATGACAGATAAATTCAAGATGAGTGCAATGGGTGAGATGAACTTCTTTCTAGGTTTACAAGTTCAGCAGAAAGAAGATGGTATCTTCATCTCCCAAGACAAGTATGTAGCTGAAATCTTGAAGAAATATGGTTTTTCTCCACATGAGAAGGAGGCTTCCACTCCTATGGATAGGCAATACCCTTGGGGAAAAATTGGAGCTGGAAAGGATGTGGATGTTAGGCACTATAGATCAATGATTGGATCATTGATGTATCTTACAGCCTCAAGACCTGACATCATGTTTGCTGTGTGTGCATGTGCACGCCATCAAGTGACTCCCAAAGAATGTCACCTTTTTGCTGTGAAGAGAATTTTTAGGTACTTAAGATGTTATCCAGATCTTGGATTATGGTACCCAAAAGATTCTCCTTTGGACCTTATTGCATATTCAGACAGTGATTATGGTGGTGACAAGTTTGATAGGAAATCCACAACTGGTGGATGCCAATTTCTTGGGAGCAGATTAATATCTTGGCAATGCAAGAAACAAACAGTGGTGGCAAACTCTACAACTGAAGCAGAATATGTGGCTGCAGCTGCTTGTTGTGGACAAGTCTTATGGATTCAGAACCAGCTGTTGGATTATGGGTATAATTTTATGCATACCAAGATTTTTGTAGACAATAACAGTACTTTATGCATTATTAAAAATCCTGTACATCATTCTAAAACCAAACACATAGAAATTAGACATCATTTTATAAGAGATTGCTTTGAGAAAGGTTTAATACAACCAGATAGGGTAGATACTGAAGATAATGTAGCTGATTTATTAACTAAACCTTTTGATGCTGGAAGATTTCAATATTTGGTAACAAATATTGGAATGGTTAATCTCACTTAATATGTGTTTTGGAACCTTTTTGTAAAAGTATGTACAGGATAATGCATTGTTATTGGTCTTTGTGATGATTTAGATTTTCCACATTATTTTTCTAACACTGACAAAGGTAAATGTAACGCTGTCAAGTGTTATTTTGCCGTTGTGAGAGATATTATTGTCTAACGCTGACAAGAATTCCTTCAACGCTGTTAAGTGTTGTCGGGACGCTGTCAGCAACAAGTGTTAGTTTTGTGGTTTTCATCTAAATGTGCAGGTAATGGTAGCTTTATGCCATTGGATACAGAGTTGCTTATGGAACTTTGAAGAGCTATTTGGACATGTTTTGTTTATGGATGATGGTTGGAATATTTATATTCCTATCTTGACATAAATTTTTAATGTTCATATATATATTTTGAGAACTCATGTATCATAGTTTAAGGGGAGGTTTAAGGAACCTTTAGGACTCTTGGGTATTCTTAGAATACTCTCATCACAATTCTAGATTGTGTCCACTGGTGAGTATGGGTTAGTTTTACTAAACCATGAGGCACTGTAGCATGCATAGTATATCAACTTTGCATGCTGCCAAGACATTTTTGACTTAGAATTGGTTATGGTCTGATGGGAGGCTTGGGAATCCTTTTGATATGGGTTTTACCTGGGAGTAACAAGGATTTTATGAGGTAACTTGGTTGTTAAGAATTTTGGTTAGCAAGGGACACTAGAGGACTGTTATGTCTATCTTGCTTATGCAAGTGTGCATAACTGGACAGTGCTTGCCGCCCTATGATAATTATCAGCTTTTGGTTATCTTCTCTAGGATAAATTACTTGTTAAGGTCATTGTTCACTTTTTAAAACAATTTTATTTTTGGACGCTGACAAGATTTTTCCAAGCGTTGTTGTGACCAAAATGGACGCTGACATGGCTTTAGGCGAACGTTGACAGGATTATAGCCGTTGGGCGTTGATGGGTTATATTTGACCGTTGACAAACAATGGGACCTACCCAGTTGTAACTTTTTGACATATTTTCAAGCCGTAATTTTAGGAGTTGTTACTTTCATTAAATGCATGGGATAACTTATAAACTTTTTCAATATTTTCATGATTGATTTTTGAAAATCTTTGCCTATTTTTGGGCCAATCACGTGCATTCATCCACTCCTATAAATTTGGCTCCTATTTTAAACAGGGTATCTATAATTCTTGTCTAACACTTTTTCTCTTATCAACCTTCATCTTTTATACATCAACTTAACAGCTTTCATCAATGGCACCAAGATTTAACTCAGCAGAATTGGATTTGGGGTTCAAGTCTCAACACAACATGATTGCTTATCTTGTTGCTGATAATACTTTGTTCCCTGAATACACACAGATGGTGGAGTATTTGAATGCATCCCCATTAAGGTATGCTCTTTCTCATGCCCCACTCATTCCAGTCACACACATTAAACAGTTTTGGAACACTGTCAGTTCCTCAACAGTTAATGGAGTGACAACATTGAATTCTATTGTACATGGGAGACCTTGGGTGGTTACTGAGGCCTTGGTACGCCAGGCCTTGCATCTTCATGATGCTGATGGTATAACCATGCTTCCCATATCTGAAATAGAACAAGGGCTTAGGGCTTTGGGATACCCTATTCCTGATGAAGGTACTCTAAATAAGTACCATAAGCAGGAATTTCCCCCAGCCTGGAAGTACCTAATTCACATTCTCCTTCAATGTTTGAGTCCCAAGTGTACTGCACACAATGAGATCAATAGATCCATTGCATCTGCTATTGTGTGTATTGCAACAGGGCAAAATTATAATTGGTCTAAAATGATTTTTGAAGGAATGTGTAAAAACAAGGGGACAAAAATGACTTTAGCTTATCCCCGTTTTCTGCAAATGGTTTTTGATGCTCAAAGATATTGTTCAAGGGATCACAATGACTTTTATAAGATCCCTGCACAAAAGAAGGCTATTTTTACCAAGATGAATTCACCACCTCATAGAGACCTACCATTAACCCTAGCCATGCTTGCTGTTATTGCAGCAGCACAACCCCAACCAGACCCTCAACCTCATATTGACCCTCAACCACAACTTGAACCTATCCCTGAACCTTTACCCTCACCTGACCAAATGCAAATAGACCAAACTCCCTTTGACGCTGACACATCTAATGTGGGCGTTGATATGCCTATTCCCAACGTTGACACCCAACCATCACAATCCCAAACACCCCTTAACCAACCTACATCTACACCATCTTCTACACCATCTTCCACACCACCAGAATATAGGTTGATGAAACGCCAAAGGACTGCTGGAGTGTTCTCCTCTGGTGGTCCTAGCCATGTAGCAGAGAGAACCACCACCACAAGTGTGGCTGGTGACCTGGATGAGGCTGAGACTATTGGTTCTGGCTTAGCAGCTGGCCAAGACAGTCCCACCATAATTAAGTCCTCATCCTTGCCCAATGAACCTAACTTGGGAGGTCAAATTCCCATTTTGGAAGAGGGCAGACTGGAACCAATGACGCTTTTAGAATTGACGGCTGTCTGCATTAGCTTGCAAAAGCAAAATGCAGACCTAGTACAAATTGTCAGTAACCAAGGCCTTGAACTCAATGAATTGAGGGAGAGGATTGTTGTTTTGGAGAGTGCTCATTCAAGGGGAGGTATGGAGGAG
This sequence comes from Glebionis coronaria, assembly GCA_025667525.1. NCBI lineage: Eukaryota > Viridiplantae > Streptophyta > Magnoliopsida > Asterales > Asteraceae > Glebionis > Glebionis coronaria. The sequence goes on from CM046880.1 coordinate 3,529,718, forward strand.
TCTTCCAAAGGGGAGGAAGCAAGAAATCTGAGTGATAAGAGCAGTCAAGATGGTCAATCATTGGACATTGCTGAAGCTCTTACTACATTGAAGGAACAAAAAGGTTTTGATACGTCCTTAATCTCTCCAACAAATTTAAATTTATCATTTACAGATATGCTGAGAGAGGTTACACAAGGCGCTGAGGGAAAATATTTAAGCGTTGATAAGGCAAGTTTGAACGCTGACAGAAGTATTTTGGGCGCTGATAGAGGAAATTTGGGCGTTGACAGATCTGCATATGGAGGTGATGTATTCCAGTCATCATCTATCATCAAAGATGTTCCTACTCAGGTATTATCATCTACCCTACCAACAATTGAACCAACAGATAAGGGTAAGGGTAAGTTGGTAGAAGAAAATGTTCCAAAGAATGCAGCTCAGGTTGAATTTGATAGAAGATTGGCTGAGCAAATGATGGAACAAGGTGAGAAGGAAAAGTCACCATTTGTTGTGACTTCTGAGGAAGAAAGTGATGGAGGCAGCTCAGATTCAAGTGTGATGATTGTTGAACCAGAAAGACTTGAGTATGGTGATGAGCTTGCTAAGGAAAGGCTAAGAGATTTGAAGTTGCAAATTGATTTTGATATGCCAGAGGTAGTTCAGATGTACAATTCTTGGGAAGAAAGCTGCATGGATAATCCAGACTTGACCATTTCAGATCAGATATGGGGTTTGGAAATTCTTCTTAGAGTTCAGCAGGATTGTAAGGTTATGTTGAAGTACAGGGCAAGCAACATTCTCTCTCAACTGAAAAGGGATAGAAGGAAGCTCTATTTTATGTTGCTCAAATGTCATGGAGTTGGATGGACACATCAGAAGCTGAAGGCTTTGACATTTGATGAGTTGGAACATAGGGCTTATCCTATTTGGGTGAAAGTGCAGGAAGAGAACACTTTCAGACTTCTTTCAGATGAAAGAAAGGAGCAACTTGCAGAAGAGATGGCAATCAAGAAAGCCATGATAGTCCCTAGACCAGTGAAGAAGGGATTTGTTCTTGAGTTTCCAAAAGATATGTCTCAACTGTATCCAAGTGAAGCAATCATTAGAAAGAGCCTTAAGCTCTCCCCATTAGAAGCTTCAGATATGGTTCATGTGTTACCACTAGATTCCAGGAATCCAATTGTAAGTTATGAGGAAGATGAATGTGGATTCTGGAAAATTGGAAGATTTGGAAAGGAGGTACACACTTTTACCACTCTCATATCTTTATTTGCAAGTTGTGACAGAGAAGACTTGGTAGACCTTTGGAGGTTGCTAGAGACCAAGTATGAGGCTGAAGCACCAACTTCAGCCAATGGAATAAAACTTTGGACCACATTCAAAAGAATGTGTGGGACAAAAGAAGAAGATCCTGAAATATGGAAGGATCTTGAAGATGACCTCAGTGGTCTTCAATGGAGGTTATATTCAGCTGCAGGTGTATACCATTTGAGTTCTACAAAGTTTGCTGAGTATTTACTTGTAGATGCTCAGTATTTCATATCCAAGGCTGTTTTGGAGAAGATGAAGGACACCCAGTTGGAGATAGACTATACAAGTGACGTGGCAAAGAATTTGATCAGATTTATTTATTACCAATATGATAAGGTTTGTCAGACTCCTCCAAGTTCTTAATGTTTATTCAGAAACTTGATCATAAGAGTGGATATCAAGTTTAGGGGAGGATTGTTGGGAATAAATTTAGGCCAGAACACTTGAACGCTGACAAGAACAACTCAAGCGTTGACAAGAGCAAAGTGAGCGCTGACAGCATAAGCGTTGACAAGATAAAGTCAAGCGTTGATAGATTGAAGACAAGCACTGATGGAAGATGTGAGCTACACGTATATTATATTCTAGATTACTTCTAGTAAGGATAGAAACGACAATGTATTTTCTATGTTTATCTTTACCTAGAATAGTTGATTCGTAGCTTATTGTACAAGACTTCTTGTTCTATAAAAGAAGATCTTTTAGGTTAATGTTTAATATCAGTTTTCATAGTATTCGCAAGTTAAACCTTTCATTGTAATCAACACGATTATTCTAATACAAGTGAAAGTTTGTTTAACATCATTGTGTTTTAGATCAAGTGTTAATTCCGCATAACACTTTGTTACTTTATTCATAAGCAAAGGTTTCTCTACGTGTAGTACTTGATCTAATCTCGTATACACAAAGCTAATCGATCTAAGTTTGGGATCAACACTACACTTGTCAAAATGGATTTAACGAAGTTAATTCCACCGGTAAGTAAGGCGTCCGTTCCGATTTTGACAAGGTCATTTTGGAACGTACGACGGCTTCGGCCATAACGGAAGGTGAATGGAACTTTGAGCACACTAGAGCTGCGTTTCGAGACGAAATTATTCCGTTTGTAAAGAATGTTAAAGCATGTCTTAGTACTCTTGATCAAGATTTTCTTTTGGAAATAGAAGAAGTTAGACGTGTTTACAATTAAATGGAAGATGCTTATGAAAACAGTTTACTTGAAATAGAACGGGTTTCACGCCAAATGATCAGCTTCTGAAGCAAGTGATGTCTCATGATATAGTTTCCGTCTGTGTGAATAAAAGTGTTGATAATGATTATATTGTGCATAATGTTGAATCTGTGGATAATGTGGTAGATAGTACTTGTCACGAATCTGACGCTGAATTTTTAAACCTTCAAGATTCATATTCTTCGCTTTCAAAACGTTTTGATGAGATTCAAACACATTGTATTTCGCTTGAATGCAAGCAACAATTTATTCAATAAATCTTTGAAACGTCATTCGAAGGTGTTAATATCGATGATGCAAACTTTGAAAAGAATTCTTGATTGAATTTACAATCAAAACAGCGTCAGCCAAGTGACAATGTTGCTAAATCTTTGCCGATAGAAATAGAGAAATCTAAGGAGCTTAACTGTGTGAACGTACTTGAGGCCGCTGAGAATTTTAAACTTGATCTAGATAATCGAGTTTCCAAGATTTTGTCCAAAGTTGATAACTTAAAACAGAAAGATACATGACTCTTCGATTCAGTAAAGTCCGCATGTGCTAATACCACTGCACAAAATCAATCCTTGATTGAACAATTGAATCGAAAGTCGGTGGAAATATCTGATTTGAGGGAACAAATTTGTGATAAAAATCTGGTCTTGGCTGAGTTAAAGGAAACACTTTGTACTCTAAAAGGTAAGAATGTTATGGATAATGCAGCCACTATCTCAGCATCGTCCTCTAGTGCAATCAAAAGGAACCTTATAGCCGTCACACCATTTAATAAGGGCCCTAGGACTAAACATCTCAAACTTTGGTCACTAAAGATAAGGCGGAATCAAAACCAGCTTCTAATATTCCCGTGTTGCCTTCTACAGGAGTAATCACCACTACTAAGGCTCAAAGATCTAAGCTTAAAAGAAACAAGAAGAATGATAGGATCTTGCCTCCATCTAGTAGTCAAGTGAAGCAGAAAGTAGAAGACCATCCTAGGAATGTTATTTCTGTTTTGAATAAAAAGAATCATGTAGCTAAACCTAAAGGCTCTGCGGTTGTGCAGCGTTCTAAGCCTAGTGTAAATTTTAATTTGAAATGTTGGAGTTGCAATGAATGTATGTTTTCTAGTCGTCATGATTCTTGCCTTATTGACCATGTGAATGAGATGTATGCCCGAAAAAATGGATTAGAATGGAAAGCGACTGGGAAAGTGTTAACCCAAGTTGGTTGGTTGTGGCGCCCCACTGGTAGAACTTTCACTATAGTAGGAAATGCGTGCCCTTTAACTAGGATCACTCCCACTACAGCGAAGAAAGCGTGCCCTTTAACTAGGAGTACCAAGGCTACCAAAACACAAGCGTGTCCTTTAACTAGGAACACTGACACTACTGTAGGAACCAAGTGCCCTTTAAATAGGTCTACTCCCACTGTAGTGCCCGCGAATAATCCAAAACCTAAGAAAGTTGGAACAGTAAAACCTGTTAGTGCTAAAACTCACATTAGAAAATGCAGGAAATCTAAGGGTCTCACAAATGTTAGCAATTATGATAATCTTACATTTGTATCTGCTAACACTCCGGAACCAATAGTTTCTAATGCATTGTCTACTGTTGTTGTTGAAAACAGGTGGTCCAAATTGTTCTCTGGTATTTGGACTCTGGTTGCTCCAAGCATATGACCGGAGATCGCTTTCAGCTCAGAAATTTCGTCAACAAGTTTCTTGGTACGGTTCGATTTGGAAATGATCATATTGCAAAGATAATGGGTTATTGTGAATATCATATTGGGAATGTTATTTTTTCAAGAGTGTATTATGTAGAAGGTCTCGGTCACAACTTATTTTCTGTGGGACAATTTTGTGATGCAAACCTAGAAGTTGCTTTTCGAGAGCATACATGCTTCATTCGTAATTTGGAAGGGGTTGATTTATTGAAAGGTACTCGAGGGAATAATTTGTATACTTTGTCTCTACAAGACATGATGGCCGCTTCTCCCGTATGTCTTCTCTCCAAAGCATCGAAGACTAAGTCATGGTTATGGCATCGACGGTTATCTCATCTTAACTTTGACGCTATTAATCATTTGGCGAAAAACGAACTTGTTCGTGGTCTTCCCAAACTTTCATTTCACAAGGATCATTTGTGTTTCGCGTGTACAATGGGGACAAGCACTAAGAAATCTTACAAACCCAAGACGGAAGATACCAACCAAGAGAAACTTTATCTGTTGCATATGGATCTTTGTGGGCCAATGCGTGTTGAAAGTCTTAGTGGCAAAAAGTACATCCTCGTAATTGTCGATGATTACTCTCGGTTTACATGGGTGAAATTTCTTACAACAAAAAATGAGTCACCTAAATTCATCATCGGATTTCTCAAGATGATTCAAGTGCGTCTCAACACTACTGTCCGACGCATTCGTACAGATAATGGAACCGAATTTGTGAATCAAATCTTGCGTGATTACTATGAAGAAGTTGGCATATCTCATGAAACATCCGTTGCACGCACTCCACAACAAAACGGTGTCGTTGAAAGGCGAAATCACACACTTATGGAAGCTGCTCGAACGATGTTAATTTACGCAAAGGCTCCATTATTTTTATGGGCAGAAGCAGTATCTACAGCAGTGTACACCCGAAACCGGTCACTAATTCGTAAACGCCATGGTAAAACACCTTATGAGCTTCTCCATGGAAAAGTATCAGATTTATCATATCTTCATGTATTTGGTTCTCTTTGCTATCCAAATCATGATGGTGACAATTTGGAAAAACTTCAACCAAAGGCTGATATTGGTATTTTCATTGGTTACGTCCCCGCAAAGAAGGCATACCGAATCTACAACCGTAACTCTCGCAAGATCCTCAAAACTATGAATGTTGATTTTGATGAGCTGACAGTGATGGCTTCTGAGCAAAGCAGCTCTGAACCCGCACTTCATGAAATGAGACCCAATAACATTAGTTCTGGTCTTGTCCCAATAACCCTACTTCATCATTATTCACACCACCTTCTAGGAATGAATGGGATACGTTGTTTCAACCGTTCTTTGATGAATTCTTTACTCCTCCAACTATTTTTGCTCCAGAACCTGAGGTAATAGCTCCGGTAACCGAAGTTGTCGCTCCAGCCACCGAAGCACAATCTGATACGTCTGCACCTACAATTGGTCAAGATATACCATCAACTAGTAATTATCAACCAACACCCGAATCAACTACCCATGTCATGCCTATTGATGATGAAGAGGATGATGATGATCACGATTTGGAATTCGCTCAAATGCGTGAACTTCCATTCTTTGGTGTACTAATTCCCGACCCTAATCAAGCCAGGTCGTCCACCTCAGAGGAAGCTCCTTCTACAGTTTACTCCAATCCACGGATTCGTGAACATGACAGCAAGTGGACAAAGGATCATCCTATAGATTCTATTATTGGTGACCCTAATTGTCCGGTATCCACACGAAGTCAGCTACAAGAAAATGCAATGTTTTGTCTTTTTGATGATTTTCTCACTGAAGTTGAACCTAAGACATGGCAACAAGCTTTTACTCAATCCTGTTGGATAGAAGCTATGCAAGAAGAACTTAACGAATTCATACGTCTTGAAGTTTGGGAACTTGTTCCATGCCCGGATCAAGTGCAGTTACTCACTTTGAAATGGGTTTACAAGGTGAAACTCGATGAGTTAGGCGGAATATTGAAGAACAAAGCTTGTCTAGTAGCTCGTAGATACAAGCAATTATTGGGCATCGACTTTATGGAATCCTTTGCACCTGTTGCCCGTTTGGAAGCTATTCGATTATTCCTCGCTTATGCAGCCCACATGAATATGATCGTCTATCAGATGGATGTGAAGACGGCATTTCTGAATGGTGATATCAAGGAAGAGGTCTATGTTCAACAGCCGGATGGTTTTGCGAATCCTAAATATCCTAATCATGTGTACAAGCTTAAGAAGGCTCTCTATGGGTTGAAGCAAGCTCCACGCGCATGGTATGATCTATTATCACAATTCCTCATTACGCAAGGCTTCGCTAAAGGCAAGGTGGATCCCACGCTGTTCATTCAGAAACGAGGTAAAGATATGATTATGGTACAAATATATGTTGATATTATATTTGCAGCCTCGACCCAAACTTTATCCGACGAATTTGGGACACTCATGTCTTCCAAGTTTAAGATGTCAATGATGGGCAAGGTATCATTCTTCTTAGGTCTTCAAATATCTCAAAGTCCCAGAGGCATCTTTATCAATCAATCCAAGTATGCCCTTGAATCACTTAAGAAGTATAAGATGGAATCTTGCGACCCCGTGGATACTCCAATGGTGGAACGAACTAAGCTTGATGCAGATCCACATGGAGTTGTCGTTGATCCGACACTTTATCGTTGAATGATCGGTACTCTTCTGTATATCACAGCTAGTCGACCTGATCTTCAGTTTGCTATATGTATGTGTGCTCGATATCAAACTCGACCTACTGAGTTACACTTAGCTACTGTGAAACGGATCTTTCGATATCTTAAAGGAACCATAATCGGGGACTTTGGTATTCGAAGGACTCTTCGATTGCACTTATGGCATATGCAGATGCGGATCACGTGGGTTGTTAAGATACAAGGTGTAGCACGAGTGGAACTTTGCAACTACTAGGAGATCGACTAATCAGTTGGGCATCGAAAAGGCAGAAAAGTGATGCAATTTCAAGTACGAAAGCAGAATACATAGCTATGTCCGGTTGTTGTGCTCAAATTCTTTGGATGAGATCACAATTAACCGACTATGGTCTAGGTTTCAACAAAATTCCGATGTACTGCGACAACAAGAGTGCAATTGCCTTATGCTGCAACAACGTTCAATTCTCCCGGTCGAAGCACATTGACATTCGCTACCACTTCATCAAGGAGCAAGTGGAAAATGGAGTAATCGAGCTTTACTTTGTCCGATCTGAGTATCAATTGGCGGATATTTTCACGAAGGCTTTAGATCGCGCTCGAATTGAACTTTTGGCCGACAAGCTAGGAATGAGAACCTTCTCGCCTGAAACTCTAAAGGAACTGGCAGATGAAACGAAAGAATAGTGGTGGTAAAACTATTCTCCATATCCTTGGTGATCATTTGTATATATTGTTTATATTTTTAATCACAAAAGCAAAATACAAAAATATAAAACTATATAAAAACCATAAAAATTGAAAAATTCATAAAAATCCAAAAATATTTTTACTTTATTTTGGCATGTCTTTTGGTACGATAATATTTACGGCCTTAGAAATGTCGATTAATATTGACACGGGGCCATAAATAGAGTTCGTACAAAAGTTGTAAATATTTCATAAAACATGCCAATATGGCTTGTAGTTATTTCAGACTGCAACCCGGTTTTCACATTAAAGTCAAGTATTTCTTATGAAAGCTTTGGCTCTCAACGGGAATTAATTTTCTCGGGCAAGGTTTACTTTAAAACCTTGTAAGGGATCAAGTTTACTTTATAACTTGGTCTAACACAAATCTATGTACGTCTCAGTGTATTTATTTGTTAAAACAAGAGAAGTCTTGTTTTTATGAAGCTATCATCTCTACAACCATAGCAATCTACAATTGGTATCTACATACTCGATGATGCGACTACTCAAACGAGGACTACAGCTCTTTCGATAGAACATGGGTCAACAATTGAGGGGGAGCAATTGTCAAGCATTCAAAATCTTCGATACCGAACGTGCCAAGCTCACTAACTGGTGTCAAGCCAACAATATCAATCGTACACGTGGTGTCACGAGATGACTTCAGACGTGATGAGGCGACCAACATATGCTGACAAGAACCATTTGATCTTATCATATGATGTTCTAATCTATCAGGTCCAACCTTGTCAATTCTTTTCTAATATGGTGAATATGTGATCATGTTACAAATCGGTATCATATCTCATACGTTTGATATCATGAAGATAAAATGGACTTGCATTTTTCTTCCCAAACCCTTTGTTAAAACTTCATTAAATCAATTGATATTAAAAACATCGATTGGGTTGATATTTTTAATATGGAGGAGAAAATGTGATTTAATATGGGATATTATCACAAATGGTTTGACTTAATGTGATGGCTCATCCCGACATATGTGAAATGTTTTCGAATATCGTGGCATATGTTAAGGGGGAGCAAAACGGATTTGCATATCAAAATGGATTTTCATGGTGACATATACTTACCCAAAACCTATTTATTTCACGACGATAAAGATTGTGGTGACATAAGGATGGTAGGATAGGTTAAGTCCAATGATTCTTCTAGAACTAGAGGAATCTTCCCAAGGACATTCCATAGGTAGAAATAGTAGTCCTTAGGAAAGATGGAGAAAGATTGTGAACGTAGATGAATGCTGACCAAGTACTTAAGTTAGCACTGGAACAATCACAACAAGGTGCTAGTTATGACGTATTAGTAAGCATTGAAGGGGTTGAAGAATGGAAAAGAATTGTAAAGATAAAGGGTGTAAAGAAAGAAGCCCTCCTTACAACTTTAAGGCAGAAACCGGGTCAATACATATGCTATTGAGATCATTCTTAATGATTCTTGATATTGAAGACAGACATCATGGACCCAGTGATGCAATGCACAACCCATCCCAGCTAACTCAGATATCTCTCAAAAGGTATTTGTTTTAATCACACAGAGACAACACATCATCTATTGATTTATTCACTCCGAATAAATTGGTATTGAAAATGTGGCACTCCTCTCCAGCCTCCGATCACTAAAATCCAAAATGCACGATCGAGTCTAGAGCCATTTGAGATCATCAAATATCTCATTAGGACACACTTTCATATTTCCTAGCTTCTTCACACACTGTGAAAAGTAAGAAAGATTTTAAGAGTCGTACGCAATATCTTCATGATCTTGCCTGAACATCCGAGTAATACAAAAGTATTTACAATGAAGATGGAAATCCTTCTTGTGCGAATATCAAAAAGCTCATGGTAGGTGACTTGTGAGATACTTTATGAATCAAGCTTGTGATAACTGGAAAGCAACAATGGTTTAATTCTTAGCTGAACTTAAACACGTTCCAGGCCTCTACGCAATATCTAAGTGATCTTGCCAAAACACTTAGAGTGATACCTTAGTGTTCACAGTGATGAGTGGAAATCCTTCTAGTGTTAACATCAAACAGCACTTGGTAGGTAACTTGCAAGATTCAATATGAATCAAGCTCGTGACAACTGGAAAGCATCGATGGTGCGATACTTTAATGAATCAAACTTGTTCCAGGAATTAGAATTGACGGCTTCAATCATGCGGATAATTTTATCCAAATGATTCACTCTTTACGTTCGCAGTCAGCTTTGGACGGTCGAGTAAAGAGAACGGGTTTACCCGCGAAATCTTGTCAAGGAGATTTTTAATTAAATCTACCTGCCACAAGTACGATATTTTTATATCGTCCAACGGTCTTCACCGACCGGAGGTAAAATGCTACCGAATTAGAATGAAATGTTTAAAGCCATTTCGTTCGTGTCTACTTATGTTGCGGCATTTAAAGACGGTGGCGTTGCGGAACCCGAGAAGAAGTTATCCCCGCATGCTTATACTTTATGTACTTAATACCTCATCTAATTCAAGAAAGCAAAAAAGTTAAGTCTTCCGCTGTATCGAACTCTGAAGCTTTCAAGAATTATGAAGATATAAGTATGTGGGACATGAAGTCACGAAGAGGCGAAGATCACAAGTGATGGATGCACAAGATCAAGGCAAGAGATTAATGCTAAAGATTGATATCAAAGATCACATCAGCATGTTCACCTGAAAAGAAAAAGAAAAGAAAGAAGAAGACTACGAGCTCAAGACAAGCATAGTATGTTAGGTTTATTTTATTATTGTAACTTGGGTAACGCCCTTGTTTGGAGTGACCTCCCTTAGGGGGAGATTGTTAGAAATACGTTTTTACGTATTTAGGAAGATTCGGTCACTCCGACAATATATTAAGTTGTAGCTCGTAGTCTAGATATCTTACATTAAGTAAACAAGGAAAGGCCTAGTCCATGTTATGTATGGACGGCCCAAATGCAAGCCCAAGCCCATCTTATGGGCTTGGTATATAAACCCTCTCCTTAGATGGAGAGGGTGTGTGGTTCTTCATTTTTACACATAGTTGAAAAGTGTTTCTCTTTCACTTTCTCTCTCTAAGTGTGTGTGTTCTCACCATCTCTCTATATCTTTCTCTCTCTAAAACATAAGCAAGATTTACATATCCTACAAAACTACAATGATAAATTGTGTGATTTGATCAAATTAGTTTCCTGTTTAAGTAAGTTAAGAGTAGAATTTAATAAGTAAATGTGTGTAAAAAATGAAGTAATATATATTTTCTTCGTTTCAAAATTATTAATCTTTTGACAAAAAATACATAATTTATAAGAATTTGTTTATCATAATTTTTTTCCTCTTATTTGTGACAGAATAATAATTTTACTCTTATCTAATTAATTAAGTTTTATTTAAAATTTGTAATAATAATTTTAATCAAAAATAATAAATTAACTTGATCAAACTATCATATTTATTTAAAAAAACTATAAATTCAAAAAGTATCAAATTGGGAAGTTCGTTAGTCAACTCACCTTTGATACTAACATTGCATATACGGTCTCTCTCCTTAAAGCCTTTAAATAACCCTCTTTTCTTATTGTGAACCTCCTGCCAACCCAGTTGTGAACCCTCCTTTGCTTCTACGAACCCCGTCTTCAACCCTTACAAACCAATTGTGAACCCTACTTTCATGACTGATATTTATTGTGAATCCTTCTTTCATCCATTTTTAAACTTCTCTTTACGACCCACTTCTTTTACACCTTCAAATTTTATCAATCTACATTGTTTTGTCTTTTTCATTTGTAGGAACCGATATTTCGTCACTTGCTTTTATTATTTTGTCATAAATTTCAATTTTAAGTAATTTAAGAGTTGAATTATTTAGTAAATGTATATAAAAAATCAAATAGTATATGCTGTATCAAATTGTAAGAGTAAAGGGTCTCACGGCACGTTATTTTCTCTTTATTCTGGTATTTACAATCTCATAGTTACATCATTTTAATAAAACATCTCAAAATACTCTTTCACTCAGAACACACATTAACTTGTTCATTTAAGCCCCATCCACCCATAATATTATTCTCTTCATTTTTCACATAAATTAAATTCATTTTATTAAATTAAAAATTTAATACATAAATAAAAATATAATACAAAACAAATGTGTAAAAAAATTACGATAATTAAAAACATACAACAAAAAAAAACATATGACGAATTGTTGTAGCTTTGATGTATTAAGAAAAGAGCTAATGTTCAGATGAGAATACCTTCCATTTAAAAATTGAGATAGTTTTTATTGCGGATCCAACACCAAATTTGCTAGCATACACTTTTGTGAAACTGGTCAAAGTAAAAGCCCAACCGTTTTAACCAGCCGAAAACGCAATAGTACATTTCTCAAGGTCTTCATAAGAAGTCATAAGGCCATCCACAAGTTTCACCATCTAAGATTTTTGATATTTTCTACTTTAAGCTTCAAGCTTGTTTTTCATACTTACAATGGAAGAAAAAAAAAGCTCATATGGTCGAAATGTCATGAAACAAAATGCGAAAAAAATAAGCTTAAAAGATCGAACCATTGAGGCATTGCGAGTCCTATCACTCCCTTACCTCAAACATTACTAGTCAATGAAGACTTATATCTTTTTAAGCATGTTTGATTTAACTTCTTATATCAAATAAGCAAATTTTTTATGGCCTTATTTTACACAGTTGAAATTTAAATCAGAATAAGCTCATAAGCCAGAAAAATAAAGATATGAAAATATAAGGCTAGTTAGAAAAACAGTCTACCTAGTACACTCATTTAAAACATCTATCATATATGTGTCTTTGTTTTATGTTAAGGGCTTCAGCCAGTGTTTGTTTGGACTTACACGTTGGTTTAAGACATTTCTGTATTTTATTTTTATGTTAGTGTGTTGCGTCAGCGGATATCATATAACATTGTTTTTAAGAAACAATATTTTAATTTTATGTTTCTTTTACAAAGATATCTTAATAAACGATAGTTTAAGGTTTAGGTAAGATATTTAATTGATTATCCGAAACTCACTATGACTCCAATTTTCTATTGAGACCATTAGTCTAGTTCGTTTTTTCAAAACTATATACAGAATAATAATTTTACTCTTATTTAATTAATTAAGTTTTATTTAAAATTTGTAATAATAATTTTAATAAAAACAATAAATTAACTTGATCAAACTATCTTATTTATTTAATTAAAAAAAATATAATTTTTTTTAACATAAAAAAAACTATAAATTTAAGAAGTATCAAATTGAGAAGTTCGTTAGTCAACTCACCTTCGGTACTAAAATTGCATACACGGTCCTTCCCTTAAAAGCCTTTAAAGAACCCTTTTTTCTTATTGCGAACCTCCTGCCAACCCAGTTGTGAACCCTCCTTAACCCCATCTTCAACCCTTACAAACCAATTGCGAACCCTCCTTTCATGACTGATATTTATTGCGAATCCTTCTTTCATCTATTTTTGAACTTCTCTTTACGACCCACTTCTTTTACACCTTCAAATTTATCAATCTACATTGTTTTGTCTTTTTATTTGTAGAAACTCATATTTCGTCACTTGTTTTTATTATTTTGTCATGAATTTCAATTTTAAGTAAGTTAAGAGTCGAATTATTTAGTAAATGTATATAAAAAATCAAGTAGTATATGTTGTATCAAATTGTAAGAGTAAAGGGTCTCACGGCACGTTATTTTCTCTTTATTTTGGTCTTTATAATCTCATAGTTACATCATTTTAATAAAACATCTCAAAATACTCTTTCACTCACAACACACATTAACTTATTCATTTAAGCCTCATTCACCATAATATTATTCTCTCCATTCTTTCACATAAATTAAATTCATTTTATTAAATTAAATTTTTAATACATAAATAAAAATAAAATACAAAAAAAAGTGTTAAAAAATTACGATAATTAAAAACATACAACAAAAAAAACATACGACAAATTGTTGTGGGTTCGATGTATTAAGAAAAGAACTAAAGTTCAGATGAGAATACCTTCCATTTAAAAATTGAGATATTTTTATTGTGGATCCAACACCAAATTTGCTAGCATACACTTTTGTGAAACTGGTCAAAGTAAAAGCCCAACCGTTTTAACCAGCCGAAAACGCAATAGTACATTTCTCGAGGTCTTCATAAGAAGTCATAAGGCCATCCACAAGTTTCACCCTCTAAGATTTTTGATGTTTTCTACTTTCAGCTTCAAGCTTGTTTTTCATACTTACAATGGAGAAAAACTCATATGGTCGAAATATCAGGAAAAAATAAGTTTAAAAGCCCGAACTATTGAGGCATTGCGAGTCCTATCACTCCCTTACCTCAAACATTACCAGTCAAGGAGGACTCATATCTTTTTAAGCATGTTTGATTTAACTTCTTATATCAGATAAGCAAATTTTGTATGGCCTTATTTTACATAGTTGAAATTTAAATCAAAATAAGCTCATAAGCCAGAAAAATGAAGATATGAAAATATAAGGCTAGTTAGAAAAAACAGTCTACCTAGTACACTCATTTGAAACATCATCATATATGTGTCTTTGTTTTATGTTCAGGGCTTCAGTCAGTGTTTGTTTGGACTTACACGTTGGTTTAAGACATTACTATATTTTATTTTTTATGTTAGCGTGTTGCGTCGGCGGATATCATATAACATAGTTTTTAAGAAACAATATTTTAATTTTATGTTTCTCTTACAATTTTACAAAGATATTTTAATAAACGATAATTTAAGGTTTATGTAACTATATTTTTATTTGGTTATCCGAAACTCACTATGACTCCGATTTTCTAGTGAAACCATTGGTCTCGTTCGTTTTTTCAAAATTGTATACATCATTATTTTAGGTAAATAACATATGTATAATTTTGTAGATGTATGTTTTTTAATTGTTGTAAATGTGAACAATTAAGAAATGAGGTTTATTAATTAATATTATTTTCAAATGAGTACAAATTATTATGTATTAATTAGTTTTAATATGAGTATTAAATTATATTTGTATTAATGAGTGTTATAAATTTCTATTCTAACTTTTTAGGCTTCTTTTGATCGTATATTATGTATTAACTAGCCGAGTACCTGCGCATAGCGGCAGCTGTTTGATGTTATGATAATATTTTGACGACATATATTTTCTTTGACCGCATGGTTGCGCTATGTGTTTCTATGACGTGGTTGCATTGTTTTTCTGATAGCATCGTTTTAAATTGTAGTCTCCGTTAAAAACTGTAATAACAATATATTTAAGCGCTATATTTAATAACCGAATTTCCGCGGCTAGCGGCATTGATTTCTAGCTTCGACTGAATTTCAACAGTTGGTATTTTTTCGACGGCATGGTTTGGTAATGCTTTTCTATTAACGTGTTTGCAATTTTGCATTGTTTTTCTCATAACATCGTTTCAAGTTAGAGTAATCATTCAGTAATAATAATATATTCAAGCATTATATTTGAAAATAGTAAATTTGAAAATAATAAATCTTCACTTTTTTAACATTACATTTAAAATACTTCATATTTCAAAAGTTTAGTTTTAAAATTTTGAATTTCAAAACTTTTATACCCGTACCTAATGGAAGCGATACATAACTTTGTGTAAAACCCGTATTTAAATTTTCCGAATACTAAATACGCGTAGGCTTAGCCTTCACTTTAGAGGTCACCCCTCTACAGAATTTAGAGCTCATCCCTTCACCCAGCACAGTATTTAGAGGTCACCCCTCTATAGCATGACGAGGTCACCCCTCCAGTTATTCATGCACCATTGTTACAACACATGACCTATATAAGCTATGGCAATTAAAATACAGTAAATGCATTTTTTCTGATTTAACAGATAACAGTTTAGTTTTATTATTTATAAATCAGACTTATCATATTTTCTACAGTTTTCATCATACTGCACATATCAGTCTTTCAGTTTCAGTAATTATTAATTATTTCAAGTTCAGTTTATTCCTATCATGTATTATATCCGTTCACTGAGCGTTATGCTCAGCCGTAGTTCTTTCATGTTCTAACGACAGGTACACCGGGACACTCTTAAGATTCTGAAAGCATGTGCATTGGATGGAAGCCGTCTAGACTTCTTTACTTTATGCACTTAATAAGTGTGAAACACTTATCCTTTTACCACTTAATTATAATAATAACCAAGCCAAAACGTGTATTTTATGTCGTAAATGTCGGAATTATGCGTGGTTTGTATTTTTTTGTGATTTAGGACCAAAATGTGAAAAGCGGAAGAAAACATGGGCTTTCACGGGCTTTTATCGAAGAAAAAGACAAAAGACGAAGTCAAAAGATCAAGAGTGCAAAAAGAACGGAAGTCCAAGGCCTATTCTGAAGATTTATCAAAGAAAAAGTATAAGACGGAAGTTTAATAAAGCCGAAGAACTCAAGTCTGATTAATGAAGAAATTACAAGACGAGTTTAATTAATCCCGAGATAAAGTCGAAAAAGTCGGAGAATTAAGAAGACGAAAACGAGAAAGAAAGAAATAAGGAAGCTTCCAACACATGCTTACCTCCCTAATCTCCTATAAATACCCTCCTAATATCACATTAGGAGGTGTTGGCTATTTGACACATAGTTCTTCCACCTTTAATAACTTGCACTTTCTTATTGTCATTTACTTAATTGCACCTTTAATTTCTTGCCTTCAATTTCAAGTAAGTCTTTTAATTTTGTTATTGAATCTTTTCTTTTAATCAAGTTCTTATTTTTAATCTCTCATTCTACCTTTCTTGTTTTGCTCTATCTTTATGTTTATGTGCTTATTGTTATGCTTATTTGATTAAGTGTTATGTTTTTATGTTTTTGATTGCTTTGGACTATTGATTTTATAGCTTATTTGTGTTTTTCTTAAATTTACTTAAGTGTTTAAAAAAGTTATCTTTATATAAAAGTGGTTTTCGAATATCTTTATCATTTAGTGTTTTTTTAAAGTTTTAAATTTTAGCTTATTAGCTTTTTCTTATACGTGTTTTGATTAGGTTTTTAGTAGAGTGCTTATTTGGTTCGTAGCTTATTTGTTTTGCTTATTTACGATTTTCATACTTATTCCGATCACCACGTCGGAAAAGGGCTTTATATTCCGACCAGCATTCCGATTGCTGGATCGGAAAAGGGTTTTGGGTATTCTGACGAGGGTTCCTTTTGGGATTCCGATAGGTGTTGGTTTCTCACATTCCCACAAGTGATTCCGATCGGGGATTCCGATCAGGATTCCGATAGTGGAGTTCTTTCGATATTTCGATAGGATTTAGATAGGTCTATTCCGATAGCTTTCCGACGGTGCATTCCGATAGGGAGATTCCGACCTTATTCCGATAGGGGAGGTAAGTGACTATTCCGAGGTTTGATTCTGATCGGTGTATTCCGACGGTAGGATTTGTTTTATATTTTGTCTTAGTTTAATTTTTAAGTTTGCATTGTTTTAAGTTTTCAAATTTTTATTTTTATTAACTTGTCAAATTTACTTTTCGTCACGCTTTAATTTTAAGTCATTTAATTAATTACTTTTTAAAGTTTTAATATTGCACCATTTACTTTTTAATTAGTTTTAGTTTTAATTACCGTCATTTACTTTAACGTCTCGTAATTTACTTTACTACAACGACAAATCTATTTTTTTCCACCAAAAGACGACTGAGTCGCACTTAAACCAGTAATCAATTCGAAAAGATCGGAACAACGAACTTTCATACGAGGCAATCCCTTGTATTAAATGGCGCCGCTGCCGGCTCTCTTCGTAAAGATTAACGGTTTTCTTTGAGAGACGCGTTGAATTTTGGGATCCGTTCACTCGTGAACGTTATTTTTCTTGCTAAAAAATTTTCAAAATCCATAAAAATTAAAAATTGTTAAAAATCCATAAAAATTAAAAATTTCAAAAATCCAAAAAGATTTTATTTTTATTAGTGTACATATATTCTCTATTTTTTTGGTATCTTTTTCTTTTGATTTTGTAGGTGTATGCGTACTAGATCTTCATCTTATTTAGAGCCCGAGACTCGTGAAGATTTAGATATGGCTGGTGTGCACAACAATAATAATCCACCCCACCCCAACATGAATAACAACAACAATGTTCCCCCACTTTACCTTCGAACAATGG
Organism: Glebionis coronaria; assembly: GCA_025667525.1. Taxonomy (NCBI): domain Eukaryota; kingdom Viridiplantae; phylum Streptophyta; class Magnoliopsida; order Asterales; family Asteraceae; genus Glebionis; species Glebionis coronaria. The sequence continues at coordinate 3,547,501 of CM046880.1, forward strand.
AGGAGTTGTGTCAACCTACGATGAATGGACGAGGAGGACCGATTGCGCCGATGCAAATCACGGCTCCGTAGTTTTCGTTGAAGCATCACATGATCCAACAAGTTCAAAACACTTGTCCATTTCGCGGATTACCGGATGATGATGCCAACAAACACCTCGACAAATTCATTACCGTTACTCAAAGCATGAAGTTTCCCGGTGTTACTATGGATTTTCTTTGCCTTCACCTATTTCCACACACCTTATCCCACCATGCCGAAAAATGGTTTGATCGTATTCCGAAGAATTCAATTCATACTTGGGATGAGATGACTCAACGCTTTTTGTCGCGCTACTTTCCACCATCCATGGTCACGAGCCTTCGAAATCAAATTAGTGGATTTACACAAGAACCTGATGAATCACTCTTTGATGCTTGGGAACGATATAATGTTTTGATTGATCGATGTCCAAACCATAACATGCTCCCCGTCACCTTAATTGATACTTTCTACAATGGTTTAACTTTTCGTGATCGTGATACGATTAATGCAGCCGCCGGTGGCACATTTATGAAAAGAAGACCCGAGGAGTGTAGAGAGCTTATCGAGAACATGACTACTCATCACAAAAATTGGGATTCATCCGCATACTCAAGATCAAACCTGAGAGTCAATGTGTCTTCTACTTCTTCAAACACTGATATCGCCGAATTGACCCGCGCAATGGTCGAAATGAGCAAGAATATGCAACTTTTGGCTACAAATCAACAACAACAAGTTAAAGATGTATCACTTTCTTGTGAGATTTGCGGGGGTCCTCATTCATACACTGATTGTCCTTCTACTCATGACAATCAGGAAAACGTGTATGCGGCTTATGGTAACTATTCAACGGAAAGCTATCAAGCCCGACCTCAAGGTGATCGTAACTTGCTAAGTTACCGTTCTAACAACTTTCTTTCACCCGGTTTTTCTCCTCAAAACCACAACCCCAACAACTACAATAGAATCAACCCAAACCCACCTCGAGCTTCTAATCCTTATCACCCACCCGCTCAACAAGCACCACCCATGAATCAAGATGTGGAAACTTTCATAAGGACCCAAGGAGAGAAAGTTAAGAATCTGCAAAGCCAAATCATCAACTTGAAAGGAGATATCACTAAGCAAGAGAATGATATTAGAACCGAGCTTCGACATGATATGCAAACCTCCTTTAGCACTCAAACAAATGATTTGAAGAATATGTTGGCTAGTTTCTTACCAACTACTTAACCCTCTACTTCGGGCTCTCTTCCTTCAAATACCGTCACCAACCCGAGAGTGAATGTGAGTGCTATTGTTACACGCAGTGGAGAAACCTTAGTAGGACCATCTATCCCTCCCCCAGTTACTCCATCTACACCTCCTCCACCACCATTTATCCCGCCTACTACCATGCCTAGTACGAGTTCTCCATTACCGTCTCCACCTCTACCAGCTAAAGTACCCAAGAAGAACCCTTCACCAACCCCACCTTCCACCTATAAACCCAACATCCCTTATCCTTCTCGGTTAGACAAGAGCAAATTGCTTACTAAAGAGGATCCTCAAATCACTTCTTTTATGAAGATGATCTCTCAAATGAATTTCAACATTAGCCTCGTTGAAGCACTTGTCCAAATGCCAAAATTTATGAGAGCATTCAAGGAATTGCTTAACAAGAAGGAAAAGATGGCTGAGTTTGTCAACACACGCTTAAATGAAAACTGTTCTGCAGTCCTTCTTAAAGAACTTCCGGAAAAACTTGGAGATCTCGGTCATTTTGTGTTGCCTTGCATTTTTAACAAAACCAAAGAATTTACTGCCTTAGTTGATCTCGGGGCAAGTATTAATTTTATGCCTTTAAGTGTTTGGAAAACACTATCATTACCCGACCTTACTCCAACAAATATGACTCTTGAGCTAGCAAATCGCACTCTCGCTTACCCCGTTGGTATTGCCGAATATGTGTTCATTAAAGTTGGCGCCTTCACTTTTCCGGTCAATTTTGTTGTTGTTGATTATGAAATGGACCCTCGTATTCTATTAATACTTGGTCGGCTATTCTTGAGAACCGGAAAAGCCTTAGTTGATGTTGCCGAAGGTGAGTTAATCTTAAGAGTCGGGAATGAGGCACAAGTTTTTAAAATGGGGAAGATCACAACCAAATCAAATGGAAGAGAATCAGCGAATATGATTAATGTGCTTGATGATTTTGTCGTCTACAACAATCCTCTTTTCGATTATTGCTATGATAATCCACTGTTCAAAGATGATGTGGATGATTCTCTCTCCAATTTAGATCCTCCACCAATATTTGAGTCTCCACCAATCTATGATGACTATGATGACGATTCTAGTTCTGATATGGCTGATTCTGATGATTTTACTTCTGAGTATCCAGACATGCCAACTTATGATGACTTTGATGATGTCGATACTCTTTCGAGTGATTCTTCACATGATGACCTTGCACTTACTTTTGATGAAGATCCTCCACCAGCAATGCTTGATCTTACTTTGGATGAATACTAATTTGAGGAAGACTTTGCTACTTTTCTCAATACCTACTTCTCCAATGAGAGTGATTCTCCTCCTTTGGACTTTGATGATTATGGTCTTTATCCTCCTTTGGATATGAAGAATACCGTTTTAAAGGAGAAGAAGCCGGCCGACACCGATATCCGCAGTACCTATCTCTTGACACCTCTCTATCCCCCTTCTGAGGATGAGACTGTGAGATTTATGAGCGGATCCTCTTCAAGGTCTACTGAGCCTGAGTGTTATTTTCCCCTAAAGAAAAAGGTGTTCGATCCCGGTATTGCAATTTTTAAGCCATCTTAGTATCCATCTGATGAAATAAAAGGAAACATTTTTGGAACTAATGGAGATATGCTTGCACCTCATCATACTTGCTACCACAGTGCTCAATCTTTGCTTAAGGGAACCTTGCCTACTCTTCTTTGGCTTGCCTTGTTCGCCTTAAGCTTGTGCTATTTGATGGATGAAAACCATGTATTTGATCCCGGTGGATATGTTTCAAGCTTCTTCCTATGCTAATCAAGGTCGAGTCAGGCTCACGACTCGGTGAACAAAAACAAGCGCTTTTCGGGAGGCAACCCGAGTATCTATCCTTTTTCTTTTGTTTTTATTATAAATGTAGGGGGAGACCCTAGTATGTGTTTGTTGTCTTCTTTCTAATCATGTACAGGGGTTCGAGCTTTCAAAGATCCATTCTTGATGACTTTTGACGACCCGTGATTCCGTGTACCCGTCTTCCCGGTTCTATCCTAAACTCTTTTGATTCATCATTTTATCATTTATGATTGAAATAGGAATCACTTTAGTTGTCTCTTCCTTAGCAAGATTTAAACAACGTGCACAATGTCCTAAGTGTAGGGGAGTTTTCTCCCACATGCTTAAACATTAAGGACAATGTTTATATTAAGTGTAGGGGGACTTCTATCGAAGTTAAGTGGGCTTTTCCTTGTATTTGTCCTCATTTTAACCGGAAAATTTGATTTTTCAACATTTTTCAAAATTTTTAATCTATTTTGGCCTAGTAGTATAGTAGTATTTTCATTTGCTATCGTTATTTATTTTCTTTGCTAGAATAAATTTTGAATAAAGTGGTTTTAGTTTTTCAAACGTCGTGAATCTTTTGACTCAACCCGAGTTTACTTATCTAAGTTTACTCTAGCTAGTATCCTTAACGTGTTTAAGTCAAGTTTTGCTAGGCTTTTATATTGGGAGCTTTAAAACGCGAAAGTCTTAACTCTTACGGGTTAAGAACAAGAAATTTACGCAAGTTCAATAATTGATCCTAGAAAGTCGTTTATCAAGGGAACTTTAAAATGCAGATTCTAAAACTTGAAAAAGTCTAAGAAGTTGAAAAATCCTATAGATGAGTTGAAAACCCAAAACTTTGATTTAATAGGCTAAGCATCCACGAGTCTCATTCCTTGAGATTTTAAATTATGGAGAACGAGAGATGATAGAGTCAATTATAAGTTTGGTATTCTTTCATGAATTTATGTGAGTTGATTATAAGCTTTTTCTCCCATCGCTTGTTAATAAATATATTTGCAATGAATAAGGTTGTACGGTTTGAAAGGTTACTTAGCTTCTAGCCCAAGATCGTTTAAAAGTTTCTCGGTATTAATTAGAGTTCATAGCCAAGGCATAACTTATTGAAGCGGGATGCGAAGATTGGCGAGTCCGAAAAGGCCCTAAAAAGGCATGAGGGCTACATTTTGTTGCTAAAGATCCCAAGTGATGTGAAGAATCATTTATCAAAAATCAATATGAAGGATCGAGACACACGACGAAAAGCAAATACTCCCCTAAAGATCATGGAGAAGTCTATCCAAAAAGGCCCTAACAAGGTATGAGGATAAATAGATCCAAGTCCTAAAAGGAGGCGGATCGTTGTATATCAAAATCCCAAATAAAGATTAGAGAAAAATGAAGAAGTCGTGGTCCAAATATGAAGAATCTCTCAAAAAGTTCAAGTGAAGAAATTCCTATTATGAAGAGAAGACCATTATTTCATGAACATCTCTCAAAGATTTGAAGTATGAATTCACTGCCAAATATCGGTCCAAGAAAGGTCTCACATCGTGAAGCAAGTTATGCCAAGATATGAACTTTATGAGGTCCTGAGAAGCAGTTTTAAAAGATTTTGTCCTTTAGCTAACTATTGATTAAATCGTCCTACTTTATTTTCAGCCTTAATAACTATCGCAATAAGTCAACAATGTTTCTTCGTGATCATTCAAGACAAAAATAAAATATAAGAGATACACCTAGGAATAAGGGAGTCTAAGTAAATAATTGGCCCACATGAATTCGTGTTAGTTTGCTAACTTATAATAACAATGATCTCGTTTTTAAGCTTGGTATGGGGAACGTGAAACTTGAGGGTGATAATCATTCATGACATTCCAAAACCCTAAGGTAATTTTTTGATCTTTTTACTTGTTTTCTTCCTTTAAATATTTTGTCTCTTTAATAAAAGCCAATGTGGATTAATTTTGATGGAAAATGTAAAACTTGGTTTGTAATTAATGCATTGCATGAGGACATTGCAATGGTCAAGTGTAGGGAATTTAATAAGTGTGAAAACACTTATCCTTTTACCACTTAATTATAATAATAACCAAGCCAAAACGTGTATTTTATGTCGTAAATGTCGGAATTATGCGTGGTTTGTGTTTTTGTTGTGATTTAGGACCAAAATGTGAAAAGGGAAGAAAACATGGGCTTTCACGGGCTTTTATCGAAGAAAAATACAAAAGACGAAGTCGAAAGATCAAGAGTGCAAAAAGAACGGAAGTCTAAGGCCTATTCTGAAGATTTATCGAAGAAAAAGTCTAAAGACGGAAGTTTAATAAAGCCGAAGAACTCAAGTCTGATTAATGAAGAAATTACAAGACGAGTTTAATTAATCCCGAGACAAAGTCGAAAAACTCAAAGAATTAAGAAGACGAAAACGAGAAAGAAAGAAAGAAGGAAGCTTCCAACACATGCTTACCTTCCTAATCTCCTATAAATACCCTCCTAATATCACATTAGGAGGTGTTGGCTATTTGACACATAGTTCTTCCACCTTTAATTACTTGCACTTTCTTATTGTCATTTACTTAATTGCGCCTTTATATTATTGCCTTTAATTTCAAGTAAGTCTTTTAATTTTGTTATTGAATATTTTCTTTTAATCAAGTTCTTATTTTTAATCTCTCATTCTACCTTTCTTGTTTTGCTTTATCTTTATGTTTATGTGCTTATTGTTATGCTTATTTGATTAAGTGTTATGTTTTTATGTTTTTGATTGTTTTGGATTATTGATTTTATAGCTTATTTGTGTTTTTCTTAAATTTACTTAAGTGGCTATAAAAGTTGTTTTCGAATATCTTTATCATTTAGTGTTTTTTAAAAGTTTTAAATTTTAGTTTGTTAGATTTTTCTTATACATGTTTCGATTAAGTTTTTAGTAGAGTGCTTATTTGGTTCGTAGCTTATTTGTTTTGCTTATTTACGATTTTCATACTGTTATTTCGATCACCACGTCGGAAAAGGGCTTTATATTCTGACCAGCATTCCGATTGCTGGATCGGAAAAGGGTTTTGGGTATTCCGACGAGGATTCCTTTTGGGATTCCGATAGGTGTTGGTTTCTCACATTCCGACAAGTGATTCCGATCGGGGATTCCGATCAGGATTCCGACAGTGGAGTTCTTTCGATATTCCGATAGGATTTAGATAGGTCTATTCCGATAGCTTTCCGACGGTGCATTCCGATAGGGAGATTCCAACCTTATTCCGATAGGGGAGGTAAGTGACTATTCCGATGGTTTGATTTCGATCGGTGTATTCCGACTGTAGGATTTTTTTTATATTTTGTCTTAGTTTAATTTTTAAGTTTGCATTGTTTTAAGTTTTCAAATTTTCATTTTTATTAACTTGTCAAATTTACTTTTCATCACGCTTTAATTATAAGTCATTTAATTAGTTACTTTTTAAAGTTTTAATATTGCACCATTTACTTTTATATTAGTTTTAGTTTTAATTAGCTTCATTTACTTTAACGTCTCGCAATTTACTTTACTACAACGACAAATCTATTGTTTTCCTCCAAAAGACGATTGAGTCGCACTTAAACCAGTAATCAACTCGAAAAGATCGGAACAACGAACTTTCATACGAGGCAATCCCTTGTATTAGCACTTCTTTTTATATTGTCGTTGGACATTGTTCAGTCCTTTCTTTCAGTAATTTACTTTTCATGTTTTAAGCTTATGTTGGATTACCGATGTTTGATTCCGGTATTTCCGTTATGGTCAGTTAATGTTTTAGGACATTTACCTTATACTTTGATGACACACCATAAATACACATAATGGTCTACTTATCTAAGTGGGGTGTTACAATTATGGTATCAGAGCTATAGGTTCGACCTGTAGGCTCGAAAACTTGACCTGTGACTAGTGGGTAGTCACCAAGAACTTCCCAGATTTTGGCGTTGTTATCTTTCATGTTTCTCATGCAATTATCAGTAAGTTTTCTTCATTTATCAGTCAGTTTTCTTCAAGTTTTTGACTAAGTAAAAGGTTGGTACAGGACTGACCATATTTAGTCGCATGTGCTTTTCATTCGAATTTTCGTTTTGGTGAACTGACCATAGGTGTTCACCCTTGCCCGTTCAGATTTTTGTATAGATGAACTGACCATAGCCATTCATCCTTACTCATAAAAGATTCATGTTTTTAGTCGAATATTACTTGGTGAACTAGCCCATATACGTTCACCAATGTTCAGATCAAATTTTCATGCTTTACAGTCGAATGTTGTTTTGTGAACCGATCCATAGTTGTTCACCTTTGTCATATCAGGACATTACATAAAATTTTAACAAGTATGGATTGGACTACAACCACCCATATATAGTCCCAGATCGTAAATTTCTATACATGAAAGTTCTCAGAAAATTTTACAAGTATGGATCGAACCAGAATCGCCCATACTTAGTCACATGCTTTCTCTTGTAACTTATGTGGATTGAACCATAGCCATCCACACCAGTTGATATTAAACCTCAGTTGACTATACCCTTATGTTCTTGTTAACAATCAAGTTTCATACCCTCAAGTGGATGTCATTTTCATGTTGATTAAGTTCATGTCTCCTTATGAGGATTTCATTTTCAGCAAGGTGATGATGTTTTCTTGCTAAAATACAAAAGAGTTATAGAAAAATCATATTTCACGATATATCATGTTCTTTTCTTCATCAATCATGTCTTCATACTGAACATTGATGAAACTCCGGTTAATCATACTTTTCAGCCTCTATACAACCAGCATTAAGTCTACGCAGAAATTCTCAGCCTATCATGTTACTCATTTCAGTTCAGTTTGTGAACCGTTTAAACCAATCTATCGTTACCTTGATCATGTCAGACGATCGACACCAGTATCGATCATCCCATAAATTTCCATCAGTGACATGTACAGTATTTCATGAGTACTCCACGTATAGTGTCTCATATATGCTCCATGTGTAGTATTCATTTTGTACTTCATGTACAGTAGTCCAGGTGTACTCCAGGTACCCTACTCCATGAATATTGATAATCGATCCTCAATCATCTCAGGCGTTTCCACTTGTCGATATACCACATGCTGATGCTGCTCGTGAGTTGAAGATTTTACCAGATACTGATGCTGCTAACACTTTGAAGATCTCACTAATGTTGATGTTGTTGATACTTTGGAGATTTCTCAAGATGCTGATGATGTTTATACTATGAAGACTCTGCAGAACAAGGACGAAAACTATAAGTTAGAAATTTCTGACAAGAATAAATTTCAACCATCAGACACTACCATTCCATTCCATTCCATGCTTTTACTTTCTCAGCTTGATATCACACTTCACTCAGCTAACCTTTCATTCAGAAGAGTGGGAACCGGAACCCAGCCGGCCACTCAACAGATAGTTACATGAATCACGGTCATGATAATGACCGTCATGAATTGACATACAAAGCAGTAGTGACAACCACCATGCTTATAATTAATCAGTCAGTAAACATCAGAACTCCAGAACGGACGTGACCAAAAATACAGAGGTCAGTAGTCTATCTGGTCCGCCAATCCTAGCAGTTACCAAAAATTTTCAGCCTTTTTCATATTCATCTACTAAAACATATGTCAAGACACAGGTCTCAGGTATCGTTTTGGAAGACACATATCAGGACATCAGTCATGGTACACGTCATATGAATATTTTCTCAAAATACGAGTCAGAACTCATAACTCTAGTATGTTTCTAAACCATGCCCTCAGTAATTCAGGGTACCCTTCAGAAAGGGGCATACCCGTCCTATTATACCACGTATGAATCAGATCATTAAAAATTCAGTCACAACCACTAGAGTATTAGTTAGGTTAAACACGCAGTATTCATTCTTTGATGTTACAGACGAACATATTCAGTGATAAATCGTCATGTTTACTTCACGTATTCCTATGTCAGCTTTACCTTAAATCATGTAGTTACCTGTCTCTCAGCCAGAAAAGACTCCACAGTACCAACCATGGTTATTAAAGTTATCCTTTCAGTTAACGACGAGACCTGTCTTACCAACTCCTGAACATATTCATTTTATTTTCTGCCAGAGAATCAGTACAAATTGTTTCAGCTTTATCAGCACGTAAATTATTATCTTATATCTACAAAGACTTCTAGTCACCAGTCATGATGCGACTTCTGAAATTCCTTAAATTCATGATCAGCAGATTATCTCAAAGTTTCCAGATGTCATCCCAGGAGGTTTTCCAGAAATTTCTTCCTAACCATGAGACATAATTTAACATCGAACTTGTCTCAAGAACATAACCTGTTTTCAAAACTCTTTATTCCAAGGCTTCAACTAAGTTAAAAGAGTTGCAGCAATTGCTGCAAAAGTTACCAGAACGAGGCTTTATTCGCCCTAGCGCACCACCAGGAGGTGCACCGTTTCTGTCTATCAGGAAGAAGGCCGGTAACATGAGATCACGTATCGACCACCGGAAAATTTACCAGATCACCATTATTAATTGATATTTATTCCACTTATAGAAGGTTTACCTAACCTGTTATGATGTCTAAAAAAATTTCAAGAACAATTCACGATCATACCACCAGTAGTGGTGAGAGAAGGAACATGAGATTTCCAGACTGCTGTTGCACACATTATAGTCTCTCTAAAATTGTGACTTATACTTCTGAGCCCTAATACTCCAACTATAGTATAAAATTTATGAATAAAAGTTTTCCCATGACTTCTTAGACAAAATCGTCAGTATATTCATTGATAACATTCTGATCTGCTAAATTCTAAGAGAAGTACTAGAGAATCATTGATAGGTGTGAAAACACCCATCCTTTTACCACTTAATTCTGGCTAAAACGAGACCAAAACGCGTATTTAATATCATTTGTTTGGAATTATGCGTGGTTTTTGTGTTTATTGTGTTTTCAGAGCCAACCGGATGGATAATGGAGAAAACATGGGATTGCACGGGTTTTACCGAAGAAAAAGACTCAAGATGAAGTCTATTGTCCAAGAGATGCAAAAGATTTGAAGTCACTGGGCCTATTCGAAGATTTATCGAAGAAAAGGACCAAAGATGGAAGATTTACATAAGTCGAAGAAACTCAAGTCTATTAAACGAAGAAATTAAAAGACGAGTTGAATTTAATCGACGACAAATCCCGAATCAGAATCGAAAACGTCAACTTTTCTGAAAAGACGAGAAGACAAGAAGAACGGTAGAAAGCCCACTCACCAACCAAAGGGAACACCTATATAAAGGATTCCCTTCACACTTTTCATTCAGTTTTTAATTTCCTCCTCTTTTCTCTCTTTTCTGTTCGTAGTCATCACCAACACCACTAGGGTGTTTGGTGATTTTTATTTTTATTTTTCCAAGATCTTGTAGTTTAATCTTTATCTTTTGAATTGTTAAAACCTTATTCAATCAATACAATCTTTCATTTCATCTTGTTCATCTTCATCTTTTTGATTCAAAGTTATAGCTCTTATTTGGTTGATTTGATCTTTAAAAGTTATTGGGTTTTAAGTTTTTATTGATGGGATTTGTAGTTTATGGTTAGTATATGATTCGTGGGTAGTTTTACTTAAGTTTTAGTGAAAAACTTGGTTGATTTTGGCTTTAAATCGCATTACCCTGTTTTTCTGAAATAGTACTGTTCTTGAGTTTCCCAGGTTCCGGATGAACAAAAAGTTCCGAATGAGCATAAAAAGTTCCGAATGAAAGTGTTTTTCAAAAGTTCTGAATAAGTTTTAAAAGTTCCGAATCAATTTATGTTTAAAAAAGTTCCGAATGAAATGTTTTTCAAAAGTTCCGAATCAGTTTGAAAGTTCCGAATAGACTTCCGAGCCAAATCTTCCGGATCAATTTCCGAACCAAATCTTCCGAGTGAAGTTCCGAGTGAACTTCCGAACAAAAGTTCCGAGTGAACTTCCGAACCAACTTCCGAATCAATCTTCCGAGCAAAGTTCCGAGTGAACTTCCGAACCAACTTCCGAATCAATCTTCCGAGCAAAGTTCCGAGTGAAGTTCCGACCAAAAGTTCCGAATCAATCTTCCGGACCAACAAGTTCCGAATCAAGCAGTTCATTCGGAAGTGTTCCGAATCAAGAAGTTCCGGATCAATTTTCTTTTAAGCATTTGGTATTAAAGTTAAGTGTTTATTACTGTATCTTCATTTTATGTTATATTTTAATTCAAGTTTTATTAATTGTTATTAATTTAATTGCTTTTAAATTTAAGTTTACATTTTAGTGCATTTAAACCTTCAGTAGATTAGAAAACCACTCCCCTTTTTAGTAACCAAGAACAAATCATTCCACACTGAGCTGTAATCAATTCGAGAGGATACCGAGATTTAATCTGAACCCAATCAAAACGCTAGTATTAAATGGCGCCGCTGCCGGCTCTTCTCGTTAAGATCAACAGTTTTTTGTGAGAACTTGGAGTGGGATCCGTTCCCCGTGAACGTTACTTTTTTCATAAAAATTTTCAAAAACACAAAAAAAATATATATATATATATATAATTTTCAAAAATCCTAAAAATTAAAAAACATAAAAACCAAAAATATTTTTGCTTTGTTTTTGCCTTGTTAGTTCTTTTGCAGGTGCATGCGTACACGATCAACGTCTTATCAAGAGCCCGAGCCTCTCGAAGACTTAGACATGGCCGGTGTACAAAACAACAACAATCACCCACCTCAAAACAATAATAATAACAATAACAATCCACCTTTCAACAACAATAATAACAACAACAACAACAATGAGCCTCTACCGGATAATCGCCCGATGATTGAACTTCTGCAAGCACATGTAGATGGTAACAATGATCCAATTGTCATACCCGCGATTGCAGCCAACATTTTTGAGCTCAAATCCGGCTTTATCCAGATGGTCTCTGCTCAACCATTCTTGGGGCGTACCATTGATGATCCACATGACCACATCAAGAGATTCCTACAACTCACGAATACGGTCAAATTCAATGATGTTCCACAAGAGGTAATCCGTTTACAACTTTTTCCCTTTTCTTTAGAGGGACAAGCCTGGCATTGGCTTGCTAAGGAACCGCCACAGAGTATTCTTTCGTGGACGGATTTGGAGACCAAGTTTATCAATTACTTTTTCCCACCCTCTCGTACTACCGCTTTGCGGAATGACATTATCAATTTTGAACAAGAGTACGATGAGTCGTTCAGTGAATCTTGGGACCGTTTCAAAGACCTTTTGAGAAAATGCCCACAACATGGTTTTACCAAAGTGCACCAAATTAACACTTTTTATAATGGTTTAACCATGAATGACCAAGATTCACTAAACAGTGCCTCGGGGGGTAATCTTTTGGCTAAGACTTCCAATGCTGCTTGGGATAAGCGACTTGACAAAATCACTGCGCTTCTTGAATCGCTTGCTACCCAAACCACCAGCAACACCAACAACATCAACGCTAGAAACGCTAAAGACGCTCAAGTCAATGCTGTTAGCCAACCATGTGAGATATGCGGGGGTCCTCACTCTTACACCACTTGTACTGCCACCCACGACTACCCTTCTGAGAATGTAAATGCAGCTTATGGCACCTATCCTCAACCCGCTTATCAAGCTCGACCTCAAGGTGACCGCAACCTGCTTAGCTACCGTTCGAACAACTATCTCTCACCACCCGGTTTTCCTCCAAACAACCCAAACCAACAACAAAACCATAATCGCCCTCCTCAACAACAACAACCACCTCGTACACCATACATACCACCTCACAAACAACAATAACCACCTCAAAGAAACAACCAAGTTTACCAGCAACCTGCTTATCAACCACCCGCATACAATGCTCCTCCCAACCAACCCACCGCTTTACACCAAGAAGTGGAAACCTACATGAGGACTAACGATGTGATCGTGGGAAATCTTCAGCGAGAAGTGCTTAACTTGAAAGCAGACCGGGTAAAACAAGGGAACGATCTAAGAGCTGATATGAGAAACACTTTGGATAGTCAAACGAATGACTTAAAAACATGATGGCTAGTTTCTTCCAAGGTAATCAACCCTCTTCTTCGGGTACTCTTCCGAGTAACACCGTTGCGAATCCAAGAGGGGAGATGAAAGCAATCACTACTCGCAGTGGCAAAGGTACCAAGGAACCCGAGCTTCCTATACCTCCACCGGTGATTGTGACTAAGGAGAACGAGTCACCTGCTCCTATTCCTCATCCTTCGACTTCCCCAATTTCTCCACCTCTTACTTCTACCCCTCCTCCACCCAAGGATGTGAGTGATCCTTCGATCCCAAAGCCTTCCTCTTCTTCCGATATACCTTATCCATCTAGGTTGAGGAAAGAGAAGCTCAAAAGCAAGGACGATATTCAGGTTTCGAACTTTCTTAAAATGTTCAAACAATTGAATTTTAACATCTCCTTCGCTGAGGCTCTCGCTCACATGCCTAAGTACGCAAAAATGTTTAAAGATCTTCTGAGTGACAAGGAAAAGCTTCTTGATATTGCCAACACCCAACTTAATGAGAATTTCTCTACAGTGCTCTTAAGGAAATTGCCAACCAAGCTTGGTGATCCGGGTCATTTCTTAATCCCTTGCAATTTCCCGCGAGTAGAGAATTGCATGGCCCTAGCCGATCTAGGTGTCAGTATTAATCTAATGCCTCTAAGCGTTTCGAAGCAATTATCTCTCCCTGAGCTAGTCCCCACCAAAATGACTTTGGAATTAGCTAACCGTACGGTTGCTTATCCAGTGGGGATAGCCAAAGACGTCTTTGTAGGAGTCGACAAATTCACTTTTCCTGCCGATTTCGTCGTCGTCGACTACGAGATGGACCCTCGTGTTCCCTTGATCGTGGGTCGTCCATTCCTGAGGACCGGTCGCACTCTCATCGATGTTGAAGCCGGTGAGCTTATCATGAGAGTGGGTGACGATAAAATCGTCTTCAACATGGGAAAGTTGTCTAAACAACCTTATTCATACGAGAGTGTTAATTGTATTGACGTTCTTGATGAGGCTTGTGAAGAACACTTCAAAGATGCTTGTAAAAGTATTCCTACCTCTCTTCCCAATGTTGAGACCGTTTCCTCTATTGATTCATCACTGTCTCTATTTGGAGAAAGTGATTTGTTTTGGAAAGATCTTGAAGCCACCATGGGAGATGTGAACTTAGCTAATGATGATTCTCCCACCGATGGGGATGAAGACATGCATTTCTTTGAAAACCTTCTCAACGAAGACAATCTTTCTCCACCATCTCCCACGGTTATTGCTATCGATGCTCCGACTCTGAAAACGCCTCCCATCGAAAATCCTCCGGATTTAGAACTGAAGGAGTTGCCGCCCCATCTCGAGTACGTGTTCCTTGAAGATAAGAAGAAGTCGCCCGTCATCATCGCAAAGGACCTAAAGGAAGAAGAAAAAGCCCGACTTATCGCCGTGTTGAAGAAGCATAAAAGAGCTATCGCTTGGAAAATCTCCGACATTCGTGGAATAGATCCTCACTTCTGCACACACAAAATTCTCATGGAGGACGACTTTAAGCCCACAATTCAAAGCCAACGAAGGGTGAATCCAAAAATACATGAAGTCATCAAAACAGAGGTTATCAAACTTCTTGATGCGGGTATGATTTACCCTATTTCGGATTCACCATGGGTTAGTCCAGTCCATTGTGTGCCTAAGAAAGGCGACATCATCGTTGTGCCCAATGCAAACAACGAGTTGATTCCTACCCGTCTCGTTACTGGGTGGAGAGTTTGTATAGACTACCGCAAACTCAATGATGCCACGAGAAAGGATCATTTCCCTCTACCTTTTATGGACCAAATGCTTGAACGTTTAACAGATAATGAATATTACTGATTTCTTGATGGTTTCTCGGGTTATTTCCAAATACCCATCGATCCCCAAGATCAAGAGAAGACAACATTCACTTGTCCCTATGGCACATTTGCTTACAAAAGAATGCCTTTTGGCTTATGCAATGCCCCCGGGACTTTCCAAAGGTGCATGTTAGCTATCTTCCATGACATGGTTGAACAAACCATGGAAGTCTTCATGGATGATTTCTCGGTTTTCGGGGATTCCTTCTCTTCTTGCCTTGCCAATTTGGAACGTATGCTTAAGCGGTGCGAAGACACTCGCCTTGTTCTGAATTGGGAAAAATGCCATTTTATGATAAAATAAGGCATTGTGCTAGGACACAAAATCTCCAACGCCGGTCTTGAAGTCGACCGTGCTAAAGTAGATGTCATAGCCAAATTACCTCCACCTTCAACCGTGAAGGATGTGAGAAGCTTTCTGGGTCATTCGGGCTTCTATCGTCGATTCATTCAGGAATTCTCTCAAATCGCTCGCCCGATGACCCACCTCTTGGAAAAAGATACTCCTTTTATCTTTTCCAAAGAGTGTCTTGAAGCCTTCAACTCGCTTAAGGATAAGCTAACTAAGGCACCCGTCTTGGTTGCCCCTAATTGGGAGCTTCCCTTTGAGTTGATGTGCGATGCTAGTGATTTTGCTATTGGAGCGGTTCTGGGACAAAGAGTGAACAAACACTTCCAACCAATCCATTACGCTAGCAAGACAATGACGGGGGCTCAATTACATTACACGACAACCGAAAAAGAGCTTTTAGCTGTTGTCTATGCCTTTGAAAAGTTCCGCCCCTATCTTGTCCTTTCCACCACAATCGTTTACACCGATCATTCCGCGTTGAAGTACTTGTTGACAAAGCAAGATTCCAAACCAAGACTTCTTCGCTGGGTTTTGCTTCTCCAAGAATTTAAAATCGAAATTCGCGATAAAAAAGGAGCTGAAAACCTAGCCGCGGATCATCTCAGTAGACTTGAGGATCCTTACCAAGGGGATCATCCGAACAAACAAATCAATGATTCTTTTCCCTTGGAGACCTTAATGTCTATTAATTCGAATTCTGATGAAACCCTGTGGTTTGCGGACATTGCAAACTACTTGGCGGGTGGAATTCTCAAGGAAGGGTTAACATCCCAACAAAAGAAAAAGTTCTTTAAAGATGTTGAACATTATTTCTGGGACGACCCTTACCTATTCAAACAATGTTCCGACTTGATTATTCGCCGATGTGTTGATGGACCGGCAGCTTTAGAAATCCTTGACGCTTGCCACAAAGGACCCACCGGTGGTCACTTTGGTCCCAACTACACCGCAAAAAAAGTGTTTGATTCGGGATTTTATTGGCCCACCATATATCGTGACGCTCACAATATGGTTAAACGTTGTGATGCTTGCCAAAAACAAGGCAAGATCACACATAAAGACGAGATGCCTCAGAATTTCATTCAAGAATGTGAAATTTTTGATGTTTGGGGTATCGACTTTATGGGGCCATTCCCTTCCTCTAAAGGAAACAAATACATCCTTGTAGCCGTTGACTACGTTTCAAAGTGGGTTTAAGCCAAAGCTTTACCTACTAATGACGCAAGGGTGGTTTGTAACTTTTTGAAATTGCTATTCGCTAGACTCGGTGTGCCTCGTGTCATTATTAGTGATCGCGGGACTCATTTTTGCAATGACCAATTCGCAAGAGTCATGGCTAAGTACGGTGTAAATCATCGTCTTTCCACCGCCTACCACCCACAAACTAATGGCCAGGCTGAAATATCCAACCGAGGATTAAAGCGAATTCTGGAAAGAACCGTGGGAGAGCATCGTGCCTCATGGGCTGATAAACTTGATGATGCTTTGTGGGCTTTCCGTACCGCCTATAAGACTCCGATTGGTTGTACGCCATATCGTCTCGTGTACGGGAAAGCATGCCACCTCCCCATTGAGTTGGAGCACAAGGCTTACTGGGCCTTGAAGTGGGCCAATTTTGATATCAACAAAGCCGGTGACCTACGCAAGATCCAACTCAATGAGCTGAATGAACTCCGTAATGAGGCTTATGAAAATTCTTTGATCTATAAGGAAAAGACTAAGCTCATTCACGACTCTAAGATTAAGAACCGAGAGTTCCATGTTGGAGACAAAGTTTTACTCTTTAACTCTCGGTTGAAAATCTTTTCGGGCAAGCTAAAATCTCATTGGTCCGGCCCATTCACCATTGCCCAAATTTTTCCATATGGTACTCTCGAGCTCGCTCAACCTAATGGACCTAATTTTAAGGTGAATGACCAAAGAGTAAAGTTGTTCTTTGGTGAGGACATCTCTCAGGAGATGATTCCATCCCTCACCATGTTCCCCATGAACTAATTTTGGGTCGAGTCAGGCTCGTGACTCGGTTATCAAAAACAAGCGCTCATCGGGAGGCCGCCCGAGTATCTATCCTTTTCCGTTTAACCTCCTAAGTGTAGGGGGCCTCTATAGGTTGTTTGTCTTTGTGTGGTGATGTGATTACAGGGATAAGTGCACTTTTGGAACCTTTGAAGAACCGTGCTCCCGTGTTATCCGAAATCCGGTTCTATCTCTCAACTATCGTGATTCAATTTTCTTCATACTCACATTTGAAATTGATCACTTTAGGCGTCTCTTCCTTAACTTGAGTTAACCAACGTGCACAATGTCATAAGTGTAGGGGAGACTTTTCCCACATGCTTAAACATTGAGGACAATGTTTATCTTAAGTGTAGGGGGGACTTCTATCGAAGTTTTAAGTGGACTTTTCCATGAAAATGCGTTCATTTAACCGGAAAATCATCTTTTTCAACATTTTTCAAATTTTTAATTAACTTTGGCCATTTAGTCGTAATTTTTAAATTTTTATCGTTTCTTTCATATGTATATATCCCGCAATAAAGTCAAATTTTAATAAAGTGGTGTAGCTAGTTTAGAAATCTTTGACAGATTAGGCCCGTTGCGTTTATTTTGACTCAACCCGAATAGACTTATCCAAGTTTATTCTAGCTAGTATCCTTAACCATGTAGACCTTAATTGGTTTATTAGGCTAATTATCCACGAGTCTCATTACTTGAGATTTTAAATTGTGGAGGACGAGAAATGATAGAGTCAATTATAAGTCGGTATTCTTGCACAAGCTCACTTGGGGTAATTATTTGCCTATTCTCCCATCACTTGCTAATAATTTATCTGCAATAAGTAAGGTCGTACGATTTGAAAAGTTACTTAGCTTCTAGCCCAAGATCGTTTAAAAGTTGCTCGGTAATGATAAGAGTTCATAGCCAAGGCATAACTTATGAAGCGGGGCGCGAAGATTGGAGAGTCCGAAAAGGCCCTAACAAGGCATGAGGATTCAATCTTATTGCTAAAGATCCAAGGTGATGTGAAAAGCATTATTCCCAAAGTCAATATGAAGGATCAAGACTCACGACGAAAAGCAATCAACTCCCGTAAAGATCATGGACAAGTCTATCCGAAAAGACCCTAACAAGGTATGAGGATAAATAGATCCAAGTCCGAAAAGGAGGCGGATCGTTGTATCTCAAAATCCCAATTAGTGATTGAAGAATAATCATGAAGTCGTGGTCAACAAAGTTGGAGAACCCCTCAAAAGTCTCCAAGTGAAGAAACTCTATTAACGATGAGAAGACCATTATCTCAAGCACGTCTCTCAAGATATGAAGTATGAAGTACATGCCAAATATGGGCCTGAGAAAGGTCTCAAATCGTGAACCGAGTTATGCCAAGATATGAACTTTTTGATATCCCGAGAAGCAGTTTTAAGAGATTTTGTCCTTTAGCTAACTATTGATCAAATCGTCCTCCTTTGCTTTCAGCCTAAATAAACTATCGAAATAAGTCCAAAAATGCATCTTCATGATCATTCTAAGACAAAAATAAAATATAAGAGATACACCTAGGAATAAGGGAGTTTAAGCATATAGTTAAGCCATGTGTGTAAGTGTTTGAATTGCTAACTTATAATAACAATGATCTCGTTTTTAAGCTTAGTTTGGGGAACGTGAAACTTGAGGGTGATAAATCTTCGCAGCACCGAAGCCCTAATGTAAGTCCTTGATCTCTTTGCAAGTTATTTCCATATAGCTATATTCAAGTGAAAATGGTTTTCTATCTTTTTGTTTACTTTAAAGTTTTAATTTCTCTTAGTACTTTAATTTTTGTTTAGGAGTATTTCAATAAGGCCAAGGTTGATTGATTATGAGAAAAGTGTAAATTTGCTTTGTCACTAAGCATTGCATGAGGGCATGGCAATGGTTAAGTGTAGGGGATTTGATAGGTGTGAAAACACCCATCCTTTTACCACTTAATTCTGGCTAAAACGAGACCAAAACGCGTATTTAATATCATTTGTTTGGAATTATGCGTGGTTTTTGTGTTTATTGTGTTTTCAGAGCCAACCGGATGGATAATGGAGAAAACATGGGATTGCACGGGTTTTACCGAAGAAAAAGACTCAAGATGAAGTCTATTGTCCAAGAGATGCAAAAGATTTGAAGTCACTGGGCCTATTCGAAGATTTATCGAAGAAAAGGACCAAAGATGGAAGATTTACATAAGTCGAAGAAACTCTAGTCTATTAAACGAAGAAATTAAAAGACGAGTTGAATTTAATCGACGACAAATCCCGAATCAGAATCGAAAATGTCAACTTTTCTGAAAAGACGAGAAGACAAGAAGAACGGGAGAAAGCCCACTCACCAACCAAAGGGAACACCTATATAAAGGATTCCCTTCACACTTTTCATTCAGTTTTTAATTTCCTCCTCTTTTCTCTCTTTTCTGTTCGTAGTCATCACCAACACCACTAGGGTGTTTGGTGATTTTGATTTTTATTATTCCAAGATCTTGTAGTTTAATCTTTATCTTTTGAATTGTTAAAACCTTATTCAATCAATACAATCTTTCATTTCATCTTGTTCATCTTCATCTTTTTGATTCAAAGTTATAGCTCTTATTTGGTTGATTTGATCTTTAAAAGTTATTGGGTTTTAAGTTTTTATTGATGGGATTTGTAGTTTATGGTTAGTATATGATTCGTGGGTAGTTTTACTTAAGTTTTAGTGAAAAACTTGGTTGGTTTTGGCTTTAAATCGCATTACCCTGTTTTTCTGAAATAGTACTGTTCTTGAGTTTCCCAGGTTTCGGATGAACAAAAAGTTCCGAATGAGCATAAAAAGTTCCGAATGAAAGTGTTTTTCAAAAGTTCTGAATAAGTTTTAAAAGTTCCGAATCAATTTATGTTTAAAAAAGTTCCGAATGAAATGTTTTTCAAAAGTTCCGAGTCAGTTTGAAAGTTCCGAATAGACTTCCGAGCCAAATCTTCCGGATCAATTTCCGAACCAAATCTTCCGAGTGAAGTTCCGAGTGAACTTCCGAACGAAAGTTCCGAGTGAACTTCCGAACCAACTTCCGAATCAATCTTCCGAGCAAAGTTCCGAGTGAACTTCCGAACCAACTTCCGAATCAATCTTTCGAGCAAAGTTCCGAGTGAAGTTTCGACCAAAAGTTCTGAATCAATCTTCCGGACCAACAAGTTCCGAATCAAGCAGTTCATTCGGAAGTGTTCTGAATCAAGAAGTTCCGGATCAATTTTCTTTTAAGCATTTGGTATTAAAGTTAAGTGTTTATTACTGTATCTTCATTTTATGTTATATTTTAATTCAAGTTTTATTAATTGTTATTAATTTAATTGCTTTTAAATTTAAGTTTACATTTTAGTGCATTTAAACCTTTAGTAGATTAGAAAACCACTCCTCTTTTTAGTAACCAAGAACAAATGATTCCACACTGAGCTGTAATCAATTCGAGAGGATACCGAGATTTAATCTGAACCCAATCAAAATGCTAGTATTAATCATTTTCTCACAGTTGTACAGAACCTCCGATAGGAGAAAATTATATAAGCATCTTCCTAGATGCGAATTCCAGTTGAACACGGTGGTATTTTTGAACCACCCTATTTCAGCAGAAAGAAACTTCAGACAATCCTGCGAAGGTGAAAGCCATCACCTGATGGTCCCGACCGACGCCTGTGAACGAAGTACAAACTTTTCTAGAACTCAATTGACTGCTACCGCAGAAATTACTGACAGTTCTCACTAACAATTATTCCATAGCTATTCAACCAGATTTCCACCAGAATGTCCCATAATCCCAGGCAAAATTTTGATAGAAGCAGTATCACACATTGATGCAACTATGTTCATATCTCGAAGCCTGACATACCGCAGGTTCAAGATAGAACGCCGTCATGCTAGTGAGTTACTACAATCCTTAGAAATTTATGAGCAGAAATGAGACAAAATTCCGTGAAATTGTTATCGGTTACCATAGACTCAGAAAAGTATGATGCTATTTAAGGCATTGTCAACCATGTAATCAACCTACGCATTTTCTTTCATCCGAAAGGATTACACAGTAGCGGGCCTGCGGAAAATTCAGCAGTAAATGGTATGATTCCAGGGCATTCCATCGACCATTATATCAGACATAATTCATGTTCAAGATCACATGTATGTTTACGTTCACTTTACGTTTACGTTATTTTCAATTTCACGTTTACGTCTCATTCGCAATACGATGCGGTTTTAGTTCATGTTTTGGTGCTGTCTCATGATTTAAGCTCACGTTCGCGTTCATAACATTGTTCACGTTCAAGTTCGTGTTCTATCTCGCGATACACGTTTCACAATTGTTACCGAATACGGTTACAGAAAGCTTGAGAAACCATACTCAAGTCTAGCACAGCTTTTCCATACCCAGGCAGACGTTTCACGTCTCAGGTCGTATCGTGTGGCATTCCTTCCTCAGTAAGCATACGTTTATGATGTGTTCTAGTATCACGCTCACAGTATGTTTCACGTATCACGTACATGACATATTTCATGCACAACGCTCCTTTTATGATCACGAACCACGTTCACAATTCCTCATGTAGCACATTCACAACTGTTCACGTAGTTCGTTCCCATATATTATCAACAGCTTACTCAGAGATATAAATGTTATCTTCTCAGGATATTTGTACGTACCGGTCCATGTATACTACATGCTATAGCTTGTTCATTCCATCAGATTCAGAAAATCCATCTTAAGTATGGAACCAGAAACTATTCAGCATTCATCAGGACAGGGTCATCAGGACCAAGATTTTTTCTTTTTTATGTTAGACCTTGAAGGAATCGTTTCGAGTGGGAGGCCATCCGAAACGGAGGAGTCCATCCGGACCCCTCATCCCTTTTCCTTCAATAAATCCAGTTAAGTTCTTTAAGTCATGTCACGTTCCATGTTCACTCCAGTCATGTCACGTTATACCTTTCAGCAGCAGTATGATCTAAATCAAGGACGAATGGTCCTTCAGCTTATATGTCTTTTCAGCATTCATGCTCTTTCAGCATATATGTCCTTCCAGCTTTTATTAACTTCACCAGCTTATTACCATTAATTCAAGGACGAATTTCTCCTTTTTAGAGGGGAAGAATTGTAAAACCATGGCATAATCACATCCTTAATTCGAGGACGAATTATTATTTTTAGAGGGGAAGAATTGTAAAACCCGTATTTAAATTTCCCGAATATTAAATACGCGTAGGCACAGCTATCACTTTAGCTAAACGTAAATAATAAATACGCAACCTCAGTTTATTAAATACTACAACAAAATAATTATCCAAAAGATAATTATTAAGTTCATAAAATAAATAATTAAACGTTAACAATAATTACGCACTCGGTTTTATTTAAATATTACAAATTAATTATTCAGAAAATAATTAGTTAATGTCAGAAATATTACGTAAATATTATACGTAAGTATTTATTCAGAAAATATAGAGATTACAAAATCTCGATCACGAACACGAGCACGGACATTTTGATTATTAATCGAAGCAAAATGAAAACTATATGTAAATGGGCTGGCGGATTGTATAATAGAAACAAGGAAAAGAGAAAGGGCTTTAGGGCCCGACCTAGTTTAAAAAAACATACGGGAGTTTTATTCTCCCCACTTTTGGTCAACAGTAATAAAAAAAAAGGGGGAACGACTTAGGGTTGGGAATGGTGGCTGACGGCTGGAGACAAGAACAAGGGAGGAGGTTTGAATTTCGAATCACTATTTGGATACGAGTGATTGTCTTCTCCGAAATCAAATAATGGTAATTAAATTTTATTTTTTTATTATCACGAAATATATCATACAAGCAAGAATAGTAGTAATAAAAAAAAGAATTAGGGACGGGTTGTCTTGATTTATGAAACCAAGCCATAAGGGTCTTGGTGACCCTTTCTTTCTGTAAGCCGCGAGTGACCACAACCCCATAGTGGGGCGATCCGACCATCAGTAGCAAACCGAGAGTTAAAAACTCTCGGTGGTGGTGTTTGTGTTGAGACCAGCAAGGGTGTTTAAGGTTTAGATCTACCACAGCAGGGGCGTTTGGGTTTAGATTTGGCCGCAGGGGTGTTTGGGATTGTCAGGGTGTTTTGGCCTAATAGTATTGGGAACCACTGCACTGGCAATGGGAACCTCTGCACTGGCAGTGAGAAAACTGGCCAAGACAGTGGCACGACAGCAACTTTGGGACTGCTGGCCGCCGGCTTAAGCCAACAGCCGCTGGCTGTTGGTGGGAGGTTACTTACTTTGCCGTTTTGTTTAGCACGACCGAGATAGTTATCTCGGTCGGGTTGGGTCGGGTTACACGGATTTGATAAAAGGGACTTTTGATTTATCATTTTTATAATCAAGTTTTAGCAATTTACTTATGATAATTAATCAAAGTATAAATCATTTTAAATTTAATTTAATTAAACTTTTATAGAAATTAAGCATGATATATTGGTTAATATTTAATACTTGATTTCATTTAAAAGATTTATTATTATGAAACCATTTCTTGAAACGTTTATTATAGGAAACATTTTATTTCATGAACTTGCTTAGCAAGCTACTAATAACAGTATTATTATACTAGTATACAGTAAAATACACTATTCAGAATACAGTATAATACATAGTAATCAGAAGTGCAGAATATAGGTTAATCAATAAATAGTTAAAGAACAGTTAGATTTATCAAAAAGACACCGGAACAGTTAGATTTACCAGATTATATATAAGACAATACAATAATACAAGAGGAGATAAAACAAGTTAATAACAGTAAGAATCAGTGAAGTATACAGTAATCAGACAACTCATATCACGTCCCTTATTTATGTAGTAACCATGAAGTCGGAGTAGATCTTTCAGCTTTCATTCTTATTTCATTACTGGACACGAGGTACGGATTTTCCGTCCTTTCAGTAAGGACTTCCTTTCTATGCATGATTAGGATTTCCCGTCTGTAGCCAATTCTTTTCCCCAATTATATGTTATAAGAATTATCAGAAATCAGTTTTATAATTAAGTTAAATTGCATGAGCCTTAGATACAAGCATGACCAGTCAGTAGTACTAGTTACGGAGGTACCGTAACCATGACACTTGAGGCACCGGTGTCATGACTCACATGTGGGAGAGTGATATCCCGCAACGTTCCACTCAGCTCAGCTTGGCCATTTTATCAGTATTATTAGTGGGGCGTATGGATGCATCCTAGGCTTATCAGTTTACAGTTATCAAGTGAATGTGGTGTGTGCTCTACATCCTTCACATTGGAGCTGATCCTTCCACCCAGCACAGTATTTAGAGGTCACCCCTCTACAGCATTTAGAGGTCACCCCTCTACAGCATGACGATGTCACCCCTTCACTTATTCATGCACCATTGTTACAGCACATGACCTATATAAGCTCTGGCAATTAAAATACAGTAAATGCATGTTTTCAAATTTAACAGATAACAGTTTAGTTTTATTATTTATAAATCAGACTTATAAGATTTTCTACAGTTTTCATCATACTCCACATATTAGTCTTTCAGTTTCAGTAATTATTAATTATTTCAAGCTTAGTTTATTCCTATCATGTATTATATCCGTTCACTGAGCGTTATGCTCAGCCGTAGTTCTTTCATGTTCTAACGGCAGGTACACCGGGACACTCTTAAGATTCTGAAAGCATCTGCATTGGATGGAAGCCGTCCAGACTTTTTTACTTTATGCACTTCTTTTTATATTGCCATTGGACATTGTTCAGTCCTTTCTTTCAGTATTTTACTTTTCATGTTTTAAGCTTATGTTGGATTACCGATGTTTGATTCTGGTATTTCCGCTATGGTCAGTTAATGTTTTAGGACATTTGCCTTATGCTTTGATGACACACCATAAATACACGTAACGGTCCACTTATCTAAGTGGGGTGTTACACTTTGACAACTTTAAGTTGCTTCAATATTTGTGTGTTTATTTTGTGAATTGTTTCAGTTGGTTTATATGTTTTCAATGTTTGAAGTTGATTTTACGTATATAAATTTGATTTTTATCTATATGAAAACGACATAACACGAAAGTATTTGAAAAAGACATCCTACACCATAATCACGATTCCTTATAATTCAAACTATTTTCCTTTTACTTCTTTATTACCGTACATAACACAAAAAGCTTCAAACACATATAGCAAGAGTACTTAATATGTTGTGTGGCTCAATAAAATAAAAGATTTCGAACAATTTAGAACTTTTGATTTTGAATATTTTAAAATTTAAGATATCGTAACATTTTAGCAAAAAAAAATTACGCAGCCCCAAAACACCAATTTTTTTTACCATGGCTATCCTCAAGTTCAACATATAAAAGGTAGATTTTGTTAAGAATCATTTTATCTCCGATTGCGTAAAAGAAATTTGCAATATCATTAATTCAAACAACGCCTTTCTTTAAATTTGCACCATGGTATTTACACATATCTTATACATAATTTTCAAAAAGATATTTCATTCATCAAAGACTAATTGGTTACATTTTCCTGTCCTTGTGCCTACTCGAGAATACGCCATTCATTTTCATTTCTTTGATGAAAATTTTAGCTTTTCCCAATATAAAAGTTATTACTTTGCTCATATTTCCATCTTCTACGGTTCTCTAGAATTTTAATTTCCAACTTTCACGGTTCTCTAAAATTTAAAATTTCACTAATTTCTAGCTTTTTGGGTTCCCGAAAATTCAAAATTTACGCGTTCAACTTCTTTCAAGTCTATTCAATTTATAAGTACTAACAAAATAAAGTTTACACAAACTTGTAAAAACTTATCACAAATTCATAAAAACTTTACTATAAGCTTCGCAAAAACTTCACGCAAGAAACTTCATAATCAAGTTTATACGATAAAATCTATATAATAAATTTTATAAAAAATATTAACAAATTATAGTAACAAAATAGCATACACATTCTGACAACGCACGCACTTTTGTGGCGGTTGTAACAATAATTCATGAGGACAGCAGTGGCGGCAGCGAAATTTCCTGCGAGACTGCAGCATCTGCACATTAACTTTTTCACAATAAACTTGATACAACAACAAAATTTAAACAAATATTCTTTCAGCAAAGTAAGAGTGGCAGTTTTCCAACGAACATCGACTTTTGTGGAGAGACACACGGTGAAATCCTTCGACCTGTTCAAAAAACGCAAAAATAAAATAAAATTATAAGATCTAAGCATAAAACATTATAAAAAATTTAAATAAAATATGCAACAACACTATACCAAAATTGTAGTAAATTTTGTAACATATATTAACGGCAAATATAAGAGTGGACCACACATATTCCGCCAAGTTATCCAGAGTCAGTCCGACAAGACATGCAGCAACCTTTCTCCGGCGACTCAACCAAATCAGCGGGTGGCGACTTTTTTGGCATGACACACGGCTACTTTCCCGACCTGATAGAAAAAATAAAAGAAATAAATATAATAGTTATAGATCTATACCTGAAACGTAGGGGATTTGATATGAGTAAAAACTCATATCAATTAATCAACAAAACACCCTAAAACACAAGGAAAATACCTAACTTTTGTGCTATAAAGCGGAATTATGTGGTATGTTTTGTGTTTGTGTACAAATAGGTAAGAAGGATACATTTTCAAGCAAACAAGAAGAAAATCAAGCTTATTTGAATGAAAAAGACAAAGAAGGATCAAAAGTGACAAGACTTTGAAGTGCAAGGACCTATCTTGACAACTTTACAAAGTTGAGGGGCTAAAGTGCAAAATTGTCAAAGTCAAGATTAAAGTCAAACAAGGTCAACCTTCAAGTCAACTTAGTCAAAGGAGCTATTTGATCAAGTTTGCAAGTGGAAGGACTGAAATTGCCAAAGGAATGAAGATTCTAGCTTAAAATACCAAACTGCCAAGTACAAGGACCTTTTCTGCCAACTTTGGAAAGTAGTTTGTGCTTAATCCGTGTGAAGGAGTAAACAACCAATCAGAATGCAAGAAAGAGTTCACCAGGATTGCCAAATCATTGACACCTGGCCACTCACAGCCGCCAGCAATAAATAATCAAATCCCAACAGTGTCCTCCATTCACCAGTTCTCCACCAATAATATTACGCCACTCAATAATTCTTTTATCCAATTTGTATAGCAATCTGTGTGAGCTATTGAAGACAAATCACAACCTGCCACGTGTCATCTTCTACAAACAAAATTGCCAGGATCGGGATTGAGCTAGAATGCATTTCAGAAGATGATATAAACATCAAAGTTGATCAAAATCAAGAGATGAATACAACCCAACAACTCAATTAACATGAAATCATTTCAATCAAAAATCCCCAAAAGTGTTCTTCACCTGCAAAATTCAATCAAGCATAATTGTCCACGTGGAAGCATTTGATTGGCTCTTACACGTCACCAACCCCAACTACTTCACATTTTCATTCTATAAATAGGAATAGGAGTTCTCATTTGTAGATACGTAGCTTAAGTGTGAAAACACACACACTTAATTTCTTTCTCTCATTCCTGTTAGAAAGATAGATAGCAACAACTCTCAAGTGCTTGACACACACTTGAGAGTCTGTTAGGTAGTTATAACAATCTTGTAACAACTTTTCCATTACAATTCAATAAAATTCCCAAATTCCTTCAATTTTCTTACTGTTCTGTTCTACTATTCAATCTCTATTGATATCTGTTGTTTTTAGTGATCATAACTTGATCACTAGAAGCTAATTTGAAGACTGAAGCTGTTCTTTCCATTCAGAAGCCATAGTTGCAGAGTTGAGTAGCTGTTATAGTTGATATGATGATGATAATGGTTGTAGATGATTGTAGATGGTAAATGGTGGTGATTAGTGGTGGTTTGGTATTCTCTTAGCAGATTAAAGGAGGCTCAGCGCCTGCCTTCTCCTACAATGGAGGCTTCAATTTCTAAGGTGTAAATTTTCCTATTTTTGTTCCACTAAAGTGTTGTCTGCCTGTTCAATTCCTAGCTAATTCTTGTTTGACTACATGATCAAATGTGTTTAGCTAGTATTTGATCTGATTTTAGTGTTTTAGTAGCTTAATTGTAGCTTAATACTTGCTCATTAGCCTTATTCTTGTCCTGTTTTCAGCTTTATCAGTCATTTCAGCTTATTTGATCATATTGAGTTCTAGCTTGTTAAACTGTTTGCTTTTGGGTAATTTGCACTTCATTCTAGTTATAAAACTTAGTCTGATATTACCTTTTACTCAGTCTAGCCAATTGCTTAAAATTCTTTCATAAAAATTTGTTAGAGTTCAGTAAAGTAGTGTTTGGGATTAGCTTTCAAGTTGTTTTCAAGTGTTAGTAATTGGTTCATTTTAGTTCATTTCAAGTCATTGAGTCATAATAAACCAGGTTTAGTAGTTTTCAACTCATTTCTTAAGTCAAAAAGGCAATTGGCACAAAAAAAAGTTTGGGTCAGTCTTTGTAAAAGAGTATTCAGAAAAGTCCTTGATTTCAATCACTTAGCATTACTTTGTTTCTTGATGAAATTGTATGAAACCAGTTCTCATCTCTCACTTAACATCTGAACTTTTAGCTTATTCAAGGAAATTATACAGTATCTTGATTTGAGTGAGAAATAAGCAAATCATCAAGCTGTTTAACATATGTCAGTTTCTGTAATATTGAGATAATCTGATTTCTTATACAAGCAATTCCACTTCAAAAACTTCTTAATTTTCTTTCATATTTCCATTTAGAAAGTGTTCCTAAGTAGATTCTGAAATTTTAAGCTTTTTGAAATCTTGGTCAACAAAAGTCAACATAAGCTCATTTTAGCTTATTTTCAGTTTTAGAGCTTATTACTGGATCATTTTCTTTGAAACTAGATTTCCCATTTTTCTTATGAGCTGTCTAACAAGTTTCTTCAATAAAATCAAGTTGTGCATGAGTAGCTTATTAGATAGCTTATTTTGAGCTTATTTGAAATTGCTTATTAGAGTTCTAGCCAGTTTCAGCTTATTTCCTCTCACAATTCTAGCTTAATTTCAATTTTAAGACTTTTGAAAGTGGTTTGAGCTTATTTGGTCAAGAAACGAGCTCAAACGAGCTTATTTTGTCCTTGTGCCCGTTTTTGTTTAAAAAGTTTTGAAAATTGCATTTAAGTCCTTTGAGTGTTATACAGTTTCTATTTCAGGCTAAACTTCCAAGAAATTAGGTTTTGCAAAAGTATAGTCCTCAAATTTTCAAGTTTGTTAAGAATTGGTTAGTTAGTTTTCAGAATTGTTAAAAGTTAGTTACATTGTTAGATAAATTTTCACTTTTAGTCCATATAGTTAACTGTTTTTGCATATATAGTCCCTAGACTTTTTGACTTTGTATTTTTGGCATTTATTTTTCATTGAATTTACATTTTCGGTCCTTATATTTTGTAGAATTTACATTTGAGCATTTTAATTGAATAAATACTTGGTTTGTGCACTTTGTTTTACGTATAAGTAGACTTTATTTTTTATTTTAGCAAGGATTTTTTGAATTAGCTATAGAATATCCAAATACTTTACCAACCAAAAACAATTAAAAACTCGATCTTGTTAGGACTTTCAATTTGTTAAGAACTGAGAAAACGAACTTCAACTATACACATTTCAAATGGCGCCGCTGCCGGGTCTTTGACTTTACGAGATACTATCGATTGACGGTTTTCATTTGCTTTTGGGATCCGTTCACCTAGTGAACGTTATTTCTACGTATCATAAATCAAAAACAAATAAAAAATTAAAAATATAAAAATATATAAAAACTAAAAAATTAACAAAACAATTCTTTTCCTAAAGAATTGACCAAACAAAATAAAAAATCCAAAAAGCAATCTTTTTCCTAAGGGATTGCACCCAAAAATATATATTATTGGATTCTCTCAGTTTTTATGTACATATAGTATTTTCTCTTAAAAACTCATAAATACAAAAATATTTTCCATATATTATTATAAGTAAATACGTTATGTATAAGAACAACCAATTCACTTATTCTCCATAAGTATTGCCAAGGCAATACACCGTGTTGAGGGGCGTTCCGGTCCTTGACACGTGTATCGATCAAACAAAATAAAGCAAGAATAGATAAATACTTCCAATAAGCAACAATTCGAAGAATACAAACAATTAAGTGAATAGAAAGGCGATGTGCTATAAAATGCCATCTAAGGGTCAATAGGTACTTAAGTGCTTCGCGCCACCTAACCCCCCGTTCACTTGTGAGTATTCTAAGAAGGAAGGCTTCATTGGGGGTCTTGCACCCAAGTAGTACATACGTATATTATTATTTTCTTATGGATATTTCATATTGAAAATCGAAGGGGATAATCCTTTTCTCTTCAAAGTCACACGAGAGCTTCTCTCTCATTCCTCGTATTGAGTTGCATGCTCACTCGCGGGCGTGCACAAATACCGATTGGTGTACAACCCCTTCCTCCGAAAAGGAAGAAAAAGAGAAAGAGTAGGAACACCACCGTCCATCAAGCCGATCACGAGAATCGTGCTTTGATTCATCCACAACAAGAAACCATGGCCGGAGTTGATACTCGTTCTTTGATGGAACGTTTGCAATCCAATGTTTACGGATATGCCGATGCTATCAAGATTCCCGATATTCCCACAAATTCATTTGAGCTAAAAACGGCTATGATTAACTTGGTTTTAAACACACCTTTCTATGGAAACAAGAATGATAATCCTCATGATCACCTTAAGAGATTCCTTGCTCTTTGCAATACTATTAAGTACAATGGAGTTCCTCATGATGCCATTAAGTTGATATTGGTGCAATTTTCACTAGAGGGTCCCGCTAAGCATTGGTTAGACACACAACCACCCGATAGTATTACCACATGGGATGGTTTCACTACTAAGTTTTTGAACAAGTTATTTCCCCCATCTAATACCACGACTTTGAGGAACTTAATTATAGGCTTTCAACAAAAACCTAGTCAAACCTTTAGTGATGCTTGGGAGGAGTTTAGAGAGTTATTGAGGAGATGCCCTAACCATGGATTGGATGAAGTTCACCAAATCAATACTTTCTACAATGGCCTTAAACCTCATCACCAAGACTCTCTCAATGCTTCCGCGGGAGGGAATATTCTTCTTAAATCCATTCAAGAGGCTTGGGATATTATTGAGACCAAAGCAATGGTACAAACAAACACTCAATTTGAAGAAAGGGTTCATGTTATCCAAAACAATTCTCAAACACCTTGTGATAACCAATTCCTCAAGTATCACCAAGAGATCATTTAAAAGATAGATAGGGATCATGAGATGAGTTTTAAGGCACATCAAGAATTGATCCAAGCTATTAAGAGCCTTTCATTGAACAATTCTACAAATGATGTGCATGCCATTACCCTTTCATGTGAGACTTGTGGAGGTCCCCATTCCTATGAACAATGTGATAAGGTGCAAGGTTATCAAGGGGAATGTTATGCTTACCAAGAGGAACATCGTGAACACTACAAGCCAAATATCAATCCCAATAACCTTTCTTACAAGTCCCAAAATTACCTTACTCCACCGGGATTCCCACCCCAACCACCCACCCAACCTCAACAAAATCCTCCTCAATTGTTACACCGGAATCAAGGCCCAAGACCACATTACCAAGGGAATAACTACAAGGCACCCAATCATTTTCAACATCAAGGAAATAACTTTTATCCACCAAATCAAGGATTTAATGCACCACCTCCACCTTATCCACAACAAGGTTTTTATCAAGGGAATGTGCAACCTAACCCCATAGATTTGATCCTTCAAAAGCTTACTTCTTATGAGAAACAAATGAAAGATGCTCAAGGAGAAAATAACAAGAAATTTGCTCTTCTTCACAACCAAATTATGTATAATCAAAGACCACAAGGAGCTTTACCATCTAACACACAAGCAAATCCAAGGGCAAATGTCAATGCTATTACAACAAGAAGTGGAAAGTCAACAAAGGATCCTTCACCTCCTAAGCCTCCTATTGTTACACCTACTTTTGTTCCTACATGTGACAAGCCTTCTACATCTACTTCACCATCTCAAAATGCTCCCATTCAATAAAACACACCTTCTCCACCTATTCCTACTTCTCCTCTACCTTCCATAACTCCCAATTAAGAAGCCATCAAAGACAAATCTTCCACTACAACACCTACACCTAAACCAACTCTTCCATATCCTTCAAGGTTGAAAAAGGACAAGTTAAAGAACAAGGATGACATCCAAGTCTCAAATTTCCTAAGGATGTTCAAGCAACTCAACATCAACATATCCTTTACGGAAGCTCTTGCTTATATGCCAAAGTTTGCTAAGATGTTCAAGGATTTACTCTCAAACAAGGAAAAATTGGTTGATTTGCCCAACACATCCCTTAATGAAAATTGTTCCGCCGTGCTACTTAAAACCTTACCAACAAAACTTGGAGATCCGGGGCGTTTCTTAATACCTTGTAATTTTTCCGGTGCGGAAAATTGCATGGCTTTGGCGGATCTAGGGGCAAGCATAAACCTCATGCCTTTATCGGTTTGGAAAAAACTCTCTTCCCGAGCTCACTCCCACTAGGATGACTCTTGAGTTAGCCAACCGAACCATAGCTTACCCTGTAGGTATCGCGGAGGATGTGTTTGTATGTGTGGATAAGTTTACATTTCCGACCGACTTTGTAGTGGTTGATTATGACATGGATCCTAGAGTTCCTTTGATTGTTGGTAGACCGTTTTTGAGAACGGGTCGTACTTTGATAGATGTAGCGGAGGGAGAACTAATTATGCGAGTAGAGGATGAGAAAATGGTGTTTAAGCTAGGAAAAGTTTGTGATAGGAAAGAGGTTAAGGAGTCTAGACCATATGAGACTATTAACAGTGATGAGACGGCTTTTATACATGGTCTCATCGTTCTTTTTGGACTTAAAATGCATAAAATATCATCAAAATACCCAAATATATGCTTGTGTTTGTTAGTTATGTATTTTAGGTACGGATATTGAGAAAATGACAAAAGATCACAAGAATCACGCAAAAACGAACACGGGAAACGAAGCCGCACGATGAACCAAGCCCTAGTGAGGAATTTTCCAAAGAAAACCCTTGAAGATTTGAAGAATATTGAAGATTGGTCCTCCAAGTTTGAAGAATTGACACTTTATACCCTTGTATCTTTATAATTACAAGTTTGGTCCCTAAAGTTTGTCAAAATTACAAAAAGGACCCTTAACTTTGAAGAATTGGCAAATTTAGTCCCTCATCAAATCTAAATTGTCAAATATGGTCCTCCAAGAAGTCAACCAACAAGTCAAAGCCTTTAACTTTGAAGATATGGCAAATTCAGTCCTTGGAAAATGAAGAAATTGTATAAATGGTCCTTGTTTCAAGATTACAAAAACATTGTGCCAAAAATGACAAGTGCTGAAAGTTAAATACAAAGGAATTGGGTTTTGTGAGCTGATAATACAAAATGAAGATGTGATGAGACTTGAGGGACCATTCATGACCAGACAACAAACCTCCCTACACCACTTACATACTGACACGTCACCCCCCACCAGTTCAAACAAACCAGTCCACAACTTTTTGACCCTATCACAAAACCTTTGTGAACCCATCACTTTAATTAAACTTATTTAATTACTAAAAGTGGGGGAAACACTTTTTAAAACCTGTTTAAAACTTCCAAACGAATTAAACTTCACTGTTTATCTCCTTCTTAGCCTATAAACCCTAACACACCCAGAATTAATTAAACCCATTTCTTTACCTTAATCCAATTAACCATAGGGGATATTACCCCAACCCCACTCCCAACACTTCCCACAACCCAGAAAGCGACCACTCCATCTTTTGTCCCCTCCCCTGCTACACCCATCACGTGTCACTTGACCACATCAACGTCCAAAATTCAAAACGTGCTCCCAAAGGATGAATGGACGCTCAAGATTATGCCTAGACAGCTGTTTCATCTCAGAAGTCACAAGATTCCATCCTTGACCAAAGATCACCAAGGGCAAAAATGGGAATTCCTTCATTAGGGTTTAGCTTTGTGAATTTTCCGTATTATTTTATTCTAGGACCTAGAAACTTCACTTGAGTAGTATAAAAGGAGCATACAATGTGTGTATTGCCCTTTGTTCCAGTTTTGATGTAATTTCTTTTTCTTTAAATTAATGAAAGTTTTATTAGCTACATGAAACTGAGAACCATTTACTTTTCCAGCATTTACTTTTTAAAGTTTGTTTTTCCTTGAATCCGTTTTACAATCCTCAAGTCTTTTTTAAGATTTTACTTGTTTTCAAAAAAAAATTCAGAAACTTGTTTTTTTATCTTACTGCTATAAGCCACTCAATAAGCTTCTTAAAACAAGCTTATTGAGTTACTAGTAGCTTGTTCTTTCTTTCTTGGTTGCTTGTGGTGTGCAGGAAACAAGGATCCATCAAGTTCCATTCTAACCATTCTCTTGTCATTTGCACCCAAACCAATCCAATCACACTTGATCTGCACAAGCCCGGGCTTGTAGGAGGTGGCTTATCAGCCACTGTTGGGCTTGGAAGTAAGCCCAACAAGGTAGCCCTTGTTATCCATTTCCATTTTTTATGTTTCTGTAAATTTCATGCTTTATGTGATTTTTCTTGTTAATTTTTAAGAATCTGTTTAAGAGCTTGAATTTGTTTCATTTGGATGATATATGCATAATATAAGTCCTTTGTTTCAGTTTGGTTTAGTTTTAAGTTGATTTGATTTGAAAAAAGTTTGGTTTCAGTTTTAAGGGGGTGTTTGGATCTGCTATCTAGGTTGAGTGTTGGACTGAAAATTAGCCTAAAAAGGATCTAGATACACTTAATAGGTGGTATTAGGTCTGTGTTGTCATTTGGTTTCAAGATTGGTAGGATAAAAATAGGTTTGCATGTTTAAAATTTGTTAAAACATTGCCAAATCAGAAACCTCTCATAATCTGCTTAATTTCAGCTTAATTTGCCCTTCATTTCTTGCAATCTGTTAGAATATAGGTCACCATAGGATTAGGGTTTGTTTGTGAGTTGTTTGGAAGTGTTGTGTGCTAGTTTACAAGTTTTAAAATTCATCTAAGTGCAAACTGAACCAGCAAGAGTCCATCAGACCCATAGTGCACTTACAGTAACTGTTTTTGCTATTTCTTGTGTGTATTTTGCTTTGTGCTTGTGTTTTTTTTAGCTTAATCTGACTCCCTACACTCCACTGAGTGTAGGGGTGCCAATTGTGTCCATTAAATCAAAGGCAATCAAAAGTTACAAGCAATTGAATCCACAACCCGTTTTTTAATACTGTCAGTGGGAACTCCTTTCCCACTGATAGCTTTGTTGCAGCCACTGCTACACTAAAAGACAGAAAACAAAGAAAAGGTCACTATCAGATTTCATAATTTTGTCTTTAGTGCTTAAATAGTGGAATTAGACCTTGAAACCAGTGCTATTATTTTTCTTATTTAATTTAGGATTTTTCTGATTAATAAAATTTTTATTTACTGTTCATTTAGTAATTTTTAGGTTATTTAGCTATTTTTAATTAATTTTAAAGTTTCTGTTTTTGTCTTTTAGTGCCAAAAAGTAATATTTTTAGGTTTAATCAATTTTCCTGAACTTAGAATAATATTTTAAGGTTTTTGGTTTAAAAATTAGTTACTGTTCACCTTTTTAATTAATTTTTATAATTAATTTAAGTTAATTAGGGTTTTAATTAAACTAGTTTTGTCATTTAGTGAGAAATTTAATATTTTTCAAGATTTTTCATTTTTCTACTGTTCATTAGAGTAAAATAGGATTTTTAAAATTGGTAGATTATTTTTAGCATTATTTAATTATTTTTTATAATTATTTTAATTTTAAAATAGTTTTTAGTAATTTAAAAATGGAAAAATAGTATTTAAAAATCATAAAAAATACTTTTTAGTCTTTAGATAATATAAGTAAGTTATTTGTTCAATAAAATCATATTTTGGACATTTTGATTAATTATATTTAATTTTAGGGCTTTAATTAGCATTTAAAATTGAATATTTAATTAATAAAAGGTTTTAAAATATTTTTATTGGATTTTATTCCTTATTTATATTATTTTAGACTTGTTTTAGCTTATAATTAATTTTTAGGTTGAAAATTTTTAATTTTGTCGTTTTCACGGTTTTACGTTTACGCCTTTTTCGTCATAGTTTAATTAGTTTTCGTAACCGTCTTTTCTTTCCTTTCTCATTTCTTTTTCAATCAATATAATCTCAAACATCATATATCAACTCTTAACACAACGCACTTGCCTCCTCGAGAACGAACTCACCTAGGGTCATTCACACACGGTTTTCCTAAATCGTCGTGCACACTTGCCCTATTTTTAGTTGCCTACTTTTTCCTAAAGGTAAGTTGACTAAATTTACAACAATCATTTTGGCGCCGCTGCCGGGGAGGCGTGTTGTGTTTTGGTTGAACCATTGTTGTTTTCTATATTAGCCATAAAAGTATTTGTATTAATAGCACTCTATTAATACGTATTATCGTTTTTCGATTTTTATGAATATTATTACTATATTGTATACGTAGAACAATAAATTTACAAGTACTCCAAATACGTGAGCAATCACAACCTTGATTCGGGATTTCATCACTCGATCATTGTATTCGAATCTCAAACCAAAGAAAAAAAGGCAAAAATAGATAAATACTTTCGTAAAGCTTGATTTTGATAATACAAACTATAAGGTGGGTATAAGGCGGTTGTATTTCACGACCTAAAGGAAAAAGGCTCTTAAGTGCTTCGCGCCGCCTCGTTTCCTCCGCTTGCTTGTGCGTATTTGATTTTGAGAGTGAATCAAGGGTTTTGCCGCCCAAAGTATTACTAAGTATCATATATATTTTCTTGGTTTCATTTGATTAAACCCTCTTGAACGATTTGGTGTTCCACCATCGTTCTAAAGTCATCGAAGGCGTTCACTTCACGTGTTCGTTTTCATTCCTTGAGGCTTCGTTAATCAAGAGATTTGATTAGTGAGGAGATTTGTAGATTTTGGTCTACTTAATACATTCCAAAAAATCCAAAAAAGTTAAAAACAATCAAAAACCACAAAAAAATTGAAAAAGTAAAAATACCAAAAAGAATCTTCTTTGCTCGCCTTCTCGTTGTACGTGACGTTTATGCAAACTCGCTTTAAAGCTAGACGTGCTCGTAAACGAAGAAACAAATCACTCACTCCTACTAGTGAGGACTCTCCTATTGACGAACCCATTATAGTGAAAGAAGCACCCATGGCTAATCGAACTATGATGGAGTTGCTTCAAGCACCCACCGAGGGTTATGGAGAAGCGATTGTGATTCCCGCTATCCTTGCGGAGAATTTTGAGGTTAAGACGGGTTTGTTGTCCATGATTCAAAACAACAAGTTTCGAGGGGACGAAAAGGACAACCCGCATAACCACATTCGCCAATTTAATCGTCTCACCGCCACATGCAAGTTTAAGGATGTTTCAAACGACTCGATTAAGATGATGCTTTTTCCGTATTCCTTAGCGGGGCCCGCAAAAATTTGGTTAGAGAAAGAGCCACCCAATTCTATATTGACGTGGAAGGATCTCGTTTCAAAATTCGTGAACCAATTTTTTCCGCCCTCTAAGACTACGCACTTGAAAAACGAGATTTCAAAGTTTTCGCAAGAGTTTAATGAGAGTTTTTCAACGGCTTGGAATAGGTTTAAGGAAATGTTGCACGAATGTCCTCATCATGGTTTTTCCGACTTGCATCAAATAGACACGTTTTACAATGGCTTGAACGATCATGAGCGTGATTATCTTAATGCCGCCGCGGGTGGTAATTTCTTGTGTAAGACGGTCGAGGAAGCATTGGTAATTATTGAGAATAGGTCTAAGGTGTATAGTCCTCGTAGCACGTCGAGTGTTCGTAAGGCTTCGTCTTCATCTTCACCTAGTTTGTCACACACCGTTGATGCTTGCCAAGTCGAGGCTAATTTGGAGAACAAAATTTTTGATATAGTGAAAGGCTTGTTAGTTGAGTTTAAAGTTGGTGAACAACCCGCTCCCGCTACGATTAAAGCAGTTGAGGTTTCTTGTATGTATTGTGGTGGAGCTCACGATTATTCCGAGTGCATTACCAACGGTGGTAACACTTCGAGTGCCTTCGCGGCCGCGGGAACTTATAACCAAAACGGTCAAGTTCCTCGCACTAATCAATTGACTCCACCGGGTTTTTCACCAAATCAAAATGCTAACAATTATCGAAACAATCAAGTTGGTTACCAAAGCAATCAAAGGAACAATTATAAGGGTAATAACAACTATGGGAATCAAGGGAGTAGTAGTAGCCAATTGCAAAATCAAAATCAAAACCGTAATTTTCAAAATGCAAGTCAAGGTCTTCAAAATAACAAAGAACTTCCATTGGACTTTTTGAATTACACTACTTCAAATGATAAGATTATGGAAAACATTCAAGAGCAAATGGCTAATCAAGCTAAGGAGACGGCTAAGAATGCAAAGGAGTTAGCTAATTTCATTAAGGAAAATCTAGCCATGAGGAATGAATTGAAAAATGATTTTGCTAACCAAATTCGAGGTCAAAACAACAAGATATAGCAAAGTCATGCTAGGCTTGAACAAAGAATTGACCAAAAAGCCGCTAGCCAAGATTTGAAGTTTAGTAGTCAAGATGCTAAGCTTAATGCAATTTTAGAAGCCGTAATGGGAAACAAAGCCTCTACTTCGGGTAGTTTACCTAGTCCCGTTTCAAACCCGAAGGGAGAGATGAAAGTGATTACCACACGAAGTGGTAAGACACTTAAAGAACCAACTCCTCAACCAATTACTCCAACGGTGGAGGAAATTGAGGAAGAACCCGAGGTGGTGGTCGAAAAGGAGCATATTTCAAGCCCACAAAGTACCGCTCATGCCACACCTACGGTTGACCCATCACCCATATTGGAACCCGAGATTCCAAAGGCTATGCCTATGCCCCAACCCACACCACCCTTGCCTTACCCATCGAGACTTAGGAAGGAGAAACGACAAGAGCGCGACAACTATCAATTTGAGCTTTTTATGAAAATGTTTCGTGATTTGCACTTTAATGTGAGTTTCGCCAATGCCTTGGTCATGATGCCTCGATTTGCCGCTAACTTTAAGAGTATGTTGAACAACAAGGAGAAATTACACCAAATGTCTAGTTGTTCGTCGGTTTATCTTAATCGCATACCTCAAAAAGTCGGTGATCCCGGTAAATTTTTGATCCCTTGTGCAATTCAAGACATGGAAGAATGCTATGCCTTGGCCGATCTTGGTGCTAGCATTAACTTGATGCCACTTGCAATCTACAAGTCGCTCAATCTTCCTAATCTTACTCCTTCACGAATGTCTATTGAGTTGGCCGACCATTCCACGATTCTTGCATGTGGTTTGGCGGAAGACGTTTTTGTGAAAGTGGGGAAGTTCTACTATCCCCTAGACTTTATTGTTGTTGACATCCCCACGGATCCTCAAGTTCCTCTTATTTTAGGTCGTTCGTTTTTAGATACGTCTATGGCTTTGATTGATGTGCATGCTAGAAAGATCACCTTACGTTTCAACGACGAGGAACTTGTTATAAACGCAACTCAAAATTCTCAACTTTCTCATGTTTATTCCGTTGCTACCATTAACCTCGTTGATATGATCGACGTGGTTTGCGAGGAATTTTCACAAGAAGTTCTAGGTTTTGGTGATGAAGAAACTAGTGGCAATCCCACTATGTTAGATCCAATTCTTGATAATTCGACACCAACCTTCACTCCTTTCGAAGGTGGTGGTTTTACGTTGGAAGAATTCGATGTTCCACGTACTTGTGACGAAGACCTCGACAACTATGAGGACTTCTCGATTATCAAGGATTTTCTCAACGATTTCCCATTTCCTCCACCCGAGGAGGTTATGAGTATCGAGCCCAAATCTTCACTTGAGGAACCACCTATCCTCGAGTTGAAAGATTTACCTCCTCACCTCGAATATGTCTATTTGGAGAAGGACGACAAGTTGCCGGTTATTATTGCGAAGGAACTTTCGAATGATGAAAAAACCGCACTTGTCGATGTTCTTAAGGACCACAAAGGGGCGATTGCGTGGAAGTTATCCGACATTAAGGGAATCGATCCCAAATTTTGTACACACAAAATATTAATGGAGGAAGATTTCAAGCCAACAATCCAAAGTCAAAGGAGGGTGAACCCCAAAATTCACGACGTCATCAAAAAGGAGGTCCTTAAACTCCTTGACGCGGGAATGATTTACCCTATTTCCGATAGCCCTTGGGTGAGTCCTATTCATTGTGTCCCTAAAAAGGGAGGGATGACCGTTGTGCCAAACGATGCCAACGAGTTAATTCCCACAAGACTCGTGACCGGATGGAGAGTGTGCATTGACTATCGTAAGTTGAATGAAGCCACTCGAAAAGACCATTTTCCCTTGCCCTTCATGGACCAAATGTTGGAGCGTCTAGCGGGAAACGATTTCTATTGCTTTTTAGATGGTTTTTCCGGTTACTTCCAAATTCCCATCGATCCTCGTGATCAAGAAAAAACTACGTTTACGTGTCCATATGGAACGTTTGCCTATCGTAGAATTCCATTCGGACTTTGTAATGCACCGGGAACTTTTCAACGATGCATGATGGCTATTTTTCATGATATGATCGAGAAGACGATGGAAGTCTTCATGGATGACTTTTCCGTGTTTGGTGATTCCTTTACTTCGTGTTTGTCGAACCTTGAGAGAATGTTAAAACGTTGTGAGGAAACCAACCTTGTGCTCAATTGGGAAAAGTGTCATTTTATGGTTAGAAGTGGAATCGTCTTAGGGCACAAGGTCTCGAAAGCGGGGATTGAGGTAGATCAAGCTAAGGTAGACGTCATCGCCAAATTACCTCATCCCAAAACCGTCAAGGGAGTTAGGAGTTTCCTAGGCCACGCGGGATTTTATCGACGATTCATCAAGGATTTCTCGAAGATTTCTCGACCCATTACACATCTTCTTGAAAAAGAGGCACGTTTTGTCTTTGACGAAGATTGTGTACGAGCCTTTGAGATCCTTAAGAGGAAACTTACCGAAGCTCCCATTCTTGTTGCTCCCAATTGGAACCTCCCCTTTGAGCTTATGTGTGATGCAAGTGATTACGCTATTGGGGCCGTTTTGGGGCAACGTCATGATAAGCATTTCTTGCCTATACACTATGCTAGCAAGACGATGACCGAGGCTCAACTTAAATACACTACAACGAAAAAGGAGTTCCTTGCCGTGGTGTATGCATTTGAGAAATTCCGACCTTATCTCGTCTTGACGAAATGCATAGTGTATACGGACCATTCGGCTATCAAGTATCTCATGGCTAAACAAGATGCAAAGCCGAGATTACTTCGTTGGATTCTCCTCCTTCAAGAATTTGATCACAAAATCGTTGACAAAAAAGGAGCCGAGAATCTAGCAGCCGATCATCTCTCTCGTTTGGAAGATCCTCACCAAAGTGTTTACGAGCCTAAGGAAATCGCCGAAACATTTCCGCTCGAGACACTTGGTGTAGTGAATTCCAAACTTGATTCTTCTACCCCATGGTTTGCGGATTTTGCAAATTACCATGCGGGTAACTTCATCATTAAGGGTATGACAACTCAAGAAAAACGAAAATTCTTTCGTGATGTCAAGTTCTATTTTTGGAACGACCCTTACTTGTTTCGAACGTGTGCGGATCAAATCATCCGCCGTTGTGTATTTGGCACCGAAGCTTCTAACATCCTTAGAGCTTGCCATGAGGGACCCACGGGTGGTCACCACGGTGCTAATCTCACGGCTAAAAAGGTGTTTGATGCCGGCTTCTTTTGGCCTACTATTTAACGAGATGCACAAGATCTTGTGAAGTCTTGTGATTCATGCCAACGACAAGGAAAAGCCTCACAAAAAGATGAAATGCCACAAAATATCATTCAAGTATGTGAGATCTTTGACGTTTGGGGC
The DNA here is from genome assembly GCA_025667525.1 of Glebionis coronaria. Classification (NCBI taxonomy): domain Eukaryota; kingdom Viridiplantae; phylum Streptophyta; class Magnoliopsida; order Asterales; family Asteraceae; genus Glebionis; species Glebionis coronaria. The sequence continues at coordinate 3,589,896 of CM046880.1, forward strand.
ATAGACTTTATGGGGCCGTTCCCATCATCTCGTGGTAATAAGTACATTCTCGTTGCGGTTGACTACCTTTCTAAGTGGGTGGAGGCGAAGGCCTTGCCCACCAATGATGCTCGTGTGGTAGTTAAGTTCTTGAAAAGTTTGTTTGCTAGGTTTGGAACCCCTCGTGCTATCATAAGCGATCGTGGAACCCATTTTTGTAATGACCAATTCGAAAGGGTTCTAAGGAAATATGGGGTTACACATCGTCTTTCTACGGCTTATCACCCACAAACGAGTGGGCAAGTCGAGGTTTCAAACCGAGCATTGAAGAGGATCTTGGAGAGATCCGTGGGAGAAAACCGACAATCTTGGTCGGATAAGTTAGACGATGCTTTATGGGCCTTTAGGACCGCTCATAAGACACCCATTGGGTGCACTCCCTATAAGCTTGTGTATGGAAAGAATTGTCATTTGCCTATCGAGTTAGAAAACAAGGCTTATTGGGCCCTAAAGCATTGTAATGATGACATGGAGACCGCGGGAAAACACCGGAAAATGCAATTAAATAAATTGGATGAATTAAGGGACATTGCTTATGAAAATTCATTGATTTATAAAGAGAAAACTAAAAAGTTGCATGATTCAAAAATTAAAAACCGGGTTTTTAACATTGGGGATCAAGTTTTACTTTTTAATTCAAGATTGAAAATATTTTCCGGTAAATTGAAATCCCGTTGGTCCGGTCCATTCACCGTGACTCAAGTATTTCCTTATGGGACCATCGAGCTAGCTCAAGATGATGGTCCTAACTTCAAGGTGAATGGACATAGGTTGAAGCACTACTTTGGTGGGGAAGTTCCATCCTTGAACTACCTCGACCAAGTCACCTTCCCCAATGATAATTAGTATTGAGGGGATCGAGTCGAGCTCATGACTCGGTAATCAAAAACGAGGTGCCTCGTGGGGGAGTCCCATGCTTATCCTATGTACATATTATCGCTTTCTTAGTCTAATGTAGCTTACGTGTGGGGATTCGTGCCCTTCCAACCTTTGTTCCATGGTTGTTTGTGATATGTGGTTTTTAGATCATGATCTTCATGATTGGAGCCTCTCGTGTTCGTTTTATGGGAGCACTCGATCGTTTGCTATTGGAGACATTTCTCAATATCCATGATATATCCTTTATTGTTCTAACCTTAGGTTTATAGCACACTTCATAAACGGCTTTAAATTTAATGGTTACACCCTTTCCATGCTAGATTAGGCATTCGACTACGTCTCTAGTATGGGGGTGTTTGCACCCCTAGACTCGAAACATTGAGGACAATGTTTAACTTTAGTATGGGGGGGTGAATAGATACTTGCCTTGCCAAACCTTCACGCTTTCCAAAGTTTATCGTTTTGTTTATCGTTTTGTTGCAAAATAAGGCTAAAAATGGCCAAATTTTAAAATTTTTTCTCATGTTTTATAAGTGTTTGAAGACACGAATGTAGGTTTTCCGATGGCGAGAATAAGAGTAATTTTTGACTCGACCGTGCGTGTTGAGCACTTAGCTTTGGTTCCTTAACTACACATTAGGCTAAGTCTCTTAAATGAGGACGAGAAATGATAGGGTTAATTATAAGTTACTATGCTAAACGTAGAGTACTCGTATTCTTTCAAAAACTCATGTGTTCTCGTTGTTTGCTTATTCTCCCTTCGCATGTAAATATTTTTTGCTTAATAAATATTGACTTAGCGGTTTAGTTAGGATTGTTGGGTTTCTAGTCTTTTCTAGTAGCTTCCGTGTAATTAAATTGGGAAGACATTAAGGTATCGCCAGCGTCACGGTTTTGAAGTATTGGCACCCGAATAATCGAAAGCTTCACCTAATAATAAGATTTCAAGTGCTCACCTAAATCAAGCAAACAATTTGAAGCCCCACAAGGCCTAAAATCTATGCAAAATTGAAAGTGAATCAAGCCTTAATCTTCGAAGCTTTAAAGATCCAAAATTCGCTTTAGCGTGAGGATATACGTCTTTGGCTAATAAAACCACCGATGAGGCGGATAATAAAAGGAAAGGCAAGACCGAAGTCATAATAAAAGCTTCATGGCGAAGTTGAATAAAAGATGGAGGTAAACCAAAGATAATAAGGTCCTTCCGTTAGGGGGCGTATAAAAGTCTTGGTAATAAGTCTCATGTTCAAAACCGTTATAAAACCGTGTTTATCGATTCTTCTTGTCAACTTAATTTTTTAACATCGTCGTCTATTAGGAGGGGTTATTGATTTGATGGTCTTAGTTACACCGTTAGGACTCTATTTTTAGACCTAAATCTCTATTATCGCATAAGTCAAACAATGTATCCTCGTGAAACATTCAAGACATCATAAAATATAAGAGATACAACTTAGGAATAATGGGAGAATAAGTACGTGATTAGGGCATATGAGTAGTGTTAGCATTACTAACTTATAATGACAATGATCTCGTTGCACGCTTAGCATGGAATTGAAGTGAAAATCGAGGACGACGAAATTATTTCTAACGAAGCATTCACGTGTTCTTATTCTATGAACCTAAACGTCCCATTTTGCGATGAAAATCATACATTATGTCTATAACACAAGTAGTAGCAATAGTAGTAGTGTAGCTAGTTTATCATTCCAATAAAGTGAATAAAATGAATTTTGGAGATGCTACGATACTTTATTCTAGCATTGCGTGAGGGCACGGCAATGGTTTAATATGGGGGAGTGATGAGACGGCTTTTATACATGGTCTCATCGTTCTTTTTGGACTTAAAATGCATAAAATATCATCAAAATACCCAAATATATGCTTGTGTTTGTTACTTATGTATTTTAGGTACGGATATTGAGAAAATGACAAAAGATCACAAGAATCACGCAAAAACGAACACGGGAAACGAAGCCGCACGATGAACCAAGCCCTAGTGAGGAATTTTCCAAAGAAAACCCTTGAAGATTTGAAGAATATTGAAGATTGGTCCTCCAAGTTTGAAGAATTGACACTTTATACCCTTGTATCTTTATAATTACAAGTTTGGTCCCTAAAGTTTGTCAAAATTACAAAAAGGACCCTTAACTTTGAAGAATTGGCAAATTTAGTCCCTCATCAAATCTAAATTGTCAAATATGGTCCTCCAAGAAGTCAACCAACAAGTCAAAGCCTTTAGCTTTGAAGATATGGCAAATTCAGTCCTTGGAAAATGAAGAAATTGCATAAATGGTCCTTGTTTCAAGATTACAAAAACATTGTGCCAAAAATGACAAGTGCTGAAAGTTAAATACAAAGGAATTGGGTTTTGTGAGCTGATAATACAAAATGAAGATGTGATGAGACTTGAGGGACCATTCATGACTAGACAACAAACCTCCCTACACCACTTACATACTGACACGTCACCCCCACCAGTTCAAACAAACCAGTCCACAACTTTTTGACCCTATCACAAAACCTTTGTGAACCCATCACTTTAATTAAACTTATTTAATTACTAAAAGTGGGGGAAACACTTTTTAAAACCTGTTTAAAACTTCCAAACGAATTAAACTTCACTGTTTATCTCCTTCTTAGCCTATAAACCCTAACACACCCAGAATTAATTAAACCCATTTCTTTACCTTAATCCAATTAACCATAGGGGATATTACCCCAACCCCACTCCCAACACTTCCCACAACCCAGAAAGCGACCACTCCATCTTTTGTCCCCTCCCCTGCTACACCCATCACGTGTCACTTGACCACATCAACGTCCAAAATTCAAAACGTGCTCCCAAAGGATGAATGGACGCTCAAGATCATGCCTAGACAGCTGTTTCATCTCAGAAGTCACAAGATTCCATCCTTGACCAAAGATCACCAAGGGCAAAAATGGGAATTCCTTCATTAGGGTTTAGCTTTGTGAATTTTCCGTATTATTTTATTCTAGGACCTAGAAACTTCACTTGAGTAGTATAAAAGGAGCATACAATGTGTGTATTGCCCTTTGTTCCAGTTTTGATGTAATTTCTTTTTCTTTAAATTAATGAAAGTTTTTTTAGCTACATGAAACTGAGAACCATTTACTTTTCCAGCATTTACTTTTTAAAGTTTGTTTTTCCTTGAATCCGTTTTACAATCCTCAAGTCTTTTTTAAGGTTTTACTTGTTTTCAAAAAAAATTTCAGAAACTTGTTTTTTTATCTTACTGCTATAAGCCACTCAATAAGCTTCTTAAAACAAGCTTATTGAGTTACTAGTAGCTTGTTCTTTCTTTCTTGGTTGCTTGTGGTGTGCAGGAAACAAGGATCCATCAAGTTCCATTCTAACCATTCTCTTGTCATTTGCACCCAAACCAATCCAATCACACTTGATCTGCACAAGCCCGGGCTTGTAGGAGGTGGCTTATCAGCCACTGTTGGGCTTGGAAGTAAGCCCAACAAGGTAGCCCTTGTTATCCATTTCCATTTTTTATGTTTCTGTAAATTTCATGCTTTATGTGATTTTTCTTGTTAATTGTTAAGAATCTGTTTAAGAGCTTGAATTTGTTTCATTTGGATGATATATGCATAATATAAGTCCTTTGTTTCAGTTTGGTTTAGTTTTAAGTTGATTTGATTTGAAAAATGTTTGGTTTCAGTTTTAAGGGGGTGTTTGGATCTGCTATCTAGGTTGAGTGTTGGACTGAAAATTAGCCTAAAAAGGATCTAGATACACTTAATAGGTGGTATTAGGTCTGTGTTGTCATTTGGTTTCAAGATTGGTAGGATAAAAATAGGTTTGCATGTTTAAAATTTGTTAAAACATTGCCAAATCAGAAACCTCTCATAATCTGCTTAATTTCAGCTTAATTTGCCCTTCATTTCTTGCAATCTGTTAGAATATAGGTCACCATAGGATTAGGGTTTGTTTGTGAGTTGTTTGGAAGTGTTGTGTGCTAGTTTACAAGTTTTAAAATTCATCTAAGTGCAAACTGAACCAGCAAGAGTCCATCAGACCCATAGTGCACTTACAGTAACTGTTTTTGCTATTTCTTGTGTGTATTTTGCTTTGTGCTTGTGTTTTTTTAGCTTAATCTGACTCCCTACACTCCACTGAGTGTAGGGGTGCCAATTGTGTCCATTAAATCAAAGGCAATCAAAAGTTACAAGCAATTGAATCCACAACCCGTTTTTTAATACTGTCAGTGGGAACTCCTTTCCCACTGATAGCTTTGTTGCAGCCACTGCTACACTAAAAGACAGAAAACAAAGAAAAGGTCACTATCAGATTTCATAATTTTGTCTTTAGTGCTTAAATAGTGGAATTAGACCTTGAAACCAGTGCCATTATTTTTCTTATTTAATTTAGGATTTTTCTGATTAATAAAAATTTTATTTACTGTTCATTTAGTAATTTTTAGGTTATTTAGCTATTTTTAATTAATTTTAAAGTTTCTGTTTTTGTCTTTTAGTGCCAAAAAGTAATATTTTTAGGTTTAATCAATTTTCCTGAACTTAGAATAATATTTTAAGGTTTTTGGTTTAAAAATTAGTTACTGTTCACCTTTTTAATTAATTTTTATAATTAATTTAAGTTAATTAGGGTTTTAATTAAACTAGTTTTGTCATTTAGTGAGAAATTTAATATTTTTCAAGATTTTTCATTTTTCTACTGTTCATTAGAGTAAAATAGGATTTTTAAAATTGGTAGATTATTTTTAGCATTATTTAATTATTTTTTATAATTATTTTAATTTTAAAATAGTTTTTAGTAATTTAAAAATGGAAAAATAGTATTTAAAAATCATAAAAAATACTTTTTAGTCTTTAGATAATATAAGTAAGTTATTTGTTCAATAAAATCATATTTTGGACATTTTGATTAATTATATTTAATTTTAGGGCTTTAATTAGCATTTAAAATTGAATATTTAATTAATAAAAGGTTTTAAAATATTTTTATTGGATTTTATTCCTTATTTATATTATTTTAGACTTGTTTTAGCTTATAATTAATTTTTAGGTTGAAAATTTTTAATTTTGTCGTTTTCACGGTTTTACGTTTACGCCTTTTTCGTCATAGTTTAATTAGTTTTCGTAACCGTCTTTTCTTTCCTTTCTCATTTCTTTTTCAATCAATATAATCTCAAACATCATATATCAACTCTTAACACAACGCACTTGCCTCCTCGAGAACGAACTCACCTAGGGTCATTCACACACGGTTTTCCTAAATCGTCGTGCACACTTGCCCTATTTTTAGTTGCCTACTTTTTCCTAAAGGTAAGTTGACTAAATTTACAACAATCAAACATAGTTGATGTGCTAGATGAGGTGTGTGATGAACACTTTCATGATGCTTGCAAGAGTACTAGTGAGGAAATGCCCCATGTTGAAACTGTGGCCTCAATTTCTCCCTCTTTAACACCTTTTGGAGAGAGTGATTTCCTCTTGGAGGAATTTGAGTCTAACTTTCTTGGTGATGATGATTCTCCCATTAATTGGGAAGAAGATATTATTACTATCCAAAAGTTGCTCAATGAGGACCCTATTCTTTCTCCTACTCCACAAGAAGTAACCAATGAGGATACTTCCATAGTAAAACCTTCCATAGAGAGTCCACCTCCAATTGAACTTAAGGACCTTCCATCTCACTTAGAGTATGCTTTCTTGGAGGGAAAAGACCAATTACCCATGATCATTGCTAAAGAGTTGGAAGAAGATGAGAAGGAGCAACTCATTGAAGTCCTTAAGAAACACAAGAAAGCCTTAGCATGGAAAATATCCGACATAAGGGGAATTGATCCACATTTTTGTACCCACAAAATCCTTATGGAGGATGATTACGAACCCGCCATTCAAAGTCAACGAAGGGTTAACCCAAAAATCCATGAGGTCATTAAGAAGGAAGTGATCAACTCCTTGATGCGGGCATGATTTACCCCATTTCCGACTCTCCATGGGTTAACCCGGTACATTGTGTTCCAAAAAAGGGTGGAATCACCGTAGTGCCTAATGAGAACAATGAGCTTATTCCTACGAGACTTGTTACCGGTTGGAGAGTTTGTATTGACTATAGGAAGCTCAATGAGGCTACTAGGAAAGACCATTTCCCATTACCTTTTATGGACCAAATGCTTGAACGCTTAGCGGGAAATGAGTACGATTGTTTTCTTGATGGCTTTTCGGGTTATTTCCAAATACCTATTGACCCTAAGGATCAAGAAAAGACCACATTAACTTGTCCCTACGATACATTTGCTTACAAAAGGATGCCTTTTGGCTTATGTAATGCACCGGGGACGTTTCAAAGGTGCATGATGGCGATTTTCCATGACATGATAGAGCAAACAATGGAAGTTTTTATAGATGACTTTTCCGTCTTTGGAGATTCATTTACCTCATGTCTCACCAATTTAGAAAGAATGCTTAAGCGTTGTGAGGAAACACGTTTAGTGCTTAATTGGGAGAAATGTCACTTTATGGTGAAAGAGGGAATTGTTTTAGGACACAAAATATCCAACAAGGGATTAGAAGTGGATCGAGCTAAAATTGATGTGATTGCTAAGCTTCCCCCACCCACTTCGGTTAAAGGTGTAAGGAGTTTCTTAGGTCATGCGGGGTTTTATAGGCGCTTTATACAAGATTTTTCTAAGATAGCTAGACCGATGACTCACCTCTTAGAAAAAGAGGCTCCTTTCATTTTTAACCAAGATTGTTTGGAATCTTTTGAGACTCTTAAGGAGAAATTGACAAAGGCTCCCGTTTTGGTTTCTCCAAATTGGGAATTACTTTTTGAGCTTATGTGTGACGCTAGTGATTATGCGGTGGGGGCCGTCTTAGGACAAAGAGTGAATAAGCATTTTCAACCTATACACTATGCGAGTAAAACCATGACCGGTGCACAACTTCATTATACTACCACGGAAAAAGAGTTGCTTGCTATAGTCTATGCTTTTGAGAAATTTAGACCATACCTTGTGCTATCCAAAACCATAGTGTATACGGATCATTCCGCTCTCAAGTATCTCATGACAAAACAAGATGCTAAGCCTAGACTTTTGAGATGGGTTTTGTTGCTTCAAGAGTTTAAGATAGAAATTCGTGATAAGAAAAGAGCCGAGAATTTAGCGGCGGATCACTTGAGTTGACTTGAGCATCCTTTTCAAGGAGATTTTCCAAATCAAGAAATCAATGAATCCTTTCTATTAGAGGAGCTCATGTCTATCTCTTCCCAAGAGGATGCCACTCCTTGGTTTGTGGATATAGCAAACTATCTTGTGGGGAATGTGCTTATTGAGGGTCTTACTTACCAACAAAAGAAGAAATTTCTTAAGGAAGTTAAGTACTACTTTTGGGACGATCCTTATCTTTTTAGGCATTGTGCGGACCAAATCATTAGACGGTGTGTAGATGGGCCCGAGGCATTTAAAATCTTAGAAGCATGTCATAAAGGACCTACGGGTGGACATTTTGGGCCCAACTATACCGCCAAGAAAGTCTTTGATTCGGGTTACTATTGGCCTTCCATTTACAAAGATGCCCAAGAAATGGTGAAATTTTGTGATGTGTGTCAAAGACAAGGAAAAATCACACAACGTGATGAGATGCCACAAAATTTTATTCAAGAGTGTGAGATTTTTGATGTATGGGGCATAGATTTCATGGGACCTTTTCCATCTTCTAAGGGAAACAAGTATATACTTGTGGCGGTGGATTATGTGTCTAAATGGGTGGAGGCTAAAGCCTTACCTACCAATGATGCTCGAGTTGTTGTGAAGTTCTTAAAGCAACTGTTTGCTAGATTTGGTGTACCTCGGGTCATCATAAGTGATCGTGGTACGCACTTTTGTAATGATCAATTCACGAGAGTTATGAAGAAATATGGAGTTAACCATAGACTTTCTACCGCGTATCACCCTCAAACCAATGGTCAAACCGAGGTCACAAATCGTGGTTTAAAGAGAATTTTAGAGAGAACGGTGGGAGAGCATCGAGCTTCTTGGTCGGATAAGCTTGATGATGCTTTGTGGGCTTTTAGGACGGCTTTTAAGACACCAATTGGTTGTACTCCTTATAGGCTTGTCTATGGTAAAGCGTGCCACCTCCCATTCGAGTTAGAACATAAGGCATCTTGGGCTCTCAAGTGGGCTAACTTTGATTTAAACCAAGCCGGTTCACATAGGAAAGATCAACTTAATGAGATGGATGAATTGAGAGCCAATGCCTATGAAAATTATTTGCTTTACAAGGAAAAGACTAAGAAATTACATGATGCTAAGATCAAGAACCGTGAGTTTAAAGTTGGAGAGCCGGTTCTCCTCTTTAACTCAAGGTTAAAACTTTTTGCGGGCAAGATTAAGTCGAGATGGTCCGGTCCATTCACTATTGCTCAAGTGTTTCCATATGGAACTATTGAGTTGTCACAACCGGATGGTCCAAACTTTAAAGTGAATGGTCACCGTGTGAAACATTATTTTGGGGAGGACATTTCCGTTGAAATGGTCCAAGAGATCCCCATTTTCCCCATGAATTAATTCATTATGGGACGAGTCGAGCTAGAGACTCCTTAACTCAAGCATCGTATAACTAGGTTTAGAGTGTTGTAGGTTAGCAATAAGAGTATAGAATTGGAGATAAGTGTAGGGGAGACCTTCTTTTGTCTTCATGTTGTTTGTAGGGATGCTCACTCATTTCATGCTTTGGAGCTTATGGAGGAGGCCCTTGTATCCGGTTCACTTCGTTACTATTGTGATCTTTCATAGACACCTTGTGCTTAAACATGAATTCACCAATAGTTGACCTTTCCTTAACATTGGGTTAAGCAAAGTCTATTCATTGTCATAAGTGTAGGGGAAGTTTTTATACTTCCATGCTCTTAAACATTGAGGACAATGTTTAGCTTAAGTGTAGGGGGGTCTTCTATCGAAGTGACCTTACCTAGAACTTGTCATTCATCTTCATGATAATTTGGAAATTAATTTTTCAAACATTTTCAAATTTTTGATCTACTTTGGCCACCAAAAATATGCATTCATAATTTTTGCATTAATCATTTTTCATTTGCATATCACATTTGCATTGTATATATTTCTTCTTTTTCATCAAAAATTATAAAGAGTAAATAAGATAATAAAAACATGGTTTAACAAGTTTAGACTTCTTTGACATATTAGGCCCGCCATGGATATTTTGACTCAACCCGAGTTTGCTTATCTTAGCATTCTCTAGCTAGTATCCTTAACCATGTAGTCCTTCATTGGTCTATTAGGCTAAGCATCCACCAATCTCATTTTTTGAGATTTTAAACTTGTGGAGAATGGGAAATGATAGAGTTGAAGCAAGTATAAAAGGGCTAGATAAAGTTCATGATAATTACTTGTGGCTAAACCCTTCTCTTCTTTACCTCTAATTTCTTCGCATGTATATATGTTAATAAATAATCAAGAACGGTTTTAATTGGTTTGTAATCTCTTATGCATTTTTGACTAATAATTCATGGTTGATATAAGTACGTCTTAAGATTATAAGTTAGAACGTTTTATGTGTACTAGACTTATGTCATGCTTAATATTTAGCGGGTGTTTTTCCTTTTATTATTTTCTACTTTCTTTGTGAGGAATAAAGAAAAATAAGAGCGGCTTATAAAAAAAATGAGTGGCTAGAAAAAAAAAAGAAGAAAAATAATTATTCAAGACTCCCAAGAGGGGCAGTGTGGTGTTAATTATAGTGACTATTGAGTTCCAATATTACCTTGATGGGTTGCGGGTATTCAATAGATAGCTCCAATCCAATATTACCTTGACGGGTTGCGGGGTTGAAGATCCAAAGTCTCAAAAAGGCGGCGGATGTAAATTATTGCGTGAGTTTTATTTTTCTTTCCTTAGCGAGTGTGTAGCTACTTATGAAAGCATGACATGAGGATTTTACACATAAGGCGAATGACTTATTACTCTTGAAACGGACTTATATTAATTGTGAGCGGTTTTTCAAGTAATGGATGAGAGGATTACTTAGGATTAAAACCGTGCTTCCTTATTTTTGGATTTTACATTTCTTATACTTCACGCTTTAAATAATGACAAATTTGCCCAAAAGCAATTTGCTTAATTAATAACCGGTTCCACATTTAATTGTCATGAATAAGTTGATGCACTTTTTACTTGTGAATACAATGATTCCATTTTTAAGCTTGGTATGGGGAAAGTGAAACTTGAGGGTGATAAGTATCCATGGTACCCAAGCCCTAATCAAAGTCATTGAATTCTTTATGAGTTATTTCCATCAAACCATTTCAAGAAAAACCAAAAAGATATAAATAGAATTGTATTTTGTTCATTGCATTGTTAAAATTCAAAATCATGCATCATATAGTGTAGAGTAGTGTAGATGCATTCCATAATGGCCAAGGTGGATTAATTATGAAGAAAATGTAAACTTGTGCTTTAAAATATAGAATTGCATGAGGACATGACAATGTTCAAGCGTAGGGGATTTGATATGAGCAAAAACTCATATCAATTAATCAACAAAACACCCTAAAACACAAGGAAAATACCTAACTTTTGTGCTATAAAGCGGAATTATGTGGTATGTTTTGTGTTTGTGTACAAATAGGTAAGAAGGATACATTTTCAAGCAAACAAGAAGAAAATCAAGCTTATTTGGATGAAAAAGACAAAGAAGGATCAAAAGTGACAAGACATTGAAGTGCAAGGACCTATCTTGACAACTTTACAAAGTTGAGGGGCTAAAGTGCAAAATTGTCAAAGTCAAGATTAAAGTCAAACAAGGTCAACCTTCAAGTCAACTCAGTCAAAGGAGCTATTTGATCAAGTTTGCAAGTGGAAGGACTGAAATTGCCAAAGGAATGAAGATTCTAGCTTAAAATACCAAACTGCCAAGTACAAGGACCTTTTCTGCCAACTTTGGAAAGTAGTTTGTGCTTAGTCCGTGTGAAGAAGTAAACAACCAATCAGAATGCAAGAAAGAGTTCACCAGGATTGCCAAATCATTGACACCTGGCCACTCACAGCCGCCAGCAATAAATAATCAAATCCCAACAGTGTCCTCCACTCACCAGTTCTCCACCAATAATATTACGCCACTCAATAATTCTTTTATCCAATTTGGATAGCAATCCGTGTGATCTATTGAAGACAAATCACAACCTGCCACGTGTCATCTTCTACAAACAAAATTGCCAGGATCAGGATTGAGCTAGAATGCATTTCAGAAGATGATATAAACATCAAAGTTGATCAAAATCAAGAGACGAATACAACCCAACAACTCAATTAACATGAAATCATTTCAATCAAAAATCCCCAAAAGTGTTCTTCACCTGCAAAATTCAATCAAGCAGAATTGTCCACGTGGAAGCACTTGATTGGCTCTTACACGTCACCAACCCCAACTACTTCACATTTGCATTCTATAAATAGGCATAGGAGTTCTCATTTGTAGATACGTAGCTTAAGTGTGAAAACACACACACTTAATTTCTTTCTCTCATTCCTGTTAGAAAGATAGATAGCAACAACTCTCAAGTGCTTGACACACACTTGAGAGTCTGTTAGGTAGTTATAACAATCTTGTAACAACTTTTCCATTACAATTCAATAAAATTCCCAAATTCCTTCAATCTTCTTACTGTTCTATTCTACTGTTCAATCTCTATTGATATCTGTTGTTTTTAGTGATCATAACTTGATCACTATAAGCTAATTTGAAGACTGAAGCTGTTCTTTCCATTCAGAAGCCATAGTTGCAGAGTTGAGTAGCTGTTATAGTTGATATGATGATGATAATGGTTGTAGATGATTGTAGATGGTAAATGGTGGTGATTAGTGGTGGTTTGGTATTCTCTTAGCAGATTAAAGGAGGCTCAGCGCCTGCCTTCTCCTACAATGGAGGCTTCAATTGCTAAGGTGTAAATTTTCCTATTTTTGTTCCACTAAAGTGTTGTCTGCCTGTTCAATTCCTAGCTAATTCTTGTTTGACTGCATGATCAAACGTGTTTAGCTAGTATTTGATCTGATTTTAGTGTTTGAGTAGCTTAATTGTAGCTTAATACTTGCTCATTAGCCTTATTCTTGTCCTGTTTTCAGCTTTATCAGTCATTTCAGCTTATTTGATCATATTGAGTTCTAGCTTGTTAAACTGTTTGCTTTTGGGTAATTTGCACTTCATTCTAGTGATATAACTTAGTCTGATATTATCTTTTACTCAGTCTAGCCAATTGCTTAAAATTCTTTCATAAAAGTTTGTTAGAGTTTAGTAAAGTAGTGTTTGGGATTAGCTTGCAAGTTGTTTTCAAGTGTTAGTAATTGGTTCATTTTAGTTCATTTCAAGTCATTGAGTCATAATAAACCAGGTTTAGTAGTTTTCAACTCATTTCTTAAGTCAAAAAGGCAATCGACACAAAAAAAAGTATGGGTCAGTCTTTGTAAAAGAGTATTCAGAAAAGTCCTTGATTTCAATCACTTAGCATTACTTTGTTTCTTGATGAAATTGTATGAAACCAGTTCTCATCTCTCACTTAACATCTGAACTTTTAGCTTATTCAAGGAAATTATACAGTATCTTGATTTGAGTGAGAAATAAGCAAATCATCAAGCTGTTGAGCATATGTCAGTTTCTGTAATATTAAGCTAATCTGATTTCTTATACAAGCAATTCCACTTCAAAAACTTCTTAATTTTCTTTCATATTTCCATTTAGAAAGTGTTCCTGAGTAGATTCTGAAATTTTGAGCTTTTTGAAATCTTGGTCAACAAAAGTCAACATAAGCTCATTTTAGCTTATTTTCAGTTTTAGAGCTTATTATTGGATCATTTTCTTTGAAACTAGATTTCCCATTCTTCTTGTGAGCTGTCTAACAAGTTTCTTCAATAAAATCAAGCTGTGCATGAGTAGCTTATTAGATAGCTTATTTTGAGCTTATTTGAAATTGCTTATTAGAGTTCTAGCCAGTTTCAGCTTATTTCCTCTCACAAGTCTAGCTTAATTTCAATTTTAAGACTTTTGAAAGTGGTTTGAGCTTATTTGGTCAAGAAACGAGCTTAAACGAGCTTATTTTGTCCTTGTGCCCGTTTTTGTTTAAAAAGTTTTGAAAATTGCATTCAAGTCCTTTGAGTGTTATACAGTTTCTATTTCAGGCTAAACTTCCAAGAAATTAGGTTTTGCAAAAGTATATTCCTCAAATTTTCAAGTTTGTTAAGAATTGGTTAGTTAGTTTTCAAAATTGTTAAAAGTTAGTTACATTGTTAGATAAATTTTCACTTTTAGTCCATATAGTTAACTGTTTTTGCATATAGTCCCTAGACTTTTTGACTTTGTATTTTTGGCATTTATTTTTCATCGAATTTACATTTTAAGTCCTTATATTTTGTAGAATTTACATTTGAGCATTTTAATTGAATAAATACTTGGTTTGTGCACTTTGTTTTACGTATAAGTAGACTTTATTTTTCATTTTAGCAAGGATTTGTTTGAATTAGCTATAGAATATCCAAATACTTTACCAACCAAAAACAATTAAAAACTCGATCTTGTTAGGACTTTCAATTTGTTAAGAACTGAGAAAACGAACTTCAACTATACGCATTTCAGATCTACATATAAAAATCATAGATCTATACATAAAACTCATAAAGGTATAAATAAAGACTATACATCTAATTAAAAAAATACTTGAAAGCTTACATCAAAACTTAAAAAATCTTTGGGTGATTCTTTCTTTCGATGGTAAATTAGTGGTGACGTCCGGGAGGTTCAGATTTTGATGGTGTTTGAGATTGTTAAGTGAGATGAGAGACTTTTTTAGATAGATGTGTGTTTTATCTGTTGAGAGATTTTTTGTGAGATGAGTGTGTTATTGTATAATGGTTTTGCGTTTAGTGGGAGAATGAGTTTGTATGGTAGGTTTATATTGTTTAATTGGTTTGGTAAGTTTTAGGTTCCGAGGATATTGGTATGGTGTGTGTAAATTTAGGATCTATTTGGTTTCGTGGTGGGTTTAGAATTAACTTTAGTATAGGGTATAAAAGATAGGTTTAAGTTACTGTTCTGTTTTAATTTATATGAAATGGGACCCATGAAATTTAGTACTTTATATTGTATTTGATTAATAAAATATATTATTGTAAATAAAATATATAAGGATTTAGACACATACATAGGCTGGGACCCATCAAAATTCTAAAAGCCCACCGATTATATGAGATTTGTGTCAGTGGGGTTAGTTCCCATGTTTTTCACTTTATGATTTCAACCAATCAACTAAATTAAAAGTAAAAGGTAAATATGACCCTAAAATACTATAAACCAAACGGGCCCTTAGGTATTTATATTGGTTTGGAAGTCTGAATTTTGAAGTTGGATGGTTGGTTTATGGTTAGGGATAAAGTTGGAGGGTTGGTTTATGATTGAGGGTATGTATGTTTTATAAAGGAGTATAGAAGTATATATTATTTTAGTGGGACCCTGATATGAGTGTAAATACTCATATCATTTGTATCTTAAAACAATGAAATTATGCATGAAATGTATCAAATATGCCTTGGATATGTTGTTTTCTCGTTTGAATATGTGTAGGTACCAAGTTCACAAAAACCGGTAATTATCGACACGAGTTTGAAGAAAAAGATCAATGAAGCCAAAATTGAGCTCGACTTTAGCGGATTTTATCATTATTAGAGTTTATGGGCCAAGTGGGACCCACATGAGCTTATTGGGCCTGAAAAGCCCAATATATATATATATATATATATATATATATATATATATATATATATATATATATATATATATATATATATATATATATATATATATATATATATATATATATATATATATATATATATATATATATATATATATATATATATATATATATATATATATATATATATATATATATATATATATATATGTATATATATATATATATATATATATATATATATATATATATATATATATACATATATATATATAGATATATATATATACATATATATATATATATATATATATATATATATATATATATATATATATATATATATATATATATATATATATATATATATATATATATATATATATATATATATATATATATATATATATATATATATATATATATATATATATATATATATATATATATATATATATATATATATATAGATGTATATATATATATATATATATATATATATATATATATATATATATATATATAGATGTATATATATATATATATATAGATATATATATATATATATATATATATATATATATATATATATATATATATATATATATATATATATATACATATATATATATATATATCTATATATATACATATATATATATATATATCTATATATATATATACATATATATATATATATATATATATATATATATTGGATTTAAAGTAAATAACTCTTGGGTCAAGGCCCAAATAAAGCCCAACATCATATACGTTTTTGGTGCAAAGTCAATTGGCCCAAAAATTGCTAATTAAATCAGATGAATAAAGTTTATTTGGGCCCAAGCCCAAATCAAGATTGATAAGGAACAAACGAATGTATGATGGGCCTCTAGGGTTTTGCTTTGGTTAAACGAGTGTTTACACGTTATACTTCACACATTCACTTTTCATAATGAATAAATACAACCGTAACCTCACCCACTCATTATTTTTCACACGTTTTTTACTCTCTTGTTTTATCCCCACACCCAAACCATTCCATTCACTCATTTAATAAATGTATTCGATACAACCAAAGTGTTTCTCTCACCTTTCTTCTCCACTCCTAAAAAACCTGCAAATACTTACTGTTCATTCCAAACCCTAGATGGGTAAAAGTTAAATTAATATTGGGGGTTTTGATCTCACGTGCCATTCACATGTGGGGGAATTAAATCCCCCAACTTTTAAGGAAGAGAAAGAAGACTAGCAGTGGATACGTGGCGGATTCTTACTGGAGGCTACACCTCATTCCTCACAATCAACCAATCAGATGCCTTCAAAGAAGCACAACTAGCACACACGGATGCCACGTTGGCAATCCGTGTGCTAGTTGTGTCATATTAACCGTCCGATCAAGGCCAAACAAGAAAGAGAAAAGAGAGATTGATCTAATGGCCGAAAATCAAAGGGAATATGCTCCAAGAGATCCGAATATCCTCCTCAGCAAGCCTTGGGGGTGGCTATAAAAACCCCCAATTTACTTGTATTTTTCATCCCTTTTCTTATTTTTACTGTTATTCTGTTAACTTAGTTTTAGGAAAATTAATGTAATATTTCTTTTTATGGTATTGTAATCTTTCTTTTATATTAATAAAAGTTTGATTTCGTGATAAACTGTATTTATTTTAATATTATTTGAGTTGAATTGCTATGTTGTTTTCTTAAATCTATTTTAGAATAACTTGAATAAATAATTGATTGAGTTAAATAGATAGCTTAAATCAGTTATTAAAGGTAAGATTTGGGAAAGCTTTTCCGCACTGGAAAAGTTTTATGCTAAGCTGCGGTTTTGTTAAGTTTCTGCTGGTTCGATATATGACTCATGGTGGTTCGATTTATGGCTCGTTTGATGGAGAAAGGTGGTCTCATTTCGGTTCTTAAGGCAGCGCAGCGCTGACCTACTGCCCAAAGGGTTCGACTTAAGGTACTGATCTCTTTTATTTTTAAGGATAAATAGATTGATATTTTGTTTGAATAATAATTTGCTTTGGATGCTTGAGTGATATGAATGTGTTTGTTATTGCTTGATTAATGTTCCTTTGTGATTAATTTTATGAATCTGATATAAAACCTACTGTTCATTTGAAATGTCTTTTTATTTTAGTCTGTTTGGTTGAGTATATTTATTGTATGATAGATTAAGCTTTAATCTGATATGGTTATGAATTTATTACTGTTCTCTGCTGATTTTATTTGAGTTTCGAAGTTAATTTACTTGCTGAAACTTGAATGGTTAGGCTGTATAAGTTTTGAGTTACTTCTTTTTATAAGTTTGATATTTTAGACAGATAGAAATTAAACCTTGCTAATATGCAATATTTAGTTTGCTATGATTCTGTGTTTGTTAGGACTTAATGCTCATGTTCATTCGAGTTTTTAACTGATAATATAATGATTTAGCAGTACTTACATGTACCTGTGATTTGAGTTTTGAGTTTTGATTTAATAGGCCTGTTTCACTTGTTATTTTTGTAAGCTGCTTGTAGATTTATAATCTGTTTTGGCAAGCTTTGTGATAAACATGTCTTCCTGTTCGTATTAGTTGATTTTAGCTGGTTTAGATTGTCTAAGATTTGCTGCTGGTTTTAGGATCTTCTGTCGTTTATTACTGTTGAGCTTTTGTTTGATTTGCATTTTTAGTTTATGATTATGTTGTGTTAGATTCAGCTCGTTTAATTTTAATTGTTTAGTTTACTTTATTTTGCTTTACTGTATATCATAGCTTACAGAATCCACTGATCTGATAAGCTCAATTAGCTGTTTCCTAACAGCTTATAGGGAATAAGCTCACAAGAGTCACTCCTGTGTACTCTATTAATTTAGCTGTCAAAAAGAAAATAATATCAAAATTTGTCATTTGCAGGTCTCGAACTCGAGACCTGCCCTTCACCATAACAACGTGTTACCCAACTGAGCTCTATGCTCTTTTGATTTTAGTGTCTCACATTTTGTTAATATAGTAATGTTTAACTAGGCAATGTTTGTTTGAGTATTAGTTTCTTTTAACTCACGTTGTTTTAAATTTTAATTATAGTAAATTTTGAAAGTTTAAATAAAAAGCAGTTTAAAATTAAAATTATAATAAATAAAATAAAATAAATAAAAAAAATGTTTTTATTTAAAAGTTTACTTAGTTAATTTTTATAATTAGATTTTAATAAATAAATATAAAATAGTTTTTGAATATAAATTTGTTTTAAGTAATTTTTAATAAAGTAAATTAGTTTTAAAAAGTTTAATTAGATTTTTGAGTAGATTAAAAGTAATTAAATAGATTTATTTTATAGAATTTTAAATAGATTAAATATTAAATAGTGTTAATTTTTTAAGTAAGTAATTGTTTTAGATTTAAAAATAGCGGGGTTTACGATTCATGCACTTTAGGCTAAAACTAATTAGTTTAAAATTTGTAGATTTAATTTGTAGTTTAAAAACCGAAAACCAATTCAAATCGATTGTCCAAATCAAAACGAAACGTCTCAAATTCACTCGATCTTCGTGTACAACGAACTTGGTTCACCAACGTGTTTAATTGAATTTGTCTTTGGTAATATTAGACTATTACTTTTTCCTAAAGGTGATTTTCTAATTTACCCTATAACGTAATATCAAATTATCACTATACACATCTCCACACATCAAAAATTTTGGCGCCGCTGACGGGGATCTTGTGTACGATTCGCTTTTGTGGAGATTTGTTGATCGTTGATTTGAAGACCCTTTCCGTCCTCGGAAAGTTTGTTATTTTTCTATTATATAGTATGTATCGTTTTTCTCGTTTTTTGTGAATAATATATTGTATTACGTAGCACAATAAATTTACATATCTTTCAAATAAGCCTTAGTTGGGATTTCATCACCTAGCTATTGTAGTCGAATCCAAAACAAAAATAAAAGGCAAAATAGATAAATACTAATAAGAAGTTTGAACTCGATTTATACAAACTATAAGGTGGGTATAAGGCGACGTGCTATTAAAGACCGTCTAAGGAAAAAGGTTTTTAAGTGCTTAGTGCCACCTCGTTTCCCCGCTTGCTTGTGCGTATATTGAGAGGGACAACCTATTATTGGTCTGCCGACTCAAGTAGTAATAAATCTTATTTTTGTTGTTTACTTATTGAACCTCGAGACGTTTAGGTTTTCACCTATCGTTTCAAAGTCGACCGAGGGTAATTTACTTCCATAGTAGTTATCCTTATTCCTTTTTTTATCGATCATTATTGATTGAGCAATACCAAATAAAAATACCAAAAATAATCTTCTTCTTGTCTAATTTCTTTTCTTCAATCCTCTAAATTCTCGTCTTTGTAGTGTATGCAATTACGTTCTTCTCGTCTTGTGATTGATTTTAATAGGCTTGAAAATATTCCTCGTAGAAATAGAAATCGTCAACAACGAATAGTGGAACCCGAGCTTCCACCTATTGTTGTAGAGATGGCCGATAACCGAACAATGGAGGAATTGCTCCGTGCACCCATCGAAGGGTATGGGGAAGCAATCGTTGTGCCGGCTATTTTGGCGGATCATTTTGAGATTAAGACGGGTCTTTTATCGCTCATTCGTGCCGACCAATTTCGTGGCAATGAGACCGATAGCCCACATTCTCACATACGGAATTTTAATCGAATCACCTCGACTCTCAAGTTTAGAGATGTGCCGAATGACGTGATTAAGCTCATGCTTTTTCCGTACTCGCTCGAGGGTAATGCTAAGCTTTGGTATGAGAAAGAACCACCGGGTTCGATCTTAACATGAGATGATTTAGTGTCTAAGTTTATGAACTATTTCTTTCTACCATCTAAGACAACACACTTTAAGAACGAGATCACTAGATTTGAACAAAAAGTGCATGAATCGTTTGGGGTTGCATGGGAAAGATTTAAAGATTTGTTGAGACAATGTCCACACCACGGTTTCTCGGAATTGCATCAAATTAATACTTTCTATAATGAGCTAAATATGATTGAACAAGATTCTTTAAATGCCGGCGCGGGTGGTAATCTTTTGAGAAAAACTCTGAGAGACGCGTGGAGAATAATTGAGGATAAGTCTAGAGCACAATATTCACGAAACACACCGGTTGTTTCCAATGTGAATTCATCTAATATCGAGATTGCTAGATTAGACTCTAAGATTGACACGCTTTTGAATGAGTTTAGGAAGAATCCTCATGGATCGCTTAATATGGTTGAGAATGTTTGTGTATCGTGTGGTGGAGCACATCCTAATTATGCTTGTTTAAACACGGGGTTTGATCAAGCTAGTGCTTTTGCCGCGACGGGAACTTATGGCTCCAACGGTCAAGTTCCTCGTCAAAATCATGTTGCTCCACCGGGTTTTCCACCGGTTCAAAATAGGTACAACAATGGTAATAATGGGAATAATTTTAACCGTGGTAACCAAGGGAATTTCAATCAAGGAAATGGGTTTAATGCTAATCAAAACAATCAAGGTTTTCAAGGGAATAATCAAAATGAGTTTTCAAGCTACATCAAGTCAAATGAGGCAAATATGAAAGCTTTTCAAAATAACATTCAAGGGCAAATTAATACTTTGAAACTCGATTTTCAAAATACGATTAAAGGGCAAAACAATAAGATTGAGCTTAATCAACAAAGGCTATAGCAAAACCAAAATCGTATGCAACAAAGTATGGAGCAAAGTCAAAACAAATTGCTTTCGATGTTTGAATCTTTTATGAGTCAACCTTCCTCGTCTTCGGGTGGCCTACCTAGTAACACCATTCCAAACCCGAAGGGCGAGATGAAAGCTATAACCACACGTAGTGGGAAAGCTTTAGACGGACCTTTGCTTCCACATGTGAGTACCTCTACGGTGAGGGAAGTGGAGCAAGAACCCGAGGTGGTTAAAGAAAAGGAAATTCCTATTCCACCAAAGGTAGACCAATTACCTATTCCGGAACCCGAGCTTCCGAAGACTAAACCCACACTACCCTACCCTTCGAGACTTAACCAAGAGAAGCTCCGCGAAAAGTCCAATGCTCAAATGACTACTTTTTTAGAGATGTTTAAGAATCTTTATATTAACGTTAGTTTCGCGGATGCATTGCTTTACATGCCTAAGTTTGCTTCGACTATTAAGAGATTGATGAATGATAAAGGGAAATTGGTTGAAGTGTCTACATCCTTATATGCTAATTGTTTCGCGGTTCTTACATAAAAGCTTCCCAAAAAGCTTGGAGACCCGGGCAAGTTTGTGATACCATGTGATTTCCCTAATATGGAAGAATGCTTAGCTTTAGCCGATCTTGGTGCTAGCATTAATTTGATGCCTCTTTCCGTGTGGAAAAGGTTATCACTTCCCGAGCTTACACCTACTAAGATGACTCTCGAGCTAGCGGATCGATCGATTGCCTTACCAAAAGGTATAGCCGAGGACGTGTTTGTCAAGGTAGGGAAACTCGTTTTTCCAACGGACTTTGTGGTTTGCGATTATCCCGAAGATTCTCGTGTGCCTCTTATATTGGGAAGACCGTTTTTGATGACGGCTAGTGCTTTAGTTGACATGAAAGCGGGGAAATTGACTTTAAGAGTTGATGAAGAACATATCACATTTGATATTGGTCATATCTCTAAATTTTCTTCCAAGTACTACGAGGAATCAATTAATCAAATCGATGTGATTGATGTTACTTGTGAAGAATATTCTCAAGAAGTTCTTGGATTCTCGGCTTCTTCTAAGAGTGGCAATCCCACTTCTTCGAATCCTATTATCTCTTCGGCTAAGCCTCCACTCACTCCATTTGAGGGAGGTGACTTCGTTCTTGAAGAGCTTGAGAATAATGGTTATTCAAAAATCGAAAAGGAAATTGATGATTACCTTAGCACATCATTTGATCCTAGTGAGTTTGATAGTGAGAATTTTGATCCCGAGGGAGATATTGCGTTGATTGAAAATTGTTGAATATGGATCCTTTTGAATCACCACCTATGGATTTAAAAGTTGTGAATGAAAATGAGACTAAAGTAAAAACATCTATTGAGGAAGCACCCGAATTAGAACTTAAGGAATTACCCACTCATTTGGAGTATGCTTTTCTTGAGGGATCGGATAAGTTACCGGTGATTATTGCTAAGGGATTAAAGGAAAATGAAAAGGATGAGCTTATTAAAGTGCTTAAGAAACATAAACGGGCCATTGCATGGAAAATCTCCGACATTAAGGGTATAGATCCCAAATTTTGTACTCATAAAATTCTAATGGAGGATGATTATAAAGCCGCTATCCAAAATCAAAGAAGGGTCAATCCAAAGATTCATGAGGTGATAAAAAAGGAAGTCACTAAACTTCTAGACGCCGGAATGATCTACCCTATCTCGGATAGTCCATGGGTTAGCCCCGTGCATTGTGTTCCAAAGAAAGGAGGAATGACGGTTGTTACTAATGAGGATAATGAATTGATTCCTACTAGACTTGTGACCGGTTGGCGTGTTTGTATTGACTATAGGAAACTTAATGATACTACTAGGAAGGATCATTTTCCATTACCTTTTATGGATCAAATGTTAGAGAGACTAGCGGGGAATGAAATCTATTGCTTTTTGGATGGATTTTCCGGCTATTTCCAAATCCCCATTGACCCTCGTGATCAAGAAAATACCACATTTACTTGTCCTTATGGAACATTTGCTTATCATCGCATGCCTTTTGGATTATGCAATGCTCCGGGGACGTTCCAAAGGTGCATGATGCCCATTTTCCATGATATGATCGAGAAAACCATGGAGGTCTTCATGGATGACTTTTCGGTTTTTAGGGAATCTTTCACTTCATGTCTCTCTAACCTTGAAAGAATGTTGCAACGTTGTGAGGAAACAAATCTTGTGCTTAATTATGAAAAATGTCACTTCATGTGCAAAGAGGGAATTGTGTTAGGACATAAGATCTCTAAGGCCGGTATTGAGGTTGATAGGGCTAAAATCGACGTGATTGCCAAATTGCCTCCACCCACCACCGTTAAGGGAGTAAGGAGTTTTCTCGGCCATGTCGGCTTCTATCGTCGTTTTATACAAGACTTCTCTAAGATAGCTCGGCCTATGACCCATCTTTTGGAAAAAGAGACTCCTTTCATCTTTTCGGATGAGTGTATTCAAGCCTTTGAGATGCTTAAAAAGAAATTAACCGAATCTCCAATCTTAGTTGCCCCGGATTGGGATCTACCTTTTGAAATTATGTGTGATGCTAGTGATTATGCGGTAGGTGCGGTTTTGGGGCAACGTAAGTTAAAACACTTCTTGCCTATACACTATGCAAGTAAGACTATGACAGATGCTCAAACAAAGTACACTACAACGGAAAAGGAGTTACTTGCCGTTGTGTATGCTTTTGAAAAGTTTAGACCATATCTCGTCTTGTCTCAAACCATAGTGTATACGGACCACTCGACTATCAAATATCTTCTTAATAAACAAGATGCTAAGCCGAGGTTACTCTGGTGGATTCTCCTCCTTCATTAATTTAATGTCAAAATTCTAGACAAAAAAAGGAGCCGAGAATCTCGCGGCCGATCATTTATCTCGACTTGAGAATCCTCACCAAAGTGATCGAGAGAACAAGGAAATCAATGAAACATTTCCTCTCGAGACGCTTGGTATGATTGCTTGTCGTGGTGATGATAGTACCCCATGGTTTGCGGACATCGCAAATTACCATGCAGGGAAGTTTGTGATCAAGGGTATGTCGTCCCAACAAAAACGAAATTTTTTCAAGGATATTTCCTATTACTTTTGGGACGACCCCTATTTGTTTCGTGTGTGCGCGGATCAAGTGATTCGTAGGTGCGTGTTTGACGATGAAGCTCAAGATATCCTTAAATCTTGTCATGAGGGACCCACCGGGGGACATCATGGTGCTAACGCCACCGCGAAGAAAGTCTTTGATGCCGGCTTCTTTTGGCCTTCCATATATCGTGATGCCCAAGTCTTGATCAAGACTTGTGATGCTTGTCAACGTCAAGGAAAGAACTCACAAAGGGATGAAATGCCTCAAAACATTATTCAAGTTTGTGAAATCTTTGACATGTGGGGGATCGATTTTATGGGGCCGTCACCTTCTTCGAAAGGAAACAAATACATTCTCGTAGCCGTGGACTACTTGTCTAAATGGGTTGAAGCTAAGGCTTTGCCCACGAATGATGCTCGAGTTGTGGTAAAATTTTTGAAACAACTCTTTGCTAGGTTTGGAACTCCACGGGCTATTATAAGTGATCGTGGGACCCATTTTTGTAATGGACAATTTGAAAAAGTTCTAAAGAAATATGGTGTCACTCATCGACTTTCTATGGCTTATCACCCTCAAACGAGTGGTCAAGTGGAGGTTTCAAACCGAGCTCTTAAAAGGATTTTGGAGCGTTCTATTGGAGAGAATCGCACTTCATGGTCGGATAAATTGGACGATGCATTGTGGGCTTTCCGTACGGCTTACAAGACGCCAATTGGTTGTACACCATTTAGGTTGGTCTACGGAAAAGCATGCCACTTGCCAATTGAACTCGAACATAAGGCGTATTGAGCTCTTAAGCATTGTAACTTTGATTTGAGGACCGCGGGTGATCATCGCAAGGTTCAATTAAATGAACTAAGTGAATTAAGGGATCAAGCTTATGAAAATTCTTTGATCTACAAAGAGAAAACTAAGAGGATTCATGACTCTAAGATCAAAAACCGCATTTTCAATGTTGGTGATCAAGTCCTCTTATTCAACTCTAGACTTAAGATTTTCTCGGACAAGCTTAAATCCCGTTGGTCCGGACCATTCACCATTGCACAAGTTTTTCCTTATGGCACCGTTGAGCTAGCTCAAAAAGACGGGCCTAACTTTAAGGTGAATGGTCATCGTGTGCAACACTACTTTGGAGGGGACATACCTACGGAGGTTGTCCCTGATCTTCAAACTTTCCCTAAGGACCAATGAATGCGGGGATCGAGTCGAGCTTATGACTCGGTAAACAAAAACGAGGTGCCTTGTGGGGGAGTCCCATACATTCTATCTTCTTTCTATTTTCTAACACTAATAAGGCTTGATCTTTCAAGCTCGTGCTCGTGTTTTGTTGTGTTGTGAATCTTAGATATGACCCTAATATTTGAAGACTCTCGTGTTCGGTTTTTGCCGGTCCACTTGATCTTCCATTCTTTGAATGCCAAAAAGGGGCACACTCTTTACCCTTGATTTTTATCGACTAACGTTTTATCTTGAGGCATAATTAATAAACGGCTTATAGATTTGCGTGCTCTTTCCATGCTAGGATTTGCATTAGACTCTTCGTGTTTTAGCAAGGGGGTGTCACTCTTGAGCTAAGAAACATTGAGGACAATGTTTGGTTTTAGCATGGGGGAGTCAATCGATATAATCGCTTGCAATTGCTTTTGTCGTGTCCAAACGTATTGTTTTTCTCATTTTTCAATAAAATTTTAAATTTTTAGTGTTATTTTTAAGTTTTAATAAATAAAATAAGTGCTTTTGACACAAATGTAGGCTTTCCGTTGGTGAAAATAAGAATAGTTTTTGACTCGACTCGGTTTTTAACCTTAGCTTTTCCTTAACGTATTTGAATTAAGTTTTGCTAGGCTATTATATAGGGATCTTTAAAACGCGAAAGTCTTAATTCATACGAGTTAAGAACAAGAACTTTTCGCAAGCTCCTATAATTGATCCTAGAAAGTCGTCTATCAAGGGAACTTTAAAACGCAAATTCTAAAACTTGAAAAAGTATAAGAAGATGCAAGATCCTATAGATGACTTGAAAACCCAAAACTTTGATTTAATAGGCTAAGTATCCATTGATTTCACATTTTTGAAATTTTACAATATGGAGAACAAGAGATGATAGAGCCAATTATAAGTTTGGTATTCTTTCGGGAATTTATGTGAGTTAATTATAAGCCTATTCTCCCATCGCTTGTTAATAAATTATTTGCAATAAATAAGGTTGAAAGATTTGAAAAGTTACTTAGCTTCTAGCCCAAGATCGTTTAAAAGTTGCTCGGTATGGATTAGAGTTCATAGCCAAGGCATAACTTAGTGAAGCGGGATGCGAAGATTGGCAAGTCCAAAAAGGTCCTAACAAGACATGAGGGCTATGTTTTATTGCTAAAGATCTCAAGTGATGTGAAGAATCATTTATCGAAAATCAATATGAAGGATCGAGACACACGACGAAAAGCAAATATGTTGATCCAAAACTTAGATCGATTAGCTTTGTGTATACGAGATTAGATCAAGTATAACACGTAGAGAAACCTTTGTTATATGCTTTGTGAATCTAAGTGTTATGCAGAATTTAACACTTAAACAAGAACACAAGATGTAAACTAAACTTTCACTTTGATTATGAATATCAAACTTGCTTACAATGAAAGATGTTTACGAATGAAAACTTATATAAAACTTGATATTGAACATTAACCTAAAGGCCTTCTTTTATAGACTAAGAAGCCTTGTACAATAAGCTACGTATCAACTATTCTAGGTAAAGATAAACATAGAAAATACATTGTCATTTCTATCCTTACTAGAAGTATTCTAGAATATAATAAACGTGTAGCTTATATCTTCCATCAGTGCTTGTCTTCAATCTGTCAACGCTTGACTTTAACTTGTCAACGCTTGAGCTGTCAGCGCTTGCTTTGTTCCTGTCAACGCTTGTTTTGTTCTTGTCAGCGCTCAAGTGATCTGGCCTTAATTTATTCCCAACAATCCTCCCATAAACTTGATATCCACTCTTATGATCAAGTTTCTGAATAAGCATTAAGAACTTGGAGGAGTCTGACAAACCTTCTCATATTGGTAATGAATAAATCTGATCAAATTCTTTGCCACGTCACTTGAATAATCTAGCTCCAGCTGAGTGTTCTTCATCTTTTCCAAAACAGCCTTGGATATGAAATACTGAGCATCCACAAGTAGATACTCTGCAAACTTTGTAGAACTCAAATGGTATACACCAGCAGCTGAATATAACCTCCATTGAAGACCACTGAGGTCATCTTCAAGATCCTTCCATATTTCAGGATCTTCCTCATTTGTCCCACACATTCTTTTGAATGTGGTCCAAAGTTTTATTCCATTAGCTGAAGTTGGTGCTTCAGCCTCATACTTGGTCTCTAGTAACCTCCAAAGGTCCACCAAGTCTTCTCTATCACAACTTGCAAATAAAGATATGAGAGTGGTAAAAGTGTGTACCTCCTTGCCAAATCTTCCAATCTTCCAGAATCCACATTCATCCTCATCATAACTCACAATTGGATTCCTGGAATCTAATGGTAACACTTGCACCATATCTGAAGCTTCTAATGGGGAGAGCTTGAGGCTCTTTCTAATAACTGCTTCACTTGGATATAGTGGATTCATATCTTTTGGAAACTCAAGTTTAAATCCCTTCTTCAATGGCCTGGGAACTATCATAGCTTTCTTGATTTCCATTTCTTCTGCAAGTTGCTCCTTTCTTTCATCTGAAAGGAGTCTGAGAGTGTTTTCTTCCTGCACTCTCACCCAAATAGGATAAGCCCTATGTTCCAACTCATCAAATGTCAAAGCCTTCAACTTCTGATGTGTCCATCCAACTCCATGACATCTGAGCAACATAAAGTAGAGCTCTCTTCTATCCCTTTTCAATTCTGAGAGAATATTGCTTGCCTTGTGCTTCAAAATCACCTTACAATCCTTCTGAACTCGAAGAAGAAGCTCCAAACCCCATATTTGATCTGAAATGGTCAAGTCTGTATTATCCATGCAGCTTTCTTCCCAAGAATTGTACATCTGAACTACCTCTGGCATGTCAAAGTCAACCTGCAATTTTAAATCTCTCAACTTTTCCCTAGCAAGCTCATCACCATACTCAAGCCTTTCTGGTTCTATAATCATCACACTTGAGTCTGAGCTAGCTCCATCACTTTCTTCTTCAGAAGTCACAACAAATGGTGACTTTTCCTTTTCACCTTGTTCCATCATTTGTTCAGCCAATCTTCTATCAAATTCAACTTGGGCTGCATCCTTTGGAACAATTTCTTCTACCAATTTACCCTTACCCTTATCTGATGGTGCAATGGTTGGTAAGGTAGATGGTAATACCTAAGTAGAAACTTCCTTGATGATAGATGATGACTGGAATACATCACCTTCATATGCAGGTCTGTCAACGCCCAAATTTTCTCTATCAGCGCCCAAAATACTTCTATCAACGTCCAAATTTGTCTTGTCAACGCTCAAATATTTTCCCTCAGCGCCTTGTGTAACCTCTCTCAACATAGCTGTAAATGATAAATTTAGATTGGTTGGAGAGATTAAGGACGTATCAAAACCTGTTTGTTCCTTCAAAGTTGTAAGGGCTTCAGCAACATCCATTGATTGACCATCTTGGCTGCCCTTATCACTCAGATTTCTTTGATCTTCCTCCCCTTTGGAAGACTCCTCCATACCCCTCCTAGCATGATTACTTTCCAAAACAACAATCCTCTCCCTCAATTGCTTGAGTTCAAGGCCTTGTGAGCTGACAATTTGTACTAAGTCTGCATTTTGCTTTTGCAAGCTAATGCAGACTGCCGTCAATTCCAAAAGAGTCATTGGTTCCAGACTGCCCTCTTCTGAAATGGGGATTTGACCTCCCAAGTCAGGTTCATTGGGCAAGGATGAGGACTTAATGATGGTGGGACTGCCTTGGCCAGCATCTAAGCCAGAACCAATAGTCCCAGCCTCATCCAGGTCACCAGCCACACTTGTGGTGGTGGTTCTCTCTGCTTTATAGCTAGGACCACCAGAGGAGAACACTCCAGTAGTCCTTTGGCGTTTCATCAACCTATATTCAGGTGGTGTGGAAGATGGTGTGGAAGAATGGGTAGATGTGGGTTGGTTAAGGGGTGTTTGGGATTGTGATGGTTGTGTGTCAACGTTGGAAATAGGCACATCAACGCCAACATTTGATGTGTCAGCGTCAAAGGATTCTTGGTCAATTTGCATTTGTTCAGGTGAGGGTAAAGGTTCAGGAATGGGTTCAAGTTGTGGTTGAGGGTCAATTTGAGGTTGGGGGTCTGGTTGGGGTTGTGCTGCTGCAATAACAGCAAGCATGGCTGGGGTTAAAGGTAAGTCTCTAAGAGGTGGTGAATTCATCTCCATAAAAATAGCTTTCTTTTGTTCAGGGATCTTATAAAAATCATTGTGATCCCTTGAACAATAACCTTGATCATCAAAAATCATTTGCAGAAAACGGGGATAAGCTAAAGTCATTTTTGTCCCCTTGTTTTTACACATCCCTTCAAAAATCATTTTAGAATAGTTATATTTTTGCCCTGTTGCAATGCACACAATAGCACTGGCAATGGATCTATTGATCTCATTGTGTGCAGTACATTTGGGACTCAAACATTGAAGGAGGATGTGAATGAGGTACTTCCAGGCTGGGGGAAATTCCTGCTTATGATACTTATTAAGAGTACCTTCATCAGGAAAAGGATATCCCAAAGCCCTAAGCCCTTGTTCTATTTCATTTATGGGAAGGATGGCTACACCATCAGCATCATCAAGATGCAAGGCCTGGCGTACCAAGGCCTCAGTAACCACCCAAGACCTCCCATGAACAATAGAAGTTAATGTGGTCACTCCATTAACTGTTGAGGAACTGATAGTGTTCCAAAACTGCTTAATGTGTGTGACTGGAATGAGTGGTGCATGAGAAAGAGCATACCTTAATGGGGATGCATTCAAATACGCCACCATTTGTGTGTATTGAGGAAACAAATCATTATCAGCAACAAGATAAGCAATCATATTGTGTTGAGACTTGAACCCCAATTCCAATTCTGCTGAGTTAAACTTTGGTGCCATTGATGAAAGCTGTTAATTTGAAGTGTAGAAGATGAAGTTGATAAAAGAAAAGTGTTAAACAAGAATTATAGATACCCTGTTTAAAAATAGGAGCCAAATTTATAGGAGATAAAGAATGCATGTGATTGGCCCAAAAATAGGCAAAGATTTTCAAAAACGAATCATGAAAATATTGAAAAAGTTATAAGTTATCTCATGCATTTAATGAAAGTAACAACTCCTAAAATTACGGCTTGAAAATATGTCAAAAAGTAACAACTGGGTAGGTCCCATTGAGTGTCAACGGTAAAAAATAACCTATCAACGCCCAACGGCTATAATCTTGTCAACGTTCGCCTAAAGCCATGTCAGCGTCCAATTTGGTCACAACAACGCTTGGAAAAATCTTGTCAGCGTCCAAAAATAAAATTGTTTTAAAAAGTGAAAAATGACCTTAACAAGTAATTTATCCTAGAGAAAATAACCAAAAGCTGATAATTATTATAGGGCGGCAAGCACTGTCCAGTTATGCACACTTGCATAAGCAAGTTAGACATAACAGTCCTCTAGTGTCCCTTGCTAACCAAAATTCTTAACAACAAAGTTACCTTATAAAATACTTGTTACTCCCAGGTAAATCCCATATCAAAATCATTCCCAAGTCTCCCAACAGACCACAACCAATTCTAGGCCAAAAATGTCTTGGCAGCATGCAAAGTTGATATACTATGCATGCTACAGTGCCTCATGGTTTAGTAAAACTAACCCATACTCACCTGTGGACACAATCTAGAATTGTGATAAGAGTATCATATGGATACCCAAACATCCTAAAGGTTCCTAAAACCTCCCCTTAAACGATGATACAAAAAGTTTGCTAAAATCATGCATGAACATAAAAAATTTATGTCAAGATAGGAATGAAACATTCCAACCATCATCCATAAATAAAAACTTGTCCAAATGCTTCTCCATTGATCTATAAGCAACTCTGTATCCAATGGTATACTGCTAACACCATCTGCACATTTAGATTGAAAACCACAAAACTAACATTGTTGCTGACAACGCCCCGATAACACACAACAGCGTTGAAGGAAGCTTTGTCAGCGTTAGACAATTATATTGCTGACAACGTTGCAAAAACACTTATCAGTGTTCAAACAACCTTTGTCAGTGTTAGAAAAATATAGTGGAAAATCTAAATCATCAATAAGATCAATAATAATAATGCATCATCCTGTACATACTTTTACAAAAAGAATCCAAAACACATATTTAAGTGAGATTAACCATTCCAATACTTGTTACCAAGTATTGAAATCTTCTAGTATCAAAAGGTTTAGTTAATAAATCTGACACATTTTCCTCAGTGTCAACCCTATCTGGTTGTATTAAACCTTTCTGAAAGCAATCTCTTATAAAATGGTGTCTAATTTCTATGTGTTTAGTTTTAGAATGATGTACAGGATTCTTAATGATGCATAAAGTACTATTATTGTCAACAAATATCTTAGTATGCATGAAATTATACCCATAATCCAACAGCTGGTTCTGAATCCACAACACTTGACCACAACATGCTGCTGCAGCCACATACTCTGCTTCAGTTGTAGAATTAGCCACCACTGTCTGTTTCTTGCATTGCCAAGATATTAACCTGCTCCCAAGAAACTGACATCCACCAGTTGTGGATTTTCTATCAAACTTATCACCTCCATAATCACTATCTGAATATGCAATCAGCTCTAATGGTGAATCCTTTGGGTACCACAAACCAAGACCGGGAAAGCATCTTAGGTACCTAAAGATCCTCTTCACAGCATAAAGGTGACATTCTTTGGGAGTCACTTGATGTCGTGCACAAGCACACACAGCAAACATGATATCAGGTCTGGAAGCAGTAAGATACATCAAAGATCCAATCATGGATCTATAATGCCTGACATCAACATCTTTCCCATCTCCAATCTTTCCCCAAGGGTGTTCTCTATCCATAGGAGTAGTAGCCCTCTTTTCATGTGGAGAAAAGCCAAACTTCTTCAAGATTTCAGCAACATATTTGTCCTGGGAGATGAAGATACCATCTTCTTTCTGCTGAACTTGTAAACCAAGAAAGAAGTTCATTTCCCCCATAGCACTCATCTTGAATTTGTCTGTCATAAGCTTGGAGAAGTCCTCACTCATCTTTGGATCAGTAGACCCAAAAATGATATCATCAACATAGACCTGCACAAGCAACACATCTTTGCCTTTCTTCTTTGTAAATAGTGTCTGATCTATGGTGCCCCTCTTGAATCCATTGTCCACCAAATAGGTAGACAAAGTACCATACCATGCTCTAGGGGCTTGGTGAAGGCCATACATAGCCTTTTTGACTCTATACACTTTATCAGGATGCTCTGGATCTTCAAAACCAGGAGGCTGCATGACATATACTTCCTCAACAATGGTGCCATACAAGAAAGCACTCTTCACATCCATTTGATAGACTGTGAAGCCCATGCATGAAGCATAGGCTAGAAAAATCCGAATAGCTTCAATCCTTGCAACTGGTGCAAAGACCTCCTCATAGTCTATCCCCTCTTCTTGTGTATAACCTTGAGCCACTAACCTTGCCTTGTTTCTGACCACAATACCTCTTTCATCTCTTTTGTTCCTGAGAACCCATCTTGTCCCTATAGGTCTGACATATCTAGGACAATCAACCAGCTCCCAAACATCCTGAATGGCAAATTGGTGAAGCTCATCCTGCATTGCTTCCACCCAACTTGGTTCTTTGAGAGCATCAAATATTTTCTTGGGTTCTTCTTGTGACAGAAAACATGCAAACAAACATGCTTGCACAAGAGGGGTATCAACCTTCTTGTGTATATTGGCAATAAACCCACCAAGACCTTGGTGAGATCTTCTTGTCTGAACTGGAGTCATAATATCACCAATGATCTGAGATGTGGGGTGATTCTTCATTGTGGAAGTGAGAACTCCTCCTTCAAAAATTCTGGTGTCCTCAACTTCACGCTCCATGTTGCCAATATCTTCTTCATCAGACTCTCTTTGATCAACAGGAATCTCTTCATAAACATTGGAAGGTCCTCCTTGTTCAAAAGTGGAAGAGAAAAGATGTGCAAAGGTGTTGTCAACGTCTGAACCGTGTTTGTCAGCGCTTGGGCTAACAACGCTGGAACTGTTGTTGTCAACGTCTGAGCCATCAACGTCTGAATTGGTCTTGTCAGCGCTAGATTTGCCTTTGTCAGCGCCTGAAGAACCATGCATGTTTGTATCTGGTGGTATTTGGAGACCACCATTATCTTGTCCAGCAGCAGCAGCAGCAGCAAAAGCATCTGTCCAAATGGGAATTGTGACATATTCAAATGTAGGAGATGCCTTTTCTGCTTGTGATCCAACCCTCTCATTAACCTGTGTACCTGAAACATCAACAACTTGTTCCTCCACAACATTTAAAGTTAACTTCACAATGTCTGGATTAGTGACAGGCATATAATTTAAAGTTCTAGACAAGGGTTCCAAATCAAACAACCAATTTGGACCACTCTCAGGATCACTAGGTTTATTCTCTAAGAACCTAACATATACTCTCTCAACTATACGTTTGTCCTCCTTGAGATAAACCCTATAATCCTTGCTCTGGACTGAATACCCCATGAAGTAACCTTCATCACCTTTTGCACTAAACTTCCCTAAGGCATCACTAGTATCTAGTACAACTACATGACAACCAAAAGGTCTGAGAAAACCAATATTAGGTTTTCTACCCCAAAGTAACTCATAAGGTGTTTTGTTCTTAATTTTGTTAACCAATGCTCTATTCTGCACATAGCATGCTGTATTAACAGCTTCAGCCCAAAAGGCTATAGGAAAGTGAGCATCAGCCAACATTGTTCTGGCTGCTTCAATTAGGGTTCTATTTTTCCTTTCAGCAACCCCATTTTGTTGTGGGGTTCTAGCAATACTGAATTGCCTAGTAATTCCTTTCCTGGCAAAAAAATCATCTAGCTTCTTGTTCCTAAATTCTCCACCATTATCACTCCTAAGCATTTTAACCTCATTGCCAGACCTTTTCTCAATTTGAGTGATAAAATCAATAAGAACATCAGCTGTGTCACTCTTCATATCTAGAAAGAATGTCCAAGTAAACCTAGAAAAGTCATCTGTGACAACAAAACAATATGACTTGCCATTCAAACTTTCTATATTTGTTGGACCAAAGAGGTCCATGTGAAGCATATGAAGAGGTCTGGAACTAGTATGCACCTGCTTGGACTTGAATGAGACCTTGTGTTGCTTGCCTTTAAGACATGCAACACAAGAGTGGTCATTGTGGAAGGCCTTCTCAGGCAAACCGTCAACTAAACCAAGCCTCACAAGTCTATTTATATTTTTAAAATTTATGTGCCCTAGTCTCCTGTGCCACAAATTACTTTCATCTACTGAGGCCTTAGCATAAAAACAAGACATATTTGTATTCTAATCCCATTTAAATTCACATTATATATGTCCTTATGCCTAGGTGTTCTATACTCAATATATTTCTCATCAGGGATCTTAAAATCCTTGCTTAACACCAAACACTCAGTATCAGTGAAAAGAACCTTATTTTTGTTATCACAAACTTGTGATACACTAAACAGATTATAATCCAGTTCTTTTACCAGGAAGACGTTCTCAAAACGCAGATTATTGGTGAGAAGGGTTCCTTTGCCTGTAATGGTGCCATATCCCCCTCCAAAGTATACCTTATCACCATCTTTAATAGGAGTGAAGTTCGTCAGATAGTCTTCCTTTCCTGTCATGTGCCTTGAGCATCCACTATCCCAATATCCATAGTCATTGATCTGTCTTTGAATGCCCTGCACATAAAGAAAACAAATTAGTTTTCTTTGGGAACCCAAGTCTCAGAAGACTTGGATTCATCTGGTTGTTCAATAAGAACAGACTTAGTTCTCACAACAACCTCATTCTCATCCTTTTTAGGATGAAATACCCAGTTAACCCCAATAGGTTTTGTAATGACCTTTGAAATGTAATTAAATCTATTGCAAGTCATTGAAATCCCATTATCATTAGGGTTTTGATCTTTCTTGGGTCTCCATGTTAAGCTTGAAGAAGCTTTAGACCTCTTACCTTGTGGCTGCAAATATTTAGGTCTGGTCACGTTTCTGTCAGCGTTGGATTTTGTCCTGTCAACGCTGAAATTACCCTTGTCAGCGTTGAACCTAGGGTTTACTACAGAAGCCCATTGCCTATTTGACCAGGTGTTTGTTTTTTGAAAAGGTCTTTGCCCATGAGTGTTAGACCTTCTAGAAAAAAATGGGGCAGGTCTAATCACTTGTGGACTTTGCTGCACACAAGGTTTAGGCCTGACAACGTTTGACTTCCTAACAACGTTGACTTTCTTCCTATCAGCGCTGAAATTGTTCCTATCAGCGCTGGCTTTGGGAGCGTTGACACACTTGTATGCCAAGTGTGAAAAGCTGCCACAAGTGTAACAGGCTTTCTTAGACACAACTTTAGGTCTAGTAGAGAAGAAACCTGTTCCATGATTGCTAACTTGGCTCTTGGGTGACCTATTATTCCTATACATCTCTGCATATTTAATGGTAGGTCTTCTAACAGTGTTGGAGCCTAGGTCAACAGCTTTACCAGTGACTGGATGAGTAACCTTAATGGGTGGTGATTCATTGGGACTTTCACATAGCAAACCTCCCTTAACAAATAAAGTAGGGTTAGCTTTCTTCCACTCATTTAGGTCAGTCAGTTTTTGTTGATACTCTTCCACTGGAGTGACAACTCTTGGTGGAGGAATGAATTCCTCTTCTTGGCATTCTGGTATACCAGTCCAAGATAAATCCTTTCTAAGGACACCATAGAAGTCACCAGCTGGTGGTGGAACCAGAGAGTAATCATTCATCCCAATCCCAGTCATGTCCTTAGGATCCCTTTGTTTAGCTACACAGTCTCCTAGGGTTTGGGTGGCTCTATCAAATCTTTGAATCTTGAGGTCAACATTATCTTTATTCTTAATGGCCTCATCTAACTTAGCCTGTAGGTCTCTATTGACCTTTGTCATGATATTTCTAATATCCATACTACCCTCTAGCTCATGTTTTAAGATATTTATCTTATCTTTTAAGTCAAATTCCATTTTCTTGTATTCAGAAACGGTTTTCTCAGTTTCGGTAAGAGCTAGTTGGTAATTGGACAATTTACACCTTTCAGTGCTCATATCATCTTTTAGTTTTAACACCTCTTTGTTAAGTCTATCAGTGTTTAACCTACAACCCCTTTGCTACAAAAAGCATCATCATATACCTCATTATTAGATGAAGAGGAGGAGTGTGCCATGAGAGCATATTCAACATGCTCTTCTTCAATATCAGCAACCAAAGCTTTGTCCTCTTCAGCATTCTTAGCCAGATAGCTCCAATCCCATCCTGTACCATCAATTCCTTGAACTGCAACCATGGCTTTGGAATCTTGAGCTTTAACAACCTGACTTGAGGGTTTACCAACATCAGATCTTCTAGGAGATATGCATTCCCTCATGAAGTGCCCCATACGATGAAAGTTGTAGCATTCAACTTTGGATTTATCAAATCCAGCAGTGTCTTTAGCATTGAAGGTCATCTTCTTCTTGAACCTTCTATTCCACCTATTTGCCCTTATACTAGCAAGAGCCATGTTCCACTTGATGTCCATCTCTTCCAAGTGCTCATCACTTATCTGCTCAAGGTCCTCATATGTAATCACTGAACCATTGGGCAAAGAAGCAATGTAAGCACAGACAGTATCCAAATCCAAACCAGCAGGTTTAACTCTTGGGGAGTCATTCATGAATGTGTCAGCGTCTGAAAAGGAGACGTTGACAGGACTTGTTCCAGCACTGACATATGATGATCCAGTAACTGGATGCATATAAGAGTCCTTCTGATTGAATTGACCTTCACTATGAGAGAAGAAGGCCATGTTGCTGGTGGAAGATTTGCTTCCATGATCTGAAAGAGTTTCATCTTCCAACAGTCTTAGTTTGTTGTAGATGTCATCAAACGAGGAGCTCTTGTAAGTATTGTTGGCAAGAATAGATCTTGCCTCAATCTTCCATGCCTCACCAAGACTTTTAAGAAAGGTAGCATTGGTGTCAATATCACCTACTTGTGTCCCCATGAAGGACAACTTGCTTGTGATGTCAAGCAATCTGCTTCTCACACTACTCAGTTTCTCATTGGGTTGAGCTTTGAAGACAGCATAATCATGCAGAAGTTGCTTTTTCTTTTCTTCCTTAGTGTCTGCATTACCACCATATGCAACTTCAAGTGCTTCCCAAAGATCCTTAGCAGATTCATAGCCTCTATATTTGTGCTGGTTTTCTTGTCCTAAAGAGACTTTTAGAATATTTAGGGCTTTCATGTCAACCCTTTTCTTTGCAATATCTTCAGCACCTACAGCTCTACCATCTCCAGGTTTTTCTTTATTATCCTCTTCAGGGCATCCTTCAACACCTGTTCTTTGACTAATGGCATCAAGAATCTTTTGAGCCTTATTGAATGAGTTTCCATATTCAATAATCTCCCAGAGTGTGTAGTCATAGATCCCCAGATATTGTTCAAAGTTGAACTTCCATAAGTCAAAGTGGGTTGCATCAAGCATGGGAATCTTGATGTTTGGTAAGGCTGAGGAAGAGGAGGTTATTGCTTCAGACATGATGTTGTTAGGGTTTTTGTGTTTTTAGGGTTTCTGAGAAAATTAGGGTTTTGGTGTTCGTGTATGGTTCTGGTGTTCTTCAAAGATCAAAAGTTCCTCAACAAGCTCTGATACCACTTGTTGATCCAAAACTTAGATCGATTAGCTTTGTGTATACGAGATTAGATCAAGTATAACACGTAGAGAAACCTTTGTTATATGCTTTGTGAATCTAAGTGTTATGCGGAATTTAACACTTAAACAAGAACACAAGATGTAAACAAAACTTTCACTTTGATTATGAATATCAAACTTGCTTACAATGAAAGATGTTTACGAATGAAAACTTATATAAAACTTGATATTGAACATTAACCTAAAGGCCTTCTTTTATAGACTAAGAAGCCTTGTACAATAAGCTACGTATCAACTATTCTAGGTAAAGATAAACATAGAAAATACATTGTCATTTCTATCCTTACTAGAAGTATTCTAGAATATAATAAACGTGTAGCTTATATCTTCCATCAATGCTTGTCTTCAATCTGTCAACGCTTGACTTTAACTTGTCAACGCTTGAGCTGTCAGCGCTTGCTTTGTTCCTGTCAATGCTTGTTTTGTTCTTGTCAGCGCTCAAGTGATCTGGCCTTAATTTATTCCCAACAAAATACTCCCCAAAAGTCATGGAGAAGTCTATCCAAAAAGACCATAATAAGGTATGAGGATAAATGAAGCCAAGTCCAAAAAGGAGGCGGATCGTTGTATATCAAAATCCCAAATAAAGATTGGAGAAAAATGAAGAAGTCGTGGTCCAAGTATGAATCTCTCGAAACTTCAAGTGAAGAAATTCCTATATGAAGAGAAGACTATTATTTCATGAACGTCTCTCAAGGTTTGAAGTATAAAGTCGCTGCCAAATATCGGTCCGAGAAAGGTCTCAAATCGCGAAGCAAGTTATGCCAAGATATGAACTTTATGAAGTCCCGAGAAGCAGTTTTAAAAGATTTTGTCCTTTAGCTAACTATTGATCAAATCGTTCACTTTATTTTCAGCTTAATAAACTATCGAAATAAGTCAACAATGCATCCTCGTGATCATTTAAGACAACAATAAAATATAAGATATACACCTAGGAATAAGGGAGTCTAAGTGAATAATTAGCCCACATGAGTTCGTGTTAGTTTGCTAACTTATAATAGCAATGATCTTGTTTTTGCACTTGGCATGGAAAAGTGAAAATTCGAGGACGATGAATCTATTCGAGCTTTTATGATCCTTAAAGTTATTTTTCAATAATAAAAGCAATACATTATGTCTTTGCAAAATAAAGTTGTCATAAGTTGAATAATGGTGTAGCTAATGTTTTATTTTATCATTGCGTGAGGACACGGCAATTGCTTAGCATGGGGGAATTTGATATGAGTGTAAATACTCATATCATTTGTATCTTAAAACAATAAAATTATGCATGAAATGTATCAAATATGCCTTGGATATGTTGTTTTCTCGTTTGAATGTGTGTAGGTACCAAGTTCGCAAAAACCGGTAATTATCGACACGAGTTTGAAGAAAAAGATCAATGAAGCCAAAATTGAGCTCGACTTTAGAGGATTTTATCATTATTCGAGTTTATGGGCCAAGTGGGACCCACATGAGCTTATTGGGCCTGAAAAGCCCAACATTGGATTTAAAGTAAATAACTCTTGGGTCAAGGCCCAAATAAAGCCCAACATCATATACGTTTTTGGTGAAAAGTCAATTGGCCCAAAAATTGCTAATTAAATCAGATGAATAAAGTTTATTTGGGCCCAAGCCCAAATCAAGATTGATAAGGAACAAACGAATGTATGATGGGCCTCTAGGGTTTTGCTTTGGTTAAACGAGTGTTTACACGTTATACTTCACACATTCACTTTTCATAATGAATAAATACAACCGTAACCTCACCCACTCATTATTTTTCACACGTTTTTTACTCTCTTGTTTTATCCCCACACCCAAACCGTTCCATTCACTCATTTAATAAATGTATTCGATACAACCAAAGTATTTCTCTCACCTTTCTTCTCCACTCCTAAAAAACCTGCAAATACTTACTGTTCATTCCAAACCCTAGATGGGTAAAAGTTAAATTAATATTGGGGGTTTTGATCTCACGTGCCATTCACATGTGGGGGAATTAAATCCCCCAATTTTTAAGGAAGAGAAAGAAGACTAGCAGTGGATACGTGGCGGATTCTTATTGGAGGCTACACCTCATTCCTCACAATCAACCAATCAGATGCCTTCAAAGAAGCACAACTAGCACACACGGATGCCACGTTGGCAATCCGTGTGCTAGTTGTGTCATATTAACCGTCCGATCAAGGCCAAACAAGAAAGAGAAAAGAGAGATTGATCTAATGGCCGAAAATCAAAGGGAATATGCTCCAAGAGATCCGAATATCCTCCTCAGCAAGCCTTGGGGGTGGCTATAAAAACCCCCAATTTACTTGTATTTTTCATCCCTTTTCTTATTTTTACTGTTATTCTGTTAAATTAGTTTTAGGAAAATTAATGTAATATTTCTTTTTATGGTATTGTAATCTTTCTTTTATATTAATAAAAGTTTGATTTCGTGAAAAACTGTATTTATTTTAATATTATTTGAGTTGAATTGCTATGTTGTTTTCTTAAATCTATTTTAGAATAACTTGAATAAATAATTGATTGAGTTAAATAGATAGCTTAAATCAGTTATTGAAGGTAAGATTCGGGAAAGCTTTTCCCCACTGGAAAAGTTTTAAGCTAAGCTGCGGTTTTGTTAAGTTTCTGCTGGTTCGATATATGACTCATGGTGGTTCGATTTATGGCTCGTTTGATGGAGAAAGGTGGTCTCATTTCGGTTCTTAAGGCAGCACAGCGCTGACCTACTGCCCAAAGGGTTCGACTTAAGGTACTGATCTCTTTTATTTTTAAGGATAAATAGATTGATATTTTGTTTGAATAATAATTTGCTTTGGATGCTTGAGTGATATGAATGTGTTTGTTATTGCTTGATTAATGTTCCTTTGTGATTAATTTTATGAATCTGATATAAAACCTGCTGTTCATTTGAAATGTCTTTTTATTTTAGTCTGTTTGGTTGAGTATATTTATTGTATGATAGATTAAGCTTTAATCTAATTTGGTTATGAATTTATTACTGTTCTCTGCTGATTTTATTTGAGTTTCGAAGTTAATTTACTTGTT
Organism: Glebionis coronaria; assembly: GCA_025667525.1. Classification (NCBI taxonomy): domain Eukaryota; kingdom Viridiplantae; phylum Streptophyta; class Magnoliopsida; order Asterales; family Asteraceae; genus Glebionis; species Glebionis coronaria. The sequence goes on from CM046880.1 coordinate 3,631,366, forward strand.
GAAACTTGAATGGTTAGGCTGTATAAGTTTTGAGTTACTTCTTTTTATAAGTTTGATATTTTAGACAGATAGAAATTAAACCTTGCTAATATGCAATATTTAGTTTGCTATGATTCTGTGTTTGTTAGGACTTAATGCTCATGTTCATTCGAGTTTTTAACTAATAATATAATGCTTTAGCAGTACTTACATGTACCTGTGATTTGAGTTTTGAGTTTTGATTTAATAGGCCTGTTTCACTTGTTATTTTTGTAAGCTGCTTGTAGATTTATAATCTGTTTTGGCAAGCTTTGTGATAAATCTGTCTTCCTGTTCGTATTAGTTGATTTTAGCTGGTTTAGATTGTCTAAGATTTTCTGCTGGTTTTAGGATCTTCTGTCGTTTATTACTGTTGAGCTTTTGTTTGATTTGCATTTTTAGTTTATGATTATGTTGTGTTAGATTCAGCTCGTTTAATTTTAATTGTTTAGTTTACTTTATTTTGCTTTACTGTATATCATAGCTTACAGAATCCACTGATCTGATAAGCTCAATTGGCTGTTTCCTAACAGCTTATAGGGAATAAGCTCACAAGAGTCACTCCTGTGTACTCTATTAATTTAGTTGTCAAAAAGAAAATAATATCAAAATTTGTCATTTGCAGGTCTCGAACTCGAGACCTGCCCTTCACCATAGCAACGTGTTACCCAACTGAGCTCTATGCTCTTTTGATTTTAGTGTCTCACATTTTGTTAATATAGTAATGTTTAACTAGGCAGTGTTTGTTTGAGTATTAGTTTCTTTTAACTCACGTTTGTTTTAAATTTTAATTATAGTAAATTTTGAAAGTTTAAATAAAAAGCAGTTTAAAATTAAAATTATAATAAATAAAAAAAATAAATAAATAAAAAATGTTTTTATTTAAAAGTTTACTTAGTTAATTTTTATAATTAGATTTTAATAAATAAATATAAAATAGTTTTTAAATATAAATTTGTTTTAAGTAATTTTTAATAAAGTAAATTAGTTTTAAAAAGTTTAATTAGATTTTTGAGTAGATTAAAAGTAATTAAATAGATTTATTTTATAGAATTTTAAATAGATTAAATTTTAAATAGTGTTAATTTTTTAAGTAAGTAATTGTTTTAGATTTAAAAATAGCGGGGTTTACGATTCATGCACTTTAGGCTAAAACTAATTAGTTTAAAATTTGTAGATTTAATTTGTAGTTTAAAAACCAAAAACCAATTCAAATCGATTGTCCAAATCAAAACGAAACGTCTCAAATTCACTCGATCTTCGTGTACAACGAACTTGGTTCACCAACGTGTTTAATTGAATTCGTCTTTGGTAATATTAGACTATTACTTTTTCCTAAAGGTAATTTTCTAATTTACCCTATAACGTAATATCAAATTATCACTATACACATCTCCACACATCAGACCCATATTTTTTTAACCATCCTATATTTTCAACTTTCAACCATATAGATAAATACTTTATAAGATAGTAAAGATATATATAAGTTGAATTTTCAAAGATACTAGGGTTAAATGTTTTATATGTAGTATAAATAAATTTTAATTTTATGAGACTCGTGAGTTTATATTAACTTATAAGTCTAAAAATAAAACTTATGTAATATTATTTCTTTCTATCCTAAAATTATTGTTTTTGACAAGAAACAGTTTTATAAAAAGTAATTTATTAGTGTTTTATTATTTTTAGTTTTTGATAAAATGATAGTTTTACTTTTTAACTAATTGATTAAAAATTTATTTAATTTTTTTAATATCGATTTAAACAAGAATAATATACCAAACTTGATCAAATTTTTCTATTTATTTTTTAATAGTAAATATTCAGGTTAAGAAATTTAAAAAAATATGAACAATAAAAAAAAGAATGTATAAATAGAAATCAAATAAGCTTGCACAGAAAAGGACAAAGGTTAATTTGTCATTTCAGATCTGTTGAGGACTGTATTTGCAGTCCAAATTTGCGTTGACTATACTTTCGAAATGACGAGGACCAAACATATATTTTGGTAAAAAACAAATAGTATGCGAGAATTAGTCACGTAGTAAAAGACAAAAGTCCTCTAAAAAACAAGAATGCAAAAAAAAACTCTTCTAACCGTAAGGATTTTTTTCCTTTCAGTTTAATCGATTCGAAAAAATAATATATATAACTTTTTAATCATGATTTCGGTTTCACAAATGAAAAAAACAAAAGATGTAGATTGATTAAAAATGAAATTCTTGACAAAATGGTGAAGAAACGAAAGTGAAAAAGAAAAAGTATGGGTTGTAAAGAGAAGTTCATATATTGATGAAGGGAGGGTTCGCAATACAACATATCAGTTCATGAAAAGAGGGTTCGCAAATGGTTTGTAAGGGTTGAAGATGGGGTTCATAGAAGCAAAGGAGGGTTCACAACTGGGTTGGCAGGAGGTTCGCAATAGAAAAAGAGGGTTCTTTAAAGGCTTTTAAGGGAGGGACCATATATGCAACCACTCACTCCTTCAATTCGATACTTCTTGAATTTATAGTTTTTTCTATTTAAAATGTTCAAGAATTATTGTCTTTTACTTAAAATAAATAATACAATTTGATCTAAGTTAATATATTTTTAGTTTGAAATGATTATTACAAACTTAAAAAAAACTTTAATTAATGATAAAAATTATTTTGAATTTTTATATTTTACTACATTTTAAAAGACAAATCATAATCATCAATTACCTAAGATTAAAAAAAGCACAGATGGATCATTTTTGTCAAAATGTCTAAAAGTTGTAAAAAAGACGGATGGACTAAAATTATAAATATGACGAAAAATGGTTATCAATAGTGATAAAACAATGAAATATCACTAGTGATATTTTGTAAACATAGTTAATGTGTAATATTACATTCATATTATTGCTTTATCACTAGTGATATTTCATTACTTTCACTAGTGAAATATCATTAGTGATAAATCATTACTTCGTCATATTTACAAATTCAGTCCCTCCGTCCACTTTTACAACTTTTGGACATTTTGGCAAAAATGACTACTCCATGTTTTTTTTAAATCCTCGGTTAATCTCCACCATTAGATCGAAAATAAATAGAAGGTGGGAATTTGTCCCTTAGTATGTAGTAAAAAATAAGGATGAAAAATAATGCATCTCTTAATTAATTAGCTAAGAGTAAAACTATCATTCTGTCAAAAAGTTAGAGAGAAAAGACTGTAATAAATGCGTTCTTTCTTAAACAGTGTATTTTTTTATCAAAAGACGGTAATCTTGATACGAAGAAAGTATAAATTACTTGTTTTTCGAACGGCAAGTTAGTAGTTACTAATTCGAGCCCACAATGACACCCAATTCTAATTGGACAATACGCAAGCCTCGAACATTCTCATTGTTGGGCCAATGAAAGTTCCATATGGCCCTATCTAGATTTGATTTAAATTAGAATATGTGTTATGAGTCGCAGACAGAATCCAACGACATATTTAAGGACCATCTGAATGCAAAGCCTCAGATGGCACACCAGACACATTCAAGTCAAAGACATTGTCAAAGAAGTCAAAGATAATCTGAAGACATACTCACCATCGTAAGTTTTGGCTAACCAAATAAATATAGTTACCTAAACCTTAAACTATCGTTTATTAATATGTCTTTGTAAGAGAAACATAAAATTAGTATATTGTTTCTTAAAAACTATGTTATATGACATCCACCGCCGCAACACGCTAACATAAAAATATAATATAGTAATGTCTTAAACCAACGTGTAAGTCCAAACAAACACTGACTGAAGCCCTGAACATAAAACAAAGACACATATATGATGATGTTTTAAATGAGTGTACTAGGTAGACTGTTTTTTCTGACTCTGCTTGTATTTTCATATCTTCATTTTTCTGGCTTATGAGCTTATTCCAAATTAAATTTCAATTCTGTAAAATAAGCCCATCAAAAATTAGGATATTTGATATAAGAAGTTATAGCAAACATGCTTAAAAAGATATAAGTCCTCCTTGAGTGTTAATGTTTAAGGTAAAGGAGTAATAGGACTTGTAATGCCTCAATGGTTCGGGCTTTGAGCTTATTTTTTTCGCATTTTGTTTCATGAAATTTCGACCATATGAGCTTTTTTCTTTCTCTTTTCTAATTCCTAATCATTTATAAATGATCATTTAATATGTTAAGTATGTTTACTTATGATTATCCCCTTGATCTCTTTCTTTACCTTGTCCAAAGAGAAGATCACTCACACACTTGTGATGTGATTAAAGATGAAGCCTTGATGAAGATCATCCTCTTCTAAAGATCTAGTCATGTTCATCATTTGTTTTATTTGTGTCTTGTGTAGATCTAATGTATTTGTGTATGCTTGGATTAGTTGTGTTATCCTATGTATTAGTAAATACTTGGATTAGTCTTGTGTAAATCCATTTTATATGTGTATACTTGGATTTTCTTTGTGTAGATCCAACTTACATGTGTATACTTGGATATGTGTTATTGAGTTGTAAGAGTTGTATTTTGTTAGTTCTCACTAAACTATAAAGTGATGTGTGGTTGTGTCTTGTTAGTTCTCACTAAACTATAAAGTGATGTGCGGTTGTGTCTTGTAAGTTCTCACTTAGCTTCAAAGTGAAGAGTCGTGAAAATTGGTTCTATCTTTCGATTAGAACTCGACATCTAGCCTTGTGTCAGAAAATGATGAAGTAGGCAACGTTGTGAAGATTAATTATAGCTTTCGATTAGAACTCGACATCTAGCCTTGTGTCGTGAAATGGTGAAGTAGGCGACGTTGTGTAGATTGGTGCTAGCTAAGATTAGGTCTCGAAATTTAGCTTAGTGTCGGAAAATAATGTAAGCGACGTTGTAAGGTTTTCTCCGCCAAGAAGGGAGCTTGTGGATATAGTGGAAATCTCGAGTAAGGTGTACTCGAGGAGTGGAGTAGGAACGAAGATAGAGCTTCGTTGCCGAACCACTATAAATTTTGATGTCTTCCTATTAGGTTGCTTCTTTCCTTACTCTTTACATACGTTCATTATTACATCACATACAACAACTATTTGTCATTGTTAATGCATTAGAATTGAACCTAGTCATTATGCAACTAGATTTCAAGTAAAAGGTAGTTTTGAGAGAAACCTTATTGAAAAGAACTTTAATTAGGACATAAACCGAAGAGAACCTATTCAACCCCCCTAGTTTCTACACTTATGTTTGGGAGCTGATGTTTGTTTCCGGTTTTCCTTTATGGTCATTTATGTTTTTAAGACATATTACCTTGCATGCTTTGATGACACGCCATAATTATCATGTAACGGTCCACTTATCAAAGTGGGGTGTTATAGAAATGATCCATTTACCTTACTTAATACTTTTAAAATTGTTTTTTTACAAGATCCAAAACTTTAAGTTAAACGCGAATTATAGACATGTTCGTGCGTTGTTATCCTTGTTATATAATTCAAGGTATGAATTATATACATGTTCCATTCCTTCGTATGCAATATATATATATATATATATATATATATATATATATATATATATATATATATATATATTAGGTATATATATTACATACTTGGTGATATATTTCGCTCCATCCTACTTAACCGATTATTGATCAAATACGACATGGGATTTAAACCGTTTATCAACCGGTGGTATTGACAAAACTATTCATTTGGGGAGATTATATGCATTCATATGAATTAATGGGGATTAGCCATCAAGATAGATCGTGACTTATAGTATCAAGCCGTTCTAGCTTACGTTTACGTTGCTCTTGACGTTTTTTTTGTTGATTGCTCTGCAACGTCGAGGTGAGTTCATACCCCATCTTCTTGTTTTAAATTGATTTATAAGGGTTTTATAATCATTTCGGGGTAGGTACATGTTTGGTCACAGACTATTTATAATTTGCTTGGTTGGTCATAAACGGGTTTAATTGTTACATGCAGAGTGGTCAACTCCATTAATTGTTATACTTATGAATGTTGATACTAAAATTTCTATTGTGGGTTTCGTAGCCCAAAACTTTAACTGCTTTTCAATGGTTCTCGGGTATAGACAATGGTTGCAAGCATGAACACAAGTACATATACTCGTTTATGTATTGGTCTAAGTCCCGCTTTAACCCAATTACTTTGGCCTATTATCATGAACCGTTAATTACGTTATGTAAGCGCGAATGTTATGGATAGATCTATTGGGGTTGACGCCTATGTTCGGCTTGGTCCAAGAGAGGACAAGCGGCCACAATTTCATTTGAGTCTGAGGACGGATGTCTGGGTTAGGCATCCGTAGGGGCTACATTATATGATTATACTACCAGTGTTGTTAACGCTTCGGTGTCATAAACTTAGACAATAATAAAGGATTTTTTTATGAATTTGTATTTGTTAAATTGTCACCAATGGTTGGAAAATCTTGTGGTTCATCAAACACTTCTTTTATTATCAAGAATCTTATTTGTTAGCTGTAATATCTTTTATTATCAGGGAATTCAATTACTAACGAGAAAATCTATTATTATCAGTAAACTCTACTTATATAAATAAACTCTGTTTTTATCCGTAAACATTGCCTTTATCATTAATCTATGTTATTATCAATGAACACTGTTTTTTTATCATAAACTCTGTTATAAGTAACAAAGTTTGTTTTCATCAAGAAAAGCATTTTACTAAGAAAATATGATTTTACTGCAAGGTGCAGTGATCGATATAAACTATATGTTTTCATAAACACCTTAAAACAAAACTTATGAACTCAACAACTTTATGTTGACATTTTTAAGAATGCATTTAAGGTACTTGACTATGTGGATTATTTGGAGTCTTCTTTGTGGTTTTTGGCATGTATAGGTCGTTCTCGGATCAGGTTCTCGAATACTCATGAAGTCACGCGTCCGCAAAGCAAGTATTCCACTTCAGTGAATTTGGGGGTGTGACAGATTGGTATTAGAGCCTTGGTTATAGAGAACTAGGTTGCATTAGTAACTCTAGACTATGACCGACTCTCAGTTTTATTTAGTAGTAACATTAATCACATCATACTCATTTCGTCGTTATATGAATATTTACAATACATGTTTGATATTGCTTTGTTGTCTGCCATGTGATTACTTGTTTACATGAGTTCGATTGCTTGATTAGTGCACTCAGACATATAATATACTTCTATATATGAACACTAGAACATTCATTGGGCATTATGAGTTACCTAATGGTCCCGTAGATCTTTTCATAATCACGCCTAGAGACATCATGTGAATTTTGGGTTAATGATTAGTCGTGAGTTACTTTACCAGTTTAGTATTAAGCTTCATGGCATTAGATGATTTTTACGTTTTATAAATTTTAATTGTTTATGTTATATTTAGTTTGTGATTCGACTTTTATCTTAATCAAAATATAAGTATCATTTTGGTTGTTAATGATTCGGGTTCAAGTTAGATTGTTATGCCAACTCTTTACAACATTTTTGTAAATTACCTTAGAATGATGATTTTACATCCGCGTGCTCCTTTTGTGTTTTATAACAAATAAAACTTTGATTGGCCGATAGTTAGATGAAATATAGACTCGTAGTCTTACGTGAAAATGTAGAATGTGATGTCTACTCAGAGTCGATCTGAGTCATCGAAAGGTTGAGATGTGTAATAATTCATAACAAACCCGCGTCTATTCTTTGTGAGTGAGTTGCGAGGTTGGGTTATGATAAGTTATTACTCAGCTTAGAGTTTTGATGAGTCTTCCTCGAGGATGGGAAAGATTTGTGTGATTGGATAATTGCTTACTTATAACCGAGTATTATATAATTATCCTACTTATAACTGTTAGTTTCCATTTCTTGATATACGTCTGCGATCGCGTTATCGCCTATCGACATTTATATTCTTCCATCCCGTACTTTTGAAACGTCAACTTATGGAAGACGACTTATGGAAAACCATTTCGAACGCAATGAGAAAATTTCGTGTCTTGAATCATCCGTTAACTATCGAAAACGAGTCCCGAACTATTAGTTATATTTACAAAATCAGCCCCTAACTATTAACCACTTAACATATTTTAAAAAAAAAAATCCTTTGACAATAAGATCCAATTCCTCAAAACATAATGCAACATCCGAGGTTCCTCTAAGATATCTAAGGATCCTCTTACAGCTTCTCAATGCCCTCTACCAGGTTCCGCCATGTACCGACTCACTACTCCCATTGCATGTGGAATGTCTGGTCTTGTACATATCATTGCGAACATTAAACTTCCCACTGCTGATGCATACGGTACTCGAGACATCTTAATCCTCTCTTCTTCACTGTTAGGACTCATCTTGGAGGATAACTTGACATTAGTAGGAAACGGGGTGGATATTGGCTTACAATCTTGCATGTTGAACCTTTGCAAGATTTTCTTCACATAGCTTTAGTAACGACCCACTTTGACAAGGTGGCCGTTATGTCATAATTATGGCGTGTCATCAAAGCATAACATGAAAGACGGAATTAGACATCGGCCCCAAACATAAGCTCAAACATGCATAAAGTAAAGAATGTAGAAAAGGATTAAACATTGACCAACCAAGCATAAGTATTTAAAATGCAAAAAGAAAAGAAGTCTAAGGTAACCTCCATCCTATGCACGTACTCTCAAATGCTTAAGTTTGTCCTATGGTACCTGCCGTATGGGACATGGAAAGAAAATACGGCTGCACAATACGCTCAGTGAACGGATATAATGACATGATAAGAATAATTGAAATATAAGTAAAATATATGAAATTCAGCGGAATATGTGTATGTCCTGGAAAACCTGGAAGATGATTTATAAACAAAAGGAATATTTTGAAAAGTCTTAAGTTTATGCATGCAATATAATTAAATGCCCACGAGCTCATATAAGTCATAACATATTCCCAACGTGCATGAATACATAGAGGGTGACCTCGTCATGCAATTAGAGGGGTGACCTCTAATAATATAAGTCTGGATGGATGGATCAACCTGAATGTGATGGAGTGTAGAGCACACACTAAACCAATCACCCTATACATGTCAACCTGAAACTAGGTTGCACCCATACGCCCATATAATAATAATAATAATAATAATAATAATAATAATAATAATAATAATAATAATAATAATAATAAAGGGGTGTGTGTGTGGGCGATGGCGATGACGGTTGATGCGTTTCATCAAATCTGATTTGTCTATACTTTGTAGATTACTACACCAATTCAACAAAGTTGATCCAAGATATTATTATTCTATTCCAATCATATCAAAGTATGGTATATTCATTTTATTTAGAATTGTTGATGATGGATGCCGACTAAGCGTAATCCGTATTCTACCAATCTTTGTTTTTTAGTGGAATTAATTTAATATGGATTGTTGGATCATGTGCTTCACCTCTTTTGGTAAATAATTTTTACGTCAAACTTCTTTTTTCTCAAAGAATTGTTACTGTTCTTTTGAACGTTTGGAAGGGTTTTCTTGTGATCATACGCGTTTCGTTTGCTGCTATTTTCTTCCAGAACAGTGGGGTTTTTTGGTGTGTTGTTGGTGTTTTGATATGGTGATTGAGCGTTTTCATTGTCCGTTTGTAGGTCTTAGTGGTTGTCATGATGGTGGTGGAAAAGGGCTTACCAAAACTTCGTTGATCACGCACCTTCGTGATCGCCATTGCAATGGTGATGCGCAAGATATTACAAAACAATCTTTAACCACTGATCTTGATGTTTTTGAGGAGGACGAGGTAACTTTTAAGCGCATGGGTCTTTGGTTATGTTGGGTTTGTTTCAAGACACATACTCTTCGTACTAAGTGTCGGCATGGTGAGGGTTCTGATGTTGTGCCGCCCCCGGATTGTGGTGATGGCGAGGTTAGGTTTGTGTTATATGACCTCAAAAAACCGCAAGTCCCTTCCTCTTCTGTACTACTTGATCATGTGGATGGATTCGGGGTAGACGAGCATGTTGGTTTCACTTTGCCTATCCTTGATAGATTGCTTTCTAAAGGGTTACGCACAGTTAAAACCATCCCTCCCAGGTGTTGTTTGGGATTCTCTCGGGTCTTGAAAGGAGCTCTTGATAAGGTGATCTGCACACCTGATGATATTTCTTGTTGGGTAAGTTTGTTAGTCTTGCCTCTTTGTGTACTTAAAACATTTTGCCCGATGAGTAATATTGAGTGTAGGTCTGGTATTAAGCGTCAACGGGAAGAGGAGAGTATTGCCAATGCCATTCGTTCTTGGGGTATTCTTGGTGGTTGTTTGCAGGTTTTAAGGGAGGCTTTGGCTGAGCCCTCTCCTTCATGGTCAAATATCGACGACGAAAATCTTGACTTTGGGGAGCGTAATGTCAAGCAGTGTAAGAGGAAGATTTGTGATGGCCATTACAGTGTAGCAGTCAGAGTTCTTTCTTCTTCTGGTGTTGCTCCATATAATGATACTACTCTTGAGGACTTAAAGGCTAAGCATCCTCTCAAACCCATCCCCTCATTGCCAAATATACCTATTGATCACCATCAACTCACTGCATATCCTACTATAGTTCTTGACATGATTAAAAGTTTTCCTCGTGGAACGTCTTGTGGACGGGATGGTTTGCGTGCTCAACACCTCATGGATTGTCTAAGTGGTGCTGTTGTGGCCATTTCTGATGAGGTTGTCTCTTCTATCACTCAAGTTGTGAATCTATTCCTTGACGGGAAATGCCCCAAGGTGTTGGGTGATTATATTGCTAGTGCTCCTCTCACACCGCTTGTCAAACCTGGGGGTGGTATTCGTCCTATTGTTGTGGGTACTGTTTGGAGGCGTTTGGTTTCCAAGGTTAGTGCTACTATAATTGGTCATTCGTTAGATGGTTATTTTAATGACATGCAGCTTGGGGTTGGGGTATCGGGAGGAGGAGAGGCTATACTTCATGCAGTAAATAGGTTGATTGAGGATCAGGGTGATAATGTGGGCCATACTATGTTGTTGGTGGATTTCCAAAATGCATTTAATTTGGTGGATCGCGAGGTTATGCTACAAGAAGTTCGCACTCATTGCCCTGCTATTTCTCGTTGGGTGGAATTTTGCTACTCCAACCCAGCTAGATTATATTATGGGGAACACATCTTGAGGTCGTATCAGGGTGTGCAACAAGGTGATCCTCTTGGACCTCTACTTTTTTCACTAGTGTTGCATCCTTTGGTATGCAAGATTAGAGACTCCTTTAACATTTCTCTTCAAGCTTGGTATTTGGATGACGGTACTGTTATTGGAGATACTTTGGTTGTGGGGGATGTTTTAAAAGTAATTATGGAGGATGGGCCTCGCCGTGGCTTGCATCTAAATGTTAATAAAACAGAGATTTTTTGGCCAAAGGAGGACCCAAGAAGCAGGGTTGTTGGTATTTTTCCGCCTAATATTGCTCGACCCTTATATGGTGTTAAACTACTCGGGGGGCCTGCCAGTACAAATTTTGATTTTAGTAGCGAGCTTGTGATGAAGAGGGTAGCCAAATCCATTAAGCTTATGGACGATATTGCAAAGATTAATGACCCTCAATGTGAGTTGTTGCTCCTACGTGCTTGTGCAGGTATATCCAAACTATATTTTGCCATGCGTACATGTTCTCCTCGAGTTTTCGAGCGGGCTCAGAGTGCTTTTGATGTGGCTCTTCGTTCAACTCTTGAGCGTATTGTTACGGCTTCTGGTCCTGGATTTGGTGACTGGCAATGGAGGCTCTCTACCCTACCCTTTGCATTTGGGGGACTTGGTGTCTACTCTGCAGGTGATGTTTTAAATTATGCATTTCTTGCGTCTAGACTTCAATCTGCTGTTTTGCAAACTAAGCTGCTACGACATTCCGATATTGTTACTTATGGGCCTTCTTTTGATAATGCCTTATGTACTTTCAATGCGAGAATGGAGATTGATCTTTTGAGTAACCCAAGTGAGGTCACTGCCCCCAAACTCATGAAGAAACTGGCAGACATATATTTCACACGTGTTGCTCAAACGGCTGAATCTTATTTTTCCCTATCTACTCGACAAATGGCTTTATGGAAGACTCAAATGGAGAACCACACTTCTGACTGGCTCAGAGTGGTTCCAATCTCTGGCTTGGGACAAACTATGAACAATAGGACTTACAGGTGTGTATTGTGTTATCGGTTAGGTGTTCCTTTATTTTCTGTCTCGAGTCCGTGCTTAGCTTGCTCGAGGGTCTTTACGGGGGATATTTATGGGGATCATGCTGTATTGTGTGCTGGTATAGTTGGTATCAAACATCGGCATAACATTGTACGTGATACCCTTGTCGACATCTGTTTTCGTTCTGGGATTTCCATTGGTAAAGAAGTTGATATTGGGCTCAGTGGTGGGAGGGACAAACCATTACGTCCAGCTGATATGTTGCTCTACTCATGGACTGGAGGGCTTGATGTTTGTGTGGATCTGACAGGTTCATCTCTCTTAACGCGAACTGGGATGCTCGATTTTGCACCGGGACGTGTAGTGGTTGAGGCTGCACAACGTAAACGCGTCAAGTATGAAGCTAAATGTGCAGATATTGGATATGGTTTTCTCCCATTCTCTTTCTCTTCTTTTGGGGAACTTGAGACAGATGCAATAAACTTACTAAAGCGGATCCGAAGATTCTCCATGACTCAAGATATTGGTGCACGCGCTGCTGTTCACATTTTTAATAGGATAGGATTTGCTATAGCTAGAGGAGTGGGGGCCCATATAGTATCTCGGCTTCCCACTAATTTATTGTAAATCCTATTATCTTAATAAAATAATAATAATAATAATAATAATAATAATGAAGTGATGTTTATAATAATAATAATAATGGCCAAACTGAACGTGGAGGGACGCCGCGAGAAATCACTATCGTCACGAAAGAGTCATGACACAGGTGCCTCATATGTCACGGTTATGGTACTTCCATAACTAGGTGGTCATGTAAGTCATGGTCATGCATATATAGCTCAGGTGATTTAAAATGATAACATGGCAAACAATGAAATTTTTTTATGATTTGAAAACTGGGGAAAACAGATGACATAGCAAACGGGGAATCCTAAGCATGCATAGAAAAGATGTCCTTACTAAAGGACAGAATATCCGTACCTTATATCCAGTAAACGGCAAAAGATGTAATGGCGTGTATGATAAATTACGTGTATGAGTTGCTTGTTCATATATAAATTACTTGTTCATGTTTTATCTTGTATTTCTTATTATTATGCATTCATATGTTCTTGAATAATGTATTACATGTTTCTTGTGTTATTATACTTGGTATTTCTATAATTAGTAACTTTCCAAAAACAGCAGGTTTCTGTATATAGTAACTTTCCAAAAATAGTAGGTTTCCATATATAGTAACTTTCCAAAAATAATAAGTTTCTATAAATAGTAAGTTTCCATAAATAGTAATAAGCTCGTTTAATATACATAAGCAATAATATCTTGTTAATCGAATAATCTCGTTTTGTAAGTCATGATTTAATATGTATATTAAATAAGCTAATTATTATAAGCCATGGTAATTTATAATAATTATTTTTATAAGTCCATTTTAATAATTATTTCCATATACTATATTTATAATTAATAATTAATTAATAATATATCATGTTTTATACCTTGATTATTAATTAATAAAACCTCATGCGTTATAAATGATTAATATTAACAATATGTCCATTTGAATAAATTGTATTATTTATAAGCCAATTAAATAAGTCGTGATTAATAATACAATTTATATAATAAGTTAATTTTAATAAGCCCGAGTTTAAAATAAGCCGAGACAAACCAAACACATGTCTTTTTATTACCTACGACCCGAGCCTCGAAATCAATAGCCTACCGAGACCCTAAGGTCTCGGTTGCACGAAACAAACACCACCGAGAGCTCTAAGCTCACGGTTCCTATTCCAAAACTGCCACCGCAGCCCTCCTGCTACGGTTCCCACTGCCTGGCCAAAAACTCCCGTCATATACGTTTGCGATCGCGTTATCGCCTATCGACATTTATATTCTTCCATCCCGTACTTTCGAAACGTCAACTTACGGAAGACGACTTATGGAAAACCATTTGGGAAACAATGACGAAAACTTCGTGTCTTGAATCATCAGTTAACTATAGTTATATTTACAAAATCAACCCCTAAATATTAACCACTTAACATATTTTTTTAATATAAATAAAAAACTTTAGGGTTTGAACTCATAAAAACCCTAGCCACCATCTTTGAAATCCTCTCTTCACCTTCATCAATTCCAACAGCCACCATATCATATCCATATCCAAAAATATTTTCAAAAAAATAAAAACATTTTTTTTGAAATTTTTTTTTTTTTTTTAAAAGTTTGTTTCGAAAAGAAATTAAACTTTTTTTTAAAAAAAATCCGAAACAAATTATTTAAAAAAAAAGTTTAATTTCTTTTTTTTTGAAAATATTAGTCTTTTATTTTAAAAAATATTTTATATTTTTTACGAAATTAATTTTTTTTGAAACAAATTATTTAAAAAAACACTTTTTTTAAATAAATAATTTTTTTTTCGAAAAATGTTTTTTTATTCTTTGAAAAATATTAAACCTTTTTTTCGAAAATAACTTTTTTTCGAAACAAATTATCTGTAAGAAAAAATTAATTTTTTTTGAAACAAACTTTTTTTCGAATTTTTTTTTATTTTTCGAAGAAGATTAAAAAAAATCGATTTCTTTTAAATGATAAGGTTCGTCATACATCCCTGAAAAAAAGACAATAATACCCTATCTTTTAGACTTTGTTATTTCTTAACGATAAAAACATTTGACATCCGTCCAGAGGGATGTATGATGCACCGTTCACTAACGGAGGGATGGTTGGTGTCCAAAAAACTAACGAATGATATAATTCGATTTAATTCGATTTTTCGACATACCATAAGGATGATCTTTGCACTTCACTCTAAAATTATTGTTTACATATATATATTTGAGTTAACTACTTTTTGGTCCTCGTGGTTTGGTCCATTCTTCACTTTTGGTCCATTTTTTGAAATAATTTCATTCTTGACCAAAAAGCTATAAACGTTCTTCACTTTTGGTCCATTTCTAATGATTCCGTCAAATTGGAACGTTGGACGTTACACGTGACTTTCACGTGGGGGTAATGTTGTCTTTCTCTCTTAATATTTTACTCTATTTATTCTTCTTTTATTTTACTCTCCTTTTATCTATTTATTCCACACTCTATTCCCTACACACATCTAACATAAACACACACACACACACACACACACACACACACACACACACACACACACACACACACACACACACACACACACACACACACACACACACACACACTTATAAGAACCCTAAAACCATAACTCAATTGGAGTGGTGCGTACTTCATGGACACAAGAGAACCCCGGAAGACGATTCTATTGTTGTTCTACAAGGGTAAGTCGATTTGCCCCAATTTTCTATTTAGCTTGAGTTTTCAATAAATAATCGATTTGACCTAATTTGTATTGGAAGGGTGCAAATCACGGGTTTATTGATTGGTATGATGAAGGAATGTGCCAATGCTCTACGGTGATAATTCCTGAATTAATGACTTAAAATAATCAACTACAAGTGGATCTTGCTCAAAGTGTTGCTAAAACAAGAAAAATGAAGATTTTGTTATTGTTTAGCTGGCCATTTTTCTTTGTTTTCTATCTATGTCAGTGATGTAATGGTTGTAATGAAAGACTTTATTGCTTTTGCATGTATTGGTAATGAAGTTAATGAAAGTGCAGTCTTTACTGTAATTTTGGTAGTTGAAAGTTGTTGGTTGTGTTTATGGATATTGCAGACAAATACTCAAAGATCTAAACTAATAAGAAACTCGAATTTGGCATGGCAACTGATTTAGGTGGTGATAATTCCTGAACTAATGACTTAAAATAATCAACTACAAGTGGATCTTGCTCAAAGTGTTGCTGAAACAAGAAAAATGAAGATTTTGTTATTGTTTAGCTGGCCGTTTTTCTTTGTTTTCTATCTATGTCAGTGATGTAATGGTTTTAATGAAAAACTTTATTGCTTTTGCATGTACTGGTAATGAAGTTAATGAAATTGCAGTCTTTACTGTAATTTTGGTAGTTGAAAGTTGTTGGTTGTGTTTATGGCTATTGCAGACAAATACTCAAAGATCTAAACTAATAAGAAACCCAACTTTGGCATGGCAACTGATTTAGCAAAACATAGTCTTAACAAATTATTACATGCCAAAAGAGATAACAGAACATAATCTAAAAAGCAAATAACAAAGTCTTACATGCCAAATGACATAAACATAGTCTTAAAAGCAAATCACAAGTCACTTCTTCTTTGATGGGGACAACTTTGACGCAGTTCCTTTGGTGTATCTTTAAGTGACAAAAGGTGCACTTGGTGGCCTAGCAGAAGCACTTGCAGAACCTTGTGATGGCACAAGAGTAGTTGCTTGAGGTGTCATAACAGCAGCACACATACATCTTGGTAACCATCCACATCAACTTCAATTGTCTCCTAGTAGATACAACCAACTTGGTAACCATCTTCTTTATCATATCTTTGTTAGGAATGGTTTATCCATAATAGAAATTTTCAGAATAAATCTACCCATCCACAGGTTTGTGTTGTTTAGCTAACTTCTTTAAAGCCTTATTCCTACTAATTTCAACATCATTTGGGTCACTATCACTATCAAAAATATACATCCTCCAATCCTACTTGTACTGGATCATTGTCTTCAATAGGGGATTCATTACATCCCACCCATTCAACATTTTTATCAATGTTCTTCCTAAACTCATCCATATCTACCTCAACATCATTAATCATATCATCTAATTCCATATCAAAATCACTGTCATCACTCTCTTCACTCTCATCGCTCTGTTCATTACCCTCCACATGGTCCGAACTAGGTTCAACTGTATTTTGATCCAACTCATCCCCTACATTTGGATTCTCCTCAACTACACTTTCATTTTGTTTTACATCAGAAGGGTCTAAGTCACAAAATTTTGGGTCCAATTCATCTCTTACATTTTGTTCTACATCAATTGGTTTAGGTTCATCAACTAGGTGCAGGACATACAACCTCATCAGTTTAAACCTATTAACATATCTATTAAACTTCAAGACATCACTATCATTCCTTAAAGGAACACGACCATTATCTAAGTCCTTGTTTGGGACTCTATACCAAAACTTTATTTTATGATTTTTATAACCTAAGCAAGCTAACACGTTGAAATACTTTAACTATAGAAAAACCATCATAATCAATTTTATCAAACCAACTAACATTCCCATTATTGTAAACCCGATTATGTTTTATACTAAGCACACCACCATGGTGTATCTCCAATGAGAAAACAGTGGGGAGTTGACATGTTGCAATAAAATTAAAGATTAGTTAATATAAATTGATCATCAATCATACATTTTCTAAAAAAACCCCAAATAATAAAAAACCCTAATTTTAACTAAACCAAAATTGAAGAGTTACTTACTGAATGTGGAATAGGGATCAAACGGACGCCTAGGAGGTCTCAAGGACCATTCACTAATAAGCATTTTAGGGTTGATTGTTTTTTATGCAATCAAATGAATAGAACATGGGTGTGTGTGTTTTTAGGTATGGAAATGATCGGGTATTTGGCTTTTGGGGTATGAGATACGATTAATAAGCGGGAAAAAGTAAAAGACATTAATACCCTCACTTAATAATAGGAAGACAATAATGCCCTCACATGTGGATCACGTGACTGACCAATTTGACGGAATGGTTAGAAATGGACCAAAAGTGAGTAACGTTTATAGTTTTTTGGTAAAAGACGAAACTATTTGAAAAAATGGACCAAGAGTGAAGAATGGATCAAACCACGAGGATAAAAAAAGCAGTTAACTCTATATTTTTTTGGTTATTTTAACTTAATTGCCTACTTCTAAATATAAATAGAAAATTAAGATTGAAATTCTATATTAGTTTAGGGTTTGAAGTTATAAGGGATGTTTAAGTTACTCAACTTTTACTTTTTGTTCACCTAAATTTACCAATTTATTTTTAAGACTTTGGGTTACTGAACTATAAAGTTTTGCTTTTTAGGTTACTAAACATCAAAAGTATGTTCATTTAGTTTACCTCGATTACCCGTAACCGGTTACTTATGTGTCCCTTTATCCAGGTGAGAAACTTATCAGGTTATTGGACAAATATGTTACTAAACTTTGCGAATTAGTTCACATAATTAGTAAACTTTGTTGTTTTTGTTCACATGTTTTTATACACACATTTAATATACACGTTTTATACACACATTTTATATACATTTTTAGATACGTTTTTGTATACACGTTTATATACACGTCTTTTTTGTACATTTTTATATACACATTTCTATATATGTTTTTATACATAAGTTTTTATACACATGTTTTATATACACATTTTAATACACACATTTATTATACATATATTTTTACACACGTTTTTATATAAGCATGTTATAAATGTATGTGTATAAAACGTGCATAAAATGTGTGTATACAAATTTGTGTATAACGTGAATAAAAATTTGTATATAAGAGTATGATGAAATTGCCATCTTTGTTGGGTTGTGCATAAGTCATAGTTATTATTTTATACGATTGAAAGTAGTTGGGCCTAAGGGGTGACACAATTAGACATCGAGGTCATATCATATCCATCATATGCAGTTCATATTGTGTTTTGAATTCTTGTTACTCACGTGGGGTTTATATGCTACTGACTGTATCAAATTGTTATATTGTGTTTTGAATCCAACGGTATCATATTGTTATGATAGTTGAAGGTATCAGAGGGTAAATAAATAGATAAAAATTTACTTTTTACGTTTCATAATATAAATTAAGTTTATCATAACATTTTCACTTAAAGTTATTATTACAAATATTAAAAAAGTTGTAAATTAATTGGTTAAAGGTAAAATTATCATTATATACAAAATTAGAGAAAAAACTGAAAAAGTGGTATTTTATTAAACTGTATTTTTTGTCGGTGGACTATAATTATGAGCCGAGCTGGCTGTGGTGAACCTTTAACGACTTTTAAGAGTTGACGAGTTTCTATATTTTTCGCTTCGAATTGTTTCCTTCTATTGTTCTATGAATGACGGCCACTTTGTTAGATTGACCTATCGAATCCTTCATATACATCCCAATTTTACCAATGACTTTCCTAAACAACCATAAGTGGATAAAAACAGTTTAAAATATGAGAAGGATTATAAGTGAGCAAACTTAAATATGTTTGACCTAACAGTGGGGTACAACCTCGTATATCCCCGCGTCGACACTTTTAACTGGGCAACAAATACCGAGTTTCGAGGACGAAACTCCAAATAACGCGGATAGACAGTGACAACCAGGAATTTTCTAGACTTTAAATAATAATAATTTATATTATTTATTAATCGAAATTCATTTATGAGAGATATCAAAGTTATATTATTTGAAAACGGGAGTTTATTTGGTAAATTGTAAGATACTACGCAAATCTGAGAACTAACGCGATACAAATGAAATTTATATTTAATTATTAAGAGATATCTGATAAAAAAGTTTATTAAATTATTTATTATTTTCACTTTTATAACGGATGTTAAAATCGAGAATAATTAAAGTAAATTCTATTTTTCTTAAAACAATAATTATCCGTGATAATCGATAAATAATCAACATTTTAGATAAACTTATAAAATATTACGAAACGATTGTAAGTAAATAGTGCTAATTTTCATAAGAAAAACCTTTTGAAACGCAATGACGAAAATTTCGTGTCTTGAATCATCATCCGTTAACTATGGAAAACAAGTCCCGAACTATTAGTTATATTTACAAAATCAGCCCCTAAATATTAACCACTTAACATATTTTTATATAATATAAATAAAAAACATTAGGGTTTGAACTCATAAAAACCCTAGCCACCATTTTGAAATCCTCTCTTCACCTTCATCAATTCCAGCAGCCACAATCCACCGTTCATCCGCCATATCATATCCATATCCAAAAATGGCAGCAGAATATCCTCTTCCATATTTTCTAGGGTGGGTATAGTAAACTTTTTTTAAATTAAATCATTTCAATTGAATTGAATTAAATTCGTGTGTTAATGTAATTCAGTTTTATTTTGACAGTAAGATTGAAGCAGCCGCGAAGGATAAGAATCAAGGGTTATACCAAGACCTTGTTTCTCAATGTGTCAAGAAGTTTAAGAATAGTCTCCGTGCTCGCAACGACAACCGTTTTCTTCGAACTTGGTTTCGTTATGTATGTCCCTTTCCTTTCTTTTTTTTATTCGTCTTTCAATTACCTTCCCTATTTTGCACTTGTGGAATTTTAATGTGTCTATGTGTGTGTGTGTGATGTAGCTTGCATTTTGTGATGATCACGCTGCCGAGTTTGAACAGATTCGAAAGGTTAAGATTTGTCAAACTCAGGCGTGCTTGTATGTGGTATACGCGTTGCATTTGGAAGAGAATGAGGCGTTCGTGGAGGCTGATGATGTTTATCGCTTGGGCATTTCAAGGTTTATAATCTATCATCTCACCTTGTTACCTATCTTATGCATGTCTCAACTAAATTTGTTTCTTAACTTTTCTTATATTGTGTTTTAGCAATGCCAACCCGATACACACCTTAAAACGGGCACATATGCTCTTTCTCGAGAGAATGCGTCTAATAGAGGTTTCTCTTTCGTCAGCAAACAAGGTTTCTCTTCTTTCCTTGTTTCAAACGTTTTCCTGTTTGGGAATGGGATTTGATTAACTTATAAGTCATGTTTGTGAATGCTTAATTTTAGTATTTTTAGGACAGTTGGGTAGTGCAAATGATTTGGGGCTCCTTATGATTGCTTATCTGACGTACTGTGTTGTTTGCGAATTGCGATTGATTTTTGTTTAGGCGATGTTAGGGGTTGCTTCTGTTTGACTTTGTATGTCATTTGCTATAATAATGTTATGCGAATCAAATTGATATGTGTTTGACCCATAAATGATACTATCTGATTAGTAACTCCAACGAATCACCGGTTCAGGTTAATGATGATGATAATTGTTCACCTAAAAGTAGTAATTAGGCGATGCTTATGTTGATGCTTGCTTTCCGTAAATATTTGCTCTGCTTAAAGGGTAACTTCAACCTGTTTTGGTTTTGCTTTCCGTAAATATTTGCTCCTGCTGACCAGCACTCTAGCCTTCGGTAGGTTGCCCTGGTTCACCGTTGAGCTACTGAGTGATATTTAACTGGCCTTTTAAGAAAATGAAAATAAACAAAGAATTTGAGTGATATTTATTCTAGTTAACTGGCCTTTTAAGAAAATCTGATATTTATCAGATAAATACCCTAAAGAACAAGCATTTCATGAATCCGATGAACCATCGGCGTCAACCCATTCTGTATGTCAAGTTCTTACTATTTGTGATTGCTAATATAAATCATGATCACATATGGAAGTCTCATAACAGCTACATGTTTCAAATCATTTAAAATTTGCTTATCAGCCTATAAACATACTAACGTCTTCAAGCACTCTTTCCATCAATTCTTTTGTTGACATTTTACAAAACTTCAAACGACTACCACTTTTTCTTTTTACCAAAATAATTACTCATTAACTCTTAGCTAAACAATATAACAATGACATACGAAAGTTGTTTTCTTTCTTTGTTGCTTTAAACCCATGTCACAAAATCAAACATCTCATATATTTTAAACTTTGATTTTCAATCATTGAAAGACTTAGCTGCTAATATTAAGCATACATATAAACTTGATCTATCTATTTAATGGTGATCACTAAAACGATGACTACGCTACAGTGTGTTGATCTTCTTATTCTGATGTAACGTTGTTCCTCCCTCTAGGAATTTATGATTTTGTTTCGTGAATGTGAGAATGAATGGCTGGTGTATTTTCTATAAACTAGGGACATAATTACGCGAGATAGAAGTTAGAAATACTAAAATAAAACTACGGGTGTTACAATGCACTAATTACTAATCTTGAGAAAACAATTAGGAGTCTGGAAGTTTGCATATCATCATAGTCAGAATGCATGCTCCATTTTAAAGAACTATTGTATATGAAGCGAGTCTGGAAGTCTGAGAGCGAACTGTAAGGGGGTGTATATGGTGAGAGCAATCCTTGATGTCCCTACAGTTAACTTGAATAGTGCCAAAAAGCAGTATGATAATATTAGTAACATGACGGGTCAGGGTTAGTTCAAGTGGGTTCAGATTGTAAAGGGGTCGCCTGGTCATTTATAACATGTTCATCGTTTAGTGAAACTGACCTATATTTAGTTTATAACATGTACAATCCTATTACACAATTTATCGTAATCATCTATAGATATGCCTAAAAGTGGGTTCGTGTTGCCATTATCTGAGATCTGAACTTATGATACTTCACTAGGTCAAGATGGAGAAGCCATAGGTTCATCAATGGCCACAGATACATTCACTGATGCATTTTCAGTTTTAATAGCATTTGCTGAAGACATATTTAGCGTCTGGAAGTGTGAGAGCGAACTGTATGAGGGTGTAGCTTGTTTCTCTTTCGGGTTTGTGTTGGTTTAGAAACAGTATTTGGCAGAACCGGGCCTTGCATTTCAGTTGTTAACTAGAATCTTTGTAATTGAAAGCCTTGTAAACAGATGCATGGAGACCTTTATCTTTTACTGTAGTAGTTTGTTATCTTTGTTGTCACACATTTCTTGGGTTGTATTGTTCATTGGTTCATTTTTGTTTTAACGAATTTTGACTGTTAAAAGAAGTGCTACCAAACTGTTAACTGATAGTTCTTTGAAACCTCTCTATAACAAGAGAGACTTGTACTGTCTGAGGTGACCATAAACTGTTGATTCTCTGTCGTCAGGACTCGTTTTCCATTCCTAATCGCAGGCAGCCATAGTTGAACAAGAAGATCCGTGTCCAATATGCATCTTTCATTCAAATATTCAATCATTTGAATAAATCGATCATCAAAGAATTTACGATTTTCATCAAGAGGTTTCATGTCTATTTCCTCATTACACATGTATGGATCGAAACATGTCATGTAAAAGTCTGCGGAATCACTACTTAGGAAACTTATTTGACGATTAAGAGAAGAAGGAAGACTTTAGGCTTGAGAAAGATGAATTGTATTCCACTTTTAAAAAGGGAAAACTTTAGGCTGGTTTCATACATTACGTACCTAAGCCTCTTAACTAAAAGAAGTACATGCATTCTCATTCTACACATAATTGTAACATTCTTTAGACACAAAAATTTATATAAAAAAGAATTTGGTCAGGACAAGTGGACATTGAGATTGGCTAGCTGTTGGTTTACACGACGTCGTGTTGCGAAATATGGCCTCAGTCAAGCCTATTTTCCTGGAGTTATAGTCCAAAAATGCAAACCATATCCAGTCGAACACGACCATATCAGACGTATTTGACTCCAAGACAAGAGTAATAAGCTCAGTCATGGTAATGTCTGATGAACCTGAAGGTATCAATTGCAGATTTGACTTGATATGGGGTTTTTACCTTAACTGATCTCAACCTGAAAGTATTTTAGTAACGTCCTAGATACACAAAACTTAAGTTAGCGAGACCCTCTCAATATTCTAATAATCACAAATCTAGCATGATCTAATAAGCCTATATGATCGGGTGTCCTGCCCACAGGTCTTGTTCAGTCTTAGATTCCAAGAAATTTTTGTTTACCTTCTTCTCTACAAGATTGAGTACTTCCATGCACCTTTTGGCTTCTGCAAGCTGATTTTCTGCATCCACGAGATCATTTCTTGCTGCTCTTTTAACCAAAATGGTGTTTCTTTTCATTTCCATAAGCAAAGTTACCTTTTTTCCAGCCTCGTTTCTTTTATGAACGGCGTTCAGGGAAGCTCGAAGCCACGAGACATTGATTTTGGCAACTTTTTCTTTTATGAACGGCGTTCAGGACTTACAACTTTTTCTAACGGGTCAAGTAGGTTGTTTTAATTTAGGTAAACAAAAATTGCTGATAAAAGGCAAGTACCATAGCATTGGGTCAGTTACTATGGTACTTACCTTCTTTCTGTAGCTTATAGCTGCATTAAGACGATGATATCATTCTGGGCTGTACGAAATGGATAAACATTAGAAGAGAGGGGTGGTGATAAATAGGTCGGGTGATAAAACGAGTTGGATTGACACGTTAGTTTTTCCTTGTAGTAATGATTTATAAAATCTAATGCTTAACTGTCCTGTATTCTTAAATTACAATATATACAGATTATTGTTTTCTTAGTATACTTTTTGTGATCGCATTTAACATCTTACTTATATGAAATTTGAGAAAATCGACAAAAGCCAACACAATCTGACACAGCCCAATTTGACCAGAAAAACTTTTTAACACTTTCTTTTATCTAGCTCGCTTGGATATGTTGTTTATTCCTTACAAGCCAAAAGACTAACAAGAGAAAGCCCAATTTAACTCGGTTAGGAGGAAGGAATTAATAAAACTTTAGTAGTTAAATTTTAAATAAATTAGATGTTATAATTTTTCATATTTTTAGTAACTTGACAAAATATACAAAATACCCCTTAAACTTTATATCCTCTACACTTTATATTTTAAAAATACACATGTTATATTAAAAAATCAACAAAGCACATGATTATAAATATTCAAACAAAAACACAAATTATTGTTTACTTTTATTTTAACACTTAACAAAGTCAAGCAATACAATCTACGTAAATCATTATTAACATGTGAATATAAATATCAAAATAAATACAGGATCCCAGACATTGGTGTGCGATGATAATAAATAGATAGGATTCTACATATTACAACAACATATATTTTTTCAAATTCGTTATGTGTTACTAAACACACAATGTCCAGAAAAGGATAGCTAACATTTCGATTAAATAAAGTCAAATCTTTTGTGCAACAAATATTTATACATAATATCAATTAATATTATCACTTAATAAAAAATCATGTAAAATTTGTGAGTCCACGAGTATCGTAACTATTTAAGTATTAAAAATTAAATAATGTTTTATAGAATAATATTAAGCATTACAAAATCATTAATTTATAAATCGTGTACGGGTAAGGTTGTGTAAGGTTGATGTAAATGGTTTGTTGATAAATAATTAAGATATAACTATTTAGAATAAAAATATCGAAAGTAAAAAGAGCATGAAATTCGAACAATAAAAATTAAGATGAATTTATATTAATTTACATGATACACAGTAAAACAACAAAATAATCAAACATATAACGTCAAATGTTTTTAAAAAAATATAGAAATTATAATTAATTTATTCTTTATATTCAAGCCCCGTGCGTGCACGGGCATTAAAACTAGTATACAATGTATATAGAATATGCTAGATGACGCCTTGAAGATTAAATTTGTAAAATCAAACCTTGTGCTTCTTTTTACGAGATTCAAATGATTTCACAGTTCCTTCATAATAACTGCAGCAAAAGACGTTCACATTAAATTAGTTACAAAGTTCATGAATTTAGTCATATTTTATACGTAGTACATACTTACGTATTATCTTCAGGCCACCAAACTTTTATCCTGCTCCAAACTAAATTTTCACCATGTTCAGCAGACTGAATCTGAATAGTGTATACATTTTTATAATCCAGAATTCGATTAACGGACAGGATTGAAGAGTTGTTCATGTTTAGCTTCAATAGAGGATAAGAACTAGAGGTGCCAATTTGGAGACATTTATGGGTAAACGGGTCGTTTTGGGTTATACTGTACCTTTAACGGGTCAAATCGGTAATAAAAACTAAAATGGGTTAAACATCATAATAAAATGAAAAGACAAAGTGATGCTATTCGTCCGATTTTACCACCTAAAACTAAAATTGTTTTCAGAAGCAAATGTTATTACATGTTTCTTGCGTTTTCCATTCACCGTTGGTACATATTTTGATTGCATTGATGTCTCAAGGGATTTCTTTTCACTTTCAGAATGTAGACAACGCCTTACAGCCTACACCATATATATTGAAGTATGAGCATAGGTACGGACACTATTGCGTCATTTTTTAGATACACAGCTACATATAGATACTGCCTTTTTGGTCTTCTAGTGACATTTACTCTAATAATTAAGAGCTATCTAATACCATATCTGGGATATCTGGATTGAGTTGATCAACATATGTCTTCAGAACTTTCTTCGCTACTTGTGTACAAACAGGTGAAGCAATCTGCAAGAAGATCAACACTTCAGTATAACACGTAATTTGGGATGAACGAAACACCTACTTTGGTAAAAATCAGCAAAACTATAATCACCTGCTTATTGCTTTTTCCGTTCATAGCTAGAAGATTTACAAGCTCACGCGGGAGCTCCTTAATTTCCATTACGATCATAGTCATAATTTTCTCCATCTTGGATACAACAGCAGATGAACTCGAGCTTAAAAAAAGGAAGAAAATGTAAACTCAGACGACCTTAAAAATAATCCACTAAACGATTTTGATATCGTTTCAGTGCTCTAGTTACAAAAGATAACTGCACATTGAAATTGATTGCAGCGAGTGTTTTAGCACCAAAACGGTCACATTTTGCAAAACCAGAAGTGCAAGGAGAGCAAGTCTAACTTTTAGAAAAGAAATGCAGTTCTTACTCGGCAATAGTTAAAAATCGTTTAAATAGTCGAACAATTAGTCCCTCCAGCGGCAGGTTACACATCATCACAACAAATCTACCACTGGTAAATACATTGAGAACCTTGATCATTTTAGTATGGAATCCATTAGATGAAGAAGATAATTTCTCAAACACCACCACTACCAGTTCAAAAAACTCCTGATCACCAAAGACAAAGGAAATTTCAGTTACTTACATCATACTTAAATAATTCTCCACAACTTAAACCAATTTATGCCATCATATGGTTGTCTTCGTAAGGTGGATCGAGTACCATAATTCTCGTGATCTCAAAGATGCAACACGCAACAGAGACTTTCAAACCAATATTTGAATGTCTCACCAAGTCTTCAGCAATCAATGCCTTAATCACAGGATGCAACAGTTTACTCATCGATATGGATGCCGATTGTGGTAACCTAGATAGAATATCCCCTGTTCGCTATTACAAGATAATAAAAGCGAGTTACGATTTGGTTGACAGCAGCAAAAAATACGAGTATAAAACACATAACTATATGGAGAGTAAGGGAACACTAACCACAAGACATTTGACAATCCCTTCCGTTGAAGATGGCAGATGTAACAGCTTCTCCCCAACTTTCGTCAGCTTGATTTCGAGACCGAGGAAAGAACTTGACAATCTCGACGCCATTTAGCAATACAGTTTAACAGTTCACTGAATGAATGATATACACTGTTAGGATCAATTAAGATCGATAACAGATTACAACAGCTTGGACTCTCAAGATGATAAGAAACAGAGTGTCGAAAGCTTGATTGTATTATCAATGGTGAAGTAGTTACATGTCTGTTACAACAATTGGGATATTTGTTACAAACAGTTGGGGAATTTGTTACAGGTTTGAGGAGAGAGAAATACAAGAGGAAAAGTAAACATCAAGCTGAATGAAATGAAAGTGAAGGATAGTATTTATAGGAAGAGTGGAAGGAAGTTGTTATGAATTGAGAGAGAATCACGTGCAACTCACGTGTGTGGTAACACACGTGCACCTCACGTCTCACAACTCACAACACTATATATCAATCCACTCCCCTTAAAACATTCTTGTCCTCAAGAATGTGCAGTAAATGTAGGAAATTTAGCAAGTAAATTATCTAAGAGCTCCCATGTAGCATCTTCTAGAGTACCTCCTTCCCACTGAATCAAACCATAGACTGCCACCGAATTGATCTTCTTCACCATCTTCCTATCAAGTAAGGCTAGTGGTGCAGGCTCCATTAATCCGTCTTGGTTGCAGCTAGGTAAATCAATCACTTGTGCTCTTTGAGGTTGACCTTGATGATACAAGGTTTTTAAGCTCGTATGAAAGTTCGTAAAACCGATCTTCTTAAATCGATCACGGTTCAAAGTGGAATAGTTGTTCTTGGTGATTAAAAAGGGAAATTGGTTTTCTATTCTACTAAAAAGGATTAAATGCACAAAGAGATAAAATTAAGCTAAAAGCAGTTAATAAAAGCAGTTAATAAAATAAGGCTTAAATTGAATTTAAATTAAACAGTAAAACAGTAAAATACCCTCACTTGCAAAACCACTGATTCGGAATAATTTCTTGATCCGGAATAAATTTTAATTCATTCGGAATATTAACTCATGCGGAATAAAGAAATAAATAACCTTCATTCGGAAAAAACGGCTCATGCGGAATAATCTAAGAGAACTGCTGGTTCGGAATGTCTGCTGTTCATTCGGAATATAGAGTTGGTTCGGAATAATGTTGCTTACTCGGAATAAATGAACTCATCCGGAATATGATGTTGATCCAGAATAATCAAAGAAAATTGCTGGTTCGGAATGTCTGCTCATTCGGAATAAAATTCCTTGGTTCGGAATAATGCTGATCCGGAATAAAATGTTGATCCGGAATAATCAACGAAAATGCTTCATTCGGAATATAGAAAGAAAAGCTGGTTCGGAATAAATTTAAGAAAATTGTTGGTTCGGAATGTTCTGCTGACTCGGAATAACTGAATGAAAACCTTGGTTCGGAATACTCTTGCTCATTCGGAATATTTGGAGAAAACCTTCATTCGGAATAACTTGCACTGATCCGGAATATTTAAAACAAAAGCTTCGTTTGGAATGTTTACTTTATCCGGAATAATTAACCCAAATCCTTCATTCGAAATAAGGGTTGCTCATTCGGAATCTGGGCTGATGAAGTAGTGCGAAGAACAGGGAAACAATAACACACGATTTTTACCAAAATCAACCAAGTTTTCACCAAAGATTAAACCAAATTAACCACTAATCATCTCCTAATGATAAACATCAAACCAAAGCAACAAAAACACAAAACCCACTTACTTTTAAAGATCAAAATCAACAAAATCAAAACTTAAGACTTAAATCAACAAGAGAAAGATGAACAAGATTAAATGAAAGATTATATTGAAAGATTAAGGTTAAACAATCAAAAGGAAAGATTAAAACTTACAAGATTTGTGAAAATAAAGATGAAAAATCACCAACACCTTAATGGTGTTGGTTACCCTACGAAACAAGAAAAGAAAGAAACTGGGAATGAAAAACTAGTTCTAATGTGTGGGAAGGGATCTCTATTTATAGGCCATGGACTTGGTTGGTGAGTGGGCTTTCTTCCTTTCTTTTTGTCTTCTCGTCTTTTCAGTAAAGTTGACGTTTTCGATTCTGATTCGGGATTTGTTGATGAATAAATTCAACTCGTCTTTTAATTTCTTCGTTTAATAGACTTGAGTTCTTCGACATATGTAAATCTTCCATCTTTGGTCCTTTTCTTCGACAAATCTTCAAATAGGCCCATTGACTTCAAATCTTTTGGACTATAGACTTCGTCTTTTCGTCTTTTTCTTCGATAAAACCCGTGCAATCCCATGTTTTCTTCAATATTTACCGGTTGGCTCTGAAAACACAACAAACACACAAACCACGCATAATTCCAAACAAATGACATTAAATACGCGTTTTGGTCTTGTTTTAGCAAGAAATAAGTGGTAAAAGGATGGGTGTTTTCACACCTATCAAATCCCCTACACTTAACCATTGCCATGCCCTCATGCGATGCTTAGTGACAAAGAAAATTTACACTTTTCTTATAATCAATCAACCTTGGCCTTATTAATATACTACTAAAACAAAAACTTAAAATACTATGAAGAAATAAAAGCTTTAAAGGAAACAAAAGGGATAGAAAACCATTTCCACTTGAAAATAGCTATATGGAAATAACTCGCAAAGAGATCTAAGACTTACATTAGGGCTTTGGTGCTGCGAAGATTTATCACCCTCAAGTTTCACGTTCCCCAAACTAAGCTTAAAAACGAGATCATTGTTATTATAAGTTAGCAAAACAAACACTTACACACATGGCTTAATTATATGCTGAAACTCCCTTATTCCTAGGTGTATCTCTTATATTTTATTTTTTTCTTAGAATGATCATGAAGATGCATTTTTGGACTTATTTCGATAGTTTATTTAGGCAGAAAGCAAAGTAGGACGATTTGATTAATATTTAGCTAAAGGATAAAATCTCTTAAAACTGCTTCTCGGGACCTCAAAAAGTTCATATCTTGGCATAACTCGCTTCACGATTTGAGACCTTTCTCGGGCCGATATTTGGCATGTACTTCATACTTCATATCTTGAGATACGTTCATGAGATAATGGTCTTCTCTTCGTTAATAGAGTTTCTTCACTTGGAGACTTTTGAGGGATACTCCAACTTTGTTGACCACGACTTCATCATTATTTCTTCAGTCGTTAATTGGGATTTTGAGATACAACGATCTGCCTCCTTTTCGGACTTGGATCTATTTATCCTCATATCTTGTTAGGGTCTTAATACATGGTTTTTGGCCAGGTAAAAAGATTCGTTGATGTATGTCTAATCGAATTGATCCTGGTTTAGTGTGCGACTCAGCTGTTCTTTGGTGGAAACAAAAGTGTGTCGTTGTAGTATATTAAAAAGTGCAAAGACGTAAATGTAAATGACGTTAAAATAAAAGGCGTTAAAATAAATCTAAGTCTAATTAAAATTAAATGGTGCAATATTAAAACTTTGAAAAGTAAATTAATTAAATGACTTAAAATAAAGTGAGACGAAAATTAAATTTGACAAAGTAGTAAAATCTGAAAACTTAAAAATAAATCAAGTAAAAAAAGGGCGGGAAATCAAAATTCAAAATAAAAACAAAAAAAAGAAAAAAGAAAATGAGTCCGATCGTACCACGATCGCAACCAACTAAGGTGGTTGGATCGCACCCTGATTATACCTACGATCGCAGTCTAGATCGCACTTGGTGATCGTAGCCCACGATCGCACTCAATGCGATGGGAATAAGAAGGGATCGTACTCTAAGGATCTTACTCTATGGATCGCACTCCACCATGATCGCAACAAAGTGGATCGCAGTGGGTGATCGTTACCAAGCGATCGCAACACGGATCGCACTCTATGATCTTACCCACGATCGCAACGAGTGATCGTGGTATGGATTATGGAGTTTGATTGTATTATGATCCTAGTCCTTGATCGCAACACTGGATCGCAAGTAGAAACCCTTAAGGTTTTATGCGATCGCACTTGTTGGATCGTACAAGGGTAAAAAGTAGTTACGATAGGAATAAGGAAAACAGAATAAGCAAACGAAATAAGCACTAAGACAAATAAGCAAATACCAAAGAAACACTATTGAATATAAGCAAATAACAAAACTTGATTTAAAACGAGATTAAGAAAAACAAAATAAGCTTAAACTTAAAAACTTTTCAAAACACAAAATAAGCAAACTAAATGAGCAAACTTTTGAAAAGATGAAACTTTGAGAAAATTAAGAAAATCAAATAAGCTAAGTATGAAACAAGCCAATAAGATTGTTAAACTTATAGCTTATCTCATACAAAAACTTAGATAAAAGTAAAAAGATAAACTTTTTAGTAAAATAAGCAAAGAGATTAAGCTAAAAGCTTGCTTAATCCGAATTTGAAATGAACCAAAAAGAAGAAAAGTAGGATGAGAATGATGAAAAGAAACTTGATCAAAGGTAAATGAAGATTAAAGCAAGAAAATTAAGGAACACTTACTTGGAATTAAAATGAATTAAAGTGCAAGACAAGTATTTAAAATGACATAAATTTAAAGAGCAAGTAATTAAAAGGTGGAAGACTAATTGTCACCTTAGCCAACAAGAGTAAAAATGAAATGCTAATGACTATATATATAGGGGAGGATTAGGGAATGCTTAGGAAGCTTCCTCCCCTCCTTCATTTCTTCTTAATTGCACCATTAAGTCCTTCCCTTCTTAATCTTTTGTTAATCTTGGACTTTAATGACTTTTGGCTCGGGATTTCTCTAAACTCGTCTTTTAATTCTTCAATAAATAAGACTTGAGTTCTTCGGCTTTTAGTAAACTTCCGTCTTTTGACTTTTTCTTCGATAAATCTTCAGAATTGGTCTTGGACTTCCGTTCCTTTTGCACTCTTGATTTCTTGACTCCGTCTTTCATCTTTTTCTTCAATAAAAGCCCGTTAATGCCCGTGTTTTCTCCACTTTTCACCTTTTCATCCTAAATCACAATAAAAACACAAACCACGCATAATTCCGACATAATAGACATAAAATACACGTTTTGGCTCGGTTATTATTGTAATTAAGTGGTAAAAAGGATGGGTGTTTACACACCTATCAAATCCCCTACACTTGACCATTGCAATGTCCTCATGCAATGCATTAGTTACAAAGCAAGATTACATTTTTCATCATAATCAATCCACGTTGGCCTTTATTAAAGAGATAGAAAATTATAAACATTAAAAGTAAAGAAATCAAAAAGCATACCTTAGGTTTTGGAAATGCTGTGAATGATCATCATCCTCATGTTTTCACTTTCTCCAAACCAAGCTTAAAAACGAGATCATTGTTATTATAAGTTAGTAAACTAACACGAACTCATGTGGGCCAATTATTCACTTAGACTCCCTTATTCCTAGGTGTATCTCTTATATTTTATTTTTGTCATGCATTGTTGACTTATTTCGATAGTTATTTAGTCCGAAAATAAAGTGAATGATTTAATCAATAGTTAGCTAAAGGACAAAATCTTTTAAAACTGTTTCTCGGGACCTCATAAAGTTCATATCTTGGCATAACTCGCTTCGCGATTTGAGACTTTTCTCGGACCGATATTTGGCAGCGACTTCATACTTCAAACCTTGAGAGACGTTCTTGAAATAATGGTCTTCTCTTCATAATAGGAATTTCTACACTTGCAATTTTGAGAGATTCTTCATATTTGGACCATGACTTCTTCATTTTTCTCCAATCTTTATTTTAGACTTTGATATACAACGATCCGCCTCCTTTATTGACTTGGATCTATTTATCCTCATACCTTGCTAGGGTCTTTTCAGATACACTTCTCCATGACTTTTGGGGAGTTTTTGCTTTTCGTCGTGTGTCTTGATCCTTCATATTGATTTTCGATAAATGATTCTTCACATCACTTTGGATCTTTAGCAACAAAATATAGCCCTCATGTCTTGTTAGGACCTTTTGGACTCGCCAATCTTCGCATCCCGCTTCAATAAGTTATGCCTTGGCTATGAACTCTAATCCATACCGAGCAACTTTTAAACGATCTTGGGCTAGAAGCTAAGTAACTTTTCAAATCGTACAACCTTATTTATTGCAGATAAATTTATTAGCAAGCGATGGGAGAATAGGCTTATAATTAACTCATATAAATTCACGAAAGAATACCGAACTTATAATTGGCTCTATCATCTCTCGTTCTCCACAGTTTAAAATCTCAAATAATAAGACTCGTGGATGCTTAGCCTATTAAATCAAAGTTTTGGGTTTTCAAGTCGCCTATAGGATCTTGCAAATTCTTAGACTTTTTCAGGTTTTAGAAATCGCGTTTTAAAGTTCCCTTGATAAACGAATCTCTAGGATCAATTATAGGAACTTGCGAAAAGTTCTTGTTCTTAACCCGTGAGAGTTAAGACTTTCGCGTTTTATAGCTCCCTATATAAAAGCCTAGCAAAACTTGACTTAAACATGTTAAGGATACTAGCTAGAGTAAACTTAGATAAGTAAACTCGGGTTGAGTCAAAAGATTCACAACGTTTGAAAGTTAAAACCACTTTATTAAAGATTTATTCTAATAAGGAAATAAAATAACTGTACAAAGGGAAAAACTAATAGGCCAAAATAGATCAAAAATTTTGAAAAATGTCGAAAAATTGATTTTCCGGTTAAAATGAGGACAAATACAAAGAAAAGGCCACCTAACTTCGATAGAAGTCCCCCTACACTTAACATAAACATTGTCCTCAATGTTTAAGCATGTGGGAGTAAACTCCCTTACACTTAGGACATTGTGCACTTTGTTTAAATCTCGCTAAGGAAGAGACAACTAAAGAGATTCCTATTTTAATATTGAGAAAATATAAAATAGTGAATCGAAAAGAGTTTAGGATAGAACCGGGAAGAAGTGAACACGGAATCACGGGTCGTCAAGAATCATCAAGAGTGGATCATTGAGCGCTCAAATCCCTGATTAAGAGAGGAGAGGAAATAGCAAACACCAACGGGTCTCCCCTACACTTAGGATAAATAAAGCGAAAAGATAGATACATGGGTTGCCTCCCAAGAAGCGCTTGATTTTTGATTACTGAGTCGTGAGCCTGACTCGACCTTGATCATCATAGGAAGAAGCATGAAACATATCCACCAGGATCAAAGACATAGTTTTCGTCCATCAAATAACACAAGCTTAAGGCTAACAAGGCAAGCCAAAGAAGAGTAGGCAAGGTTCCCTTAAGCAAAGATGGAGCACGGTGGAAGCAAGGGTGAAGTGGTGCAAGCAGATTTCCATAAGTTCCAAAGATATTTCCTTTTATTTTATCAGGTGGATACTGAGATGGCTGCAGAATATCGATACCGGGGTCGAACACCTTTTCCTTTAGGGGAAAATAGCACTCAGGCTCAGCAGAGTGTGAAGAAGATCCGCGAAGAAGATACACAACCTCGTCCTCAGAAGGTGGACAAAGAGGTGTTAAATCATATGTGCTGCGAATATTGGTGTCGACCGGTTTCTTCTCCTTTGAAAGTATTTGCTTCAAATCCAAAGTAGGATCAAGACCACAATCTTCAAAATCTAAAGGAGGAGCATCACTCTCATGAGGGAAGTAAGTATTGAGAAAAGTTGAAAAGTCTTCCTCAAATGAGTAGTCGTCCAAAGTAGGATCGAGTAATGACGGAGGATCTTCATCATGTGAAGAATCGCTCGAAAGAGTATCAGCCTCATCAAAATCATCATATGTGGGCAGATCGGGATACTCAGAAGTAAGGTCATCATAATCATCCGAATCTGAGCTAGAATCATCATCATAAGCATCAAAGATCGGTGGAGAATCATAAATGGGCGAAGGTTCCAAATTGGAGTGAGAATCATCCACATCATCATGAAAAAGTGGATTATCATTGCAAGACTCGAATAGAGGATTGTTGTAGATGACAAAATCATCGAACACATTAATCATATTCACAGATTCTCTTCCAAAGGATTTTCTTGTAAGCTTCCCCATTTTAAAAACTTGTGAATCATTCCCGAATCTTAAGATTAACTCACCTTTGGCAACATCGACAAGAGCTCGTCCGGTTCTCAAGAATGGCCGACCAAGTATTAAAGGAATACGAGGGTCCATTTCATAATCAACAACGACAAAATCGACCGGGAAAGTAAATGTGCCAACTTTAATGAACACGTCTTCGGCTATACCAACGGGGTAAGCGAGAGTGCGATTTGCAAGTTCAAGAGTCATCTTCGTTGGAGTGAGGTCGGGTAATGATAGTGTTTTCCAAACACTCAATGGCATAAGATTAATACTAGCCCCGAGATCAGCAAGGGCAGTAAATTCTTCGGTTTTGTTAAAAATGCACGGCAACACAAAACGACCGGGATCTCCAAGCTTTTCCGGAAGTTCTTTAAGAATAACTGCAGAGCAGTTTTCATTTAAGCGTGTGTTGGCGAGCTCAATCAGCTTCTCCTTCTTGTTAAGCAATTCCTTAAATGCTTTAACAAATTTCGGCATGTGGACAAGTGCTTCAACAAGGCTAATGTTGATGTTCACTTGAGAGAGCATCTTCACATAGCTTGACACTTGACAATCATTCTTGGTTAGCTCGTTGGTCTTGCCTAAGCGAGAAGGATAAGGGATATTGGGTTTGGGTGGTGAAGGTGAAGGTGGTAAAGGTTGGGATGTTGAAGGTTCCTTCCTAGGTACATCGTCATGACGAGGCGGAGACGATAATGGTGCACTAATACTAGGTGTAGGAGGAGTAGGGATAAATGGTGGTGGAGGAGGTGTAGATGATGGGGGTGGGATAGGTGGATCGACAATGGTAATTCCACTACGGGTAGTAATAGCACTCACATTAGCTCGCGGATTGGTGACGGTGTTTGAAGGTAGAGAACTTGCAGTAGAAGGTTGAGCGGCGGGCAAGAAACTAGCAAGCATATTCTTCAAATCATTTGTTTGATTGCTGAAGGAGGATTGGATATTATCTCGAAGCTCGGATATAATGTCATTTCCCTGCTTGGTGATATCTCCTTTCAGATTGATAATTTGGCTCTGCAGATTCTTAATTTGCTCACCTTCGGTTCTCATGATGGCTTCAACATCCGGATTAATGGGTGGGGCTTGTTGAGCGGGTGGGTTATAAGGATTAGAAGCTCTTGGTGGGATTTGGTTGCTTCTATTGTAGTTGTTGGCGGGGTTTTGGTTTTGAGGAGAAAAAACGGGTGAAAGGTAGTTGTTGGACCGGTAACTCAACAAATTTCTATCCCCTTGAGGTCGAGCTTGGTAATTTTCCGATGAATAATTATCATAAGCTGCATACACATTTTCCGGATTTCCTTGTGTAGAAGGACAATCGGTGTATGAGTGTGGACCGCCGCATGTTTCACAAGAAGGTGCAACCGCTTTAACTTGTTGTTGTTGGTTTGAAGCGAGAAGCAAGATACTTTTGCTCATTTCAGTCATCATGCGGGTGAGTTCGGTCATATCAGGGCTTGCTGAGGTGGAAGAAACATTGACTCTCGGGTTGTTCCTTGAAGAAGCAGAGGAATCCCAGTTTTTGTGGTGAGTAGTCATGTTCTCAATAAGCTCTCTACACTCCTCGGGTCTCCTTTTCATGAATGTGCCACCGGCGGCTGCATTAATCGTATCACGATCTCAAAAAGTCAAACCGTTGTAGAAAGTATCAATCAATGTGACTGGAAGCATGTTGTGGTTTGGACAATGATCGATCAAGACATTATATCTCTCCCAAGAATCAAAAAGAGATTCATCGGGATCTTGCATGAAACCGCTGATTTGATTGCGAAGGCTCGTGACCATGGATGGTGGAAAGTAGCGCGACAAAAAGCGTTGGGTCATGTCATCCCAAGTGTGAATTGAATTCTTTGGAAGACGATCAAACCATTTCTCGGCATGATGTGATAAAGTATGTGGGAAGAGTTGTAGGCGAAGAACATCCATTGAGGCACCGGGCAACTTCATGCTTTGAGTGATTGCAATGAACTTGTCGAGGTGTTTGTTGGCATCATCATCAGGCATTCCTCGAAAAGGATTTGTTTGCACTTGCTGAATCATGTGGTGCTTCAACGAAAACTCCGGAGCCGTGATTTGCATCGGCGCAATCGGTCCTCCTCGTCCAAACATGGTTGGTTGACAAAGCTCCTCCATTGTCCGAAGATCGGGCTGTGGAAGAACATTGTTGTTATTGTTGAGGTGCGGTGGATTATTGTTGTTGTTAACACCTGACATACTTAAATCTTCTCGAGTGTCGGGCTCTTGATAATTAGAAGATCTAGTATGCATACACCTACAAAGACAAAAGAAAACAAAACCAAACGCAAAGACAATATATATACACAATAAAAATAAAATCTTTTTAGATTTTTGAAATTTTTAATTTTTATGGATTTTTAACAATTTTTTATTTTTATGGTTTTTTGAATTTTTTAAGCAAGAAAATAACGCTCGCAAGTGAACGGATCCCAAAAAGCAACGCGTCTCTCACAGAAAACCGTTAATCTTTACGAAAAGAGCAGACAACGGCGCCATTTAATACATGGTTTTTGGCCAGGTAAAAAGATTCGTTGATGTATGTCTAATCGAATTGATCCTGGTTTAGTGTGCGACTCAGCTGTTCTTTGGTGGAAACAAAAGTGTGTCGTTGTAGTATATTAAAAAGTGCAAAGACGTAAATGTAAATGATGTTAAAATAAAAGGCGTTAAAATAAATCTAAGTCTAATTAAAATTAAATGGTGCAATATAAAAACTTTGAAAAGTAAATTAATTAAATGACTTAAAATAAAGTGAGACGAAAATTAAATTTGACAAAGTAGTAAAATCTGAAAACTTAAAAATAAATCAAGTAAAAAAAGGGCGGGAAATCAAAATTCAAAATAAAAACAAAAACAAAAAAAAAGAAAAAGAAAATGAGTCCGATCGTACCACGATCGCAACCAACTAAGGTGGTTGGATCGCACCCTGATTATACCCATGATCGCAGTCTAGATCGCACTTGGTGATCGTAGCCCACGATCGCACTCAATGCGATGGGAATAAGAAGGGATCGTACTCTAAGGATCTTACTCTATGGATCGCACTCCACCACGATCGCAACAAAGTGGATCGCAGTGGGTGATCGTGACCAAGCGATCGCAACACGGATCGCACTCTATGATCTTACCCACGATCGCAACGAGTGATCGTGGTGTGGATTATGGAGTGTGATCGTATTATGATCCTAGTCCTTGATCGCAACACTGGATCGCAAGTAGAAACCCTTAAGGGTTTATGCGATCGCACTTGTTGGATCGTACAAGGGTAAAAAGCAGTTACGATAGGAATAAGGAAAACAGAATAAGCAAACGAAATAAGCACTAAGACAAATAAGCAAATACCAAAGAAATACTATTGAATATAAGCAAATAACAAAACTTGATTTAAAACGAGATTAAGAAAAACAAAATAAGCTTAAACTTAAAACTTTTCAAAACACAAAATAAGCAAACTAAATGAGCAAACTTTTGAAAAGATGAAACTTTGAGAAAATTAAGAAAATCAAATAAGCTAAGTATGAAACAAGCCAATAAGATTGTCAAACTTATAGCTTATCTCATACAAAAACTTAGATAAAAGTAAAAAGATAAACTTTTTAGTAAAATAAGCAAAGAGATTAAGCTAAAAGCTTGCTTAATCCGAATTTGAAATGAACCAAAAAGAAGAAAAGTAGGATGAGAATGATGAAAAGAAACTTGATCAAAGGTAAATGAAGATTAAAGCAAGAAAATTAAGGAACACTTACTTGGAATTAAAATGAATTAAAGTGCAAGACAAGTATTTAAAATGACATAAATTTAAAGAGCAAGTAATTAAAATGTGGAAGACTAATTGTCACCTTAGCCAACAAGAGTAAAAATGAAATGCTAATGACTATATATATAGGGGAGGATTAGGGAATGCTTAGGAAGCTTCCTCCCCTCCTTCATTTCTTCTTAATTGCACCATTAAGTCCTTCCCTTCTTAATCTTTTGTTAATCTTGGACTTTAATGACTTTTGGCTCGGGATTTCTCTAAACTCGTCTTTTAATTCTTCAATAAATAAGACTTGAGTTCTTCGGCTTTTAGTAAACTTCTGTCTTTTAACTTTTTCTTCGATAAATCTTCAGAATTGGTCTTGGACTTCCGTTCCTTTTGCACTCTTGATTTCTTGACTACGTCTTTCATCTTTTTCTTCATTAAAAGCCCGTGAATGCCCGTGTTTTCTCCACTTTTCACCTTTTCGTCCTAAATCACAATAAAACACAAACCACACATAATTCCGACATAATAGACATAAAATACACGTTTTGGCTCGGTTATTATTGTAATTAAGTGGTAAAAAGGATGGGTGTTTACACACCTATCAGGTCTTTTCGGATAGACTTCTCCATGATCTTTATGGGAGTTGATTGCTTTTCGTCGTGAGTCTTGATCCTTCATATTGATTTTGGGAATAATGCTTTTCACATCACCTTGGATCCTTAGCAATAAAATGGAATCCACATGCCTTGTTAGGGCCTTTTCGGACTCACCAATCTTCGCGTCCCGCTTCATTAGTTATGCCTTGGCTATGAACTCTTATCATTACCGAGCAACTTTTAAATGATCTTGGGCTAGAAGCTAAGTTATTCAATAAAATCGTACGACCTTACTTATTGCATTTATTCATTTAAGGCGATGGGAGGAAAAGCTTATAATCACACGAAGTGTGCTTGTGCAAGAATACCGACTTATAATTGACTCTATCATTTCTCGTTCTCCACAATTTAAAATCTCAAGTAATGAGACTCGTGGATGCTTAGCCTAATAAACCAATTAAGGTCTACATGGTTAAGGATACTTGCTAGTATAAACTTGGATAAGTCTATTCGGGTTGAGTCAAAATAATCGCAACGGGCCTAATATGTCAAAGACTTCTAAACTTGCTACACCACTTTATTAATATTTTTGACTTTATTGTGGGATATAAACATATGAAAGAAACGATGAAGATTTAAAAATAACGACTATATGGCCAAAGTTAATTAAAAATTTGAAAAACGCTGAAAAAGATGATTTTCCGGTTAAATGAAGGCATTTTAATGGAAAAGTCCACTTAAAACTTCGATAGAAGTCTCCCCTACACTTAATATAAACATTGTCCTCAATGTTTAAGCATGTGGGAAAAGTCTCCCCTACACTTATGACATTGTGCACGTTGGTTAAATCAAGCTAAGGAAGAGACGACTAAAGTGATCAATTTCAAATGTGAGAATGAAGAAAATTGAATCACGATAGTTGAGAGATAGATCCGGATTGCGGATAACACGGGAGCACGGTTCTTCAAAGGTTCCAAACGTGCATTCATCCCTGTAATCACAACACCACACAAACTCAAACAACCTATATAGGCCCCCCTACACTTAGGAGGTAAAACGGAAAAGGATAGATACTCGGGTTGCCTCCCGAGGAGCGCTTGTTTTTGATAATCGAGTCACGAGCCTGACTCGGCCCAAAACTAGTTCATGGGAAACGTGGTGAGGGATGGAATCATCTCATGAGAGATGTCCTCACCAAAGTACAACTTCACTCGTTGGCCATTCACCTTAAAATTAGGTCCATTAGGTTGAGCGAGCTCGAGAGTACCATATGGAAAAATTTGGGCAATGGTGAATGGGCCGGACCAACGAGATTTGAGTTTGCCCGAAAGATTTTCAAACGC
This sequence comes from Glebionis coronaria, assembly GCA_025667525.1. Lineage (NCBI taxonomy): Eukaryota > Viridiplantae > Streptophyta > Magnoliopsida > Asterales > Asteraceae > Glebionis > Glebionis coronaria. The sequence continues at coordinate 3,672,457 of CM046880.1, forward strand.
GAGTTGAAGAGTAAAACTTTGTCTCCAACTTGAAACTCTCGACTTTTAATCTTAGAGTCATGAATGAGCTTAGTCTTTTCCTTATAGATCAAAGAATTTTTATAAGCCTCATTCCGGAGTTCATTAAGCTCATTGAGTTAGATTTTGCGTAGGTCACCGACTTTGTTGATGTCGAAGTTAGCCCACTTCAAGGCCTAGTAAGCCTTGTGCTCCAACTCAATGGGGAGGTGGCATGCTTTCTGATAGGTGTGTAAACACCCATCCTTTTTACCACTTAACTACAATAATAACCGAGCCAAAACGTGTATTTTATGTCGTAAATGTCGGAATTATGCGTGGTTTGTGTTTTTGTTGTGATTTAGGACGAAAATGTGAAAAGGGGAGAAACACGGGCTCTCACGGGCTTTTATCGAAGAAAAAGACAAAAGACGAAGTCAAGAAATCAAGAGTGCGAAAAGAACGGAAGTCCAAGACCAATTCTGAAGATTTATCAAAGAAAAAGTCACAAGACCGAAGTTTTACTTAAAGCCGAAGAACTCAAGTCTTATTTATGAAGAAATTTCAAGACGAGTTTAAAGAAATCCCGAGACAAAGTCGTTAAAGTCAAAGAATTTAGAAGACAAGGACTTAATGGCAATTAAAGAAATAAGAAAGAGGGGAGGAAGCTTCCACTAAGCACCTCCCTAATCTCCTATAAACAGATGTCATTTCCTTTCATTTGTTCTTGTTGGCTAAGTGTGACAATTAGCTCTTCCATTTTAATTACTTGTTCTTTAAATACACTTAATTTTCTTGCACCTTAAATTCATTTAATTTCAAGTAAGTTTCCTTTTAAATATTGTTAATCTTTATTTTTATTGTTCATCTCTTATCTTCCTTTCTTGTTAATCTTTAATCTTTATGCTTGTTGTTTATGTTCATGTTATTGAGTTTTTATTAAATTGATTAAGTGGGTTTTGATTATTTTGATTATTATTGTTAGTGTTATTGATTTAGATTGATAGGTTATTGTTATTAGATCATTTGTGATTAGTCTTGCTTAATCTTTTGGTTTGATTTGATTAGTTTGGATTATATTCGTGTTATTTTGGTATCCCGTGTTCTTCGCTGTCTGTTATTTCCCCAGGATATTCCGAACCAGCAGTTCATTCCGAATCAAGGCACTTCTTCTAAATATTCTGGATCAGTGGATATTCCGAATAAAGGTAATATTTCGGATCAAGGAGTTTAGCAGGTTGTTCCGAATCAAGTGTTTCAGCAACATATTCCGAACCAAGTGAATATTCTGGATCAAACGAATATTCCGGATCAAGTGACATTCCGAACGAAGGTGCTCATTCGGAACATTCCGGATCAGGGTTCTCATTCGGAACATTCCGGATCAAAGGTTCATTCGGAATAACTTGTACATTCCGGATCAAAGTGTTTTATTCGGAACATTCCGGATCAAAGGTGCTCATTCAGAACATTCCGGATCAATTAATTCGGAACAATTTATATTATGGATCAAGACAATATTCCGAATAAGGAGTTTATTCCGGATAAGTGACATATTCCGAATAAAGGATTTATTCAAATATTCCGGATGAGCCATTTATTCCGCATGAATAAATATTCCGAGTGAAGAAGAATTATTCCGAACGAAGGTGACATTCCGGACGAGTAATTATTCCGAACCAATGATTTTTCCGAATGAGCTGTTTTCAGGTTATTTTAAGTTTCTGTTTTTAAGTTTTAATTTTTAAGTTTTACTTTTCCCGCCTTTTTCCTTAGTTGCACTTTAAGTTTATTTGCCTTAGATTTATTTTAAGCCTTGCCTTAGTTTAAGTTTTAGTTGCGTTTTAAGTTTGCCTTTAGGATAGTTTTAAGTTTGCGTTATTTATGTTAAGTGCCTTTTAAATTCTCGTCACGCTTTAAATCCTCGCCATTTATTTTAAATTAGATTTAGATTTAAATTACAGCCCTTTACCTTAATAGTTTTTGCACCTTTAATTTTACTACAACGACACAACATTTGTTTCCACCAAAGACAGCCGAGTCGCATTTAAACCAGTAATCAATTCGATTAGACCGATTTCAACGAACAATTTTTCTAACTTAACCCTAGTTATCAAATGGCGCCGCTGCCGGCTCTTTTCGTAAAGATTAACGGTTTTCTGTGAGAGACGTATTGCTTTTTGGGATCCGTTCATTCGTGAGCGTTATTTTTCTTGCTAAAAAATTTCAAAAAATCAAAAAATTAAAAATTGTTAAAAATCCATAAAAATAAAAAAATTTCAAAAATCCAAAAAGAGTTTATTTTCTTTATAGTGTATATATATTGTCTATTTCTTTGGTATTGTTTTCTTTTGCTTTCGCAGGTGTATGCGTACTAGATCTTCTACTTATCAAGAGCCCGAGACTCGTGAAGATTTAGCTATGGCAGGTGTGAACAACAACAATAATCCACCGCACCTCAATAATAACAACAACAATGTTCTTCCACAGCCCGATCTTCGGACAATGGAGGAGCTTTGTCAACCCACAATGTTTGGACGAGGAGGACCGATTGCGCCGATGCAAATCACGGCTCCGGAGTTTTCGTTGAAGCATCACATGATCCAGCAAGTGCAAACTAATCCATTCCGTGGATTGCCTGATGATGATGCCAACAAACACCTCGACAAATTCATTACTATCACTCAAAGCATGAAGTTGCCCGGTGCCACAATGGATGTTCTTCGCCTTCAACTCTTCCCACATACTTTATCACACCACGCCGAGAAATGGTTTGATCGTCTCCCGAAGAATTCCATTCATACTTGGGATGACATGACTCAACGCTTTTTGTCGCGCTACTTTCCACCATCCATGGTCGCGAGCCTTCGAAATCAAATCAGCGGTTTCATGCAAGAACCCGATGAATCTCTCTTTGATGCTTGGGAAAGATATAATGTTTTGATCGATCGTTGTCCAAACCACAACATGCTTCCAGTCACCTTAATTGATACTTTCTACAACAGTTTGACTTTTCGTGATCGTGAGACGATTAATGCAGCCGCCAGTGGCACATTTATGAAAAGAAGACCCGAGGAGTGTAGAGAGCTTATTGAGAACATGACTACTCATCACAAAAACTGGGATTCCTCCGCTTCTTCAAGGAACAACCCGAGAGTCAATGTTTCTTCTACTTCAGCAAATCCCGATATGACCACCCGCATGATGGCCGAAATGAACAAAATATCTTGCTCATCGCTTCAAACCAACAACAAGTTAAAGCGGTAGCCAATCCTTGTGAGACATGCGGCGGTCCTCACTCATACACTGATTGTCCTTCTACTCACGGAAATCTGGAAAACGTGTATGCGGCTTATGGTAATTATTCACCGGAAAATTACCAAGCCCGACCTCAGGGGGATCGAAATTTGCTAAGTTACCGGTCAAACAACTACCTTTCACCCGGTTTTTCTCCTCAAAACCACAACCCCAACAACAATTACACTAGAAGCAACCAAATCCCACCTCGAGCTTCTAATCCTTATCACCCACCCGCTCAACAAGCCCCACCCATGTATCAATATGTTGAAGCTTTAATGAGAACCCAAGGTGAGCAAAATAAGAATCTGCAGAGCCAAATTATCAATTTGAAAGGGGATATCACCAAGCAAGGGAATGAAATTAGATCCGAGCTTCGAAATGATATACAATCCTCCTTCAGCAATCAAACGAATGATTTGAAGAATATGCTGGCTAGTTTCTTACCAACCACCCAACCCTCTACTTCGGGCTCTCTACCTTCAAACACCATCACCAATCCGCGAGCGAATGTGAGTGCTATTACTACCCGTAGTGGAGTTACTTTAGTAGGACCACCTATCCCGCCCCCAGTTACACATTCTACACCTCGTCCACCACCATTTATCCCTACTACTCCCACACCTAGTATTAGTACACCATTACCGTCTCCACCTCGTCATGAAGAAATACCCAAGAAGAATCCTCCACCAACCCCACCTTCACCTTCTACACCTCCACCACCCAACCCCAGCATTACTTACCCTTCTCGACTCAACAAGGCTAGATTTTTGACGAAGAATGACATTCACGTCTCCAACTTTTTGAAGACGCTTTCATGCATGAAATTCACCTTTACCCTTGTTGAAGCTCTTGCACAAATGCCACAATTTCTCAAGATGTTTAAGGAATTGCTTAATAAGAAGGAAAAGATGGTCGAGTTTGTTAATACTCGCTTGAATGAAAATTGCTCTGCAATCCTTCTTAAGGAACTTCCGGAAAAACTTGGAGATCCCGGTCGTTTTGTGCTTCCTTGTACTTTTAACCAAACCGACAAATTTACTGCCTTAGCCGATCTCGGGGCAAGTATAAATTTGATGCCTTTAAGTGTTTGGAAAAAGTTATCATTGCCCGACCTTACACCCACCAAGATTGTAACACTCTCATTTTTCGTATCGGTACAGCGGAAGGGTCTTTCAGAGTGTTACGGGATAGCACAATAACTCCAATCATAGACAACACATAAAAATGGTTGTACAAGGTTTAACAAACATTCATTCGATAAAAAGTTTCAAAAGCGTACAACAGGTCCCAAATTATACAGGTCATTAAGTTTACAAAACACAGATCGAATGAACATTTTTAATATTATATGGGCCATCAGAGTCGATCTCCATCCGGATTAGCTTCAAGCACCTGAGATAAAAACATGCAAAAATCATATCAGCGAATGCCGAGTGAATTCATAGAGTTTAATGAAAACCGTTATATAAAACAATCATTTAAAATCAGAACACAAGCATAATATCGGAAGTAAGTCCTCATATTGCTAGTCAGGCAATATATATCAAGCATACATCTTAAACCGTCCATGAGACCGTAGTCTCTATATTACCATGATAGGTAATATATTCGTCGTTAATAGCGTCGTTATTATGTATAGAATACATTTTCATTTGGATTACATACGTTTTATCTGAATTAGGATTATTATTAGCCGCACGACATTGTTACCTTACTGTGAAAACAGCAGGTCGCGAACCCGACAAACAGTTTGCCCATCTAAGTTAGCATGTCGTCACAAAAATCACGCTATGGAATCTTCTCATACATAAATTCGCTTACCAATCAATGTGGTACGACGGGGATCAACCGTCAAGGCGCGAACTAGGGTGATCGTCCCCAAATAGTACTATCAAATGCATAAGCGTCTACCAAATCCCGGTAGTTCACAATTCATGCTAATGGGACTTTAAGTGACATAACCTAACTACTAATAATCCTTTTAGTCTCGTATATAGGGTCATAGCATCATTCGGGTCCATATCATTAAGCATACAATCGGGACTACTTGTGTTCTATTTTTATAAAAATCTAGCATGTTATCTCCCTCGCGGGTTTACAAATCATTTTATAAAACATTTAAAAGAGTGCGAGGCTATGAACTCACGTTGTTAATGAAAGGCGGATTATCGGCTACGGGCGTGCTTCGGTCACGGAAACCTATATAAATAATAATCGGTCTTAGACTTTGTCCAATGACTTTTATCAAAATAACAATATACATATGATGATTTTGTACATATGATGATGATCAAGTGGGTTTATATATCCTTGTTTACTCATTTTAGCGTTTACGTTTTGGTAACGTCTTACTAGTTCGCTAATTTTACCTATTTACCCATTTTAAGTCCATTAAGCCTTATATAAGTTCTTTAACTTGTTTTTATCCATTTTCTACCTATATTATCAGTATATATACTTTTCATGTTGGGCCCAAATGGGTTAAGCCCAATAAGTTCTTTTTACAAGTTTTTATCTTATTAAGTCCAATTATTAGTCCAATATTTTTAGTTAGCTCGTAAATGTCCGTAATTCTTATAGTTCGGGTTTTATCGGTTTTTACTTGTATTAGTTATCTATACATCAGTATATGACTTTTATAAACTTTACATTAGACAGGTTTGGTCGTCTAAGTTTTATTTGGCGAAAAACGTTAATTTTACGGCGATAGCCGAAAAAGTCGTAAAAATCAAGTTTATAGTTTTTATTACTTATAAATATTATTTTACCACCATTTATATAATTTACCCATTTTATTAACCTTTTATACATTTATATAAATAAGTTTATAAGTTAGTGGGTTTATATTTTTACATTTTATACATTATAATGTGAGTGCTTATATAATAATAATAAACATTATTTCCAAAAATCTGATTTTTAACTTCATGTTCACCATTTTTAACTTATCTAGAGTTCTATAATGAATTAGAAGCTCATTTTTGGATGGCATGATCTTCATAATATGTGCTACATTTAACTTAGTTATAGCTACTGCCCATTTTGAGTTTAACTTGCCTTAACTGTCCTTACAAAACTGCTTATTCAGATTAGACCACCTAACATGTTTTGATCATATCTCACTCATTATTTTGATTCCATTGCATGGACAACTCTCACATGTGTATAACATCTTCTACTTACTGTAAATGGATCAAACCATGCAATTTTATCAGTTCATATTTTAATTATCTACTGTTTTTACACAGCCAACTAAATAATCAAGATTTTAGCTTCATTTCTTATAGTTATCAACCTTTTTAAGCATATTTATCAACACTTGATCCCCACACAACATTTTTATCATCATATATACATCATATACATATACAAAATGAAAGAAAATACATTTGTTCTTTATAAAATAACAAGAGAAAAATGGAGAGGATGATCTTCTTTACCAATCCAAGTGGATTTCTTGTTTTAGGAAGACAAGAACTTGATGAACACAACAAGTATCTCCAAGACCATCAAATATCAAGAACATAGGTTGGAAAATCAGCCCTAGGACATAAGCAAATCACCTCCAAAGATGTTAATATGGCCACCAAATGATCAAGGCTTCAAGAATACTCCTTAATAGAGCTAGTAAACATGTGGTTTATGGCTAGAAGAGATCAAATGGGGTGTTTGTTGGTTTATTTTGGACGACACAAGGGGGAGAGTTGAGAGAGTTTGATGTTGGTTTTGCATGTGAGAAAGATGGAATGAAAACATGTAGCTAGTTTTTGTGTTAAGTGGGAAAAGTTAGCTTAACATGTAAGCATGGCTTACACATGTAATGTGTAAGCTAAACTTGATGCCACATTAGTGTTGTGGTGTCAAGTGTGCCATCCCAACCAAGCTAGTGGGGTGGGACAATGTGTTTTGTCCTATCTCACTAGTTTACGGGTATTTCTCGATTCTAGTTTTCTCGATTTGCGTGCCCTCGGGTCGTTTTACGAAAAACATTTTTATAAATTATGAATCAACGTCACAAAACGAATCCAATAAAAATTGTCTCATCAAAAACGGAGTTCAAAAACGTAAATACATAATCCTAAGGTTTCCGGTTTAGTCGTAAAAGACGCCAAATTATGCACGTAAGCCCAAATTTAAATCCGTAAATTGTGAGTTCGTCAACCAACACAAAAATAAGTTTCAAAATATTATACGAGAAAATATTTCACTACCTGAAAATGTTAGATTGTCACAGCTTTTCCTCTTAAAAGGGATCAACGTCCTCGTGATCCATTTCATTTGGATGTCCGTTTCTTATTGAAATCGAAGAGGTGCGGATATTTCTTCCACATTTCATCCTCTCGTTCCCAAGTATACTCCGGTCCATGCTTTGAATTCCATCGGATCTTGACAATAGGTATCCGACTTTGTTTCAGTTGCTTTACCTCACGGTCCATAACTTCTATGGGCTCTTCGATAAAATGCAACTTCCCATCTATTCGAACCTTACCTAACGGAATTTTCTCATCACTCACTGCTAGACATTTCTTCAGATTAGATACATGGAATGTGTTGTGAACACCATGAAGTTCTGAGGGTAACTCTAGTTTGTAAGCCACTGGACCTACTCTAGATAAAATCTTAAAGGGTCCAATATAACGGGGATTCAGTTTCCCTCGTTTTCCAAATCTTATAACGCCTTTCCATGGCGATACTTTCAACATTACTCGGTCACCCACTTCAAACTTCATTGGCTTCCGCCGCACATCCGCGTAACTTTTCTGTCTACTACGGGCAGTCAACAACCTCTTCTTAATCTGAACTATCATCTCCGTAGTCTCCCGGATCAATTCCGGTCCCGTGAGCTGGGTATCCCCAACTTCACTCCAACATACAGGAGATCTACACTTCCTACCATACAAAGCTTCAAACGGTGCAGCCTTAATACTAGAATGGTAACTATTGTTATACGAAAACTCTGCTAACGACAAATGTTTATCCCAATTCTTACCAAAGTCTAACACACAAGCTCTCAACATATCTTCCAGTGTTTGTATCGTCCTTTCACTCTGCCCATCAGTCTGGGGGTGATAAGCAGTGCTCATGTCGAGATTCGTTCCCAAAGATCTTTGGAGAGATTTCCAAAAATTCGATGCGAATCTAGGATCTCGATCTGAAATGATCGATACAGGCACTCCATGCTTGCATACAACATTATCAAGGTATATTCGAGTTAGCTTCTCCAGTGAGAACTGCTCCTTAACCGGAATGAAGTGTGCTGATTTGGTCAGTCTATCGACAATAACCCAAATCGAATTGTTTCCAGATGATGTTCTAGGAAGCTTGGTGATAAAGTCCATCGTAATTCTCTCCCACTTCCATTCAGGAATCTTTGGTTGTTGAAGTAGTCCTGATGGCTTTTGATGTTCCGCTTTAACTCTAGCACAAGTCAAACATTGAAGAACATACATAGCTATGTCAGCTTTCATATTCGGCCACCAGTACAACTTCTTCAAATCATGGTACATCTTATCAGATCTCGAATGAATGGAATACTTAGATTTATGGGATTCTAACATAATCAAATCTCTTAAGCCTCCAAACTTAGGTATCCACATACGACCTCTTAAGCATTTCACTCCATCAGCTCTAACCTCTAAAGGATCTCCTTCTCCTCGGAACCCTTCATTAACAAAATTCTCCTTCTTACTAGCTTCTATTTGCGCATTTCTAATTTGCTCAGGCAAATTATTGTGCACGGTCAAGACTAGAGAACGCACCCTGATAGGCTCTCTATCTTTCCTACTTAATGCATCGGCAACAACATTGGCTTTTCCTGGGTGATATTTTATATCACAATCATAATCACTTAACAACTCTATCCATCTTCGTTGCCTCATGTTCAATTCCTTCTGGTCGAGAATATACTGTAGGATTTTGTGATCGGTGAATACCGTACACTTGGTGCCATACAGATAATGTCTCCACAACCTAAGAGCAAAGACTACAGCTCCTAACTCAAGATCATGAGTAGTATAATTCTCCTAATTCTTCCTTAATTGCCTAGAAGCATAAGCTATCACTTTCTCTCTCTGCATCAATACAGCTCCATAACCTCTAAGAGATGCATCACAATATACTACAAAATCTTCACTCCCGTCGGGTAATGATAAGATTGGCGCACTACATAATTTTTGCTTCAATGTCTGAAATGCTCCATCTTCATCACTTCCCCAAACGAAAGGTTTATTCTTCTGGGTAAGCTTAGTCAAGGGTTTAGCTATCAAAGAAAATTCTTTAATGAATCGCCTATAATAGCCAGCTAATCCTAAGAACTGTCGCACTTCCGTTGGCGTTGTCGGTGCAGACCAATTCTTAATAGCTTCAACCTTTGCAGGATCAATGATTGCGGTAAATTTAGATAACTTGCTTTAGGAAAAACAAGCAACTAAATATGAGCGGTAAGTATCGAGTGACGGTTTAGGAAAACCGTGCACTAATGACCCTCAATCACTTAAAAAGAGATGAAAGATTCGTTTCCCAAGGAGGTATGGTGTTGTGAATTAACTTGTATGTATTTGAGATTAATATTGATGAGAATGAATGACGGTTTCTTGGAACTTATACTATGACGTAAAAAAAACGAAAACGTAAAACCGTAGAAAAATTACTAAAATTAAAAATTAATAAAACCAAAAACAAAATCAAGAAAAGATTAAAAAAACTAAAACAAGTCTAAAATAATATAAATAAAGACAAAAATCCAATAAAGATATTTTAAAACCTTTTATTAATTAAATAATTAATTTTAAATGCTAATTAAAGCCCTAAAATTAAATTTAATTAATTCAAATGTCAAAAATATGATTTCATTGAATAATTACTCAACTTATATTATTATAAGACTAAAAAGTAATTTTCTAAAAATTAAAACCTATTAAAATTATTTTTAAAACTCTAAAAATAAATAAAAACTAATTAAACTTAAAATAATTATAAAAATAAATCTAAAAGCTATAAAAATAATCTAAAAATGGAAATAGTCCCAATTAATGACAAAGAACCTAGGAAAAATGAAAAAGAAAGAAAAATAAAATTTTGAAAATTAATTAATAAAATAATATTAAAATACTCCAAAAAACATAAAAGTCACTAGTTGCGCCGCAACTAGTGGGGTCTTGCGCCGCAACAAGTGTTGCGAGATCACCAAGGTCAGCAACACCTTCAGTTGCGCCGCAACAAGTATGACTTGCGGCGCAATTCGTGTTACGGGAAAAACTTTGGCCTGCAGCTCCTTGTGTTGCGCCGCAATCTTCTGTCTTGCGGCGCAATTCGTGTGACGTGTCTGGTTGTTTTGCTGATGTTCAAGCTTCTTCCAAGTATGATACAAGCCAAGAGGACTTGGCAATGAGCTTTGTTTGGAGATATTGTTGGAACAATTGGGCACCCTTGTGCTCAATGAAGCACAAGGAGTCAATTAACACACAATAAACAACAAGAATCAAAGATCAACAATCAAAGATCATGCACAAAGTTCATCACAAATCAAGCAAATTAACACTTATGCAGATTTTTAACACCCTTTATCCTTTTAAACACTCCAAATTTACTCCAAACTTGATCAAATGATTACACAACAATAAAACAATCTATCTCAAACCTTAATCAAGTTGTCTAACATCTTTTAGCAACACAAATCAATGATTGTACCCTGCTTAAACCTGTTGCCAAACACCCTTTAAACTTCTAAAAACCAACTTTTAACATACCAACATGCTTACAAAGGCTACCAAATTGATATCAAAGCTTCATAACATGTATATCAACTCAAAATAACATCAAATCAACAGCTAAATCACACTTAAACACATAATCAAATAATATCATATAAACTAGCACTTTTATGAACTTTTTCAAGGTAAAAGGAAGATACCTTAGGTTCTTACATCCAAGAACCTAGAGGATGAAAATCCTCCTCCAATCCAACCCGGGTTGGAGCTGAACCAAATCAACAAACCTTCAACCTATTGTAATCACAAAACAAGAAAACAACAAAATAATATAACAATATATATTTTTTTATGTTTCCTTTTTCTTCTTTCCAAAATACTTTCAAAACCTTTTTAATCTTCTTAAAATGTTTCTATAACACTTAAATCACCAACAAACATGAACCATAAACACCCAAATACCTTTGAGAAGATTTTACCAAAATCTCTCAAAATCTCAAAACCTTAAACAACTTTGAAAATCAAAGTTGCTTAACCATAAACAAAGTGGAACTCAGAATCAATCTCCTCACAACACACAAACTTTTAAAAACAATAAAAAAGGAATTACACTTGAATATTTCAAAAACCAAACTTTTTATTTCTTTAAAAAGGAATTACATGTGAGAGACTAGAAACTGGAACAAGGGCTTCACACAAGTTGTGAGCTCCTTTTATAGAGTCTATAGAACATCCTAGAAGCATAAAAAACTAAAACCCTAATACATAGAAAATCCCAAATGTGCCCTTGAGTGATTTTGAGTGCATATGAGCTGTCCATTTGATCTTGGCCTTTAAATTTTGCTTTGTGAGCAAGCATATCATCTTGGACGTTCAATTTGCCACGTCACTAGTCTTGGAGGCTAAGGAATGATGTGATTGGTGGATTGGGGAATTGGGGTTTTGGTGCACATGAGTGGGATGCAGGTTTTTAGGAGTGGGATAGGTTTGTGAGTGTGTGAATTAAGTGTGTGAAGGTTTAATTGAGTTTTACCCAAGTAAAAGTGAGGGTAAAATCTGGGGTGGTAAGAAGGTGAATAGTGCTTCTTTTGATCCGAATTTGGGGGTGGAGATGGTGTTAGGCGCATTTTTATTTGAAAGTTCCAGCTTTGGCAACTTTGGTCCTTGGTTTTTGGTTTCTTTGGCCTTTAAAGATTTTCAGCCTAAAATTCGTCTCTCCCTTGTATTTAAGTTTCATCACTTGACAATTTTGGCACAAACTTTCTCCAAAATGTTTCCAAGGACTATTCTTGCTATTTTGAGTATTTCAAGGGCTGAACTTGGACAAAGTTGATCTTCAAAGGTCTTCAATGAGTCTTTCACTTGTTGAGGGACCATTATTGGCAATTTGAAATTGTTGAGGGACTAATCTTGCCATTTCTTCAATCTTGAAGGACCTTTTTGCAATTTTGACAAACTTAATGGACCAAACTTGTAATTATGAATATACAAGGGTTTTAAGTGTCATTTCTTCAATAAATGATGATCAATCTTGCTTGTCTTCAAGTCTTCAAGGGTATTTGATGAAAATTCCATGATTAGGGCTCGGTTCTTTGTACGGCTTCGTTTCTCGTGTCCGTTTTTCCTTGTATCTTGTGATCTTTTGTCTTTTTCACGATATCCATACCTAAAACACACAAGTAAACAAACACAAGCATATATATGGTATTTTATGACATTTTTGTGCATTTAAAGCCCGAAAAGAACGATGAGATCATGTATAAATGCCATCTCATCACTCCCCCATACTAAGCCATTGCCGTGCCCTCACGCAATGCTAAGAATAAAGTATCTAAGCATCACCAAAGTTCAATTTTATTAACCTTTATTGAAGAGTAAAAGACTTGCAACATAATACGATGATGTGAAAAGACATAATGTATGATTTTCATCACCAAAAGGTGACTTTTAGGGTCTAAGAATAGAAACAAGTTAATGTCCCTAAGAGTAAATTTCGTCATCCTTGATTGTCATACATTCCATGCTAAGTGCAAAAACAAGATCATTGTTGGTACAAGTCACAATGCTAACACTACTCATACGTCCAAATTGTGTAATACTTTTTCTCCCCGCAATCCTAGTTATTATAAAAGGAAATGGGTTACTAGCATTTTTTATCTATTTGTCATGGATCACAAGTGATTCATATTGACTTATTTGAGTAGTTATTAGTCCGAAAGCAAAGTAGCACGATTTGATCAATAGTTAGCCGAAGGACAAAATCTTTTAAAACGGCTTCTCGTGTATCTCCTTAAGTTCATATCTTGGCATAACTTGTTTCACGATTTGAGACCTTTCTCGGACCGATATTTGGCATGTACTTCATACTTCAAATCTTGGGAAGACGTTCTCGAAATTATGGTCTTCTCTTCATATAATTGGAATTTCTTCACTTGACGTTTTTGAGAGATTCTTCATATAGGACCACGACTTCATCATTTTTCTTCAATCTTTACTTTGGATTTTGATATACAACGATCCGCCTCCTTTTCGGACTTGGATATATTTATCCTCATACCTTGTTAGGGTCTTTTTGGATAGATTTTCTCCATTCTTTAGGGGAGTAATAGCTTCTCGTCGTGTGTCTCGATCCTTCATATTGATTTTGGAACAATGATACTTCACATCATCTTTGGATCTTTAGCAAAAATAGAGCTCCTCATGCCTTGTTAGGGCCTTTTTGGATGATCGCCAATCTTCGCGTCCCGCTTCAATAAGTTATGCCTTGGCTATGAACTCTATTCAACCCCGAGCAACTTTTAAACGATCTTGCGCTAGAGGCTAAGTAACCTTTCAAACCGTACGACCTTACTTATTGCAATTATGATTTATTCCTAATGCATTGATCTTATGGGAAGAAAAAGCCACAATTAAAAACACATGAGTTTTTGAAAGAACACTTTCATGTTCTACGTTTAGCATGATCACTTGTCTAACTCTATCATTTCTCGTTCTTCACTATTTAAAGACCTCTAATTAAAGAGACTCGTGAATACTTAGCCATGCAAGTCAAAATTAAGCCAAATTTGGATTAGCTTTCATTAAGACTATATCAAATCAAAGTTTTGGGTTTTCAAGCCACCTATAGGATCTTGCACTTTCTTGGACTTTTTCAAGTTTAGAGAATGCGTTTTATAGTTCCCTTGATAAGTGACTTTCTAGAATCAATTATAGGAACTTGCGAAAAGTTCTTGTTCTTAACCCGAATGAATTAAGACTTTCGCGTTTTAAAGCTCCCTATATAAAAGTCTAGCAAAACTTGAATTGAGCGGGTTAAGGAATGTAAATGGCTCCAAATGCCCATCAAGTCAAAAATTAACTCTTATTCTATCCATCGGAAAATATACATTCGTGTCTTAAAAACACTTATGAAAACTAAGAAAAATTTTAAAATTTGGCCATTTTTAGCCTTATTAGCAAAACAAAACATTGAAAATTGGAAAACGTGAGGGCGTAGCAAAGCAAGTACCTATTCACCCCCCCATACTAAAAGTAAACATTGTCCTCAATGTTTCGAGTCTAAAGGTGGAGCACCCCCATACTAGAGACGAAGAGTCGAATGCTTAGGATCTAGCATGGAAAGGGTGATCAACAATATATCTAAAGCCGTTTATTAATTATGCTAAAAGATAATTGTTAGAACAATAAAGGATATGTCATGGAATCGTGAAAAACTTCTTCAAACGAACGATGGAGGCTCACGTAAACGAACACGAGAGTCTTCAATCGTAGATGATGATGATGATCTAGATAACACAATCACAAACAACCACGAGACAACGAGTTGGAAGGGTACAAGTCCCCTTATTAGTGAACATAAAGCATAAAGATAAGCATGGGATCTCCCCCACGAGGCACCTCGTTTTTGATTACCGAGTCATGAGCTCGACTCGATCCCCTCAATGCTAATTATCATTGGGGAAGGTGTCTTGGTCGGGGGCAACCATTGAAGGAATTTCCCCACCAAAGTAGTGCTTAAGCCTATGTCCATTCACCTTGAAATTGGGGCCATCATCTTGAGCTAGCTCAATGGTCCCATATGGAAACACTTGTGTAATGGTGAACGGACCCGACCAACGAGATTTCAATTTCCCGGAAAATATCTTAAGACGTGAGTTAAAAAGCAACACTTGATCACCAACGTTAAAAACCCGGTTTTTAATCTTTGAATCATGAAACTTTTTAGTCTTTTCTTTAAAAATTAATGAATTTTCATAAGCATTATCCCTTAATTCATCCAATTCATTCAATTGTATTTTCCGGTGATCTCCCGCGGTCTTTAAGTCAAAATTAGCATGCTTAAGGGCCCAATATGCCTTATGCTCCAATTCAATGGGCAAATGACAATTCTTCCCATAGACTAACTTATAAGGAGTGCAACCGATAGGTGTCTTATAAGCGGTCCTAAAGGCCCATAAAGCGTCATCGAGTTTGTCGGACCATGAAGCACGGTTTTCTCCAATCGACCTTTCTAAAATCCTCTTCAAAGCTCGGTTCGAAACCTCGACTTGCCCACTCGTTTGCGGGTGATAAGCCGTAGAAAGACGATGTGTAACCCCATATTTCTTTAGAACCTTTTCGAATTGGTCATTACAAAAATGGGTTCCACGATCGCTTATAATAGCACGAGGGGTTCCGAACCGAGAGAATAGTTGCTTCAAAAACTTCACTACCACACGAGCATCATTAGTAGGCAAAGCCTTAGCTTCCACCCACTTAGAAAGGTAGTCCACCGCGACGAGGATATATTTGTTGCCATGAGACGATGGGAACGGCCCCATAAAGTCTATTCCCCATATGTCGAAAATCTCACACACTTGAATTATATTTTGCGGCATTTCATCACGTTGAGACGATTTTCCTTGACGTTGGCACGAATCACACGACTTTACAAGTGCGTGTGCATCACGATAGATAGAAGGCCAAAAGAAACCGGCATCGAACACTTTCTTAGCCGTGAGATTAGCACCGTGGTGACCACCCGTGGGTCCCTCGTGACAAGCTCTAAGGATATTAGAAGCTTCGGCACCAAACACACAACGTCGAACGAGTTGATCCGCACAAATCCGAAAGAGATAAGGGTCGTCCCAAAAATAGAACTTGACGTCACGAAAGAATTTTCGTTTTTGTTGTGTCGTCATACCCTTGATTATGAAATTGCCCGCATGGTAATTTGCAATGTCGGCAAACCATGGGGTGGTGTCTTTAGAATTCACTACACCGAGAGTCTCAAGAGGAAATGTTTCGGTAATTTCCTTGTTCTCGAAAACATCTTTGTGAGGATCTTCTAGACGAGAGAGATGATCGGCCGCTAGATTCTCGGCTCCTTTTTTGTCAAGCACGGTGACATCAAATTCTTGGAGGAGGAGCATCCAACGAAGCAATCTCGGCTTAGCATCTTGCTTAGCTAAGAGATACTTGATAGCCGAATGGTCGGTATACACGATGCTTTTAGTTAAGACGAGATAAGGTCGGAATTTCTCAAAAGCATAGACCACGGCAAGGAATTCCTTTTCCGTTGTGGTGTACTTTAATTGAGCCTCGGTCATCGTCTTACTAGCATAGTGGATAGGACGGAAATGCTTGTCGTAACGTTGCCCTAAGACGGCCCCTATAGCATAATCACTTGCATCGCACATGATTTCAAAGGGTAATTCCCAATTAGGAGCAACAAGAATGGGAGCTTCGGTAAGTTTCCTTTTTAGAGTCTCGAAAGCCTTAACACAATCCTCATTAAAGTTAAAAGGAGCATCCTTCTCGAGAAGGTGTGTCATAGGACGAGAAATCTTCGAAAAGTCCTTGATGAAACGACGATAAAAGCCCGCGTGGCCTAGGAAACTACGAACTCCCTTAACGGTTTTGGGATGAGGTAACTTGGCGATGACGTCTACCTTAGCTTTATCGACCTCAATCCCCGCCTTCGACACCTTATGTCCTAAGACGATTCCTTGTTTACACATGAAATGACATTTCTCCTAATTAAGCACAAGATTGGTTTCTTCACAACGTTTTAACATTTGTTCGAGATTAGATAAACATGACGTGAACGAATTACCAAACACCGAGAAGTCATCCATAAACACTTCCATCGACTTCTCGATCATGTCGTGAAAAATCGCCATCATACACCGTTGAAATGTACCGGGTGCATTGCAAAGTCCGAAAGGCATCCTACGATAAGCGAACGTTCCATAAGGACACGTAAACGTAGTCTTCTCTTGATCACGAGGGTCGATAGGGATTTGAAAGTAACCGGAAAAACCATCTAAAAAGCAATAGAATTCATTTCCCGCAAGTCGCTCCAACATTTGATCCATGAAGGGCAAAGGAAAGTGGTCTTTACGAGTGGCGTCATTTAACTTTCGGTAGTCAATACACACCCTCCAACCGGTCACAACACGAGTGGGAATTAACTCGTTGTTTTCATTAGGCACAACGGTCATTCCTCCCTTTTTAGGGACACAATGGATTGGGCTCACCCATGGGCTATCGGATATAGGATAAATCATTCCCGCGTCAAGGAGTTTAAGGACCTCCTTTTTTATGACATCGTGAATTTTGGGATTCACCCTTCTTTGACTTTGAATTGCGGGTTTGTACTCCTCCTCCATTAAAATCTTGTGAGTACAAAATTTTGGGTCAATACCCTTAATGTCGGAAATTTTCCACGCAATTGCCCCTTTGTGAGCCTTAAGAACTTTCAAGAGCTCGGTTTTTTCATCATTAGCAAGACCTTTTGCAATAATAACCGGCAACTTGTCATCACCTTCCAAGAATGCATATTCAAGGTGAGAAGGAAGATCTTTCAATTCAAGGATAGGCGGTTCCTCGATTGAAGATTTAGGTTCAACACTCATAACTCCCATCGGCGGAAGAAATGGTGGAATAGAAATATCATCACTAATCAACACCTCATCTTCATTGTCGATTTCATTTGAAGTGAAATCGCCTCCTTGGAATGGAGTGAGATTTGGTGTGGAATTAGCAAGAATCGGATCCAAAATAGTGGGATTGCCACTTGACGAGCTATCGGAAAAACCTAACACTTCTTGTGAAAACTTATCGCAAACCACATCAATGATGTCATTGTGATTGATGGTAGCGATTGCATAAACATGAGAAGGTTTCGAGTTTTGAGTAGCGTTTATAACAAGTTCCTCTTCGTTGAATCTCAAAGTGATAGTTCTCGCATGAACATCGATAAGCGATCTCGAAGTATCTAAAAATGATCGTCCTAAAATTAGAGGAACTTGAGGATCCGCGGGGATGTCGACTACTATAAAATCAACGGGATAGTAGAACTTCCCCACTTTCACGAAAACATCTTCGGCTACCCCACATGCCATGATCGTAGAATGATCGGCCATCTCGATGGACATGTTCGAAGGAATAAGAGCCGGAAGCGAAAGCGATTTCCAAATGGAAAATGGCATCAAATTAATGCTCGCACCAAGATCGGCCAAGGCGAGGCATTCTTTCATCTCTTGTATGTCACAAGGAATGAGAAACTTTCCGGGATCACCAACTTTTTCCGGTATGCGGTTAAGATAAACCGAAGAACAATTAGCAAGCTTTGAAAGCTTTTCCTTATCGCTCATCATACTTTTAAAAGTGGAAGCGAAACGAGGCATGTATAACAACGCGTCGGCTAAACTCACATCAAAATGCATTTGTTGAAACATCTTAATAAAAAGCTCGATTTGTTGTTTGTTACGTTCTTGCATTTTCTCTTTGTTTCGTCTTGAAGGGTAGGGTAAAGGTGGTGTGGGTAGGTCATTAGGCAACGGCCTTGGAATCTCGGGTTCCACAATTGGTATTGGTTCAACCGTAGGTGTGGTATGAGCGGTACTTCGTGGGATTGTAATGTGCTCCTTTTCGACCATCACCTCGGGTTCTTTCTCGATTTCCTTCTCCGTAGAAGTACTTGGACGAGAGATTGGTTCCTTGAAAGTTTTACCACTTCGTGTAGTAATAACCTTCATTTCTCCCCTCGGGTTGTTAATGGTATCACTAGGAAGACCACCCGAAGAAGAGGGCTTACACATGATAGCTTCGAACATCTTAGCCATACGGTCCTCAAATTTTGATTGCCTAGCATCCGCTTTCAATAACTCTTGCTTAATCTCATGTTGTCCTAATTCCATCTTTTGTTGGTTTTGTTGAAGACGTTGGACATTTCCTTCCATTTTATTTGCATGAGTTTTAAGTTCATTAGCAAGTTCATTTTTAAGCTCGTTTTTCAACTCGGACCTTAAGCTAATCATCTCACGTTGCATGTTATCAAATTTTGCATCATTTGCTTTTGCATAATCTAAAAACTCTCCTTGCAAATTTTTCGTGTGAGCATTTTGAAAACCTTGTGTAGTGTTTTGAAAATCACGGTTTTGGTTTTGATTAGATATTTGTCCATTCCCACTTTGATAATTCCCTTTGTTATAATTGCGTGTGTTGCCTTGGTAATTACCTTGGTTGTTGTTTCGATAATTATTAGCATTTTGGTTTGGTGGAGCTTGATTTTGGCGGGAACCTTGGCCGTTTTGGTTGTAAGTTCCCGTTGCTACATAAGCACTCGAAGTGTTACCATCCGCGGTAATGCACTCGGATAAATCATGAGCTCCTCCACACGATAAACAACTCTTAGCAACCGCTTTAACCGAAGCGGAATTGGAAGCTTCTTGAGCCTTCCAATGGGACATTAGATTAGCAAATCTATCAAAAAACCGATTTTCCTCATTAGCTTCATCATGTAAGGCGTTAATGCTACGAGACGATTGTGATGACGATGACGAACCCATATTGGCAACACTCGGTGTGTTACGAGGGCTATAAACCTTAGATCGATTTTCAATGATTTGTAAAGCCTCATTTGTCGTCTTACACAAAAAATTACCACCCGCGGCGGCATTCAAATAATCTCGTTCATGATCATTAAGCCCATTATAAAAGGTATCAATTTGATGCAATTCCGAAAAATCATGATGAGGACATTCATGTAACATCTCCTTAAATCGTTCCCATGCCATTGAAAAACTTTCATTGTTACGTTGCACAAATCGTGAAATCTCATTTTTTAAGTGTGTTGTTTTTGATGGTGGAAAAAACTTGTTCACAAACTTAGAAACGAGATCGGCCCATGTCAAAATAGAATTTGGCGGTTCTTTCTCGAGCCAAATTTTAGCGGGTCCATCCAACGAATATGGAAACAACATCATCTTAATGGCGTCATGTGGAACATCTTTGAATTTGCTAGTGGCCGTGAGACGGTTGAAATTCCTAATATGGTAATGCGGGTTGTCTTTCTCATGACCTCGAAATTTGTTTGCTTGTAGCATCGACATTAAACCCGTCTTAATCTCGAAATTCTCCGCAAGGATGGCGGGAATAACAATGGCCTCTCCAAAACCCTCGGTGGGTGCTTGTAGCAACTCCATCATAGTACGATTAGCCATTACGACTTCTTGTTCTATAATAGGTTCAACAATTGGAGGTTCTTCAACAATCAACGATTGATTGGCTTGCTTTTGAAGACGTTTACGAGCTCGTTTAGCTTGATTACGAGTGATCATAAACTTCACGAAGAATGGGAGGTGAGCAAAGAAGATTCTTTTTGGTCGTTTTGTGGATTTTTAATTTTTTTTTTGTGTTTTTGATGATATTTAATTTTTTTGGATTTTGGTGTATCTTCGTAGACAACAATCTACAAAATCTCTCCTCGAATCAAACTCTTGATTAAAGAAGCCTCAAAGGAATGAAAACGATCACGTGGAGTGAACGCCTTCGAATGACTTTAGAACTTTGGTGAAAACCAAATTGTTCACGAGGGTTTAATCACAAAGAAAACCAAGCAAATATAGTATACGTATTAATACTTTGGGCGGCAAAACCCTCGATTAGCCTTCAAAATCAAAATACTCACAAGCAAGCGGGGAAACGAGGCGGCGCGAAGCACTTAAGAGCCTTTTTCCTTAGGGTATATTTTATAATACCCGCCTTATACCCACCTTATAGTTCGTATTTTTCAAAATCGAGCTTCTCGAAAGTATTTATCTATTTTTGCCTTTTCTTTTTGTTTGAGATTCGAATACAATGATCGAGTGATGAAATCCCGAATCAAGGTTGTGTTTTCACACTTTTGGAGATATTGTATTTTTATTGTGATACTTAATACAATATATTAATAATATTCACAAAGAAAAACCGAGAAAACCGATAATACGTGTTAAGGGAGTTCCACTTAACACAAATACTATTATGGATAATATCAAAAACAAAATTTTCCAAATTAAGACACGACACACCTCCCCGGCAGCGGCGCCAAAAATGATTGCGGTAAATTTAGATAACTTGCTTTAGGAAAAACAAGCAACTAAATATGAGCGGTAAGTATCGAGTGACGGTTTAGGAAAACCGTGCACTAATGACCCTCAATCACTTAAAAAGAGATGAAAGATTCGTTTCCCAAGGAGGTATGGTGTTGTGAATTAACTTGTATGTATTTGAGATTAATATTGATGAGAATGAATGACGGTTTCTTGGAACTTATACTATGACGTAAAAAAAACGAAAACGTAAAACCGTAGAAAAATTACTAAAATTAAAAATTAATAAAACCAAAAACAAAATCAAGAAAAGATTAAAAAAACTAAAACAAGTCTAAAATAATATAAATAAAGACAAAAATCCAATAAAGATATTTTAAAACCTTTTATTAATTAAATAATTAATTTTAAATGCTAATTAAAGCCCTAAAATTAAATTTAATTAATTCAAATGTCAAAAATATGATTTCATTGAATAATTACTCAACTTATATTATTATAAGACTAAAAAGTAATTTTCTAAAAATTAAAACCTATTAAAATTATTTTTAAAACTCTAAAAATAAATAAAAACTAATTAAACTTAAAATAATTATAAAAATAAATCTAAAAGCTATAAAAATAATCTAAAAATGGAAATAGTCCCAATTAATGACAAAGAACCTAGGAAAAATGAAAAAGAAAGAAAAATAAAATTTTGAAAATTAATTAATAAAATAATATTAAAATACTCCAAAAAACATAAAAGTCACTAGTTGCGCCGCAACTAGTGGGGTCTTGCGCCGCAACAAGTGTTGCGAGATCACCAAGGTCAGCAGCACCTTCAGTTGCGCCGCAACAAGTATGACTTGCGGCGCAATTCGTGTTACGGGAAAAACTTTGGCCTGCAGCTCCTTGTGTTGCGCCGCAATCTTCTGTCTTGCGGCGCAATTCGTGTGACGTGTCTGGTTGTTTTGCTGATGTTCAAGCTTCTTCCAAGTATGATACAAGCCAAGAGGACTTGGCAATGAGCTTTGTTTGGAGATATTGTTGGAACAATTGGGCACCCTTGTGCTCAATGAAGCACAAGGAGTCAATTAACACACAATAAACAACAAGAATCAAAGATCAACAATCAAAGATCATGCACAAAGTTCATCACAAATCAAGCAAATTAACACTTATGCAGATTTTTAACACCCTTTATCCTTTTAAACACTCCAAATTTACTCCAAACTTGATCAAATGATTACACAACAATAAAACAATCTATCTCAAACCTTAATCAAGTTGTCTAACATCTTTTAGCAACACAAATCAATGATTGTACCCTGCTTAAACCTGTTGCCAAACACCCTTTAAACTTCTAAAAACCAACTTTTAACATACCAACATGCTTACAAAGGCTACCAAATTGATATCAAAGCTTCATAACATGTATATCAACTCAAAATAACATCAAATCAACAGCTAAATCACACTTAAACACATAATCAAATAATATCATATAAACTAGCACTTTTATGAACTTTTTCAAGGTAAAAGGAAGATACCTTAGGTTCTTACATCCAAGAACCTAGAGGATGAAAATCCTCCTCCAATCCAACCCGGGTTGGAGCTGAACCAAATCAACAAACCTTCAACCTATTGTAATCACAAAACAAGAAAACAACAAAATAATATAACAATATATATTTTTTTATGTTTCCTTTTTCTTCTTTCCAAAATACTTTCAAAACCTTTTTAATCTTCTTAAAATGTTTCTATAACACTTAAATCACCAACAAACATGAACCATAAACACCCAAATACCTTTGAGAAGATTTTACCAAAATCTCTCAAAATCTCAAAACCTTAAACAACTTTGAAAATCAAAGTTGCTTAACCATAAACAAAGTGGAACTCAGAATCAATCTCCTCACAACACACAAACTTTTAAAAACAATAAAAAAGGAATTACACTTGAATATTTCAAAAACCAAACTTTTTATTTCTTTAAAAAGGAATTACATGTGAGAGACTAGAAACTGGAACAAGGGCTTCACACAAGTTGTGAGCTCCTTTTATAGAGTCTATAGAACATCCTAGAAGCATAAAAAACTAAAACCCTAATACATAGAAAATCCCAAATGTGCCCTTGAGTGATTTTGAGTGCATATGAGCTGTCCATTTGATCTTGGCCTTTAAATTTTGCTTTGTGAGCAAGCATATCATCTTGGACGTTCAATTTGCCACGTCACTAGTCTTGGAGGCTAAGGAATGATGTGATTGGTGGATTGGGGAATTGGGGTTTTGGTGCACATGAGTGGGATGCAGGTTTTTAGGAGTGGGATAGGTTTGTGAGTGTGTGAATTAAGTGTGTGAAGGTTTAATTGAGTTTTACCCAAGTAAAAGTGAGGGTAAAATCTGGGGTGGTAAGAAGGTGAATAGTGCTTCTTTTGATCCGAATTTGGGGGTGGAGATGGTGTTAGGCGCATTTTTATTTGAAAGTTCCAGCTTTGGCAACTTTGGTCCTTGGTTTTTGGTTTCTTTGGCCTTTAAAGATTTTCAGCCTAAAATTCGTCTCTCCCTTGTATTTAAGTTTCATCACTTGACAATTTTGGCACAAACTTTCTCCAAAATGTTTCCAAGGACTATTCTTGCTATTTTGAGTATTTCAAGGGCTGAACTTGGACAAAGTTGATCTTCAAAGGTCTTCAATGAGTCTTTCACTTGTTGAGGGACCATTATTGGCAATTTGAAATTGTTGAGGGACTAATCTTGCCATTTCTTCAATCTTGAAGGACCTTTTTGCAATTTTGACAAACTTAATGGACCAAACTTGTAATTATGAATATACAAGGGTTTTAAGTGTCATTTCTTCAATAAATGATGATCAATCTTGCTTGTCTTCAAGTCTTCAAGGGTATTTGATGAAAATTCCATGATTAGGGCTCGGTTCTTTGTACGGCTTCGTTTCTCGTGTCCGTTTTTCCTTGTATCTTGTGATCTTTTGTCTTTTTCACGATATCCATACCTAAAACACACAAGTAAACAAACACAAGCATATATATGGTATTTTATGACATTTTTGTGCATTTAAAGCCCGAAAAGAACGATGAGATCATGTATAAATGCCATCTCATCAATCAACATGAATTCCATCTCTGTTAATCACATGACCAAGAAATTGCACATAATCTAACCAGAAATCACATTTCAAAAACTTAGCATACAACCTTTCATCCTTCAACAAGTTCAAAACAATCCTCAAATGTTCTCTATGCTCATCTTCATTCTTAGAATAGATTAGAATATCGTCAATAAACACAATCACAAATTTATCCAAGTAGGGCTTGCACACTCGATTCATTAAATCCATGAAAACCGCAGGTGCGTTAGTTAACCCAAATGGCATTACTTGAAATTCATAGTGTCCATAACGAGTTCTAAATGCAGTTATAGGAATATCTTCTTCACGGACGCGAAGTTGGTGATATCCTGACCGCAAATCTATCTTAGAATACACACTAGATCCTTGCAGTTGATCAAACAAATCATCAATCCTAGGTAAAGGATATCGATTTTTAATTGTCAACTTATTCAGTTCCCTATAATCAATGCACATACGAAAAGATCCATCCTTCTTCTTAACGAACAAGACTGGAGCTCCCCAAGGCGACGAGCTCGGTCGAATAAAACCTTTATCAGACAACTCCTTAAGTTGCTCAGATAACTCCTTTAATTCAGAAGGGGCTAATCGGTAAGGCGCACGTGCCACCGGTGCAGCACCAGGAATTAAATCGATTCGAAACTCTACTTGCCTTATTGGTGGAAGTCCGGGTAAATCTTTAGGAAATACCTCAGGAAATTCACAAATAATAGGTACATCTTCCAATCGTTTCTCCCTAGACTCATTCCCGGTCACTTGAGCTAAGAATAACTCACAACCGTTCCTGATGTGCTTTTGGACTTTAATACATGAAACGATTTTCAAACGGGATTCACCTCGACTACCATCAATTACTAACGTCCTATTCCTAAGAGGAATCTTAACCTTCTTCTCTCCACATAAAATAGTAGCATTATTCAATGACAACCAATCCATACCAATAATAATATCAAAACTACCTAATTCTATCAACATCAAATCAATCGGAAAGGAATGATTCAAGAGATTTAGAGAGCATCCTTCTAATAGCTTATTAGTTTTCACTAATTTACCATCAGCCAATTCCACCTCGTAACTGGTACTTATCTCAACAGGTTCAATATCAATAAGGGCACTAAATTTAGTGGATACAAAGCTCCTATCGGCACCCGAATCGAATAAAGCAACAGCATAATGATTGTTGAGTAAAAACGTACCGGTAACGACATTCGGATCCTCTTTCTTCACCTCAATTGTTCCAAGTTGGTAGATACCACCCTGGGGGTTTCTTCCAGGTACAATCGCTTTCAACTTGGGGCATTCCGATTTCCTATGACCTTCTTCGTTACAGTTGAAGCAAATGGTTCCCTTCTTACACCTTTCAACCTTGTGTCCAAGCTTTCTGCAATTTCGGCACTTCCAGCAGTCGCCAGCATGCCTCTTGTTGCCACACTTAGGACATCTATCATCGTTGCGCGGTGTATTGTTGGTAAGAGCATTTGCATTCCCCTTTCTCTTGTTCTGACGGCGATTGAAATTCTTCTTATTATCACCTCTATCTACACGCTCACCGTCTCCCTTTCTTTTCTCACCTACACGGGCTTCATCTTCCCTATCCTGAATTATCTGTCCAATGAGTTGGTAAGCCATTCGAACAGCATCATCAATGGTCAGTGGTTTCGATGATGTCACGTCCCCCCGGATATTCCTGGTCAACCCTTTCACATATTTCTCAATTCGGATCTCTTCGGGTTCAACCAATCGAGGACATAGCAAGGCCAACTCATGGAATCGATTCGTGTAACTATCAGTGTCCACACCTTTCATTCTCAGATGAATCAACTCTTGTTCTAACCTAATAATCACACTACGAGGACAAAACTCCACAGTCATCCACTTCTTATTTTCAGCCCAAGGAGTAGCATTAGCAGCATCAAGACCCATGAAAGCAATTCTCCCGTTCCACCAAGTCAACGCACGACCTTTAAGAGTAGCCATAGCAAAAGTCACCTTATCTTCCTCCTTACACTTACTAATCCTAAACACCGATTCAATCTTTTCAATCCACTGGCTTAGTCCTACAGCACCTTCAGTTCCATTAAAAGGTAGAGGTTCACACTTCATGAACGTCACATAAGTACAGCCACCAACTTCAGGTGCATTCGTTCCAAGTCCTCCTACATTTCCTCCAGCATTAGCATTCACATTATTAGCATTCACATTCACATTAGTACCGCCAATTCCACTACCGCCAGCTCCACTACCGCCAGCTCCACTACCGCCAGCTCTACTACCGCCAGCTCCACTACCGCCAGCTCCACTACCGCCAGCTCCACTACCGCCAGCTCCACTACCGCCAGCTCCACTACCGCCAGCTCCACTACCGCCAGCTCCACTACCGCCAGCTTCATTTCTAGCATTTGCCATAAATTCAGTCATAGATGCGGTAACTTGCTCCGTAATAATCCTACGTACATCATTATCAGTCACAGCCTTCTTGGGCGGCATAGTTCTATAATTTCACAATTTCAAAGTATTAAGCATTCATCCAACAAGGATTCATATAATATGGATCGAATTCATAATCAAGATACAAATAAGGCACAATATGGAATTCAAGACAAGATACATATTTCATTCGATCTGAAACAAAAGTATTGTCTTAGTTACATCCCATATCAAAGTTCTAACACTATATACACTCAAAATTCGTGCTAAGTCTATTACTAACAAGTCGGTTCAGTCAAAGCTACAAGCACAAAAGATATAAAGGTCACTACTAAATACAGACTGGTCTACTGAGAACCGCCAAATGGTCCATCATCCATCATCTTCTGAATCTTCGTCGGACGATCACTAGACACATCTTCAGCTGGGCGCTTACGGATTACTCCTCTTTCAACCATGTCAGCATAAAATCTACTGTTCCAACCCACGGATATATTCAACTCCTTTTCGGCTTTCTCACGCATCACACGAGCTACACTCAACTGAATCTCCATAGTATTCACCTTTCTCTTCATTTCAGCATACTCACCACTTTCCAACACCGATAACCTCCTAAAAGCCTCATTCAACCCACGTTCTACATCACTCAAATCCAAACTAAGCAATTCTCGCTCTTTCTCGCCAACCTTTGTCTTCGACTCCAAATAAGCAACCTGAGTCTGAACAACACCTAATCCAACCTCTGTCACACAACTCTTAACACGGGAAGCATCTAGATCACGTCTCAAGGCCCATGGTGCAAGACCATCAATATGAGTAGCCTCTCGAGTACTAGACGACTCTCCTATCTCACATCTACGAGTAGCAATACCATCAGTACCGTCAGGTGCATCGTCATCCTCATCCTCCTCTGATTCAGAATCAGATTCAGACGATTCCGACATTTCATCCCTAGGTAACTCATCCTCAGAATCAGACAAACAAACTAGTGGGGGCAAAGGCTCGCCCTCTGGAACATCATACGGATAAATAAGCTCGGCTTCCTCATCGTCATCGTCATCAACCTCAACATCTATACCTACATCCTCCTCGACATCCTCGTCGTCAATCTCATCATCTAAATTATCTAACCCAATCTCATCATCATTCTCAATATCAACATTCTCAATATCCACATTCTCAATATCCACATTCTCAATATCCACATTCTCAATATCCACATTCTCAATCTCATTCTCTACCAAGTCAACCTGAGGGGCAATCTGATCTCCTAGTCCTAACTCGGGCTCGGGATCCTCAAATGGTTCCTCCTCATCATCGATATCATAATCTACTAAGTCTAAATAAGGATCATCTTCTATATTAGGTTCGGGAATAGCATGGTTTTCTACAGGAATATTAGGGTCAGCCATGACAATTTGCATTTATATATATATATCTCGTATTAGGATAACATACTAGTTAAACAATTACATAATGAAATCACGATATATACATATATATAAATTAAATTATATATATTAAAATATATATCTTCTCAATAGGGCTTGTTGGTAACGTCGGAGATCTCTGGCACCGTTATAGTCAAAAGATTTTTCAAATATTTTCTCAAATGTTCATTGTCAAAAGATTTTGAAAAGTTTTGTTCAAAACCTTGGTTTTTAAAATCTTTCGTTCTCTATAACGAGAGCTCTGATACCAAACTGTAACACTCTCATTTTTCGTATCGGTACAGCGGAAGGGTCTTTCAGAGTGTTACGGGATAGCACAATAACTCCAATCATAGACAACACATAAAAATGGTTGTACAAGGTTTAACAAACATTCATTCGATAAAAAGTTTCAAACGCGTACAACAGGTCCCAAATTATACAGGTCATTAAGTTTACAAAACACAGATCGAATGAACATTTTTAATATTATATGGGCCATCAGAGTCGATCTCCATCCGGATTACCTTCAAGCACCTGAGATAAAAACATGCAAAAATCATATCAGCAAATGCCGAGTGAATTCATAGAGTTTAATGAAAACCGTTATATAAAACAATCATTTAAAATCAGAACACAAGCATAATATCGGAAGTAAGTCCTCATATTGCTAGTCAGGCAATATATATCAAGCATACATCTTAAACCGTCCATGAGACCGTAGTCTCTATATTACCATGATAGGTAATATATTCGTCGTTAATAGCGTCGTTAGTATGTATAGAATACATTTTCATTTGGATTACATACGTTTTATCTGAATTAGGATTATTATTAGCCGCATGACATTGTTACCTTACTGTGAAAACAGCGGGCCGCGAACCCGACAAACAGTTTGCCCATCTAAGTTAGCGTGTCATCACAAAAGTCACGCTATGGAATCTTCTCATACATAAATTCGCTTACCAATCAATGTGGTACGACGGGGATCAGCCGTCAAGGCGCGAACTGGGGTGATCGTCCCCAAATAGTACTATCAAATGCATAAGCGTCTACCAAATCCCGGTAGTTCACAATTCATGCTAATGGGACTTTAAGTGACATAACCTAACTACTAATAATCCTTTTAGTCTCGTATATAGGGTCATAGCATCATTCGGCTCCATATCATTAAGCATACAATCGGGACTACTTGTGTTCTATTTTTATAAAAATCTAGCATGTTATCTCCCTCGCGGGTTTACAAATCATTTTATTAAACATTTAAAAGAGTGCGAGGCTATGAACTCACGTTGTTAATGAAAGGCGGATTATCGGCTACGGGCGTGCTTCGGTCACGGAAACCTATATAAATAATAATCGGTCTTAGACTTTGTCCAATGACTTTTATCAAAATAACAATATACATATGATGATTTTGTACATATGATGATGATCAAGTGGGTTTATATATCCTTGTTTACTCATTTTAGCGTTTACGTTTTGGTAACGTCTTACTAGTTCGCTAGTTTTACCTATTTACCCATTTTAAGACCATTAAGCCTTCTATAAGTTCTTTAACTTGTTTTTATCCATTTTCTACCTATATTATCAGTATATATACTTTTCATGTTGGGCCCAAATGGGTTAAGCCCAATAAGTTCTTTTTACAAGTTTTTATCTTATTAAGTCCAATTATTAGTCCAATATGTTTAGTTAGCTCGTAAATGTCCGTAATTCTTATAGTTCGGGTTTTATCGGTTTTTACTTGTATTAGTTATCTATACATCAGTATATGACTTTTATAAACTTTACATTAGACGGGTTTGGTCGTCTAAGTTTTATTTGGCGAAAAACGTTAATTTTACGGCGATAGCCGAAAAAGTCGTAAAAATCAAGTTTATAGTTTTTATTACTTATAAATATTATTTTACCACCATTTATATAATTTACCCATTTTATTAACCTTTTATACATTTATATAAATAAGTTTTATAAGTTAGTGGGTTTATATTTTTATATTTTATACATTATAATGTGAGTGCTTATATAATAATAATAATAAACATTATTTCCAAAAATCTGATTTTTAACTTCATGTTCACCATTTTTAGCATATCTAGAGTTATATAATGAATTAGAAGCTCATTTTTGGATGGCATGATCTTCATAATATGTGCTACATTTAACTTAGTTATAGCTACTGCCCATTTTGAGTTTAACTTGCCTTAACAGTCCTTACAAAACTGCTTATTTAGATTAAACCACCTAACTTGTTTTGATCATATCTCACTCATTATTTTGATTCCATTACATGGCCAACTCTCACATGTGTATAAAATCTTCTACTTACTGTAAATGGATCAAACCATGCAATTTTATCAGTTCATCTTTTAGTTATCTACTGTTTTTACACAGCTAACTAAATAATCAAGATTTTAGCTTCATTTCTTATAGTTATCAACCTTTTTAAGCATATTTATCAACACTTGATCCCCACACAACATTTTTATCATCATATATACATCATATACATATACAAAATGAAAGAAAATACATTTGTTCTTTACAAAATAACAAGAGAAAAATGGAGAGGATGATCTTCTTTACCAATCCAAGTGGATTTCTTGTTTTCGGAAGACAAGAACTTGATGAACACAACAAGTATCTCCAAGACCATCAAATATCAAGAACATAGGTTGGAAAATCAGCCCTAGGACATAAGCAAATCACCTCCAAAGATGTTAATATGGCCACCAAATGATCAAGGCTTCAAGAATACTCCTTAATAGAGCTAGTAAACATGTGGTTTATGGCTAGAAGAGATCAAATGGGGTGTTTGTTGGTTTATTTTGGACGGCACAAGGGGGAGAGTTGAGAGAGTTTGATGTTGGTTTTGTATGTGAGAAAGATGGAATGAAAACAAGTAGCTAGTTTTTGTGTTAAGTGGGAAAAGTTAGCTTAACATGTAAGCATGGCTTACACATGTAATGTGTAAGCTAAACTTGATGCCACATTAGTGTTATGGTGTCAAGTGTGCCGTCCCAACCAAGCTAGTGGGGTGGGACAATGTGTTTTGTCCCATCTCACTAGTTTACGGGTATTTCTCGATTCTAGTTTTCTCGATTTGCGTGCCCTCGGGTCGTTTTATGAAAAACGTTTTTATAAATTATGAATCAACGTCACAAAACGAATCCAACAAAAATTGTCTCATCAAAAACGGAGTTCAAAAACGTAAATACGTAATCCTAAGGTTTCCGGTTTAGTCGTAAAAGACGCCAAATTATGCACGTAAGCCCAAATTTAAATCCGTAAATTGTGAGTTCGTCAACCAACACAAAAATAAGTTTCAAAATATTATACGAGAAAATATTTCACTACCTGAAAATGTTAGATTGTCACAAAGATGACTCTTGAGCTAGCCAATCGCACTCTCGCTTACCCCGTTGGTATTGCCGAAGATGTGTTCATTAAAGTTGGCACATTCACCTTTCCGGTCGACTTCGTCGTTGTTGATTATGAAATGGACCCTCGTATTCCGTTAATACTTGGACGCCCATTTTTGAGAACCGGTAGAGCTTTAGTAGATGTGGATAAATGTGAGCTCATCTTAAGAGTCGGGGATGATGCACAAGTTTTTGAAATGGGGAAGCTTACAAGCAAATCCTATGGAAGAGAATCAGCGAATATGATTAATGTGCTTGATGATTTTGTCATCTACAACAATCCTCTATTCGATACTTGCAATGATAATCCACTTTTTCAAGATGATGTGGATGATTCTCTCTCCAATTTGGAACCTTCACCCATATATGATTCTCCACCGATCTTTGATGCTTATGATGATGATTCTAGTTCCGATGGGGATGATTATGATGATTTTACTTCCGAGTATCCCGACATGCCCACTTATGATGATTTTGATGAGGCCGATACTCTTTCGAGTGATTCTTCTCATGATGAAGATCCTCCGCCATCCATGCTTGATCCTACTTTGGATGACTACTCATTTGAGGAAGACTTCTCTACTTTTCTCAATACATACTTCCCTCATGAGAGTGATGCCCCTCCTTTGGACTTTGATGATTATGGTCTTCATCCTTCTACGGATTTGAAGAAAATTCTTTCAAAGGAGAAGAAACCGGACGACACCAACATCCGCAGCACGTATGTTTTGACACCTCTTTGTCCACCTTCTGAGGACGAGGTTGTGCCTTTTCTTCGCGGATGTTCTTCAAATTCTACTGAGCCTGAGTGCTATTTTCCCCTAAAGGAAAAGGTGTTCGACCCCGGTATTGAAATTTTTAAGCCATCTCAGTATCCCTCTGATGAAATAAAAGGAAAGATTTTTGGAACTACTGAGGATGTGCTTGCACCTCTTCACCCTTGCTCCCACCGTGCTCCATCTTTGCTTAAGGGAACCTTGCTTACTCTTCTTTGGCTTGCCTTGTTCGCCTTAAGCTTGTGCTATTTGATGGACGAAAACTATGTATTTGATCCCGGTGGATGTGTTTCATGCTTCTTCCTATGATAATCAAGGTCGAGTCAGGCTCACGACTCGGTGAACAAAAATCAAGCGCTTCTTGGGAGGCAACCCAAGTATCTATCTTTTAGCTATCTTTATCCTAAGTGTAGGGGAGACCCGTTGGTGTTTGCTATTTCCTCTCTTCTCATATTCAGGGATTCGAGCGCTCAATGATCCACTCTTGATGATTTTTGACGACCCGTGATTCCGTGTTTCCGTCTTCCTAGTTCTATCCTAAACTCTTTTCGATTCACTATTTTATATTTTCCAATATTAAAATAGGAATCTCGTTAGTTGTCCTTTCCTTAGCAAGATTTAAACAACGTGCACAATGTCCTAAGTGTAGGGGAGTTTACTCCCACATGCTTAAACATTGAGGACAATGTTTATATTAAGTGTAGGGGGGACTTCTATCGAAGTTAAGTGGTCTTTTCCTTGTATTTGTCCTCATTTTAACCGGAAAATCAAATTTTCGACATTTTTCAAAATTTTTGATCTATTTTGGCCTAGTAGTGTTACCTTTGTATAGTTATTTTCTTTCTTTACTAGAATAAATTTTAATAAAGTGGTTTTAATTTTCAAACGTTGTGAATCTTTTGACTCAACCCGAGTTTACTTATCTAAGTTTACTCTAGCTAGTATCCTTAACGTGTTTAAGTCAAGTTTTGCTAGGCTTTTATATAGGGAGCTATAAAACGTGAAAGTCTTAACTCTCACGGGTTAAGAA
The DNA here is from genome assembly GCA_025667525.1 of Glebionis coronaria. NCBI lineage: Eukaryota > Viridiplantae > Streptophyta > Magnoliopsida > Asterales > Asteraceae > Glebionis > Glebionis coronaria. Next base: position 3,706,039 of record CM046880.1, read on the forward strand.
CAAGAACTTTTCGCAAGTTCCTATAATTGATCCTAGAGAGTCGTTTATCAAGGGAACTTTAAAATGCGATTTCTAAACTTGTAAAAGTCTCAGAATATGCAAGATCCTATATATGACTCGAAAACCCAAAACTTTGATTTAATAGGCTAAGCATCGACGAGTCTCATTCCTTGAGATTTTAAACTGTGGAGAACGAGAGATGATAGAGTCAATTATAAGTTTGGTATTCTTTCGTGAATTTATGTGAGTTAATTATAAGCCTATTCTCCCATCGCTTGTTAATAAATTTATCTGCAATAAATAAGGTTGTACGATTTGAAAAGTTACTTAGCTTCTAGCCCAAGATCGTTTAAAAGTTGCTCGGTAATGATTAGAGTTCATAGCCAAGGCATAACTTATTGAAGCGGGATGCAAAGATTGGCGAGTCCGAAAAGGCCCTAACAAGGCATGAGGGCTACATTTTGTTGCTAAAGATCCCAAGTGATGTGAAGAATCATTTATCAAGAATCAATATGAAGGATCGAGACACACGATGAAAAGCAAATACTCCCGTAAAGATCATAGAGAAGTCTATCCAAAAAGGCCCTAACAAGGTATGAGGATAAATAGATCCAAGTCCAAAAAGGAGGCGGATCGTTGTATATCAAAGTCCAAAATAAAGATTGGAGAAAAATGAAGAAGTCGTGGTCCAAATATGAAGAATCTCTCAAAACTTCAAGTGAAGAAATTCCTATTATGAAGAGAAGACCATTATTTCATGAACGTCTCTCAAGATTTGAAGTATGAAGTCGCTGCCAAATATCGGTCCGAGAAAGGTCTCAAATCGTGAAGCGAGTTATGCCAAGATATGAACTTTATGAGGTCCCGAGAAGCAGTTTTAAAAGATTTTGTCCTTTAGCTAACTATTGATTAAATCGTCCCACTTTATTTTCAGCCTTAATAACTATCGAAATAAGTCAACAATGCATCCTCGTGATCATTCAAGAAAACAATAAAATATAAGAGATACACCTAGGAATAAGGGAGTCTAAGTGACTAATTGGCCCACATGAGTCCGTGTTAGTTTGCTAACTTATAATAACAATGATCTCGTTTTTAAGCTTGGTTTGGAGAATGTGAAAACTTGAGGATGATGATTATTCATGACATTTCCAAAACCCTAAGGTATGTCTTTGATTTCTTTACTTACTTTCTTTGAATGTTTATAATTTTCTATCACTTTAATAAAAGCCAATATGGATTGATCATGATGGGAAATGTAAAACGTGCTTTGTAACTAATGCATTGCATGAGGACATTGCAATGATCAAGTGTAGGGGATTTGATAGGTGTGTAAACACCCATCCTTTTTACCACTTAACTACAATAATAACCGAGCCAAAACGTGTATTTTATGTCGTAAATGTCGGAATTATGCGTGGTTTGTGTTTTTGTTGTGATTTAGGACGAAAATGTGAAAAGGGAAAAAAACACGGGCTCTCACGGGCTTTTATCGAAGAAAAAGACAAAATACGAAGTCAAGAAATAAAGAGTGCGAAAAGAACGGAAGTCCAAGACCAATTCTAAAGATTTATTAAAGAAAAAGTCAAAAGACGAAAGTTTTACTTAAAGCCGAAGAACTCAAGTCTTATTTATGAAGAAATTTCAAGACGAGTTTAAAGAAATCCCGAGACAAAGTCGTTAAAGTCAAAGAATTTAGAAGACAAGGACTTAATGGCAATTAAAGAAAGAAGAAAGAGGGAAGGAAGCTTCCACTAAGCACCTCCCTAATCTCCTATAAATAGATGTCATTTCCTTTCATTTGTTCTTGTTGGCTAAGTGTGACAATTAGCTCTTCCATTTTAATTACTTGTTCTTTAAATACATGTCATTTACTTAATTGTCTTGCACCTTAAATTCATTTAATTTCAAGTAAGTTTCCTTTTAATTATTGTTAATCTTTATTTTTATTGTTCATCTCTTATCTTCCTTTCTTGTTAATCTTTAATCTTTATGCTTGTTGTTTATGTTCATGTTATTGAGTTTTTATTAAATTGATTAAGTGGGTTTTGATTATTTTGATTATTATTGTTAGTGTTATTGATTTGGATTGATAGGTTATTGTTATTAGATCATTTGTGATTAGTCTTGCTTAATATTTTGGTTTGATTTGATTAGTTTGGATTAGATTCGTGTTATTTTTGTATCCCGTGTTCTTCGCTGTCTGTTATTTCCCTAGGATATTCCGAACCAGCAGTTCATTCCGAATCAAGGCACTTCTTCTAAATATTACGGATCAGTGGATATTCTGAATAAAGGTAATATTCCGGATCAAGGAGTTTAGCAGGTTGTTCCGAATCAAGTGTTTCAGCAACATATTCCGAACCAAGTAAATATTCCGGATCAAACGAATATTCCGGATCAAGTGACATTCCGAACGAAGGTGCTCATTCGGAACATTTCGGATCAGGGTTCTCATTCGGAACATTTCGGATCAAAGGTTCATTCGGAATAACTTGTACATTCCGGATCAAAGTGTTTTATTCGGAACATTCCGGATCAAAGGTGCTCATTCGGAACATTCCGGATCAAAGGTGCTCATTCGGAACATTCCGGATCAAGGTGTTAATTCGGAATAATTTATATTCTGGATCAAGACAATATTCTGAATAAGGAGTTTATTCCGGATAAGTGACATATTCCGAATAAAGGATTTATTCCAATATTCCGGATGAGCCATTTATTCCGCATGAAGAAATATTCCAAGTGAAGAAGAATTATTCCGAACGAAGGTGACATTCCGGACGAGTAATTATTCCAAACCAAGGATTATTCCGAATGAGCTGTTTTCAGGTTATTTTAAGTTTCTGTTTTAAGTTTTAATTTTTAAGCTTTACTTTTCTCGCCTTTTTCCTTAGTTGCACTTTAAGTTTATTTGCCTTAGATTTATTTTAAGCCTTGCCTTAGTTTAAGTTTTAGTTGCGTTTTAAGTGCCTTTAGGATAGTTTTAAGTTTGCGTTATTTACGTTAAGTGCCTTTTAATTTCTCGTCACGCTTTAAATCCTCGCCATTTATTTTAAATTAGATTTAGATTTAAATTATAGCCCTTTACCTTAATAGTTTTTGCACCTTTAATTTTACTACAACGACACAACATTTGTTTCCACCAAAGACAGCCGAGTCGCACTTAAACCAGTAATCAATTCGATTATACCGATTTCAACGAACAATTTTTCTAACTAAACCCTAGTTATCACTTTCCCGTACACGAGACGATATGGTGTACAACCAATAAGAGTCTTGTATGCGGTACGGAAAGCCCACAGAGCATCATCAAGTTTATCGGCCCATGAGGCATGATTCTCCCACGGTTCGTTCAAGAATTCGCTTTAACCCTCGGTTAGAGATTTCAGCCTGCCCATTAGTTTCTGGGTGGTATGCGGTGGAAAGACGATGATTGACACCATACTTAGCCATGACTCTTGCGAATTGATCATTGCAAAAATGAGTCCCACGATCACTAATAATGGCACGAGGCACACCGAATCTAGCGAATAGCTGCTTCAAAAAGTTACAAACCACCCTTGCATCGTTAGTGGGTAAAGCTTTGGCTTCAACCCATTTAGAAACGTAGTCAACAGCTACAAGGATGTATTTGTTTCCTTTAGATGAAGGGAATGGCCCCATAAAGTCGATACCCCATACATCAAAGATTTCACATTCTTGTATGAAATTTTGAGGCATCTCATCTTTATGTGTGATCTTGCCTTGTCGTTGGCAAGCATCATAATTTTTCACCATTTCGTGAGCGTCATGATAAATGGAGGGCCAATAAAATCCCGAGTCAAACACTTTCTTTGCAGTGAAGTTGGGACCAAAGTGACCACCGATGGGTCCTTTGTGGCAAGCTTCGAGAATGTCTAAAGCTGCCGGTCCATCAACACATCGGCGAATAATCAAATCAACGCATTGTTTGAAGAGATACGGGTCATCCCAAAAGTAAGTCTTAATATCTTTAAAGAACTTTTTCCTTTGTTGGGATGTTAACCCGTCAATGAGAATTCCACCCGCCAAGTAGTTTGCAATGTCCGCAAACCACGGGGTTTCATCAAGATTCGAATTGAAAGACATTAACGTCTCAAGAGGAAAAGAGTCATTGATCTCTTTGTTCGGATTATCCCCTTGATAAGGATCCTCAAGTCTACTGAGATGATCCGCGACTAGGTTTTCAGCTCCCTTTTTATCACGAATTTCGATTTTAAATTCTTGAAGTAGCAAAACCCAGCGAAGAAGTCTTGGCTTAGAATCTTGTTTAGTTAACAAGTACTTCAACGCGGAATGGTCCGTGTACACGATGGTAGTGGAAAGGACAAGATAGGGGCGAAAATTTTCAAATGCATAGAAAACAGCTAAAAGCTCTTTTTCGGTTGTCGTGTAATGCAGTTGAGCCCCCGTCATTGTCTTGCTAGCGTAATGGATCGGTTGGAAGTGTTTATTCACTCTTTGGCCCAAAACCGCTCCAATAGCAAAGTCGCTAGCATCGCACATCAACTCAAAAGGTAGCTCCCAATTAGGGGTAAGCAAGACCGGAGCCTTAGTTAGCTTATCCTTAAGGAGGTTGAAGGCTTCAATACACTCTTTTGAAAAGACAAAAGGAGTATCTTTTTCCAAGAGGTGGGTCATCGGGCGAGCGATTTTAGAAAAGTCTTTTATGAATCAACTGTAGAAGCCCACATGACCGAGGAAAATTCTCACACCCTTCACGGTTGAAGGTGGAGGTAATTTAGCTATGACATCAACTTTAGCACGGTCCACTTCGAGACCGGCTTTTGAGATTTTATGTCCTAGCACGATGCTCTCTTTTACCATGAAATGGCATTTTTCCCAATTTAGAACAAGGCGAGTGTCTTCACACCGCTTAAGCATACGTTCTAAATTGGCAAGGCAAGCAGAGAAAGAATCGCCATAAACCGAGAAATCATCCATGAATACTTCCATAGTTTCTTCAACCATGTCATGGAAGATAGCCATCATACACCTTTGGAACGTCCCAGGAGCATTGCATAAACCGAAAGGAATTCTTTTGTAAGCAAATGTTCCGTAGGGACAAGTGAATGTGGTTTTCTCTTGGTCTTTGGGATCGATGGGAATTTGAAAATACCCGGAGAAACCGTCTAAGAAGCAATAGTAATCATTACCGCTAGACGCTCGAGCATTTGATCCATGAAAGGAAGAGGAAAATGATCTTATCTCGTGGCATCATTGAGTTTGTGATAGTCGATACAAACTCTCCACCCAGTAACGAGACGTGTAGGAATCAACTCGTTGTGTTCATTGGGAACAACGGTTATTCCGCCTTTCTTTGGCACACAAAGGACGGGACTTACCCATGGCGAATCCGAAATAGGGTAAATCATGCCGGCATCAAGAAGTTTGATAACCTCTTGTTTGATGACGTCGTGAATTCGAGGATTAACCCTTCTTTGGCTTTGGATTGCGGGTTTAAAGTCATCTTCCATGAGAATTTTGTGAGTACAAAAGTTTGGATCAATTCCGCGGATATCGGAAATTTTCCAAGCAATTGCCTTCTTATGATCTTTAAGCACGGCGATAAGGCGAGATTTTTCTTCTTCTTTCAAGTCCTTAGCGATGATGACGGGTGACTTCTTCTTGTCTTCAAGAAATACGTACTCGAGATGGGACGGTAATTCCTTAAGCTCTAAATCCGGAGGATTTTCGATAGAAGGCGTAGTCAAATTCGGTTCATCGATAGCAATATCCTTGGGAGATGGTGGAGAAATATGGTCCTCATTGAGAAGTTTCTCAATGGTACGAATGTCTTCATCCCAATCGGTGGGAGAATCGTCATATTGTAAGTTCACATCTCCCAGAGTTGCTTCAAATTCAGTAAAAAGGAAATCACTTTCTCCAAATGGAGTTAGTGATGGAGCAATAGAGGCAACGGTCTCAACATTGGGAAGAGAGGTAAGACTACTTTTGCAAGCATCATTAAAGTTTTCTTCACAAGCCTCATCAAGAACGTCGATACAATTAACACTTTCGTATGAAAAAGGGTGTTTAGAAATCTTACCCATGTTGAAGACAATTTGATCGTCACCAACTCTCATGATAAGCTCACCCGCTTCTACATCGATGAGAGTGCGACCGGTCCTCAAGAATGGACATCCAACGATTAATGGAACACGAGGATCCATCTCGTAGTCAACGACAACAAAATCCGACGGGAAGGTGAATTTGTCAACGCCAACGAAAACGTCTTCAGCAATCCCCACTGGATAAGCAACCGTACGGTTAGCTAATTCCAAAGTCATTTTGGTGGGGACAAGCTCAGGGAGAGATAATTGCTTCCAAACGCTTAGAGGCATTAAGTTGATACTAGCACCTAGATCGGCTAGGGCCATGCAATTCTCTACTCCCGGAAAGTTGCAAGGGATTAAGAAGCAACCCGGATCACCAAGTTTGGTTGGCAATTTCCTTAAGAGCACTGCAGAGCAATTCTCATTAAGTTGGGTCTGAGCAATATCGAGAAGCTTCTCCTTGTCACTTGGAAGATCTTTAAACATCTTCGCATATTTAGGCATGTGAGCGAGAGCCTCAGCAAAGGAGATGTTGAAATTCAATTGTTTAAACATTTTGAGAAAGTTTGAAACTTGAATATCGTCCTTGCTTTTGAGCTTCTCTTTCCTCAACCTTGAGGGATAAGGTATATCGGAAGAAGAAGAAAGCTTTGGGATAGTAGGATCACTCACATCCTTGGGTGGTGGAGGGGTGGAAGTAAGAGGTGGAGGAATTGGGGAAGTAGAAGGGTGAGGAATAGGAGTAGGTGACTTGTTTTCCTTTGTCACAATCACCGGTGTAGGTGTAGGAAGCTCGGGTTCCTTGGTACCTTTTCCACTGCGAGTGGTGATTGCTTTCATCTCCCCTCTTGGATTAGCAATGGTGTTACTCGGAAGAGTACCCGAAGAAGAGGGTTGATTACCTTGGAAGAAACCAGCCATCATGTCCCTTAGGTCATTCGTTTGACTACTGAAAGAGTTTCACATATCGGCTCTAATATCATTCCCTTGTTTCACCATATCGCCCTTCAAATTAATAATCTGGGTTTGCAGATTCTTCACCAACACATCATTCGTCCGCATGTACGTTTCGACCTCGTGATTGAAAACGGTGGGTTGGGTAGGAGGAGGTGCTTGATAAGCAGGTGGTTGGTAAGGAGCGGGTTGGTAAACTTGAGTAGGATTTTGAGGTGGATATGGTTGTCTTTGAGGTGGTTGGTAAGGTGCTCGAGGTTGGTTTTGAGTGGTTTGGTTAAGGTTTTGTTGTTGGTTTTGATTGGTTGGAGGAAAACCGGGCGGGGAAAGAAAATTGGTGGAACGATAACTTAGCAAGTTACGGTCTCCTTGAGGGCGGGCTGGATAACCTCCCGGAGGATAGGTACCGTATGCTGCGTTAACATTCTCACAAAGATAGTCTTGGGTGGAGGTACAAGTAGTGTAAGATTGAGGACCCCCGCATATTTCACATGGTTGGCTTACAACATTAACTTGAGCGTTTTGAGCGTTGATGCTTTTGGTATTGTTAGCGGTGTGGACAACAAGTGACTCAATAAGCGAAGTAAGTTTGTCAATTCTCTTGTCGTTGTCACTAGTGCTAGCACTAGCGGCATTGGTCTGAACACTCTTGGTTTGCACTCTAGACTTATTCTCAATAATATCCCAAGCGGCATTAGAAGACTTAACCAAAGTATTACCCCCCGAGGCACTATTTAGTGAATCTTGGTCATTAATGCTTAAACCATTGTAAAAAGTATTAATTTGGTGCACTTTGGTAAAACCATGTTGTGGGCACTTTCTTAAAAGGTCTTTAAAACGGTCCCAAGATTCACTAAAAGTCTCATCGTACTTTTGTTCAAAATTAATAATTTCATTCCGCAAAGCGGTAGTACGAGAGGGTGGGAAAAAGTAGTTTATGAATTTGGTCTCTAAGTCCGTCCACGTAAGAATATGTGGCGGTTCCTTTGCAAGCCAATGCCGGGCTTGTCCCTCTAAGGAGAAAGGAAAAAGTTGTAAACGGATTACCTCTTGTGGAACCCCATTGAATTTGACCGTATTCGTGAGTTGAAGGAACCTTTTGATGTGGTCATGAGGATCATCAATGGTACGCCCCAAGAATGGTTGAGCAGAGACCATTTGAATGAAGCCGAATTTGAGCTCAAAGTTGTTGGCTGCAATCGCGGGTATGACAATAGGATCGTTGTTGCCCTCTACATGTACTTGCAAAAGTTTGATCATAGGACGATTGTCCGGTAGAGGTTCATTGTTGTTATTATTCATGTTGTTTTGAGGTGGATGATTATTGTTGTTGTGTACACCGACCATGTCTAAGTTATCGAGAGTCTCGGGCTCGGGATAAGACGTTGATCGTGTACGCATGCACCTGCAAAAGAAATAACAAAGCAGAAATCTTTTTGGTTTTTTTATGTTTTTTAATTTTTTTTTGTATTCTTGAAACATTTATATTTTTTTTAGGATTTTTGAAAAATATTTTATGATGAAAAAGTAACGTTCATGGTGAACGGATCCCAAAATCCAATTTCTCACAAAAAACCGTTAATCCTTACGAAAAGAGCCGGCAGCGGCACCATTTGATACAAGGTTTTTAAGCTCGTATGAAAGTTCGTAAAACCGATCTTCTCGAATCGATCACGGTTCAAAGTGGAATAGTTGTTCTTGGTGATTAAAAAGGGAAATTGGTTTTCTATTCTACTAAAAAGGATTAAATGCACAAATAGATAAAATTAAGCTAAAAGCAGTTAATAAAAGCAGTTAATAAAATAAGGCTTAAATTGAATTTAAATTAAACAGTAAAACAGTAAAATACCCTCACTTGCAAAACCACTGATTCGGAATAATTTCTTGATCCGGATTAAAATTTACTTCATTCGGAATATTAACTCATTCGGAATAAAGAAATAAATAACCTTCATACGGAAAAAACGGCTCACGCAGAATAATCTAAGAGAACTGCTGGTTCGGAATGTCTGTTGTTCATTCGGAATATAGAGTTGGTTCGGAATAATGTTGCTTACTCGGAATAAATGAACTCATCCGGAATATGATGTTGATCCGGAATAATCAAAGAAAATTGCTGGTTCGGAATGTCTGCTCATTCGGAATAAAATTCCTTGGTTCGGAATAATGCTGATCCGAAATAAAATGTTGATCCGGAATAATCAACGAAAATGCTTCATTCGGAATATAGAAAGAAAAGCTGGTTCGGAATAAATTTAAGAAAATTGTTGGTTCGGAATGTTCTGCTGACTCGGAATAACTGAATGAAAACCTTGGTTCGGAATACTCTTGCTCATCCGGAATATTTGGAGAAACCTTCATTCGGAATAACTTGCACTGATTTTGAATATTTAAAACAAAAGCTTCGTTCGGAATGTTTACTTTATCCAAAATAATTAACCCAAATCCTTCATTCGGAATAAGGGTTGCTCATTCGGAATCTGGGCTGATGAAGTAGTGCGAAGAATAGGGAAACAATAACACACGATTTTTACCAAAATCAACCAAGTTTTCACCAAAGATTAAACCAAATTAACCACTAATCATCTCCTAATGATAAACATCAAACCAAAGCAACAAAAACACAAAACCCACTTACTTTTAAAGATCAAAATCAACAAAATCAAAACTTAAGACTTTAAATCAACAAGAGAAAGATGAACAAGATTAAATGAAAGATTATATTGAAAGATTAAGGTTAAACAATCAAAAAGAAAGATTAAAACTTACAAGATTTGTGAAAACAAAGATGAAAAATCACCAACACCTTAATGGTGTTGGTTACCCTACGAAACAAGAAAAGATAGAAACTGGGAATGAAAAACTAGTTCTAATGTGTGGGAAGGGATCTCTGTTTATAGGCCATGGACTTGGTTGGTGAGTGGGCTTTCTTCCTTTCTTTTTGTCTTCTCGTCTTTTAAGTAAAGTTGACGTTTTCGATTCTGATTCGGGATTTGTTGATGAATAAATTCAACTCGGCTTTTAATTTCTTCGTTTAATAGACTTGAGTTCTTCGACATATGTAAATCTTCCATCTTTGGTCCTTTTCTTCGACAAATCTTCAAATAGGCCCATTGACTTCAAATCTTTTGCATCTCTTGGACTATAGACTTCGTCTTTTCGTCTTTTTCTTCGATAAAATCCGTGCAATCCCATGTTTTCTTCAATATTTATCCGGTTGGCTTTGAAAACACAACAAACATACAAACCACGCATAATTCCAAACAAATGACATTAAATACGTGTTTTGGTCTTGTTTTAGCAAGAAATAAGTGGTAAAAGGATGGGTGTTTCCACACCTATCACCCTGACATGGCTTGAGTTGTGATACATGGAAAACATTGTGGATTTGAGAATGGGGTGGCAAATCCTGCTTGTATGCAACTTGACCAATGCGCTCCACCACCTGGAAGGGTCCAACACTCTTAGGTGATATTTTGCTTCCCTTGCCTAATAGACTCCTGCCTATGAGGTTGTAGCTTCAAAAAAACCCAATCCCCTATAGCAAGGATTTTGTCACTTATATGCTTATCTGCCTGCTGCTTCATCCTGTTTTGAGCTCTATACAGGTGGAACTTCAACAACTGAATAGCTTGTTCCCTGGCCTCTAAAGTTCTATCCACTGCTTCTACCTTACTCAGACCTCCCAAATAAGGAACATGAATAGGGGGTGAATGTCCATATACTGCCTCAAATGGAGTGGTTTGGATGGAAGTATGAAAATTAGAATTGTACCACAATTCTGCCAAAGACAACCATTTAGCCCATTCCTTTGGTTTCTCCCAAGTCATACACCTAAGATAAGTTTCCAGACACCTATTCACCACCTCAGTTTGACCATCAGTCTGAGGATGATAGGATGTTGACAGTAGGAGCTTCACTTGCAACAACTTAAACAATTCATTCCAAAAATTACTCAAGAAAACCTTGTCCCTGTCTGACACAATGGTGGAAGGTAGTCCATGTAACTTGTACACAGTATCCAAGAAAGTCTGAGCTACTTGTGCTGCTGAAAATGGGTGGGACAAAGGCATGAAATGTGCATACTTTGAGAGTCTATCCACCAAAACTAGAATGACAATATACCCCTGAGATTTTGGCAAAGCTTCTATAAAATCCATGGATATGCTCTTCCATATCTTGTCAGGAATAGGTAATGGCTGAAGTAACCCAGTATAAGCTGCAAGGTCTGGTTTATTTCTTTGACAAGTAATACATTCCTGCACGAATTTTTTAACCGCTTTCCTCATTCCCTTCCAATACACCACAGAGCACATCTTATGAATAGTAACTTGGATTCCAGAATGTCCTCCCATAGAGCTGCCATGAAAATAATCCAATAATTCCAATCTCAGGTGTTCATCTTGGCCCACTACCACCTTATTCTTCCTTAACAACTGACCGTTAGACCAAGTGTAATGTTTCTTGCCTGCTTGACCAGTCTGCAGCATGATAAGGAGTGTTTGGAGAGTTGGATCATTGTTCCAACTAGCCTGAATTCGAGTAACCAGATCACTAGGGACTTGTACAGCCATAATGGCCATTAGTTGACCTTCATTGTGTACCATGGAGAGAGCATCAACAGCAACATTTTCTATCCCTTTCTTATACTTGACCTCATAATCAAACCCCATTAACTTGGGCAACCACTTCATTTGAGCAGGAGTAGTAATTCGTTGGTCCAATAGGTACTTAAGATTGTAATGGTTTGTTTTAATGATGAAGTGATTATCAAGCAAGTACCCCTCCATTTTTCCAAAGCCACCATAACAGCCAAAAATTCCTTTTCATAAGTTGAAAGGGTTTGGTGATTAGGAGCCAAGTCCCTACTTAAGTAAGCAATAGGATGACCTTGTTGTTGCAACACTACTCCTATTCCCAACCCAGAAGCATCTGTTTCAACCTCGAAAGGTTTTCTGAAATCAGGCAGAGCAAGTACTGGTGCTTGGGTCATGGTAGTTTGTAATGCCACAAATGAGTCTTTAGCTGTTTGTGACCACTTAAAAGAGTTCTTCTTTATTAGTTGGGTTAAAGGCCGACTTAAAATAGCAAAATCCTTGATAAACTTCCTGTAGTATCCAGTAAGACCCAGGAAACCTCTTAACTGCTTGATATTAGTGAGGACAGGCCACTGTTGCATCGCCACAATCTTGCTAGGATCAGTTGCCACTCCTTGAGCAGAAATGACATGTCCCAAGTACTCAACTTGCTTCGTCCCAAACACACACTTACTTCGCTTAGCAAAGAGTTATTGTTGCCTTATAGTGTGAAGAACCTGAGACAAATGTTTTGCATGCTCTCGAACACTTTTGGAGTAGATCAATATGTCATCAAAGAACACAAGAGTGAATTTCCTCAAATAATCCTTGAAAACCTGATTCATCAATGCTTGGAAAGTGGATGGTGCATTAGTCAAGCCAAACAGCATGACTAAAAACTCATAATGCCCCTCATGAGTTTTGAAAGCAGTCTTAACTATATCATCCTCAAACATTAATAAGGATAGGAAACTTATCCTTGACAGTATGTTTGTTTAACTGTCTATAGTCCATACACATTCTCCAAGTATTATCTTTCTTTTTTACCATAACTATGGGTGAGGTAAAAGGGCTTTGGCTTGGCTTAATCACACCCCTGAGTCTAACAACTCCTTGACCATGGCCTCAATAGTATCTTTTTGTATTGGAGGGTGTCTATAAGGCCTAATATTAACAGGAGAAGTGCCTTCAATTAATGGAATTCTATGGTCATGACTCCTCTTAGGTGGCAGTTGTATAGGAACCTCAAACACATCCCCAAATTCTTCCACTACTTGCAACAATTCAGGACTTAAAACTTCATCAGTCTTGGAAGCATTCTCCGTATTAAACAGGGTTAAACCAGTGTTTGGGTAAACACTTAACATGAACAACTCAGGTTGTGTTGCCCTGACCATGGACTTCAACTGCCTCTTACCAGATACCCACTCAACTATAGACTTATGAGTACCTCTTAGGACCACTTTCTGCTTATTGTACACAAATTCTATCCTAAGGTCCTTAAAGTTACACTTTATATCCCCCAAAGTAGAAAGCCATTGGATGCCTAATACCATGTCACACCCACCCAAAGGTAAGAGCATAACATCAGCCGTAAAGGTTTCCCCCTTTAACTTCCAAGTAAACCCCTTGGATTCGCTATTACTAGCTAACTGTTTCCCTCCAACAACTATCACAGATAATGGACATGTAGGTCTGATCTTACAACCTAACTTCTTATCCAACTGAAGGTCTAGGAAATTGTGAGTAGACCCCGAATCTACTAGAATATGTAGCTCATGTCCATTACCATACAACCCTACTACCCTGAGCGTTTGAAAGGAGCTCACTCCACTTAAAGCATGGAGTGAAATTTGAGGGTGAACTTCCTCATCCTCCTCCAAAGTCTCCGCAACATCCATAAACTCATCATCTACATCCTCCTTATCAGCTAACACAACTAATGTAAACAATTGCCCTTCACGCTTATGACCAGGGACATATTTCTTGTCACAATAAAAGCATAGGTTCTTAGCTCTCTTCTCTTCATACTCTTTCTGAGACAATTGCTTCCTAGGTGGTATAGTGTTAGCTCTAGGAGTCCATGTCTTAGTGTTATCTGGCAAAGCTAATAGTGGCTTAGAAACATTGTTAGGAATAGCACTAGTGCTTCCAAACCTTGTGTTCCCAACGTTATATTGCAGTTTATTCTTTTTCTTAACTGCATTAAGAGTTGCTTCCTGTAATTTTGTTAAACAATAGGCATCACTAAGGGTATGAGGCTTAAACATCCTAACCCCCATGGCTATTTCAGTAGGTAATCCACCCAAATAAAGACTAATCGAGTGTTCTACACTTACCTTTACCCTACTCAACAAATCATCAAACCTATCCTGATAATCCTTAGCACTGTTCTCATACTTAACATTTCTAGCTCAGCCATAGGATCATCAAATGCAGCCCCAAATCTCTAAACAATAGCATCTCTATACACAGGCCACAATACATTTTCCCCATGGCTTTAATGAATTGCCTATGCCATAGTAAAGCTTTATCAAACAAATGTACAAAGAGAAGTTGAACCTTTTGATCATCAAGTATGGTGTCAATGAGGAAGAACTGTTCACACCTAAAAATCCACCCTCTTACGTCATCACCAGTAAACTTAGGAAACTCAACCTTAGTAAACCTACTAAACTGATGTTGCTGCCTATTACCCCCATTATTTCCATTACCAGCCGTAACTGCCTGATTCTGCAAACAAAGGGCAATAATCTGCTCCATCATACCCTCCAAACTACGTCTAATTCCCGACAAAGCTTCATCAACATATCTGCGAGTGGTATCGTCTACATTATCTCCTGTGTTGCTACTAGAACCAATTGCTCGGGTAGTAGGAGCCATTGAACCCAATTGTAATTGATTGGAATACTAACTAAATGGATCAATTAATAACCGAATATAACAGACGATGAACGGATTTTGAGTTTTCCGGCGAGATTTCCCCGGAAAGTTCTCTGATACCAATTGATATACACTGTTAGGATCAATAAAGATCGATAACAGATTACAACGGCTTGGACTCTCAAGATGATAAGAAACAGAGTGTCGAAAGCTTGATTGTATTATCAATGGTGAAGTAGTTACATGTCTGTTACAACAGTTGGGATATTTGTTACAAACAGTTGGGGAATTTCTTACAGGCTTGAGGAGAGAGAAATACAAGAGGAAAAGTAAACATCAAGCTGAATGAAATGAAAGTGAAGGATAGTATTAATAGGAAGAGTGGAAGGAAGTTGTTATGAATTGGGAGAGAATCACGTGCAACTCACGTGTGTGGTAACACACGTGCACCTCACGTGCCACAACTCATAACACTATATATCAATCAAAACGAAAAACCAATTAGTTTCGGTATTCGAGACCTAAAACTTTCATTTGTATGTAAATTTTTTTAAGACATAAGTTCCTATTAAAACCTAAGAGGGTGTTTAGGATTGCTGATAATAAGCAGATAAGTAGTTTGTTTGGAACTTTGGATTATACAAAACTGCTTATTTTAGGGCAAAATTTAGTTATAGTGAAACCTAACTACAGATTGTGACAACCCAAACCCGAGGTCATTTATTTAATATTATATAATATTATTTTACAAATGAATTTGAAATTTTTGACGAGTTTGAATGATATGACGATTGATGGTTTTATTTTAAAACCGACGTTGGAGGTTTTATTTTTATCTTTTTACTAATAGCGAGGATTATTAGTGACCACGATATCGATGGATGCCCGAGATTTAATGGTTTATCTTTTGTTGTCTCGATGTTTATATTTTTGACGTTTTTATTTTAAGTTCGTATTAAGTTGAACCGGGATCATATTATCATCATATTTTGAGTGCGTTTTAACTTTTGATAAAGTATTTTTACGAAACCCGAGCCTCGTAAATATTTTCAAAATTGACAATTTACATTTTCAACCTTGTAAACTATTTCATTTCATTTTGGACCAAAACTATGACAAATTGGCAAATTCTACCCCTCCACCCCACTATATATAATTTTTCCACTAACCATTTTAAATATAAAATTCATTTTTTATAAAAAAATCACAATCTCTCTCTCCTTGTTCTTGTTTGCCGTCCACCACGATAGCCAAAAACACCCTCATTTTTGATGATCAACTTGGATTCATGAGAAACTAAAACAAGTCCCATCTTGCAAACTTGATGGTGATTCTAATGGTATAATTTTTACACACATGCAAGAACATGTATTTTTTTCATATGATCCATGAAGGTTTGATTCATTTTTATGCTTGTATGTTGTTGTCAATATTATTATATACATATTTTCATTATTGCATGTTTGAAATTTGAGTGGGTAAATTTTTGTATGATCATTGAAATGTGTTATGGCTTAGTTAAGTTGTTGGTAATGATATTAGGGTGATATTAGGCATATGAGAATGATTAAAATGTGGTGAAAAATTAATTTTGAATGATTTTTAAATGTATATTTTTAAACAGATTATTAAACTTAATTTTCTGAAAATAAGAGTTTGAGTTTGAGATGAACTAACTAGATATTGTTGTAGAGGATGTTTTTAGCTTCATTTTGGTATAAGGTAGGACTTCTAGCTCCAAATGAGCGCGAAGTTACGTTAGTTTGATTATTCGTGTACCGGGAGACGAGTATCGTCACAATATATAATTGTTGTCAATATTTGGATCGAATCTCGGGGACTATAAAATGGATTTTAAAATGAGTCATGGACTGATTTTGAATGATAAGTATGATGATGTTGAGTTATATTCAAAGTTGAGTGTAGGTTTTGTAAACGGAGAAAAATAAATGGTTTAAAAAGACTATATGAGTTGTTGACGTAAAACTGTCCGGTTTTTGTAGTTCAAAGATGTGTCGGGCAGGGAACTTTAAAAGTAAAATCTTTTGATGAGTTTTTAACAGGTCTTTCTATATATAGTAAGTGACATTTCTGATTAGTATCATAAGTATTTGATGTGTTTAAGTGGGGTAAATGAGCTCGTACATTTAGTATGTACCGACAGATTTTTATCGAAAGAATTAACTAATAGAATAAACATATAGAATGAAGTAAAAGGTCACTTGTATTGTTTTCATTTTGGGTTGGGTGTGATTTTATGATTTTGAGTTTGATGTTAGTAAGTATGGATTTTATTCGAGTTTATTATTGATGAACGCGCCTTATTTGATAGGTTGCGGTTTTTGTGTTTATCCGGCATCAACTATCGTCGAAGATCGTCTTACTACTGCTATTACTCCAGGTGAGTCTATAGCCTCGCTTTTGTAATTGTTTTGAATGATTTTAAAACCCGCGAGGGGGATACATGCTATTTGAAAGTAAAATGAACACAAGTCATGATTGATTGTTTGGACCCAAATGTTGCCTTTGTTGTTTGAATTGTATAAGTACCTAATTTGCAAAAGTCCCTAAATTCATGAGCCGTTAACTATCTTCTGACTTGATGTTGTGATTTGGGAATAGCCGCTTATTCTAATAATAGTACTATTGGGCTGACGACCCTATGCGAGACCAGGGCTTTACGCTGAGTAACCCGCTGGGAAGGATAACTTTACGAGAATGAGAATTGGTATTCTTGCAAATGATACCCTAGTAGGGGTACTGGAATTCATCTAGTCATGCCGTCTTTAGGCGTGGGTGACTAAGTTATGGGGTCGGTGTCTTGAGCTTAATACAATTCAATAGCTATTGCTATATGCCAGACTTCTTGACTAATAGATTGTATGCGCACAATTCTATTAAATGATCTTGATTGATTTTTCTCTTGTGTTCAAATGTTGATTTAGAAAACCTATAGACTCGCTCAACCATTGTGTTGATGATTTTAAGCATGTATTTCAGGTATTGAAGATGATGAATTGCGGAACTTGCTGGAGAAGGATTGCGGATTGCTTTTGTGGTGATTGGTCTAAACGGATTTCTTTCCTTTTTGTCATAAAAATAATAGTGTACGGTCGAGTACTTTGGTAAAGTGTTTGTGGATTTGATAAAGTCTTTGTGGGACCTAAATGATACTCTGATATCTTTAAAATTGTTTTACATGGGATCGAAAGTTTTAGACAATGGTTAAATTATATTCTTTTATATTTCAAATTTATCATTTTGAGTTTGTTCAAAATGTCTTGTGTAACAACGTTTGTGTTTAGCACCCAAATGTGTATTTCCGCTGCGTAATGTAATTTGGGGGTGTTAAAGATTGGTAATCAGAGCTTTTTAGTTATAGCGAATTAGGTCGATTTTTGAAAAAAATGTCCTAAACTATAACTTTGGTGTCGAAAAATATTTTACAAAAGCAACGCAACTCCTCCACAAGGCTCCGGTAAGATTATTTGTTTTGTATTGTTTTATAGTTGATGTATCCCTTAAAATTGAAATGATTTTTAAAGTATTTATTAAGTATATACTATGATGATATATAATGATGTATTGATGATGTATTGATGATGTATTGATGTTGTTGAAAGTACGTTGAGTACTTGTTATCGTAATTTTCCTTATGTAATGCATATGTATATAATTTTAAATAATGACCTTATATACTGCCGAGGGTCTGGGACGGTAGACCAGATGATGAACGATTTTACAACTGATTTCTTGCGACTTATATCGGGTATGAGGAAGTTTGATTAGTTGATGTATGATAGATATGAGGTTGAAATTTGTGTGATTAGAGGGTTGATGTGAAAGAAAGGTGGTTTTAAAGGTTGTATTTGGTATGTGGAGATTTGAGTTTGTTAGGACTTGGAAGATGGATGAGATTGCTAGTCTTGGGTCGATTGTGATGAATTGGTGTGTTTGAATTGAATGGTTTAAAGAGAAGTAGGTAAGTTTTGAAAGGATGAGTGAGTGAAGCCTCAGGTGAGATTGATTCTGAGTAGAGATTGGAAGCTTAGGAATGTTGAAAGTCGTACTGAGATTTGCCTTGTGATTAACCTGTCGTGTAGCAGCGAGTATTTGGATTTTGAGAATGAGCTGCCATCAGGTTATGGATTTGACCTTGATGTGTGAAAAGGGAAATAGACGAGTGTGATGTAGCTGACAACAATGTTAAGGAGGATGAGGAGCTGCTGTCTAAGGAACTAATCGCGTGATGGATTCCTTTGTATCTTATTTTATTTTGTGATCAGACTTATTTAAACCCTTGTGTCGTAGCATTGTAATGGAACTTATTATCTTTTAAGTTTGTTCGGTAGATGATTGTAGTGACAGACACTGCCACTATCTTGTTGAATCCTCAACGCAATCTAAATTACCCTCATGATCTATGATGTGCCTTTATTAACTCTTTTGAGTTTTGGTTGATGAACCATTGTAGTTTATGTTGTTCGTGCATGTAGTATCCATGAGATGTCCTAATAAAGAATTCCTTCTTTTATCTTGATATGTATACCTAACATGTTTCTTTCTTCCGTGATGATGGAAGAAGGAGTAGGGGAAGCATATTTCTGTCATTAGTAGATCGCTACGTGACTAAGTTTCTTGAAATATGTCGCCAAAGCTAACGACTGCTACCGTGAACACTATGATTGAACAAGTTATTGCTAGAGCATTTGGAGCTGATCGTGCTGCTAGAAATTAAAGATGCTGGAGTTAATTGTGATGGAGATAATGGTGTTGCAGTAGATGTTGCTGAGAATAATGATGATGCTGCTGAAAATAATGGCGATGCTACTAACAATGATGAGGATGCTACTGATCCAAAGGATAGTATTGCTGCTGTTCTGCAAGTTCAAGAGAATGTACTTATGTTAGTTTTCAGAAGTGTGGTTCTGCGCAGTATTGTGGTGTTAGTGGTGCATTAGAATTGCATAGTTGGAGTGATAAGATAGAGAGTACTTTGAGATTATTGGGTGTTCAGAAATTAATAAGGTGAAATTTGCTGCTGCTATATTTCAGGATGGTACACTAAGATGGTGAAATACCAAGTGACTACGTTAGGATTGGCTGTGACTAATAGTAAGGCATGGCCCGTGGTGAAAGGACTATTGACTGCTAGGTTTTGTCCTTAGAAGGAACTAGGACAGTTGGAATCCGAATTGAGATAATTCGCGCTAAGGAACGATGTTATTACTGCTTACTGGGAAATTTTCTGAGCTATATTTGCTATACCATGATACTTTTGTGAATGACCGTAAAACAACGAAGCAGTACATTAGAGGATTGTCTAGTAATGTCAAAGGTGAGGTTATTTCTTTAAGACATAAATCTTTCGATGAAGCTGTTCAGATGGCACATGATTTAATGGATGTGAAAGTGCAAGATAGGAAAGATAGTATTGTTGAAAACAATAAGAGAAAGTGGGAATCTGCTAAGTCCAACCAAAATCAAGGTCAGAATTGTAAGGATTACAGTAACAACAATAGCCAAAGACAGAACCGAAATCAGTATTTAAACTATGGAAGGAATGATGGGATTCGTGCTGTCACTGTGTCTGGAAATAAGAAGATAAATCTCAAGTGTGTTTGCTGTACTCTATAACATGTAGGTAATTTTCCACAATTGCGACTAGAGTTAGGAAAAACTAGTCATAAAGCTGCTAAGTGCAGAACAAGATGATTAGTCATTGTAATTAGTACCCCTGGAGTAGTGATATGTTTTAGCCTTGGGGAGAAAGAATACAAGCAAGGGAATTGTCCAAGGAAAGGAAATTGACAAGATAGGAATGCTGCTGCGCCAGTTTACGTTTGAATGATGTTGACAAACCTTAAGGTCTGGATGTTGTAAATGGTATATTCTTACTTGAGATTCTTTATGTCAGTATGTTGTTTGGTTTCAGATCGGGTAGAAACTGTAGAACTGTAAAGATTTAGTTGTTTTATCAATGGAGAGTCAATAAGATTGACAATTAACTATGATGTTGAGTTAACCTATGGAAAGGTTGCTAGTGTTAGTTTTACACTGAGAGTGTGTTCCTTGAATTTAGGAAAGTAGGTGTTTAGTATCGACTTGATGCTCAAAGAGTTGAAATCTTTGGATGGGGATTATTGGTATGAATTGGTTAGTGGTGCGAAGTGCTGATGCTTGAGATTGGACTAATCTTCATTATAAATTGATAGCTGCTGGCTTAAATTTTGCTACGAAGCTGAGTGTTGACTGTGAAAGGTGATGAGTGAACTTTCCGTTTGAGAAGTATCTTGTTTGGAAACAAGGAAGTATGTGGAAGAAGAATGTGATGTATTCCTAGTTCAGGTAATTAGTGATAGAGTGGTTGAGGAGAAGTTGAGAAATCTGTTAATGACTCGAGAGTATTCTGAAGTTTTCCTGAAGTTTTTGCAAAGTTGCTGCCGCCTTATGAAATGAAGTTCGTATCGATTGAGTATTGTGAGCGATAGGTGTAGTGCTTCTGCGTTTCGTTGTGTAGTGCTTCTGTGATTTGTTGAGTAGTAATTGTATGCCTTATCATTTGGCACCGTCAGAGTGGAATGAGTTATTTGGTCAACTGTGAGAAATGATGGATAAGAGATGTATTATATTAAGTTTCATTGCAATGACAATCACATGTGTTGTTTGTCAAGAAAGATGGATTGTTTCGGATGTGTATTGATTATCGAGAGCTTAACAATTAACAACCAGAATCGGTATCCATTGCCGAGGATTGATGATTCGTTTGATCCTTGCAACTTGTCGGGATCTAGTGTATACTCAAAGATCGCTTTGAGTTCTGGTTATCATTAACTGAGAGTTAGGAAGGAAGATGTTCCTATAGTTGTTTTTCGTACTTGATGTGGGTACTTTAAGTTTCACGTGATGTTTTTGGATTGACGAACGCGTCTGCCATATTCGTGGACTAGGCGAATCTTGTGTGTAAGATGTGCTACGATGAGTTATTCATTATATCTATTGAAGATATTATATTTTATTCCAAGAGGAAAGGAGGAACATAAGTAGCATATGAGGATAATTTTTGGGATGGTTAGAAAAAGAGAAACTGTATGTAAAGTTTCCTATGTGTGAATGTTAGTAGAAATATTTGTGTTTTAAGACAGTTGATTGACAACAAAGGTATTCGTGAAGATCTTGCCAAGATTGAAACGATTAGGGATTGGTCGGTACCAATGACGCCGAGAGAAATCTGTTAATTCCTTGGTCTAAGCTGGGAATAATCGGAGGTTTATCGAAAGGTTTTCACTGATTGTTAAACCATTGATTAAGCTGACTAAGAAGAAATGGATGTGTGAGTCCCACTTATACATCTAAATTGTAAGTTTCGAGATCTGATCCTTATCCGATGAGTAAGCTGTATTCTGAACACTAAAGGGTAAGTTGTGTTCTACACCGATGTTCTCACTATTGGAAGAACTTGAAGGAATTATAGTTTGTTGTGATATGTTTCGTAAGGGTTATGTAGTTGTGATGTTTGCTTTGAGATTGTAGAAATATTACTTGTATGGAATCAAGTGTGTAGTGATAAAGGATCATAGAAGTTGCTCCATAATTAATTTCTTAGAATGATAAAGGAAATGAGTAGAGGATCACCAGTTATATTGTTTTGAGTACCTGAGTATGTTGATGGTTATAATTGTGAGTGATTATGACTACTAGATTCGCTACCATCCGGGAAAGGCGAACGTGATAGCTGATCCACTTATCAGGAAGAAAAAGGAAAGAGCTTTTAAGATTTAAGTTTTGGTAATGACAAGAAGTGTGGGCTTGATAGCAAGAATATTGAAATTTTAAGTTAGTGGTCTGATAGGGAAGGATGTCAAAGTAAGTAATTTCGACATTTTGTTAACTTATGGAAAGGATTTTGTTGAAAAGCCAAGTTAGGTATGGTATATTGAGCACTCCTAACATACCTAAGTTGAGAGAGTGAGACTTAGTGATGAAGGAATCTCATAAGTCAAGTAATCGATACATTTTGGATTGAGTAAAGGTGAAAGTTGAGTTGAGTACTGTGTGTTATACAGAGACTGATGGACAGAGTGAAAGGACAATTCGAACATCGAATGATATACTTGTGTGTGTATGATTGACTTAGGAATTGTTGGGAAATTCATATACGACAATGATTGTCATGCTAGTAATGAGGTTGTACTGTTTGAAGGCCATAAAGAACTTCAATTTGTGAAGGGTAAAGATCGTGAGTTATGGACGTAAGATTAGGTTCTCGGTGTATTGCAGAAATATAAGTGGAATTGAATGACTGGACTAGAAGTAATATTGGTAATATTGATTAGATTGTATGGGTTAAGGATCATTCATTAGTAACAAGGAGTTGTCATAAGATTTATGTTGGCAATCGAAGGAAGTCGATGGAGTGTGAAATTGGAAACGTGGTTATGCTTAAGGTGTTGTTATGACGGGTGAAATTTGTTTTGAGAACAACAAGGAAAGAATTCAACTTGAAGATAAGTTGTATTTCAAAGAAAGAACTGTGAAGATTTCTTATAAGGTCAAAACATAGTAAGAATTATATTGTGAAGATACAAGAATTCGAGGAGTGGAATCTGAAATTGTGAAGGAAGCATGCAGATTTCTTTAAGGAAAAGAATTCTCTTTTGTTCTAGAGGTATGGGATGTGAGTATAAGAGGGGCCGAGCGCCGGGATGTCGCTCTCTTTTAGGAGGGTAGGATGTGACAACCCAAACCCGAGGTCATTTATTTAATATTATATAATATTATTTTACAAATGAATTTGAAATTTTTGATGAGTTTGAATGATATGACGATTGATGGTTTTATTTTAAAACCGACGTTGGAGGTTTTATTTTTATCTTTTTACTAATAGCGAGGATTATTAGTGACCACGATATCGACGGATGCCCGATATTTAATGTTTTATCTTTTGTTGTCTCGATGTTTATATTTTTGATGTTTATATTTTAAGTTCGTATTAAGTCGAACCAGGATCATATTATCATCATATTTTGAGTGCGTTTTAACTTTTGATAAAGTATTTTTACGAAACCCGAGCCTCGTAAATATTTTCAAAATTGACAATTTACATTTTCAACCTTGTAAACTATTTAATTTCATTTTGGACCAAAACTATCACAAATTGGCAAATTCTACCCCTCCACCCCACTATATATAATTTTTCCACTAACCATTTAAATATAAAATTCATTTTTTATAAAAAAAATCACAATCTCTCTCTCCTTGTTCTTGTTTGCCGTCCACCACCATAGCCAAAAACACCCTCATTTTTGATGATCAACTTTGATTCATGAGAAACTAAAACAAGTCCCATCTTGCAAACTTTATGGTGATTCTAATGGTATAATTTTTACACACATGCAAGAACATGTATTTTTTTTCATATGATTCATGAAGGTTTGATTCATTTTTATGCTTGTATGTTGTTGTTAGTATTATTATATACATATTTTCATTATTGCATGTTTGAAATTTGAGTGGGTAAATTTTTGTATGATCATTTAAATGTGTTATGGGTTAGTTAAGTTGTTGGTAATGATATTAGGGTGATATTAGGCATATGAGAATGATTAAAATGTGGTGAAAAATAAATTTTGAATGATTTTTAAATGTAAATTTTTAAACAGATTAATAAACTTAATTTTCTGAAAATATGAATTTGCGTTTGAGATGAACTAACTAGATATTGTTGTAGATGATGTTTTTAGCTTCGTTTTGGTATAAGGTAGGGCTTCTAGCTCCAAACGAGCGCGAAGTTACGTTAGTTTGATTATTCGTGTACCGGGAGACGAGTATTGTCACAATATATAATTGTTGTCGACATTTGGATCGAATCTCGGGGACTATAAAATGGATTTTAAAATGATTCATGGACTGATTTTGAATGATAAGTATGATGATGTTGAGTTATTTTCAAAGTTGAGTGTCGGTTTTGTAAACGGAGAAAAATAAATGGTTTAAAAAGACTATATGAGTTGTTGACGTAAAACTGTCCGGTTTTTGTAGTTTAAAGATGTGTCGGGCAGGGAACTTTAAAAGTAAAATCTTTTGATGGGCTTTTAACAGGTCTTTCTATATATAGTAAGTGACATTTCTGAATAGTATCATAAGTATTTGATGTGTTTAAGTGGGGTAAATGAGCTCGTACATTGGTATGTACCGGCAGATTTTTATCGAAAGAATTAACTAATAGAATAAACATATAGAATGAAGTAAAAGGTCACTTGTATTGTTTTCATTTTGGGTTGGGTGTGATTTTATGATTTTAAGTTTGATGTTTGTAAGTATGGATTTTATTCGAGTTTATTATTGATGAACGCGCCTTATTTGATAGGTTGCGGTTTTTGTGTTTATCGGGCATCAACTATCCTCGAAGATCGTCTTACTACTGCTATTACTCCAGGTGAGTCTATAGCCTCGCTTTTGTAATTGTTTTGAATGATTTTAAAACCCGCGAGGGGGATACATGCTATTTGAAAGTAAAATAAACACAAGTCATGATTGATTGTTTGGACCCGAATGTTGCCTTTGTTGTTTGAATTGTATAAGTACCTAATTTGCAAAAGTCCCTAAATTCATGAGCCGTTAACTATCTTCTGACTTGATGTTGTGAGTTGGGAATAGCCGCTTATTCTAATAATAGTACTATTGGACTGACGACCCTATCCGAGACCAAGGCTTTACGCTGAGTAACCCGCTGGGAAGGATAATTTTACGAGAATGAGAATTGGTATTCTTGCAAATGATACCCTATTAGGGGCACTGGAATTCATCTAGTCATGCCGGCTTTAGGCGTGGGGTGACTAAGTTAAGGGGTCGGTGTCATGAGCTTAATACAATTCAATAGCTATTGCTATATTCCAGACTTCTTGACTAATAGATTGTATGCGCACAATTCTATTAAATGATCTTGATTGATTTTTCTCTTGTGTTCAAATGTTGATTTGGAAAACCTATAGACTCGCTCAACCGTTGTGTTGATGATTTTAAGCATGTATTTCAGGTATTGAAGATGATGAATTGTGGAGCTTGCTGGAGAAGGATTGCGGATTACTTTTGTGGTGATTGGTCTAAACGGATTTCTTTCCTTTTTGTCATAAAAATAATAGTGTACGGTCGAGTACTTTGGTAAAGTGTTTGTGGGTTTGATAAAGTCTTTGTGGGACCTAAATGATACTCTGATATCTTTAAAATTGTTTTACATGGGATCGAAAGTTTTAGACAATGGTTAAATTATATTCTTTTATATTTCAAATTTATCATTTTGAGTTTGTTCAAAATGTCTTGTGTAACAATGTTTGTGTTTAGCACCCAAATGTGTATTTCCGCTGCACAATGTAATTTGGGGGTGTTAAACAGATGCACAAACTAAGAAACTAACTAGAAAACGCAGTAATGTATTCACCTTATTTGTGGCCTATATTCGAGTCACAGCTTCATGGTGTTAGTTATTGCTTTTGTTTTATCTTATTTTAGGCCATATGAGCTTATTTGGGTATGGTTATATATCATATGCTCATTTCTTTCGACTTACTTTTTAATTATGACTTAATAATGGAATGAATATAAGCACAAAAGCTACAAAATAAGGCAGGAAAACGGGCTTATGAAATAAAAGCATAAGCTAGAAAATATCAGCAATCCCAAAATGTAAAATCATCTTAATTGTGGTAAACTATAACAATTCTAACAAAAGCTAAAAAAACAAAATGATTAGGCACAAACCGATTAATCGCCTGATCTTAGCCCTAAATTCGAGCTACAACTAAGAGGGTGTTTATTTTTTCTCATTCTCGGGCTTATTAGGTGATTTCATTTCTTAAGCCTATTTTTCATACTTAAAATGGAAAGAAAAAGGCTCATATGCTCGAAATGTCATGAAACAAAAGATGAAAAAACACCTTCTCCCCAACTTTCGTTAGCTCGATTTCAAACTTGACAGTCTACACACCATTTTAGCAAACAAGTTTGACACTTGACTAAATGAAATGGAAAACTTTCATTTGTATGTAAAATGATAAAAGTTCCTAAGAGGGTGTTTGGGAATCCTTATAATAAACAGATAAGCATTTTTTTTGGAACTTTGGATCATACAAAACTGCTTTTGCTTATCTGCTTAGTTTGGGGCAAAAATTCATTATAGTGAAACCTAACTACACGATGGACAAACTAAGAAACTAACAACAAAATGTAATGTAAAAAATAAAAGCACAATAAGCATGTATAAAACCACCTTATTTGCAGTCTAAGTTCGTGTTACAGCTTCAGGGTGTTAGTTTTCGCTATTGGTTAAACTTATTTTATGGTTGTTTATGAGCTTATTTGACTTGACAATGGAATATAAGCACAAAGATAGAAAATAAGGCAGAAAAAATGGGCTTACGGTGGGCTCAAACCCCGTGGATTAGTCGACCAATGTGTCGGAAATTGATAGGTGTGAAAACACCCATCCTGTTACCACTTAATTATAATAATAACCAAGCCAAAACGTGTATTTTATGTCGTAAATATCGGAATTATGCGGGGTTTGTGTTTTTATTGTGTTTTAGGATCAAAAGGTGAAAAGGGAAGAAAACATGGGCTTTCACGGGCTTTTATCGAAGAAAAAGACAAAAGACGAAGTCAAAAGATCAAGAGTGCAAAAAGAACGGAAGTCCAAGGCCTATTCTGAAGATTTATCGAAGAAAAGGTCTAAAGGCGGAAGTTTAATGAAGTCGAAGAACTCAAGTCTAATTATTGAATATTTTATAAGACAAGTTCAATTT
Source organism: Glebionis coronaria (assembly GCA_025667525.1). Taxonomy (NCBI): domain Eukaryota; kingdom Viridiplantae; phylum Streptophyta; class Magnoliopsida; order Asterales; family Asteraceae; genus Glebionis; species Glebionis coronaria. The sequence continues at coordinate 3,733,330 of CM046880.1, forward strand.
ATATCGACAAATCCCGAGACAACGTCGAGAAAGACAAAGAATTAAAAGACGAGAACGAGAAAGAGAAAGAAAGAAGGAAGCAACACATGCACTCCCCACTTCCTATATATACCCTCCTAATGACACATTAGGAGGGTGTTAGTTAGTTAGTTAGTTAGTTTAGATTAGGAGTAGTGTAGTTTTACTTTCTCTCTCTAGATTTATTTCATGTTCTTAAGCTTTTCTTTCAAGTTTTCTTAATCTTTAATCTTTAATCTTGTACTTTTGAATCTTTAATCTTCATCTTATTCAAGCTTTTTACAATCATTCTCATTCTTTCCTTCTTGTTTTAAATACTCTTTTGTTGATTTTTTTGATCTTCAAGTTTTAATCTTTAAGCTTATTTCAATTTTAAATGTTTTCATAAGTTTAATCTTTTTCTTGTAGTTTATCTTATAAATCTCATTTGTTTAATGTTTTAATGGTTTCTTATTAATGCTTATTTATTTCTTTTTGTTGTTTGATTTGGTAAGTTTAGATTAGTGCTTATTAAAACATAGCTTATTCGGTTTTGCTTATTTCCATTTTAACTTCGTCGGAAAAGGGTTTGATCTTCCTACTGTATTCTGATCACCCTATCGGAATGGGGTTTTAGATTCCGACCTGTATTCCGACACCCCCAATCGGAATAGGGTTTCTGGATTCCGATCGTGATTCCGATCTTGATTCCGATGGGGTATTTTCTTTGATATTCCGATTACTTTGTGTTAGTTTATTCCGATTGTTTTTCTTTTTCTTATATTCCGATTGGGATTCCTAATTGGATTCGGATAGCTTAGATTTTCAATATTCCGATTGGACTTGATTTCCAGTATTCCGATTAGTGTTTTTTTCGTATACCGATAGCCTTCTTTTGACTCATTCCGATAGCTTTGTTTTTAGTATTATTCCGATAGGATTTATTTTCAGCATATTCCGATTGCTTTCCGACGCCGATTCCGATCGGGATTCCGACTACATTCCTATGGGAGTCCTAGTTTATATTTTCTAGTTTTATTTTTACTCAACGACATTTTCATATTTGCTTATAGTTTAAAATAGATAATCAAACCATTTCATTTTTCCACCAAGAACGACTGAGTCACACTAAGAACTCTTAATCAATTCGAAAAGATCGGACGATAACTCTTTTATAACTAAGTAAAATCTAGTTATTAAATGGCGCTGCTGCCGGCTGTTTTCATGAAGATTAACGGTTTTTTGTGAGAGACGCGTTGGATTTTGGGATCCGTTCACTCGTGAACGTTATTTTTCTTGCATTTTTCAAAATATTTTCAAAAATCCTAAAAATCAAAAATTTCAAAAATACAAAATCATTTAAAAAATTATTTAAAAAAATCATAAAAAGCATTTCTTTTTCGAAAGTTTTGCACCAAAAATATTCTTCTTGCTTATCTATTGTTCTTGATGAATTCGTATGTTGCTTGTGCTGCAGGGTGTGGAAGAAAATTATACGGTTTCGAATCATGTGAATGGTGTTATTGCGAGCAATGCGGAAAAGATCTTCCAACCGTTTCCGATTCACAATTTTCCCATTTTGGATTTTGTCCATCGTGCAATTCGATTAATTCATCCTTTTCTTCTAATCCACCTACTCCCCCTTGCATATATTGTGGAAGCGATTCTCATTGGCATGTTTCGTGTCCAATTCGATACCCGCCTCATGGCGAGCAAGAACTGGGTTACAATTATAACAATGGTAATAGCTATCTACAAGAAGCACCGGGTTTTCCTCAATACCCGTATTGCAACAATTGTTGGGGCCCTCACGATACTTCTTATTGTCAGCCAAATATTATTATGAGCCAAATCCGTGTCCTCATTTTTCTTCACCGATGGATTATTATAAACCAAATCCGTGTTCTAATTCTTCTCAACCGATGAATTACTATGAGCCAGATCCGTGCTATGATTCCGGTTTTCAAAATTTTGAGCCCCACAACCTACCCTCGATCATCATTCCTCTCAGGAAGTTCGTTTCGATCAAACACTCACTAGTTTGGAAAACATTATTCACAGGATGACTCGACTCCAAGCTAAATTGGAAGAGGATCAACGACAAGAGCAAGTAGCTAATCTTAATGATTATAATCCTCCTATTGTGCGTCCAAACTACTATTATGATGATGACGAGGATGATATCTATGATCTCAACCCATCTTCTGAGATTACTACTCCTACTCTTAATATCCCTAATGTGCCTAAGGAAAGTGATACATCGAGTGAGATTAGTGATTTTGGTCTTGATAAATTCTTTGATGAGGTTTGTGATGTCCCTACTTTTGCCGAGCTTACGGACACGGTCACTCTTAATGATGATGATTTTTCTCCATGCTATGAGAATTTCACCTTTGAAATTTCTCAATCTCCTCCAGGCGATGAGGGCGATGTTGATTTATTCTCTCCGACTTACGAGAAGTTCACAACTGAACTTGGTCTTGTAGATGAGGTGGAAGACGTTATTCTTCGCGACAAATTACTGAAAGTTCATCTTCTTATTGCTAAAATTGAAGCGTTGAATTCTGCTCCTATTTCTGAGTCTTTACCTCCGTCTATTACTTCATTTGAGAATAATGATACAGCTATGGAGGAAATCGACATTCTCTCAATACCTCCGGGTATTGATGATGATGACATGGAGGGGGATATTCTTTTTGATAATTTGCTGCATGAAGATATTGTCCCAAGTCTCCCCCCCGAGCACCTTTCATCCACTCCTTTAGACACCATTACGGAGGATAAGTTCTTTCACCCAGGGGGGGTGACACTGACCATTCCATGATTGACACCTTTACGGCTTTGCCGCTCAGTGATAATCATATGTCTTTTTGGGATGAAATTTTGATTCCTTTACCCACCCCACCTCCCGTGGATCATGATCTCACATACTTTTCGTATGCTGAGAGGACTTTTCTACCATTCAAGACTTATCCTCCGACCTCTCCTTTATTAATGTCCTCCGGGAACGAGGACAAGGTCTTTGATCCCGGTATTACATTTGAGGCTTCCCCATGGACCATTTAATTCGGGGACGAGTCAGGCTCGTGACTCGGTTAACAAAAACAAGCGCTTTTTGGGAGGCAACCCAATTATCTATCCTTTTATTCTGTTTTTCTAATAAGTGTAGGGGGGAGCCCCATATGTGTTTGTTGTCTTGTTTCTTATGCTGTGCATGAATTAAAGCTTCAAAGAGCACTTTTGATGACATTTGACGAACTGTGATCCCGTGTACCCGTCTTCCTGGTTCAATCCTAAACTATCGTGATTCAACATTTCATATCTTATATGTTCACATTGAAATCACTATAACTGTCCTTTCCTTAGCAAGATTTAAACAAAGTGCACAATGTCCTAAGTGTAGGGGAGTTTACTCCCACGTGCTTAAACATTGAGGACAATGTTTGTATCAAGTGTAGGGAGACTTCTATCAAAGTTAAGTGGGCTTTTCCTTGAATTTGTCCTCATTTTAACCGAAAAATGGATTTTTCGACATTTTTCAAAATTTTTAATCTATTTTGGCCTAGTAGTATTTTCCTTTGTTATCGTTATTTACTTTCTTTGCTAGAATAAATTTTTAATAAAGTGGTTTTAATTTTTAAACGTTGTGAATCTTTTGACTCAACCCGAGTTTACTTATCTAAGTTTACTCTAGGTAGTATCCTTAACGTGTTTAAGTCAAGTTTTGCTAGGCTTTTATATAGGGAACTTTAAAACGCGAAAGTCTCAACTCTTACGGGTAAGAACAAGAACTTTTCGCAAGTTCCTATAATTGATCCTAGAAAGTCGTTTATCAAGGGAACTTTAAAACGCGAATTCTAAACTTGAAAAAAAAGTCTAAGAAGTTGCAAGATCCTATAGATAACTTGAAAACCCAAAACTTTGATTTAATAGGCTAAGCATCCACGAGTCTCATTCCTTGAGATTTTAAATTGTGGAGAACGAGAGATGACAAAGTCAATTATAAGTTTGTTATTCTTTCGTGAATTTATGTGAGTTGATTATAAGCTTCTTCTCCCATCGCTTGTTAATAAATATATTTGCAATAAATAAGGTTGTACGATTTGAAAACTTACTTAGCTTCTAGCCCAAGATCGTTTAAAAGTTGCTCGGTATTAATTAGAGTTCATAGCCAAGGCATAACTTATTGAAGCGGGATGCGAAGATTGGCGAGTCCGAAAAGGTCCTAACAAGGCATGAGGGCTACATTTTGTTGCTAAAGATCCAAAAGTGATGTGAAGAATCATTTATCGAAAATCAATATGAAGGATCGAGACACACGACGAAAAGCAAATACTCCCAAAAGATCATGGAGAAGTCTATCCAAAAAGGCCCTAACAAGGTATGAGGATAAATAGATCCAAGTCCTAAAAGGAGGCGGATCGTTGTATATCAAAGTCCAAAATAAAGATTGGAGAAAAATGAAGAAGTCGTGGTCCAAGTATGAAGAATCTCTCAAAAACTTCAAGTGAAGAAATTCCTATTATGAAGAGAAGACCATAATTTCAATAACGTCTCTCAAGATTTGAAATATGAAGTCGCTGCTAAATATCGGTCCGAGAAAGGTCTCAAATCGTGAAGCGAGTTATGCCAAGATATGAACTTTATGAGGTCCCGAGAAGCAGTTTTAAAAGATTTTGTCCTTTAGCCAACTATTGATTAAATCATCCTACTTTATTTTCAGCCTAAAAAACTATCGAAATAAAACAAACAATGCATCCTCGTGATCATTCAAGACAATCATAAAATATAAGAGATACACATAGGAATAAGGGAGTCTAAGTAAATAATTGGGCAACATGAGTTCGTGTTAGTTTGCTAACTTGTAATAACAATGATATCGTTTTGAAGCTTGGTATGGGGAACGTGAAAGTTGAGGGTGATAATCATTCATGATATTCCAAAACCCTAAGGTAAGTTTTTGATCTTTTTACTTGTTTTCTTCCTTTAGATATTTTGTCTCTTTAATAAAGGCCAATGTGGATTGATTATAATGAAACATGTAAATCTTGCTTTGTAACTAATGCATTGCATGAGGGCATTGCAATGATCAAGTGTAGGGGATTTGATAGGTGTGAAAACACCCATCTTGTAACCACTTAATTATAATAATAACCAAGCCAAAACGTGTATTTTATGTCGTAAATGTCGGAATTATGCGTGGTTTGTGTTTTTATTGTGTTTTAGGATCAAAAGGTGAAAAGGGAAGAAAACATGGGCTTTCACGGGCTTTTATCGAAGTAAAAGACAAAAGACAAAGTCAAAAGATCAAGAGTGCAAAAAGAACGGAAGTCCAAGGCCTATTATGATGATTTATCAAAGAAAAAGTCTTAAGACGGAAGTTTAATGAAGTCGAAGAACTCAAGTCTAATTATTGAAGAAATTATAAGACAAGTTCAATTTATATCGACAAATCCCGAGACGACGTCGAGAAAGACAAAGAATTAAAAGACGAGAACGAGAAAGAGAAAGAAAGAAGGAAGCAACACATGCACTCCCCACTTCCTATATATACCATCCTAATGACACATTAGGAGGGTGTTAGTTAGTTAGTTAGTTTAGATTAGGAGTAGTATAGTTTTACTTTCTCTCTCTAGATTTATTTCATGTTCTTAAGCTTTTCTTTCAAGTTTTCTTAATCTTTAATCTTTAATCTTGTACTTTTGAATCTTTAATCTTCATCTTATTCAAGCTTTTTACAATCATTATCATTCTTCCCTTCTTGTTTTAAATACTCTTTTGTTGATTTGTTTGATCTTCAAGTTTTAATCTTTAAGCTTATTTCAATTTTAAATGTTTTCATAAGTTTAATCTTTTTCTTGTAGTTTATCTTATAAATCTCGTTTGTTTAATGTTTTGAAGGTTTCTTATTAATGCTTATTTATTTCTTTTTATTGTTTGATTTGGTAAGTTTAGATTAGTGCTTATTAAAACATAGCTTATTCAGTTTTTTTTATTTCCATTTTAACTTCGTCGGAAAAGGGTTTGATCTTCCTACTGTATTCCGATCACCCAATCGGAATGGGGTTTTAGATTCCGACCTGTATTCCGACACCCCCAATCGGAATAGGGTTTCTGGATTCTGATCGTGATTCCGATCTGGATTCCGATGGGGTATTTTCTTTGATATTCCGATTAGTTTGTGTTAGTTTATTCCGATTATTTTTCTTTTCCGATTGGGATTCCTAATTGGATTCCGATAGCTTAGATTTTCAATATTCCGATTGGACTTGATTTCTAGTATTCCGATTAGTGTTTTTTTTCATATATTATGATAGCCTTCTTTTGACTAATTCCGATAGCTTTGTTTTTAGTAGTATTCCGATAGGATTTATTTTCAGCATATTCCGATTGCTTTCCGACGCCGATTCTGATCGGGATTCCGACTACATTCCGATGGGAGTCCTAGTTTACATTTTCTAGTTTTATTTTTACTCAACGACATTTTCATATTTGCTTATAGTTTAAAATAGATAATCAAACCATTTCAATTTTCCACCAAGAACGACTGAGTCACACTAAGAACTCTTAATCAATTCGAAAAGATCGGACGATAACTGTAACACTCTCAAATTTCGTATCGGTACAGCGGAAGGGTCTTTTAGAGTGTTACGGGATAGCACAATAACTCCAATCATAGACAACACATAAAAATGGTTGTACAAAGTTCAACATACATTCATTCGATAAAAAGTTTTAAAGTGTACAACAGGTCCCAAATTATACAGGTCATTAGGTTTACAAAACATAGATCGAATGAACATTTTTATTATTATGTGGGCCATCAGAGTCGATCTCCATCCGGATTACCTTCAAGCACCTGAGATAAAAACATGCAAAAATCATATCAGCGAATGCCGACTGAATTCATAGAGTTTAATAAAACCGTTATATAAAACAATCGTTGAAATCAGAACACAAGTATAATATCAGAAGTAAGTCCTCGTATTGCTAGTCAGGCAATATATATATCAAAGCATACATCTTAAACCGTCCATGAGACCGTAGCCTCAATATTACCATTATAGGTAATATTATCATCGTTATTAGCATCAATATTAAATCGTATTGGATTACATTTTGGATTATTATTAGCCGCATGATATTGTTACCTTACTATCACAACAACGAGCCGCGGACCCGACAAACAATTTTCCCATCTAAGTTAGCGTGTCGTCACAAAAATCACGCTATGTAAATCTTCTCATACATAAATTCGCTTACCAATCAATGTGGTATGACGGGGATCAACCGTCAAGGCGCGAACCGGGGTGATCGTCCCCAAATAGTACTATCTTATACATAAGCGTCTACCAAATCCCGGTAGTTCACAATTCATGCTAATAGGACTTTGAGTGACATAACCTAACTACTAATAATCCTTTTATCTCTTTTATTGGGTCATCGCATCATTCGGGTCCATATCATTAAGCATACCATCGGGACTACTTGTGTTCTATTTTATCAAAACTAGCATGTTATCTCCCTCGCGGGTTTACAAATCATTTTATAAAACATTTAAAAGAGTGCGAGGCTATGAACTCACGTTGATAATGAAAGGCGGATTATCGGCTATGGGCGTACTTCGGTCACGGAAACCTATATAAATAATAATCGTCTTAGACTTTTATCCAATGACTTTATCAAAATAACAAATATACATATGATGATTTTGTACATATGATGATGATCAAGTGGGTTTATATATTCTTATTTACTCATTTTAATGTATTGGTAACTTTTTACTAGTTTACTTAGTTTTACCTATTTACATATTTTAGGTCCAATAAGCCTATTATAAGTTCATTAACTTGTATTAATCCATTTTATACTTGTATTATCAGTATTTATACTTTACATGTTGGGCGCAAATGGGTTAAGCCCAATAAGTAATTTTTATAAGTGTTTAACTTATTAAGTTAAATTATTAGTCCAAATATGCAAACTTAGCTCGTTAATGTCCGTATGTCATATAGTTCGGGTTGTATCGGTTTTTACTTGTATTAGGTACTTATATATCAGTATATGACTTTTAAAAACTTTACATTAGACGGGTTTGATCGTCTAAGTTTTAATTGGCGAAAAACGTTAATTTTACGGTAATAGCCGAAAAAGTCGTAAAAATCATATTTATAGTTTTTATAACTTATAAATCTTGTTCAACTACCATTTTTATAAAGTATCCATTTATTTAACCTTATACATATTTATATAAATGAAATTTATAAGTTAGTATGTTTTAATTCACATTTTATACTATATTAGTTTGAGTGCTTATATAATACTATTAAACATTAATTTCTAAAAATCTGATTTTTAGTTTCATCTTCACCATTTTTATCATATCTTGAGTTATATAAGGAGATAGAAGCTCATTTTTGGATGGCATAAATTTCATATTATGTGTTACAAATAAGTTAGTTATAGCTACTGCTCATTCCATGTCTAAGTCTCCTTAACAATCCCTACAAAACAGACTATTCAGATTGGCACACTAATCTTGTTTTGATCATATCTCACTCATTTTGATGATTCTATTGCATGGCCATCTCTCACATGTGTATGACATCTAACACTTACTGTAAATGGATTCCACCATGCAATTTTATCAGTTTATAACTTGGTTACTTACTGTTTTTATACAGCCAACAATTTAAGCAAGATTTTAGCATTGTTTCTTATGGTTTTTCATATTTTTAATCATATTTATCAACACTTGATCCCCACACAACATTTCTATCATCATATATTCATCATATACATATACAATAAGAAAGAAAATACATTTGATCTTTACAAAAATAACAAGAGAAATGGAAAGGATGATCTTCTTTACCAACCAAGATTATATCTTGTTTTTGGATGACAATAACTTGATGAACACCAAATATATCTCCAAGATCATCAACCACCAATATTGTTTGTTGAGAAATTAGCCCTAGGACACAAGCAAATCACCTTCTTTGTTGTTAATATGCCCACCAATCAATCTAGGCTTCAAGGTGTCTCCATAATATGAATAGATAACATAAGACTTGTGGCTAGAAATGATAAAATTGCGTGTATGTTCTTGAATGTGGGACGGAAATGAGGGGTGGGAGAGAGTATGTGTGAGTTGTTTTGCATGTGAAATGGAAGCAAATGGTATGTTTGAGTGGTTTTGAGGTCTTGGTGGATGAATAAAGCTTTCAAGTTAAGCTAAGCTTACATGTGTAAGCTTGTAAAGTATAAGGGTGCCACATCAAGTGATGTGGTGTCCCTAGTTTGGCCGTCCCTTTTAGTGGGGTGGGATAAACTTGTTTTGTCCCATCCCGCTAATTTACGGGTATTCCTCGATTTTAGTTTCCTCGATTTGCGTGCCCTCGGGTTGTTTTACGAAAAACGTTTTTATAAATTATGAATCAACGGCACAAAACGAATCTAATAAAAATTGTCTCATCAAAAACAGAGTTCAAAAACGTAAATACGTAATCCTAAGGTTTCCGGTTTAGTCGTAAAGGACGCTAAATTTTGCACGTAAGCCCAAATTTAAATCCGTAAATTGTGAGTTCATCAACCAACACAAAAATAAGTTTCAAAATAATATACGAGAAAATAATTCACTACCTGAAAATGTTAGATTGTCACAGCTTTTCCTCCTAAAAGGGATAAATGTCCTCGTGATCCATTTCATTTTGATGTCCGTTTCTTATTGAAATCAAAGAGGTGCGGATATTTCTTCCATATTTCATCCTCTCGTTCCCAAGTAAATTCTGGTCCATGCTTTGAATTCCATCGGATCTTGACAATAGGTATCCGACTTTGTTTCAGTTGCTTTACCTCACGATCCATAACCTCTACGGGTCTTCGATAAAATGCAACTTCCCATCTATTCGAACCTTATCCAACGAAATTTTCTCATCACTCACTGCTAGACATTTCTTCAAATTAGATACATGGAATGTGTTGTGAACACCATGAAGTTCTGGGGGTAACTCTAGTTTATAAGCCACCGGACCTACTCTAGATAAAATCTTAAATGGTCCAATATAACGGGGATTCAGTTTTCCTCGCTTTACAAATCTTATAACGCCTTTCCATGGCGATACTTTTAAAATTACTCGGTCACCCACTTTAAACTCCACCGGCTTCCGCCGCACATCCGCGTAACTTTTATGTCTACTACGGGCAGTCAACAACCTATTCTTAATCTGAACTATCATCTCCGTAGTCTCCCGGATCAATTCTGGTCCTGTGAGCTGGGTATCCCCAACTTCACTCCAACATACAGGAGATCTACACTTCCTACCATACAAAGCTTCAAACGGTGTAGCCTTAATACTATAATGGTAACTATTGTTATACGAAAACTCTGCTAACGGCAAATGTTTATCCCAATTCTTACCAAAATCAATCACACAAGCTCTCAACATATCTTCTAGTGTTTGTATCGTCCTTTCACTCTGCCCATCAGTCTGGGGGTGATAAGCAGTGCTCATGTCGAGATTTGTTCCCAAAGATCTTTGGAGAGATTTCCAAAAATTCGATGCGAATCTAGGATCTCGATCTGAAATGATCGATACAGGCACTCCATGCTTGCATACAACATTATCAAGATAAATACGAGTCAGCTTCTCCAGTGAGAACTGTTCTTTAACCGGAATGAAGTGTGCTGATTTGGTCAGTCTATCGACAATAACCCAAATCGAGTTATTTCCAGATGATGTTCTAGGAAGCTTGGTGATAAAGCCCATCGTAATCCGCTCCCACTTCCATTCAGGAATCTTTGGTTGTTGAAGTAGTCCTGATGGCTTTTGATGTTTAGCTTTGACTCTAGCACAAGTCAAGCATTAAAGAACATACATAGCAATATCAGCTTTCATATTCGGCCACCAGTACAACTTCTTTAAATCATGGTACATTTTATCAGATCTCGGATGAATGGAATACCTAGATTTATAGGATTCTAACATAATCAAGTCTCTTAAGCCTCCAAACTTAGGTATCCACATACGACCTCTTAAGCATTTCACTCCATCAGCTCTAACCTCTAAAGGATCTCCTTCTCCTCGGAACCCTTCATTAACAATATTTTCTTTCTTATAAGCTTCTATTTGCGCATTTCTAATTTGCTCAGGCAAATTATTGTGCACGGTCAAGACTAGAGAACGTACCCCAATAGGCTCTCTATCTTTTCTGCTTAATGCATCGGCAACAACATTGGCTTTTCCTGGGTGATATTTTATATCACAATCATAATCATTTAACAACTCTATCCATCTTCGTTGCCTCATGTTCAATTCCTTCTATTCGAGAATATACTGTAGGCTTTTGTTATCAGTGAATACCGTACACTTGGTGCCATACAGATAATGTCTCCACAACCTAAGAGCAAAGACTACAACTCCTAACTCAAGATCATAAGTAGTATAATTCTCCTCATTCTTCCTTAATTGCCTAGAAGCATAAGCTATCACTTTCTCTCGCTGCATCAAAACAGCTCCATAACCTCTAAGAGATGCATCACAATACACTACAAAATCTTCACTCCCGTCGGGTAATGATAGAATTGGCGCACTACATAAATTTTGCTTCAATATATGAAATGCTCCATCTTCATCACTTCCCCAAACGAAAGGTTTGTTCTTCTGGGTAAGCTTAGTCAAGGGTTTAGCTATTAAAGAAAATTCTTTAATGAATCGCCTATAATAGCCAGCCAATCCTAAGAATTGTCGCAGTTCCGTTGGTGTTGTCGGTGCAGACCAATTCTTAACGGCTTCAACCTTTGCAGGATCAACATGAATTCCATCCTTGTTAATCACATGACCAAGAAATTGCACAGAATCTAACCAAAAGTCACATTTCAAAAACTTAGCATACAACCTTTCATCCTTTAACAAACTTAAGATAATCCTTAAATGTTCTCCATGTTCATCTTCATTCTTAGAATAGATTAGAATATCGTCAATAAACACAATCACAAATTTGTCCAAGTAGGGCTTGCACACTCGATTCATTAAATCCATGAAAACCGCAGGTGCGTTAGTTAACCCAAATGGCATTACTTGAAATTCATAGTGTCCATAACGAGTTCTAAATGCAGTTATAGGAATATCTTCTTCACGGACGTGAAGTTGGTGATATCCTGACCGCAAATCTATCTTAGAATACACACTAGATCCTTGTAGTTGATCAAACAAATCATCAATATTTGGTAAAGGATATCGATTTTTAATTGTCAAATTATTCAGTTCCCTATAATCAATGCACATACGGAAAGATCCATCCTTCTTCTTAACGAACAAGACTGGAGCTCCCCAAGGCGACGAGCTCGGTCGAATAAAACCTTTATCAGACAACTCCTTAAGTTGCTCAGATAACTCCTTTAATTCAGAAGGGGCTAATCGGTATGGCGCACGTGCCACCGGTGCAACACCAAGAATTAAATCGATTCGAAACTCAACTTTCCTTATCGGTGGAAGTCCGGGTAATTCTTTAGGAAATACCTCAGGAAATTCACAAATAATAGGTACATCTTCCAATCGTTTCTCCGTAGACTCATTCCCAGTCACTTGAGCTAAGAATAACTCACAACTGTTCCTGATGTACTTTTGGACTTTAATACATGAAACGATTTTCAAACGGGATTCACCTCGATTACCATCAATTACTAATGTCCTATTCCAAAGAGGAATCTTAACCTTCTTCTCTCCACATAAAATAGTAGCATTATTCGACGACAACCAATCCATACCAATAATAATATCAAAACTACCTAATTCTATCAACATCAAATCAATCGGAAAGGAATAGTTCAAGAGATTTAGAGAGCATCCTTCTAATAGCTTATTAGTTTTTACTAACTTACCATCAACCAATTCCACCTCGTAACTGGTATTTATCTTAACAGGTTCAATGTCAATAAGGGCACTAAATTTAGTGGATACAAAGCTCCTATCAGCACCCGAATCAAATAAAGCAACATCATAATGATTGTTGAGTAAAAACGTACCAGTAACGACATTCGGATCCTCTTTCTTCACCTCGATTGTTCCAAGTTGATAAACACCACCCTGGGGGTTTCTTCCAGGTATAATCTGTGACAATCCGTCAATTTATGGTTGATATTTTATTCCCAATATTTATTTGAAAATATTATTTTTATGAACTCACTTATTTTTGGGAAGAAATTTGGATTTACGTCTTGAAGTAGCATCGACTACGTCTAAACCGGAGGATTCAACGTTACATGATTACGTTTACATACACCGTCCTTGGTGATAGTCCGACATTTCAGAAAATAAATTTATCCGCGAATATTATTTTGGAGTTTTAAATTTGTGTTGGTTCATAAACTCACAAATTTACGAGAAGAGATTAGGACTTACGATTTTATTTTAACATCCTTTACGACTAAACCGGAAACCTTAGGATTACGTATTTGCGTTTTTGAACTCCGTTTTTGATGAGACAATTTTTATTAGATTCGTTTTGTGACGTTGATTCATAATTTATAAAAACGTTTTTCGTAAAACGACCCGAGGGCACGCAAATCGAGGAAACTAGAATCGAGGAGTACCCGTAAATAAATGGGGATGAGACAAAACCATTTTTGCCCCACCCCCACTCAAGGATGGCTAAAATAAAGCCACAAATCCATTATGTGTCAAGTAACTAGCTTCCATACTACACTTGTTACTTAGCTTACAAAGTAAGCCAAGCTTACATCAAAACAACAAACCAAAACCACTCTTCCCATTTCCACCCATGCAAAACAAGCTAAATCCTCTCTTCATCTCTCTAGGATTTCGTCCATATCTCACCCAAAAACACCCAATTTTGATCTTGATTCCACCACAAAATCATGTGTTATTTACACATATGTTGAAGCCCCTTTGAAACCCTATTGATTGGTGGTGCTTATAACATCCAAGGAGGAGTTTCCATGGAGTACTAAGGCTGATTTTCCACAAGGAGTATATGAAGATTGGTGGTCTTGAAGATGGTCTTGGTTATGCACAAGTTTCTCCATCAAAATCCATGTCCAAATCACAACCTATATCAACATGGTGGTATAAAGATTGTCCTCCTCATCTTCTTGTTATTTTTATTATGTAAACATGTATTTTATTTCCTATTGTATATGTATATGATGATTATATGATGATAAAAATTTTATGTGGGGATTTGGTGTTGATAGATTGGATAAACATGGGTAAAAAGATGGAAAAACTACATGTAAAATGGGTAAATCTTGTTTAAATAATAGGCTGTATAAAAACAGTAAAGAAACATGTCATGACCTGATAAAATGATGAATTAGAATTGATATACAGTAAGCTATGAGTCTTGTGCACATGTGAGAGTTGGCCATGCAATAGAATCATTGTAATGAGTGAGATATGATCAAAACAAGTTTAAGGTACAAATCTGAGTTCACTGTTTTGGACGATTTTTAGAAAATACTTAGAGGATGATTCAACAGTAGCTATAGAAGAGTTAAATGGAGCACATATCATTTAGTTCATGTGATAAAAATTTGAGCTTCTATCTCCATATAGAACTCTAGATATGGCAGTTTTGGTGAAAGTGAAGATAAAAATCAGATTTTGGAAATTAAAGTATAATACTATTATATAAGCACTCAAAATTTAATAGTATAAAATATAAATTAAAACCCACTAACTTATATAAAACATTTATATAAATATGTACAATGGTAAATAAGTGGACATTTTATAAAAATGGTAACTTGTTAAGTTTTATAAGTTATAAAACTATAAACATGATTTTTACGACTTTTTCGGCTAATACCGTAAAATTAACGTTTTTGTTAAATAAAACTTAGATGGTTGGACCCGTCTAATGTAAACTTTATAAAACTTATATACTGATATATAAACATGTATAACAAGTAAAAACCGATAAAACCCGAACTATAGGACATACGGACATTAACGAGCTAAGTAAACATAGTGGATTAATAATTGGACTAAATAAGTTAAACACTTATAAAAAGTACTTATTGGGCTTAACCCATTTGGGCCCAACATGGAAAGTATAGATACTGATAATACAAGTATAAAATGGATTAAAACAAGTTAAAGAACTTATAATAATCTTATTGGACTTAAAACACGTAAATAGGTAAAACTAGTAAACTAGTATAAAAGTTATCGTCATATAACACTAAAAATGAGTAAACGAGAATATGTAAACCCACTTGATCATCATATATAAATAATCATCATATGTATACATAATTGTTATTTTTATAAAGTCATTGGACATGAGTCTAAGACGAGTATTATTTGTCTAGGTTTCCGTGATTGAAGCGCGTACCGTACGTCCGAATTGCCGATAACCCGCCTTCCCACATAAACGTGAGTTCATAGCCTCACACTCTTTTAAATGTTTTATAAATGTTTTATAAACCCGCGAGGGAGATAACATGTTAGTTTTTATAAAATAGGACACCATTTGTCCCGATTGTTTGTTGATTTGGACCCGTATGATTGAATGACCCGATTGTATGACCGGATAAATGATTAAAGGACCCGATAGATGAAATAAAATGGATTATTAAAGTTAGGTTATGTCACTAAAAGTCCCATTAGCATAAATTGTGAACTACCGGGATTTGGTAGACGCTTGTGCATATAATAGTACTATTTGGGGACGATCACCCTAGTTCGCGCCTTGACGGTTGATCCCCGTCGTGCCACATTGATTGGTAAGCGAATTTATGTATGAGAAGATTTCCATAGCGTGACCTTTGTGACGACACGCTACTTTGGATGGGCAAAATTGGTATCGGGTTAGCTACCCGTTGTTGGTTTAGTAAGGTAACAATGTCATGCGGCTTATAATAATCCAAAACTAACAAAATACTACTAGACGTTCCGAATTACGATGTATTGCTTGACTAGCAATACAGGGTCATACTATTGATATTATGTTTGTGTTTTGGTTTTCATAACCATATTCATATAACGGTTTTTATTTTTATACAACGTCATAAGACGTATTGTATGATGTTTTTACGACATTGGCTCGTATAATGGTTTTTAAGGCAAATGCCTATATTATGATTTTGATGAAGATTTGTATAAAATGACTTTGGCTATTTTATGGCCTATTAAAATGATTTGTACAAAATGATTTTCAGTAATAATTTTATACTGATATTATATTAATGGATTATATTAAACTCTATGAATTTACTCGGCGTTATCGCTGACCTTTTCTTTTAACATCTTTTATCTCAGGTACTTGAAGGTAATTCTCGGGAAGACAACAAGAATTCATGGCCCGCACCTAAACAATATTTTCCATTCAAATACTTTGTAAAACTTTGTATGAAATAATATGAATTGGGACCGATGTAACTTTGATAATTATGAATGGAAATGATTTATCAATAAACGACGCGATTTTTAAGCGTTGTCTATGATGTGAGTAATGTGCTATCCCGTAACACCAACTAGTCTTCCGCTGTATTGAGTTGTATAAATTTGGGGGTGTTACAGTTTGGTACCAGAGCTCTCGTTATAGAGAACGAAAGATTTTTAAAAACCAAGGTTTTGAATAAAACATTTCAAAATCTTTTAACTATAAACATTTTTCTAAAAATGTCTAAAAATCTTTTGACTATAACGGTGCCGAAGAATTCCCGAGTTACCGACAAGGCCAGACTGAGAAGTGTTATTTTGATATATATATATAACTTGGATTATAAATATATATGATGTAATTTTATTACATGATTGTTTGATGATTATTTTGATATTTATACGAGGTATTTATACGACGTAGATTGTCACAAGAAACCCTAAATCCCCTAGTAAATTAATCGAAGCTATTCTCGTAGGAATTCTAGCTATCCTAGATCTAAACCAAGTTGTGGATATTTATGATCTCAACAAATGGTTGATATTCGTAGGAATGTAGATATTAGTTGATTGTGATATTGAAAAAGAATTGGCGAGATTAAATCTGATATCGATGTCATGACGATCTTTCCTTATAGAGTGGAGTTTGACAAAACGTTACCACCTAGAAAGATGTCATCTGATTCGTTGTCATCCAATTCTTAAATTGGAATCGAAAGGGTGAATGTTGCACTTGAGGCTGTCATTGGAACCGTTACCCAAAAGCCCCATACCACTAGTACCTTTCCGAGAAGTCTAGTTGAATGATCAAGTCATTTCATACTAGTGACTCATTTGATAATTATTGATAAAGGAGTTATAGGATTGGAAATTAAGTGTTGTTCATATCGAGCTTTTATTGCTCTATTAAGGTCTAATAATAAAGTTGGAGTATTGGGAAATGAGGTAGGATATCGAATTGAGTATAAAATTGGTTAAAACTTGAATAAAGTAAAAACTTAACCTGTATGGAATATGAGATTGTTAAGAGGAAGTCATTAAGTCTTGTGATTGAATTATAAGGTTTTAATTGATTGTTGATTCGTGTTAAGTGTTGTTCCTAGGCCATTGTCCACTAATGAGGATGCCCAGTGTCCAAGAAATAAATTGAAGAAATCTTCTTCCGAATTGGGACCGATGGATCTTTCGGGACATGTGGAACACCTAATAACTCTTGTAGATTAGTATTCATTGTGGTATCTTTTAAAAATCCCTAACTTAACTGAGATATCAGTTGGTAGGACGAGTTTAGTAAATTGTATGACATAGTAACACGTAATGTGTTACGGTACAATTTGACTTGTTTGTGATTAATGGAAAGACTACCTTTGATTGCTAAATTCTACATGTATCGATGTTATCTATCTTTTCTTCCTTCATCCTAATGCTCGCATTAGTGATGTAACCATTGAACAAGTACTCATCTCGATTTGAGTTACGTTGTGGATTATTCTTCTTGAGTGCCATCGAGGTCATAAACCTCATGATTAATTGGCTAAGCTCATTTCCTATCATATCGTAGTTAAGTTCTTGGTGAACAACTCTTCATCACTCTTTTGTAGATCACTCATTGTTTTTAAAAGATAAAACATTATCATTTGAGGAAATTGAATTTTCATCACTATAAGGATTATTCCAAGTGAGAATTATAATTGATTGTTATCGAAATGAAGTTGTTTATGAAACACCTTGGAAAACTTAATTGTTTTCATAACAAAGAAAATCTTTGTAAATATATTTTTGATTCTTATTTAAGAAGTAAGCATGAAAATGTTTTTTTATTATAAACATGATGATAAAATTTTGACGAAATGAGTATTGCATCGTTAATCTTGAAATTTTATATAGTTGCGCGCCTACATACAATTTGGAATGGACCATGCAAGGCTGATTAGTAGTCACCATAAAACTGATTAATAAACGCCAAATTTTCTTTAAAGATTGTGAAAGATTAAATTTACGAGATCTGCAAGAAGTGAAAAATAGGGACATATTGATAGGGACACCTACATGTGTGCCCGTACCATTTATTCTTCTGAGTCGAATTTACTCATCTGTGGAAATTGTCTTATTTGACAATTGACAATTCTTTCTTGTCCAATTCTCCCGTGGTGAGATTCTTAGGAAAAATATATGATTACCGAGTGTTGATACCCGACTGGATGTATTGACATTCCTATCATTTCTTTTGATTTGATTTCATTTGAATGACCTGGGTAACGATCCGAGGAGCTTTCGAATGCGTTCTCAAATTATGAAAACATTGAATATATTCATATTCGTTAAATGTTTTCATCTGTATCTGATTTGAAATTCTCTCGCATAGATTAGGCGTTGACCTTACTATTTTAATAGTAGTTGTGTCTCCAGATATCCTTGAATTTGTGAAGGATTGTGAGTTATTATTAGTCTTTTGAGAAGTTCACATCTTATCGACGGCAATGAAACTGAAAAGTTGATAATGCCGGTGGAATGGATTGATTGATTATGACATGACGACATTGTCTTAATTGATGGGAACTCGAGTAGAATTCCCTAAAAGATAAGATGTTGATTATCAAAAGGCGATCTAAGTAATTCTTGATAGATGACCATATCCTACATTTAGACTTGAAATTATATTATGAATGGTTGTGAATTAGTCATAGATATTATAATCTAGAAAGAACTTAAATATGAATTTATTAAAAGATGTTTATGTTATCTAAACTTTAGGAGGTATTATTGGTGAATTACCTAGACTTTTGCCATTAAGGCAGATTGAAATTTGTATTGATTATATTCCCGGTGCTGCACCTGTGGCTTGTGCATTATACGTCAGTACCATCTAAATTAAAGGAATTACCGTACAACTGAGAGAGTTGTCGGAGAAAGATTTTATTATACCAAGCCTGTCATCCTGAAGAGCTATGGTGTTATCATTCCTTATATTTATAGATTACTGTGAACTGAGTAAATTGACAATCGAAAACGATATCCATAACTCGAAATGGAAGATTTGTTCGATCATTTACAAGGTTTTTGATCCCCAGCATGGTTATCATCAACTTCGCATCTGTGAAAAGGATTATCTATTCCAATCACTACATCCGGTACTTGTAATGAACATTATGAGTTTCATGTGATGACGTTTGGATTGACTAATACACATGTAGCATTCATAAATTTGGTGAATCACGTGTGTAGGTTGTAAATTGATAAATTCATGCTTGCGATCATTAAGGACCATTTGTTTGTTTATAATAATAAGAATGAGTTAATAATTATTTATAGACTGCCTTAAATTGGCCGAACAATGAAAACATGTACCTTGAATACTTAACATAAGACTTAAGACTTAATCCTTTACATGATTTAACCATGTGATTAATAGATAATGGAATATAAATTGACTCTTCAAAATTTAGAAGTCATTTAAGACTTTGAGTTATACCAAAAAGAAGGTGCAAGTGTGTTTTGACAAATGTTTTAACAAAGAACTTTTGAGGGATTAATCCCTTATAACCAAAACATTTAACTAAACTTCTGTTTAGGGGTAAATGTTTTTTGCATACCTTAAGACAACCTAAAAAGGATTGAGGAAACCCATTTAAACCATAACTTGAAATTTGAAACGATAATTTACGCTTTTCAAACTAAGAAAATTTTGACCACAGTATAACCAAAGATTTTTCGAACATTTACGAATCCTATTAATTATTTTTGATAAATCAACAAAAATCGTGTTAATTAGATTCAAATTTATTTTTGAACATTTTATATAATTGGTCGAACTAAGAAATTTAAAACTTTTACGTTTACGCTTCACAAAAATTAACTAATAATTATTTAATTAATTATAATAATTATCGACGCTTTAGACGACGGATTGAGTAAAACGGATAAAAATGATAGTAAAGACGAAACTAAAACATAGAAGATATGAAGAAAGAATTTTGAATAAATACGGTTATGATATTTATTTCATCAGGAAAGTGAACGTAATTACTGACACATAATGTATAAAAGATAAAGAACCAATTAGGACATGTTCCTTAATAATGAAGGTGCAAAATAATTTGCCGAACAATTTAAAATATAGCCGATGCTTATAAAAAGGATAATATAGATAATAAAAAGCAGTTCGCGGCTAATGTGAACCATTAAAATTGAGAAGTCGATAGCGTTAAATGTATAAAAGGCCACTTGTGATTGTCTAGATATGGAGATTGTGAGATATAGTTATGTTGGAATTTGTAAGTATAAGTATTCTATTTATGTCATTTATGACTAAAAGTATATTTGTCTGAAAAGTTGTACTGATGGCAAATTATGAAGGCAGACATCGCCTCATACATTAGTAAACGTCTAGCTATTGCAAAGGTCATCATCTGAATTTGATTCGATTTGGGTCATCGTCGACAGACTGACCAAATCTGCTAATATCATTCCCGTTAATGATAAATGCAAAAGAGTTATGTAAACATAGTGTGCCTGTATCGAACATCTTTATCAAGACCCTCGCTTCGCATCGAATTTCTAGATATTTACTCAGAAATCATTGAGAACGAACCTTGATGAGAGTACTGTGTACCACCCCAAATCGAAGGGACGAGGTAAAGTAACGATACAAAGTAATATAAGTGTTGTTTTATGTTTGAATGATTGACCTTTGGTAATAGACCATATAATCGTTTTCCTTTGGAGAGATTATCATTGATAACTATCGTATTAGGATCGAGATCTAATCTTGTTAGGATCTAAATCTTAGATCATCCATAAGCAAGAGTTGAGATGGAGACATCCGACATACACCCATAGTGAGTTGGACATGTCTTTTAGGTTTAAGGTTTCCTATGATGGCGAACCTAACCTTACAAAATACCCGACCCGCGAGATCTGAAATGATTGTTGAAATTAGGATCTAATTATAGACAGCCGGTAGTGGGCAAGAGGTTATGTGAATTTGAAATGTAGATCTTGAAGTGCCAAATGGGTAGCGAAGTTATGCCACAATTTTTAACCTTGGAAAAATGAATTCATGATCTGACAAATCATGGGATATAAGTCCCCGTTGTATGGGACCATCAAGATGATGTAAAAGTTGGGATTGAAAGGCATATAAGCTGGATCTACCCTAGGACTTCAAGAACTGCGTGATATATGTTTCGTAAATCGAACTTGATGGAATATCTATCAAGTGAAAATCTGATTGTTCTTAGTAAAGCTTAGATCGGCAAAAAGTTGCATTCATCAGAAACCCGTAAACATCATGGATAGAGAAAGTAAGTCAACACTTAGCCTGATCTTATTCCCGTAGTTATGTTTGATGAAACTCGCGTATTATAATGGATTACACTTGTGAGAAAAGACCGAATGTGGAGGAAATACCCAAATGGCTTTAACTCTATAAGAAGCGAGTAGTAAGGTAAGATGATCTTTGAGGACAAAGATCCTGTTTAAGGGTAAATGCTGTGACAATCCGTCAATTTATGGTTGATATTTTATTCTCAATATTTATTTGAAAATATTATTTTTATGAACTCACTTATTTTTGGGAAGAAATTTGGATTTACGTCTTGAAGTAGCATCGACTACGTCTAAACCGGAGGATTCAACGTTACATGATTACGTTTACATACACCGTCCTTGGTGACAGTCCGACATTTCAGAAAATAAATTTATCCGCGAATATTATTTTGGAGTTTTAAATTTGTGTTGGTTCATAAACTCACAAATTTACGAGAAGAGATTAGGACTTACGATTTTATTTTAACATCCTTTACGACTAAACCGGAAACCTTAGGATTACGTATTTGCATTTTCGAACTCCGTTTTTGATGAGACAATTTTTATTAGATTCGTTTTGTGACGTTGATTCATAATTTATAAAAACGTTTTTCGTAAAACGACCCGAGGGCACGCAAATCGAGGAAACTAGAATCGAGGAGTACCCGTAAATAAATGGGGATGATACAAAACCATTTTTGCCCCACCCCCACTCAAGGATGGCTAAAATAAAGCCACAAATCCATTATGTGTCAAGTAACTAGCTTCCATACTACACTTGTTACTTAGCTTACAAAGTAAGCCAAGCTTACATCAAAACAACAAACCAAAACCACTCTTCCCATTTCCACCCATGCAAAACAAGCTAAATCCTCTCTTCCTCTCTCTAGGATTTCGTCCATATCTCACCCAAAAACACCCAATTTTGATCTTGATTCCACCACAAAATCATGTGTTATTTACACATATGTTGAAGCCCCTTTGAAACCCTATTGATTGGTGGTGCTTATAACTAGGGGTGTCAAAAAGGTTGACCCGACCCGAACCCGACCCGAACCCGAACCCGAATAATCATATTCGGGTCGGGTCACTCGGGTCCAAAAACGTATTCGGGTCAATTCGGGTTGACCCGAATTGACCCGAGTTTTAATTAGGCTCGGGTTCGGGTTATATATTTTTACCCTTGACCCGACCCGAGTTGACCCGAACCCGACCAACCCGACTTGACCCGACTAAAATTAGTCTTTTTACATTGTTTTAGTACAAAATTAGGACACTTTTTACACTTTTTCCTCAAACTCGGGTTGACCCGAACCCGAGTTGACCCGACCCGAATTGACCCGACCCGAATTGACCCGAACCCGAGTGACCCGAGTTCTAATTAGGCTCGGGTTCGGGTTATATATTTTTTACCCATGACCCGACTTGACCCGACCCGAGTTGACCCGAACACGACCGGGTCAACCCGAATCACACCCCTACTTATAACATCCAAGGAGGAGTTTCCATGGAGTACTAAGGCTGATTTTCCACAAGGAGTATATGAAGATTGGTGGTCTTGAAGATGGTCTTGGTTATGCACAAGTTTCTCCATCAAAATCCATGTCCAAATCACAACCTATATCAACATGGTGGTATAAAGATTGTCCTCCTCATCTTCTTGTTATTTTTATTATGTAAACATGTATTTTATTTCCTATTGTATATGTATATGATGATTATATGATGATAAAAATGTTATGTGGGGATTTGGTGTTGATAGATTGGATAAACATGGGTAAAAAGATGGAAAAACTACATGTAAAATGGGTAAATCTTGTTTAAATAATAGGCTGTATAAAAACAGTAAAGAAACATGTCATGAACTGATAAAATGATGAAGTATAATTGATATACAGTAAGCTATGAGTCTTGTGCACATGTGAGAGTTGGCCATGCAATGGAATCATTGTAATGAGTGAGATATGATCAAAACAAGTTTAAGGTACAAATCTGAGTTCACTGTTTTGGACGATTTTTAGAAAATACTTAGAGGATGATTCAACAGTAGCTATAGAAGAGTTAAATGGAGCACATATCATTTAGTTCATGTGATAAAAATTTGAGCTTCTATCTCCATATAGAACTCTAGATATGGCAGTTTTGGTGAAAGTGAAGATAAAAATCAGATTTTGGAAATTAAAGTATAATACTATTATATAAGCACTCAAAATTTAATAGTATAAAATATAAATTAAAACCCACTAACTTATATAATACATTTATATAAATATATACAATGGTAAATAAGTGGACATTTTATAAAAATGGTAACTTGTTAAGTTTTATAAGTTATAAAACTATAAACATGATTTTTACGACTTTTTCGGCTAATACCGTAAAATTAACGTTTTTGTTAAATAAAACTTAGATGGTTGGACCCGTCTAATGTAAACTTTATAAAACTTATATACTGATATATAAACATGTATAACAAGTAAAAACCGATAAAACCCGAACTATAGGACATACGGACATTAACGAGCTAAGTAAACATATTGGATTAATAATTGGACTAAATAAGTTAAACACTTATAAAAAGTACTTATTGGGCTTAACCCATTTGGGCCCAACATGGAAAGTATAGATACTGATAATATAAGTATAAAATGGATTAAAACAAGTTAAAGAACTTATAATAAGCTTATTGGACTTAAAACACGTAAATAGGTAAAACTAGTAAACTAGTATAAAAGTTATCGACATATAACACTAAAAATGAGTAAACGAGAATATGTAAACCCACTTGATCATCATATATAAATAATCATCATATGTATACATAATTGTTATTTTTATAAAGTCATTGGACATGAGTCTAAGACGAGTATTATTTGTCTACGTTTCCGTGATTGAAGCGCGTACCGTACGTCCGAATTGCCGATAACCCGCCTTCCCACATCAACGTGAGTTCATAGCCTCGCACTCTTTTAAATGTTTTATAAATGTTTTATAAACCCGCGAGGGAGATAACATGTTAGTTTTTATAAAATAGGACACCATTTGTCCCGATTGTTTGTTGATTTGGACCCGTATGATTGAATGACCCGATTGTATGACCCGATAAATGATTAAAGGACCCGATAGATGAAATAAAATGGATTATTAAAGTTAGGTTATGTCACTAAAAGTCCCATTAGCATGAATTGTGAACTACCGGGATTTGGTAGACGCTTGTGCATATAATAGTACTATTTGGGGACGATCACCCTAGTTCGCGCCTTGACGGTTGATCCTCGTCGTGCCACATTGATTGGTAAGCGAATTTATGTATGAGAAGATTTCCATAGCGTGACCTTTGTGACGACACGCTACTTTAGATGGGCAAAATTGGTATCGGGTTAGCTACCCGTTGTTGGTTTAGTAAGGTAACAATGTCATGCGGCTTATAATAATCCAAAACTATCAAAATACTACTAGACATTCCGAATTACGATGTATTGCCTGACTAGCAATACAGGGTCATACTATTGATATTATGTTTGTGTTTTGGTTTTCATAACCATATTCATATAACGGTTTTTATTTTTATACAACGTCATAAGACGTATTGTATGATGTTTTTACGACATTGGCTCGTATAATGATTTTTAAGGCAAATGCCTATATTATGATTTTGATGAAGATTTGTATAAAATGACTTTGGCTATTTTATGGCCTATTAAAATGATTTGTACAAAATGATTTTCAGTAATAATTTTATACTGATATTATATTAATGGATTATATTAAACTCTATGAATTTACTCGGCGTTATCGCTGACATTTTCTTTTAACATGTTTTATCTCAGGCACTTGAAGGTAATTCTCGGGAAGACAACAAGAATTCATGGCCCGCACCTAAACAATATTTTCCATTCAAATACTTTGTAAAACTTTGTATGAAATAATATGAATTGGGACCGATGTAACTTTGATAATTATGAATGGAAATGATTTATTAATAAACGACGCGATTTTTAAGCGTTGTCTATGATGTGAGTAATGTGCTATCCCGTAACACCAACTAGTCTTCCGCTGTATTGAGTTGTATAAATTTGGGGGTGTTACACAATCGCTTTCAACTTAGGGCAATCCGATTTCCTATGACCTTCTTCATTACAGTTGAAGCAAATGGTTCCCTTCTTACACCTTTCAACCTTGTGTCCAAGCTTTCTGCAATTTCGGCACTTCCAGCAGTCTCCAGCATGCCTCTTGTTGCCACACTTAGGACATCTATCATCGTTGCGCGGTGTGTTGTTGGTAAGAGCATTTGCATTCCCCTTTCTCTGGTTCTGACGCCGATTGAAATTCTTCATATTATCACCTCTATCTATACGATCACCATCACCCTTTCTTTTCTCACCAATACGGGCTTCATCTTCCCTATCCCGAATTATCTGTCCAATGAGTTTGTAAGCCATTCGAACAACAACATCAATGGTCAGTGGTTTAGATGATGTCACATCCCCCCGGATATTCTTGGTCAACCCTTTAATATATTGCTAAATTCGGATCTCTTCGGGTTCCACCAATCGAGGACACAGCAAGGCCAACTCATGGAATCGGTTTGTGTAACTATCAATGTCCACACCTTTCATTCTCAGATTAATCAATTCTTGTTCTAACCTAATGATCACACTACGGGGACAAAACTCCAAAGTCATCCACTTCTTAATTTCAGCCCAAGGAGTAGCATTAGCAACATCAATACCCATGAAAGCAATTCTCCTGTTCCACCAAGTCAACGCACGACCTTTCAGAGTAGCCATAGCAAAAGTTACCTTATCTTCCTCCTTACACTTACTAATCCGAAACACCGACTCAATCTTCTCAATCCACTAGCTTAATCCTACAACACCTTCAGTTCCATTAAAAGGTAGAGGTTCACACTTCATGAACGTCACATAAGTACAGCCACCAACTTCGGGTGCATTAGTTCCAAGTCCTCCTATATTTCCTACAGCATTAGCATTCACATTATTAGCATTCACATTCACATTAATACCACCAATTCCACTACCGCTAGCTCCACTACCGCCAGCTCCACTACCGCCAACTCCACTACCGCCAGCTCCACTACCGCCAGCTTCATTTCTAGCATTTGCCATAAATTCAGTCATAGATGCGGTAACTTGCTCTGTAATAATCCTACGTACATCATCCTTAGTCACAGCTTTCTTGGGCGACATAGTTCTATAATTTCACAATTTCAAAGTATTAAGCATTCACCCAATAAGGGATTCATATAATATGGATTGAATTCATAATCAAAATACAAATAAGGCACAATATGGAATTTAAGACAAGATACATATTTCATTGGATTTGAAACAAAAGCATTGTCTTAATTACATCCCATATCAAAGTTCTAGCACTATACATACTCAAAATTTATGCCAGGTCTACTACTAACGAGTCGGTTCAGTCAAAGTTACAAAGGTACAAAAGATACAAAGGTCACTACTTAAACACAGACTGGTCTACTAAGAACCGCCAGATGGTCCATCACCCATCGTCTTCTGTATCTTTGTCGGACGATCACTAGACACATCTTCAGCTGGGCGCTTACGGATCACTCCTATTTCAACCATGTCAGCATAAAATCTACTATTCCAACCCACAGATATATTCAAATCCTTCTTAGCTTTATCACGCATCACACGAGCTACATTCAACTGAATCTCCATAGAATTCACCTTTTTCTTCATAGCAGCAAACTCACCACTTTCTAACACAGATAGCCTCCTAAAAGCCTCATTCAAACCACACTCTACATCAGTCAAATCCAAACTAAGCAATTCCCGCTCTTTCTCACCAACCTTAGTCTTCGACTCCAAATAGGAAACATGAGTCTGAACAACACCTAATCCAATCTCTGTCATACTACTATAAGCACGGGAAGCATCTAAATCACGTCTCAAGGCCCATGGTGCAAGACCATCCATATGAGTAGCCTCTCGAACACTAGACGACTCTCCTATCACACGTCTACAAGTAGCAATACCATCAGTACCGTCAGGTGCATTATCATCCTCATCCTCCTCTGATTCAGAATCAGATTTAGACGATTCAAACATTTCATCTCTAGGGTAGCTCAACCTCAGAATCAGACAAATAAACTGGTGGGGGTAAGGGCTCGCCCTCCAGAACATCATAAGGGTAAATATGCTCAGCTTCCTCATCATCATCAACCTCATCGTCTATACCTATATCCTCCTCGACATCCTCGTCGTGAATCTCATCATCTATATTATCTATCCCAATCTCATCATCATCATTCTCAATATCAACATTATCAATCTCATTCTCTATCATATCAACCTGAGGGGAAATCTGATCTTCTAGTCCTATCTCGGGCTTGGGATCCTCAAATGGTTCCTCCTCATCATCGTCCATATCATAATCTACTAAGTCTAAATAAGGATCATCATTTACATTAGGTTCGGGAATAGCATGGTTCTCTACAGGAATATTAGGGTCAACCATGACAATCTGCATTTATATATATCTCGTATTAGGATAAGATACTTATTAAACAATTACATACTGAAATCACGATATATACATATATATAAATTAAATTATATATATCAAAATATATATCTTCTCAATAGAGCTTGTTGGTAACGTCGGAGATCTTTGGCACCGTTATAGTCAAAAGATTTTTCAAATATTTTCTCAAATGTCCGTAGTTAAAAGATTTTGAGAAGTTTTGTTCAAAACCTTGGTTTTTAAAATCTTTTGTTCTCTATAACGAGAGCTCTGGTACCAAACTGTAACACTCTCAAATTTCGTATCGGTACAACGGAAGGGTCTTTTAGAGTGTTACGGGATAGCACAATAACTCCAATCATAGACAACACATAAAAATGGTTGTACAAAGTTCAACATACATTCATTCGATAAAAAGTGTTAAAGTGTACAACAGGTCCCAAATTATACAGGTTATTAGGTTTACAAAACATAGATCGAATGAACATTTTTATTATTATGTGGGCCATCAGAGTCGATCTCCATCCGGATTACCTTCAAGCACCTGAGATAAAAACATGCAAAAATCATATATGAGAATGCCGAGTGAATTCATAGAGTTTAATAAAACCGTTACATAAAACAATCGTTGTAATCAGAACACAAGTATAATATCAGAAGTAAGTCCTCGTATTGCTAGTCAGGCAAAATATATATCAAAGCATACATCTTAAACCGTCCATGAGACCGTAGCCTCTATATTACCATTATAGGTAATATTATCATCGTTATTAGCATCAATATTAAATCGTATTGGATTACATTTTGGATTATTATTAGCCGCATGACATTGTTACCTTACTATCACAACAATGGGCCGCGAACCCGACAAACAATTTGCCCATCTAAGTTAGCGTGTCGTCACAAAAATCACGCTATGTAAATGTTCTCATACATAAATTCTCTTACCAATCAACGTGGTACGACGGGGATCAACCGTCAAGGCGCGAACTGGGGTGATCGTCCCCAAATAGTACTATCATATGCATAAGCGTCTACCAAATCCTGGTAGTTCACAATTCATGCTAATGGGACTTTGAGTGACATAACCTAACTACTAATAATCCTTTTTATCTCTTTTATTGGGTCATTGCATCATTCGGGTCCATATCATTAAGCATACCATCAGGACTACTTGTGTTCTATTTTATCAAAATCTAGCATGTTATCTCCCTTGCGGGTTTATAAATCATTTTATAAAACATTTAAAAGAGTGCGAGGTTATGAACTCACGTTGATAATGAAAGGCGGATTATCGACTATGGACGTGCTTCGGTCACGGAAACCTATATAAATAATAATCGGTCTTAGACTTTTGTCCAACGACTTTATCAAAATAACAAATATACATATGATGATTTTGTACATATGATGATGATCAAGTGGGTTTATATATTCTTATTTACTCATTTTAATGTCTTGGTAACTTTTTACTAGTTTAC
Source organism: Glebionis coronaria (assembly GCA_025667525.1). NCBI lineage: Eukaryota > Viridiplantae > Streptophyta > Magnoliopsida > Asterales > Asteraceae > Glebionis > Glebionis coronaria. The sequence continues at coordinate 3,763,037 of CM046880.1, forward strand.
CTAGTTTTACCTATTTACGTATTTTAGGTCCAATAAGCCTATTATAAGTTCATTAACTTGTATTAATCCATTTTATACTTGTATTATAAGTATTTATACTTTACATGTTGGGCCCAAATGGGTTAAGCCCAATAAGTAATTTTTATAAGTGTTTAACTTATTTAGTTAAATTATTAGTCCAAATATGCTAACTTAGCTCGTTAATGTCCGTATGTCATATAGTTCGGGTTTTATCAGTTTTTACTGGTATTAGGTACTTATATATCAGTATATGACATTTAAAAACTTTACATTAGACGGGTTTGATCGTCTAAGTTTTAATTGGCGAAAAACGTAAATTTTACGGTAATAGCCGAAAAAGTCGTAAAAATCATATTTATAGTTTTATAACTTATAAATCTTGTTCAACTACCATTTTTATAAAGTATCAATTTATTTAACCTTATACATATTTATATAAATGAAATTTATAAGTTAGTGGGTTTTAATTCACATTTTATACTATATTAGTTTGAGTGCTTATATAATACTATTAAACATTACCAAAAGGCCTCTTGGCCCAGCGGTATGTGAGTGGCCCTCTAACCTAAAGGTTGTGGGTTCAAGTCTCGGTGGAGACATGTGAGATATAATTTGTGAGTTAGTTAGGCCGTTCTAAAAAAAAATAAAAATACTATTAAACATTAATTTCTCAAAATCTGATTTTTAGTTTCATTTTCACCATTTTTATCATATCTTGAGTTCTATAAGGAGATAGAAGCTCATTTTTGGATGGCATAAACTTCATATTATGTGATACAAATAAGTTAGTTATAGCTACTACTCATTCCATGTCTAAGTCTCCTTAACAGTCCCTACAAAACAGACTATTCAGATTGGCACACTAATCTTGTTTTGATCATATCTCACTCATTTTGATGATTCCATTGCATGGTCAACTCTCACATGTGTATGACATCTAACACTTACTGTAAATGGTTTCCACCATGAAATTTTATCAGTTTATAACTTGGTTACTTACTGTTTTTATACAGCCAACAATTTAAGCAAGATTTTAGCATTGTTTCTTATGGTTTTTTCATCTTTTTAATCATATTTATCAACACTTGATCCCCACACAACATTTCTATCATCATATATTCATCATATACATATACAATAAGAAATAAAATACATTTGATCTTTACAAAAATAACAAGAGAAATAGAAAGGATGATCTTCTTTACCAACCAAGATTATATCTTGTTTTTGGATGACAATAACTTGATGAACACCAAATATATCTCCAAGATCATCAACCACCAAGATTGTTTGTTGAGAAATTAGCCCTAGGACACAAGCAAATCACCTACTTTGTTGTTAATATGTCCACCAATCAATCTAGGCTTCAAGGTTTCTCTATAATATGAATAGATAACATAAGACTTGTGGCTAGAAATGATCAAATGGGGTGTTTGTTCTTGAATGTGGGACGACAATGGGGGGTGGGAGAGAGTATGTGTGAGTTGTTTTGCATGTGGAATGGAAGCAAATGGTATGTTTGAGTGGTTTTGAGGTTTTGGTGGATGAATAAAGCTTTCAAGTTCAGCTAAGCTTACATGTGTAAGCTTGTAAAGTATAAGGGTGCCACATCAAGTGATGTGGTGTCCCTAGTTTGGCTGTCCCTGTTAGTGGGGTGGGATAAAATTGTTTTGTCCCATCCCGCTAATTTACGGGTATTCCTTGATTCTAGTTTCCTTGATTTGCGTGCCCTCGGGTTGTTTTACGAAAAACGTTTTTATAAATTATGAATCAACGGCACAAAAAAAATCTAATAAAAATTGTCTCATCAAAAACGGAGTTCAAAAACGTAAATACGTAATCCTAAGGTTTCCGGTTTAGTCGTAAAGGACGCTAAATTATGCACGTAAGCCCAAATTTAAATCCGTAAATTGTGAGTTCATCAACCAACACAAAAATAAGTTTCAAAATAATATACGAGAAAATAATTCACTACCTGAAAATGTTAGATTGTCACAATAACTCTTTTATAACTAAGTTAAATCTAGTTATTAGAAATCACGGTTACAAAAAAAAGGGTTTACGAAATAATGACATAAGCAAAAAAAAAATCAGCACTCCCAAAATGAAAAATCATCTTAAGGGGTGTTTGTTACGGCTTTATAGCCTGCTTATGGCTTTCTTGGTTTTGGGCTTATATTTCATAACCTCAAGTTTTTGGCTTATTTTCAAACTTTTCAGTATAAGACATAATGTATCAAAATAAGCCACAAAAAGTGAGCTTATGAAACATGAGCGCCAAACCAAATAAGCTAAGCCGAAATAGACACCACCTAAATCTGGTCAAGGCTAAAAAAAACACATATGCTCAATCAGATTAATCGCCTGATTTTAGAGCTACAACTAAGGGGGTGTTTATTTTACCTTATTTCCGGGCTTATTAGCTTATAAGTAGCTTATGGGTTCAATCAATAATGAACCCCTTTGGGGCTTATAATAAGCTTATTTTACTACGAAAGTAGACAAAACATCATCATTTGCTTTTTTGTTTTGACGCTTATTTGGTTTTCAAATTTTTGGCTTATTTTTAGACGAGATTACTATAATTTATTTTTTATAAACTACAGTAATAAGTTTCTTTGAAGAGGTTTCCTAAAGTCTTAGTTCAAGACTTGCTAATAATAGACGAATGTTCGAAAAAGACATATGCCCGCTTGATTATTTCAGGTTGAGCCGTGTAGCTCAAGTCGTGGGCAAAAAGGTGTGCCATGTCACCTTTTTCTCCCATAACACCAAAACTCCTCATAACCCCACAACCCCCTCTGTGGTTAACACCACAATTTCTCGATTTACCGTGACTCCACCACTTTCTCAGTTTTAGTAACTTTTTTTTTTAATTTTCTTATAGTATCATTTAAATATAAAAAATAAACATTTATTAATAAAAAAATATTTTTTATTTAACTAGAAAATTAAAAATAAAATAAAATGTGAAACCAAACCAAGCATCTTACTCCTTTTATCATCTTCATGTGGCTAAAACACACACATAAACACATCAAACACACACACATCAAACACACACAAACATAAACACATCTTCACAAACACAATTATAAAAAAAATTAAAAACAAAATCATAACACGAGCCACGGTGTGGTTGGTTGCGCCATAGACTCGCGACGTGGCCCATAATGTCGGCTGGCCACAGCCAGCCCAAAACCCATGGCGCTGGGCGCGGTGTGGTTGGCGGCGCCATAGCGTCGCGCCATGATGGCCAGCCAACCCACCAAAAGCCATACCCGTCCCTCTAACCATTAACATTTAACGTTCTAAAAATTATTACATGTTTTAAAACAAAGGGAAAAAAAGGTACACAAGAACCATATTTTTAAATTAGAAAAAAATAACTTATTAAATTATATGTATATTCTTTATCACAAGAAAAAGACATTTTAGTCCTTATATAACTTGTTTTGTGATTTCCTTCCTTTTTCTTCCGAAAAGTGTAAGAAAATTTTCATAAATAAAATTTTCTATCATTTTTCTCTTTAATTAGTTTTCCTATCTTTAAAAAAACTATAAAAAAAATTCCATTTTATTTTATTTACTTTCAAATATTAAGTCCAAAACACAATGTTCCCATGAACTCACTAGGTTATGTTTATTGTTTTGTCTTTTTCATTTGTGAAATTGATTTGAAATTTACATTTTATCTATAAATTAGTTAGTTTAAAAAATGGAAACTATAATTAAAAAAGTTATGCTTTTTATTGAGTTATTTGAAAAGACAGTACTTGTGATTTGGTTAAACTGTAATGTTAATCTGTGTGATTTGATCAAATTAGTTTACTGTTTAAGTAAGTTAAGATTAGAATTTAATAAGTAAATGTGTGTAAATAGTGAAGTAATATGTATTTTCTTCGTTTCAAAATTATTATTTTTGACAAAAAATACATAGTTTATAAAAATATATTTATCATTTTTTCTCTTATTTTTTGATAGAATAATAATTTTACTCTTATCTAATTAATTAAGTTTTATTTAAAATTTGTAATAATAATTTTAATCTAGAATAATAAATTAACTTGATCAAACTATCTTATTTATTTAAAAAACAACTATAAAATCAAGAAGTATCAAATTAGGAAGTTCGTTAGTCAACTCACCTTCGATACTAAAATTGCATATATGATCCTTCCCTTAAAGAACCCTCTTTTCTTATTGTGAACCTCCTGACAACCCAATTGTGAACCCTTATTTGCTTCTACGAACCCCATCTTTAACTCTTACAAACCTATTGCGAACCCTCCTTTCATGACTGATATTTATTGCGAACCCTTCTTTCATCCATTTTTGAACTTCTCTTTACGACCCACTTCTTTTACACCTTCATATTTTATCAATCTACATTGTTTTTTCTTTTTCATTTGTAGAAACCGATATTTCGTCACTCGTTTTTATTATTTTGTCATGAATTTCAATTTTAGGTAAGTTAAAAGTCGAGTTATTTAGTAAATGTGTATAAAAATCAAGTAGTATATGTTGTATCAAATTGTCAAAGTAAAGGGTCTCTGATACCAATTTGCTGATATTTTTATTAATAATAAAGAAAAAAACACGAAAACAAAGAACAAGAGATAGTTTTTCAAGTCCTCAGACCTGTTCTATTCCCTCCGCCCCTACAGTATATGACCTTATCCCTATTTATAATAAAAGATCCTTAAACTTAACTTGATCCCTAAGATAATGCAATAAAGGAAAGTAAATAAACTTTAACTAATATAAAAAATAATCTGCCATGATCATATCAGTCTCACGACACGCTATTTTCTCTTTATTTTGGTCTTTACAATCTCATAGTTACATCATTTTAATAAAACATCTCAAAATACTCTTTCACTCACAACACACATTAACTTCTTCATTTAAGCCTCATCCACCCATAATATTATTCTCTCTATTTTTCACATAAATTAAATTCATTTTATTAAATTAAAAATTCAATACATAAATAAAAATATAATACAAAACAAAAGCGTAAAAATTACGATAATTAAAAACATACAACAAATTAAAAAACATAGGACAAATTCTTGTGGGTTCGATGTATTAAGAAAAGAACTAAAGTTCAGATGAGAATACCTTCCATTAAAAAATTGAGATTTTTTTATTGCGGATCCAACACCAAATTTGCTAGCATACACTTTTGTGAAACTGGTCAAAGTAAAAGCCCAACCATTTTAACCAACCGAAAATGCAATAGTACATTTCTTGAGGTCTTCATAAGAAGTCATAAGGCCATCTACAACCTAGATATGTAAAGTTTCACCCTCTAAGATTTTTGATGTTTTATACTTTCAACTTCAAGCTTGTTTTACTTACTTACAATGGAAAGAAAAAAAGTTCATATGGTCGAAATGTCATGAAACAAAATGCGAAAAAAATAAGCATTAAAGCCCGAACCATTGAGGCATTGCGAGTCCTATCACTCCCTTACCTTAAACATTACCAGTCAAGGAGGACTTATATATTTTTAAGCATGTAGAAACTAGAAGGGGGGGGGGGGGTTGAATAGTTTATCTTTGGTTTATCTCCTAATTAAAATTCCTTTCAATTAGGTGAGTGCCAAAACTATCTTTTACTTGAAAGCTAGTTGTATAATGATTAGGTTCAATTCTAATGCATTAACAATGACAAGTAGTAAGTGCAATGGTAATGCAAGAAAGTAAAGAGTAAGGAAAGAGACAACCTAATAGGAAGACACCAAGATTTATAGTGGTTTGGCAACAAGGCTCTATCCTCGTTCCTACTCCACTCCTCGAGTACACCTACTCGAGATTTCCACTATATACAAGCTTCCTTCTTGGCGGAGAAAACCTTACAACGTCGCTTATATTATTTTCCGACACTAAGCTAAATGTCGAGACCTAATCTTAGATAGGACTAATCTACACAACATCGCCAACTTCACTGTTTTACGACACAAGGCTAAATGTTGAGTTCTAATCAAAAGGTAGAACCAATCTTAACAACGTTGCCTACTTCACCATTTTCCAACACAAGGCTAGATGTCGAGTTCTGGTCCAAAGCTAGAACCAATCTTCACGACTATTTACTTTAAAGCTAAGTGAGAACTTCACACGACACAACTACACATCACTCTATAGTTTAGTGAGAACTCACAAGACACAACTACATCACTTTGTAGTTTAGTGAGAACTTACAAAACTAATTACAACTCAACTAAACATATCCATGTACACACATGTAACTTGGATTTACACAAGACAAATCCAAGCATACACATATGCAATGGATTTCTACAACACTAATCCAAGTATTCACAAATATCTTGGATGAACACAACTAGTCCAAGTATTCACAAATACATTGGATCTACACAAGACACAAATAAACAAATGATGAACATGATTAGATCTTTAGGAGAGGATGATCTTCATCAAGGCTTCATCTTTAATCACATCACAAGTGTGTGAGTGATCTTCTCTTTGGACAAGGTAAAGAAGGAGATCAAGAGGATAATCATAAGTAAACATACTTAACACATTAAGTGATCATTTACAAATGATTAGGATTAGAAAGGAGAAAGAAGGCTGAAAGAAATGTCCAAAAAGGGTTCTGGAGAATGAAGATTTGATCCACTATTTATAAAGACAAAAACCAACGGCTACCTGTGCGCGGTTCTTTATTGCACTAGGCCGTTCCTTATCAATAAAGAACCGCATAGGCATTTAAGGAACCGCGGAGGTAGACTCCGCTCCTTTTTGTCTTTTAGTGGATTTGAAATATCTAAGGCAGTTTGAAACCTTTAAAGGATATTCTTATGACATTTGGAATATGTCATATTCAAATTTTTATTTTCCATTTTAATAAAACATTTTCTTAAAAAGAAAGTTTATTAAAAGTCTTTTGTCACATTTGACAAAAGTGAGTTTTAAGGCTAATCACTTTTATGATCACTAAACATGATTAAGATATGTTAGTGTAATGATTATTACCTTGATGATAGTGTTTGTTAGATAATTCGTTTTACGATTGTGTTTGACTATAAATGTCTTGTATAGTTTGTTGTGATCAAAACTAAGAAAGATTAGTTAACACGTAATAATGTTTTTAGCCATCACTTGCATTAACAACATCTTTGATTTAACTTCTTATATCAAATAAGAAAATTTTTTATGGCCTTGTTTTACATAGTTGAAATTTAAATAAGAATAAGCTCATAAGCCAGAAAAATGAAGATATGAAAATATAAGGCGAGTCAGAAAAAACAGTCTACCTAGTACACTCATTTAAAACATCATCATGTATGTGTCTTTGTTTTATGTTCAGGGCTTCATTCAGTGTTTGTTTGGACTTACACGTTGGTTTAAGACATTACTGTATTTTAGTTTTATGTTAGCGTGTTGTAGCGGCGGATATCATATAACATAGTTTTTAAGAAACAATATTTTAATTTTTTGTTTCTCTTACAAAGATATCTTAATAAACGATAGTTTAAGGTTTAGGTAACTATATTTAATTGGTTATCCGAAACTCACTATGACTCCGATTTTTAATTGAAACCATTGGTCTGGTTCGGTTTTTCAAAACTATATACATCATTATTTTAGGTAAATAACATATGTATAATTTTGTAGATGTATGTTTTTAATTGTTGTAAATGTGAACAATTAAGAAAAGAGGTTTATTAATTAATATTATTTTCAAATGAGTATAAATTATTATTATTAATTAGTTTTAATATGAGTATTAAATTATATTTGTATTAATGAGTGTTATAAATTTCTATTCTAACTTTTTAGGCTTCTTTTAATCGTATATTATGCACTAAAACATATATAAGTTGAATTTTCAAGGATACTAAGGTTAAATGTTTTATATGTAGTATATATAAATTTTAATATTTTTGAGACTCGTGAGCTTATATTAACTTATAAGTCTAAAAATAAAACTTATAAAATATTATTTCTTTCTATCCTAAAATTATTGTTTTAGACAAGAAACAATTTTAAAAAAGTAATTTATTAGTATTTTATTTTTTTATTTTTTGATAAAATGATAGTTTTTCTTTTTAACTAATTAATTAAAAATATATTTAATTTTTGTTTAATATCGATTTTAAACAAGAATAATATACCAAACTTGATCAAATTTTTCTATCCATTTTTAATAGTAAATATTTAGGTTAAGAAATTTAAAAAAATATGAACAATAAAAATAATAAGAAGAAAGTATAAATAGAAATCAAATAAGTGTGCACATAAAAGGACAAAGGTATCTCAAAAGTTACCTACCGCAGTGCTGTTTGATGATGACACTGGAAGGATTTCCATTTGTCACTGTAAATACAAATGAGTATTACTCTAAACGTTCTGGCAAGATCATAAAGATATTGCGTAGAGACCTGGAACGAGTTTGAATCAAAAAAGAAAATCAAACCATTGTTGCTTTCCAGTTAGCATATGTTTAATTCAAGTGAATCTTACATATGACCTACCGCAGTGCTGTTTGATGTTAACACTGGAAGGATTTCCATTCATCACTGTGAATACTAGAAAGTATCACTCTGAATGTTCTGGAAATATCACAAGGATAGAGCGTAGGACTCTATAAATTATCGCTTGTGTTCTAATGATGAACAATAATTGATATATGGAATAAGTGTCCTAACGAGATTTTTGATGAATCTCGTTGGCTCTAGACTCTATGAGTGCACGTTTATTTGGTGATCGGAGGCTGGAGCAGACTGCCACCTTTTCAATATCCACTATATCGGAGTGAGAAAGTTGATAAAAATGAGTTTAAGTCCGTGAAAATAAAACAAACTTCTTTTGAGAGAAGCTTGAGTAGGTTGGGAAGGGTTATGCATTGCATCACTGGGTCCATGATGCTTTGTCTTCAATATCAAAAATCATCAAAGTGATTCTGATAATAGATGTATTGACCCGGTTTCTGCCTAAGTTGTATGGAGGGCTTCTTTCTTTACACCCTTTATCCTTACATTTATTTTTCATTCTTCAACCCCTTCAATGCTTACCAAGACGTCATAACTAGCACCTTGTTGTGATTGTTCCAGTGCTAGCTTAAGTCATTAGTCGGCATTTTTCCCGTACACTCAACTACTCCATCTTTCCTAAGGACTTCTAAATTCTAATAGATTGTCCCTGGGAAGATCCCTCTAGTTCTGGTTGGATCATAGGACGAATACCTAACCACCTTTTGACACCAATACCGTCGTGAATTAATGTGTTGAAGGATATAGATATCGTAACCAGAAAAACCTGTTGAAAAGGCAATCAAGGTGTTGATGAAATCAATGTTTACACCTTCAAATTTCTCTATATCACCAAAACGCTCCCCCTACATATGTGTATCATAAAAGGAAAGGTTTTTGCACATATTAGGAAGAGAAAACACTTATATCAAAGATCTTATCCAATATGACATATTTTGAACACATTTTAATAACTATTCTCCCCCTCAAAAATTGCATGAGATTGAAATTTTTGTGAAACTAGTGATGAAACATGGAGAGAATAATGTTGCATGAAAGTGTGGAACAAATGTTCATTAAATCTTTATACTCCCCCTCGAAAAGAAATTCTAATTAAAATAGGGGAGTATATGAGCACATAGTTTTGAAATATTTTGAAAAATTGTGCTCAAAAACCCGAGAAAACGTAATTTCCCGTTGTTAAGGAATAATGTACATAAATGAACATTTTCCTTCTGTTCATGAGCTTAAAACTTTGAATGTTTTGATATAAGCCCATGACCGAGAAAAATGAATTTCTCGTTGTTGAGGATAAGTCAAAGACTTTCCTTTCTTTAGAGACCGGGTTATAGTCTAACATGTGACTATAAGCCATTATGAGAAGAAATAGAAAATACATGTTTTGAAAACATTTGTACTCTCATTCAAACTTTATGTACGTACCCGTGTCGTTATTGAGCGACATTTCTAAGTACGTCCATATTATCGATGCTGAGAGACATGTCAGAGAAAAATATTTTTGGTATTTTTGAAAGTTTTTCGCATTTTTATTTGGTTTTTATAAGTTTTATATTTTGTATTTATATTTTCTGATAAATATATACAAGGTTACTGCGAATGTGAAAGACGTTCAAGTTCATCTGGAGTGAAACTACGCATACCAAGTCGATGAACCAAGAATTCAAATCTGTCTTGAGAAAGAGCTTTGGTGAAGATGTCGGCTAGTTGGTAGTCCGTCTTGACAAAATACAGTTCGATCGTTCCTCTTTCCACATGCTCCTTTATGAAATGGAATCCGACAACTATGTGTTTGGTCTTAGAGTGTTGGACCGGGTTGCAGGATATGGCTATGGCTGATTGTGAATCACAATAAATAGGAACTTTGTTAAAGTGAAAGCCATAATTCGTGAGTTGTGTTCTCATCCAAAGGACTTGAGCACTACACACAGATAGAGACACATATTCTGCTTCCGCGGTAGACAACGTCGTGCAATCTTGTTTTCTTGAGGACCGGCTCACTAGCTTCTCGCTTAAGAATTGTGCTCCACCGGAAGTGCTCTTGAATGTATCATGAGACCCTGCATGGTCGGCATCTGAAAAACCAGTTAGATTAAAACAAGAATCCTTCGTATACCAGAGACCCATGTGAATGGTTCCCCAGAGATAACGAAAGATCCTTTTAACCTCCTTGATGTGCTTCTCGGTGGGCTTAGCGTGGTACCGAGCACATAAACAAGTAGCATGCACAATGTCCGGTCTGCTTGAGGTTAAGTACATATGGGACCCGATCATACTTTGGTATTTTGTAGCATCTACAAATGTCCCTTTCTTATCCAAATCAAGCTTGTGTTTAGTTTCCATTGGAGTACCAATAGGATCACAGTTTTCCATTCCAAATTTCGTTAGAATCTCGAGCACATATTTGGACTGATTTATGAAAATACCATGGGGGGATTGGTGAACTTGGAGACCAAGAAAAAACGTCATTTCCCCCATCATGGACATTTCAAATCGGCTTTTCATAAGGTCGGGGCAAATAATATGGAATATTTTGGGTTTGTAGAGCCAAATATTATATCATCTACGTAGACCTGAGCCACCAAGATATCATTGCCGTAGTGCTTGATAAACAACGTTGGATCAATGGTTCCTTTGCTGAAGTGATTTTGGAGAAGAAATGATAATAATTCGTCGTACCATGCCCTCGGTGCTTGTTTCAAACCATAAATTGCCTTTTTCAACTTGTAGACATGGCTTGGGTGTTCGGTGTTGATGAAACCTTTAGATTGACATACGTACACATCTTCTTTTAACGGCCCATGCAAGAAAGCCGTCTTCACGTCCATTTGATACACAGTGAATGATTTGTGTGCACCGTATGCTAGGAAAACCATAATAGCTTCCATTCGAGCAACCGGGGCGAAGGATTCTGCGAAATTAACTCCCTTCTTCTGTTTATAACCTCTCACAACTAACCGAGTCTTGTTCCTAATGACCGTTTGCTCTTCATCCATCTTATTTTTGAATAACCATTTCAGGGTAAGGGGATCAATATTGTCTGGGCATGGTACTAACTCCCATACATCAAGCCAGATGAATTGATTGAGCTCTTCTTGGATAGACTCAATCCATGATGCGTCGGTCATTGCTTCTTTAACACTTGTTGGTTCCATTGTGCTGGCTGATAGTGCATAGATACATATATCACCATCGGTACGCAGCTGATTTCATGTCGAGACTGGTCGTGAGAGATTGCCAATCACTTGAACCAAAGGATGATCTTTAGTCCATTTGTGTTCATGTGGAAGTATATGAGAAACTTGATGCGAGCTTTACGGATCCACATATGGTGTTGAAGGCTGAGCAGTACTTGTGGAAACAACAAATAGATTAACAAACTCATGTTCGTTGAGCATCGCATTGTTTGCATTTTCAGCAACTATTTCATTCTGAAGATGAACATGATTAGGAATATGCTGAGAATTTTGTTGAGTCGCATCAGCAGTCGGGGATGTGATCGGAATATTTGGAGTCAGTATGGTTGAGGTTGACGTAGATGGTGCAAAAGAAGATGTCGTTGGTGTAGATGCAATTGGAGGTTCTTGAACAACCGTAGCAGGTGCAACTAGGGCATTTTGAGTAGCACCAAATGACGAAGGACCCTCCATATATTCATCATAAATTGGCCCAAATAAAACTTCCAAGTCATGTTCCGAAGGTTGTAACGATGATATTGCTGATGGTGCAAATTGAAGCGCGAGTCCTGAACTTACGTGTCCATAAGTCTGACCTTTAATCTCTGGATGTGAACTTCTATGTTGAGAGGCCATACCCGAGAGTTCATCAAAGGTAATATTCATAGTCTCCATTACCTTTCATATTTATTTCGGTTTTGTTTGGTTTAATTCAGTTTTAGGTTAAAACCTATATACACTATATATTTGTTTTGTTTTTTATCGATTTTGTTTCGGTTTTGTTCGATTCATTCAATTTGGATTTGTTTTGGGTTTTTTTAGTTCGGTTCGATTTTGAACCGGCCAAACTAAAGGTAAATTTAGTTTCCACAAAGCCATATATAAACCCACAGCCATCATCATGACTCTGATTCACATATCTCCTCTCAAAACCAAAACCCTAACCCTAATTCACGGTGGCTTAAACCTTCCATCATTTAGACATGGCCAAAACTTCTAAAACCCTAACCAATCAGTTCACAAAAAAAACAAGAGACATGACCAAAACTTCTAAAGAAGAAAAATTGTTGTCTAAAATCGAGGAAGCTTTGGCTGATTTGATATCTGCGCCTTTAAATGTAATTTTCCTTTTTTACATTTCTTCAACACTTTTAAGCCTATTTCTTAAAAAAATTATCTCGTGCAGTGTCAGATTAAGAAGAAACAAGCATTTCTTAAGTTACAAAACAAGGTAAATTTGTAATGTTGACTTTTGGTTATAAACAAATTACTTTAATACCAATTCATGTATCCGGTGTTTTTGTAGGTAAAACAATACGGTAAGTTGCTGGAAATTGATGGTTCCAGTGATGACCGAGAGAGGCAGGAGGAGCTCCCCAAGGTGAGCCTATCCTTGTTCCCATTAATAATTGAAAGCAAATTTGTTATTCTTTAGGATTTCTAGGACACAAAATGTAACTAATATGATCATTCAATTCGTTCAACAATCTTCGTCTACTATTTCACATAAATTTAGAACTTATATAAAATAGCAACAAAAGCAAGTACGGATTCGGGTAAACGGGTACGAATCCAGATACGGGTAAACGGGGCGGGTATTAGTAGAACCCGCACCCGAACCCGTACCCGCGAAAGAAAGAAGGGAAAATTATCAAAAAGGTCCATTGCCCAATATGCTCTTCCCAGAAAACACCTTAAATTTTCTCTTTCTAGAAATGGTTTAATGTATTTTCGAATCTGGGCAACTGTTACAGAAATGGACAAGTGGCAAGTACTGTCAGTGATGAGATGGCATTTATACATGATCTCATCGTTCTTTTCGGGCTTTAAATGCATAAAAATGTCATAAAATACCATATATATGCTTGTGTTTGTTTACTTGTGTATTTTAGGTATGGATATCGTGAAAAAGACAAAAGATCACAAGTTACAAGGAAAAACGGACACGAGAAACGAAGCCGTACAATGAACCGGGCCCTAATCATGGAATTCTCAACAAAAACCCTTGAAGATTTGAAGACAAACAAGATTGATCCTCCAAGAATGAAGAAATGACACTTAAAACCCTTGTATATTAATAATTACAAGTTTGGTCCCTTAAGTTTGTCAAAATTGCAAAAAGGTCCTTCAACTTTGAAGAAATGACAAGATTGGTCCCTCAACAAAATCAATTTGTCAATTATGGTCCCTCATGAAGATTAAGAGACATTGAAGACCTTTGAAGATCAAGATTGTCCAAGATCAGCCCTTGAAATTACTCAAAATGGCAAAAATAATCCTTGAAACCTTTTTCCAAAAGATTTGTGCCAAAAATGTAAAGTGGTGAAACTTATTTACAAAGGAGAAAAGGTTTTAGGGCTGAAAACCTTTGTTTGCCAAAATTTCCAAAAGATAAGGACCAATTGTGCACACTTTGAAACATTCAAATGAAAAACGCGCCTAACACTTTTCCTTCCCCCAATTTCGGATTGAAATACTTACTGTTCACTTTCACCCCACCCAGAAATTACCCCACTTAAACTTGGGTTAAAAACCAATTACTCTTGCACATGTGTGATTCACACATGCAGAAAGCAATCCCACGCATAAAACCCTCATCCCACTCACTGTAGACCCCACCCCCAATTCCCCTTTCAACCAATCAAAGCACACCTTGGCCTCCAAGTATGGTGACGTGTCCACAATCAACAGCTATGATCTTATGCTTACTCACAACGCAAAAAGGAACGCCCAGGATCAAATTTGACAACAAATCACTCAAAACGCGTCAAGGGCATTTTGGAGATTTTTAGTGATTAGGGTTTGTGTTTTTTGTCTTCTAGGTTCTTCTATAGACTAGTATAAATAGAGGCATCAACTTGTGATGACCCTTAGTTCCAGTTTCTTTAGCAATCTTTTGTAATCCTTTTTTAAAATTTAAAGTTGGTATTTTTTATAAAATTGTAATTCCTTTTATCTGTTTTTTAAAAGTTGGTATTGGATAGCTAAGGATTATGAGTTCCATTGTTATTTAACTTGTGTTTTAAGGATTTCAGATTTTCATAAAAAGTTTTGAAAATCTGAATTTCTTGGTAAGGATTGGTCTCACAGATTTGGTGTTAAGAGTATCAGTTTGTTTGGTGATTAAGAGTGTTTTTGAAAACGTGTTTGATAAGGTTTAAAAGGTTTTGGAATGGTTTAAGGAAGAAAGAAAAGAAACAGATTAGTATTATATTGCTTGTTTTTGTGTTTTTTTTCTTTGATTTTCTTAAACAGGTGGAAGATATTTGGTTGATCATTGATCTGCATACACCCGGCTGTATAGGGAGGTGGATTCACATCCACTAGGGCTTTGGATGTAAAGCCCTAAGGTAAATCCTTGTTACCTTTTGAAAATTTCAGAAAATTGGTGGTTTGAGTGATCTTGCATGATTGTTTGAGAAGTGTTGTTTAAGCTGTTGGATTAGTGTTCAGTTGTGTTATTATGCATATTGGATGCTAAGTGGATCAAGTTTGATTTAGTTTGTAAGGTTTTGATTTGAAAAATTTTGGTTTCATTAATTTAAAAGGGTGTTTGGAAACGTGTTTTAGCAGGGCATAGATTTTAATTTGTGAGTTAAAAAGGTGTTAACCAGGGTAAAAAGGATTGAGGTAGTTTGCATGTTAGTATAAGAGTAGAATAGAACAAGTTTTGAGCTAGTTTGTATGTTGAAAAAGTGAAACAAGTAGCTAAATCTGCATTAGTCACTTTCTGTTGGATTTTGTGAGACTTTGATGCTTGATTCTTGATTGCTTGTTAGCATTAGGGTTGCTTAGAAGTTGATATTGCTTGAGTACCATTTGGTGATTGTGTGTGCACAATATAGGAGATTGAATCTCATTAGGGTGCTAGAAATCTGCATAAAGACCATCAGACCTAGCCATTTGTCACAGAAACTGGATATGCATTTGTATGCTTTGGTTTGTGAATCTGTGTGTGCTAAGTGCTTTTTCCCTACTTGTGCTTGACTCCTTGTGCTCCAAAGAGCACAAGGGTGCCCCCTGTCCACAATACATCATCAAATAAGCCACAAGCAAGCTCCTCTTGCTTGATTACTCACCTGTGAAGAAAACACAAAACACAAGCATACCTGCTTGTGTTAATAATTGTGAATTTGACCACGTTTTGGACTTAAATTGAATTAATCTTGGTTAAAAAATGTTTTGGTTTGTGTTTAAACCTAACAAGTGTTGACAGTTTGAGTTAAAAAAGTAAAAAAATAAAAAAAGGAAAAAAGGGCAAAAAGTCACCCGTAGCAGGACTCGAACCCCAGACCTCTCGCTGGAGGGTTAGGAGCTCTACCGCTAATTTAGATGCTTTTTTACGTTTATGTTTGATTTCAAATTCTATTTAATACGTTTTTCCTTTCTTGCTTATTATAAAAAGCCGTAGCTTTTTTCCCACTTTTCTAGCTTATTTATTAAGCTATTTTTGTTTAGCTTATTTTTCCTAGGATCCTTATTAAGTTTGTGATTTTTCTAGCCTAGTTTCATATTTTTCCCTTTATTAGATTATTTTTTAGCATTTATTTAATAGCCGGTTTTTGAAAAATCATTAAAAAATAGAAAAAAGAGTTTTTATTTTTAGGAAAAATAATTTTTAGCTTTTAAAATAATATTTTGAGGTTTACATTAGGTTTTGGTTTTATAAACTTTAATTTTTAATTTTATATTATTTTAAGGTTTTTTATAAACTTTAAACATTTTTATAAAATTATTAAAAAGGGTTTAGGAACTTTAATTTGTGTTTTTCTCTTAGTTAGATTATTTTAAGATTTTATAAATTTTTTAGAATTAATTTTATAAACTTTTTATTTTTAGTATTATTTTAATATTATTTTATTATTAAAATTTCAAAGTTTTATTTTTCTTCCTTTTTCATTTTTCCTAGATTCTTTAGCAATAATTAGGACCTTTTCCATTTTTAGAATAATTTTCTTGCTTTTAGATTAATTTTTATAATTATTTTAAGTTTAATTAGTTTTTAATCTTTTTAAATCATTTTTAGATTTTTAAAAATAGTTTTAATAGCTTTTAATTTTTAGAAAATTACTTTTTAGTCTTCTAATAATATAAGTTAAGTAATTATTCAATAAAATCATATTTTAGACATTTGAATTAGTTATATTTAATTTTAGGGCTTTAATTAGCATTTAAAATTAAATATTTAATTAATAAAAGGTTTTAAAATATCTTTGTTGGATTTTTATCTTTATTTATATTATTTTAGACTTCTTTTTAATCTTTTATTTATTTTGTTTTTGGTTTTAGTTAAAAAATTTTAATTTGGGTAGTTTTTCACGACTTTACGTTTACATCTTTTTCGTCGTAGTTTAATTTTAACGTAACCGTCTTTTCATCTTCTCATCCCCATTCTTCTCAAAATTAATCTCAAATAATTACAAGTTAATTCACACACATATACCTCCTTGGGAAACGAACTTTCTCTCATTTTATTTGATTGGGTCATTAACACTTGATTTTTCTTAAAGTCATTTGTTCGATACTTTCCGCTATTTACGCTCTTTTCCTAAAGAGTAGTAAAACACTACAATCATTTTTGGCGCCGCTGCCGGGGAGGCGTGTTGTGTTTTGATTGAACAATTGTTGTTTTTCTATACTAGCCATAATAGTATTTGTATTAATAGCACTCTATTAATACGTATTATCGTTTTTTGGTTTTTGTGTGAATAATATTACTATATTGTATACGTAGAACAATAAATACACAAGTACTCCAAATACGTGAGCAATCACAACCTTGATTCGGGATTTCATCACTCGATCATTGTATTCGAATCTCAAACCAAAGAAAAAGGCAAAAATAGATAAATACTTTCGTGAAGCTTAATCTTGATAATACAAACTATAAGGTGGGTATAAGGCGGTTGTATTTCACAACCTAAAGGAAAAAGGCTCTTAAGTGCTTCGCGCCGCCTCGTTTCCTCCGCTTGCTTGTGCGTATTTGATTTTGAGAGTGAATCGAGGGTTTTGCCGCCCAAAGTATTATTACATATCATATATATTTTCTTGGTTTCATATTGATTAAACCCTCTTGAACGACTTGGCGTTCCACCATCGTTCTAAAGTCATCGAAGGCGTTCACTCCACGTGATCGTTTTCATTCCTTGAGGCCTTTTTAATCAAGAGATTTGATTAGTGAGGAGATTTGTGGACTCATTGTCTACTTAATACATTCACCAATTTCCAAAAAGGTTAATACAATCAAAAACCACAAAAAAAAAATTGAAAAAACACAAAATACCAAAAAGAATCTTCTTTGCTCGTCTCCACGTTGTACGTGACGTTTATGCTCACTCGTAATCAAGCAAAACGTGCACGTAGACGCAAGAACAAAACTCCTACTAAAACTCATTCTAGTGAGGAGTCTCCAAGAGAGGAACCTATTGTAGAACAAGAAGCTATCATGGCTAATCGTACTATGATGGAGTTGCTACAAGCACCCACCGAGGGTTTTGGAGAGGCTATTGTGATTCCCGCCATCCTTGCGGAGAATTTCAAGATTAAGACGGGTTTAATGTCGATGTTGCAAGCAAACAAGTTTAGAGGTCACGAAAAAGACAACCCGCATTACCACATTAGGAATTTCAACCGTCTCACCGCTACTAGCAAATTTAAGGATGTTCCACATGACGCCATTAAGATGATGTTGTTTCCATACTCGTTGGATGGACCCGCAAAAATTTGGCTCGAGAAAGAACCGCCAAATTCGATTTTGACATGGGCCGATCTCGTTTCTAAGTTTGTGAACAAGTTTTTTCCACCATCTAAAACAACACACTTAAAAAATGAGATTTCACGATTTGTGCAACGTAACAATGAAAGTTTTTCAATGGCATGGGAACGATTTAAAGAGATGTTACATGAATGTCCTCACCATGATTTTTCGGAATTGCATCAAGTGGATACTTTTTATAATGGGCTTAATGATCATGAACGAGATTATTTGAATGCCGCCGCGGGTGGTAATTTTTTGTGCAAGACGACAAATGAGGCTTTACAAATCATTGAAAATCGATCTAAGGTTTATAGCCCTCGTAACACACCGAGTGTTGCCAATATGGGTTCGTCATCTTCGTCACAATCGTCTCGTAGCATTAACGCCTTACATGATGAAGCTAATGAGGAAAATCGGTTTTTTGATAGATTTGCTAATCTAATGTCCCATTGGAAGGCTCAAGAAGCTTCCAATTCCGCTTCGGTTAAAGCGGTTGCTAAGAGTTGTATTTCATGTGGTGGAGCTCATGATTTTTCCGAGTGCATTACCGCGGATGGTAACACTTCGAATGCTTATGTAGCCACGGGAACTTATAACCAAATCGGTCAAGGTTCTCGCCAAAATCAAGCTCCACAAAATCAAAATGCTAATAACTATCGAAACAACAATCAAGGTGGAAATTACCAAGGAAATCAAAGGAATTATAACAAGGGTAATTACCAAAGTGGAAATGGGCAAATTTCAAACCAAAACCAAAACCGTGATTTTCAAACTCCTACTCAAGGTTTTCAAAATGCTCACACTAAAAATTTGCAAGGAGAATTTTTAGATTATGCTAAGGCTAATGATGCTAAGTTTGATAACATGCAACGTGAGATGATTAGCTTAAGATCCGAGTTGAAAAACGAGCTTAAAACCGAACTTGCTAATGAACTTAAAACTCATGCTAATAAAATGGAAGGAAATGTCACAAGACTCCAACAAAATCAACAAAAAATGGAGCAAGGACAACATGAGATAAAGCAAGAGTTGTTAAAAGCGGATGCTAGGCAATCTAAGTTTGAAGATCGAATGGCTAAAATGTTTGAAGCTATCATGTGTAAGCCTTCTTCTTCGGGTGGTCTTCCTAGTGATACCATCGTGAACCCGAAAGGAGAATTGAAGGTTATTGCCACTCGTAGTGGTAAAACTTTCAAAGAACCCATTTCTCGTCCAAGTACTTCTATGGAGAAGGAAAAAGAGAAAGAACCCGAGGTTGTGGTTGAAAAGGAGCACATTACAATCCCACGAAGTACCGCTCGAACCACACCTACGGTTGAACCTACACCTATCATGGAACCCGAGATTCCAAGGCCGATGCCTATGCCTAATTTGCCCCAACCCACACCACCTTTACCCTACCCATCAAGACGAGACAAGGAAAAGGCACAAGAACGAAATAATTATCAATTTGAACTCTTTATGAAAATGTTTCGTGACTTGCATTTCAATATAAGTTTTGCCGACGCCTTAGTCATGATGCCTCGATTTGCCGCGAACTTCAAAAGTATGTTGAATAACAAAGAGAAATTGCAAAAATCGTCTAGTTGTTCTTCGGTTTTTCTAAGCCGCATACCTCAAAAAGTCGGTGATCCTGGAAAGTTTTTAATCCCATGTGCTATCCAAGACATGGAAGAATGCTACGCCTTGGCCGATCTTGGTGCTAGTATTAATTTGATGCCTCTTGAGATTTTTAAATCGCTCAATCTTCCAAATCTCACTCCTTCAAGAATGTCAATCGAAATGGCCGATCATTCTACGATTCTAGCTTGTGGAGTTGCCGAGGACGTCTTTGTGAAAGTTGGGAAATTCTATTATCCCGTGGACTTTATTGTTGTTGACATTCCCATCGATCCTAAAGTTCCGTTAATTTTAGGTCGATCTTTTTTGGATACCTCGAGAGCACTTATCGATGTGCATGCAAGAAAAATCACTCTTCGTTTCAATGAGGAAGAACTCGTCATTAATGCAACCCAAAACTCCACTCTTTCTCATGTTTATTCGATCACATCTTTGTACAATGTCAATCCCATCAAAAACATTTGTCAAAAGATTTCAAATAGAGTTTTAGGAGTTGATAAAAATGAAGTTCCGTCCCCTCCGCCGATGGAGGTTAAGAGTGTTAAGCCTATGATTCCAATCTCGAGTGATTCTTCGGATGATGAATACGTTGATCCCGATGGGGAGGTTTTCTTTGTTGACAAAAGATTTGAAAACTTGCCACCACCTAAACCAAAACGTTTTCAAAATGTGAGAATTTTTAGTGTGACTAACATTGTTTTAGATACACCGAATATTTTTGACATAATTAAATCGGGTTTTCACAAGGAGAGTGTTAAAGGTGAAAAAGGAAAAGATTTTGAATTTAATTTAAAAGATTTTTCTACAATTCTAACTCCGTCATCACCGCGTTCATTGAGTACTACAAGCTCGTCTTCTCCTTTTGACGAGGCTTTGTATGGACCTAGTGTGGGGGAAGCCCCTTATGTTCCCTCCCCTTTCTCCACCGAGGACGAGATATTTGATCCTGGAATTGCTTATATAGGGAAATCTCGGTCTTCCACCGATGCAATAAATGGAAAATCTTTTCATTTGATTGGTGCGAGTCTACCTCGAGTAGCTCATGTTTTTAGAGACTTACCCATTGTCCCACCCTTCTATTTCTTCTCATCTATTTTCTTGAAACTCTTTGAGTTTGTGTTGACACACGACAAAGTGGCGTTGATTGGTTTTTCCAAAGAAAACGAGAACGCCATCTTTGATCCCGGTATTTTGCATCATCAAAGGACTTAGTCCTTAATACCGGTTGTTTTTGGGCCTTGTTTATCATGTAAGCCCCACCAAAAATTGACCAAACCATGATTATCCCTAAATGATCACATTTATGGGGATTCGAGTCGAGCTTTTGACTCGGTTATCAAAAACAAGGTGCCTCGTGGGGGAGACCCATGCTTATCCATGTACATATTATTGCTTTCTAATTAGTGTAATGTGAGGGGACTTGTGCCCTTCCAACTCGTTGTCTCGTGGTTGTTTGTGATTGTGTTATCTAGATCATCATCATCATCTACGATTGAAGACTCTCGTGTTCGTTTACGTGAGCCTCCATCGTTCGTTTGAAGAAGTTTTTCACGATTCCATGACATATCCTTTATTGTTCTAACAATTATCTTTTAGCATACTTAATAAACGGCTTTAGATATATTGTTGATCGCCCTTTCCATGCTAGATCCTAAGCATTTGACTCTTCGTCTCTAGTATGGGGGTGCTCCACCTTTAGACTCGAAACATTAAGGACAATGTTTACTTTTAGTATGGGGGGGTGAATAGGTACTTGCTTTGCTACGCCCTCACGTTTTCCAACTTTCAATGTTTTGTTTTGCTAATAAGGCTAAAAATGGCCAAATTTTAAAATTTTTCTTAGTTTTCATAAGTATTTTTAAGACACGAATGTATATTTTCCGATGGGTAGAATAAGAGTTAATTTTTGACTTGATGGGCATTTGGAGCCATTTACATTCCTTAACCCGCTCAATTCAAGTTTTGCTAGACTTTTATATAGGGAGCTTTAAAACGCGAAAGTCTTAATTCATTCGGGTTAAGAACAAGAACTTTTCGCAAGTTCCTATAATTGATTCTAGAAAGTCACTTATCAAGGGAACTTTAAAACGCATTCTCTAAACTTGAAAAAGTCCAAGAAAGTGCAAGATCCTATAGGTGGCTTGAAAACCCAAAACTTTGATTTGATATAGTCTTAATGAAAGCTAATCCAAATTTGGCTTAATTTTGACTTGCATGGCTAAGTATTCACGAGTCTCTTTAATTAGAGGTCTTTATATAGTGAAGAACGGGAAATGATAGAGTTAGACAAGTGATCATGCTAAACGTAGAACATGAAAGTGTTCTTTCAAAAACTCATATGTTTTTAATTGTGGCTTTTTCTTCCCATAAGATCAATGCATTAGGAATAAATCATAATTGCAATAAGTAAGGTCGTACGATTTGAAAGGTTACTTAGCCTCTAGCGCAAGATCGTTTAAAAGTTGCTCGGGGTTGAATAGAGTTCATAGCCAAGGCATAACTTATTGAAGCGGGACGCGAAGATTGGTGATTATCCAAAAAGGCCCTAACAAGGCATGAGGAGCTCTATTTTTGCTAAAGATCCAAAGATGATGTGAAGTATCATTATTCCTAAATCAATATGAAGGATCAAGACACACGACGAGAAGCAATTACTCCCCTAAAGAATGGAGAAAGTCTATCCAAAAAGACCCTAACAAGGTATGAGGATAAATATATCCAAGTCCGAAAAGGAGGCGGATCGTTGTATATCAAAATCCAAAGTAAAGATTGAAGAAAAATGATGAAGTCGTGGTCCAATATGAAGAATCTCTCAAAAAACGTCAAGTGAAGAAATTCCAAAATATGAAGAGAAGACCATAATTTCAAGAACGTCTTCCCACGATTTGAAGTATGAAGTACATGCCAAATATCGGTCCGAGAAAGGTCTCAAATCGTGAAACGAGTTATGCCAAGATATGAACTTAAGGAGATACACGAGAAGCCGTTTTAAAAGATTTTGTCCTTCGGCTAACTATTGATCAAATCGTGCTACTTTGCTTTCGGACTAATAATTACTCAAATAAGTCAATATGAATCACTTGTGATCCATGACAAATAGATAAAAAATGCTAGTAACCCATTTCCTTTTATAATAACTAGGATTGCGGGGAGAAAAAGTATTACACAATTTGGACGTATGAGTAGTGTTAGCATTGTGACTTGTACCAACAATGATCTTGTTTTTGCACTTAGCATGGAATGTATGACAATCAAGGATGACGAAGTTTACTCTAAGGGACATTAACTTGTTTCTATTCTTTGACCCTAAAAGTCACCTTTTGGTAATGAAAATCATACATTATGTCTTTACACATTCTCGTAGTATGTTGCAAGTCTTTTACTCTTCAATAAAGGTTAATAAAATTGAATTTTGGTGATGCTTAGATACTTTATTCTAGCATTGCGTGAGGGCACGGCAATGGCTTAGTATGGGGGAGTGATGAGATGGCATTTATACATGATCTCATCGTTCTTTTCGGGCTTTAAATGCATAAAAATGTCATAAAATACCATATATATGCTTGTGTTTGTTTACTTGTGTATTTTAGGTATGGATATCGTGAAAAAGACAAAAGGTCACAAGTTACAAGGAAAAACGGACACGAGAAACGAAGCCGTACAATGAACCGGGCCCTAATCATGGAATTCTCAACAAAAACCCTTGAAGATTTGAAGACAAACAAGATTGATCCTCCAAGAATGAAGAAATGACACTTAAAACCCTTGTATATTAATAATTACAAGTTTGGTCCCTTAAGTTTGTCAAAATTGTAAAAAGGTCCTTCAACTTTGAAGAAATGACAAGATTGGTCCCTCAACAAAATCAATTTGTCAATTATGGTCCCTCATGAAGATTAAGAGACATTGAAGACCTTTGAAGATCAAGATTGTCCAAGATCAGCCCTTGAAATTACTCAAAATGGCAAAAATAATCCTTGAAACCTTTTTCCAAAAGATTTGTGCCAAAAATGTAAAGTGGTGAAACTTATTTACAAAGGAGAAAAGGTTTTAGGGCTGAAAACCTTTGTTTGCCAAAATTTCCAAAAGATAAGGACCAATTGTGCACACTTTGAAACATTCAAATGAAAAACGCGCCTAACACTTTTCCTTCCCCCAATTTCGGATTGAAATACTTACTGTTCACTTTCACCCCACCCAGAAATTACCCCACTTAAACTTGGGTTAAAAACCAATTACTCTTGCACATGTGTGATTCACACATGCAGAAAGCAATCCCACGCATAAAACCCTCATCCCACTCACTGTAGACCCCACCCCCAATTCCCCTTTCAACCAATCAGAGCACACCTTGGCCTCCAAGTATGGTGACGTGTCCACAATCAACAACTATGATCTTATGCTTACTCACAACGCAAAAAGGAACGCCCAGGATCAAATTTGACAACAAATCACTCAAAACGCGTCAAGGGCATTTTGGAGATTTTTAGTGATTAGGGTTTGTGTGTTTAGTCTTCTAGGTTCTTCTATAGACTAGTATAAATAGAGGCATCAACTTGTGATGACCCTTAGTTCCAGTTTCTTTAGCAATCTTTTGTAATCCTTTTTTAAAATTTAAAGTTGGTATTTTTTATAAAATTGTAATTCCTTTTATCTGTTTTTTAAAAGTTGGTATTGGATAGCTAAGGATTCTGAGTTCCATTGTTATTTAACTTGTGTTTTAAGGATTTCAGATTTTCATAAAAAGTTTTGAAAATCTGAATTTCTTGGTAAGGATTGGTCTCACAGATTTGGTGTTAAGAGTATCAGTTTGTTTGGTGATTAAGAGTGTTTTTGAAAACGTGTTTGATAAGGTTTAAAAGGTTTTGGAATGGTTTAAGGAAGAAAGAAAAGAAACAGATTAGTATTATATTGCTTGTTTTTGTGTTTTTTTTCTTTGATTTTCTTAAACAGGTGGAAGATATTTGGTTGATCATTGATCTGCATACACCCGGGTGTATAGGGAGGTGGATTCACATCCACTAGGGCTTTGGATGTAAAGCCCTAAGGTAAATCCTTGTTACCTTTTGAAAATTTCAGAAAATTGGTGGTTTGAGTGATCTTGCATGATTGTTTGAGAAGTGTTGTTTAAGCTGTTGGATTAGTGTTCAGTTGTGTTATTATGCATATTGGATGCTAAGTGGATCAAGTTTGATTTAGTTTGTAAGGTTTTGATTTGAAAAATTTTGGTTTCATTAATTTAAAAGGGTGTTTGGAAACGTGTTTTAGCAGGGCATAGATTTTAATTTGTGAGTTAAAAAGGTGTTAACCAGGGTAAAAAGGATTGAGGTAGTTTGCATGTTAGTATAAGAGTAGAATAGAACAAGTTTTGAGCTAGTTTGTATGTTGAAAAAGTGAAACAAGTAGCTAAATCTGCATTAGTCACTTTCTGTTGGATTTTGTGAGACTTTGATGCTTGATTCTTGATTGCTTGTTAGCATTAGGGTTGCTTAGAAGTTGATATTGCTTGAGTACCATTTGGTGATTGTGTGTGCACAATATAAGAGATTGAATCTCATTAGGGTGCTAGAAATCTGCATAAAGACCATCAGACCTAGCCATTTGTCACAGAAACTGGATATGCATTTGTATGCTTTGGTTTGTGAATCTGTGTGTGCTAAGTGCTTTTTCCCTACTTGTGCTTGACTCCTTGTGCTCCAAAGAGCACAAGGGTGCCCCCCTGTCCACAATACATCATCAAATAAGCCACAAGCAAGCTCCTCTTGCTTGATTACTCACCTGTGAAGAAAACACAAAACACAAGCATACCTGCTTGTGTTAATAATTGTGAATTTGACCACGTTTTGGACTTAAATTGAATTAATCTTGGTTAAAAAATGTTTTGGTTTGTGTTTAAACCTAACAAGTGTTGACAGTTTGAGTTAAAAAAGTAAAAAAATAAAAAAAGGAAAAAAGGGCAAAAAGTCACCCGTAGCAGGACTCGAACCCCAGACCTCTCGCTGGAGGGTTAGGAGCTCTACCGCTAATCTAGATGCTTTTTTACGTTTATGTTTGATTTCAAATTCTATTTAATACGTTTTTCCTTTCTTGCTTATTATAAAAAGCCGTAGCTTTTTTCCCACTTTTCTAGCTTATTTATTAAGCTATTTTTTTTAGCTTATTTTTCCTAGGATCCTTATTAAGTTTGTGATTTTTCTAGCCTAGTTTCATATTTTTCCCTTTATTAGATTATTTTTTAGCATTTATTTAATAGCCGGTTTTTGAAAAATCATTAAAAAATAGAAAAAAGAGTTTTTATTTTTAGGAAAAATAATTTTTAGCTTTTAAAATAATATTTTGAGGTTTACATTAGGTTTTGGTTTTATAAACTTTAATTTTTAATTTTATATTATTTTAAGGTTTTTTATAAACTTTAAACATTTTTATAAAATTATTAAAAAGGGTTTAGGAACTTTAATTTGTGTTTTTCTCTTAGTTAGATTATTTTAAGATTTTATAAATTTTTTAGAATTAATTTTATAAACTTTTTATTTTTAGTATTATTTTAATATTATTTTATTATTAAAATTTCAAAGTTTTATTTTTCTTCCTTTTTCATTTTTCCTAGATTCTTTAGCAATAATTAGGACCTTTTCCATTTTTAGAATAATTTTCTTGCTTTTAGATTAATTTTTATAATTATTTTAAGTTTAATTAGTTTTTAATCTTTTTAAATCATTTTTAGATTTTTAAAAATAGTTTTAATAGCTTTTAATTTTTAGAAAATTACTTTTTAGTCTTCTAATAATATAAGTTAAGTAATTATTCAATAAAATCATATTTTAGACATTTGAATCAGTTATATTTAATTTTAGGGCTTTAATTAGCATTTAAAATTAAATATTTAATTAATAAAAGGTTTTAAAATATCTTTGTTGGATTTTTATCTTTATTTATATTATTTTAGACTTCTTTTTAATCTTTTATTTATTTTGTTTTTGGTTTTAGTTAAAATTTTTTAATTTGGGTAGTTTTTCACGACTTTACGTTTACATCTTTTTCGTCGTAGTTTAATTTTAACGTAACCGTCTTTTCATCTTCTCATACCCATTCTTCTCAATATTAATCTCAAATAATTACAAGTTAATTCACACACATATACCTCCTTGGGAAACGAACTTTCTCTCATTTTATTTGATTGGGTCATTAACACTTGATTTTTCTTAAAGTCATTTGTTCGATACTTTCCGCTATTTACGCTCTTTTCCTTAAGAGTAGTAAAACACTACAATCAGTCAGCAATGGTCGGGTATAAATACGCCATGTAGTTAAGGGCAACAAGATGAATTAGGGCAATTGGAATTTTGGGCAACATGTTTATTAGTCATTTGATATCTGCAAATAAGTACACCCCACTTTTGGGCAGCAACTAAATTTTTGGCAGCCCAAAGATTTTATTCGAGCAATAACTAAAAATTTACCCCCATTTCATCTCTCATTTGGGCCTTCTTCAAACCCAAATAAACACTTTTTCTCTCATCTTCTCCCGCGTTCCTTCTTCTTCCTCTGTTTCTTGTCCGGCGCAGGCGAAGACCAAATAAAGGAAAGCTCAAAGTAATTGAATATCAAAATCGTAGAATGATCTTCATAATGGTAATCACTATGTACTTTCTATTGATTATCTATTACCATTGATGAATTTCGTCACATTAATTAAATTTAAAATCCGTTATACTGAAATTGTAATTAAATCGTGTATTTGTTAAAGAACAATTTGTTTTGGCTGATTTAATTAATTGAAAACACTATTCACTTATTTAATCTCGATATTTTTACAACTATGTTTTCTTGTTTGATTTGTTAACTAATTTACATTATTGGGGAACATTAAACTAGTACGGCAATGAGTATCTTTTTTGTATAGATCTTAAATTGTAACAGAAATCGTTGATCATTTTTAAAGGAAACTTTTTCGAAGCTCATCATGAGGAGTAAGTTGAACTATTTGTTTTTTGTTAAACAAAAGTTAAATGCAAAGCGGAGATTCTTGTTTAGGAATACTTGTTTTGGAAGTTGGTTAGATTTACGATTGTATGATCATGAACCACATTTGATTGAGTATATGTTGAGAAAACAACATCGAGTTGATGTTTCACATTACGATATGCCCCTTATATATTATATGGATGGTCATACTTTGCATTTTGGTCGCCGAGAATTTGCTCTTATTACTGGTTTGAGATTTGGGAACGTTAGTTTTGGCTTGTATAATTCTGGTCAACTAGATTTTCGTAATAAAATATTTCCTGAGAAGCTAGGCGTAGGTGTAACAATTTTAGGTGTAATCGGCGTTATGGAGGATGAAGAAAGGTTTTCTAAACTATGTGATCTGGATGCTGTACGCCTTTTCCTTTTGTTAGTTTTAGAGGTAATTTTTATGGGTAGGTTGTTGTATTCAGAAGTAGACGATAGCTTGTTTAGATTGATGGAAAACATTGATAGTTGGAATGCCTTTCCTTGGGGTGAGCACATATGGGCAAATTTTTATGAAGATCTTAAGGATGTAATAGAAAATAAATCTGATGCGCAGCTTGTACTTATGGAGAAAGACCCTAGTTATGTCCCCACATATAACTTAAAAAGCTTTGTGTTTGCGTTTCAAGTAAATTTTTTTGCTCTTAATTGTAATTATAGTTATAAACCGACACAAGTTAGCGTTTTATGATGTAATTGTTTGGTTTTCTAGATATGGATAATGGAGTCGTTTGAAAGGTGCAACGGTTGGTGGATTAAAGAACCAAATGTTATACCAAGAGCAGTTTCTTGGTCGTGAGTATCTATCTTTAAAAGATCTGATATTCCTTATGTTTTTGGCAAGGTAATTTTGATAGGTTGTTTAAAACTATTGGAGATATTTTGACGAGTAATGAAGTTTAAAAGTCTCTATTTTTAGGCTGGTAATACAACTATTGATATTAGGGCCACATTAGATGAGCACGGTTCATCCGTTTGGAAAGATAACAATGTTTTTTAAAGAATATATTCCTAAAACTCCGGTTATTCGATATGATAATCTTTTTCAGACATATCTTTCTATGTTGGAATCTGCACGCAAAGAAACATCCAAGAACCCTGCTCTGAAACTCATAACAAGTGTTTTGAACTCTGGAGGCAGTTGTGAGAAACATACTATAAGAGATCGAGTTATTTTAGAATTAAATGACCGTGTGCTAAATTTAGAGACAATCATTAAGGTAATTGTTTTTTTATTAGTCATATGTTTTCCTTTCGTTATATATTTTGTAAACATTACATAATAGTTAACAAGTTAAATTTCAGGTGCTTTGTCGTGAGAGGCACATTGATGTAATGCTAAGTTCAACCCTTATTTTAATAATTTGATTTTGAAAATCTAGTGTAACTAATATGTAACTACTATATAGGAGAGTTTCCCATGCATTGATTGTTCTTCCAGTATCTGCAAATTTTTTTGTGATTCAATGCACACTATTTTCCAAAACTTGATGAAAACAGACAATTCCGATGACGATGTTTCAAATGTAAGCATTTTATAAACTTTAGGTTCGGCAATTTACAGTTTATCTGTACATAGTTAATATAAGTTATTAATTTGAATGCAAGGATTATCTTTGTGAAGTAGAACTGAGATTGGCATTGGAAGATGAAGATAGGTTATTGTTGGAACTGGAGAAAAACATGGAAGAGGAGAAGAGGTATCAGGAGGAAGATGCAATAAGGCTGAAGCTCGAAGAAGAGAAAATGTTGTAGGAGGCAGAAAAGAAGAAAAGAAAGCAGATAGAGTTTTTCAAAACAAGTCATGCACAGAAAGCTAGGGGAAAACTGTCATACACCACGAGGATGGAAACCAATGATGTAACTATAAAGTCAAAACCGATTGTTAAATGGGTCAAGATTCAAAAATCCCAACATAAAAATAATGATACAACTATCGCTTATTTGCTTAGCAGAGTAAAACCATGGGTTGAGGTGTAATGTATACACAAATAACATATTTGCAATTTGTTATATCTATTTTACATTGTCTTTGAATGGATGAAACTTTTTATTGTAGAAAACTTCTCGACGTACTAGGTCTATGGACACAGTGTGGTGTACAGATGATATCAAGCGATTTATTACTCAAGGAATAAATATTAAAAGTAAATTTCCATGGAGCAATGAATACACTGTAGATATCAACTTTTGGCGAGCCATTGTTTGCTTAGACCGTAGTCGTCTTGGTTAGCTAACTGAAGAGGTATGTCTTTAAAGCGTGCACTGGTTTATTTGCATACGGTATTGGTATTTACTTGAGCATGTTTCTTTTAACAACACATAGACTTGTGGGTCGACTATTTGTGGCACATTAGACCTAAGAAAGCAAATTAGGCCATCGTTAGTTGCTACTTTGTTCAGCTTCTACTCTAGAATGGCATGCCCATGTTTTATGCTAATGGTCAACGTTATTGTATACGATGGACTGATGTTGAACAAGTAATAGTTAAATACTCCATTAAATAATTCGATATCCGTTATGTTATAAAAGTTGTTGATACACAGTCTATTCAATCCGTTTTAGGTATATATACCAATCAACGAAACACAACAACATTGGTGTGTTGGCCAGTTTAATATCCGGTCTTGGTTAGTTACTATTTACAACTCGGGATGCACTTATGATTATGATTTTCGGACTTGGTATGTCCGTGTCCGCGAGTACTTAAAGGTAAACAAAAATTCTGTTTATATTCATCCAATCATTATATTTAAAGTTTGAAAGTATAGTGCTCTGTTTTGACATTAGTTTCATACTAACCCAACCCATACTTTTTTTATTTGTATAATATTTAGTTATAATAAACATACATTTAGTTACAATGTAACTAGATAAAACTAAACATTAGGTTAATAAATTGGAGTAAAAAATTTAAGTGGCTGAAATAACTTTGACCAGTTTCTTACCCTGTTAGCATTATGGCATCCTTTCTAATCACATTAACTGCGGTTGTTTTATGTCTGCAACTCTATAATGGCCTCTTGAAGCTTAATCAACACTCTTGCCCTTTGGAGTAAAATATTATATTCAAAATTTTGGCCTATAAATAAGTTACCCCATACTCTGTTTTCATATCACCACTACTTTTCCATCACAATCCATCTACACACACACACTTCCTTACTTCAATCCACAACAATGTCTCGACTAAAATAGTTGGCTGTCGATGCTAACTCCCTGTATTTGAAAGACATGATGATCAAGCTATTTGAAATGGATAATCAAAAGGAATTTAAGCTTATTAGTGACACTTATGAGATGTGCAATGCTTTGAATGCCCGTTCTAAGGTTAGGCGTGAGCAACTGCTGGAGTTGCAAATGCTTGATCTACGAACTCTCCTTCTATCTAATTCAATAAAAGTTCTTGCTGACCTTTAGAATGAGGAACTCGAGAAAGCAAGGCAGCTGATGAAGCTAGTTCTTGAAACCCAAATCAGGGTTCTAAAAAAAATTCCTTCATTGCTCATTTGCACCGCCAGTGATGCATTTGTGAAGGGTAGCTCTTGGTGCTCACTACAATCTTCTGTCAAAACCAGTTTAATGTCTTTTGGTAACTAGATTATGGAAGGGTGATTTAGCTTTTGGTTCTTAGCATTTTCTCCACTTGAACACCCTGTTTAATATTTGGTCTGTCGAGTCTTATGTTTGTTAGTCTTATTAGAATGTGAATGTAATCGTTGTGTTTATGTTAGAATGTGAATGGAATCGTCCCTTTTGTGTTGATGGAATCTGGTTAGTGTTAAACATAAATGTTATTTTCTTATATCTTTTTATATTGTTTACAGGTTAACTTCCCTATAGTACTAGGACATGCCAATGTTTTTAATAAGTAAGGCATTGATTCAACCAAATACACTATAACGTTTAAACTTGGAGAAAATGTCCCTAAACAAGGTGGTATAATTGGGGATTGTGGTGTTTGGGCGTGTATAAACATATACCGTTTGTCACATGGTGTATCTTTGGAAGTGGCTGACCCCGTTAACTTTGCTTTGGCATATCGCGAGCAGATGCTGCGGTTCTTCTTCGAACATAAATTCTAGTTAAGAAACATAAGTTGTAATCCTTAATCATCCTTTATATGTTTATATCCATTTTATTTCTGGACACATTTTTGTGCTTATGATACTCGACGAGTTTAAACGTTACTGATTTGAGCTAATGATAATTTAGAGTACCACATAACAAGTGTATCCCTTATAATTACAAAGTGTATGTTTATATCCTGGCTTGGTATTTTGGTTTTGGAGGCAAATTTCCATAATTGAATTCTTTACAGGGAGGAATTCGTTTATAAAAATATCCAGGCTTAGGTTTTGGTTTATATACTTCTCCGGTTATCTCTAGCATAGTGGGAATATCAGTCGATATTTCTGATGATATGTTTATCGGTTCATCTAAAATGATATATACAATGGACATGATTCAACAAAAAGTCATTCCGTTTGATCTAACTAATGTCAAGTTCTAAGAAATCTACTAAGGGATTCATTCAATGTTATAAATGAATACATAATGAATATAAGACAAATGAACACATAATTGATCAATTAAGTGTTCATTCATTATAGATAACATACCTTTTATGCTCATCAGAGCGTCTGACATTATTTATTACCAGAAAATGGTACAAAATGACGGTTTGTATTGGGCCACAATTGTAGAACAGGCCCAGTAAACAAATTAGTGTATTCGAAATCTTTCCAAAGCCCATTATGTTAACCTAAATACATATAACGTACTTTCATACAATTAAGTAAGTGATTATGGCAAGTACAATTAGATAAGGTTATTGTTTGATTACAAAGTCACACATAGTAGAACTACACACACTACAACCATGGAAGATTTACCTAATTATCAAGAAGAACTTAGCAGAGCGGTCGGCTGTACTAACTCGGTGTTTTCTTACTTTTATAGGTACGTTATATTTACATGTTCAATATTTACATTGCTTTTAATACTAGTTTGCATTTTCAATTAATTTTATTAATCGTTATTGTTAATTAAGAAGTACCTTCCATTTACAGGACTAATGAATCCCCCGAAAAGTATTGTGTATTTGAAATCAACCACAGTGGTGTGTTCATTGATTACCCTTAAAGGTATGAATATGGGCGAAAGTTTCCACTTAAGTTAGCCAAGTTCAATAGGATAAGTTTTTCTAGATTGTTTGATGCCTGTTCTTACAAACTAGAATGTGATATTTGGGGGTTGTTTTAATGCATTCCCTAAAAATCTCTAGCTAATGGTTTGAAGGTAATTGATTGTGATGCTCAAGTAGACGAAATGTATGACATGGGTGAGAAATATGGACTAATTGAAATGTACATTGCACATGCTCCAGTTAACTTGGATGGATACTACTATAAGAACTTGAAGGCCAATTTTGTTGATGTTGTGTATCAACATATGTTACCAATCCATGAAAAAGGAAAAATCATGCCACACTCGCATACAAATCTGGACACGTAGCGTGGTTGAAGCTAGAATCATGTTTACCTTTTCTAAGAACATCCCCTCTAACCCCTAGGAGAAAATGTATTAAATATCCATACGAGAATCTTTTTGGTGATTATTTGCATGTTGATAGCGTAGCTGATGACCTCTTTGATGATGATTGGTACCATGAAGGCATGTGTTTGTCAGAACCGATTGATGTAGGAAGGTGCAGCCCAGGTTGTCTAAAATGTTTAGATGATTCAAGTAACGACTTTGCTACTTTACCAAAATTTGAAACTGCAAAGTTTGAAGAGGAAGTCATGTTAGAACCTAACAGCTTCTTGTTGGTGCTAGTCAACGTTCACCTTTGGAATTGCTGTTAAGGAAGAAGGTCACTAGTAGGGCAAAGAAGAATGGTAGGAGATCGAGTCAGAAGCGGTTAAAGATTATCCGGTTGTGCAAAGGTTATGGAAAAAGAGTATTTGTTGGAACAAGCTCTGAAAGGATGATGGGCTACAACATGGAAAGGGAATTACAGCTGGAGGGTGTCCTATCAAAAACTGGCCCGAACCCGTCTCAGGTAAGAATCATTAACAATGTAACGGTTCTTGGAGATTTACCACATCTTTTGTAACCTTATGTATGTTGTCTACAATTAGCTGTATCTAACTAATCTTTTGTACTAGTTTGATAAATGTGCACAAACTTATCATTTTGCAGCCTGCACTTTAATGTGTATGTTGTGCACAATTTTATCAACCAACTATTAACAAACTATGAATCTTGATAACGGCAATTGCAGCTAGTTATGAAAGTCATCATGATTAGGTCTAAGTAATGTTACAAGGTACATCAAATGAAAACAACACCTTCGAAACGTTTTAGTTCAAAATATGATGAAGGTGTCTAGTCGTAGGGACAACACACATAAATGTGGTCACCTATTGGTTTAAGAATTCAAATGGGGTTAAAAAGTCAGACAAGCTACCTATAATGATAGTGTTGTTAACTTGTGGAACCATCATGTAGCTGCCTTCATTTTGTTCTTGTGGGTAGTATGCATCTGTAACTTGCGTGTGATAAGGTTCAACATTACCACTTGGCCCAGCAGATGCATCATGCAAGGGCTGTGCAAACATTACATGACTAGCATCTTTGTGGGGTTGTGTCTGTAACATTTGAAATAAAACCACTTGTATATTATTTATATATTAACGGAAAATGTTCTTATTAAATAGATAAATACTTACAACATACTGGTAACTAGGCATTGGTACGTGACAACTTGCTCTGTTGTGACCATTTACACCACACCTACTACACTTTCTGTTTATTGGTTCTTCACCTTTAGAACGAATTCTATCAGATTTTTTTTGTCGACCAGGTTGTTTCTTGTGCATTAGTGGTTGCTTAACAATTTGGAAATCCTCAACATCATGAAATTTGTAGTTATTAGCTACGTCGTAAAAGTACCCAGTGGTCGACGTATGTGTCCTTAATGGTTTTGTTCAAAAACCAAGGTTTAGCAAACTGGTTTACATTATTCAAACCCTCTACTCTAGCAACAGCACATACATGACCAGAGGGTAATCCTAATAGCTGCCATTTGCGACATGAACACTCACCTTTCTCCAAATCGACAACATGAATTTGATTAGAATCGCGTACTTGATAGATTTTGTATCTGTCTATACCCTTGACTTTCCAAGTTTTACTTTTCCAAAACCTGTCGTGGACCTTTTTAGCAGCCCATGGTGTGAGCTCATCAGGTGCATCTAGCATAGATGAAGGTGATATTTGTGAGATTCTCTGGGTCAAGATGTGTTGTTATATATATAATAGTTGATAGAAAGTTAACATAGTAAACTAACCTTGGTGCTTAACTCGACGTTCGTAATACCATAGTTGTAGACGATCTGAAAACCAATCCATTAACGCAAGTACTGGCAGTTTTCTCACATCCTTTGTTAAAGAATTAATCGACTCGACACTATTGGACGTCATGTAGTTGTATCTATTTGCGGGGCAATATGCCCTGGACCAATTTCCGTATCCTGCCTCGTGAAGTTTTTTATGTGCATCAGGTCGTAGGGCATGTATTTCAGCCATTAGTTGATCAAATAAGTTAGTAGTATATGCTTTGCAAGTCTTCCAGTAAAAACCTTTAACCTTATCACTTTGCATACCAGCATTCATCATCATATGACGACAACAAAAACCATGAAATGAGTTGGGAAAAACCTGTTTGCAGGCAAGGCTTATTGCATAATGCCTGTCTAAAATTATGGTCAAATTAGGTGGTTCACCAATGCATTCCTTTAGTTTCCCCAAAAACCAAGTCCATGATTCTCCGGTTTCACTTTAGCTAACACCTGTGGCGATTGGTATAATCTGATTGTTCCCATCCATTCCAACGACAACCAGGTTTGTTCCCTTGTAAGTCCCTTTCAGATGTGCATCATCAATTATAATCAACGGCCTCATGTAGCATAGGAGGCTCTTTATCTAAAAAACATGTGTTTAGAACAAATTCCGTTAAGCTAGTAAAGTTGCAAAAAATGCAAAATATAAAGGTTAAAGTGTGTAAATATGTACTTAAATCTAATATTTGTAGACCGATTGTTAGTTGGGGCCACAAAATCTAAGCATGTACGTATCTATTTTAGGCCCAACAAAAGGAAGTCCTTCAAACCTTAATATACTAACACTTACTGTTAAGGAGATTGTGTTGGGACCAAATTCGACCAAACATCTTACTCAGAGAAAGGGGATAATCAATTGTTGTCTGCTGCACTTGTACAAGGTATGTTGTCTTTATCAATGACTTCATGTTACTTTTTTGTTTTATTCTACTTAATTAATTCCAAAAGTTATTAGTTTTATAGTTGGAATTTTATTTTTTAATTCAAATCGGGGATCTGCTATGAACTAATTGTTTATATATCACTAAGATTTGATTGTTTTTTAGGATATAATATTCATTGGGATGTAGATTAGTTTATGAATACAATGAAACATTAACATGTTTTTAGACTATGATTATGTAGTATCCAAATTGTTTACAAGTTATCAATTTACAAACAACATAGTTAGCATCATAACAATTAAATAAAAAATTAGAAGCTAGTGGAAAAAAATTTCTTACCACAACACCAAAGCCTATGAATAACATAGAAAACCTTCCTTCCTCATCTGTCTCAATGTGTGTTACTGTTGCTGGATTTGCCAACTTTAAGTAATGACAATATGCTGCTAACTGAGCAAATGATTTTTTAGGACACCCATGAACTTCCGCCAATGCCTTGTGTCTTCCCGCCCAAGCTACTTTGTATGAAACTTCTAAACTCCGCTCCATTTCCAAATCACTAACAATATCCTTTGGTTTATAAACCCTAGTTGGCTCACTGATTTTAGGAACAAGATATTTTGACAAAAACCTAGCTGTTACGTTGCGATTTATAGGATTGAAATCATACTTGTTACATTCATGAGTATCATGGATGTGTGTTATCCGAAAAGCTTTGTTGTTTTTTACATGACGGGTGTATAAATCCCAACTACAGTCTACCGAAGCACATGCTACTTGATATCTGTTAGGACATGATCTAACAACTTTGAACTGTGTTCCATCATTTACGCATTTTAAACTGATAAAATACACGCACTCTTGCTTGTCATCAAATCTAAATTCCTTACACCAATAAATATGTTTGGTAAATCCTACAAGACTATTTTCAACTATAGGCGTAGGCTTGGAGTTAGGTGGCCAACAGTTTTTGGATTCAGGAGGTGTAAAGCCTTGATTATTAAGATCATTGACATTAGGGAGAAGACTAAATGTATGGGTTACCTATGAAGGTTGTTCGGATACAGACACATAGAGCTTCATAACATCACTAGATTCGGCGATTACATTATAGAAATAAAGGAGATCATTGTTATCGATTATGTTGATGTTGTTGAATTCTAGTATGTAGGCTATATGAATATTGATGTTGGGACCAAGCTTGAACTTTTTCTTCATATACCTGAGTAGATCCAAGTAGCTAGTACCAGTAGGCAGTAGAACACCATATTGTTGATCTTCATAGACTAGTATGACCCTAAATTTTTGTGTTGTTGTTGTAGACATTTTTGGTTCAATATTTTATCCTCCTACCCAGTTATGATAAGTAAATGAGATTTATTCTTAAATTTTGTCACCTAATAATAGTACTTGTAATTCACTAACTATGTATGCTTGTAATAAATACACTGCCAATGTAGTTGGCCTTGCAACAGTTACACTTAACTTACCAATAAACATTTCATAACTATGCTAATAACCATTGACAACCAAGAGGGATAACATATCCAATAACATAAACACTTAGTTCCATAATTTACATTACTTGATTAGTTTTACAATACGGGAAAACAGAAAATACATAAGAAGTAGATAACAAAGGTTCACAAAAAGATAATATAACTAGATAAGTTGGTTGCATAGTGAAAAAGGCAGTTGACTAGCGTTGTTGTTTATTCAAGGTTCGATGCACTCCTTAGACTATATCTTATCCCCGTCCCAACAGGTTTCACTAATGTTTCGACATAGGTACACCAAGGACCCCTCATATACTCTAAAATCCTGAAAGTCTCGGTGGTAGGATTATACAACATTACCTGATAACCAAATGGAATTACGAGACACCCATCTCCAGTTATACATATTGGCGAATAGTATCTTGTCCAGCCTTCTATGTATGTTGTAAAGGATATAGATTATGATCTGGTGCGGGAATTATAAACAACAATGACCAAGTGTGGTTGACAGGTGTGTTAGGCATCACCCAAACATACGAAAGAGGGTCTTCATTGTAGGTAGATAGCATGGTCAGCCCTTGCCCTTGGGGAAACACCCCCAAGTCAAAGGATTTTTGCCCCTTGGTCTATCATGAAGCAAAACCTGAGTAACTGTTTCATTAGTTAGATGAATACAAATTACCCTTTCCGAATCTGGTTGCCAGTTAAAATCCCAGAAGTATACACTTCCGTCATAACCTACGCCGTCTGAAAAGACACTACCTTCCCCTGGACAAACACCAACGTTTTTCCAATTCCTATTTTGGACGGAAAACATTTTAAACTTGGCATTGCGCTTAGAAATAGCAATCAACTTGTGATCACCATCTGTTATCTTACCCAAGACATAACCAACATAATCTGGTTTCTCTTTCACAAAACATGAGTCAATCACATATGTGTAACGGGTGGCAGGGTTGTATATAGATATACATGTAGTGTTAACCACGCATAACAAACCGTCGTATGAACCAACAACTCTATTAAAGTTGTTATTCATAAAAGGATGATCATGGCCACGGTATAATGTTGAGGGGTTATTTAACAAGTCATCAGAAATAGATTGAATGCGTATGCCATCATAAGATCTTAGCAATAATCGTGGGTGCTGAGAAGCCTTGTCATGCTTCCTTATGAACGTCGTATTAGTGATGATTGACAACCAAGTTTTGCACACGGCCTTGCAAGTCAAGAGTGATGAAACAGGAAGGTTTAGTAACACAATCATCATTAGATCGAATGTTAAATCTTCAAAAGTAGCCATTTGTGAAAACTTTGAGATACAAACTTAGATGATGATTTTCCTTTGGTAAATAAACTGTATTGTGTGTACTTGTGTGTACTTATAATAGTTAATGGGAATATTATGGGATAAGTGGGTGGTTAACAGTAAAGGCCAGTTACCCAAACGTGGGTGGTTAACAATAAAAGGAAGTTACCCAAACGTTCTAGATTCACAAGTGGGCAATTAATTTAAAAAATTGGACAATAAGGGCAACTCAGCTATTGCACTCATACTATAGGGATTTCAAATAGAAAATAGGCAAATGTATCCAATTTTTTATAAATTACATTTAATCCAGAAATAAAATTTGTAAATAGAATGAACATGTGTCGATAACGAATAATGACGAAATTTATACACATTAACCGGTACAGGTAACGGGTCAATGTCAAGTGAAATGGAAAACCAGTTATGTGTTTGCGATCTCCCAGTGAAAGTCCTAACTTCAGGGAAACCTAGTAATCCTTGCAGAAGGTTTGTTGTATGCCCAAACCGTTACAACCCAGGTAAGAAATGTGGTTACTGGGATTGGTATGATGATGATGAGGTTGAATCAGATTGGTACATGATGAATTTGAATGAGATGTACACTATGTTGAATCAACAAAACATGCGTGATCTTAGACAATTATTGACAACTCGGCAAACAATTGAAGTACTTCATGCTGAATTGACAAAGAAAAACATTCTATTGGACAAGAGTAAATCCTACGTACGTTTCTGGAAGAAAACTTGTATTTGGATTGGAATTACCTTGTGTGTCTTACTAGCCATGAAGTAGAAGTTTATTGTCAGTCAAAACATGTTTCTATGCGTTTCTGTAATATTTAGGATCTCGTAACTGGATTTATTCGTATCTAAGTATGTAAACTTAATCTATCCAACTAACAATTAGTTGTTATGTAATATATTCCTTAAACCGGGTGTTTCAAGTGCAACTATATTTAATTTAGTAGGAAAGATATCGTTAACATTAGTTTTGTTAACAGAATTATAAATAATAGAAGCATACGTGCTTTAAAAGTTAGCCAAATGCGCGTACGGCAGGAGTTCATAGCAAACAAAAGTTTGTAGAGATATTACAACATATTCGTAGGTAATTGCTAGTCTTCATATACGGCCTACTCCGTTGATCTTGAAAACTTGGCCATCTACAAAGCTTGCAACCAAAGGATGAAACCTAAAAAAGTCAAATCTGAAATTTCAGAAAATTTGTGTATCAAATTTAAACGTATTCAAACAAGATGCCAATTACAACTCTTACATGATGCATTCGCGTGCATACAATAAAGTGCTGCAAAAGGATGATCGTGTAGAACAAGAGATTCTTTGTATGGTTCTACATGTAACGAACCATGAACACCAGTGATACCAACATTCAGAAAAGTACGATCAATCATATAGTGGACTAGAACGATATGAGCCATTGGATTATTAGTAGCAGATTCAACAATTGGATTACCATTGGGAGTAAAACCGAGCAGTTTCAGTATGGAACGGGATTGAATGTTGAAAATGTTAGTAAAAGTTGGTGTAGTACCACCATCTAAACTAACCTTCCAACCACAGAATAGTGGTATGTCATATGCCAACAGATGACCAGAGAACACAAGGGAGTCACCCAATACGGAAATTGACAGGGGGTTCATCAATTCAGCAGGTAAGGTAAGTGGAATATCTAAAATTTGGAACTGGTGGTTAAACATATCAAATGAAACAAGAAGATACACTTTTATTGGATCCTCGTTGTTATACGAACGCAACTCATGTCCGATCCAAATCACATACTTACCTACAACAGCCTGACTAGACCTACTAAATCTTATAGTCTCACAGGGTAAGTTATCATTGTCTACTCTAGTCCAACATCTTGAACTTAAACTAAAAATCGAAGCGTACCACATACCTATTCTACTGACCGGGTAAGAAATCTTAATAATAGTTGGATCTAGTGTATCAGGCCTAACACCAAAACCTAAAAGGATTTTATCACCTATAGGTTGACTCCTAAATATGGGTATAAAGGTACCAATATACTTATTTATCGACGGGTTCCAGATAATAGCAATGTTTCTTGGGATCCAATGATAGCACCACAGCCCACACGATGTGCGCATCGGATGCATATTAGTAAAAAATAGGTTAGCATTAACTGGGATTGATGTGAAGTTTTCAGCAACACATAAAAGAAAACACTGATATTGACGGGTATACTTTATTAGATAACCACATTGTAACAAATTACGAACACCATATGATAACTAGAAGTTCCTTTCGTCTATCGTAGCTTTCCAACTCTTTGAAACACCACGACAACAAAGTATATACTTGACAGGGAGTTTGTTCATGATATTTATTTGTAGATCGAATGGGGATGTAGTCTGACATGTTTTTAGGGTTTGTTTAACTGTTTGTTAATTGAAATGAGTGGATAAAGTGATGAAGGTGGAATAAGGCATTGTGTGATAGGGAATAGAAGATTTAATAGATAAGTAAATTAAAGTAACCATTCACTTAACTTGTACTTTACAGGGGCTGCATTTAGTATGTCTCAACCACAAATATATTCTAGAAGGTTGCAATTACAATAAAGGAAAGTGCAAAAAAATATTGTTAACTGTGAATATACCTTAAGCATTATCAAATGATAACACCATGTGCTTCCAAAAATTTTCAACAAGTTGTTCCCGATAAGCTATGGATGTTTGAAGAGGGTCATCAAACATAACGGGTAGGTTACGAGACAACCTGTATAAAAATATACACACCCAAATCCCACAGTCGCCATATTTTTTGTCCAGCCTTGGAACATCTGCAAATGCATATGAGATTTTATAGTTATCGGGTGATATTCCCTTGTTCTCCAATATCCCATGAACATTTAGATAAAAGCTTAGCTGCTCGGGCAGCTTCTTTTTCATATTTCTCCACCAAGGTCTTCTGTTACCAACAACCCAACCTAGGCTATCGTAAAATGTAACCAATCCACTCCTTATGTGAAGTTCAGCTAGACACCAGTGTTTCTTTGGTTCGTTGATGGGAAAGTACACCTATAATATTTGAATTCATATCACTTTCTATGGGGTTTTTATATCATACGAGTTACTTTTCTAGGTAAAAAGAAACTACCTTCTCAACCAATCGCCATGGGACAGGATACCTGATGCCATTAGAAAAATAGTCTGGCATCGAACCAGTGAGATTTTGTTGTAAGAAGTGAGGGCTCACCATTGTCCAATCATCATTAGGTGGTCTAAATGTCCACATTAAATCCACAAATAGATCAAGATGTTATGTATGGAAAAAATGGGAAGATTAATAACAACATTCATAAAGATTGCTCTAATTCACTATGAACACTTTGTTAACTTACATTGTCACCCAACCACCCATCTTTGGCAATATCAAGACACACTAATGCTCGCCAGAACTTTGCATTCACTACAATGTCTCGTTGTCCCCAGGTAAACCGATACTCTGGCGGGTCAGGCAAATTAATATACTGTGCTACAGCTGGGGAAACTCTTACGTTATCCATGTTACCGTCCGGCTCTCTTGAAAGATTCTATAAACAATATCCGTGAGGTAAGACCAAGGTAAACTCATTATAAAACAAAGATGGGAACAACATTAAACAAACAGCATACCTCCACAAATGGTGGAAGTGCAAGTAGTTCTTGGACATAGCGCAATTTAGGCTTGCCGGATACATCCTGGATATAAGATTTTATGTTATTATTATACGACATGGATATCTGGATTTTTATGTCACATATGCATCGAATATACCTCTAAAAATTCAGGCGGACCGATATCACCATGTGCTTGATTCCTTGAAGTACTTTTATTGGCATTTGGAGTAATGTTGGGTTGCTTATCAATGGGTTGAATAAAAGCCATTGCCAATCTCTTCATCATCTTCCTTTTAACTTTGAGAGACCTGGGTACACGCTTCTTTCTAGGTCCCAATTTTTGATTCATTTTTACACCGGAAAAAACATTAGCCAGAGATGGTTTGTAATCAGGTGTGACAACATTCACATACTGCTGTAAGAAAAATATATTCGTCACAAACTTGTAAAAAGAAAACAAAATACTGATCCTGACAAATTCCATGAGAAAGTACCTTAACTTCAAGAGGCCGAACCGTTCCTTTTTGAAGGTCAAGATCCTTAAACTCGGAAACAAGTTTTGTGTCAAACAATTGTTGTTTCTGAATGTCGTCTGCGTCAGGTTTGTCTACATCCATGGCATCAAGAGAAATAGCAGCCATGTCTTCTTCATCGTTCAACACATCCATGAATTCATCTTTAATTTCAACCTCTTGTAATGAAGATCACAAAAATATAAATGGAACACGTATGAATAGCAATGTCTATGCCACACATATGTAAAGCGGAACACATACGTCGTTGACAGCAGGGCTGGAGCTAGATGGTTCATTCAAGTTTATAGAAGTTGTTCCAGATAACTTAACACTAGTTATGGAATCTATTGCTGGGTTTTCATCATTATTATGTAAGGCCTTGATTAATATGCCCATAGATACAATGATCTGGGAAGTTGTTTGATCATCATTCCCTAAACTTTGTTCGTCCATCATACCTTCTGGATCCGCATCTGCTCCAATATCAGAAACTACCTGCTTTAGGGTACAAAACCATTACAACATTAGGGAAACAGTTGGTACACATCATGGATTTAATAATTCTGTATTAGGGTATACTAACCGTGTTATTGGTTAGGGAGTCGGCCACATATGGCTTAGGGTATGACTTTTCACCTACATTCATATCAGCAACTAACACGCCCTCAACAACTTTCTTCTTAGAATCAGGGGATGGTTTTGGCGATTCTTTCCCTAAATTGTCTTCGTCCACCATAGTTTCTGCTACATCTTCTGATGTGATATCGGTCGAAGCCGCCTGTACGTAATATAAATAAAAGAATTACCAAATCTTGTTGTTTAGAATAATTGCTTATTTTTCAATTCAGTGGATACTAACCATG
The DNA here is from genome assembly GCA_025667525.1 of Glebionis coronaria. Lineage (NCBI taxonomy): Eukaryota > Viridiplantae > Streptophyta > Magnoliopsida > Asterales > Asteraceae > Glebionis > Glebionis coronaria. The sequence continues at coordinate 3,807,263 of CM046880.1, forward strand.
TAATCGGTTAATTCGCCTAGAACTACTGGCTTCATGGAAGAATTCTCAAATCCGTTTATATCATTAACTAAAGCGCACTCTACATCTTTCTTTTCTTAGTATCAGAGGTTGTTTTTGAAGAATCTTTGCCAAAACTCTCTACACCCACCATACATTTGGTTTCATATTGTTTTGGGATATCAGACGGAGTTGGCTGTACGTAAAGTGAGTCAAACAACTAGCAAATCATTTAGGTTATGAATTTGGTATAAATATCAAATAACTATATACTAACCGTGTCATCTGTTGCTGAAACTTACACTAATAGCATAAGGGGTGATTGCTCAGATCGGTTAAGATCGGTAACAGTACCGGTGTCGACATCTTGCTTCTTACGATTTGGGGTTGCTTTTGGAGACCCATTCCCATAAATGTCTACGTCCACAATACATTCTTCTTGATTGTGTGTCCCAATATCAGACGAAGACGTCTGTACCTATAATAATTTAAAAGATGAAGAAACTTATTGGAATTATACAAAAACTTGATTCAATTATGCAGTCATAGTATACTAACAGTAATAACACCTACTTGGTTAAGGGATGAATTGTCAACTACATTCACATCACTAACTGATATGCCCTCCCCGTCTTGAAACTTATAATCAGGGCTTGATATCTTACAAGGTTGTTTGTCCTTGAGTTTTTCTTTCAGTAGCTTCTCCATCTTTTTAAGCGTAGATGTAACATCTGCAACGGTAATCAACTCTACTTGTTTTCGAATGGACTGGACTTCGGCTAAAATATCATGTAATGAAATACTTTTGGCACCACACGTGGTTTCACCATAACTATTCCCTTGTTCGAAATCAAAAACACCATATGGGTGCTCCATAGACATATCATTAGATTGGTCATTAGAGTGCTCCGTATCCATCCCATTAGATTTGTCATCAGGGTGCTCCGTATCCATCCCATTAGATTGGTCAACAGGGTGCTCCGTATCCATCCCATTAGATGTAACGACGGTTGTTTCCATAGTTTCCAAAGTTGGTTGCTTTTCATCACTTAAAACAGGAGGATTACCGGCATCTATGCAGTTTATATATCTAAGACTAGCAACGTACCAAGGTTGCGTAATCTCAGCTGGTGTTGGAATAAGTTTAGGAAAAGGTCTTGAATCCTAAAATATAAATTCAATTAACAAAACACATGAGGCACTAACCTTGACAATTAATGGGATGTATTCAAACTGAAATACTTACCGGTCCAAAAAGGGTAACATAGTCTGCTTTTTGAAACTTAATATTATTAGACGACGAAACACCTCGTAGTAACACATCATGCTCTTTAATCTAGAATGAAGTGCTAATGGGATAACTCTCCAGAATCCATATATGTATAACAAAATCGTCCTGTTGAAATACTTCATGTTCATATCTAGTACTAAAAAACAAAAACAAATTTCTAACCTTGAAAGCCCAAGCAAAGCCGTATAAATCATATACAGGATTGTAACATCGGTTTTGCTTCCTCTTGGATTTATGAGTATCAGCATGATTACAACCAATATTTACAGTCCTTCTATAAAATTTATCCCACATGTACTCACCCCACGGATAACCATTCCAGGATTCAAAATCATCCACCATAGTCACTAAACGGTTTTCAATATAATTCTTATCCTCTTTGCCCATAAATACCAACTCGGCAACAATTAAAAGACACACCCTAACAACATTAACATCTGATAATCCTAACCATTTATCTTGATTTCTAATAATTTTCAATAGTTCAAAAGCATGAATTTTTTTAAAACCTTTATTTTTTATTTTTCCTGGGAAAACCCTATTGCAAAAAGATATATTTAAACCTACACTAGTTGAAACATTGCCAAATATGAATCCAGTAATTAAACAAAATTCCTTCCTACCAAATCATAACGAATGATCGCCAATTCTAAATATCATAGGGGGCATGACTAGGAATTTCTGATACATATACCTGGTGTTGCAAAACATAATTAATCAAATGACAATCATTATCCACGGAAGGGATATCCAACTACGGGCCAAAAACAGTACTTCTAAACAAATTTTTCCGGACTATATTTGTTAGGAATAACCATTTGATTTCTTGAAGCAATTTAACGGTTGACCTGACAACAACTCTAACATCATAAAAAACATTTAACTCGCTCATCGATGAATAGAGAGGGTTGTTTTTATTTATTCGGGGTCTTTGAATGTGTGTGCTTTGATTAATTATAGGTGATTTGATATTGAGATATGATGGGTTTATTAGATTAAGAACATAGATCACATGGTTTATTTGATTGAAGAACAAAGAGTACCTGAATGTGTGTATTTTTGATGAATTTGGGTTAGTTTTGAAAGAGGAGAGTGACGGGAGTAGAAATAATAAAATACTAGGTTATCCAAATATTCTAGTTGCCCAGAGTAAGATTGCCCCAAAAAATACTATAAAATAGTCATCCATTGTAGGTCTACATTTTCTAAGGATTAGGCATGTTATGGTTTATCTATTGAGATGGATGGAGAAGTGGAAGAACTAGAGAGAGAAAGGTAGAGAGAGAGAGAATGAAAGAAATGGTTGATTAAGATGAAATGTGTGTAAACACCAAGTGACCAACCCCTCCTAACATGCTAGGAGGGGGTATATATAGCCCACCCTACATGTGGGCTATATGGGCTATATTGGATCACGAGCCCAATATCATTGGAGTGACCGATCCTTTCTAAATACGTAAAAACGTATTTCCAACAATCTCCCCCAAAAGGAGGTCACTCAAAGTTAAAATGTCCTAAATAGTCTATAGCTCGTGATCTATGCTAACAATGATGTGACCGAGACTTTCCTTGGAAAAATGTATTTCCAACAATCTCCCCCAAAGGGAGGTCACACCATTTTACAAAATCTTAAACCTAGCATTCTATGCTTGAGTCTTTGATCTTGTTCTTGTGAATATGTTGATGAGATCTTTGAATTTGGTCTTGAACATGTGTCCTTGCTTTGACCTTGTGCATTCATCACTTGTGATATCTGCCTCCTCGTGACTAGATGTTCCACATACTTATACTTTTATAAATTCTTGAAAGCTTCAGAGTTTGATACAGCGAAAGACTTGACTTTTAGACTTTCTTGAATTTGTTGTAGTATTAAGTGCATACAGTATAAGCATGTGGTGACAACTTCTTCTGGATTGTACACCGCAATGCCACCTTCTTGTTACGTTGCATAAGACAGTTAGCAAAAAAACATATACATGGATGAAATGGCCTTGAACATTTCATTCTAATTCGGTAGCATTTTACCTCCGGTCTGTGAAGACCGTTGGACGATATAAAATATTGTACTTGTGACAGGTAGTTTCAATTAAGAACCTCCTTGACAAGATTTCGCGGGTACACCCGTTCTCTTTATTCGACCATCCAAAGCTGACTGCGAACATAAAGAGTGAATCATTTGGATAATAATATCCGCATGATTTGAAGCCGTCAATTCATGTTCCTGGAACAAGTGAAATTCAATTAAGAACCGCACCATCGTTGCTTTCCATTTGTCACGAGCTTGATTCGTATAGAATCTTGCAAGTTACCTACCAAGTGCTATTTGAGGTTAACACTAGAAGGATTTCCACTCATCACTGTGAACACAAAGGTATCACTCTGAGTGTTCTGGCAAGATCGCTAAGATATTGCATAGAGGCCTGGAACGTGTTTAAATTCATTTAAGAATTAAACCACTGTTGCTTTCCAGTTATAACAAGTTTGATTCATAAAGAATCGCACATGTCACCTACCATGAGCTTTTTGATATTCGCTAAAGAATGATTTCCATCTTCATTTTAAATACTTTCGTATTACTTGGATGTTTAGGCAAGATCATGAAGATTTTGCGTAGGACTCATAAGATCTTTTCACAGTGTGTGAAGAAGCAAGGAAATATGAAAGTGTGTCCTAATGAGATATTTGATGATCTCAAATGGCTCTAGACTCAATCGTGCATTTTGGATTTTAGTGATCGGAAGCTGGAGAGGAGTGCCACCATTTCAATACCAATTTATTCAGAGTGAATAAATAAATAGATAATGCGTTGTCTCCGTGTGATTAAAAAAAATATCTTTTGAGAGATATCTGAGTTAGCTGGGATGGGTTGTGCATTGCATCACTGGGTCCATGATGTCTGTCTTCAATATCAAGCATCATTAAAAATGATCTCAATAGCATATGTATTGACCCGGTTTCTGCCTAAGGTTGTAAGGAGGGCTTCTTTCTTTACACCCTTTATCTTTACAATTCTTTTTCATTCTTCAAACCCTTCAATACTTACCAATACGTCATAACTAGCACCTTGTTGTGACTGTTCCAGTGCTAACTTAAGTACTTGGTCGGCATTCAGCTACGTTCACAATCTTTCTCCATCTTTCCTAAGGACTACTGTTTCTAGCTATGGAATGTCCTTGGGAAGATTCCTCCGATTCTAGAGGAATCATTGGACTTTAACCTATCCTACCATCCTTATGTCACCACAATCTTCATCGTCGTGAAATAAATAGGTTGCGGGTAAGTATAAATCACCATGAAATCCATTTTGACGTACAAATCCATTTTGCTCCCCCTTAACATATGCCACGATATTCGAAAATATTTTTCACATGTCGGGATGAGCTATCACGTTAAGTCAAACCATTTGTGATTAATCATTTCTCATATTAAATCACATTTTCTCCCCCATATTAAAAATATTAACCCAGTCGATGTTTTTAATATCAATTGATTTAATAGCATTTTAAGAAAATTTGGGAAGAAAGATGCAAATTCAATTATCTTCATGAATTACACAAGCTCCCCCTCAAATTAATGAGGGTGTACTTAAAACGTAAGTTAAATACCTTTTAAACACAAGTGTAAGGTATTTATCACGTCCAAAGATCATATATGATAATGTATTCACAAGATTAGCAATATACGAGGTTGGACCTGAATGATGGAGAACATCATATCATAGAATCACATGGTTCTTGTTCACGAATGTTGGTCGCCTCATCATGTCTGAAGTTATCTCTTGACTCTATGTGTATGATTGATATCGTTATCTTGACACCAATATGTGAACTTGGCACTCTTGGCATCAAGGATTCTGAATGCTGGACAATTGCTCCCCCTCAATTGTTGACCCGTGTTCTATTGAAAGAGTTGTAGTCGTCGTTTGAGTAGTCGCATCGTCGAGTATGTAGATATCAATTGTAAATTGCTACGGTAGGTGGAGATGATAACTTCATAAAAACAAGATTTCTCTTGTTTTAACAAATAAATGCACTGACACGTACATATATCCGTGTTAGATTGTGTTATTCCGTAAACACAATCCCTTACATGGTTCTAAAAAGACCATGCTTGAGAAAATTAATTCCCGTTGTTGAGTCAAAGCTTTCCGGTGAAATGCTTGACATTAGTATGAAAAGCGGGTTACTATCTGAAATAATAGCAAGCCATTTTGAGCATGTTTTAAAACATTTGAACTTCTGCTCGAACTTTATTTACAACCCCGTTTCATTATTGATGACATTTCTAGTATCGTAAATATTATCGATTCTAGAAGACATGCTCTTTTTATCAAAACATTTTTGAACACACAATTTTGAAAGATTTAGAAAAACCTTTTGAGAAATTCTCGAAAAATTGTGTTCAAAGTTTTGAAAGCCAATTACTTGAGCTTAAGATGTTGAATATCTTACTAAACGAGCTCAAGTCCGAGAAGATGTAAACTTCTCGTTGTGAGGATAAGTTTATCATCGGCGATAAACTTCCCTTTTAACTAAAGAACGAGTCCTGAGTTGACATTTACTTAGAAGTCGTTTTCACGAGCTTGAAAACCTTTGAATGTTTTAACGTAAAGCTCATGACCGAGAAAGATGAATTTCCCGTTATGAGGAAAAGTTCTCTTATTTAAAAGATAAACTTTCCTTACTGAGCTTAAAACTTGGAATGTTTTAATACAAGCTCAGGACAAAGAAAGTTTAATTTACCGTTACGAGGATAAGCTATCTTTAAAGATAAGCTTTCCTAAAATTGAAGTCTGAGTTACAGTCTGATATTTTAACTATAAGTCATTGTGCATGAGCTTAAAAACTTCGAATGTTTTTAATATAAGCTAATGCTCGAGGAAAATTAATTTCTCATTGTATGGATAAGTTTATCATCGGCGATAAACGTTCCTTTCTTTGAAGTCTGGGGCATAATCTGAGGTATAATTATACACCATTGTGCGTGAGCTTAAAAACTTCGAATGTTTTTAATATAAGCTCATGCCCGAGAAAAATTAATTTCTCGTTGTGAGGATAAGTTTATCATCGGAGATAAACTTTCCTTTATTTGAAGAACGGGTCATTGTCTGACATTTAACAATGAACCATATACACGAGCTTAAAACCTTTTAATGGTTTTAGAATAGGCTTGTGTCCGAGAAAACTTAATTTCTCGTTTTGAGGGTAAGTTATCGTTGCGTAGATAAACTTCCCTTTCTCTGAAGTCCGGGTCATCGTCTGTCATTTAACGAGGAGTCATTGTGGTAAGCTTAACCATGAATCCCCTGAGACACTTTTTTTTCCGATATCTGCTTCTTCAGCAACCAAACTCTAAGAGTGTCCTTAGTTGAACGGTATACAACGATTGGACCGCTTCGTTATTTTGGAACATCAACTTTGGTACCTGCATCCTCATTAGTAATTTGCATGCTTTGACATGGGTTAGCGATATCAATTTTAGGAGCACGTGGGGGTACACAGTAAGCTTTGCTTATGTCAGAAGCGACCTGAGTAGATGATTCACTTGTCATAGCTGGCAAACGTTTCCTTTTGTAGAAAACCTTGAGTTTAGGCTTAAGTGATGTGTCATCTTCTACCATTTCCTCCCTTGTAGTCTTAGTAGAATTGGAGACTATCCTAGTTAAAGGGCACTCGTTTCCTACAAGAGTGAAAGTTCTACCAGTGGGGCGCCAAACTTTACCAATGGGTTTGATTTTAGCTATCCACTGGGATTTAAGTCTAGCACGGGAGTTCACCTCATTAAGTAATTTCTTGACACAAGCATCATGATTTTCTTTAAAGACACATTTCCTACATGTTTTACAAGTAGCATATTTCAAGTCCGAATAAGATCTAGAATTCCTAGATGATTGATTGATGCTCCTTTGATATGACATGCTACGGTTAGCAGTGTTGGGTAATCTAGAAGGCATCTGACTAGGTTTGAAATTCCTATCTCTTACTTGTGTCTTTTGAATAGCTTCCCTTTGACCAAAATTGTGGTGAACGTCATTTGAACTAGTTCGAGACGTGTTCTTTGGACTATGTCTAGGGAGACTAGATGCAATCATGTGATTAGGTCTTGCAAAGGCTGTTTTAGTCACATTGGCCCCAGTTGGTGGAGTGACTGGTCTAGAAAGATGAACCATATCAACATGGGAGGTAAACCGTGATCTCGAGGATTGTGATCGCTCGGTTCTAAATGCAGTCGGTTGTCAAATGAACTGATTTGTACGCGGTTTCCCTAAGATTGATGGTTTTTCAAGCTTAATGTCCACACTAGTTCCTTTAGTTTTCCTTAATTCATTTCTCAAAGCAGCTATAGCAAAAACCTTTTCCTGTACTTGAGCCGTTAAAGTCTCATTCTCTTTGAGCAAGTTATCTTGGGATGCCAATTTAGATTCAAGCAACTTAATTTGTTTCAAAAAATTATCCTTTTCAACTTTAGAATCTAGAACAGTTTGATCCAATTTCCGTTCAAGAAAAACGTTTGACTTTTCAAGTTTTTCAAAATACGTTTCAAATTTCTCTATTTTCTTTGAAACTTCGATTTTGACATCCTCAAGCTCTTTGGATTGCTGAGCTAAAATCGTTTCAAGCTCTTTAATCCTAGAATCAGAATTATTTAAAGAAGCAGTCCTAAGACACTTATCATGATGTTTAGCATTTTGAACACTTTCTCCCCCATTATGACTCACATCGGATGAATCAGAAGTGGTATCGCTATCTCTCTTTTCCATCCCATGTTTGGCATAATTAGGTTCAGAATGGTCAACATGCTGTATATTGTTGAAACTTGGCACCTGAACAGTTGGTGCTTGTGACTTGCTGCTCGTTTCATGCTTTCCTCCTGATTCCTTGCCATTGCTTCCCGTGGCTACCAAATTGGCACCTATTTCTTGCACCGGGCAGATCTGGTCATCTTTTGTCGACAGCTTGAAGCGTGTCTCTCTCTCATGTTCATGTTCATGAGGTATTGCTGCATGCAATGATTTAGACGACTCCTTGATTCTTTGAATCTGACCCTTTTGCAACCGTATCTCGTTGTAATTAACGAACCTGGCCTCAATACATTTCTCAAGTATATTGATGTGATTGAGTAAGCCACTTCTAAAGGTTTCAGTCTGGAAACCCGTATGCACGTTGAAAAGCTGGTGAAGGATTAGAGTCGAATAATCAAAAAGAGGTACCATTGTTGAGGCAAAGAAGTCCTTAAACTGTGTACGAAGGATTTCTAGACAAAACTTCGCGTTAACCTCATGAAGAATCTCCCTTTCAAATTGCAACCGTAACTCATCCAAATTATTGAAAATCTTCTCTTTTAAATTATCCACTTTGCCAAAGAACAGTTGAACCGTGGCTGGAAGTTCGGTCATGTTGTACGGATAAAGAAGTGCAAGATGTGTCTTGAGCTCGTGAAAGATTTCCAATGTTTTTTGTCGCAATTTGATTTCTTTAAGTTGCATGTGTTGCAGTTCTCCCTCTTGAACTGTTGAATTCAACGATTCCATTGAATGTCGATGAAAGATAGGTGTGATTGTGGTTGAATTCGGGATTTTATGAGTCGTGAATAAACCGAAAAATTGAATTCACGGGATTTTAGAAACCAACGAAGAAATCGTAAATAATTCTTAAAAAAAATCCTCGATTGATGATATATGTTTCTTTTCTCGGCTCAATGATTTCTTGATGATAATACAAACCTGATATTACTAAACTAAACAACTTGATATCCTTTCGACCCAAAAACTTAAGTACTTTGACACGAACCGATTTGACTTAGACAAAAAATTTACGTGAATAACTTACTCGAGAATAATTTTCGTCCAAATACAACTTGGTGAATACTTTTGTTAAGCTAGACGTTGAACAAAAACGTGTATAACTTACGAGAATACTTTTGTTAAAAACTTAAGTATTATGTTGGTTGTAAAACGTGGCAAAAGTATTATAATAATTATTATACGTTGCCTATTATAATAAAGCTAACCAAAAGAAACGTGGCATCCAAAAGTCTTGGTAACTCTGTCTGAATAAAACGTGTGGCATATATGAACAAGACGTGGCCAATTAGCTTCCCAATATATAAAACTAAAACTCAATATATAAAAACTAAAACCCCTAATTTATATCCTAAATTTATCCGCCCCATCTTCCTATTTTCTCTCTAATTCTTGTTTCCTACGTCACTTTCTCTTCTCCAAATCCTAGCCACCCAAACCTAATTACACTCACTTATTTCTCTCAGACTCGGAATAAATTGAAACGAGGACAGATGGAAAGCTCTAACTGATTATCTTCTTACAAACACTAAATCTTATTAAACAAAACCCTTTTTAGTGTCATTCATCAAAACTGATCCATCAATCAACAGATCAAGACCATCTACCCACAAAAGCTCATTCACAAAACCATCTATCTCAACATGTATATTCGATAGACCAGCTATCTTTTTGTTACTTGAATCTAAGAATTGAAACGGGGACAAATGAATCAGCTTCAAGATCCTGTATGTGTCACAGGTAGGTTTCTCTATTTTTAGATTAATTGCATGCGTGTGTTTTGTGTGTTAATTCTTGAATCGAAACTAAGACAAACAGATAACAGAATTGTTAATCTGTTTCTTTATTTTCGAAAATCAAAAATGGGTTTAAAAAACCACACAAAAATCGATGATGATTTTGTTCAAATAGTGATGATCTAAAAAGATCTGAGTTGTCTTGGAACGAATCTGAGATGTGGGATGAGTCGAGTTATGGGTCGAGTTGAGGCTGTTTGTGTTAAGTGTCTTTGAGGTTTGCGGTTTTGTTGGTTCGTTTGAGGTTGTGTTTGATGAGTGTGAGTCGAGAGGTCAAGACGAGAGAGTGTTGGAGTCGTGATGAGACGAGGGTGTTGATTTGACCGAGAGGTGTGGGTTTCGAGTCTGGTCGAGAGTGTGAGGGGTTCGAGTCTGGTCGATAGTGTGAGGGGTTCGAGTCGAGTGTGAGTGTGTTGGTGTTTGGGTGTGGGTTGTAGGTCTGTTAGGTCGAGGGCGTGAGTCTTGTTGGTATCAAGTCGGTTTTTGAGTCTTGGTTTTTGGTCTTGAGTCTTGGTTAAAACGAGTCTTGGTATTTTGTATTCGGGACAACAGTGATGAGTGGGTCGAGGCACAAAGTGATTTTGAGTCAGTTTATTGTCAGTCTAGAGTCGAGTCCATCACAATCTTTTTCATTCTATCGCAATATCAACAACACTCACCATCGCAATAGTTATTATTCCATCGCAATATACAAACTCCATCGCAATACTCAAAACTTACAACCCATCGCAATATTTATTGTGTCTTTCATCGCAATGTGGCAAAACACTTCCATCGGAATGTCTCGATAAAAATTTCGACAGAGTTTCGTCTCAATGTCCCTTAAAAACCGTCGCAATCACGATCGCAAAGTGCTATCGCAATCCATGTCGGAATAAGGATATCGGAATAATTGATCGCAAAGTAGAACCTTATGGTTATTGCGATCGGAATGTGCAAAACTGATACTTTCTGATGGATGTGAAAGACGTAAAGTATAAATCTGGATACTTGATGAACACGAGAAAACTGATTTGCTCAAATAAGACAAAAGTTGATCTTGATGTGAAAAATTTTTATTACACTGATATGAGACAAAAAACAAAGTGATTAAAAGTGATAATAAAAAATTTGATAAAGACAGTGAATAATAAAAAGGTTTTAATCAATGTGATAAAACTGATAACTAAAAACAGTGAATAATAAAAAGGTTTTTATAAATTTGATAAAGACAAATTTGATATTGATATGAGAAAAAAAAATTGAAAAACAACACGCCAGACCAAAAGTTAAAAAAATAGTGAAAGAGGAAAATTTTTACCACCAAATCAAAAGATAAAAACACGTCAATCCAAAGAATCAACCAAAGCTCTTGATACCAGTTGTAGGTCTACGTTTTTTAAGGATTAGGCATGTTATGGTTTATCTATTGAGATGGATGGATACGTGGAAGAACTAGAGAGAGAAAGGTAGAGAGAGAAAGGTAGAGAGAGAGAGAGAGAATGAAGAAATGGTTGATTAAGATGAAATGTGTGTAAACATCAAGTGACCAACCCCTCCTAACATGCTAGGAGGGGGTATATATAGCCACCCTACATGTGGGCTATATGGGCTATATTGGATCACGAGCCCAATATCATTGGAGTGACCGATCCTTTCTAAATTCGTAAAAACGTATTTCCAACAACCACTTTTTACTAAAATGACTAAAAAACCTAGTTGCCTAATATTCTAATTGCCCATATATGTGCAGTTGCCCAAAAACATCTCTTACACAATACGTACTTTATACGGAGACACATGGCGGATTCTTCCAGCATTGCCCATATTTTTTGTTGCCCTGGACCATATCAAGAAAACATGTTTTTTGGACCCAATCGAGAATTACTCAAAATTGAAGGACTCTTTTAATAATTATCCCAAAAAAGAATATTTAAACCCGAACCCGTATTCAAACCCGACAACCTGACTCTGAACCCAACCTAACCGGTTCGGGTTTCGGTTTTCCCCGTAGGTTTCGGGCGCTTTTTCCATCCCTACTCCAATCACTCATCAAGGAGCATAACGAGAAGTCAAGAAACCCATCGCATTGATCCGATTGTTGTTCAATGAATAAGTCGAAGATCGGAGAGAGAAAGGAGAAAGAGGCGGGGAGGAGAAAATAAGGAGGACAATGGAGCTCTGATAACCAAATCGTTGTCTGAAAAGACAAACTCTGCTGCAATGAAGCTCGTAGGTTATACCTGATCATCTAACCACTTTGGACCTTTTTCCGACAATTACCTCAATTAATGTCGATATCTGATTAGAGTTAAAGACTACTGGATTATTTAAAGACTCAAATTAGTACTTTCGCATGGTCTACACAAAGTTGGGTTCATTTTAATAATCATCATGAGCTCTAATCTGATAATTTCTGGTAAGTTTAATCATCCTCAGGAGTAATGTTAGATAGCTGTTTGGTTTTGATCATTATATAAGAAGGCAATCGAGACATAGATATGGCAATTGGTCCTACATTACTTGGTGATATCGTGTGAAATAACACATCGTGAAAGATGATAGTAACATTAGATTGTTTTGTAATATTCATTTTACCATATTCACTAGAGGTGGCAAATCTTGTCCGATATGTAAATAATGGGCACTTTTTGGCACTAGTTGAAAAATTAGGGGCACTTTTTGGCCCATCAATACCAACTAGTGGGCATTTTTTGGCACTAGTTGTAATTTAAGTTGTAATCTAATGGGCACCTTTTAGCACTAGTTGTAAACAAATGGGCACTTTTTGGCACTAGTTGTAAACTAGTGGGCACTTTTTGGCACTAGTTGTAAACTAATGAACACTTTTTGGCACTAAGTTGTTAAGTTAGACTTTTTGCCCAGCCATAATTTATTTTACGTTTTTAGTAAGTTTTCGTTTTCGTTAATAAATTTACGTTTTTGTTAGTATTTTTACGTTTTCGTCAATAAATTTATGTTTTCGTCAGTAAACTTACGTTTTTGCCTGTAAAATTAGGTTTTCGTCAGTAAACTTACGTTTTCGTCAGTAAAATTAAGTTTTGTTTACGTTTCTGTTAGTAAATTTACGTTTTCGTTACGTTTTTGTCAGTAAATTTACGTTTTCGTCAGTAAACTTACGTTTTCGTCAGTAAATTTATGTTTTCGTCATTATTTTTACGTTTTCGTCAGTAAACTTACGTTTTAATCAGTAAACTTACATTTTCGTCAGTAAACTTACGTTTTTGTCAATAAAACTTACGTATACGTCTGTAAACTTACGTTTTCGTAAGTAAATTTAGGTTTTCGTCAGTAAATTTCACGTTTTTCGTCAGTAAACTTACGTTATCGCCAGTCTACTTAAGTTTTCGTCAGATAACTTAAGTTTTCGTCAGTAAACTTACGTTTTCTTCAGTAAACTTACGTTTTCTTCAGTAAACTTACGTTTTCGTCAGTAAACATATGTTTTCGTCAGTAAACTTACGTTTTCGTCTGTAAACTTACATTTTCGTCAGTAAATTTACGTTTACGTCAATATTTTTAAGTTTTCGTCAGTAAATTTACGTTTTCGTCAGTAAATTTACGTTTTAGTCAGTAAACTTACGTTTTCATCAGTAAACTTAGGTTCTTTTCAAAAAACTTACGTTTTCGTCAGTAAAATTACGTTTTCGTCAGTAAACTTACGTTTTCGTCTGTAAACTTACGTTTTCCTCAGTATATTTACGTTTTTGTCAGTAAATTTACGTTTTTGTCAGGAAATTTACGTTTTCGTCAGTATTTTACGTTTTCGGCAGTAAATTTACGTTATCATCAGTAAACTAACATTTTCGTCAGTAAATTTACATTTTATCCGTAAATTTACGTTTTTTTCAGTATTTTTACGTTTTCGGTAGTAAATTTACTGACAAAAACGTAAAAATTCTACCAAAAACGTAAAAATACTGACCGAAAACGTAAAAATACAGAGGAAAACGTAAATTAACTGACGAAATTTAGTTTACTGACGAAAACGTAAATTTACTAACGAAAACGTAAATTTACTGACGAAAACGTAAAAATAATGACGAAAACGTACATTTACTGACAAAAACGTAAGTTAACTGACAAAAACGTAAATTTAGGGATGAAAAATTAGTTTACTGACGAAAATCTAGTTATCTGATTAAACGTAAATTTACTAACAAAAACGTAAATTTACCGACGAAAACATAGAATAATGACGAAAACGTACATATACTGACAAAAACGTAAGTTTACTGACGAAAACGTAAATTTGGTGATGAAAATTTAATTTACTGACGAAGATCTAGTTAGCTGATTAAACGTAAATTTACTGACGAAAACGTAAGTTTACTGACGAAAACCTAAGTTTACTGACGAAAACGTAATTTTACTGACGAAAACGTAAATTTACTGACGAAAACGTACATTTACTGACAAAAACGTAAGTTTACTGACGAAGACGTAAGTTTAGTGATGAGAATTTAATTTACAGACGAAAATCTAGTTACATGATTAAACGTAAATTTACTAACGAAAACGTAAGTTTACTGACGAAAACGTAAGTTTACTGACGAAGACGTAAGTTTACTGACTAAAACGTAAGTTCACTGACGAAAACGTAAGTTTACTGATAAAAACGTAAATTTACTGACGAAAACGTAAATTTACTAACTAAAACGTAAGTTTACTGACGAAAACATAAGTTTCTTGATGAAAACGTAAGTTTACTGACGAAAACGTAAGTTTACTGACGAAAAGGTAAATTCAGTGACGAAAACGTAAGTTTACTGACGAAAACGTAAGTTTACTGACAAAACGTAAGTTTACTGAGGAAAACGTAAGTTTACTGACGAAAACGTAAGTTTACTAACGAAAACGTAAGTTTACTGACGAAAACGTAAGTTTACTTACTGACGAAAACGTAAATTTACTGACGAAAACGTAAATTTACTGACGAAAATGTAAATTTACTGAAGAAAAAGCAAAGTTACTAACGAAAATTATTTACTGGCGAAAACGTAAGTTTACTGACGAAAACGTAAGTTGATGTCAATGTGATTGATGGTAGCGATTGCATAAACATGAGAAGGTTTCGAGTTTTGAGTAGCGTTTATAACAAGTTCCTCTTCGTTGAATCTCAAAGTGATAGTTCTTGCATGAACATCGATAAGCGATCTCGAAGTGTCTAAAAATGAACGACCTAAAATTAGAGGAACTTGAGGATCCGCGGGGATGTCAACTACTATAAAATCAACGGGATAGTAGAACTTCCCCACTTTCACGAAAACATCTTCGGCAACTCCACATGCCATAATCGTAGAATGATCGGCCATCTCGATAGACATGTTCGAAGGAATGAGAGCCGGAAGCGAAAGCGATTTCCAAATGGAAAATGGCATCAAATTAATGCTCGCACCAAGATCGGCCAAGGCGAGGCATTCTTTCATATCGTGTATGTCACAAGGAATGAGAAACTTTCCGGGATCACCAACTTTTTCCGGTATGCGGTTAAGATAAACCGAAGAACAATTAGCAAGCTTTGAAAGCTTTTCCTTATCGCTCATCATACTTTTGAAAGTGGAAGCGAAACGAGGCATATACAACAACGCGTCGGCTAAACTTACATCAAAATGCACTTGTTGAAACATTTTTATAAAAAGCTCGATTTGTTGTTTGTTACGTTCTTGCATTTTCTCTTTGTTTCGTCTCGAAGGGTAGGGTAAAGGTGGTGTGGGTTGGTCATTAGGCAACGGCCTTGGAAACTCGGGTTCCACAATTGGTATTGGTTCAACCGTAGGTGTGGTTTGAGCGGTACTTCGTGGGATTGCAATGTGCTCCTTTTCGATCATCACCTCGGGTTCTTTCTCGATTTCCTTCTCCGTAGAAGTATTTGGATGAGAGATTGGTTCCTTGAAAGTTTTACCACTTCGTGTAGTAATAACCTTCATTTCTCCCTTCGGGTTTGCAATGGTATCACTAGGAAGACCACCCGAGGAAGAGGGTTTACACATGATTGCTTCAAACATCTTAGCCATTCGGTCCTCAAATTTTGATTGCCTAGCATCCGCTTTTAATAACTCTTGCTTAATCTCATGTTGTCCTAATTCCATCTTTTGTTGGTTTTGTTGAAGACGTTGGACATTTCCTTCCATTTTGTTTGCATGAGTTTTAAGTTCATTAGCAAGTTCATTTTTAAGCTCGTTTTTCAACTCGGATCTTAAGCTAATCATCTCACGTTGCATGTTATCAAATTTAGCATCATTTGCTTTAGCATAATCAAAAAATTCTCCTTGCAAATTTTTAGTGTGAGCATTTTGAAAACCTTGTGTAGTGTTTTGAAAATCACGGTTTTGGTTTTGATTAGAAATTTGTCCATTCCCACTTTGATAATTCCCTTTGTTGTAATTGCGTGAATTGCCTTGGTAATTACCTTGGTTGTTGTTTCGATAATTATTAGCATTTTGGTTTGGTGGAGCTTGATTTTGGCGGGAACCTTGACCATTTTGGTTGTAAGTTCCCGTTGCTACATAAGCACTCGAAGTGTTACCATCCGCGGTAATGCACTCGGAAAGATCATGAGCTCCTCCACAAGACAAACAACTCTTAGAAACCGCTTTAACCGAAGCGGAATTTGAAGCTTCTTGAGCTTTCCAATGGGACATTAAATTAGCAAATCTATCAAAAAACCGATTTTCCTCATTAGCTTCATCATGTAAGGCATTAATGCTACGAGACGATGACGATGAAGACGAACCCAAATTGGCAACACTCGGTGTGTTACGAGGGCTATAAACTTTAGATCTATTCTCAATGATTTGTAAAGCCTCATTTGTCGTCTTGCACAAAAAATTACCACCCGCGGCGGCATTCAAAAAATCTCGTTCATGATCATTAAGCCCATTATAAAAAGTATCAACTTGATGTAGTTCCGTAAAATCATGGTGTGGACATTCATGTAACATTTCTTTAAAGCGTTCCCATGCCATTGAAAAACTTTCATTATTTCTTTGCACAAATCATGAAATCTCATTTTTCAAATGTGTTGTTTTAGATGGTGGAAAAAACTTGTTCACAAACTTAGAAACGAGATCACCCCATGTCAAAATCGAATTTGGCGGTTCTTTCTCAAGCCAAATTTTTGTGGGTCCATCTAACGAGTATGGAAACAACATCATCTTAATGGCGTCATGTGGAACATCCTTAAACTTGCTAGTAGCGGTGAGACGGTTAAAATTCCTAATGTGATAGTGCGGGTTGTCTTTCTCATGACCTCTAAACTTATTTGCTTGCAACATCGACATTAAACCCGTCTTAATTTCGAAATTCTCCGCAAGGATGGCGGGAATCACAATAGCCTCTCCAAAACCCTCGGTGGGTGCTTGTAGCAACTCCATCATAGTACGATTAGCCATGACGACTTCTTGTTCTATAATAGGTTCAACAATTATAGGTTGTTCTTCAATCAACGTCTCTTGATTGGCTTGCTTTTGAAGACGTTTACGAGGGCTCGTTTTGCTTGATTACGAGTGATCATAAACTTCACGAAGAATGGGAGGTGAGCAAAGAAGATTCTTTTTGGGTGTTTTGTGAATTTTCAATTTTTTTGTGTTTTTGATTATATTTAATTTTTTTGGATTTTGGTGTATTTTCGTAGACAACAATCTACAAAATCTCTCCTCGAATCAAACTCTTGATTAAAGAAGCCTCAAAGGAATGAAAATGATCACGTGGAGTGAACGCCTTCGAATGACTTTAGAACTTTGGTGAAAACCAAATTGTTCAAGAGGTTTTAATCACAAAGAAACCAAGCAAATATATTATACGTAATAATACTTTTGGCGGCAAAACCCTCGATTAGCCTTCAATCTCAAAATACTCACAAGCAAGCGGGGAAACGAGGCGGCACGAAGCACTTAAGAGCCTTTTTCCTTAGGGTATATTTTATAATACCCGCCTTATACCCACCTTATAGTTTGTATCTTTCAAAATCGAGCTTCACGAAAGTTTTATCTATTTTTGCCTTTTTCTTTTTGTTTGAGATTCGAATACAATAATTAGGAGATCAAATCCCAATTAAGGTTGTGTTTTCACACTTTTGGAGATATTGTTTATTTGTTGTGATACTTAATACAATATAGTAATAATATTTTTACAAGAAAAACCAAGAAAACCGATAATACGTATTAGTAGAGTTCTACTAATACAAATACTATTTTGGTTAATATTAAAAACAACAATGCAAATTAATCATGACACACCTCCCCGGCAGCGGCGCCAAAAAATGATAGTTGTAAAATCACACTTGTTTAGGAAAACAAGGCAATTAGGGTAAGTATTAACGAGTAGTTTAGGAAAACCACAAGTTATGACCCTAAGTAAGAGTGAGTTCGTTCTCGAGGAGGCTAGTGTGTTGTGTGATGAATTGAATAATGTTTGTGATTATATTTGAGAAAAAGAAAATATAAATGGGATGAGAAGAGAATGACGGTTACGAAGACGGATCGAGCTAAGACGAAAAGGCGTTCACGTAAAACCGTATAAACTACAAAATTAAAATTTTAAACCTACAAATTAATTAAAAGCCAAAACTAAGTCTAAAATAATATAAATAAGAATAAATATCCAATAAAAATATTTTAAAACCTTTTATTATTTAAATATTCAATTTTAAATGCTAATTAAAGCCCTAAAATTAAATACAATTAATCAAAATATCCAAAATATTATTTTATTGAACAAATAACTTACTTATATAATCTAAAGACTAAAAAGTATTTTTCCTAATTTTTAAAAACTATTTTTCTATTTTTAAAACACTAAAAACTATTTTTAAACTAAAATAATTATAAAACATAATAAAATAATGCTAAAAATAATTTAACAATTTTAAAAATCCTAGTTTACTCTAGTGAACAGAAGAAAAATGAAAAAGTTTGAAAAATAATAAATTTACCACTAAAAGACAAAAGCAGTTTAATATTAAACCCTAACTAAACTAAATTAATTATAAAAAAAAAATTAAAAAGTGAACAGTAAAAACTTTTTATACCAAAAATCTTAAAATGTTTTTCTGAATCTAACAAAATTTTTGAAATCTAAAAATACTAAAATTTTACACTAAATGCCAAAAACAGATTAATAAAAAGTATTTAAAATAGCAATTTAACCTAAAAATAGCAAATGAACAGTAAAATAAAAAATAATTAAGCAGAAAAATCCTAAATTGAATTAGAAAAATAATGGAACCAGTTTGAAAGTCTAATTCACAAATTTGCCCACTAAAGACAAAAATTCTAGAAACCTGATAGTGACACCTTGCTGGTTTTGTTTTCTAGTGAAGCAGTACTAAAAATTGTGCTACCAGTGGGAAGTTTGTTCCCACTGCTAGTTTATTTTTTGGTCAGAAAAGCAATAAGCTTAGGAAAGCTTATTGTGAGTGCTTATTTTGGACAATAAGGCACCCTTATACTCAGTTGAGTATAGGAGTCAATGGAAACACAAAAACACACAAGTCACAGCAAAATTTCACACAAAAGGCACACAAAGTTTCTGATCTTACTTTGAAGTTTCCTATGAACAGTACCCCCTTTTTTACATGCACAAAAATGAATTTTGAAACCTTAAATCTTGCACACAATCCAATGAAATGGCATATAAGCAATTACAAGCCCTTCCTAAACCTAATATCTAACAATCAACAAGATTTGATGGCACAAAAATTACAAAATAGGCAGTAAAATGCACTTTTGCTGATTTGACTGTTTTGCCAATTTTTTAGCATGCAAATGTGACTTAAACCCTACCAATAATGAAACCAAAGACACATCTCATATAATGACCACCTAAGAAGTGTTTTAAACAGGTTTATCAGCAAAATTGAAGTCTTTTACCCCAATATAAACCCTAATCCAAACACTCCTTAAAAAACTGAAAATCAATTTTACCAAACCAATAGCTTTTAAATCACACCTAAATTGATTCTAAGCTACCTAGACATGCATAAGAACCTCTAAACAACATAATCATAACATCAAACTACAAGTAAGCAGATTTCATGCATAATCACCTAAATCAAAATCTTAAAAATTGAAAATGAGGAAACAAGGGATTTACCTAGAGGGACCTACATCCAGGTCCCTCAGTGACTGAAAAGTCACCTCCAATCAGGTTGGGGCCTGAGCAGAACCTTGGACAAATAAGCCTTCAATAAAAATCTGTTAAGAACAATGAACAAACACAATGGGCAATATCTGATTTTATCTTCCTTAAACTTTTTTTCACAAAACAGTAAACCTTGAACTTGGAACACGTTTTGAAACAAGAACAAAAATCAGAAATCCAATGATCCAAGTCCACTTTCACTTCTTTGGACCCTTGAATTTCTGAAAATTATCAAACCTTTTTTAAAATCCTTTTTGAAAATTCTAAACACAAAGTGTTTACACAACTGAAAAATGGAACTCAGCTAGCTCTCAGTCACATACCAAACTTTAAAAAACAATAAAAAGGAATTACTTTGAACTCAAATACCAAACTTTTATATTAATAAAAAGGAATTACAAGTGATGAAGAGCTAAAACTGGAACAAAGCTCTCTCACAGGTTGAGGAGTCTTTATATAGGCAAATGCCAAGGCTAGCACTATTCACAAACCCTATAAGTGAAATTCCCTAAATGTCCTTGAGTCTTCTAGACGAATCCTTGGTGTGAGCTGTCCAAAGTGATCAAGGGCGTTCATTTTAGCTTTAGGATGAAGCTAAGGATCTTGGCTGTTGATTTTGCCACATAGGATGACTTGGAGGTTAAGTTGTCACATGATTGGTGGACGGGTATTTGGGGGTGGGGTCCATAGTGAGTGGGATTAAGGGTTTTAAGGTTGGGATGGGATTCTGCATGTGTGAATCACACGTGGGTGTGGGTAATTGGGATTTACCCTTTGGTTTAAGTGAGATGGTAACTGGGTTCTTGGGGTGAATAGTAAAGATTTTGATCCGTTTTTGTAGGGGTGGAAAAGTGTTTGGCGCATTATTTATTTAAATGTTTCATTTGCACAGCTTTGCCCCTTGTGTTTTTAGAAAATGGGTAAAACGTGTTTCTAGCCACCAAAACTTCCATTCCTTTGTTAATATCTTTCACCACTTGACATTTTTGGCACAAGACTTTTCCAAAAGAGTTATAAGGGTAAATTTTGGAACTTTTGCATAATTCAAGGGCTGATCTTGGACATTCTTGATCTTCAAAGGTCTTCAATGTATATTTGGCTTGATGAGGGACCATATTTGACAATTTGAAATTGTTGAGGGACTAATCTTGCCATTTCTTCAAAGTTGAAGGACCTTTTGTGTAATTTTGACAAACTTAAGTGACCAAACTTGTAATTATCAATATACAAGGGTTTTAAGTGTCATTTCTTCAATAAATGAGGATCAATCTTGTTTGTCTTCAAGTCTTCAAGGGTATTTGTTGAGTATTCCATGATTAGGGCCCGGTTCTTTGTACGGCTTCGTTTCTCGTGTCCGTTTTTCCTTGTATCTTGTGATCTTTTGTCTTTTTCACGATATCCATACCTAAAATACACAAGTAAACAAACACAAGCATATATATGGTATATTATGACATTTTTATGCATTTAAAGCCCGAAAAGAACGATGAGATCATGTATAAATGCCATCTCATCAGTTTACTGATTAAAAAGTAAATTTACTGACGAAAACGTAAGTTTACTGACGAAAACGTAAGTTTATTGACGAAAACGTAAGTTTATTGACGAAAACGTAAGTGTAAATTTACTGACGAAAACGTAAATTTACTGACGAAAACGTAAGTTACTGACTAAAACGTAAGTTTACTGACGAAAACGTAAGTTTCTTGACGAAAACGTAAGTTTACTGACGAAAACGTAAATTTAGTGACAAAAACGTTAATTTAGTGACGAAAACGTAAGTTTACTGACGAAAACGTAAGTTTACTGACGAAAACGTATGTTTACTGACGAAAACGTAAGTTTACTGACGAAAACGTAAATTTACTGACGAAAACATAAATTTACTGACAAAAACGTAAGTTTACTCACGAAAACGTAAATTTAGTGATGAAAACGTAAATTTACTGACGAAAATGTAAATTTACTGAAGAAAAAGTAAATTTACTAACGAAAATCTGAGTTTAATGGCGAAAACGTAAGTTTACTAATTAAAACGTAAATTTACTTACGAAAACGTAAATTTAGTAGACTAAAACGTAAGTTTACTGACGAAAACGTAAGTTTCTTGACGAAAACGTAAGTTTACTGACGATAACGTAAGTTTACTGACGAAAACGTAAGTTTACTGACGAAAACATAGTTTACTGACGAAAACGTAAGTTTACTGACGAAAACGTAAGTTTACTGACGAAAACGTAAATTTACTGACGAAAACGTAATTTTACTGACAAAAACGTAAATTTACTCACAAACCGTAAATTTAGTGATGAAAACGTAAATTTACTGACGAAAATGTAAATTTACTGAAGAAAAAGTAAATTTACTAACGAAAATCTTAGTTTACTGGCGAAAACGTAAGTTTATTGACGAAAACGTAAGTTTACTGATTAAAACGTAAATTTACTGACGAAAACGTAAGTGTATACACGAAAACGTAAGTTTACTAACGAAAGCGTATATTTACTGACGAAAACGTAAATTTACTGACGAAAACGTAAATTTTCTGACGAAATCGTAAGTTTACTGATGAAAACGTAAATTTACTGACGAAAACGTAAGTTTACAGACGAGAACGTAAGTTTACTGACGAAAACGTAAGTTTACTGACGAAAACGTAAGTTTACTGACGAAAACGTAAGTTTACTGACGAAAACGAAAATTTACTGACGAAAACGTAAATTTACTGACAAAAACGTAAGTTTACTCACGAAAACGTAAATTTAGTGATGAAAACGTAAATTTACTGACGAAAATGTAAATTTACTGAAGAAAAAGTAAATTTACTAACGAAAATCTGAGTTTAATGGAGAAAACGTAAGTTTACTGATTAAAACGTAAATTTACTTACGAAAACGTAAATTTAGTAGACTAAAACGTAAGTTTACTGACGAAAACGTAAGTTTCTGACGAAAACGTAAGTTTACTGACGATAACGTAAGTTTACTGACGAAAACGTAAGTTTACTGACGAAAACGTAGTTTACTGACGAAAACGTAAGTTTACTGACGAAAACGTAAGTTTACTGACGAAAACGTAAATTTACTGACGAAAACGTAATTTTACTAACAAAAACGTAAATTTACTCACAAACCGTAAATTTAGTGATGAAAACGTAAATTTACTGACGAAAATGTAAATTTACTGAAGAAAAAGTAAATTTACTAACGAAAATCTTAGTTTACTGGCGAAAACGTAAGTTTATTGACGAAAACGTAAGTTTACTGATTAAAACGTAAATTTACTGACGAAAACGTAAGTGTATACACGAAAACGTAAGTTTACTAACGAAAGCGTATATTTACTGACGAAAACGTAAATTTACTGACGAAAACGTAAATTTTCTGACGAAATCGTAAGTTCACTGATGAAAACGTAAATTTACTGACGAAAACGTAAGTTTACAGACGAAAACGTAAGTTTACAGACGAAAACGTAAGTTTACAGACGAAAAAAAAGTTTACTGACGAAAACGTAAGTTTACTGACGAAAACGTAAGTTTACTGATTAAAACGTAAATTTACTGGCGAAAACGTAAATTTACTGACGAAAACGTAAGTTTACTGACGAAGACGTAAATTTACTGGCGAAGACGTAAATTTACTGACGAAAATGTAAATTTACTGACGAAAACGTAAATTTACTGACGAAAATCTTAGTTTACTGAGGCAAATGTAAGTTTACTGACGAAACGTAAAAAATACTGACGAAAACTAAGTTATAATAATTGGTCTCAAATTGCAATATCCTTTATTTTGCCCGTTTGGCCTATGCCCGTTTGTCCCACGCCCGTTTGGCCCGCGCCCGTTTAGCCCGCGCCCGTTTAGCCTGTGCCCGTTTAACCTAAAATTTAAAAATCGCCGTTTAACCCGTGCCCGTTTTAGCCCGTGCCCATTTTGCCCGGTGCCCGTGCCCGCCCGCCCGTTTTGCCACCTCTAGTATTGACTTACAAGGTAGAAAGTTGGGGTACTTCTCATGTGGTACGGGTAATCCTATTGACGACTGTTAGATGTGACCCAAACTGGCGACGCAATCGCAAGCCCCTTGCTGACTGTAGGATTGGTTTTGGCCGAAATGCCATTGGAGGCTGATATGAGTGATTTTACTCATATCATTCGTAGCAATAAACAATCAATAAATGCATAAAATGTATCAAAAATGCCTTGTATACGCTTGTTTGTTGTTTGATATGTGTAGGTACCAAAGTTCGCGAAAACCGGCAAAACCGACACAAGTTTGAAGAAAAAGATCAACAAAGCCAATTTCGAGCTCGACTTTATCGGATTTGATATTTATGGAGGAGTTTGAAGTCAAGTGGGTCCCACTTGAGTTAAATGGGCCTGAAAGCCCATTAATAAATTGTGAGGAAAATATATATTGGGTCAAAGCCCAACAAAAGCCCATTTACAACAAAGGAATGGACGGATTGGGAAAGTTTGGGCCAAAAGTCCAAATGCACAATAAAGAGGAATTAAGAAACGAATGAAGGAGAATTTACTTGGTTAAAGTCCAAGTCAAAAGCCCATCAACAGCATAAGAAAGAAATGAAACGGATGGAAAAAGTTTTTAACTTTTCAGTCAAACGATTGACCACTCATACTTATTAAGTTCACAATCACTTATTTACTTTTCGATATCCTCTATGTCACACATCTTATCTTTCTTCCCCAAAAAAAGAAAAATAACTAGGACACCATTATTCACTATTCACCCTAATCCCTAACTCTAATCCACAAAGAACAAATTTGGGGCTTTTTAATAACTAAATCGCGTGATAACACAAGCGCCTTTAATTATTTTCCCCTTTAGCCGGAAGAGAAGATGGAATGATGCTGGTTACGTGGCAGAATTTTATTGGCCTTAACACCTCATTATTCCCAATCAACAAATCAAGAGTGGCCACCTCAGCTTCAAAGTAACACAAGAAGCATAACGGATTGCCACGTTGGCAATCCGTGTGACTATGGGCTATTTTTCAGCCGTAGATGATGAAAAGAAGAGAGAGAGAAGAAGATCAAAGGCTGAGATTTAGTTTCGTCTTCAACAAACTTTTCCCTGATTCATCTATATAAACCGGAAGAATATCAGTATTAATTATCCCTTTTCTTTTCCTAGTGTTAAAATGGTAGTGTAGATTTAGAGTAATTTTGTATTATTTTTCTTATTAAATAATGTAAGTTCCGGTTTTAATGAAATAAAATTCCGTTTATAGTCTTTGATGTTCTCTTAATTTCAGTTTTATAAATCTCTAAATACTTTGGCATCCTAGATCTTAAAGTCTGTTATAACTAAAAGTTACTCGAGTTAGCTTAATTGGTAGCTAAATTGATTAACTGAATGAGATTAGGGATATAATTGTTTATCCCCAATAGATAAATGACAAACTGATGCTGCATTTTCGATCCATACTAGTGGTTCTGGTTATATTGATGTTTCTTGATGTCTGATGATTTGAATAATGAGTTTTGGTGTCGAGATTGTATTAAGTCCGCTCAGCGCGCGACTTCTGCCCAACTGTTATCTTCAATAGACGGTTAAGCACACCTTTTGTTTTTCTGCATATTAGTTTAAGAATATCTGCTTTAGCTTAAATGTGGAATATGGTTAAAAGTGGGATTTAATATATGATCTGTTTTCAGTTATAGTTATTCTTATGGGTTGGCTTAATTTAATTATCTATTATGGTTATAGAGACAATTATCATGTAATTGGATTGATCGTTCATACTTAATGCCTTCTAGTTATAATAAGTATGATTATGATCTGAACTTGGTTTATATGTGTATTGATTTGCTCTAACTTGTTTAACTTGCTGTTAGGAAGTATGATTACGAATATAAATCTGTTATGAATGTTGGATGGATTAGAGTTTAGGTCTAAAATAATCTATTTAATGGATATCTTGCTTTTAGCTTTGTACTTGTTGCATTATCGTTATCTTAGTTGTGTTAATTAGATAGATTCACTGTTATTACATTTTATCTGTTAATCTATGCTTAATGACCTGCTGCTTAGTTGCTTCCATAGTCTGCAGGTTTAGTTTTCTCGTTGATTTATTTTGTGACTATTTCCTTGGCTGCTGTAACTGATATTCTGTTTAATACTGCTGCTCGTTATGTTTTGATGTACTTGATCATTGAAGATGATGTTGCATAAGTGCTGAGAGTTTGGTATTTTACCTGCTGGTTAGATTGGTGAGATTAGGATTGACTGAGGTGTTAGTTTGTTTTTGGATTTACTGATTATTGTGATTGTTCTTCTGAATGGGTGTTTGTTTATTTTATTTAATCTGATCTTGAGTCATGTCTTTTTGTTCTCTTAAGTAGATTAAGCGTTTAGGTTGTTAAATTTGACTGAGCTGGGGTTTAAGGTCTGCTATATATAGTTATATGAATCTGAGTTTAATTTGTTCATGAATCTGTTCGTTGTAGGTTGTAATCACTGTTATAGGATTGTGATAGCTGGTAGAGTAAATTAAGCTGTGTTTGAGTATGTATTACTTGCTGAAATATCTGTATTAGTTTTATTTAAATTACTGATAATCGTTGGAACTGTGCAGTTGGTCTGTTTTTAGGATTTATTCTGAGTTATATTGTTGCCTTTTATTGTTCAAGTTTTTAGTCTGTAATTTGTTTTTCGTTGTTAATGGTTATTTATGTATTGTTATGTATATATGGGATGATTGATTATGAATATAATCAGATCCTGTTTTGGCCAAAAATAATAATAATCACAAAAATGGTCCTTTGTTGAATTCGAACTCGCGACCTCGCGATTCACAACCAAGCACCCTAACCATCTGAGCTTCTTGCTTTTTGTGTTTAATTTCCGTCACTTTAATTAATATAGTAACTAGAGTAATAGCTGGCAGATTTTTATTTACTTTTATCTTCATTTGTAATCATCTAATTAAATTTCTTTTATAAAGTCATTTTTTTAGATAAAAAGTAAATCAAAATATTAATAAAATAAAGATAAAAATTAAAAAAAAAATAAAAAAAATGTTTTTATTAATTTTAAAAAAGTTTAATTAGTTTTTTTAATAATTAGATTTTTATTATTTTAAACAAAAATAGTTTAAAAATTAGATTTGATTTTAATAAATTTAGTTAGTTTAAAAAGTTTTGTTAGATTTTTAAAAATAGATTAAAAGCTATTTTTATTTAATAGATTAATTTTTATAGATTATTAAATAGTTTTAATTTTAAATAGTTTTTTTTAATTTTAAGTAATTGTTTTAGATTTATGTAATTTGGGGTTTACGATTCATCAACTTTAGGATAATTTTAAATAGTTTAAAATTGGTAGATTTAATTTCTAGTTTTAAAACCGAAAACCAATTCGAATCAATTGTCCAAATCAATACGAAACGTCTCAAATTCACTCGATCTTCGTGTACAACGAACTTGGTTCACCAACGTGTTTAATTGAATTCGTCTTTGGTAATATTAGTCTATTACTTTTTCCTAAAGGTAATTTTCTAATTTACCCTATAACATAACTTAATTATCACTATACTATCACGATCACATCAAAAATTTTTGCGCCGCTGCCGGGGATCTTGTGTACGATTCGTTTTTGTGGAGATTTGTTGATCGTTGATTTGAAGACCCTTTCCGTCCTCGGAAAGTTTTGTTATTTTCTTATTATGTATCATTTTTATGAAAAATACCAAAAATAATCTTCTTAATCCTCTATCATGTTTAATTCTTTTTCTCCTCACCCTCTAAATTTTAATTCTTCCATGAATTCCTTCGTCGATTGTGTTGGGTGTGGAGAACCGTTATATGGTTTTTTACCATGTCGGTGGTGCACGTGTGAGCGTTGTGGAAATGACTTACTTAACGATATACGAGTTGGATTTTGTCCTTCTTGTAATGAAATCACTTCATGTGGAAATCCGAATTTTTCGAATAATTCTCTCGATTTCAATCCACTTTCACACCCTACATACGAGACACCCTCGTGTGAGTTTTGTGGAAACGATTCTTATTTTGGTGATGATTGTTCGCATCGATTCTCGCTTAATTACGAGCAAGAACCGAGCTACAATCAAAACTTTAATGATAATTGTTATCCACAAGATTTACCGAGTTTATCACAATAATATCTTTGTTGTGAGTATTGTGGAGGTCCTCACGAGAGTTTTTGTTGTCAACCGAGAGATCAAAATTTTTATGAGCCTAATCCTTGCTATAATCCGATTCTTTCCGGTTTTGACCAATCTCCACAATATTCTTTCGATATTGAACGACTTGAAACAATTTCCCAACAAATAATTCGAGAGAAAGAACGAGCTCAAGCAGAAGCAAAATACCTTGCTAATCGTGAACTCGAGCGTTCTCTTCTTTTGGATGATGACGAGGATAGTACTCTTTCTTTGCGAGATCTTATTGCTCTTCATCCTTCGTCTAGTGCTATCGTATTTCCTTTTCGTATCTTGCCAGCTATTGAGCCCGAGGATTCTCCCATCCTAGATGATGATGAAATCTCTCATGACATCACCACTCTTATTCATGATTCTTCCACCATGGAACCCGAAAATTCTCTAAGCAAGGGGGACGAACATATTAGCACTATCCTTGTCCAAAACCCAAGAGAGTTTGAAAGTATTTCCAATGAGATGTGTGATTTGCCACATAGTGATGATTCTCCTTCTTCCATTCACTTTGATATTTTCTCGAATTCTAATGATGAAAATTGTGATGGAAATGAAGATTATGAGAATGATTCTACTTCTAGTGAATTTTCTAATGAGGAGTTCTCCGATGAACTTTCTTATGAAGATGATATTCACGACTCGGATTTTGAGGGGTTTACCGATGAACCTACTCTTCTTCACCCATTTCCACTGGGAAATGAGGATGAAAGTGATCCGATTTTTGAGAGGTTCACTTTTGAACTTGCTCCTTTAGACCCATTTCCACCGGGAAATGAGGTTGATTTGACTATTCTGATCCTTGAGAAGTTCTCCGATGAACTTACTCATTTAGATGTGGAAGACGTGATTCTTCGTGAGAAGTTATCAAACGTCTATCTTCTCATATCTAGGATCGAGGCTTTGAATTCTAAGCCTAATGACAAGTTTTTCTCTCCATCTCCTATTCCCGTTGAGGATAGTGATCCGTTTATGGAGGAGACTGACACTTTTCTTGCTTCTAATGATTCGATACCACTGGGTGTTGATGATATCGACCCGGAGGGGGACGCTCTCTTTTTAGAGAATTTACTTGATGATGATTTCGTCCCAAGTCCTCCTCCCACCCACTTTGATCTTAATGTGAGGGTTTTTCATATGACTCATATTGAGTACCATGACCCGATTGATCACATTCCTAAGGGTGAAATGGTCGTTAAAGCTAAGAATGTTGATTCCACTATGGATGAAACTTTTACCATACCATTACCATGTGCTTCATATGATTTTGGATTAGCATGGGGGGACGACACCGTGTTGTCTATTCCTTTCTCCACCGAGGACGAGGTATTCGACCCCTGAATCGTTGATTTAGGGAAATCTCGGCCTTTCACCGATGCAATAATTGAAAGACTTTTCTATCATCTTGGTGCGAGTTTATCTCGGGGAGCATGCTACATTCATACCATTATTTGTGACCACTATCTCTTTTTGGAGATTTGTGTTGGAGTTTTATCCTTTCGTTTGTCATCCGACAACGAGGATGTAATCTTTGACCCCGGCATCGTGCTTTATTATGGATTTTATTCCATTATGCCGGTTTTCACCATTTTCCCTAAGGACCAATGAATGCGGGGATCGAGTCGAGCTCATGACTCGGTGAAGAAAAACGAGGTGCCTTGTGGGGGAGTCCCATACATTCTATCTTCTTTCTATTTTCTAACACTAATAAGGCTTGATCTTTCAAGCTCGTGCTCGTGTTTTGTTGTGTTGTGAATCTTAGGTATGACCCTAATATTTGAAGACTCTCGTGTTCGGTTTTTGCCGGTCCACTTGATCTTCCATTCTTTGAATGCCAAAAAGGGGCACACTCTCTATCCCTTGATTTTTATCGACTAACGTTTTATCTTGAGGCATTATTAATAAACGGCCTATAGATTTGCGTGCTCTTTCCATGTTAGGATTTTGCATTAGACTCTTCGTGTTTTAACAAGGGGGTGTTACTCTTGAGCTAAGAAACATTGAGGACAATGTTTGGTTTTAGCATGGGGGAGTCAATCGATATAATCGCTTGCTATTGCTTTTGTCGTGTCTAAACGTATTGTTTTTCTCAATTTTCAATAAAATTTTATTTTTTTTTGTGTTATTTTTAAAGTTTTAATAAATAAAATAAGTGCTTTTGACACGAATGTAGGCTTTCCGTTGGTGAAAATAAAAATAGTTTTTGGCTCGACTCGGTTTTTAACCTTAACTTTTCCTTAACGTATTTGAATTAAGTTTTGCTATGCTTTTATATAGGGAGTTTAAAACACGAAATTCTTAATTCATACGAGTTAAGAACAAGAAATTTTCGCAAGTTCCTATAACTGATCCTAGAAAGTCGTTTATCAAGGGAACTTTAAAACGCAAATTCTAAAACTTGAAAAAGTAAAAGAAGATGCAAGATCCTATAGATGACTTGAAAACCCAAAACTTTGATTTAATAGGCTAAGTATCCATTGATTTCACATTTTTGAAATTTTACAATATGGAGAACAAGAGATGATAGATTTCAATCATAAGTTTCTAAGGTTAAATTCTTCTTTGTGCAAGTATTTTTGTGTTTGATTTAATCTCCTCGTATTTACTTTCCACGCTTGAATAATAATTGCTTAATAAATGAAGTTTTTAGCGGTTTAGGCTTGATATCCTAACTCGTAACTCCTTCTTTTTCTTCCCTTGTAATTAAAGTGAGAACACATTAAGGGTGTCAGCGTCATGGACTTTTGATCATGGGATTGCGGAAATTTGTCTTACTATAAATATCATATTAATAAAGAAGAATAAATAAAAACATGTTCTCTAGGAGCCTTCGGGTGGGAGCCATGTAGCACTAACCTTGTCATTAGAGCCTTAGGGTGTATGTCAAGGGGCGTGTTGAATAAAAATAGCTTCATCATCATGAGCCGTAAGGTGGGATGGTGAAGTCAATTCCCTTATTTTTGTCCAAGGAGCCTTAGGGCGTGGATTTTAAATAAGGAGCACAATTGCATCTTAAAGAGCCAAAAGGTGTTATGATGTAGTTGTTGCTAACTCCATTTATAAGGTCATAATTGACTTTGGAGGTTTTTATTGTTGCTTTTAAGTAGTCCTATTAGACAAATTTCGGGTCCGGGATTTATCCCTAAATCGTGTTAAGTTATCCTTGATGTGGGCTTTCTTTAGTGACAACGGTTTTTGAAGTCGAGGTTAGGTTTTGAGTGTTGAGTTTACACCGTTCTTGCCTTCATTTTTGGACTAATAAATATCAAATAAAGTCAAATGAGCCTTTGGGTGAATGAAAAATAAAATCTAGAGATACAATTAGGAATAATAGGAGATTGAGTTTAACACAAATTACTTGTATGAGTTGGTTTAATTTTGGGGCTTATGATTGACAATGATCTTGTTTTTGCACTTGGCATGGAAAAGTGAAAAGTCGGGGACGATGAATCTATTTGAGTTTTATGATCCTTAAAGTTATTTTTCAAATAATGAAAGCAATACATTATGTCTTTGCAAAATAAATTGTCAAAAGTTGAATAAAAGTGTAGTTAGTGTTTTATTTTATCATTGCGTGAGGACACGGCAATTGCTTAGCAAGGGGGAGTTTGATATGAGTGATTTTACTCATATCATTCGTAGCAATAAACAATCAATAAATGCATAAAATGTATCAAAAATGCCTTGTATATGCTTGTTTGTTGTTTGATGTGTGTAGGTACCAAAGTTCGCAAAAACCGGCAAAACCGACACGAGTTTGAAGAAAAAGATCAACAAAGCCAATTTCGAGCTCGACTTTATCGGATTTGATATTTATGGAGGAGTTTGAAGTCAAGTGGGTCCCACTTGAGTTAAATGGGCCTGAAAGCCCATTAATAAATTGTGATGAAAATATATATTGGGTCAAAGCCCAACAAAAGCCCATTTACAACAAAGGAATGGACGGATTGGGAAAATTTAGGCCAAAAGTCCAAATGCACAATAAAGAGGAATTAAGAAACGAATGAAGGAGAATTTACTTGGTTAAATTCCAAGTCAAAAGCCCATCAACAGCATAAGAAAGAAATGAAACGGATGGAAAAAGTTTTTAACTTTTCAGTCAAACGATTGACCACTCATACTTATTAAGTTCACAATCACTTATTTACTTTTCGATATCCTCTATGTTACACATCTTATCTTTCTTCCCCAAAAAAAAGAAAAATAACCAGGACACCATTATTCACTATTCACCCTAATCCCTAACTCTAATCCACAAAGAAGGCTTTTTAATAATTAAAGCGCGTGATAACACACGCGCCTTTAATTATTTTCCCCTTTAGCCGGAAGAGAAGATGGAATGATGCTGGTTACGTGGCAGAATCTTATTGGCCTTAACACCTCATTATTCCCAATCAACAAATCAAGAGTGGCCACCTCAGCTTCAAAGTAACACAAGAAGCACAACGGATTGCCATGTTGGCTATCCGTGTGACTATGGGCTATTTTTCAGCCGCAGATGATGAAAAGAAGAGAGAGAGAAGAAGATCAAAGGCTGAGATTTAGTTTCGTCTTCCACAAACTTTTCCCTGATTCATCTATATAAACCGGAAGAATATCAGTATTAATTATCCCTTTTCTTTTCCTAGTGTTATAATGGTAGTGTAGATTTAGAGTAATTTTGTATTATTTTTCTTATTAAATATTGTAAGTTCCGGTTTTAATGAAATAAAATTCCGTTTATAGTCTTTGATGATCTGTTAATTTCAGTTTTATAAATCTCTAAATACTTTGGCATCCTAGATCTTAAAGTCTGTTATAACTAAAAGTTACTCGAGTTAGCTTAATTGGTAGCTAAATTGATTAACTGAATGAGATTAGGGATATAACTGTTTATCCCCAATGGATAAATGACAAATTGATGCTGCATTTTCGATCCATACTAGTGGTTCGGGTTATATTGATGTTTCTTGATGTCTGATGATTTGAATAATGAGTTTTGGTGTCGAGATTGTATTAAGTCCGCTCAGCGCGCGACTTCTGCCCACCGGTTATCTTCAATAGACGGTTAAGCACACCTTTTGTTTTTCTGCATATTAGTTTAAGAATATCTGCTTTTGCTTAAATGTGGAATCTGGTTAAAAGTGGGATTTAATATATGATCTGTTTTCAGTTATAGTTATTCTTATGGGTTAGCTTAATTTAATTATCTATTATGGTTATAGAGACAATTATCGTGTAATTGGATTGATCGTTCATACTTAATGCCTTCTAGTTATAATAAGTATGATTATTATCTGAACTTGGTTTATATGTGTATTGATTTGCTCTAACTTGTTTAACTTGCTGTTAGGAAGTATGATTACGAATATAAATCTATTATGAATGTTGGATGGATTAGAGTTTAGGTCTAAAATAATCTGTTTAAGGGATATCTTTCTTTTAGCTTTGTACTTGTTGCATTTCGTTATCTTAGTTGTGTTAATTAGATAGATTCACTGTTATTACATTTTATCTGTTAATCTATGCTTAATGACCTGCTGCTTAGTTGCTTCCATAGTCTGCAGGTTTAGTTTTCTCGTTGATTTATTTTGTGACTATTTCCTTGGCTCCTGTAACTGATATTCTGTTTAATACTGCTGGTCGTTATGTTTTGATGTACTTGATCATTGAAGATGATGTTGCATAAGTGCTGAGAGTTTAGTATTTTACCTGCTGGTTAGATTGGTGAGACTAGGATTGACTGAGGTGTTAGTTTAATTTTGGATTTACTGATTATTGTGATTGTTCTTCTGAATGGGTGTTTGTTTATTTTATTTAATCTGATCTTGAGTCATATCTTTTTGTTCTCTTAAGTAGATTAAGCGTTTAGGTTGTTAAATTTGACTGAGCTGGGGTTTAAGGTCTGCTATATATAGTTATATGAATCTGAGTTTAATTTGTTCATGAATCTGTTCGTTGTGGGTTGTAATCACTGTTATAGGATTGTGATAGCTGGTAGAGTAAATTAAGTTGTGTTTGAGTATGTTTTACTTGCTGAAATATCTGTATTAGTTTTATTTAAATTACTGATAATTGTTGGAACTGTGCAGTTGGTTTGTTTTTAGGATTTATTCTGAGTTATATTGTTGCCTTTTATTGTTCATGTTTTTAGTCTGTAATTTTTTTTTCGTTGTTAATGGTTATTTATGTACTGTTATGTATATATGGGATGATTGATTATGAATATAATCAGATCCTATTTTGGCCAAAAATAATAATAATCACAAAAATGGTCCTTTGTTGAATTCGAACTCGCGACCTCGCGATTCACAACCAAGCACCCTAACCATCTGAGCTTCTTGCTTTTTGTGTTTAAT
This sequence comes from Glebionis coronaria, assembly GCA_025667525.1. Taxonomy (NCBI): domain Eukaryota; kingdom Viridiplantae; phylum Streptophyta; class Magnoliopsida; order Asterales; family Asteraceae; genus Glebionis; species Glebionis coronaria. Next base: position 3,841,827 of record CM046880.1, read on the forward strand.
TTCCGTCACTTTAATTAATATAGTAACTAGAGTAATAGCTGGCAGATTTTTATTTACTTTTATCTTCATTTGTAATCATCTAATTAATTATATTCTTTTATAAAGTCATTTTTTTAGATAAAAAGTAAATCAAAATTTTAATAAAATAAAGATAAAAATTAAAATTAAATAAATAAATAAATAAAATGTTTTTATTAATTTTAAAAAAGTTTAATTAGTTTTTTAATAATTAGATTTTTATTATTTTAAACAAAAATAGTTTAAAAATTAGATTTGATTTTAATAAATTTAGTTAGTTTAAAAAGTTTTGTTAGATTTTTAAAAATAGATTAAAAGTTATTTTTATTTAATAGATTAATTTTTATATATTATTAAATAGTTTTAATTTTAAATAGTTTTTTTAATTTTAAGTAATTGTTTTAGATTTATGTAATTTAGGGTTTACGATTCATGCACTTTAGGATAATTTTAAATAGTTTAAAATTGGTAGATTTAATTTCTAGTTTTAAAACCAAAAATCAATTCGAATCAATTGTCTAAATCAATACGAAACGTCTCAAATTCACTCGATCATCGTGTACAACGAACTTGGTTCACCAACGTGTTTAATTGAATTCGTCTTTGGTAATATTAGTCTATTACTTTTTCCTAAAGGTAATTTTCTAATTTACCCTATAACGTAACTTAATTATCACTATACTATCACGATCACATCAGAGGCCGTGATGGACGCTTTTACGTAGAGACTGACTCCAGAGATGATAACCCAATTAGCCCACGACCTGGCACCCTTCAACACGCTGTCATCCAAGATGCTCCACTCTGGATTGTCTTATAACGTGACATGGTTATCCAATTGAAGCAAGAACTTATCATGAACAGTTTCAAGATAATTGATGCTTGTCGGGTCAACGTACACACATTGCTAGTGGAGCTTGTCTTAGAATCTAGTTTGTTACCAACATTATCATCTACTGTTTACACATCCACGACTGTAAACACACCGGTTGTGGTGGCAAGTTAACAGACTCACCGTTTATTTTATTTTTTTAGCCATTCGACAACCATATAAAATCCAACGGTTATATCCTTTGGCATTTGGTGACTCATCGTTGGGCTCGTAGCTTTTGACGCCAGCCTTTTCACGGGGCATCGTTTCGGTTTCGCGCGTGGCGATCAACCAAGCCATTCTCATGCTTTTGGATTTAGAAAAAGAAAAGCTCGAATGCCGGAGGATATAACCGTCATATTTTAACACTTTTTTCCAAAACTTATGCTCATAAAACTTTATAAAAGCCTTTTTATCACATCATTTTTTATTTTATTTTTATATCATTTCAAGTATATTTTCTACTTCACCAATACATAGTTTTCTTTCAAAAACACCACTGTGAATCCAAACACTCGTAACACTTATGATCTTTACGAGCCGTACTTCCAAGGCGATGTGGAGACACGCCCAAATTTACCAGAGATACGAAAAATACCTAGCTTTGTGTAATCAACAAGACAGAGGTTCGAGATCGGGTTCTGAAAAAGACGCAGAGATACATACCTCGTTAGAGAGAAGTTGCGGAACAACGTCAACAAAATCTTATGGAGCATCTAAACAACCGTAACGAATAAATTATAATGTTTAATTAGTCTACGTTTTATGTTTTTTTATGTGACGTTTTGTTAACGTAATGTTTTCTTTATCAATAAAAATATTTTCTTATTTACTAAAGTTTATCGATACAATAATTTTTTTAAAATATATAAAAAAAGTACCAGTCACATCACCTTTTTGGTGTCAAGTAGCCCACCAGAATATATTATGGTTTTCATATTTATTTCGGTTTTGTTCGGTTTAATTCAGTTTCAAGTTAAAACCAACATACACTATATATTTGTTTTGTTTTTTCTCGATTTCGTTTCAATTTTGGTCGATTCATTCAATTTTGATTTGTTTTGGGTTTTTTAGTTCGGTTCGATTTTGAACCGGACAATCAGGCCAAATTGATGAATAGTTTCTAGAAGGTAAACCATATATAAACACACAGCCATCATCATCACTATGATTCACATATCTCCTCTCAAAACCAAAACTCTAACCCTAACCCTAATTCACGGCGGCTTAAACCTTCCATCATTTAGACATGGCCAAAACTTCTAAAACCCTAACCAATCAGATGACAAAAAAAACAAGAGACATGACCAAAACTTCTAAAGAAGAAAAATTGTTGTGTGAAATCGAGGAAGCTTTGGCTGATTTGATATCTGCACCTTTAAATGTAATATTTTCCTTTTTTACATTTCTTCATCACTTTTAAGCCCATTTCTTAAAATTTTTATTTCGTGCGGTGTCGGATTAAGAAGAAACAAGCATATCTCAAGTTGCAAAACAAGGTAAAACTTTATGGTGAGTTGCTGGAAATTGATGGTTCCACAGATCACTCACGGGAGGAGTTCCCCAAGGTGAGCCTATCCTTGTTCCCATTAATAATTGAAAGCAAATTTGTTATTCTTTAGGATTTTTAGGACAGTTGGGGGGCGCAAATCAGTTGGGGCTGCTGCTTATTGACTTATTGCGTTGTTTTTTTACTTTGCTTAATGATTTTTGTTTAGGGGTTGCTTCTGTTTGACTTTGTATGTCATTGATTGTGGTAAGATACGACCTTTTAGGAAAAAGGCGTATAAGTGGTAAGTATTAAACAAATGACTTTAGGAAAAATCAAGTGTTAATGACCCAATGAAGTTCGTTTCCCAAGGATGTATATGTGTGTGAAAAACTTGTTAAATGTTTGTGATTAATGATTGGTTTAGAATGGGGTGAGAAGAGAAGATGACGAAGTCTTGAAAATTACTACTAGAAAGTTAGAACGTAAAACCGTAGAATCTACAAAAATAAAAATTAATTCTAAAAAATACCAAAAATACACCAAAAATCAAAATAAATAAACTAAGAGTTTTCCAATGATCAAAACTTTTTCAAACCTTTTAAATAATTAAATATTCAATTTTTAAATGCTAATTAAAGCCCTAAAAATCAAATAAATTATCAAAAAGCCCAAATAAAGATTTTTCAATTGGTAAACCTCTAAAATGACCTAAAAAGATTAAAAACTATTTTTAGAAATTTTTAAACTAATAAAAACTATTTAAAATGATTTAAAAACTATTAAAACTTAAAATAATTATAAAAATTAATCTAAAAGTGATAAAGTTATTCTAAAAGTTGCTAAATTCCTATTTTAATGTATTAAACCTAAGAAAAATATAAAAAGTTGGAAAATGTGAAATTTGAAAAATAATAATAAAATAATATTAAAAATCCAAAAATTATAAAAAATTCTAAAAACTTGCAAACTAGTTTATTTTAACCTAAATATCAGAAAATCAAAGTGAAATTACCAGAATACCCCTATTGGGCCCTCAAATGGGCCAAAACCAAAAACAGTCAAACCAAATGGGCTTTTGGGCCCAAAAAGTCAAACTTGGCCCAATTGACTTGGAAAAGCTCTATCTGACTCAAAATTCAATTCTAAGAACAAAACTCTAAAGGCCCAAAAGCTGAATGTGAGCTTATCACAGCTAAATAAGCAAACAGCTTATTCTTATTGGGCTTTTTAGCCCGTTAAGCAATAAGCTAATGCCATAAGCTCTAATTTAACACACAACCTTCTTTTGGGATGCTTATGAGATCTGTAAAAAGAAATTTTGAAAAAGCACACTCAATAAGCCAGAAATAAGCAAAGTAGAAATCCACAAAATGACAAAATAGTCGGGTTTGAGATTTAGGGCACCTCAGAAGCTCTAGTTTGTTGCAAAAACTCACAAATAGCTTAACGAAGAATAATCAATCAATAAAATCACAAAGAGCCAAGTAGAATAAGCTGTAGGAACCAATAAGCACTCTGAAAAAGCCAAATAAGCTAGTTTTCTAGCAAAAGCTTAACCAAAAGACTTGTAAACTTCCAGATTTGTTATTAAGCTGAGAAAAATGAGTTCTATTACAAAAACTAAGTTGTTGCATGTACCAATAAGCAAAACAGATTCAATAAGCTTAGAAACCAAGTTTGACCAAAAGTCAAACGCTGATAAGTTGAAATAAAACGCTGACAGGACCAAAGTGGGCGTTGACAGACTTAATGAAGTGTAAGGACTTGTTTTTCACCCTGCTGGTCAAGGTTTGAGTGCAAACCTTGTGAATCAAAGCTTACCAGTTGGGTAAACTTGATGTGTTTTGGCACAAATAAGCCAATAAGCCAGTGGACTTATAAGCTATCAACAGACAAATCCAAATAGCCAAATATCCTCACAAGCAGCATACAAATAAGATCCAAGCAACAAAACAACAATCCTTAAACTAGAAATCAAAATGCAACACCAAATGAGGTGGTCACTTTGCTGATGCAAATGACCACTTCAGCCAACTTTGATAAGCTATAAAAACCACAATAAGCCACCAAATTCAACAACCAGATAACCAATAGATAGCTTATCACCCAAACTATTCCCAAACCCGATTTCAGACCTTAGATCCAACAAACAAAGAAGTTATTGGATCTGATGTGTTTGACCAATTTCAAAACCAATTTTATTAGATTTTTGCAAAACTTCAAATCTCTTTTCCAAACTTTCAGAAAGTAAACCAATGACTAAAACTTGTATATTGAGACTTGTTTAGACCTCCCAAACCCTAAGAACCAAGGGCACAAGGCCACAAGGCCTTATGAACCAATAATCCCAAACAACCCTTAATCTACCACTTAACAAAGAAACTTGTGATTTTTAAACACAACCTATTGATTTTAATGATCAAATAGCTACACTAGGTGACAACTAACAGATACCAACCATAAAACACAAAGCACAAACACAGGAACACCAAATCATATACCAAAGTAAAAAATAAGCAGAAACATGAAATTTTGAGAGGAATCTTAACAAGGGGTTATACCTGCCTTCCACAACATCCTAGGAAGGCCAGCTATGCTCCTTGTACCTTGTTCAACAACTAGAACAAGACCAAGGTACTTCAACAAGAAAGATGATGAATGCCTTGGTTGATGTTTCAAAGCAGAAACTCAAGGACTTGATGTCTTCAACACAAGCAACAAACAACTCAACCAAGGGATCTAATCTCTTCACAAGCTTGGTGTCAACAAGCTTGTAAGAGCTTATAGCTTATGGTTAAGGGTTAGTACACAAAAATAAGCAAAATCAGAACCTTCTTTCAAGCTTTTTCAAACTTGAAAAACCTTACCAAACATAAACGTCCTTGATCCAAAAGGTTCAAGCACACTTATAACAATCAATGGAACTCAGAATCACCCTTTAAACAACACCAACTTTCAAAAACATAAAAAGGAATTACAATTTTCTCAAAATACCAACTTTTATAAATTTAAAAAAGGAATTACAATGTTTAAAGAGTAAGACTGGAACAAAAGGACTCTCACATGTTGAGGTCTCCTTTTATAGGCAAATGCCTGGCTAAACACTATTCACAAACCCTAGCACTAAATTCTCTAAAATGCCCTTGGTCCTTCTAGACGTTTTGATGGAATGAGCTGTTCAAATGCATCTTGGACGTTCATTTCAGCTTTGATATGAAGCAAAGAGTCTAGGCTGTTGATTTGGCCACGTCATTTTACTTGGAGGGCAAGTAGTGATGTGATAGGTGAAACGGTTTGAATGGTGGGGTCCTTTGGGTGAGTGGGAGTGTGAGTTTAGTCATGGGATTGATTCGTGTGAAGGTTAATTGTGTTTTGGTGTAGGTAATTGTAAAAACCCCCTTGCTGGTAAAAAGTTAAATCTGGGTTCATACGTGTGAACAGTGCCACGTTTGATCCGAATTTAGTGGGGAATTTGTGTTTGGCGCGTGTTTGTTAAGTTTAAACTTCTAAACTTGGCAACTTTGGTCCTTTTTCTTCCTTTATTCTTTCATTTTGTGTATAAAAGTGTGTCAGCGCCCAAATCCTTTGTAACAACTTTCAGGACTTGACACTTTTGGCACAAAACTTTCCAAAAAGGTTTATACGGGTTATTTTTAGAACTTTTGCATATTTGAAGGACTGATTTTGGACATTATTGATCTTCAAAGGTCTTCAATGTATATTTGGCTTGATGAGGGACCATAATTGACAATGTTGAATAGTTGAGGGACTAAACTTGTCATTTCTTCAAAGTTGAAGGACCATTTGTATTATTTTGACAAACTTAAGGGACAAACTTGTAATTATCAATATACAAGGGTTTTAAGTGTCATTTCTTCAATAAATGAGGATCAATCTTGTATGTCTTCAAGTCTTCAAGGGTATTTGTTGATTATTCCATGAATTAGGGTCCGGTTCTTTGTATGGCTTCGTTTCCCGTGTCCGTTTTTCCTTGTATCTTGTGATCTTTTGTCTTTTTCACGATATCCATACCTAAAATACACAAGTAAACAAACACAAGCATATATATGGTATATTATGACATTTTAATGCATTTAAAGCCCGAAAAGAACGATGAGATCATGTATAAATGCCATCTCATCACTCCCCCATACTAAGCCATTGCCGTGCCCTCACGCAATGCTAGAATAAAGTATCTAAGCATCACCAAAGTTCAATTTTATTAACCTTTATTGAAAAGTAAAAGACTTGCAATATCCTACGAAGATGTGTAAAGACATAACATATGATTTTCATCACGAAAGTGACTTTTAGGGTCAAAGAATAGAAACAAGTAAATGTCCCTTAGAGTAAACTTCGTCATCCTTGATTGTCATACATTCCATGCTAAGTGTAAAAACGAGATCATTGTTGGTACAAGTCACAATGCTAACACTACTCATACGTCCAAATTGTGTAATACCTTTTCTCCCCGCAATCCTAGTTATTATAAAGAAAATGGGTTACTAGCATTTTTTAACTATTTGTCATGGATCACAAGTGATTCATATTGACTTATTTGAGTAGTTATTAGTCCGAAAGCAAGGTAGCACGATTTAATCGATAGTTAGCCGAAGGACAAAATCTTTTAAAACGGCTTCTCGTGTATCTCCTTAAGTTCATATCTTGGCATAACTCGTTTCACGATTTGAGACCTTTCTCGGACCGATATTTGGCATGTACTTCATACTTCAAATATTGGGAAGACTTTCTTGAAATTATGGTCTTCTCTTCATATATTTGGAATTTCTTCACTTGACGTTTTTGAGAGATTCTTCATATTGGACCACGACTTCATCATTTTTCTTCAATCTTTACTTTGGATTTTGATATACAACGACCCGCCTCCTTTTCGTACTTGGATATATTTATCCTCATACCTTGTAAGGGTCTTTTTGGATAGACTTTCTCCATGATCTTTAGGGGAGTAATTGCTTTTCGTCGTGTGTCTTGATCCTTCATATTGATTTAGGAATAATGATACTTCACATCATCTTGGATCTTTAGCAAAAATAGAGCTCCTCATGCCTTGTTAGGGCCTTTTCGGATAATCATCAATCTTCACGTCCCGCTTCAATAAGTTATGCCTTGGCTATGAACTCTATTCAACCCCGAGCAACTTTTAAACGGTCTTGCGCTAGAGGCTAAGTAACCTTTCAAATCGTACGACCTTACTTATTGCAATTATGATTTATTCCTAATGCATTGATCTTATGGGAAGAAAAAGCCACAATTAAAAACATATGAGTTTTTGAAAGAACATTTTCATGTTCTACGTTTAGCATGATCACTTGTCTAACTCTATCATCTCTCGTTCTTCACTATATAAAGACCTCTAATTAAAGAGACTCGTGAATACTTAGCCATGCAAGTCAAAATTAAGCCAAATTTGGATTAGCTTTTATTAAGACTATATCAAATCAAAGTTTTGGGTTTTCAAGCCACCTATAGGATCTTGCACTTTCTTGGACTTTTTCAAGCTTAGAGAATGCGTTTTAAAGTTCCCTTGATAAGTGACTTTCTAGGATCAATTATAGGAACTTGCGAAAAGTTCTTGTTCTTAACCCGTATGAATTAAGACTTTCGCGTTTTAAAGCTCCCTATATAAGAGTCTAGCAAAACTTGAATTGAGCGGGTTAAGGAATGTAAATGGTTCCAAATGCCCATCAAGTCGAAAAATAACTCTTATTCTACCCAACGGAAAATATACATTCGTGTCTTAAAAACACTTATGAAAACTAAGAAAAATTTTAAAATTTGGCCATTTTTAGCCTTATTAAAAACAAAACATTGAAGGTTGGAAAGAGTGAGGGCGTAGCAAAGCAAGTATCTATTCACCCCATACTAAAAGTAAACATTGTCCTCAATGTTTCGAGTCTAAAGGTGGAGCACCCCCATACTAGAGACGAAGAGTCGAATGCTTAGGATCTAGCATGGAAAGGGTGATCAACAATTTATCTAAAGCCGTTTATTAAGTATGCTAAAAGATAATTGTTAGAACAATAAAGGATATGTCATGGATTCGTGAAAAACTTCTTCAAATGAACGATGGAGGCTCACGTAAACGAACACGAGAGTCTTCATTCGTAGATGATGATGATCATCTAGATAACACAATCACAAACAATCACGAGACAACGAGTTGAAAGGGTACAAGTCCCCTTATTAGTGAATGGTAAGCATAAATGATAAGCATGGGATCTCCCCCACGAGGCACCTCGTTTTTGATTACCGAGTCATGAGCTCGACTCGATCCCCTCAATGCTAATTATCATTAGGGAAGGTGACTTGGTCGAGGGCAACCATTGAAGGAATTTCCCCACCAAAGTAGTGCTTAAGCCTATGTCCATTCACCTTGAAATTAGGACCATCATCTTGAGCTAGCTCAATGGTCCCATATGGAAACACTTGTGTAATGGTGAACGGACCCGACCAACGAGATTTCAATTTACCAGAAAATATCTTAAGTCGAGAGTTAAAAAGCAACACTTGATCACCAACGTTAAAAACACGGTTTTTAATCTTTGAATCATGAAACTTTTTAGTCTTTTCTTTAAAAATTAATGAATTTTCATAAGCATTATCTCTTAATTCATCCAATTCATTCAATTGTATTTTCCGGTGATCTCCCGCGATCTTCAAGTTAAAATTTGCATGCTTAAGGGCCCAATATGCCTTATGCTCCAACTCAATGGGCAAATGACAATTCTTCCCATAGACTAATTTATAAGGAGTGCAACCGATAGGTGTCTTATAAGCGGTCCTAAAGGCCCATAAAGCGTCATCAAGTTTGTCGGACCATGAAGCACGATTTTCTCCATTGACCTCTCTAAAGTCCTCTTCAAAGCTCGTTCGAAACCTCGACTTTCCCACTCGTTTGCGGGTGATAAGCCGTAGAAAGACGATGAGTAACTCCATATTTCTTTAGAACCTTTTCGAATTGGTCATTACAAAAATGGGTTCCACGATCGCTTATAATAGCACGAGGGGTTCTGAATCGAGAGAATAGTTGCTTCAAAAACTTCACTACCACACGAGCATCATTAGTAGGCAAAGCCTTAGCTTCCACCCACTTAGAAAGGTAGTCCACCGCGACGAGGATATATTTCTTGCCATAAGACGATGGGAACGGCCCCATAAAGTCTATTCCCCATATGTCGAAAATCTCACACACTTGAATTATGTTTTGCGGCATTTCATCACGTTGAGACGATTTTCCTTGACGTTGGCACGAATCACACGACTTCACAAGTACGTGTGCATCACGACAGATAGAAGGCCAAAAGAAACCGGCATCGAACACTTTCTTAGCCGTGAGATTAGCACCGTGGTGACCACCCGTGGGTCCCTCGTGACAAGCTCTAAGGATATTAGAAGCTTCGGCACAAAAAACACAACGTCGAACGAGTTGATCCGCACAAACCCGAAAGAGATAAGGGTCGTCCCAAAAATAGAACTTGACGTCACGAAAGAATTTTCGTTTTTGTTGTGTCGTCATACCCTTGATTATGAAATTGCCCGCATGGTAATTTGCAATGTCGGCAAACCATGGGGTGGTGTCTTTAGAATTCACTACACCGAGAGTCTCAAGAGGAAATGTTTCGATGATTTCCTTGTTCTCGAAAACATCTTTGTGAGGATCTTCTAGACGAGATAGATGATCGCCCGCTAGATTCTCGGCTCCTTTTTTGTCAAGCACGGTGACATCAAATTCTTGGAGGAGGAGCATCCAACGAAGCAATCTCGGCTTAGCATCTTGCTTAGCTAAGAGATACTTGATAGCCGAATGGTCGGTATACACGATGCTTTTAGTTAAAACGAGATAAGGTCGGAATTTCTCAAAAGCATAGACCATGGCAAGGAATTCCTTTTCCGTTGTGGTGTACTTTAATTGAGCCTCGGTCATCGTCTTACTAGCATAGTGGATAGCACGGAAATGTTTGTCATAACGTTGCCCTAAGATGGCCCCTATAGCATAATCACTTGCATCGCACATGATTTCAAAGGGTAATTCCCAATTAGGAGCAACAAGAATGGGAGCTTCGGTAAGTTTCCTTTTGAGAGTTTCGAAAGCCTTAACACAATCTTCATTGAAATTAAAAGGAGCATCCTTCTCGAGAAGGTGTGTCATAGGTCGAGATATTTTTGAAAAGTCCTTGATGAAAAGACGATAAAAGCCCGCGTGGCCTAGGAAACTCCTAACTCCCTTAATGGTTTTGGGATGAGGTAACTTGGCGATGACGTCTACCTTAGCTTTATCGACCTCAATCCCCGCCTTCGACACCTTATGTCCTAAGACGATTCCGTGTTTACACATAAAATGACATTTTTCCCAATTAAGCACAAGATTGGTTTCTTCACAACATTTTAACATTTGCTCGAGATTAGATAAACATGACGTGAAAGAATTGCCAAACACCGAGAAGTCATCCATAAATACTTCCATCGACTTCTCGATCATATCGTGAAAAATTGCCATCATACACCGTTGAAACGTACACGGTGCATTACAAAGTCCGAAAGGCATCCTACGATAAGCGAACGTTCCATAAGGACACGTAAACGTAGTCTTCTCTTGATCACGATGGTCGATAGGGATTTGAAAGTAACCGGAAAAACCATCTAAAAAGCAATAGAATTCATTTCCCGCGAGTCGCTCCAACATTTGATCCATGAAGGGCAAAGGAAAGTGGTCTTTACGAGTGGCGTCATTTAACTTTCGGTAGTCAATACACTCCGTCCAACCGGTCACAACACGAGTGGGAATTAACTCGTTGTTTTCATTAGGTACAACGGTCATTCCTCCCTTTTTAGGGACACAATGGATTGGGCTCACCCATGGGCTATCGGATATAGGATAAATCATTCCCGCGTCAAGGAGTTTAAGGACCTCCTTTTTAATGACATCGTGAATTTTGGGATTCACCCTTCTTTGACTTTGAATTGCGGGTTTGTAGTCCTCCTCCATTAAAATCTTGTGAGTACAAAATTTTGGGTCAATACCCTTAATGTCGGATATTTTCCACGCAATTGCCCCTTTATGAGCCTTAAGAACTTTCAAGAGCTCGGTTTTTTCATTATTAGCAAGACCTTTTGCAATAATAACCGGCAACTTGTCATCACCTTCCAAGAATGCGTATTCAAGGTGAGAAGGAAGATCTTTCAATTCAAGGATAGGTGGTTCCTCGATTGAAGATTTTGGTTCAACACTCATAACTTCCATCGGCGAAAGAAATGGTGGAATAGAAGTATCATCACTAATCAACACCTCATCTTCATTGTCGATTTCATTTGAAGTTAGATCGCCTCCTTGGAATGGAGTGAGATTTGGTGTGGAATTAGCAAGAATCGGATCCAAAATAGTGGGATTGCCACTTGACGAGCTATCGGAAAAACCTAACACTACTTGTGAAAACTCATCGCAAACCACATCAATGATGTCAATGTGATTGATGGTAGCGATTGCATAAACATGAGAAGGTTTCGAGTTTTCAGTAGCGTTTATAACAAGTTCCTCTTCGTTGAATCTCAAAGTGATAGTTCTTGCATGAACATCGATAAGCGATCTCGAAGTATCTAAAAATGAACGACCTAAAATTAGAGGAACTTGAGGATCCGCGGGGATGTCAACTAACTCCACATGCCATAATCGTAGAATGATCGGCCATCTCGATAGACATGTTCGAAGGAATGAGAGCCGGAAGCGAAAGCGATTTCCAAATAGAAAATGGCATCAAATTAATGCTTGCACCAAGATCGGCCAAGGCGAGGCATTCTTTCATATCTTGTATGTCACAAGGAATGAGAAACTTTCCGGGATCACCAACTTTTTCCGGTATGCGGTTAAGATAAACCGAAGAACAATTAGCAAGCTTTGAAAGCTTTTCCTTATCGCTCATCATACTTTTAAAAGTGGAAGCGAAACGAGGCATATACAACAACGCGTCGGCTAAACTCACATCAAAATGCACTTGTTGAAACATTTTTATAAAAAGCTCGATTTGTTGTTTGTTACGTTCTTGCATTTTCTCTTTATTTCGTCTCGAAGGGTAGGGTAAAGGTGGTGTGGGTTGGTCATTAGGCAACGGCCTTGGAAACTCAGGTTCCACAGTTGGTATTGGTTCAACCGTAGGTGTGGTTTGAGCGGTACTTCGTGGGATTGTAATGTGCTCCTTTTCGACCATCACCTCGGGTTCTTTCTCGATTTCCTTCTCCGTAGAAGTACTTGGACGAGAGATTGGTTCCTTGAAAGTTTTACCACTTCGTGTAGTAATAACCTTCATTTCTCCCTTCGGGTTTGCAATGGTATCACTAGGAAGACCACCCGAGGAAGAGGGTTTACACATGATTGCTTCAAACATCTTAGCCATTCGGTCCTCAAATTTTGATTGCCTAGCATCCGCTTTTAATAATTCTTGCTTAATCTCATGTTGTCCTAATTCCATCTTTTGTTGGTTTTGTTGAAGACGTTGGACATTTCCTTCCATTTTGTTTGCATGAGTTTTAAGTTCATTAGCAAGTTCATTTTTAAGCTCGTTTTTCAACTCGGATCTTAAGCTAATCATCTCACGTTACATGTTATCAAATTTAGCATCATTTGCTTTAGCGTAATCCAAAAATTCTCCTTGCAAATTTTTAGTGTGAGCATTTTGAAAACCTTGTGTAGTGTTTTGAAAATCACGGTTTTGGTTTTGATTAGAAATTTGTCCATTCCCACTTTGATAATTCCCTTTGTTGTAGTTGCGTGAATTGCCTTGGTAATTACCTTGGTTGTTGTTTCGATAATTATTAACATTTTGGTTTGGTGGAGCTTGATTTTGGTGGGAACCTTGACCGTTTTGGTTGTAAGTTCCCGTTGCTACATAAGCACTCGAAGTGTTACCATCCGCGGTAATGCACTCGGAAAGATCATGAGCTCCACCACAAGATAAACAACTCTTAGCAATCGCTTTAACCGAAGCGGAATTTGAAGCTTCTTGAGCTTTCCAATGGGACATTAAATTAGCAAATCTATCCAAAAACCGATTTTCCTCATTAGCTTCATCATGTAAGGCATTGATGCTACGAGACGATGACGATGAAGACGAACCCAAATTGGCAACACTCGGTGTGTTACGAGGGCTATAAACCTTAGATCTATTCTCGATGATTTGTAAAGCCTCATTTGTCGTCTTGCACAAAAAATTACCACCCGCGGCGGCATTCAAATAATCTCGTTCATGATCATTAAGCCCATTATAAAAAGTATCAACTTGATGTAATTCCGTAAAATCATGGTTTGGACATTCATGTAACATTTCTTTAAAGCGTTCCCATTCCATTGAAAAACTTTCATTATTTCTTTGCACAAATCGTGAAATCTCATTTTTCAAATGTGTTGTTTTAGATGGTGGAAAAAACTTGTTCACAAACTTAGAAACGAGATCACCCCATGTCAAAATCGAATTTGGCGGTTCTTTCTCAAGCCAAATTTTTGCGGGTCCATCTAAAGAGTATGGAAACAACATCATCTTAATGGCGTCATGTGGAACATCCTTAAACTTGCTAGTGGCGGTGAGACGGTTAAAATTCCTAATGTGGTAATGTGGGTTGTCTTTCTCATGACCTCTAAACTTATTTGCTTGCAACATCGACATTAAACCCGTCTTAATCTCGAAATTCTCCGCAAGGATGGCGGGAATAACAATAGCCTCTCCAAAACCCTCGGTGGGTGCTTGTAGCAACTCCATCATAATACGATTAGCCATGACGACTTCTTGTTATACAATAGGTTCAACAATTGGAGGTTGTTCCTCAATCAACGACTCTTGATTGGCTTGCTTTTGAAGACGTTTACGAGCTCGTTTTGCTTGATTACGAGTGATCATAAACTTCACGAAGAATGGGAGGTGAGCAAAGAAGATTCTTTTTGGGTGTTTTGTGGATTTTCAATTTTTTTTTGTGTTTTTGATGATATTTAATTTTTTTGGATTTTGGTGTATCTTCGTAGACAACAATCTACAAAATCTCTCCTCGAATCAAACTCTTGATTAAAGAAGCCTCAAAGGAATGAAAACGATCACGTAGAGTGAACGCCTTCGAATGACTTTTAGAACTTTGGTGAAGACCAAATTGTTCAAGAGGGTTTAATCACAAAGAAACCAAGCAAATATATTATACGTAATAATACTTTGGGCGGCAAAACCCTCGATTAGCCTTCAATCTCAAAATACTCACAAGCAAGCGGGGAAACGAGGCGGCGCGAAGCACTTAAGAGCCTTTTTCCTTAGGGTATATTTATAATACCCGCCTTATACCCACCTTATAGTTTGTATTTTTCAAAATCGAGCTTCACGAAAGTATTTATCTATTTTTGCCTTTTTCTTTTTCTTTGAGATTCGAATACAATAATTGAGTGATGAAATCCCAATTAAGGTTGTGTTTTCACACTTTTGGAGATATTGTATATTGATTGTGATACTAAATACAATATAGTAATAATAACTTCACAAGAAAAACCAAGAAAACCGATAATACGTATTAGTAGAGTTCTTGTAACACTCTCATTTTCCGTATCGGTACAGCGGAAGGGTCTTTCAGAGTGTTACGGGATAGCACAATAACTCCAATCATAGACAACACATAAAAATGGTTGTACAAGGTTTAACGAACATTCATTCGATAAAAAGTTTCAAAAGCGTACAACAGGTCCCAAATTATACAGGTCATTAAGTTTACAAAACACAGATCGAATGAACATTTTTAATATTAAGTGTGGGCCATCAGAGTCGATCTCCATCCGGATTACCTTCAAGCACCCGAGATAGAAAACATGCAAAAATCATATCAGCGAATGCCGAGTGAATTCATAGAGTTTAATGAAAACCGTTATATAAAAACAATCATTTACATTCATTTAAAATCAGAACACAAGTATAATATCGGAAGTAAGTCCACATATTGCTAGTTAGGCAATATATAAATCAAGCATACATCTGAAACCGTCCATGAGACCGTAGTCTCTATATTACCATGATAGGTAATATATTCATCGTTAATAACGTCGCATCATATCGGATATTTAGATTATACAGGTCGTATAGATTGTAGGATTATTATTAGCCGCATGACATTGTTACCTTACTATGAAAACAGCGGGCTGCGAACCCGACAAACAATTTGCCCATCTAAGTTAGCGTGTCGTCACAAAAATCACGCTATGGAATCTTCTCATGCATAAATTCGCTTACCAATCAATGTGGTACGACGGGGATCAACCGTCAAGGCGCGAACTGGGGTGATCGTCCCCAAATAGTACTATCAAATGCATAAGCGTCTACCAAATCCCGGTAGTTCACAATTCATGCTAATGGGACTTTAAGTGACATAACCTAACAACTAATAATCCTTTTAGTCTCGAATATAGGGTCATAGCATCATTCGGGTCCATATCATTTAGCATACGATCGGGACTACTTGTGTTCTATTTTTTTATAAAAAATCTAGCATGTTATCTCCCTCGCGGGTTTACAAATCATTTTATAAAACATTTAAAAGAGTGTGAGGCTATGAACTCACGTTGTTAATGAAAGGCGGATTATCGGCTACGGGCGTGCTTCGGTCACGGAAACCTATATAAATAATAATCGGTCTTAGACTCGGTCCAATGACTTTTATCAAAATAACAATATACATATGATGATTTTGTACATATGATGATGATCAAGTGGGTTTATACATCCTTGTTTACTCATTTTAGCGTTTACGTCTTGATAACGTCTTACTAGTTAGCTAGTTTTATCGATTTTACCTATTTTAAGTCCATTAATTCTTTTATAAGTTCTTTTACTTGTTTTTACCCATTTTATACCTATATGATCAGTATATATATCTTTCATGTTGAGCCCAAATGGGTTAAGCCCAATAAGCTCTTTTTACAAGTATTTATCTTATTAAGTCCAATTATTAGTCCAATATGTTTATTTAACTCGTAAATGTCCGTAATTCTTATAGTTCGGGTTTTATCGGTTTTTACTTGTATTAGTTACTTATACATCAGTATACAACTTTTATAAACTTTACATTAGACGGGTTTGGTCGTCTAAGTTTTATTTGGCGAAAAACGTTAATTTTACGGCGATAGCCGAAAAAGTCGTAAAAATCAAGTTTATAGTTTTTATTACTTATAAATATTATTTTTACCACCATTTATCTAATTTACCCATTTAATTAACCTTTTATACATTTATATAAATAAGTTTTATAAGTTAGTGGGTTTATATTTTTACATTTTATACATTATAATGTGAGTGCTTATATAATAATAATAAACATTATTTCCAAAATCTGATTTTTAACTTCATATTCACTATTTTTATCATATCTAGAGTTCTACAATGACTTAGAAGCTCATTTTTGGATGACAAATTCTTCATAATATGTGCTACATATAACTTAGTTATAGCTACTGCCCATTTTGAGTCTAAGTTGCCTTAACAGTCCCTACAAAACTGCTTATTCAGATTACACCACCTAACTTGTTTTGATCATATCTCACTCATTATTTTGATTCCATTGCATGGCCAACTCTCACATGTGTATAACATCATCTACTTACTGTAAATAGATCAAACCATGCAATTTTATCAGTTCATCTTTTAGTTATCTCCTGTTTTTATACAGCCAACTAAATAGTCAAGATTTTAGCTTCATTTCTTAAGGTTATCATCATTTTTAAGCATATTTATCAACACTTGATCCCCACACAACATTTTTATCATCATATATACATCATATACATATACAAAATGAAAGAAAATACATTTGTTCTTTACAAAATAATAAGAGAAAAATGTAGAGGATGATCTTCTTTACCAATCCAAGTGGATTTTCTTGTTTTAGGAAGCCAAGAACTTGATGAACACAAAAAGTATCTCCAAGACCATCAAATATTAAGAATATAGGTTGGAAAATCAGCCCTAGGACACAAGCAAATCACCTCCAAAGATGTTAATATGGCCACCAAATGATCAAGGCTTCAAGAGAACACCTTAATAGGACTAGTAAACATGTGGTTTATGGCTAGAAAAGATCAATGATGGTGTTTGTTGGCTTATTTGGGATGGCACAAAGGAGAGTGTTGAGAGGATTTTTAGATTGGTTTGCATGGAAGAAATGGTAGGAATGAAACAACTTGCTAGTTTTGTGGTAATAGTGGTAAAGTTGCTTAATGTGTAAGCACAAGCTTACACTTGTGTAAGTATTAGCTAACTTGATGCCACATTAGTGTTGTGGTGTCAAGTGTAGCCGTCCCATATTGCTAGTGGGGTGGGGCAAAGTGTTTTGTCCCATCTCACTAGTTTACGGGTATTTCTCGATTCTAGTTTTCTCGATTTGCGTGCCCTCGGGTCGTTTTACGAAAAACGTTTTTATAAATTATGAATCACCGTTACAAAACGAATCCAATAAAAATTGTCTCATCAAAAACGGAGTTCAAAAACGTAAATACGTAATCCTAAGGTTTCCGGTTTAGTCGTAAAAGACGCCAAATTATGCACGTAAGCCCAAATTTAAATCCGTAAATTGTGAGTTCGTCAACCAACACAAAAATAAGTTTCAAAATATTATACGAGAAAATATTTCACTACCTGAAAATGTTAGATTTTTCACAGCTTTTCCTCCTAAAAGGGATCAACGTCCTCGTGATCCATTTCATTTGGATGTCCGTTTCTTATTGAAATCGAAGAGGTGCGGATATTTCTTCCACATTTCATCCTCTCGTTCCCAAGTATACTCCGGTCCATGCTTTGAATTCCATCGGATCTTGACAATAGGTATCCGACTTTGTTTTAGTTGCTTTACCTCACGGTCCATAACTTCTACGGGCTCTTCGATAAAATGCAACTTCCCATCTATTCGAACCTTACCTAACGGAATTTTCTCATCACTCACTGCTAGACATTTCTTCAGATTAGATACATGGAATGTGTTGTGAACACCATGAAGTTCTGGGGGTAACTCTAGTTTGTAAGCCACCGGACCTACTCTAGATAAAATCTTAAAGGGTCCAGTATAACGGGGATTCAATTTCCCTCGTTTTCCAAATCTTATAACGCCTTTCCATGGCGATACCTTCAACATTACTCGGTCACCCACTTCAAACTCCATTGGCTTCCGCCGCACATCCGCGTAACTTTTCTGTCTACTACGGGCAGTCAACAACCTCTTCTTAATCTGAACTATCATCTCCGTAGTCTCCCGGATCAATTCCGGTCCCGTGAGCTAGGTATCCCCAACTTCACTCCAACATACAGGAGATCTACACTTCCTACCATACAAAGCTTCAAACGGTGCAGCCTTAATACTAGAATGGTAACTATTGTTATACGAAAACTCTGCTAACGACAAATGTTTATCCCAATTCTTACCAAAGTCTAACACACAAGCTCTCAACATATCTTCCAGTGTTTGTATCGTCCTTTCACTCTGCCCATCAGTCTGGGGGTGATAAGCAGTGCTCATATCGAGTTTCGTTCCCAAAGATCTTTGGAGAGATTTCCAAAAATTCGATGCGAATCTAGGATCTCGATCTGAAATGATCGATACAGGCACTCCATGCTTGCATACAACATTATCAAGGTATATTTGAGTCAGCTTCTCCAGTGAGAACTGCTCCTTAACCGGAATGAAGTGTGCTGATTTGGTCAGTCTGTCGACAATAACCCAAATCGAATTGTTTCCAGATGATGTTCTAGGAAGCTTGGTGATAAAGTCCATCGTAATTCGCTCCCACTTCCATTCAGGAATCTTTGGTTGTTGAAGTAGTCCTGATGGCTTTTGACGTTCCGCTTTAACTCTAGCACAAGTTAAGCATTAAAGAACATACATAGCTATGTCAGCTTTCATATTCGGCCACCAGTACAACTCCTTCAAATCATGGTACATCTTATCAGATCCCGGATGAATGGAATACTTAGATTTATGGGATTCTAACATAACCAAATCTCTTAAGCCTCCAAACTTAGGTATCCACATACGACCTCTTAAACATTTCACTCCATCAGCTCTAACCTCTAAAGGATCTCCTTCTCCTCGGAACCCTTCATTAACAAAATTCTCCTTCTTACAAGCTTCTATCTGCGCATTTCTAATTTGCTCAGGCAAATTATTGTGCACGGTCAAGACTAGAGAACGCACCCTGATAGGCTCTCTATCTTTCCTACTTAACGCATCAGCAACAACATTGGCTTTTCCTGGGTGATATTTTATATCACAATCATAATCACTTAACAACTCTATCCATCTTCGTTGCCTCATGTTCAATTCCTTCTGGTCGAGAATATACTGTAGGCTTTTGTGATCGGTGAATACCGTACACTTGGTGCCATACAGATAATGTCTCCACAACCTAAGAGCAAAGACTACAGCTCCTAACTCAAGATCATGAGTAGTATAATTCTCCTCATTCTTCCTTATGCCTAGAAGCATAAGCTATCACTTTCTCTCTCTGCATCAAAACAACTCCATAACCTCTAAGAGATGCATCACAATACACTACAAAATCTTCACTCCCGTCGGGTAATGATAAGATTGGCGCACTACATAATTTTTGCTTCAATGTCTGAAATGCTCCATCTTCATCACTTCCCCAAACGAAAGGTTTATTCTTCTGAGTAAGCTTAGTCAAGGGTTTAGCTATCAAAGAAAATTCTTTTATGAATCGCCTATAATAGCCAGCCAATCCTAAGAACTGTCGCACTTCCGTTGGCGTTGTCGGTGCAGACCAATTCTTAATAGCTTCAACCTTTGCAGGATCAACATGAATTCCATCTCTGTTAATCACATGACCAAGAAATTGCACAGACTCCAACCAGAAATCACACTTCGAAAACTTAGCATACAACCTTTCATCCTTCAACAACTTCAAAACAATCCTCAAATGTTCTCTATGCTCATCTTCATTCTTAGAATAGATTAGAATATCGTCAATAAACACAATCACAAATTTATCCAAGTAGGGCTTGCACACTCGATTCATTAAATCCATGAAAACCGCAGGTGCGTTAGTTAACCCAAATGGCATTACTTGAAATTCATAGTGTCCATAACGAGTTCTAAATGCAGTTATAGGAATATCTTCTTCACGGACGCGAAGTTGGTGATATCCTGACCGTAAATCTATCTTAGAATACACACTAGATCCTTGCAGTTGATCAAACAAATCATCAATCCTAGGTAAAGGATATCGATTTTTAATTGTCAACTTATTCAGTTCCTTATAATCAATGCACATACGAAAAGATCCATCCTTCTTCTTAACAAACAAGACTGGAGCTCCCCAAGGCGACGAGCTCGGTCGAATAAAACCTTTATCAGACAACTCCTTAAGTTGCTCAGATAACTCCTTTAATTCAGAAGGGGCTAATCGGTAAGGCGCACGTGTCACCGGTGCAGCACCAGGAATTAAATCGATTCGAAACTCTACTTGCCTTATCGGTGGAAGTCCGGGTAAATCTTTAGGAAATACCTCAGGAAATTCACAAATAATAGGTACATCTTCCAATCGTTTCTCTCTAGACTCATTCCCGGTCACTTGAGCTAAGAATAACTCACAACCGTTCCTGATGTACTTTTGGACTTTAATACATGAAACGATTTTCAAACGGGATTCACCTCGACTACCATCAATTACTAACGTTCTATTCCTAAGAGGAATCTTAACCTTCTTCTGTCCACATAAAATAGTAGCATTATTCAACGACAACCAATCCATACCAATAATAATATCAAAACTACCTAATTCTATCAACATCAAATCAATCGGAAAGGAATGGTTCAAGAGATTTAGAGAGCATCCTTCTAATAGCTTATTAGTTTTCACTAATTTACCATCAGCCAATTCCACCTCGTAACTGGTACTTATCTCAACAGGTTCAATATCAATAAGGGCACTAAATTTAGTGGATACAAAGCTCCTATCGGCACCCGAATCGAATAAAGCAACAACATAATGATTGTTGAGTAAAAACGTACCGGTAACGACATTCAGATCCTCTTTCTTCACCTCAATTGTTCCAAGTTTGTAGATACCACCCTGGGGGTTTCTTCCAGGTACAATCGCTTTCAACTTGGGGCATTCCGATTTCCTATGACCTTCTTCATTACAGTTGAAGCAAATGGTTCCCTTCTTACACCTTTCAACCTTGTGTCCAAGCTTTCCGCAATTTCGGCACTTCCAGCAGTCGCCAACATGCCTCTTGTTGCCACACTTAGGACATCTATCATCGTTGCGCGGTGCATTGTTGGTAAGAGCATTTGCATTCCCCTTTCTCTGGTTCTGACGGCGATTGAAATTCTTCCTATAATCACCTCTATCTACACGTTCACCGTCTCCCTTCCTTTTCTCACCAACACGGGCTTCATCTTCCTTATCCTGAATTATCTGTCTAATGAGTTGGTAGGCCATTCGAACAGCATCATCAATGGTCAGTGGTTTAGATGATGTTACGTCCCCCCGGATATTCCTGGTCAACCCTTTCACATATTGCTCAATTCGGATCTCTTCGGGTTCAACCAATCGAGGACATAGCAAGGCCAACACATGGAATCGATTCGTGTAACTATCAATGTCCACACCTTTCATTCTCAGATGAATCAACTCTTGCTCTAACCTAATGATCACACTACGAGGACAAAACTCTAAAGTCATCCACTTCTTGATTTCATCCCAAGGAGTAGCGTTAGCAGCATCAAGACCCATGAAAGCAATTCTCCCGTTCCACCAAGTCAACGCACGACCTTTAAGAGTAGCCATAGCAAAAGTCACCTTATCTTCCTCCTTACATTTACTAATCCTAAACACCGATTCAATCTTCTCAATCCACTGGCTTAATCCTACAGCACCTTCAGTTCCATTGAAAGGTAGAGGTTCACACTTCATGAACGTCACATAAGTACAACCACCAACTTCAGGTGCATTCGTTCCAAGTCCTCCTACATTTCCTCCAGCATTAGCATTCACATTATTAGCATTCACATTCACATTAGTACCGCCAATTCCACTACCGCCAGCTCCACTACCGCCAGCTCCACTACCGCCAGCTCCACTACCGCCAGCTCCACTACCGCCAGCTTCATTTCTAGCATTTGCCATAAATTCAGTCATAGATGCGGTAACTTGCTCCGTAATAATCCTACGTACATCACCCTCAGTCACAGCCTTCTTGGGCGGCATAGTTCTATAATTTCACAATTTCAAAGCATTAAGCATTCATCCAACAAAGGATTCATATAATATGGATCGAATTCATAATCAAGATACAAATAAGGCACAATATGGAATTCAAGACAAGATACATATTTCATTCGATCTGAAACAAAAGTATTGTCTTAGTACATCCATATCAAAGTTCTAGCACTATATACACTCAAAATTCGTGCCAAGTCTACTACTAACAAGTCGGTTTAGTCAAAGCTACAAGCACAAAAGATATAAAGGTCACTACTAAACACATACTGGTCTACTGAGAACCGCCAGATGGTCCATCATCCATCGTCTTCTGAATCTTCGTCGGACGATCACTAGACACATCTTCAGCTGGGCGCTTACGCATTACTCCTCTTTCAACCATGTCGGCATAAAATCTACTGTTCCAACCCACAGATATATTGAACTCCTTTTCAGCTTTCTCACGCATCGCACGAGCCACACTCAACTGAATCTCCATAGAATTCACCTTTTTCTTCATTGCAGCATACTCACCACTTTCCAAAACCGATAACCTCCTAAAAGCCTCATTCAAACCACGTTCTACATCACTCAAGTCCAAACTAAGCAATTCTCGCTCTTTCTCGCCAATCTTAGTCTTCGACTCCAAATAAGCAACCTGAGTCTGAACAACACCTAATCCAACCTCTGTCACACAACTCTTAACACGGGAAGCATCTAGATCACGTCTCAAGGCCCATGGTGCAAGACCATCAATATGAGTAGCCTCTCGAGTACTAGACGACTCTCCTATCTCACGTCTACGAGTATCAATACCATCAGTACCGTCAGGTGCATCGTCATCCTCATCCTCCTCTGATTCAGAATCAGATTCAGACGATTCAGACATTTCATCCCTAGGTAACTCATCCTCAGAATCAGACAAACAAACTGGTGGGGGCAAAGGCTCGCCCTCTGGAACATCATACGGATAAATAAGCTCGGCTTCCTCATCGTCATCAACCTCAACATCTATACCTACATCCTCCTCGACATCCTCATCGTCAGTCTCATCATCTAACTCATCTAACCCAATCTCATCATCGTTCTCAATATCAGCATTCTCAATCTCCACATTCTCATTACCCACATTCTCAATATCCACATTCTCTACTAAGTCAACCTGACGGGCAATCTGATCTCCTAGTCCTAACTCGGGCTCGGGATCCTCAAATGGTTCCTCCTCATCATCAATGTCAAAATCTACTAAGTCTAAATAAGGATCATCTTCTATATTAGGTTCGGGAATAGCATGGTTTTCTACAGGAATATTAGGGTCAGCCATGACAATTTGCATTTATATATATTTATCTCGTATTAGGATAACATACTAGTTAAACAATTACATAATGAAATCACGATATATACATATATATAAATTAAATTATATATATCAAAATATATATCTTCTCAATAGGGCTTGTTGGTAACGTCGGAGATCTCTGGCACCGTTATAGTCAAAAGATTTTTCAAATATTTTCTCAAATGTTCATTGTCAAAAGATTTTGAAAAGTTTTGTTCAAAACCTTGGTTTTTAAAATCTTTTGTTCTCTACAACGAGAGCTCTGGTACCAAACTGTAACACTCTCATTTTTCGTATCGGTACAGCGGAAGGGTCTTTCAGAGTGTTACGGGATAGCACAATAACTCCAATCATAGACAACACATAAAAATGGTTGTTCAAGGTTTAACAAACATTCATTCGATAAAAAGTTTCAAAAGCGTACAACAGGTCCCAAATTATACAGGTCATTAAGTTTACAAAACACAGATCGAATGAACATTTTTAATATTAAGTGTGGGCCATCAGAGTCGATCTCCATCCGGATTACCTTCAAGCACCCGAGATAGAAAACATGCAAAAATCATATCAGCGAATGCCGAGTGAATTCATAGAGTTTAATGAAAACCGTTATATAAAAACAATCATTTACAATCATTTAAAATCAGAACACAAGTATAATATCGGAAGTAAGTCCACATATTGCTAGTCAGGCAATATATAAATCAAGCATAGATCTGAAACCGTCCATGAGACCGTAGTCTCTATATTACCATGATAGGTAATATATTCATCGTTAATAGCGTCGTATCATATCGGATATTTAGATTATACAGGTCGTATAGATTGTAGGATTATTATTAGTCGCATGACATTGTTACCTTACTATGAAAACAGCGGGCCGCGAACCCGACAAACAATTTGCCCATCTAAGTTAGCGTGTCGTCACAAAATTCACGCTATGGAATCTTCTCATACATAAATTCGCTTACCAATCAATGTGGTACGACGGGGATCAACCGTCAAGGCGCGAACTGGGGTGATCGTCCCCAAATAGTACTATCAAATGCATAAGCGTCTACCAAATCCCGGTAGTTCACAATTCATGCTAATGGGACTTTAAGTGACATAACCTAACTACTAATAATCCTTTTAGTCTCGAATATAGGGTCATAGCATCATTCGGGTCCATATCATTTAGCATACGATCGGGACTACTTGTGTTCTATTTTTTTATAAAAAATCTAGCATGTTATCTCCCTCGCGGGTTTACAAATCATTTTATAAAACATTTAAAAGAGTGCGAGGCTATGAACTCACGTTGTTAATGAAAGGCGGATTATCGGCTACGGGCGTGCTTCGGTCACGGAAACCTATATAAATAATAATCGGTCTTAGATTCGGTCCAATGACTTTTATCAAAATAACAATATACATATGATGATTTTGTACATATGATTATGATCAAGTGGGTTTATACATCCTTGTTTACTCATTTTAGCGTTTACGTCTTGATAACGTCTTACTAGTTAGCTAGTTTTATCGATTTTACCTATTTTAAGTCCATTAATTCTTTTATAAGTTCTTTTACTTGTTTTTACTCATTTTATACCTATATGATCAGTATATATATCTTTCATGTTGGGCCCAAATGGGTTAAGCCCAATAAGCTCTTTTTACAAGTATTTATCTTATTAAGTCCAATTATTAGTCCAATATGTTTATTTAACTCGTAAATGTCCGTAATTCTTATAGTTCGGGTTTTATCGGTTTTTACTTGTATTAGTTACTTATACATCAGTATACAACTTTTATAAACTTTACATTAGACGGGTTTGGTCGTCTAAGTTTTATTTGGCGAAAAACGTTAATTTTACGACGATAGCCGAAAAAGTCGTAAAAATCAAGTTTATAGTTTTTATTACTTATAAATATTATTTTTACCACCATTTATCTAATTTACCCATTTAATTAACCTTTTATACATTTATATAAATAAGTTTTATAAGTTAGTGGGTTTATATTTTTACATTTTATACATTATAATGTGAGTGCTTATATAATAATAATAAACATTATTTCCGAAATCTGATTTTTAACTTCATATTCACCATTTTTATCATATCTAGAGTTCTACAATGACTTAGAAGCTCATTTTTGGATGACAAATTCTTCATAATATGTGCTACATATAACTTAGTTATAGCTACTGCCCATTTGGAGTCTAAGTTGCCTTAATAGTCCCTACAAAAATGCTTATTCAGATTACACCACCTAACTTGTTTTGATCATATCTCACTCATTATTTTGATTCCATTGCATGGCCAACTCTCACATGTGTATAACATCATCTAATTACTGTAAATAGATCAAACCATGCAATTTTATCAGTTCATCTTTTAGTTATCTACTGTTTTTATACAGCCAACTAAATAGTCAAGATTTTAGCTTCATTTCTTATGGTTATCATCATTTTTAAGCATATTTATCAACACTTGATCCCCACACAATATTTTTATCATCATATATACATCATATAAATATACAAAATGAAAGAAAATACATTTGTTCTTTACAAAATAATAAGAGAAAAATGTAGAGGATGATCTTCTTTACCAATCCAAGTGGATTTTCTTGTTTTAGGAAGGCAAGAACTTGATGAACACAACAAGTATCTCCAAGACCATCAAATATCAAGAACATAGGTTGGAAAATCAGCCCTAGGACACAAGCAAATCACCTCCAAAGATGTTAATATGGCCACCAAATGATCAAGGCTTCAAGAGAACACCTTAATAGGACTAGTAAACATGTGGTTTATGGCTAGAAAAGATCAATGATGGCGTTTGTTGGCTTATTTGGGACGGCACAAAGGAGAGTGTTGAGAGGATTTTTAGAGTGGTTTGCATGGAAGAAATGGTAGGAATGAAACAACTTGCTAGTTTTGTGGTAATAGTGGTAAAGTTGCTTAATGTGTAAGCACAAGCTTACACTTGTGTAAGTATTAGCTAACTTGATGCCACATTAGTGTTGTGGTGTCAAGTGTAGCCGTCCCATATTGCTAGTGGGGTGGGGCAAAGTGTTTTGTCCCATCTCACTAGTTTACGGGTATTTCTCGATTCTAGTTTTCTCGATTTGCGTGCCCTCGGGTCGTTTTACGAAAAACGTTTTTATAAATTATGAATCACCGTTACAAAACGAATCCAATAAAATTGTCTCATCAAAAACGGAGTTCAAAAACGTAAATACGTAATCCTAAGGTTTCCGGTTTAGTCGTAAAAGACGCCAAATTATGCACGTAAGCCCAAATTTAAATCCGTAAATTGTGAGTTCGTCAACCAACACAAAAATAAGTTTCAAAATATTATACGAGAAAATATTTCACTACCTGAAAATGTTAGATTTGTCACAGTTCTACAAATACAACTACTATATATGGTTAATATTAAAAACAACAATGCAAATTAATCACGACACACCTCCCCGGCAGCGGCGTCAAAATGATTGTGGTAAGATACGACCTTTTAGGAAAAAGGCGTATAAGTGGTAAGTATTAAACAAATGACTTTAGGAAAAATCAAGTGTTAATGACCCAATGAAGTTCGTTTCCCAAGGAGGTATATGTGTGTGAAAAACTTGTTAAATGTTTGTGATTAATGATTGGTTTAGAATGGGGTGAGAAGAGAAGATGACGAAGTCGTGAAAATTACTACTAGAAAGTTAGAACGTAAAACCGTAGAATCTACAAAAATAAAAATTAACTCTAAAAAATACCAAAAATACACCAAAAATCAAAATAAATAAACTAAGAGTTTTCCAATGATCAAAACTTTTTCAAACCTTTTAAATAATTAAATATTCAATTTTTAAATGCTAATTAAAGCCCTAAAAATCAAATAAATTATCAAAAAGCCCAAATAAAGATTTTTCAATTGGTAACCCTCTAAAATGACCTAAAAAGGTTAAAAACTATTTTTAGAAAATTTTAAACTAATAAAAACTATTTAAAACGATTTAAAAACTATTAAAACTTAAAATAATTATAAAAATTAATCTAAAAGTGATAAAGTTATTCTAAAAGTTGCTAAATTCCTATTTTAATGTATTAAACCTAAGAAAAATATAAAAAGTTGGAAAATGTGAAATTTGAAAAATAATATTAAAATAATATTAAAAATCCAAAAATTATAAAAAATTCTAAAAACTTGCAAACTAGTTTATTTTAACCTAAATAATCAGAAAATCAAAGTGAAATTACCAGAATACCCCTATTGGGCCCTCAAATGGGCCAAAACCAAAAACAGTCAAACCAAATGGGCTTTTGGGCCCAAAAAGTCAAACTTGGCCCAATTGACTTGGAAAAGCCCTATCTGACTCAAAATTCAATTCTAAGAACAAAACTCTAAAGGCCCAAAAGCTGAATGTGAGCTTATGACAGCTTAATAAGCAAACAGCTTATTCTTATTGGGCTTTTTAGCCCGTTAAGCAATAAGCTAATGCCATAAGCTCTAATTTAACACACAACCTTCTTTTGGGATGCTTATGAGATCTGTAAAAAGAAATTTTGAAAAAGCACACTCAATAAGCCAGAAATAAGCAAAGTAGAAATCCACAAAATGATAAAAAAGTCGGGTTTGAGATTTAGGGCACCTCAGAAGCTCTAGTTTGTTGCAAAAGCTCACAAATAGCTTAACTAAGAATAATCAATCAAGAAAATCACAAAAAGCCAAGTAGAATAAGCTGTGAGAACCAATAAGCACTCTGAAAAAGCCAAATAAGCTAGTTTTCTAGCAAAAGCTTAACCAAAAGACTTGTAAACTTCCAGATTTGTTATTAAGCTGAGAAAAAATGAGTTCTATTACAAAAACTAAGTTGTTGCATGTACCAATAAGCAAAAGAGATTCAATAAGCTTAGAAACCAAGTTTGACCAAAAGTCAAACGCTAATAAGTTGAAATCAAACGCTGACAGGACCAAAGTGGGCGTTGACAGACTTAATGAAGTGTAAGGACTTGTTTTTCACCCTGCTGGTCAAGGTTTGAGTGCAAACCTTGTGAATCAAAGCTTACCAGTTGGGTAAACTTGATGTGTTTTGGCACAAATAAGCCAATAAGCCAGTGGACTTATAAGCTATCAACAGACAAATCCAAATAGCCAAATATCCTCACAAGCAGCATACAAATAAGATCCAAGCAACAAAACAACAATCCTTAAACTAGAAATCAAAATGCAACACCAAATGAGGTGGTCACTTTGCTGATGCAAATGACCACTTCAGCCAACTTTGATAAGCTATAAAAACCACAATAAGCCACCAAATTCAACAACCAGATAACCAATAGATAGCTTATCACCCAAACTATTCCCAAAGCTGATTTCAGACCTTAGATCCAACAAACAAAGAAGTTATTGGATCTGATGTGTTTGACCAATTTCAAAACCAATTTTATCTGATTTTTGCAAAACTTAATCTCTTTTCCAAACTTTCAGAAAGTAAACCAATGACTAAAACTTGTATATTGAGACTTGTTTAGACCTCCCAAACCCTAAGAACCAAGGGCACAAGGCCACAAGGCCTTATGAACCAGTAATCCCAAACAACCCTTAATCTACCACTTAACAAAGAAACTTGTGATTTTTAAACACAACCTATTGATTTTAATGATCAAATAGCTACACTAGGTGACAACTAACAGATACCAACCATAAAACACAAAGCACAAACACAGGAACACCAAATCATATACCGAAGTACAAAATAAGCAGAAACATGAAATTTTGAGAGGAATCTTAACAAGGGGTTATACCTGCCTTCCACAACATCCTAGGAAGGCCAGCTATGCTCCTTGGACCTTGTTCAACAACTAGAACAAGACCAAGGTACTTCAACAAGAAAGATGATGAATGCCTTGGTTGATGTTTCAAAGCAGAAACTCAAGGACTTGATGTCTTCAACACAAGCAGCAAACAACTCAACCAAGGGCTCTAATCCCTTCACAAGCTTGGTGTCAACAAGCTTGTAAGAGCTTATAGCTTATGGTTAAGGGTTAGTACACAAAAATAAGCAAAATCAGAACCTTCTTTCAAGCTTTTTCAAACTTGAAAAACCTTACCAAACATAAACGTCCTTGATCCAAAAGGTTCAAGCACACTTATAACAATCAATGGAACTCAGAATCACCCTTTAAACAACACCAACTTTCAAAAACATAAAAAGGAATTACAATTTTCTCAAAATACCAACTTTTATAAATTTTAAAAAGGAATTACAATGTTTAAAGAGTAAGACTGGAACAAAAGGACTCTCACATGTTGAGGTCTCCTTTTATAGGCAAATGTCTGGCTAAACACTATTCACAAACCCTAGCACTAAATTCTCTAAAATGCCCTTGGTCCTTCTAGACGTTTTGATGGAATGAGCTGTTCAAATGCATCTTGGACGTTCATTCCAGCTTTGATATGAAGCAAAGAGTCTAGGCTGTTGATTTGGCCACGTCATTTTACTTGGAGGGCAAGTAGTGATGTGATAGGTGAAACGGTTTGAATGGTGGGGTCCTTTGGGTAAGTGGGAGTGTGAGTTTAGTCATGGGATTGATTCGTGTGAAGGTTGATTATGTTTTGGTGTAGGTAATTGTAAAAACCCCCTTGCTGGTAAAAAGTTAAATCTGGGTTCACACGTGTGAACAGTGCCACGTTTGATCCGAATTTAGTGGGGAATTTGTGTTTGGCGCGTGTTTGTTAAGTTTAAACTTCTAAACTTGGCAACTTTGGTCCTTTTTCTTCCTTTCTTCTTTCATTTGTGTATAAAAGTGTGTCAGCGCCCAAATCCTTTGTAACCACTTTCAGGACTTGACACTTTTGGCACAAAACTTTCCAAAAAGGTTTATAAGGGTTATTTTTGGAA
Organism: Glebionis coronaria; assembly: GCA_025667525.1. Taxonomy (NCBI): domain Eukaryota; kingdom Viridiplantae; phylum Streptophyta; class Magnoliopsida; order Asterales; family Asteraceae; genus Glebionis; species Glebionis coronaria. Next base: position 3,872,677 of record CM046880.1, read on the forward strand.
CTTTTGCATATTTGAAGGACTGATTTTGGACATTCTTGATCTTCAAAGGTCTTCAATGTATATTTGGCTTGATGAGGGACCATAATTGACAATGTTGAATAGTTGAGGGACTAAACTTGTCATTTCTTCAAAGTTGAAGGACCATTTATGTAAGTTGAAGGACCATTTATATACAAGGGTTTTAAGTGTCATTTCTTCAATAAATGAGGATCAATCTTGTATGTCTTCAAGTCTTCAAGGGTATTTGTTTATTATTCCATGAATTAGGGTCCGGTTCTTTGTACGGCTTCGTTTCACGTGTCCGTTTTTCCTTGTATCTTGTGATCTTTTGTCTTTTTCACGATATCCATACCTAAAATTCACAAGTAAACAAACACAAGCATATATATGGTATATTATGACATTTTAATGCATTTAAAGCGCGAAAAGAACGATGAGATCATGTATAAATGCCATCTCATCAGTCATTTCCTATAATAATGTTATGCGAATCAAATTCATATGCGTTCCACCCTATCTGATTAGTAACTCCAACCAATGAATCACCGGTTCAGGTTAATGATTATGATAATTGTTTACCTAAATATTTTCTCCTGCTGACCAGCACTCTAGCCTTAGGTAGGTTGCCCCGAGGAATTGATCTCATGCCTTTTGTTCTTTCCCACCTCGGCACCCACGAGACTCGATCTTCTACTGCTGTATTCATAACCTTACTTAGACACTCTAAAGCTACTCTATTAACTAAATGAAACTGTTTTAGAGGAAATGGGTTAGAGGGGACGTTTGCATCTGAGTTATTCTCATACACTCTCGTAATACTATATGTGCTAACTGCTTTTGCCTCCACTGTTAAGTTGAGCCTCAAGAGTTAAGGACATGACGCCCTAAGCTATTTCTAAGTGGACCATATGTGCTTTCTTTTAACGTGTTGTATTATTTCCTTTAGCTTCTTTTCTAAATGCCAAATTTCATTATCCTGATTCATACCCCCTAGCCCCAAATAATTTGACTGATTAAAGCTGAGAATAATCAATAGCTACCTGGATACCCTAAAACAATGTAACTGAGCTATGTGATGATCTTAACTCGAACAAGCAGCGGGGATACATCATTTCATTTTTCAGTTATAGATGTGAAGTAGACACCTATATATCGTATCATCTTTCTTAAGGCACCTGTTTACTATATATATTCACCCTATTATCAGAATTCAGAGCTTCACTCTGAATAGAAGTTAGAAATACTAAAATAAAACTACGGGTATTACAATGCACTAATTACTAATCTTGCGAAAACAATTAGGAGTCTGGAAGTGTGAGAGCATGGACCAAAATGATAAAGTTTGCATATCATCAGAGTCAGAATGCATACATACATGTATTATTGTATATGAAGCGAGTCTGGAAGTCTGAGAGCGAACTGTAAGGGGTTGTATATGGCGAGAGCAATCCTTGATGTCCAACTTGAATAGTGCCAAAAAGCAGTATGATAATATTAGGAACATGACGGGTCAGGGTTAGTTCAAGTGGGTTCAAGTCGTAAATGGGTCGCCTGGTCATTTATAACATGTCCATCATTTAGTGAAACTACTAAACACACACTGATAATACAAGGGTTTGCCTCGTATGAAAATTCGCTGAATCTGATCTTTTCGAATTGATTACTAGTAGAAAGTGCGGCTCAGTCGTTCTTGGTGGAAAATAAAAAGGTTTGATTATCTATTTTAAGCTAAGAATGAAAATGTCGTTGAGTAAATAAGTAAAAATTAAAGCATGAAAATATTTTAAACTAGAATTAAAGATTTTAAAAATTGAAAAGTAAATGATTAAAACTTGTAAAAATGTAAACTTTAAAGATTAAACTAAACCAAGACAAGTTAGAATAATGCTAAGTAAAAAGGCGGGAAAAATTTAAGTTTGAAAAATTAAACAGTAAACTAAAAATGAAGCTAATCCGGAATAAGGATTATGACCTTATCCGGAATACCTGGTTGTATAGCTTATCCGAAAAGTTATCCGGAATGAATATCAGTAGGCTTATCCGGAATCCTCGACAAATCCCTTATCCGGAATCGTTTTATGATGCTTATCCGGAATGTGAACTTCTAAGGCTTATCCAGAATAAGTTCTTGAGGTGCTTATCAGCAATCCGTCTTCTTCTACTTATCCGAAATAGAAATAAAGCAGCTTATCCGGAATCGGTTTGGAGGTGTTATTCGGAATCGATTGAAGCTCTTATCCGGAATACTTGATGATGCTTATCCGGAATAATATTCAAACACTTATCCGGAATACAAGAAATGTAAGACTATCTGGAATAATTAAAAGTTGCTTATCCGGAATTAGGGTAATGCTCCATATCCGGAATCTAATTGTGCAGACTATCCGGAATCCATAAAACTCCTTATCCGGAATTGTTTTGAGATGCTTATCCGGAATTCCTACTTTGGACTCTTATCCGGAATAGATGACTATCCGGAATAAAGGGAAGGATGCTATATTCAGAATAAAGGGGTTTATGAGAAACCCGGATAACACCAATATTAAGCAAATAAGCAAATCTAAAATAAGCACTTAACAAAACTTAAACCAAAAAAGATTTTTAAGAAAAACTAATAAGCCACAATTTAAAAACTATGAAAACATTAGATAATCTAAATATTGAAAATCAACTTTTTATCAAAATATTAAACTTATCAAAATCAACTTATTTTTAAGAACTATTAATCATAAAAATTAAGAAAATAAGCACTATGATCTAAAAACTTATAAAATCACCAATTCAATAAGCTTAGTCAAATAAGCTACACAATCAAATCATCAACAAAATTAAATTAAACTACATGATTATCAAGATTAAAAAGATTAAGAAAGGTAAAATGAGAATTAAGAAATAAGCTTGATTTGATTAAAGATTAAGATCAAAAGATTACAAGATTAATATTTGATAAACTTGAAAAACTAGATAGAAGAAAATTAAACATACTTAATACTTAAAAAATAAAAGACTAAAATTAACTACAAACTAACTAACACCCTCCTAATGACATATTAGGAGGGTATTTATAGGAGGTGGGGAGATTAAGTGTTTGTGCTTCCTTCTTTCTTTCTTCTCGTCTCGACTCGATTTAATTTCTTTGTCTTTCTCGACGTCGTCTCGGGACTTGTCGATATAAGTTGAACTTATCTTATAATTTTCTTCTATAATTAGACTTGAGTTCTTCGACTTCATTAAACTTCCGTCTTTAGACTTTTTCTTCGATATATCTTCAGAATAGGCCTTGGACTTCCGTTCTTTATGCACTCTTGATCTTTTGACTTCGTCTTTTGTCTTTTTCTTCGATAAAAGCCCGTGATAGCCCATGTTTTCTTCCTTTTGCATACTTTTATCCTGAAACATAATAAAAACACAAACCACGCATAATTCCGACTTGTACGACATAAAATACACGTTTTGGTCTTGTTATTATTGGAAATAAGTGGTAAAAGGATAAGTGTTTTCACACTTATTTAATCCCCTACACTTGACCATTGCAATGCCCTCATGCAATGCATTAATTTCAAAGCACGGTTTACATTTTTCATCATAGATAACCCACCTTGGCCTTTATTAAATACTAAATACAGGAAACTAAAAGAACAAAACAAGTAAGAAATCAAAGACTTACATTAGGTATTTGGCCGTCATGAATGTTCATCATCCTCAAGTTTCACGTTCCCCAAACCAACCTTATAAACGAGATCATTGTTATTATAAGTTAGCAAACTAACACGAACTCATGTGGCCCAATTAATCACTTAGACTCCCTTATTCCTAGGTGTATCTCTTATATTTTAACCTTGTCTTGAATGATCACGAGGATACATTGTTTGACTTATTTCGATAGTTATTTAGGCTGAAATGAAAGTGGGACGACTTAATCAATAGTTAGCTAAAGGACAAAATCTTTTAAAACTGCTTCTCGGGACCTCTTAAAGTTCATATCTTGGCATAACTCGCTTCACAATTTGAGACTTTTCTCGGACCGATATTTGGCAGCGACTTCATACTTCAAAACTTGAGAGACGTTCTTGAAATTATGGTCTTCTCTTGATAATAGGAATTTCTTCACTTGAAGTTTTTGAGAGATTCTTCATATTTGGACCACGACTTCTTCATTTTTCTCCAATCTTTATTTTGGACTTTGATATACAATGATCCGCCTCCTTTTAGGACTTGGATCTATTTATTCTCATACCTTGTTAGGGCCTTTTTGGATAGACTTCTCCATGATCTTTTGGGGGAGTTTTCGTTTTTCGTCGTGTGTCTCGATCCTTCATATTGATTTTTGATAAATGATTCTTCACATCACTTTTGGATCTTTAGCATCAAAATGTAGCCCTCGTGTCTTGTTAGGACCTTTTTAGACTCGCCAATCTTCGCATCCCGCTTCAATAAGTTATGCCTTGGCTATGAACTCAAATTAATACCGAGCAACTTTTAAACGATCTTGGGCTAGAAGCTAAGTAACTTTTCAAATCGTACAACCTTATTTATTGCAGTTAAATTTATTAACAAGCGATGGGAGAATAGGCTTATAATCAACTCACATAAATTCATGAAAGAATACCAAACTTATAATTGACTCTATCATCTCTCGTTCTCCACAATATAAAATCTCAAGGAATGAGACTCGTGGATACTTAGCCAATTAAATCAAAGTTTTGGGTTTTCGAGTCATCTATAGGATCTTGCAAACTCTTATACTTTTTCAAGTTTAGAAATCTCATTTTAAAGTTCCCTTGATAAACAACTCTATAGGATCAATTATAGGAACTTGCCAAAAGTTCTTGTTCTTAACCCGTGAGAGTTAAGACTTTCGCGTTTTAAAGTTCCCTATATAAAAGCCTAGCAAAACTTGACTTAAAAACGTTAAGGATACTAGCTAGTTTAAACTTAGATAAGTAAACTCGGGTTGAGTCAAAATATTCACGACTTTGAAAAATTTAAAACCACTTTATTGAAAAGTTATTCTAGCAAAGAAAGTAAATAACGATAGCAAAGGAAAATTACAAGGCCAAAATAGATTAAAATTTTTGAAAAATGTCGAAAAATTAGATTTTCCAGTTAAAATGAGGACAAATTCATGGAAAAGACCACTTACTTCGATAGAAGTCCCCCTACACTTGATATAAACATTGTCCTTAATGTTTAAGCATGTCGGAGTAAACTCCCCTACACTTAGGACATTGTGCACTTTGGTTAAATCTTGCTAAGGAAGGGACAACTATAGTGATTTCAGTGTGAACATATAAGATATGAAATATTGAATCACGATAGTTTAGGATAGAACAGGGAAGACGGGTACACGGGATCACGGTTCGCCAAAAGTCATCGAGAATGGATCTTTGAAGCTTTTAATCACTGCACATTAGAAGAAACAAGACAACAAACACATACGGGGCTCCCCCTACACTTATTATGAAAATAGTAAAGGATAGATCACGGGTTGCCTCCCGAGAAGCGCTTGTTTTGTTAACCGAGTCACGAGCCTGACTCGACCCAGAACTTAATTCAAGGGAAACGTGGTGAGGGATGGAATCATCTCATGAGAGATGTCCTCACCAAAGTACAACTTCACGCGCTGGCCATTCACCTTAATATTGGGCCTATTTGGCTGAGAAAGCTCAATGGTGCCATAGGGGAAGACTTTGGTGACGGTGAATGGACCAGACCAACGGCTCTTCAGCTTGCCCGAGAAGATCTTCAACCGAGAGTTAAAGAGTAAAACTTGATCACCAACGTGGAACTCTCGGTTCTTAATCCGTGCATCATGGAGGATCTTGGTCTTCTCCTTGTAGATCAATGAGTTCTCATAAGCTTCATTCCTTAGTTCATTTAGCGCATTGAGTTGAATCTTCCGAAGATCGCCGGCTTTGTTGATGTCAAAATTCGCCCACTTCAAGGCCCAGTATGCCTTATGTTCCAGCTCGATAGGGAGGTGGCAAGCCTTCCCGTACACAAGACGATATGGAGTGCAACCAATCGGGGTCTTATATGCGGTACGGAAAGCCCACAAAGCATCGTGTAACTTATTTGCCCATGAGGCACGATGCTCTCCCACAGTACGCTCAAGAATACGCTTCAATCCACGGTTAGATATCTCGGCTTGACCATTTGTTTGAGGATGATAAGCGATGGAAAGACGGTGATTGACATCGTACTTAGACATGACTCGAGCAAATTGATCATTGCAAAAATGAGTCCCGTGGTCACTGATTATAGCACGAGGAACACCAAATCGAGCAAAAAGCTGCTTTAAAAAGTTCACAACCACCCTCGCATCGTTCGTAGGGAGAGCCTTTGCTTCAACCCATTTAGATACGTAGTCAACGGCTACGAGGATGTACTTCTTCCCTTTAGATGATAGAAATGGCCCCATAAAGTCGATGCCCCATACCTCAAAGATTTCACATTCTTGGATGAAATTTTGAGGCATCTCATCTTTATGTGTGATCTTGCCTTGGCGTTGGCAAGCATCACAATTTTTAACCATCTCGTGAGTGTCACGATAAATGGTGGGCCAATAGAATCCCGAGTCAAACACTTTCTTCTTGGTGTAGTTAGGACCAAAGTGACCACCGGTGGGTCCTTTATGGCAAGCTTCGAGAATGTCTAAAGCTGCGGGTCCATCAACACACCGACGAATAATCAGATCAGCACATTGTTTGAAGAGATAAGGGTCATCCCAAAAGTAAGTCTTAACATCTTTAAAGAACTTCTTCTTTTGTTGGGATGTTAACCTTTCGATGAGAATACCACCCGCTAATTAGTTTACAATGTCTGCAAACCACGGGGTGTCATCAAGATTGGAATTGATATACATTAAGGCCTCAAGGGGAAAAGAGTCATTGATCTCTTGATTCGGATGATCCCCTTGATAAGGTTCCTTGATACAAGGCTTTTCAACCAAGTATAAAATTTCGTTGTTCCGATCTTTTCGAATGGATTACTGGTTTAACGTGCGACTCAGTCGTCTTTTGGTGAAAAAGAATATTTTTGGTCGTTGTAAAGTAAATGTGCAAAACTTAAAGTAAAAGGCGGGTAATTAAATCTAAAACTAATTAAAACTTAGATGGTGCAATATTAAAACTTTGAAAAGTAAATTAATTAAATGACTTAAAATTAAAGCGTGACGAAAAATTAAATTGACAATGTAATAAAAATGTGAACTTTTAAAATTAAACTAAAAGAAAAATAGCGGGAAAAATAAATGCTTGAGACTGAAACAGAGGATAAACAAAACCTGAGTTGGACCCCGAAATACTGTCACTGTCCGGAATTCACAACAAGATACTGCTTATCCGGAATAAAGCTGTCACCTTTATCCGAAATCTGAATCTGCTCCTTATCCGGAATGTTGAAACAAGCCCTTATCCGGAATAACTAGGTCATAGTTATCCGGAATCCGTCACCAGAAGCTTATCCGGAATGTAGACTGTCACTCCTTATCCGGAATAACTTAGGTTCCTTACCCGGAGTAATCTGAATCTGCTTATCCGGAAAATGTTTAAAAGCTTATCCGGAATCCCAAACTTAGTCTTATCCGGAATATACTTCGCTGCCTTATCCGGAATAATCTGAATCTGCTTATCCGGGATAATCCTCAGCTCATTATCCGGAATAATCGATCCTCCTTATCCGGAATAACTGCTTATCCGGAATACTCGTCAAATCAGCTTATCCGGAATAATTCACTCGTGACTATCTGGAATCCTTTGAAGCCTTTATCCGGAATCTTTGTCTAAGCCTTATCCGGAATACTAAGATCAAACCACAATCCGGAATAACCCAATTGAGCCTTATCCGGAATAATGGGGAATGTTGGCTATTCGGAATAAAGCTTTGGACCCTTATCCGAAAAAAGAGGGTTTACCGAAACCCGGACAAGAACTAAAATCAAATAAGCTATAAACTAAAATTAAGCTAGAAACAAATAAGCACTTAACTAAAACTTTTACCAAATCAAACTTAAGAAAAAGCTATTAAGCTAAAATTTAAAAACTTTTAAAAACTTTTAAAAACACTAAATAATAAAAATGTTTAAAATCAACTTTTTATAAAAATTAACTAAAAAGCACTTAATCAAATTTAAGAAAAATACAATAAGCTATCAAATCAATAAGCTAACACAATCATAATCATAAAAACATAACAAGTAATCAAATAAGCAAGACAATAAGATAATAAGCTCAAAGATTAAGCAAAACAAGAAAGGAAGAATGAGAGATTAATTAAAAACTTGATTAAAATTAAGATTCAACAATTAAAAATAAAGACAAGAATTAAAAGCTTACAAATTTAAGGTGCAAGACAAGTAATTAAAGGTGCAATTAAGAAAAGTGCAAGTAATAAAAAATGGAAGACTAGTTTGTCAAAATAGCCAACACCTCCTAATGTGAGATTAGGAGGGTATTTATAGTGATAAGGGGGGTTAAACATGTGTTGCTACCTTCTTTCTTTCTTTCTCGTCTTCTTAATTCTTCGACTTTGTCTCGGGATTAATTAAACTCGTCTTGTAATTTCTTCATTAATTTAGACTTGAGTTCTTCGGCTTTTATTAAACTTCCGTCTTTAGACTTTTCTTCGATAAATCTTCAGAATAGGCCTTGGACCTCCGTTCTTTTTGCACTCTTGATCTTTCGACTTTGTCTTTTGTCTTTTTCTTCGATAAAAGCCCGTGAAAGCCCGTGTTTTCTTCCCTTTTCACATTTTGATCCTAAATCACAACAAAAACACAAACCACGCATAATTCCGACATTTACGACATAAAATACATGTTTAGGCTTGGTTATTATTGTAATTAAGTGGTAAAAGGATAAGTGTTTTCACAATTATTAAATCCCCTACACTTGACCATTGCAATGTCCTCATGCAATGCATTAGTTACAAAGCACGTTTTACATTTTTCATCATAATCAATCCACCTTGGCCTTTATTAAAGAGATAGAAAATTACAAAATATTCAAAAGAAGAAAACAAGTAAAAAGATCAAAAACTTACCTTAGGGTTTTGGAGATGTCATGAATGATTATCATCCTCAAGTTTCACGTTCCCCAAACCAAGCTTAAAAACGAGATCATTGTTATTATAAGTCAGCAAACTAACACAAACTCATGTGGGCCAATTATTTACTTAGACTCCCTTATTCCTAGGTGTATCTCTTATATTTTATTATTGTCTTGAGTGATCACGAGGATGCATTGTTGACTTATTTCGATAGTTTATTTAGGCCGAAAATAAAGTAGGACGATTTAATCAATAGTTAGCTAAAGGACAAAATCTTTTAAAACTGCTTCTCGGGACCTCATAAAGTTCATATCTCGGTATAACTCGCTTCACGATTTGAGACCTTTCTCGGACCGATATTTGGCAGTGACTTCATACTTCAAATCTTGAGAGACGTTCATGAAATAATGGTTGTTAGCCCTATATTTTATATAGTCGAACAAGAATGTAATAGGTCATCTTAGTCGTTAAATGGTCTTGTATTGTAATAGGTTAGTCGGGAAAACCGGGCTTGGACTTTAAGCTAATATTGTATAAGTTAGGGGCGTAAGCCCAAAACAAAGCCAAGCCCGGCCCAAGATGAAGCCCACAAAGGCCTTAGAGCCGTGGCATATATAACCCTCTTCCACATGTGGAAGAGGGTGTTGGTTCATTTCATAAAACACCTAGTTTTAGTGTAAACCTTCCACTTCTCTCTCTACTTTCTCTTTCTACTTTTCTACTATTTCTCTCTCTAAATCTTGTGTTATGGATTGAATGGGATTAACATTTGGTATCAAGAGCCTATAGTGGATAGGTGATTGAAGATTCGTGTGGTGTGTTCTTGATTTTTCGTGGCTATTTTTGATCTATATCTCACGTCCAAAATTTCTTTTTGTGTTTTTATGATCTTTTCTTGATACAAATCATCTACATACTAGTATTAGTGATTTGGGTATCTTGGTTTTGGCTAAAACACAAATCTTTTGGATCAAAAGTTACGAAATTTCTTGTTTTTCTTCATTCCGAAATTCAAGCTGGTTTCACCATCGGAAAGTACAAGTGTGTGGGATTTGATCGCAATAATCTAAGGATTCTACTTTGTGATCACTGTATTGCGATACCATATTCCGATCTGGATATTCCGATCGTACATTGCGATCTGGGATTCCGACGGGTTTAAGGGATCTTTGAGTCGTTACTCTGCCAAATTTGTTTCAGCCATATTCCGATCTGAACATTCCGACGGCACATTGCGATCTGAACATTCCGATCTGAGCATTCCGATTTGACATTCCGATCTGGCATTCCGATCTGAACATTCTGACGGCACATTGCGATCTGAACATTCCGATCTGAGCATTCCGATTTGACATTCCGATCTGGACATTCCGATCTGGACATTCCGACATGTATTCCGATGGACATTCCGATGGATATTTTGTTTGAGTAATTTTTAGACTTAGCCACTATCTAGACTAGTTTCAACATTGCAACTGCTAATCTAATTCATTTGGAACAAGGTGGCAACAGTAATCCACCTGTGCTCACTGCCGGTTGCTACGTTCAATGGAGATCTCGTTTCCTCAGATTTCTCGACGGAAAAGAAAACCGAACTGCTCTTCGTCACTGCCTTGAGAATCCACCTCCAGTTTTTGAATTTAGACCAATTACCACACAGGCAGAGGATGGTACTTCATCAACTATACGAGCTATGGAGGATTTTGACACATGTTCTGCTGAGAAAAAGAAACTCCTCCAAGCTGAAGCTGATGCTGTAAACTTCATACTCACTGGAATTGATAACGATATCTATTCCACAGTTGATGCATGTCCTAATGCTATGGAAATGTGGAATGCAATTCATCGATTGAAGCAAGGTGAGTCGATCAATGTTCAAGATCTCGAGACTAATCTACTTTAGGAGTTTGGAAAATTCACATCTGAAGATGGTGAATCCATTGACTCATATTACTCGAGATTCTACAAAATGATGAATGAGCTCGTCAGAAATCAGTGCACCATATCCAATCATCATGCCAATGTTCAGTTTCTACTTCAACTCAAACCGGAATGGCAAAGGTTTGTGACTTTGGTTAAACAAAGGGAAGATATCAAGATCATCTCCTATCACAAACTTTATGATATCTTAAAACAACATCAGAATGAAGTGAATGAACTAAGGGCTGAAAAGGCAGAACGGTCTGCTAATTCTATTGCTTTTGTGGCTGCTACTTCAACAAAACCCGTTCCCCGTCAACAACCACCTACTCATCCCTCAAAGTCATCAAGCTCATCCACCAAACCTCTAGTTGCTGCTAAACACAAAGCAAAAGCAATTGTCCCCACTCCACCTCCAAAGTATGACACCGAGTCAGATGGAGACAGTGACGATGAACAAACTTCAAGGGACAAGAAGATTGAAGAACTCATGTCTTTACTCACCACAACTTATAAGAAGATCTACAAACCTACCAAAAACAACCTCAGATCATCATCCAATGCTAGATATAAGGAAGTTGATCATGCACCTAGGTATGATCGTGATGCTAGGTATGATAATTAGAGGATGCTAAATCAAGTTGGGGCTAGAGATACTGTAGGCACTCCGTGCAGAAGACTGGGATTCAATGCTTCAACTGCAAGGGTTTTGGGCACATGGCTAGGGAATGCAAGAAGCCAAAACGGGTTAAGGACTCAGGGTATCACAAGGAAAAGATGCTGCTGTGTAAGAAAGAAGAAGCAGGAATTCCACTCATAGCAGATGAAGTTAACTGGCGTGATGACACTGATGATGAAGCCGATGATCAAGAGTTAGAGGCACATTATGTGTACATCGCAAAGATTCAAGAAGTGATCCCAGAGACTGATGATACTTCTGGACCCATCTATGATTCTGATCCACTTGAAAAGGTACCATCACATGATAACTATAATGTGTTTGCTAATGAACGACGGCATCCTGAGCAACCCGAAAGCATCAATGACACATATGTAATGGACACGGAGGATAGCAATATCTCTACGGATTCACAGCATATGTGTAATGATGACAGAAAAGCTGTTCAGGATACTGACTCGGATGAGGACCGTGATTTGCTTGCGTCTATTATTGATTCTTTAAAACATGAAATTGAGGAAAAAAAGAGGCTAATAAACGTTTGAAGCAAGCAAACACATCCTTAGCCGAGGAGATAGACAGGCTTAAAGAGTGTGATTATGTAAAAGAAGCTGATCGACAGGTTGCAATAGCTAATGGTTTGGTATATGAACGTAAGGTGCTCAACGAACAATATTGTTCTGAAGTAACACACGAAATTCATATGTCAAAACAGAAGATATCGGAACTTGAAGAACAACTGCTACTACATAAACTCCAAATTACTGAATTAGAGTCGGTTAACAAAGAACAAACTGAGCTTTATAAAACTCGTGAAGAAAAGGATATTGAAAAAATTCTTGCTTTGGAAAAGAGAGTCGACACGTTAAACAACATTGTTTACAAAACGGGTCAGTCTATTCAAACTATGAATATGCTCAATAGAAATATGAAAACGAGTTTTGTCAAGCCTGAATATCTCAAGAAAGCTCAAAGTACCAAGCCTGCTCTTTATGATATCGGTTGTTATGTTGATAATCTTGCCCTTATGCTTTCCCCTGATTGCGACGAAATCATTCGTCAACAAGAAGAAAGTCGATTAAACTTAAGTGATTTAATAAACCTTTCTGATTCTGATAATTATATTAAGTTTGTTCCTCAAAAAGAACTTTCCAAAGAATAAAAGATGTACAATAGTGTTCCACCACCAAGTGATGAACCCCAAAATAAAGTTTCTTTAAAAAGGAGTTTCAAAAAGCAATCATTTTTGTTAGAAAAACAAATTTCGGATGAAAAACGTAAATGGGATGAGAAAAGCAAAAGTGTTCAGCAATTTGAGTTTATAAAACAAGGGGTTTTAAATTTGTACAAAGGTGTCGTCGACTATGAAAAAGTTTCTAGGGATACCATTTGGAATATTAAACCTAACCCACAAGTAGAAGTCGTCATTCAAAAATGCATTGTTCCAACCATTGATGATCTTTCAAAAAATGTGGAAATGTTTTATAATGCTCTCACTGAGGAAATGTTAACTGATTTAAGCTATGTCAAATCTCTTGAAGATGAAGTTGATTTTCTTCAAATTAAATTAAAGACACAAGAACACCAACTTTCTAACGAAATTGATCGACTTTCTAAGGAATACTTTTATGCTGACCATATGAATGCTATACTTGGTGTGTATACCGATCTTGATCAATATTGTCATGTAGCATGTCTAGTGTCAGAATCGGACGAGAAATGTCGCAATCTTGAAGTAGAGCTTTCAAAACAAATTCAGTCATACAACAAACTTTCGAAAAGCTTTTCTCAACTTGAGAAACACTCCATTTCTCTTGAACTTGCTTTACAAAAAGGTGAAAAATCTCATAATCATAAAAAGTGTCAAGAAATGTCAGCTTCTTCGTTTCGTCTACTAAATGAAAAAGATTTCGAAATAAATGATTTGAAAGCTCAGCTAAAAGAAAGGGACATTGCCATAAGTGAGTTACAGAAACACATTGAGAAAATGAAAGGAAAGTCTGTTTTGGGTAAACCACCCACTGTTCGTCAACCGAATGCGGTTAAATGCCCTAAATCATCTATTTTGGGACAATCCCCACAGACTTTGCCTAAGATAGGAAATGATAAGAGTACTAATGTGATAGCACCTGGAATGTATAAGATGAACACTAGGTCCACTCAAACTGGAACAACGCAGTTACCTCAGAATACTAGGAAAACTAATCAACGTGTGTCTTCTTCTACATGAGTAAATCCCACTACTAGTGTTAGCGGACCACAACTTAAGAGCACTAGAATTGAAGATAGAGTCATGCCTAACAATAGTCAAGGGAAGAAGAAGGAAGTATAAGATCACCGTAGGAATTTTAAGTTTTCTAAGAATAAAACGTCTGTAACTGCTTGTAATGACAGTTTAAATGCTAAGACCTCGAATGTTGAAGTTGTTTGTGTTGAATGTGGAAAATGTGTTCGTACTTTCAATCATGATGCTTGTGCTCTTAATCATAATGGCGTGAATACTAGAACTAGGAAGCCTATTCCTGTGCCCACTAGTACTAGAGAACCCACAAGAACTTTGAACCAATCCACTGATCAACCACTTAAGAAACTAAGTGCGTTAGACTCCACTAATCTGCGTAAACAAAACAGATTAAGGAAGCTATATGAGAACATGATTAGGACATGTACACGGGGGTATTCGAGATTTACACCACCCGGATACAAATGGGTACCTAAGTTAACCACTTTAGTGATGGGTCTAGGAATATCAGCTTGCCCACTTTGCATGTAGGCCCACTACTATTTTGGAACCCGTCTCTATCAAGGGATTCCATTTGTCAAATGCTACATTGTCTTCTAATTCTTCTGCAACTTGTCGAAATCATCTTATTCATAATGGACTCAGGGTGCACAAAGCACATGACGGGCAATCTCAATCTTCTCATTAACTTCGTGGAGAAGTTTCTGGGTACGGTACGGTTTGGAAATGATCAATTTGCACCGATACTCGGATATGGAGACTTGGTTCAAGGGAATATCACTATAAAACAGGTTTATTACGTCGAGGGACTGAATTACAATTTATTCTCGGGTGGTCAATTTTGTGATGCGGATTTGGAAGTGGCTTTTCGGAAATCTGCTTGCTATGTTAGAGACTACGATGGGAATGACCTTCTTACAGGTTCTCGTGGTTCTGATCTCTACACAGTAACTCATCAAGACACATCTTCAACAAATCCAATTTGCTTAATGGCTAAAGCTTCATCATCTCAAGCATGGTTATGGCATCAACGATTGTCACATCTCAACTTTGACACCATCAGCTTGCTTTCGAGGAATGATATTGTGACCGGTCTTCTAAAGTTAAAATTCGTCAAAGACCATCTTTGTTCTTCTTGTGAGTTGGGGAAAGCAAAACAGAAGTCTTTCAAATCAAAGACTACCCCAAGCTCAAAAGGACGATTGGAACCTCTACACATGGATTTATGTGGTCCCATGCGTGTAGAGAGTATTAACGGGAAAAAGTATATTCTCGTGATTGTTGATGATTATTCTAGATACACATGGACTTTCTTCTTAAGGTCCAAAGATGAAACACCAGAGGTTCTCAAAAACTTTCTCAAGATGATACAACGCAATCTTCAAGCTCAAGTCTTAACCGTAAGAACGGATAGGGGTACTGAATTTTTGAACAAGAACTTGAAATCTTACTTTCACGAAGAAGGCATCGAACATCAAACGTCTATTGCTCGAACTCCTAAGCTCAAGTCGAAAGGCGGAACCGTACTTTGGTTGAGGCTGCTCGAACAATGCTTTCTGCTTCAAAATTACCGCTATTCTTCTGGGCTGAAGCAATTGCAACTGCCTGTTATACTCAGAATCATTCTCTCGTTATCCCTAGACATTAAAAGACACCTTACCACATCATTAATGGCAGGAAACCTACTGTCAAATTCTTTCACGTATTTGGATCTTTATGCTACATTCTTAAAGACGGTGAGAATCTCGACAAGATGAAAGAAAAAGGTGATGCATGTATTTTTGTGGGGTATGCGACATTGTCGAAAGGATATCGGGTCTATAACAAGAGAACAAAGATTATTGTCGAAACAATTCATGTGAACTTTGACGAATTGCCAATGATGGTACTTGATCACAACAGCTCAAGTCCCGCTCCTCAATGTCCAACGATGGCACCTACACACAACAGTGTATGTCCCGTGCAAGAATGTCAACAAAGTACTCCTACAGCAGACTTGACGGATACGACACAAATGAGTGAGTTGGTTGATTTATATGATCCAATGTTTGATGAATATCACTATGGAAACAATCAAGTTGTGTCAAAGCCTTCCGCTGTCAATACTGCTGATGCACCCGAACAAAATCAACAAGACACAACTGCCTCTACTTCAGCAACCGTTGCTCAAGAGACAATTCTATTGGTTACACAACAAACTCAAGAAACAATCATACAACCAACATCACCAACCGTCAATGTTGAAGGAGGAAACAACAATCAAGCAGTCGATGTACAACCTGACGAAGAAGAATTTATCAATCCGTTCGGTACACCGGTACACGAAGTCGGAGAGTCTTCTACTCAACATGTTGATCCGTCCAACATGCATACATTCTACCAACCATATCCATCCACTCACCATTGGACACGTGATCATCCATTGGAGCAAGTCATTGGAAATCCTTCACAGTCGGTTCGAACACGCAGATAACTCAAAACTGATGGCGATGTGTGTATGTATGCACTCACCATGAGTTCAACTGTACCTACAAACATCAAACAAGCCATGCTGATCATGCGTAGATTGAATCAATGCAAGACGAAATTCATCAGTTTGAACGCCTAAATGTTTGGGAACTTGTTGACAAACCCTATGGAATGTCAATTCTAGATTTCAAATAGATCTGGAAAAACAAACTGGATGAAGAACAAACCATCATCAAAAACAAATCTCGTCTTGTGGTTAAGGGATACCGTCAACAAGAAGGCATAGACTATGATGA
This sequence comes from Glebionis coronaria, assembly GCA_025667525.1. Classification (NCBI taxonomy): domain Eukaryota; kingdom Viridiplantae; phylum Streptophyta; class Magnoliopsida; order Asterales; family Asteraceae; genus Glebionis; species Glebionis coronaria. The sequence continues at coordinate 3,889,331 of CM046880.1, forward strand.
ATCATTCGCTCCAGTCGCTCGTTTGGAAGCAGTCAGGATATTTCTTGCTTATGCTGCACATAAGGGCTTCACAGTTTTTCAGATGGACGTTAAAACTGCTTTTCTCAACGGTCATTTGAAGGAAGAAGTGTATGTGAATCAGCTAGAAGGATTCATCGATCCTCATCATCCTAACAAAGTCTATCGTCTAAAGAAGGTTGTATATGGACTTAAACAAGCTCCAAGGGCATGGTACGAAGAACTTTCAAACTTCTTGGTGTCCAAAGGATTCTCCAAAGGTTCTATTGATCCTACTCTCTTTACTAATAAATATGGGGATGACATAATGCTGGTGCAAGTTTATGTTGATGACATTATTTTTGGTTCTACGAACCCAAAACTTTCAAAACGTTTTGAAAAATTAATGCACAGCAGATTTGAAATGTCAATGATGGGGGAGCTAAAATTCTTTTTAGGCCTCCAGATTCATCAATCCCCACGTGGCATCTTCATAAACCAAGCTAAGTATGCTTAAGAGATACTTAAAAAGCATGGTATGACCTCATGTGCTCGCGTTGGTACACCATTGTCGACCACATCCCTAGACGCTGACTTGTACTCATATCCTGTAGATCAAACGCGATATCGCAGTATGATCGGGTCACTTATGTACCTTACAGCCAGCAGGCCTGATATTCATCATGCCACATGCTATTGTGCACGATATCAAGCCAGACCTACTCAAAAGCACCTCAAAGAGGTTAAACGGATCTTTCGGTACCTTAAGAATACCATTCACATGGGACTCTGGTATCTGAGGGAAACCGGTTTTCATCTAACAACTTTTTCAGATTCTGATCACGCAGGTTGTCTTGATAGTCGAAAAAGCACTTTTGGTAGCATACAATTTCTAGGGGAAGATAAGCTTGTCAGCTGGTCGTCAAAGAAGCAGGATTGCACTTCGCTTTCATCAGCTGAAGCAGAATATGTGGCTCTATCCGCGTGCTGTGCTCAAGTCCTTTGGATGAGAACTCAACTCACGGATTATGGCTTCCACTATGATAAAATACCTATGTATTGTGACTCAAAGTCAGCCATAGCCATATCTTGCAATCCGGTTCAGCACTCCCGCACCAAGCACATCGATGTCAGATATCACTTCATCAAGGAACAAGTGGAACGTGGCATCGTGGAATTATACTTTGTCAGAACTGAGTACCAGCTGGCAGACTTGTTTACAAAAGCTCTATCGAAAGATAGGTTTGCGTATCTCGTTGGCCGTCTTGGTATGAAGTATATGACTCCAGAAGACATGGAGGTTTTGGCAAATGAAGCTGCTTGATATACTCTCACGATGACTTCTAAGCGCATCACAGCTTAGGACTCGGACCTCAACTAAGGAAAGTTTATCTCGGACGATAACTTATCCTTCTTAACGAGAAAATCACATTTCTCGGTCATGAGCTTCTCATAAAAACATTCAAAGTTTTTAAGTTCATGAAAAACGATTTCTAAGTAAATGTCAGCTTAGAACTCGTACTTCCACTTAAGGAAAGTTTATCACAGATGATAACTTATCCTTCACAACGGGAAATTAATTTTTCTCGGTCATGAGCTAGTTACAAAACATTCAAAGTTTTGAGCTCATGTAAATCGGAATTTATTTTAAAACCGTTGAACACAATTTTTCAAGAATTTCTCAAAAGATTTTTCTAAATCTTTCAAAATTGTGTGTTCAACATTCCCTTCCTCATATGTGGTTTTCATATCTCAAAGATCAATTTTTGAGGGGGAGCGTTTTAAAATCAAGCCTTTTAATGTTGTTGGGCACATCTATAAAATTGTCATATTTTATGTATCCAACACATTCCGAAAATGGTTAAAACTGTTATAAGTAATAAATTATATCGGACAAGGCATCTCATCTCCGTACCTCAACATGTTTTGTGGTGTCGTTTTCTAAAGTTTTGTCAAATTTTGTCTCAAGACACACATATATTGTTGAGGGGGAGCGACCCGACTGAAAATGTTCCATGATTCATGCGTGCACACATGTTTCTCTCCCAATCGGTTTTTAGAAAATGTCATATTTTAATCAATTGGTATCTCTAATATTATATTTTTATATTAGAGATAGGGGGAGAAAATGTGATTAAAATGTAATATATCGCAACATGTGATCTTAAAGACTCAAGTGCAACTCTTTCCTTCACATGCCAAACTATTTCGTATATCGATGCATGTGTGTAGGGGGAGCTTTTTGGAAATGTAAAACTTTCAAAGTGTTAAAAGTTTTGATTTTTATCAAACACTTTGAATGGTTTTCAATGGTTTTATGGTTACGTTCTTTACCCAAAACAACCTACTATCCACGACGGAACGATGGAGTCAAAAGGTGGTTTCGGATAGAAACTAAGTCCTATGATCCAACCAGAACCGGAGGGATCTTCCCAAGGACATTCCATAGCTAGAAATAGTTGTCCTTAGAAAAGATGGATTTGAATGAAGCTGAATGCGGACCAATTACTTAAGTTAGCACTGGAACAATCACAACAAGGTGCTAGTGATAACGTATTGGTAAGCATTGAAGGAGTTGAATATTCTATGCAACTTAGGCAGAAACCGGGTTAACACATCTTTTGAAGACAAGTGTCATGGACCCAGTGATGCGATGCACAACCCTTACCCATCCATTCGAGTTTCTCTCAAAAGAAACTTGTCTCATTGTCACAGAGATCAACACGTATCTATTGACTTTCTCACTCCGAGTCAGTTAATATTGAAAAGGTGGCAGTCTGCTCCAGCCTCCGATTACCAAAAATGCACTTATTGAGTCTAGAGCCAAACGAGATCTATCTATCATCTCATTAGGACACAATCGAGTCCTACGCATTATCCTTGTGATATTGCCAGAACATCTGAGTGATACGATTCACAATGAAGATGGAAATCCTGCTTGAGCCAACATCAAACAAGCTCATGGTAGGTAACTTGTGTGATTCTACACGAATCAAACTTGTGAGAACTGGAAAGCAACTAAGTTTAGATTCTTAATTGATTCAAACTTGATTCCAGGTTTCTTCGCAAAATCCGTGTGATCTTGCCAGAACATTCAGAGTGACACTCATTAGTGTTCACAGTGACGAATGGAAATCCTTCCAGTGTCAACATCAAACAGCACTGCGGTAGGTAACTCGCAAGATTCTCTATGAATCAAGCTTGTGACAAACTGGAAAGTAACAATGGTGCGATTCTTTTAGAATCAAACTTGTTCCAGGAAATCTGAATTGACGACTCTAATCAGACGGATAATTTATCCTTATGATTCACTCTTTACGTTCGCAGTCTGCTTTGAGACGGTCGAGTAAAGAGAACTGGCTACTACCGCCGGGAAACCCTGTCAAGGAGGTTCTTAATCGAATCTACCTGATCACAGGTACGGTATTTAATACCGTTTAACGGTCTTCACCGACCGGAGGTAAAACGCTACCGAGTTAGGGTGAAATGTTCAAAGCCATTTCATCCGTGTCTATATATGTTGCTGCATATCAAGAAGGTGGCGTAGCTGTGTACTAATCGATGTCGATTCAGAAGTCACAAGAGCACAAGATGGCGATAATCAAGATACCTAAGAATGTAAGAATGTATTAGGTCATCTTAGTCACAAGGAGTACAGATGAAGATCTCAAGCACTCAAAGTCAAATGACAAAGGCTCAAGATAAAGATCACGAAAGCATGAAGGAACAAAGCTGTTACAAACATGATCAAGACCAAGATACAAGACCAAAGCAGGAAGATCTCCTCTACAAGAATGTATTCACTCAATCATGTTATGCTTTTTAAGCTTTTAAGATGACCGATACATTGGGGAGATTGTTAGCCCTATATTTTATATAGTCGAACAAGAATGTAATAGGTCATCTTAGTCGTTAAATGGTCTTGTATTGTAATAGGTTAGTCGGGAAAACCGGGCTTGGACTTTAAGCTAATATTGTATAAGTTAGGGGCGTAAGCCCAAAATAAAGCCAAGCCCGGCCCAAGATGAAGCCCACAAAGGCCTTAGAGCCGTGGCATATATAACCCTCTTCTACATGTGGAAGAGGGTGTTGGTTCATTTCATAAAACACCTAGTTTTAGTGTAAACCTTCCACTTCTCTCTCTACTTTCTCTTTCTACTTTTCTACTATTTCTTTCTCTAAATCTTGTGTTATGGATTGAATGGGATTAACAATGGTCTTCTCTTCATAATAGGAATTTCTTCACTTGAACTTTTTGAGAGATTCTTTATATTTGGACCACGACTTATTCATTTTTCTCCAATCTTTATTTGGGATTTTGATATACAACGATCCGACTCCTTTTAGGACTTGGATCTGTTTATCCTCATACCTTGTTAGGGCATTTTTGGATAGACTTCTCCATGATATTTAGGGGAGTATTTGCTTTTCGTCGTGTGTCTCGATCCTTCATATTGATTTTTGATAAATGATTCTTCACATCACTTGGGATCTTTAGCAACAAAATGTAGCCCTCATGCCTTGTTAGGGCCTTTTCGGACTCGCCAATCTTCGCATCTCGCTTCAATAAGTTATGCCTTGGCTATTGACTCTAATTAATACCGAGCAACTTTTAAACGATCTTGGGCTAGAAGCTAAGTAACTTTTCAAATCGTACGACCATATTTATTGCAATAAAATTTATTAGCAAGCGATGGGAGAAAAAGCTCATAATTAACTCACATAACTTCATGAAAGAATACCAAACTTATAATTGACTCTATCATATCTCGTTCTCCAAAGTTTAAAATCTCAAGGAATGAGACTCGTGGATGCTTAGCCAATTAAATAGGGGTTTTGGGTTTTCGAGTCATCTATAGGATCTTGCAAACTCTTAGACTTTTTCAAGTTTAGAAACCGTATTTTAAAGTTCCCTTGATAAACGACTCTCTAGGATCAATTATAGGAACTTGCAAAAAGTTCTTGTTCTTAACCCGTGAGAGTTAAGACTTTCGCGTTTTAAAATTTCCTATATAAAAGCCTAGCAAAACTTGACTTCAACACGTTAAGGATACTAGCTAGAGTAAACTTAGATAAGTAAACTCGGGTTGAGTCAAAATATTCACGACTTTGAAAAATTTAAAACCACTTTATTAAAATTTATTCTAATGAAAGAAAGAAAATAACGATAACAAAGGAAACTACTACTAAACTACTAGGCCAAAATAGATCAAAAATTTTGAAAAATGTCGAAAAATCATATTGCTGGTTAAAATGAGGACAAATACAAGGAAAAGCCCACTTAACTTCGATAGAAGTCCCCCCTACACTTAATATAAACATTATCCTCAATGTTTAAGCATGTGGAAGTAACCTCCCCTACACTTAGGACATTGTGTACTTTGTTTAAATCTTGCTAAGGAAAGGACAACTAAAGTGATTCTTATTTTAATATTGAATAATATAAAATAGAGAAGCAAAAGAGTTTAGGATAGAACCGGGTACACGGAATCACGGGTCGTCAAAAGTCATCAAGAATGGATCTTTGAAAGCTTGAATCTCTGCACATGATAAGAAAGAAAACAAGAAACACATACTAGGGTCTCCCCCTACACTTATTATAAAAACAAAGAAAAAGGATAGATATTGCGGGTTGCCTCCCGAGAAGCGCTTGTTTTTGTTAACCGAGTCGTGAGCCTGACTCGACCTTGATTAGCATAGGAGGAAGCTTGAAACACATCCACCGGGATCAAATACATGGTTTTAGTCCATCAAATAGCACAAGCTTAAGGCGAACAAGGAAAGCCAAAGAAGAGTAGGCAGGGTTCCCTTAAGCAGCGATTGAGCACGGTGGTAGCAAGGGTGAAGGGGTGCAAGCATATCTCCAAAAGTTCCAAAGATTTTTCCTTTTATTTCATCAGATGGATACTGAGATGGCTTGAAAATCGCAATACCGGGGTCGAACACCTTTTCCTTTAGGGGAAAATAGCACTCAGGCTCAGCAGACCTTGAAGAAGATCCGATCATTAATCTCGCAATCTCATCCTCAGAAGGTGGATAGAGAGGAGTTAAGACATAAGTTCTGCGGATATCGGTGTCGGCCGGCTTCTTCTCCTTTGCAATGGGTTTCTTCATATCCAAAGGAGGATAAAGACCATAATCATCAAAGTCTAAAGGAGGAGCATCACTCTCATTTGGGAAGTAAGTGTTGAGAAAAGTAGCAAAGTCTTCCTCAAATGAGTAGTCATCCAAAGTAGGATCAAGTGTTGTTGGCGGAGGATCTTCATCATGTGAAGAATCACTCGAGAGAGTATCAGCCTCATCAAAATCATCATAAGTGGGCATGTCTGGATACTCAGAAGTAAAATCATCATAATCATCTTCATTGGAACTAGAATCGTCATCATAAGCATCAAAGATCGGTGGAGAATCATAAATTGGTGAAGGATCAGAATTGGATAGAGAATCATCCACATCATCTTGGAACTGTGGATTATCATAGCAAGAATCAAATAAAGGATTGTTGTAGACGACAAAATCATCAAGCACATTAATCATATTCGCTGATTCTCTTCCATTAGATTTGGTTGTGATCTTCCCCATTTTGAACACTTGTGCATCATTCCCGACCCTTAAGATTAACTCACCTTCGGCAACATCGACTAGAGCTTTTCCGGTTCTCAAGAATGGCTGACCAAGTATTAAAGGAATACGAGGGTCCATTTCATAATCAACAACAACAAGTCGACCGGAAAAGTGAAGGTGCCAACTTTTATGAACACATCTTCGGCATTACCAACGGGGTAAGCGAGATTGTGATTTGCAAGCTCAAGAGTCATATTTGTTGGTGTAAGATCGGGCAATGATAACTTTTTCCAAACACTTAAAGGCATCATATTTATACTTGCCCCGAGATCGGCTAAGGCAGTAAATTCTTCGGTTTGGTGAAAAGTACATGGTAGCACAAAACGACCGGGATCTCCAAGTTTTTCCGGAAGTTCTTTAAGAAGGACGGCAGAACAATTTTCATTCAATCGAGTATTAACAAACTCGGCCATCTTCTCCTTCTTATTAAGCAATTCCTCAAACATCTTAACAAATTTAGGCATTTGTGCAAGAGCTTCAACAAGGCTAAAAGTTATGGTTATTTCCGAAATCTTCTTCAAATAGTTTGACACTTGAACGTCATCCTTGGTTTGCAGTTTGGCCTTGTCTAAGCGAGATGGATAAGGAATGTTGGGTTTATAGGTGGAAGGTGGGGTTGGTGAAGGTTGAGATGTTGAAGGTTTAAAGGTGGAAGGTGGGGTTGGTGAAGGGTTCATCTTGGGTACTTCAGTAATAGGTGGAGACGGTAATGGAGAACTAATACTAAGCATGGGAGTAGGAGGGATAAATGGTGGTGGAGGAGGTGTAGATGGAGTAACTGGGGGAGGGATAGATGATCCTACTAAGGTTGCTCCACTGCGTGTAGTAATAGAACTTACATTCGCTCTTGGGTTGGTGACGGTGTTGGAAGGTAGAGAGCCCGGAGTAGAGGGTTGAGTAGTTGGTAAGAAACTAGCCAACATATTCTTCAAATCATTTGTTTGAGTGCTGAAGGAGGTTTATATATCATGTCGAAGCTTGGATCTAATATCATTCCCTTGCTTAGTGATATCCCCTTTCAAGTTGATAATTTGGATTTGCAGATTCTTGATTTGCTCTCCTTGGGTTCTCATTAAAGCTTCAACATCATGATTCATGGGTGGTTGTTGAGCGGGCGGGTGATAAGGATTAGAAGCTCGAGGTGGATTTAGGTTGCTTCTATTGTAGTTGTTGGGGTTTTGGTTTTGAGGAGAAAAACCGGGTGAAAGAAAATTGTTAGAACGGTAACTTAACAAGTTACGATCACCTTGAGGTCGGACTTGGTAGTTTTCCGTTGAATAGTTACCATAAGCCGCACACACGTTTTCCGGATTGTCATGAGTAGAAGGACAATCAGTGTATGAGTGAGGACCGCCGCAGGTCTCACAAGAAGTTGCAACAGATTTAACTTGTTGTTGGTGATTTGTAGCCAAGAGTTGCATGTTTTTGCTCATTTCGACCATTGCGCGGGTCAATTCGGTGATATCAGGGTTTGAAGAAGTAGAAGAAACATTGACTCTCGGGTTTGATCTTGAAGATGCGGATGAATCCCAATTCTTGTGATGATTAGTCATGTTCTCTATAAGTTCTCTAAACTCCTCAGGTCTTCTTTTCATAAATGTGCCACCGGCGGCTTTATTAATCGTATCACGATCATGAAAAGTCAAACCTTTATAGAAAGTATCAATTAAGGTGACGGGGAGCATGTTGTGGTTTGGACATCGATCAATCAAAATATTATATCTTTCCCAAGCATCAAAAAGTGATTCATAAGGTTCTTGTGTAAATCCACTAATTTGATTTCGAAGGCTCGTGACCATGGATGGTGGAAAGTAGCGCGACAAAAAGCGTTGACTCATCTCATCCCAAGTATGAATTGAATTCTTCGGAAGACGATCAAACCATTTTTCGGCATGGTGGGATAAGGTGTGTGGAAATAGGTGAAGGTGAAGCAAATCCATAGTAACCCCGGGCAACTTCATGCTTTGAGTAACGGTAATGAATTTATCGAGGTGTTTGTTGGCACCATCATCCGGTAATCCACGAAATGGACAAGTGTTCTGCACTTGTTGGATCATGTGATGCTTCAACGAAAACTCCGGAGCCGTGATTTGCATCGGCGCAATCGGTCCTCCTCGTCCATTCATCGTAGGTTGACAAAGCTCCTCCATCGTCCGAAGATCGGGTGGTGGAAGAACATTGTGGTTGTTATTGTTGAGGTGTGGTGGGTTATTATTGTTGTTCACACCTGCCATATCTAAATCTTCACGAGTCTCGGGCTCTGGATAAGTTGAAGATCTAGTACGCATACACCTACAAAAGCAAAAGAAAAAGATACCAAAGAAATAGACAATATATATACACTATAAAAATAAAAATCAAAATCTTTTTGGATTTTTGAAAAAATTTAATTTTTATGTATTTTTAACAATTTTTAATTTTTATGGATTTTTGAAAATTTTTGAAGCAAGAAAAATAACGTTCACGAGTGAACGGATCCCAAAATTCAACGCGTCTCTCACAGAAAACCGTTAATCTTTACGAAAAGAGCCGGCAGCGGCGCCATTTGATACAAGGCTTTTCAACCAAGTATAAAAATTCGTTGTTCTGATCTTTTCGAATTGATTACTGGTTTAACGTGCGACTCAGTCGTCTTTTGCTGAAAAAGAATATTTTTGGTTGTTGTAAAGTAAATGTGCAAAACTTAAAGTAAAAGGCGGGTAATTAAAGCTAAAACTAATTAAAACTTAAATGGTGCAATATTAAAACTTTGAAAAGTAAATTAATTAAATGACTTAAAATTAAAGCGTGACGAAAAATTAAATTGACAATGTAATAAAAATGTGAACTTTTAAAATTAAACTAAAAGAAAAATAGCGGGAAAAATAAATGCTTGAGACTGAAACAGAGGATAAACAAAACCTGAGTTGGACCCCGAAATACTGTCACTGTCCGGAATTCACAACAAGATACTACTTATCCGGAATAAAGCTGTCACCTTTATCCGAAATCTGAATCTGCGCCTTATCCGGAATGTTGAATAAAGCCCTTATCCGGAATAACTAGGTCACAGTTATCCGGAATCCGTCACGAGAAGCTTATCCGGAATGTAGACTGTCACTCCTTATCCGGAATAACTTAGGTTCCTTACCCGGAATAATCTGAATCTGCTTATCCGGAAAATGTTTAAAGGCTTATCCGGAATCCCAAACTTAGTCTTATCCGGAATATACTTCGCTGCCTTATCCGGAATAATCTGAATCTGCTTATCTGGAATAATCCTCAGCTCATTATCCGGAATAATCGATCCTCCTTATTCGGAATAACTTCTTATCTGGAATACTCTTCAAATCAGCTTATCCAGAATAATTCACTTGTGACTATCCGTAATCCTTCGGAGCCTTTATCCGGAATCTTTGTCTAAGCCTTATCTGGAATACTAAGATCAAACCACTATCCGGAATAACCCAATTGAGCCTTATCCGGAATAATAGGGAATGTTGGCTATTCAGAATAAAGCTTTGGACCCTTATCCGGAAAAAGAGGGTTTACCGAAACCCGGACAAGAACTATAATCAAATAATCTATAAACTAAAATTAAGCTAGAAACAAATAAGCACTTAACTAAAACTTTTACCAAATCAAACTTAAGAAAAAGCTATTAAGCTAAAATTTAAAAACTTTTAAAAACACTAAATAATAAATATGTTTAAAATCAACTTTTTATAAAAATTAACTAAAAAGCACTTAATCAAATTTAAGAAAAATACAATAAGCTATCAAATCAATAAGCTAACACAATCATAATCATAAAAAGATAACAAGTAATCAAATAAGCAAGACAATAAGATAATAAGCACAAAGATTAAGCAAAACAAGAAAGTAAGAATGAGAGATTAATTAAAAACTTGATTAAAATTAAGATTCAACAATTAAAAATAAAGACAAGAATTAAAAGCTTACAAATTTAAGGTGCAAGACAAGTAACTAAAGGTGAAATTAAGAAAAGTACAAGTAATAAAAAATGGAAGACTAGTTTGTCAAAATATCCAACACCTCCTAATGTGAGATTAGGAGGGTATTTATAGTGATTAGGGAGGTTAAGCATATGTTGCTTCCTTCTTTCTTTCTTTCTTGTCTTCTTAATTCTTCGACTTTTTCGACTTTGTCTCGGGATTAATTAAACTCGTCTTGTAATTTCTTCATTAATTTAGACTTGAGTTCTTCGGCTTTTATTAAACTTTCGTGTTTAGACTTTTCTTCGATAAATCTTCAGAATAGGCCTTGGATCTCCGTTCTTTTTGCACTCTTGATCTTTTGACTTCGTCTTTTTGTCTTTTTCTTCGATAAAAGCCCGTGAAAGCCCGTGTTTCCTTCCCTTTTCACATTTTGATCCAAAATCACAACAAAAACACAAACCACGCATAATTCCGACATTTACGACATAAAATACACGTTTAGGCTTGGTTATTATTGTAATTAAGTGGTAAAAGGATAAGTGTTTTCACACTTATTAATCCTCAAGTCTACTTAGGTGATCCGCGGCTAGGTTTTCGGCTCCCTTTTTGTCACGAACTTCGATTTTAAATTCTTGAAGGAGCAAAACCCAACGAAGAAGTCTTGGCTTAGAATCTTGCTTAGTTAACAAGTACTTCAACGCGGAATGGTCGGTGTACACAATGGTGGTGGAAAGAACAAGATAGGGGCAGAACTTCTCAAAAGCATACACTACAGCTAAAAGCTCTTTTTCGGTAGTGGTATAATGAAATTGAGCCCCCGTCATTGTCTTGCTAGCATAGTGGATTGGTTGGAAGTGTTTGTTCACTCTTTAGCCCAAAACCGCTCCAATAGCAAAGTCGCTAGCATCACACATCAATTCAAAAGGTAGCTCCCAGTTAGGGGTAACTAAGACCGGTGCCTTAGTTAGCTTGTCCTTAAGAAGATTGAAGGATTCAAGACACTCTTTAGAAAAGATAAAAGGAGTATCTTTTTCCAAGAGGTGGGTCATCGGGCGAGCGATTTTAGAAAAATATTGAATGAATCAACGATAGAAGCCCGCATGACCAAGGAAACTTCTCACACCCTTCACGGTTGAAATTGGAGCTACTTTAGCTATGACATCAACTTTAGCACGGTCCACTTCAAGACCGGCTTTTGAGATTTTATGTCCAAGCACAATGCCTTCTTTTACCATGAAATGGCATTTTTCCCAATTTAGAACAAGGCGAGTGTCTTCACACCGCTTAAGCATGCGTTCCAAATTGGCAAGGCAATGAGAGAAAGAATCACCATAGACCGAGAAATCATCCATGAAGACTTCCATAGTTTCTTCAACCATGTCATGGAAGATAGCCATCATACACCTTTGGAATGTCCCAGGAGCATTGCATAATCCGAAAGGCATTCTTTTATAAGCAAATGTTCCATAAGGACAAGTGAATGTTGTTTTCTCTTGGTCTTTGGGATCGATGGGAATTTGAAAATACCCAGAGAAACCGTCTAAGAAGCAATAATAGTCATTCCCCGCTAGACGTTCAAGCATTTGGTCCATAAAAGGAAGGGGAAAATGATCCTTTCTCGTAGCATCATTGAGTTTGCGATAGTCTATACAAAATCTCCACCCTGTAACGAGACGAGTAGGAATCAACTCGTTGTTTTCATTGGTAACAACGGTGATTCCGCCTTTCTTAGGCACACAATGGACCGGACTAACCCAAGGTCAATCCGAGATAGGGTAGATCATTCCCGCATCAAGAAGTTTGATAACCTCTTTTTTGATAACGTCATGGATCTTGGGATTCACCCTTATTTGGTTTTGAATAGTGGGTTTAAAATCGTCCTCCATGAGAATTTTATGTGTGCAAAAGTGAGGATCAATTCCACAAATATCGGAGATTTTCCATGCAATCGCTTTCTTATGATTCTTCAGCACAGCGATAAGTCAGGATTTTTCGTCTTCTTTCAAATCCTTTGCGATGATGACGGGTAACTTCTTATTGTCTTCAAGGAACACGTATTCAAGATGAGACGGTAGATCCTTAAGTTCTAAATCCGGAGGATTTTTGATGGAAGGCGTAGTCAAATTCGGATCATCGATAGAGATTTCCTTAGGAGATGGTGGAGAAATATGGTCCTCATTGAGAAGTTTCTCAATGGTACGAATGTCTTCATCCCAATTGGAGGGAGAATCGTCATATTGCAAGTCCACATCTCCCAAAGTTGCTTCAAATTCTTTCAAAATGAAATCATTTTCTCCAAATGGAGTTAGTGATGGAGCAATAGAGGCAATGGTCTCAACAATGGGTAGAGAAGAAGAACCACTTTTACAAGCGTCTTTGAAATGTTCTTCACAAGCCTCATCAAGAACGTCAATGAAATTAACACTCTCGTTTTCAGAAGGCTGCTTAGAAAGTTTACCCATGTTGAAGACGATTTTATCGTCACCAACTCTCATGATTAATTCGCCCGCGGCTACATCGATGAGAGTGCGACCGGTCCTCAATAATGGACGTCGAATGATTAATGGAACACGGGGATCCATCTCGTAGTCAACGACAACAAAATCCACCGGAAAGGTGAATTTGTCGACACCGACGAAGACGTCTTCGACTATCCCCACCGGATAAGCAACCGTACGGTTAGCTAATTCCAATGTCATTCGTGTGGGGACTAGCGCGGGTAGAGATAATTGTTTCCAAACACTTAATGGAATTAAGTTTATACTAGCACCTAGATCGGCTAGGGCCATACAATTCTCTACCCCAGGGAAGTTGCAAGGAATGAGAAAGCGACCCGGATCACCAAGTTTGGTTGGTAATTTCCTTAAGGGCACTGCGGAGCAATTATCGTTAAGTTGGGTCTGAGCGATGTCAAGAAGTTTCTCCTTATCACTGAGAAGATCTTTAAACATTTTAGCATATTTGGGCATGTGAGCGAGAGCCTCAGCAAAGGAGATATTGAAATTTAGTTATTTAAACATTTTAAGAAAGTTAGAAACCTGAATATCATCCTTGTTCTTCAATTTCTCTTTCCTCAACCTTGAAGGATAAGGTATATTGGGTTGAGATGAAGGCTTTTGAATGGAATTCTCACTCACATCCTTGGGTGGTGGAGGGGTAGAAATAGAAGGCGGTGGAATTGGAGAAGTAGAAGTTGGAGGAATTGGAGAAGGGGACTCGTTTTCCTTTGTCACAATCACCGGTGTAGGTGTAGGAAGCTCGGGTTCCTTTAAACCTTTTCCACTTCGAGTGGTGATTGCTTTCATCTCCCTTTTGGATTAGTGACGGTGTTACTCGGAAGAGAACCCGAACTAGAGGCTTGATTACTTTGGAAGAAACTAGCCATCATATCCCTTAAGTCATTCGTTTGACTGGCCAAAGAGTTTCGCATATCGGCTCGAAGATCATTCCCTTGTTTCACCATATCTCCTTTCAAGCTAGCCATTTGCCGCTGAAGATTCTGCACTATTGCGTCATTAGTCCTCATGTAAGTTTCAACCTCGTGATTAAATGCAGTAGGTTGGTTGGGAGGAAGAGCATGGTAGGAAGGTGGTTGATAAGCGGGTTGTTGGTGAATTTGATTGTTTCCTTGAGGTGGATATGGGTTTCTTTGGGTTTGATATTGATTTGGAGCTCGTGGTGGGTTTTGATTGTTGCGATTGAGGTTGTTTGGGTTTTGTGGGAAAAACCGGGTGGTGAAAGAAAGTTGTTTGAGCGATAGCTGAGAAAATTGTGGTCACCTTGAGGACATGCTTGATAGCCTCCCGTAGAAAAGTTACCGTTGGCGTCATACACATTTTCCGGATTGTCATGAGTTGAAGGACAATCGGTGTATGAATGAGATCCCCCGCAAATTTCACATGACTGACTCATAGCATTAACTTGTGCATTGATAGCTTTGGTATTGTTAGCGGTTTGGAGAGCAAGTGTTTCAACAAGCGAAGTAAGCTTATAAATTCTCTTGTCGCTCTCATTAGTGCTAGCACTAGCCACATTAGTCCGAACACTCTTGGTTTTCACTCTAGACTTATTCTCAATAATGTCCTATGCGTCATTAGAAGACTTAACCAAAATGTTACCCCCTGAGGCACTATTTAGTGAATCTTGGTCATTCATGCTTAACCCATTGTAAAAAGTATTTATTTGATGTACTTTTGTGAAACCATGTTGTGGACACTTTCTTAAAAGTTCCTTAAAACGGTCCCAAGATTCACTAAATGTCTCACCGTACTTTTGTTCAAAGGTAATGATTTCTTCCGCAAAGCGGTAGTACGTGAGGGTGGGAAAAAGTAGTTGATGAATTTAGTCTCTAAATCCGTCCACGTAAGAATACTTTGTGGCGGTTCCTTATCAAGCTAATTCCGGGCTTGTCCCTCTAAGGAGAAAGGAAAAAGTTGCAAGCGAATCACTTCTTGTGAAACCCCATTATACTTAACCGTATTGGTGAGTTGAAGAAACCTTTTTATATGGTCATGAGGATCATCAAGCGAACGCCCCAAGAAAGGTTGAGCAGAGACCATTTAAATGAAGCCGGATTTGAGTTCAAAATTGTTGGATCTAATCTCGGGTATGACAATAGCATCGGTGTTGCACTCTATGTGTGATTGCAAAAGCTCGATCATTGGTTGATTGTCCATGGTGACAATTGGTGGAGTAATGACTTCGGCTTGAGCTACTTTCTTCATACGAGCACGAGTACGCATACACACCTACAAAAGGAAAAGAAAAATAGACAAGAAATATTTTTGGTTTTTTATGTTTTTCTCTTTTTTTTGGATTTTAGAAAATTTTATATTTTTTAGGATTTTTTGAAAATTTAAGCAAGAAAAATAACGTTCAAAAGTGAACGGATCCCAAAATCCAACGCGTCTCTCACTTAAAACCGTTAATCTTAACGAAAAGAGCCGGCAGCGGCGCCATTTAATACAAGGGTTTGCCTCGTATGAAAGTTCGTTGAATCCGATCTTTTCGAATTGATTA
The DNA here is from genome assembly GCA_025667525.1 of Glebionis coronaria. Classification (NCBI taxonomy): domain Eukaryota; kingdom Viridiplantae; phylum Streptophyta; class Magnoliopsida; order Asterales; family Asteraceae; genus Glebionis; species Glebionis coronaria. Next base: position 3,904,909 of record CM046880.1, read on the forward strand.
CTGGTAGAAAGTGCGACTCAGTCGTTCTTGGTGGAAAATAAAAAGGTTTGATTATCTATTTTAAGCTAAGAATGAAAATGTCTTTGAGTAAATAAGTAAAAATGAAAGCATTAAAATACTTTAAACTAAAATTAAAGATTTTAAAAATTGAAAAGTAAATGATTAAAACTTGTAAAAATGTAAACTTTAAAGATTAAACTAAACCAAGACAAGTTAGAATAATGCTAAGTAAAAAGGCGGGAAAAATTTAAGTTTGAAAAATTAAACAGTAAACTAAAAATGAAGCTAATCCGGAATAAGGATTATGACCTTATCCGGAATACCTGGTTGTACAGCTTATCCGGAAAGTTATCCGGAATGAATATCAGTAGGCTTATCCGGAATCCTCGACAAATCCCTTATCCGGAATCGTGTTATGATGCTTATCCGGAATGTGAACTTCTAAGGCTTATCCGGAATAAGTTCTTGAGGTGCTTATCCGCAATCCTTCTTCTTCTACTTATCCGGAATAGAAATAAAGGGGCTTATCCGGAATCGGTTTGGAGGTGTTATCCGGAATCGATTGAAGCTCTTATCTGGAATACTTGATGATGCTTATCCGGAATAATATTCGAACAGTTATCCGGAATACAGGAAATGTAAGACTATCCAGAATAATTAAAAGTTGCTTATCCGGAATTAGGGTAATGCTCCATATCCGGAATCTAATTGTGTAGACTATCCGGAATCCGTAAAACTCCTTATCCGGAAATGTTTTGAGATGCTTATCCGGAATTGTTTTGAGATGCTTATCCGGAATTCCAACTTTGGACTCTTATCCGAAATAGATGACTATCCTGAATAAAGGGAAGGATGCTATATTCGGAATAAAGGGGTTTATGAGAAACCCGGATAACACCAATATTAAGCAAATAAGCAAATCTAAAATAAGCACTTAACAAAACTTAAACCAAAAAAGATTTTTAAGAAAAACTAATAAGCCACAATTTAAAAACTATGAAAACATTAGATAATCTAAATATTGAAAATCAAATTTTTATCAAAATATTAAACTTATCAAAATCAACTTATTTTTAAGAACTATTAATCATAAAAATTAAGAAAATAAGCACTATGATCAAAAAACTTATAAAATCACCAATTCAATAAGCTTAGTCAAATAAGCTACACAATCAAATCATCAACAAAATTAAATTAAACTACATGATTATCAAGATTAAAAGATTAAGAAAGGTTGAATGAGAATTAAGAAATAAGCTTGATTTGATTAAAGATTAAGATCAAAAGATTACAAGATTAATGTTTGATAAACTTGAAAAACTAGAGAGAAGAAAATTAAACACACTTAAAACTTAAAAAATAAAAGACTAAAATTAACTACAAACTAACTAACACCCTCCTAATGACATATTAGGAGGGTATTTATAGGAGGTGGGGAGATTAAGTGTTTGTGCTTCCTTCTTTCTTTCTTCTCGTCTCGACTCGATTTAATTTCTTTGTCTTTCTCGACGTCGTCTCGGGATTTGTCTATATAAGTTGAACTTGTCTTATAATTTTCTTCTATAATTAGACTTGAGTTCTTCGACTTCATTAAACTTCCGTCTTTAGACTTTTTCTTCGATAAATCTTCAGAATAGGCCTTGGACGTCCGTTCTTTATGCACTCTCGATCTTTTGACTTCGTCTTTTGTCTTTTTCTTCGATAAAAGCCCGTGATAGCCCATGTTTTCTTCCTTTTGCATATTTTTATCCTGAAACAGAATAAAAACACAATCCACGCATAATTCCGACTTTTACGACATAAAATACACGTTTTGGTCTTGTTATTATTGGAAATAAGTGGTAAAAGGATAAGTGTTTTCACACTTATTAACTGACCTATGTTTAGTTTATAACATGTCCAATCCCATTACACAATTTATCTTAATCATCTATAGATACGCCTAAAAGTGGGCCCGTGTCGCCATTATCTGAGATATGAACTTATGATACTTCACTAGGTCAAGATGGAGAAGCCATAGGTTCATCAATGGCCACAGATAGATTCACTGATGCATTTTCAGTTTTAATAGCATTTGCTGAAGACATATATAGCGTCTGGGAGTGTGAGAGCGAACTGTATGAGGGTGTTTGGATTAGCTTGTTTCTCTTTCGGGTTTATGTTGGTTTAGAAACAGTATTTGGTAGAATCGGGCCTTGCTTCAGTAAAGCTTCACTTGTTTAAGTTGTTAACTTATAATCTTTGTAATTGAAAGCCATGTAAACAAATGCGTAGAGACCTTTATCTTTTCGTAGTTTGTTATCTTGTTCCATTGCACAATTCATAAACAAGAGGACAGGCGCGCTGTGATGATCCATGTTTTAGTAATTTTTCTCCTTGTGATTGTTTGATTTTTGCGTATAAAATATCTTTGAACTCGTCGTGATCACTGGTGGTGGTGACAGCAGTGTCGGCAGCAACTTGTAAGGCACGTGCAGGTGATACCAACAAATGGATCCGCCCCTGCCGACCCAGCCATTTTGGTGATTAGGGAACCATCAAACAAAATAGAAAAACAAATGGCTTAGCCCAGTATGCAAATTTAATGAATTTTGGTTTTGAGAATAACAATTTATTAATATTTTCTTTTGGATGAAACTGTAAGACTTTTGAGAGTAGAATCCAATTCGAATTGCGTGAATCTCTGTTGTAAAACAGATATTACAAAAGATGAATGCTCAAATATCACAATACCAAGTAAGAAATTTTGGTCATCATCATTCCTTTTTGGATAATACATGCATTGTATCCTTTCCATATGGTTGAGACTAGAGAGCACATTCTTATGGTTGAGAGTAGAGAGCATGGAAATCTCCATCCAAAACTGATGTTCAAACTCATCGTCCCTTTCTTTATTTACCCTTCGAGCATCGATTTTAATCAGCTCAGCGGACCACAAGAGCTCCCCTGTGTAAACATTCGCTAGATGAGGTTTTTTTAAGCGATGTTGTCGGTGGCGGATAGTACATCTTTAAACGGGATTTTTAAGTGAGAAAGATGTTACGAAAAGATTTCAAGGAACAAAGACAATATCATTATAATGTCAAGATTAACATTAATAAATATAAAGAGGGTAAAAGCTATAAAATACACAGGTACTCTTCATTTTGTTCTATTATGACAAATGTACTATTTTATGTACCAATCTGACCAAAAAACTTGTTAATTTGTCACAATATCACCAATATGGGCCACTTGTTACCGGCTATACCGGGTTTTTTTTATTATTGATAATGTAGTCACGAAATTAGTCATGAAATAACTAATTTACCCTTATCCCCTTCATTCCAAACACCCCTCTGAAACACTTGCAAGATTCGGCATAAGAGCAACCGATTTATCAACCATTTACGATTCAGGATCCATTAACTCCACAAGATACTTAACTGCCCCTGCTTGAATTATCCGAGCTTTATTTTCATGAAATATCGACAAGCTAAACAACACAGTTGTTGTGTCCTTTTGCCCTCTTAAAGTACGTGTTTCCTAATAGGTCAGCCAACGGTTTGACCGCTCCAGATTGTCCAATTTTTACCCGGTAATCTTCTAACAAAGAGAGGCTGAATAATGATGTTACAGCGTTTTATTTAGCACATGTGTTTCCTATTTTTAATACGTGAATCAAAGGTTATACAGCAACTGATTCGGCAATCATTGACTTTATATTTTCGTTTATTGAAAGATTTAAAAGAGCGGTAACCTCGTGTTCTTGGGTTATCTTTACACTGGAGCGTAAGAGTGATATGAGAGGTTTAACAGCTCTGGATTGTCCTATCAAGATTTGATTTTCCATATCATCCATATGATTAGAAATGGTAGACTGTAGATGTTCAGAAGATTCATACAATTGGTCAGAACTCGAAACAGCCTTTGATGTTGTTTCACTTCTGCTATGACTACACGACTTTGCAGGGGATTCATGGTTTGAGTTTTGAAAGCTCTGTCGGTCAAACCCATTTTCAAGTGTCAAGTTGCTGATAGCCATACTATCTTCCGGTTTATCAAGATGGTCACTGGTTCTGTTGACTTTTATATAGTTTTCTTCACGCCAATTTGCTATCAAAGCTTTGACCGTGTAATTTGGAATCAAGTTTATACGTGAAAGTGTTTGACGGGTTATAGGACATCTTGAAAGTCCATGATCGATCCATTTCTAGATGGAATCACGTTCGTAGGTTTGACCAGATGCCACGATCTAGATTTTCTAATATTGCTTCTATGACTGAAAAAGGGGATAAGGGTAAATTAGTCATTTCACGTTATAAAAAATGACATGGAAATAGATCCGGCCATATTGGTGATATTGTGACAAACTAACAAGTTTGTTGGTCAGATTAGTACATAAAATAGTTAGTTTGTCATAGTGGAACAAAATGAAAAGTACGTGTGTATTTTATAGCTTTTACCCATATAAAGATTCAAAGGTATCCTATGAAAATAATATTAGCATGTTAACTTTACCATTCATTATGAAGCAAACCTCATGTCAACCAATAAAATCCATGTGAAAAGTCTCTCTTTTTATACTTTCAAAATGACTCATTGTGGTCCTCAATGTTGTGCTACTAGGTCGAAAGATTAATCATCCTACTAAACGTGAATAGTTAGATGATTGCTGGCATTTTATCAGCAAATCACGACACTAAGAAGTTGCACTTTTGCGGAACATGCTGTGTTCATGTCCCTCAGATTTGGCGGGGGAGCAAGTCTCAGATCATTTCTCACACATGAAACAACATTGATCCATGTGACACATTTCATACAAACCAAGTCGAACGCTGGGACCAAACTAAACCCGTCAGGGATTAACTATGTTTTGCTCAATGTTCACAGCGAGCTCATTCAAACAAGTAAATTTATTGATGCAGGTCTTATGGTTTACAAACATGCTTTCAAGCATTTCATTTAAAAGAATGCAACATATATAAACTGCAAAAACAAGAGGCAAACCATAATCAGTATGACGATTGCATAAAGTAATCAAGTTTATATAATACAACTTCCAACGTGGTATCTACAACGACCAACCGTTCAAGTCTAGAAGGCTTATCAGATAATTGTTGTAACATTTTGGCGTCTTTCGTGGGACCCTAATTCAAACTATCGAGAGTTCGAATGGCAGGTCCTACCCTAGAGCTCATAACTCCGTCGGGTCCTTCGAAATCCGGAAGGGGGCAACACATCGAACACTCAAGCTTGCAAGACTAAATCATGAACACATAACCCCACTCCAATCTAGGGATGGAAACGGGTCGGGTTTGGGATAGGTTTTAGTGAACCCGTACCCGTTTATAATATCCGTACCCGTATCCGCTCCATCACCCGACGGGTACCCGATTAGTATTACCCATCGGGTTTTCGGATTTTACCCGCGGGTATCGGGTATCCACAATTAAATTTTCATTGGCCATTATTGTGCGTATAATGCTAAGAAAAACCACTTGAAAATGACAAAATACCCTAATATATTTTTAAGTGTTTAGAAGATAAAAAATACTTTTTAATATTGTTCACGCGGTTTAATATATCGAATAAATCATGGTTTTTATTTTAAAATTACAAGATCCAAATATACTTGATCACAAACATGTTAATGCACACAAATGTAACTAATATGATCATTCAATTCGTTCAACAATCTTCGTCTACTATTTCACATAAATTTAGAACTTATATAAAATAACAACAAAAGCGGGTACGGATTCGGTTAAACGGGTACGGATTCGGATACGGGTAAACGGGGCGGGTATTAGTAGAACCCGCCCCCGAACCCGTACCCGTGAAAAAAAGGGAAAATTATCAAAAAGGTCCATTGCCCAATATGCTCTTCCCAAAAAACACCTTAAATTTTCTCTTTCTAGAAATGTTGATCCCAAACTTAGATCGATTAAGCTTGTGTATACGAGATTAGATCAAGTTATACACGTAGAGAAACTTTGTTTATGTATAAAGTAATCTAAGTGTTATGCGGAATTAACACTTAAACAAGAACACACAAAGATGTAAAACAAACTTTCACTTGATTAATAATAACAAACTTGCTTACAATGAAAGTGTTTAACGTATGAAAAACTTTTATGAAACATAACCTAAAGGTCTTCTTTTATAGACATAAGAAGCCTTGTATAAGAGTCTACGTATCAACTATTCTAGTTAAAGATAATTATAGAAAATAAAATGTTGAACTTATCTTTAGTAAAAACAAACTAGAAACATAATACGCGTAGACTATATCTTTCTATCAGTGCTTGTCTTCAACCTATCAACGCTTGACTTCTTCTTGTCAACGCTTGATCTGTCATCGTTTGTTTTCTTCATATCAACACTTGTTTTCCTCTTGTCAGCGCTCAAGTGGACTGGCTACATTTTATTCCCAAAAATCCTCCCCTAAACTTGATATCTACTCTAGTAATCAAGTTTCTGAATGAAAATTAAGAACTAGGAGGAATCTTACAAATCTTATCATATTGGTAATAAACATGTCTGATCAAATCTTTGGCCACGTCACTTGAATAATCAATCTCCAGCTGTGTTGTCTTCATCTTCTCCAAAACTTCTTTGGACATGGAATACTGACCATCTACAAGAAGATACTCAACAAACTTTGTAGAGCTCAAATAATATACACCAACAGCTGAATACAAACGCCATTGAAGACCACTAAGATCATCCTCAAGATCCTTCCAAACAGTAGGATCTTATTCTTTTGGTCCACACATTCTCTTGAATGTTGAACAAAGTTTTATTCCATTGACTGAAGTAGGAGCTTCAGTCTCATACTTGGCTTCCAACAACCTCCAAAGGTCTACCAAGTCTTCTCTATCAACACTTGCAAAGAGAGATATAAGAGTGGTAAATGTGTGTACCTCTTTCCCATACCTGCCAATCTTCGAAAACCCACTTTCATCTTCTTCATAGCTTATAATAGGGTTTCTGGCATCAAGAGGTAACACTTGTACCATATCTGAAGCTTCCAGGGGTGAGAGCTTGATGCTCCTTCTTATAACAGCTTCACTGGGCTTCAATCTATCCATATCTTTAGGAAACTCAAGAGGAACTCCCTTCTTCAAAGGTCTTGGAACAATCATTGCCTTCTTAAGCTCCATCTCTTCCGTAAGTTCTTCTTTCCTTTCATCTGAAAGAAGTCGCAGAATGTTCATTTCCTGCACTTTTACCTAAATGGGATAAGCCTTGTACTCCAAATCTTCAAAGGATAATCCTAACAATTTCTTATAGGTCCATCCTGTTCCGTGACATCTGAGTAGCATGTAGTAAAGCTCCCTTCTATCTCTCTTCAGCAGTGAAAGAACATTGCTAGCTTTGTGTTTCAGAATTACCGTGCAGTCTTTTTGAACTCTTAGAAGAATCTCCGAACCCCAAATTTGGTCTGAAATAGTCAAATCTGGATTCTCCATACACCTATCTTCCCAAGCATGGTACATCTAAACAAGTACTGGCATATCAAAATCTACTTGCAATTTCAACTCTCTAAGCTTCTCTCTTGCCAAATCATCACCATATTCAAGTCTCTCAGGTTGCTCAATTATCATCACACTTGAATCTGAACTGGCTTCATCACTTCCTTCTTGTTCCTCTGAAGTGACAACAAATGGTGATTCACCAACCTTCTTTCTTTCTTGTTCCACAAGTTGTGCAGCCAATCTTCTATCAAACATTACCTGTGCTGCATCCTTTGGAACTTCTACTTCTACCATGATTCCTTTACCCTTATCTAATGGATCAATGATGGGTAAGGATGATGGTAATACCTGTGAAGATACTTCTTTGATGATAGCTGATGACTGGAATACATCAACCTCATCTGCAGGTCTGTCAACGCTCAATTTTCTTGTGTCAGCGCCCAATTTGCTCATGTCAGCGCTTGGTGTGTCAGCGTTCAAACTTTGCTTGTCAACGCCAAAATTACTTGTCTCAACGCCTCTTGTAATTTGCTCCAACATAGCTGTAAAAGACAAGTCTAAATTGGTAGGAGTTACCAGATATGTTTCAAAACCTAGTTGCTTCTTCAATTCAGTTAGGGCCTCAGCAATGCCCAAAGATTCTCCATCATGTGAGCCTTTATCACTCACATTAATCTGCTCATCCTCCCCTTTGGAAGATTCCTCCATCCCACGCCTTGTGCTAGCATTCTCCAAAATGACAATCCTCTCCCTCAATTGCTTGAGTTCAAGGCCTTGTGTACTGACAATTTGTACCAAGTCTGCATTTTGCTTTTGGAAGCTAATGGAGACAGCTGTCAATTCCATTAATGTGTATGGTTCCAATCTGTCCTCCTCTAAAATGGGTATTTGACCTCCCAAGTTAGATTCATGGGGCATGGATGAGGTCTTAAAGATGTTAGGACTATCTTGGCCTGCATCTAAGCCAGAACCAATAGTCCTAGCCTCATCCATAGCACCAACCACACTTGTGGTGGTGGTTCTCTCTACTACATGGCTAGGACCACTAGAGGAGAACACTCCAGTAGTCCTTTGGCGTTTTTTCAACCTATATTGTGGTGGGGTAGAAGATGATGTGGATTGGGTGGATGTGGGAAGGTTAAGGGGTGTTTGGGTCTGTGAAGGAATGGTGTCAACGTCTGGATTACTTGTGTCAACGCCAATATTTAATGTGTCAGCGTTGAAGGGTTGTTGGTCAATTTCCATATGTTGAGGTGAAGGTAAAGGTTCTGGTATTGGGTCAAGTTGTGGTTGTGGGTCTGGTTGAGGTTGTGCTGCTGCAATAACAGCAAGCATAGCTGGGGTGAGGGGTAATTCACGGTGAGGGGGTGAGTTCATCTTGGTAAAAATAGCTTTCTTTTGCACAGGGATCTCATAAAAGTCATCATGATCCCTTGTGCAGTAATTTTGCACATCAAAAACCATTTGTAAAAATCTGGGATAAGCCAAAGTCATCTTATTCCCTTTGTTTTTACACATGCCATCAAAAATCATTTTAGAATAATTAAACTTTTGCCTAGTTGCAATGCACACAATAGCACTAGCAATTGATCTATTAATCTCATTGTGTGTAGTACACTTGGGACTTAAACATTGTAAGATGACATGTATGAGGTACTTCCAGGATGGGGGAAACTCCTGTTTATGATATTTGTTTAAAGTTCCCTCATCAGGGAAATGATACACCCAAAGCCCATAGTCCTTGTTCTATTTCATGAATGGGAAGGGTGGTTATACCATATTCATCATCAAGATGCAAAGCCTGGCGAACCAAGGCTTCAGTAACCACCCATGTACGCCCATGAACAATAGATGATAATGTAGTCACATTATTAACTGTTGAGGAACTGACAGTGTTCCAAAACTGCTTAATATGTGTGACAGAGATGAGAGGAGCATGAGAAAGAGCATACCTAATTTAGGATGCATTCAAATACGCCACCATCTGGGTGTATTGTGGAAACAGAGTATCATCAGCGTCTAAATATGCAATCATGTTGTGTTGACTCCTGAATCCCAATACCAAATCACTTGGTTTAAATTTTGGTGCCATTGTAGAAGAAAGCTGTTTGTAAATATTTAGAAAGATGAATTATAGGAGAGAATTGTTAGACAAGAATATGAGGTACCCTGTTTAAAAATAGGAGCCAAATATATAGGAGAGATAGGTGCATGTGATTGGTCAAAAATGAGGCAACTATTTTCAATTTATCATGATGAAAATATTGAAAAGAAAATAAGTTATCTCATGCATTAATTAAAAGTTATCTGCTCCCAAAATTACGGCCCAAAAGTTCGTCAAAAATAACAACTGGGTAGGTCCCAATGAGTATCAATGGTCAAAAATAACCCATCAACGCCCAACGGCTATATTCTTGTCAACGTTTGCCAAAGCCATGTCAGCGTCTAAATTGGTCATAACAACGCTTGGAAAAATACTTGTCAGCGTCCAATAATATAAAGTAATAAAAATGAAAAAGGACCTTAACAAAGTAATTTATCCTAGTGAAGATAACCTATAAGTTGATAATTATTATAGGGCGGCAAGCACTGTCCAGTTATGCACACTTGCTTATGCAAGATAGACACAATAGTCCTCTAGTGTCCCTTGCTAACCAAAACTCTTAACAAGTAAGTTATCTCATAAAATTCCTTGTAACTCCCAGGTACAACCCATGATAAAATCATTCCCAAGTCTCCCAACAGACCACAACCAATTCTAGGCCAAAAATGTCTTGGCAGCATGCATAGTATATAAACTTTGCATGCTACAGTGCCTCATGATTTAGTAAAACTAACTCATACTCACCTGTGGACACAATCTAGAATTGTGATAAGAGTATTATAAGAATACCCAAAAGTCCTAAAGGTTCCTAAAACCTCCCCTTAAACTGTGATACATATGTTGCTCAAAAATATGCATGAACATAAAAATTTATGTCAAGATAGGAATATAAATATTCCAACCATCATCCATAAATGAAAACATGCTCAAATGATTCTCCAAGGATCCATAAGCAACTCTGTATCTAATGGTACAATGCTAACACCACCTGCACACTTAGATTAAAAACCACAAAACTAACATTGTTGCTGACAACGCCACGATAACACTTGTCAGCGTTAAGGTAACCTTTGTCATCGTTAGAAAAATATAGTGGAAAATCTAACTTCAAAAGACCAATAACAATGCATTATCTGTACATACTGTTACAATAAGACCCCTAAACACATATTATGTGAGATTGATCATTCCAATACTTGTTACCAAGTATTGGAACCTTCTAGCATCAAAAGGTTTAGTTAATAAATCAGACACATTTTCTTTTGTATCAACCCTATCTGGTTGTATTAAACCCTTTTCAAAACAATCCCTTATAAAATGATGTCTAATTTCTATGTGTTTTGTTTTAGAATGATGTACATGATTTTTAATAATGCATAAAGTACTGTTATTGTCAACAAAAATCTTGGTATGCATGAAATTATACCCATAATCCAACAGCTTGTTCTGAATCCATAAGACTTGTCCACAACAAGCAGCTGCAGCAACATACTCTGCTTCAGTTGTAGAATTGGCCACCACTATTTGTTTCTTGCATTGCTAAGATATCAACCTACTCCCAAGAAACTGACATCCACCAGTTGTGGATAATCTGTCAAACTTATCACCACCATAGTCACTGTCTGAATATGCAATAAGCTCCAATGGTGAATCTTTTGGGTACCACAAGCCAAGATATGGATAACATCTAAGGTACCTAAAGATTCTCTTGACAGCATAAAGGTGACATTCTTTGGGAGTCACTTGATGGCGTGCACATACACACACCGCAAACATGATGTCAGGTCTTGAGGCTGTGAGATACATCAATGAACCAATCATTGATCTATAGTGCCTGACATCCACATCTTTTCCATCTCCAACTTTTCCCCAAGGGTGTTCTCTATCCATAGGAGTAGTAGCCCTCTTTTCATGTGGAGAAAAGCCAAACTTCTTCAAGATCTCTGCAACATACTTATCCTGAGAGATGAAGATACCATCTTCTTTCTGCTGTACTTGTAACCCTAGAAAGAAGTTTATCTCCCCCATTGCACTCATCTTGAATTTGTCTGTCATAAGCTTGGAAAAGTCTTCACTCATCTTTGGATTGGTGGAGCCAAAGATGATATCATCCACATAAACCTGAACAAGTAATCCATCCTTACCAACCTTCTTTGTAAATAATGTCTTGTCTATGGTGCCCCTTTTGAATCCATTTTCCACCAAATAAGTGGACAATGTGCCATACCATGCTCTTGGGGCTTGATGAATTCCATACATAGCTTTCTTGACTCTATATACCTTGTCTGGATTCTCTGGATCTTCAAAACCAGGAGGCTGCATAACATATACCTCCTCAACAATTGTGCCATAGAGGAAGGCACTCTTCACATCCATTTGATAGACAGTGAAGCCCATGCAGGAAGCATAGGCTAGAAATATCCTTATAGCCTCAATCCTTGCAACTGGTGCAAAGACCTCCTCATAGTCTATCCCTTCCTCTTGTGTATATCCTTGAGCCACTAAACGTGCCTTGTTTCTGACCATAATTCCCCTTTCATCTTTCTTGTTTCTAAGAACCCATATTGTCCCAATAGGTCTGACATATCTGCGATAATCAACCAGCTCCCAAACATCCTGAATTGCAAATTGGTGAAGCTCATCCTGAATTGCTTCCACCCAACTTGGTTCTTTGAGAGCATCAAAGATCTTCTTGGGTTCCTGTTGTGACAGAAAACAGGCAAACAAACATGCTTGAACAAGAGGGGTATCAACCTTCTTGTGTATATTGGCAATAAATCCACCAAGACTCTGGTGAGATCTTCTAGTCTAAACAGGAGACATCACATCTCCAATAATTTGAGAAGTGGGGTGATTCTTCATAGTGGAAGTAAGAATTCCTCCCTCAAAAAGTCTATTGTCTTCAATCTCATCCTCCAAGTTGCCAATATCTTCTTCAGACTCTCTTCCATCAATATTTGTATGAACCTCTTCATTCCTGCTTGAAGGTTCACCTTGTTCAAAATTGGAAGAGAAAATATGCTCAAAAGTGTTGTCAACGCCTGAACCAAGGTTGTCAGCGTTTGGATCATCAACGCCTGAAATGGTGTTGTCAACGTTTGAGTCATCAACGCCTGAATTTGTCCTGTCAACGCCAGATTTTCCTTTGTCAGCGCCTGAAGGACCATGCATGTTGTTAATTGGTGATAATTGGGGACCACCATTTTCCTTTCCAGCATCAGCAGCAAAAGCATCTGTCCATATGGGAATAGTGACATACTCTTGTATGGGAGATGACTTGTCTGCTTGTGATCCAACCTCTTCATTAACCTGTGTACCTAAAACATCAACAACTGGTTCTTCCACAACATTTGAAGTTACCTTCACAATGTCTGGATCAGTAACAGGCATATAATTCAAAGTCCTAGATAGAGGTTCCAAGTCAAACAACCAATTTGGACCACTTTCAGGATCACTAGGTTTACTTTCTAAAAACCTAACATTTACTTTTTCAAGTATACATTTTTCCTTCTTAAGGTAAAACCTATATCCCTTAGTCTGCACTGAATAACCCATGAAATAGCCTTCATCACCTTTAGCACTAAACTTACCTAAGGAATCACTAGTATCTAGGACAACTACATGACAACCAAAAGGTTTAAGAAAACCAATATTAGGTTTCCTTCCCCAAAGTAACTCGTAAGGTGTTTTGTTATGTATCTTGTTGACCAATGCTCTATTCTGAACATAACAAGCTGTATTCACAGCCTCAACCCTAAAAGTTATGGGAAAATGAGCATCAACCAACATAGTCCTGGCTGCTTCAATTAGGGTTCTATTCTTTCTCTCAGCAACCCTATTTTTCTGTGGGGTTCTGGCAACACTAAACTGCCTAGTAATCCCTTTCTTGGCACAAAAATCATCCAACAGTTTATTTCTAAACTCACCACCATTATCACTTCTAAGCATTTTAACTTCATTACCAGTTTTCTTCTCAATCTGATTAATAAAGTCAATTAAAGTATCAGTAGTGTCACTTTTCATAGCTAAAAAGAAAGTCCAAGTAAACCTAGAAAAGTCATCTATGATGACAAAGCAGTATGATTTACCATTCAAACTCTCTATATTAGTTGGACCAAACAGGTCCATATGCAGCAAGTGAAGTGGTTTTGAACTAGAGTGCACCTGTTTAGACTTAAATGAGACCTTGTGCCGCTTGCCTTTAAGGCATGCAACACAAGAGTGGTCATTGTGGAAAGCCTTTTCAGGCAAACCATCAACTAAGCCAAGTCTCACAAGCCTGTTTATATTCTTAAAGTTAATGTGCCCTAGTCTCATGTGCCACAGATTACTCTCATCAACTAAAGCTTTAGCATAAAAACATGACATATTATTATTCATCCTAATACCATTAAGATTTACATTATAAATGTCCTTATGCCTAGGTGTTCTATAGTCAATATATTTCTCATCTGGTATTTTAAAATCCTTACTCAACACCAAGAATTCAGTATCAGTAAAAAGAACCTTATTTTTGTTATCATAGACTTGTGATACATTAAAAAGATTGTAATCAAGTTCTTTTACCAGAAACACGTTTTCAAAACGCAAGTTATTGGTGAGATGAGTTCCTTTGCTTGTGATAGTTCCATATCCGCCTCCAAAGTAAACTTTATCACCATCCTTAATAGGAGTGAAGTTGGTAAGATAATCTTCCTTCCCAGTCATGTGCCTAGAGCATCAACTATCCCAATAGCCATAATCATTTACCTGTTTTTGAATGCCCTGCACATAAAGAAAACAAGTTAGTTTTCTTTGGGAACCCAAGCCCGAGCAGACTTGGATTCATCTGGTTGTTCAACAAGAACAGACTTAGTTCTCATAACAACCCCTTGTTCATCCCTTTTTGGATGAAATACCCAGTTAACCCCAATTGGTTTTGTGATGACCTTTGAAATATAATTAAATCTGTTGCAAGTCATAGAAATCCCATTAGAATTAGGGTTTTGATCTTGCTTAGGTCTCCGTGTCAAGCTAGAAGAAGCTTTAGACCCCTTTCCTTATGGTTGCAAATATTTAGGTCTAGTAACGTTTCTGTCAGCGTTGGATTTGGTCTTGTCAACGCTGAATTTACCCTTATCAGCGTTGAAACTAGGGTTTGCTACAGGAACCCATTGCCTATTAGACCATGTATTGGTCTTCTGAAAAGGTCTCTATCCATTAGTGTTAGACGCTTTAGTGAAGAATGGGGCTGGTCTAACAACTTTAGGACTTTGCTCCACAAAAGTTTTGGGTCTGACAATGTTTGACCTTTTGACAGCGTTGACTTTGGAAGCGTTGACACACTTATATGCTAAATGTGAAAAGCTACCACAAGTGTAACAGGCTTTTCTAGACACAACTCTAGGTCTAGAAGAAAAGAAACTTGTTCCATTATGACTAACTTGGCTTTTAGGTGACCTAGTATTCCTATACATTTCTGCATACTTAATGCTAGGTTTCTTAACAGTGTTTGAGCCAAGGTCAACTGTCTTACCAGTGATTGGGTTTGTTACTTTGATAGGGGTCGATTCATTTGGACTATCACAAAGCATGCCACCCTTGACAAACAAGGTAGGGTTGGCTTTCTTCCATTCATTCAAGTCAGTCAACTTTTGGCTATACTCTTCAACTGGGGTAAGGACTCTTGGTGGAGGAATAAATTCCTCTTCTTGGAGTTCTAGTAAACCAGTCCAAGATAAGTCCTTTCTTTGGACAACATAGAAGTCCCCAGCTGGTGGTGGAACTACAGTATTGTCATTCATCCCAATCCCAGTCATGTCCTTAGGATCCCTCTGTTTATTAACACATTCTCCTAGGGTTTGTGAGGCCTTATCAAATCTCTGAATTTTAAGGTCTACATTATCCTTATTTTTTATAGCCTCATCTAACTTAGCCTGTAATTCAGCATTGACCCTTTCCATGATTTTTCTAATATCATTACTAGCATTTAAATCATGTTTTAAGATATTTATTTTATCTTTTAGGTCAAATTCCATTTTCTTATACTTAGAAACTATCTTTTCAGTTTGAGTGAGAGCAATTTGATAGTTAGACAACTTGCATCTCTCAGTACTCACATCTCCTAACAATCTTAAAACCTCTTTGTTAAGTTTTTTAGTATTTAAACGACAACCCTTACTACAAAAAGCATCATCGTATACCTCATTGTCTGATGAAGATGAGGAGTGTGCCATTAGAGCATATTGAACATGCTCTTCTTCTTCTATCTCAGCAACCAAAGCTTTATCCTCTTCCTCATCCTTAGCCAAATAGCTCCAGTCCCATCCAATACCATCAATTTCTTGCACTGCCACCATGGCCTTGGGATCCTGAGCCTTAACAATTTGGCTTGAGGGTTTTCCAGCATCATATTTTCCTGGAGATCTGCATTCCCTCATATAGTGCCCCATACGATGACAATTGTAGCACTCAACCTTGGATTTATCAAATCCAGCAGTGTCCTTTGCATTAAAGGTCATCTTCTTCTTAAACCTTCTATTCCATCTGTTTGCTCTTATACTTGCAAGAGCCATGTTCCACATTATATCCATCTCCTCCAAGTGCTCATCACTTATTTGCTCAAGGTCCTCATATGTAATCACTGAACCATTGGGCAATGAAACAATGTGAGCACACACAGTATCCAGATCCAAACCAGCAGGCTTAACTCTTGGTGAGTCAATTTTGTATGTGTCAGCGTCTGAATGTGAGGCGTTGACATGATATGATCCAGCGTTGACACATGTTGATCCAGTAACTAGGGGCATGTATAAGTCCTTCTGATCAAATTGACCTTCACTATGTGAGAAGAAGGCCATGTTACTATTGGTAGACTTACTTCCATGCTCCAAAAGAGTTTCATTCTCCAACAGCCACAGTTTGATTCTCCAACAGCCTCAGTTTGTTGTAGATATCATCAAAAGTAGAACTTTTTTGAGTGTTATTGGCCAGTATAGATCTTGCCTCAATCTTCCACGCATCACCAAGGCTTTTAAGAAAAGTGGCAATAATGTCAACATCACCAACTTGTGTCCCCATGAAGGACAGCTTGCTTGTAATGTCAAGCAGTCTGCTTCTCACACTGCTTAGCTTCTCATTAGGTTGAGCCTTAAAAATAGCATACTCATGCATGAGTTGCTTCTTCTTCTCTACCTTAGTATCAGCATTACCACCATATGCAACTTCAAGGGCTGCCCAAAGGTCTTTTGCAGACTCATAACCTCTATATTTGTGCTGATTTTCTTGTCCCAAAGAAAGTTTCAGAATGTTTAGGGTTTTCATATAACCCCCTTTTCTTTGCTATGTCCTCAGCAGACACAGATCTACCATCATCAGGTTTTTCTTTCTTATCTTCTTCAGAACATCCTTGAACAGCTGACCTTGTAGAAATGGCATCTGCAATCCTTTGAGCTTTATCGAATGTGTTTCCATATTCAATAATCTCCCAGAGAGTGTAGTCATAGATCCCCAGATATTGCTCAAAGTTGAATTTCCACAGCTCAAAGTTGTTTGTATCTAGCATGGGAATCTTGATGTTGTGGTTTGAGGAGGAGGAGGAGGAGGTTGCTTCTGGAGTGGACATGATGTTTTTAGGGTTTTGTGAAAATTAGGGTTTTGGTGATTTTAGGGTTCTTGTGTTCTTTAAGATCAAAAAGTTTCTCAACAATCTCTAATACCACTTGTTAATCCCAAACTTAGATCGATTAAGCTTGTGTATACGAGATTAGATCAAGTTATACATGTAGAGAAACTTTGTTTATGTATAAAGTAATCTAAGGGTTATGCGGAATTAACACTTAAACAAGAACACACAAAGATGTAAAACAAACTTTCACTTGATTAATAATAACAAACTTGCTTACAATGAAAGTGTTTAACGTATGAAAAACTTATATGAAACATAACCTAAAGGTCTTCTTTTATAGACATAAGAAGCCTTGTACAAGAGTCTACGTATCAACTATTCTAGGTAAAGATAATTATAGAAAATACAATGTTGAACTTATCTTTACTAGAAACAAACTAGAAACATAATACGCGTAGACTATATCTTTCTATCAGTGCTTGTCTTCAACCTATCAATGCTTGACTTCTTCTTGTCAACGCTTGATCTGTCAGCGTTTGCTTTCTTCATATCAACGCTTGTTTTCCTCTTGTCAGCGCTCAAGTGGACTGGCTACATTTTATTCCCAACAAGAAATGGTCTAATGTATTTTTGAATCTGGGCAACTGTTGCGGAAATGGACAAGTGGCAAATACTGTCTGCAATGGTCGGGTATAAATACGCCATGTACTTAAGGGCAACAAGATGAGTTAGGGCAATTGGAATTTTGGGCAACAGGTTTATTAGTCATTTGATATCTACAAATAAGTACACCCCACTTTTGGGCAGCAACTAAATTTTGGGCAGCCCCAAAGATTTTATTCGAGCAACAACTAAAAATTTACCCCCATTTCATCTCTCATTTGGGCCTTTTTCAAACCCAAAAAAACAATTTTTCTATCATCTTCTCTCGCTTTCCTTCTTCTTCCTCTATTTCTTGTCCGGCACCAGCGAATACCAAATAAAGGAAAGCTCAAAGTAATTGAATATCAAAATCGTAGAATGATCTTCATAATGGTAATCACTATGTATTTTCTATTCATTATCTATTACCACTAATCAATTTCGTCACAGTAATTAAATTTAAAATCCGTTATACTGAAATTGTAATTAAATTGTGTATTTGTAAAAGAACAATTTGTTTTGGCTGATTTAATTAATTGAAAACACTATCCACTTATTTAATCTCGGTATTTTTACAAATATGTTTTCTTGTTTGATTTGTTAACTAATTTTCATTATTTGGGAACATTAAACCAGTACGGTATAATATGCAATGAGTATCTTTTTTTGATAGATCTTAAATTGTAACATAAATTGTTGATTCGTTTTAAAGGAAACTTTTTCGAAGCTCATCATTAGGAGTAAGTTGAACTATTTGTTTTTTGTTAAACAAAAGTTAAATGCAAAGCGGAGATTATTGTTTAAGAAAACTTGTTTTGGAAGTTGGTTAGATTTACGATTGTATGATCATGAACCACATTTGATTGAGTATATGTTGAGAAAACAGCATCGAGTTGATGATTCACATTACGATATGCCCCTTATATATTATATGGATGGTCATACTTTGCATTTTGGTCGCCGAGAATTTGCTCTTATTAGTGGTTTGAGATTTGGGAACGTTAGTTTTGGCTTGTATAATTCTGGTCAACTAGATTTTCATAATAGAATATTTCCCGAGAAGCTAGGCGTAGATGTAAAAATTTTAGATGTAATCGGCGTTATGGAGGATCGAGAAAGGTTTTGCAAACTATGTGATCTGGATGTTGTACGCTAATAAGTGTGAAAACACTTATACTTTTACCACTTAATTATAATAATAACCAAGCCAAAACGTGTATTTTATGTCGTAAATGTCGGAATTATGCGTGGTTTGTGTTTTTGTTGTGATTTAGGACTAAAATGTGAAAAGGGAGGAAAACACGGGCTTTCACGGGCTTTTATCGAAGAAAAAGACAAAAGACAAAGTCAAGAGATCAAGAATGCAAAAAGAACAGAAGTCCAAGGCTTATTCTGAAGATTTATCGAAGAAAAAGTCTAAAGACGGAAAGCCGAAGAACTCAAGTCTAATTTATGAAGAAAATATAAGACAAGTTCAATTTATTCATCAACAAATCCCGAGACAAAGTCTAAAAAGTCGAAGAATTTAGAAGACTAAGGACTAAAAGAGAAAGAAAGAAAGAAAGAGAGAGGAAGCTTCCACACCTCCCCTCCTTCCGTATAAATAGAGGCTTAACCTCATTATTTAGTTTTATTGGCTAACTTGACAAATTAGCTCTTCCATCTTTTAATTACATGCACTTTTAATTCATTGTCATTTAAATTCAAGTCTTTAATTTTCAAGTAAGTTTTAACTTTGTGTTGTTTAATCTTTTATCTTTAAGCTTTTTAATCATCTTGTTCTACTTTTCTTCTTGCTTAATTTTAATCTTTTCATAATCTTCATTTGTGTTGATTTTATGTTTTCAATCTAAATCTTTTTCATCTACTTTTTACATAAAGTTTAAATCTTTTCAATTTTCGTGGCTGGTTTTTGATGTTTTCATACGTTTTATTATTAATCTAGGCTTTTTATTTAGCTTATTGGTGTTTTATTTTGCTTATTGTCTTTTAAAAGTTAAGTTTTTAGTGCTTATTTTTGTACTTTTTAGTGTCCCTAGTTTTTAGGAATTTCTGATTCGATTTCACAACATTTTCTTAATTGCGAAATCTTGCCTTTTCTGCTATTGCGAAATCTTGCCTTCTCTTCAATTGCGAATTTGAACTTCAGCACATTGCGGAGTCTTCGTTTTTGCTATTGCGGAATTACGTCTAAATGCATTGCGGAATCTTGCTTCAACGATTGCGAATTTGTGGTTCTTAATTGCGGAATTAGGTTATTCCATGAATTGCGGAATTGTGGTTGATGATTGCGGAATTAGGCTTATTTAGATATTGCGGATTTGTGCTTGGTTTCAGCTATTGCGAGTTTAATTCACAATTTCGCAATCATTGCGAAATTGTGTATAGTTTTCAGATTTGCGAATTTTCACTTCTTTTTATTGCGAAATTATTTCAGTTTTTTTTATATATTGCGAAATTAATTAGTTTTATTTAAAATTTTATTTTTAAACTTATTTTTTTCCGCCATTTTTACTTAGCTTTATTTTAATTGTTTTGTTTTAATTTTACTTCGCTTTCTCTTTACTTGTTTTGTCTTATTTAATTTTCGAATTTACTTTTCGTCAAGCCTTAATTACCGTCATTTACTTTTAAAGTCTTGCACATTTACTATACTACAACGACCAAATTTATATTTGTTTTCCAGCAAAAGACGACTGAGTCGCACGGTTAATTTTAGTCAATTCGAAGAGATTGGTTCAACGATATTTTTAACTGAGTAAAATCTAGTTATTAAATGGCGCCGCTGTCGGCTCTTTTCGTGAAGATTAACGGTTTTTTGTGAGAGACGCGTTGCTTTTTGGGATCCGTTCATTCGTGAGCGTTATTTTTCGTGTCAAAAAAAAATTTCAAAAATCCATAAAAATTTAAAATTTTCAAAAATACAAAAACATCTAAAAATCACAAAAAGCATTTCTTTTTCAAAGTTTTGCACCAAAAAGATTTTCTTTTTTATAAGTGTACATATATTCTCTTTGTGTTTGGTATCTTTTTCTTTTGCTTTTGCAGGTGCATGCGTACTAGATCTTCAACTTATTCAGAGCCCGAGACTCGTGAAGATTTAGATATGGCTGGTGTACCCCCCAACATCAATAACAACAATGTTCAACCACCCGACCTTAGAACAATGGAGGGGCGTTGTCATCCCACAATGTATGGACGAGGAGGACCGATTGCACCGATGCAAATCATGGCTCTGGAGTTTTCGTTGAAGCATCATATGATCCAACAAGTGCAAACTAATCCATTTCGCGGATTTCCGGATGATGATGCCAACAAGTACCTCGACAAATTCATTACTATTACTCAAAGCATGAAGTTGCCCGGTGTTACTATGGATGTCCTTCGCCTACAACTCTTTCCACATACTTTATCCCACCACGCCAAAAAATGGTTTGATCGTCTCTCGAAGAATTCCATTCATACTTGGGACGACATGACTCAACGATTTTTGTCGCGCTACTTTCCACCATCCATGGTCACGAGCCTTCAGAATCAAATCAGCGGTTTCATACAAGAATCGGATGAATCACTTTTCGATGCTTGGGAAAGACATAATGTTTTGATCGATCGATGTCCAAACCACAACATGCTCCCCGTTACCTTAATTGACACTTTCTAAAATGGTTTAACTTTTCGTGATCGTGATACTATTAATGCAGCCGCCGGTGGCACATTTATGAAAAGAAGACCCGAGGAGTGTAGAGAGCTTATTGAGAACATGACTACTCATCACAAAAATTGGTATTCCTCCGCATCTTCAAGGAATAACCCGAGAGTCAATGTTTCTTCTACTTCAGCAAACCCCGATATGACCGAATTCACCCGCATGATGGCCGAAATGAACAAAAATATCTTGCTCATCGCTACAAATCAACAACAACAAGTTAAAGCTGTAGCAATTTCTTGTGAGACTTACGGCGATCCTTATTCATACACCGATTGTCCTTCTACTCAAGGCAATCCGAAAAACATGTATGCGGCTTATGGTAACTATTCACCGGAAAATTACCAAGCCCGACCTCAAGGTGATCGAAATTTGCTAAGTTACCGGTCGAACAATTATCTTTCACCCGGTTTTTCTCCTCAAAACCACAACCCCAACAACTAAAATAGAAGCACTCAAAACCCACCTCGAGCTTCTACTCCATATCACCCACCCGCCCCCAACCTCCACCCATCAATCACGATGTTGAAACTTTCATGAAAACCAAACGAGAGCTAGTTAACAATCTTCAAAGCCAAATCATCACCTTGAAAAGTGACATCACTAAACAAGCAAAGGATATTAAAACCGAGCTTCGTCATGATATGCAAACTTCTATCAGCACTCAAACGAATGATTTGAAGAATATGTTCGCTACTTTCTTTCAAGGTAATCAACCATCTACTTCGGGCTCAATTCCTTCAAATACTGTTACCAACCAGAGAGCGAATGTAAGTGCTATAACTACCCGTAGTGGAGCAACTTTAGTAGGACCATCTATCCCACCCCCAGTTACACCATCTACACCTCCTCCACCACCATTTATCCCTACTACTCCCACAACTAGTATTAGTTCACCATTACCATCTCCTCCTTGTCATGAAGAAGTACCCAAGAAGAACCCTTCACCAACCCCACCTTCCACCTCTAAACCCTCAACATCTCAACCTTTACCTACTACACCTACACCTTCCACTTATAAACCTAATATTCCTTATCCATCTCGCTTAAACAAGGCCAAACTGCAAACCAAGGATGACATTCAAGTGTCAAACTATTTGAAGAAATTTTCAGAAATGACCATCACTTTTAGCCTTGTTGAAGCTCTAGCACAAATGCCTAAATTTGTTAAGATGTTTAAGGAATTGCTTAATAAGAAGGAGAAGATGGCCAAGTTTGTTAATACTTGATTGAATGAAAATTGTTCTACGGTCCTTCTTAAAGAACTTCCGGAAAAACTTGGAGATCCCGGTCGTTTTGTGTTACCATGTACTTTTCACCAAACCGAAGAATTTACTGCCTTATCCGATCTCGGAGCAAGTATAAATCTTATGCCTTTCAGTGTATGGAAAACGTTATCATTACCCGACCTTACACCAACGAAGATGACTCTTGAGCTTGCAAATAGTACTCTTGCTTACCCTCTTGGTATTGCCGAAGATGTGTTCATTAAAGTTGGCACCTTCACTTTTCCGGTCGACTTTGTTGTTGTTGATTATGATGGACCCTCGTATTCCTTTAATACTTGGTCGGCCATTCTTGAGAACCGGAAAATCTCTAGTCGATGTTGCCGAAGGTGAGTTAATCTTAAGGGTCGGGAATGATGCACAAGTGTTCAAAATGGGGAAGATCACAACCAAATCAAATGGAAGAGAATCAGCGAATATGATTAATGTGCTTGATGATTTTGTCGTCTACAACAATCCTCTGTTCGATTCTTGCTATGATAATCCACTGTTCCAAGATGATGTGGATGATTCTCTATCCATTTCTGATCCTCCACCAATTTATGATTCTCCACCGATCTTTGATGCTTATGATGATGATTCTAGTTCTAATGGAGATGATTATGATGATTTTACTTCTGAGTATCCTGACATGCCCACTTATGATGATTTTGATGAGGCTGATACTCTCTCGAGTGATTCTTCACATGATGAAGATCCTCCGCCAATCATGATTAATCTTACTTTGGATGACTACTCATTTGAGGAAGACTTTGCTACTTTTCTCAACACTTACTTCCCGAATGAGAGTGATGCTCTTCCTTTGGACTTTGATGATTATGGTCTTTATCCTCCATTGGATATGAAGAAACCCGTGTCAAAGGAGAAGAAGCCGGACAAAACCGATATCCGCAGCACTTATGTTTTAACTCCTCTCTATCCTCCTTCTGAGGATGAGATTGCAAGATTTATGATCGGATCTTCTTCAAGATCTGCTGAGCCTGAGTGTTATTTTCCCCTAAAGGAAAAGGTGTTCGACCCCAGTATCGAAATTTTTTAGCCATCTCAGTATCCATCTGATGTAATAAAAGGAAAGACTTTTGGAACTGCTGGAGCCATGCTATCACTTCACCATACCTCCCACCACCGTGCTCTATCTTTGCTTAAGGGAACCTTGCCTACTCTTCTTTGGCTTGCCTTGTTCGCCTTAAGCTTGTGTTACTTGATGGACGAAAACCTTGTATTCGATCCCGGTGGATGCGTTTCAAGCTTCTTACTATGCTAATCAAGGTCGAGTCAGGCTCACGACTCGTTGATAAAAAACAAGCGCTTCTTGGGAGGCAACCCAAGTATCTATCTTTTATCCTAAGTGTAGGGGAGACCCGTTGGTGTTTGCTATTTTCTCTCTTCTCATACTCAGGGATTCGAGTGTTCAACGATCCACTCTTGATGATTTTTGATGACCCGTGATTCCGTGTTCCCGTCTTCCCGGTTCTATCCTAAACTCTTTTCGATTCACTATATTATATTTTCCAATATTAAAATAGGAATCTCGTTAGTAGTCTTTTCCTTAGCAAGATTTAAACAACGTGCACAATGTCCTAAGTGTAGGGGAGTTTACTTCCACATGCTTAAACATTGAGGAAAATGTTTATATCAAGTGTAGGGGGGACTTCTATCGAAGTTAAGTGGACTTTTCCATGAAATTGACCTCATTTTAACCGGAAATTCGATTTTTCGACATTTTTCAAAATTTTTAATCTATTTTGGCCTAGTTGTAGTTTCCTTTATTTTGGTTATTTTCTCTTATTGTTCAATAAAATGGTTTTAACGAGTTTAGATGTCTTAGATATATTAGGCCCATCGTGAATATTTTGACTCAACCTGAGTTTACTTATCCAAGTTTACTCTAGCTAGTATCCTTAACCATGTAGACCTTAATTGGTTTATTAGGCTAAGCATCCACGAGTCTCATTCCTTGAGATTTAAATTGTGGAGAACGAGAAATGATAGAGTTAGTTATAAGTTTGGTATTCTTTCATTAACTTATGTGAGTTAATTATGATCTTTTTCTCCCATCGCTTGTAAATAAATAAATGCAATAAGTAAGGTCGTACGGTCTGAAAAATTACTTAGCTTCTAGCCCAAGATCGTTTAAAAGTTGCTCGGTATTAATTAGAGTTCATAGCCAAGGCATAACTTATTGAAATGGGACGCGAAGGTTGGCGAGTCCAAAAAGGCCCTAACAAGGCATGAGGATTCCATTTTGTTGCTAAAGATCCAAGATGATGTGAAAAGCATTATTCCAAAATCAATATGAAGGATCAAGACACACGACGAAAAGCAATTACTCCCATAAAGATCATGGAGAAATCTATCCGAAAAGACCCTAACAAGGTATGAGGATAAATAGATCCAAGTCCGAAAAGGAGGCGGATCGTTGTATATCAAAATCCCAAATAAGGATTGAAGAAATAATGAAGAAGTCGTGGTCAACATTTGAAGAAAATATCTCAACTACCCCAAGTGAAGATATACACTATATACGAAGAGAAGACCATAATTTCAAGATCGTCTTCTCAAGATTTGAAGTATGAAGTAAATGCCAAATATCGGTCCGAGAAAGGTCTCAAATCGTGAAACGAGTTATGCCAAGATATGAACTTTATGAGGTTTCGAGAAGCAGTTTTAAAAGATTTTGTTCTTTAGCTAACTATGGATTAGATCGTCCTACTTTATTTTCAGCCTTAATAAACTATCGAAATAAGTCAACAATGCATTCTCGTGATCATTCAAGACATCAATAAAATATAAGAGTTACCCATAGGAATAAGGGAGTCTAAGTGATTAATTGAACCGCATGAGTAAGTGTTAGTTGTGCTAATTGTACTAACAATGATCTCGTTTTTAAGCTTGGCATGGGGAACGTGAAACTTGAGGGTGATAAACATTCATGAGACCAAAGCCCTAATGTAAGTCTTAGATTTCTTTACAAGTTTCTTCCTTCTATCATTATGTTATTTTCTATCTTTTAAATTTTCCTTAGTTTCTATTGTTTAATAAAGGCCAAGGTAGGTTGATTATGATGGAGAATGTAAACCTTGCTTTGTCACTAAGAATTGCATGAGGTCATTGCAATGGTCAAGTGTAGGGGATCTAATAAGTGTGAAAACACTTATCCTTTTACCACTTAATTATAATAATAACCAAGCCAAAACGTGTATTTTATGTCATAAATGTCGGAATTATGTGTGGTTTGTGTTTTTCTTGTGATTTAGGACTAAAATGTGAAAAAGGAGGAAAACACGGGCTTTCACGGGCTTTTATCGAAGAAAAAGACAAAAGACGAAGTCAAGAGATCAAGAGTGCAAAAAGAACGGAAGTCCAAGGCTTATTTTAAAGATTTATCGAAGAAAAAGTCTAAAGACGGAAGTTTAATAAAGCCGAAGAACTCAAGTCTAATTTATGAAGAAAATATAAGACGAGTTCAATTTATTCATCAACAAATCCCGAGACAAAGTCTAAAAAGTCGAAGAATTTAGAAGACTAAGGACTAAAAGAGAAAGAAAGAAAGAAAGAGAGAGGAAGCTTCCACACCTCCCCTCCTTCCCTATAAATAGAGGCTTAACCTCATTATTTAGTTTTGTTGGCTAACTTGACAAATTAGCTCTTCCATCTTTTAATTACATGCACTTTTAATTCATTGTCATTTAAATTCAAGTCATTTAAATTCAAGTCTTTAATTTTCAAGTAAGTTTTAACTTTGTGTTGTTTAATCTTTTATCTTTAAGCTTTTTAATCATCTTGTT
The DNA here is from genome assembly GCA_025667525.1 of Glebionis coronaria. Taxonomy (NCBI): domain Eukaryota; kingdom Viridiplantae; phylum Streptophyta; class Magnoliopsida; order Asterales; family Asteraceae; genus Glebionis; species Glebionis coronaria. Next base: position 3,931,501 of record CM046880.1, read on the forward strand.
CTACTTTTCTTCTTGCTTAATCTTAATCTTTTCATAATCTTCATTTGTGTTGATTTTATGTTTTCAATCTAAATCTTTTTCATCTACTTTTTACATAAAGTTTAAATCTTTTCAATTTTCGTGGCTTGTTTTTGATGTTTTCATACGTTTTATTATTAATCTAGGCTTTTTATTTAGCTTATTGGTGTTTTATTTTGCTTATTGTCTTTTAAAAGTTAAGTTTTTAGTGCTTATTTTCGTACTTTTTAGTGTCCCTAGTTTTTAGGAATTTCTGATTCGATTTCGCAACTTTTTCTTAATTGCGAAATCTTGCCTAGTCTGCTATTGCGAAATCTTGCCTTCTCTTCAATTGCGAATTTGAACTTCAGCACATTGCGGAATCTTCGTTTTTGCTATTGCGGAATTACGTCTAAATGCATTGCGGAATCTTGTTTCAACGATTGCGAATTTGTGGTTCTTAATTGCGGAATTAGGTTATTCCATGAATTGTGGAATTGTAGTTGATGATTGCGGAATTAGGCTTATTTAGACATGGCGGATTTGTGCTTGGTTTCTGCTATTGCGAATTTAATTCACAATTTCGCAATCATTGCGAAATTGTGTATAGTTTTCTGAGTTGCGAATTTTCACTTCTTTTTATTGCGAAATTATTTCAGTTTTTTATATATGTCGAAATTAATTAGTTTTATTTTAAATTTTATTTTTAAACTTATTTTTTCCCGCCATTTTTACTTAGCATTATTTTAATTGTTTGGTTTTAATTTTACTTCACTTTCTCTTTGATGAGACTGCTTTTATACATGGTCTCATCGTCCAAATCGGGCTTAAAATCAATTAAATATCATCAAATATGCTAAATATATGCTCGTGTTTGTTACTTGTGTATTTTTAGGTACGGATATTGAGGAAATGGCAAAAGATCACAATAATCAATCAAAAACGAACACGGGAAACGAAGTCGCACAATGAACCGGGCCCAAGTTTGGAAATTTGCAAAAAGACCCTTGAAGAATTGAAGATTGTCAATTTTAGTCCCTCATCTTTGAAGAACTTGTCACATTTGACCCTCCACATATCAAATGTACAAGTATGGTCCTTATCATTTGAAGATTGTACAAGACCAGTTCATCAAGTTTGAAGAAAATACATTTAATACCCTTGGATAAGGTTTTGTAAACCTTTGTGCAAAAAATGACAACTTATCAAAAGTTGATAAGAGGAAACTAGGCGCTGAGGGGTATTAATTACAAAGTGAAAGAATGGTGCAAGCCTGGGGGCCAAGTTTGCCAAACCACCAAACCCTTACAACCAGTCATAACTCGCCACCTCATCATAACCCACCCACCAACCCATATCCAACTCAAACCCGTCCACCCACCCACCAACCCATATCCAACTCAAACCCGTCCACCCACCCATTAACCAACCCGGTTTATTAAGTAAACCAAGTCAAACCCCAGTCAAACCTTTCCTTTTTTCCCACCCAAACACAATTTTTAAATCCTTTTTTACCAAAAACAGATTAAACAACCCTTAATCCCCTTATAAACCCTAAACCCACCCAGGTCCAATTAACCTTATTTCAAAGGGTTTTTACCCAATTCCCTCCAGAATCTTGATTCCCCATTTTCTCAACCCAACCCACACCACAAAACGCCACAAGACACACCCATGTGTCTTGTGGGACCCTCCCCTGCACCCATCACTTTCCCTCAAACCCTACACCCGACCAATTTAACATCCCAGATTATTTCCCTTGGTCCCCAAGTAGAAATGAACGCCTTTGATCAACTTTTCCAGCTGGCTCATCACATGGGATCCCTTTGACTGTTTTTTAAGATTGAAGACCAAGGGCAATTTTGAGATTTCCAGTATTAGGGTTTATGTTTTGTATTTTTTTATTCATAGTTCTAGAATGATCAGTAGACTAGTATTTAAGGAGCCTTCATGTTGTGAATGAGCCCTTGTTCCAGTTTTTAGCCAAAAACCTTGTAATTCATTTTTTAATTAATAAAGTTTGGTATTTGTGTTTAAACAATTATAATTCCTTTTATTGAGTTAAAAAGTTGTGTATTGTGTCAAAAGCTAAAACTGAGTTCCATTTTTAAAATTGTGTGAACACTTTGAGTGTTCAAGTTATTCAAAAAGGTTTTTGAAAGTTCAAATTTCACAAATCCAGTTCCTTGGAAGTGAAAGTGGAAAAGGAAGGTGGATTTGTGAGGTAGTGTTGTTTCAAAAACGTGTTAAGTAGAAGTTCAAGAAGGTTTGTGAAAAGTTTTTAAGGAAAAAGGTAAAACAGAATATCTATATATTTGTGTTTTTCTTTTTGATTTTTCTTAGCAGGTTTGAAGATTGTTGTTGATTATTGTTTCTGCATACACCCTAGTGTATAAGGAGGTGGATTAACATCCACTAGGGCCTTGGATGTAAGGTTCTTAGGTAAGGAATCTATTCCCTTTTGAAATTTCAGAAAAATTGAAGTTTTATGGGATTTGCATGAATTGCTTAGTTTGTTGTTTAAGTTGATTGGATTTGTGTTAAATTGCTGTGATATGCATGATAGAAGTCCTTGATATCAGATTGGAGTTTGTTAGAAGTGTTTTGATTTGTTAAAAGTTGGATTGAAAGTTTTTAAGGGGTGTTTGGATTTAAGTTTTGAAGGGAAAGTTTGCTAGATTGTGTAGTATTGAAGCTGTTAGAAGTAATCAGTAGGTGTTAGTAGATTGTGTGATAGCTTGGTTTTAAATTTGGGAAGGTTTTGAACAAGGTTCTTGGCTAAAAAAGAAAAAAATAGCTAATATTCAGAAATCTGCTTTATTGACTGTTTTTGGTGAATTTTGAGCATCAAACCTTGTAATCAGTTAGATCTTATGCAGTTTAAGGGTTATGATTTGTTTGTATGCTAGTTTATGTAAGTGTATGCAAGATCTTTGGCTTTGAAACTCATTATTGTGCATGTAAAAAGCATCAAAGACCATCAGACCATAAAAATTGTCTCAGTAACTTTGTTTGGTTTTTCTTGCTTGATTTGTGTTACTTGGAGTGTTAATTTTGTTTGATTGCTGCTTGATCTTGACTCCCTATACTCCAAAGATTATAGGGGTGCCCTATTTGTTCCAAAAATATCACCTAACAAGCAACACCAAGTCCTCTTGGTCTATTGCACACAAGTGAAAACACTTGTGTGTTCATCAGTCCACAAACAAGAACTGGACACGTTTTCCACTTGATTTTGGCTTAATTCTTGTTAAAATTGGACACTGATTTGAGTTTTCTAGCATACAAGGTAATAGTTTGATTTGAAAAAAAAAAAAAAAAAAGAAAATTTTGGCAAAAAGGTCACCCGCAACGGGCTCGAACACGCGACCTGCAGCTCAGGAGTAACGTGTTCTACCATTGATCTAGATGCCTTTTTACGTTAAGCTTTCATTTCATTAAGTATTTAAGCACGTTTTTGTTTTGGCTCATTTTAATAAGCCGTAGCTTATTTGATTTTTTCCAGCTTATTTATTAAGCTTTTTGGGCTTATTTGATTTTTCCTAGGACATTTATAGGTTTTAGGATTTTTCTGTTTAAAAGTTTTATTTTTCACATTATTTAATTAATTTCTAGGATTATTTTTAGTTTTAAATTTAGAAAGTCAATAAAAAATAGTGAACAGTAACTAAAAAATCCAAAAAAATAGTTTTTAGGTTTTTATTTGTATTTTTGAGGTTTACATAGCAAAAAGTTTTCAAAAACTTTAATTTTTAATTTTATTTAATTTTAGGGTTTTTAGGCAACTTTAAAAATTAATATAAAATTAACTAAAAGGTTTTAGGAGCTTTAATTTACATTTTCTTTCTAGTTAGAATATTTAGGATTTTTGAGAATTTTTTAGAATTTATTTGAGAACTTTTTATTTTTTAGAATATTTTATTATTATTTTATTCATTAAAATTAAAAGTTTTATTTTTAACTTTTTTTTTCATTTTTCCTAGATTCTAGATATTAAATTAGGAACTCTTTCACTTTCCAATTAATTTTTAGGCTTTTCAATTAATTTTTAGAATTAGTTTAAGATTTAATAGATTTTAATAGTTTTTAGGAGTTTAAAAATAGTTTAATTTGGTTTTAAAATTTTTAAAAATAGTTTTTAGCTTAATTAGGTCATTTTTGAGGTTTACAAACTATTAAATCTTGTTTAGGGCTTTTTAATATTTAAAAGTGATTTTTAGGGCTTTAATTAGCATTAAAAAGTCATTATTAAATTAATTAAAAGGTTTTGGCAAGTTTGGATTTTTTGTAAACTCTTAGAATTTTATTGTGGATTTTTAGTAATTTTTAGGAATTTTTAGATTAAAATTTTAAATTTTGTGCTTTTTACGTTTCTACGTCGTAACTTTCTAGTAGTGTTTTTGCCTTATTTTTCTATTTTTTTCGTCTTCGTCATTTTCTCTTCTTTTTCTTCTCATTAATAATCAAAAGCAAATTCAATCATTCATTACACAACGCACTAGCCTCCTCGAGAACGAACTCACTTTTAGGGTCATTCACACACGGTTTTCCTAAATCGTCGTGCACGCTTACCACTATTTGTGTTGCTTTGTTTTTCCTAAAATAAAGTATATACAAAATCACTACATCATTTTTTGGCGCCGCTGCCGGGGAGGCGTGTTGTGTTTTGATTGAACCATTGTTGTTTTTCTACATTAGCCATAAAAGTATTTGTATTAATCGCACTCTATTAATACGTATTATCGTTTTTCGGTTTTTGTGTGAATATTATTACTATATTGTATACGTAGAACAATAAATTCACAAGTACTCCAAATACGTGAGCAATCACAACCTTGATTCAGGATTTCATCACTCGATCATTGTATTCGAATCTCAAACCAAAGAAAAAAAGGCAAAAATAGATAAATACTTTCGTGAAGCTTGATTTTGATAATACAAACTATAAGGTGGGTATAAGGCGGTTGTATTTCACGACCTAAAGGAAAAATGCTCTTAAGTGCTTCGCGCCGCCTCGTTTCCTCCGCTTGCTTGTGCGTATTTGATTTTGAGAGTGAATCGAGGGTTTTGCCGCCCAAAGTATTATTACATATCATATATATTTTCTTGGTTTCCATTTGATTAAACCCTCTTGAACGATTTGGTGTTCCACCATCGTTCTAAAGTCATCGAAGGCGTTCACTCCACGTGATCGTTTTCATTCCTTGAGGCCTTTTTAATCAAGAGATTTGATTAGTGAGGAGGTTTGTGGACTTTTTGTCTACTTAATACATTCACCAATTTCCAAAAAGGTTAATACAATCAAAAACCACAAAAAATTTGAAAAACACAAAATACCAAACAGAATCTTCTTTGCTCGTCTTCTCGTTGTACGTGACGTTTATGCTCACTCGTAATCAAGCAAAACGTGCACGTAGACGCAAGAACAAAACTCCTACTAAAACTCATTCTAGTGCGGAGTCTCCAAGTGAGGAACCTATTGTAGAACAAGAAGCTATCATGGTTAATCGTACTATGATGGAGTTGCTTCAAGCACCCACCGAGGGTTTTGGAGAGGCCATTGTGATTCCCGCCATCCTTGCGGAGAACTTTGAGATCAAGACGGGTTTAATGTCTATGCTTCAAGCAAACAAGTTTCGCGGTCACGAAAAAGACAACCCACATTATCACATTAGGCAATTTAATCGTCTTACCGCGACAAGCAAGTTTAAGGATGTACCACACGATGCCATTAAGATGATGTTGTTTCCTTACTCGTTAGATGGACCCGCCAAGATTTGGCTTGAGAAAGAACCGCCAAATTCGATTTTGACATGGGCCGATCTCGTGTCTAAATTTGTGAATCAATTTTTTCCACCATCTAAAACAACACATTTGAAAAACGAGATTTCACGTTTTACACAAAGACCAAATGAAAGTTTTTCAATGGCTTGGGAAAGGTTTAAAGAAATGTTACATGAATGTCCACACCATGATTTTTCCGAATTGCATCAAATTGACACATTTTATAATGGGCTTAATGAACATGAACGAGATTATTTAAATGCCGCCGCGGGTGGTAATTTTTTGTGCAAAACGACCAATGAGGCTTTGAAAATCATAGAAAATAGGTCTAACGTCTATAGCCCTCGTAACACACCGAGTGTTGCCAATTTGGGCTCGTCATCATCTCGTTCCATTAATGCCTTGCAAGATGAAGCAAATGAGGAGAATCGGTTTTTCGATAGGTTTTCGACTCTTATGTCTCATTGGAAAGCTCAAGAAGCTTCAAATTCCGCTTCGGTTAAAGCGGTTGCTAAGAGTTGTATTTCATGTGGTGGAGCTCATGATTTTTCCGAGTGCATTACCGCGGATGGTAACACTTCGAATGCTTATGTAGCCACGGGAACTTATAACCAAATCGGTCAAGGTTCCCGCCAAAATCAAGCTCCACAAAATCAAAATGCTAATAACTATCGAAACAACAATCAAGGTGGAAATTACCAAGGAAATCAAAGGAATTATAACAAGGGTAATTTCCAAAGTGGAAATGGGCAAATTTCAAACCAAAACCAAAACCGTGATTTTCAAACTCCTACTCAAGGTTTTCAAAATGCTCACACTAAAAATTTGCAAGGAGAATTTTTAGATTATGCTAAGGCTAATGATGCTAAGTTTGATAACATGCAACGTGAGATGATTAGCTTAAGATCCGAGTTGAAAAACGAGCTTAAAACCGAACTTGCTAATGAACTTAAAACTCATGCTAATAAAATGGAAGGAAATGTCACACGACTCCAACAAAATCAACAAAAAATGGAGCAAGGACAACATGAGATTAAGCAAGAATTGTTAAAAGCGGATGCTAGGCAATCTAAGTTTGAAGACCGTATGGCTAAAATGTTTGAAGCTATCATGTGTAAGCCCTCTTCTTCGGGTGGTCTTCCTAGTGATACCATCGTGAACCCGAAAGGAGAATTGAAGGTTATTACCACTCGTAGTGGTAAAACTTTCAAAGAACCCACTTCTCGTCCAAGTACTTCTATGGAGAAGGAAAAAGAGAAAGAACCCGAGGTTGTGGTTGAAAAGGAGCACATTACAAGCCCACGAAGTACCGCTCAAACCACACCTACGGTTGAACCAATACCCATCATGGAACCCGAGATTCCAAGGCCAATGCCTATGCCTAATTTTCCCCAACCCACACCACCTTTACCCTACCCATCAAGACGAGACAAGGAAAAGGCACAAGAACGAAATAATTATCAATTTGAACTCTTTATGAAAATGTTTCGTGACTTGCATTTCAATATAAGTTTTGCCGACGCCTTAGTCATGATGCCTCGATTTGCCGCGAACTTCAAAAGTATGTTGAATAACAAAGAGAAATTGCAAAAATCGTCTAGTTGTTCTTCGGTTTTTCTAAGCCGCATACCTCAAAAGGTCGGTGATCCTGGAAAGTTTTTAATCCCATGTGCTATCCAAGACATGGAAGAATGCTACGCCTTGGCCGATCTTGGTGCTAGTATTAATTTGATGCCTCTTGAGATTTTTAAATCGCTCAATCTTCCAAATCTCACTCCTTCAAGAATGTCAATCGAAATGGCCGATCATTCTACGATTCTAGCTTGTGGAGTTGCCGAGGACGTCTTTGTGAAAGTTGGGAAATTCTATTATCCCGTGGACTTCATTGTTGTTGATATTCCCATCGATCCTAAAGTTCCGTTAATTTTAGGTCGATCTTTTTTGGATACCTCTAGAGCACTTATCGATGTGCATGCAAGAAAAATCACTCTTCGTTTCAATGAGGAAGAACTCGTCACTAATGCAACCCAAAACTCCACGCTTTCTCATGTTTATTCTATCACATCTTTGTACAATGTCAATCCCATCAAAAACATTTGTCAAAAGATTTCAAATAGAGTTTTTGGAGTTGATAAAAATGAAGTTCCGCCCCCTCCGCCGATGGAGGTTAAGAGTGTTAAGCCTATGATTCCAATCTCGAGTGATTCTTCGGATGATGAATACGTTGATCCCGATGGGGAGGTTTTCTTTGTTGACAAAAGATTTGAAAACTTGCCACCACCTAAACCAAAAAGATTTCAAAATGTGAGAATTTTTAGTGTGACTAACATTGTTTTAGATACACCAAATATTTTTGACATAATTAAATCGGGTTTTCACAAAGAGAGTTTTAAAGATGAAAAAGGAAAAGATTTTGAATTTACTTTAAAAGATTTTTCTACAACTCTAACTCCGTCATCACCGCGTGTCTTGAGTACTACAAGCTCGTCTTCTCCTTTTGACGATGCTTTGTGTGGACTTAGTATGGGGGAAGCCCCTTATGTTCCCTTCCCTTTCTCCACCGAGGACGAGATATTTGATCCCGGAATTGCTTATATAGGGAAATCTCGGTCTTCCACCGATGCAATAAATGGAAAATCTTTTCATTTGATTGGTGCGAGTCTACCTCGAGTAGCTCAATGTTTTGACTTACCCATTGTCCCACCCTTCTATTTCTTCTCTCCTATTTTCTTCTATCCCATTGGGATTTGTGTTGGAGTTGTGTTGTCTCGTCTTTCATCCGAAAACGAGGACGCTATCTTTGACCCCGGTATACGTTTATCGGATTTTTAAAGTACTCCATGTGCTTTTGGGCCTTGTTTATCATGTAAACCCCACCAAAAATTGACCAAACCATGATTATCCCTAAATGATCACATTTATGGGGATTCGAGTCGAGCTTTTGACTCGGTTATTAAAAACAAGGTGCCTCGTGGGGGAGACCCATGCTTATCCATGTACATATTATTGCTTTCTAATTAGTGTTATGTGAGGGGATTTGTGCCCTTCCAAGCTTTGTTTCGTGGTTGTTTGTGCATTGTGTCTTTTAGATTATCATCTTCACGATTAGAGCCTCTCGTGTTCGTTTCATGGGAGCACTCGATCGTTTGCTTTGGAGGCCATTCCCAATATCCATCATGATATATCCTTTTATGTTCTAACCTTAGGTTTATAGCACACTTCATAAACGGCTATTTCTTATTGGTTACACCCTTTCCATGCTAGATTAGGCATTCGACTACATCTCTAGTATGGGGGTGTTTGCACCCTTAGACTCGAAACATTGAGGACAATGTTTAACTTTAGTATGGGGGGGTGAATAGATACTTGCCTTGCCAAACCTTCACGCTTTCCAAAGTTTATCGTTTTATTATCGTTTTGTTGCAAAATAAGGCTAAAAATGGCCAAATTTTAAAAATTTTCTCATGTTTCATAAGTGTTTGAAGACACGAATGTAGATTTTCCGATGGCGAGAATAAGAGTAATTTTTGACTCGACCGTGCGTGTTGAGCACTTAGCTTTGGTTCCTTAACTACACATTAGGCTAAGTCTCTTAAATGAGGACGAGAAATGATAGAGTTAATTATAAGTTACTATGCTAAACGTAGAGTACTCGTATTCTTTAAAAAACTCATGTGTTCTCGTTGTTTGCTTATTCTCCCTTCGCATGTAAATATTTTTTTTGCTTAATAAATATTGACTTAGCGGTTTAGTTCGTATTGTTGGGTTTCTAGTCTTTTCTAGTAGCTTCCGTGTAATTAAATTGGGAAGACATTAAGGTATCGCCAGCGTCACGGTTTTGAAGTATTGGCACCCTAATAATCGAAAGCTTCACCTAATAATAAGATTTCAAGTGCTCACCTAAATCTAGCAAACAATTTGAAGCCCCACAAGGCCTAAAATCTATGCAAAAATTGAAAGTGAATCAAGCCTTAATCTTCGAAGCTTTAAAGATCCAAAATTCGATTTAGCGTGAGGATATACGTCTTTGGCTAATAAAACCACCGATGATGGCGGATAATAAAAGGCAAGGCAAGACCGAAGTCATAATAAAAGCTTCATGGCGAAGTTGAATAAAAGATGGAGGTAAACCAAAGATAATAAGGCCCTTCCGTTAGGGGGCGTATAAAAGTCTTGGTAATAAGTCTCATGTTCAAAACCGTTATAAAACCGTGTTTATCGATTCTTCTTGTCAACTTAATTTTTTAACATCGTTGTCTATTAGGAGGGGTTATTGATTTGATGGTCTTAGTTACACCGTTAAGACTCTATTTTTAGACCTAAATCTCTATTATCGCATAAGTCAATGATGTATCCTCGTGATCATTAAGACAAAATAAAATATAAGAGATACAACTTAGGAATAATGGGAGAATAAGTACGTGATTAGGGCATATGAGTAGTGTTAGCATTACTAACTTATAATGACAATGATCTCGTTGCACGCTTGGCATGGAATTAAGGTGAAAATCGAGGACGATGAAATTATTTCTAACGAAGCATTCACGTGTTCTTATTCTATGAACCTAAACGTCCCATTTTGCGATGAGAATCATACATTATGTCTAAAACACAAGTAGTAGTAATCATAGTATGTAGCTAGTTTATCATTTCAATAAAAGTGAATAAAATTAAATTTTGGAGATGCTTTGATACTTTATTCAAGCATTGCGTAAGGGCACGGCAATGGTTTAGTATGGGGGAGTGATGAGACTGCTTTTATACATGGTCTCATCGTCCAAATCGGGCTTAAAATCAATTAAATATCATCAAATATGCCAAATATATGCTCGTGTTTGTTACTTGTGTATTTTTAGGTACGGATATTGAGGAAATGGCAAAAGATCACAAGAATCAATCAAAAACGAACACGGGAAACGAAGTCGCACAATGAACCGGGCCCAAGTTTGGAAATTTGCAAAAAGACCCTTGAAGAATTGAAGATTGTCAATTTTAGTCCCTCATCTTTGAAGAACTTGTCACATTTGACCCTCCACATATCAAATGTACAAGTATGGTCCTTATCATTTGAAGATTGTACAAGACCAGTCCATCAAGTTTGAAGAAAATACATTTAATACCCTTGGATAAGGTTTTGTAAACCTTTGTGCAAAAAATGACAACTTATCAAAAGTTGATAAGAGGAAACTAGGCGCTGAGGGGTATTAATTACAAAGTGAAAGAATGGTGCAAGCCTGGGGGCCAAGTTTGCCAAACCACCAAACCCTTACAACCAGTCATAACTCGCCACCTCATCATAACCCACCCACCAACCCATATCCAACTCAAACCCGTCCACCCACCCACCAACCCATATCCAACTCAAACCCGTCCACCCACCCATTAACCAACCCGGTTTATTAAGTAAACCAAGTCAAACCCCAGTCAAACCTTTCCTTTTTTCCCACCCAAACACAATTTTTAAATCCTTTTTTACCAAAAACAGATTAAACAACCCTTAATCCCCTTATAAACCCTAAACCCACCCAGGTCCAATTAACCTTATTTCAAAGGGTTTTTACCCAATTCCCTCCAGAATCTTGATTCCCCATTTTCTCAACCCAACCCACACCACAAAATGCCACAAGACACACCCATGTGTCTTGTGGGACCCTCCCCTGCACCCATCACTTTCCCTCAAACCCTACACCCGACCAATTTAATATCCCAGATTATTTCCCTTGGTCCCCAAGTAGAAATGAACGCCTTTGATCAACTTTTCCAGCTGGCTCATCACATGGGATCCCTTTGACTGTTTTTTAAGATTGAATACCAAGGGCAATTTTGAGATTTCCAGTATTAGGGTTTATGTTTTGTATTTTTTTATTCATAGTTCTAGAATGATCAGTAGACTAGTATTTAAGGAGCCTTCATGTTGTGAATGAGCCCTTGTTCCAGTTTTTAGCCAAAAACCTTGTAATTCCTTTTTTAATTAATAAAGTTTGGTATTTGTGTTTAAACAATTATAATTCCTTTTATTGAGTTAAAAAGTTGTGTATTGTGTCAAAAGCTAAAACTGAGTTCCATTTTTAAAATTGTGTGAACACTTTGAGTGTTCAAGTTATTCAAAAAGGTTTTTGAAAGTTCAAATTTCACAAATCCAGTTCCTTGGAAGTGAAAGTGGAAAAGGAAGGTGGATTTGTGAGGTAGTGTTGTTTCAAAAACGTGTTAAGTAGAAGTTCAAGAAGGTTTGTGAAAAGTTTTTAAGGAAAAAGGTAAAACAGAATATCTATATATTTGTGTTTTTCTTTTTGATTTTTCTTAGCAGGTTTGAAGATTGTTGTTGATTATTATTTCTGCATACACCCCAGTGTCTAAGGAGGTGGATTAACATCCACTAGGGCCTTGGATGTAAGGTTCTTAGGTAAGGAATCTATTCCCTTTTGAAATTTCAGAAAAATTGAAGTTTTATGGGATTTGCATGAATTGCTTAGTTTGTTGTTTAAGTTGATTGGATTTGTGTTAAATTGCTGTGATATGCATGATAGAAGTCCTTGATATCAGATTGGAGTTTGTTAGAAGTGTTTTGATTTGTTAAAAGTTGGATTGAAAGTTTTTAAGGGGTGTTTGGATTTAAGTTTTTAAGGGAAAGTTTGCTAGATTGTGTAGTATTGAAGCTGTTAGAAGTAATCAGTAGGTGTTAGTAGATTGTGTGATAGCTTGGTTTTAAAATTGGGAAGGTTTTGAACAAGGTTCTTGGCTAAAAAAGAAAAAAATAGCTAATATTCAGAAATCTGCTTTATTGACTGTTTTTGGTGAATTTTGAGCATCAAACCTTGTAATCAGTTAGATCTTATGCAGTTTAAGGGTTATGATTTGTTTGTATGCTAGTTTATGTAAGTGTATGCAAGATCTTTGGCTTTGAAACTCATTATTGTGCATGTAAAAAGCATCAAAGACCATCAGACCATAAAAATTGTCTCAGTAACTTTGTTTGGTTTTTCTTGCTTGATTTGTGTTACTTGGAGTGTTAATTTTGTTTGATTGCTGCTTGATCTTGACTCCCTATACTCCAAAGAGTATAGGGGTGCCCTATTTGTTCCAAAAATATCACCTAACAAGCAACACCAAGTCCTCTTGGTCTATTGCACACAAGTGAAAACACTTGTGTGTTCATCAGTCCACAAACAAGAACTGGACACGTTTTCCACTTGATTTTGGCTTAATTCTTGTTAAAATTGGACACTGATTTGAGTTTTCTAGCATACAAGGTAATAGTTTGATTTGAAAAAAAAAAATAAAAAAGAAAATTTTGGCAAAAAGGTCACCCGCAACGGGCTCGAACACGCGACCTGCAGCTCAGGAGTAACGTGTTCTACCATTGATCTAGATGCCTTTTTACGTTAAGCTTTCATTTCATTAAGTATTTAAGCACGTTTTTGTTTTGGCTCATTTTAATAAGCCGTAGCTTATTTGATTTTTTCCAGCTTATTTATTAAGCTTTTTTGGCTTATTTGATTTTTCCTAGGACATTTATAGGTTTTAGGATTTTTCTGTTTAAAAGTTTTATTTTTCACATTATTTAATTAATTTCTAGGATTATTTTTAGTTTTAAATTTAGAAAGTCAATAAAAAATAGTGAACAGTAATTAAAAAATCCAAAAAAATAGTTTTTAGGTTTTTATTTGTATTTTTGAGGTTTACATATCAAAAAGTTTTCAAAAACTTTAATTTTTAATTTTATTTAATTTTAGGGTTTTTAGGCAACTTTAAAAATTAATATAAAATTAACTAAAAGGTTTTAGGAGCTTTAATTTACATTTTCTTTCTAGTTAGAATATTTAGGATTTTTTAGAATTTTTTAGAATTTATTTGAGAACTTTTTATTTTTTAGAATATTTTATTATTATTTTATTCATTAAAATTAAAAGTTTTATTTTTAACTTTTTTTTCATTTTTCCTAGATTCTAGATATTAAATTAGGAACTCTTTCACTTTCCAATTAATTTTTAGGCTTTTCAATTAATTTTTAGAATTAATTTAAGATTTAATAGATTTTAATAGTTTTTAGGAGTTTAAAAAATAGTTTAATTTTGTTTTAAAATTTTTAAAAATAGTTTTTAGCTTAATTAGGTCATTTTTGAGGTTTACAAACTATTAAATCTTTTTTAGGGCTTTTTAATATTTAAAAGTGATTTTTAGGGCTTTAATTAGCATTAAAAAGTCATTATTAAATTAATTAAAAGGTTTTGGCAAGTTTGGATTTTTTGTAAACTCTTAGAATTTTATTGTGGATTTTTAGTAATTTTTAGGAATTTTTAGATTAAAATTTTAAATTTTGTGCTTTTTACGTTTCTACGTCGTAACTTTCTAGTAGTGTTTTTGCCTTATTTTTCTATTTTTTTCGTCTTCGTCATTTTCTCTTCTTTTTCTTCTCATTAATAATCAAAAACAAATTCAATCATTCATTACACAACGCACTAGCCTCCTCGAGAACGAACTCACTTTTAGGGTCATTCACACACGGTTTTCCTAAATCGTCGTGCACGCTTACCACTATTTGTGTTGCTTTGTTTTTCCTAAAATAAAGTATATACAAAATCACTACATCACTCTTTACTTGTTTTGTCTTATTTAATTTTCGAATTTACTTTTCATCAAGCCTTAATTACCGTCATTTACTTTTAAAGTATTGCACATTTACTATACTACAACGACCAAAATTATATTTGTTTTCCACCAAAAGACGACTGAGTCGCACAGTTAACTATAGTCAATTCGAAGAGACTGGTTCAATGATATTTTTAACTGAGTAAAATCTAGTTATTATACGCCTTTTCCTTTTGTTAGTTTTAGAGGTAATATTTATGGGTAGGTTGTTGTATTCAGAAGTAGACGATAGCTTGTTTAGATTGGTGGAAAACATTGATAGTTGGAATGCCTTTCCTTGGGGTGAGCACATATAGGCAAATTTGTATGAAAATCTTAAGGATGTAATAGAAAATAACTCTGATGTGCAGCTTGTACTTATGGAGAAAGACCCTAGTTATGTCCCACATATTACTTAAAAAGCTTTGTGCTTGCGTTTCAGGTAAATTTTTTTGCTCTTAATTGTAATTATAGTTATAAACCGACACAAGTTAGCGTTTTATGATGTAACTGTTTGGTTTTCTAGATATGGATAATGGAGTCGTTTGAAAGGTGCAATGGTTGGTGGATTAAAGAACCAAATGTTATACCAAGAGCAGTTTCTTGGTCGCGAGTATCTATCTTTAAAAGATTTGATATTCCTTATGTTTTTGGCAAGGTAATTTTGATAGGTTGTTTAAAAATATTGGAGATATTTTGACGAGTAATGATCTTTAAAAATCTCTATTTTCAGGCTGGTAATACAACTATTGATATTAGGTCCACATTAGATGAGTATGGTTCATCCGTTTGGAACGATAACAATGTTTTGTTTAAAGAATATATCCCCAAAACTCCGGTTATTCGATATGATAATCTTTTTCAGACATATCTTTCTAAGTTGGAATTTGCAAGCAAAGAAACATCCAAGAACCCTGCTCTGAAACTCATAACAAGTGTTTCGAACTCTAGAGGCAGTTGTGAGAAACATACTATAAGAGATCGAGTTATTTTAGAATTAAATGCCCGTGTGCTAAAGTTAGAGACAATCATTAAGATAATTGTTTTTTTATTAGTCATATGTTTTCGTTTCGTTATATATTTTGTAACTATTACATAATAGTTAACAAGTTAAATTTCAGGTGCTTTGTCGTGAGAGGCACATTGATGTAATGGTAAGTTCAACCCTTATTTTAATAATTTGATTTTGAAAATCTAGTGTAACTAATATGTAACTACTATATAGGAGAGTTTCCCATGCATTGATTGTTCTTCCAGTATCTACAAAATTTTTTGTGATTCAATGCACACTATTTTCCAAAACTTGAAGAAAACAGACAATTCCGATGATGATGTTTCAAATGTAAGCATTTTATAAACTTTAGGTTCGGCAATTTTAAGTTTATCTATACATAGTTAATATAGGTTATTAATTTGAATGCAAGGATTATCTTCATGAAGTAGAATTGAGATTGGCATTGGAAGATGAAGATAGGTTATTGTTGGAACTGGAGAAAAACATGGAAGAGGAGAAGAGGTATCGGGAGGAAGAGTCAATAAGGCTGAAGCTCGAAGAAGAGAAAATATTGCAGGAGGCAGAAAAGAAGAAAAGAAAGCGGATAGAGTTTTTCAAAACAAGTCATGCACATAAAGCTAGGGGAAAACTGTCATACACCACGAGGATGGAAACCAATTATGTAACTCTAAAGTCAAAAATAGTTAAGGGGGTCAAGATTCAAAATCCCAACATAAAAATAATGATCCAACTATCGCTTATTTGCTTAGCAGAGTAAAACCGTGGGTTGAGGTATAATGTATACACCAATAACATATTTGCAATTTGTTATATCTATTTTACATTGTCTTTGAATGGATGAAACTTTTTATTGTAGGAAACTTCTCGACATACTAGGTCTATGGACACAGTGTGGTGTACAGATGATATCAAGCGATTTATTACTCAAGGAGTAAATATTTAAAGTAAATTTCCATGGAGCAATGAATACACTGTAGATATCAACTTTTGGCGAGCCATTGTTTGCTTAGACCGTAGTCGTCTTGGTTGGCTAACTGAAGAGGTATGTCTTTAAAGCGTGCACTGGTTTATTTGCAAACGGTATTGATATTTACTTGGGCATGTTTCTTTTAACAGCACATACACTTGTGTGTCGACTATTTGTGGCACATTAGACCTAAGAAAGCAATTTGGGCCATCGTTAGTTGCTACTTTGTTCAGCTTCTACTCCAGAACGGCATGCCCATGTTTTAAGCTAATGGTCAACGTTATTGTATACCGTGGACTGATGTTGAACAGATAATAGTTAAATACTCCATTAAATAATTCGATATCCATTATGCTATAAAAGTTGTTGATACACAGTCTATTTAATCCGTTTTAGGTATATATACCAATCAACGAAACACAACAACATTGGTGTGTTGGCCAGTTTAAAATCCGGTCTGGGTTAGTTACTTTTTACAACTCGGGATGCACTTATGATTATGATTTTCGGCCTTGGTATGTCTGTGTCCCCGAGTACTTAAAGGTAAACAAAAATTCTATTTATATTCATCCAATCATTATATTTAAAGTTTGAAAGTATAGTGCTCTGTTTTGACATTATTTTCATACTAACCCAACCCATAGTTTTTTTATTTGTATAATCTTTAGTTATAATAAACATACATTTAGTTACAATGTAACTAGATATAACTAAACATTGGGTTAATAAATTGGAGTAAAAAATTTAAGTGGCTGAAATAACTTTGACCAGTTTCTTACCCTGTTAGCATTATGTCATCCTTTCTAATCACATTAATTGCGGTTGTCTTATGTCTGCAACTCTATAATGGCCTCTCGAAGCTTAATCAACACTCTGGCCCTTTTGAGTAAAAATATTATATTCAAAATTTTGGCCTATAAATAAGTTACCCCATACTCTGTTTTCATATCACCACTACTTTTCCATCACAATCCATCTACACACACACACTTCCTTACTTCAATCCACAACATGTCTCGACTAAACTAGTTGGCTGTCGATGCTAACTCCCTGTATTTGAAAGAGATGATGATCAATCTATTTGAAATGGATAATGAAAAGGACTTTAAGCTTATTACTGACACTTATGAGATGTGCAATGCTCTGAATGCCCGTTCTAAGGTTAGTCGTGAGCAACTGCTGGAGTTGCAGATGCTTGATCCACGAACTCTCCTTCTATCTAATTCAATCAAAGTTCTTCCTGACCTTCAGAATGCGGAATGATGTAGAGTGGAATGTATGTGATAATTAAGATACGTTATAGGGTAAATTTAGAAAATTACCTTTAGGAAAAAGTAATAGACTAAAATTCACCAAAGACGAATTCAATTAAACACGTTGATGATCCAAGTTCGTTATACACAAGGATCTTGTGAATTTGAGACGTTTTGTTTTGATTTGGACAATTGATTCAAATGGTTCTCGGTTTTTAAACTAAAGTTACTTCTACGATTTTAAACTATATAAATCCTAAGTGCATGAATCGTTCCCCACTATTTTTAATAAAAAAAAACAATTACACTATTTAAAAATAAACATTCTATTAAAAATCAATTTTAAAATGAAAACTATTTCTCTAAAAGTAATTTTAAACTATTTAAACAAATTTTAATATTATCTAAAATCTAAAAATTAATAAAATCTATTTAAAAGTAACTTTTACTTCTTATGAAGAAAATCTATTTATAAAACTATTTTATTTATTTATTTATTTTTTTTAAACTAATGATATAATTATTTTAAACTAAAAAAATTGAATCTAATCAAAAAGAAGATTTTATTTATTAAAAGTTAATAAAAATATTTGTTTTTTTAATAACTATGAACTTACAACTTTAAAGTATAACGTAAGTAAAAGAATTGGCAGTCAAGTTTACTAACTGTATATTAAATATATAAAGAAGGATTTAACACAAATAAGAGTCCAACCCAATTGGTAAGGCGTTGGACCTTGAACCGTGAGGTCACGAGTTCAAGTCCCACAAGGGATAGTTTTTGGACGATTTATTTTTAGACTGTGAAAATTTAAGTCTCAGTCACAGGAGTGACTTTTGTTAAGTAATTATTTTTGGACAGTTAAATTAACCAGTACCCAAACAAATTTATTTGGGTAACTGATAAGCAATAGATCAGTTCAAATCATACCCGCAAAGCAGTAAATAACGAACATCACAGTCACATATTATGAACATTCAGTATAATTAGCCACATAACAATTACAGCAGACTATTAGAGAAGCTAGAAGTAAATTATCAAAACCAAATCAGTCAAATACTCAATACTAACTTCGATTCAGCAATATTTGCTATCAGCTCAAACTAAAATCAACATAAACAAAATCTGACCTCTAAAGCATTATTAACTCAAATCACTAGACAATCAAAATTAACAAGCAGCCACTCTACCCGACCATATCAGTTAAATCAAACTCACAGGTTTATTAGATCCTTTCATTCAGATTCAGGCAGTAAAACCTAAACAGATAAACAAGAATCTAGCTAGTTTCAGATTTAATATACCTATCACTTCAAATAACATTCTAACTAAAACATTGCTCCACTGAATTTTAAGATTAATTTGTAAACGTAAATTCAACTTACAGCAGTTTAAAGGTACGCATATCCGCAAATAATCATCACCTTATTAGCAAATCTATTATTCAGACATACTAACCCAAACGATGTTCTAAAATTACATAACAACATCACAACAGACATTATTCTAATATCAGATTCAGCTAACAACTTATAAAATCAAAATAAACAAAAGCACTAAACAATCATAAATCTTAAATCTACAGCCTTAACAAATAGACAGATTATTTGTAAACTACTAAATCACATAATATTTGAAAATTAAAATGAAAGGACTTAAAACCTTTTGAAGTTATCCATTGGGAAGAAGAGCGGCGTTGAGTCGTCTTGTTAAACCGAATCTATACCACCATAAAACATCAAACGAACCACCAAATCCTCATTGATTCTCGAACCAACATCAATTTAAATCGACCAAAAGTGTTGTTTATATTCAACCAGTGGGGTTAAATATTTTTCCCAATCTCATTCCAATATTCATACAAGCTATTAACATCAGCTTATATAAACATTCACTTTTATAATTTTTAGCTTAAATATTAAACTTGCAAATACTATAATAAAGATAAATAGGACACGAGATTAATTAAAATCAGAAACTTTTATTAAATTCAATTCAAGACATTACAAAATTAATAAAAGGAAAAATTACAACTATTTAATCTAAACTATCATTATAAAAGTATGAAAAAGAAAGGGATGCCTAAAATTACATTCTATGGGGGGTTTTATAGGCAAACCCCAAGCCTTTCTGGTGAAAGTTGTTGGTGCGAATCTTTCATCTCGTCCCTTGATCTTGCACTCTCTTTCTTCTTTCTTGATCCTAAGGCTGAAAATAGCCAACTAGCACACGGATTGCCAACGTGGCAACCAAGTGTGCTAGTTGTGCTAGTTTGATTGCTGAGGTGTCTTCATTTTATTGGTGGATTGGTGGGAATGAGGTGTCCCATCCAATCAGATAGGAGAAAATAGGCCACGTCAAAGATGCCCTCCATCTTCTATCTCCGGTAAAGGCGGGGAATTAATTTCCCTTCATGTGCATTACACGTGCTTCACAAATAAAAAGCCCCAATTTATTTATTGATTTAGGGTTTGGATAAACAGTGGTGCCTGGTTATTTGGTTTGGGGTGGGGAAGATGAGACATAGAAAGTATCGAAAAGGTGGGTGAGATAATAAACGTGTGGTGTGAGAAAATGTTTCGTTTTATGAAAGTAAATAAGAGTTGACCAATTAAATAAAACATCCGTCCATAACTTTCTTAATTTTGGGCTTTAAGGCCCATCAAAACTTCATCCGTCCAATATTGCTTGTGGTTTTGGGCTCATGATGGGCTTTTATTCCAAAACTAGTAAACTTGAACTCCTTAATGGGCTTTTGGGCCCAATTCCCAAATGTGGGACCCACTTGTCCTAAAATCCTTCATTATTTAAATCCGCTAAAAATGAGCTTGACATTGGCTTTGTTGATCTTTTCTTCATTCTCGTGTCGTTTTTGCCGGTTTTTGGGAACTTTGGTACCTACACACATCAAACAACAAAACAAGCATATACAAGGCAATAATTAAACATTATATGCATTTATTCATTGTTTTTAGATATAAATGATATGAGTAAAATCACTCATATCAAACTCCCCATTCCTAAGAAATTTCCGTGTCCTCACGCAATGTGACAACCCTGGTTTTGAGGTTCGTCACTTAGTTTTATTTTGTGCTGGTTGCGTGTCTTTACGTGTTTATGTGCTTATTGGTGTGTATAGATTGTGGTTTGGATATCGTTTCCGGTACGGGGTACCTTGTGAATGAAACGATGTGTGATGATTTCATGTTCATGAGTTCACATGGTAGTGACTATGAAGTGAGATGGTGTTATTTGGTGGTTTTAAGTATACGTATATGTATTATAGAAAATCGTATTTTTACGATTTACGGTTTAGCATTTAGAGGTCTCGGATGAGGTGTTTAGTCATATGGATATTTTTGGAGATGGTTTTAAGTCATTTAGGACTTAGTTATAAAGTTTATTTCAAAATTTGAGATTTTTTTTAAAAGTGTATATTTTATGACTTTTACGGTGAAACGCTTAAATTTGACTAGTTTTACGGTTTTGAGGTTTTGGAAGCTTTAGGAGCTGAAATAAATTAAGGAAAATTAAGGTAAAATTATTAATACATATATTAATAATGAAAAAGAAAAAAACGAAATTACAGGGGGGGTTAGTCGGTTTTGGACGTAAGAGAAGGAAGGGAAAAAGGGAAAGAGGGAAAAAAAAGAAAGTGGGCAATTATACTTGGGCTAGGATTTTTATACTATATAAAGAACACAAAACATCATAACAAACGAAATTTTTCTTTCTCCTGGAGGTTTTGAGTCGGCCTTAATAGAAAAATTAGGGTTTCTTCATAATTTTGGGGGTTTTCATAAATTATAGGTAAATCTTCATAACCCTTTTCAATTTAATGGTTTTAATGATTTCTTAATCATCTTATGATGGATTTAAGTTAGGGTTTAATTTAAAAATAGTAAATTAATGTTATATTAATGGTGTTATAATGATTACAAAAATTAGGGCTTGTAATTAGTGGGATTAGGGTTCATTAATGAGGTTAATTTTGTTAAACCCGTTTTTAAAAACTGGGCATAATTTTGAGTCAATTGTTTTGATCATATTGGGAGTTCTACAAACTCTTATTTTGCGATCCAAGTATCCCTGAAAAGGTAATTGAAGTGGATTTCCAATACAAGAAACGAGAACTAAATTGGAGGTCGGGAAGTGGGACAAAAACAGGTTACAATAGTCGGAGGTCAAAACAGTTTTGTAATCAGCCTGTTTTCTTTTTAAGTTTTGGGTTGTTTGGGGTACTTAGGGTTGCATTATGATCTTCTCACGAACATGAGAGATGGTTTATATATTTTAGTAAGTATCTTCACTTGGGCTAAGGTTGTGATTTAGGGTAAGACCCCTTAATTGTAACAAACTTTTAGTATGTTTAAAATCAGGAAATCTGGAATGACAAAAGTATATATATATATATATATATATATATATATATATATATATATATATATATATATATATATATATATATATATATATATATATATATATATATATATCGGGGCCTTAACAGTAGCTTTAAGGTTAGGGCAAGTGGAGGTGTTAGCTAACATATGTAAGCGTATGAATATTCCCTTTACAGAGATCATGGGTGTGTTTAGGTGGGTGTTTGGCTTATAGTTTGGAGACCTAAAACTGGGACTGTTTTTAATAAAATGTTAACGGGATGTGTTATGAAGTAAAACGAGTTAAGGGCTTTATAGAGGGGTGTAATGAGATGATTAGAGCATATATATGAGGTATTTATATGGGAGTAGGTTAGATGTCCATTAATACTCGACTTTGCAACCAAGTATAAAATCTTATCGTCCGAATCCTTTCGAATTGAAAACCGGTCTAAAGTGCGACTCAATCGTCTTTTGGTGAATCAAGAGAATGATTTGGTTTGTTTGTCTATTTTAAACTATAAGCAAGTAATTAAAGTGTCGTTGAGTAAAATGGAAGAATACAGATTAATACTAAAATGACGAGTAAAATAAATGCTTGGAAACTTAAAGGTAATATTAGAAAAGTACTAGCACACTAAATTAAACTAACACTTGGAAACTATGTAAAAACGATAAACTAAAATCAACTCTAATAAGAAAGTGAAAATAATGAAGCTAATCGGAATGTCCAAAAGAGGTGGCCAGATCGGAATGTATTCCGATCGATTGATCGGAATATGGGGTATTGGGAGCAATCGGAATATTAAGGAAGCTACAATCGGAATATTTGGAAACACACTAATCGGAATAATGCAACTTGAAAGTACAATCGGAATGAGCCAGAATAACCCAGATCGGAATGTGGGATAATGCACACAATCGGAATGTGGGATAATGGACACAATCGGAATATCCAACTTAACCAAATTGGAATAATATGCAAGACAACCACCCGTCGGAATATATTAACCCTAATCCGATCACCTAGATCGGAATATCAGGGGTGCAAATCTGAATGTGCAAAACCCTTTTCCGATTTTACAATCGGAAAGAGGGATGTGGAGGCTAGTCGGAATATGCTAATCGGAAAGGGGTTTGTACCCTTTCCGAAATTTGTGGAATTCGGTTATAAAGCAAGAAAATAAGCTATTAGAATGAGCTTATTCCCCAAACTATAACAAATCAAACTAAACGGATCAAATAAGCACTATAATCAACTTATCCAACCTCGAAACAACAAACTTTTTGAAATCAAACCATAAAAACATGAACTTTTTAAGGAAAACTTTTATAAGTAAATAAGCTAATCATAAAAATAAGCCAATAAGCACAAAAGTCTCAAAGCTTATTTGCATGAAAACTTAGTTAATGATCAAAAGATTAACTTTTTAAGCACGAACTCACTTAGAACAACACGGATCATATGATAATCGCACCAAAATCAATCTAAAATCAAAGAAAGGTAGAATGAGATTAAGGATTAAAAGCTTAAAAAGAACTTTGATTAATGAAATAAGCAATACAAAATGTTTAATCTTGAAAGATTAAGAGAGAAGATGAGAGAAAGTTTAAGACTTTCTATCTCTAAAACTAGAAAGAAAAAAAAAGTGAAAACTAACTAAAAATTAACTAACACCTTCCTAATGACTATTAGGAGGGTATTTATAGGGAAGGTGGAAGGAGTGCATGTGTTGCATCTTCTTTCTTGCTTTCTTCACGTCTTCTCGACTCGACTTTAATTCTTTGTCTTTTCTCGATGTCGTCTGATATTATGTATTTTCAATGTGGGTTCTAGATTCTCTCGATATCCTCTCGAATTGATCTCGGTTCTAAGTGGAATGATTGTTCTTGGTTACTAAAAAGGGGATTGGTTTGTTAATCTAATAAAGGTTTAAATGAACTAAAATAAAAACTTAAATTCAAAGCAATTAATTTAATAACAATTAATAAAACTAGAATTAAAATTAAAATATAAATATAAAATGAAGAAACAGTAAGAAAGAAGAAACATTAAGTAAGACTTAAAAATGCTCAAAAGAAAATTGATTCGGAAGTTGACCTTGATTCGGAAGTTCACTCGGAACTTGGTTCGGAAGTTTGATCCGGAACTTCGTTCGGAACTTTACTCGGAAGAATTGATTCAGAACTTTGGTCGGAACTTCACTCGGAACTTTGCTCGGAAGATTGATCCGGAACTTAATTCGGAACTTCACACGGAACTTGCTGATCCGGAACTTCGTCCGGAACTTTTGGTTCGGAAGTTTATCCGGAAGTTCACTCGGAACTTTTGACCCGGAGGTTTATCCGGAACTTGGTTTGGAAGTTGATCCGGAAGATTTGATTCGGAAGTCTATTCGGAACTTTCAAACTTATTCGGAACTTTTGAAAAACATTTCATTCGGAACTTTTTAACTTAAATTGATTCGGAACATTTAAAACTTATTCGGAACTTTTGAAAAACACTTTCATTCGGAACTTCTTATGCTCATTTGGAACTTTTTGTTCATCCGGAACTTTGTGTTCATCCGGAACCTGGGAATACTTCAAGAACAGTAACAGCAGAAAAAACAGGGGAATGCGAATCCAATCCAAAATTCAACAAGTTTTTTTACCAAAACTTAAATAAACTAATCACTAAGCATCTACTAACCATAAACTACAAATCCCATCAAGAAAAACATAAAACCCAACAACTTTTGAAGATCAAATCAACCAAATAAGAACTTTAACTTTTAACCAAATAGATGAAGATGAACAAGATGAAATGAAAGGATTAAATTGATAGAATAAGGTTTTAACAATCACAAGACAAAGATTAAACTACAAGATTCTTGAAAAAATAAAAATCAAAATCACCAAACACCCTAGTGGTGTTGGTGATGACTACGAACAGAAAGGGAGAAAAAGATGGGAAAAAAACTTAATGAAAAGTGTGAAGGGAACCCTTTATATAGGTGTTCCCTTTGATTGGTGAGTGGGCTTTCTCCCGTTCTTCTTGTCTTCTCGTCTTTTCAGAAAAGTTGACGTCTCTGATTTGGGATTTGTCGTCGATTAAATTCAACTCGTCTTTTAATTTCTTCGTTTAATAGACTTGAGTTTCTTCGACTTATGTAAATCTTCCATCTTTGGTCCTTTTCTTCGATAAATCTTCGAATAGGCCCAGTGACTTCAAATCTTTTGCATCTCATGGACAATAGACTTCATCTTGAGTCTTTTTCTTCGGTAAAACCCGTGCAATCCCATGTTTTCTCCATTATCCATCCGGTTGGCTCTGAAAACACAATAAACACAAAAACCACGCATAATTCCAAACAAATGATATTAAATACGCGTTTTGGTCTCGTTTTAGCCAGAATTAAGTGGTAAAAGGATGGGTGTTTTCACACCTATCAAATCCCCTACACTTAACCATTGCCATGCCCTCATGCAATGCTTAGTGATAAAGCAATTTTACACTTTTCTCATAATCAATCAACCTTGGCCTTATTAAAATACTACTAAACAAAAATTAAAGTACCAAAAGAAATTAAAACTTTAAAGTAAACAAAAGGATATAAAACCATTTTCACTTGAAAATAGCTACATGGAAATAACTTGCCAAGAGATCAATGACTTACATTAGGACTTTGGTGCTGCGAAGATTTATCACCCTCAAGTTTCACGTTCCCCAAACTAAGCTGAAAAACAAGATCATTGTTATTATAAGTTAGTAAATCAAACACTTTCACACATGGCTTAATTACATGCTTAAACTCCCTTATTCCTAGGTGTATCTCTTATATTTTATTTTTGTCTTAGAATGATCATGAAGATGCATTTTTAGACTTATTTCGATAGTTTATTTAGGCTGAAAGCAAAGTAGGACGATTTGATCAATAGTTAGCTAAAGGACAAAATATCTTAAAACTGCTTCTCGGGATATCAAAAAGTTCATATCTTGGCATAACTCGGTTCACGATTTGAGACCTTTCTCGGGCCGATATTTGGCATGTACTTCATACTTCATATCTTGAGAGACGTGCTTGAGATAATGGTCTTCTCATCGTTAATAGAGTTTCTTCACTTGGAGACTTTTGAGGGGTACTCCAACTTTGTTGACCACGACTTCATGATTATTTCTTCAATCTCTAATTGGGATTTTGAGATACAACGATCCGCCTCCTTTTCGGACTTGGATCTATTTATCCTCATACCTTGTTAGGGTCTTTTCGGATAGACTTCTCCATCATCTTTATGGGAGTTGATTGCTTTTCGTCGTGAGTCTTGATCCTTCATATTGATTTTAGGAATAATGCTTTTCACATCACCTTGGATATTTAGCAATAAGATTGAATCCTCATGCCTTGTTAGGGCCTTTTCGGACTCGCGAATCTTCGCGCCCCGCTTCATAAGTTATGCGTTGGCTATGAACTCTTATCATTACCGAGCAACTTTTAAACGATCTTGGGCTAGAAGCTAAGTAACTTTTCAAATCGTACGACCTTACTTATTGCAGATAAATTATTAGCAAGTGATGGGAGAATAGGCAGATAATTACACCAAGTGAGCTTGCGCAAGAATACCGACTTATAATTGACTCTATCATTTCTCGTCCTCCACAATTTAAAATCTCAAATAATGAGACTCGTGGATACTTAGCCTAATAAACCAATTAAGGTCTACATGGTTAAGGATACTAGCTAGAATAAACTTGGATAAGTCTATTCGGGTTGAGTCAAAATAATCGCAACGGGATATATACATATGAAAGCAACGATAAAAATTTAAAAATTTCGACAAAATAGACAAAGTTAATTAAAAATTTGAAAAATGTTGAAAAAGATGATTTTCCGGTTAAATGAAGGCATTTTCATGGAAAAGTCCACTTAAAACTTCGATAGAAGTCCCCCCTACACTTAAGATAAACATTGTCCTCAATGTTTAAGCATGTGGGAAAAGTCTCCCCTACACGTATGAAATTGTGCACGTTGGTTAAATCAAGTTAAGAAAGAGACGACTAACGTGATCAATTTCAAATGGAGTATGAAGAAAATTGAATCACGATAGTTGAGAGATAGAACCGGATTTCGGATAACACGGGAGCACGGTTCTTCAAATATTCCAAGAGTACATTCATCCCTGTAATCACATCACCACACAAATACAAAGAACCTATAGAGGTCCCCCTACACTTAGGAGGTTAAACGGAAAAGGATAGATACTCGGGCTGCCTCCCGAGGAGCGCTTGTTTTTGATAACCGAGTCACGAGCCTGACTCGACCCAAAATTAGTTCATGGGGAACGTGGTGAGGGATGGAATCATCTTCTGAGAGATGTCCTCACCAAAGTACAACTTCACTCGTTGGCCATTCAACTTAAAATTAGGTCCATTCGGTTGAGCGAGCTCGAGAGTACCATATGGAAAAAGTTGGGCAATGGTGAATGGGCCGGACCAACGAGATTTTAGCTTGTCCGAAAAGATTTTCAACCGAGAGTTAAAGAGTAAAACTTTGTCTCCAACTTGGAACTCTCGGTTCTTAATCTTAGAGTCGTGAATGAGCTTAGTCTTTTCCTTATAGATCAAAGAATTTTCATAAGCCTCATTACGGAGTTCATTCAGCTGATTGAGTTGGATCTTGCGTAGGTCACCGGTTTTGTTGATGTCGAAATTAGCCCACTTCAAGGCCCAGTAAGCCTTGTGCTCCAACTCAATGGGGAGGTGGCATGCTTTCCCGTACACGAGACGATATGGCGTACAACCAATCGGAGTCTTATAGGCGGTACGGAAAGCACACAAAGCATCATCAAGTTTATCAGCCCATGAGGCACGATGCTCTCCCACCGTTCTTTCCAGAATTCGCTTTAGTCCTCAGTTGGATATTTCAGCCTGGTCATTGGTTTGTGGGTGGTATGCGGTGGAAAGACGATGATTGACACCATACTTAGCCATGACTCTTGCGAATTGGTCATTGAAAAAATGAGTCCCGCGATCATTAATAATGGCACGAGGCACACCGAATCTAGCGAATAGAGATTTCAAAAAGTTACAAACCACCCTTGCGTCATTAGTAGGTAAAGCTTTGGCTTCAACCCACTTTGAAACGTAGTCAACGGCTACAAGGATGTATTTGTTTCCTTTAGATGAAGGGAATGGCCCCATAAAGTCGATACCCCAAACATCAAAGATTTCACATTCTTGAATGAAATTCTGAGGCATCTCGTCTTTATGTGTGATCTTGCCTTGTTTTTGGCAAGCATCACAACGTTTAACCATATTGTGAGCGTCACGATATATAGTGGGCCAATAAAATCCCGAATCAAACACTTTTTTGGCGGTGTAGTTGGGACCAAAGTGACCACCGGTGGGTCCTTTGTGGCAAGCGTCAAGGATTTCTAAAGCTGCCGGTCCATCAACACATCGGCGAATGATCAGATTAGCACATTGTTTGAATAGATACGGGTCATCCCAAAAGTAAGTCTTAATGTCTTTGAAGAACTTCTTCTTTTGTTGGGATGTTAGCCCGTCAACGAGAATTCCACCCACCAAGTAGTTTGCAATGTCCGCAAACCACGGGGTTTCATCAGCAGCCGAGTTGATAGACATTAAGGTCTCCAGGGGGAAAGAATCATTGATTTCTTTGTTCGGATGATCCCCTTGGTAAGGATCCTCAAGTCTACTGAGATGATCCGCGGCCAGGTTTTCAGCTCCTTTTTTATCGCGAATTTCGTTTTAAATTCTTGGAGTAGCAAAACCCAGCGAAGAAGTCTTGGTTTGGAATCTTGCTTTGTCAACAAGTACTTCAACGCGGAATGATCGGTGTAAACGATTGTGGCGGAAAGGACAAGATAGGGGCGGAATTTTTCAAAGGCATAGACAACAGCTAAAAGCTCTTTTTCGGTTGTCGTATAATGCAATTGTGCCCCAGTCATTGTCTTGCTAGCGTAATGGATTGGTTGGAAGTGTTTGTTCACTCTTTGTCCCAGAACCGCTCCAATAGCAAAGTCACTAGCATCGCACATCAACTCGAAAGGCATCTCCCAATTAGGGGTGACCAAGACGGGTGCCTTAGTTAGCTTATCCTTAAGCGAGTTGAAGGCTTGAAGACACTCTTTGGAAAAGATAAAAGGAGTATCTTTTTCCAAGAGGTGGGTCATCGGGCGAGCGATTTGAGAGAAATCTTTGATGAATCGACGGTAGAAGCCCGCATGACCCAGGAAACTTCTCACACCCTTCACGGTTGAAGGTGGAGGTAATTTGGCTATGACATCTACTTTAGCACGGTCGACTTCACGACCGGCGTTAGAGATTTTGTGTCCTAGCACAATGCCTTCTTTTACCATAAAATGGCATTTTTCCCAATTCAGAACAAGGCGAGTGTCTTCGCACCGCTTAAGCATACGTTACAAATTGGCAAGGCAAGAAGAGAAGGAATCCCCGAAAACCGAGAAATCATCCATGAAGACTTCCATGGTTTGTTCAACCATGTCATGGAAGATAGCTAACATGCACCTTTGGAAAGTCCCGGGGGCATTGCATAAGCCATAAGGCATTCTTTTGTAAGCAAATGTGCCATAGGGACAAGTGAATGTTGTCTTCTCTTGATCTTGGGGATCGATGGGTATTTAGAAATAACCCGAGAAACCATCAAGAAAGCAGTAATATTCATTACCCGCTAAACGTTCAAGCATTTGGTCCATAAAAGGTAGAGGGAAATGATCCTTTCCCGTGGCATCATTGAGTTTGCGGTAGTCTATACAAACTCTCTACCCAGTAACGAGACGGGTAGAAATCAACTCGTTGTTTGCATTGGGCAC
This sequence comes from Glebionis coronaria, assembly GCA_025667525.1. Lineage (NCBI taxonomy): Eukaryota > Viridiplantae > Streptophyta > Magnoliopsida > Asterales > Asteraceae > Glebionis > Glebionis coronaria. The sequence continues at coordinate 3,961,364 of CM046880.1, forward strand.
AACGGTGATGCCGCCTTTCTTAGGCACACAATGGACTGGACTAACCCATGGTGAATCCGAAATAGGGTAAATCATACCCGCATCAAGAAGTTTGATAACCTCTGTTTTGATGACTTCATGTATTTTTGGATTCACCCTTCGTTGGCTTTGAATTGTGGGCTTAAAGTCGTCCTCCATGAGAATTTTGTGTGTGCATAAGTGAGGATCAATTCCACGAATGTCAGAGATTTTCCAAGCGATAGCTCTTTTATGCTTCTTCAACACGGCGATAAGTCGGGTTTTTTCGTCTTCCTTTAGGTCCTTTGCGATGATGACGGGCGACTTCTTCTTATCTTCAAGGAACACGTACTCGAGATGGGGCGGCAACTCCTTCAGTTCTAAATCCGGAGGATTTTCGATGGGAGGCGTTTTCAAAGTCGGAGTATCGATAGCAATAACCGTGGGAGATGGTGGAGAAAGATTGTCTTCGTTGAGAAGGTTTTCAAAGAAATGCATGTGTTCATCCCCATCGGTGGGAGAATCAGAATTAGCTAAGTTCACATCTCCCATGGTGGCTTCAAGATCTTTCCAAAACAAATCACTTTCTCCAAATAGAGATAGTGATGAATCAATAGAGGAAACGGTTTCAACATTGGGAAGAGAGGTAGGAATATTTTTACAAGCATCATTAAAGTGTTCTTCACAAGCCTCATCTAGAACGTCAATACAATTAACACTCTCGTATGAATAAGGTTGTTTAGACAACTTTCCCATGTTGAAGACGATTTTATCGTCACCCACTCTCATGATAAGCTCACCGGCTTCAACATCGATGTGAGTGCGACCGGTCCTCAGGAATGGACGACCCACAATCAAGGGAACACGAGGGTCCATCTCGTAGTCGACGACGACGAAATCGGCAGGAAAAGTGAATTTGTCGACTCCTACAAAGACGTCTTCGGCTATCCCCACTGGATAAGCAACCGTACGGTTAGCTAATTCCAAAGTCATTTTGGTGGGGACTAGCTCAGGGAGAGATAATTGCTTCCAAACGCTTAGAGGCATTAGATTAATACTGGCACCTAGATCGGCAAGGGCCATGCAATTCTCTACTCCCGGGAAATTGCAAGGGATTAAGAAACGACCCGGATCACCAAGCTTGGTTGGCAATTTCCTTAAGAGCACTGCAGAGCAATTCTCATTAAGTTGGGTGTTGGCAATATCAAGAAGCTTTTCCTTGTCACTCAGAAGATCTTTAAACATTTTTGCGTACTTAGGCATGTGAGCGAGAGCCTTAGCGAAGGAGATGTTGAAATTCAATTGTTTGAACATTTTAAGAAAGTTCGAAACCTGAATATCATCCTTGCTTTTGAGCGTCTCTTTCCTCAACCTAGATGGATAAGGTATATCGGAAGAAGAGGAAGGCTTTGGGATCGAAGGATCACTCACATCCTTGGGTGGAGGAGGGGTAGAAGTAAGAGGCGGAGAAATTGGGGAAGGAGAAGGATGAGGAATAGGAGCAGGTGACTCGTTTTCCTTAGTCACAATCACCGGTGGAGGTATAGGAAGCTCGGGTTCCTTGGTACCTTTGCCACTGCGAGTGGTGATTGCTTTCATCTCCCTCTTGGATTCGCAACGGTGTTACTCGGAAGAGTACCCGAAGAAGAGGGTTGATTACCTTGGAAGAAACTAGCCATCATGTTCTTTAAGTCATTCGTTTGACTATCCAAAGTGTTTCTCATATCAGCTCTCAGATCGTTCCCTTGTTTTACCAGGTCTGCTTTCAAGTTGAGCACTTCCCGCTGAAGATTTCCCACGATCACATCGTTAGTCCTCATATAGGTTTCCACTTCTTGGTGTAAAGCGGTGGGTTGGTTGGGAGGAGCATTGTATGCGGGTGGTTGATAAACAGGTTGCTGGTAAACTTGGTTGTTTCTTTGAGGTGGTTGTGGTTGTTTGTGAGGTGGTATGTATGGTGTACGAGGTTGTTGTTGTTATTGAGGAGGGCGACTGAGGGTTTGTTGTTGGTTTGGGTTGTTAGGAGGAAAACAAGGTGGTGAGAGATAGTTGTTAGAGCGGTAGCTAAGCAAGTTACGGTCACCTTGAGGTCGAGCTTGATAAGCGGGTTGAGGATAGGTGCCATAAGCTGCATTCACGTTCTCATAAGGGTAGTCTTGGGTGGCAGTACAAGTGGTGTAAGAGTGAGGACCGCCGCATATCTCGCATGGTTGGCTAACAACATTGACTTGAGCGTCTTTAGCGTTTCTAGCGTTGATGTTGTTGGTGTTGCTGGCGGTTTGGGTAGCAAGCGATTCAAGAAGCGCGGTGATTTTGTCAAGTCGCTTGTCGCTGTCACTAGTACTAGCACTAGCGACATTGGTCCGAACACTCTTGGTTTGCACACGAGACTTATTCTCAATGATATCCCAAGCAGCATTGGAAGTCTTAGCCAACAGATTACCCCCCGAGGCACTGTTTAGTGAATCTTGGTCATTCATGCTTAAACCATTGTAAAAAGTGTTAATTTGGTGCACTTTGGTAAAACCATGTTGTGGGAATTTTCTTAAAAGATCTTTAAAACGATCCCAAGATTCACTAAACAACTCATCGTACTTTTGTTTAAAATTGATAATGTCATTCCGCAAAGCGGTAGTACGAGAGGGTGGGAAAAAGTAATTGATAAACTTGGTCTCCAAATCCGTCCACGAAAGAATACTCTGTGGCGGTTCCTTAGCAAGCCAATGTCGGGCTTGTCCCTCTAAAGAAAAGGGAAAAAGTTGTAAAAGGATTACCTCTTGTGGAACACCATTGAATTTGACCGTATTGGTGAGTTGCAAGAATTTCTTGATGTGGTCATGTGGATCATCAATGGTACGCCCCAAGAATGGTTGAGCAGAGACCATCTGGATAAAGCCGGATTTGAGCTCAAAGTTGTTGGCTGCAATCGCAGGTATGACAATTGGATCATTGTTACCATCTACATGTGCTTGCAAAAGTTCAATCATCGGGCGATTATCCGAAAGAGGCTCATTGTTGTTGTTATTATTGTTGTTGAAAGGTGGGTTGTTGTTGTTATTATTATTGTTTTGAGGTGGCTTATTGTTGTTGTTTTGTACACCGGCCATGTCTAAGTCTTCGAGAGGCTCGGGCTCTTGATAAGACGTTGATCGTGTACGCATGCACCTGCAAAAGAACTAACAAGGCAAAAACAAAGCAAAAATATTTTTGGTTTTTATGTTTTTTTTTAGGATTTTTTGAAAATTTTATATTTTTTAGGGTTTTTTGAAAATTTTTGTGAAAAAGTAACGTTCACGGGGAACGGATCCCAAAATCCAAGTTCTCACAAAAAACTGTTGATCTTAACGAGAAGAGCCGGCAGCGGCGCCATTTGATATTATGTATTTTCAATGTGGGTTCTAGATTCTCTCGATATCCTCTCGAATTGATCTCGGTTCTAAGTGGAATGATTGTTCTTGGTTACTAAAAAGGGGATTGGTTTGTTAATCTAATAAAGGTTTAAATGAACTAAAATAAAAACTTAAATTCAAAGCAATTAATTTAATAACAATTAATAAAACTAGAATTAAAATTAAAATATAAATATAAAATGAAGAAACAGTAAGAAAGAAGAAACAGTAAGTAAGACTTAAAAATGCTCAAAAGAAAATTGATTCGGAAGTTGACCTTGATTCGGAAGTTCACTCGGAACTTGGTTCGAAAGTTTGATCCGGAACTTCGTTCGGAACTTTACTCAGAAGAATTGATTCGGAACTTTGGTCGGAACATCACTCGGAACTTTGCTCGGAAGATTGATCCGGAACTTAATTCGGAACTTCACCCGGAACTTGCTGATCCGGAACTTCGTCCGGAACTTTTGGTTCGGAAGTTTATCCGGAAGTTCACTCGGAACTTTTGACCCGGAAGTTTATCCGGAACTTGGTTCTGAAGTTGATCCGGAAGATTTGATTCGGAAGTCTATTCGGAACTTTCAAACTTATTCGGAACATTTGAAAAACATTTCATTCGGAACTTTTTAACTTAAATTGATTCGGAACTTCTAAAACTTATTCGGAACTTTTGAAAAACACTTTCATTCGGAACTTCTTATGCTCATTCGGAACTTTTTGTTCATCCGGAACTTTGTGTTCATCCGGAACCTGGGAATACTTCAAGAACAGTAACAGCAGAAAAAACAGGGGAATGCGAATCCAATCCAAAATTCAACAAGTTTTTTTTACCAAAACTTAAATAAAACTAATCACTAAGCATCTACTAACCATAAACTACAAATCCCATCAATAAAAACATAAAACCTAACAACTTTTGAAGATCAAATCAACCAAATAAGAACTTTAACTTTTAACCAAATAGATGAAGATGAACAAGATGAAATGAAAGGATTAAATTGATAGAATAAGGTTTTAACAATCACAAGACAAAGATTAAACTACAAGATTCTTGAAAAAATAAAAATCAAAATCACCAAACACCCTAGTGGTGTTGGTGATGACTACGAACAGAAAGGGAGAAAAAGATGGGAAAAAAACTTAATGAAAAGTGTGAAGGGAACCCTTTATATAGGTGTTCCCTTTGGTTGGTGAGTGGGCTTTATCCCGTTCTTCTTGTCTTCTCGTCTTTTCAGAAAAGTTGACGTCTCTGATTCTGGATTTGTCGTCGATTAAATTCAACTCGTTTTTTAATTTCTTCGTTTAATAGACTTGAGTTTCTTCGACTTATGTAAATCTTCCATCTTTGGTCCTTTTCTTCGATAAATCTTCGAATAGGCCCAGTGACTTCAAATCTTTTGCATCTCTTGGACAATAGACTTCATCTTGAGTCTTTTTCTTCGGTAAAACCCGTGCAATCCTATGTTTTCTCCATTATCCATCCGGTTGGCTCTGAAAACACAATAAACACAAAAACCACGCATAATTCCAAACAAATGATATTAAATACGCGTTTTGGTCTCGTTTTAGCCAGAATTAAGTGGTAAAAGGATGGGTGTTTTCACACCTATCATCGTCTCGGGATTTGAACTTGTCTTTTAATTTTCTTCTTCTATTAGACTTAAGTTCTTCGACTTCGTTAAACTTCCGTCTTTAGACTTTTTCTTCGATAAATCTTTAGAATAGGCCTTGGACTTCCGTTCTTTTTGCACTCTTGATCTTTTGACTTCGTCTTTTCCCGTTTTCTTCGATAAAAGCCCGTGAAAACCCGTGTTTTCTTCCTTTTTCATATTTTGGTCCTAAAACACAATAAAAACACAAACCACGCATAATTCCGACTTTTACGACATAAATCACACGTTTTGGTCTTGTTATTATTGGAAATAAGTGGTAAAAGGATAAGTGTTTTCACACTTATTAAATCCCCTACACTTGACCATTGCAATGCCCTCATGCAACGCATTAATTTTAAAGCACGATTTACATTTTTCATCATAAATAACCCACCTTGGCCATTATTAAATACTAAACATGAAAAGATAGAACAAGTAAAGAAATCAAACACTTACATTGGTTTTGGCCGCCATGAACGTTTATCATCCTCAAGTTTCATGTTCCCCATACCAAGCTTAAAAATGATATCATTGTTATTATAAGTTAGCAAACTATCACGAACTCATGTGGGCCAATTATTCACTTAAACTCCCTTATTCCTAGGTGTATCTCTTATATTTTATTTTTGTCTTGAATGATCACGAGGATGCATTGTTTGACTTATTTCGATAGTTATTTAGGCCGAAAATAAAGTGAACGATTTAATCAATAGTTAGCTAAAGGACCAAATCTTTTAAAACTGCTTCTCGGGACCTCATAAAGTTCATATCTTGGCATAACTCGCTTCACGATTTGAGACCTTTCTCGGACCGATATTTGGCAGCGACTTCATACTTTGAATCTTTGAGAGACGTTCATGAAATAATGGCCTTCTCTTCATAATAGGAATTTCTTCACTTGAAGTTTTGAGAGATTCTTCATCTTTGGACCACGACTTCTTCATTTTTCTCCAATCTTTATTTTGGACTTCGATATACAACGATCCGCCTCCTTTTAGGACTTGGATCTATTTATCCTCATACCTTGTTAGGGTCTTTTCGGATAGACTTCTCCATGACTTTTGGGGAGTTCTTGCTTTTCGTCGTATGTCTCGATCCTTCATATTGATTTTCGATAAATGATTCTTCACATCACTTTTGGATCTTTAGCAACAAAATGTAGCCCTCATGCCTTGTTAGGGCCTTTTCGGACTCGCCAATCTTCGCATCCCGCTTCAATAAGTTATGCCTTGGCTATGAACTCTAATCCGTACCGAGCAACTTTTAAACGATCTGGGGCTAGAAGCTAAGTAACCTTTTAAATCGTACAACCTTATTTATTGTAGATAAATTTATTAACAAGCGAAGGGAGAATAGGCTTATAATTAACTCACATAAATTCACGAAAGAATACCGAACTTATAATTGACTCTATCATCTCTCGTTCTCCACAGTTTAAAATCTCAAGGAATGAGACTCATGGATGCTTAGCCTATTAAATCTAAGTTTTGGGTTTCCGAGTCGCCATATTCTTAGACTTTTTCAAGTTTAGAAATCGCATTTTAAAGTTCCCTTGATAAGCGACTCTCTAGGATCAATTATAGGAACTTGCGAAAAGTTCTTGTTCTTAACCCGTGAGAGTTAAGACTTTTGCGTTTTATAGCTCCCTATATAAAAGCCTACAAAAACTTGACTTAAACACGTTAAGGATACTAGCTAGAGTAAACTTAGGTAAGTAAACTCGGGTTGAGTCAAAATGTTCACGACTAAGAAAAATCTAAAACCACTTTATTGAAAAACTATTCTAGCAATGGAAAGAAAATAAACATAACAAAGGCAAATACAACTATACAACTAGGCCAAAATAGATTAAAAATTTTGAAAAATGTCGAAAAATCAAATTTTCCGGTTAAAATGAGGGCAAATTCATGGAAAAGACCACTTACTTCGATAGAAGTCCCCCCTACACTTGAGATAAACATTGTCCTCAATGTTTAAGCATGTGGGAGTAAACTCCCCTACACTTAGGACAATGTGCACTTTGTTTAAATCTTGCTATGGAAAGGACAACTAAAGTGAATTCAATGTGAACATATAAAATATGAAATATTGAATCACAAGAGTTTAGGATAGAACCGGGAAGATGGTAACACGGTATCACGGTTCGTCAAAAGTCATCAAGGTGGATCTTTGAAGCTTTAATCCCTGCACAGCACAAGAAACAAGACAACAAACACATACGGGGCTCCCCCTACACTTATTATGAAAGCAGTAAAGGATAGAACACGGGTTGCCTCCCGAGAAGCGCTTATTTTTGTTCACCGAGTCACGAGCCTGACTCGACCCAAATTTAGTTCATGGGGAACGTGGTGAGGGATGGAATCATCTCTTGAGAGATGTCCTCACAAAAGTACAGCTTCAAACGCTGGCCATTCACCTTGAAATTGGGCCCATTCGGCTGAGAAAGCTCAATGGTCCCGTAAGGAAAGACTTTGGCGACGGTGAATGGACCAGACCAGCGGCTCTTCAACTTGCCAGAGAATATCTTCAACCGAGAGTTAAAAAGTAAGACTTGATCACCAACGTGGAACTCTTGGTTCTTGATTTTTGCGTCATGAATGATCTTCGTCTTCTCCATGTAGATCAGCGAGTTCTCATAAGCTTCATTCCTCAGTTCATTTAGCTCATTGAGTTGAACCTTGCGATGATCACCGGCTTTGTTGATGTCGAAGTTAGCCCACTTCAAGGCCCAGTGCGCCTTATGTTCCAGCTCGATGGGAAGGTGGCATGCTTTCCCGTACATAAGACGATAAGGTGTACAACCGATCGGGGTCTTGTAAGCAGTACGGAAAGCCCACAGAGCATCATCTAACTTATCGGCCCACGCGGCGCGATGCTCTCCTACAGTACGCTCCAAAATTCGCTTCAATCCACGGTTGGATATCTCGGCTTGCCCATTGGTTTGGGGATGATAGGCGGTGGAAAGACGGTGATTAACACCATACTTAGCCATGACTCTTGCAAATTGATCATTGAAAAAATGAGTCCTGCGGTCATTGATAATAGCACGAGGAACGCCAAATCGAGCGAAAAGCTGCTTCAAAAAGTTCACAACTACCCTCGCATCGTTCGTAGGGAGAGCCTTGGCTTCAACCCATTTAGAAACATAGTCGACGGCGACGAGGATGTACTTGTTCCCTTTGGAGGATGGAAATGGCCCCATAAAGTCGATGCCCCATACATCAAAGATTTCACATTCCTGTATGAAATTTTGAGGCATCTCATCCTTATGTGTGATCTTGCCTTGACGTTGGCAAGCATCACAATGATTAACCATTTCGTGAGCATCACGATAAATGGTGGGCCAATAGAATCCAAAATCAAACACTTTTTTAGCGGTGTAGTTGGGACCAAAGTGACCACCGGTGGGTCCTTTGTGGCAAGCTTGGAGAACGGCAAAAGCTGCCGGTCCGTCAACACATCGACGAATGATCAGATCAGCACATTGTTTGAATAGAAAAGGGTCATCCCAAAAGTAAGTCTTAACATCATTCAAGAACTTCTTCTTTTGTTGGGATGTTAACCCTTTGATGAGAATACCACCCGCTAAGTAGTTTGCAATGTCCGCAAACCACGGGGTGTCATCAAGATTAAGATGTATAGACATTAAGTCTCAAGGGGGAAAGATTCATTGATCTCTTTGTTCGGATGATCCCCTTGGTATGGATTCTCAAGTCTGCTCAGATGATCCGCGGCCAGGTTTTCGGCTCCCTTCTTTTCACGAAATTTAGTGTTGAATTCTTGAAGGAGTAAAACCCAACGAAGAAGTCTTGGCTTAGAATCATGCTTTGTCATCAAGTACTTCAACGCGGAATGGTCCGTGTAAACGATGGTGGGAGATAAAACAAGATAGGGGTGAAATTTCTCAAAAGCACAGACAACAGCTAAAAGCTCTTTTTCGGTTGTCGTATAATGCAATTGAGCCCCCGTCATTGTTTTGCTAGCATAGTGGATTGGTTGGAAGTGTTTATTCACTCGTTGGCCCAAAACCGCACCAATAGCAAAGTCGCTAGCATCGCACATCAATTCAAAAGGCAGCTCCCAATTAGGGGTAACCAAGACCGGTGCCTTAGTTAGCTTATCCTTAAGAAGATTGAAGGCTTCGAGACACTCTTTAGAAAAGATAAAAGGAGTATCTTTTTCGAAGAGGTGGGTCATCGGGCGAGCGATTTTAGAGAAATCCTGAATGAATCGACGATAAAAGCCCGCATGACCCAGAAAACTTCGCACACCCTTCACGGTTGAAGGTGGAGGTAATTTGGCGATGACATCTACTTTAGCACGGTCGACTTCAAGACCGGCTTTAGAGATTTTGTGTCCTAGCACAATGCCTTCTTTTACCATAAAATGGCATTTTTCCCAATTTAGAACAAGGCGAGTGTCTTCGCACCGCTTTAGCATACGTTCCAAATTGGCAAGACAAGAAGAGAAGGAATCCCCAAAGACCGAGAAATCATCCATGAAGACTTCCATGGTTTGCTCAACCATGTCATGGAAGATAGCCAACATGCACCTTTGGAAAGTCACGGGGGCATTGCATAAGCCAAAAGGCATTCTTTTGTAAGCAAATGTGCCATAGGGACAAGTGAATGTTGTCTTCTCTTGATCTTGAGGATCGATGGATATTTGGAAATAACCCGAGAAACCATCAAGAAAGCAGTAATATTCATTACCCGCTAAACGTTCAAGCATTTGGTCCATAAAAGGTAGAGGGAAATGATCCTTTCTCGTGGCATCATTGAGTTTGCGGTAGTCTATACAAACTCTCCACCCAGTAACGAGACGGGTAGGAATCAACTCGTTGTTGGCATTGGGCACAACGGTGATATCGCCTTTCTTAGGCACACAATGGACTGGACTAACCCATGGTGAATCCAAAATAGGGTAAATCATACCCGCATCAAGAAGTTTGATAACCTCTTTTTTGATGACTTCATGGATTTTAGGATTCACCCTTCGTTGGCTTTGAATTGTGGGCTTAAAGTCGTCCTCCATGAGAATTTTATGTGTGCAGAAGTGAGGATCAATTCCACGGATGTCGGAGATTTTCCAAGCGATAGCTTTTTTATTCTTCTTCAACACGGCGACAAGTCGGGATTTTTCTTCGTCTTTCAGGTCCTTTGCGATGATGATCGGTAACTTCTCGTTGTCTTCCAGGAAAACGTATTCAAGATGAGGAGGTAGGTCCTTAAGCTCGAGAGTGGGAGGATTCTCAATAGATGGTGAAACTAACGATGGATCATCATTAGTCACCTCTTTAGGAGCAGGAGGAGAGAACGGGTCTTCAGTGAGAAGTCTCTCAATAGTACGAATGTCTTCATCCCAATTGGTGGACAAATTATCATACTTAATATCAAGAGGACCCAAGCTAGCTTCGAAATCATCCAAGTCACTTTCTCCAAAAGGAGTCAATTCTGGAGCAATTGAGGCAACGGTCTCAACATTGGGTAGAGGAGAAAGAGTACTTTTGCAAGCATCATGAAAATGTTCTTCACAAGCCTCATCGAGAAAATCAATAGCATTAACACTCTCATATGAATAAGGTTGCTTAGAAATATAACCCATGTCGAAGACAATTTTATCGTCACCAACTCTCATGAATATTTCGCCCGCGGCTACATCGATGAGAGTGCGACCGGTCCTCAGGAATGGACGTCCAATGATTAATGAACACGGGGATCCATCTCGTAGTCAACGACAACAAAATCCGCCGGGAAGGTGAATTTGTCGACGCCAACAAAGACATCTTCGGCTATCCCCACTGGATAAGCAACCGTACGGTTGGCTAATTCCAAAGTCATTTTGGTGGGGACTAGCTCGGGGAGAGATAATTGCTTCCAAACACTTAAAGGCATTAAGTTTATACTGGCACCTAGATCGGCTAGGGCCATGCAATTCTCTACTCCCGGGAAGTTGCAAGGAATCAAGAAGCGACCCGGATCACCAAGTTTAGTGGGCAATTTCCTTAAGAGCACTGCGGAGCAGTTCTCATTAAGTTGGGTCTGAGCGATGTCAAGAAGCTTTTCCTTATCACTTAGAAGATCTTTAAACATCTTAGCGTATTTGGGCATGTGAGCGAGAGCCTCGGCAAAGGAGATGTTAAAATTCAATTGTTTAAACATTTTTAGAAAGTTTGAAACCTGAATATCATCCTTGCTCTTTTGCTTTTCTTTCCTCAACCTTGAAGAATAAGGTATATTGGATGACGAAGAAGGCTTTAAGGGAGTAGGATCACTCACAACCACGGGTGGTGGGGAAATGGGGATAGAAGGTGAAGGAGGTGAGGAAAGTTGCTCTTTTTCCTTGTTCACAATCACGGGTGAAGGTGTAGGAAGCTCGGGTTCCATATAACCTTTTCCACTACGAGTGGTGATTGCTTTCATCTCTCCTCTTGGATTCACAACGGTATTACTCGGAAGAGTACCCGAAGAAGAGGGTTGATTACCTTGGATGAGCGAACCAATCATATCACGAAGGTGAACCGCTTGAGTATTGAAAGAGTCTCTCATGTTTGCATGAATTTCATTGCTGTGTTTTGCCATGTCATTCCTTAGCTCGGCTCGAATATCGTTCCCTTGTTTTGCCATTTCTCCCTTCAAGTTGCGGACTTGACTCTGAAGATTCGTCACCATCTCCCGATTAGTCTTCATGAATGTCTCGACGTCTGGACTCACTGCTATCGGTTGATTGAGAGGTGGAGCTTGGTAAGCTTGAGAACTTCCTTGAGGTGGGTATGGGTTTCGTTGGGATTGATATTGATTGTTTGCACGAGGGAAACCGGGAGGAGCAAGATAATTGTTGGAACGATAACTTAGCAAGCTACGGTTTCCTTGAGGGCAAGCTTGATAGCCTCCCGTGGGATAAGTGCCGTAAGCTGCGTTAACGTTTTCAGAAAAATTGGCTTGGGTAGAAGGACAATCATTGTAAGAATGAGGACCACCACATGTGTCACAAGAAATAGCAACAGCTTTAGCTTGTTGAAAGTGGTTTGTGGCCATGGTCATGAAATTCTTGTTCATCTCAGCGAGTTGTCGAGAAATTTCAGTCATTTCAGGATTGGAGGTAGTAGATGAAACATTGACTCTCTGATTAGATCTTGAGGATGCGGATGAATCCCAATTCTTGTGGTGAGTAGTCATGTTTTCGATCAACTCTCGGCACTCCTCTGGTCTCCTTTTCATAAAGGTACAACTGGCGGCGGCATTGATCGTGTCACGATCACGAAAAGTGAGACCATTGTAGAAGGTGTCAATGAGAGTGACGGGGAGCATATTGTGATTTGGACAGCGGTCGATCAAATCATTGTATCGTTCCCAAGCATCAAAGAGCGATTCATCATTGTGTTGCATGAATCCACTGATTTGGTTACGAAGGCTAGTGACCATGGATGGAGGGAAGTAGCGCGATAAAAAGCGTTGAGTCATGTCATTCCACGTATGAATAGAATTCTTAGGAAGACGGTCAAACCATTTTTCGGCATGGTGAGAAAGCGAGTGGGGAAAAAGTTGAAGGCGAAGGTCATCCATAGAAACACCGGAACACTTCATGCTTTGGGTTATGGTAATGAATTTGTCGAGGTGTTTGTTGGCATCATCATCCGGAATTCCACGAAATGGGTTAGTTTGCACTTGCTGGATCATGTGATGCTTTAACGTAAACTCCTGAGCCGTGACGTGCATTGGTGCAATCGGGCCTCCGCGTCCGTTCATGGTGGGTTGACACAATTCCTCCATGGTTCGTAAATCAGGTAAGAGGACATTGTTGTTGTTGTTGTTATTGTTGTTATTCAGATTAGGTAGAGGTGGGTTATTATTGTTGTTATTAACACCAGCCATATCTAGATCTTCACGAGTCTCGGGCTCAGAATAGTTCGAAGATCTAGTACGCATACACCTGCAGAAGAAAAATATACACAGAGAAAATATCTATATAATATTTTTGGTGCAAAACCTTTTGGAAAAGAATTGCTTTTAATGATTTTTTAATGTTTTTGTATTTTTGAAGAGTTTTATATTTTTTAGGATTTTTGAAAAATTTTAAAGCAAGGAAACTAACGTTCAAAGAACGGATCCCAAAATTCAATGCGTCTCTCACTAGAAACCGTTAATCGTAACGAAAAGAGCCGGCAGCGGCGCCATTTAATACTCGACTTTGCAACCAAGTATAAAATCTTATCGTCCGTATCCTTTCGAATTGAAAACCGGTCTAAAGTGCGACTCAATCGTCTTTTGGTGAATCAAGAGAATGGTTTGGTTTGTTTGTCTATTTTAAACTATAAGCAAGTAATTAAAGTGTCGTTGAGTAAAATGGAAGAATACAGATTAATACTAAAATGACGAGTAAAATAAATGCTTGGAAACTTAAAGGTAATATTAGAAAAGTACTAGCACACTAAATTAAACTAACACTTGGAAACTATGTAAAAACGATAAACTAAAATCAACTCTAATAAGAAAGTGCAAATAATGAAGCTAATCGGAATGTCCAAAAGAGGTGGCCAGATCGGAATGTATTCCGATCGGTTGATCGGAATATGGGGTATTGGGAGCAATCGGAATATTAAGGAAGCTACTATCGGAATATTTGGAAACACAGTAATCGGAATAATGCAACTTGAAAGTACAATCGGAATGAGCCAGAATAACCCAGATCGGAATGTGGGATAATGCACACAATCGGAATGTGGAATAATGGACACAATCGGAATATCCAACTTAACCAAATCGGAATAATATGCAAGACAACCACCCGTCGGAATATATTAACCCTAATCCGATCACCTAGATCGGAATATCAGGGGTGCAAATCTGAATGTGCAAAACCCTTTTCCGATTTTACAATCGGAAAGAGGGATGTGGAGGCTAGTCGAAATATGCTAATCGGAAAGGGGTTTGTACCCTTTCCGAAATTTGTGGAATTCGGTTATAAAGCAAGAAAATAAGCTATTAGAATGAGCTTATTCCCCAAACTATAACGAATCAAACTAAACGGATCAAATAAGCACTATAATCAACTTATCCAACCTCGAAACAACAAACTTTTTGAAATCAAACCATAAAAACATGAACTTTTTAAGGAAAACTTTTATAAGTAAATAAGCTAATCATAAAAATAAGAAAATAAGCACAAAAGTCTCAAAGCTTATTTGCATGAAAACTTAGGTAATGATCAAAAGATTAACTTTTTAAGCACGAAATCACTTAGAAAAACACGGATCATATGATAATCGCACCAAAATCAATCTAAAATCAAAGAAAGGTAGAATGAGATTAAGGATTAAAAGCTTAAAAAGAACTTTGATTAATGAAATAAGAAATACAAAATGTTTAATCTTGAAAGATTAAGAGAAAAGATGAGAGAAAGTTTAAGACTTTCTCTCTCTAAAACTAGAAAGAAAATAAAAAGTGAAAACTAACTAAAAATTAACTAACACCCTCCTAATGACTATTAGGAGGGTATTTATAGGGAAGGTGGAAGGAGTGCATGTGTTGCATCTTCTTTCTTGCTTTCTTCACGTCTTCTCGACTCGACTTTAATTCTTTATCTTTTCTCGATGTCGTCTCGGGATTTGAACTTGTCTTTCAATTTTCTTCTTCTATTAGACTTAAGTTCTTCGACTTCGTTAAACTTCCGTCTTTAGACTTTTTCTTCGATAAATCTTCAGAATAGGCCTTGGACTTCCGTTCTTTTTGCACTCTTGATCTTTTGACTTCGTCTTTTCCCGTTTTCTTCGATAAAAGCCCGTGAAAACCCGTGTTTTCTTCCTTTTTCATATTTTGGTCCTAAAACACAATAAAAACACAAACCATGCATATTTCCAACTTTTACGACATAAATCACACGTTTTGGTCTTGTTATTATTGGAAATAAGTGGTAAAAGGATAAGTGTTTTCACACTTATTATCCATCATAGGTTGATGAGCCTTTTTAGTGTTTGGTTCATGTTTTGATTATGTGTTTTTGGTTGATTAGCTTTTTGCTAGTGCGCGGATGTTTGGGGAACCTCAATCAGGTGAGTTTCATTGTCCCATGTTTACTATTAATTTTGACTTCCAGATGGAATGGAAGAGACACTGTGTTGAGTTATTTATAAAATGATGCTGTGAATGTTTTTAAGGTTTGTGATGGACTTGTGTGTACATTATGTGATTAACTGCTATGTGATTCTTGATTGTGTATGATTTAGATCGGGGGACACGTGTCGTCTCAGTTATTGTGATTTGACTTGGTACCAAGGGGATGTTGACAAGGTAGGGGCCTTGGGATAGGTACATAGCGTGATCGTCTATGGGACCAATGGATAATAACAAGGTGGTGGCCTTGGGATAGGTACATAGTGTGATCATCTGTGGTACCATGGTGTTTGGTAAGGCTGTGGGCCTTGGATTTTGGTTTGGAATGATTGATCTTGAATGTTAGTTGTTAATACATAATTGTAACACGTTGTCCATATGTTGTTTTGTTGATGGTTGTTATTCACAGCTTATAACTGATTTAGCGTTGGAGTCTAAACCTATGACTCTCACCAACTTTATGTTGACGTGTTTTAGTGTCTCTTTCAGGTGTGAATGTGGTTAAGCGTGAGGATAGAAGTGGCTAGAATTGGATGCCTTAGGATTGCATATAGAAGGAGATCCCCGTTCCTTCTTAGTTTACCTTTATTTTTTTTATAAGTGATACATGTTGGCACCTATATGTTTGATTGGTTTATGTTTATTGTTTGTCTTGGGTAAGTGGTAGGACTGTTACCTACTTACTTAGACTCCTGCATTTGTTGAGATATTGTCATGACTTTTGTGTCACCATTTTATGACATTTCTTATTTCATATAGTTATGTCTATAGACACGTCATGTTATGATGATATCCATACGTCACGCCCCATATTCCGCTATGGTGGGGTGTGACAGAATGGTATCAGAGATCCATAGTCTAGCTAAAACAGAACAAAGCTCATAACCACAAAACTCCATCTATAACAATAACAGAACAAAACTCTTGGAATACAGAAATCCATAGTCTAGCTAAAACAGCCTAGACTAGATCCAAAACGAAAACATAATCAGTTATAAGTCATGTCGCCCATAAGAGTGGAAACAGCTTAAAATCCTTCCTACCCATGTACTCCTAGTAACTCGAACCACCACACGATTCTTAGGGAACATGACTTAAACATCAAAAAAAAAATAACAAAAACAAAGATATATATTCTTATGGAAATGTCGATCTTTTGCACGGTTTAAATAATATGTCACAGGGCGTAATATGTTTTGGTTTCCATTGGATGTTTCTTGGATTATTTTCGTTGTCATGGGTCATTTTGAATTGATACACGTTTTAGGTTGAGTTTTCTTTTGAGTCTCATGGTTTTGACTTGATTTAACTGGTGCACGTGAAATGTCGTTAGTTATCCGTTGGTTTGATTCGTTGATCGTATCTGGTGGATTCAGGATGTAGTTTTGCTTTCGTATTGTTTGGGAGCGTTGAAGTAGTCATATGAAAGACTTGGTCGCGCCTACACGCTTAAGTAGGTGACCATGAGAGAACGGTCGGAATACCCTTAGTGGGGAGGAAAGAAGTTCGTAGACGAACTAATGTGGTCTGATGAGGGGAAGCATTGGTTTTTTTAAATGCGTGTAGAATTTCACAAGTAGAACGAGGTAGAAATTTATTTGTATTGCTTCTAGGAGAGGGTGCAAGGAGCACGTCGTTGGAATTGCTAAGGATGTTGTATGAACGCTTTGGGTTTACGGCTATGAATTTGGCTTCGCCAAAGCACTAGCAGTTTTCATGGTGTCAATGAACCGAGTGTGCATGAACGTGTATAAACGAGTTGTCATCGGGAGCATCGACGACATCTTGATCTACTCCAATCTGAGAAGGAGAGTGAGGAGAATTATGTGTTGGTTTTGGAGTGGAATTTTACGTGAGATTTTCAAGTGTGAGTTTTAGTATTAAGTCTACCGTGATGAGTAGTTAGAGATGATGGCATATCATGGAACCAGCAAGGGGCGAAGTGAAGAAGGATGAGGAAGCATTTTGGAGGCTGAAGAGGTGGATTGAATAATGAGCTGATCTTGGCATTATCAGAAGGACTGGATGAACTCGCGAAGCGTGACGATACGTGGAGCAAGGATTTGGACGTGTACGAGAATGAAAAGGAAAGGCGATTGCTCATACGTTGCAAGAACTGAAGATTTGGAAGAACTGGATAGACTTAGTTAGTGGAGCTGGAATGTTATATCTGCCTAGAATGCTAGAGGCATTTGGCGTACGGGACGTGGAGAATGATCTATACGGATCATGAACGTCTCCAACACATATTCAATCATCTTGATTGAACATTTGGCAAAGGTTAAGTGGTGAAAGAAAATCTGCAAGGCCAAGTAGCATCTGGGAAAGGCAAGCATGGTTTATGAGATATGAATAAGAAGAATGAAGTGAAGCTGAGACGAACTTTAACTATATGGATGACGTATTAGGGTGGTTTGGATGAAGGATGTAGGTTGCACGAGTTGAGTTGTCTAAAGTAGAGAACGCGTCAACATGTATGTTGCGTGGCTTGGACAATCATATGGAGAAGAGGGACGTAGACTAGGAGTAGCTTAGAAAGGGCGATGTGAGGACGAAGTTGGTGGAAGGGATACATAATGCGGTGGAGGAATAAGTAAGACGAGAGTTGGGTGATAGTCGATAGACTGACTAATTCATCTCATATTTCAAGAGGAATGAGATGTCACATAATTGAGAAGTTGGAAGGATTGCGTACGGACGTGGTGGAATAGAGGGTGTTGCGTAAAAGTTAGCCTAATATGTATGGAATGCCTTGTGAAGGAATATGGAAAGGGAAATGGCACTGACCTATACTGATTGTTTGGGAGGCTTAGTATTGATAATTGAACGGACTGAAGGGAGTTGATGAACATGATTGGATATGAGTATATCCAGCTAACTAGAAAAGGATAGGCAAGTGAGGTATTTATACAACCTTAGGTGTTACACTAAGGGCATGAGTGATTGATTTAGAGGTAGTTAGGAAACTCGTTAGTGATGGCTGAGTTTTCGTATAATGATAGTTATCATACTAGAAGTCGATAAATGCCATTTGAGGCACTATGTGAAAGGATAGGGTGAGATGTCCCTATTGTGGACTAGAATTGGTAAAAGAGGCTACTAATGTGGTTATGGTGTTTGTGGACAGAATGAGAGCAACAAGGGATGCTATGTGGAAAAGGAGGAAACCACTAGATTTAGTGACAAGGTTATGTAGGGAGTTTCACCCATAGTAACGGGTGGTATGTTTTGGTAAAATGGAAGAGTTGATGTAGAGTTTTGCAGGTCCATTTATGATCTTTGGAAAGATCGGACCATTAGCTTATGAGCATAGAATTACCTGGGGGAAATGAATTGTATACATGATACATTTCATGTACTGAGATTTGTAAATGTTGTTTGAAAATGCATATTTGCATGTACGGTTATTCGGGGTTTGTTCTAATAAGAGTCTTTGTTTTATCAAAGAGTCGTCTATGAGATTTATTGACTGTGAGGTCAAGAGTTGGCAATGAGTTTAATTATTTTTGGTTTGTATATGTGGTATTTTGAAACTTGAACTAAAGTTCACGTGGAAATGAGAGGAGTTCGTTTAGAACAAGTATCCTCAGTTGTTTGCTTATGGTACGTTTGATCCTAAGGAGTAAATCTCGGGACAAGGTTTCTATTAGGAGGGAGTGATGTGACAACCATGGTTTTGAGGTTCGTCACTTAGTTTTATTTTGTGCTGGTTGCGTGTCTTTACGTGTTTATGTGCTTATTGGTGTGTATAGATTGTGGTTTGGATATCGTTTCCGGTACGGGGTACCTTGTGAATGAAACGATGTGTGATGATTTCATGTTCATGAGTTCACATGGTAGTGACTATGAAGTGAGATGGTGTTATTTGGTGGTTTTAAGTATACGTATATGTATTATAGAAAATCATATTTTTACGATTTACGGTTTAGCATTTAGAGGTCTCGGATGGGGTGTTTAGTCATATGGATATTTTTCGGGATGGTTTTAAGTCATTTAGGACTTATTTATAAAGTTTATTTCAAAATTTGAGATTTTTTTTAAAAGTGTATATTTTACGACTTTTACGATAAAACGCGTAAATTTGACTAGTTTTACAGTTTTGAGGTTTTGGAAGCTTTAGGAGCTGAAATAAATTAAGGAAAACTAAGGTAATATTATTAATACATATATTAATAATAATAATAAAAAACGAAATTAAAGGGGGGGTTAGTCGGTTTTGGACGCAAGAGAAGGAAGGGAAAAAGGGAAAGAGGGAAAAAAAGGAAAGTGGGCAATTATACTTGGGCTAGGATTTTTATACTATATAAAGAACACAACACATCATAACAAACGAAATTTTTCTTTCTCCTGGAGGTTTTGAGTCGGCCTTAATAGAAAAATTAGGGTTTCTTCATAATTTTGGGGGTTTTCATAAATTAGAGGTAAATCTTCATAACCCTTTTCAATTTAATGGTTTTAATGATTTCTTAATCATCTTATGATGGATTTAGGTTAGGGTTTAATTTAAAAATAGTAAATTAATGTTATATTAATGGTGTTATAATGATTACAAAAATTAGGGCTTGTAATTAGTGGGATTAGGGTTAATTAATGAGGTTAATTTTGTTAAACCCGTTTTTAAAAACTGGGCATAATTTTGAGTCAATTGTTTTGATCATATTGGGAGTTCTACAAACTCTTATTTTGCGATCCAAGTATCCCTGAAAAATTAATTGAAGTAGCTTTACAATGCAAGAAACTAGAACTAAATTTGAGGTCGGAAAGTGGGTCAAAAACAGGTTACAACAGTCGGAGGTCAAAACAGTTTTGTAATCAGCCTGTTTTCTTTTTAACTTTTGGGTTGTTTGGGGTACTTAGGGTTGCATTGGGATCTTCTCACGAACATGAGAGATGGTTTACAATATTTTAGTAAGTATCTGCACTTGGGCTAAGGTTGTGGTTTAGGGTAAGACCCCTTAATTGTAACAAACTTTTAGTATGTTTAAAATCAGGAAATCTGCATTGACAAAAGTATATATATATATATATATATATATATATATATATATATATATATATATATATATATATATATATATATATATATATATATATATATATATATATATATATATATATATATATATATATATATATATATATATATATATATATATATATATATATATATATATATATATATATATATATATATATATATATATATATATATATATATATATATCGGGGCCTTAATAGTAGCTTTAAGGTTAGGGCAAGTGGAGGTGTTAGCTAACATATGTAAGCGTATGAATATTTCCTTTACAGAGATCATGGGTGTGTTTAGGTGGGTGTTTGGCTTATAGTTTGGAGACCTAAAACTGGGACTGTTTTTGATAAAATGTTAACGGGATATGTTATGAAGTAAAACGAGTTAAGGGCTTTATAGAGGGGTGTAATGAGATGCTTAGAGCATATATATGAGGTATTTATATGGGAGTAGGTTAGATGTCCATCATAGGTTGATGAGCCATTTTAGTGTTTGGTTCATGTTTTGATTATGTGTTTTTGGTTCATTAGCTTTTTGCTAGTGCGCAGATGTTTGGGGAACCTCAATCAGGTGAGTTTCATAGTCCCATGTTTACAATTAATTTTGACTTCCAGATGGGATGGAAGAGAAACTGTGTTGAGTTATTTATAAACTTATGTTGTGAATGTTTTTAAGGTTTGTGATGGACTTGTGTGTACATTATGTGATTAACTGCTTTGTGATTCTTGATTGTGTATGATTTGGATCGGGGGACACGTGCCGTCTCAGTTATTGTGATTTGACTTAGTACCAAGGGGATCTTGACAAGGTAGGGGCCTTAGGATAGGTACATAGCGTGATCGTCTATGGGACCAATGGATAATGAAAAGGTGGTGGCCTTGGGATAGGTACATAGTGTGATCATCTATTGTACCATGGTGTTTGGTAAGGCTGTGGGCCTTGGATTTTGGTTTGGAATGATTGATCTTGAATGTTAGTTGTTAATACATAATTGTAACACGTTGTCCATATGTTGTTTTGTTGATGGTTGTTATTCACAGCTTATAACTGATTTAGCGTTGGAGTCTAAACCTATAACTCTCACCAACTTTATGTTAACGTGTTTTAGTGTCTCTTTCATGTGTGAATGTGGTTAAGCGTGAGGATAGAAGTGGCTAGACTTGGATGCCTTACGATTGCATATAGAAGGAGATCCCCTTTCCTTCTTAGTTTACCTTTATTTTTTTTTATAAGTGATACATGTTGGCACCTATATGTTTGATTGGTTTATGTTTATTGTTTGTCTTGGGTAAGTGGTAGGACTGTTACCTACTTACTTAGACTCCTGCATTTGTTGAGATATTGTCATGACTTTTGTGTCACCATTTTATGACATTTCTTATTTCATATAGTTATCTCTATAGACACGCCATGTTATGATGATATCCATACGTCACGCCCCATATTCCGCCATGGTGGGGTGTGACACGCAATGACAAAGTAAAACACTAACTACACTTTTATTTAACTTTTGATACTTTATTTTGCAAAGACATAATGTAATGCTTTCATTATTTGAAAAATAACTTTAAGGATCACATAACTCAAATAGATTCATCGTCCTCGACTTTTCACTTTTCCATGCCAAGTGTAAAAACAAGATCATTGTTAATCATAAGCCCCAAAATTAAAACAACTCATACAAGTAATTTGTGTTAAACTCAATCTCCTATTATTCCTAATTGTATCTCTAGATTTTATTTGTCATTCACCCAAAGGCTCATTTGACTTTATTTGATATTTATTAGTCCAAAAATGAAGGCAAAAACGGTGTAAACTCAACAATCAAAACCTAACCTCGACTTCAAAAACCGTTGTCACTAAAGAAAGCCCACATCAAGGATAACTTAACACGATTTGAGGGTTAAATCCCCGGACCTAAAATTTGGCTAATAGGACTACTTACAAGTAATAATAAAAACCTCCAAAGTCAATTATGACCTTATTAATGGAGTTAGCAACAGTTACATCATATCACCTTGTGGCTCTTAAAGATGCAATTGTGCTCCTTATTTAAAATCCACACCCTAAGGCTCCTTGGACAAAAATAAGGGAATTGACATTCACTATCCCACCTTATGGCTCATGATGATGAAGCAATTTTTATTCAACACGTCCCCTTTCCATACACCCTAAGGCTCTAATGACAAGGTTAGTGCTACATGACTCCCACTCGAAGGCTCCTTGAGAACATGTTTTTATTTATTCTTCTTTATTAATATGATATATATAGTAAGCCAAATTTCCGTAATCCCATGATCAAAAGTCCATGACGCTGACACCTTTAATGTGTTCTCACTTTAATTACAAGGGAAGAAAAAGGAGTTACGAGTTAAGATATCAAGCTTAAACCGCCAAAAACTTCATTTATTAAGCAATTATTATTCAAGTGTGGAAAATAAATACGAGGAGATTAAATCAAACACAAAAATACTTACACAAAGAAGAATTAACCTTAGAAACTTATGATTAAAACTCTATCATCTCTTGTTCTCCATATTGTAAAATTCCAAAAACGTGAAATCAATGGATACTTAGCCTATTAAATCAAAGTTTTGTGTTTTCAAGTCATCTATAGGATCTTGCATCTTCTTATACTTTTTCATGTTTTAGAATTTGCGTTTTAAAGTTCCCTTGATAAACGACTTTCTAGGATCAATTATAGGAACTTGCGAAAAGTTCTTGTTCTTAACCCGTATGAATTAAGACTTTCGCGTTTTAAAGTTCCCTATATAAAAGCCTAACAAAACTTAATTCAAACACGTTAAGGAAAAGCTAAGGTAAAAACCGAGTCGAGTCAAAAACTATTTTTATTTTCACCAACGGAAAGCCTACATTTGTGTCAAAAGCACTTATTTTATTTATTAAAACTTAAAAATAACACTAAAAATTTAAATTTATTCAAAAATGAGAAAAACAATTACGTTTGGACACGACAAAAGCAATTGCAAGCGATTATATCGATTGACTCCCCATGCTAAAACCAAACATTGTCCTTAATGTTTCTTAGCTCAAGAGTAACACCCCCTTGCTAAAACACGAAGAGTCAAATGCAAAATACTAACATGGAAAGAGCACGCAAATCTATAAGCCGTTTATTAGTTATGCGTTTTAACACCCCCAAATTTACACGCAGCGGAATACATCTTTGGGTGCTAAACAATGATACAACAACACATAATTTATAAAGAACGAATCGAAAAGAGACGTTTTAGATTTATCGTTCCTAAAACATTTGTCAGAGTAGCGTAGTCCCAAGTAATCGTTACCAAAAGATAAGTTAAAACAACATATTGGTTTGTTTTAAAAATGGAACGATAAATAAATCAAAGAGTTTGAACAACAAAAGCAGTGCACAACTTCATTCCCCGTGACCTCCAAGCTTCCACTTCTTGATTACCTGAAATACATGTGAGTAAAACAATCAGCAAAAATGCCGAGTGAATCTATAGGTTTATGAAATCAATTTGAACACAAGCAAAGATTATAAGTTTGTGGCATGCTTATAAGCATCAAATAATAAATTGCATCAACAATGATAATTGTATATAGCATAAATTGCAATAAGCTCATGGAACCGAGCCCTTAGACACTCCCATATCAGTCTAATAAGACGAGAGATTTATTAATTGTCGCTTACCTCCAGATTATTGGTACATTGCCGTATACCTGACTTCTCAATACAATATGCTCAAACAGTGTGGAGGTCGGGCCTAAGCTTCTATGACAAGTCCACAAAAACTGAACCGGGGCGGCTTCCCCCATAGATCTATTAATTGTACTAGCGGTTAACCCATCATAGGTTAATTAACGGTCCATAATTGAGGTTTTAACAAAGGCAATCACTTAATGCAATTTAAAGGCAACCACGGGTCCATTCATAGAGGGACAAAGCACACCATAAAAATCTTGTGTTCTAAGTTTATAAAAACATGTATTCCCCCTCGCAGGTTTAAAATCATTTAATAACTAGTATAAAGCGAGGCTATAGACTCACCTTTGTACTTATAGTAGTTGAAGACGATCGCCGACGATAGTAGATGCCCGAAAAACATGACAACCGCAACCTAGCAAATAAGGTGCGTACATTAATAATAGACTCGAGAAATAAATGATACTTAATAAAATCAAACTCAAGTATAAAATCACGACAACTCGAGAGAAAACGATGCAAGTGGTTCTATTATACTCTCTTATATATTCATTTTATTATTATATGCCTTTAATAAAAATCTGCCGGAACATACCGAATGTCCAAGCCGTTTTCCCATACTTAAACATATCAAATTTTTATGATACTACTCAGAGAACTTACTTACTATATATAGAAAGTCCTCCCAAAAGCTCATTAAAAGATTTTACTTCTAAAGTTCCCTGCCCGACTCATCTTTGAATCACAAAATCCGGACAGTTTAGCGACCTTGACTTACGAAACCATTTTGACCATTCTAAACAACTCCATTTGTAAAACCGCCACTTGATTCTAAAAATAGACTCAAAATGCTAAACTTGGAGCCTGAGAACAGCCCTTGAATCATTTTGAAACTCACTTTATAGTCCCCGAGATTTGATCCAAATATCGACAACAATTTTCGGATTGTGTCGACACTCGTCTCCCGGTACACGAAAATCAAACTAGTGTATCTTCCACCTCGTTTAGAGTTGGAAGGCCTACTTTATATGAAATCGAAGCTAACGAAATTCTCTACAACCCTATCCAATTAGTTAAGTGATTATCAAACAGTAAGACCCCCAAAAACAGCGTCAAACCTACTGCCCAAAATCACCTTTCAAAATCTCCCACAAAATCATGTTTTTATCAATTCTAACAATTTTCCTCATCATCCTACACCCCTAATATCATCATAAACCATTCCTAACACTTGCATCATCATCAAAATCAAAAACCAAAAATTAAAAATCAACTTTTTAACAAAAACATAGCATGAAAATCTTTTGATCATCACTACTAACACATGCATACAACAAATTTGAATCAAACATAACCAACTTTTCTTGAAAAATTTATATGGTTGCATGTATGAAAATTTTATACCAAATTGTAGCCCTTTGAAAATGGAGAATGGGACTTGTTTTAGTTTCTCTTGAACCAATCTAGAAAAATTTTGGTTAAGGTGTTTGTGTTGTTAATGGTGGATGGCTAAAACAAAGGGAGAAGAAGAAGTTGGTTGATTTTTTGTTAAATGAATTTATTAAAAGAAAAGTGCTAGTGGAAATGTTAGGTGTAGTGTGGAGTTAGGTTAGTTTTTGCCAATTTGTGATAGTTTTGGTCCAAAATGTAAATATTAGTTAAAAAGCGGAAAATGACTAAAAGTCAATTTTAAAAATATTTACGGGACTCGGGTTTCGTAAAAATACTTAAAAATTTAAACGCACACGAAAAATAATAATATAACGACTCGATACGTAATTAAAACGATATCGTCGAAAATATTAAATATCGAAATGATCGATAATAAAATATAAATTTTTTGGCATCCGTCGGTATCGCGATCACTAGTAGTCATCGTTACTCGTCAAAATATTAAAATGTAATATTTAATATCAGTTTCAACTTAAACCGTTAAACATAATAATATTTAAAGTTATAAAATACTTCAAAATAATTGAACGTAGAATTAAATTATGACCTTATTTTTACGGGTTTTACATCCTCACCACCTTAAGGGAGCGACGTCCCGGCGCTCAACTCTTCTCATACTCGAGTTGTTCACTACCCGGAAGGATGAGGGCATTCCTTATAAAGAAGTCTTCACGTTCCTACGTGAATCTTGATCCACGATCTCCACTGGTTCTTTTACAAAACGCAACTTGTCGTCAAGTGGTATCTAACCAAAAAGGAATAAATAAATCCTTATCCACCAGACACCCGTCAAGTTCGACACATGAAAATTTTATGAATCACACGAAGCTCATTCGACGACAAGAATAGGTGACAGGATTTTCGGTTAAGTCCAGTAAAAAGGAATGTTGCAATTTAAAGGATAGCCACTGGCCGGATAGCCATGGACACACATCAAAAAGAACTAACAAGAAAAACATTTTCGTCATCGGAGGGTGCTCACACGCGGGTCCCTACTCAAAAGATACTACAAAGATACCATCTCACTTTCGCCAATGCGCATTAAAGTCTCAATAAACATCGTCGTTGAAAGTCATAAAGATATTACATAATATGTGTTCTACATGATCGGACGTCATCGGATGATGCCGTCTCAAGTTCTCACAACTTACGATCATTTGACTAGATCACATACCACATAAGTGCATAAAAATAAAAGGTCGAACAATAACATCAAGTATAGATTTCCATCGTTAATCATCGAGAAAACCTTGAACGAACCCTTGATAATAACCACTTGATCACAAGAGTCTTTCCACTTGCGGTGTCGGCTTCAACATGCTCCTCGAGGTTGTAACAAATTTATTAACTTCATTAAGAGATACGGTCCTCAATCATTCCACAAGTACACACATAAATCCTGGTGACACCTATCGTTTCTTCTTATACACTGCTTCCCGAGATTCATTTTAAACTCAGAATAAAATAGTAATCTTCATTACGAGGAATAGAACGAGATAAAAATGACTTCAATAAACGCATAAACGAACAAGATGTGGTAAAATGATTTAAGGTTGACGATTGACGAGGGATCTCGACTCACGTAACCGTAAAACATAATAATTCACAATACTAGAAAAATGAGAGCGAAGAATGAATTAAATATTAACATTAAAATAACGTTTGTCACAATCATCCATCCCGGTTTTGGTATTACCTTAAAACGCAATTGAGGTACTTTCTTGATAAAGGTGATATATTAAAAATAGGAGTTAAATAGCTTCATAATTTATTTTGGTTGTCCTAAGAAACTTTGAAAGAATGACATAAATTTATTAATTAAACTCATTTTGATGGTTACGATTTAGAAAATATAATTTCCAAATTAAATCATTATCAGGAATATAAATTAAACCGATAATTTCATTACATTTAAAGTAAAGTATGATAAATCAATTAGTTCAAAAGATAGCATAATTTCATTTTAAACATTAGTTTTAGTTACACAAAATATGATGTATAAATTTGACCCCTTTTTTTCTTTTTTTTTAATGATAGTTATTTCGATAATTGAACATCATTGGAAAAATATATAAAAGTTCCATGAAAATTTTATAATATGTTGTAGAAATCCATAAAAGTGTTTATTATTTCAAAATAAACATGGGATATATTCGGGTTTCGAAATGTGACAAGATAACAAACGAATACGAATGGAAATAATAGTCAACAATTAGTACGAAATCAATGGTACAAAAGGGGACGAAGCAAATGTCGTATAAATTCTTAAAGAGAATAATAAAATAAAGGCGTTGATGGTAAGACGATAAGAAATGATAGATTAAACAAGTTGTTAATTTTGTTAGTGCGGTTGATGGTTCACCAATATCAGCTCGTTAACTTAGCGGTGGTCGATACATGATCGGAAAGAAGATCCATACAAAAATTTTAATAATTAAAATTTCTAATAATCACTTGTAATTAAAACAAATCAAATGAACGATGTTTGTGTTTAAAGAGAGAAGTCAAAGCACGGTTCACAAGAGTGGATTTCGAGACAAACGAGAGTGACGGACGTCATCCCGGATATACGAAAATCACTCTAATGATAATTCATTATTCACGTGCGGAGGCATTCCAAAGATCTATAAAATCGCATAAAGAACATTGGACAAGAAGGAAGGATAAAACATCGAGACTTTCAAGTCTTTTATCAACAGTCAGTAATTAGACGAACGGTCAAAAGAAATCAGTTATAAGACAAAATGAAGTAACAAGTAGAAAAACGATCGTCGAGTAAAAATGTATTCGTAAGCGCGAACGAAATTCGTTCAAGAAAAGGTAAGAAAACATATGCGGATGCATATAAATGGTGCTACTTGCATAAAATATAAAGGTTTTCAAAACTTCTTTTCATTTTATTTCATTTTATTTTATTCTATTATGAATACAAGTAAAAAGTTGATTATTATCAAAAATTTTATGGTGACTACTATTCAACCTAGCATGGCTCCTTCTAAATTATACATAGGTGATCAGACCATGTATAATCTTGGAATAGCAATGCAGTGTTCAGTTTCGTCGAAAAGTATTACGTTTCTTATGTTTATATATAAACCATGCCATTTGTAAAATGTAATTTAAAAATAGTTTATAAATTTAAAGGATACAAGTAATTTGTGAGATACTTAATAAGCGACTTTTAATGTTACGAAAAGTATTTTATAAGACCAAAGTAAAAACAATTGGTGAAAATAATCGTAAAACAATATCAGATTTATTTATAAGGTGACATTATGACAACGTATAAAGTAGCCAAAGGTTTGCAAAAAGTGGCCAATAGTAGCTCATAAAACAACCAATGAAATGGTTACAAGTTGTTAAGTTTTCAAAGGGTTATAAGGTTTAGACGAAAACGTCATGAGATACGCGATAAGAATGTCAACGAAGAATGTGAAGGCAAAACTTCAAAACTCAACTCAAATCAGTGGAAGGTTAGAAGAAAAATAAAAATAATATCGAATGACAAAAGAGTCATATATATAAAAAGAATAAAACAATCCAAATGTGTACTCATCGTAAGCTACACGATACATACATGCTTTTAAGAAAATATATTATTCGTTTTCAAATTACACCATTAATCCGGTAATTGCTAATCCTGTAATGTTTCTATTTTTAAACATTTTCACATGCAACTAGTATTATTTAGTTGTAAAATAGTATTTGTTAAAATTTTACGATCTCAAATGAAATCAAAACTGCTTAGAAACGTTTAAAACCCATGTTCTGAAAAGAATTTTTTTTTCAAATTTGACTTTTAAATATGAGCCGATTAATTGACCCGATAAACGACATCTCCAAGACTCGGAGTCTAAAGCATTTTGATGCGAAACGACATTTCAGACGACTTTCTAGTGTTACCCGAGACCTGAAAACCAATGTAAAATGACCAAAATACCCCTGTAAGTTTTGTGCAGGTTTGACTATTTTATTTTAAAAACGCAGGTTTTACTTTTAAGTTTTGACCTGTTTATACTGTCCCTACAGTTTCTGCATAAAGTGTATTTTTCGACACTTCTTAACTGCTCAAATATATATATATATATATATATATATATATATATATATATATATATATATACACACATGTCTTGTGGATTTTATAACAACGAAAAATAAATCACGTAATGAGCATCAAATAAAATATAGCATGATGAATGACAGAAAATGCTTCAAGGTATTCAACACGAAATTTAGGAAGCAAGACGGTGAAAAACGTTCGTAATTTAGATTTCAAAGTGCAAAGTAGGCAAATCTCCTTGGTGCCACGATTGTCCAAAAACACAAAACATAACAAGAAAAGAGTGGAATATTAACATGCTACACTCCGGGAGCGAGAAGGTTAATGAAAAACAAATGATACAATTTTATAGAAGTAAAATCGTATTCCAATCTAGCGCCATAATCTAGACGATGATTTATAAAATAACGATGACGTTACCGAGATATAAATGAACAATACACTTCGGAGTCGATACATATAAATGTCAACGAATTAAATCTTCGCATGTCGTGTAAAACGATAATAAAAATCAACAAAATATTATGAAAAACCATGATATTATTCAACACGATTATAGGAAATGTTTCAAAATGTGTGACTCACACGATAGCGGTTAGTCTATTCCAAGGACACATTGAGCAACACAATGGTCTAGAGATTACGTTAAAAGACGTCCAAGCACAAATAGCCGGAAGACGATTTGAATATCTATATAGATATCACAAAGGGTTAAACAATGAAAGTAACGCGCGTAGATGAAGTTATGTAAGGTCATAATATAAAAATTTTGCAATAAAAGCAATTTAAATACTTCAAAAATAAATACAGAAAGATCTTGAAATTCATTGTATTTATTTAAGTTAATCATTAATAAATGATAAACTTTTATCGAAAAGTTTAACGACATAAATATATATCGATAAAGGATTATAGTATTTATTTATAAATACTTAGCAATAAGGCATACATAATAATGTATACTAAAGTTGTAATCCCAGAAGTAGCTTGAACCTGAAGTCACGCGAAATCATGTGCACCGACTCTTTGAAAAATAAAACCGACAGTTATAGTTTAGGTTTTTTTTAAATAAAGACCTAGTTCTCTATAACTCATGGCTCTGGTACCAATCTTTAACACCCCCAAATTTACACGCAGCGGAATACATCTTTGGGTGCTAAACAATGATACAACAACACATAATTTATAAAGAACGACTCGAAAAGAGACGTTTTAGATTTATCGTTCCTAAAACATTTGTCAGAGTAGCGTAGTCCCAAGTAATCGTTACCAAAAGATAAGTTAAAACAACATATTGGTTTGTTTTAAAAATGGAACGATAAATAAATCAAAGAGTTTGAACAACAAAAGCAGTGCACAACTTCATTCCCCGTGACCTCCAAGCTTCCACTTCTTGATTACCTGAAATACATGTGAGTAAAACAATCAGCAAAAATGCCGAGTGAATCTATAGGTTTATGAAATCAATTTGAACACAAGCAAAGATTATAAGTTTGTGGCATGCTTATAAGCATCAAATAATAAATTGCATCAACAATGATAATTGTATATAGCATAAATTGCAATAAGCTCATGGAACCGAGCCCTTAGACACTCCCATATCAGTCTAATAAGACGAGAGATTTATTAATTGTCGCTTACCTCCAGATTATTGGTACATTGCCGTATACCTGACTTCTCAATACAATATGCTCAAACAGTGTGGAGGTCGGGCCTAAGCTTCTATGACAAGTCCACAAAAACTGAACCGGGGCGGCTTCCCCCATAGATCTATTAATTGTACTAGCGGTTACCCCATCATAGGTTAATTAACGGTCCATAATTGAGGTTTTAACAAAGGCAATCACTTAATGCAATTTAAAGGCAACCACGGGTCCATTCATAGAGGGACAAAGCACACCATAAAAATCTTGTGTTCTAAGTTTATAAAAACATGTATTCCCCCTCGCGGGTTTAAAATCATTTAATAACTAGTATAAAGCGAGGCTATAGACTCACCTTTGTACTTATAGTAGTTGAAGACGATCGCCGACGATAGTAGATGCCTGAAAAACACGACAACCGCAACCTAGCAAATAAGGTGCGTACATTAATAATAGACTCGAGAAATAAATGATACTTAATAAAATCAAACTCAAGTATAAAATCACGACAACTCGAGAGAAAACGATGCAAGTGGTTCTATTATACTCTCTTATATATTCATTTTATTATTATATGCCTTTAATAAAAATCTGCCGGAACATACCGAATGTCCAAGCCGTTTTCCCATACTTAAACATATCAAATTTTTATGATACTACTCAGAGAACTTACTTACTATATATAGAAAGTCCTCCCAAAAGCTCATTAAAAGATTTTACTTCTAAAGTTCCCTGCCCGACTCATCTTTGAATCACAAAATCCGGACAGTTTAGCGACCTTGACTTACGAAACCATTTTGACCATTCTAAACAACTCCATTTGTAAAACCGCCACTTGATTCTAAAAATAGACTCAAAATGCTAAACTTGGAGCCTGAGAACAGCCCTTGAATCATTTTGAAACTCATTTTATAGTCCCCGAGATTCGATCCAAATATCGACAACAATTTTCGGATTGTGTCGACACTCGTCTCCCGGTACACGAAAATCAAACTAGTGTATCTTCCACCTCGTTTAGAGTTGGAAAGCCTACTTTATATGAAATCGAAGCTAACGAAATTTTCTACAACCCTATCCAGTTAGTTAAGTGATTATCAAAAAGTAAGACCCCCAAAAACATCCTCAAACCTACTGCCCAAAATCACCTTTCAAAATCTCCCACAAAATCATGTTTTTATCAATTCTAACAATTTTCCTCATCATCCTACACCCCTAATATCATCATAAACCATTCCTAACACTTGCATCATCATCAAAATCAAAAACCCAAAAATTAAAAATCAACTTTTTAACAAAAACATAGCATGAAAATCTTTTGATCATCACTACTAACACATGCATACAACAAATTTGAATCAAACATAACCAACTTTTCTTGAAAAATTTATATGGTTGCATGTATGAAAATTTTATACCAAATTGTAGCCCTTTGAAAATGGAGAATGGGACTTGTTTTAGTTTCTCTTGAATCAATCTAGAAAAATTTTGGTTAAGGTGTTTGTGTTGTTAATGGTGGATGGCTAAAACAAATGGAGAAGAAGAAGTTGGTTGATTTTTTGTTAAATGAATTTATTAAAAGAAAAGTGCTAGTGGAAATGTTAGGTGTAGTGTGGAGTTAGGTTAGTTTTTGCCAATTTGTGATAGTTTTGGTCCAAAATGTAAATATTAGTTAAAAAGCGAGAAATGACTAAAAGTCAATTTAAAAATATTTACGGAACTCGGGTTTCGTAAAAATACTTAAAAATTTAAACGCACACGAAAAATAATAATATAACGACTCGATACGTAATTAAAACGATATCGTCGAAAATATTAAATATCGAAATGATCGATAATAAAATATAAAAATTTTGGCATCCGTCGGTATCGCGATCACTAGTAGTCCTCGTTACTCGTCAAAATATTAAAATGTAATATTTAATATCGGTTTCAACTTAAACCGTTAAACATAATAATATTTAAAGTTATAAAATACTTCAAAATAATTGAAAGTAGAATTAAATTATGACCTTATTTTTACGGGTTTTACATGCAGTGAAGATAAAACGTTAGTCGATAAAAATCAAAGGATAGAGAGTGTGCCCCTTTTGGCAATCAAAGTATGGAAGATCAAGTGGACCGGCAAAAACCGAACACGAGAGTCTTCAATGATTAGGGTCATACCTAAGATTCACAACACAACAAAACACGAGCACGATCTTGAAAGATCAAGCCTTATGAGTTGTTAGAATGTATGGGACTCCCCCACAAGGCACCTCGTTTTTGTTAACCGAGTCATGAGCTCGACTCGATCCCCGCATTCATTGGTCCTTTGGGAAAATGGTAAAAACCGACATAATTGAATAGAATCCATAATAAAGCATGATGTAGGGGTCAAAGATTACATCCTCGTTGTCGGATGACAAACAAAAGGATAAAACTCCAACACAAATCTCTAAAAAGAGATGGTAGTCACAAATCACGATTTGGATGTAGCATGCTCCCAGAGATAAACTCGCACCAAGATGATCGAAAAGTCTTTCAATTATTGCATCGGTGAAAGTCCGATATTTCCCTAAATCAACGATTCCGGGGTCGAATACTCGTCCTCGGGAGATAAAGGAATAGACAACACGGTGTCGTCCCCCCATGCTAATCCAAGATCATATAAAGCACATGGTAATGGTGGTATAAAGGTCTCAACACTAGTGGTATCAACTTGCATGACTTTGTTGACCTTATCACTCTTATGAATGTGAACAAAGGGGTCATGGTACTCAGAATGAGTCACATGAAAAACCCGCACATTAAGATCAAAGCGAGTGGGAAGGATAATTAGAGTAAAGGTAATTTCTCCCTCCGGGTCAACATTATCATCATCATAAATCGAGTGATCAGACCAAAAATCTTCATCACCATCATTAGACTCTTCCTCAAATTCCGAAGGAATGTCTATATAGAGAAACTGTTAATCCCATTCAATCCATAACACAAGATTTATAAGAGATATTTAGAGAGAGAAAGAGAAGAAAAGTAGAGAGAGAAACAAGAGAGAATTTGGAAGGTTAATGTTTACTAGAGAGAGAAAGTAAAATGAACCAACATCCTCTTCCACACATGGAAGAGGGTATATATACCCTAAGCTTTGTTGGGCCGTGGGTTAAGTAACATGGGCCGGGCTTAGCTTTGTTTTGGGCTTACGCCCCTAACTTATACAATATTAGCTTAAAGTCCAAGCCCGGTTTTCTCGACTAACCTATTACAATACAAGGCTAATAACGACTAAGATGACCTATTACATTCTTGTTTGACTATATAAAATATACGGCTAACAATCTCCCCCAATGTATCGGTCATCTTAAAAAGCTTAAAAAGCATAAGATGATTGAGTGAATACATTCTTGTAGAGGAGATCTTCCTGTTTTGGTCTTGTATCTTGGTCTTGATCTTGTTTGTAACAGCCTTGTTCCTTCATGCTTTCGTGATCTTTATCTTGAGCCTTTGTCATTTGACTTTGAGTGCTTGAAATCTTCATCTGTGCTCCTTGTGACTAAGATGACCTATTACATTCTTACATTCTTAGGTATCTTGAATATCACCATCTTGTGCTCTTGTGACTTCTGAATCGACATCGGTTACACAGCTACGCCACCTTCTTGATATGCAGCAACACATATAGACACTGATAAAATGGCTTTGAACATTTCATCCTAACTCGGTAGCATTTTACCTCTGGTCGGTGAAGACCGTTAAACGGTATTAAATACCGTACCTGTGATCAGGTAGATTCGATTAAGAACCTCCTTGACAGGGTTTCTCGGCGGTAATAGCTTGTTCTCTTTACTCGACCGTCTCAAAGCAGACTGCGAACGGAAAGAGTGAATCAAAAAGGATACGGTTATCCGTTTGATTAGAGTCTTCAATTCAGAATTCCTGGAACAAGTTTGATTCTATAAGAATCGCACCATTGTTGCTTTCTAGTTTGCCACAAGCTCGATTCATAAGAATCCTACATGTTACCTACCGCAGTGCTGTTTGATGTTGACACTGGAAGGATTTCCATTCGTCACTGTGAACACTAAGGAGTGTCACTCTTAATGTTCTGGCAAGATCACACGGATTTTGCGAAGAAACTTGGAATCAAGTTTGAATCAATTAAGAATCCAAACTTAGTTGCTTTCCAGTTCTCACAAGTTTGATTCGTGTAGAATCGCACAAGTTACCTAACATGAGCTTGTTTGATGCTGGCTCAAGTAGGATTTCCATCTTCATTGTGAATCGTATCACTCAGATGTTCTGGCAATATCACAAGGATAATGTGTAGGACTAGATTGTGTCCTAATGAGATGATAGATAGATCTCGATTGGCTCTAGACTCAATAAGTGCATTTTGGTAATCAGAGGCTGGAGCAGACTGCCACCTTTTCAATATTAACTGACTCGGAGTGAGAAAGTCAATAGATACGTGTTGATCTCCCTGACAATGAGACAAGTTTCTTTTGAGAGAAACTCGAATGGTCGGGGAAGGGTTGTGGATCGCATCACTGGGTCCATGACACTTGTCTTCAAAATATGTGTTAACCCGGTTTCTACCTAAGTTGCATAGAATATTCAACTCCTTCAGTGCTTACCAATACGTCATCATTAGCACCTTGTTGTGATTGTTCTAGTGCTAACTTAAGTAATTGGTCCGCATTCAGCATCATTCCACTCTATCTTTCCTAAGGACAACTATTTCTAGCTATGGAATGTCCTTGGGTAGATCCCTCCGGTTCTGGTTGGATCATAGGACTTAGTTTCCTATCCTAAACCACCTTTTGACTCCATCGTTCCGTCGTGGATAGTAGGTTGTTTTGGGTAAAGATCATAACCATAAAACCATTGAAAACCATTCAAAATGCTTGATAAAAATCAAAACTTTTTAACACTTTGAAAGTTTTACATTTCCGAAAAGCTCCCCCTACACACATGCATCGATATACGAAATAGTTTGGCATGTGAAGGAAAGAGTTGCACTTGAGTCTTTAAGATCACTTGTTGCGATATATTACATTTTAATCACATTTTCTCCCCGTATCTCTAATATAAAAATATAATATTAGAGATACCAATTGATTAAAATATGACAATTTTCTAAAAATCGACGGGAGAGAAACATGTGCACACGCATGAATCATGGAACTTTTTTAGTCGGGACGCTCCCCCTCAACAATATATGTGTGTCTTGAAACAAAATTTTAGAAAATTTTAGAAAAACGACACCACAAAATATGTTGAGGTACGTAGTTGAGATGCCTTTACCGATAATATATATGACAGATTTAATCACATTTTCGGAATGTGTTGGATACATAAAATATGACAATTTTAGAGATGTACCCAACAACATTAAAAGGCTTGATTTTAAAACGCTCCCCCTCAAAAAGAGATCAAAATAACATATGACATTTTGAGATAAAAACCTATTATGAGGAAGGGAGTGTTGAACACACAATTTTGAAAGATTTAGAAAAACCTTTTGAGAATGTCTTGAAAAATTGTGTTCAACGGTTTTAAAATAATCAGGGTAGAAGACTTCTCTTCTATTGCTTAGGGAAAGCGCACTGAAACGTACACTCCCCTTTCGTGTCCGTTTTTCATGAGCTCAAAACTTTAATTGTTTTGTGACTAGCTCATGACCGAGAAAAATAAATTTCCCATTGTGAAGGATAAGTTATCATCCGTGATAAACTTTCCTTAAGTTGAAGTTCGAGTTCGAAGCTGACATTTACTTAGAAATCATTTTTCATGAACTTAAAAACTTTGAATGTTTTTATGAGAAGCTCATGACTAAGAAATATGAATTTCACGTTGAGAAGGATAAGTTATCGTCCGAGATAAACTTTCCTTAGTTGAGGTCCGAGTCCTAAGCTGTGATGCGCTTAGAAGTCATTGTGAGAGAATATCAAGCAGCTTCATTTGCCAAAACCTCCAAGTCTTCTGGAGTCATATACTTCATACCAAGACGGCCAACGAGATACGCAAACCTATCTTTCGAGATAGATTTTGTAAACAAGTCTGCCAGCTGGTACTTAGTTCTGACAAAGTATAATTCCACGATGTCGCGTTCCACTTGTTCCTTGATGAAGTGATATCCGACATCGATGTGCTTGGTGTGTGAGTGCTGAACCGGATTGCAAGATATGGCTATGGCCGACTTTGAGTCACAATACATAGGTATTTTATCAAAGTGGAAGCCATAACCCGTGAGTTGAGTTCTCATCCAGAGGACTTGAGCACAGCACGCGGATAGAGCTACATATTCTGCTTCAGCTGATGAGAGCGAAGTGCAATCCTGCTTCTTTGATGACCAGCTGACAAGCTTGTCTTCCCCTAGAAATTGTATGCTACCAGAAGTGCTTTTTCAACTATCAAGACAACCTGCGTGATCAGAGTCTGAAAAAGCTGTAAGATGAAAACCGGTTCCCTTCGGATACCAGAGTCCCATGTGAATGGTATTCTTAAGGTACCGAAAGATCCGTTTAACCTCTTTGAGGTGCTTTTGAGTAGGTCTGGCTTGATATCCTGCACAATAGCATGTGGCATGATGAATATCAGGCCTGCTGGTTGTAAGGTACATAAGTGACCCGATCATACTGCGATATCGCGTTTGATCTACGGGATATGAGTACAAGTCAGCGTCTAGGGATGTGGTCGATAATGGTGTACCAACGCGAGCACATGAGGTCATACCATGCTTTTTAAGTATCTCTTGAGCATACTTAGCTTGGTTAATGAAGATACCACGTGGGGATTGATGAATCTAGAGGCCTAAAAAGAATTTTAGCTCCCCCATCATTGACATTTCAAATCTGCTGTGCATTAATTTTTCAAAACGTTTTGAAAGTTTTGGGTTCGTAGATACAAAAATAATGTCATCAACATAAACTTGCACCAGCAGTATGTCATCCCCATATTTATTAATAAAAAGAGTAGGATCAATAGAACCTTTAGAGAACCCTTTCGAAACCAAGAAGTTGGATAGTTCTTCGTACCATGCCCTTGGAGCTTGTTTAAGTTCATATACAGCCTTCTTGAGACGATAGACTTTTTCAGGATGATAAGGATCGATGAATCCTTCCGGCTGATTCACATACACTTCTTCCTTCAAATGACCGTTGAGAAAAGAAGTTTTAACGTCCATCTGAAAAACCGTGAAGCCCTTATGTGCAACATAAGCAAGGAATATCCTGACTGCTTCCAAACGAGCGACTAGAGCGAATGATTCATCGTAGTCTATGCCTTCTTGTTAGCGGTATCCCTTAACCACAAGACGAGATTTGTTTTTGATGATGGCTTGTTCTTTATCTAGTTTGTTTTTACAGATCCATTTGAAATCTAAAATTGACATTCCATAGGGTCGGTCAACAAGTTCCCAAACATTTAGGCGTTCAAACTGATGAATTTCGTCTTGCATTGATTCAATCCACGCATGATCAGTCATGGCATGTTTGATGTTTGTAGGTACAGTTGAACTCACGGTGAGTGCATACATACACACATCGCCATCGGTTTCGAGTTGTCTGCGTGTTCGAACCTGCTGTGAAGGATTTCTAATGACTTGCTCCAATGGATGATCACGTGTCCAATGGTGAGTGGATGGATATGTTTCGTAGAATGTATGCATGTTGGACGGATCAACATGTTGAGTAGAAGACTCTCCGACTTCGTGTATCGGTGTACCGAACGGATTGATAAATTCTTAGTCGTCAGGTTGTGCATCGACTGCTTGATTGTTGTTTCCTCCTTCAGCATTGACGGTTGGTGATGTTGGTTGTATGACTGTTTCTTGAGTTTGTTGAATATCCACTGGAATTGTCTCTTGAGCAACGGTTGCTGAAGTAGATGCAGTTGTGTCTTGTTGACTTTGTTCGGGTGCATCAGTAGTATTGACAGCGGAAGACTTTGACACAACCTCTTTGTTTCCATAGTAATATTCATCAAAAATTGGATCATATAAATCAACCAACTCATTCATTTGTGTCGTATCCGTCAAGTCTGCTGTAGGAGTACTTTGTTGACATTCTTGCACGGGACGTACACTGTTTTGTGTAGGTGCCATTGCTGGACATTGAGGTGCGGGACTTGAGCTGTTGTTGTAGGATATGTAAATCTTGCTTATGTTTTAGAGAGAGAAAGAGATAGAGAGATGGTGAGAACACACACACTTAGAGAGAGAAAGTGAAAGAAAAACACTTTTTCACTATGTGTAAAAATGAGGAACACACACCCTCTCCATCAAAGGAGAGGGTTTATATACCCAAGCCTTGTGATGGGTTTGGGCTTACAATGTTGGGCCGGCCTACACATGTTGTAGGTTAGGCTTGACTTTGTTTGTTTAATAAAGATATCTAGACTACGAGCTACTACTTAATATATTGTCGGAGTGACCAAATATTCCTAAATACGTAAAAACGTATTTCCAACAATCTCCCCCAAGGGAGGTCACTCCAAACAAGGGCGTTACCCGAGTTACAATAATGAAATAAACCTAGCATACTATGCTTGTCTTGAGCTCGTAGTCTTCGTCTTTCTTTTTCCTTTTTCTTTTTTGGTGAACATGTTGATGTGATCTTTGATATCAATCTTTAACATCAATCTCTTTCCTTGATCTCGTGCATCCATCACTTGTGATCTTCGCCTCTTCGTAACACCATATCCCACATACTTATACCTTCGTAATTCTTGAAAGCTTCAGATTTCGATACAACGGAAGACTTAACTTTTAGGCTTTCTTGAATTTGATGAGGTATTAAGTGCATAAAGTATAAGCATGCGGAGACGACTTCTTCTTGGATCTCGCAACGCCACCGTCTTCAATGCCGCAACATAAGTAGATACGAACGAAATGGCTTTGAACATTTCATTCTAATTCGGTAGCATTTTACCTCCGGTCGGTGAAGACCGTTGGACGATATTAGATATCGTACCCGTGACGGATAATTTCAATTAAGTAACTTCCTGACAGGATTTCGCGGGTAAACCCGTTCTCTTTATTCGACCGTCCAAAGCTGACTGCGAACATAAAGAGTGAATCATTTGGATAATAATATCCGCATGATTTGAAGCCGTCAATTCTTGTTCCTGGAACAAGTGAAATTCAATTAAGAATAGCACCATCGTTGCTTTCCAATTGTCACGAGCTTGATTCGTATAGAATCTTGCAAGTTACCTACCAAGTGCTGTTTGAGGTTAACACTAGAAGGATTTCCACTCATCACTGTGAACACTAAGGTATCACTCTGAGTGTTCTGGTAAGATCACTAAGATATTGCGTAGAGGCCTGGAACGTGTTTACCTTCAGTTAAGAATTAAACAGCTGTTGCTTTCCAGTTATCACAAGTTTGATTCATAAAGAATCGCACAAGTCACCTGCCATGAGCTTTTTGATATTCGCTCAAGAAGGATTTCCATCTTCATTGTAAATACTTTCGTATTACTCGGATGTTCAGGCAAGATCATGAAGATTTTGCGTAGGACTCTTAAAATCTTTCTTACTTTTCACAGTGTGTGAAGAAGCAAGGAAATATGAAAGTGTGTCCTAATGAGATATTTGATGATCTCAAATGGCTTTAGACTCGATCGTGCATTTTGGATTTTAGTGATCGGAGGCTAGAGAGGAGTGCCACCATTTCAATACCAATTTATTCGGAGTGAATAAATCAATAGATAACGTATTGTCTCCGTGTGATTAATACAAATATCTTTTAAGAGATATCTGAGTTAGCTGGAATGGGTTGTGCATTGCATCACTGGGTCCATGATGTCTGTCTTCAATATCGAGAATCATTAAAATGATCTCAATAGCATATGTGTTGACGCGGTTTCTGCCTAAAGTTGTAAGGAGGGCTTCTTTCTTTACACCCTTTATCTTTACAATTCTTTTTCATTCTTCAACCCCTTCAATGCTTACCAATACGTCATAACTAGCACCTTGTTGTGATTGTTCCAGTGCTAACTTAAGTACTTGGTTGGCATTCAGCTACGTTCACAATCTTTCTCCAACTTTCCTAAGGACTACTATTTATAGTCATGGAATGTCCTTGGGAAGATTCCTCCGGTTCTGGAAGAATCATAGGACTTAACCTATCCTACCATCCTTATGTCACCACAATCTTCATCGTCGTGAAATAAATGGGTTTCGAGTAAGTATATGTCACCATGAAAATCCATTTTGATATGCAAATCCGTTTTACTCCCCCTTAACATATGCCACGATATTCGAAAACATTTCACATATGTAGAGATGAGCCAGCACATTAAGTCAAACCATTTGTGATAATATCCCATATTAAATCACATTTTCTCTCCCATATTAAAAATATTAACCCAATCGATGTTTTTAATATCAATTGATTTAATGAAGTTTTAACAAAGGTTTTGGGAAGAAAAATGCAAGTCCGTTTTATCTTCATGATATCAAACGCATGAGATATGATACCGATTTGTAACATGATCACATATTCACCATATTAAAAAGAATTGACAAGGTTGGACCTGATAGATGAGAACATCATATGATA
Organism: Glebionis coronaria; assembly: GCA_025667525.1. Classification (NCBI taxonomy): domain Eukaryota; kingdom Viridiplantae; phylum Streptophyta; class Magnoliopsida; order Asterales; family Asteraceae; genus Glebionis; species Glebionis coronaria. Next base: position 4,002,933 of record CM046880.1, read on the forward strand.
AGATCAAATGGTTCTTGTCATCATATGTTGGTCGCCTCGTCATGTTTGAAGTCATCTCTTGACACCACATGTACGATTGGTATTGTTGTCTTGACACCTGTTAGTGAGCTTGGCACGTTCGACATCGAAGATTCTAAATGCTTGACAATTTCTCCCCCTCAATTGTTGACCCGTGTTCTATCGAAAGAGCTGTAGTCTTCGTTTGAGTAGTCGCATCGTCGAGTATGTAGATACCAATTGTAGATTGCTATGGTTGTAGAGATGATAGCTTCATAAAAACAAGACTTCTCTTGTTTTAACAAATAAATGCACTGAGGCGTACATGGATTTGTGTTAGACCAAGTTATAAAGTAAACTTGACCCCTTACAAGGTTTTAAAGTAAACCTTGCCCGAGAAAATTAATTCCCGTTGTGAGCCAAAGCTTTCATAAGAAATACTTGACTTTAATATGAAAACCGGGTTGCAGTCTGAAATAACTACAAGCCATAAGGGCATGTTTTATGAAATATTTACAACTTTTGTACGAACTCTATTTATGGCGCCGTGTCGATATTAATCAACATTTCTAAGGCCGTAAATATTATCGTACCAAAAGACATGCCTTTAAAAAATAACTGTAAAACTGATGGTTGTAAATTTAGTCAACTTACCTTTAGGAAAAAGTAAGCAACTAAAATAGGGCAAGTGCACGACGATTTAGGAAAACCGTGTGTGAATGACCCTAGATGAGTTCGTTCTCGAGGAGGCTAGTGCGTTGTGTTGAGAGTTGATTTTTGTTTGAGATTATATTGATTGAAAAAGAAATGAGAAAGGAAAGAATTGACGGTTACGAAAACTAATTAAACTACGACGAAAAAGGCGTAAACGTAAAACCGTAAAAACGACGAAAATAAAATTTTTAACCTAAAAAATTCCTAAAAATTACTAAAAACTCCAAAATAATATTCTAAGAGTTTACAAAAAATCCAAACTTGCTAAAACCTTTTAATTAATTAAATAATGACTTTTTAATGCTAATTAAAGCCCTAAAAATCACTTTTAATTATTAAAAAGCCCTAAACAAGATTTTTTAATTTGTAAACCTCAAAAATATCCTAATTAAGCTAAAAACTATTTTTAAAAATTTTAAAACCAAATTAAACTATTTTTAAACACTTAAAAACTATTAAAATGTATTAAATCTTAAATTAATTCTAAAAATTAATTGAAAAGTCTAAAAATTAATTGGAAAGTGATAAAGTTCCTATTTTAATGTCTAGAATCTAGGAAAAATGAAAAAAAAGTTAAAAATAAAACTTTGAATTTTAATGAATAAAATAATATTAAAATATTCTAAAAAATAAAAAATCCTCAAATAAATTCTAAAAAATTCTCAAAAATCCTAAATATTGTAACTAGAACAAAAATGCAAACCAAATTTTCTGAAACCTATTAATTAATTTTATATTAATTTTTAAAGTTGCTTAAAAATCCTAAAATTAAATAAAATTAAAAATAAGCCAAATTGAAAACCTAATAAGCTGTAAACCTCAAAATGGTAATTAAAAACTTAAAACTAATTTTTTTGTATTTTTTTACTTACTGTTTACTATTTTAAAATTACTTAAAACTATTTTAAAATTAAAATAATTATAAATAATAATTAAATAATGCTAAAAATAATCTACCAATTTTAAAAATCCTATTTTACTCTAATGGACAGTAGAAAAATGAAGAATCTTGAAAAATATTAAATTTCTCACTAAATGACAAAACTAGATTAATTAAAACCCTAATTAACTTAAATAAATTCTAAAAATTAATAAAAAGATGAACAGTAACTAAATTTTAAACCAAAAACCTTAAAATATTATTCTAAGTTCAGAAAAATTGATTAAACTTAAAAATGTTACTTTTTGGCACTAAAAGACAAAAACAGAAACCTTAAAATTAATTAAAAATAGCTAAATAACCTAAAAACTACTAAATGAACAGTAAATAAAAATTTTATTAATCAGAAAAATCCTAAATTAAATAAGAAAAATAATGGCACTGGTTTCAAGGTCTAATTCCACTTTTTGGTCACTAAAGACAAAAAAATAAGAAAACAGATAGTGACATGTGATGGACTTTTGTCCTTTTGCTCAGCAGTGGTAACAAAGGCACTAGCAGTGGGAAAGGAGTTCCCACTGACAGTGTAAAATTTTGATGTGATTTTCAATTAGCTTAGGAAAGCTTATCTTGATAGCTTTTTTGGACAATAAGGCACCCTTATACTCTTTGGAGTATAAGGAGTCTGATAAGCACAAAAAACAAGCAGCCACTTAACAAGAATAAGCACAAATCAAGCTTACAAGTTTCTGATTAAGCCAAGAGTAGTCTGATGAACAGTAAACACAATTTTCATGCACAAATCCGGATTTCAAGAGCCTTAAGCTTGCATACCAATCCACAATCTAGCATAAAACTGATTCACAACTCTAAAACAACCTATCTCCTAACAATCTACCAAGTTTGAAGGTCAAATCAACACAAAATCATGCTCAATATGCAGTTTTCTGGTTTTAGCAATGTTTTACCCTTTTTAGCATGCAAAAGTGTTAGAAACCTACTCAAACTGAAACCACAGACCATATAACACTCAAAAATACCCTAGGTGATGTTTCTAGACAAGTTTTAACATGCAATCTTGTCACAAATTCTTGCTGAACCCTTGACCCAAACACCCCTTAAAAATCCTAAATCAACTTTTTTCAAACTGAATCCACTCAAAACTAATCCAAACTGAAACAAAGGACTTGTAACATGCATATATCATTCAAATGAAACAAATTCAAGTCCTTAAACAGAATCTTAACAATTAATCAAAAAAATATCACATAAAGCAAGCAAGTTTCAGAAACATAAAAAAAAAGAAAATGGATAACAAGGGCTACCTTGTTGGGCTTACTTCCAAGCCCAACAGTGGCTGATAAGCCACCTCCTTACAAGCCCGGGCTTGTGCAGATCAAGTGATTGGGTTAGTTTGAGAGCAAGTGACAAGAAAATGGGTAAAATTAGAACTTGAGTGATCTTTGCTTCCTGCACACCACAAACAACCAAAGAAGAAAGAACAAGCTACTAGTTGTTCAATAAGCTTGGTTTAATAAGCTTATTGAACAGCTTATAGCAGTAAGCTTAATTATAAGTTTCTGAAAAAAAATTTGAAAACAAGTGAAATATCAAAAACAAACTTGAGGATTTAAAAATGTTTTAATGAAAACAAACTTGAAAATGTAAATGCTGGAAAAATAAAATGGATCACAGTTTCAATGTAGGTTGAGAAAACTTTTCATTAATTTAAATAAAGTAAAAATACATCAAAACTGGAACAAAAGGGCAATACACATATTGTATGCTCCTTTTATAGCTAGCTAAGAAGATACTAGAAGAACAAAAACCCTAGTTGCTATGATTCCCCAATATACCCCTTGGTCAAAGGTCTTCAAAAATCGTCAAAGTGGCATCTTGTGAGTTTTCAGGAAGCATGTGAGTATGCCAGTGATGAGAACTGATCTTGGCCATTAATTTGAGCTTGGGGAGCACTCAGTTAATCTAAAACGTTGATTTTGTCTCCTTCTTGAAATTGAGGGAAAGGGACGTGAGCAGGGTAGTGGGGTTTGGTGAGCAGGAGGTTGTTTTGAAAGTGGGGAAGTGATGTTGATAGGTTGAATCATCAATCTGGAGGTTCTCATAAATTAACCCTTTGATTAAGAGTTAAATTAAATTAGGGTTTAAGGTTGAAGGTGATGATAAACAGGTGGTTTAAATCCATTTGGGTGGGTTATGTTTTTAAAAAACGTGTTTACCACCTTTTTTGTAAATAAACAAGTTTAAGTTAAGAAAGGTTCAAAAGGGTTTGTGATAGGGTCAAAAGAAAGGGTTATGGACTGGTTGGTTTGGGTAGTGGACTGGCAGAGGTGACGTGTCAGTGTTTAAGTGGATGGTGAAGTTATGCTGTCTGGCCCAGTTGCCCCCCCAAGGTTCTTTCTTTATCCACTTTGTATAAATTAGCCAAAACTTCCATTTCCTTTGTTTTTTAACTTTCAGCACTTGTCATTTTTGGCACAATGTTTTTGTAAACTTGAAACAAGGACCATTTATGCAATATCTTCATTTTCCAAGGACTGATTTTGCCATATCTTCAAACTTCAAGGCTTTGACTTGTTGGTTGACTTCTTGGAGGACCATATTTGACAATTTAGATTTGATGAGGGACTAAATTTGCCAATTCTTCAAAGATAAGGGTCCTTTTTGTAATTTTGACAAACTTTAGGGACCAAACTTGTAATTATGAAGATACAAGGGTATAAAGTGTCAATTCTTCAAATTTGAAGGCCCAATCTTCAATATTCTTCAAATCTTCAAGGGTTTTCTTTGGAAAATTCCTTACTAGGGCTTGGTTCATCGTGCGGCTTCGTTTCCCGTGTTCGTTTTTGCGTGATTCTTGTGATCTTTTGTCATTTTCTCAATATCCGTACCTAAATTACACAAGCAACAAACACAAGCATATATTTGGGTATTTTGATGATATTTAATGCATTTTAAGTCCAAAAAGGACGATGAGACCATGTATAAAAGCCGTCTCATCACTCCCCCATACTAAATCATTGCCGTGCCCTCACGCAATGCTAGAATAAAGTATCGTAGCATCTCCAAAATTCATTTTATTCACTTTATTGAAATGATAAACTAGCTACACTACTACTATTACTACTACTTGTGTTATAGACATAATGTATGATTTTCATCGCAAAATGGGACGTTTAGGTTCATAGAATAAGAACACGTGAATGCTTCGTTAGAAATAATTTCGTCGTCCTCGATTTTCACTCCAATTCCATGCTAAGCGTGCAACGAGATCATTGTCATTATAAGTTAGTAATGCTAACACTACTCATATGCCCTAATCACGTACTTATTCTCCCATTATTCCTAAGTTGTATCTCTTATATTTTATGATGTCTTGAATGTTTCACGAGGATACATTGTTTGACTTATGCGATAATAGAGATTTAGGTCTAAAAATAGAGTCCTAACGGTGTAACTAAGACCATCAAATCAATAACCCCTCCTAATAGACGACGATGTTAAAAAATTAAGTTGACAAGAAGAATCGATAAACACGGTTTTATAACGGTTTTGAACATGAGACTTATTACCAAGACTTTTATACGCCCCCTAACGGAAGGGCCTTATTATCTTTGGTTTACCTCCATCTTTTATTCAACTTCGCCATGAAGCTTTTATTATGACTTCGGTCTTGCCTTGCCTTTTATTATCCGCCTCATCGGTGGTTTTATTAGCCAAAGACGTATATCCTCACGCAAAAGCGAATTTTGGATCTTTAAAGCTTCGAAGATTAAGGCTTGATTCACTTTCAATTTTGCATAGATTTTAGGCCTTGTGGGGCTTCAAATTGTTTGCTTGATTTAGGTGAGCACTTGAAATCTTATTATTGGGTGAAGCTTTCGATTATTAGGGTGCCAATACTTCAAAACCGTGACGCTGGCGATATCTTAATGTCTTCCCAATTTAATTACACGGAAGCTACTAGAAAAGACTAGAAACCCAACAATCAAAACTAAACCGCTAAGTCAATATTTATTAAGCAAAAAATATTTACATGCGAAGGGAGAATAAGCAAACAACGAGAACACATGAGTTTTTGAAAGAATACGAGTACTCTACGTTTAGCATAGTAACTTATAATTAACCCTATCATTTCTCGTCCTCATTTAAGAGACTTAGCCTAATGTAGTTAAGGAATCAAAGCTAAGTGCTCAACACGCACGGTCGAGTCAAAAATTACTCTTATTCTCGCCATCGGAAAATCTACATTCGTGTCTTCAAACACTTATAAAACATGAGAAAATTTTTAAAATTTGGCCATTTTTAGCCTTATTTTGCAACAAAACGATAAACAAAATGATAAACTTTGGAAAGCGTGAAGGTTTGGCAAGGCAAGTATCTATTCACCCCCCATACTAAAGTTAAACATTGTCCTCAATGTTTCGAGTCTAGGGGTGCAAACACCCCCATACTAGAGACGTAGTCGAATGCCTAATCTAGCATGGAAAGGGTGTAACCATTAAATTTAAAGCCGTTTATGAAGTGTGCTAAAAACCTAAGGTTAGAACAATAAAGGATATATCATGGATATTGAGAAATGTCTCCAAAGCAAATGATCGAGTGCTCCCATAAAACGAACACGAGATGCTCCAATCGTGAAGATCATGATCTAAAAACCACAATGCACAAACAACCACGAAACAAAGGTTGGAAGGGCACGAATCCCCACACGTAAGCTACATTAGACTAAGAAAGCGATAATATGTACATAGGATAAGCATGGGACTCCCCCACGAGGCACCTCGTTTTTGATTACCGAGTCATGAGCTCGACTCGATCCCCTCAATACTAATTATCATTGGGGAAGGTGACTTGGTCGAGGTAGTTCAAGGATGGAACTTCCCCACCAAAGTAGTGCTTCAACCTATGTCCATTCACCTTGAAGTTAGGACCATCATCTTGAGCTAGCTCGATGGTCCCATAAGGAAACACTTGAGTCACGGTGAATGGACCGGACCAACGGGATTTCAATTTTCCGGAAAATATTTTTAATCTTGAATTAAAAAGTAAAACTTGATCCCCAATGTTAAAAACCCGGTTTTTAATTTTTGAATCATGCAACTTTTTAGTTTTCTCTTTGTAAATCAATGAATTTTCATAAGCAATGTCCCTTAATTCATCCAATTCATTTAATTGCATTTTCCGGTGTTTTCCCGCGGTCTCCATGTCATCATTACAATGCTTTAGGGCCCAATAAGCCTTGTGTTCTAATTCGATAGGCAAATGACAATTCTTTCCATACACAAGCTTATAGGGAGTGCACCCAATGGGCGTCTTATGAGCGGTCCTAAAGGCCCATAAAGCATCGTCTAACTTATCCGACCAAGATTGTCGGTTTTCCCCCACGGATCTCTCCAAGATCCTTTTCAATGCTCGGTTTGAAACCTCGACTTGCCCACTCGTTTGTGGGTGATAAGCCGTAGAAAGACGATGTGTAACCCCATATTTCCTTAGAACCCTTTCAAATTGGTCATTACAAAAATGGGTTCCACGATCGCTTATAATAGCACGAGGGGTTCCAAACCTAGCAAACAAACTTTTCAAGAACTTGACTACCACACGAGCATCATTGGTGGGCAAGGCCTTCGCCTCCACCCACTTAGAAAGGTAGTCAACCGCAACGAGAATGTACTTATTACCACGAGATGATGGGAACGGCCCCATAAAGTCTATGCCCCAAACGTCAAAGATCTCACATACTTGAATGATATTTTGTGGCATTTCATCTTTTTGTGAGGCTTTTCCTTGTCGTTGGCATGAATCACAAGACTTCACAAGATCTTGTGCATCTCGGTAAATAGTAGGCCAAAAGAAGCCGGCATCAAACACCTTTTTAGCCGTGAGATTAGCACCGTGGTGACCACCCGTGGGTCCCTCATGGCAAGCTCTAAGGATGTTAGAAGCTTCGGTGCCAAATACACAACGGCGGATGATTTGATCCGCACAAGTTCGAAACAAGTAAGGGTCGTTCCAAAAATAGAACTTGACATCACGAAAGAATTTTCGTTTTTCTTGAGTTGTCATACCCTTAATGATGAAGTTACCCGCATGGTAATTTGCAAAATCCGCAAACCATGGGGTAGAAGAGTCAAGCTTGGAATTCACTACACCAAGTGTTTCAAGCGGAAATGTTTCGGTGATTTCCTTAGGCTCGTAATCACTTTGGTGAGGATCTTCCAAACGAGAAAGATGATCGGCCGCTAGATTCTCGGCTCCTTTTTTGTCAACGATTTTGTGATCAAATTCTTGAAGGAGGAGAATCCAACGAAGTAATCTCGGCTTTGCATCTTGTTTAGCCATGAGATACTTGATAGCCGAGTGGTCCGTATACACTATGCATTTCGTCAAGACGAGGTAAGGTCGGAATTTCTCAAATGCATACACCACGGCAAGGAACTCCTTTTCCGTTGTAGTGTATTTAAGTTGAGCCTCGGTCATCGTCTTGCTAGCATAGTGTATAGGCAAGAAATGCTTATCATGACGTTGCCCCAAAACGGCCCCAATAGCGTAATCACTTGCATCACACATAAGTTCAAAGGGGAGGTTCCAATTTGGAGCAACAAGAATGGGAGCTTCGGTAAGTTTCCTCTTAAGGATCTCAAAGGCTCGTACACAATCTTCGTCAAAGACAAAACGTGCCTCTTTTTCAAGAAGATGTGTAATGGGTCGAGAAATCTTCAAGAAATCCTTGATGAATCGACGATAAAAGCCCGCGTGGCCTAGGAAACTCCTAACTCCCTTGACGGTTTTGGGATGAGGTAATTTGGCGATGACGTCTACCTTAGCTTGATCTACCTCAATCCCCGCTTTCGAGACCTTGTGCCCTAAGACGATTCCACTCTTAACCATAAAATGACACTTTTCCCAATTGAGCACAAGGTTGGTTTCCTCACAACGTTTTAACATTCTCTCAAGGTTCGACAAACACGAAGTAAAGGAATCACCAAACACGGAAAAGTCATCCATGAAGACTTCCATCGTCTTCTCGATCATATCATGAAAAATAGCCATCATGCATCGTTGAAAAGTTCCCGGTGCATTACAAAGTCCGAATGGCATTCTACGATAGGCAAACGTTCCATATGGACACGTAAACGTAGTTTTTTCTTGATCACGAGGATCGATGGGAATTTGGAAGTAACCGGAAAAACCATCTAAAAAGCAATAGAAATCGTTTCCCGCAAGACGCTCCAACATTTGGTCCATGAAGGGCAAGGGAAAATGGTCTTTTCGAGTGGCTTCATTCAACTTACGATAGTCAATGCACACTCTCCATCCGGTCACGAGTCTTGTGGGAATCAACTCGTTGGCATCGTTTGGCACAACGGTCATCCCTCCCTTTTTAGGGACACAATGAATAGGACTCACCCAAGGGCTATCGGAAATAGGGTAAATCATTCCCGCGTCAAGGAGTTTAAGGACCTCCTTTTTGATGACGTCGTGAATTTTGGGGTTTACCCTCCTTTGACTTTGGATTGTTGGCTTGAAATCCTCCTCCATTAATATTTTGTGTGTACAAAATTTGGGATCGATTCCCTTAATGTCGGATAACTTCCACGCAATCGCCCCTTTGTGATCCTTAAGAACATCGACAAGTGCGGTTTTTTCATCATTCGAAAGTTCCTTCGCAATAATAACCGGCAACTTGTCGTCCTCCTCCAAATAGACATACTCGAGGTGAGGAGGTAAATCTTTCAACTCGAGGATAGGTGGTTCCTCAAGTGAAGATTTAGGCTCGATACTCATAACCTCCTCGGGTGGAGGAAATGGGAAATCGTTGAGAAAATCCTTGATAATCGAGAAGTCCTCATAGTTGTCGAGGTCTTCGTCACAAGTACGTGGAACATCGAATTCTTCCAACGTAAAACCACCACCTTCGAAAGGAGTGAAGGTTGGTGTCGAATTATCAAGAATAGGATCTAACATAGTGGGATTGCCACTAGTTTCTTCATCACCAAACCCTAAAACTTCTTGTGAAAATTCCTCGCAAACCACGTCGATCATATCAACGAGGTTTATGGTAGCAACGGAATAAACATGAGAAAGTTGAGAATTTTGAGTTGCGTTTATAACAAGTTCCTCGTCGTTGAAACGTAAGGTGATCTTTCTAGCATGCACATCAATCAAAGCCATAGACGTATCTAAAAACGAACGACCTAAAATAAGAGGAACTTGAGGATCCGTGGGGATGTCAACAACAATAAAGTCTACGGGATAGTAGAACTTCCCCACTTTCACAAAAACGTCTTCCGCCAAACCACATGCAAGAATCGTGGAATGGTCGGCCAACTCAATAGACATTCGTGAAGGAGTAAGATTAGGAAGATTGAGCGACTTGTAGATTGCAAGTGGCATCAAGTTAATGCTAGCACCAAGATCGGCCAAGGCATAGCATTCTTCCATATCTTGAATTGCACAAGGGATCAAAAATTTACCGGGATCACCGACTTTTTGAGGTATGCGATTAAGATAAACCGACGAACAACTAGACATTTGGTGTAATTTTTCCTTGTTGTTCAACATACTCTTAAAGTTAGCGGCAAATCGAGGCATCATGACCAAGGCGTCGGCAAAACTTATATTAAAATGCAAGTCACGAAACATTTTCATAAAAAGCTCAAATTGGTAGTTGTCGCGCTCTTGTCGTTTCTCCTTCCTAAGTCTCGATGGGTAAGGCAAGGGTGGTGTGGGTTGGGGCATAGGCATAGCCTTTGGAATCTCGGGTTCCAATATGGGTGATGGGTCAACCGTAGGTGTGGCATGAGCGGTACTTTGTGGGATTGAAATATGCTCCTCTTCGACCACCACCTCGGGTTCTTCCTCAATTTCCTCCACCGTTGGAGTAATTGGTTGAGGAGTCGGTTCTTTAAGTGCCTTACCACTACGTGTGGTAATCACTTTCATCTCTCCCTTCGGGTTTGAAACGGTGTTACTAGGTAGACCACTCGAAGTAGAGGCTTTGTTCACCATTACGCACTCTAAAATTGCATTAAGCTTAGCATCAAAATTATTAAACTTCACATCTTGGCTAGCGGCTTTTTGGTCAATTCTTTGTTCAAGCCTAGCATGACTTTGCTCTATCTTGTTGTTTTGACCTCGAATTTGGTTAGCAAAATCATTTTTCAATTCATTCCTCATGGCTAGATTTTCCTTAATGAAATTAGCTAACTCCTTTGCATTCTTAGCCGTCTCCTTAGCTTGATTAGCCATTTGCTCTTGAATGTTTTCCATAATCTTATCATTTGAAGTAGTGTAATTCAAAAATTCCAATGGAAGTTCTTTGTTATTTTGAAGAGCTTGACTTGCATTTTGAAAATTACGGTTTTGATTTTGATTTTGCAATTGGCTATTACTACTACTCCCTTGATTCCCATAGTTGTTATTACCCTTATAATTGTTCCTTTGATTGTTTTGGTAACCAACTTGATTGTTTCGATAATTGTTAGCATTTTGATTTGGTGAAAAACCCGGTGGAGTCAATTGATTAGTGCGAGGAACTTGACCGTTTTGGTTATAAGTTCCCGCGGCCGCGAAGGCACTCGAAGTGTTACCACCGTTGGTAATGCACTCGGAATAATCGTGAGCTCCACCACAATACATACAAGAAACCTCAACCGCTTTAATCGTAGCGGGAGCGGGTTGTTCACCAACTTTAAACTCAACTAACAAGCCTTTCACTATATCAAAAATTTTGTTCTCCAAATTAGCCTCGACTTGGCAAGCATCAACGGTGTGTGACAAACTAGGTGAAGATGAAGACGAAGCCTTACGAACACTCGACGTGCTACGAGGACTATACACCTTAGACCTATTCTCAATAATTACCAATGCTTCCTCGACCGTCTTACACAAGAAATTACCACCCGCGGCGGCATTAAGATAATCACGCTCATGATCGTTCAAGCCATTGTAAAACGTGTCTATTTGATGCAAGTCGGAAAAACCATGATGAGGACATTCGTGCAACATTTCTTTAAACCTATTCCAAGCCGTTGAAAAACTCTCATTAAACTCTTGCGAAAACTTTGAAATCTCGTTTTTCAAGTGCGTAGTCTTAGAGGGCGGAAAAAATTGGTTCACGAATTTTGAAACGAGATCCTTCCACGTCAATATAGAATTGGGTGGCTCTTTCTCTAACCAAATTTTTGCGGGCCCCGCTAAGGAATACGGAAAAAGCATCATCTTAATCGAGTCGTTTGAAACATCCTTAAACTTGCACGTGGCGGTGAGACGATTAAATTGGCGAATGTGGTTATGCGGGTTGTCCTTTTCGTCCCCTCGAAACTTGTTGTTTTGAATCATGGACAACAAACCCGTCTTAACCTCAAAATTCTCCGCAAGGATAGCGGGAATCACAATCGCTTCTCCATAACCCTCGGTGGGTGCTTGAAGCAACTCCATCATAGTTCGATTAGCCATGGGTGCTTCTTTCACTACAATGGGTTCGTCAATAGGAGAGTCCTCACTAGTGGGAGTGAGTGATTTGTTTCTTCGTTTACGAGCACGTCTTGCTTTAGAGCGAGTTTGCATAAACGTCACGTACAACGAGAAGGCGAGCAAAGAAGATTCTTTTTGGTATTTTTACTTTTTCAATTTTTTTTGTGGTTTTTGATTGTTTTTAACTTTTTTTGGATTTTTGGAATGTATTAAGTAGACCAAAATCTACAAATCTCCTCACTAATCAAATCTCTTGATTAACGAAGCCTCAAGGAATGAAAACGAACACGTGAAGTGAACGCCTTCGATGACTTTAGAACGATGGTGGAACACCAAATCGTTCAAGAGGGTTTAATCAAATGAAACCAAGAAAATATATATGATACTTAGTAATACTTTGGGCGGCAAAACCCTCGATTCACTCTCAAAATCAAATACGCACAAGCAAGCGGAGGAAACGAGGCGGCGCGAAGCACTTAAGAGCCTTTTTCCTTTAGGTCGTGAAATACAACCGCCTTATACCCACCTTATAGTTTGTATTATCAAAATCAAGCTTCACGAAAGTATTTATCTATTTTTGCCTTTTTCTTTGGTTTGAGATTCGAATACAATGATCGAGTGATGAAATCCCGAATCAAGGTTGTGATTGCTCACGTATTTGGAGTACTTGTGATTTTATTGTTCTACGTATACAATATAGTAATAATATTCACACAAAAATCGAAAAACGATAATACGTATTAATAGAGTGCTATTAATACAAATACTATTATGGCTAATATATAAAAAAAAACAATGGTTCAACCAAAACACAACACGCCTCCCCGGCAGCGGCGCCAAAATGATGGTTGTAAATTTAGTCAACTTACCTTTAGGAAAAAGTAAGCAACTAAAATAGGGCAAGTGCACGACGATTTAGGAAAACCGTGTGTGAATGACCCTAGATGAGTTCGTTCTCGAGGAGGCTAGTGCGTTGTGTTGAGAGTTGATTTTTGTTTGAGATTATATTGATTGAAAAAGAAATGAGAAAGGAAAGAATTGACGGTTACGAAAACTAATTAAACTACGACGAAAAAGGCGTAAACGTAAAACCGTAAAAACGACGAAAATAAAATTTTTAACCTAAAAAATTCCTAAAAATTACTAAAAACTCCAAAATAATATTCTAAGAGTTTACAAAAAATCCAAACTTGCTAAAACCTTTTAATTAATTAAATAATGACTTTTTAATGCTAATTAAAGCCCTAAAAATCACTTTTAATTATTAAAAAGCCCTAAACAAGATTTTTTAATTTGTAAACCTCAAAAATATCCTAATTAAGCTAAAAACTATTTTTAAAAATTTTAAAACCAAATTAAACTATTTTTAAACACTTAAAAACTATTAAAATGTATTAAATCTTAAATTAATTCTAAAAATTAATTGAAAAGTCTAAAAATTAATTGGAAAGTGACAAAGTTCCTATTTTAATGTCTAGAATCTAGGAAAAATGAAAAAAAGTTAAAAATAAAACTTTGAATTTTAATGAATAAAATAATATTAAAATATTCTAAAAAATAAAAAATCCTCAAATAAATTCTAAAAAATTCTCAAAAATCCTAAATATTGTAACTAGAACAAAAATGCAAACCAAATTTTCTGAAACCTATTAATTAATTTTATATTAATTTTTAAAGTTGCTTAAAAATCCTAAAGTTAAATAAAATTAAAAATAAGCCAAATTGAAAACCTAATAAGCTGTAAACCTCAAAATGGTAATTAAAAACTTAAAACTAATTTTTTTGTATTTTTTTACTTACTGTTTACTATTTTAAAATTACTTAAAAGTATTTTAAAATTAAAATAATTATAAATAATAATTAAATAATGCTAAAAATAATCTACCAATTTTAAAAATCCTATTTTACTCTAATGGACAGTAGAAAAATGAAGAATCTTGAAAAATATTAAATTTCTCACTAAATGACAAAACTAGATTAATTAAAACCCTAATTAACTTAAATAAATTCTAAAAATTAATAAAAAGATGAACAGTAACTAAATTTTAAACCAAAAACCTTAAAATATTATTCTAAGTTCAGAAAAATTGATTAAACTTAAAAATGTTACTTTTTGGCACTAAAAGACAAAAACAGAAACCTTAAAATTAATTAAAAATAGCTAAATAACCTAAAAACTACTAAATGAACAGTAAATAAAAATTTTATTAATCAGAAAAATCCTAAATTAAATAAGAAAAATAATGGCACTGGTTTCAAGGTCTAATTCCACTTTTTGGTCACTAAAGACAAAAAAATAAGAAAACAGATAGTGACATGTGATGGACTTTTGTCCTTTTGCTCAGCAGTGGTAACAAAGGCACTAGCAGTGGGAAAGGAGTTCCCACTGACAGTGTAAAATTTTGATGTGATTTTCAATAAGCTTAGGAAAGCTTATCTTGATAGCTTTTTTGGACAATAAGGCACCCTTATACTCTTTGGAGTATAAGGAGTCTGATAAGCACAAAAAACAAGCAGCCACTTAACAAGAATAAGCACAAATCAAGCTTACAAGTTTCTGATTAAGCCAAGAGTAGTCTGATGAACAGTAAACACAATTTTCATGCACAAATCCGGATTTCAAGAGCCTTAAGCTTGCATACCAATCCACAATCTAGCATAAAACTGATTCACAACTCTAAAACAACCTATCTCCTAACAATCTACCAAGTTTGAAGGTCAAATCAACACAAAATCATGCTCAATATGCAGTTTTCTGGTTTTAGCAATGTTTTACCCTTTTTAGCATGCAAAAGTGTTAGAAACCTACTCAAACTGAAACCACAGACCATATAACACTCAAAAATACCCTAGGTGATGTTTCTAGACAAGTTTTAACATGCAATCTTGTCACAAATTCTTGCTGAACCCTTGACCCAAACACCCCTTAAAAATCCTAAATCAACTTTTTTCAAACTGAATCCACTCAAAACTAATCCAAACTGAAACAAAGGACTTGTAACATGCATATATCATTCAAATGAAACAAATTCAAGTCCTTAAACAGAATCTTAACAATTAATCAAAAAAAATATCACATAAAGCAAGCAAGTTTCAGAAACATAAAAAAAAAAGAAAATGGATAACAAGGGCTACCTTGTTGGGCTTACTTCCAAGCCCAACAGTGGCTGATAAGCCACCTCCTTACAAGCCCGGGCTTGTGCAGATCAAGTGATTGGGTTAGTTTGAGAGCAAGTGACAAGAAAATGGGTAAAATTAGAACTTGAGTGATCTTTGCTTCCTGCACACCACAAACAACCAAAGAAGAAAGAACAAGCTACTAGTTGTTCAATAAGCTTGGTTTAATAAGCTTATTGAACAGCTTATAGCAGTAAGCTTAATTATAAGTTTCTGAAAAAAATTTTGAAAACAAGTGAAATATCAAAAACAAACTTGAGGATTTAAAAATGTTTTAATGAAAACAAACTTGAAAATGTAAATGCTGGAAAAATAAAATGGATCACAGTTTCAATGTAGGTTGAGAAAACTTTTCATTAATTTAAATAAAGTAAAAATACATCAAAACTAGAACAAAAGGGCAATACACATATTGTATGCTCCTTTTATAGCTAGCTAAGAAGATACTAGAAGAACAAAAACCCTAGTTGCTATGATTCCCCAATATACCCCTTGGTCAAAGGTCTTCAAAAATCGTCAAAGTGGCATCTTGTGAGTTTTCAGGAAGCATGTGAGTATGCCAGTGATGAGAACTGATCTTGGCCATTAATTTGAGCTTGGGGAGCACTCAGTTAATCTAAAACGTTGATTTTGTCTCCTTCTTGAAATTGAGGGAAAGGGACGTGAGCAGGGTAGTGGGGTTTGGTGAGCTGGAGGTTGTTTTGAAAGTGGGGAAGTGATGTTGATAGGTTGAATCATCAATCTGGAGGTTCTCATAAATTAACCCTTTGATTAAGAGTTAAATTAAATTAGGGTTTAAGGTTGAAGGTGATGATAAACAGGTGGTTTAAATCCATTTGGGTGGGTTATGTTTTTAAAAAACGTGTTTACCACCTTTTTTGTAAATAAACAAGTTTAAGTTAAGAAAGGTTCAAAAGGGTTTGTGATAGGGTCAAAAGAAAGGGTTATGGACTGGTTGGTTTGGGTAGTGGACTGGCAGAGGTGACGTGTCAGTGTTTAAGTGGATGGTGAAGTTATGCTGTCTGGCCCAATTGCCCCCCCAAGGTTCTTTCTTTATCCACTTTGTATAAATTAGCCAAAACTTCCATTTCCTTTGTTTTTTAACTTTCAGCACTTGTCATTTTTGGCACAATGTTTTTGTAAACTTGAAACAAGGACCATTTATGCAATATCTTCATTTTCCAAGGACTGATTTTGCCATATCTTCAAACTTCAAGGCTTTGACTTGTTGGTTGACTTCTTGGAGGACCATATTTGACAATTTAGATTTGATGAGGGACTAAATTTGCCAATTCTTCAAAGTTAAGGGTCCTTTTTGTAATTTTGACAAACTTTAGGGACCAAACTTGTAATTATGAAGATACAAGGGTATAAAGTGTCAATTCTTCAAATTTGAAGGCCCAATCTTCAATATTCTTCAAATCTTCAAGGGTTTTCTTTGGAAAATTCCTTACTAGGGCTTGGTTCATCGTGCGGCTTCGTTTCCCGTGTTCGTTTTTGCGTGATTCTTGTGATCTTTTGTCATTTTCTCAATATCCGTACCTAAATTACACAAGCAACAAACACAAGCATATATTTGGGTATTTTGATGATATTTAATGCATTTTAAGTCCAAAAAGGACGATGAGACCATGTATAAAAGCCGTCTCATCAAAAACTCGCATGCTTTTACCATGCATAGTACCTTAAGTTCGTACGTACTAGTTAAAAACTTTCCTAATATAGCATGATTACGATTACGTATTAGGAGTTTATGTATTACGTACGTGTTAGAACACGATAAGTATTTTATATGAACGATCACGTAATAATTATTTAGCAATAATTAATCACGAACATACGATCACGAATCACGAGCGTAATTAAAACACGAGATATTATTAATTACGTATATATATATTTAATACGAGCGTAATTAAATATATAGGTGTAGGATATTTACGTAACGAGAACTTTTAAAACACGAACTAAATTAAACGTAAACGTGTACGAAATTACAAGACACGAAACGAGGTACGGGACCCCCACAAGGGAGTCCCTACCCGCGGCCAACATAAGGACAATGGGCCAAGCCCATTGTCAATTTTACTAAAAGGAAGGGATTAGTAATTTCACTACTCAAATTATTTTTACAGAAGAATTTCAAGAAAACCTAAAATCCCTTCCTCCTTCTCCTTTGTGTGCCGCCACCTACAAACCACCATAAGGGGGTGATTTTGATCTTGGATCTTGTTGATTTAGTATTTGTTCGTGTTTGTTCTTCACCCTTTTGATCCACGAATACGGTAAAACCTTTTTACTTGTTTTCTTTTTAATTAATCTTTTATTAATTAAGAACACGTGATGTTTTTCATAAAAACATATTAATTAAACCTAGATCTAACAGGTTATGGTCATTAATTAATCAATGGGATCGATCTAAGGGGTGTTTGTTTTGGGCCGCAGGAACAACCGACCCCAAGGGGGTTCGGTTTGTTCTAGCCGACCACCACCAAGACCTTTTTGGTCTTGGTTGGTGCGTGTGGGTCCCACGGCAGCAAGGGGGTACCCCGATTTGGTTTGGGGTACGGTGTTTGTTCATATCCGGTGCATGTTTTTAAGCTTAGATCCGGATCATGATTATGTTAGTTGTTTATGTTATAAACTTATGTTAAGAATTAAATTAATAAAGATGTAATTAATTTAATAACATGACTTAGGTTAACTAATTATTAATAAACATGAATTATTTTAACCTAAGTATTTTTATTATTAAGACTTATAGTTAATTAATTATTTTAAAACCATGGATATAATTAACTAATTAAACATGACTTAGGTTATATTATTAGTATTTAATAATACATATTTTAACCTAAGTATTTAATATATTTAATTAAAACATGTCATACTTTAATTAAATATTATAACCTATAGTTTAATTAAATTACATGAAATAATTATTAAACTATATAATATATCATATGACTTAGAAAATAATCATGAAAATACTTAGGCTTATTTACTTAGCTTATTTAACCAGCTTATTTCTAATTATGGAAACTTTCTATTTTTAGAAACTTAATTAAATAAGGCAGCTATTTTATTTATGGAAACCAACTATTTTTAGAAACTTATTTATTTAAGGCAGCTAATCTATTTATGGAAACTTATTTAATTAAGGCAGCTAATCTATTTATGGAAACTTTCTATTTTTAGAAACTTATCTATTTTAAGCATTAAATCTATTTTTAGTAACTTTCTATTTTTGGAAACTTTCTATTTTTGGAAACTTTCTATTTAAGGAAACCTGCTCTTTTTGGAAAGTTACTTATTATTACACAGTAAGTATACTAACACATGAAATATCAGAAATACTTAATCAGAATGAACAGAATATAGGATTTAACACAGTTTAAGGCTTTAAACAGTGTAAATAGTAAGAACACATAAAATAAGCTAAGACATGATATAAAACCAGCTATGTATGTAGTAAGCAGATACTTATTTCATGTACGTATTTATGTAGCACTAGTGTTTCGGAAGTAGGATTCTCGCAGTTCATCGTTCTCGTTCACTGGACATAAGGTACGGATTCCCGTCCTTTCAGTATGGACATTCTTTCCTTATTAGGATTCCCTGTATGCAGCCAACTGTTTTCCCGTAGTATAAGTTACGTGTTTGATTGCTTATGTTTAATTAAGATTACCTATAGCCATATACATGCATGACCAGTTTCACCTAGTTATGGAGGTACCATAACCATAACATTAGAGGCACTGATGTTATTACTTCACCACGGTGGAGTGATTGCTCGTGGTGTCCCTTCAGCTTTTGGCCATTTATTTATATTTATCATGTGGGGCGTATGGGTGCATCCTAGTTACACGTTTTTATTCAGGATTACATGGTGAATGTGGTGTGTGCCTTGCATCCTTCACAAGGAGCTGATCCCTCCTACCCATAAAACCAGTATATTAAATTAGAGGCAGCCCCTCTAATTTGCATGATGAGGTCACCCCTCCAATTATTCATTCACGGTGGATATTCATGACCTATATTGGCTAAATGGTAAAATATGACAAACAGTTTTATAAGATAAACATAAGACTTTCAAACTATAAACCAGTTTTATTAAGACTTAACCAGGTTACTCGGGACTTAGTTTCTTCCGCTGTTATTATGTTATATGCTTATCCTATTCATGCTTTATTGTACATCCGTGCACTGAGCGTATTGCTCAGTCGTTTTCCTTTTCTATGTTCCCAAAATGGCAGGTACTCAGGGACGCTCGTAGACACTAAGGGTACGTGCATATGGACTGGAAGCTGTCTAGCCTTCTTTACATTATGCATTTCTTTTCTTTATGATACTTATGTTTTGGACATTGTTTCGTCCTTATTCCTTACTATACTATGTTTGTGTGTGATGAGCTTTACTTTTGGACTACCGATGTTTGATTCCGGTATTTTCCTTTATATGGTCAAGAAATGTTTAGACATTTTACCTTGTATGCTTTGATGACACGCCATAATTGCTGTGATATTTCCATTTCCAAAATGGGGTGTTACAATTATGGTATTAGAGCCAAGGCTTCGACATGTAGGCTCTCAAATATGACCTGTGATGAGTGGGTAGTCACTACGGTCTTCCTAGAACTGACAGTTGTTTTCATGCATTCATCATTTTTAAGCATACATATATATGTCATTGTTACAGGGTTTTTGACTAAGTAATGGTTGGTACAGGACTGGCCCTATTTAGTCGCATGTGTTTTATCGAAACTTTTAGATTTGGGACCGACCCATAGGCGTCCCCTCGATATGTCTTTTGTTTTGGGTGAACTGACCAGAGGCATTCACTCTCGAGCATCCAAAGTTTTCATAAAACTGCATCATGCATTCATACAAAAATTTTCTTGCATGAAATTTTTCTCGTGAAATTTTTAGTAGAAAACTTTTTTTTCATGTATATATTTTATATTTTATGTTTTGAACTGTTAATCATATGTTTTATGTTATACTGTCAGATGGTTCTCACACGCGAACAGGAGCAGCTTAATGCTGCAATTCAGGCTGCCATGCAAGCCTTGCTTCCTCAACTGAGGAATGACATCCGTGCTGAAGTTCAAGCTGCCAACAATCAGCAGCAGCACAATCAGCCACCTCCTCCTCCTCCTCCAGTGACATTAGCAGTATGGCTGGAGAGATTCAACAAGCTCCGCCCTAGAGCTTTTGAGAAGACTGATAGCCCCAACGATGCTGAAAGCTGGTTGGCTCACATAGAGAAGATCTTCAACGCTATGGGCTGTGACCCCGCATACAAGGCGAGGTTGGCATGCTATCGGTTCGAAGGCGATGTACTTAACTGGTGGTTAGCTTTGATGCAATCCAAAGGTGGTGATGAGTGGGTTGCTGGTTTGACTTGGGCTCAGTTCAAGGACAGGGTGATGGAGCAGTTCTTTCCCAAGGCTGAGCAGGACAAACTCAAGAGAGAGTACCATGGGATCCGTCAGAGAGCTGGGGAGAATAGCAACGAGTTTATGCAGCGCTTTCTTCGCTTGGCTGGTTTCCTTGGTGCGGCAGCAGGTACTCCTGAAGAGCAGGCACATCACTTCAGATGGGCTCTTCGCACATCGGTCGCAAACAATCTGGTGTGTGCTACGTTCAATACTGTAGCACAAGTGGCCGATGCAGCACGGAAACTGGAGATGCTGCAGGAGAGGGATGAGTTCGGGGAAGCTGAAAGACCCGACAAGAGGTAAAACCTTCATATTCAAGCGGTGATCAATCCGTATATCTTCCATATGTCAATTATTCATCTCTTTAAATGTATCTTCCAGGCAGAAAACTGGGGACCGGTCTCAGCCGGCTACTCAGCAACAACCTCATCAGCCTAAGGGAAATGGTCAGACTAATGACCGATCTGCTACGGATAGGCGTGGCGGTAATGACAATTACCGTAACAACGCCGGGCAATCCAGCAACAGCAGGTCCTAATACTTACGAAATTTCTTATGTTTTATGTTATAACTCATATTCTGACACTCTAGCAAAATTCTACCAGGAACCATGGAAACGGTAGGGACCAGAACCAGAGAGGTTCGCAGCCTAGCCGTCCAGCTATCACTGGTATTTAATCTTACGATTATCCGCTTCGTCCTTTGTACCCAATTATTATGTCTCATGTAAAATGTTTTATCAGGTCCTCAGCCAGCCAGAGCACCCGCTGGAGGATACACTCATCCTCTTTGCTCTACTTGCCACCGTAGGCACCCAGGACCATGTCGCCGTAATACTGATGCGTGCTTCAAGTGTGGTCTTCCTGGCCATATTATGAAGGATTGCCGTAAGGGCGAGATGGAGGGTACATCAGGACATGCTGATACCAAGCCACCTCCTACTGCCGGGCGTGTCTACACGACATCTCGAGACCAGGCCAACAAGTCTACAGGTACCATCACTGGAATCTTGTATATGTATGGTCGCGCTGCATGTGTTCTTTTCGATACGGGTGCTACTCACTCGATTATTTCTACTGCTTATGCTAAGAACATTAGGATGCCTCCCTTGCCACTAGAAAATAGGCTTACTATTTCCACGCCTTTGAGGGACTCTGTATTAATCACCCATGTATACAAGAGTCTTCCCCTAGAATTTGATGATAAGGTTCGACTTGTCGACGCACTTCCGCTGGACATGAATGACTTCGACATGATTTTGGGCATGGATTGGCTATCCAAGTATCATGCTACCATAGACTGCCATTCATATCGAGTTATCTTCGGTGATGTCAATGCACCAGAGTACATTCATAATGGGTTCATACCCGGACGATCTATACAAATCATATCCACCCTGCAAGCGCGTGCACTACTGTCACATGGCTACGAGGGTTATCTAGCTACGATTCACGACATGGATGCTGAATCTCCACCGATCCAGGATCAACCAATAGTGTCGAAATTCCAAGATGTGTTTCCAGTAGAACTTCCGGGCATACCACCTGCACGAGAAGTGGAATTCAGTATCGAGCTGGTTCCAGGAGCTGAACCAATCTCCAAGGCTCCTTATCGCATGGCTCCCATAGAGCTGAAGGAGCTGAAGGATCAACTGCAAGAACTTCTCGAACGAGGTTTCATTCGACCGAGCGCATCTCCATGGGGCGCACCGGTTTTATTTGTTAAGAAGAAGGACGGCAGTATGCGTCTTTGCATAGACTATCGCGAGCTCAACAAGATTACCATTCGGAATAGATATCCACTGCCACGCATTGACGATCTGTTTGACCAACTCCAAGGGGCCAAATACTTCTCCAAGATCGATCTTAGGTCAGGCTATCATCAATTATGAGTCAAGGAGCAGGATATTGCTAAGACTGCCTTTCGTACTCGTTATGGCCACAACGAGTTTGTAGTTATGCCATTTGGCCTGACAAATGCTCCAGCAGTGTTCATGGATTTGATGAACAGAATCTTCCATGAATTTCTGGACAAATTCGTCATTGTTTTCATCGATGACATCCTTATTTTCTCTAAGTCCAAGGAGGAACACGAAGACCATCTTCGTACAATACTACAGATTCTTTGCTAGAAGCAGTTGTATGCTAAATTCTCCAAGTTTGAGTTCTGGTTAGACAAGGTGGCATTCTTAGGTCACATTGTATCAGCAGAAGGAATCACTATGGATCCAGCGAAGGTTGAGGCCATCACTAAGTGGCCGAGGCCGACATCAGCAACGGAAGTCCGTAGTTTCTTAGGCTTGGCTGGCTATTACCGTAGGTTCGTGGAGAACTTTTCCCGCTTAGCACTACCATTGACCAAACTGATGCGGAAAGGGGAGAAATTTGTCTGGACTGAAGATCGAGAGGAGAGCTTTGAAGACCTGAAGCAGAAGCTAGTATCTGCGCCTATTCTTACTCTACCATCTGGTACGGGTGGATTTCAAATCTACAACGATGCATCGGGGAAGGGACTTGGCTGTGTTCTCATGCAACAAGGGAAAGTGATCGCGTACGCTTCACGGTAGCTTAAGCCTTATGAAGAGAATTACCCCACGCACGATCTGGAACTTGCTGCAGTTGTGTTTGCATTGAAGATATGGAGACACTACTAATATGGAGAATCATGTGACATTTTCACGGACCATAAGAGCTTGAAGTATATCTTCACTCAACGTGAATTGAACATGAGGCAGAGGAGATGGTTAGAGCTGTTGAAGGATTATGACATTAATCTTCAGTATCATCCCGGAAAGGCAAATGTAGTAGCAGATGCCCTTAGCAGGAAGTCCGGAATGATCAACAACATTAGAATCAAAGAGGAAATCATAAGAGACTTGGAGCGACTAGACATCGAGATCATGGTACGTGGACAGCATGGTTACTGGGCTAATCTTAGGGTAGAACCCGAGTTACTATCTAAGATCAAGGAAGCTCAGAAGGATGACAGAGAAATATGGGCGATAATACAGAATTTGGAGAAGCAGACAGAATTCAGAGTAGATGCAGATGGTATCGTATGGCAGGGCACTAGACTTTGTGTTCCTGATGACCAAGAACTCCGGGAAGCTTTGCTAGCAGAAGCTCATAACTCCCCATTCTCGATACATCCTGGTTCAACCAAAATGTACCATGACATCAAGCAGTACTTTTGGTGGAGTGGTATGAAGTAGGATGTGGCCACTTACGTCTCCAAATGTCTTACCTGCCAGCAGGTTAAGATCGAGCATCAGCGAACTGGCGGTCTCCTTCAACCGTTAGACATTCCAGAGTGGAAGTGGGATAAAATCACCATGGATTTTGTTACCGGCCTTCCGCCTACCAAAAGGAAGCACGATGCAATTTGGGTTATCGTTGATCAACTTACCAAATCAGCTCATTTCTTACCGATCCGCAAGGAAGATCCGGTAAGTAAACTCGCAGATACGTACAGACGAGAGATCATGAGACTACACGGTGCACCATCCAGCATCGTCTCAGACAGAGATCCCCGATTCACTTCGCGCTTTTGGAAAAGTCTGCAGAAAGCTTGGGGTACTGTCACACCCCACCATGGCGGAATATGGGCACGACGTAATGGATATCATCACAACATGGCGTGTCTATATAGATAACTATATGAATAAGAAATGTCATAAAATGGTGACACAAATGTCATGACAATATCTCAACAATGCAGGAGTCTAGGTAAGTAGGTAACAGTCCTACCTCTTACCCAGGACAAACAAATAACACAAACAAACAAACATATAGGTGCCAACAGTAACACTAGATAAATGAACAAACAAAGCTAAGAAGGAACGGGGATCTCCTTCTATATGCAATCCTAAGACATCCAAGTCTAGCCACTTCTATCCTCAAGATTAACCACATTCTCACCTGAAAGAGACACTAAAACACGTCAACATAAAGTTGGTGAGAGTCATAGGTTTAGACTCTAATTCTAAATTAGTTACAAGCTGTGAATAACAACCATCAACACAATAACATATGGACAATGTGCTACAATTATGTATTAACAACTAGCATTCAAGATCAATCATTCCAAACCAAAATCCAAGGCTCCTACCTTGCCAAACAACATGGTACCATAGATGATCACACTATGTACCTATCCCAAGGCCACTACCTTGTCAAACCACAAGGCCACTACCTTGTCAAACCACAAGGCCACTACCTTGTCAAACAACAATAATTGAGACGGCACGTGTCCCCCGATCCAAATCATACACAATCAAAATCACATAGCAGTTAATCACATAATGTACACACAAGTCCATCTCAAATCACAAACACATTCACAACATCAATTTAGAAAATAACTCAACACAGTGTCTCTTCCATCCCATCTGGAAGTCAAAATCAATAGTAAACATGGGACTATGAAACTCACCTAATAGCTTCTTCACAAGTCCTCGCACTAGCAACAAGCTAACAAACCAAAAACACGAAATCAATACACGAACCTATCACTAAGATGGCTCGTCAACCTATGATGGACATCTAGTCTATTCCCGTATAAAAACTTCATTGATAAGCTCTAACCATCCCATTACCCTTCCTTAACAAGTCCTTAACTTGGTTAAGTTTAATAACTATCCCGTTCATAATTTTACACAAAACAGTCCCAGTTTTATGTCTCAAAACATTAAGTCAAACGTCCACTTAAACATACCCATGGTTTCTGTAAAAGGAATATTCACACTTTTATACATGTTAGCTAAAACCTCCCACTTTCTCTAACCTTAAAGCTACTGTTAAGGCCCAGATATATGTGTATATATTTCTACCTATCCATAATTCACTGATTTTAAACGTATGAAAAGTTCATTACCATTAGAGGGTCTTACCCTAAACCACAATCTTAGCCCAAGTGCAGATCCTTACTACAATATATAAACCATCTCTCATGTTCGTGAGAAGATCCCAATACAACCCTAAGTACCCCAAACAATCCAAAACTTAAAAAGAAAACAGGCTGAATTCAAAACTGTATTGACCTCCGACTGTTGTAACCTGTTTTTGACCCACTTCCATACCTCCAATTTAGTTCTAGTTTCTTGTATTAGAAAGCCACTTCAATTACCTTTTCAGGGATACTTGGATCGCATCTTGAATATTCCTAGAACTCCCGATATGATCAAAACAATTGACTCAAACTTCTGCCCAGTTTTTAAAAACGGTTTTAACAAAATCAACCTCATTAATTAACCATAATCCCTCAAATTACAAGCCCTAATTTATGTAATCATTATGAACTCGTTATTATAACATTAATTTACTGTTTTTAAATTAAACCCTAACCTAAATCCATCATAAGTTGATTATAAAAACATAAAAACAATTTAATTAAAAAGGGTTTGAAGATTTTACCTTAGATTTTTTGGAAAACAAGATTTTTGATGAAGAACCCTAATTTTCTCCATGGATGTCGACCCATACTTGATCTCCAGGGATTTTATGAAGTGTTTTGATAAAAATAAGGCTTTCTATACTTTCCCAACAAGTCCTTATACAAAAGCCCGGTTCCCTTTTTCCCCTTTTTCCCCTTTTCTTTTCTTTTTTTCACATAACCAACCTATACCCATTTAATTTCATTTTTTTTTCCTCTTTATTATTAATATTTTTATTAATAATATTAACTTAATTTTCCTTAATTTATTTCAGCTCCTAAAGCCTCCAAAACCTCAAAACCGTGAAACTAGTCAAATTTACGCGTTTTACCGTAAAAGACGTAAAATATACACTTTTAAAAAAAATCTCAAATTTTGAAATAAAATTTATAACTAAGTCCTAAATGACTTAAAACCATCCCGAAAAATATCCATATGACTAATTACCTCATCCGAGACCTCTAAATGTTAAACCGTAAATCGTAAAAACACGATTTTCTATAATACATATACGTATACGTAAAACCACTAAATAACCCATCTCACTTCATAGTCACTACCATGTGAACACATGAACATGAAATCATCACACCTCGTTTCACTCACAAGGTACCCCGTACCGGAAACGATATCCAAACCACAATCTATACACACCAATAAGCACATAAACACGTAAAGACACGTAACTAGCACAAAATAAAACTAAGTGACGAACCTCAAACCAGGGTTGTCACATCACTCCCTCCTAATAGAAATCTCGTCCCGAGATTTACTCCTTAGGATCAACACACAACCAACAAATCACACGAGGATACTTGTTCTAAACGAACTCCCCTCATTTCCACGTGAACTTTAGTTCAAGTTTCAAAATACCACATATACAAACCAAAAATAATTAAACTCATTGCCAAACTCTTGACCTCACAGTCAACAAATCTCACAGATGACTCTTTGATAAAACAAAGACTCTTATTAACACAAGTCCCGAATAAACGTACATGCAAAATGCATTCTCAAACAACCTTTACCAATCTCAATACATGAAATGTATCATGTATACAACTCATTTCCCCCGGGTAATTCTATGCTCATAAGCTAATGGTCTGATCTTTTCAAAGATCATAAATGGACCTACAAAACTCTACATCAACTCTTCCATTTTACCAAATCATACCACCCGTTACTATGGGTGAAACTCCCTACATAACTTTGTCACTAAATCTAGTGGTTTCCTCCCTTTTCTACATAGCATCCCTTGTTGCTCTCATCCTTTCCACAAACATTATTACCACATTAGTAGCCTCTTTTACCAATTCTAGTCCACAATGGGGACAACTCACCCTATCCTTTCATATAGTGCCCCAAATGGCATTTATCGACTTCTAGTATGATAAATATCATTATATGAAAACTCAGCCATCGCTAATGAGTTTCCTAACTCCCTCTAATCAATCACTCATGTCCTCAGTATGACTCCTAAGGTTGTATAAATATCTCACTTGCCTATCCTTTTCCAGTTAGCCGGATATACTCATATCCAATCATGTTCATCAGCTCCCTTTAGTCCCTATGGCATATCACACCTATAACTCCTCATCCATTCGATTATCAATACTAATCCTCCCAAAAAATCAGTACAGATCAGTGCCATTTCCTTTTCTAATCTCGACCTATTTTATTCTTGCTTCGCTCCTATACACACTTCCTTCTTTTTCCTCAACTCATACCATACATCACAATGTGATGCTTCCCATCGCTTCTTCCCTTGCCATAATCCTTCCTAAGGCATTCCATACATATTAGGCTAACTTTTACGCAAAACCCTCCATTCTATCACATCCGTACGCAATCCTTCCAACTTCTCAACCACGTGATTTCTCATTCTTCTTGAAATATGATATGAATTAGTCAGTCTATCGACTATCACCCAACTCTCGTCATACTTATTCCTCCTCCCCATTATGTATCCCTTTCACTAACTTCGTCCTTACATTGCCCTTTCTAAGCTACTCCTATCTATGTAGGAAGTATAGTCTACGTCCCTTTCTCCATATGATCGTCCAAGCCACGCAACATACATGTTGACGCGTTCTCTGCTTTAGACAACTCAACTCGTGCAACCTACATCCTTCATCCAAACCACCCTAATACGTCATCCATACAGTTCAAGTTCGTCTCAGCTTCACTTCATCCTTCTTATTCCATGTCTCATCAACCATGCTTGCCTTTCCCAGATGGTACTTGGCCTTGCAATTTTCTTTCATCAATTAACTCCACCCATCACCTTTGCCAAATGTTCAATCAAGATGATTGAATATGTGTTGGAGACGTTCATGATCCGTATAGATCATTGTCCACGTCTTGTACACCAAATGCCTCTAGCATTCTAGGCAGATATAACAATCCAGCTCCACTTACTAAGTCTATCCAGTTCTTTCAAATCTTCAGTTCCTGCAACGTATAAGCGATCGCCTTTCTTTGTCGTCCTCGTACACCTCCAAATCCTTGCTCCACGTATCGTCATGCTTCGCAAATTCGTCCAGTCCTTCCGATAATGCCAAGATCGGCTCATTATCTAATCCAACTCTTCAGCCTCCAAAATGCTTCCTCGTCCTTCTTCACTTCGCCCCTTGCTGGTTCCATGATATGCCATCATTTCTAACTACTCATCATGGTAGACTTAATACTAAAACTCACACTTGAAAATCTCACGTATAATTCCACTCCAAAACCAACACATACTTCGCCTCACTCTCCTTCTTAGACTTTGATTAGATCAAGATGTCGTCGATACTCCCGATGACAACTCGTTTATATACGTTCATGCACCCTCGGTTCATTGACTCTATGAGGACCGCTAGTGCTTTGGCGAAGCCAAATTCATAACCGTAAACCCAAAGCGTTCATACAACATCCTTAGCAGTTTCAACTATGCCCTCCTTGCACCCTCTCTTAGCGGCAATACGAATAAATTCCTACCTCGTTCTACTCGCGAAAATCTACACGTATTCTATAAGACCAATACTTCCTCTTACCAGACCACTCAACCGCTTCCACATCACATTTACTACCAGGGAACTCAACTTTTATCCGGCATTCCTTGCAATTTCTAACAACTCTTGTTTTTAAATCATTCCATCAACAATTTCCTTGGAAAGGCACTAACTACAACTCCTCTCACTTCTCCTACTTGCTCTACTTATGGTTCTACCTCACAGTAATAGGCAAACCTACTAAATTTCAGGAAATTTTCGGAAAACTTACATGCCCTACGAACAATCATAAATACTTTTGAGGTATTACTTCCCCTTCCAACACTCTCTATGGCGCGTTACTTGTGCTAATATCCCACAAATCTCTATTCATCTCCTTGGTACTCCTAAGAGACCTCATGACCACACTAGTTCGTCTACGAACTTCTTTCCTCCCCACAAAGAGTATTCCGACCGTTCTCTCATGGTCACCTACTTAAGCGTGTAGGCGCGACCAAGTCTTTCATATGACTACCTCAACGATCCCGAACAATACGAAACCAAAACTACATCCTGAATCCACCAGATACAATCAACGAATCAAACCAACGGATAACTAACGACATTTCACGTGCACCAGTTAAAACAAGTAAAAAACCATGAGACTCAAAAGAAAACTCAAACCCAAAACGTGTATCAATTCAAAACGACCCATCACAACGAAAAATAATCCAAGAAACACCCAATGGCAACCAAACATATTACGCCCCGTGACATATTATTTAAACCGTGCAAAAGATCGAATTTTCCAAAAGAATTTATATCTTTTTTTTATTATTATTACCTCCCAAATCTATGTGACTCAAACAATATACAAATAACCTTCTAGACGAACTCAAAACTCAACTCAAAAACTAGGTATCCCGTGCATCCCAAATTATAAAAAATAAACTACTATTCAAACTCAACCTTTAACCCGACACTTGTACAATATATTCGACCAGGATACTGACATCCCATGACTATACATTCTGAATATTTGAAAAGTACCTTCCGAGTAAATAATTTTAGGCTTTTGAATCTTCCAAAAAGCTCTAAAAACGAACAAGTTATGACCAAAACAATTTTATACTAGTTGTTTTAAAATTATAGAATAAACTTAGTGATTAATGCAATCCTTTTAAATGATAGATATAATTGTATGTGTAACCTTCATAAACTCAATTTAACCTCGTATTAATAATTATAAATGACGTGAATCGGTTAAACCCAATTATATAAACTATGTAAGTAGAAAGAAATTTTACTTCGCTTTATTTTAAAGAAAGTCTTTTAGAATTTGAAATAAATAAGTGTTGATTAAAAAAAAATCTTATGTTGCACCTTGTTTCAAACACGACTCCAACAACTTACCCTTATTTTACCGAATACAACCAATTATCTAACCCTATAATAGATTTCCAAGTCCCCCTTTTTCTCAATATATACCGACCAAAAGAAATGTAAGACCCAACACAAAACATTCCATTATCTCAAAAGAAATCCCAAGTTATTTCAATAGACTTAAAACCGAGAACAACATTTTTAAAACGTACACGTGAAATACGAAACTCAAAGAATACGCTACATGACACACTTCAAAAGATTCAAAACGTCGTTGAAACTCCACCAAACTCGGGCACTAATAAATCGTTTAAACACAAGAGAGCACTAGGTACGTTCAAGTAATAATAACTACTGAACGACCGTAAATCATAACATAACATCTATCAGTATATATACATCCGCATATGTATACCTATTGAATCCCCCAAACATACTCGTTATCATATATGTCAAGTCAATCAATCGCTTTATACGCTCGTTTTTTCATACGAGTAATCACCATCTCACCGTGCCACAACAAGGCATAAAGCCCACCTCCAAAACAAAACCATATCGTGTGACCCCAAAATCACACAACACCACTATAATCCCAAAACATATAACACAAAAAGAACAATAGCCATATCATAGGCAGTCATTACATAAACCCATATATATACGTATACCCAAATTCCACATCTCATCATATACAAGCATGTACTAACCCTCTTTCATGCAATCATACTTGAGAACCCATTAAAGTTGTGGTACTTGTATAACTATGTTGGCCACCATACTTATACAATTACCCTTCCCCCAATGCACTCCCTCCTATGATGACACTTATAAGAATCAATACAACATATAACACATAAATCCATCTACTCACAAAAGCTCATAACCACATAACCAAATAGGTCCAAAACCCCATCTATTAAAATAACATAGTAAAACTCTTGGAATACCGAAATCCATAGTCTAGCTAAAACAACATAGACTAAATCCAAAACGAAAACATAATCAGTTATAAGTCATGTCGCCCATAAGAGTGGAAACAGCTTAAAATCCTTCCTACCCCTGTACTCCTAGTAACTCGAACCACCACACGATTCTTAGGGAACATGGCTTAAACATCAAAAGAAAAATAACATACCTCAGGTATGTAAAATAACTCGATAAAAGATAGAAACTACCTTGTACTAAATTATGTACTATAATGTACAATTTAAGCAAAATACAACAGTGACTAGCGTGGACGATTATGGTTCAACCCACACTAGTCACAAACCCAAAAAGAAAATAACATGTGACTAAGTATGAACACACTACGGTTCAGTTCATACTAGTCAAAACATCGCAATAAATAACATCCAAACACATCAATTATTATAAAATGCACACATACTCCTATGACGCCTATATGCAGGGACCCTTAAGCTATAGACTAGGCTACGCGACTAGGCAACCTAATTCTCTATAACCATTGTCTCTGATACCATTCTGTCACACCCCACCATGGCGGAATATGGGGCACGACGTAATGGATATCATCACAACATGGCGTGTCTATAGAGATAACTATATGAATAAGAAATGTCATAAAATGGTGACACAAATGTCATGACAATATCTCAACAATGCAGGAGTCTAGGTAAGTAGGTAACAGTCCTACCTCTTACCCAAGACAAACAAATAACACAAACAAACAAACATATAGGTGCCAACAGTAACACTAGATAAATGAACAAACAAAGCTAAGAAGGAACGGGGATCTCCTTCTATATGCAATCCTAAGGCATCCAAGTCTAGCCACTTCTATCCTCATTCATAACCACATTCTCACCTGAAAGAGACACTAAAACACGTCAACATAAAGTTGGTGAGAGTCATAGGTTTAGACTCCAATGCTAAATCAGTTACAAGCTGTGAATAACAACCATCAACACAATAACATATGGACAATGTACTACAATTATGTATTAACAACTAGCATTCAAGATCAATCATTCCAAACCAAAATCCAAGGCTCCTACCTTGCCAAACAACATGGTACCATAGATGATCACACTATGTACTTATCCCAAGGCCACTACCTTGTCAAACCACAAGGCCACTACCTTGTCAAACCACAAGGACACTACCTTGTCAAACCACAAGGCCACTACATTGTCAAACAACAATAACTGAGATGGCACGTGTCCCCCGATCCAAATCATACACAATCAAAAATCACATAGAAGTTAATCACATAATGTACACACAAGTCCATCTCAAATCACAAACACATTCACAGCATCAATTTAGAAAATAACTCAACACAGTGTCTCTTCCATCCTATCTGGAAGTCAAAATCAATAGTAAACATGGGACTATGAAACTCACCTGATAGCTTCTTCACAAGTCCTCGCACTAGCAACAAGCTAACAAACCAAAAACACGAAATCAATACACGAACCTATCACTAAGATGGCTCGTCAACCTATGATGGAAATCTAGTCTATTCCCATATAAAAACTTCATTGATAAGCTCTAACCATCCCATTACCCTTCCTTAACAAGTCCTTAACTTGGTTAAGTTTAATAACTATCCCGTTCATAATTTTACACAAAACAGTCCCAGTTTTAGGTCTCAAAACTTTAAGTCAAACGTCCACTTAAACATACCCATGATTTCTGTAAAAGGAATATTCACACTTTTATACATGTTAGCTAAAACCTCCCACTTTCCCTAACCTTAAAGCTACTATTAAGGCCCAGATATATGTGTATATATTTCTACCTATCCAGAATTCACTGATTTTAAACGTATGAAAAGTTCATTACCATTAGAGGGTCTTACCCTAAACCACAATCTTAGCCCAAGTGCAGATCCTTACTACAATATATAAACCATCTCTCATGTTCGTGAGAAGATCCCAATACAACCCTAAGTACCCCAAACAACCTAAAACTTAAAAAGAAAACAGGCTGAATTCAAAACTGTATTGACCTCCGACTGTTGTAACCTGTTTTTGACCCACTTCCCGACCTCCAATTTAGTTCTAGTTTCTTGCATTAGAAAGCCACTTCAATTACCTTTTCAGGGATACTTGGATCGCATCTTGGTTCCTAGAACTCCCGATATGATCAAAATAATTGACTCAAAATTCTGCCCAGTTTTTAAAAACGGGTTTAACAAAATCAACCTCATTAATTAACCACAATCCCTCAAATTACAAGCCCTAATTTATGTAATCATTATGAACTCGTTATTATAACATTAATTTACTGTTTTTAAATTAAACCCTAACCTAAATCCATCATAAGATGATTATAAAAACATAAAAACAATTTAATTAAAAAGGGTTTGAAGATTTTACCTTTGATTTTTTGGAAAACAAGATTTTTGATGAAGAACCCTAATTTTCTCCATGGATGTCGACCCATACTTGATCTCTAGGGATTTTATGAAGTGTTTTGATAAAAATAAGGCTTTCTATACTTTCCCAACAAGTCCTTGGCCCATATACAAAAGCCCGGTTCCCTTTTTCCCTTTTTCCCCTTTTCTTTTCTTTTTTTCACATAACCAACCTATACCCATTTAATTTCGTTTTTTTTCCTTTTTATTATTAATATTTTTATTAATAATATTACCTTAATTTTCCTTAATTTATTTCAGCTCCTAAAGCCTCCAAAACCTCAAAACCGTAAAACTAGTCAAATTTACGCGTTTTACCGTAAAAGACGTAAAATATACACTTTTAAAAAAAAATCTCAAATTTTGAAATAAAATTTATAACTAATTCCTAAATGACTTAAAACCATCCCGAAAAATATCCATATGACTAATTACCTCATCCGAGAGCTCTAAATGTTAAACCGTAAATCGTAAAAACACGATTTTCTATAATACATATACGTATACGTTAAACCACTAAATAACACCATCTCACTCATAGTCACTACCATGTGAACTCATGAACATGAAATCATCACACCTCGTTTCACTCACAAGGTACCCCGTACCGGAAACGATATCCAAACCACAATCTATACACACCAATAAGCACATAAACACGTAAAGACACGTAACTAGCACAAAATAAAACTAAGTGACGAACCTCAAACCAGGGTTGTCACAGGTACACAACTTAAGCTTAGCACGGCCTTTCATCCTCAAACGGACGGACAGTCGGAGCGAACCATTCAGACATTGGAAGATATGTTGAGGTCATGTGCGTTGGAATGGACGGGTGATTGGAACGAATACATCTGTTTGGTGGAGTTTGCGTACAACAACAGCTGGCACGCGAGCATCAAGTGTGCTCCATTTGAGATGTTGTATGGCAGAAAGTGTCGTGCCCCAATCTGCTGGGATCAGGTTGGCGAGCGAACACTCGAAGTACCAGAAATCATAGAGATGACAAACGAGAAGATCGTAGTAGCTAGACAAAAAAATCAGGAGGCACGGTCACGTCAAAAGAGTTATGCCGACAAGCATCGTAGGGATTTACACTTTAACGTAGGAGATCACGTATTCCTTAAGGTTTCGCCGGCACGTGGTGTTAGACGCTTCGGGATTAAAGGGAAGCTCAGTCCTCGTTTCATCGGACCGTTTGATATCATTGAACGAGTCGGTGAAGTATCTTACCGATTGGCGTTACCTCCGCAGCTTTCACATGTGCACAATGTGTTTCATGTGTCCTTACTCAGAGGGTACCAATATCATCCCCTTCACATGGTTCAGTATCCACTGGAACAAATTCGTGAAGATCTCACTTTTATAGAAGAACCCGAACGAGTTCTTGACAGGCAAGAACGAGTCATGAGAAAGAAGACGATCCCATTCGTCAAAATTCTATGGAGGGATCATACCGAGCGGGAAGCCACTTGGAAAACAGAGGAGTCTATCAGGACTTCTTACCCTCATTTCATATTTTGAATTCGGGTATGTTCTTCTATTCCAGTTTACTTTATCTATAATTCGGGGACGAATTATTCTTTTTAGGGGGGAAGAGTTGTAAAACCCGCATGCTTTTACCATGCATAGTACCTTAAGTTCGTACGTACTAGTTAAAAACTTTCCTAATATAGCATGATTACGATTACGTATTAGGAGTTTATGTATTACGTACGTGTTAGAACACGATAAGTATTTTATATGAACGATCACGTAATAATTATTTAGCAATAATTAATCACGAACATACGATCACGAATCACGAGCGTAATTAAAACACGAGATATTATTAATTACGTATATATATATATATTTAATACGAGCGTAATTAAATATATAGGTGTAGGATATTTACGTAACGAGAACTTTTAAAACACGAACTAAATTAAACGTAAACGTGTACGAAATTACAAGACACGAAACGAGGTACGGGACCCCCACAAGGGAGTCCCTACCCGCGGCCAACATAAGGACAATGGGCCAAGCCCATTGTCAGTTTTACTAAAAGGAAGGGATTAGTAATTTCACTACTCAAATTATTTTTACAGAAGAATTTCAAGAAAACCTAAAATCCCTTCCTCCTTCTCCTTTGTGTGCCGCCACCTACAAACCACCATAAGGGGGTGATTTTGATCTTGGATCTTGTTGATTTAGTATTTGTTCGTGTTTGTTCTTCACCCTTTTGATCCACGAATACGGTAAAACCTTTTTACTTGTTTTCTTTTTAATTAATCTTTTATTAATTAAGAACACGTGATGTTTTTCATAAAAACATATTAATTAAACCTAGATCTAACAGGTTATGGTCATTAATTAATCAATGGGATCGATCTAAGGGGTGTTTGTTTTGGGCCGCAGGAACAACCGACCCCAAGGGGGTTCGGTTTGTTCTAGCCGACCACCACCAAGACCTTTTTGGTCTTGGTTGGTGCGTGTGGGTCCCACGGCAGCAAGGGGGTACCCCGATTTGGTTCGGGGTACGGTGTTTGTTCATATCCGGTGCATGTTTTTAAGCTTAGATCCGGATCATGATTATGTTAGTTGTTTATGTTATAAACTTATGTTAAGAATTAAATTAATAAAGATGTAATTAATTTAATAACATGACTTAGGTTAACTAATTATTAATAAACATGAATTATTTTAACCTAAGTATTTTTATTATTAAGACTTATAGTTAATTAATTATTTTAAAACCATGGATATAATTAATTAATTAAACATGACTTAGGTTATATTATTAGTATTTAATAATACATATTTTAACCTAAGTATTTAATATATTTAATTAAAACATGTCATACTTTAATTAAATATTATAACCTATAGTTTAATTAAATTACATGAAATAATTATTAAACTATATAATATATCATATGACTTAGAAAATAATCATGAAAATACTTAGGCTTATTTACTTAGCTTATTTAACCAGCTTATTTCTAATTATGGAAACTTTCTATTTTTAGAAACTTAATTAAATAAGGCAGCTATTTTATTTATGGAAACCAGCTATTTTTAGAAACTTATTTATTTGAGGCAGCTAATCTATTTATGGAAACTTATTTAATTAAGGCAGCTAATCTATTTATGGAAACTTTCTATTTTTAGAAACTTATCTATTTTAAGCAGTAAATCTATTTTTGGTAACTTTCTATTTTTGGAAACTTTCTATTTTTGGAAACTTTCTATTTAAGGAAACCTGCTATTTTTGGAAAGTTACTTATTATTACACAGTAAGTATAATAACACATGAAATATCAGAAATACTTAATCAGAAAGAACAGAAAATAGGATTTAACACAGTTTAAGGCTTTAAACAGTGTAAATAGTAAGAACACATAAAATAAGCTAAGACATGATATAAAACCAGCTATGTATGTAGTAAGCAGAGACTTATTTCATGTACGTACTTATGTAGCACTAGTGTTTCGGAAGTAGGATTCTTGCAGTTCATCGTTCTCGTTCACTGGACATAAGGTACGGATTCCCGTCCTTTCAGTATGGACATTCTTTCCTTATTAGGATTCCCCGTATGCAGCCAACTGTTTTCCCGTAGTATAAGTTACGTGTTTGATTGCTTATGTTTAATTAAGATTACCTATAGCCATATACATGCATGACCAGTTTCACCTAGTTATGGAGGTACCATAACCATAACATTAGAGGCACTGATGTTATGACTTCACCACGGCGGAGTGATTGCTCGTGGCGTCCCTTCAGCTTTTGGCCATTTATTTATATTTATCATGTGGGGCGTATGGGTGCATCCTAGTTACACGTTTTTATTCAGGATTACATGGTGAATGTGGTGTGTGCCTTGCATCCTTCACAAGGAGCTGATCCCTCCTACCCATAAAACCAGTATATTAAATTAGAGGCAGCCCCTCTAATTTGCATCATGAGGTCACCCCTCCAATTATTCATGCACGGTGGATATTCATGACCTATATTGGCTAAATGGTAAAATATGACAAACAGTTTTATAAGATAAACATAAGACTTTCAAACTATAAACCAGTTTTATTAAGACTTAACCAGGTTACTCGGGACTTAGTTTCTTCCGCTGTTATTATGTTATATGCTTATCCTATTCATGCTTTATTGTACATCCGTGCAGTGAGCGTATTGCTCAGCCGTTTTCCTTTTCTATGTTCCCAAAACGGCAGGTACTCAGGGACGCTCGTAGACACTAAGGGTACGTGCATATGGACTGGAAGCTGTCTAGCCTTCTTTACATTATGCATTTCTTTTCTTTATGATACTTATGTTTTGGACATTGTTTCGTCCTTATTCCTTACTATACTATGTTTGTGTGTGATGAGCTTTACTTTTGGACTACCGATGTTTGATTCCAGTATTTTCCTTTATATGGTCAAGAAATGTTTAGACATTTTACCTTGTATGCTTTGATGACACGCCATAATTGCTGTGATATTTCCATTTCCAAAATGGGGTGTTACAATAACGTAAAAATATTTTTGGATTTTTCTAGATTTTTCAAATTTTATGGTTTTTATATGGTTTTATATTTTTGTATTTTGCTTTTGTGGATAAAAATATAAACAATATATACAGATGATCACCAAGGATACGGAGAATAGTTTTACCACCACTATTCTTTCGCTTCATCTGCCAGTTCCTTTAGAGTCTCAGGCGAGAAAGTTCTCATTCCTAGCTTGTCGGCCAAAAATTCAATTCGAGCGCGATCTAAAGCCTTCGTGAAAATATCCGCCAATTGATACTCAGATCGGACAAAGTAAAGCTCTATTACTCCATTTTCCACTTGCTCCTTGATGAAATGGTAGCGAATGTCAATATGCTTCGACCGGGAGAATTGAACGTTGTTGCAGCATAAGGCAATTGCACTCTTGTTGTCACAGTACATCAGAATCTTATTGAAACCTAGACCATAGTCGGTTAATTGCGATCTCATCCAAAGAATTTGAGCACAGCAACCGGACATAGCTATGTATTCTACTTCCGTACTTGAAATTGCAGCGCTTTTCTGCCTTTTCGATGCCCAACTGATTAATCGATCTCCTAGTAGTTGCAAAGTTCCACTCGTGCTACGCCTTGTATCTTGACAACCTGCGTGATCTGCATCTGCATATGCCATTAGTGCAATAGAAGAGTCCTTCGAATACCAAAGTCCCCGATTAATGGTTCCTTTAAGATATCGAAAGATCCGTTTAACAGTTGCTAAGTGTAACTCAGTAGGCCTAGTTTGATACCAAGCACACATACATATAACAAATTGAAGATCAGGTCGACTAGCTGTGATATACAGAAGAGTACCGATCATTCCATGATAAAACGTCGGATCAACGGCAACTCCATGTGGATCTGCATCAAGCTTAGTTCGTTCCACCATTGGAGTATCCACGGGGTCGCAAGATTCCATCTTATACTTCTTTAGCGATTCAAGGGCATACTTGGATTGATTGATGAAGATGCCTCTGGGACTCTGAGATATCTCAAGACCTAAGAAGAATGATACCTTGCCCATCATTGACATCTTAAACTTGGAAGACATGAGTGTCCCAAACTCATCCGATAAGGTTTGGGTCGAGGCTGCAAATATAATATCATCAACATATATTTGTACCATAATCATATCTTTACCTCGTTTCTGAATGAACAGCGTGGGATCCACCTTGCCTTTAGCGAAGCCTTGCGTAATGAGGAATTGTGATAATAGATCATACCATGCGCGAGGAGCTTGCTTCAACCCATAGAGAGCCTTCTTAAGTTTGTACACATGATTAGGATATTTAGGATTCACAAAACCATCCGGCTGTTGAACATAGACCTCTTCCTTGATTTCTCCATTAAGAAATGCCATCTTCACATCCATCTGATAGACGATCATATTCATGTGGGCTGCATAAGCGAGGAATAGTCTAATAGCTTCCAAACGGGAAACAGATGCAAAGGATTCCATGAAGTCGATGCCTAATAATTGCTTGTATCCACGAGCTACTAGTCGAGCTTTGTTCTTCAATATACCGCCTAACTCATCGAGTTTCTCCTTGTAAAGCCATTTAAAAGTGAGTAACTGCACTTGATCCGGACATGGGACAAGTTCCCATACTTCAAGACGTATGAATTCGTTAAGTTCTTCTTGCATAGCTTCTATCCAACAGGATTGAGTAAAAGCTTGTTGCCATGTCTTAGGTTCAACTTCAGTGAGAAAAGCATCAAAGTGACAAAACATTGCACTTTCTTGTAATTGACTTCGTGTGGATACCGGACGATTAGGGTCACCAATAATAGAATCTATAGGATGATCCTTTGTCCACTTACTGTCATGTTAACGAATCCGTGGAATGGAGTAAACCGTAGTAGGAGCTTCCTCTGAGGTGGACGACCCGGCTTGATTAGGGTCGGGAATTGGTACACCAAAGAATGGAAGTTCACGCATTTGAGCGAATTCCAAATCGTGATCATCATCATCCTCTTCATCATCAATAGGCATGACATGGGTAGTTGAAACATGTGTTGGTTGAGAATTACTTGTTGAAGGTATATCTTGACCAATAGGTGCAGATGTATCTGATTGTGCAACTGTTGCTGGAGCGACAACTTTAGTTTCTGGAGCTATTACTTCAGTTTCTGGAGCAACGATACTTGGAGGAATAAAGAATTCATCAAAGAACGGTTGAAACAACGTATCCCATTCAGTCCTAGAAGGTGGTGTAAATGATGATGAAGTAGGGTTGTTTGGGACAAGACCAGAGCTAATGTTACTGGGTCCCATTTCATGAAGTGCGGGTTCAGAGTTGCTTTGCTCAGAAGCTATTGCTGTCAGCTCATCAAAATCAACATTCATAGTTTCGAGGATCTTGCGAGAGTTACGGTTATAGATTCGGTATGCCTTCTTTGCGGGTGCGTAACCAATGAAAATACCAATATCAGCCTTTGGTTGAAGTTTTCCCAAATTGTCACCATCATTATTTGGATAGAAAAGAAAACCAAATACATGAAGATATGATAAATCTGGTACTTTTCCATGGAGAAGCTCATAAGGTGTTTTACCAAGGCGTTTACGAATTAGTGACCGGTTTTGGGTGTACACTGCTGTAGATACTGCTTCTGCCCATAAAAACAATGGAGCCTTTGCGTAAATTAACATCGTTCGAGCAGCTTCCATAAGTGTGCGATTTCGCCTTTCAACAACACCATTTTGTTGTGGAGTGCGTGCGACAGATGTTTCATGAGATATGCCAACTTCTTCATAATAATCACGCAAGATTTGATTCACAAATTCGGTTCCATTATCTGTACGAATGCGTCGGACAGTAGTTTTGAGACGCACTTGAATCATCTTGAGAAATCCGATGATGAATTTAGGTGCCTCATTTTTTGCTTTAATAAATTTCACCCATGTAAACCGAGAGTAATCATCGACAATGACGAGGATGTACTTTTTACCACTAAGACTTTCAACACGCATTGGCCCACAAAGATCCATATGTAACAGATAAAGTTTCTCTTGGTTGGTGTCTTCAGTCTTGGGTTTGTAAGACTTCTTAGTGCTTTTCCCCATTGTACACGCGGAACATAAATGATCCTTGTGAAATGATAGTTTAGGAAGACCACGAACAAGTTCGTTTTTCGCCAAATGATTAATAGCGTCAAAGTTAAGATGAGATAACCGTCGATGCCATAACCATGACTTAGTCTTTGATGCTTTGGAGAGAAGACATACGGGAGAAGCGGCCATCATGTCTTGTAGAGACAAAGTATACAAATTATTCCCTCGAGTACCTTTCAATAAATCAACCCCTTCCAAATTACGAATGAAGCAGGTATGCTCTCGAAAAGCAACTTCTAGGTTTGCATCACAAAATTATCCCACAGAAAATAAGTTGTGACCGAGACCTTCCACATAATACACTCTTGAAATACTAACATTCCCAATTTGATATTCACCATAACCCATTATCTTTGCTATATGATCATTTCCAAATCGAACCGTACCAAGAAACTTGCTGACGAAATTTCTGAGCTGAGAGCGATCTCTGGTCATATGCTTGGAGCAACCAGAGTCCAAATACCAGAGAACAATTTGGACCACCTGTTTTCAATAACAACAGTAGACAATGCATTGGAAACTATTGGTTCCAGAGTGTTATCAGATAGAGATATAAGATTATCAGTATTGCTAGCATTTATGAGACCCTTAGATTTCCTACGTTTTCTAATGTGAGTTTTAGCACTAACAGGTTTTACTGTTCCAACTTTCTTAGGTTTGGGATTATTCGCGGGCACTACAGTGGGAGTAGACCTAATTAAAGGACACTTTGTTCCTACAGTAGTGTCGGTGTTCCTAGTTAAAGGACACGCTTGTGTTTTGGTAGCCTTGGTACTCCTAGTTAAAGGGCACGCTTTCTTCGCTTTAGTGGGAGTGATCCTAGTCAAAGGGCACGTATTTCCTACTATAGTGAAAGTTCTACCAGTGGGGCGCCACATCCAACCAACTTGGGTTAACACTTTCCCAGTCGGTTTCCATTCTAATCCATTTTTTCGGGCATACATCTCATTCACATGGTCAATAAGGCAAGAATCATGACGACTAGAAAACATACATTCATTGCAATTCCAACATTTCAAATTAGAATTCACACTAGGCTTAGAACGCTGCACAACCGCAGAGCCTTTAGGTTCAGCTACATGATTCTTTTTATTCAAAACAGAAATAACATTCCTAGGATGGGCTTCTACTTTCTTCTTCACTTGACTAATAGATGGGGGCAAGATCCTATCATTCTTCTTGTTTCTTTTAAGCTTAGATCTTTAAGCCTTAGTAGTGGTGCTTACTCCTGTAGAAGGCAACACGGGAATATTAGAAGCTGGTTTTGATTCTGCCTTATCTTTAGTGACCAAAGTTTGAGATGGTTTAGTCCTATGGCCCTTGTTAAGTGGTGTGACGGCTATAAGGTTCCTTTTGATTGCACTAGAGGACGATGCTGAGACAGTGGCTGCGTTATCCACAACATTCTTACATTTTAGAGTACGAAGTGTTTCCTTTAACTCAGCCAAGACCAGATTCTTACCACAAATTTGTTCCCTCAAATCAGATATTTCCACCGACTTTCGATTTAATTGTTCAATCAATGATTGATTCTGTGCAGTGGTATCAACACATGCGGGCTTTACTGAATCAAAAAGTCATGTATTTTTCTGTTTTAAGTTATCAACTTTGGACAGAATCTTGGAAACTCGATTATCTAGATCAAGTTTAAAATTCTCAGCGGCCTCAAGTACGTTCACACAGTTAAGCTCCTTAGATTTCTCTATTTATATCGGCAAAGATGTAGCAACTTTGTCACTTGGCTGACGCTGTTTTGATTGTAAATTCAATCAAAAATTCTTTTCAAAATTTGCACCATCGATATTAACACCTTCGAATGACGTTTCAAATATTTCTTGAATAAATTGTTGCTTGCATTCAAGCGAAATACAATGTGTTTGAATCTCATCAAAACGTTTTGAAAGCGATGAATATGAATCTTGAAGCTTTAAAAATTCAGCGTCAGATTCGTGACAAGTACTATCTACCACATTATTCACAGATTCAACATTATGCACAATAGAATCATTATCAACACTTTTATTCACACGGACAGAAACTATATCATGAGACATCACTTGCTTCAGAAGCAGATCATTTTGGCGTGAAACCTGTTCTATTTCAAGTAAACTGTTTTCATAAGCATCTTCCATTTCATTGAAAACACGTCTAACTTTTTCTATTTCCAAAAACAAATCTTGATCAATATTACGAAGACAAGCTTTAACATTGTCTACAAACAGAACAATTTCATCTCGAAACGCAGCTCTAGTGTGCTCAAAGTTCCATTCACCTTCCGTTATGGCCGTGGCCATCGTACGTTCCAAAATGACCTTGTCAAAATCGGCGAAGTGTTGGTGAACCTTATTTAAGTTAACGGACGCCTTGCTTACCGGTGGAATTAACTTTGTTAAATCCGTTTTGACAAGTGTAGGAGACGTACTAGGAAGGTTTTCATTTGACAAACTTTGGGGCACAAGAACTGTCAATTCTGCTAATTCCTTTTGTAAGCGAATGCGTGTCTTTTTCGAAAATTGATCTTTGTTATGTTGATCATAATCAATTGTATGTAATTTTGAAAGCATTTTAGAATGAGTTTCATCCGCAAGTGACTGTGTCTCCTCAATACTACGAACAAAAGGTGCTTCTTTCGACTTGCCAATTATGGTCATATCATAAAGACCGGGAATATATTCCTGAGCTTGTTTTGCATAACCTGGATTAGGTGGTAAATCTTGAAGACGCTTAAGTTCGAGTTCTTTAAATGATTTAGTTAAAATATGAACCTTTTCTGTGGAAGCGTATTGTTTTAAAAGCTGTTGTTCTTTAAATTTAAGAAGTTTGGTAGCATTAATTTCCGATTCAACCTTTTTAGACTCAAGAGTTTCGAAATCCATTTTAAGTTTCTGAAAATCATTGACAACCGACTCTTTTGCTTTTAATTCATTTGAAATATTAGCTTTTAATGATTCTATTTCTTTCAAGTGTTCAATCTTTTCAAAACGAAATTGGTCAAATTCAGAACATGTTATTTTCTCTTCTTGAGGGACCATTTCAAAAGCTTTGACCTTTTCTTTATGCAACGCAAGCTCAGCAGTTAGGGTGGAATTCGTATCTACAGATTGTCTGAGAGCCATATGCATTTGATCAATAATATGTTCAGGCACCATGACCAAATCATGTTGAGCATAAGATTTCATACCCGTCATAGCATTTGGTTGAGGTTCACTCAAATGTGTAGGATTAGGTACCACATCATTTGAGTTACTAGTCCCCGAATGTTGTTCGAGGTTGTCATTTTCATGCCCAACTTGATGTTGGTTATCATCAATATTATTAGATGTTGTTGGTACCTCACTGACGACATCAGAACCGTAGTGAGAGAGATTAGCAACGAGAGCAGCTTG
Source organism: Glebionis coronaria (assembly GCA_025667525.1). Classification (NCBI taxonomy): domain Eukaryota; kingdom Viridiplantae; phylum Streptophyta; class Magnoliopsida; order Asterales; family Asteraceae; genus Glebionis; species Glebionis coronaria. The sequence continues at coordinate 4,047,828 of CM046880.1, forward strand.
GGCAAAGTGAATGTCATCACAATCCGAACCGTATGCATCAAGATCGTCCGCTTGATAAGCTGCATTAGAAGTGGAAACGACTGCAATGCCTTCAGTATCTACTACCCCTGGGTCTGCAAGAAATGCTAACTCCTCTGAATCCAAGATCTTCCCCTTAGACTGAGCATCAACCAAATACATCTTCTCACGAAACCATGCATCATCCCTCCTCCTTTTCGGCTGAGTGCATTCCTTAGCCGTATGACCTTTTCCTCGGCAATTGTAGCAAGTCACAACCTTCTTAGGACCAATAGGACTCCCATTTCCACTAGCTTGAGAATTCACAACTTGATTGTTCCCAGTCCTTGTAGGAGGTCCATATGAATTTTGCCTTCCCTGAATTGGTTGCACCGTCACTTGACCATCTTGAACAGTGGCTTGTTGTCGAGGATTTGATGAGGTGCGGAGCTGATTCTTTGTTGGTGGAAATCCTCTAGTTGCAACAAGTTTTGACAAGTAGGCTGTGAGATGGTTTAGAACAGCAGCTGGCGTATCATTTGGAGTAAAGACCAGTGCTTGGATTGGTGGAAGTTCATTAGAGTACAAAGCTTATGCTGGTTGTGCTTCTATTGGAAAATATCCTTGCTGAGGAGTATAGCCCATTGGAGAAGTGTTGGCTTGTGATGGTGATGTCTGATATGGTGGTTGCTGCGGAAAAGATTGTTGATGAACACCTTGTTGAAATGCTTGCTGTGGCATCACTAGTGGTGGATAAGATGGTTGATGTGGTTGCTGATAGTTGTGTGGTGGTGTCTGCTGCAAGTATGATGGTTGCTGATAAGTATAAGCCATGTTTTGTTGAGAAGCATACATTGCAAGTGGATCATGAACTTGAGGTGTAGACAACCGAGCCTCGATCACATGGCATTCGTGTTGTTGAAGAAAAGCTTGAAGTTGATCCACATTGGTGTTATGCAAGTCCTTAGCCAATTTAACATCCGTCACGTATTTTTTCCATTCTGAAGGAAGAGTGTTCAAATACTTGGTGTTCAATTGAAAGGTAGGAATTGTCATGCCATAGTTATTGAGCTCATTCAACAATAGGGTAAATCTCAGATAGTAATCATTGAGAGTCTCCCCTGGCACATAGGCAAACTTATTGAAAGTATCATAAAGCTTACACTCTCGTTCTTGTTTAGTTAACGAGGTGCCTTGCATGAGAACACGAATTCTATCCCATAACTCTTTGGCAACTTTATGTTTGCTGACGAGTTTGTAGACATCTGGAGGAAGGGCTTGGAGAATGATGTTTGTAGCATACTTATCACATTTGTCTTGAATCTTCATATCTCTAGTCAATTCACCCGTTGTGCAAGGACGAGTAGTTGTACCTTCCGTCACTGTACCATAATCTAATGGTCCATTGAGCACCGATGCCCAAATCAGATGTCCATTCTCCTTGTTCAACATATAAAGTTCCATTCGGGAAGCCCATTCCTCATACATAGTCTTCACCAACATTGGTGGACGATTATCCGTACCGGAGAGGATTGACTTATCCGTAAGAGATGTGTACTCCATTTCAATAAGTTAAGATTTACAAACGTTGATCAATTAATGAAAGAAAGTAAATGTGTTTGTTGTTGTGAGTTGAAGTCGAGAAACAATGTTAAAATCCCCTAAAATATGTTCTCAATAAACCAAAAATTCCAAGTCAAAATTACACACGATTGTTCGAAATTTTTTATGGAAAAATTTGTGATTATTGGAATGTTGATCGAAATAGTGATCTGAATGCTGATCGGAATGTCCTATCGGAATACTTTATAGGAATGCTGATCGGAATGTGATTATCTGAATGCTGATCGGAATGTGATTATCTGAATGCTGATCGGAATACCCTGATTGGAATGTCCTTATAGGAATGCACAAATCGGAATGTCCTTATAGGAATGCACAAATCGGAATACCTAATCGGAATACCTAATCGGAATACCTGATCGGAATACCTAATCGGAATACTTAATCGGAATACCTGATCAGAATGTACCCAAAATCGGAATCCCTAAACCCTATTCCGATTACACTGATCGTAATAATTCCCACTTTTCTCGGACAAAACTCAACCAATTCGTGATTTTAAGCCAAAAATGATCAAAACACCCAAAATTTTTGTGTTTTTAGCCAAAGTAACTATACCAAATCCCGACCACAACTATGTAGAAGATTTGTATCAAGAAAAAACCATAAAAAACACAAAAAAAAAATTTGGACGTGTGAAAATGGATCAAAAATGGCGAGATAATCAAGAACACAAACACATGAACAATACAATCATCCCATGGCTCTTGATACCATTTGTAGGATATGTAAATCTTGCTTATGTTTTAGAGAGATAAAGAGATAGAGAGATGGTGAGAACACACACACTTAGAGAGAGAAAGTGAAAGAAAAACACTTTTTCACTATGTGTAAAAATGAGGAACACACACCCTCTCCATCAAATGAGAGGGTTTATATACCCAAGCCTTGTGATGGGCTTGGGCTTACAATGTTGGGCCGGCCTACACATGTTGTAGGCTAGGCTTGACTTTGTTTGTTTAATAAAGATATCTAGACTACGAGCTACTACTTAATATATTGTCGGAGTGACCGAATCTTCCTAAATACGTAAAAACGTATTTCCAACAGTTGTGATCAAGTACCATTTGTGGCAATTCGTCAAAGTTCACATGAATTGTTTCGACAATAATCTTTGTTCTCTTGTTATAGACTCGATATCCTTTCGACAATGTAGCATACCCCACAAAATTACATGCATCACCTTTTTCTTTCATCTTGTCAAGATTCTCACCGTCTTTAAGGATGTAGCATAAAGATCCAAATACGTGAAAGAATTTGACAGTAGGTTTCCTGCCATTGATGATGTGGTAAGGTGTCTTTTCATGTCTAGGGATGACGAGAGAACGATTCTGAGTATAACAGGCAGTTGCAATTGCTTCAGCCCAGAAGAATAGCGGTAATTTTGAAGCATAAAGCATTGTTCGAGCAGCCTCAACCAATGTAAAGTTCCGTCTTTCGACAACGCCGTTTTGTTCAGGAGTTCGAGCAATAGACGTTTGATGTTCGATGCCTTCTTCTTGAAAGTAAGATTGCAAGTTCTTGTTCAAAAATTCAGTACCCCTATCCGTTCTTACGGTTAAGACTTGAGCTTTAAGATTGCGTTGTATCATCTTGAGAAAGTTTTTGAGAACCTCTGGTGTTTCATCTTTGGACCTTAAGAAGAAAGTCCATGTGTATCTAGAGTAATCATCAACAATCACGAAAATATACTTTTTCCTGTTAATACTCTGTACACGCATGGGACCACATAAATCCATGTGTAGAAGTTCCAATCTTCCTTTTGAGCTTGGGGTAGTCTTTGTTTTGAAAGACTTCCGTTTTGCTTTCCCCAACTCACAAGAAGAACAAAGATGGTCTTTAACGAATTTCAACTTAGGACGACCGGTCACAATATCATTCTTAGACAACAAGTTGATGGTGTCAAAGTTGAGATGTGACAATCGTTGATGCCATAACCATGCTTGAGATGATGACGCTTTAGCCATTAAGCAAATTGGATTTGTTGAAGATGTGTCTTGAAGAGTAACTGTGTAGAGATCAGAACCACGAGAACCTATAAGAAGGTCATTCCCATCGTAGTCTCTAACATAGCAAGTAGATTTCCGAAAAGACACTTCCAAATCCGCATCACAAAATTGACCAACCGAGAATAAATTGTGATTCAGTCCCTCGACGTAATAAACCCATTTTATAGTGATATTCCCTTGAACCAAGTCTCCATATCTGAGTATCGGTGCAAATTGATCATTTCCAAACCGTACCGTACCCAGAAACTTCTCCACGAAGTTAATGAGAAGCTTGAGATTGCCCGTCATGTGCTTTGTGCACCCGGAGTCCATTATGAATAGGATGATTTCGACGAGCTGCAGAAGAATTAGAAGACAATGTAGCATTTGACAAATGGGAGCCCTTGATAGAAACGGGTTCCAAAATAGTAGTGGATCTAGATTCTAAAGGCAAGCTAACATTCATAGACCCAATTTGAATGGGGGTTGTCTTAGGTACCCATTTGTATCCAGGTGGTGTAAATCTTGAATACCCCCGTGTACATGTCCTAATCATGTTCTCATAAAGCTTCTTTAACTTGCTTTGTTTACGTAGAGTAGTGGATTCTAACGCACTTAGTTTCTTAAGTGGTTTCTTAGTGGATTGGTTCAAAGTTCTTGTGGGTTAACTAGTACTAGTGGGCTAACTAGTACTAGTGGGCATACGAATAGGCCCCCTAGTTCTAGTATTCACGCCATTATGATTAAGAGCACAAGCATCATGATTGAAAGTACGAACACATTTGCCACATTCAACACAAACAAATTCAACATTCGAGGTCTTAGCATTTAAACTGTCATTACATGCAGTTACAGACGTTTTATTCTTAGAAAACTTAAAGTTCCTACGGTGGTCTTCTACTTCCAACTTCTTTCCTTGACTATTGTTAGGCATGACCTTATCGTGCATTCTATCGCTCTTAAGCTGTGGTCCGTTAACGCTAGTAGTGGGAATTACTCCTTTAGAAGAAGACACACGTTGATTAGTTTTCTTAATATTCTGAGGTAACCGCGATGTTCCAGTTTGAGTGGGCTTAGTGTTCATATTATACATTCCAGGTGCTATCACATTGGTACTCTTATCATTTCCTATCTTAGGCAAAGTCTGTGGGGATTGTCCCAAAATAGATGATTTAGGGCATTTAACCGCATTCGGTTGACGAACGGCGGATGGTTTACCCAAAACAGACTTTCCTTTCATTTTCTCAATGAGTTTCTGTAACTCACTTATGGCTATGTCCCTTTCTTTTAGCTGAGCTTTCAAATCATTTATTTTGAAATCTTTTTCATATAGTAGACGAAACGAAGAAGCTAACATTTCTTGACACTTTTTATGATTATGAGATTTTTCACCTTTTTGTAAAGCAAGTTCAAAAGAAATGGAGTGTTTCTTAAGTTGAGAAAAACTTTTTGAAAGTTTGTTGTATGACTGAATTTGTTTTGAAAGCTCTACTTCAAGATTGCGACATTTCTCGTCCGATTCTGACACTAGACATGCTACATGACAATATTGATCAAGATCGGTATACACACCAAGTATAGCATTCATATGGTCAGCATAAAAGTATTCCTTAGAAAGTCGATCAATTTTGTTAGAAAGTTGGTGTTCTTGTGTCTTTAATTTAATTTGAAGAAAATCAATTTCATCTTCAAGAGATTTGACATAGCTTAAATCAGTTAACATTTCCTTAGTGAGAGCATTATAAAACATTTCCACATTTTTTGAAAGATCATCAATGGTTGGAACAATGCATTGTTGAATGACGACTTCTACTTGTGGGTTAGGTTTAATATTCCAAATGGTATCCCTAGAAACTTTTTCATAGTCGACGACACCTTTGTACAAATTTAAAACCCCTTGTTTTATAAACTCAAATTGCTTAACACTTTTGCTTTTCTCATCCCATTTACGTTTTTCATCTGAAATTTGTTTTTCTAACAAAATTGATTTCTTTTTGAAACTCCTTTTTAAAGAAACTTTCTTTTGGGGTTCATCACTTGGTGGTGGAACACTATTGTACATCTTTTGTTCTTTGGAAAGTTCTTTTTGAGGAACAAACTTAATATAATTATCATAATCAGAAAGGTTTATTAAATCAATTAGGTTTGATCGACTTTCTTCTTGTTGACGAATGATTTCGTCGCAGTCAGGGGAAAGCATAAGAGCAAGATTATCAACATAACAACCGATATCATAAAGAGCAGGCTTGGTACTTTGAACTTTCTTGAGATATTCAGGCTTGACAAAACTCATTTTCATATTTCTATTGAGCATATTCATAGTTTGAATAGACTGACCCGTTTTGTAAACAATGTTGTTTAACGTGTCGACTCTCTTTTCCAAAGCAAGAATTTTTTCAATATCCTTTTCTTCACGAGTTTTATAAAGCTCATTTTGTTCTTTGTTAACCGACTATAATTCAGTAATTTGGAGTTTATGTAGCAGCAGTTGTTCTTCAAGGTCCAATATCTTTTGTTTTGACATATGATTTTCGTGTGTTACTTCAGAACAATATTGTTCATTGAGCACCTTACGTTCATATGCCAAACCATTAGCTATCGCAACCCGTCGATCAGCTTCTTTTACATAATCACACTCTTTAAGCCTGTCTATCTCCTCGGCTAAGGATGTGTTTGCTTGCTTCAAACATTTATTAGCCTCTTTGTTTTCCTTAGTTTCATGTTTTAAAGAATCAATAATAGACGCAAGCAAATCACGGTCCTCATCCGAGTCAGTATCCTGAACAACTTTTCCGTCATCATTACACATATGCTGTGAATCCGTAGAGATATTGCTATACTCCGTGTCCATTACATATGTGTAATTGATGCTTTCGGGTTGCTTAGGATGACGTCGTTCATTAGCAAACACATTATAGTTATCATGTGATGGTACCTTTTCAAGTGGCTCATAATCATAGATGGGTCCAGAAGTATCATCAATCTCTGGGATCACTTCTTGAATCTTTGCCATGTACACATAATGTGCCTCCAACTCTTGATCATCGGCTTCATCATTAGTGTCATCACGCCAGTCAACTTCATATGCTGTGAGTGGAATTTCTGCTTCTTCTTTCTTACACAGCAGCATCTTTTCCTTGTGATATCTCGAATCCTTAACCCGTTTTGGCTTCTTGCATTCCCTAGCCATGTGCCCAAATCCCTTACAGTTGAAGCATTGAATCCCAGTCTTCTGCACAACCGGAGTGCCTACAATATCTCTAGCCCCAACTTGATTCATCATCCTCTGATTATCATACCTAGCATCACGATCATACCTAGGTGCATGATCAACTTCATTATATCTAGCATTGGATGATGATCTGAGGTTGTTGTTGGTAGGTTTGTAGATCTTCTTATAAGTTGTGGTGAGTAAAGACATGAGTTCTTCAATCTTCTTGTCCCTTGAAGTTTGTTCATCATCACTGTCTCCATCTTACTCGATGTCATACTTTGGAGGTGGAGTGGGGACAATTGCTTTTGCTTTGTGTTTAGCAGCAGCTAGAGGTTTGGTGGATAAGCTTGATGACTTTGAGGAATGAGTAGGTGGTTGTTGACGAGGAACGGGTTTTGTTGAAGTAGCAGCCACAAAAGCGATAGAATTAGCAGACCGTTCTGCCTTTTCAACCCTTAGTTCATTCACTTCATTCTGATGTTGTTTCAAGATATCATAAAGTTTATGATAGGAGATGGTCTTGATATCTTCCCTTTGTTTAACCAAGGTCACAAACCTTTGCCATTCCAGTTTGAGTTGAAGTAGAAACTGAACATTGGCATCATGATTGGAGATGGTGCACTGATTTCTGACAAGCTTATTCATCATTTGGTACAATCTCGAGTAATATGAGTCAATGGATTCACCATCTTCAGATGTGAATTTTCCAAACTCCCAAAGTAGATTAGTCTCGAGATTTTGAACATTGATCGACTCCCCTTGCTTCAATCGATGAATTGCATTCCACATTTCCATAGCATTAGGACATGCATCAGCTGTGGAATAGATATCGTTATCAATTCCAGTGAGTATGAAGTTTACAGCGTCAACTTCAGCTTGGAGGAGTTTCTTTTTCTCAGCAGAACATGTGTCAAAATCCTCCATAGCTCGTATAGTTGATGAAGTACCATCCTCTGCCTGTGTTGTAATTGGTCTGAATTCAAAAACTGGAGGTGGATTCTCAAGGCAGTGATGAAGAGCAGTTCGGTTTTCTTTTCCATCGAGAAATCTAAGAAAACGAGATCTCCATTGAACGTAGCAACCGGCAGTGAGCACAGGTGGATTACCGTTACCACGTTGTTCCAAACGAATTTGATTAGCAGTTGCAATGTTGATGTTGTTGTTAGACATGGTGAATACTTGTGAATGAATTGCATATCTTAGTGGATTTGTTGTGATAATGTGTGGTTAAAATTGAAATTCCGAAAATTCAAAAAATTTTCTCAGTCCGACAATAAATTCCTCAGTCTGACAAAACGGTAAGCCGAAAAATTTTGTATCGCCAAATTTTGAATTTGAGTTAGAAATAGCCAAAAACTAGTAGGGAAAAAATTTGATTTTACTTGACCTAAAAATTTTAACTCTTTTTTTTAATCTTCGTGTAAACGATGTTCCGAAACTAGTCTAGATTGTGGCTAAGTCTAAAAATTACTCAAACAAAATATCCATCGGAATGTCCATCGAAATAACCTTGTCGGAATGTCCTTGATCGGAATACCCTTGTCGGAATAACCTTGTCGGAATAAACCCTATCGGAATAACCTGATCGGAATATCCCTACTCGGAATACCCTTGTCGGAATAACCTTGTCGGAATCTCCCTATCGGAATGTCCAAATCGGAATGTCCAAAATCGGAATGTCCAAATTGGAATACTCAAATCGGAATGTCAAATCGGAATGACCAAATCAGAATGCTCAAATCGGAATGCAATCGGAATCACTTGATCGGAATACCAAATCGGAATGTCCTTATAGGAATGCACCAAATCGGAATCCCTAAACCATATTCCGATTACACTGATCGGAATAACTGTAAACCCTTTTCCGATGACCTGATCGGAATAAATCCCACTTTTCTCGGACAAAACTCAACCAATTCGTGATTTTAAGCCAAAAAATGATCAAAACACCCAAAAATTTTGTGTTTTTAGCCAAAGTAAATATACCAAATCTCTACCACAACTATGTAGAAGATTTGTATCGAGAAAAAACCATAAAAAACACAAGAAAAATTTTGGGACGTGAGATATTGATCAAAATAACCACGAAAAATCAAGAACACACCACACGAATCTTCAATCACCTATCCACTATAGGCTCTTGATACCAAATGTTAATCCCATTCAATCCATAACACAAGATTTATAAGAGACATTTAGAGAGAGAAAGAGAAGAAAAGTAGAGAGAGAAACTGTTGGGAATAAAATTAACCAAGTTCCTAGACGCTGACAAGAGGAACTTGGACGCTGACAAGAGTAAACGAGGCATTGACAGATGAGACGTTGATAAGAATTATCAAGACGCTGACAAGAAGAATCTTAACACAAAGACAAGGACTAAATCTGCCAATGATGAATTTTTCAAGCTTGTGGACAAAATATGAAGATAAGAATTCATAATATATTCTTAAATGTTTAAAAGATTTAGTCAATAAGTTATTTGAGTATGTTTATCTTATGTCTCTTCCTAAAATAGTTGATCTTAGCTTTTTGTACAAGGCTCCTTAAACCTATAAAAGGAGGCCTTAGGGTTAGACATAATACATATCTCACATACATCTTTTCACACATCTCTTCCATATATCTCATAACACTTTCATTGTAATCTTTCATTGTTATTATTAATCAAAGTGAAAGTTTGGTATTCATATATTCTGTTTGTTCTTCGTTCTGAGTATTATTTTCCGCATAATACTTAGATTGTTGAATACACAAAGTTTCTCTACGTGTTATACTTGATTTAATCTCGATAACACAAAGATGAATCGATCTAAGTTTGGGATCAACAAGTGGTATCAGAGCTTGTTGAGAAACTTTGATTTGAAGAACGAGATCCAATATTGTGAGGTGAACCAGGCTAAGGAAGAAGGTGAAGAAGAATTTGATGATGTTTTCAGTTAAGGCCACGTCTACTTCAAGTTCCACAAGTTCCAATTATGATAATGAGGTATGTGATGACTCTTCTTGTAGGATAAATACTGAAAAACTTAATAAAGAGATTTTAAAATTAAAATCAGATCTTTCAGACGTAAGATGCACGTTATCTAATTATCAAGTGGCACTTGTTCAAACTGAAAAGACTATTTCTGAGTATAAGAAAATGGAGTTTGATTTAAAAGATAAAATAAATATCTTAAAACATGAGTTAAATCAAAGTAATGATATTAACGATATCATGAATAGGGTCAATGTTGATTTAATAGCTAAGTTAGATGAAGCTAACAAGAATAAAGATAATGTGAGTCTTAAAATTCAGAGATTTGATAAGGCCACACAAACCCTAGGAGAGTGTGTTAATAAACAAAGGGATTCTAAGGATATGTCTGGGATTGGGTTGAAAGAATATGTTGCCGTTCCACCACCTGCTGGGGACTTCTATGGTGTCCATAGAAAGGATCTCTCTTGGACTGGTATTCCAGAACTCCAAGAAGAGGAATTTATTCCTCCACCTAGAGTTCTTTCCCCAGTTGAAGAATATCAACAAAAGGTTACTGACCTAGAAGAGTGGAAGAAGGCCAACCCCACTTTGTTTGTTAAGGGTGGTGTAACACCCCATTTTGATAAATGGAATGTCACGCGTGATTATGGCGTGTCATCAAAGCATGCAAGGTGATATGTAGTAAAACATACATGACCATAGGGAAAACCGGAATCAAACATCGGTTCCCAAACATAAGCCCAAAACATAAATAAAGGAAATGAACTGAATAAAGACTAAACAAGCATAACTATATGAAGGCAAAAAGGAAAAGAAGTCTCTGGCAGCTTCCATCCTATGCGCCCTCCAAATGCTCGAGTCTTGGGTACCTGCCGTTTTGGGACATGGAAAGGAAAGTAACGGCTGAGCAAGACGCTCAGTGCACGGATGTACAATATAGCATGAAATAGGATAAGCATGTAACATATAACAGCGGAAGACTAAGTACCGAGTAAACTGGTTAAGTAACATGAAAACTGGTTTTATAGTTTGAAAAGCCTTATGTTTAACCTGTGAAAACTGTTTTAACATATAAATACCATAACCCATATAGGTCATGAAAAGGTCACGTGCATGAATACTTGGAGGGGTGACCTCATCATGCTGATTAGAGGGGATGCCTCTAATCAATATACTGATTTGGGTAGGAGGGATCAACTCCTTGTGAAGGGTGCAAGGCACACACCACATTCACCATGATAAACTGAATAAAACATGTAACTAGGATGCACCCATACGCCCCACCTGATATAATAATATGGCCAAACTGAAAAGGGACGCCACGAGCAATCACTCCGCCGTGGGGAAGTCATAACATCGGTGCCTCCAATGCTATGGTTATGGTACCTCCATAACTAGGTGAAACTGGTCATGCTTGTATATGGCTATAGTTTATGCTAAATTAACATAAGCAGTTCAAAACAATAAAACAAATGCTGGGGAAAACAGTTGGCTGCATACGGGGAAATCCTAATAAGGAAGGAATGTCCATACTGAAAGGACGGGAATCCGTACCTCAAGTCCAGTGAAATGAACGGAAGAAAGACTCCTACTTCTGGATCACTAACGCTACATGAATACACACGTGTATAAGTATCGATTCACTGATTACGTACTGGGTTTTGTGTCTTGTTATCGCTGATTTGGTATGTTTTAGGTCATGGTTCACTGTTTAAAGCCTTAAACTGTGTTTATCTTGTATTCTGATTAATCTGGTTAAGTATTACTGGTGATTCATGTATTATTATACTTACTGTGTAATAATAAGTAACTTTCCAAAAATAGCAGGTTTCCAAAAATAGAAAGTTTCCAAAAATAGAAAGTTTCCTAAAATAGAATGTTTCCAAAAATAGAAAGTTACCAAAAATAGAAAGTTTCCAAAAATAGAAAGTTTCCAAAAATAGAAAGTTTCCAAAAATAGAAAGTTTCCTAAAATAGAATTTACTGCCTAAAAATAGATTAGTTTCTTAAAATAGATCAGCTGCCTTAATTAAATAAGTTTCCATATATAGAAAGTTTCCATGATTAGATTAGCTGCCTGAAATAGATTGATTTCCATATATAGAAGGTTTCCATAATTAGATTAGTTGCCTTATTTAATTAAGTTTCTATAAATAGAAGTTTCCATAATTAGAATTAAGCTGATTACATAAGCTAACATATAAGTCTAAGTGTTATAAGCTTATTTCTTAAGTCATATGATATAGTGTATAGTTTAATTATTATTTCATGTATTTTAATTAAACTATAGGTTAAGCTTTTTAATTAAAGTGTAACATGTATTAATTAAAATGAAATGAAAATACTTAGGTTAAAAGGTGTATTATTATTAATAATAATATAACCTAAGTCATGTCTAAATTAATTAATTATAGGCATGTTTTAATAATTAAATAATTATAACTTATAACATAAAATACTTAGGTTAAATTAATGTCATGATAAACTAATAATTAAAATAACCTAAGTCATGATTTACTTAATATTTCATGTTATTAACTAATTATATCCTAAGTTCATGATTCATAAAAATTACATGTAACATAGATCATGATTTTAACCAACGAACCATGAATCGGGCATGAATTCGACACCGTACCCCGGGCCAAACCCGGGGCACACGTGTCCCCTTGCTGCCGTGGGTCCCACATGAGCCAACCAAGACCAATTGTGGTCTTGGTGGTGGCGGCAATAGCAAACCAAACCCCCCCTCGGGTTTGTTTGCTAGGCGGCCAAAAACAAACACCCTTATAAACCATTCTTTGATTTTAATTTATACCAAAACATGTTAGATCAATGATTAATTACCTTGTTTTCATAAGAAAAATCATAACATGTTCATGAAAATAATCAAAGATTAAAAGAATCAAAAAGAATTAAAAAGAAGGGTTAGAAAGGTATACCACTATGTAGCTTGGAAAAAGGATGAACAAACACGTATTCTAACACTTGTTTTTAAGATCAAAATCAATCAAACACCCCCTTATGGTGGTGTAGAGGTGGCGGCACAAGGAGAGCAAAAAGGAGAGGAGAAAACTATTTTTAGGGTTTTTAGTTTATTTCTTGTAAAATGAAAAGTGAAAACAAGTTTAACACTTTACCCCCCTTTACTTGAAAAGTCCATGGGCTAAGCCCATTTCATGCATGTGTGCCGTGGGTATCGGGGCCCCACATGGGGTACCCGTACCTTTCTCGTGTCCCGATGTTTCGTGTTCATTCGTGGTTAAACGTGCTCGTGTTTAACGTGTTTCTGTTTCTTTTAACGTGTCGTTTATCGTAAACTCCACGCTCGTGAATATATTCTGAGTATTTACGTAATTATTTTAGTTAGTATTTTAAATGGTGATCATGATTTAATTATGTTCACGTGATATATTATTAACTGTTTATCATGAGTTCGTACGTAATCGATACTTGTCATGTCATACACGTATGCACTTGCTTGATTATTAGCACATGAATGTGATCAATACTATATGAGGTAAGTTTTAATCTAGAACGTACGATCTTAAGGGCACTATTCATGGTAAAAGCATGCGGGTTTTACAATTCTTCCCCCCTAAAAAGAATAATTCGTCCCCGAATTATAGATAAAGTAACTGGAAGCGAAACATACCCGAATCAAACTAGAAAGGTATGCAAAATAACGGAAATGAAGGTGACATGGTAGAAGGGAACGTGGAACGTGACATGTCTTGAAAAGACATGGAACGTGACGTGACTGAAAAGACATATCTAATCGATAAGAGAAAAATGGATAAGAAGTCCGGATGAACTTGTCCGTTTCCAAGTGGCCTCCCCCTTGGAACGGTTCCTTCAGAAAATCTTGACACTAATGATAAATCTTGGTCCTCATGACCTTGACTTGGAATACGAAGAAATTCTTGGTTATCAACGGAAGGTAGATCCCCTACATTCGATCGAGGAAATAAGAGTTAACGTGCAAGGGTAGCTGAAACGTTACGATGCAAGACCATCTGACTTAGCTGATAATTAGAAACGATGCGCGAGACATAAAGAAACGTAGTACGTGAAAAATTTTGAACGTGATACGTGAAAACATTTTGAACGTGCTACGTGGAGATATGGCGAGTGTAGTATGAGTAAACATATCGTGATCCATGATACGTGTAACATATTTTGATCATGATATGAGGAACGTGGAATGAACATGACATGTGAGACATATCGTGATCATAGAATATAATGGCGGTAACGCCAAACGCTACAAGGTGAGACGTGGAATATGACGTGAAACGTCTATCTGATGATGGAGGGTTATACTAAACTTGGGTCTGGTCTCACAAGTTCTTGCAAACTTCTTAGAATGAGAAAAGAAATGAATGTAAAGTCGTAAGCCAAAATACGATCATGAACGTGAATAGTGTCATGAACGTGAGCGCGAAAGCAAGTCGTGGAATTAGAATGAAGACGTAAAGTAAGTTAGGAGTACAATTACGAATCTTTGTCTGACCGATAGCTGAGGGATTGCCAAGTGATCGGATGAGCCTTGGCTGGAACATGTTTGTTCAATCTGTTGGTTCTGAAATCCGTACGGATGTAAGGATTCTGCAGACTTGATCAAACTGTTGATAATAACCTAGATAACATCCTGCTTCTTCTGAGTTTGCTGAAATCTAGTAACCAAAATCCGTGTAGATCTTGTCTCATTTTAGTTCACAATTTCAGATGATGAAACATCCCAGTTTGTTGGTGTCCTATCTTAGCCTGTTGGTATGTCAGGTACACAGATATGGACCTAGCTGTATCCTGCTTCGTAGAAACTTGATATATAGAAGGTTGCGAAACTCTGAGTCTTTGAATCAGACTTCTCCTAGCGTAAGATTTCATAGAACACCTAATGTAGTGTCGGGTTCTCTTCTTTACTCATAAGCTGAGTCATGGTAAGATTAACCGTAGAATGCCATGTGATTCAGCGTGTCACTGAAATCAAACAGAATTGATATCGGAAAGAATTCCAGGGTAAAATTTCTCTTGTCATAGAATTTGCAACGTAGTGCAGATATGGTCCTCCTGTTCTTCTCTAGGCTTAGAGGAAATCAGGTTATCCTTAATGAAAACACTGATGAATTTGTTTAGGAGTTCATGGAAACTCAATTAATTAAGTCCATAATGCGGTTGGAGCATTGATGAGACTAATTCAAAATCATACATCTAGCATGACCGAGTCGTGTACGAATAGCAGTCATGGACATGTCCTGCTTTTTCACTCGGCACTGTTGGCAGCATGATCGTGAGTTCGATCTTGGAAAAGTGATTAACACTATAAGGTCGATTGGACATGTTGTCAATATGTGGAGGGGAATAACGGTCATGAATGGTGATTTGTTTAAGTCGACGGTAGTCGACACATAATCTCATGGTACCATCCTTCTCCTTGAAGGTACTTCTGGAGTGTAAGGAACAATTTTGGAATAATCCGTTGGTTATGCGTAAAAGGACCTTAGTAGTCGTGGGTTACTGACAACTAGAAAATTTTAGCAATATGGTTAAAAAGCACGTGCTTGAAAAGCATAGATAATTTGTAAAGATTTTCGGATGGAAAGTCAAGCTGAAAGTATTCAGGAGCCTGAACATTACTGTACATAATTATGAATCATAACATGGTGTGGTGTTCATAGTACATAATTAGGATATAAATTCATCTCGTGTCTGTCCGAGGAAAAAGCGTTAGCAGCTTGGATCTCATCATTTAGCTGACGGAAAATCTTCGTATACGTGGAAACACGAAAGGCGTCCTTCATGGTTATGAATATATGAACTATGGTCAAAGGAATGAAAGTGACATCGGCAACGTGACAGTTCTCACTGATGCGCTGATAAGGGTGTTGAAATTCTTGTGGCCTGATTAATACATGGCACAACAACATAGATATACCCTTGGAGGGTACCCTGAATTTCTTAGAAATGTTCCATAGTTAGACGTGAGTCATGTGTCTTGACTCGTGTCTTGAGAAATGTAAGCGTGACATATGTCTTGACTGGTATCTTGACATGTGTCCTCAGAAAGTATACGTGAGACATGTGTCTTGACTGATGTCTTGACATGTGTCTCGAGATGTGAAACAATTAGAACTACAAATATTAGGTTAATATGCCAGAATTGGCGGATCGGTTGGGTTACTGATCATTTGTATGTCTGATCACGTCCGTGGCCGGAGCCTCGGTTGTGATTTCTAGGATAGTTGCTGTCATAGTAGTGGTTACTATCATCTTGTCTGTCGGTTCCATGACGGTCATTCTCATGACAGTGACTCATGTAACTACTTAGCTGAGTGGCCGGCTGGTACTGGTTTGCACTAATATGGCTGAAATGACAGCCGAACGACGTGTGACATGTATTTATGAATTTGGGACAATGATTGATGGGAATTGTCTGATGGTGAAGCATCTTCTCGTCCAGTTGCTTTGCTCCGACGCCTTTGTTTTCGTCTTTTAGGATCTCCAGGTTGTGAACAGCATCAGCATCAGCATCTCGTAGCGTCTTCCAACATCAGCAGCATCAACCTTCAGTAACATCTCCAATCTATGAGCGGCATCGACAACCTTGTAGAATATCAGCAAGTGAACATACGCCTAAGATGATTTAGAATCGACTAGCGAATACTCGCGAAGTATTGCAAGTGGAATACACATGGATTAAGGTACATGTAATACACATGAAATACGGTACGTGGAGTACACATGGAATACACATGAAATGATCGGTATGGGCTCGATCATTTGTCCTGATTTAAGGAAAGTAAACCGGTTAAACGGTTAGGAAAACCATCATGATAACCTGGCGGTATTAGCATAGACGTCAATCTGGTTGTAACGGAAACGTTAAAGTGTGGTTACACAAAATTCAACGATGATTTGCCTGACAGCGTGATCAATGAAAACCAACCATGACTATCATGAAAGCATGATTCAAGAAATCTAACAATGTCTTGTAGGACAACTTAAATAACAAAAGAGGCGTGAAACATAATCAACATGAAGACGGAATTATCATGAGGAAACATGAAACCATCTATTACGAAGAAGTGTATAACATAATCAGCATGAAACTGAAGTTAACCATGACAGTATGAAGGCATACTTGACATAAGAACACAATAACTTATGATGGGACATGAAAAAAAATTTATGCCAATTTAAATCATGAGAAAAATTTTATGCAAGAAAACAGTGCATGAATGCGTAATGTAGTTTATAAAACCTTTACATGTGCGAGGGAACGCCTATGGGTCGGTTCCAAAACAAAAGACATGGCGAGGGGACGCCTATGGGTCGGTCCCAAAGTTAAAAGTTTCGATAAAAGCACATGCGACTAAATAGGGCCAGTCCTGTACCAACCATTACTTAGTCAAAATTCCTGCAACAGATGACATATGATATAAATGCATGAATGCATGAAACATAATAATTACAAGTCATTGTCAAAACTTAACAGAAAAAATTTTATGTGAAAATTATGAACTACTGGGGTTCAGTTCACATAATCACAGTTCACTAGGAACATCATGCATAGACACTGACACATAACTAAGTATGGATGACGGTTGTTCATTCCATATTAGTAAGACGATACTGGTGAAAACATCATGGTGAAAACAACAAGGTGCTGAAAACGTCATGGCTAAAACAAAAAGGTGCTGAAAACGTAATGGTTAAAACAACAACGCGCTGAAACATCAATACGTGGAATAACAATCGTTGGCTTAGGAAGCTCCTGGTGACTACCCGCTAGTCACAGGTCGAGTTTTAGAGCCTACAGGTCGAAGCCTTGGCTCTGATACCATAATTGTAACACCCCATTTTGATAAATGGAATGTCACGCGTGATTATGGCGTGTCATCAAAGCATGCAAGGTGATATGTAGTAAAACATACATGACCATAGGGAAAACCAGAATCAAACATCGGTTCCCAAACATAAGCCCAAAACATAAATAAAGGAAATGAACTGAATAAAGACTAAACAAGCATAACTATATGAAGGCAAAAAGGAAAAGAAGTCTCTGGCAGCTTCCATCCTATGCGCGCCCTCCAAATGCTCGAGTCTTGGGTACCTGCCGTTTTGGGACATGGAAAGGAAAGTAACGGCTGAGCAAGACGCTCAGTGCACGGATGTACAATATAGCATGAAATAGGATAAGCATGTAACATATAACAGCGGAAGACTAAGTACTGAGTAAACTGGTTAAGTAACATGAAAACTGGTTTTATAGTTTGAAAAGCCTTATGTTTAACCTGTGAAAACTGTTTTAACATATAAATACCATAGCCCATATAGGTCATGAAAAGGTCACGTGCATGAATACTTGGAGGGGTGACCTCATCATGCTGATTAGAGGGGATGCCTCTAATCAATATACTGATTTGGGTAGGAGGGATCAACTCCTTGTGAAGGGTGCAAGGCACACACCACATTCACCATGATAAACTGAATAAAACATGTAACTAGGATGCACCCATACGCCCCACCTGATATAATAATATGGCCAAACTGAAAAGGGACGCCACGAGCAATCACTCCGCCGTGGGGAAGTCATAACATCGGTGCCTCCAATGCTATGGTTATGGTACCTCCATAACTAGGTGAAACTGGTCATGCTTGTATATGGCTATAGTTTATGCTAAATTAACATAAGCAGTTCAAAACAATAAAACAAATGCTGGGGAAAACAGTTGGCTGCATACGGGGAAATCCTAATAAGGAAGGAATGTCCATACTGAAAGGACGGGAATCCGTACCTCAAGTCCAGTGAAATGAACGGAAGAAAGACTCCTACTTCTGGATCACTAACGCTACATGAATACACACGTGTATAAGTATCGATTCACTGATTACGTACTGGGTTTTGTGTCTTGTTATCGCTGATTTGGTATGTTTTAGGTCATGGTTCACTGTTTAAAGCCTTAAACTGTGTTTATCTTGTATTCTGATTAATCTGGTTAAGTATTACTGGTGATTCATGTATTATTATACTTACTGTGTAATAATAAGTAACTTTCCAAAAATAGCAGGTTTCCAAAAACAGAAAGTTTCCAAAAATAGAAAGTTTCCTAAAATAGAATGTTTCCAAAAATAGAAAGTTACCAACAATAGAAAGTTTCCAAAAATAGAAAGTTTCCAAAAATAGAAAGTTTACAAAAATAGAAAGTTTCCTAAAATAGAATTTACTGCCTAAAAATAGATTAGTTTCTAAAAATAGATCAGCTGCCTTAATTAAATAAGTTTCCATATATAGAAAGTTTCCATGATTAGATTAGCTGCCTGAAATAGATTGATTTCCATATATAGAAGGTTTCCATAATTAGATTAGTTGCCTTATTTAATTAAGTTTCTATAAATAGAAGTTTCCATAATTAGAATTAAGCTGATTACATAAGCTAACATATAAGTCTAAGTGTTATAAGCTTATTTCTTAAGTCATATGATATAGTGTATAGTTTAATTATTATTTCATGTATTTTAATTAAACTATAGGTTAAGATTTTTAATTAAAGTGTAACATGTATTAATTAAAATGAAATGAAAATACTTAGGTTAAAAGGTGTATTATTATTAATAATAATATAACCTAAGTCATGTCTAAATTAATTAATTATAGGCATGTTTTAATAATTAAATAATTATAACTTATAACATAAAATACTTAGGTTAAATTAATGTCATGATAAACTAATAATTAAAATAACCTAAGTCATGATTTACTTAATATTTCATGTTATTAACTAATTATATCCTAAGTTCATGATTCATAAAAATTACATGTAACATAGATCATGATTTTAACCAACGAACCATGAATCGGGCATGAATTCGACACCGTACCCCGGGCCAAACCCGGGGCACACGTGTCCCCTTGCTGCCGTGGGTCCCACATGAGCCAACCAAGACCAATTGTGGTCTTGGTGGTGGCGGCAATAGCAAACCAAACCCCCCCTCGGGTTTGTTTGCTAGGCGGCCAAAAACAAACACCCTTATAAACCATTCTTTGATTTTAATTTATACCAAAACATGTTAGATCAATGATTAATTACCTTGTTTTCATAAGAAAAATCATAACATGTTCATGAAAATAATCAAAGATTAAAAGAATCAAAAAGAATTAAAAAGAAGGGTTAGAAAGGTATACCACTATGTAGCTTGGAAAAAGGATGAACAAACACGTATTCTAACACTTGTTTTTAAGATCAGAATCAATCAAACACCCCCTTATGGTGGTGTAGAGGTGGCGGCACAAGGAGAGCAAAAAGGAGAGGAGAAAACTATTTTTAGGGTTTTTTGTTTATTTCTTGTAAAATGAAAAGTGAAAACAAGTTTAACACTTTACCCCCCTTTACTTGAAAAGTCCATGGGCTAAGCCCATTTCATGCATGTGTGCCGTGGGTATGGGGGCCCCACATGGGGTACCCGTACCTTTCTCGTGTCCCGATGTTTCGTGTTCGTTCGTGGTTAAACGTGCTCGTGTTTAACGTGTTTCTGTTTCTTTTAACGTGTCGTTTATCGTAAACTCCACGCTCGTGAATATATTCTGAGTATTTACGTAATTATTTTAGTTAGTATTTTAAATGGTGATCATGATTTAATTATGTTCACGTGATATATTATTAACTGTTTATCATGAGTTCGTATGTAATCGATACTTGTCATGTCATACACGTATGCACTTGCTTGATTATTAGCACATGAATGTGATCAATACTATATGAGGTAAGTTTTAATCTAGAATGTACGATCTTAAGGGCACTATTCATGGTAAAAGCATGCGGGTTTTACAGGTGGGATGCTTAGTGAGAGTCCATTTGTGCCTACACCCATTGAGAGTCCAGTAGTATCTACACCTATCACTGTGACCAATCCCACCACTAGAAAACCCATTGACCTTGGCTCCCCGATTAAGAAACAACCTAGTGTTAAATATGCTGAAATGTATAGGAAACCTAGGTCAATAAAAAGCCAAGCAAGTGTTAATGGGACAGGGTTTTACCAGTCTAAACCTAAGTTTGTGTCTAAAAAGGCTTGTTATACATGTGGGAGCTTTTCTCATTTGGCCTATAATTGTGTCAGTAGACACAATTCATTAGCTGACAATAGGTCATCCAATGTCAATCATAGACCTTTTGTCCATACTAGACCACAGGCTACTAGACCAGCTCCTTTCTTCTCTAAGGCAGCTAACACCCATGGACAAAGGCCCTTTCAAAAAACCAACACTTGGTCAAACAGGCAGTATGTTCCTATAGCAACCCCTAATTTAGGCGCTGATAAGAACAAATTCAGCGCTGACAGCAATAAATTCAGCGCTGACAGGAACAAATTCAGCGCTGACAGCAATAAATTCAGCGCTGACAAGAACAAATTCAGCGCTGACAGGAACAAGTTCAACGCTGACAGGAATAAATGCAATGCTGACAGCTCCAAATTTTATATGAGACCTTATTTTAGACCATATAAACAAAGATACATGGTTAATGAGGGTCAAGGGTCTAGGGCATCATCCCACATAACTTGGAAACCTAAACAAGAGCAAAACTCTAATTTTAATGGTATTTCAATGACTTGCAATAGATTTAAATATCTTGAGAAGGTCATTACTAGACTCATTGGAACAAATTGGGTGATTAGGTCCCAAAGGGATGAACAGGGATTTGTGATAAAGAATAATACCACTCTAGTTGAACAACTAGACAGATCCAAGTCTGACAAGGCTTGGATCTCCAAAGGAAACTAATTTGTTTTATTTTTGAGCAGCCTATCCAAAAGCAGGTTAATGATCAAGGATATTAGGATAGTGGATGCTCAAGGAATATGCATTGTTGGTCTTTCAACTGATATTATTTTTATCTACTGACATGTTATCTCTACCCATTATTGTGGGAAAGGGTAGCCTCTGTTGGTGTGTGTTTTTGTGGTTTTTGTCTAAACTATGCAGGAAAGTAGAGCTACATTTGGATGGATACAAAATTGCAAACTTTTATTTATGATGGTTGGAGTGTTTACATTCCTATCTTGAGATAAAATTTTGCTTCTTCAAATATAATGATTTGTATGCTTCTGTTAAGGGGAGGTAAACCTCTAGGTATTTGGGTACTCTTAGAGCACTCTTATCAAAATTCTAGATTGTGTCCACTGGCGAGTGGGGGTTAGAAATAGTGAAGACTTTTACTTATGGAATTGTTGGAATTTCTAAACCTCGAGGCACTGTAGCATGCACGTAGTTTATTTTGCATGCATGCTGCCAAGACATTTGACATAGAATTGGGTGTGGCCGTATGGGTGACTTGGGGTAGATATTTTTTTTGGGCTTACTTGGGGAGTTGCAAAGGTTTTATATGAGTTAACTTGCTCTTTGGGGCATTTGTGAACAAAGGACTCTAGAGTTCATGTGTGTCTATCATGATTTTTCATGAGTGTATGCATGAACAGTGTTTGTCACTCTTGCTTATTAGAGTCTAGTTAATTTCCTTAGGATTATTACCTTTGTCTATGTTCTAACTAAAGTTTTCTACATTATCAAGTCTATTTTATGCTATTTCATTTCAGCTGGTGTCATTTCTAAACTGATTTATAGACCCAAAACGTTTCATCACCCTTTCATTTTTCAAAATTTTTGGATATCTGGAAGCCTAATGATCATTGAGATGTTTTTCCTAGTGACTGACATCTAGTAGCAGCAGAGATCACTTTCACAAGGGTGTATAGTGTTATGGAGATGGCTGAGACTATTGGCACTAGCCTTAATGCAGGTCAAGTCAGTCTTATCATCAGTAAGTCCATCCCCATGTCCTATGAATCAACATTGAGGATTCATTTCCCGAATGTGGATGAGGACAGTATGAAACTTTTTGACATTAATGGAATTGACGAAAATCTGTATTAGCTTGTAAAAGCATAATACAGAATTGGTACAAATTGTCAAGGATCACTGTTTTGAACTGATAGACTTGTTATTTTGGAAGCTGATGCAAGGGGGATGTTCTTGGTTCCGTTCTTGTGTATTGATCTTGGAGAGGAGTCTTAAAAGGGGAGGATCAATCGAATTTGAGTGACAAAAGTAATAAAGAAAGCTCCAAAGACTCTACAGGTGTTGAAGATGATTAAGACCAACTGAAGGCTGACTATACAAGTGATTTGAGTGATTGAATTTTTGAGATTTATTATTACTCAAATTCAGGGATAAGTATGTTTGTAATTATCCTCTCTCTATGTTTTATTTTATTCAGAAACTTGATTACTAGATAGATATCAAGTTTAGGGGAGGATTGTTGGGAATAAAATTGACCAAGTTCCTAGACGCTGACAAGAGGAACTTGGACGCTGACAAGAGTAAACGAGGCGTTGACAGATGAGACATTGATAAGAATTATCAAGACGCTGACAAGAAGAATCTTAACACAAAGACAAGGACTAAATCTGCCAATGATGAATTCTTCAAGATGGTGGACAAAATATGAAGATAAGAATTCATAATATATTCTTAAATGTTTAAAAGATTTAGTCAATAAGTTATTTGAGTATGTTTATCTTATGTCTCTTCCTAAAATAGTTGATCTTAGCTTTTTGTACAAGGCTCCTTAAACCTATAAAAGGAGGCCTTAGGGTTAGACATAATACATATCTCACATACATCTTTTCACACATCTCTTCCATATATCTCATAACACTTTCATTGTAATCTTTCATTGTTATTATTAATCAAAGTGAAAGTTTGGTATTCATATATTCTGTTTGTTCTTCGTTCTGAGTATTATTTTCCGCATAATACTTAGATTGTTGAATACACAAAGTTTCTCTACGTGTTATACTTGATTTAATCTCGATAACACAAAGCTGAATCGATCTAAGTTTGGGATCAACAGAAACAAGAGAGAATTTGGAAGGTTAATGTTTACTAGAGAGAGAAAGTAAAATGAACCAACACCATCTTCCACACATGGAAGAGGGTATATATACCCTAGGCTTTGTTGGGCCATGGGTTAAGTAACATGGGCCGGGCTTAGCTTTGTTTTGGGCTTACGCCCCTAACTTATACAATATTAGCTTAAAGTTCAAGCCCGGTTTTCCCGACTAACCTATTACAATACAAGACTAATAACGACTAAGATGACCTATTACATTCTTTTTTGACTATATAAAATATACGGCTAACAGAAACTCATCAACCTCCTTTAAGAGATGTTCATCATCACAAGGGTTGTGAGATGTAGGAAGTATGATGCTCTCAAAATCCTCCTGAAACAATGGATTATTGTTCATTGAAGCTTCAAAGAGAGGATTTAAGTAAGTCACAAAAGTGTCATCAATCTTGTCATCACAAGAAATATCCGACAAAGTATCAAGTGTGTCACACTCGGATACAAGATCATCATTCTCATTAGAAGGAAATTCATCGGAGAATTCCTCGAGAATGGTAGGTAAAACATGAGAATCACGCTCGATCTCGAGATCGGAAACGTCTTCACTTCCCCATGGAAGTGGATCAACAAGTTCATCAGCGAACTTATCGAATGAATAGTCACTAACCTCACTCGGTGTGAAGTTAGGAATCAAAGGCTCTTCAAATGAAGATTGTGCCTTAGGATCATCAATTTGGTCCTTCGAAGAGAGTGAAAATGAGTCCACTTTCAAACATTGTTCAATTAAAGCAATATCTCTCTCGGGATCAAAACTCTCACTATTAAACTCACTAGGATCAAATGGTGCACTAAGGTATTCATCAATTTCCTTTTCAATCTTAGAACTATCATCCTCGTGTGGAGTGAGTGGAGATGAGATAATTTTACAACATGATTCAACAAAACAAGCATCTTCCTTAGAATTTAACTTTTCTTTATCACAAAATAAGGTTCCCAAAATTGGCAAATCACCTTTGTACAAGAGATATTCCTTGTTAGTTTTATTAGGTTTAACAAGTTTCACACTTTCCACTTTCTTAGAAACCAATCTTGGAATTTTTTCCGGTTTAAAAATCATATGTTTATCCCCATACCACAATTTAATCTCCTCTTTCCCATATCAACTATAACATCAGCCGTGCACAAAAATGGTCATCCTAAAATTATAGGCACACGAGGATTTGGCTCATAATCAATGATTGCAAAATCGGCAAGGTAAATGAACTCCCCCACTTTAACAAGGACATTTTCCCCTATACCAACCGGATGGGTGGTAGTACCATTAGCGAGCTCAATGATCATTCGAGTGGGCCTAAGTCGTTCATAGTCAAGAGTCTTCCAAATGGCTAAGGGCATTACGTTAATACTAGCTCCTAGATCGGCTAGACCTTTGTATTCCCCAAGCTCATCAAAAACACAAGGTATCAAGAATTGACCCGGATCATTATATTTCTTGGGAAAGAAATCAAAGAAATCCGAGGTACTAATCACATTTAAAGTAGCCTTGGTGACATTAAGAAAAGTTTCTTTAGGTGGAACATAAAGCTCAAGCACTCTTTCTAAATTATCATCATCATAAGTGGTGATAGCCTTAAGCTCTCCCCTCGGGTTTGGAATGGTAGTACTAGGTAAGTAACCCGAAGAAGAAGATGGTTTACTCATAAGAGATTCAAACATCAAAAGCAATTTGTTTTGATTTTGTTACATACTTTGTTGCATACGATTTTGACTTTGCTCTATTCTTTGTTCAATTCTTTGTTGGTTAAGCTCAATCTTGTTATTTTGCCCCTTAAGCGTATTTTGAAACTCATTCTTCAATGTTGCCATTTGTCCTTGAATGTTATTTTGAAAAGCTTTCAAATTTGCCTCATTTGTTTTAATGTAGCTTGACAAATCATTTTGGTTATTGTGAAAACCTTGATTGTTTTGATTAGCATTAAACACATTTCCTTGATTAAAATTCCCTTGGTTACCACGGTTAAAATTATTCCCATTGTTCCCATTGTTATACCTATTTTGAACCGGTGGAAAAGCCGGTGGAGCAACATGATTTTGACGAGGAACTTGACCGTTGGAGCCATAAGTTCCCGTCGCGGCAAAAGCACTATCTTGATCAACCCCCGTGGTTAAACAAGCATAATTAGGATGTGTTCTACCACTTGATACACAAAAATTCTCAACCATATTAATCGATCCATGAGGATTCTTCCCAAGCTCATTCAAAATCGTGTCAATCTTATAGTCCAATCTAGCAATCTCGGTATTAGATAAATTCACATTGGAAACAAGCGGTGTGTTTCATGAATATTGCACTCTAGACTTATTCTCAATTATACCCCACGCGTCTCTCCGAGTTTTTCTTAAAAGATTACCACCCGCGGCGGCATTTAAAGAATATTGTTCAATCATATTAAGTCCATTATAAAAAAGTATTAATTTGGTGCAATTCGGAGATACCGTGGTGTGGACATTGTCTTAGCAAATCTTTAAACCTTTCCCAAGTAACCCCAAACGGCTCATGCACTTTTTGTTTAAATCTAGTGATCTCGTTCTTAAAGTGTGTTGTTTTAGATGGTGGAAAGAAGTAATTCATGAATTTAGACACTAAATCATCCCATGTCAAAATCGAACCCGGTGGTTCTTTTTCATACCAAATCTTAGTGTTACCCTCGAGCGACTACGGAAAAAGCATGAGCTTAATCGCGTCATTCTGCACATCTCTAATCTTGAGAGTCGAGGTAATACGAAGAAAATTCCGAATGTGAGAATGCGGGCTATCGGTCTCATTGCCACGAAATTGGTCGGCACGAATGAGCGATAAAAGACCCGACTTAATATCATAATGATCCGCCAAAATAGCCGGCACAACGATTGCTTCCCCATACCCTTCGGTGGGTGCACGGAGCAATTCCTCCATTGTTCGGTTATCGGCCATCTCTACAACAATAGGTGGAAGCTCGGGTTCCACTATTCGTTGTTAACGATTTCTATTTCTACGAGGAATATTTTCAAGCCTATTAAAATCTATCGAAAGTCGAGAAGATTGTAATTGCATAAACCAAAGTGACGAGAATTTTAGAGGATTGAAGAAAAGAAATTAGACAAGAAGAAGATTATTTTTGGTATTTTTATTTGGTATTGCTCAATCAAAATGATCGATAAAAAACAAGGAATAAGGATAAATACTATGGAAGTAAATTACCCTTGGTCGACTTTGAAACGATAGGTGAAAACCTAAACGTCTCGAGGTTCAATAAGTAAACTACAAAAATAAGATTTAATACTACTTGAGTTGACAAACCAATAATCGGTTGTCCCTCTCAATATACACACAAGCAAGCGGGGAAACGAGGTGGCACAAAGCACTTAAAAATCTTTTTCCTTAGACGGCCTTTTATAGCACGTCGCCTTATACCCACCTTATAGTTTGTATAAATCGAGTTCAAACATTTTATTAGTATTTATCTATTTTGCCTTTTTTCCGTTTTGGATTCGAATACAATAGTTAGGTGATGAAATCCCAACTAAGGTCTTATTTGGAAGTAGGTAAATTTATTGTTCTACGTAATAAAATATAGTAATCACAAAAAATACGAAAAACGATACATACTATAATAATAGAAAAATAACAAAACTCTCCGAGGACGGAAAGGGTCTTCAAATCAGCAATCAACAAATCTTCACGAAACGAATCGTACACAAGATCCCCGGCAGCGGCGCCAAAATTTTTGATGTGTCGTGGATAGTATATGTTAATTAAGATACGTTATAGGGTAAATTTAGAAAATTACCTTTAGGAAAAAGTAATAGACTAAAATTCACCAAAGACGAATTCAATTAAACACGTTGATGATCCAAGTTCGTTATACTCAAGGATCTTGTGAATTTGAGACGTTTTGTTTTGATTTGGACAATTAATGTAAGAGATTTTGCTAGGTTGAAAGTTTCGTTCTTGGTATCTCTTCGAATTGATAACTGGTTAAGTGCAAGAGATTAGTTGTTCTTGGTGAATCAAACGAAAGGGTTGTCGTTGTCTACACTAAATAAAAATAAAGACTTGAAACAAATAAGAATAAAATAAAGACGGTAAAAATAAATACTGAAAGATAAAAACTTGACGAAAAGTAAATGACGAGAAATTAAAAGGGAAATAAAGTAAATGACGCAAATTAAAACATAAACAAAAGGGAAAGCAAGTAAAAGTGCAAATAAAGAAAAAGGCGGGAAAAGTAAAGCTTAAAACTAAAAACTGGAAAACACTCATTCGGAATAAAACAATTCATCCGGAATATGTCACTTATCCGGAATAAACTATTTGATTCCGAATAAGGTTTTGATCCGGAATAAAAAAGGGAAAAATGGTTGATTCGGAATAATGAGTTTGATCCGGAATATTATTCCGGATGGAAGACTTGATCCGGAATATATAATTATTCCGGATGAAAGATTTGATCCGGAATATATAAAGATTCCGCATGAAGTACTTGATTCGGAATAACAAGTATTCCGCATGAAGCACTTGATCCGGAATATTATATATTCCGAATGAAACACTCTATCCGGAATAAATTAATATTTCGAATAAAAGACTCTATCCAGAATAAATGAAACTAGTGATGATCCGGAATAAAAATAAAAGGCATTGATCCGGAATAACAAGCTTTGATTCGGAATCTGGGCACAGTAAAGAAGACGAAGAACAGTGAAGAAGAAATAGAACACGAATTTGACCAAAACCAACCAAGATTAACCAAAAGATTAAACCAAAACCACCATAAATGATCTACTAACAATAACCAATAAATCCAAATCAATAACACCAACAATCATAACCAAAATAATCAAAACCCACTTAATCAAAACTATAAATCTCAAGAACATGAACACAAAGATTAAACACAAACAAGAAAGATAGATGAGAGATTAAACAAGAAAAGTTAAAGATTCAATAAAACTTACTTGGAATTAAAAGGTGCGATACAAGAAAAATTTAAAGTGCAAGAAATTAAATTGCAAGTAAATGAAAATGGTGGAAGAGGTGGTTTGTCAAGCAACCCAACAACTCTAAAATGAAATGAACAAAATCTATTTATAGAGGATTAGGGAGGTGCTTAGTGGAAGCTTCCTCCCTCTTTCTTCTTTCTCTAATTGCGTCATTAAGTCCTTAATCTTCTTAATCTTTTGACTTTAATGACTTTGTCTCGGGATTTCTTCAAACTGTCTTGTAATTCTTCAATAAATTAGACTTGAGTTCTTCGGTTTTTAGTAAACTTCCGTCTTTTGACTGTTTCTTCGATAAATCTTCAGAATTGGTCTTGGACTTCCGTTCTTTTTGCACTCTTGATTTCTTGACTTCATCTTTCGTCTTTTTCTTCGATAAAAGCCCGTGAATGCCCGTGTTTTCTCCACTTTTCACCTTTTCGTCCTAAATCACAACAAAAACACAAACCACGCATAATTCCGACATAAATGACATAAAATACACGTTTTGGCTCGGTTATTATTGTAATTAAGTGGTAAAAAGGATGGGTGTTTACACACCTATCAAATCCCCTACACTTGACCATTGCAATGTCCTCATGAAATGCATTAGTTACAAAGCATGTTTACATTTTTCATCACAATCAATCCACCTTGGCCTTTATTAAAGATATAGAAAATTATAAACATTCTAAGTAAAGAAATAAAAAACATACCTTCGGGTTTTGAAAATGTCATGAATAATCATCATCCTCAAGTTTTCACTTTCTCCAAACCAAGCTTAAAAACGAGATCATTGGTATTATAAGTTAGCAAACTAACACGAACTCATGTGGGCCAATTATTTACTTAGACTCCATTTTTCCTAGGTGTATCTCTTATATTTTATTGCTGTCTTGAATGATCACGAGGATGCATTGTTGACTTATTTTGATAGTTTATTAGGCTGAAAATAAAGTGGAACGATTTAATCAATAGTTAGCTAAAGGACAAAATCTTTTAAAACTACTTCTCGGGACCTCATAAAGTTCATATCTTGGCATAACTCGCTTCGCGATTTGAGACCTTTCTCGAACCAATATTTGGCAGCGACTTCATACTTCAAATCTTGAGAGACGTTCATGAAATAATGGCCTTCTCTTCATAATAGGAATTTCTTCACTTGAAGTTTTGAAAGATTCTTCATATTTGGACCACGACTTCTTCATTTTTCTCCAATCATTATTTTGGACTTTGATATACAACGATCCGCCTCCTTTTTGGACTTGGATCTATTTATCCTCATCCCTTGTTAGGGCCTTTTCGGATAGACTTCTCCATGACTTTTGGGGAGTTTTTGCTTTTCGTCGTGTGTCTCGATCCTTCATATTGATTTTCGATAAATAATTCTTCACATCACTTTGAATATTTAGCAACAAAATGTAGCCCTCATGCCTTGTTAGGGCCTTTTCGGACTCGCCAATCTTCGCATCCCGCTTCAATAAGTTATGCCTTGGCTATGAACTCTAATCCATACCGAGCAACTTTTAAACGATCTTGGGCTAGAAGCGAAGTAACTTTTCAAATCGTACAACCTTATTTATTGTAGATAAATTTATTAACAAGCGATGGGAGAATAGGCTTATAATTAACTCACATAAATTCACGAAAGGATACCAAACTTATAATTGACTCTATCATCTCTCGTTCTCCACAGTTTAAAATCTTAAGTAATGAGAGTCGTGGATGCTTAGCCTATTAAATCAAAGTTTTGGGTTTTCGAGTCGTCTATAGGATCTTGCAAACTCTTAGACTTTTTCAAGTTTAGAAATCGCATTTTAAAGTTCCCTTGATAAACGACTCTCTAGGATCAATTATAGGAACTTGCGAAAAGTTCTTGGTCTTAACCCGTGAGACTTAAGACTTTCGCGTTTTGTAGCTCCCTATATAAAAGCCTAGCAAAACTTGACTTAAACACGTTAAGGATACTAGCTAGAGTAAACTTAGATAAGTAAACTCGGGTTGACTCAAAAGATTTACAACGTTTGAAAATTAAAACCACTTTATTAAAGATTTATTCTAGCAAAGAGAGAAAATAACTATACAAAGAGAAAAAACTAATAGGCCAAAGTAGATAAAATTTTTTGTAAAATGTCGAAAAATTGATTTTCCGGTTAAAATGAGGACAAATACAAGGAAAAGGCCACTTAAATTCGATAGAAGTCCCCCCTACACTTGATATAAACATTGTCCTCAATGTTTAAGCATGTGGGAGTTATTTGATAGGTGTGAAAACACCCATCCTTTTACCACTTATTTCTTGCTAAAACAAGACCAAAACGCGTATTTAATGTCATTTGTTTGGAATTATGCGTGGTTTGTGTGTTTGTTGTGTTTTCAGAGTCAACCGGATAAATATTAAAGAAAACATGAGATTGCACGGGTTTTATCGAAGAAAAAGACTCAAGACGAAGTCTATTGTCCAAGAGATGCAAAAGATTTGAAGTCAATGGGACTATTTGAAGATTTATCGAAGAAAAGGACCAAAGATGGAAGATTTACATATGACGAAGGAACTCAAGTCTATTAAACGAAGAAATTAAAAGACGAGTTGAATTTAATCGTCGACAAATCCCGAATCAGAATCGAAAACGTCAACTTTTCTGAAAAGACGAGAAGACAAGAAGAAAGGGAGAAAGCCCACTCACCAACCAACCACTAGGCCTATAAATAGGATTCACCTTCACACTTTTTGAGCTAGTTTTTTTTTCCAGTTTTATTTTCTTTTCTTTCGGAGGAAGCCAACACCATTAAGGTGTTGGTGATTTTTCTTTCTTGTTGAATCTTTAATCTTGTAAGTTTTTAATCTTTCCTTTTGTTTACTCTACCTTAATCAATCAATATCATCTTACATTTCAATCTTGTTCTTCTTTCTTTTTTATTTAAAGTCTCAAGTTCTTATTTGGTTGATTTTAATCCTTAAAAGTAAGTGGGTTTTGTGTTTTTAGTGTTTGATGATTATGATTAGTAAATGATTTGTGTTTAAATTAGTTTAAGTTTTGGTTAAAAACTTGGTTGATTTTTGGTAAAATCGTATTGCCCTGTTTTTCTGTTTAACTGTTCTTCGTACCCAGATTCCGAATCAACTCTATTTTCTTTTTATTCCGGATCGCCTTTTACTCCGGATCAATCACTTTCATTTTTATTCCGTATCAAGATTTTTCATTCGGAATATTTTATATTCCGGATTAGTGTCTTCCATTCGGAATATTTATTATTCCGAGTCAAGCCTTTCATCCGGAATAATCAGTTATTCTGGATCAACTCAAACATTCCGGATCAACTCCATTATTTCGGATCACATAGTTATTCAGGATCAAGCTCCTTTCCATTTTATTCTGGATCAACTTATATTCTGGATCAACAATTTTATTCCGGATCAACACCATTTATTCCGTATCACTATTTATTCCGAATCAACACCATTTATTCCGCATCAACCGCTACATTCCGGATAAACAACTTTATTCCGGATCAAGATGTATTCCGGATCAGCATTATTCCGAATGAAGTGTTTTCTATTAAGGGGTATTTACTGTTTCTATTTTACTGTTTAATTTTAATTCGATTACAGTCTTAATTTATTAACTGCTTTTAGTCTAATTTTATATCTTTGTGCATTTAAACCTTTTTAGTAGAATAGAAAACCAAACCCCTTTTTAGTAACCAAGAACAACTATTCCACTTTGAACCGTGATCGATTCGATAAGATTCCGAGAATATAAATTGAACCCATGCAAAACACGAGTATCAAATGGCGCCGCTGCCGGCTCTTCTCGTAAAGATTAACAGTTTTTTGTGAGAACTTGGATTTTGGGATCCGTTCACCGTGAACGTTACTTTTTCATAAAAAAATTTCAAAAACCCTAAAAAATATAAAATTTTCAAATATAAAAAACAATTAAAAAACATAAAAACCAAAAATATTTCTTGTTTGCTTTGTTAGTTCTTTTGCAGGTGTATGCGCACTCAATCAACGTCTTATCAAGAGCCCGAGACTCTCGATAACTTAGACATGGCCGGTGTACACAACAACAATAACAATCCACCTCAAAACAACATGAATAATAACAACAATGAACCTCTACCGGACAATCGTCCTATGATTGAACTTTTGCAAGCACATGTAGACGGCAACAACGATCCAATTGTCATACCCGCGATTGCAGCCAACAACTTTGAGCTCAAATCCGGCTTTATTCAGATGGTCTCCGCTCAACCATTCTTGGGGTGTACCATTGATGATCCTCATGACCACATCAAAAGGTTCCTGCAACTCACAAATACGGTCAAATTCAATGGTGTTCCACAAGAGGTAATCCGTTTACAACTTTTTCCTTTCTCCTTAGAGGGACAAGCCCGACATTGGCTTGCAAAGGAACCGCCACAAAGTATTCTGACGTGGACGGATTTGGAGACCAAATTCATAAACTACTTTTTCCCACCCTCTCGTACTACCGCTTTGCGGAATGAAATCATTAATTTTGAACAAAAGTACGATGAGACTTTTAGTGAATCTTGGGACCGTTTTAAAGACCTTTTAAGAAAGTGCCCACAACATGGTTTTACCAAAGTGCACCAAATTAATACTTTTTATAATGGTTTAAGCATGAATGACCAAGATCCACTAAATAGTGCCTCGGGGGGTAATATTTTGGTTAAGAGTTCTAATGCCGCTTAGGATGTTATTGAGAATAAGTCTAGAGTGAAAACCAAGAGTGTTCGGACCAATGCCGCTAGTGCTAGTACTAGTGACAACGACAAGAGACTTGATAAAATTACGTCGCTTCTTGAATCGCTTGCTACCCAAACCGCTAGCAACACCAACAACATCAACGCTAAAAACGCTCAAGTCAATGCTGTAAGCCAACCATGTGAAATATGCGGGGGTCCTCACTCTTACACCACTTGTACCACCACCCAAGACTATTCTTCTGAGAATGTTAATGTAGCATACGGTACCTATCCTCCGGCCGCTTATCAAGCTCGTCCTCAAGGAGACCGCAACTTGCTCAGCTATCGCTCAAACAACTTTCTTTCCCCGCCCGGTTTTCCTCCTCACAACCCAAACCAACAACAAAACCTCAATCGCCCTCCTCAACAACAACCTCGTGCACCATACCAACCACCTCAAACACAACCATATCCACCTCAAAGAAACAACCAAGTTTACCAACAACCTGCTTATCAACCACCCGCCTACAATGCTCCTCCCAACCAACCCACCGCATTACACCAAGATGTTGAAACCTACATGAGGACTAATGATGTGATCGTGGAAAATCTCCAGCGCGAAGTGCTCAACTTGAAAGCAGATATGGTGAAACAAGGAAACGATCTTAGAGCTGATATGCAAAACACTTTGGCAAGTCAAACGAATGACTTAAGGAACATGATGGCTGGTTTCTTCCAAGGTAATCAATCCTCTTCTTCGGGTACTCTTCCGAGTAACACCGTGGCTAATCCAAGAGGGGAGATGAAAGCAATCACCACTCGCAGTGGCAAAGGTACCAAGGAACTCGAGCTTCCTATACCTCCACCGGTGATTGTGACTAAGGAAAACGAGTCACCTGCTCCTCTTCCTCAATCTTCTACTTCCCCAATTCCTCCACCTCTTACTTCTACCCCTCCTCCACCCAAGGATGTGAGTGATCCTACTCTCCCAAAGCCTTCCTCTTCTTCCGATATACCTTATCCCTCAAGGTTGAGGAAAGAGAAGCTCAAAAGCAAGGACGATATTCAAGTTTCGAACTTTCTCAAAATGTTTAAAAAATTGAATTTCAACATCTCCTTCGCTGAGGCTCTCGCTCACATGCCTAAATACGCGAAGATGTTTAAAGATCTTCTTAGTGACAAGGAAAAGCTTCTTGATATCGCTAACACCTAACTTAATGAGAATTGCTCCGCGGTTCTCTTAAGGAAATTGCCAACTAAACTTGGTGATCCGGGTCGCTTCTTAATCCCTTGCAACTTCCTGGGAGTAGAGAATTGCATGGCCCTAGCCGATCTAGGTGCCAGTATTAACTTAATGCCTTTAAGTGTTTGGAAGAAATTATCTTTCCCTGAGCTAGTCCCCACCAAAATGACTTTGGAATTAGCTAACCGTACGGTTGCTTATCCAGTAGGGATAGCCGAAGACGTTTTTGTAGGAGTAGACAAATTCACTTTTCCTGCCGATTTCGTCGTCGTCGACTACGATATGGACCCTCGTATGCCATTAATCGTTGGACGTCCAATCTTGAGGACCGGTCGCACTCTCATCGATGTTGAAGTGGGTGAGCTTATCATGAGAGTGGGTGACGATAAAATCGTCTTCAACATGGGAAAGCTTTCTAAACAGCCTTATTCATACGAGAGTGTTAATTGTATCGACGTTCTTGATGAGGCTTATGTAGAACACTTCAAAGATGCTTGCAAAAGTATTCCTACCTCTCCTCCCAATGTTGAGACTGTTTCCTCTATTGATTCATCACTAACTCTATTTGGAGAAAGTGATTTCCTTTGGAAAGATTTTGAAGCAACCATGGGAGATGTGAACTTAGAATATGACGTTTCTCCCACCGTTTGGGATGAAGACATTCGTCTCATTGAGAAACTTCTCAAAGAGGACCATATTTCTCCACCATCTCCCAAGGCTATTGCTACCGATGAACCGACTTTGAATACGCCTCCCATCGAAAATCCTCCGGATTTAGAGCTTAAGGAGTTGCCGTCCCATCTCGAGTACGTGTTCCTGGAAGAAAAGAAGAAGTCGCCCGTCATTATCGCGAAGGACTTGAAAGAAGAAAAAAATCTCGCCTCATCGTCGTGCTTAAAGATCATAAGAAGGCAATTGCTTGGAAAATTTCCGATATCCGCGGAATTGATCCAAACTTTTGTACTCACAAGATTCTCATGGAAGATGACTTTAAACCCGTAATCCAGAGCCAAAGAGGGGTTAATCCTCGCATTCATGACGTCATCAAACAAGAGGTTATCAAACTTCTTGATGCCGGCTTGATTTACCCTATTTCGGATTCGCCACGGGTAAGTCCCGTCCATTGTGTGCCCAAGAAGGGCGGAATAACCGTTGTTCCCAATGAACACAACGAGTTGATTCCTACTCGTCTCGTTACTAGGTGGAGAGTTTGTATCGACTATCGAAAACTCAATGATGCCACGAGAAAAGATCATTTTCCTATTCCTTTCAAGGATCAAATGCTCGAGCGTCTAGCGGGTAATGACTATTACTGCTTCTTAGATGGTTTCTCCAGATATTTTCAAATTCCCATCGATCCCAAAGACCAAGAAAAGACCACATTCACTTGTCCCTACGGAACATTTGCTTACAAACGCATGCCTTTTGGTTTATGCAATGCTCCTGGGACGTTCTAAAGGTGTATGATGGCTATCTTCCATGACATGGTTGAAGAAACTATGGAAGTATTCATGGATGATTTCTCGGTTTATGGTGATTCTTTCTCTGCTTGCCTTGCCAATTTAGAACGTATGCTTAAGCGGTGTGAAGACACTCGCCTTGTTCTTAATTGGGAAAAATGCCATTTCATGGTAAAAGAGGGCATCGTGCTAGGACACAAAATCTCCAAAGCCGGTCTTGAAGTGGACCGTGATAAAGTCGATGTTATTGCTAAATTGCCTCCACCGTCAACCGTGAAGGGTGTGAGAAGTTTCCTCGGTCATGCGGGCTTCTTCCGTCGATTCATCAAAGATTTTTCTAAAATCGCTCACCCGATGACCCACCTCTTGGAAAAGATACTCCTTTTATCTTTTCCAACGAGTGTATCGAAGCCTTCAATCTTCTTAAGGATAAGCTAACTAAGGCACTGGTCTTGGTTACCCCTAATTGGGAGCTGCCTTTCGAGTTGATGTGCGATGCTAGCGACTTTGCTATTGGAGCGGTTTTGGGCCAAAGAGTGAACAAACACTTCCAACCAATCCATTATGCTAGCAAGACAATGACGGGGGCTCAATTGCATTACACGACAACCGAAAAAGAGCTTTTAGCTGTTGTCTATGCTTTTGAAAAGTTTCGCCCCTATCTTGTCCTTTCTACCACCATCGTGTATACCGATCATTCCGCGTTGAAGTACTTGTTAACTAAACAAGATTCTAAACCAAGACTTCTTCGATGGGTTTTGCTACTTCAAGAATTTAAAATCGAAATTCGTGATAAGAAGGGAGCTGAAAACCTAGCCGCGGATCATCTCAGTAGGCTTGAAGATCCTTATCAAGGGGATCATCCGAACAAAGAGATCAATGACTCTTTTCCCCTTAAGACCTTAATGTTTATCAACTCGAATCAAGATGAGACCCCGTGGTTTGCGGACATTGCAAACTACTTGGCGGGTGGAATTCTCGTTGACGGGTTAACATCCCAACAAAAGAAAAAGTTCTTCAAAGATATTAAGACTTACTTTTCGGATGACCCGTATCTCTTCAAACAATGCGCTGATTTGATTATTCGCCGATGTGTTGATGGACCGGCAGCTTTAGACATTCTCGAAGCTTGCCACAAAGGACCCACCGGTGGTCACTTTGGTCCCAACTACACCACCAAAAAAGTGTTTGACTTGGGATTTTATTGGCCCACCATTTATCGTGATGCTCACGAGATGGTTAAACATTGTGATGCTTTCCAAAAACAAGGCAAGATCACACATAAAGATGATATGCCTCAAAACTTCATACAAGAATGTGAAATCTTTGATGTATGGGGCATCGACTTTATGGGGTCATTCCCTTCATCTAAAGGAAACAAATACATACTTGTAGCCGTTGACTATGTTTCTAAATGGGTTGAAGCCAAAGCTTTACCCACTAATGACGCAAGGGTGGTTTGTAACTTTTTGAAGTCGCTATTCGCTAGATTCGGTGTGCCTCGTGCCATTATTAGTGATCGCGGGACTCATTTCTACAATGACCAATTCGCAAGAGTCATGGCTAAGTATGGTGTCAATCATCGTCTTTCCACCGCATACCACCCACAAACTAATGGGCAGGCTGAAATATCCAACCGAGGATTAAAGCGAATTCTTGAACGAACCATGGGAGAGCATCGTGCCTCATGGGCCGATAAACTTGATGATGCTCTGTGGGCTTTCCGTATCGCATACAAGACTCTGATTGGTTGTACACCATATCGTCTCGTGTACGGGAAAGCATGCCACCTCCCCATTGAGTTGGAGCACAAGGCTTACTGGGCCTTGAAGTGGGCTAACTTCGATATCAACAAAGCCGGTGACCTACGCAAGATCCAACTCAATGAGCTGAATGAACTCCGGAATGAGGCTTATAAAAATTCTTTGATCTATAAGGAAAAGACTAAGCTCATTCATGACTCCAAGATTAAAAACCGAGAGTTCCAAGTTGGAGACAAAGTTTTACTCTTTAACTCTCGGGTGAAAATCTTTTCGGGCAAGCTGAAATCTCGTTGGTCCGGCCCATTCACCATTGCCCAAAATTCTCCATATGGTACTCTCGAGCTCGCTCAACGTAATGGACCTAATTTTAAGGTGAATGGCC
Organism: Glebionis coronaria; assembly: GCA_025667525.1. NCBI lineage: Eukaryota > Viridiplantae > Streptophyta > Magnoliopsida > Asterales > Asteraceae > Glebionis > Glebionis coronaria. The sequence goes on from CM046880.1 coordinate 4,086,120, forward strand.
AACGAGTGAAGTTGTACTTTGGTGAGGACATCTCTCATGAGATGATTCCATCCCTCACCACGTTTCCCATGAACTAATTTTGGGTCGAGTCAGGCTCGTGACTCGGTTATCAAAAACAAGCGCTCCTCGGGAGGCAACTCGAGTATCTATCCTTTTCCGTTTTACCTCCTAAGTGTAGGGGGACCTATATAGGTTGTTTGTGTTTGTGTGGTGATGTGATTACAGGGATAAGTGCACTCTTGGAATATTTGAAGAACCGTGCTCCCGTGTTATCTGAAATCCGGTTCTATCTCTCAACTATCATGATTCAATTTTCTTCATACACACATTTGAAATTGATCACTTTAGTCGTCTCTTCCTTAGCTTGATTTAACCAACGTGCACAATGTCATAAGTGTAGAGGAGACTTTTCCCACATGATTAAAAATTGAGGACAATGTTTATCTTAAGTGTAGGGGGGACTTCTATCGAAGTTTTAAGTGGACTTTTCCATTAAAATGCCTTCATTTAACCGGAAAATCATCATTTTCAGCATTTTTCAAATTTTTAATTAACTTTGGCCATGTAGTCGTAATTTTTAAAATTTTTATCATTGCTTCATATGTATATATCCCACAATAAAGTCAAAAATATTAATAAAGTGGTGTAGCTAGTTTTGAAGTCTTTGACATATTAGGTCCGTTACGATTATTTTGACTCAACCCGAATAGACTTATTCAAGTTTATTCTAGCAAGTATCCTTAACCATGTAGACCTTAATTCGTTTATTTGGCTAAGCATCCACGAGTCTCATTACTTGAGATTTTAAATTGTGGAGGACGAGAAATGATAGAGTCAATTATAAGTCGGTATTCTTGCACAAGCACACTTGGTGTGATTATTTGCCTATTCTCCCATCACTTGCTAATAATTTATCTGCAATAAGTAAGGTCGTACGATTTGAAAAGTTACTTAGCTTCCAGCCCAAGATCATTTAAAAGTTGCTCGGTAATGATAAGAGTTCATAGCCAAGGCATAACTTATGAAGCGGGGCGCGAAGATTGGCGAGTCCGAAAAGGCCCTAACAAGGCATGAGGATTCAATCTTATTGCTAAAGATCCAAGGTGATGTGAAAAGCATTATTCCCAAAATCAATATGAAGGATCAAGACTCACGACGAAAACAATCAACTCCCATAAAGATCATGGAGAAGTCTATCCGAAAAGACCCTAACAAGGTATGAGGATAAATAGATCCAACTCCGAAAAGGAGGCGGATCGTTGTATCTCAAAATCCCGAATAACGATGGAAGAAATAATCATGAAGTCGTGGTCAACAAAGTTGGAGTATCCCTCAAAAGTCTTGATTAAGCAAAATGATGTAGTTGTTTTACTACTCTTTAGGAAAAGAGAGCAAACGTGGCAAGTATTGAGCACGACGATTTAGGAAAACCGTGTAGAAATGACCCAAAGTGGGGATCGTTCTCAAGGAGGCTTAGTGTGTGTGTAATGAATTGATTATCTTTGTGATTATACTTTTGAGAAAGAAAAATAGAAATGAGATTAGAAGAGAATGACGGTTACGAAGACGGATTAAACTAAGTCGAAAAAGGTGTTCACGTAAAACCGTAAAAAGTAATAAAATTAAAATTTTACCCTAAAATTCCTAAAAATTACCAAAAATCCACAATAATATTCTAAGAGTTTACAAAAAATCCAAACTTGCCAAAACCTTTTAATTAGTTAGATAATGACTTTTTAATGCTAATTAAAGCCTTAAAAATCAAAATTAATTATTAAAAAGTCCCAAACAAGATCTTAAAGTTTGTAAACCTCAAAAATACCCTAATTAAGCTAAAAAGTATTTTTCAAAATTTTAAAACCACTAAAAACTATTTTTAAACAATTAAAAACTACTAAAATCAATTAAAACTTAAATTAATTCTAGAAAATAATTAAAAGACTCTAAAAATATTTGGAAAATTTCAAAATTACTAATAAAGTGTTTAGAACCTAGGAAAAATATAAAAACTTAGAAAATCAGACTTTTAATTTTTAACAATAAAATAATATTAAAATATTATTAAAACTCCAAAAATCATAATAAATTCTAAAAAGTTGCAAACTAGCTTAATTTAACCTAAATAACTCAGAAATGAAAGTGAAATTACCTAAATACCCTTAATGGGCCTAGAAAATGGGCTAAACCCAAAATAGTCCACTATTGGGCCAAATTTGGGCCCAATATAAAAAAGTGTTCAAAATAAGCCCAAAAAGCACTGGTTGACTCAAAATTTGATTTTAAACAACTTTTTCCAAAGGCCTAAAAGTTGAAAGTGTGAAATAAGCTAGCTTATACAAAACAGCTTATTCTTAATGGGCTTTTTGGCCCATTAAGTTATAAGCCAATGCCATAAGCTGAAATTAAACACACAAGCTTCTTTTGTCATAAATAAGACTTCTGCAAAAAGAAATTTGAAATAAGCCCAAGGAATAAGCCTGAAAATGCAATAAGCAATCTACAGAAAACGACAAAATAGTCGTTTTTTAGTTCTAGGCCACCCCAAGTGCTGATTCAAGTTCCTAAAGCTTTTAAATGACTTAATTAAGCAAAATCAACAAAGAATTTTCAAATAAGCTGACTCAATAAGCTGGAAAAAGCAAATAAGCACTTATGTAAAAGTCAAATAAGTTGGTTTTCTAGTAAAAAGTCAAAGTCAAAGTCCAATAAGCTCTAGTCTACTCAAATGGGTCAAATAATGAAGATCTACCACAAAAAATAAGTTGATGCAAGTCTGGATAAGCTAAAATAGCTTATTGATAAGCTGAGTACAAGTTTACACTAGCAGGGGCTAGTTTTGGGTGTTGAGTAGTGGGAACTTTTCCCACTGCTTGGCTATTAGACTTTTTTGTCTTTAGTGAACTTTTTTGGGATTCAGATTACAAAAAGGCACCCAAATGATCTTTGGATCATAAGGAGTCAATAACAATCAAAAATTCACAAACACAATCACCCAATTCGCACAGACCAATCAATAAAGTCCCAGATATTGCACAGACATCAAAAAATAAGCAGAACAGGTTCAATAAGCAATTTTAGCACAATTCAGCCAGCCAAATTCAACCAAATGCATACACAAGCTATATTAAACTCAAATAAGCAAACGTACAAGTGAGACCCTATGGCTTTATCTATAGCCTTACAAGTGAACTAAGAATAGATAAAAGTGCTAAACCCTAATGCTTGAACTTCCAAAATTGCCCTTGTGTAGTTTGAATAGATTGGAGTCTTGTGAAGAATTCTTGGCTGTTTGTGGTGTGTATAGCTGTAGAAAGTTGATCAAAGGTCTCAAATAAGCTTAGTTTCCAAGCTTTGTTGTGGGACGTTAGATCTTCATCACTGTTTTGTCTTCTTCTCCAAGAGGTGGGACAAGGGTTTTTCATGTGACTAAGGGAGTGAGGTGACAGTCCTTTTGAGAGTTTGGTTGTGATTAGGGTCACCTTAATCATTAATCTACACAATTTTGGGGTTTAATTTTTGCTAAATCAAAAATCCCTAATTCGTTTCTTGAGCTGATGAACATGGTTTTGATCTGCTTAGAAAGTGATTAACATTTAAATAAATGTTAAGGCGCCAATGTGTGGTTAATTATTTAATCAGGGGTGAGTGGGATCTGATGTGGAGGCAGGGAAGCATATGATTGGTGGAAAAGATTGAGTGGGCTACGTGTCATGCCTTGGTTGGTCTAGGTAACAATGTTGCCTGGCCAGCTTAAGTCCCTTGTTTTTGTAACTCTTTCCATTTTATGCAAAACAGGCTAAAACAGGTTTCATGCAATGATTCAAAGAATTAAGCAAGATTCAAGCACATTAAGTTACTGATGAACACAAGAACATGCAATTTTTCACTTTGCTGATGTTTTTGACACACAAGCCAGATTCAACACCTCAAATCTCACAAACAGGTTACAATAATGATGTTTTAACAGCTTTTAGCCCTAAGCATGCATAAACTCTAGGTTTTCCCAAATTCTTAGGTCAAAATCAGTCAAACTCACAAAGATATAGCAGATTGTTTGGTTTTAAGGTTTGGTTCCAAAAACTTGCAGCAAAACACTCTCAAACAAGTGTATAACAGATACCAAGTGCAAACAACACCTTCTAACAACACAATACTAAGATTCAATCACAAACAGGTAGACCCAAACACCCCTTTATCTTATCAAATCCAAATTTTTCAAAGGAAAAGTGAGATTCAAGACCACCCAAGCTCAGATAAACACAATAACAACTAAGAACAACAGATTCAAGCAAGAATAAGCCACAAAATACACAAGAACACAGGCAACACTCAAATATCACAAATATCCAAAATATTTTCAGATTTTGGGATTAAGGGTGTGTACCTCATGGATGTACATCCACACCCACGGATTTTGAGCTTATGTGCTAGCAAGAACAAGCACAAGCTTCCACAACAAAGCCTGTTAAGAATCAACAAGGTTAGAAGCACAAGTATAAAATCAGAAATATGAAAAATCCTTGATTGATGCAACTCTTGTCCTCCACACTTGATTATCCCCAAGTTATAAGCCTCACCACACCTTAATCAACACAATTAGGATGCTATGGTCAGCCCTATAACCCAAGAATTCCAAGATAGACCAAGAACTTAGCAAAATATCAAGAAAATGAAGAAAATGTGCAAACTTTTGCACACTCCTCTTTTGAAAACAGGTTTTTGATTCAAATTAAGTAAACAATAAACATAAACAAGCATAAATAAGATGGCACTTGGTCTTTCTTCAACACACTTAACAGAAATTTCATAAATCTGAAAATGGGATTTACAAGTGCTTGAACAAGGAAAAACCAAAAGCAAACGTACAAGTGAGACCCTATGGCTTTATATATAGCCTTACAAGGGAACTAATAACAGATAAAAGTTCTAAACCCTAATGCTTGAACTTCCAAAATTGCCCTTGTGTAGTTTGAATAGCTTGGAGTCTTGTGAAGAATTCTTGGCTGTTTGTGGTGTGTATAGGTGTAGAAAGTTGATCAAAGGTCTCAAATAAGCTTAGTTTCCAAGCTTTGTTGTGGGACATTAGATCTTCATCACTGTTTTGTCTTCTTCTCCAAGAGGTGGGACAAGGGTTTTTCATGTGACTAAGGGAGTGAGGTGGCAGTCCTTTTGAGAGTTGGGTTGTGATTAGGGTCACCTAAATCATTAATCTACACAATTTTGGGGTTTAATTTTTGCTAAATCAAAAATCCCTAATTCGTTTCTTGAGCTGATGAACATGGTTTTGATCTGCTTAGAAAGTGATTAACATTTAAATAAATGTTAAGGCGCCAATGTGTGGTTAATTATTTAATCAGGGGTGAGTGGGATCTGATGTGGAGGCAGGGAAGCATGTGATTGGTGGAAAAGATTGAGTGGGCTACGTGTCATGCCTTGGTTGGTCTAGGTAACAATGTTGTCTGGCCAGCTTAAGTCCCTTGTTTTTGTAACTCTTTCCATTTTATGCAAAACAGGCTAAAACAGGTTTCATGCAATGATTCAAAGAATTAAGCAAGATTCAAGCACATTAAGTTACTGATGAACACAAGAACATGCAATTTTTCACTTTGCTGATGTTTTTGACACACAAGCCAGATTCAACACCTCAAATCTCACAAACAGGTTACAATAATGATGTTTTAACAGCTTTTAACCCTAAGCATGCATAAACTCTAGGTTTTCCCAAATTCTTAGGTCAAAATCAGTCAAACTCACAAAGATATAGCAGATTGTTTGATTTTAAGGTTTGGTTCCAAAAACTTGCAGCAAAACACTCTCAAACAAGTGTATAACAGATACCAAGTGCAAACAACACCTTCTAACAACACAATACTAAGATTCAATCACAAATAGGTAGACCCAAACACCCCTTTATCTTATCAAATCCAAATTTTTCAAAGGAAAAGTGAGATTCAAGACCACCCAAGCTCAGATAAACACAATAACAACTAAGAACAACAGATTCAAGCAAGAATAAGCCACAAAATACACAAGAACACAGGCAACACTCAAATATCACAAATATCCAAAATATTTTCAGATTTTGGGATTAAGGGTGTGTACCTCATGGATGTACATCCACACCCACGGATTTTGAGCTTATGTGCTAGCAAGAACAAGCACAAGCTTCCACAACAAAGCCTGCTAAGAATCAACAAGGTTAGAAGCACAAGTATAAAATCAGAAATAAGAAAAATCCTTGATTGATGCAACTCTTGTCCTCCACACTTGATTATCCCCAAGTTATAAGCCTCACCACACCTTAATCAACACAATTAGGATGCTATGGTCAGCCCTATAACCCAAGAATTCCAAGATAGACCAAGAACTTAGCAAAATATCAAGAAAATGAAGAAAATGTGCAAACTTTTGCACACTCCTCTTTTGAAAACAGGTTTTTGATTCAAATTAAGTAAACAATAAACATAAACAAGCATAAATAAGATGGCACTTGGTCTTTCTTCAACACACTTAACACAAATTTCATAAATCTGAAAATGGGATTTACAAGTGCTTGAACAAGGAAAAACCAAAAGCAAACGTACAAGTGAGACCCTATGGCTTTATATATAGCCTTACAAGGGAACTAATAACATATAAAAGTTCTAAACCCTAATGCTTGAACTTCCAAAATTGCCCTTGTGTAGTTTGAATAGCTTGGAGTCTTGTGAAGAATTCTTGGCTGTTTGTGGTGTGTATAGCTGTAGAAAGTTGATCAAAGGTCTCAAATAAGCTTAGTTTCCAAGCTTTGTTGTGGGACATTAGATCTTCATCACTGTTTTGTCTTCTTCTCCAAGAGGTGGGACAAGGGTTTTTCATGTGACTAAGGGAGTGAGGTGGCAGTCCTTTTGAGAGTTGGGTTGTGATTAGGGTCACCTTAATCATTAATCTACACAATTTTGGGGTTTAATTTTTGCTAAATCAAAAATCCCTAATTCGTTTCTTGAGCTGATGAACATGGTTTTGATCTGCTTAGAAAGTGATTAACATTTAAATAAATGTTAAGGCGCCAATGTGTGGTTAATTATTTAATCAGGGGTGAGTGGGATCTGATGTGGAGGCAGGGAAGCATGTGATTGGTGGAAAAGATTGAGTGGGCTACGTGTCATGCCTTGGTTGGTCTAGGTAACAATGTTGTCTGGCCAGCTTAAGTCCCTTGTTTTTGTAACTCTTTCCATTTTATGCAAAACAGGCTAAAACAGGTTTCATGCAATGATTCAAAGAATTAAGCAAGATTCAAGCACATTAAGTTACTGATGAACACAAGAACATGCAATTTTTCACTTTGCTGATGTTTTTGACACACAAGCCAGATTCAACACCTCAAATCTCACAAACAGGTTACAATAATGATGTTTTAACAGCTTTTAACCCTAAGCATGCATAAACTCTAGGTTTTCCCAAATTCTTAGGTCAAAATCAGTCAAACTCACAAAGATATAGCAGATTGTTTGATTTTAAGGTTTGGTTCCAAAAACTTGCAGCAAAACACTCTCAAACAAGTGTATAACAGATACCAAGTGCAAACAACACCTTCTAACAACACAATACTAAGATTCAATCACAAACAGGTAGACCCAAACACCCCTTTATCTTATCAAATCCAAATTTTTCAAAGGAAAAGTGAGATTCAAGACCACCCAAGCTCAGATAAACACAATAACAACTAAGAACAACAGATTCAAGCAAGAATAAGCCACAAAATACACAAGAACACAGGCAACACTCAAATATCACAAATATCCAAAATATTTTCAGATTTTGGGATTAAGGGTGTGTACCTCATGGATGTACATCCACACCCACGGATTTTGAGCTTATGTGCTAGCAAGAACAAGCACAAGCTTCCACAACAAAGCCTGCTAAGAATCAACAAGGTTAGAAGCACAAGTATAAAATCAGAAATATGAAAAATCCTTGATTGATGCAAATCTTGTCCTCCACACTTGATTATCCCCAAGTTATAAGCCTCACCACACCTTAATCAACACAATTAGGATGCTATGGTCAGCCCTATAACCCAAGAATTCCAAGATAGACCAAGAACTTAGCAAAATATCAAGAAAATGAAGAAAATGTGCAAACTTTTGCACACTCCTCTTTTGAAAACAGGTTTTTGATTCAAATTAAGTAAACAATAAACATAAACAAGCATAAATAAGATGGCACTTGGTCTTTCTTCAACACACTTAACACAAATTTCATAAATCTGAAAATGGGATTTACAAGTGCTTGAACAAGGAAAAACCAAAAGCAAACGTACAAGTGAGACCCTATGGCTTTATATATAGCCTTACAAGGGAACTAATAACAGATAAAAGTTCTAAACCCTAATGCTTGAACTTCCAAAATTGCCCTTGTGTAGTTTGAATAGCTTGGAGTCTTGTGAAGAATTCTTGGCTGTTTGTGGTGTGTATAGCTGTAGAAAGTTGATCAAAGGTCTCAAATAAGCTTAGTTTCCAAGCTTTGTTGTGGGACATTAGATCTTCATCACTGTTTTGTCTTCTTCTCCAAGAGGTGGGACAAGGGTTTTTCATGTGACTAAGGGAGTGAGGTGGCAGTCCTTTTGAGAGTTGGGTTGTGATTAGGGTCACCTTAATCATTAATCTACACAATTTTGGGGTTTAATTTTTGCTAAATCAAAAATCCCTAATTCGTTTCTTGAGCTGATGAACATGGTTTTGATCTGCTTAGAAAGTGATTAACATTTAAATAAATGTTAAGGCGCCAATGTGTGGTTAATTATTTAATCAGGGGTGAGTGGGATCTGATGTGGAGGCAGGGAAGCATGTGATTGGTGGAAAAGATTGAGTGGGCTACGTGTCATGCCTTGGTTGGTCTAGGTAACAATGTTGTCTGGCCAGCTTAAGTCCCTTGTTTTTGTAACTCTTTCCATTTTATGCAAAACAGGCTAAAACAGGTTTCATGCAATGATTCAAAGAATTAAGCAAGATTCAAGCACATTAAGTTACTGATGAACACAAGAACATGCAATTTTTCACTTTGCTGATGTTTTTGACACACAAGCCAGATTCAACACCTCAAATCTCACAAACAGGTTACAATAATGATGTTTTAACAGCTTTTAACCCTAAGCATGCATAAACTCTAGGTTTTCCTAAATTCTTAGGTCAAAATCAGTCAAACTCACAAAGATATAGCAGATTGTTTGATTTTAAGGTTTGGTTCCAAAAACTTGCAGCAAAACACTCTCAAACAAGTGTATAACAGATACCAAGTGCAAACAACACCTTCTAACAACACAATACTAAGATTCAATCACAAACAGGTAGACCCAAACACCCCTTTATCTTATCAAATCCAAATTTTTCAAAGGAAAAGTGAGATTCAAGACCACCCAAGCTCAGATAAACACAATAACAACTAAGAACAACAGATTCAAGCAAGAATAAGCCACAAAATACACAAGAACACAGGCAACACTCAAATATCACAAATATCCAAAATATTTTCAGATTTTGGGATTAAGGGTGTGTACCTCATGGATGTACATCCACACCCACGGATTTTGAGCTTATGTGCTAGCAAGAACAAGCACAAGCTTCCACAACAAAGCCTGCTAAGAATCAACAAGGTTAGAAGCACAAGTATAAAATCAGAAATATGAAAAATCCTTGATTGATGCAAATCTTGTCCTCCACACTTGATTATCCCCAAGTTATAAGCCTCACCACACCTTAATCAACACAATTAGGATGCTATGGTCAGCCCTATAACCCAAGAATTCCAAGATAGACCAAGAACTTAGCAAAATATCAAGAAAATGAAGAAAATGTGCAAACTTTTGCACACTCCTCTTTTGAAAACAGGTTTTTGATTCAAATTAAGTAAACAATAAACATAAACAAGCATAAATAAGATGGCACTTGGTCTTTCTTCAACACACTTAACACAAATTTCATAAATCTGAAAATGGGATTTACAAGTGCTTGAACAAGGAAAAACCAAAAGCAAACGTACAAGTGAGACCCTATGGCTTTATATATAGCCTTACAAGGGAACTAATAACAGATAAAAGTTCTAAACCCTAATGCTTGAACTTCCAAAATTGCCCTTGTGTAGTTTGAATAGCTTGGAGTCTTGTGAAGAATTCTTGGCTGTTTGTGGTGTGTATAGCTGTAGAAAGTTGATCAAAGGTCTCAAATAAGCTTAGTTTCCAAGCTTTGTTGTGGGACATTAGATCTTCATCACTGTTTTGTCTTCTTCTCCAAGAGGTGGGACAAGGGTTTTTCATGTGACTAAGGGAGTGAGGTGGCAGTCCTTTTGAGAGTTGGGTTGTGATTAGGGTCACCTTAATCATTAATCTACACAATTTTGGGGTTTAATTTTTGCTAAATCAAAAATCCCTAATTCGTTTCTTGAGCTGATGAACATGGTTTTGATCTGCTTAGAAAGTGATTAACATTTAAATAAATGTTAAGGCGCCAATGTGTGGTTAATTATTTAATCAGGGGTGAGTGGGATCTGATGTGGAGGCAGGGAAGCATGTGATTGGTGGAAAAGATTGAGTGGGCTACGTGTCATGCCTTGGTTGGTCTAGGTAACAATGTTGTCTGGCCAGCTTAAGTCCCTTGTTTTTGTAACTCTTTCCATTTTATGCAAAACAGGCTAAAACAGGTTTCATGCAATGATTCAAAGAATTAAGCAAGATTCAAGCACATTAAGTTACTGATGAACACAAGAACATGCAATTTTTCACTTTGCTGATGTTTTTGACACACAAGCCAGATTCAACACCTCAAATCTCACAAACAGGTTACAATAATGATGTTTTAACAGCTTTTAACCCTAAGCATGCATAAACTCTAGGTTTTCCCAAATTCTTAGGTCAAAATCAGTCAAACTCACAAAGATATAGCAGATTGTTTGATTTTAAGGTTTGGTTCCAAAAACTTGCAGCAAAACACTCTCAAACAAGTGTATAACAGATACCAAGTGCAAACAACACCTTCTAACAACACAATACTAAGATTCAATCACAAACAAGTAGACCCAAACACCCCTTTATCTTATCAAATCCAAATTTTTCAAAGGAAAAGTGAGATTCAAGACCACCCAAGCTCAGATAAACACAATAACAACTAAGAACAACAGATTCAAGCAAGAATAAGCCACAAAATACACAAGAACACAGGCAACACTCAAATATCACAAATATCCAAAATATTTTCAGATTTTGGGATTAAGGGTGTGTACCTCATGGATGTACATCCACACCCACGGATTTTGAGCTTATGTGCTAGCAAGAACAAGCACAAGCTTCCACAACAAAGCCTTCTAAGAATCAACAAGGTTAGAAGCACAAGTATAAAATCAGAAATATGAAAAATCCTTGATTGATGCAACTCTTGTCCTCCACACTTGATTATCCCCAAGTTATAAGCCTCACCACACCTTAATCAACACAATTAGGATGCTATGGTCAGCCCTATAACCCAAGAATTCCAAGATAGACCAAGAACTTAGCAAAATATCAAGAAAATGAAGAAAATGTGCAAACTTTTGCACACTCCTCTTTTGAAAACAGGTTTTTGATTCAAATTAAGTAAACAATAAACATAAACAAGCATAAATAAGATGGCACTTGGTCTTTCTTCAACACACTTAACACAAATTTCATAAATCTGAAAATGGGATTTACAAGTGCTTGAACAAGGAAAAACCAAAAGCAAACGTACAAGTGAGACCCTATGGCTTTATATATAGCCTTACAAGGGAACTAATAACATATAAAAGTTCTAAACCCTAATGCTTGAACTTCCAAAATTGCCCTTGTGTAGTTTGAATAGCTTGGAGTCTTGTGAAGAATTCTTGGCTGTTTGTGGTGTGTATAGCTGTAGAAAGTTGATCAAAGGTCTCAAATAAGCTTAGTTTCCAAGATTTGTTGTGGGACATTAGATCTTCATCACTGTTTTGTCTTCTTCTCCAAGAGGTGGGACAAGGGTTTTTCATGTGACTAAGGGAGTGAGGTGGCAGTCCTTTTGAGAGTTGGGTTGTGATTAGGGTCACCTTAATCATTAATCTACACAATTTTGGGGTTTAATTTTTGCTAAATCAAAAATCCCTAATTCGTTTCTTGAGCTGATGAACATGGTTTTGATCTGCTTAGAAAGTGATTAACATTTAAATAAATGTTAAGGCGCCAATGTGTGGTTAATTATTTAATCAGGGGTGAGTGGGATCTGATGTGGAGGCAGGGAAGCATGTGATTGGTGGAAAAGATTGAGTGGGCTACGTGTCATGCCTTGGTTGGTCTAGGTAACAATGTTGTCTGGCCAGCTTAAGTCCCTTGTTTTTGTAACTCTTTCCATTTTATGCAAAACAGGCTAAAACAGGTTTCATGCAATGATTCAAAGAATTAAGCAAGATTCAAGCACATTAAGTTACTGATGAACACAAGAACATGCAATTTTTCACTTTGCTGATGTTTTTGACACACAAGCCAGATTCAACACCTCAAATCTCACAAACAGGTTACAATAATGATGTTTTAACAGCTTTTAACCCTAAGCATGCATAAACTCTAGGTTTTCCCAAATTCTTAGGTCAAAATCAGTCAAACTCACAAAGATATAGCAGATTGTTTGATTTTAAGGTTTGGTTCCAAAAACTTGCAGCAAAACACTCTCAAACAAGTGTATAACAGATACCAAGTGCAAACAACACCTTCTAACAACACAATACTAAGATTCAATCACAAACAGGTAGACCCAAACACCCCTTTATCTTATCAAATCCAAATTTTTCAAAGGAAAAGTGAGATTCAAGACCACCCAAGCTCAGATAAACACAATAACAACTAAGAACAACAGATTCAAGCAAGAATAAGCCACAAAATACACAAGAACACAGGCAACACTCAAATATCACAAATATCCAAAATATTTTCAGATTTTGGGATTAAGGGTGTGTACCTCATGGATGTACATCCACACCCACGGATTTTGAGCTTATGTGCTAGCAAGAACAAGCACAAGCTTCCACAACAAAGCCTGCTAAGAATCAACAAGGTTAGAAGCACAAGTATAAAATCAGAAATATGAAAAATCCTTGATTGATGCAACTCTTGTCCTCCACACTTGATTATCCCCAAGTTATAAGCCTCACCACACCTTAATCAACACAATTAGGATGCTATGGTCAGCCCTATAACCCAAGAATTCCAAGATAGACCAAGAACTTAGCAAAATATCAAGAAAATGAAGAAAATGTGCAAACTTTTGCACACTCCTCTTTTGAAAACAGGTTTTTGATTCAAATTAAGTAAACAATAAACATAAACAAGCATAAATAAGATGGCACTTGGTCTTTCTTCAACACACTTAACAGAAATTTCATAAATCTGAAAATGGGATTTACAAGTGCTTGAACAAGGAAAAACCAAAAGCAAACGTACAAGTGAGACCCTATGGCTTTATATATAGCCTTACAAGGGAACTAATAACAGATAAAAGTTCTAAACCCTAATGCTTGAACTTCCAAAATTGCCCTTGTGTAGTTTGAATAGCTTGGAGTCTTGTGAAGAATTCTTGGCTGTTTGTGGTGTGTATAGGTGTAGAAAGTTGATCAAAGGTCTCAAATAAGCTTAGTTTCCAAGCTTTGTTGTCGGACATTAGATCTTCATCACTGTTTTGTCTTCTTCTCCAAGAGGTGGGACAAGGGTTTTTCATGTGACTAAGGGAGTGAGGTGGCAGTCCTTTTGAGAGTTGGGTTGTGATTAGGGTCACCTTAATCATTAATCTACACAATTTTGGGGTTTAATTTTTGCTAAATCAAAAATCCCTAATTCGTTTCTTGAGCTGATGAACATGGTTTTGATCTGCTTAGAAAGTGATTAACATTTAAATAAATGTTAAGGCGCCAATGTGTGGTTAATTATTTAATCAGGGGTGAGTGGGATCTGATGTGGAGGCAGGGAAGCATGTGATTGGTGGAAAAGATTGAGTGGGCTACGTGTCATGCCTTGGTTGGTCTAGGTAACAATGTTGTCTGGCCAGCTTAAGTCCCTTGTTTTTGTAACTCTTTCCATTTTATGCAAAACAGGCTAAAACAGGTTTCATGCAATGATTCAAAGAATTAAGCAAGATTCAAGCACATTAAGTTACTGATGAACACAAGAACATGCAATTTTTCACTTTGCTGATGTTTTTGACACACAAGCCAGATTCAACACCTCAAATCTCACAAACAGGTTACAATAATGATGTTTTAACAGCTTTTAACCCTAAGCATGCATAAACTCTAGGTTTTCCCAAATTCTTAGGTCAAAATCAGTCAAACTCACAAAGATATAGCAGATTGTTTGATTTTAAGGTTTGGTTCCAAAAGCTTGCAGCAAAACACTCTCAAACAAGTGTATAACAGATACCAAGTGCAAACAACACCTTCTAACAACACAATACTAAGATTCAATCACAAACAGGTAGACCCAAACACCCCTTTATCTTATCAAATCCAAATTTTTCAAAGGAAAAGTGAGATTCAAGACCACCCAAGCTCAGATAAACACAATAACAACTAAGAACAACAGATTCAAGCAAGAATAAGCCACAAAATACACAAGAACACAGGCAACACTCAAATATCACAAATATCCAAAATATTTTCAGATTTTGGGATTAAGGGTGTGTACCTCATGGATGTACATCCACACCCACGGATTTTGAGCTTATGTGCTAGCAAGAACAAGCACAAGCTTCCACAACAAAGCCTGCTAAGAATCAACAAGGTTAGAAGCACAAGTATAAAATCAGAAATATGAAAAATCCTTGATTGATGCAACTCTTGTCCTCCACACTTGATTATCCCCAAGTTATAAGCCTCACCACACCTTAATCAACACAATTAGGATGCTATGGTCAGCCCTATAACCCAAGAATTCCAAGATAGACCAAGAACTTAGCAAAATATCAAGAAAATGAAGAAAATGTGCAAACTTTTGCACACTCCTCTTTTGAAAACAGGTTTTTGATTCAAATTAAGTAAACAATAAACATAAACAAGCATAAATAAGATGGCACTTGGTCTTTCTTCAACACACTTAACACAAATTTCATAAATCTGAAAATGGGATTTACAAGTGCTTGAACAAGGAAAAACCAAAAGCAAACGTACAAGTGAGACCCTATGGCTTTATATATAGCCTTACAAGGGAACTAATAACATATAAAAGTTCTAAACCCTAATGCTTGAACTTCCAAAATTGCCCTTGTGTAGTTTGAATAGCTTGGAGTCTTGTGAAGAATTCTTGGCTGTTTGTGGTGTGTATAGCTGTAGAAAGTTGATCAAAGGTCTCAAATAAGCTTAGTTTCCAAGCTTTGTTGTGGGACATTAGATCTTCATCACTGTTTTGTCTTCTTCTCCAAGAGGTGGGACAAGGGTTTTTCATGTGACTAAGGGAGTGAGGTGGCAGTCCTTTTGAGAGTTGGGTTGTGATTAGGGTCACCTTAATCATTAATCTACACAATTTTGGGGTTTAATTTTTGCTAAATCAAAAATCCCTAATTCGTTTCTTGAGCTGATGAACATGGTTTTGATCTGCTTAGAAAGTGATTAACATTTAAATAAATGTTAAGGCGCCAATGTGTGGTTAATTATTTAATCAGGGGTGAGTGGGATCTGATGTGGAGGCAGGGAAGCATGTGATTGGTGGAAAAGATTGAGTGGGCTACGTGTCATGCCTTGGTTGGTCTAGGTAACAATGTTGTCTGGCCAGCTTAAGTCCCTTGTTTTTGTAACTCTTTCCATTTTATGCAAAACAGGCTAAAACATGTTTCATGCAATGATTCAAAGAATTAAGCAAGATTCAAGCACATTAAGTTACTAATGAACACAAGAACATGCAATTTTTCACTTTGCTGATGTTTTTGACACACAAGCCAGATTCAACACCTCAAATCTCACAAACAGGTTACAATAATGATGTTTTAACAGCTTTTAACCCTAAGCATGCATAAACTCTAGGTTTTCCCAAATTCTTAGGTCAAAATCAGTCAAACTCACAAAGATATAGCAGATTGTTTGATTTTAAGGTTTGGTTCCAAAAACTTGCAGCAAAACACTCTCAAACAAGTGTATAACAGATACCAAGTGCAAACAACACCTTCTAACAACACAATACTAAGATTCAATCACAAACAGGTAGACCCAAACACCCCTTTATCTTATCAAATCCAAATTTTTCAAAGGAAAAGTGAGATTCAAGACCACCCAAGCTCAGATAAACACAATAACAACTAAGAACAACAGATTCAAGCAAGAATAAGCCACAAAATACACAAGAACACAGGCAACACTCAAATATCACAAATATCCAAAATATTTTCAGATTTTGGGATTAAGGGTGTGTACCTCATGGATGTACATCCACACCCACGGATTTTGAGCTTATGTGCTAGCAAGAACAAGCACAAGCTTCCACAACAAAGCCTGCTAAGAATCAACAAGGTTAGAAGCACAAGTATAAAATCAGAAATATGAAAAATCCTTGATTGATGCAACTCTTGTCCTCCACACTTGATTATCCCCAAGTTATAAGCCTCACCACACCTTAATCAACACAATTAGGATGCTATGGTCAGCCCTATAACCCAAGAATTCCAAGATAGACCAAGAACTTAGCAAAATATCAAGAAAATGAAGAAAATGTGCAAACTTTTGCACACTCCTCTTTTGAAAACAAGTTTTTGATTCAAATTAAGTAAACAATAAACATAAACAAGCATAAATAAGATGGCACTTGGTCTTTCTTCAACACACTTAACAGAAATTTCATAAATCTGAAAATGGGATTTACAAGTGCTTGAACAAGGAAAAACCAAAAGCAAACGTACAAGTGAGACCCTATGGCTTTATATATAGCCTTACAAGGGAACTAATAACATATAAAAGTTCTAAACCCTAATGCTTGAACTTCCAAAATTGCCCTTGTGTAGTTTGAATAGCTTGGAGTCTTGTGAAGAATTCTTGGCTGTTTGTGGTGTGTATAGCTGTAGAAAGTTGATCAAAGGTCTCAAATAAGCTTAGTTTCCAAGCTTTGTTGTGGGACATTAGATCTTCATCACTGTTTTGTCTTCTTCTCCAAGAGGTGGGACAAGGGTTTTTCATGTGACTAAGGGAGTGAGGTGGCAGTCCTTTTGAGAGTTGGGTTGTTATTAGGGTCACCTTAATCAGTAATCTACACAATTTTGGGGTTTAATTTTTGCTAAATCAAAAATCCCTAATTCGTTTCTTGAGCTGATGAACATGGTTTTGATCTGCTTAGAAAGTGATTAACATTTAAATAAATGTTAAGGCGCCAATGTGTGGTTAATTATTTAATCAGGGGTGAGTGGGATCTGATGTGGAGGCAGGGAAGCATGTGATTGGTGGAAAAGATTGAGTGGGCTACGTGTCATGCCTTGGTTGGTCTAGGTAACAATGTTGTCTGGCCA
Organism: Glebionis coronaria; assembly: GCA_025667525.1. Classification (NCBI taxonomy): domain Eukaryota; kingdom Viridiplantae; phylum Streptophyta; class Magnoliopsida; order Asterales; family Asteraceae; genus Glebionis; species Glebionis coronaria. Next base: position 4,103,612 of record CM046880.1, read on the forward strand.
GCTTAAGTCCCTTGTTTTTGTAACTCTTTCCATTTTATGCAAAACAGGCTAAAACAGGTTTCATGCAATGATTCAAAGAATTAAGCAAGATTCAAGCACATTAAGTTACTGATGAACACAAGAACATGCAATTTTTCACTTTGCTGATGTTTTTGACACACAAGCCAGATTCAACACCTCAAATCTCACAAACAGGTTACAATAATGATGTTTTAACAGCTTTTAACCCTAAGCATGCATAAACTCTAGGTTTTCCCAAATTCTTAGGTCAAAATCAGTCAAACTCACAAAGATATAGCAGATTGTTTGATTTTAAGGTTTGGTTCCAAAAACTTGCAGCAAAACACTCTCAAACAAGTGTATAACAGATACCAAGTGCAAACAACACCTTCTAACAACACAATACTAAGATTCAATCACAAACAGGTAGACCCAAACACCCCTTTATCTTATCAAATCCAAATTTTTCAAAGGAAAAGTGAGATTCAAGACCACCCAAGCTCAGATAAACACAATAACAACTAAGAACAACAGATTCAAGCAAGAATAAGCCACAAAATACACAAGAACACAGGCAACACTCAAATATCACAAATATCCAAAATATTTTCAGATTTTGGGATTAAGGGTGTGTACCTCATGGATGTACATCCACACCCACGGATTTTGAGCTTATGTGCTAGCAAGAACAAGCACAAGCTTCCACAACAAAGCCTGCTAAGATTCAACAAGGTTAGAAGCACAAGTATAAAATCAGAAATATGAAAAATCCTTGATTGATGCAACTCTTGTCCTCCACACTTGATTATCCCCAAGTTATAAGCCTCACCACACCTTAATCAACACAATTAGGATGCTATGGTCAGCCCTATAACCCAAGAATTCCAAGATAGACCAAGAACTTAGCAAAATATCAAGAAAATGAAGAAAATGTGCAAACTTTTGCACACTCCTCTTTTGAAAACAGGTTTTTGATTCAAATTAAGTAAACAATAAACATAAACAAGCATAAATAAGATGGCACTTGGTCTTTCTTCAACACACTTAACAGAAATTTAATAAATCTGAAAATGGGATTTACAAGTGCTTGAACAAGGAAAAACCAAAAGCAAACGTACAAGTGAGACCCTATGGCTTTATATATAGCCTTACAAGGGAACTAATAACATATAAAAGTTCTAAACCCTAATGCTTGAACTTCCAAAATTGCCCTTGTGTAGTTTGAATAGCTTGGAGTCTTGTGAAGAATTCTTGGCTGTTTGTGGTGTGTATAGCTGTAGAAAGTTGATCAAAGGTCTCAAATAAGCTTAGTTTCCAAGCTTTGTTGTGGGACGTTAGATCTTCATCACTGTTTTATCTTCTTCTCCAAGAGGTGGGACAAGTGTTTTTCATGTGACTAAGGGAGTGAGGTGGCAGTCCTTTTGAGAGTTGGGTTGTGATTAGGGTCACCTTAATCACTAATCTGCACAATTTTGAGGTTTAATTTTTGCTAAATCAAAAATCCCTAATTGTGTTCTTGAGCTGATGAACATGGTTTTGATCTGTTTAGAAAGTGATTAACATTTAAATAAATGTTAAGGCGCCAATGTGTGGTTAATTATTTAATCAGGGGTGAGTGGGATCTGATGTGGAGGCAGGGAAGCATGTGATTGGTGGAAAAGATTGAGTGGGCTACGTGTCATGCCTTGGTTGGTCTAGGTAACAATGTTGTCTGGCTAGCTTAAGTCCCTTGTTTTTGTAACTCTTTCCACTTTGTGCAAAACAGGCTAAAACTCAAATCCCTTTGTATTTAAACTTTCACTTTTCACACTTTTGCCCCAAATACTTTTCCAAAGTATTTTCAGGGGTATTTCTTGCCATTTTGTGATACTTCAAGGGCTGATTTGGCATTTTGTTGATGGATAATGGTCTTGACTTGCACATTTGATGTTTTGGAGGACTGCATTTGCCAAGTCGTGTTTGACGAGGGACCTTTTTTGCCAAATGTTGAAAGTTAAGGGTCCTTTTTGTAATTTTGGGATTTTCAAAGGACCAAACTTGTAATTTCTTGTACTTTGAAGGACTTCATGATGTTTTTGACTTTGTGGAGGATAATGGTTGACAATTTAGCTTTGTTGAGGGGCTAAACTTGTAAATTCTTCAAAGTGGAGGGCCCTTTTTGCAATTTTGACAAACTTTAGGGACCAATCTTGTAATTATGAAGATACAAGGGTATAAAGTGTCAATTCTTCCATATTGGAGGACCCTTCTTCATAATTCTTCAAATCTTCAAGGGTTAATCTTGGGAAAGTCTTCATTAGGGCTTGGTTCATTGTGTGGCTTCGTTTCCCGTGTTCGTTTTTGTATGATTCTTGTGATCTTTTGTCATTTTCTCAATATCCGTTCCTAAAATACACAAGCAACAAACACAAGCATATATATGGGTATTTTGATGATATTTAATGCATTTTAAGCCCTATTTGGACGATGAGACTATGTATAAAAGCAGTCTCATCACTCCCCCATACTAAACCATTGTCGTGCCCTCACGCAATGCTAGAATAAAGTATCGTAGCATCTCCAAAATTCATTTTATTCACTTTATTGAACGATAAACTAGCTACACTACTACTATTGCTACAACTTCTTTCGTTTTAGACATAATGTATGATTTTCATCGCAAAATGGGACGTTTAGGTTCATAGAATAAGAACACGTGAATGCTTCGTTAGAAATAATTTCATCGTCCTCGATTTTCACCCCAACTCCATGCCAAGCGTGCAACGAGATCATTGTCATTATAAGATAGTAATGCTAACACTACTCATATGCCCTAATCATGTACTTATCCTCCCATTATTCCTAAGTTGTATCTCTTATATTTTATATTGTCTTGAATGTTTCACGAGGATACATTGTTTGACTTATGCGATAATAGAGATTTAGGTCTAAAAATAGAGTCCTAACGGTGTAACCAAGATCATCAAATCAATAACCCCTCCCAATAGACAACGATGTCAAAAAATTAAGTTGACAAGAAGAATCGATAAACACGGTTTTATAACGGTTTTGAACATGAGACTTATTACCAAGACTTTTATACGCCCCCTAACGGAAGGGCCTTATTATCTTTGGTTTACCTCCATCTTTTATTCAACTTCGCCATGAAGCTTTAATTATGACTTTGGTCTTGCCTTGCCTTTTATTATCCACCTCATCGGTAGTTTTGTTAGCCAAAGACGTATATCCTCACGCTAAGGCGAATTTTGGATCTTTAAAGCTTCGAAGATTAAGGCTTGATTCACTTTCAATTTTGCATAGATTTTTCGGCCTTGTGGGGCTTCAAATTGTTTGCTTGATTTAGGTGAGCACTTGAAATCTTATTATTGGGTGAAGCTTTCGATTATTAGCGTGCCAATACTTCAAAACCGTGACGCTGGCGATACCTTAATGTCTTCCCAATTTAATTACACGGAAGCTACTAGAAAAGACTAGAAACCCAACAATCCCAACTAAACCGCTAAGTCAATATTTATTAAGCAAAAAATATTTACAAGCGAAGGGAGAATAAGCAAACAACGAGAACACATGAGTTTTTGAAAGAATACGAGTACTCTACGTTTAGCATAGTAACTTATAATTAACCCTATCATTTCTCGTCCTCATTTAAGAGACTTAGCTTAATGTGTAGTTAAGGAACCAAAGCTAAGTGCTCAACACGCACGGTCGAGTCAAAAATTACTCTTATTCTCGCCATCGGAAAACCTACATTCGTGTCTTCAAACACTTATAAAACATGAGAAAAAATTTAAAATTTGGCCATTTTTAGCCTTATTTTGCAACAAAACGATAAACAAAAAGATAAACTTTGGAAAGCGTGAAGGTTTGGCAAGGCAAGTATCTATTCACCCCCCCCCCCCCCCATACTAAAGTTAAACATTGTCCTCAATGTTTCGAGTCTAGGGGTGCAAACACCCCCATACTAGAGACGAAGTCGAATGCTTGATCTCGAGCATGGAAAGGGTAAAACGAATAACCTAAAAGCCGTTTATGAATTATGCTAATAAGATAAACGTTAGAACATAAAAGGATATCATCGGATATCGGAATCTCCAAAGGCAACGATCGAAGCTCGAGTAATCCGTAAGACGAAAACGGGAGGCTTCAATGGTGTCGATGAACCTAATAAATAACAATCACAAACAACCACGAAACAAAGTTTGGAAGAGCACAAGTCCCCTCGTTAACTACATTAGAAAGCGATAATATGTACATAGGATAAGCATGGGACTCCCCCACGAGGCACCTCGTTTTTGATTACCGAGTCATGAGCTCGACTCGATCCCCTCAATACTATTTATCATTGGGGAAGGTGACTTGGTCGAGGTAGTTCAAGGATGGAACTTCCCCACCAAAGTAGTGCTTCAACCTATGTCCATTCACCTTGAAGTTAGGACCATCATCTTGAGCTAGCTCGATGGTCCCATACGGAAACACTTGAGTCACGGTGAATGGACCGGACCAACGGGATTTCAACTTACCGGAAAAGATTTTCAAGCGAGAATTAAAAAGCAAAACTTGATCCCCAATGTTAAAAACCCGGTTTTTAATTTTAGAATCATGCAACTTTTTAGTTTTTTCCTTATAAATCAATGAATTTTCATAAGCAATGTCCCTTAATTCATCAAATTCATTCAATTGCATTTTCCGGTGTTTTCCCGCGGTCTCCATATCATCATTACAATGCTTTAGGGCCCAATAAGCCTTATGTTCTAGTTCGATAGGAAAATGACAATTCTTTCCATACACAAGCTTATAGGGAGTGCACCCAATGAGCGTCTTATGAGCGGTCCTAAAGGCCCATAAAGCATCCTCCAACTTATCCGACCAAGATTGTCAGTTTTCCCCAACGGATCTCTCCAAGATCTTCTTCAAAGCTCGGTTTGAAACCTCGACTTGCCCACTCGTTTGTGGGTGATAAGCCATAGAAAGCCGATGTGTAACCCCATATTTCCTTAGGACCCTTTCGAATTGGTCGTTACAAAAATGGGTTCCACGATCGCTTATGATAGCACGAGGGGTTCCAAACCGAGAAAACAAGCTTTTCAAAAACTTGACTACCACACGAGCATCATTGGTGGGCAAAGCCTTAGCTTCCACCCACTTAGATAGGTAGTCAACCGCAATGAGAATGTACTTATTACCACGAGATGATGTGAACGGCCCCATAAAGTCTATACCCCAAACGTCAATGATCTCACACACTTGGATGATATTTTGTGGCATTTCATCTTTTTGTGAGGCTTTTCCTTGTCGTTGGCATGAATCACACGACTTCACAAGATCTTGTGCATCTCGGTAAATAGTAGGCCAAAAGAAGCCGGCATCAAACACCTTCTTAGCCGTGAGATTAGCACCATGGTGACCACCCGTGGGTCCCTCATGGCAAGCTCTAAGGATGTTAGAGGCTTCGGTGCCAAATACACAACGTCGGATGATTTGATCTGCACAAGTTCCAAACAAGTAAGGGTCGTTCCAAAAGTAGAACTTGACGTCACGGAAGAATTTTCGTTTTTCTTGAGTTGTCATACCCTTGATGATGAAGTTACCCGCATGGTAATCTGCAAAATCCGCAAACCATGGGGTGGAAGAATCAAGCTTAGAATTCACTACACCAAGTGTCTCGAGCGTAAATGCTTCGGTGATTTCCTTGGGCTAGTAAATACTTTGGTGAGGATCTTCCAAACGAGAAAGATGATCGGCCGCTAGATTCTCGGCTCCTTTTTTGTCAACGATTTTGTGATAAAATTCTTGAAGGAGGAGAATCCAACGAAGTAATCTAGGCTTAGCATCTTGCTTTTCCATGAGATACTTGATAGCCGAATGATCCGTATACACTATGCATTTCGTCAAGACGAGATAAGGTCGGAATTTCTCAAATGCATACACCACGGCAAGGAACTCCTTATCCGTTGTAGTGTATTTAAGTTGAGCCTTGGTCATCGTCTTGCTAGCATAGTGAATAGGCAAGAAATGCTTATCATGACGTTGCCCCAAAACGGCCCCAATAGCGTAGTCACTAGCATCACACATAAGCTCAAAGGGGAGGTTCCAATTGGGAGCAACAAGAATGGGAGCTTCGGTAAGTTTCCTCTTAAGGATTTCAAAGGCTCGTACACAATCTTCATCAAAGACAAAACGTGCCTCTTTTTCAAGTAGATGTGTAATGGGTCGAGAAATCTTCGAAAAATCCTTGATGAAACGACGATAAAAACCCGCGTGGCCTAGGAAACTCCTGACTCCCTTAACGGTTTTGGGATGAGGTAATTTGGCGATGATGTCTACCTTAGCTTGATCTACCTCAATCCCCACTTTCGAGACCTTGTGCCCTAAGACGATTCCACTCTTAACCATAAAATGACACTTTTCCCAATTGAGCACAAGGTTGGTTTCCTCACAACGTTTCAACATTCTCTCAAGATTCGACAAACACGAAGTGAATGAATTACCAAACACGGAAAAGTCATCCATGAAGACTTCCATCATCTTCTCGATCATATCATGAAAAATAGCCATCATGCACCTTTGAAAGGTTCCCGGTGCATTACAAAGTCCGAATGGCATTCTACGATAGGCAAACGTTCCATATGCACACGTAAACGTAGTTTTTTCTTGATCACGAGGATCGATGGGAATTTGGAAGTAACCGGAAAAACCATCTCAAAAGCAATAGAAATCGTTTCCCGCAAGACGCTCCAACATTTGGTCCATGAAGGGCAAGGGAAAATGGTCTTTTCGAGTGGCTTCATTCAACTTACGATAGTCAATGCACACTCTCCATCCGGTCACGAGTCTAGTGGGAATCAATTCGTTGACATCGTTTGGCACAACGGTCATCCCTCCCTTTTTAGACGTATTGGTTCACGTAAGAGTACACGTAAAATACCAAAGGGGGTTATTCATATTCAAGCAAGTTTCAATAATACCATTGTGACTGTTACAGATGTACGGGGGCGAGTGGTTTCTTGGTCCTCCGCCGGTACTTGTGGCTTCCGAGGTACAAGAAGAGGGACGCCATTTGCTGCTCAAACCGCAGCGGCAAATGCTATTCGTGCCCTCACGCAATGCTAGAATAAAGTATCTAAGCATCACCAAAGTTCAATTTTATTAACCTTTATTGAAAAGTAAAAGACTTGCAACATACTACGAGAATGTGTAAGGACATAATGTATAAAACACAACCTTAATTGGGATTTGATCTCCTAATTATTGTATTCGAATCTCAAACAAAAAGAAAAAGGAAAAATTAGACAAATACTTTCGTGAAGCTCGATTTTGAAAAATACAAACTATAAGGTGGGTATAAGGCGGGTATTATAAAATATACCCTAAGGAAAAAGGCTCTTAAGTGCTTCGCGCCGCCTTGTTTCCCCGCTTGCTTGTGAGTATTTTGACATTGAAGGCTAATCGAGGGTTTTGCCGCCCAAAGTATTATTACGTATACTATATTTGCTTGGTTTCTTTGTGATTAAACCCTCTTGAACAATTTGGTTTTCACCAAAGTTCTAAAGTCATTCGAAGGCGTTCACTCCACGTGATCGTTTTCATTCCTTTGAGGCTTCTTTAATCAAGAGTTTGATTCAAGGAGAGATTTTGTAGATTGTTGTCTACGAAGATACACCAAAATCCAAAAAAATTAAATATCATCAAAAACACAAAAAAATTTAAAAATCCACAAAACACCCAAAAGAATCTTCTTTGCTCACCTCCCATTCTTCGTGAAGTTTATGATCACTCGTAATCAAGCAAAACGAGCTCGTAAACGTCTTCAAAAGCAAGCAAATCAAGGATCGTTGATTGTTGAAGAACCTCCAATTGTTGAACCTATTGTAGAACAAGAAGTCGTCATGGCTAATCGTACTATGATGGAGTTGCTACAAGCACCCACCGAGGGTTTTGGAGAGGCTATTGTGATTCCCGCCATTCTCGCGGAGAATTTCGAGATTAAGACGGGTTTAATGTCTATGTTGCAAGCAAATAAGTTTAGAGGTCACGAGAAAGACAACCCGCATTACCACATTAGGAATTTCAACCGTCTCACCGCTACTAGCAAATTTAAAGATGTTCCACATGACGCCATTAAGATGATGTTGTTTCCATATTCGTTGGATGGACCCGCAAAAATTTGGCTCGAGAAAGAACCGCCAAATTCGATTTTGACATGGGCCGATCTCGTTTCTAAGTTTGTGAACACGTTTTTTCCACCATCTAAAACAACACACTTAAAAAATGAGATTTCACGATTTGTGCAACGTAATAATGAAAGTTTTTCAATGGCATGGGAACGATTTAAAGAGATGTTACATGAATGTCCTCACCATGATTTTACGGAATTGCATCAAGTGGATACTTTTTATAATGGGCTTAATGATCATGAACGAGATTATTTGAATGTCGCCGCGGGTGGTAATTTTTTGTGCAAGACGACAAATGAGGCTTTACAAATCATTGAAAATCGATCTAAGGTTTATAGCCCTCGTAACACACCGAGTGTTGCCAATATGGGTTCGTCATCTTCGTCACAATCGTCTCGTAGCATTAACGCCTTACATGATGAAGCTAATGAGGAAAATCGGTTTTTTGATAGATTTGCTAATCTTATGTCCCATTGGAAGGCGCAAGAAGCTTCCAATTCCGCTTCGGTTAAAGCGGTTGCTAAGAGTTGTTTATCTTGTGGGGGAGCTCATGATCTTTCCGAGTGCATTACCGCGGATGGTAACACTTCGAGTGCTTATGTAGCAACGGGAACTTACAACCAAAACGGCCAAGGTTCCTGCCAAAATCAAGCTCCACCAAACCAAAATGTTAATAATTATCGAAACAACAACCAAGGTAATTACCAAGGCAACACACGCAATTACAACAAAGGGAATTATCAAAGTGGGAATGGACAAATCTCTAATCAAAACCAAAACCGTGATTTTCAAAACACTACACAAGGTTTTCAAAATGCTCACACGAAAAATTTGCAAGGAGAATTTTTGGATTATGCAAAAGCAAATGATGCTAAATTTGATAATATGCAACGTGAGATGATTAGCTTAAGGTCCGAGTTGAAAAACGAGCTTAAAAATGAACTTGCTAATGAACTTAAAACTCATGCAAACAAAATGGAAGGAAATGTCCAACGTCTTCAACAAAACCAACAAAAGATGGAATTAGGACAACATGAGATTAAGCAAGAGTTATTAAAAGCGGATGCTAGGCAATCTAAATTTGAGGACCGAATGGCTAAGATGTTTGAAGCAATCATGTGTAAGCCCTCTTCTTCGGGTGGTCTTCCTAGTGATACCATTAACAACCCGAGGGGAGAATTGAAGGTTGTTGCTACACGAAGTGGTAAAACTTTCAAGGAACCAATCTCTCGTCCAAGTACTTCTAAGGAGAAGGAAATCGAGAAAGAACCCGAGGTGATGGTCGAAAAGGAGCATATTACAATCCCACGAAGTACCGCTCAAACCACACCTACGGTTGAAACAATACCAATTGTGGAACCCGAGTTTCCAAGGCCGTTGCCTAATGACCAACCCACACCACCTTTACCCTACCCCTCGAGACGAAACAAAGAAAAAGCACAAGAACGGAACAATTATCAATTTGAGCTATTTATGAAAATGTTTCGTGATCTACATTTTAACATAAGTTTTGCCGATGCTTTAATCATGATGCCTCGATTCGCCGCAAACTTCAAAAGTATGCTAAACAACAAAGAGAAGTTACAACAATCGTCTAGTTGTTCATCGATTTTTCTTAGCCGCATACCACAAAAAGTCGGTGATCCCGGTAAATTTTTGATTCCGTGTGCAATACAAGATATGGAGGAATGCTACGCCTTGGCCGATCTTGGTGCTAGTATTAATTTAATGCCTCTCGAGATTTTCAAATCGCTTTCACTTCCGGCTCTTACTCCTTCGAACATGTCTATCGAGATGGCCGATCATTCTACGATTTTAGCATGTGGAGTAGCCGAGGACGTTTTTGTTAAAGTCGGAAAGTTTTACTATCCCGTTGACTTTATCGTTGTAGACATTCCCATCGATCGAAAAGTTCCTCTCATTTTGGGTCGTTCATTTTTGGATACATCAAGAGCACTTATCGATGTTCATGCTCGAAAAATCACCCTTCGTTTCAATGAGGAAGAACTTGTCATCAATGCAACACAAAACTCCAATCTTTCTCATGTCTATTCTATTGCAACTTTAAACCATGGTGATTCAACCAATGTCGTTTGCAAAGAATTTTCACCAAGAGTTTTAGGGAATGTCGCCAAAAACAATTTACCATTTCCTCCGCCGGTGGAGGTTATGAGTGCTAAGCCTACAAAGAAGAAACCATCAATACTTGAATCGGAAAATCCTTCGCCACACCTCGAACATTCATTCTTGAAAAGTATTGATAAGTTGCCGGTTTCTACGGAAGATCTTTCGGATGATGAATATGTTGGCCCCGATGGGGAGGTTTTCTTCGTCGATAAACGTTTTGAGAACTTGCCACCACCAAAACCAAAACGGTTTCAAAATGTGAGAATTTTTAGTGTGACTAACATCGTCTTAGAAACACCGAATATTTTCGACATAATCAAAAAGGGTTTTCATAAGGAGAGTTTAAAAGATAACAAAGAAAAAGATCTTAAATGTGATTTAATTGATTTTTCTACAAATCTAACTCCGTCATCACCACGTGTTTTGAGTGCTACAAGCTCGTCTACTCCTTTTGACGATGCTTTGTGTGGTTCTAGTATGGGGGAAGCCCCTTATGTTCCCTCATCCTTGTCCACCGAGGACGAGATATTCGATCCCGGAATTTCTTGTAAAGGGAAATCTCGGTCTTCCACCGATGCAATAAATGGAAACTCTATCTATTTGCTTGGTGCGAGTCTACCTCGAGTAGCTCAAACGTTTGTCTTACCAATTGTCTCACCCTTCTACTTCTCATCTATTTTCTTCAAACTCTTTGAGTTTATGGCACATGTTGAAGTGGCGTTAAATTGTTTTTCCAATGGAAACGAAAACGCCATCTTCGACCCCGGTATTTTGCATCATTTAAGGACTTAGTCCTTTATACCGGTTGCTTTTTGGGCCTTGTTTATCATGTAAGCCCCATCAAAAATTGACCACACCATGATTTTCCCTAAATGTTCACATTTTGAGGGGATCGAGTCGAGCTCATGACTCGGAAATCAAAAACGAGGTGCCTCGTGGGGGAGATCCCATGCTTATCTTTTATATTCACTAATAAGGGGACTTGTACCCTTCCAACTCGTTGTCTCGTGGTTGTTTGTGATTGTGTTATCTAGATCATCATCATCATCTACGATTGAAGACTCTCGTGTTCGTTTACGTGAGCCTCCATCGTTCGTTTGAAGAAGTTTTTCACGATTCCATGACATATCCTTTATTGTTCTAACAATTATCTTTTAGCATACTTAATAAACGGCTTTAGATATATTGTTGATCACCCTTTCCATGCTAGATCCTAAGCATTCGACTCTTCGTCTCTAGTATGGGGGTGCTCCACCTTTAGACTCGAAACATTGAGGACAATGTTTACTTTTAGTATGGGGGGGTGAATAGATACTTGCTTTGCTACGCCCTCACGTTTTCCAACTTTCAATGTTTTGTTTTGATTATAAGGCTAAAAATGGCCAAATTTTAAAATTTTTCTTAGTTTTCATAAGTGTTTTTAAGACACGAATGTATATTTTCCGATGGGTAGAATAAGAGTTAATTTTTGACTTGATGGGCATTTGGAGCCATTTACATTCCTTAACCCGCTCAATTCAAGTTTTGCTAGACTTTTATATAGGGAGCTTTAAAACGAGAAAGTCTTAATTCATTCGGGTTAAGAACAAGAACTTTTCGCAAGTTCCTATAATTGATTCTAGAAAGTCACTTATCAAGGGAACTTTAAAACACATTCTCTAAACTTGAAAAAGTCCAAGAAAGTGCAAGATCCTATAGGTGGCTTGAAAACCCAAAACTTTGATTTGATATAGTCTTAATGAAAGCTAATCCAAATTTGGCTTAATTTTGACTTGCATGGCTAAGTATTCACGAGTCTCTTTAATTAGAGGTCTTTATATAGTGAAGAACGAGAAATGATAGAGTTAGACAAGTGATCATGCTAAACGTAGAACATGAAAGTGTTCTTTCAAAAACTCATATGTTTTTAATTGTGGCTTTTTCTTCCCATAAGATCAATGCATTAGGAATAAATCATAATTGCAATAAGTAAGGTTGTACGATTTGAAAGGTTACTTATCCTCTAGCGCAAGATCGTTTAAAAGTTGCTCGGGGTTGAATAGAGTTCATAGCCAAGGCATAACTTATTGAAGCGGGACGCGAAGATTGGCGATTATCCAAAAAGGCCCTAACAAGGCATGAGGAGCTCTATTTTTGCTAAAGATCCAAAGATGATGTGAAGTATCATTATTCCTAAATCAATATGAAGGATCGAGACACACGACGAGAAGCAATTACTCCCCTAAAGAATGGAGAAAGTCTATCCAAAAAGACCCTAACAAGGTATGAGGATAAATATATCCAAGTCCGAAAAGGAGGCGGATCGTTGTATATCAAAATCCAAAGTAAAGATTGAAGAAAAATGATGAAGTCGTGGTCCTATATGAAGAATCTCTCAAAAACGTCAAGTGAAGAAATTCCAAAATATGAAGAGAAGACCATAATTTCAAGAACGTCTTCCCAAGATTTGAAGTATGAAGTACATGCCAAATATCGGTCCGAGAAAGGTCTTAAATCGTGAAACGAGTTATGCCAAGATATGAACTTAAGGAGATACACGAGAAGCCGTTTTAAAAGATTTTGTCCTTCGGCTAACTATTGATCAAATCGTGCTACTTTGCTTTCGGACTAATAACTACTCAAATAAGTCAATATGTATCACTTGTGATCCATGACAAATAGATAAAAAATGCTAGTAACCCATTTCCTTTTATAATAACTAGGATTGCGGGGAGAAAAAGTATTACACAATTTGGACGTATGAGTAGTGTTAGCATTGTGACTTGTACCAACAATGATCTTGTTTTTGCACTTAGCATGGAATGTATGACAATCAAGGATGACGAAGTTTACTCTTAGGGACATTAACTTGTTTCTATTCTTTGACCCTAAAAGTCACTTTTTAGTGATGAAAATCATACATTATGTCCTTACACATTCTCGTAGTATGTTGCAAGTCTTTTACTTTTGAATAAAGGTTAATAAAATTGAACTTTGGTGATGCTTAGATACTTTATTCTAGCATTGCGTGAGGGCACGGCAATGGCTTAGTATGGGGGAGTGATGAGATGGCATTTATACATGATCTCATCGTTCTTTTCGGGCTTTAAATGCATAAAAATGTCATAAAATACCATATATATGCTTGTGTTTGTTTACTTGTGTATTTTAGGTATGGATATCGTGAAAAAGACAAAAGATCACAAGATACAAGGAAAAACGAACACGAGAAACGAAGACGCACAATGAACCGGGCCCTAATCATGAATTTTCAACAAAATACCCTTGAAGACTTGAAGACAAACAAGATTGATCCTCAATTATTGAAGAAATGACACTTAAAACCCTTGTATATTGATAATTACAAGTTTGGTCCCTTAAGTTTGTCAAAATTGCAAAAAGGTCCTTCAACTTTGAAGAAATGACAAGATTGGTCCCTCAACAAAATCAATTTGTCAATTATGGTCCCTCATGAAGATTAAGAGACATTGAAGACCTTTGAAGATCAAGATTGTCCAAGATCAGCCCTTGAATTATTCAAAAATGCCAAAAACAACCCTTGATAACCTTTGTGTGAAGTTTGGTGCCAAAAGTGACAAAAGGGGAAAGTTATTAACAAGGGAAAACGGTTTTTAGGGCTAAAAAACCTTATATGCCAAAAATATCAAAACACAAAAATACCCTAATTAAGCTAAAAAGTATTTTTCAAAATTTTAAAACCACTAAAAACTATTTTTAAACAATTAAAAACTACTAAAATCAATTAAAACTTAAGTTAATTCTAGAAAATAATTAAAAGACTCTAAAAATATTTGGAAAATTGCAAAACTCCTAATAAAGTGTTTAGAACACAGGAAAAATATAAAAACTTAGAAAATCAGACTTCTAATTTTTAACAATAAAATAATATTAAAATATTATTGAAAATCCAAAAATCATAAAAGAATTCTAAAAAGTTGAAAACTAGCTTAATTTAACCTAATTAACTCAGAAATGAAAGTGAAATTACCTAAATACCCTTAATGGGCCTAGAAAATGGGCTAAACCCAAAACAGTCCACTATTGGGCCAAATTTGGGCCCAATATAAAAAAGTGTTCAAAATAAGCCCAAAAAGCACTGGTTGACTCAAAATTTGATTTTAAACAACTTTTTCCAAAGGCCCAAAAGTTGAAAGTGTGAAATAAGCTAGCTTATACCAAACAGCTTATTCTTAATGGGCTTTTTGGCCCATTAAGCTATAAGCCAATGCCATAAGCTGAAATTAAACACACAAGCTTCTTTTGTCCTAAATAAGACTTCTTCAAAATGAAATTTGAAATAAGCCCAAGGAATAAGCCTGAAAATGCAATAAGCAATCTACAGAAAATGACAAAATAGTCGTTTTTGAGTTCTAGGCCACCCCAAGTGCTGATTCAAGTTCCTAAAGCTTTTAAATGACTTAATTAAGCAAAATCAACAAAGAATTTTCAAATAAGCTGACTCAATAAGCTGTAAAAAGCAAATAAGCACTTATGTAAAAGTCAAATAAGTTGGTTTTCTAGTAAAAAGTCAAAGTCAAAGTCCAATAAGCTCCAGTCTACTCAAATGGGTCAAATAATGAAGATCTATCACAAAAAATAAGTTGTTGCAAGTCTGGATAAGCTACAATAGCTTATTGATAAGCTGAGTACAAGTTTACACTAGCAGGGGCTAGTTTTGGGTGTTGAGCAGTGGGAACTTTTCCCATTGCTTGGCTATTAGACTTTTTTGTCTTTAGTGAACTTTTTTGGGATTCAGATTACACAAAGGCACCCAAATGATCTTTGGATCATAAGGAGTCAATAACAATCAAAAATTCACAAACACAATCACCCAATTTGCACAGATTAGTCAATAAAGTCCCAGATATTGCACAGACATTAACAAATAAGCAGAACAGGTTCAATAAGCAATTTTAGCACAATTCAGCCAGCCAAATTCAACCAAATGCATACATAAGCTATATTAAACTCAAATAAGCAATTCTAAACAGGTTTCATGCAATGATTCAAAGAATTAAGCAAGATTCAAGCACATTAAGTTACTGATGAACAGAAGAACATGCAATTTTTGACTTTGCTGATGTTTTTGACATACAAGCCAAATTCAACACCTCAACTCTCACAAACAGGTTACAATAATGATGTTTTAACAGATTTTAGCCCTAAGCATGCATAAACTCTAGGTTTTCCCAAATTCATAGGTCAAAATCAGTCAAACTCACAAAGATATAACAGATTGTTTGATTTTAAGGTTTGGTTCCAAAAACTTGTAGCAAAACACTCTCAAACAAGTGTATAACAGATACCAAGTGCAAACAACACCTTCTAACAACACAATACTAAGATTCAATCACAAACAGGTAGACCCAAACACCCCTTTATCTTATCAAATCCAAATTTTTCAAAGGAAAAGTGAGATTCAATACCACCCAAGCTCAGATAAACACAATAACAACTAAGAACAACAGATTCAAGCAAGAATAAGCCACAAAATACACAAGAACACAGGCAACACTCAAATATCACAAATATCAAAAATATTTTCAGATTTTGGGATTAAGGGTGTGTACCTCATGGATGTACATCCACACCCACGGATTTTGAGCTTATGTGCTAGCAAGAACAAGCACAAGCTTCCACAACAAGGCCTGCTAAGAATCAACAAGGTTAGAAGCACAAGTATAAAATCAGAAATATGAAAAATCTTTGATTGATGCAACTCTTGTCCTCCACACTTGATTATCCCCAAGTTATAAGCCTCACCACACCTTAATCAACACAATTAGGATGCTATGATCAGCCCTATAACCTAAGAATTCCAAGATAGACCAAGAACTTAGCAAAATATCAAGAAAATGAAGAAAATGTGCAAACTTTTGCACACTCCTCTTTTGAAAACAGGTTTTTGATTCAAATAAGTAAACAATAAACATAAACAAGCATAAATAAGATGGCACTTGGTCTTTCTTCAACACACTTAACACAAATTTCATAAATCTGAAAATGGGATTTACAAGTGCTTGAACAAGGAAAAACCAAAAGCAAACGTATAAGTGAGACCCTATGGCTTTATATATAGCCTTACAAGGGAACTAAGAACAGATAAAAGTTATAAACCCTAATGCTTGAACTTCCAAAATTGCCCTTGTGTAGTTTGAATAGCTTGGAGTCTTGTGAAGAATTCTTGGCTGTTTGTGGTGTGTATAGCTGTAGAAAGTTGATCAAAGGTCTCAAATAAGCTTAGTTTCCAAGCTTTGTTATGGCACGTTAGATCTTCATCACTGTTTTGTCTTCTTCTCCAAGAGGTGGGACAAGGGTTTTTCATGTTACTAAGGGAGTGAGGTAGCAGTCCTTTTGAGAGTTGGGTTGTGATTAGGGTCACCTTAATCACTAATCTACACAATTTTGGGGTTTAATTTTTGCTAAATCAAAAATCCCTAATTGTGTTCTTGAGCTGATGAACATGGTTTTGATCTGTTTAGAAAGTGATTAACATTTAAATAAATGTTAAGGCGCCAATGTGTGGTTAATTATTTAATCAGGGGTGAGTGGGATCTGATGTGGAGGCAGGGAAGCATGTGATTGGTGGAAAAGATTGAGTGGGCTACGTGTCATGCCTTGGTTGGTCTAGGTAACAATGTTGTCTGGCCAGCTTAAGTCCCTTGTTTTTGTAACTCTTTCCACTTTGTGCAAAACAGGCTAAAACTCAAATCCCTTTGTATTTAAACTTTCACTTTTCACACTTTTGCCCCAAATACTTTTCCAAAGTATTTTCAGGGGTATTTCTTGCCATTTTGTGATACTTCAAGGGCTGATTTGGCATTTTGTTGATGTATAATGGTCTTGACTTGCACATTTGATGTTTTGGAGGATTGAATTTGCCAAGTCATGTTTGATGAGGGACCATTTTTGCCAAATGTTGAAAGTTAAGGGTTCTTTTTGTAATTTTGGGATTTTCAAAGGACCAAACTTGTAATTTCTTGTACTTTGAAGGACTTCATGATGTTTTTTACTTTGTGGAGGATAATGGTTGACAATTTAGCTTTGTTGAGGGGCTAAACTTGCCAATTCTTCAAAGTGGAGGGCCCTTTTTGCAATTTTGACAAACTTTAGGGACCAATCTTGTAATTATGAAGATACAAGGGTATAAAGTGTCAATTCTTCCATATTGGAGGACCCTTCTTCATAATTCTTCAAATCTTCAAGGGTTAATCTTGGGAAAATCTTCATTAGGGCTTGGTTAATTGTGCGGCTTCATTTCCCGTGTTCGTTTTTGTATGATTCTTGTGATCTTTTGTCATTTTCTCAATATCCGTTCCTAAAATACACAAGCAACAAACACAAGCATATATATGGGTATTTTGATGATATTTAATGCATGTTAAGCCCTATTTGGACGATGAGACTATGTATAAAAGCAGTCTCATCAAGTCTCCAAGTGAAGAAACTCTATTAACAAAGAGAAGACCATTATCTCAAGAACGTCTCTCAAGATATGAAGTATGAAGTACATGCCAAATATCGGCCCGAGAAAGGTCTCAAATCGTGAAGCGAGTTATGCCAAGATATGAACTTTTTGATATCCCGAGAAACAGTTTTAAGAGATTTTGTCCTTTAGCTAACTATTAATCAAATCGTCCTACTTTGCTTTCAGCCTAAATAAACTATCGCAATAAGTCCAAAAATGCATCTTCATGATCATTCTAAGACAAAACTAAAATATAAAAGTTACACCTAGGAATAAGGGAGCTTAAGCATATAATTAAGCCATGTGTGTAAGTGTTTGATTTGCTAACTTATAATAACAATGATCTTGTTTTTAAGCTTAGTTTGGGGAACGTGAAACTTGAGGGTGATAAATCTTCGCAGCACCAAAGCCCTAATGTAAGTCCTTGATCTCTTTGCAAGTTATTTCCATGTAGCTATTTTCTAGTGAAAATAGTTTTCTATCCTTTTGTTTCCTTTAAAGTTTTAATTTCTCTTAGTACTCTAAATTTTGTTTCATTAATATATCAATAAGGCCAAGGTTGATTGATTATGAGAAAAGTGTAAACTTGCTTTATCACTAAGCATTGCATGAGGGCATGGCAATGGTTAAGTGTAGGGGATTTGATAGGTGTGAAAACACCCATCCTTTTACCACTTATTTCTTGATAAAACAAGACCAAAACGCGTATTTAATGTCATTTGTTTGGAATTATGCGTGGTTTGTGTGTTTGTTGTGTTTTTAGAGTCAACCGGATAAATATTGAAGAAAACATGATATTGCACGGGTTTTATTGAAGAAAAAGACTCAAGACGAAGTCTATTGTCCAAGAGATGCAAAAGATTTGAAGTCAATGGGCCTATTTGAAGATTTATCGAAGAAAAGGACCAAAGATGGAAGATTTAGATATGACGAAGGAACTCAAGTCTATTAAACGAAGAAATTAAAAGACGAGTTGAATTTAATCGTCGACAAATCACGAATCAGAATCGAAAACGTCAACTTTTCTGAAAAGACGAGAAGACAAGAAGAAAGGGTGAAAGCCCACTCACCAACCAACCACTAGGCCTATAAATAGGATTCACCTTCACACTTTTTGAGCTAGTTTTATTTTCCAGTTTTCTTTTCTTTTCTTTTGGAGGAAGCCAACACCATTAAGGTGTTGGTGATTTTTCTTTCTTGTTGAATCTTTAATCTTGTAAGTTTTTAATCTTTCCTTTTGTTTACTCTACCTTAATCAATCAATATCATCTTACATTTCAATCTTGTTAATCTTTCTTTTTTATTTAAAGTCTCAAGTTCTTATTTGGTTGATTTTAATCCTTAAAAGTAAGTGGGTTTTGTGTTTTTAGTGTTTTGGTTTGATGATTATGATTAGTAAATGATTAGTGTTTAAATTGGTTTAAGTTTTGGTTAAAAACTTGGTTGATTTTTGGTAAAATCGTATTGCCCTGTTTTTCTGTTTAACTGTTCTTCATACCCAGATTCCGAATCAACCCTATTTTCTTTTTATTCCGGATCGCCTTTTATTCAGGATCAATCACTTTCATTTTTATTCCGTATCAAGATTTTTCATCCGGAATATTTTATATTCCGGATCAGTGTCTTCCATTCCGAATATTTATTATTCCGAGTCAAGCCTTTCATCCGGAATAATCAATTATTCCGAATCAACTCAAACATTCCGGATCAACTCCATTATTCCGGATCACATAGTTATTCCGGATCAAGCTCCTTTCCATTTTATTCCGGATCAACTTATATTCCGGATCAACAATTTTATTCCGGATCAACACCATTTATTCTGTATCACTATTTATTCCGGATCAACACCATTTATTCCGTATCAACCACTACATTCTGGATAAACAAATTTATTCCGGATCAAGATGTATTCCGGATCAGCATTTCCGAATGAAGTGTTTTCTAGTGAGGGGTATTTACTGTTTCTGTTTTACTGTTTAATTTTAATTCGATTTCAGTCTTAATTTATTAACTGCTTTTAGTCTAATTTTATATCTTTGTGCATTTAAAACTTTTTAGTAGAATAGAAAACCAAACCCCTTTTTAGTAACCAAGAACAACTATTCCACTTTGAACCGTGATCGATTCGAGAAGATTCCGAGAATATAAATTGAACCCATGCAAAACACGAGTATCAACAATTGATTCAAATGGTTCTCGGTTTTTAAACTAAAGTTACTTCTACGATTTTAAACTATATAAATCCTAAGTGCATGAATCGTTCCCCACTATTTTTAATAAAAAAAATAAACAATTACACTATTTAAAAATAAACATTCTATTAAAAATCAATTTTAAAACTAAAACTATTTCTCTAAAAGTAATTTTAAACTATTTAAACAAATTTTAATATTATCTAAAATCTAAAAATTAATAAAATCTATTTAAAAGTAACTTTTACTTCTTATGAAGAAAATCTATTTATACAACTATTTTAATTATTATTTTTTTTAAACTAATGATATAATTATTTTAAACTAAAAAAATTGAATCTAATCAAAAAGAAAATTTTATTTATTAAAAGTTAATAAAAAGATTTTTTTTAATAACTATGAACTTACAACTTTAAAGTATAACGTAAGTAAAAGAATTGGCAGTCAAGTTTACTAACTGTATATTAAATATATAAAGAAGGATTTAACACAAATAAGAGTCCAGCCCAATTGGTAAGGCGTTGGACCTTGAACCGTGAGGTCACGAGTTCGAGTCCCACAAGGGATAGTTTTTGGACGATTTATTTTTAGACTGTGAAAATTTAAGTCTCAGTCACAGGAGTGACTTTTGTTAAGTAATTATTTTTGGACAGTTAAATTAACCAGTACCCAAACAAATTTATTTGGGTAACTGATAAGCAATAGATCAGTTCAAATCATACCCGCAAAGCAGTGAATAACGAACATCACAGTCACATATTATGAACATTTGGTATAATTAGCCACAAAATAATTACAGCAGACTATTAGAGAAGCTAGAAGTAAATTATCAAAACCAAATCAGTCAAATACTCAGTACTAACTTAGATTCAGCAATATTTGCTATCAGCTCAAACTAAAATCAACATAAAAAAATCTGACCTCTAAAGCATTATTAACTCAAATAACTAGACAATCTAAATTAACAAGCAGTCACTCTACCCGACCATATCAGTTAAATCAAACTCACAGGTTTATTAGATCCTTTCATACAGATTCAGGCAGTAAAACCTAAACATTGCTCCACTGAATTTAATATACCTATCACTTCAAATAACATTCTAACTAAAACATTGCTCCACTGAATTTTAAGATTAATTTGTAAACGTAAATTCTACTTACAACAATTTAAAGGTACGCATATCAGCAAATAATCATCACCTTATTAGCAAATCTATTATTCAGACATACTAACCCAAACGATGTTCTAAAATTACATAACAACGTCACAACATACATTATTGTTGGGAATAAATTAAGGCCAGATCACTTGAACGCTGACAAGAACAACTCAAGCGTTGACAAGAACAAGTTGAGCGCTGACAGCTCAAGCGTTGACAAGTTAAAGTCAAGCGTTGACAGATTGAAGACAAGCACCGATGGAAGATGTAAGCTACACGTTTATTATGTTCTAGAATACTTCTAGTAAGGATAGAAACGACAATGTATTTTCTATGTTTATCTTTACCTAGAATAGTTGATACGTAGCTTATTGTACAAGGCTTCTTAGTCTATAAAAGAAGGCCTTTAGGTTAATATTTAGAATTAAGTTTTCATAAGTTTTTATTCGTAAACATCTTTCATTGTAAGCAAGTTTGATATTCATAATCAAAGTGAAAGTTTTGTTTACATCTTGTGTTCTTACTTAAGTGTTAAATTCCGCATAACACTTAGATTCACAAAGCATATAACAAAGGTTTCTCTACATGTTATACTTGATCTAATCTCGTATACACAAAGCTAATCGATCTAAGTTTGGGATCAACAAGTGGTATCAGAGCTTGTTGAGGAACTTTTGATCTTTGAAGAACACCAGAACGATACACGAACACCAAAACCCTAATTTTCTCAAAACCCTAACAACATTATGTCTGAAGCAATAACCTCCTCCTCTTCACCATTACCAAACATCAAGATTCCCATGCTTGATGCAACCAACTTTGACTTATGGAAGTTCAACTTTGAACAATATCTGGGGATCTTTGATTACACACTATGGGAGATTATTGAATATGGAAACTCATTCAATAAGGCTCAAAAGATTCAGGATGCCATTACGGCAAGATCAGCTGTTGAAGGATGTCCTGATGAAGACAAGAGAGAAAAACCTGGAGATGGTAGAGCTGTAGGTGCTGAAGATATTGCAAAGAAAAGGGTTGACATGAAAGCCCTAAATATTCTGAAAGTCTCTTTGGGACAAGAAAATCAGCACAAATATAGAGGCTATGAATCTGCTAAGGATCTTTGGGAAGCAATTGAAGTTGCATATGGTGGTAATGCAGACACTAAGGAAGAAAAGAAAAAGCAACTTCTGCATGATTATGCTGTCTTCAAAGCTCAGCCCAATGAGAAACTGAGTAGTGTGAGAAGCAGATTGCTTGACATCACAAGCAAGTTGTCCTTCATGGGGACACAAGTTGGTGATGTTGACACCAATGCTACCTTTCTGAAAAGTCTTGGTGAGGCATGGAAGATTGAGGCAAGATCTATTCTTGCCAATAATACTTACAAGAGCTCTTCGTTTGATGACATCTACAACAAAGTAAGACTGTTGGAAGATGAAACTCTTTCAGCTCATGGAAGCAAAGCTAGCACCAGCAACATGGCCTTCTTCTCTCATAGTGAAGGTCAATTCAATCAGAAGGACTCTTTTATGCATCCAGTTACTAGATCATCATTTGTCAGCGCTGGAACAAGTCCTGTCAACGTCTCCTTTTCAGACGCTGACACATTCATGAATGACTGCCCAAGAGTTAAACCTGCTGGTTTGGATTTGGATACTGTGTGTGCTTACATTGCTTCTTTGCCCAATGGTTCAGTGATTACATATGAGGACCTTGAGCAGATAAGTGATGAACACTTGGAAGAGATGGACATCAAGTGGAACATGGCTCTTGCTAGTATAAGAGCAAATAGGTGGAATAGAAGGTTCAAGAAGAAGATGACCTTCAATGCTAAAGACACTGCTGGATTTGATAAATCCAAAGTTGAGTGCTACAACTGTCATCGCACGGGGCACTTCATGAGGGAATGCAGATCTCCTAGAAGATCTGATGCTGGTAAACCCTCAAGTTAGGTTGTTAAAGCTCAAGACTCCAAAGCCATGGTTGAAGTTCAAGGAATTGATGGTACTGGATGGGATTGGAGCTATCTGGCTAAGGATGCTGAAGAGGACAAAGCTTTGATTGCTGATATTGAAGAAGAAGAGCATGTTGAATATGCTCTCATGGCACACTCCTCCTCTTCATCTGATAATGAGGTATATGATGATGCTTTTTGTAGCAAAGGTTGTAGGTTAAACACTGATAGACTTAACAAAGAGGTGTTAAAACTAAAAGATGATATGAGCACTGAAAGGTGTAAATTGTCCAATTACCAACTAGCTCTTACTGAAACTGAGAAAACCGTTTCTGAATACAAGAAAATGGAATTTGATTTAAAAGATAAGATAAATATCTTAAAAAATGAGCTAGAGGGTAGTATGGATATTAGAAGTATCATGACAAAAGTCAATAGAGACCTACAGGCTAAGTTAGATGAGGCCATTAAGAATAAAGATAATGTTGACCTCAAGATTCAAAGATTTGATAGAGCCACCCAATCCCTAGGAGACTGTGTAGCTAAACAAAGGGATCCTAAGGACATGACTGGGATTGGGATGAATGATTACTCTCTGGTTCCACCACCAGCTGGTGACTTCTATGGTGTCCTTAGAAAGGATTTGTCTTGGACTGGTATACCAGAATGCCAAGAAGAGGAATTCTCTCCTCCACCAAGAGTTGTCACTCCAGTAGAAGAGTATCAACAAAAACTGACTGACCTAAATGAGTGGAAGAAAGCTAACCCTACTTTATTTGTTAAGGGAGGTTTGCTATGTGAAAGTCCCAATGAATCACCACCCATTAAGGTTACTCATCCAGTTACTGGTAAAGCTGTTGACCTAGGCTCAAACACTGTTAGAAGACCTACCATTAAATATGCAGAGATGTATAGAAATAATAGGTCACCCAAGAGCCAAGTTAACAATCATGGAACAGGTTTCTTCGCTTCTAGACCTAAGAGTGTGTCTAAGAAAGCCTGTTATACTTGTGGTAGCTTTTCACATTTGGCATACAGGTGTGTCAACGCTCCCAAAGCCAGCGCTGATAGGAACAATTTCAGCGCTGATAGAAAGAAAGTCAACGTTGTTAGGAAGTCAAACGTTGTCAGACCCAGACCTTGTGTGCAGCAAAGTCCACAAGTGATTAGACCTGCCCCATTCTTCTCTAGAAGGTCTAACACTCATGGACAAAGACCTTTTCAAAAGACAAACACCTGGTCAAATAGGCAATGGGTTCCTGTAGCAAACCCTAGGTTCAACGCTGACAAGGGTAATTTCAGCGTTGACAGGACAAAATCCAACGCTGATAGAAACGTGACCAGACCTAAATATTTGCAGCCACAAGGTAAGGGGTCTAAAGCTTCTTCAAGATTAACATGGAGACCCAAGAAAGATCAAAACCCTAATAATAATGGAATTTCAATGACTTGCAATAGATTTAATTACATTTCAAAGGTCATTACAAAACCAATTGGGGTTAACTGGGTTTTTCATCCAAAAAGGGATGAGAATGGGGTTGTTGTGAGAACTAAGTCTGTTCTTATTGAACAACCAGATGAATCCAAGTCTTCTGAGACTTGGGTTCCCAAAGAAAACTAATTTGTTTTCTTTATGTGCAGGGCATTCAGAGACAGATCAATGATTATGGATATTGGGATAGTGGATGCTCAAGGCACATGACAGGAAAGGAAGACTATCTGACGAACTTCTCTCCTATTAAAGATGGTGATAAGGTATACTTTGGAGGGGGCTACGGCACCATTACAGGCAAAGGAACCCTTCTCACCAATAATCTACGTTTTGAGAACGTCTTCCTGGTAAAAGAACTGGATTATAATCTGTTTAGTGTATCACAAGTGTGTGATAACAAAAATAAGGTTCTTTTCACTGATACTGAGTGTTTGGTGTTAAGCAAGGATTTTAAGATCCCCGATGAGAAGTATATTGAGTATAGAACACCTAGGCATAAGGACATATACAATGTGAATTTAAATGGGATTAAAGTGAATACAAATATGTCTTGTTTTTATGCTAAGGCCTCAGTAGATGAAAGTAATTTGTGGCACAGGAGACTAGGGCACATAAATTTTAAAAATATAAATAGACTTGTGAGGCTTGGTTTAGTTGATGGTTTGCCTGAGAAGGCCTTCCACAATGACCACTCTTGTGTTGCATGTCTCAAAGGCAAGCAGCACAAGGTCTCATTCAAGTCTAAGCAGGTGCATACTAGTTCCAGACCTCTTCATATGCTTCACATGGACCTCTTTGGTCCAACTAATATAGAAAGTTTGAATGGCAAGTCATATTGTTTTGTTGTCACTGATGACTTTTCTAGGTTTACTTGGACATTCTTTCTAGCTATGAAGAGTGAAACAGCTGATGTTCTTATTGAATTTATCACTCAAATTGAGAAAAGGTCTGGCAATGAGGTTAAAATGCTTAGGAGTGATAATGGTGGAGAATTTAGGAACAAGAAGCTAGATTATTTTTATGCCAGGAAGGGAATTACTAGGCAATTCAGTATTGCAAGAACCCCACAACAAAATGGGGTTGCTGAAAGGAAAAATAGAACCCTAATTGAAGCAGCCAGAACAATGTTGGCTGATGCTCACTTTCCCATAGCCTTTTGGGATGAGGCTGTTAATACAGCATGCTATGTGCAAAATAGAGCATTGGTTAACAAAATTCAGAACAAAACACCTTATGAGTTACTTTGGGGAAGAAAACCAAATATTGGTTTTCTCAGACCTTTTGGATGTCATGTAGTAGTCTTAGACACTAGTGATGCCTTAGGGAAATTTAGTGCAAAAGGTGATGAAGGTTACTTCATGGGGTATTCAGTGCAGAGCAAGGGTTATAGGGTTTATCTTAAGGAGGACAAACGTATTGTTGAGAGAGTACATGTTAGGTTCTTAGAGAATAAACCTAGTGATCCTGAAAGTGGTACTAATTGGTTGTTTGATTTGGAACCCTTATCTAGAACTTTAAATTATATGCCTGTCACTAATCCAGACATTGTGAAGGTAACTTCAAATGTTGTGGAGGAACAAGTTGTTAATGTTTCAGGTACACAGGTTGATGAGAGGGTTGGATCACAAGCAGAAAAGGCATCTCCTACATTTGAATATGTCACAATTCCCATTTGGACTGATGCTTTTGCTGCTGCTGCTGCTGGACAAGATAATGGTGGTTTCCAAATACCACCAGATACAAACATGCATGGTTCTTCAGGCGCTGACAAAGGCAAATCTAGCGCTGACAAGACTAATTCAGACGTTGACAACAACATTTCAGGCGCTGTCAGCCTTGACGCTGACAACCAAGATTCAAACGTTGACAACACTTATGGGCATCTTTTCTCTTCCAGTTTTGAACAAGGTGGACCTTCCAATATCCATGAAGAGATTCCTGTTGCTCAAAGAGAGTCTGATGAAGAAGATATTGGCAACATGGAGCGTGAAGTTGAGGACACCAGACTTTTTGAAGGAGGAGTTCTCACTTCCACAATGAAGAATCACCCCCCATCTCAGATCATTGGTGATGTTATGACTCCAGTTCAGATAAGAAGATCTCATCAAGGACTCGGTGGATTCATTGCCAATATACACAAGAAGGTTGATACCCCTATTGTGCAAGCATGTTTGTTTGCATGTTTTCTGTCACAAGAAGAACCCAAGAAGATATTTGATGCTCTCAAAGAACCAAGTTGGGTGGAAGCAATGCAGGATGAGCTTCACCAATTTGCTATTCAGGATGTTTGGGAGCTGGTTGATTGTCCTAGATATGTCAGACCTATAGGGACAAGATGGGTTCTCAGGAACAAAAGAGATGAAAGAGGTATTGTGGTCAGAAACAAGGCAAGGTTAGTGGCTCAAGGTTATACACAAGAGGAGGGAATAGACTATGAAGAAGTCTTTGCACCAGTTGCAAGGATTGAAGCTATTAGGATTTTTCTAGCCTATGCATCTTGCATGGGCTTCACAGTCTATCAAATGGATGTCAAAAGTGCATTCTTGTATGGCACCATTGTTGAGGAAGTTTATGTCATGCAACCTCCTGGTTTTGAGGATCCAGAGCATCCAGATAAAGTGTATAGAGTCAAAAAGGCTATGTATGGCCTTCATCAAGCCCCTAGAGCATGGTATGGTACTTTGTCCACTTATTTGGTGGACAATGGATTCAAGAGGGGCACCATAGATCAGACACTATTTACAAAGAAGAAAGGCAAAGATGTGTTGCTTGTGCAGGTCTATGTTGATGATATCATTTTTGGGTCTACTGATCCAAAGATGAGTGAGGATTTCTCCAAGCTTATGACAGACAAATTCAAGATGAGTGCTATGGGGGAGATGAACTTCTTTCTTGGTTTACAAGTTCAGCAGAAAGAAGATGGTATCTTCATCTCCTAGGACAAATATGTTGCTGAAATCTTGAAGAAGTTTGGCTTTTCTCCACATGAAAAGAGGGCTTCTACTCCTATTGATAGAGAACACCCTTGGGGAAAGATTGGAGATGGGAAAGATGTTGATGTCAGGCATTATAGATCCATGATTGGATCCTTGATGTATCTTACTTCTTCCAGACCTGATATCATGTTTGCTGTATGTGTTTGTGCACGTCATCAAGTGACTCCCAAAGAATGTCACTTTTATTCTGTGAAGAGGATCTTTAGGTACCTAAGATGTTTCCCTAATCTTGGTTTGTGGTACCCAAAGGATTCACCATTGGAGCTGATTGCATATTCAGACAGTGATTATAGAGGTGATAAGTTTGATAGGAAATCCACAACTGGTGGATGTCAGTTTCTTGGGAGCAGATTAATATCTTGGCAATGAAAGAAACAAACAGTGGTGGCTAACTCTACAACTGAAGCAGAGTATGTGGCTGCAGCAGCATGTTGTGGTCAAGTGTTGTGGATTCAGAACCAGCTGTTGGATTATGGGTATAATTTCATGCATACTAAGATATTTGTTGACAATAATAGCACTTTATGCATCATTAAGAATCTTGTACATCATTCTAAAACTAAACACATAGAAATTAGACACCATTTTATAAGAGATTGCTTTGAGAAAGGTTTAATACAACCAGATAGGGTTGACACTGAGGAAAATGTGTCAGATTTATTAACTAAACCTTTTGATACTGGAAGATTTCAATACTTGGTAACAAGTATTGGAATGGTTAATCTCACTTAAATATGTGTTTTGGATTCTTTTTGTAAAAGTATGTACAGGATGATGCATTATTATTATTGGTCTTCTTGATGATTTAGATTTTCCACTATCTTTTTCTAACACTGATAAAGGTTGTTTGAACACTGATAAGTGTTTTTGCAACGTTGTCAGCAATATAATTGTCTAACGCTGACAAAGCTTCCTTCAACGCTGTTATGTGTTATCGGGGCGTTGTCAGCAACAATGTTAGTTTTGTGGTTTTCAATCTAAATGTGCAGATGGTGTTAGCAATATACCATTGGATACAAAGTTGCTTATGGATCAAAGGAGAAGCATTTGGACAAGTTTTTATTTATGGATGATGGTTGGAATATTTTATTCCTATCTTGACATAAATTTTTTATGTTCATGCATGTTTTTAGCAAACTTTTTGTATCATAGTTTAAGGGGAGGTTTTAGGAACCTTTAGGATTTTTGGGTATCCATATGATACTCTTATCACAATTCTAGATTGTGTCCACAGGTGAGTATGGGTTAGTTTTACTAAACCATGAGGCACTGTAGCATGCATAGTATATCAACTTTGCATGCTGCCAAGACATTTTTGGCCTAGAATTGGTTGTGATCTGTTGGGAGACTTGGGAATGATTTTGATATGGGATTTACCTGGGAGTAACAAGGATTTTGTAAGGTAACTTGGTTGTTAAGAATTTTGGTTAGCAAGGGACACTAGAGGACTGTTATGTCTATCTTGCTTATGCAAGTATGCATAACTGGACAGTGCTTGCCGCCCTATAATAATTATCAGCTTTTGGTTATTTTCTCTAGGATAAATTACTTGTTAAGGTCATTTTTCACTTTTTAAAACAATTTTATTTTTGGACGCTGACAAGATTTTTCCAAGCGTTGTTGTGACCAAATTGGACGCTGACATGGCTTTAGGAGAACGTTGACACGATTATAGCCGTTGGGCGTTGATGGGTTATTTTTGACCGTTGACACTCAATGGGACCTACCCAGTTGTTACTTTTTGACATATTTTCAAGCCGTAATTTTAGGAGTTGTTACTTTCATTAAATGCATGAGATAACTTATAACTTTTTCAATATTTTCATGATTAGTTTTTTAAAATCTTTGCCTATTTTTGGGCCAATCACGTGCATTCTATATCTCCTATAAATTTGGCTCCTATTTTTAAACAGGGTATCTATAATTCT
Source organism: Glebionis coronaria (assembly GCA_025667525.1). NCBI lineage: Eukaryota > Viridiplantae > Streptophyta > Magnoliopsida > Asterales > Asteraceae > Glebionis > Glebionis coronaria. The sequence goes on from CM046880.1 coordinate 4,133,109, forward strand.
TGTCTAACACTTTTCTCTTATCAACCTTCATCTTCTACACTTCAAATTACCAGCTTTCATCAATGGCACCAAGATTTAACTCAGCAGAATTGGATTTGGGGTTCAAGTCTCAACACAACATGATTGCTTATCTTGTTGCTGATAATGATTTGTTTCCTCAATACACACAAATGGTGGCGTATTTGAACGCATCCCCTTTAAGGTATGCTCTTTCTCATGCACCACTCATTCCAGTCACATACATTAAACAGTTTTGGAACACTGTCAGTTCCTCAACAGTTAATGGAGTGACCACATTAACTTCTATTGTTCATGGGAGGTCTTGGATGGTTACTGAGGCCTTGGTACGCCAGGCCTTGCATCTTGATGATGCTGATGGTATAACCATCCTTCCCGTAAATGAAATAGAACAAGGGCTTAGGGCTTTGGGATATCCTATTCCTGATGAAGGTACTCTTAATAAGTACCATAAGCAGGAATTTCCCCCAGCCTGGAAGTACCTCATTCACATTCTCCTTCAATGTTTGAGTCCCAAATGTATTGCACACAATGAGATCAATAGATCCATTGCAACTGCTATTGTGTGCATTGCAACAGGGAAAAAATATAACTATTCTAAAATGATCTTTGAAGGGATGTGTAAAAACAAGGGGACAAAAATGACTTTAGCTTATCCCCATTTTCTGCAAATGATTTTTGATGATCAAAGATATTGTTCAAGGGATCACAATGATTTTTATAAGATCCCTGAACAAAAGAAAGCTATTTTTGCAAAGATGGATTCACCACCTCATAGAGACTTACCTTTAACCCCAGCCATGCTTGCTGTTATTGCAGCAGCACAACCCCAACCAGATCCCCAACCTCATATTGACCCTCAACCACAACTTGAACCCATTCCTGAACCTTTACCCTCACCTGAACAAATGCAAATTCACCAAGAACCCTTTGACGCTGACACATCAAATGTTGGCGTTGATGTGCCTATTTCCAACGCTGACACTCAACCATCACAATCCCAAACACCCCTTAACCAACCCACATCTACACATTCTTCCACACCATCTTCCACACCACCTGAATATAGGTTGATCAAGCGCCAAAGGACTACTGGAGTGTTCTCCTCTGGTGGTCCTAGCCATGAAGCAGAGAGAACCACCACCACAAGTGTGGCTGGTGACCTGGATGAGGCTGGGACTATTGGTTCTGGCTTAGAAGCTGGCCAAGGCAGTCCCACCATAATTAAGTCCTCATCCATGCCCAATGAACCTGACTTGGGAGGTCAAATCCCCATTTCAGAAGAGGACAGTCTGGAACCAATGACTATTTTGGAATTGACGGCAGTCTGTATTCGCTTGCAAAAGCAAAATGCAGACTTAGTACAAATTGTCAGCTCACAAGGCCTTGAACTCAAGGAATTGAGGGAGAGGATTGTTGTTTTGGAGAGTGATCATGCTAAGAGGGGTATGGAGGATTCTTCCAAAGGGGAGGAAGATCAAAGAAATCTGAGTGATAAGAGCAGTCAAGATGGTCAATCAATGGATGTTGCTGAAGCTCTTACAACTTTGAAGGAACAAACAGGTTTTGATACGTCCTTAATCTCTCCAACCAATCTAAATTTATCATTTACAGCTATATTGAGAGAGGTTACACAAGGCGCTGAGGGAAAATATTTGAGCATTGACAAGACAAGTTTGGACGCTGATAGAAGTATTTTGGGCGCTGATAGAGGAAATTTGGGCGTTGACAGACATGCACATGAAGGTGATGTATTCCAGTCATCATCTATCATCAAAGAAGTTTCTACTCAGGTATTGCCATCTACCTTACCAACCATTGCACCATCAGATAAGGGTAAGGGTAAATTGGTACAAGAAATTGTTCCAAAGGATGCAGCCCAAGTTGAATTTGATAGAAGATTAGCTGAGCAATTGATGGAACAAGGTGAAAAGGAAAAGTCACCATTTGTTGTGACTTCTGAAGAAGAAAGTGATGGAGCTAGCTCAGACTCAAGTGTGATGATTATAGAACCAGAAAGGCTTAAGTATGGTGATGAGCTTGCTAGGGAAAAGTTGAGAGATTTAAAGTTGCAGGTTGATTTTGACATGCCAGAGGTGGTTCAGATGTACAATTCTTGGGAAGAAAGCTGTATGGATAATCCAGACTTGACCATTTCAGATCAAATATGGGGTTTGGAACTTCTTCTTAGAGTTCAGAAGGATTGTAAGGTGATTTTGAAGCACAAGGCAAGCAATATTCTCTCTGAGTTGAAATGGGATAGAAGGGAGCTCTATTTTATGTTGCTCAGATGTCATGGAGTTGGATGGACACATCAGAAGTTGAAGGCTTTGACATTTGATGAGTTGGAACATAGGGCTTATCCTATTTGGGTGAAAGTGCAGGAAGAGAACACTTACAGACTTCTTTCAGATGAAAGAAAGGAGCAACTTGCAGAAGAGATGGAAATCAAGAAAGCTATGATAGTTCCCAGACCAGTGAAGAAGGGATTTACACTTGAGTTTCCAAAAGATATGAATCAACTATATCCAAGTGAAGCAGTTATTAGAAAGAGCCTCAAGCTCTCCCCATTAGAAGCTTCAGATATGGTGCAAGTGTTACCATTAGATTCCAGGAATCCAATTGTGAGTTATGATGAGGATAAATGTGGATTCTGGAAGATTGGAAGATTTGGCAAGGAGGTACACACTTTTACCACTCTCATATCTTTATTTGCAAGTTGTGATAGAGAAGACTTGGTGGACCTTTGGAGGTTGCTGAAGACCAAGTATGAGGCTGAAGCACCAACTTCAGCTAATGGAATAAAACTTTGGACCACATTCAAAAGAATGTGTGGGACAAATGAGGAAGATCCTGAAATATGGAAGGATCTTGAAGATGACCTCAGTGGTCTTCAATGGAGGTTATATTTAGCTGCTGGTGTATACCATTTGAGTTCTACTAAGTTTGCTGAGTATCTACTTGTAGATGCTCAATATTTCATATCCAAGGCTGTTTTGGAAAAGATGAAGGACACTCAGCTGGAGATAGACTATACAAGTGACGTGGCAAAGAATTTGATCAGATTTATTTATTACCAATATGAGAAGGTTTATCAGACTCCTCCAAGTTCTTAATGATTATTCAGAAACTTAATCATAAGAGTGGATATCAAGTTTAGGGGAGGATTGTTGGGAATAAATTAAGGCCAGATCACTTGAACGCTGACAAGAACAACTCAAGCGTTGACAAGAACAAGTTGAGCACTGACAGCTCAAGCGTTGACAAGTTAAAGTCAAGCGTTGACAGATTGAAGACAAGCACTGATGGAAGATGTAAGCTACACGTTTATTATGTTCTAGAATACTTCTAGTAAGGATAGAAATGACAATGTTTTTTCTATGTTTATCTTTACCTAGAATAGTTGATACGTAGCTTATTGTACAAGGCTTCTTAGTCTATAAAAGAAGGCCTTTAGGTTAATGTTTAGAATTAAGTTTTCATAAGTTTTCATTCGTAAACATCTTTCATTGTAAGCAAGTTTGATATTCATAATCAAAGTGAAAGTTTTGTTTACATCTTGTGTTCTTACTTAAGTGTTAAATTCCGCATAACACTTAGATTCACAAAGCATATAACAAAGGTTTCTCTACGTGTTATACTTGATCTAATCTCGTATACACAAAGCTAATCGATCTAAGTTTGGGATCAACAATTATTCTAATATCAGATTCAGCTAACAACTTATAAAATCAAAATAAACAAAAGCACTAAACGATCATAAATCTTAATCCTACAGCCTTAACAAATAGACAGATTATTTGTAAACTACTAAATCACATAATATTTGAAAATTAAAATGAAAGGACTTAAAACCTTTTGAAGATATCCATTGGGAAGAAGAGCGGCGCTAAGCCGTCTTGTTAAACCGAATCTATACCACCATAAAACATCAAACGAACCACCAAATCCTCATTGATTCTCGAACCAACATCAATTTAAATCGACCAACAGTGTTGTTTATATTCAACAAGTGGGGTTAAATATTTTTCCCAATCTCATTCCAATATTCATACAAGCTATTAACATCAGCTTATATAAACATTCACTTTTATAATTTTTAGCTTAAAGATTAAACTTGCAAATATTATAATAAAGATAAATAGGACACGAGATTAATTAAAATCAGAAACTTTTATTAAATTCAATTCAAGACATACAAAATTAATAAAAGGAAAAATTACAACTATTTAATCTAAACTATCATTATAACAGTATGAAAAAGAAAGGGATGCCTAAAATTACATTTTGTGAGGGTTTATATAGGCAAACCCCAAGCCTTGCTGGTGAAAGTTGTTGGTGCGAATCTTTCATCTCGTCCCTTGATCTTGCACTCTCTTTCTTCTTTCTTGATCCTAAGGCTGAAAATAGCCAACTAGCACATGGATTGCCAACGTGGCAACCAAGTGTGTTAGTTGTGCTAGTTTGATTTCTACGGTGTCTTCATTTTATTGGTGGATTGGTGGGAATGAGGTGTCCCATTCAATCAGATAGGAGAAAATAGGCCACGTCAAAGATGCCCTCCATCTTCTATCTCCGGTAAAGGTGGGGAAATTTTCCTTCGTGTGCATCACACGTGCTTCATAAATAAAAATCCCTAATTTATTTATTGATTTAGGGTTTAGATAAACAGTGGTGCCTGGTTATTTGGTTTGGGGTGGGCAAGATGAGACATAGAAAGTATCGAAAAGGTGGGTGAGACAATAAACGTGTGGTGTGAGAAAATGTTTCGTTTTATGAAAGTAAAAAAGAGTTGACCAATTAAATAAAACATCCATCCATAACTTTCTTAATTTTGGGCTTTAAGGCCCATCAAAACTTCATCCGTCCAATATTGCTTGTGGTTTTAGGCTCATGATGGGCTTTTATTCCAAAACTAGTAAACTTGAGCTCCTTAATGGGCTTTTGGGCCCAATTCCCAAAAGTGGGACCCACTTGTCCTAAAATCCTTTATAATTTAAATCCGCTAAAAACGAGCTTGACATTGGCTTTGTTGATCTTTTCTTCATTCTCGTGTCGTTTTTGTCAGTTTTTGCGAACTTTGGTACCTACACACATCAAACAACAAAACAAGCATATACAAGGCAATAATTAAACATTATATGCATTTATTCATTGTTTTTAGATATAAATGAGATGAGTAAAATCATTCATATCAAGGAACTCGAGAAAGCAAGGCAGCTGATGAAGCTAGTTCTTGAAACCCAAATCAGGGTTATGAAAAAAAAATTCCTTCATTGCTCATTTGCACCGCCAGTGATGCATTTGTGAAGGGTAGCTCTTGGTGCTCACTACAATCTTCTGTCAAAACCAGTTTAATGTCTTTTGGTAACTAGATTATGGAAGGGTGGTTTAGCTTTTGGTTCTTAGCATTTTCTCCACTTGAACACCCTGTTTAATATTTGGTCTGTCTAGTCTTATGTTTGTTAGTCTTATTAGAATGTGAATGCAATCGTTGCGTTTATGTTAGAATGTGAATGGAATCGTCCCTTTTGTGTTAATGGAATCTGGTTAGTGTTAAACATAAACGTTATTTTCTTATATCTTTTTATATTGTTTACAGGTTAACCTCCCTATAGTACTAGGACGTGCCAATGTTTTTAATAAGCAAGGCATTGATTCGACCAAATACACTATAACATTTAAATTTGGAGAAAATGTCCCTCAACAAGGTGGTATATTTAGGTATTGTGGTGTTTGGGCGTGTATAAACATATACCGTTTGTCACATGGTGTATCTTTGGAAGTGGATGACCACGTTAACTTTGCTTTGGCATATCACGAGCAGATGTTGCGGTTCTTCTTCGAACATAAAATCTAGTTAAGAAACATTAGTTGTAATCCTTAATCTTCCTTTATATGTTTATATCCATTTTATTTCTAGACACCTTTTTGTCCTTATGATACTTACCGAGTTTAAACGTTACTTATTTGAGCTAATGATAATTTAGAGTACCACATAACAAGTGTATCCCTTATAATTACAAAGTGTATGTTTATATCCTGGCTTGGTATTTTGTTTTTTGAGGCAAATTTCGATATTTGAATTCTTTACAGGGAGGAATTCGTTTATAAAAATATCCAGGCTTAGGTTTTGGTTTATATACTTCTCCGGTTATCTCTAGCATAGTGGGAATATCAGTCGATATTTCTGATGATATGTTTATCGGTTCATCTAAAATGATATATACAATGGACATGATTCAACAAAAAGTCATTCCATTTTATCTAACTAATGTCAAGTTCTAAGAAATCTACTAAGGGATTCATTCAATGTTATAAATGAATACATGATGAATATAAGACAAATGAACACTTAATTGATCAATTAAGTGTTCATTCATTATGGATAACATACCTTTTATGTTCATCAGAGCGTCTGACATCGTTTATTACCAGAAAATGGTACAAAATGACGGTTTGTATTGGGCCACAATTGTAGAACAGGCCCAGTAAACAATTTAGTGTATTCAAAATCTTTTCAAAGCCCATTATGTTAACCTAAATACATATAACGTACTTTCATACAATTAAGTAAGTGATTATGGCAAGTACAATTAGATAAGGTTATTGTTTGATTACAAAGTCACACATAGTAGAACTACACACACTACAACCATGGAAGATTTACCTAATTATCAAGAAGAACTTAGCATAGCGGTCGGCTGTACTAACTCGGTGTTTTCTTACTTTTATAGGTACGTTATATTTGCATGTTCTATATTTGCATGTTCTATATTTGCATTGCTTTTAATACTAGTTTGCATTTTCAATTAATTTTATTAATCGTTATTGTTAATTAAGAAGTACCTTCCATTTACAGGACTAATGAATCCCCCGAAAAGTATTGTGTATTTGAAGTCAACCACAGTGGTGTGTTCAATGATTACCCTTTAAGGAAAAATCTTGCCACACTCCCATACAAATCTGGACACGTAGCGTGATTGAAGCTAGAATCACGTTTACCTTTTCTAAGAACATCCCCTCTAACCCCTAGGAGAAAAGGTATTGAATATCCATGCAAGAATCTTTTTGGTGATTATTTGAATATTGATAGCATAGCTGATGACCTCTTCGATGAGGATTGGTACCATGAAGGCATGTCTTTGTCAGAACCGATTGATGTAGGAGGGTGCAGCCCAGGTTGTCTAAAATGTTTAGATGATTCAAGTAACGACTTTGCTACTTTACCAAAATTTGAAACTGCAAAGTTTGAAGAGGAAGTCCTGTTAGAACCTAACAGCTCTCCTGTTGGTGCTAGTCAACATTCACCTTTGGAATTGCTGTAAAGGAAGAAGGTCACTAGTAGGGCTAAGAAGAATGGTAGGAGATCGAGTCAGAAGCGGTTAAAGATTATCCGGTTGTGCAAAGGGTATGGAAAAAGAGTATTTGTTGGAACAAGCTCTGGAAGAATGATGGGCTACAACATGGAAAGGGAATTACAGTTGGAGGATGTCCTATCAAAAACTGGCCCCGAACCCGTCTCAGGTATGAATCATTAACAATGTAACGGTTCTTGGAGATTTACCACATCTTTTGTAACCTTATGTATGTTGTCTACAATTAGATGTATCTAACTAATCTTTTGTACTAGTTTGATAAATGTGCACAAACTTATCATTTTGCAGCCTGCACTTTGATGTGTATGTTGTGCACAATTTTATCAACCAACTATTATTGTAACAAACTATGAATCTTGATAACGACAATTGCAGCTACTTATGAAAGTCATCATGATTAGGTCTAAGTAATGTTACAAGGTACATCAAATGAAAACAACACCTTCGAAACATTTTAGTTCAAAATATGATGAAGGTGTCTAGTTGTAGGGACAACACACATAAATGTGGTCACCTATTGGTTTAAGAATTCAAATGGGGTTAAAAAGTCAGACAAACTACCTGTAATGATAGTGTTGTTAACTTGTGGAACCATCATGTAGCTGCCTTCATTTTGTTCTTGTGGGTAGTATGCATTTGTAACTTGCGTGTGATAAGGTTCAACATTACCACTTGGCCCAGCAGATGCATCATGCAAGGGCTGTGCAAACATTACATGACTAACATCTTCGTGGGGTTGTGTCTGTAACATTTGAAATAAAACCAGTTGTATATTATTTATATATTAACGGAAAATGTTCTTATTGAATAGAAAAATACTTACAACCTACTGGTAACTAGGCATTGGTACGTGACAACTTGCTCTGTTGTGACCATTTACACCACATCTACTGCACTTTCTGTTTATTGGTTCTTCACCTTTAGAACGAATTCTATCAGATTTTTTGGTTGACCAGGTTGTTTCTTGTGCATTAGTGGTTGCTTAACAATTTGGAAATCCGAAACATCATGAAATTTGTAGTTATTAGCTACGTCGTAAAAGTACCTGGCGGCCGGCGTATGTGTCCTTAACGGTTTTGTTCAAAAAGCAAGGTTTAGCAAACTGGTTTACATTATTCAAACCCTCTACTCTAGCAACAGCGCATACATGACCACACGGTAATCCTGATAGCTGCCATTTGCGACATGAACACTCACCTTTCTCCAAATCGACAACATGAATTTGATTAGAATCGCGTACTTGATAGATTTTTTATCTGTCTATAACCTTGACTTTCCAAGTTTTACTTTTCCAAAACCTGTCATGGACCTTTTTAGCAGCCCATGGTGTGAGCTCATCATTAGGTGAATCTAGCATAGATGAAGGTGATATTTGTTAGATTATCTGGTTCAAGATGTGTTGTTATATAATAGTTGATAGAAAGTTAACATAGTAAACTAACCTTGGTGCTTAACTCGACGTTCGTAATACCATAGTTTTAGACGATCTAAAAACCGATCCATTAACGCAAGTACTGGCAGTTTTCTCACATCCTTTGTTAAAGAATTAATCGACTCGACACTATTGGACGTCATGTAGTTGTATCTATTTGCGAGGCAATATGCCCTGGACCAATTTATGTATCCTGCCTCGTGAAGTTTTTTATGTGCATCAGGTCGTAGGGCATGTATTTCAGCCATTAGTTGATCAAATAAGTCAGTAGTATATGCTTTGCAAGTCTTCCAGTATAAACCTTTAACCTTATCGCTTTGCATACCAGCATTCATCATCAAATGATGACAATAAAAACCCTGAAATGAGTTGGGAGAAACCTGTTTGCAGACAAGGCTTATTGCATAATGCCTGTCTGAAATTATGGTCAAATTAGGTGGTTCACCAATGCAATCCTTTAGTTTCCCCAAAAAACAAAGTCCATGATTCTCTGGTTTCACCTTAGCTAACACCTGTGGTGATTGGTATAATCTAATTGTTCCCATCCGTTCCAACGACAACCAGGTTTGTTCCCTTGTAAGTCCCTTTCAGATGTGCAACATCAATTATAATCAACGACCTCATGTAGCATAGGAGGCTCTTTATCTAAAAAAATGTGTTTAGAACAAATTAAGTTAAGCTAGTAAAGTTGCAAAAAATGCAAAATATAAAGGTTAAAGTGTGTAAATATGTACTTAAATCCAATATTTGTGGATCAATTGTTAGTTGGTGCCACAAAATCTAAGCATGTGCATATCTATTTTAGGCCCAACAAAAGGAAGTCCTTCAAACCTTAATATACTAACACTTACTGTTAAGTAGATTGTGTCGGGACCAAATTCGACCAAACATCTTACTCAGAGAAAGGGGATAATCAATTGTTGTATGCTGCACTTGTACAAGGTATGTTGTCTTTATCAATGAATTCATGTTACTTTTTTGTTTTATTCTACTTAATTAATTCCAAAAGATATTATTTTTATAATTGGAATTTTATTTTTTAATTCAAATTGGGGATCTGCTATGAACTAATTGTTTATATATCACTAAGATTTGATTTTTTTTAGGATATAATATTCATTGGGATGTAGATTAGTTTATGAATACAATGAAACATTAACATGTTTTTAGACTATGATTATGTAGTATCCAAATTGTTTACAAGTTATCAATTACAAACAACATAGTTAGCATCATAACAATTAAATAAAAAATTAGAAGCTAGTGAAAAAAAATTTCTTACCACAACACCAAAGGCTATGAATAACATAGAAAACCTTCCTTCCTCATTTGTCTCAATGTGTGTTACTGTTGCTAGATTTGCCAACTTTAAGTAATGACAATATGCTGCTAACTGAGAAAATGATTTTTTAGGACACCCATGAACTTCCGCCAATGCCTTGTGTCTTCCCGCCCAAGCTACTTTGTATGAAACTTCTAAACTCCGCTCCATTTTCAAATCACTAACAATCTCCTTTGGTTTATAAACCCTAGTTGGCTCACTGATTTTAGGAACAAGATATTTTAACAAAAACCTAGTTGTTACGTTGCGATGTCTAGGATTGAAATCATACTTGTTACATTCATGAGTATCATGGATGTGTGTTATCCGAAAAGCTTTGTTGTTTTTTACACGACCGGTGTAAAAATCCTAACTACAGTCTACCAAAGCACATGCTACTTGATATCTGTTAGGACATGATCTAAAAACTTTGAACTGTGTTCCATCATTTACCCATTTTAAACTGATAAAATACACGCACTCTTTCTTGTCATCAAATCTAAATTCCTTACACCAATAAATATGTTTGGTAAATCCTACAAGACTATTTTCAACTATAGGCGTAGGCTTGGAGTTAGGTGGCCAACAGTTTTTGGATTCAGGAGGTGTAAAGCCTTGATTATTAAGATTTGACATTAGGGAGAAGATTAATTATATGGGTTACCTGTGAAGGTTGTTCGGATACAGACACATAGAGCTTCATAACATCACTGGATTCAGCGATTACATTATAGAAATAAAGAAGATCATTGTTATCGATTATGTTGATGTTGTTGAATTCTAGTATGTAGGCTATATGAATATTGATGTTGGGACCAAGCTTGAACTTTTTCTTCATATACCTAAGTAGATCCAAGTAGCTAGTACCAGTAGGCAGTAGAACACCATATTGTTGATCTTCATAGACTAGTATGACCCTAAATTTGTGTGTTGTTGTTTTAGATATTTTTGGTTCAATATCTTATCCTCATACCCAGTTATGATAAGTAAATGAGATTTATTCTTAAATTTTTTCACCTAATAATAGTACTTGTAATTCACTAACTATGTATGCTTGTAATAAATACACTGCCAATGTAGTTGGCCTTGCAACAATTACACTTAACTTACCAATAAACATTTTATAACAATGCTAATAACCATTGACAACCAAGAGGGATAACATATCAAATAACATAAAAACTTAGTACCATAATTTACATTACTTGATTAGTTTTACAACACGGGAAAACAGAAAATACATAAGAAGTAGATAACAAAGGTTCACAAAAAGATAATGTAACTAGATAAGTTGGTTGCTAATATACGTTTTTTAGTATATATCGTTTTATCCTCGATTCGACTCGAATTGATATCCAATTTAACAATGAGATTTATTGTTTTTTGGTTCAAATATATTTTTGGTTTCTATGTTACTTGAATGCACGTAAAAAGATAAAAATAATACTATAGCTACGTAAAATACTTACTAATCTAAAACAAATTGCAATTACCGCTAATCAAGCACAAAGTACGCATATAAAATGCACAAACAAAATATTAAAACTAAACAATATAAAAATGCTAAAATAAAAGGAAAGTAAAAATGCAAAATGATTAAATGATAAAAATGTAAATGCAAAGTTTATCCTAAAAATATAAATGCCAAATTTTTTTTCTAAAAATGTAAAAACTAATTTTTTATACTATTTATTTATTTTATTTTTTTATTTAAACTATTTTATTTTCTATTAAAACTGGACTCTCTTTTTTTTAACATGGAACTGTAAAAATAAAATGAAACAAAAACGCAGCCTATATTGTTAAATGGCCCAACAGCTCTTGTTTTATGAAGGCCTAGATTTAGACGCAGGCCCAAATGAGATTTAAAGTCCAACAGTGAACTGCAACCCAAAAATGAAATTTAAACAACACGCAACCTTATTTAGCAAAAAATGAACATAGGCAGTAACTAAGGGCTCGCGTGCAATTACTAAAATTGTACAATAACTGCGAATTGGAGGACCTAAATGCAATTTTCGACTAGTAAAAACCAAAAACGGCTTGAATGATTTCTAGAAGCTCGTTTGAGCTTATTTCCGAACCAATTTAACTCGTTTTCGATTCTACTTGTTCCTAAATGAAAATAGGCTATGCAAACTTAATTTGGGCTTATGAGATGGACTGTAGCTTATAAAACGAATTATGAGCTTATGCTAAAAGTTTAATATGAGCTTAGGCTTATTCGTAAAAGCTGAAACTTTGCAAATTTGATAAAAAAGCTAAGAAAAATTATGTCTACGAAAGTAAATCTAGAAAGCACTGAAAAATTAAGCCGTTTGATGAAAATAAGCTAAAGAGAGCTTATTGAACTTATGTGGACTTTCTGACTTATTCTAAATTGATTTCTGAAAGTACAAAACTGATATTAAGCTATGATTACACAATTTTAAATAGGTGAAAAGGCTAAAGCTACTTGTAACGAGAAATCAAATTTTGACTTGAAGATTTGCACAAAATTAAGTTCTAATAAGCTATGTTTACAGCTGACTTGTGACTTATCCAATAAGCTCTAAAAAAATTCTTAACTACAAATTTATTAACATTACTGTTAGCTATCCAAAATGATAAGGCTTACTGTCTAAATCAAACTGCTGAGAAAGATATGATGCTTGAAAAATAGCTATTTAGATTTCAAATGACACAAACATTTTTTTGTGACCGTTTGCCCTTTTGACTTGTACTAGCTGACTTTCTATGGCTGGTTTTAGACTGATTTTAGCTGCAAAATAAAACTCTAACAAGCTCTAATACACAGCTCAACAAACACTTGCACAAATAAGAAGATCCAAACACTAGATTAAACCATATCAGCAACAATTAACTAAGAACTTTGAAAGTCTAATGCAAACTGAATTAAAACAACTATCAATACAACTAAACAGATCGAAATAGGGAGATTGAAGCAGTAAATAAGCATGTAACATCATTAACATAGAAACTAGCATATTATTCCTAATTTTAGCCTAGAAATGAAAAATAAGGGTCACCTGACTTCCAGGCCACCCCTGATGGAGAAGCAAGCTCAGAAACACTAAACGACTCTAAATCAACCTTAACTAGAAACTTAAACAAGTTAAATCCACAGAGATGAAACATGTGGATTTTGAATCAGCTGCTTCCCTCCAAAATTCAGATCTACACCAAACCTTAACCAATGGTTGCAAATACTGCCTCAAAACATCATAACTAGCTCCAAATCATGATCACAAATATCAAAACATCAACTGGAACATAAAATTGCAGGAACGAAAGAGATGAACAGTAACTCGTAATTGATTTTATTGAAATTTGAAATAAATTGAGGTACAAGAGGTGATAACTCGTTACAAAATCTATGCTAGCTACAAACTAAATGACCTGTAACATAAGTTGTTACAGATCCTAAATTCTAGGAGAAAATGATAAAAGAAGGGTGTGTGGGAAGTGTGGGGAGAGAGGGTATTTATAGAAGGTAAAAGGAGCGTGGGTTGGTGTGGGTTTTGCTAGTATGACAGGTGGTGTCGTCACAACAGGTAATCGTCCAATAAAATTCCTCCACGTCAGATTAGGGTTTGTGGCTTGATAATGAAATTAGTTGTTTTCGATCTAGGCCATGGCATCACAATTGGTTGCCTCCATTAGCTTCGTCTCGTCGAGATGATCAAAATTCATATCGAACTTTAAGCTTGAATCCCTCTATATCGCTGGCAATTCGCTGTTGAATAAATGTGCCACGTGTCGTGTTTTTATTGGCCCGAGTGGGTGTATTGGGATTATGGGTAAAAAGCTGTTGTGATTGGGTAAATTAATTACCCAGGTAATGATAGGGTAATTAATGGCTGAGGTGAATTAATGAAGTGGGTTTTTAATTATATTTATTGCTTGATCCAAGTGAAAGAAATGGTGCAATCTTATTGGCTGAAAAATGTAACTACGGATTATGATCCGTGTGATGGGGCATTCTGGCCTCCCATTGGTCCATTTGGCCATGACATAGAGAACTTTAACAGCTTGTCTATTCCAGTCCCTGGCTTTCTTACAACTTGATCTTTTTGCCATAAACTTCATAAAATCTTCTCTTTAAGCCCTCGAATCTTCATTCCTTTTGCAGTTTTGGTCCTTGAAGCTTGATTTTGTCTTTTTCTTCATAAAACGCCCGTGAAATCCCGTGTTTCTTTGTTTTTGTCCTTTTGTACCTATTTCACAACAAAAACACAAAACCACGCGTAATTCCGACTTTAACGATATTAAACACATGATTAGGTCTTGTTTTTCATTGATTTTAGTGGAAAAAGGATAAGTGTTTACACACTTATTAGTTGCATAGTGAAAAAGGCAGTTGACTAGCGTTGTTGTTTATCCAAGGTTCGATGCACTCCTTAGGCTATATCTTATCCCCGTCCCAACAGGTTTCACTAATGTTTCGACATAGGTACACCAAGGACCCCTCATATACTCTAAAATCCTGAAAATCTGGTGGTAGGATTATACAACATTACCTGATAACCAAATGGAATTACGAGACACCCATCTCCAGTTATACATATTGGAGAATAGTATCTTGTCCAGCCTTCTACGTAATGTTGTAAAGGATATAGATTATGATCTGGTGCGGGAATTCTAAACAACAATGACCAAGTGTGGTTGACAGGTGTGTTAGTCATCACCTAAACATACGAAAGAGGGTCTTCATTGTAGGTAGATAGCATGGTCAGCCCTTGCCCTTGGGGCAACACCCCCGAGTCAAAGGATTTCCCCCTTCGTCTATCAGGAAGCACAACTTGAGTAACTGTTTCCTCAGTTAGATGAATACAAATTACCCTTTCCGAATCTGGTTGCCAGTTAAAATACCAGAAGTATACACTCCCGTCATAACCCACGCCGTCTGAAAAGACACTACCTTCCCCAGGACAAACACCAACGTTTTTCCAATTCCTATTTTGGACAGAAAACATTTTAACCTTGGCATTGCGCTTAGAAATAGAAATCAACTTGTGATCACCATCTGTTATCTTACCCAAGCCATAACCAACATAATCTGGTTTCTCTTTCATAAAACATGAGTCAATCACATATGTGTAACGGGTGGCAAGGTTGTAGAGAGATATACTTGTAGTGTTAACCACGCATAACAAACCATCGCATGAACAAACAACTCTATTGAAGTTGTTGTTCATAAAAGGATGATCATGGCCATGGTATAATGTTGAGGGGTTATTTAACAAGTCATCAGAAATAGAGCGAATGCGTATACCATCATAACATCTTAGCAATAATCGTGGGTGCTGAGAAGCATTGGCATGCTTCCTTATAAACGTCGTATTAGTGATGATTGACAACCATGTTTTGCACACGGCCTTTCAAGTCAAGAGTAATGAAATAGGAAGGTTTAGTAACACAATCATCATTAGATCGAATGTTAAATCTTCAAAAGTAGCCATTTGTGAAAACTTTGAGATACAAACTTAGATGGTGATTTTCCTTTGGTAAATAAACTGTATTGTGTGTACTTGTGTGTACTTATAATAGTTAAATGGGAAGATTATGGGACAAGTGGGAGATTAACATTATAAGCTAGTTACCCAAACGTGGGTGGTTAACAGTAAAAGGCAGTTACCCAAACGTTCTAGATTCACAAGTGGGCAATTAATTTAAAAAATTGGGCAATAAGGGCAACTCAGCAATTGCACTCATACTATAAGGATTTCAAATAGAAAATAGGCAAATGTATCCAATTTTTTATTTTAACACCCCCAAATTACATTGCGCAGCAGAAATACACATTTGGGTGCTAAATACAAACATCGTTATACAAGACACTTTAAATAATCTCAAAATGATACATTTGAAACATAAAAGGATTAAAATTAACCATTGTCTAAAACTTTCAATCCCAAGTAAAACAATTTTTGAAATATCAGAGTAACATTTAGGTCCCTCAAAAGATTTTATACAATCAACAAACAATTTACCAAAGTACATGACCGTAAATTATTAATTTTATGACAAAAAGGAAAGAAATATGTTTTAGACCAATCACCACAAAAGCAATCCGCAATCCTTCTCCAGCAAGCTCCACAAATCATCAACTTCAATCACCTGAAATACATGCTTAAAATCATCAACACAACGGTTGAGCGAGTCTATAAGTTTTTCAAATCATCATTTGAACACAAGAGAAAAATCAATCAAGATCATTTAATAGAATTGCTACGTATACAATCTATTAATCAGGCATTCTGGCATATAGCAATAGTTATTGAATCGTATTAAGCTCATGACACCGACCCCTTAACTTAGTCACCCACGCCTAAAGCCGACATGACTAAATGAATTCTAGTGCCCCTACTAGGGTATCAGCTGCAAGTATACCACATTCTCATTCTCGTAAAATTATCCTTCCCAGCGGGTTACTCAGCGTAAAGCCCTGGTCTCAGATAGGGTTGTCAGACCAATAGTACTATTATTAGAATAAGCGGCTATTCCCAACTCACAACATCAAGTCAGAAGATAGTTAACGGCTCATGAATTTAGGGACTTTTGCAGCTTAGGTACTTATACAATTCAAAACAACAAAGGCAACAAAGGCAACAAAGGCAACATTAGGGTCCAAACAATCAATCATGACTTGTGTTCATTTTACTTTCAAATAGCATGTATCCCCCTCGCGGGTTTTAAAATCATTCGACACAATTACAAAAGCGAGGCTATAGACTCACCTTGAGTAATAGCAGTAGCAAGACGATCTTCAACGATAGTTGATGCCCGATAAACACAAAAACCGCAACCTATCAAATAAGGCGCGTTCATCAATAATAAACTCGAATAAAATCCATACTTACTAACACCAAACTCAAAATAATAAAATCACAAACAACCCAAAATGGAAACAATACAAGTGACCTATTACTTCATTCTATATGTTAACTTTATTAGTCCAGACACTCGATAAAAATCTGCCGTACACACCAAATGTACGAGCTCATTTACCCCACTTAAATACGTCAAATACTTATGATACTAATAAGAGATTTCACTTACTATATATAGAAATACCTGTTAAAAGCCCATCAAAAGATTTTACTGTTAAATTTCCCTGCCCGACACATCTTTGAACTACAAATACCGGACTGTTTTACGTCACCGACTCATACAACCATTTTGACCAATCTAAACATTTCCGTTTACAAATCCGACACTTGAGTTTAAAAATAGACTCACAACTCTTAGTTTAGAACCAAACATCAGAACTTGAACATTTTCACAACTCATTCTGTAGTCCCTGAGATTTGATCCAAATATCGACAACAACTTCGGATTGTGTCAATACTCGTCTCCCGGTACACGAATAATCAAAACATCATAACTTCGCGCTCGTTTGGAGCTAGAAGCTCTATCTTATATCAAATCGAAGCTAAAAGAATTCTCTACAACCCTATGCTATTAGTTAAGCCATTTTCAAACAGTAAGTTTTCCAAAATTACCTTTTACCTACTGGTCTAAAATACATGTTTAAAAATCATGTTAAATCAATTTTCCATCCAGTTTTAATCAATCTCATATGTCTAAAATCATCCTAATATCATCACCAACAACTTAAATAACCCATAACATATTTGAATGATCATACAAAAATTTACCCACTCAAAAATCCATACATGTAATAATTAAAATATATATAAAACAACACTAACAACAACTATATCATAAGAAATTAGATCAAACCTCCATGGATCATCATAAAAAATTTAAAGTTCTTGCATGTTGTTAAAAATTACACCATTAGATGCACAATTGAATTTTATGAGGTGGTCTTGTGTTGATTTTGATTAGATCATAATAAAAATCAAGAAATTTTGATTGTAAGGGGTGTTGGAGGTGATGGATAGAAAAGGAAAGAGAGAGAGGGGTTTTGATTTATTTTCACACATGAACTATGTGTTTATGTTAGTGGAAATGATTTATATAGTGGGGTGGAGGGGTAGATTTTGCCAATTTATGATAGTTTTGGTCCAAAATGCAATTAAATAGTTGTAAGGGTAGAAAATGTAAATTGTCAATTTTGAATATATTTACGAGGCTCGGGTTTCGTAAAAATACTTATCAAAAGTTAAAACGCACTCAAAATATGATAATAATATGATCCCGGTTCGACTTAATACGAACTTAAAATAAAAACGTCAAAAATATAAACATCGGGACAACAAATGATAAAACATAAAATCTCGGGCATCCGTCGATATCGTGGTCACTAATAATCCTCGCTATTAGTAAAAAGATAAAAATAAGACCTCCAACGTCGGTTTTAAAGAAAACCATCAATCGTCATATCATTCAACTCATTAAAAATTTCAAAATCATTCGTAAAATAATATTATATTATATTAAATAAATGACCTCGGGTTTGGGTTGTCACATCCTACCCTCCTAAAAGAGAGCGACGTCCCGGCGCTCGGCCCCTCTTATACTCACATTCCATACCTCCAGAACAAATGAGAACTCTTTTCCTTAAAGAAATCCTCATGCTTCCTTCATGGATTCAAATCCATTCCCAGAATTCTTGTATCTGCACAATATAATTCTCATTGTGTTTTGACCTTATAAGAACTCTTCACAGTTCTTTCTCTATGAAAAGCAACTTATCTTCAAGTTGAATTCTTTCCTTGTTGTTCCCAAAACAAGTTTCACCCTTCATAACGACACCTTAAGCATAACCACGTTTCCCAATTTCAAACTCCATCGATTTCTTCGAATACCAACATAATTCTTCTGATGACTCCTTGTTGCTATTAAACGGTCCTTAACCTAAATAGTCTTATCAATATTGCCAATATCACTTCTAGTTCAGTCATTCAATTCCACTTACATTTCTGCAATACACCGAAAACCTAACTTACGTCCATAACTCACGATCTTTAACCTTCACAATTTGAAGTTCTTTATGTACCATCAATAGTACAGCCTCACTACTAGCATGATAATCATCGTCATAAAAAAATTCCAACAATTTCTATGTCAATTACACAAGCACAAGCATACCGTTCAGTGTTCAAACCTTCCTTTCACTTTATCCATCAGTCCCTGTAAAACACACAGTACTCAACTCAACTTTTACTTTTACTCAAACCAGAATGTATCTGTGACAATCCGTCAATTTATGGCTGATATTTTATTCTCAAATATTATTTAAAAACATTATTTTAAATGTTATATTATGAACTCACTTATTTTTGGGAAGAAATTTGGATTTACGTCTTGAAGTAGCATCGACTACATCTAAACCGGAGGATTCTACGTTACGTGCTTACGTTTACATACACCGTTTTGGTGACAGTCCGACATTTCAAAAAATAAATTTATCCGTGAATATTATTTTGGGATTTTAAATTTGAGTTAGTTCATAAACTCACAAATTTACGAGAAGAGATTAGGACTTACGTGAATAATTTAACGTCCTTTACGACTAAACCGGAAACCTTAGGATTACGTATTTACGTTTTTGAACTCCGTTTTTGATGAGACAATTTTTATTAGATTCGTTTTGTGACGTTGGTTCATAATTTATAAAAACGTTTTTCGTAAAACGACCCGAGGGCACGCAAATCGAGGAAACTAGAATAGAGGAGTACCCGTAAATTATTGGGGATGAGACAAGTTTACACTTGCCCACCCCCAATACATGTGGCATCCAAGCTTAGCCAACACACTTTGATGTGTCCATTTATTAACAAAACTAAGGACACTTGTCCTTAGTTTTTATTCAAAACCACCAAACCACAAAAACAAGATACTCATACCATTCACACTCATTTCTTACATGCAAAACCACCAAAACTCTCTCTCTAGCTTTGAGTCTGTCCCATATCACCAAAAAACACCCATTTGATCAAAAGTTTTAACCATGAATCTTATGTATAAGTTACATAAGATGAAAACCCATTGAAGACTTGTTGATTTGAGGTGATTCTAACACCTAAAAAGAGGTTTTCTATGGAGTTTTGGGGCTGATTTTTCAAGGAGTTTTCATGAAGAACAAGGTCTGATTTTTGGAGGAGTCTACAAGTATTTGGTGATCCTAGAAGTGGTATTGATATCTCATAAGATTGGTTACCCAAAACCAAGTCTTGTTCATCATCAACCTCATCTTTTCATCACTTTGGTGATATAAAGATTGTTCTTCCTATCCTCTTGTTATTTTGATTATGTAATCTTTTATTTTATTTATGTATATGTATATGATGATGAATGATGATAAAAATATTATGTGAGGATTTGGTGTTGATAAACATGGGTAAAAAGATGGAAAACCACATGTAAAATGGTTAAAAATCTTGCTAAATATGATGGCTGTATAAAAACAGTAACTAACCACATGTTAGACTGATAAAATGGCATATATTAATGTATATACAGTAATTAATATGTCTTGTACACATGTGAGAGTTGGCCATGCAATGGAATCATTAGGATGAGTGAGATATGAACAAAACAAGTTTAGAGTGAAAATCTGAGTACACTTTTTTGGACGATTTTTATAAAATACTTAGATGCTGATTCAACAGTAGCCATAGAAGAGTTAAATGGAGAAAATATCATGTAGTTTATGTCATAAAAATTTGAGCTTCTATCTCCATATAGAACTCTAGATATGGCTGTTTTGGTGAATATGAAAGTAAAAATCAGATTTTGGGAAATTAAAGTATAATAGTATTATATAAGCACTCAAATAAAAATAGTATAAAATGTGAATTAAAACCCACTAACTTATATAATACATTTATATAAATATGTATAAGGATAAATAAATGGAAATTTTATAAAAATGGTAGTTTGATAAGTTTGATAAGTTATAAAACTATAAACATGATTTTTACGACTTTTTCGGCTATTACCGTAAAATTAACGTTTTTGTTAAATAAAACTTAGACGGTTGGACCCGTCTAATGTAAACTTTTATAAACTCATATACTGATATATAAACATATATAACAAGTAAAAACCGATAAAACCCGAACTATATAACATACGGACATTAACGGGCTAAGTTAACGTTATTGGACTAATAATACAACAAAATGGGCTAAAACACTTATAAACTTATTTATTGGGCTAAACCCATTTGGGCCCAACATCTAAAGTTTAAATACTGATAATACAAGTATAAAATGGATCAATACAAGTTAAAGAACTTATAATAAGTTTATTGGACTTAAAATATGTAAATAGGTAAAACTAGTAAACTAGTATAAAAGTTATCGACACATAACACTAAAATGAGTAAATGAGAATATGTAAACCCACTTGATCATCATATATATATAATCATCATATGTATACATAATTTTTATTTTTATAAAGTCATTGGACAAGAGTCTAAGACGAGTATTATTTGTCTAGGTTTCCGTGATTGAAGCACGTACCGTACATCCGAATTGCCGATAACCCGCTTTCCCACATCAACGTGAGTTCATAGCCTCGCACTCTTTTAAATGTTTTTATGAAATATTTTATAAACCCGCGAGGGAGATAACATGTTAGTTTTACTAAAATAGGACACCATTTGTCCCGATTGCTTGTTTATTGATTTGGACCCGAATGATTGTATGACCCGATGAATGATTTTATGACCCGATAGATGAAAGGAAATGGATTATTAAAGTTAGGTTATGTCACTAAAAGTCCCATTAGCATGAATTGTGAACTACCGGGATTTGGTAGACGCTTATGCATATAATAGTACTATTTGGGGACGATCACCCCAGTTCGCGCCTTGACGGTTGATCTCCGTCGTGCCACATTGATTGGTAAGCGAATTTATGTATGAGAAGATTTACACAAGCGTGATTATTGTGACGACACGCTAATTTAGATGGGAAAATGATTGTCGGGTTAGCTACCCGTTGTTTGATATTATGTTCGTGTTTTGATTTTATATAACTGTATTCATATAACGGTTTTTATTTAATCTATACAACGTTATAAAACGTATTGTATGATGTTTTTACGACATTGGCTCGTATAATGATTTTTAAGGAAAATGCCTATATCATGATTTTTGATAAGGATTTGTATAAAAATGACTTTGGCTATTTTATGGCCTATTACAATGATTTGTACGAAATGATTTTTGGTAATAATTTTATACCAAAGTTATATTGATGGAATTTATTAAACTCTATGAATTCACTTGGCGTTATCGCTGACCTTTTCTTTTAACATGTTTTATCTCAGGTACTTGAAGGTAATTCTCGGGAAGACACAAGAATTCATGGCCCGCACTTAAACATCAATTTCCATTCAAATTCTTTGTAAAACTTGTATGAAATACAATGACTTGGGACCTATGTAAACTTGCTATTTATGAATGGAAATGCTTTATTATTAAACGACGCGATTTTTAAGCGTTGTCTATGATGTGAGTAATGTGCTATCCCGTAACACAAACGAGTCTTCCGCTGTATTGAATTGTACAAATTTGGGGGTGTTACAGTTTGGTACCAGAGCTCTCGTTATAGAGAACGAAAGATTTTCAAAACCAAGGTTTTGAATAAAACATTACAAAATCTTTTAACTATAAACATTTTTCTAAAAATGTCTAAAAATCTTTTGACTATAAAGGTGCCGAAGAATTCCCGAGTTACCGACAAGGCCAGACTGAGAAGTGTTATTTTAATATATATATATAACTTGGATTATATATATATATATATATATATATATATATATATATATATATATATATATATATATATATATATATATATATATATATATATATATATATATATATATATATATATATATATATATATATATATATATATATATATATATATATATATATATATATATATATATATATATATATATATATATATATATATGTAATTTGATTACATGATTGTTTGATGATTATTTTGATATTTATACGAGGTATTTATACGACGTAGATTGTCACAAGGAACCCTAAATCCCCTAGTAAATTAATGGAAGCTATTCTCGTTGGAATTCTAGCTATCCTAGATCTAAACCAAGTTGTGGATATTTATAATCCCAACAAATGGTTGATATTCGTAGAAATGTTGATATTAGTTGATTGTGATATTAAAGAAGAATTGGCGAGATTAAATCTGATATCGATGTCATGACGATATTTCCTTATAGAGTGGAGTTTGACAAAACGTTACCACCTAAAAAGATGTCATCTGATTCGTTGTCACCCAATTCTTAAACTTTAATCGAAAGGGTGAATGTTGCATTTGAGGTTGTCATTGGAACCATTACCCAAAAGCCTCATGCCGCTAGTACCTTTCCGAGAAGTCTAATTGAATGTGTGAGTCATTTCCTACTAGTGACTCATTTGATAATTATTAAGAGCTATAGGATT
Organism: Glebionis coronaria; assembly: GCA_025667525.1. Classification (NCBI taxonomy): domain Eukaryota; kingdom Viridiplantae; phylum Streptophyta; class Magnoliopsida; order Asterales; family Asteraceae; genus Glebionis; species Glebionis coronaria. Next base: position 4,156,667 of record CM046880.1, read on the forward strand.
GGAAATTAAGCGTTGATTATATCGAGCTTTTATTGCCCTATTAGGGTTTATGAATAAGGTTGAAAGTATTGGAGAATGATGTAGGATATCACATTGAGTATGATTTGGTTGAAACTTGAATAAAGAAAAATTTAACTTGTATGGAATATGAGATTGATAAGAGGAAATTATTAAGTCATGTGATTAAATTATAAGGATTTAATTGATTGTAGGTTTGTGTTAAGGGTTATTCCTAGGCTATTGTCCAATGATGAGGATGCCTAGTGTCCAAGAAATAAATTGAAGAAATCTTCTTCTGAATTGGGACCGATGGATCTTCCGGGACATGTGGAACACCTAATGACTCTTGTAGATTAGTATTCATTGTGGTATCTTTTAAAAATAATCCCTAACTTAACTGAGATATCAGTTGGTAGGATGAGTTCTTGGAATTGTATGACATAGTGACACGTAATGTGTTACGGTACACTTTTGACTTGTTTGTGATTAATGAAAAGACTACCTTCGATTGCTAAATTCTACATGTATTGATGATATCTATCTTTTCTTGCTTCATCCTAATGTTCGCATTAGTGATGCAACCATTGAACAAGTACTCATCTCGATTTGAGTTACGTTGTGAATTATTCTTCCTGAGTGCCATCGAGGTCATGAACCTCATGATTATTTGGCTAAGCTCATCTCCTATTATATAGTAGTTACTTCTTGGTGAACAACTCTTCATCACTCCTTTGCAGATCACTCATTGTTTTTATAAATAAAACAGTATCCCTTGAGAAAAATTGGGTTTTCATCACCATATGGATTATTTAAAGTAAAACTTATAAATAATCGTTATCGAAATGAAGTTGTTTATAAAACACCTTGGAAAACTTAATTGTTTTCATAATAAAGAAAATCTTTGTAAATTTATTCTTGATTCTTAATTAAGAATTAAGCATGAAAATGTTTTTATTATAAACATGATGATAAAATTTTGACGAACTGAGTATTGCATCGTTAATCTTGAAATTGTATATAGTTGCGCGCCTACATACAATTTGGAAGTGACCATGCAAGGCTGATTAGTAGTCACCATGAAATTATTAGTAAACACTAAATTTTCTTTAAAGATTGTGAAAGATTAAATTATGAGATCTGCAAGAAGTGAAAAACAGGGACATATTGATAGGGACACCTACATATGTGCCCGTACTATTTATTCTTCTGAGTCGAATTTACTCATCTATGGAACTTGTCTTATTTGACAATTGATATTCCCTTCTTGTCTAATTCTCCCGTGGTGAGATTCTTAGGAAAAGTATCTGATTACCGAGTGTTGATACCCGACTGGATGTATTGATGTTCTTATCATTTCTTATGATTTGATTTCATTTGAATGACCTGGGTAACGATCCGAGGAGCTTTTGAATGCGTACTCAAATTATGAAAACATGGGATATATTCATATTCATTAAATGTTTTCGTCTATATCTGATTTAAAATTCTCTCGCATAGATTATGCGTTGACCTTACTCTTTTAATAATAGTTGTGTCTCCGTATAACCCTGAATTTGTGAAGGATTATGAGTTACTATTAGACTTTTGAGAAGTTCACATCTTATCAACGGCAATGAAACTGGAAAGTTGATAGTGCTAGTAGAATGGATAGATTGATTATGACATGACGACATTGTCTTAATTGATGGGAACTCGAATAGAATTCCCCTAAATAATAAGATGTTGATTATCAAAAGTGATGATGACCATATCCTGCATTTAGACTTGAAATTATACCGTGAATGGTTGTGAATTAATCATAGATATTATAATCTAGAAAGAACTTAAAAGTGAATGTATTAAAAGATGTTTCTGTTATCTAAAACTTTAGTAAGTATTTGTTGATGAATTACCTAGACTTTCGCCATTAAGGCAAGTTGATTTTGGTATTGATTAAATTCTCGGTGCTACACCTGTGGCGTGTGCACTATACGTCAGCACCATCTGAATTAAAGGAATTACCGTACAACTGAGAGAGTTGTCGGAGAAAGATTTTATTCTACCGAGCTCGTCATCATGAAGAGCTATGGTGTTATCATTCCTTATATTTATAGATTACTGTGAACTGAGTAAATTGACAATGGAAAACGATATCCATGATACGAAATGGAAGATTTGTTCGATCATTTACAAGGTTCTAGCGTGTGTTCTAAAGATTTGATCCATGGCATGGTTATCATCAACTTTGCATCTGCGAAAAAGATTATCTATTCCAATCATTACATCCAAAACTTATAATGAACATTATGAGTTTCACGTGATGACGTTTGGATTGACTAATACACATGTAGCATTCATAAATTGGGTGAATCAAGTGTATAAGCTGTAATTTGATAAATTCATGCTCGTGATCATTAAGGACCATTTGTTTGTTTCTAAGAATAAGAATGAGTTAATAATTATTTATAAACTGCCCCAAATTGGCCGAGTAGTGAAAACCTGTACCTTAAATATTTAACATGTGATTAAAGACTAAATCTTTTACATTATTTGACCGTGTGATTAATAAATAATGGAATCTATTTTGACTCTTTAAAAATTTGAGCCACTTTAGACTTTGGGTTTTACCAAAAAGAAAATGGAAATATGTTTTGACAAATGTTTTAACAAAGGATTTTTAAGGGATTATTCCCTTATACACAAATCATTTAACTAAACTCCTGTTTAGGGGTAAATGTTTGTGTATGCTTCAAGACAACATAAGAGGGATTGAGGAAACCATTTAAATCATGACCTGAAATTTGAAACGACACTTTTTGCTTTTCAACTAAGAAAATTTTGACCAAAGTATAACCAAAGATTTTTCAAACATTTACGAATCTTATTAATTATTTTCGATAAATCAGCAAAAATCGTGTTAATTAAATTCAAATTTGTTTTGAACATTTTATTATAATTGGTCGAACTAAGAAATTTAAACTTTTAACGTTTACGTTACATAAAAACTTAATATTTATTATTAATTTACGTGTAATAATTATTGACGCTTTAAAACGTCGGATCAAGCAAAACTGATAAAAATAATAGTTGAGATAGAACTAAGACTTAGAAAATATGAAGAAAGAATTTCTTAGTAAATTGTAAACATGATAATTATTTCATCAGGAAAGATGAATGTAAATACTGACGCATTATGTAAAAAGGATAAAGAACCAATTAGGATGTGTTTCTTAATAATGACTGTGCAAAATAAATTGCCGAACAATATAAAAATAGCTGATACTTATAAAAAGGATAATATAGATAATAAAAGGGATTCGCGGCTAATGTGAACCATTAGAATTGAGAAGCCGATGCGTTAAATGTTTTAAAGACCACTTGTGATTGTCTAAATATGGAGGATTGTGAGATATAGTTATGTTGGAATCTTGAAAGTATAAGTATTCTATTCTTGTCATTTCTGAGTTAATGTATCATTATCAGAAGAAGTTGTACTAATGGCAAATTATGAAGGCAGACACCGCCTCATACATTAGTAAACGTCTAGCTATTGCAAAGGTCATCATCGACAGACTGACCAAATCTGCTAATATCATTCTTGTTAATGATAGATTCTTAATGAAGAAAATGACTCTTTATATTTAAAGGAGTTGTGTAAACATAGTGTGCATGTACCGATCATCTCTAACAAGATCCTCGCTTCGCATCGAATTTCTTGAGATTTGCTCAGAAATCATTGAGAACGAATCTTGATGAGAGTACTATTTACCACCGCAAATCGAAGGGACGAGGTAAAGTAACGATACAAAACACTAGAAGTCTTGTTTTATGTTTGAATGATTGACCTTTGGTAATAAACCGTAAAATCGTTTTCCTTTGGAGAGATTATCCTTGATAATTATCGTATTAGGATCAAGATCGAATCTTGTGAGGATATATATTAGAGCATCTGTAAGCAAGAGTTGGGATGAAGACACCCGACATACACCCATTGTGATTTGGACATGTCTTTTAGGTTTAAGGTTTCCTATGATGGCGAACCTAACCTTACAAAATACTCGACCAGCGAGACCTGAAATGATTGTTGAAATTAGGATCTGATTATTGACTACCGGTAGTGGGTAGGAGGTTATGTGAATATGAAATGTAGATCTTGAAGTGCCAGATGGGTAGCGAAGTTATGCCAAAAAGTTTAACCATGGAAAAATGAATTGATGATCTGAAGGATCATGGGAATTAAGTCCCCGTTATATGGGACCATTGAGATGATGTAAAAGATTGGTTTGAAAGGCATATAAGCTGGATCTACCCTAGGACTTCAAGAGCTGCGTGAATTATGTTTCGTATATCAAACTTGATAAAATGCCTATCAAGTAACAATCTGACTATTCCTTAATGAAGTTTAGATCAGCGGAAAGTTGCATTCATCAAAAACCCGTGAACATCATGGATAGAGAAAGTAAGTCAACATTAAGCCTGATCTTATTCCCGTAGTTATGTTTGATGAAACTCGCGTATTGTAATAGGTTACACTTGTGAGAAAAGACCGAATGTGGAGGAAATACCCACATGGCTTTAACTCTATAAGAAGCGAGTAGTAAGATGATCTTTGAGGACAAAGATCCTGTTTAGGGGTAAATGCTGTGACAATCCGTGAATTTATGGTTGATATTTTATTCTCAAATATTATTTAAAAACATTATTTTAAATGTTATATTTTGAACTCACTTATTTTTGGGAAGAAATTTGGATTTACGTCTTGAAGTAGCATCGACTACATCTAAACCGGAGGATTCTACGTTACGTGCTTACGTTTACATACACCGTTTTGGTGACAGTCCGACATTTCAAAAAATAAATTTATCCGTGAATATTATTTTGGGATTTTAAATTTGAGTTAGTTCATAAACTCACAAATTTACGAGAAGAGATTAGGACTTACGTGAATAATTTAACATCCTTTACGACTAAACCGGAAACCTTAGGATTACGTATTTACGTTTTTGAACTCCGTTTTTGATGAGACAATTTTTACTAGATTCGTTTTGTGCCGTTGATTCATAATTTATAAAAACGTTTTTCGTAAAACGACCCGAGGGCACGCAAATCGAGGAAACTAGAATAAAGGAGTATCCGTAAATTATTGGGGATGAGACAAGTTTACACTTGCCCACCCCCAATACATGTGGCATCCAAGCTTAGCCAACACACTTTGATGTGTCCATTTATTAAAAAAACTAAGGACACTTGTCCTTAGTTTTTATTCAAAACCACCAAACCACAAAAACAAGATACTCATACCATTCACACTCATTTCTTACATGCAAAACCACCAAAACTCTCTCTCTCTAGCTTTGGTCCGTCCCATATCACCAAAAAAATCACCCATTTGATCAAAAGTTTTAACCATGAATCTTATGTATACGTTACATAAGATGAAAACCCATTGAAGACTTGTTGATTTGAGGTGATTCTAACACCTAAAAAGAGGTTTTCTATGGAGTTTTGGGGCTGATTTCTTAAGGAGTTTTCATGAAGAACAAGGTCTGATTTTTGGAGGAGTCTACAAGTATTTGGTGATCCTAGAAGTGGTATTGATATCTCATAAGATTGGTTACCCAAAACCATGTCTTGTTCATCATCAATCTCATCTTTTCATCACTTTGGTGGTATAAAGATTGTTCTTCCTATCCTCTTGTTATTTTGATTATGTAATCATTTATTTTATTTATTTATGTATATGTATATGATGATGAATGATGATAAAAATATTATGTGGGGATTTGGTGTTGATAAACATGGGTAAAAAGATGGAAAAACACATGTAAAATGGTTAAAAATCTTGCTAAATATGATGGCTGTATAAAAACAGTAACTAATCACATGTTAGACTGATAAAATGGCATAGATTAATGGATATACAGTAAGTAATATGTCTTGTACACATGTGAGAGTTGGCCATGCAATGGAATCATTAGGATGAGTGAGATATGATCAAAACAAGTTTAGAGTGCAAATTTGAGTACACTATTTTGGACGATTTTTATAAAATACTTTGAGGCTGATTCAACAGTAGCCATAGTAGAGTTAAATGGAGCACATATCATGTGGTTTATGTCATAAAAATTTGAGCTTCTATCTCCATATAGAAATCTAGATATGGCTGTTTTGGTGAACATGAAAGTAAAAATCAGATTTTGGGAAATTAAAGTATAATAGTATTATATAAGCACTCAAATAAAAATAGTATAAAATGTGAATTCCCACTAACTTATATAATACATTTATATAAATATGTATAAGGATAAATAAATGTACATTTTATAAAAATGGTAGTTTGACAAGTTTTATAAGTTATAAAACTATAAACATGATTTTTACGACTTTTTCGGCTATTACCGTAAAATTAACGTTTTTGTTAAATAAAACTTAGACGGTTGGACCCGTCTAATGTAAAGTTTTATAAACTCATATACTGATATATAAACATATATAACAAGTAAAAACCGATAAAACCCGAACTATATAACATACGGACATTAACGGGCTAAGTTAACGTTATTGGACTAATAATACAATAAAATGGGCTAAAACACTTATAAACTTATTTATTGGGATTAACCCATTTGGGCCCAACATGTAAAGTGTAAATACTGATAATACAAGTATAAAATGGATCAATACAAGTTAAAGAACTTATAATAAGTTTATTGGACTTAAAATATGTAAATAGGTAAAACTAGTAAACTAGTATAAAAGTTATCGACACATAACACTAAAATGAGTAAATGAGAATATGTAAACTGTGACAATGCGTCAATTTATGGTTTATATTTTATTCTCAAATATTATTTAAAAACATTTTTTTAATGTTATATTATGAACTTACTTATTTTCGGGAAGTAATTTGGATTTACGTCTTGAAGTAGCATCGACTACGTCTAAACCGGAGGATTTTACGTTACGTGCTTACGTTTACATACACCGTTTTAGTGACAGTCCGACATTTCAGAAAATAAATTTGTCAGTGAATATTATTTTGAGATTTTAAATTTGTGTTGGTTCTTAAACTCACAAATTTACGAGAAGAGATTAGGACTTACGATTTTATTTTAACGTCCTTTACGACTAAACCGGAAACCTTAGGATTACGTATTTACGCTTTCGAACTCCGTTTTTGATGAGACAATTTTTATTAGATTCGTTTTGTGCCGTTGATTCATAATTTATAAAAACGTTTTTCGTAAAACGACCCGAGGGCACGCAAATCGAGGAAACTAGAATCGAGGAGTACCCGTAAATTAGTGGAGATGAGACAAGTGGGACACTTGTCCCACCCCCACTATAACTAGCCAACACAAGCCTTGTGGCAAGTTTATACATAAACTTGCAAGACACATGTCTTGCAAGCTTAATAAACAAGCTAACAAACCACAAAACCATCTAGCCAAAACCATTCACTCATTCAACACATGCAAACCACCAACTCCTCTCTTCCTCTCTCTAAAATTCGTCCAAGAACCACCCATAAACTCCCCCATTTGATCAATTTTAACCACAAATATTTGTTATAATTAACATATGTTAATCTCCATTCAAAAAGATGAAGATTGGTGCAAGTTTTAACATCCAAGGAGAAGTTTTGTTGGTGTCTTGGGGCTGATTTTCCATGAGAAGCTTATGAAGATTTGGTGATCTTAAAGTGGTGTTGGTTTATCACAAGTCTTGACATCAAATCCAAGCCTTGTTCATCAAAACTCGTCTTTTTATCACTAATGGTGGTATCGAGATTGTTTCTTCCTATCCTCTTTTTATTTTGATTATTTAATCATGTATTTTCTTTCCTATTGTATATGTATATGATGAATATATGATGATAAAAGTATTGTGTGGGGATTTGGTGTTGATAAATATGATTAAAAAGATGAAAAACTATAAGAAACAAGGATAAAATCTTGCTTAAATTGATGGCTGTATAAAACAGTAAAGAACCATGTGATTAACTGATAAAATGGCTTGAATAGATTAATATACAGTAATTAATATGTCTTGTACACATGTGAGAGTTGGCCATGCAATGGAATCATTATAATGAGTGAGATATGATCAAAACAAGTTTAGAGTACAAATCTGAGTTCACTGTTTTGGACGATTTTTAGAAAATACTTAGAGGCTGATTTAACAGTAGCTATAGCAGAGTTAAATGGAGAAAATATCATGTAGTTTATGTCATAAAAATTTGAGCTTCTATCTCCATATAGAACTCTAGATATGGCAGTTTTGGTGAACATGAAAATAAAAATCAGATTTTGGAAATTAAAGTATAATAGTATTATATAAGCACTCAAATAAAAATAGTATAAAATGTGAATTAAAACCCACTAACTCATATAATACATTTATATAAATATGTATAAGGTTAAATAAATGGACACTTTATAAAAATGATAGTTGAATAAGATTTATAAGTATAAAAACTATAAACATGATTTTTACGACTTTTTCGGCTATTACCGTAAAATTGACGTTTTTGTTAAATAAAACTTAGATGGTTGGACCCGTCTAATGTAAACTTTTATAAACTCATATACTGATATATAAACACATATAACAAGTAAAAACCGATAAAACCCGAACTATATAACATACGGACATTAATGGACTAAGTTAACGTTATTGGACTAATAATACAACAAAATGGACTAAAACACTTATAAACTTATTTATTGGGCTTAACTCATTTGGGCCCAACATGTAAAGTGTAAATACTGATAATACAAGTATAAAATGGATTAATACAAGTTAAAGAACTTATAATAATTTTATTGGACTTAAAATATGTAAATAGGTAAAACTAGTAAACTAGTATAAAAGTTATCGACACATAACACTAAAATGAGTAAATGAGAATATGCATACTCACGTGATCATCATATATATATAATCATCATATTTATACATAATTGTTATTTTTATAAAGTCATTGGACAAGAGTCTAAGACGAGTATTATTTATCTAGGTTTCCGTGATTGAAGCACGTACCGTACGTCCGAATTGCCGATAACCCGCCTTCCCACATCAACGTGAGTTCATAGCCTCGCACTCTTTTAAATGTTTTTATGAAATGTTTTATAAACCCGCGAGGGAGATAACATGTTAGTTTTTATTAAATAGGACACCATTTGTCCCGATTGTTTGTTTATTGATTTGGACCCGACTGATTGTATGACCCGATTGTATGACCCGATAAATGATTAAATGACCCGATAGATGAAATAAAATGGATTATTAAAGTTAGGTTATGTCACTAAAAGTCCCATTAGCATGAATTGTGAACTACCGGGAGTTGGTAGAGGCTTATGCATATAATAGTACTATTTGGGGACGATCACCCCAGTTCGCGCCTTGACGGTTGATCCCCGTCGTGCCACATTGATTGGTAAGCGAATTTATGTATGAGAAGATTTCCATAGCATGACCTTTGTGACGACACGCTAATTTAGATGGGCAAATTGAGTATCGGGTTAGCTACCCATTGTTGTGATAGTAAGGTAACAATGTCATGCGGCTTATAATAATCCAATTAACGAAATACTGCTATACGTACCGAATTACGATGTATTGCCTGACTAGCAATACAGGGTCATACTATTGATATTATTTTCGTGTTTTGGTTTTATATAACCATATTCATATAACGGTTTTTATTTAACTTTATACAACGTCATAAGACGTATTGTATGATGCTTTTATGACATTGGCTCGTATAATGATTTTTAAGGCAAATGCCTATATTATGATTTTCGATAAGGATTTGTATAAAAATGACTTTGGCTATTTTATGGCCTATTACAATGATTTGTACGAAATGATTTTTGGTAACAATTTTATACCAAAGTTATATTGAGGGATTTTATTAAACTTTATGAATTCACTCGGCGTTATCGCTGACCTTTTCTTTTAACATGTTTTATCTCAGGTACTTGAAGGTAATTCTCGGGAAGACAACAAGAATTCATGGCCCGCACTTAAATAATAATTTCCATTCGAATGCTTTGTAAAACCTGTATAAAATACAATGACTTGGGACCTATGTAAATTTGATATTTATGAATGGAAATGCTTTATTATTAAACGACGCGATTTTTATGCGTTGTCTATGATGTGAGTAATGTGCTATCCCGTAACACCAACTAGTCTTCCGCTGTACTGAGTTGTATAAATTTGGGGGTGTTACAGTTTGGTACCAGAGCTCTCGTTATAGAGAACGAAAGATTTTTAAAACCAAGGTTTTGAATAAAACATTTCAAAATCTTTTAACTATAAACATTTTTCTAAAAATGTCTAAAAATATTTTGACTATAACAGTGCCGAAGAATTCCCGAGTTACCGACAAGGCCAGACTGAGAAGTGTTACTTTAATATATATAACTTGGATTATATATATATATATATATATATATATATATGATGTAATTTTATTACATGATTGTTTGATGATTATTTTGATATTTATACGAGGTATTTATATGACGTAAATTGTCACAAGGAACCCTAAATCCCATAGTAAATTAATCGAAGCTATTCTCGTAGGAATTCTAGCTATCCTGGATCTGAACCAAGTTGTGGATATTTATGATCCCAACAAATGGTTGATATCCGTAGAAATGTAGATATTAGTTGATTGTGATATTCAAAAAGAATTGGCGAGATTAAATCTGATATCGATGTCATGACGATCTTTCCTTCTAGAGTGGAGTTTGATAAAACGTTATCACCTGGAAAAATGTCATCTGATTCGTTGTCATCCAATTCTTAAATTTGAAATCGAAAGGGTGAATGTTGCACTTGAGGCTGTCATTGGAATCATTACTTAAAAGCCTCATGCCACTAGTACCTTTCTGAGAAGTGTAATTGACTGATCAAGTCATTTCATACTAGTGACTTATTTGATAACTATTGATGAAAGAGCTATAGGATTAGAAATTAAGTGTTGATCATATCGAGCTTTTATTGCCCTTTTAAGGCCTAAGAATACAGATTGAAAGTATTGGAAAATGAGGTAGTATATTGCATTGAGTATAAGTTGATTGAAACTTGAATGAAGTAAAATTTAATTCGTATGGAATATGAAATTGTTAAGAGGAAGTCATTAAGTTCTGTTATTGAATTATAAGCTTTTAAATGATTGTTTGTTTGTGTTAAGGGTTCTTCCTAGGCCATTGTCCACTAATGAGGATGCCCAGTGTCCAACAAATAAATTGAAGAAATCTTCTTCTGAATTGGGACCGATGGATCTTCCGGGACAGGTGGGAAACCTAATGACTCTTGTAGATTAGTATTCATTGTGGTATCTTTTAAAAATCCCTAACTTAACTGAGACATCAGTTGGTAGGATGAGTTCTGAGAATTGTATGACATAGTGACACGTAATGTGTTACGGTACAATTTTGACTTGTTTATGATTAATGAAAAGACTACCTTTGATTGCTAAATTCTACATGTATCGATGATATCTATCTTTTATTGCTTCATCCTAATGTTTGCATTAGTGATGCAACCATTGAACAAGTACTCATCTCGAATTGAGTTACGTTGTGGATTATTCTTTTTGAGTGCCATCGAGGTCATGAACCTCATGATTATTTGGCTAAAGCTCATTTCCTATCATATTGTAGTTAGTTCTTGGTGAACAAGCTTTCATCACTCTTTTGCAGATCACTCATTGTTTTTATAAGATAAAACAGTATCCTTTGAGAAAATTGAATTTTCATCACTATATGGATTATTTAAAGTGAGACTTATAAATAATCGAAATGAGATTGTTTATAAAACACCTTGGAAAACTTAATTGTTTTCATAACAAAGAAAATCCTTGTAAATTTATTCTTGATTCTTATTTAAGAATTAAGCATGAAAATGTTTTTATGATGATGAAATTTTGACGAACTGAGTATTGCATCGTTAATCTTGAAATTGTATATAGTTGCGCGCCTACATACAATTTGGAATGGACCATGCAAGGCTGATTAGTAGTCACCATGAAACTGATTAATAAACACTAAATTTTCTTTGAAGATTGTGAAAGATTAAAATTTATGAGATCTGCAAGAAGTGAAAATAAGGACATAGTGTTAGGGACACCTACATATGTGCCTGTAGCATCTATTCTTCCGAGTCGAATTTACTCATCTGTGAAAATTGTCTTATTTGACAATTGACAATTCTTTCTTGTCCAATTCTCCCGTAGTGAGATTCTTAGGAAAAGTATTTGATTACCGAGTGTTGATACCCGACCGGATGTATCGACGTTCTTATCATTTCTTTTGATTAGATTTCATTTGAATGACCTGGGTAACGATCCAAGGACCTTTCGAATGCGTACTCAATTCATGAAAACATGGGATATATTCATATTCGTTAATGTTTTCGTTTGTATCTGATTTGAAATTCTCTCGCGTAGATTTTGCGTTGACCTTACTCTTTTAAGGTTAGTTATTTCTCCTGATATCCTTGAATTTGTGAAGGATTATGAGTTATTATTAGTCTTTTGAGAAGTTCACATCTTATCGACGGCAATAAAACTAGAAAGTTGATAGTGCCAGTAGAATGGATTGATTGTTTATGACATGACGACATTGTCTTAATTGATGGGAACTCGAATTGAATTCCCCTAAATGATAAGATGTTGATTATCAAAAGTGATCTAAATAATTCTTGATGGATGACCATATCCTGCATTTAGACTTGAAATTATATCGTGAATGGTTTTGAATTAGTCATAGATATTATAATCTAGAAAGAACCTAATATAAATTTATTAAAAGATGTTTCTGTTATCTGAAATTTTAGAAGGTATTTGTTGGTAAATTACCTAGACTTTTGTCATTAAGGCAAGTTGAAATTGGTATTGATTATATTTCCGGTGCTGCACCTGTGGCTTGTGCACTGTACATCAGCACCATCTAAATTAAAGGAATTACCGTACAACTGAGAGAGTTGTCGGAGAAAGATTTTATTCTACCGAGCTCGTCATCATGAAGAGCTATGGTGTTATCATTCCTTATATTTATAGATTACTGTGAACTGAGTAAATTGACAATCGAAAACGATATCCATAACTCGAAATGGAAGATTTGTTCGATCATTTACAAGGTTCAAGCGTATATTCGAAGATTTGATCCACGACATGGTTATCAACAACTTCGCATCTGCGAAAAAGATTATCTATTCCAATCACTACTTCCGCTTGTAATGGACATTATGAGTTTCACGTGATGTCGTTTGGATTGACTAATACACATGTGGCATCCATAAATTTGGTGAATCACGTGTGTAGGCTGTAATTTGATAAATTCATGCTTGTGATCATTAAGGACCATTTGTTTGTTTATAAGAATAAGAAGGAGTTAATAATTATTTATAGATCGCCCTGAATTAACTGAACAATAAAAACCTGTACCTTGAATATTTAACATGAGATTTAAAACTTAATCCTTTACATTATTTGGCCGTGTGATTAATAAGATAATGGTATCTATACTGACTTTTCAAAGTTAGAGCCATTTGAAACTTTGGGTTTTACCTAAAAGAAAATAGAAATATGTTTTGACAAATGTTTTAACAAAGGATTTTTAAGGGATTATTCCCTTATACAAAAACCATTTAACTAAACTCCTGTTTAGGGGTAAATGTTTGTGTATAACTCAAGACAACCTAAGAGGGATTGAGGAAACCGTTAAACCATGACTTAAAAATTTGAAACGACAATTTCTGCTTTTCAACCAAGAAAATTTTACCAAGGAATAAACCAAGTTTTTTCGAACATTTACAAATCTTATTAGTTATTTTCGATAAATCAGCAAAAATCTTGTTAATTAAATTCAAATTTATTTTGAAAATTTTTATATAATTGGTCGAACTATGAAATTTAAAATTTTTATGCTTGTCTTTCATAAAAATTATATATTTATTATTTAATTACTTGTAATATTTGTCGACTCTATAAACGCCGGATCAAGCAAAACTGATAAAAATAATAGTTGAGATAGAACTAAAACATAGAAGATATGAAGAAAGAAATTTTGTATTAATACGGTCATGATAATTATTCCATCTAGGAAAGTGAACGTAATTACTGACACATTATGTATAAAGATAAAGAACCAATTAGGACATGTTCCTTAATAATGAAAGTGCAAAATGAATTGCCGACCAATTTGAATATAAACGATGTTTATAAAAAGGGATAATATAGATAATAAAAGGGGTTCGCGGCTAATATGAACCATTAGAATTGAGAAGTCGATAGTGTTAAATGTTTTAAAGACCACTTGTGGATGTCTAAATATGGAGGATTGTGAGATATAGTTATGTTGGAGTCTTGTAAGTATAAGTATTCTATTCTTGTCATTTCCGATTTAATGTATCTTTATCTGAAGAAGTTGTACTAATGGCAAATTATGAAGGCATACATTACCTCATATATTAGTAAACGTCTAGCTATCACAAAGGTCAACATCTGAATTTGATTTGATTTGGGTCATCGTCAACAGACTGACCAAATCTACTAATATCATTCCTGTTATTGATAGATTCTTGATGAAGAAATTGACTCTTTTATATTTAAAGGAGTTGTGTAAACATGGTGTGCCTGTATCGATCATCTCTATCAAGACCCTCGCTTCGCATCGAATTTCTAGAGATTTGCTCAGAAGTCATTGAGAACGAATCTTGATGAGAGTACTATGTACCACCCCAATCGAAGGGACGAGGTAACGTAACGATACAAAATACTATAAGTGTTGTTTTATGTTTGAATGATTGACCTTTGGTAATAAACCGTATAATCGTTTTCCTCTAGAGAGATTATCATTGATAATCATCGTATTAGGATCGAGATCGAACCTTGTTAAGATTTATATATTAGAGCATCTGTAAGCAGGAGTTGGGATGAAGACACCCGACATACACCCATTATGAGTTGGACATGTCTTTTAGGTTTAAGGTTCCCTATGATGGCGAACCTAACCTTACAAAATACTCGACCCGTGAGACCTGAAATGATTGTTGAAATTAGGATCTGATTATTGACTGCCGGTAGTGGGTAGGAGGTTATGTGAATATGAAATTTAGATCTTGAAGTGCCAGATGGGTAGCGAAGTTATGCCAAAAATTTTAACCTTGGAAAAATGAATTAATGATCTGAAAGATCATGGGATATAAGTCCCTGTTGTATGGGACCATTGAGATGATGTAAAAGATTGGTTTGAAAGGCATATAAGCTGGATCTACCCTAGGACTTCAAGAGCTGCGTGAATTATGATTCGTATATCGAACTCGATGGAATATCTATCAAGTGAGAATCTGATTGTTTCTTAGTAGAGTTTAGATCGGTGAAAAGTTGCATTCATCAGAAACCCGTGAACATCATGGATAGAGAAAGTAAGTCAATATTTAGCCTGATCTTATTCCCGTAGTTATGTTTGATGAAACTCGCGTATTGTAATGAATTGCACTTGTGAGAAAAGACCGAATGTGGAGGAAATACCCACATGGCTTTAACTCTATAAGAAGCGAGTAGTAAGATGATCTTTGAGGACAAAGATCCTGTTTAGGGGTAAATGCTGTGACAATCCGTCAATTTATGGTTTATATTTTATTCTCAAATATTATTTTAAAACATTTTTAATGTTATATTATGAACTCACTTATTTTCGGGAAGTAATTTGGATTTACGTCTTGAAGTAGCATCGACTACGTCCAAACCGGAGGATTTTACGTTACGTGCTTACGTTTACATACACCGTTTTGGTGACAGTCCGACATTTCAGAAAATAAATTTGTCCGTGAATATTATTTTGAGATTTTAAATTTGTGTTGGTTCCTAAACTCACAAATTTACGAGAAGAGATTAGGACTTACGATTTTATTTTAACGTCCTTTATGAATAAACCGGAAACCTTAGGATTACGTATTTACGTTTTCGAACTCCGTTTTTGATGAGACAATTTTTATTAGATTCGTTTTGTGTCGTTGATTCATAATTTATAAAAACGTTTTTCGTAAAACGACCCGAGGGCACGCAAATCGAGGAAACTAGAATCGAGGAGTACCCGTAAATTAGTGAAGATGAGACAAGTGGGACACTTGTCCCACCCCCACTATAACAAGCCAACACAAGCCTTGTGGCAAGTTTATACATAAACTTGCAAGACACATGTCTTGCAAGCTTAATAAACAAGCTAACAAACCACAAAACCATCTAGCCAAAACCATTCACTCATTCAACACATGCAAACCACCAACTCCTCTCTTCCTCTCTCTAAAATTCGTCCAAGAACCACCCATAAACTCCCCCATTTGATCAATTTTAACCACAAACATTTGTTATAATTAACATATGTTAATTTCCATTCAAAAAGATGAAGATTGGTGCAAGTTTTAACATCCAAGGAGAAGTTTTGTTGGTGTCTTGGGGCTGATTTTCCATGAGAAGCATATGAAGATTTGGTGATCTTAAAGTGGTGTTGGTTTATCACAAGTCTTGCCATCAAATCCAAGCCTTGTTCATCAAAACTCATCTTTTCATCACTAATGGTGGTATAGAGATTATTTCTTCCTATCCTCTTTTTATTTTGATTATGTAATCATGTATTTTCTTTCCTATTGTATATGTATATGATGAATATATGATGATAAAAGTATTGTGTGGGGATTTGGTGTTGATAAATATGATTAAAAAGATGAAAAACTATAAGAAACAAGGATAAAATCTTGCTTAAATTGATGGCTGTATAAAACAGTAAAGAACCATGTGATGAACTGATAAAATGGCTTGAATAGATTAATATACAGTAAGTAATATGTCTTGTACACATGTGAGAGTTGGCCATGCAATGGAATCATTATAATGAGTGAGATATGATCAAAACAAGTTTAGAGTACAAATCTGAGTTCACTGTTTTGGACGATTTCTAGAAAATACTTACAGGCTGATTCAACAATAGCTATAGTAGAGTTAAATGGAGCACATATCATGTAGTTTATGTCATAAAAATTTGAGCTTCTATCTCCATATAGAACTCTAGATATGGCAGTTTTGGTGAACATGAAAATAAAAATCAGATTTTGGAAATTAAAGTATAATAGTATTATATAAGCACTCAAATAAAAATAGTATAAAATGTGAATTAAAACCCACTAACTCATATAATACATTTATATAAATATTTATAAGGTTAAATAAATGGACATTTTATAAAAATGATAGTTGAATAAGATTTATAAGTATAAAAACTATAAACATGATTTTTACGACTTTTTCGGCTATTACCGTAAAATTGACGTTTTTGTTAAATAAAACTTAGACGGTTGGACCCGTCTAATGTAAACTTTTATAAACTCATATACTGATATATAAACATATATAACAAGTAAAAACCGATAAAACCCGAACTATATAACATACGGACATTAACGGACTAAGTTAACGTTATTGGACTAATAATAAAACAAAATGGACTCAAACACTTATAAACTTACTTATTGGGCTTAACCCATTTGGGCCCAACATGTAAAGTGTAAATAATGATAATACAAGTATAAAATGGATTAATACAAGTTAAAGAACTTATAATAAGTTTATTGGACTTAAAATATGTAAATAGGTAAAACTAGTAAACTAGTATAAAAGTTATCGACACATAACACTAAAATGAGTAAATGAGAATATGCAAACCCACATCATCATATATATATAATCATCATATGTATACATAATTGTTATTTTTATAAAGTCATTGGACAAGAGTCTAAGACGAGTATTATTTATCTAGGTTTCCGTGATTGAAGCACGTACCGTACGTCCGAATTGCCGATAACCCGCCTTCCCACATCAACGTGAGTTCATAGCCTCGCACTCTTTTAAATGTTTTTATGAAATGTTTTATAAACCCGCGAGGGAGATAACATGTTAGTTTTTATAAAATAAGACACCATTTGTCCCGATTGTTTGTTTATTGATTTGGACCCGACTGATTGTATGACCCGATTGAATGACCCGATAAATGATTAAATGACCCGATAGATGAAATAAAATGGATTATTAAAGTTAGGTTATGTCACTAAAAGTCCCATTAGCCTGAATTTTTAACTACTGGGATTTGGTAGACGCTTATGCATATAATATTACTATTTGGGGACGATCACCCCAGTTCGCGCCTTGACGGTTGATCCCCGTCGTGCCACATTGATTGGTAAGCGAATTTATGTATGAGAAGATTTCCATAGCATGACCTTTGTGACGACACGCTAATTTAGATGGGCAAATTGAGTATCGGGTTAGCTACCCGCTGTTGTGATAGTAAGGTAACAATGTCATGCGGCTTATAACAATCCAATTAACGAAATACTGCTATACGTACCGAATTACGATGTATTGCCTGACTAGCAATACAGGGTCATACTATTGATATTATTTTCGTGTTTTGGTTTTATATAACCATATTCATATAACGGTTTTTATTTAACTTTATACAACATCATAAGACGTATTGTATGATGCTTTTACGACATTGGCTCGTATAATGATTTTTAAGGCAAATGCCTATATTATGATTTTCGATAAGGATTTGTATAAAAATGACTTTGGCTATTTTATGGCCTATTACAATGATTTGTACGAAATGATTTTTGGTAACAATTTTATACCCAAGTTATATTGAGGGATTTTATTAAACTCTATGAATTCACTCGGCGTTATCGCTGACCTTTTCTTTTAACATGTTTTATCTCAGGTACTTGAAGGTAATTCTCGGGAAGACAACAAGAATTCATGGCCCGCACTTAAATAATAATTTCCATTCGAATGCTTTGTAAAACCTGTATAAAATACAATGACTTGGGACCTATGTAAGTTTGATATTTATGAATGGAAATGCTTTATTATTAAATGACGCGATTTTTATGCGTTGTCTATTATGTGAGTAATGTGCTATCCCGTAACACCAACTAGTCTTTCGCTGTACTGACTTGTATAAATTTGGGGGTGTTACATAAACCCACTTGATCATCATATATATATAATCATCATATGTATACATAATTGTTATTTTTATAAAGTTATTGGACAAGAGTCTAAGACGAGTATTATTTGTCTAGGTTTCCGTGATTGAAGCACGTACCGTACATCCGAATTGCCGATAACCCGCTTTCCCACATCCACGTGAGTTCATAACCTCACACTCTTTTAAATGTTTTTATGAAATATTTTATAAACCTGCGAGGGAGATAACATGTTATTTTTACTAAAATAGGACACCATTTGTCCCGATTGCTTGTTTATTGATTTGGACCCGAATGATTGTATGACCCGATGAATGATTTTATGACCCGATAGATGAAAGGAAATGGATTATTAAAGTTAGGTTATGTCACTAAAAGTCCCATTAGCATGAATTGTGAACTACCGGGATTTGGTAGACGCTTATGCATATAATAGTACTATTTGGGGACGATCACCCCAGTTCGCGCCTTGACGGTTGATCCCCGTCGTGCCACATTGATTGGTAAGCGAATTTATGTATGAGAAGATTTACACAAGCGTGATTATTGTGATGACACGCTAATTTAGATGGGCAAATGATTGTCGGGTTAGCTACCCGTTGTTTGGTTTAGTAAGGTAACAATGTCATGCGGCTTATAATAATCCAATTAACGAAATACTTCTATACGCACCGAATTACGATGTATTGCCTGACTAGCAATACGGGGTCATACTATTGATATTATGTTCGTGTTTTGGTTTTATATAACCGTATTCATATAACGATTTTTATTTAATCTATACAACGTTATAAAACGTATTGTATGATTTTTTTACGACATTGGCTCGTATAATGATTTTTAGGGCAAATGCCTATGTTATGATTTTTGATAAGGATTTGTATAAAAATGACTTTGGCTATTTTATGGCCTATTATAATGATTTGTACGAAATGATTTTTGGTAATAATTTTATACCAAAGTTATATTGATGGAATTTATTAAACTCTATGAATTCACTCGGCGTTATCGCTGACCTTTTCTTTTAACATGTTTTATCTCAGGTACTTGAAGGTAATTCTCGGGAAGACAACAAGAATTCATGACCCGCACTTAAACAACAATTTCCATTCAAATTCTTTGTAAAACTTGTATGAAATACAATGACTTGAGACCTATGTAAACTTCCTATTTATGAATGGAAATGCTTTATTATTAAACGACGCGATTTTTAAGCGTTGTCTATGATGTGAGTAATGTGCTATCCCGTAACACCAACGAGTCTTCCGCTGTATTGAATTGTAAAAATTTGGGGGTGTTACAGTTTGGTACCAGAGCTCTCGTTATAGAGAACGAAAGATTTTTAAAACCAAGGTTTTGAATAAAACATTTCAAAATATTTTAACTATAAACATTTTTCTAAAAATGTCTAAAAATCTTTTGACTATAACGGTGCCGAAGAATTCCCGAGTTACCGACAAGGCCAGACTGAGAAGTGTTATTTTAATATATAACTTGGATTATATATATATATATATATATATATATATATATATATATATATATATATATATATATATATATATATATATATATATATATATATATATATATATATATATATATATATATATATATATATATATATATATATATATATATATATATATATATATATATATATATATATATATATATATATATATATATATATATATATATATATATCAGAAACTCTTATATAGGAAGGATGGTGAAACATTTCCTTAATTTCAAAATTCTAAAAAAATGCCACGTGTAAATCAATAACCGAATTCCATAACTGTTGTACTATCCCTCCAACGTTGTACCAACATTGACCTTTTCCAAAAGAGAAGATTCACGCCCCAGTTTACTGTCTAGAGATCCAAAAATCGCCACCTTTATCTTACGAGATCTCCAAACCAAAAAACGCCCCCTACATCAGATCTTGAATATCTTACATCAGATGGCGACTTGATAATCCATGATCAAGGTAAATTAAATTAGAGATTACCTGGAATATTATTTTTGATTATGAATGGATGATTGATCATACAATTCAATTCGATTTTCAGTTTTTTATATTGCAATTTTAATTCACTAAGCGAAAGGTGATTCTTCTTCTTTGATTCCCCCTTTATTTTTATTGCATTGATCATTTTAAAATTATTTTGATTCATAATTATTATCAGGTGATTACTATGATTAAAAAATAGATTTTTGATTGAAAATTATGCATATCAAGTGTCTGATAAGAGGTGCATGAAGCTAAATTGATATTCAATTGAAATTGGCACTTTATTTACAAGAATATGCTACTAATATTCATCAATCCTATGATGAATCAGGAACACAAAATGTTTGTATTGTTGTCTTTATATATTTTGATTTGTTATTGTTATTGGTCGATGTTCTTTACATAGACCAAATAACATACTTCTGTTTTTTATCCTACAGGTTGTGAAACGTGGATCGAAGATTCTTGGTTGAGTTGCGTCTAATATTGTAGTTGACGACATTGTTGAACGACTGGTTACTCACAGGAAACACAATTGTATGTATTTTTTCTTAAGACGACGATAAAATTTGTATATAATGGTTTTCATTGGATTCAGTTTCTAATGTTTGTTTGATTAATGGAATAGATTAAAGTTGGCGAGACTTGGACATCATGCACAACTACTACCCCAAGTATTAGATTGGGCTCATGATGCACAGGTAAAGAGAAATTTCGTCATATTGTTGATTGTTATCCTATAAACGACATTCGAAAAGAGATGAAGTTGAGTTATTTTTTTTTAAACATAAAACTTGTCTAAATTATAGTATAATTTTAAACCTAAAGTTGTTTCATTTTAATGTTTTGCAGGCACTGAATGGTAAATTACTAAATTGCTAAGCTAAAGACAGAAACACGAAGAGGGATATCCAGAAGGAGCCCATGATGCTTTTGAAAGAAGAACGCACGAGACAACAACTGGCTTGAAAGACGTTATAAAGTACAGGTGTTGTTATAACCAATCTCACAGGCTCATTAACAAAAAAGTTAGACGGCACATCATTTGATCTCATGATAGAACATCTTCCAATAACGCTCTACTGATAAAGGGGTGATTGGGTCATGTAGGCTGGAAGTTACATGACCCGTTTCAACGGGTGTAGAAACTACCCATTTTGAGTTGCTTGTCCAACCGATACAGCTGTAATGCCGGCTATTGTTTGTATAGCACGAAAAATGTCAAAAAAAAATTATGTGATTGTATATGTTACTTGGTTTAGTGAACAGGTAAGACAATGCTAGAAAAAGCCATTGCTGGAGAAGCTGAAGCAACATTTTCTACGTAAGCTTCAGAAAGGGTTTAGTGCTGATAGGATTGCGGATACTCAACTTCTTGGTCATGCTAAGCAGTCTAGCTTAACCTGTTAGTGAAAGTTAATTAACGGCGAGCTAAGACGTATCAGCACCAAGAAGCTTTGTAGAATAGGATAATGATGGAGATAAATTATATGTTGTCATATGGCGCTGTAGAATCTTCAATCTGTCTACTCCAAAGTTTTCGCATTCTCGAGATCTTGCTACCACTTCAGGTAATAAATAACAGTGCTTCTTCATTATTGATCTAAATAGTTATATATTTCAGATAATCTAAAGTAGTTTTATGTTGTGTGATTTATGGTTTTGTTGTATCATCTACTAATATGAGGTGACCAAGTATTTGGTAAGCTGTATGGACACCTTTAATGAATTTACACAGAAAAAAATAGGAAAAGGATATTTACTAACCTCAGTTTAACTTGACATGTAAATAAATCTACTCAGTATGATTAGGATATCACATGTTATCTTACACCTAATTTGAAACTCCAAATTCTTTATATGCTTATGAGAATCTAAAAAGAGTAATATTATGTCACCAATTCAGCCATCACGACTACGAGTGTCGATTGTTGTATATTGTAGCAAAGTTCACGTTCTAACTTTATAAGTTCTTAAATAAAGATTACTCAGAGTAGCTTAAAAGTTGTTATTTCTTCCTTTGTTACCATAGCACATATCTTATGGCACGTGCCAAATACGGTTCCCGAATATAAGTGTCAAAATTGTATGGGGTGGGAGATGGTGATCTAATAAGCCATATGTTGCATGTTGTCTACTAAAAAATATTCTAACTTCTGTTGATTTAAACCCAATGATTAGACACTAAATTCTAGAGTAGTATATACGGGTTTAGTTGATTATTAATAAATATTTCTAAAAATGTAACATGTGTTCTGTTA
This sequence comes from Glebionis coronaria, assembly GCA_025667525.1. Lineage (NCBI taxonomy): Eukaryota > Viridiplantae > Streptophyta > Magnoliopsida > Asterales > Asteraceae > Glebionis > Glebionis coronaria. The sequence continues at coordinate 4,179,989 of CM046880.1, forward strand.
TGTGTAGACATAAATGAGAAAACAATAGTTAAAGATGGTTGTCTCGCGTTCCTGTTGTGGCTAATTAAAAGCAGAAGTTGAGAGTCTGATAAGGTAGATTCAGAGCCTAAACGGTTTATATATACTGACTGGACCTTTGTAGCTACGGATCATCCAGCGACTGAAAGGAAGGGGTTGCAGAGTTTCTTACCGTTGGTCTTACCAGGGAACTTATTTCATTAAAAGAACCGACAAGTATTTTGCTGCCGCATCTGGAAGAAACTATAAAAATAAAACCTCACATTTAATTACATTTTTCTTTTGTGAATTTTTATTTAAACGTTTCAAGTAACTCGAGTCTACTGTTAAGTGACACTACTAACTTGGAAAATAGGATTTATAATAGCTCAAAATACTAAGTTTTAGAATGTATTGAAAAGTGCAGGTGGAAAGTTTCAAGCATAGGACCCTTATGTATGAATAAGTGAAGATGGTCAAATAAACTTGGTGGCTTTTGAAGGAGAAACTGGTTATATAGGTGCCTTTCATGGAAGATCTGGTATATTGTTAGATTTCTTTTTTATCCTGTTATGTTACTAACATTGTATCTGGAGCAACCAAACAATTAGGTAAAGCTTTGTTTTTTACTTATTAATGCGTCAATTTGGGTTTTGGTTCTAATTCAAATGGGCCAAATTACTAAAATCATCAATTATACTAAACCTGATGCCATATTAAGGATTAATAATAGCTCGGATTACTAAGTTTAAGAATGTATTTGACAAATGCTGGTGAAAAGTTTCTAGCAGAGCAACCTTATTTATGGACTAAGTGGAGATGGTCAAATCTTAAACATGCGACTGGAGGTCCAGGGTCTTCAAAAGATAAAACTTTTGGGGCCATGTCTTTATAGGCAAGGTTCCATCACAGCCAAACTAGAACACTAGAATGCGACAAAATGACATCTTTCAGTAGTCTTTCTTGAAATTGAAATCCTTCTATTCGAATAGTGTACATTCTTATAATAATAAACTCTTCATTAGAGGTAATGCAAAGACCCTCAAAATACCCCATTGTTCCACACCAAATACTTTTGTCAAAATATAATTCAAGTTTGCTTTAATATTTTGTATATGTAACCTTGATAATCTTTGTAATACCAGTAAGAAATAAAAAGTGATTGGAGCGTTTGCGGATCAAAGTATTGAGAAACTTAATGATGTAACTGCTGTCAATGGACTCGAGATTATTAGGATGCTGCATATATTTATCATGATAGTTAGTGAATTTGTTTACTTATATACACTTAACCGAGTTCTAATACCTGAAATTAGTCTAAAATGTAAAACCATACCTGCCAATTTACCCAAACCTTAAAACAAATTGGTAATTCCTAAGGTTTCAATAACAAACATATTACTTGCCTTATTATCACCACATATGATTCAACATATTTGTAGAATAACTTTACTTTATTCATGTTTGTAACTTCATATATTTCATAAATATCCAGGTCTTTAACTATATATATTTCCTGAATGTTCATGGCTGAAAGATCTATAAGAGGCTAAAGAGATGTCAGGAGAGCCTCATTACTTGCTAGATCTTCGAGTGACACATTGGATGAGCCACCCAAGTATCATAGTATCGCTATCACTTTCCCCCTGTTATAGTTGTTTATGTGTACACTCGATGCCCGTAACATGGTGTTCACTATTTTGCCAACTGATGAACTTTTTTGGTTACAATCAAATGTGACTAATCCATTTGTTTTAGAAAACGCTTTAAAGGATGATTGTATTTTCTGTCATTTTCCCATTACCCGTACCACTTTGGTTATTAATGTGTTAAAAACTTAGATATTTATCGTTTTCAGTAGTATGCCTTACGAACAATGTAATATTTATGTTGTGGAAATTGGTTCTTTCTTGCTTGGATCATGTTTATATTTTGTTGTTACACTAATTGCATCTAGGAAGATAATGTAAAATATTCATCAAATTGAATCATTAGTGAATGCAAATAAACAAGTTTTCCAATAATTGAAGAAGTTGACGTCATCTTTTTTTATGTGATGAACTTTTTTGGTTACAATCAAATGTGACTAATCCATTTGTTTTAGAACACGCTTTAAAGGATGATTGTATTATACGGAGTATGTCATTTGCCCACTACCCGCATCACTTTTTTATTATGAATTTATGACGTGTTAAAAACTTAGATACTTATCATTTCCAGTATTTGTAGTAATATTTAAATGAGTAGAAATTAAATTAAAATTGTTTGTTAACTGGTAATTCAGATCATTTTAATAGTGTGTTTACCATGATGTTATTGTGAATTTGTGACTGAGATTTAGTTAAATCTTAAGAATGCCTTGCAGTGGACTAGGACTGTGATCATCTATGAGATTAGGTAAGTGGAATTATATGTAGCTATTTTAAGAGAAAAAAGCAAAAAGAGTTTAAAAGTGTTATGTTGGGACATCGTTGTCTATAAATAAGAACTTTACATAAATCTCATAAATTGTGCTTTAGATTTATTAAATTGTTCAACTATTATTTTGTTACTAAAACACATATTTAAATATTTGGTGGTTTGTCACTTATTTAATCATTTTATATTATTGTCATTTGGAATTTTATTTTGTACATTTCATTTAAAGGGTTAAAATCAATTTATTATAGCTTAATATTCCTTTGTTTTATATTATTGCAGTCAACCTTGCCCGACGTGACAATTATGAGGTATACGTAAGCTTGGATATTTATATAAGCATTTTTATGCTATATGCTAAATTATGACATTAAACATCGATTATCTATTCTATAACGTGAATTTATCAGCCTTTTAACATTATTTTGTTATCCTAAAAGATTTTCTTATAGCTAGCCCGTCCAGCGGACGGGCCTTAAGGCTAGTATATATATATATATATATATATATATATGTAATTTGATTACATGATTGTTTGATGATTACTTTGATATTTATACGAGGTATTTATACGACGTAGATTGTCACAAGGAACCCTAAATCCCCTAGTAAATTAATCAAAGCTATTCTCGTAGGAATTCTAGCTATCCTTGCTATCAAGCCCACACTTCTTGTCATTACCAAAACTCAAACCTTAGAAGATTTTTCCTTTTTCTTCCTGATAAGTGCATCAGCTACCACATTCGCCTTTCCCGGATGGTAGTGAATCTCGTAATCATAATCACTCCCAGTAATAACCATCAACATACTTAAGTACTCGAAATATATAACTGGTAATCCTCTACTCATTTCTTTTATCATCCCAAGAAATTAATTATGAAACAACTCTTATGATACTTTATTAGTACATACTTGATTCCATACAAGTAATATTTCTACAATCTCAAAGCAAATACCACAACTACATAACCCTTACGAAACACATCACAACAAACAATAAGTCCTTCAAATTCTTCCAACAGTGACAATATCGATGCTGAACACAACCTACCCTTCGGTGTTCAGAACGCAGCTTCCTCATCTGATAAGGATCAGATCTCGAAACTTACAATTGAGATGTATAAGTGGGACTCACACATCCAATTCTTTTTAGTCAGCTTAATCAATGGTTTAACAATCAGTGAAAACCTTTCGATAAACCTCCGATTATTCCCAGCTTAAACTAAGGAATTAATAGATTTTCGTCAGCGTCGTTGGTACCGACCAATCCTTAATCGTTTCAATCTTGGCAAGATCTTCACGAATACCTTTGTTGTCAATCAACTGTCTTAAAGCACAATTATTTCAACTAACATTCACACATAGGAAATTTACATACAGTTTCTCCTTTTACAACCATCCCAAAAATTATCCTCATATGCTACTTATGTTCCTCCTTTCCTCTTGGAATAAAATAGAATATCTTCAATAGATATAATGAATAACTCGTCCTAGCACATCTTACACACAAGATTCACCCAGTCCATGAATACGGCAGACACGTTCGTTAATTCCAAAAACGTCACTTGAAACTTAAAGTACCCACATCAAGCACGAAAACAACTATAGGAATATCTTCCTTCCTAACTCTCAGTTAATGATAACCAGGTCTCAAAGTGATCTTTGAGTGCACACTGGATCCAGACAAGTTGCAAGGATCAAACGAATCATCAATCCTCGGTAATGAATACCGATTCTTGGCTGTCAATTTGTTAAGCTCTCGATAATCAATACACATCCGAAACAATCCATCCTTCTTGACAAACAACACAAGTGATTGTCATTGTAACGAAACTTAATCTAATACATCCCTTATCCATCAATTCTCACAGTTGACCGAATAACTCATTCCACTCTGACAGTGCCAAATGATAAGGCATACAAATACTACTCAACAAAACGCAAAAGCACTACACAATGAAATGTAGGAACACTACATTTATCGCTTACGACACTCAATCGACACGAACTCCACTTCATGAGGTGGAAGTAACTCTGCAAAACTTCAGGAAAACTTCATAATACTCTCGAATCATTAACAGATCTCCCAACTTCTCCTCAACTACCTGATCACTAATTACTTGAGTTAGGAATACATCATATCCTTCTTCTGCATACTTCCTTGTTTCAAAACAAGATACTTTTTCAAACGGAAAGTTCACTCATCACTTCTCACATTCAACACTCAGTTCTCAGCAAAATCTAAATCAGCAGCAATCAATTTATGGTGAAGTTCGGTTTAATTCTCAAGCATCAGCACTACGCACAACTAACCAATTCATACCAAAAATCTACATCTAAAAATTCCAACTCTTTGAGCATCAAGTCGATACTAAACATCTACCTTCCTAAATTCAAGGAACACACTCTCACTGTAAAAGTAACACTAGCAACCTTTCCATCGGTTAACTCCACATCATAGTTAATTGTCAATCTTACTAATTCTCCATTGATAAAACAATCGAATCTTTACATTTCTACATTTCTACTCGATCTGAAACCAAACAACATACTAACGTAAAGAATCTCAAGTAAGAATATACTATTTACAACATTCAGACCTTAAGGTTTGTCAGCATCATTCAAATGTAAACCGGAGCGACAACATTCCTATCTTGTCAATTTCTTTCCTTGGACAATTCCTTTGCTTGTGTCCTTTCTCGCCATGGCTAAATCATATCACTACTCCAGGGTACTAATTAGTAACTAATCCTCTTATCCTACACTTCGCATCTTTATGACTAGGTTGTCCTAACTCTAGTCGCAAATGTGTAAAATCACCTACATGGTATAGAGTACAGCAAACACACTCGAGATTTATTTTGTTATTTCCTGACATAGTGGCAACACGAATCCCATCATTCCTTCCATGGTTTCAATACTGATTTAGCTTATGTCTTTGGTTATTGTTATTACTGTAATCCTCACAATTCTGACCTTGATTCTGGTTGGACTTAGCAGATTCCCACTTTCTCTTATTGTTTTCAACAATGCTATCTTTCCTATCTTGCACTTTCACGTCCATTAGATCATGTGCCATCTGAACAGCTTCATCGAAAGATTCAGGTTTTGAAGAAATAATCTCACTCTTGGTATCACTATACAATCCTCTAATGTACTGCTTCCTTGCCTTACAGTCATTCACAAAAGTATCAGGACATAGCCAATATGGCTCAAAAAATTTCCCAGTAAGCAGTAATAACATCGTCCCTTAGAACTAATTATCTCAATTCAGATTCCAACTGTCCTAGTTCCTTCTCAGGACAAAACCTAGCAGTCAATAGTCCTTTCATCACGATCCATGTCTAACCATTAGCCACAACCAATCCTAAAGTAGTCACTTGGTTGTTCCACCATCTTAGTGTACCATCCTGAAATGTAGCAGCAACATATTTCACCTTATTAGTTTCTGAACACCCAATAATCTCAAAAGTACTCTCTATCTTATCAATCCACCTATGCACTTCTAATGCACCACTAATACCATAAAACTGCGCAGAACCACACTTCTGAAAACTAACATAAGTACATTCTCTTGGGACTTGTAGAACAGCAGCAACACTATCATCTGGATCAGCAGCATCATCATTATGTTCAGCAGCATCATCATTATTTTCAGCAGCATCATCATTATTCTCAGCAGCATCAACATTATGTTCAGTAGCATCATCATTATTTTCAGCAGCATCATCTGCAACACCATTATCTCCAGCACAACTAACTCCAGCATCTTGATTCCTTGCAGCACAACCAGCTTCGGGTGTTCTAGCAATAACTTGTTCAATCTTAGTGTTCACAGTAGCATTCGTTAGTTTTAGCGACATATTTCAATAAACTTAGTCACGTAGCGATCTACTAATGACAGAAATATGCTTCCCTTACTCCTTCTTCCATCATCACAGAAGAAAGAAACATGATAAGTATACATATCAAGATAAAAGAAGGAATTCTTTATCAGGACATCTCATGGATACTACATGCACAAACAACACAACTACAATGGTTCATCAACCAAAACTCAAAAGAGTTAATAAAGACACATCATAGATCATGAGGGTAATTTAGGTTGCGTTGAGGATTCAACAAGATAGTGGCAATGTCTGTCACTAGAATCATCTACCGAACAAACTTAAATGATAATAAGTTCCATCAAATGCTACGACACGAGGTTTAAATAAGTTCAATCACAAAAAGAAAATAAGATACAAAGAAACCCATGACGCGATTAGTTCCTTAGACACCGGCTCCTCATCCTCCTTAGCATTGTTGTCAACTTCATCACAATCATCTATTTCCCTTTCGCACTTCAAAGTCGAATCCTTAACATGATGGCAGCTCACTCTTAAAATTTAAATACTCACTCATCAACGGCAAATTAATCACCATGTAAATCTCAGTATAACTTTCAATATTCCTAAACTTCCAAGCTCTACTCAGAATTGATCTCACATGAGATTCCCACTCACTCATCCCTTCAAAACTTACCTACTTCTCTTTAAAACTTTCAATTCAAACACACAAATTCATCACAATCGACCCAAGACTAGCAATCTCATCCATCTTCCAAGTCCTAACAAACTTAATTCTCCACATACCAAATTCAACCTTTTAAAACAACCTTTCTTTCACATCAACCTTCTAATCACACCAGTTTCAACCACATATCTATCATACATCAGCTAATCAAACTTCCTCATACCCGATATAAGTCACAAGCAATTAGTTGTAAAATCCTTCATCATCTGGTCTACTGTCCTAGACCCTCGGCGGTATATAAGGTCATTATTTAAAATTATATACATATGCATTACATAAAGAAAATTACGATAACAAGTACTCAACGTACTTTCAACAACATCAATACATTATCAATACATCGTCATAGTATTTACTTAATAAATACTCTAAAATCATTTCAATTTTAAGGGATACATCTAATTATAAATCAATACAAAACAAATAATCTTACCGGAGCTTTGCGGAGAAGTTGCATGCTTTTGTAAAATACTTTCGACACCAAAGTTATAGTTTAGGACATTTTTCAAAAATCGACCTAATTCGCTATATCTGAAAAGCTCTTATACCAATCTTTAACACCCCCAAATTACATTGCGCAGCAGAAATACACATTTGGGTGCTAAATACAAACATCGTTATACAAGACACTTTGAATAATCTCAAAATGATACATTTGAAACATAAAAGGATTAAAATTAACCATTGTCTAAAACTTTCAATCCCGAGTAAAACAATTTTTGAAATATCAGAGTAACATTTAGGTTCCCCAAAAGATTTTATACAATCAACAAACAATTTACCAAAGTACATGACCGTAAATTATTAATTTTATGACAAAAAGGAAAGAAATATGTTTTAGACCAATCACCAAAAAGGCAATCCGCAATCCTTCTCCAGCAAGCTCCGCAAATCATCAACTTCAATCACCTGAAATACATGCTTAAAATCATCAACACAACGGTTGAGCGAGTCTATAGGTTTTTCAAATCATCATTTGAACACAAGAGAAAAATCAATCAAGATCATTTAATAGAATTGCTACGTATACAATCTATTAATCAGGCATTCTGGCATATAGCAATAACTAGTGAATTGTATTAAGCTCATGACACCGACCCCTTAACTTAGTCACCCACGCCTAAAGCCGACATGACTAGATGAATTCCAGTGCCCCTACTAGGGTATCAGTTGCAAGTATACCACATTCTCATTCTCGTAAAATTATCCTTCCCAGCGGGTTACTCAACGTAAAGCCCTGGTCTCAGATAGGGTTGTCAGCCCAATAGTACTATTATTAGAATAATCGGATATTCCTAACTCACAACATCAAGTCAGAAGATAGTTAACGGCTCGTGAATTTAGGGACTTTTGTAGCTTAGGTACTTTTACAATTCAAAACAACAAAGGCAACAAAGGCAACATTAGGGTCCAAACAATCAATCATGACTTGTGTTCATTTTACTTTCAAATAGAATGTATCCCCCTCGCGGGTTTTAAAATCATTCGACACAATTACAAAAGCGAGGCTATAGACTCACCTGGAGTAATAGCAGTAGCAAGACGATCTTCGACGATAGTTGATGCCCGATAAACACAAAAACCGCAACCTATCAAACAAGGCGCGTTCATCAATAATAAACTCGAATAAAATCCATGCTTACTAACACCAAACTAAAAAGAATAAAATCACAAACAACCCAAAATGGAAACAATACAAGTGATACACTCGATAAAAATCTGTCGGTACACACCAAATGTACGAGCTCATTTACCCCACTTAAACACGTAAAATACTTATGATACTAATCAGAGATATCACCTACTATATATATAAAGACCTGTTAAAAGCCCATCAAAAGATTTTACTTTTAAAGTTCCATGCCCGACACATCTTTGAACTACAAAAACCTGACTGTTTTACGTTACCGACTCATACAACCATTTTGACCAATCTAAACATTTCCGTTTACAAATCTGAAACTTGAGTTTGAAAACAGACTCACAACTCTTAGTTTAGAACCAAACATCAGAACTTGACCATTTTCACAACTCATTCAATAGTCCCCGAGATTCGATCCAAATATCGACAAAAACTTCGGATTGTGTCAATACTCGTCTCCCGGTACACGAATAATCAAAACATCATAACTTCGCACTCGTTTGGAGCTAGAAGCTCTATCTTATATCAAATCGAAGCTAAAAGAATTCTCTACAACCCCATGCTATTAGTTAAGCCATTTTCAAACAGTAAGTTTTCCAAAAATTACCTTTTACCTACTGGTCTAAAATACATGTTTAAAAATCATGTTAAATCAATTTTTCATCCAATTTTAATCAATCTCATATGTCTAAAATCATCCTAATATAATCATCAAAAACTTAAATAACCCATAACACATTTGAATGATCATACAAAAATTTACCCACTCAAAAATCCATACATGCAATATTTAAAATATATAAAAAAACAACACTAACAACAACTATATCATAAGAAATTAGATCAAACCTCCATGGATCATCATCAAAAATTTAAAGTTCTTGCATGTTGTTAAAAATTACACCATTAGATGCACAACTGATTTTTATGAGGTGGTCTTGTGTTGATTTTGATTAGATCATAATAAAAATCAAGAAATTTTGATGGTAAGGGGTGTTGGAGGTGACGGATAGAAAAGGAAAGAGAGAGAGAGGGTTTTTGATTTATTTTCACACATGAACTATGTGTTTATGTTAGTGGAAATGATTTATATAGTGGGGTGGAGGGGTAGATTTTGCCAATTTGTGATAGTTTTGGTCCAAAATGCAATTAAATAGTTGTAAGGGTAGAAAATGTAAATTGTCAATTTTGAAAATATTTACGAGGCTCGGTTTTCGTAAAAATACTTTTCAAAAGTTAAAACGCACTCAATATATGATAATAATATGATCCCGGTTCGACTTAATACGAACTTAAAATAAAAACGTCAAAAATATAGACATCGAGACAACAAATGATAAAACATAAAATCTCGGGAATCAGTCGATATCGTGGTCACTAATAATCCTCGCTATTACTAAAAAGATAAAAATAAGACCTCCAACGTCGGTTTTAAATAAAACCATCAATCGTCATATCATTCAACTCATTAAAAATTTCAAAATCATTCGTAAAATAATATTATATAATATTAAATAAATGACCTCGGGTTTGGGTTGTCACATTTATAAATTACATTTAATCTAGAAATAAAATTTGTAAATAGAATGAACATGTGTCGATAACGAATAATGACAAAATTTATACACATTAACCGGTGTAGGTAACGGGTCAATGTCAAGTGAAATGGAAAACCAGTTATGTGTTTGCGATCTCCCAGTGAAAGTCTTAACTTCATGGAAACCTAGTAATCCTTGCAGAAGGTTTGTTGTATGCCCGAACCGTTACAACCAAGGTAAGAAATGTGGTTACTGGGATTGGTATGATGATGAGGTTGAATCAGATTGGTACAGGATGAATTTGAATGATATGTACACTATGTTGAATCAACAAAATAGGCGTGATCTTAGACAATTATTGACAAGTCGGCAAACAATTGAAGTACTTCATGCTGAATTGACAGAGAAAAACATTCTACTGGACAAGAGTAAATTCTACGTACGTTTCTGGAAGAAAACTTGTATTTGGATTGGAATTACCTTGTGTGTGTTACTAGCCATGAAGTAGAAGTTTATTGTCAGGCAAAACATGTTTCTATGCGTTTCTGTAATAATTAGGATCTCGTAAGTGGATTCATTCGTATCTAAGTATGTAAACTTAATCTATCCAACTAACAATTAGTTGTTATGTAATATATTCCTTAGACCGGGTGTTTCAAGTGCAACTATATTTAATTTAGTAGGAAAGATTTCGTTAACATTAGTTTTGTTAACAGAATTATAAGTAATAGAAGCATACGTATTTTAAAAGTTAAGCAAATGCGCGTACGGCAGGAATTCATAGCAAACAGAAGTTTGTAGAGATATTACAACATATTCGTCGGTAATTTCTAGTCTTTATATACGGCCTACTCCGTTGATCTTGAAAACTTGGCCATCTACAAAGCTTGCAACCAAAGGATGAAAGCTACAAAAGTCAAATCTGAAATTTCAGAAAATTTGTGTATCAAATTTAAACATATTCAAATAAGATACCAATTACAACTCTTACATCATGCATTCGCGTGCATATAATAAAGTGCTGCAAAAGGATGATCGTGTAGAACAAGAGATTCTTTGTATGGTTCTACATGTAACGAACCATGACCGGTGATACCAACATTTATAAAAGTACGATCAATCATATCATGGACTAGAACGATAGGAGCCATTGGGTTATTAGAGCAGATTCAACAATTGGATTACCATTGGGAGTAAAACCAAGCAGTTTCAGTAAGGAGCGGGATTGAATGTTGAAAATGTTAGTAAAAGTTAGTGTAGTACCACCATTTAAACTAACCTTCCAACCACAGAATAGTGGTATGTCATATGCCAAAAGATGACCAGAGAACACAAGGGAGTCACCCAATACGAAAATCGACAGGGTGGTTCATCAATTCAGCAAGTAAGGTAAAGTGGAATATCTAAAACTTGGAACTGGTGGTTAACCATATCAAAGGAAACAAGCAGATACACTTTTATTGGATCCTCGTTGTTATACGAACGCAACTCATGTCCGATCCAAATCACATACTTACCTATAACAACCTGACTAGACCTACTAAATCTTATAGTCTCACGGGGTAAGTTAACATTGTCTACTCTAGTTCAACATCTTGAACTTAAACTAAAACTGAAGCGTAGCACATTCCTATTCTACTGACCGGGTAAGAAATCTTAATAATAGTTGGATCTAGTGTATCAGGCCTAACACCAAAACCTAAAAGGATTTTATCACCTATAGGTTGAATCCTAAATGTGGGTATAAAGGTACCAATATACTTATTCATCGACGGGTTCCAAATAATAGCAATGTTTCTTGGGATCCAATGATAGCACCACAGCCCACACGATGTGCCCATAGGATGCATATTAGTAAAAAATAGGTTAGCATTAACTAGGATTGATGCGAAGTTTTCAGCAACACATAAAAGAAAACATTGATATTGACGGGTATACTTTATTAGATAACCACATTGTAATGAATTACGAACACCATATTATAACAAGAAGTTCCTTTCGTCTATCGTAGCTTTCCAACTCTTTGAAACACCACGACAACAAAGTATATACTTGACAGGGAGTCTGTTCATGATATTTATGTGTAGATCGAATGGGATGTAGTCTGACATGTTTTTAGGGTTTGTTTAACTGTTTGTCAATTGAAATAAGTGGATAAAGTGATGAAGGTGGAATAAGGCTTTGTGTAATAGGGAATAGAAGATTTCTTAAGTAAGTAAATTAAAGTAACCATTTACTTAACTTTTACTTTACAGGGGTTGCATTTAGTATGTCTCAACCACAAATATATTCTAGAAGGTTCCAATTACAATAAAGGAAAGTGCAAAAAATCTTGTTAAGTGTGAATATACCTTAAGCATCATCAAATGCTAACACCTTGTGCTTACAAAAGTATTCAACAAGTTGTTCCCGATAAGCTATGGCTGTTTGAAGAGGATCATCAAACATAACGGGTAGGTTACGAGACAACCTGTATAAAAATATACACACCTAAATCCCACAGTCGCCATATTTTTTGTCCTGCCTTGGAACATCTGCAAATGCATATGAGATTTTATAGTTATCGGGTGATATTCCCTTGTTCTCCAATATCCCATGAACATTTAGATAAAAGCTTAGCTGCTCGGGCAGCTTCTTTTTCATATTTCTCCACCAAGGTCTTCTGTTACCAACAACCCAACCTAGGCTATCGTAAAATGTAACCAATCCACTGCTTATGTGAAGTTCAGCTAGACACCAGTGTTTCTTTGGTTCGTTGACGGGAAAGTACACCTACAATATTTGAATTCATATCACTTTCTATGGGGTTTTTATATTATACGAGTTACTTTTCTAGGTAAAAAGAAACTACCTTCTCAAATACCTGATGCCCTTAAAATAATAGTCTGGCATCTAACCAGCGAGAATTTGTTGTAATAAGTGAGGGCTCACCATTGCCCAATCAGCATTAGGTGGTCTAAATGTCCACATTAAATCCACAAATAGATCAAGATGCTGTGTATGGAAAAAATGGTAAGATTAATAACAACATTCATAAAGATTGCTCTAGTTCACTATGAACACTTTGTTAACTTACATTGTCACCCAACCACCCATCTTTGGCAATATCAAGACACACTAATGCTCACCAGAACTTTGCATTCACTACAATGTCTCGTTGTCCCTAGGTAAACCGATACTCTGGCGGGTCAGGCAAATTAATATAATGTGCTATAGCTGGGGGAACTCTTACGGTATCCATGTTACCGTCCGACTCTCTTGAAAGATTCTATGAACAATATCCGTGAGGTTAGACCTAGGTAAATTCATTATAAAACAAAGATGGGAATAACATTAAACAAACATCATACCTCCACAAATGGTGGTAGTGCAAGTAGTTCTTGGACAGAACGCAATTTAAGCTTGCCTGATACATCCTGGATATAAGATTTTATGTTATTATCATACGACATGGATATCTGGATTTGTATGTTACATATGCATCGAATATACCTCTAAAAATTCAGGCGGACCGATATCACCATGTGCTTGATTCCTTGAAGTACTTTTATGGGCATCTGGAGTAATGTTGGGTTGCTTATCAATGGGTTGAATAAAAGCCATTGCCAACCTCTTCATCATCTTCCTTCTAACTTTGAGAGACCTGGGTACACGCTTCTTTCTTAGATCCCAATTTGTGATTCATTTTTACACCGGAAAAAACTTTAGAAAGAGATGGTTTGTAATCAGTTGTGACAACATTCACATATTGCTGTAAGAAAAATATATTCGTCACAAACTTGTAAAAAGAAAACAAAATACTGATTCTGAAAAATTCCATGAGAAAGTACCTTAACTTCAAGAGGCCGAACCGTTCCTTTTTGAAGGTCAAGATCCTTAAACTCGGAAACAAGTTTTGTGTCAAACAATTGTTGTTTCTGATTGTCGTCTGCGTCAAGTTTGTCTACATCCATGGCATCAAGAGAAATAGCAGCTATGTCTTCTTCATCGTTCAACACATCCATGAATTCATCTTTAAATTCAACCTCTTGTAATGAAGATCACAAAAATATAAATGGAACACGTATGAATAGCAATGTCTATGCCACACATATGTAAAGGGGAACACATACGTCGTTGACAGCGGGGCTGGAGCTAGATGGTTCATTCAAGTTTATGGATGTTGTTCCAGATAACTTAACACCAGTTATGGAATCTATTCTGGGGTTTTCATCATTATTATGTAAGGCCTTGATTAATATGCCCATAGATCCAGTGATATGGGAAGTTGTTTGATCATCATTCCCTAAACTTTGTTCATCCATCATACCTTCTAGATCCGCATCTGCTCTAATATCTGACACTACCTGCTTCAGAGTACAAAACCATTACAACATTAGGGAAACAGTTGGTACACATCATGGATTTAATAATTATTTATTAGGGTATAGTAACTGTGTTATTGGTTGGGGAGTCGGCCACACATGGCTTAGGGTATGACTTTTCACCTACATTCATATCAGCAACTAACACGCCCTCAACAACTTTCTTCTTAGAATCAGGTGATGGTTTTGGCGATTCATTCCCTAAATTGTCTTCGTCCACCATATTTCTGCTACATCTTCTGATGTGATATCGGTCGAAGCCGCCTGTACGTAATATAAATAAAAGAATTACCAAATCTTGTTGTTTAGAATAATTGCTTTATTTTTCAATTCAGTGAATACTAACCACGTAATCAGTTGATTCGCCTAGAACTACTGGCTTCATGGAAGAATTCTCAAATCCATTTATATCATTAACTAAAGCGCACTCTACATCTTTTTTCTTAGTATCTTTGCCAAAACTCTCTACACCCACCATACATTCGGTTTCATATTGTTTTGGGATATCAGACGGAGTTAGCTGTAAGTAAAGTGAGTCAAACAACTAGCATATCATTTAGGTTATGAATTTGGTATAAATATGAAATAACTGTATACTAACCGCATCATCTGTTGCTGAAACTTCCACTAATAGCATAAGGGGTGATTGCTCAGATCGGTTAAGATCGGTAATAGTACCGGTGTCGACATCTTGCTTCTTACGATCTGGGGTTGCTTTTGGAGACCCATTCCCATAAATGTCTACGTTCACAATACATTCTTCTTGATTGTGTGTCCCAATATCAGACGAAGACGGCCGTGCCTATAATAATTTAAAAGATGAAGAAACTTATTTGAATTATACAAAAACTGGATTTAATTATGCAGTCATAGTATACTAAAACCTACTTGGTTAAGGGATGAATTGTCAATTGCATTCACATCACTAAATGATACGCCCTCCCCGTATTGAAACTTATAATTAGGGCTTGATATCTTACAATGTTGTTTGTCCTTGAGTTTTTCTTTCAGTAACTTCTCCATCTTTTCAAGCCTAGATGTAACATCTGTAGCGGTAATCAACTCTACTTGTTTTCGAATGGACTGGACTTCGGCTAAAATATCATGTAATGAAATACTTTTGGCACCACACATGGTTTCATTATAACTACTCCCTTTTTCGAAATCAAAAACACCATCTGGGTGCTCCTAGACATATCATTAGATTGGTCATCAGGGTGCTCCGTATCCATCCCATTAAATTGGTCATCAGGGTGCTCCGTATTCATCCCATTAGATTGGTCATCAGGGTGCTTCGTATCCATCCCATTAGATGTAACGACAGCCGTTTCCATAGTTTCCAAAGTTGGTTGCTTTTCATCACTTAAAACAGGAGGATTACCGGCATCCATGCGATTTATATATCTAAGACTAGCAACGTACCAAGGTTTCCTAATCTCAGCTGGTGTTGTAATAAGTTCAGGAAAAGGTCTTGAATCCTAAAATATAAATTCAATTAACAAAACACATGAGGACACTAACCTTGACAATTAATGGGATGTATTCAAACTGAAATACTTACCGGTCCAAAAAGGGTAACATAGTCTGCTTTTTGAAACTTAATATTATTATACCACGAAACACCTCGTGGTAACACATCATGCTCTTTAATCCAAAATGAAGTGCTAATGGGATAACTCTCCAGAATCCATATATGTATAACAAAATCGTCCTATTGAAATACTTCGAGTTTATATCTAGTACTAAAAAACAAAAACAAATTTCTAACCTTGAAAGGCCAAGCAAAGCCGTATAAATCATATAGAGGATTGTAACATCGGTTTTGCTTCCTCTTGGATATATGAGTATCTGCATGATTACAACCAACATTTACAGTCCTTCTATAAAATTCATCCCACATGTACTCACCCTACGGATAACCATTCCAGGCTTCAAAATCATCCACCATATTCACTAAATGGTTTTCAATACAATTCCTATCCTCTTTGCCCATAAATACCAACTCGGAAAAAATTAAAAGACACACCCTAACAGCATCAACATCCGATAATCCTAATCACTTATCTTGATTTCTAATAATTTGCAATAGTTTAAAAGCATGAATTTTTTTAAAACGTTTATTTTTTATTTTTTCTGGGAAAACCCTATTGCAAAAAGATCTATTTAAACCTACACTAGTTGAAACATTGTCAAATCTGAATCCATTAATTAAACAAAATTCCTTCCTAACAAATCGTAGCGATTGATCGCCAATTTTGAATATCATAGGGGGCATGACTAGGAATTTCTGATACATATACCTGGTGTTGCAAAACATAATTCATCAAATGACAATCATTATCCACGGAAGGGATATCCAACCACGGGCCAAAAACAGTACTTCTAAACAAATTGTTCCGGACTATATTTGTTAGCAATAACCCTCTGATTTCTTGAAGCAATTTAACGGTTGACCTGACAACAATTCTGACATCGTAAAAAACATTTAACTCGCTCATCGAAGAACAGAGAGGATTGTTTTTTATTTATTCGGGGTCTTTGAATGTGTGTGTTTTGATTAATTATAGGTGATTTGATATTAAGATATGATGGGTTTGTTAGATTAAGAACATGGATCACATGGTTTATTTGATTAAAGAACAGAGAGTACCTGAATGTGTGTTTTTTTGATGAATTTGGGTTAGTTTTGAAAGAGGAGAGTGACGGGAGTAGAAATAATAAAATACTAGGTTGCCCAAAAATTCTAGTTGCCCAGAGTACAATTGCCCCAAAAAATACTATAAAATAGTCAACCACTTTTTACTAAAATGACTAAAAACCTAGTTGCCCAATATTCTAATTGCCCATATATGTGGAGTTGCCCAAAAACATCTCTTACACAATACGTACTTTATACGGAGACACATGGCGGATTCTTCCAGCATTGCCCATATTTTTGTTGCCCTTGACCATATCAAGAAAAACATGTTTTTTTTACCCAATCGAGAATTGCTCAAAATTAAAGGACTCTTTTGATAATTATCCTAAAAAAGAATATTCGAACCCAAACCCGTATTCAAACCCGCCAACCTGACTCCGAACCCGACCTAACCGGTTCGGGTTTTGGTTTTCCCCATCGGTTTCGGGCGCTTTTGCCATCGCTACTCCAATCACTCATCAAGGAGCATAACGAGAAGTCAGGAAACCCATCGCATTGATCCGATTGTTGTTCAATGAATAAGTCGAAGCTCGGAGAGAGAAAGGAGAAAGAGGCGGGGAAGAGAAAATTAAGGAGGACAATGGAGCTCTGATAACCAAATCGTTGTCTGAAAAGACAAACTCTGCTGCAATGAAGCTCGTATGTTATACCTGATCATCTAACCACTTTGGACCCTTTTCCGACAATTACCTCAATTAATCTCGATATCTAATTAGAGTTAAAGACTACTGGATTATTTAAAGACTCAAATCAGTACTTTCGCATGGTCTGCACAAAGTTGGGTTCATTTTAATAATCATCATGAGCTCTAATCTGATAATTTCTGGTAAGTTTAATCATTCTCAGGAGTAATGTTAGATAGCTGTTTGGTCCTACATTACTTGGTGATATCGTGTGAAATAACACATGGTGAAAGATGATAGTAACATCATATTATATTGTAATTTTCATTTTACCATATTCACTAGAGGTGGCAAATCTTACCCGATATGTAAATAATGGGCACTTTTTGGCACTAGTTGAAAAATTAGGGGCACTTTTTGGCCCATCAATACCAACTAGTGGGCACTTTTTTGCACTAGTTGTAATTTAAGTTGTAATTTAATGGGCACCTTTTAGCACTAGTTGTAAACAAATGGACACTTTTTGGCACTAGTTGTAAACTAGTGGGCACTTTTTGGCACTAGTTGTAAACTAATGAACACTTTTTGGCACTAAGTTGTTAAGTTAGACTTTATGCCCATCCATAATTAATTTTACGTTTTTTCAGTAATTGTTCGTTTTCGTTAATAAATTTACGTTTTTGTCAGTATTTTTACGTTTTCGTCAATAAATTTATGTTTTCGTCAGTAAACTTACGTTTTGGCCAGTAAACTTACATTTTCGTCAGTAAACTTACGTTTTCGTCAGTAAACATACGTTTTCGTCAGTAAATTTACGTTTTCATTACGTTTCTGTCAGTAAATTAACGTTTTCGTTACATTTTTGTCAGTAAATTTACGTTTTCGTCAGTAAACTTACGTTTACGTCAGTAAATTTACGTTTTCGTCATTATTTTTACGTTTTCGTCAGTAATTTATGTTTTAATCAGTAAACTTACATTTTCGTCAGTAAACTTACGTTTCTGTCAGTAAAACTTACGTTTACGTCTATAAACTTACGTTTTCGCCAATAAATTTACGTTTTCATCAGTAAATTTACGTTTTTCGTCAGTAAACTTACGTTATCGTCAGTAAACTTACGTTTTTGTCAGATAACTTAAGTTTTCGTCAGTAAACTTACGTTTTCTTCAGTAAACTTACGTTTTCGTCAGCAAACATACGTTTTCGTCAGTAAATTTACGTTTCCGTCATTATTTTTATGTTTTTGTCAGTAAATTTACGTTTTCGTCAGTAAATTTACGTTTTAGTCAGTAAACTTACTTTTTAGTTAGTAAACTTAGGTTTTTGTCAGTAAACTTACGTTTTCGTCAGTAAATTTACTTTTTCGTCAGTAAACTTACGTTTTCGTCTGTAAACTTACGTTTTCGTCAGTATATTTAGGTTTTTGTCAGTAAATTTACGTTTTTGTCAGGAAATTTACGTTTTCGTCAGTATTTTACGTTTTCGGTAGTAAATTTACGTTATCTTCAGTAAACTAACGTTTTCGTCAGTAAATTTACGTTTTATCAGTAAATTTACGTTTTTGTAAGTATTTTTACGTTTTCGGCAGTAAATTTACTGACAAAAACGTAAATTTACTACCAAAAACGTAAAAATACTGACCGAAAACATAAAAATACAGAGGAAAACGTAAATTAATTGACGAAATTTAGTTTACTGACGAAAACGTAAGTTTAACGATTAAAACGTAAATTTAATGACGAAAACGTAAATTTACTGACGAAAACGTAAAAATAATGACGAAAACGTACATTTACTGACAACAACGTAAGTTTACTGACAAAAACGTAAATTTAGGGATGAAAATTTAATTTACTGACGAAAATTTAGTTAACTGATTAAACGTAAATTTTCTAACGAAAACGTAAATTTACCAACAAAAACATAAAATAATGACGAAAACGTACATTTACTGACAAAAACGTAAGTTTAATGACGAAAACGTAAATTTAGTGATGAAAAATTAATTTACTGACAAAGATCTAGTTAGCTGATTAAACGTAAATTTACTGACGAAAACGTAAGTTTACTGACGAAAACGTATGTTTACTGACGAAAACGTAAGTTTACTGACGAAAACGTAAATTTACTGACGAAAACGTACATTTACTGACAAAAACGTAAGTTTACTGACGAAAACGTAAATTTAGTGATGAGAATTTAATTTACTGACGAAAATCTAGTTAACTGATTAAACGTAAATTTACTAACGAAAACGTAAGTTTACTGACGAAAACGTAAGTTTACTGACGAAAACGTAAGTTTACTGACGAAGACGTAAGTTTACTGACTAAAACGTAAGTTTACTGACGAAAACGTAAGTTTACTGACAAATACGTATATTTACCGATGAAAACGTAAATTTACTGACTAAAACGTAAGTTTACTGACGAAAACGTAAGTTTCTTTACGAAAACGTAAGTTTACTGAAGAAAACGTAAGTTTACTGACGAAAACGTAAATTTAGTGACGAAAACGTAAGTTTACTGACGAAAACGTAAGTTTACTGACGAAAACGTAAGTTTACTTACTGACGGAAACGTAAATTTACTAACGAAAACGTAAATTTACTGACGAAAATGTAAATTTACTGAAGAAAAAGTAAATTTACTAACGAAAAACTTATTTACTGGAGAAAACGTAAGTTTACTGACGAAAACCTAAGTTTACTGATTAAAACGTAAATTTACTGACGAAAACGTAAGTGTATAGACAAAAATGTAAGTTTACTGACGAAAACGTAAGTTTCTTGACGAAAACGTAAGTTTACTGAAGAAAACGTAAGTTTAATGACAAAAACGTAAATTTAGTGACGAAAACGTAAGTTTACTGACGAAAACGTAAGTTTACTGACGAAAACGTAAGTTTACTGACGAAAACGTAAGTTTACTGACGAAAACGTAAATTTACTGACGAAAACGTATTTACTGACGAAAACGTATTTACTGACTAAAACGTAAGTTTACTGATGAAAACGTAAGTTTCTTGACGAAAACGTAAGTTTACTGACGAAAACTTAAGTTTACTGACGAAAATGTAAATTTAGTGACGAAAACGTAAGTTTACTGACGAAAACGTAAGTTTACTGACGAAAACGTACGTTTACTGACAAAAACGTAAATTTACTGACGAAAAAATAAGTTTACTGACAAAAACGTAAGTTTACTCACGAAAACGTAAACTTAGTGATGAAAACGTAAATGTAAATTTACTGAAGAAAAAGTAAATTTACTAACGAAAATCTGAGTTTACTGATTAAAACGTAAATTTACTTACAAAAACGTAAATTTGGTAGACTAAAACGTAAGTTTACTGACGAAAATGTAAGTTTCTTGACGAAAACGTAAGTTTACTGACGAAAACGTAAGTTTACTGACGAAAATGTAACTTTAGTGACGAAAACGTAAGTTTACTGACGAAAATGCAAGTTTACTGACGAAAACGTAAGTTTACTGACGAAAACGTAAGTTTACTGACGAAAACGTAAGTTTACTGACGAAAACGTAAGTTTACTGACGAAAACGTAAATTTACTGACGAAAACCTAAATTTACTGACAAAAACGTAAGTTTACTCACGAAAACGTAAATTTAGTGATGAAAACATAAATTTACTGACGAAAATGTAAATTTACTGAAGAAAAAGTAATTTTACTAACGAAAATCTTAGTTTACTGGCGAAAACGTAAGTTTATTGACGAAAACGTAAGTTTACTGATTAAAACGTAAATTTACTGACGAAAACGTAAGTGTACTGACGAAAACGTAAGTTTACTGACGAAAACGTATATTTACTGACGAAAACGTAAATTTACTGACGAAAACGTAAATCTTCTGACGAAATCGTAAGTTTACTGACGAAAACGTAAATTTACTGACGAAAACGTAAATTTACTGACGAAAACGTAAGTTTACAGACGAAAACGTAAGTTTACTGACGAAAACGTAAGTTTACTGACGAAAACGTAAGTTTACTGACGAAAACGTAAGTTTACTGACGAAAACGTAAGTTTACTAATTAAAACGTAAATTTACTGACAAAAACGCAAATTTACTGACGAAAACGTAAATTTACTGGCGAAGACGTAAATTTACTGACGAAAATGTAAACTTACTGACGAAAACGTAAATTTACTGAGGAAAATCTTAGTTTACTGACGCAAATGTAAGTTTACTGACGAAACGTAAAAAATACCGACGAAAACTAAGTTATAATAATTGGTCTCAAATTGCAATATCCTTTATTTTGCCCGTTTGCCCTATGCCCATTTGTCCCACGCCTGTTTGGCCCGCGCCTGTTTAGCCCGCGCACGTTTTGCATGTGCCCGTTTAACCTAAAATTTAAAAATCGCCCGTTTAGCCCGTGCCCATTTTGCCCGGTGCCCGTGCCCGCCCGCCCGCCCGTTTTGCCACCTCTAGTATTGTCTTACGAGGTAGAAAGTTGGGGTACTTCTCATGTGGTACGGGCAATCCTATTGACGACTGCTGGATGTGACCCAAACTGGCGACGCAATCGCAAGCCCCTTGCTGACTGTAGGATTGGTTTTGGCCGAAATGCCATTGGAGGCCGTGATGGACGCTTTTACGTAGAGACTGACTCGAGAGATGATAACCCAATTAGCCCACGACGTGGCACCCTTCAGCACGCTGTCATCCAAGATGCTCCACTCTGGATTGTCTTATAACGTGACATGGTTATCCAATTGAAGCAAGAACTTATCATGAACAGTTTCAAGATAATTGATGCTTGTCGGGTTAACGTACACACATTGCTAATGGAGCTTGTCTTAGAATCTAATTTGTTACCAACATTATCATCTACGGTTTACACATCCACGACTGTAACACACTAGTTGTGGTGGCAAGTTAACAGACACACCGTTTATTTTATTTTTTTAGCCATTCGACAACCATATAAAATCCAACGGTTATATCCTTCGGCATTTGGTGACTCATCGTTGGGCTCGTGGCTTTTGACGCCAACCTTTTCATGGGGCATCGTTTCGGTTTCGCGTGTGGCGATCAACCAAGCCATTCTCATGCTTTTGGATTTAGAAAAAGAAAAGCTCGAATGCCAGAGGATATAACCGTCGGATTTTAACACTTTTTTCCAAAATTTATCCTCATAAAAACTTTATAAAAGCCTTTTTATCACATCATTTTTTATTTTATTTTTATATCATTTCAAGTATATTTTCTACTTCACCAATACATAGTTTTCTTTCAAAAACACCACTGTGAATCCAAACACTCGTAACACTTATGATCTTTACGAGTCGTACTTCCAAGGCGATGTGGAGACACGCCCAAAGTTACCAGAGATACGAAAAATACCTAGCTTTGTGTAATCAATAAGGCAGAGGTTCGAGATCGGGTTCTGAAAAAGACGCAGAGAAACATACCTCGTTAGAGAGAAGCTGTGGAACAACGTCAACAAAATCTTATGGAGCATCTAAACAACCGTAACGAATAAATTATAATGTTTAATTAGTCTGCGTTATGTTTTTTATGTGACGTTTTGTTAATGTAATGTTTTCTTTATCAATAAAAATATTTTGTATTTACTAAAGTTTATCGATACAATAATGTTTTTAAATATATAAAAAAAGTACCAGCGACATCACTTTTTTGGTGTCAAGTAGCCCACCGAATATATTATGTTTTTTTCATATTTATTTCGATTTTGTTCGGTTTAATTCAGTTTCAGGTTAAAACCAATATACACTATATATTTGTTTTGTTTTTTCTCGATTTTGTTTCAGTTTTGCTCGATTCATTCATTTTCGATTTGTTTTGGGTTTTTTAGTTCGGTTCGATTTTGAACCGGACAATGTAACACTCTCAATTTTCGAATCGGTACAGCGGAAGGGTCTTTCAGAGTGTTACGGTATAGCACAATAACTCCAATCATAGACAACACATAAAAATGGTTGTTCAAGGTTTAACATACATTCATTCGATAAAAAGTTTTAAAATGTACAACAGGTCCCAAATTATACAGGTCATTAAGTTTACAAAACATAGATCGAATGAACATTTTTAATATTATGTGGGCCATCAGAGTCGATCTCCATCCGGATTACCTTCAAGCACCTGAGATAAAAACATGCAAAAATCATATCAGCGAATGCCGAGTGAATTCATAGAGTTTAATAAAAACCGTTATATAAAACAATCATTTAAAATCAGAACACAAGCATAATATCGGAAGTAAGTCCTCATATTGCTAGTCAGGCAATATATAAATCAAGCATACATCTTAAACCGTCCATGAGACCGTAGTCTCTATATTACCATGATAGGTAATATATTCATCGTTAATAGCGTCGTTATTATGTATAGAATACATTTTTATTTGGATTATATAGGATTATTATTAGCCGCATGACATTGTTACCTTACTATGAAAACAGCGGGCCGCGAACCCGACAAACAGTTTGCCCATCTAAGTTAGCGTGTCGTCACAAAAATCACGCTATGGAATCTTCTCATACATAAATTCGCTTATCAATCAATGTGGTACGACGGGGATCAACCGTCAAGGCGCGAACTGGGGTGATCGTCCCCAAATAGTACTATCAAATGCATAAGCGTCTACCAAATCCCGGTAGTTCAAAATTCATGCTAATGGGACTTTAAGTGACATAACCTAACTACTAATAATCCTTTTAGTCTCGTTTATAGGGTCATAGCATCATTCGGGTCCATATCATTAAGCATACAATCGGGACTACTTGTGTTCTATTTTTATAAAATCTAGCATGTTATCTCCCTCGCGGGTTTACAAATCATTTTATAAAACATTTAAAAGAGTGCGAGGCTATGAACTCACGTTGTTAATGAAAGGCGGATTATCGGCTACGGGCGTGCTTCGGTCACGGAAACCTATATAAATAATAATCGGTCTTAGACTTTGTCCAATGACTTTTATCAAAATAACAATATACATATGATGATTTTGTACATATGATGATGATCAAGTGGGTTTATATATCCTTGTTTACTCATTTTAGTGTTCACGTTTTGGTAACGTTTTACTAGTTTGCTAGTTTTACCTATTTACCTATTTTAAGTCCATTAAGCCTATTATAAGTACTTTAACTTGTTTTAATCCCTTTTATACCTATATTATCAGTATATATATATACTTTCCATGTTGGGCCCAAATGGGTTAAACCCAATAAGTTCTTTTTACAAGTATTTATCTTATTTAGTCCATTTATTAGTCCAATATGTTTAGTTAGCTCGTAAATGTCCGTATTTCCTATAGTTCGGGTTTTATCGGTTTTTACTTGTATTGGTTACTTATATATCAGTATATGACTTTTATAAACTTTACATTAGATGGGTTTGATCGTCTAAGTTTTATTTGGCGAAAAACGTTAATTTTACGGTAATAGCCGAAAAAGTCGTAAAAATCAAGTTTATAGTTTTTATTACTTATAAATATTATTCCACTAACATTTATATAATTTATCCATTTAATTAACCTTTTATATATTTATATAAATAAGTTTTACAAGTTAGTGGGTTTTTATTTTACATTTTATACAACAAAATGTGAGTGCTTATATAATAATAATAAACATTAATTCTTAAAATCTGATTTTTATTTTCATGTTCACCATTTTTACCATATCTAGAGTTCTATAATGAATTAGAAGCTCATTTTTGGGTGACATGTTCTTCATATTATGTGCTACATTTACTTAGTTATAGCTACTGCTCATTTTAAGTTCATCTTGCCTTAACAGTCCCTACAAAACTGCTTATTCAGATTAAAACACCTAACTTGTTTTGATCATATCTCACTCATTATATTGATTCCATTGCATGGCCAACTCTCACATGTGTATAACATCTTGTACTTACTGTAAATGGATCATACCATGCAATTTTATCAGTTCATGTTTTAGTTATATACTGTTCTTATACAGCCAACTAAATAATCAAGATTTTAGCCTCATTTCTTATAGTTATTAACCTTTTTAAGCATATCTATCAACACTTGATCCCCACACAACATTTTTATCATCATATATACATCATATACATATACAAAATGAAAGTAAATACATTTGTTCTTTACAAAATAACAAGAGAAAAATGGAGAGGATGATCTTCTTTACCAACCAAGTGTATTTCTTGTTTTTGGAAGACAAGAACTTGATGAATACAACAAGTAACTCCAAGACCATCAAATACCAAGAACATATGTTGGGAAATCAGCCCTAGGACACAAGCAAATCACCTCCAATGTTGTTAATATGGCCACCAAATGATCAAGGCTTCAAGATAACTCCTTAATAGAGCTAGTAAACATGTATTTCATGGCTAGAAAAGATCAAAAGGGGTGTTTGTTGCTTGATAGTGGACGGCAATGGGGAGGGTTTTGAGAGAGTTTTGAGAGAGTTTGCATGTAAGGGAAATGTTGAAGTGAAAACTAGTTGCTAGTTTTGAGTTAGTGGGGTGGAAGTAAGCTTAAAGAGTAAGCTAAGCTTACACTTGTAGTAAGCTAGCTAACATGATGCCACCTCTATGGTGTGGTGTCATGTGTGCCGTCCAAACATAGATAGTGGGGTGGGACAATGTATTTTGTCCCATCTCACTAGTTTATGGGTATTTCTCGATTCTAGTTTTCTCGATTTGCGTGCCCTCGGGTCGTTTTACGAAAAACGTTTTTATAAATTATGAATCAACGTCACAAAACGAATCCAATAAAAATCGTCTCATCAAAAACGGAGTTCAAAAACATAAATACGTAATCCTAAGGTTTCCGGTTTAGTCGTAAAAGACGCTAAATTATGCACGTAAGCCCAAATTTAAATTCGTAAATTGTGAGTTCGTCAACCAACACAAAAATAAGTTTCAAAATATTATACGAGAAAATATTTCACTACCTGAAAATGTTATATTGTCACAGCTTTTCCTCCTAAAAGGGATCAACGTCCTCGTGATCCATTTCATTTGAATGTCCGTTTCTTATAGAAATCGAAGAGGTGCGGATATTTCTTCCACATTTCATCCTCTCGTTCCCAAGTATACTCCGGTCCATGCTTTGAATTCCATCAGATCTTGACAATAGGTATCCGACTTTGTTTCAGTTGCTTTACCTCACGGTCCATAACTTCTACGGGCTCTTCGATAAAATGCAACTTCCCATCTATTCGAACCTTACCTAACGGAATTTTCTCATCACTCACTGCTAGACATTTCTTCAGATTAGATACATGGAATGTGTTGTGAACACCATGAAGTTCTGGGGGTAACTCTAGTTTGTAAGCTACCGGACCTACTCTAGATAAAATCTTAAAGGGTCCAATATAACGGGGATTCAATTTTCCTCGCTTTCCAAATCTTATAACGCCTTTCCATGGCGATACTTTCAACATTACTCGGTCACCCACTTTAAACTCCATTGGCTTCCGCCGCACATCCGCGTAACTTTTCTGTCTACTTCGGGCAGTCAACAACCTATTCTTAATCTTAACTATCATCTCCGTAGTCTCCCGGATCAATTCCGGTCTCGTGAGCTGGGTATCCCCAACTTCACTCCAACATACAGGAGATCTACACTTCCTACCATACAAAGCTTCAAACGGTGCAGCCTTAATACTAGAATGGTAACTATTGTTATACGAAAATTCTGCTAACGACAAATGTTTATCCCAATTCTTACCAAAGTCTAACACACAAGCTCTCAACATATCTTCAAGTGTTTGTATCGTCCTTTCACTCTGCCCATCAGTCTGGGGGTGATAAGAAGTGCTCATGTCGAGATTCGTTCCCAAAGATCTTTGGAGAGATTTCCAAAAATTCGATGCGAATCTAGGATCTCGATCTGAAATGATCGATACAGGCACTCCATGTTTGCATACAACATTATCAAGGTATATACGAGTCAACTTATCCAATGAGAACTGCTCTTTAACCGGAATGAAGTGTGCTGATTTGGTCAGTCTGTCGACAGTAACCCAAATCGAGTTGTTTCCAGATGATGTTGTAGGAAGCTTGGTGATAAAGTCCATCGTAATTCGCTCCCACTTCCATTCAGGAATCTTTGGTTGTTGAAGTAGTCCTGACAGCTTTTGATGTTCCGCTTTGACTCTAGCACAAGTCAAGCATTGAAGAACATACATAGCTATGTCAGCTTTCATATTCGGCCACCAGTACAACTTCTTCAAATCATGGTACATCTTATCAGATCCCGGATGAATGGAATACTTAGATTTATGGGATTCTAACATAATCAAGTCTCTTAAGCCTCCAAACTTAGGTATCCACATACGACCTCTTAAGCATTTCACTCCATCAGCTCTAACCTCTAAAGGATCCCCTTCTCCTCGGAACCCTTCATTAACAAAATTCTCCTTCTTACAAGCTTCTATTTGCGCATTTCTAATTTGCTCGGGCAAATTATTGTCCACGGTCAAGACTAGAGAACGCACCCTGATAGGCTCTCTATCTTTCCTACTTAACGCATCGGCAACAACATTGGCTTTTCCTGGGTGATATTTTATATCACAATCATAGTCACTTAGCAACTCTATCCATCTTCGTTGCCTCATGTTCAATTCCTTCTGGTCGAGAATATACTGTAGGCTTTTGTGATCGGTGAATACCGTACACTTGGTGCCATACAGATAATGTCTCCACAATCTAAGAGCAAAGACTACAGCTCCTAACTCAAGATCATGAGTAGTGTAATTCTCCTCATTCTTCCTTAATTGCCTAGAAGCATAAGCTATCACTTTCTCTCGCTGCATCAAAACAGCTCCATAACCTCTAAGATATGCATCACAATATACTACAAAATCTTCACTCCCGTCGGGTAATGATAAGATTGGCGCACTACATAATTTTTGCTTCAATGTCTGAAATGCTCCATCTTCACCACTTCCCAAACGAAAGGTTTATTCTTCTGGGTAAGCTTAGTCAAGGGTTTAGCTATCAAAGAAAATTCTTTAATGAATCGCCTATAATAGCCAGCCAATCCTAAGAACTGTCGCACTTACGTTGGCGTTGTCGGTGCAGACCAATTCTTAATAGCTTCAACCTTTGCAGGATCAACATGAATTCCATCTTTGTTAATCACATGACCAAGAAATTGCACATAATCCAACCATAAATCACATTTCGAAAACTTAGCATACAACCTTTCATCCTTCAACAAGTTCAAAACAATCCTTAAATGTTCTCTATGTTCATCTTCATTCTTAGAATAGAACAGAATATCGTCAATAAACACAATCACAAATTTATCCAAGTAGGGCTTGCACACTCGATTCATTAAATCCATGAAAACCGCAGGTGCGTTAGTTAACCCAAATGGCATTACTTGAAATTCATAGTGTCCATAACGAGTTCTAAATTCAGTTATAGGAATATCTTCTTCACGGACGCGAAGTTGGTGATATCCTAACCGCAAATCTATCTTAGAATACACACTAGATCCTTGCAGTTGATCAAACAAATCATCAATCCTAGGTAAAGGATATCGATTTTTAATTGTCAACTTGTTCAGTTCCCTATAATCAATGCACATACGAAAAGATCCATCCTTCTTCTTAACGAACAAGACTAGAGCTCCCCAAGGCGACGAGCTCGGTCGAATAAAACCTTTATCAGACAACTCCTTAAGTTGCTCAGATAACTCCTTTAATTCAGAAGGGGCTAATCGGTAAGGCGCACGTGCCACCGGTGCAGCACCAGGAATTAAATCGATTCGAAACTCTACTTGCCTTATCGGTGGAAGTCCGGGTAAATCTTTAGGAAATACCTCAGGAAATTCACAAATAATAGGTACATCTTCCAATCGTTTCTCCCTAGACTCATTCTCGGTCACTTGAGCTAAGAATAACTCACAACCGTTCCTGATGTACTTTTGGACTTTAATACATGAAACGATTTTCAAACGGGATTCACCTCGACTACCATCAATTACTAACGTCCCATTCCTAAGAGGAATCTTAACCTTCTTCTCTCCACATAAAATAGTAGCATTATTCAACGACAACCAATCCATACCAATGATAATATCAAAACTACCTAATTCTATCAACATCAAATCAATCGGAAAGGAATGGTTCAAGAGATTTAGAGAGCATCCTTCTAATAGCTTATTAGTTTTCACTAATTTACCATTGGCTAATTCCACCTCGTAACTGGTACTTATCTCAACAGTTTCAATATCAATAAGGGCACTAAATTTAGTGGATACAAAGCTCCTATCAGTACCCGAATCAAATAAAGCAACAGCATAATGATTGTTGAGTAAAAACGTACCGGTAACGACATTCGGATCCTCTTTCTTCACCTCAATTGTTCCAAGCTGGTATATACCACCCTGGGGGTTTCTTCCAGGTACAATCGCTTTCAACTTGGGGCATTCCGATTTCCTATGACCTTCTTCATTACAGTTGAAGCAAATGGTTCCCTTCTTACACCTTTCAACCTTGTGTCCAAGCTTTCCGCAATTTCGGCACTTCCAACAGTCGCCAGCATGCCTCTTGTTGCCACACTTAGGACATCTATCATCGTTGCGCGGTGTGTTGTTGGTAAGAGCATTTGCATTCCCCTTTCTCTGGTTCTGACGGCGATTGAAATTCTTCCTATTATCACCTCTATCTACACGCTCACCGTCTCCCTTTCTTTTCTCACCTACACGGGCTTCATCTTCCCTATCCTAAATTATCTGTCCAATGAGTTGGTAAGCCATTCGAACAGCATCATCAATGGTCAGTGGTTTAGATGATGTCACGTCCCCCCGGATATTCCTGGTCAACCCTTTAATATATTGTTCAATTCGGATCTCTTCGGGTTCAACCAATCGAGGACATAGCAAGGCCAACTCATGGAATCGGTTTGTGTAACTATCGATGTCCACACCTTTCATTCTCAGATGAATCAACTCCTGTTCTAACCTAATGATCACACTACGAGGACAAAACTCCAAAGTCATCCACTTCTTAATTTCAGCCCAAGGAGTAGCATTAGCAGCATCAAGACCCATGAAAGCAATTCTCCCGTTCCACCAAGTCAACACACGACCTTTAAGAGTAGCCATAGCAAAAGTCACCTTATCTTCCTCCTTACACTTACTAATCCGAAACACTGACTCAATCTTCTTAATCCACTGGCTTAGTCCTACAGCACCTTCAGTTCCATTAAAAGGTAGAGGTTCACACTTCATGAACGTCACATAAGTACAGCCACCAACTTCAGGTGCATTAGTTCCAAGTCCTCCTACATTTCCTCCAGCATTAGCATTCACATTATTAGCATTCACATTCACATTAGTACCGCCAATTCCACTACCGCCAGCTCCACTACCGCCAGCTCCACTACCGCTAGCTCCACTACCGCCAGCTTCATTTCTAGCATTTGCCATAAATTCAGTCATAGATGCGGTAGCTTTCTCCGTAATAATCCTACGTACATCATCCTTAGTCACAGCCTTCTTGGGCGGCATAGTTCTATAATTTCACAATTTCAAAGTATTAAGCATTCACCCAACAAAGGATTCATATAATATGGATTGAATTCATAATCAAGATACAAATAAGGCACAATATGGAATTCAAGACAAGATACATATTTCATTCGATTTGAAACAAAAGTATTGTCTTAGTACATCCCATATCAAAGTTCTAGCACTATATACACTCAAAATTCGTGCCAAGTCTATTACTAACAAGTCGATTAAGTCAAAGCTACAAAAGCACAAAAGATATAAAGGTCACTACTAAACACAGACTGGTCTACTGAGAACCGCCAGATGGTCCATCATCCATCGTCTTCTGAATCTTCGTCGGACGATCACTAGACACATCTTCATCTGGGCGCTTACGGATTACTCCTCTTTCAACCAAGTCAGCATAAAATCTATTGTTCCATCCCACAGATATATTCAACTCCTTCTCAGCTTTCTCACGCATCGCACGAGCCACACTCAACTGAATCTCCATAGAATTCATCTTTTTCTTCATTTCAGCAAACTCACCACTTTCCAACACCGATAACCTCCTAAAAGCCTCATTCAAACCACGCTCAACATCAGTCAAATCCAAACTAAGCAATTCCCTCTCTTTCTCGCCAACCTTAGCCTTCGACTCCAAATAAGCAACATGAGTCTGAACAACACCTAACCCAACCTCTGTCATACAACTCTTAACACGGGAAGCATCTAGATCACGTCTCAAGGCCCATGGTGCAAGACCATCAATATGAGTAGCCTCTCGAGCACTAGACGACTCTCCTATCTCACGTCTACGAGTAGCAATACCATCAGTACCGTCAGATGCATCATCATCCTCATCCTCCTCTGATTCAGAATCAGATTCAGACGATTCAGACATTTCATCCCTAGGTAACTCAACCTCAGAATCAGACAAATAAACTGGTGGGGGCAAAGGCTCGCCCTCTGGAACATCATAAGGATAAATAAGCTCAGCTTCCTCATCATCATCGACCTCAACATCTATACCTACGTCCTCCTCGACACCCTCGTCGTCAATCTCATCATCCAAATTATCTAACCCAATCTCATCATCATTCTCTATATCAACATTCTCAATCTCATTCTCTACCAAGTCAACCTGAGGGGCAATCTGATCTCCTAGTCCTAACTCGAGCTCGGGATCCTCAAATGGTTCCTCCTCATCATCCATATCATAATCTACCAAGTCTAAATAAGGATCATCATCTACATTAGGTTCGGGAATAGCATGGTTTTCTACAGGAATATTAGGGTCAGCCATGACAATCTGCATTTATATATATATCTCGTATTAGGATAACATACTAGTTAAACAGTTACATAATGAAATCACGATATATACATATATATAAATTAAATTATATATATCAAAATATATATCTTCTCAATAGGGCTTGTTGGTAACGTTGGAGATCTCTGGCACCGTTATAGTCAAAAGATTTTTCAAATATTTTCTCAAATGTTCATTGTCAAATTTTGAAAAGTTTTGTTCAAAACCTTGGTTTTTAAAATCTTTTGTTCTCTATAACGAGAGCTCTGGTACCAAATTGTAACACTCTCAATTTTCGTATCGGTACAGCGGAAGGGTCTTTCAGAGTGTTACGGGATAGCACAATAACTCCAATCATAGACAACACATAAAAATGGTTGTTCAAGGTTTAACATACATTCATTCGATAAAAAGTTTTAAAGTGTACAACAGGTCCCAAATTATATAGGTCATTAAGTTTACAAAACATAGATCGAATGAACATTTTTAATATTATGTGGGCCATCAGAGTCGATCTCCATCCGGATTACCTTCAAGTACCTGAGATAAAAACATGCAAAAATCATATCAGCGAATGCCGAGTGAATTCATAGAGTTTAATAAAAACTGTTATATAAAACAATCATTTAAAATCAGAACACAAGCATAATATTGAAAATAAGTCCTCATATTGCTAGTCAGGAAATATATAAATCAAGCATACATCTTAAACCGTCCATGAGACCGTAGTCTCTATATTACCATGATAGGTAATATATTCATCGTTAATAGCGTCGTTATTATGTATAGAATACATTTTTATTTGGATTATATAGGATTATTATTAGCCGCATGACATTGTTACCTTACTATGAAAACAGCGGGCCGCGAACCCGACAAACAGTTTGCCCATCTAAGTTAGCGTGTCGTCACAAAAATCACGCTATGGAATCTTCTCATACATAAATTCGCTTACCAATCAATGTGGTACGACGGGGATCAACCGTCAAGGCGCGAACTGGGGTGATCGTCCCCAAATAGTACTATCAAATGCATAAGCATCTACCAAATCCCGGTAGTTCACAATTCATGCTAATGGGACTTTAAGTGACATAACCTAACTACTAATAATCTTTTTTGTCTCGTTTATAGGGTCATAGCATCATTCGGGTCCATATCATTAAGCATACAATCGGGACTACTTGTGTTCTATTTTTATAAAATCTAGCATGTTATCTCCCTCGCGAGTTTACAAATCATTTTATAAAACATTTAAAAGAGTGCAAGGCTATGAACTCACGTTGTTAATGAAAGGCGGATTATCGGCTACGGGCGTGCTTCGGTCACGGAAACCTATATAAATAATAATCCGTCTTAGACTTTGTCCAATGACTTTTATCAAAATAACAATATAGATATGATGATTTTGTACATATGATGATGATCAAGTGGGTTTATATATCCTTGTTTACTCATTTTAGTGTTCACGTTTTGGTAACGTTTTACTAGTTTGCTAGTTTTACCTATTTACCTATTTTAAGTCCATTAAGCCTATTATAAGTACTTTAACTTGTTTTAACCCCTTTTATACCTATATTATCAGTATATATATACTTTCCATGTTGGGCCCAAATAGGTTAAGCCCAATAAGTTCTTTTTACAAGTATTTATCTTATTTAGTCCAATTATTAGTCCAATATGTTTAGTTAGCTCGTAAATGTCCGTATTTCCTATAGTTCGGGTTTTATCGGTTTTTACTTGTATTGGTTACTTATATATCAGTATATTACTTTTATAAACTTTACATTAGACGGGTTTGATCGCCTAAGTTTTATTTGGCGAAAAACGTTAATTTTACGGTAATAGCCGAAAAAGTCGTAAAAATCAAGTTTATAGTTTTTATTACTTATAAACATTATTCCACTACCATTTATATAATTTATCCATTTACTTAACCTTTTATATATTTATATAAATAATTTTATAAGTTAGTGGGTTTTTATTTTACATTTTATACAATAAAATGTGAGTGCTTATATAATAATAATAAACATTAATTCTTAAAATCTGATTTTTATCTTCATGTTCACCATTTTACCATATATAGAGTTCTATAATGAATTAGAAGCTCATTCTTGGGTGACATGTTCTTCATATTATGTGCTACATTTAACTTAGTTATAGCTACTGCTCATTTTAAGTTCATCTTGCCTTAACAGTCCCTACAAAACTGCTTATTCAGATTAGAACACCTAACTTGTTTTGATCATATCTCACTCATTATATTGATTCCATTGCATGGCCAACTCTCACATGTGTATAACATCTTGTACTTACTGTAAATGGATCATACCATGCAATTTTATCAGTTCATGTTTTAGTTATATACTGTTTTTATACAGCCAACTAAATAATCAAGATTTTAGCCTCATTTCTTATAGTTATTAACCTTTTTATGCATATCTATCAACACTTGATCCCCACACAACATTTTTATCATCATATATACATCATATACATATACAAAATGAAAGTAAATACATTTGTTCTTTACAAAATAACAAGAGAAAAATGGAGAGGATGATCTTCTTTACCAACCAAGTGTATTTCTTGTTTTTGGAAGACAAGAACTTGATGAATACAACAAGTAACTCCAAGACCATCAAATACCAAGAACATATGTTGGGAAATCAGTCCTAGGACACAAGCAAATCACCTCCAATGTTGTTAATATGGCCACCAAATGATCAAGGCTTCAAGATAACTCCTTAATAGAGCTAGTAAACATGTATTTCATGGCTAGAAAAGATCAAAAGGGGTGTTTGTTGCTTGATAGTGAACGGCAATGGGGAGGGTTTTGAGAGAGTTTGCATGTAAGGGAAATGGTGAAGTGAAAACTAGTTGCTAGTTTTGAGTTAGTGGGGTGGAAGTAAGCTTAAAGAGTAAGCTAAGCTTACACTTGTAGTAAGCTAGCTAACATGATGCCACCTCTATGGTGTGGTGTCATGTGTGCCGTCCAAACATAGATAGTGGGGTGGGACAATGTATTTTGTCCCATCTCACTTGTTTACGGGTATTTCTTGATTCTAGTTTTCTCGATTTGCGTGCCCTCGGGTCGTTTTACGAAAAATGTTTTTATAAATTATGAATCAACATCACAAAACGAATCCAATAAAAATGTTAGATTGTCACAGCCAATCAGGCCAAATTGATGAATATTTTCTAGAAGGTAAACCATATATAAACCCACAGCCATCATCATCACTCTGATTCACATATCTCCTTTCAAAAGTACCAAAACCCTAACCCTAATTCACGGCGGCTTAAACCTTCCATCATTTAAATTAGTTTCCACAAAGCCATATAAACCCACAACCATCATCATCACTCTCATTCACATATCTCCTCTCAAAACCAAAACCCTAACCCTAATTCACGGCGGCTTAAACCTTTCATCATTTTGACATGGCCAAAACTTCTAAAACCCTAACCAATCAGATCACAAAAAAAACAAGAGACATGACCAAAACTTCTAAAGAAGAAAAATTGTTGTGTGAAATCGAGGAAGCTTTGGCTGATTTGATATCTGCACTCTTCATGGCCAAAACTTCTAAAACCCTAACCCTAATTCACGGCGGCTTAAACCTTCCATCATCTTGTGGCAAGTCTTGCAAAAACTCTTCCTCAATATCATTATCCCTTTCTTTGAACAATTCATCAAGATTGAAATCACCAAAATCACTAGTAGTAGCATGAACGTCATCATGTGATGAAATCTCAATGTGATCATGAGGAGAAGAGGTATCAATACAAAACTCGTCACATGGTTCATTAGAAGCACCCTCAAGCTCTCTTTGGATTGGGATAAGGTTCTCAAGACTAGAGGCGGTTAATTCATCTGAATCGCTGTTTGTATTAGTGCTGAGAGGCTCGTCCCCCATGGATAAAGAGTTGTTGGGTTCCATGTGAGGTAAAGGCGATGAAGGTGTGTCATCGCGAAGTTTCATACAAATCGAAGACTCGTCATCATCGTCATAGAAGAATCGATAAGGCATACGAGCACGAGTAGCAATATATTCTTCTTCTTCCTTTGTATCAATCTTAAAGAGTAAATCATCGAAATATTTCTTGAGGAAACGAGAGAATTTGTTCAAAGATTCACTAACCATATCACCAAGTTCCTTGTAATTAAATCTCCAATACTATTCAAAAGACTTCATTTTCATTTCCTCGAGAGACTTAATTTTTTCCCTTAATCACCGATACTCTTCTTTCATTTCCTCGAGGCTCATTTCTTTCTTACTATCAATCTACTTAGAAATGTCATCGATCGACTTGTTTATTTGCTCAAGTAAAGAATGAGACTCATTGAAAATATTAGGGGCATAGGAAGGAGGATCCATCGGTCGACAATCATAACCATAATGGAGTTCGTTACCACAAGACTCACACGGATAAGTCGAAGAATAGGGTGGAGGTGGATTTCCATAATTAGGTGGATGATAAGTTTGAAAAAAGACTTGATTATTATCATCATTTTTGTTAATGCAAAAAAATGCCTAAAAACATTGTTAGTACTAACAATTTTTTCTTAGTTTTGATCATGACAAATTATAAAGACATTTATTGTCAAACACAATCATAAAACGAATTATCTAACAAACACTATCATCAAGGTAATAATCATTACACTAACATAGCTTAATCATGTTTAGTGATCATAAAAGTGATTAGCCTTAAAACTCACTTTTGTCAAATGTGACAAAAGATTTTTAATAAACTTTCTTTTTAAGAAAATGTTATATTAAAATGGAAAATGAAAATTTGAATATGGCATATTCCAAATGCCTAAGAATATCCTTTGAAGGTTTTAAACTGCCTCAGATATTTCAAACCAACTAAAAGACAAAAAGGAGCGGAGTCTACATCCGCGGTTCCTTAAGTGCCTATGTGGTTCTTTATTGATAAGGAACCGCCTAGTGCAATAAAGAACCGCGTGTAGCTAGCCGTTGGTTTTTGTCTTCTATAAATAGTGGATCAAATCTACATTTTCCATAACCCTTTTTGGACATTTCTTTCGGCCTTCTTTCTCCTTTCTAATCCTAATCATTTGTAAATGATCACTTAATGTTTTAAGTATGCTTACTTATGATTATCCTCTTGATCTCTTTCTTTACCTTGTCCAAAGAGAAGATTACTCACACTCTTGTGATGTGATTAAAGATGAAGCCTTGATGAAGATCACCCTCTCCTAAAGATCTAGCCATGTTCATCATTTTTTTATTTGTGTCTTGTGTAGATCCAATATATTTGTGAATACTTAGACTAGTTGTGTTAATCCAAGATATTTGTGAATACTTGGATTAGTGTTGTGTAAATCCTTTGCATATGTGTGTGCTTGGATTTGTGTTGTGTAGATCCAAGTTAAATATGTGTACTTAGGTATGTTTAGTTGAGTTGTAATGTGTTGTGTAAGTTCTCACTAAACTATAAAGTGATGTAGTTGTGTCTTGTAAGTTCTCACTAAACTATAAAGTGATGTAGTCGTGTTGTGTGAAGTTCTTACTTAGCTTCAAAGTGAAGAGTAATGAAGATTGGTTCTACCTTTGGATTAGAACTCGAAATCTAGCCTTGTGTCAAAAAATGGTGAAGTAAGCAACGTTGTGAAGATTAGTTCTATCTTTCAATTAGAACTCGACATCTAGCCTTGTGTCGTAAAACGGTGAAGTGGGCGACATTGTGTATATTGGTCCTATCTAAGATTAGGTCTCGACATTTAGCTTAGTGTCAGAAAATAATGTAAGCGACGTTGTAAGGTTTTCTCTGCCAATAAGGGAGCTTGTGGATATAGTGGAAATCTCGAGTAGGTGTACTCGAGGAGTGGAGTATGAACAAGGATAGAGCTTCGTTGCCGAACCACTATAAATCTTGGTGTCTTCCTATTAGGTTGTTTCTTTCCTTACTCTTTACTTACATTCATTATCATCACACTTACGACTTTCCATTGTTAATGCATTAGAACTGAACATAATCATTATGCAACTAGCTTTCAAGTAAAAGATGGTTTTGGCACTCACCTAGTTGAAAGGAAATTTAATTAGGAAACAACATGAGGAGAAACTATTCAACCCCCCCCCCCCCTTCTAGTTTCTATAATTGGTATCAGAGAGATGGTCACACAAGATCTTTGAAGTATATTGTACTTTAAAACTTAGATCGATCGATTGTCTCCTCAAATTAGAAGGTTAAGTTGTACTAAAGTTTCTCTTTGGTCAAAACTATTTTTTCTTTGAAAATAGGCCTTTTAATTGGTAATATAGCATCTCATTTAGATTTGTAGTATTTATGCAATTTAGATTTACTCTTGAAATGTATCTACTAGTTTGCATCTTGTTATATGTAGGTATTCATGAAGATCAATCATTCATTTGATTGTGGATTGAGTTACTTACACTTGTAGAAGACTCATCTTATTTGATTTACAACATCATTGAATGATGATATCAAGATGGATGGGAGTGATACTAGTCCTTGAAGACTTAGTAGTCACTTTAGTCATGGTTGGGCTTTGCTTTGATTCCTTGTTAACTTGGAATGCACTTTTTGGCCAAGGTATGTTTTTATTCTTCCACACGCCCTTTTGATCACTCTTTTGATCATTACTTGACTATGTGCTTGTTCTTGGCATCATTGCCTTGACATTTGTTTGTGGTTTGTGATTCTGTCCTTTTACCCTCTCAAACCTTCATTGCTTGAATACTTGACTAACTATGGGGATGTAGAGTGAGTTAGTAGAAGCTTAAAGTATCAAGCATGATCTCCATGGTTTGCACCCTCACGGTTAGTAGGCCCTATATCATCTGTAACTTGTGCAATTAAGCTCTTCTCTAGGATGATTGGTTAATCCCTTGAGATACCAAACTACTTTATAAGTTGTAGTTGGATTTTACACATTTGGAATTGAAATATTCCAAGGATGTCGTTATTGTAAATCTTTGCAATAATTTTTGTCCGATCATGTGGGAGAGAAAGTGAATTTATACTTTACTCATATTTTAAAGTAGAGTAAGACTATTCTTGAAAGTGATCTTATTCTATGTATTAAAATTGCTTGGTATAGTTCATTACCAAATCCGTTTAGACTTTCGCCAGAAAGGCACGTCTTAAACCACTATATATGACACAAGCTCTTCGTCTCCTCGACTTGAAGATTGTCATTTGTCTCTTGAGCATTGTACTAGGTCTTGATTCACTCCTCTTGACTTCTCTCCTCTTTGTTTCTTTGCTACGAGTAGTCGTTTGTCCGTTTCGGTCCTTTCCTATCTCGATTCAACTCGTAATCCTTCATTAAGGCTTTATTACCTAGTTTTGAGGTGGTCCAATGATTTCCTAAAGGCTTAAGATATAGT
The DNA here is from genome assembly GCA_025667525.1 of Glebionis coronaria. Lineage (NCBI taxonomy): Eukaryota > Viridiplantae > Streptophyta > Magnoliopsida > Asterales > Asteraceae > Glebionis > Glebionis coronaria. The sequence goes on from CM046880.1 coordinate 4,220,037, forward strand.
TTAAGGATTTTAGAAAAATTTGGTTTTGAAATATTCTTTGATTTTCTTTGATAAAAACTCGCCACTGTAGGCGGTTCTTTATTTGTCGCGGCTCAAAGCGCGGTTCTCCATCGATAAGGAACCGCGGTCAGTGATTGCGACTAAAGCGGCAGGTTTTTATTAAAAACAATTTTTCAAACAAACCTTCTCTCTTTTCTCCAATAGAGCTGACGGTTTCTCTCTTTTCCACCATTGTTGCACCTTCGAAACCTTCAATCACTCAAGTCTAATTGATTCCAATTTGTTGATTTCACTCATCCTTCATTCAAGATCAATTGACTGTAAGTCATTTCATTCAATTTCATCTAATTTGTTCTAGGGTTCATACTTTCATAATTGAGGATTTTTAAAATTTATATTGAATTAGAACCTTACTAGGAATGTGAGTTGACATAGTTATTGTAATATGATTCATTAGGTTCATATTCATTGAGATTTCACTAAAACTCATTTGTAGAACAATCCGAATTCTGACTAAATAATTTTGGTTAATTGTTGGAATTGATATGAACCAATGAACAAGTTGGTAATGGCATTGTTAATGCTTACCCAACAACTTAGTTTTGAAAAACCAATGTTCAATTTCATTGTTGATTTTACATGGTTAATATCTTATTGTCAATGATGAACTAGGTACATTGTGAACATGAGAATGATAAGGATTAATCCTTTGTTTTTCAAGAAATTGATGAAACACATTCTCATCTTTTTGATTTTTGGTTTATATGTAACATATGAGTGATTGGGGAAATATTTTTGTGTTTATTTAGGTACTAATCATGCCTTCGAAATATCAACAAGATCACCAATACACTAAACAATATATGCCAAACCTACATGAACTTTGTCCTTCCCCTCAACTTGCAAATACCTACTCCTCACTCCAAATCGTTGCTTTCATAAGGGTAGAGTTATCCAAAATGATATTGAGGGCTATATATACTCAGTCGATGTTCGGACAAATCGAGTTTGATTGTTTGTTGTACATCAACGAAGATATATATCCCGAATTTCTTTTGGAGTTCTTTAGCACATATTCTCTCGTGTTTGATAATGATAGAATATATGTTAGGTTCAGCATTGATGGTCGACTCATTCAACTCTCTCTCGAAGACTTCGGTCAATCTCTTCGTGTTCCATTTAGAGGCACTTGTCGATTTACGGATAAATGGAAGCTTGATGTTCTCTTTGATCCCTTCGATTGTGCTCCAAATGACAATGAAGAGATTGACCTTGACTTCATCCTTGATGTCATTTGTAAAGCGCGTAGTGGAAACGTTGTAAGAATCCTCCACTCAAACAAGCGTCGGGTGAAACGCTTTGAGGTTCTCTTAAGTTACCTTATTGATTGTATGGTCCGATGGGCCGACATCCTTAGGGAAAATGTGTTTTGTCTTGGTGGAAACAGGGATCATATTTCGGCGTGTATGGTTCACATGTTATGTTGCATCTCTACCAATGCCAAGTACAATCTCGTATATTTTATCGCTCGACGAATCAACTATGCTCTTTCAAAACCCAAAACAAATCTTCCTTATTCCATGCTCCTTACTCGCCTTCTTAAGAAGGTTGGTGAAGACTCTCCTGACATCAACATTTCTCGCTTTCGTCCGGTCAAACGGGTTATGCTACTTATTCGAGAGGTACAACCACGAAAGCCTAGAAGTGATCGAGGTTCGAGAAAGTACAATCCACAAGATTCCGATGATGAGGACGTTGATATGTCACTAAGTGATGGTGGTGGCGTAGGCACTAGTGCTCATGTTGGCTCTTCAAGTGACTCCCACCCATCCATGGACACTTTCATGGATGGGTTAGACGAAATTATCCCTCTTCCTCACTTTGCCACTAGTAGACTTCCGGATAACTTCGTACTTAAGGATGTCTATCGTGCTAATCTTAAAACCCAAGGTGAGTTGTATGATCATCGAGTGGAGTCAAGAGGTTCGTTCAAGAGCATAAGCAAATTGATCAAGGGACTTGGCAAAAAGAAGAAGTAAAGCTTTGGATAGTCATGGTAAACATGTTAGTGAAAATGTTTGGATTGTTGAACACTATTTCCTTTATCTTTCTTTATTTTTAGGATGTTATGTTTATTAACTAATACTTTGTGTTTGGATTATTTACTATTTTAATCCTAGATGTCTATGTGATCGATCTATCGATTTACATAGCTTTGTGCATTTTATGTGTTAGTTAGCTTCCTAGATTTTGATTAATAGTTCACTTTCGCTTGATAAAACTTTGTGTAAAATCTAGGCTAGCAAAAGTTTCAGGAAGTGCATTTTTTGGAACCCTCTGGGGGCGGTTCTTTATCTATCCCACAGTTCCTTAGCGATAACGAACCGCGCCCTTACATAAGGAACCGCCGTCACCTGTTCCGAGAGAATCTTTGCTTTACACTGTTTTCCCTTAATCTGTGTAAACATTGGTGAAGTTTCTGCAAAAACCTATACTTTCCTAAACTAGGCTACCTAATTTCATTATTCACCTAAAATGATTTAAACCCATTACTAATTTAGATCATCCCTTCCTCTTCTTAAACCCTTCCTTGTTGATTGAGTTCTTCATCCCTTAAACTTCTTTCTAAACCTTTTCACAACCATGGTATCCACTAGAATATCCAACTCTTCCAAAATAACTTCTTCTAAAAGAAACCTTAAGATCAAAATTAAGTTACCCAAACTTGGTTCTTCATCTTTCCATACACCCAATAATGAGACTTCTCCTATTCTCATTTCTTCTTTACCTTCACCACATCTTGCTCCATGCAAGACCAACTCAACTCATGGTACCAACCATTCACATGGTTCTACCTCTTCCTCATTCCAATCAAGAATGAATGAGTTGTCCTCCACTCCTAGTCTTCCCTTGGATGTGAATACTCAACCTCAACCTCTACAAAGCATTCCCTTTGTTGTTGAGCCTATAATTACCTCTCCTTTCACTTCACCAAATTCACCCATATCACCTTTGGACACTATGCCTCCACCACCTCCTCCTCCCTCAAACACTAATGCTCCTCTTTTGGGCATTCCCATTTCTCACTTCATGGGTGATCCTTACTTCTTTAGTTTTTTAGAAGCTCATGGTGCTAATTATCCATGTTGTCTCTATACTACATCATTCAAAACCTAATGTTGGAGATGTTTGGTCTTCATAGGAGGTTGCAAGATTTCTTTCTTACCTTGTTCTCCATGCCTCCTACTCCTAGGAGATGAATGATGATTTTCAAAAATAAATGTTTTTAAAGAAAATCAAGCCAAGGAAGACTATGCTATCAAGAACTAGTTTAAGCTAACTTTGCATTAGTTAGTTGTTATTTCTTTTCTTGTATTTCCTTTCCTTCATGGTTTTTTCATGAAGATGTTCTATGGATTTAGTTTTATGTGTTTCAACCTATGTGGTCACATTAATCAACTTCAGTTTATTTAAAATTGAACCTAAATCTATCACAACCTCTAAAACTTGACTAAAAACTGGTTCAAAATGTTATCTAAATATTTTGTCACCCTTTGCCAAGACACTCTTTATGAGTGTGTTGCTTTTATGTAACCCTAGCATATTCTAGTGCTAAAAGAGGAAAAATCCAAGATTTGCAAATTTTTGAAAGAGTCTTATTTTTCTTCAAAACATTGAAAAATCATGGTTTCAAGTCCACTGCATGCGGCTCCATAGCAGTCGCGCGGCTCCATATCAATATGGAACCGCCGGTCCCTTTAAGGAACCGCGGACAGCAAGCCCGTTTTGGCTTATTTTTGGTCTTTCTTCTTTGACTACTGTCTTTGTCAAGATTCTTTGTTTACCCAATTTGGCTAAACATTCCCTAAAAACTTTTGTTTTCATTTCAAATATTTGCCTTGTCTATTTTCTTTAAGTTCTTCTCTTTTGGGAGTTATCTTCTTCATCCTTCACAATGTCTAACTCTTCCATTCCTAACCTTGACATATCTTTGTCACAATCCTCTCAACCTAAATATTCTTCTTCTAAGCTTTTAAAGAAACCGAAAATCTCGGTTCGACCCGTTTGGATCTAGAAGAACAAGAATCCTCATGATTCCTCTTTTCCCAAAACCTCCAAGAATTCTTCTTTCTCTCCGATCAAATATTGGAATGAGACTTACTCTATAAATCTAATTACCAGAGAAAAGAAAATTCTTCCACCACCACCAAAACCTTTCAACTCCCCACAACTAAATGACATATCTTCTTTCCCAAATCTCACTAGGCATTGTGAAAACATCTCTTATTCATTATCTCCCTTTCCACCAAACTTTAATCTTGATGGTCCTCCCCCATCTAATGACTTTGTTTTGCATCATGGATCCTCGTGTGCTTGTTGTTGATTTCAACAAATTGAACTTGCGCATGTTTATAACAAGCTAAATTTCCTTGAATTCCTCCTCACTCGACCTCCTTTCAAAGTTTTCGTTCCCGTGAACAAAACTTCGAATGATGCCTCGTCGTCTTTCTTTTCCAACTAAGGCACATTTTGTACATTAGTTGTTTGAGTCAATAAAAACTTAAGCAGTCATGGAAGATTATCACTACTAGAGTAGTTTGTGCTTTGTGGTTTATTTTCCATATTTTTTGCTTTAAATATTCATATTGTGTATATGAATATTTCTCTTGTATGTTCTTTCATATTTGTGTAATATGAATGTTATGTGTGTTATCCCTCTCCCGCTAATTCTTTCTCACACATTTGTTAAAGAGTTGATCATGGTTAAAATTTACAATTGGTTATGGGTGATTCCATAAATTATAAATTTTTAATCACTTGACATTTTAATCATTCCAATTAGTTTGGATGTTTCTTTTCTTTCTCTGTTCCAACAATTAAACTTTGATGTTGTCAACACACACTCTTTGGACATACTTAGCAAACACTTACTTCTAATTTGAGAGTTCTTCTCTTCCTCTCTCTCAAGTTATTTAGTAGGTAGTGCACATATATACATTTGTGTTTCTTTTCTTTCTTCTAACCTTTGTGTAGCATGTCACCTTAGCTCTTTCACTTGGTGCCCCAAGCAAGGGGGAGCTACTAGCAAAGTCGATTCTTCTCTTCTCCAAAGACTTGTGCTAACCTTTTTTCTTCGGCAAAGGGGGATAAATGATAGTGAATAAACTCGTTAATAATTCGAATAATTTTGTATTTTACGTAAATGAGTTTATAGTTTGTCGTAATAAAAAAGGAGGAGATTGTTAATGCAAAGCAATGCCTAAAAACATTGTTAGTACTAACTAATCATTCTTAGTTTTGATCACGACAAATAATAAAGACATTTATTGTCAAACACAATCGTAAAACGAATTATCTAACAAACACTATCATCAAGGTAATAATCATACTAACATATCTAAATAATGTTTAGTGATCATAAAAGTGATTAGCCTTAAAACTCACTTTTGTCAAATGTGACAAAATATATTTAATAAACTTTCTTCTTAAGAAAATGTTTTATTAAAATGGAAAATGAAAATTTGAATATGGCATATTCCAAGTGCCATAAGAATATCCTTTGAAGGTTTTAAACTGCCTCAGATATTTCAAACCCACTAGAAGAAAAAAAGGAGTGGAGTCTACATCCGCGGTTCCTTAAGTGCCTATGTGGTTCTTTATTGATAAGGAACCGCCTAGTGCAATAAAGAACCACGTGCAGCTAGCCGTTGGTTTTTTTCTTCTATAAATAATGGATCAAATCTACATTTTCCATAACCTTTTTTGGACATTTCTTTCAGCCTTCTTTCTCCTTTCTAATCGTAATCATTTGTAAATGATCACTTAATGTGTTAAGTATGTTTACTTATGATTATCCTCTTGATCTCCTTATTTACCTTGTTCAAAGAGAAGATCACTCACACACTTGTGATGTGATTAAAGATGAAGCCTTGATGAAGATCATCCTCTCTGAAAGATCTAGTCATGTTAATCATTTGTTTATTTGTGTCTTGTGTAGATCCAATGTATTTGTGAATACTTGGACTAGTTGTGTTCATCCAAGCTATTTGTGAATACTTGGATTAGTGTTGTGTAAATCCTTTGCATATGTGTGTGCTTGGATTTGTGTTGTGTAGATCCAAGTTACATGTGTGTACTTAGATATGTTTAGTTGAGTTGTAACGTGTTGTGTAAGTTCTTACTAAACTATAAAGTGATGTAGTTGTGTCTTGTGAGTTCTCACTAAACTATAAAGTGATGTAGTTGTGTTGTGTGAAGTTCTCACTTAGCTTCAAAGTGAAGAGTCGTGAAGAGTCGTGAAGATTGTTTCTAGCTTTGGATTAGAACTCGACCTCTAGCCTTGTGTCAGAAAATGGTGAAGTAGGCATCGTTGTGAAGATTGGTTCTATCTTTCGATTAGAACTCGACATATATCCTTGTGTCGTAAAATGGTGAAGTGGGAAACGTTGTGTAGATTGGTCCTATCTAAGATTAGGTCTCGACTGTGACACCCCTGATAGGGTCAGAATACGCGGAAATATCCACGGAGATGTCACAAGGGCGGATCGATAGCATATAGTCCATAGAGCATAAGATAAAAGTAAGTTAAATCAGATTACATGTTTATTTTAACAAATAAATAAAAATTGTCTTAAACATGGTGGAGAGTGTTTGTTTGAGTTTCCCAAATAGAACCCCTGACGAGTCCTATGATGCAGATTTATAAGATGCTGGAGGCCATGCACACACCACGTACTAACTTCATATTCCTGTGCAAAACATACTAACGGGGTCAACATAAAGTTGGTGAATTTACAGATTTTAACAATTAATTAGTTTGGACATGCAATAATCATAGGAGTAATAATGCACAAAGCATTCTTACTACAACGTAAATAACATATGTTTATTATTAGAAACTGAAGCTTAACCCCATAGTCCTCAACAGATGAGGACGTAGTGTCTTACCAAAAGACACCCATTCCTGTTCCAACATGGTATACGTCTGTTGCCCCGGCCAAGACACAGTGAGCATGACTCACCCAGACGGGGATGGTCAATCCCTAATAGATCTATTTATAACATTCGAGTGATTTATAACAATTTAACAGTTTCAATAGTAAGCAATCATAATCCAGTTTATACAATCCAGTTATGTCCAATATATGTTTGCATATTTTCTTTCCCAAAAAGGGAAAGTTTTATCAAAGTTTAAAGGGGGTTGTAAACTCACATAGGAGTAGGCAATTGCTTGTTTAACACAGGTATCCAAATAAAGCTCACACCAAAGTAATGCCTAATCAGATAGTACAGTCTTAATAGATAGTACAAAGAACATATAGGTATGCTTATACGGATTTTATTCAGTTCATTCATACTATATTATTTATCTAAATGACCATAGTTCAAGTAGCATCAATATCAATTTAACTTATTTATATAAGTTTCATTTCTAAGCTCACATCGCATGTTTAACTATTACTATTAGTTAGCATACATGTATTTATAGTAATCATCCAATTTTACAATTAAATTCTACATTTAAGTAAGCATAAAAGAAAATGTTTTTACTTAAAAATATTAATCTGTGTTTATAGTACTTGTATCAATAACATCCCGTTAAATTTCATAACCACGTTCTATATTTAAGTAAACATAAGGAGTTTTACTTATAACATATTTACGTAGTAATATTTAATTTAATTAACGTTCACATAATTTTATTTCCTAAAAGTATATAAGTACATGTATTAACAATACATATTCATAATTGTTTATACAATTATTTCCTAAAGTAAATATAAATATTTTATATACAAAATATTTTGTTTAACTTTAAAGTTCCCATGAATTATTTTAAAATAATTTAAACTTAAGAATTTATACCTTATTTCTTGTGGTCTAAGTATTTTAATTATGTTTTATAATTAAACTAGATTTTAGGGTTAGGGCTTGGAAATGTTTCTGAATATGGAAAAACTAGTCCCTTTACATTTTTAAAGGAGTGAAACTTTCGGATTTTTCATCTTTAGTACCTAGGGCTTGCTAAAGTTTCGGCTTATGGAAGATTTGGTCCTCCTAGTATTATCTAGGTTTTGTAACTTCACTAAAATGACAAAACCGCCCCTAGGGCTTCTTTAAGTTTTGGACTATTGCCAAAATGGCCCTTAGGGTTTTAGAATGACAAAATAACTTTTTATAACTTCCCAAAATGGTCCCTAGGGTTTAAATGGCCACGGAAAATAATTATTAAACCCTAGACTTTTGGATATTTACATTTTCAGTCCTTGTGCTTACTAGTTTATTAAAACAAGTTTCATAAGTTACGGTTTTTGTCCTTAAGTTTTATAAATTGTCATTTTCATCCAAAAAGTTTCTATAAGTTATATTTTATTATAAAAACTTTCATTTTAACATTAAAACTTTATATGGGCTCATTAAATGGGCTAAACATCTATTGGGCTATTTTAGTGGGCTTAAATATATTTCAAGTCCACCACTTCATTTAAGTGAGCCTTTAAATCATCTATTGGGCTTAATACATTTTTAAGTCCTTTAATTAGTTGAATGGGCCTAATTGTGATCTTACATTTAAGTCGCTATAATTTATAAAATGGGCTTATTGGGTCCATTTAAGTTTTGAATTAACATTTCATGGACTTAGTTAGTCCATTAACATTAATTTACATTCTATGTATAATTTCTTTTTACTTTGGATATTCTTATAAGCTTATCATGAGCTTATTATTATTTAGTTTTCCAATATAAATGATTAAAACTTTCATTTTGTTTTATGTGTTATACCAATTTAGATCTAGGTGTGTTATAAGTTTATAAGTAGGTCATAAGCCCTAGTAGGAGCTTATAACCCACAGCCTATATTAATTATAGCATATTAAGCTAGGTCAAGTCCCATTTTAAGGTTGCATGTAGTTTATTTGTGTTACAAAATTAGATCTAACTAGGTACACATCAAGAAAATAAATCACAAGTTCAAAATAAGATCTAAACTATGTTTAGGCCTAGGAATCAAACATAGATCCAGGTATCCACATATATAGCTCACGACTATATTTGTAGATCTTGGTATTTCTAAGATATCCCTTTAACTAGTTTTTAAAGTCTTGTAATCATTTACAAAAACACATTATGATTATCTAGGTTACATGCATGTTTCCAAGGCTACCATCATTCCAAGAAACAATGTATAGCCCACGGCTATATTGTTCCCTCCCAATATTCCCATTAGATCTACTAGCTTATTTCATGTATATTATGTTAAGTTAACACTTATCATTAGATCTAGGTTTTTATAAGCATGCATGTACATCTAACCCATTTTAGGGTCATATGTAACCCACGGCTATTTGTTCACATAAGTTACTTTGATGGTTTTTAATAGCTCTTTTATCATGTAACATTTCATGTTCCTCTATTCAAAACTTAGTAGACATATCATATGGCCTTTACTCATTCTAGTCGTGACCTTTATGGTCATGGATTTCATGATTTCTAGGTTGCATAAGTTCTTTTCATAAGATCTATGGTTATTGGTTAACCAAAGTCCCATAAACAAGATTTGTAACCCATGCCATATCTAGATTTATAAAAGGTTTCATATGGTTTTTAAATCTAGTTTAACACATAACACATAAGTCATAGGTTTCTTATTAAAAAGATTTTGAATCAAGATCATAGGTTGTATAAATATGTCGTGACCCATAAGGGCCATAGCCTTACTAAATATTGATTTTTAACATGTTATTCACTTGTGTTTATAGATGTATGAAGATGCATGCATGAAGAAATGAAAGATTATGATGTGTATACCTCTCTTGCCTAAAAGTACCAAAGAGGATCTAGATGAACAAGGAGATATAAGATCTACTCAAGATGATGAAGAAAACCCTAATATAAATTAAGCCGTGGCCTTAAAGATTTGGCTAGCACTTGTTTATAGTGGTTCCAAGAGAATGATGCTACCAATTGATTTGTAATCAAGATGGGACAAAGATTTGGTTGATTTAATGAATCAACTTTTGATTTTTGTGGCTTATGGCCGAAATGTTTAAGAGAGAAAGGAGTAGAGAGAAGTGAGTTGCATGTATGAGAGATGGGAATGTGTGTGTTTTAGGCTTAAAGATGAGAGAGGGAAAGAGAATACAAAAGGCATGATTGCCTTGGTAAGGACATTTGTGCCAAATGTACGCTCTTCCCTTTCCAAGACAACCCTTCTTCTTCCACATATGCATGTGTGTGTCGTGTAAGGCTATCCAAAGAAAAGGGTGGGCTTGTATGGGCTTGAGTTGGGCTAGATCATAAGAAATATATATCTTTGGGCTAGTCCAAGGGAGTTTAGGGATACCTAAACTTATGCATACACATATACACGGCCATATGTCCATGGTGTAGCTTATTTTTCTAATTTTTGGTTAAGTGTTGAGTATTTCCAATATTAAGTATACATATTACTTACTTGCTATCCCTAATTTTATGTACAAGGTTCACATTATGAATCTTATTTCAACAAGTGTGTCTGTACAAGTATATGTACGAGACAAATTCACACATGACCCATAGAACTGTAACACATGAGTTTATGTTCTAGGATTATTGGGTGGAAATCTATTAAATTAAAAATCATGGTAAAATCATGGATTTTACAGTACCACCCCGTTATTTTAGCTTTGTCCTCAAAGCTACTAAAACCCTAGTTATCTTCTAAGTAAGAGATGTTCTAAGTACATGATTTGTTTCAGGTTCTCTCTCAGGTACGGATGGCGGCACGACGTGAAGTGGTCTACACCTAGGCTATTCTTATATGCCTAATCTGGCATTTATGGAAGCTTCCGTCATTATAGGTGAACAGAAGAGAATGTAAAGAGGTCTTTACTCGGATCGCACTATACAACCGATTGGGCAGTAAAGGAGACTGCTGCTGTGGATGGGTAGGCGAGGAATGCAAAGAGATCTTTATCCGGATCGTATTATACATCCGATTGAGCAGTAAAGGGGACTGCTGCTGTATATGGGTAGGCGAGGAATGCAAAGAGATCTTTATCCGGATCACACTATAAATCCGATTGAGCAGTAAAGGGGACTGCTGATGTGGATGGGTAGGCGAGGAATGCAAGGAGATCTTCATCCGGATCGTACTATACATTCGATTGAGCAGTAAAGGGGACTGCTGCTGTAGATGGGTAGGCGAGGAATGCAAGGAGATCTTTATCCGGATCGCACTATAAATCCGATTGAGCAGTAAAGGGGACTGCTGCTGTGGATGGGTAGGCAAGGAATGCAAGGAGATCTTTATCCGGGATCGCACTATACATCCGATTGAGCTGTAAAAGGGACTGCTGCTGTGGATGGGTAGGCGAGGAATGCAAAGAGATCTTTATCCGGATCGCACTATACATCCGATTGAGCAGTAAAGGAGACTGCTGTTGTGGATGGGTAGGCGAGGGGCTTCCCAATGGGTGTTGTAGTCGTACTTGTCCCGGATCTGGGAGGGGACCATTGGCGTGGTGGATTTGGTCAGGAGGACAAATCCATTGCAAATGGTTTATGATATGAGGAGGACATGCCAACATATTTCATATGCTGGGAATCTGGGGATGCACTATTTTTACATCCTTTCCATGGGTGAGATACAAGTTATATCCCCATACTCGCGGATGAAGAACTGAGTGTTGAGGGTAAAACAAACATGTTTGACTTTAACCCCTCCTATATTAGCATCTTTTAAGAAAAGACTTACGATCTTTTACCTCAAGGAAGCGGGGTACAAACATTAGCCAATGGTACTAAAGTTTCTACCCAACAAGGAGGTTAAGATTGTTGTCGATGGCGTTTGCGTAAGAAGTTGCAAGGAATATGTTTCCTTTGCCGTGAGGCGGGGTGAGAGGGGCGCAGAAAAGGAGTACCTCAAGTGGTGGAAATAAAAGAAGATACCAAGAATAGAGAAGTGTGCGCCTTGCAGGGTGTCGTAACAAGGGTCATGCATTCATTATTTCCGGTTCAAAATTTTGTATAAATTCTGACTTCTAAAGAGTGGAAATCTAATCTCCCAGCGTCTAGTGGGTGATGGTATTCTCTAACTAATTGGACCCGAAGAGGAAGGAGGAATGTTCAAAAACATAGAGCATTCATCATCTCCTTATGAGGGATGCCTAACGTAGCCCTACAATGTACACCCATTGTTAGTTGGATGTGCCTTTCTGGTTTAGGGTTGTCTAGGTGGCGGAAGTAACCCTACAAAATACACCTATTGTGGGTTGGGTGTGTCCTTCAGGGTTAGGCAGGGAAGAAGCAGGTTAGGGAGACGGGTCACTCTCAGACCAAATATTCTTTAGCCCGTTGGTGCTAGAGATGACACTAAATCTAGTGTTAACTATATCGGGGTTATGGCTCCCCAGCATAATCAAGGTTCCATCTCACCAAGGTACACCAACCTATTTTTGGCTATAAGGGATAATTGCATGTTACTTGCTAGCCAATTTGTGCTAAGAACGCTATCAAAGTTATTAAGGCTTTCTAGGATCTGTTTGGTGTAAAACGACTGATTCGGAAAGTTTTTAAGGAACAACCTCTGATGATGGTGTTTAAATACCCTAACTTTTACGTCGACTATTCCATAATATAATAGGAGCCTAGAACTGTCGGGGGGATTCCCATTACCTTACTAAATTTAGCAATTGTAGTGCTTTGGTTTACACATGTATCAGACAAGATAGATGTATATCATTGGTTTAGTAAGAACGTACCAGGTACGATGTTGGAGTCTGGGTTTGTTGGGGCATTGCCAGCCATGTACACTTGCCAGGGAGTTCCCTTGTCGCCCTTCTTCTGGTTGGCCCTTTTGGGACAATCAGGTCTCACATGCCTAGAGGTTCCACACTCGTAACATATCATAGCTTTCTTCGGCCCGCTACCGCTCCTTCGTGCGTTGGACCTGCCCTTGTTACGATTTCCAGGATTGGTGTTGGGTCGGCCTGGGGTGGCAACATTGATTGGACAATCGCGAGCAAAATGGACTTGCTGGTCGCACTTGTAACATCCTTGACATTGCACTCCAGCAATATGATGGTAGTTGCATTTCGAACACTTGGGCTTTGCTCCTGAGTAGTTCTTCGTGCTGGTTGGGGGAGTAGTGTCATCTGTTTGCCCAACATTTTGCTTTTTGAAAGGATGTTGGTGCTGGCTACGAGAGTTTTCTTCGGTTTTCCTCTTGTTGTCTACTTGTCTCTCAGACAGATTGCAGGTTCGTTTGTTGATCAGCTCAGTCGCAATTTCCATGGCACCTTCCACAGTAGTGGGTCGTGCAGCTAGCACATTGTCATGAATGTCGTCAGGGAGTCAACTGACATACTTTTCAATCTTGTCACTCCTTAGAGGAAACATTCTGGTGCACATCAAGCTTAACTCTTGAAACCTTTGGTTGTACCAAATGATATCATTGTTCTTGCATTTGAGATTCCACAGCTCGACTTCCAACTTCTTCATTTCTCCTCTTGGACAGTACTTCTCAGTCATTCTTTCCTTGAGGTTGGCCCAAGTGAGAGTATAAGCAGCGGCATATCCAAGGGTGGTGACCACAGAGTTCCACCAAGTAAGGGCGCTATCGAGTAAAGTGCATGTAGCATACTTAACTCTATTTTTGTCAGCACAATCACTGATACGGAAGACTGTCTCTAGTCTTTCAAACCATCGCATTAGTTCAACAACTCCTTCTTTTCCTCGGTAGTTTGAGGGTTTGCATTTCAAGAAGTCGGGGTACGAACAACCCCTGTTGGAGTTGTTTCTGCGTAAGTTGGGGTTTGGGTCATAACCCACATTATCTTCTCTGGCTGCCATGGCTGCCGAAATGCCTTCACCAATCATCTGCCGGAGTTGAGCAGCGGTAACATTATGAGTAGCTTCAGGTACTTCGGTATTAGCGGTATTGAAGACAGTTGCATTATTGGGGTTCGATTGGGAAATCACCATTTGTCTATAATCATACACAAAATGAGATTATTAATTTAATCGTTAGTGCAGTTTTTATATTATTTGCAAGAGAATATTTTCATGCATAAAATTCATAACAAATTTGGATTACCTGTCAGGATTTCATAATATAATACGTTGCACAATAGATATAACATAAGAGAGTGATTTCATGAAAAGTTCCGTAGGGAATTTTAAACATTCGTCAAGCATATCAAATCCGGAACAAGGTTTGGCTAGCCTTGCTCCGGGTAGTGGTACACATTGTCTTAAGTACATCATATCCAAAATACATTCCCAAAGAAAAGGAAAGATAAGTTACGGGATTACATTACCAAAAGCGGAAAAAGAGATAAAAGTACAAAGGCCCTATATCATGATAGTCGGGATGTAACCCGTGAACTATCATGATGTACAAGAAGTCTAGTACATCTATACTAATCCTGCCTGGATGGTCCACTAGATGATGTCGGGGCTGACGGTGCAGATGGAGCTGGTAGGGCTGCAGAATTTTTCCTGGTGTTCCACAAAGTTCGAACTGTCGTTAGGGTCTCCTTGAGCGTACAGAGTGTAGACAGTAGCTGGTTCCGGAGCCTATCGACGACCCCTCGGAGATAAGTCATCTCCCCAGTAACCCCATCATGCCGGACAGTGGCAAGATCAAAGAAGATGGACAAGGATTGCTCCTGAGTAGCAAGAGCAGCATGGGTCTGATGCTGTAGACCTTCCATGACCTGAATGCGCTGGTGGAGGCGGTAGTTATCATCCAATAACCATTTTAGTGCCTCGTCCGTCCTAGCCTGGATGCCCTTGGCAGTCTGGAAATCTTCCCTCCTAGTGCGGAAAAGAGTGTCGATACGCTCACAGATAACGACATGGCTCTGTTGACTGACTGTCAACTGGCTGCGGAGGTCGGATATCTCTCGCTCATGGCGTGCAGCCAATCCAAAGATCTGGGCGTGGATGGGATCGACATGTCCTGCCCTGGAGCCTTCCCTGGTCTCATAAGTGGAGACGGGTGCGAGTCCGGAGAAATAACCTGATGAGAAGGACGGAGGCATAGAAGATGGTATGCTAGAAGGGACCCGGTCCTCTTCCATAGAGGTTGGGGCCCGTGTGGCTGATGTTGAGACAGAAAATGGGTCCTCTGGGAGTACAACTTCGGTGGCTGGGTCATCCTCTGAGTCCGAGGCTGACAACCATCCACACTGTGTCGATCATGGGGATGAACAAACAACTAGAGTAAGAGATACTCTGGGTAGAAGAGTCGTAGATGCAGTAGGCGGAGTCATGATGCTCTGAAATAATATCATTTTAAGTTTGAAGTGAGTATAAGCTTACAAACAAAGAACAATATTATTTAGATTACATGCTTTATAAAATATATCCCCTCTTAAACAATTATAAGAATGTTTTAAGGTTACCAATATTTATACTTATACATATATATGTACTATCATGTAAGTAGTTCATTTATCAGTTAGTAAGTGTGAATTTTTAGTTTAATATTACTCATATTCGCATTTCAGTATTTTACTATGTAGTGCAAAATTTTCAAGTTCAGTACGTCTAACATATAGCAATACCTTACTAAACAGTATTTATAATCAAGTGTAGTAAACATATATATATATATATATATATATATATATATATATATATATATATACGATTAGTTCACATAGCGTAAAATGCCCTAAGATCTATATGCTTAACTAAGACGGTCCCAAAATAAAATCCCATAAAGAGTTTTATAAGTTATAATCCAGTTTTAAATAAAAGAAAAATCATTTTATTTTTATTTTATTTAAAAATTTATCTGGTTCTCTATAACTAATGCTCTGATACCATTCTCTATGACACCCCGGGTAGGGTCAGAATACGCGGAAATATCCACGGAGATGTCACAAGGGCGGATCGATATCATATAGTCCATAGAGCATAAGATAAAAGTAAGTTAAATCAGATACATGTTTATTTTAACAAATAAATAAAAATTGTCTTAAACATGGTGGAGAGTGTTTGTTTGAGTTTCCCAAATAGAACCCCTGACGAGTCCTATGATGCAGAATTCTAAGATGATGGAGGCCATGCACACACCACGTACTAACTTCATATTCCTGTGCAAAACTTACTAACGGGGTCAACATAAAGTTGGTGAATTTACAGATTTTAACAATTAATTAGTTTGGACATGCAATAATCAAAAGAGTAATAATGCACAAAGCATTCTTACTACAACGTAAATAACATATGTTTATTATTAGAAACTGAAGCTTAACCCCATAGTCCTCAACAGATGAGGACGTAGTGTCTTACAAAAAGACACCCATTCCTGTTCCAACATGGTATACGCCTGTTGTCCCGGCCAAGGCATAGTGAGCATGACTCACCCAGACGGGGATGGTCAATCCCTAATAGATCTATTTATAACATTCGGGCGATTTACAACAATTTAAAAGTTTCAATAGTAAGCAATCATAATCCAGTTTATACAATCCAGTCATGTCCAATATATGTTTGCATATTTTCTTTCCCAAAAAGGGAAAGTTTTATCAAAGTTTAAAGGGGGCTGTAAACTCACCTAGGAGTAGGCAATTGCTTGTTTAACACGGGTATCCAAATAAAGCTCACACCAAAGTTATGCCTAATCAGATAGTACAGTCTTAATAGATAGTACAAAGAACATATAGGTATGCTTATACGGATTTTATTCAGTTCATTCATACTATAGTATTTATCTAAATGACCATAGTTCAAGTAGCATCAATATCCATTTAACTTATTTATCTAAATATTAATCTGTGTTTATAGTACTTGTATCAATAACATCCCGTTAAATTTCATAACCACGTTCTATATTTAAGTAAACATAAGGAGTTTTACTTATAACATATTTACATAGTAATATTTAATTTAATTAACGTTCACATAATTTTATTTCCTAAAAGTATATAAGTACATGTATTAACAATACATATTCATAATTGTTTATACAATTATTTCCTAAAGTAAATATAAATATTTTATATACAAAATATTTTGTTTAACTTTAATGTTCCCATGAATTATTTTAAAATAATTTAAACTTAAGAATTTATACCTTAATTCTTGTGGTCTAAGTATTTTAATTATGTTTTATAATTAAACTAGATTTTAGGGTTAGGGCTTGGAAATGTTTCGGAATATGGCAAAACTAGTCCCTTTACATTTTTAAAGGAGTGAAACTTTCGGATTTTTCATCTTTAGCACCTAGGGCTTGCTAAAGTTTCGGCTTATGGCAGATTTGGTCCTCCTAGTATTATCTAGGTTTTGTAACTTCACTAAAATGACAGAACCGCCCCTAGGGCTTCTTTAAGTTTCGGACTATTGCCAAAATGGCCCTTAGGGTTTTAGAATGACAAAATAACTTTTAATAACTACCCAAAATGGTCCCTAGGGTTTAAATAGCCACGGAAAATAATTATTAAACGCTAGACTTTTGGATATTTACATTTTCAGTCCTTGTGCTTACTAGTTTATTAAAACAAGTTTCATAAGTTACGGTTTTTGTCTTTAAGTTTTATAAATTGTCATTTTCATCCAAAAAGTTTTTATAAGTTATATTTTATTATAAAAACTTTCATTTTAACATTTAAACTTTATATGGGCTCATTAAATGGGCTAAACATCTATTGGGCTATTTTAGTGGGCTTAAATATATTTCAAGTCTAAATCATCTATTGGGCTTAATACATTTTTAAGTCCTTTAATTAGTTGAATGGGCCTAATTGTGATCTTAAGTCCATTTAAGTCGCTATAACTAATAAAATGGGCTTATTGGGTCCATTAAAGTTTTGAATTAACATTTCATGGACTTAGTTAGTCCATTAACATTAATTTACATTTTATGTATTTTTTTTACTTAGGATAGTCTTATAAGCTTATCATGAGCTTATTACTATTTAGTTTTCCAATCTAAATGATTAAAACTTTCATTTTGTTTTATATGTTATACCAATTTAGATCTAGGTGTGTTATAAGGTTATAAGTAGGTCATAAGCCCTAGTAGGAGCTTATAACCCACAGCCTATATTAGTTATAGCATATTAAGCTAGGTCAAGTCCCATTTTAAGGTTGCATGTAGTTTATATGTGTTACAAAATTAGATCTAACTAGGTACACATCAAGAAAATAAATCACAAGTTCAAAATAAGATCTAAACTATGTTTAGGCCTAGAAATCAAACATAGATCCATGTGTCAACATATATAGCTCACGGCTATATTTATAGATCTTGGTATTTCCAAGATATCCTTTTAACTAGTTTTTAAAGTCTTGTAATCATTTACAAAAACACATTATGATTATCTAGGTTACATGCATGTTTCCAAGGCTACCATCATTCCAAGAAACAATGTATAGCCCACGGCTATATTGTTCCCTCCCAATATTCCCATTAGATCTACTAGCTTATTTCATGTATATCATGTTAAGTTAACACTTATCATTGGGTCTAGGTTTTTATAAGCATGCATGTACATCTAACCCATTTTAGGGTCATATGTAACCCACGGCTATTTATTCACATAAGTTACTTTGATGGTTTTTAATAGCTCTTTTATCATGTAACATTTCATGTTCCACTATTCCAAACTTAGTAGACATATCATATGGCCTTTACTCATTCTAGCCGTGACCTTTAAGGTCATAGCTTTCATGATTTCTAGGTTTCATAAGTTCTTTTCATGAGATCTATGGTTATTGGTTAACCAAAGTCCCATAAACAAGATTTGTAACCCATGCCATATCTAGATTTATAAAAGGTTTCATATGGTTTTTAAATCTAGTTTAACACATAACACATAAGTCATAGGTTTCTTATTAAAAAGATTTTGAATCAAGATCATAGGTTGTATAAATATGCCGTAACCCATAAGGGTCATAGCCTTACCAAATCTGGATTTTTAACATGTTATTCACTTGTGTTTATAGATGTATTAAGATGCATGCATGAAGAAATGAAAGATTATGATGTGTATACCTCTCTTGCCTAAAAGTACCAAAGAGGATCTAGATGAACAAGGAGATATAAGATCTACTCAAGATGATGAAGAAAACCCTAATATAAATCAATTCGTGGCCTTAAAGATTTGGATAGGGCTTGTTTATAGTGGTTCCAAGAGAATGATGCTACCAATTGATTTGTAATCAAGATGGGACAAAGATTTGGTTGATTTAATGAATCAACTTTGTATTTTTGTGGCTTATGGCCGAAATGTTTGAGAGAGAAAGGAGTACAGAGAAGTGAGTTGCATGTATGAGAAATGGGAATGTGTGTGTTTTCGGCTTAAAGATGAGAGAGGGAAAGAGAATACAAAAGGCATGATTGCATTGGTAAGGACATTTGTGCCAAATGTAAGCTCTTCCCTTTCCAAGACAACCCTTCTTCTTCAACATATGCATGTGTATGCCGTGTAAGGCTATCCAAAGAAAAGGGTGGGCTTGTATGGGCTTGAGTTGGGCTAGATCATAAGAAATATATATCTTTGGGCTAGTCCAAGGGAGTTTAGGGATACCTAAACTTATGCATACACATATACACGACCATATGTCCATGGTGTAGCTTATTTTTCTAATTTTTGGTTAAGTGTTGAGTATTTCCAATATTAAGTATACATCTTACTTACTTGTTATCCCTAATTTTATGTACAAGGTTCACATTATGAATCTTATTTCAACAAGTGTGTGTGTACAAGTATATGCACATGTTTAGACAAATTCACACATGACCTATAGAACTATAACACATGAGTTTATGTTCTAGGATTATTGGGTGGAAATCTATTACATTAAAAATCATGGTAAATTCATGGATTTTACATCGACATTTAGCTTAGTGTTGAAAAATAATGAAGCGACGTTGTAAGGTTTTCTCCGCCAAGAAGGGAGCTTGTGGATTTAGTGGAAATCTCGAGTAGGTGTACTCAAGGAGTGGAGTAGGAACAAGGATAGAGCTTCGTTGCCGAACCACTATAAATCTTGGTGTCTTCCTATTAGGTTGGTTTTTCCTTACTCTTTACTTACATTCATTATCATCACACTTACTACTTGTCATTGTTAATGCATTAGAATTGAACCTTGATATGAGTGATTTTACTCATATCATTTATATCAATATATGAACAATAAATGCATAAAATTAGTGAAAATGGCCTTGTATATGTGTTTTTCTTGTTTCATGTGTGTAGGTACCCGAGATCACGAAAACCAGAAAAAAGGACACGAGATTTGAAGAAAAGATCAAGAAGCCAAAAATCGAGTTCGGTTTTAGAGGATTTAACTTTAATAAAGGGTAATGGGCGTAGTGGGTCCCACATTTGGTTAATGGGCCTAAAAGCTCATTAAGTTTCTACAATTGATAAGTTAAACATCAAAGCCCAAACAAGGCCCAAATCAAACTCAATACTAGATGGAAAGTAAATATTCAGCTGTGACAATCTAACATTTTCAGGTAGTGAAATATTTTCTCGTATAATATTTTGAAACTTATTTTTATGTTGGTTGACGAACTCACAATTTACGGATTTAAATTTGGGCTTACGTGCATAATTTGGCGTCTTTTACGACTAAACCGGAAACCTTAGGATTTCGTATTTACGTTTTTGAACTCCGTTTTTGATGAGACAATTTTTATTGATTCGTTTTGTGACGATGATTCATAATTTATAAAAACGTTTTTCATAAAACGACTCGAGGGCACGCAAATCGAGAAAACTAGAATCGAGAAATACCCGTAAACTAGTGAGATGGGACAAAACACATTGTCCCACCCCACTAGCATGGTTTGGACGGCCAACATGACACCACACCATCAAGGTGGCATCATGTTAGCTAACTTACACCAAGTGTAAGCTAGCTTACACCTTAAGCTTTACCATTCCACTAACACTACAAAATTAGCTACTTGTTTTTCATTTCCATCTTTCTCACATGCAAAACCAACATCAAACTCTCTCAAACTCCTCCCTTGTGCCGTCCAAAATAAGCCAACAAACACCCCATTTGATCTCTTCTAGCCATGAACCACATGTTTACTAGCTCTATTAAGGAGTATTCTTGAAGCCTTGATCATTTGGTGGCCATATTAACATCTTTGGAGGTGATTTGCTTGTGTCCTAGGGCTGATTTTCCAACCTATGTTCTTGATATTTGATGGTCTTGGAGATACTTGTTGTGTTCATCAAGTTCTTGTCTTCCTAAAACAAGAAATCCACTTGGTTGGTAAAGAAGATCATCCTCTCCATTTTTCTCTTGTTATTTTGTAAAGAACAAATGTATTTTCTTTCATTTTGTATATGTATATGATGTATATATGATGATAAAAATGTTGTGTGGGGATCAAGTGTTGATAAATATGCTTAAAAAGGTTGATAACTATAAGAAATAAAGCTAAAATCTTGATTATTTAGTTGGTTGTATAAAAATAGTAGATAACTAAAAGATGAACTGATAAAATTGCATGGTTTGATCCATTTACAGTAAGTAGAAGATGTTATACACATGTGAGAGTTGGCCATGCAATGGAATCAAAATAATGAGTGAGATATGATCAAAACAAGTTAGGTGGTCTAATCTGAATAAGCAGTTTTGTAAGGACTGTTAAGGCAAGTTAAACTCAAAATGGGCAGTAGCTATAACTAAGTTAAATGTAGCACATAATATGAAGATCATGTCATCCAAAAATGAGCTTCTAATTCATTATAGAACTCTAGATATGTTAAAAATGGTGAACATGAAGTTAAAAATCAGATTTTTGGAAATAATGTTTATTATTATTATATAAGCACTCACATTATAATGTATAAAATGTAAAAATATAAACCCACTAACTTATAAAACTTATTTATATAAATGTATAAAAGGTTAATTAAATGGATAAACTATATAAATGGTGGTAAAATAATATTTATAAGTAATAAAAACTATAAACTTGATTTTTACGACTTTTTCGGCTATCGCCGTAAAATTAACGTTTTTCGCCAAATAAAACTTAGACGACCAAACCCGTCTAATGTAAAGTTTATAAAAGTCATATACTGATGTATAGGTAACTAAGACAAGTAAAAACCGATAAAACCCGAACTATAAGAAATACGGACATTTACGAGCTAACTAAACATATTGGACTAATAATTGGACTTAATAAGATAAAAGCTTATAAAAAAGAACTTATTGGGCTTAACCCATTTGGTCCCAACATGAAAAGTATATATACTGATAATATAGGTATAAAATGGATAAAAACAAGTTAAAGAACTTATAAAAGGCTTAATGGACTTAAAACGTGAAAATAGGTAAAACTAGTGAACTAGTAAGACGTTACCAAAACGTAAACGCTAAAATGAGTAAACAAGGATGTATAAACCCACTTGATCATCATCATATGTACAAAATCATAATATTTATATTGTTATTTTGATAAAAGTCATTGGACCGAGTCTAAAACCGATTATTATTTATATAGGTTTCCGTGACCGAAGCACGCCCGTAGCCGATAATCCGCCTTTCATTAACAACGTGAGTTCATAGCCTCGCACTCTTTTAAATGTTTTATAAAATGATTTGTAAACCCGCGAGGGAGATAAAATGCTAGATTTTGATAAAAATAGAACACAAGTAGTCCCGATTGTATGCTTAATGATATGGACCCGAATGATGCTATGACCCTATATTCGAGACTAAAAGGATTATTAGTAGTTAGGTTATGTCACTTAAAGTCCCATTAGCATGAATTGTGAACTGCCGGGATTTGGTAGACGCTTATGCATTTGATAGTACTATTTGGGGACGATCACCCTAGTTCGCGCCTTGACGGTTGATCCCCGTCGTACCACATTGATTGGTAAGCGAATTTATGTATGAGAAGATTCCATAGCGTGATTTTTGTGACGACACGCTAACTTAGATGGGCAAATTGTTTGTCGGGTTCGCGGCCCGCTGTTTTCATAGTAAGGTAACAATGTCATGCGGCTAATAATAATCCTACCTAATTTAAATAAAAATGTATCCTATAAACGATAACGACGCTATTAACGATGAATATATTACCTATCATGGTAATATAGAGACTGCGGTCTCATGGACGGTTTAAGATGTATGCTCGATATATATTGCCTGACTAGCAATATGAGGACTTACTTCCGATATTATGCTTGTGTTCTGATTTTAAATGATTGTTTTATATAACGGTTTTCATTAAACTCTATGAATTCACTCGGCATTCGCTGATATGATTTTTGCATGTTTTTATCTCAGGTGCTTGAAGGTAATCCGGATGGAGATCGACTCTGATGGCCCACATAATATTAAAAATGTTCATTCGATCTATGTTTTGTAAACTTAATGACCTGTATAATTTGGGACATGTTGTACGCTTTTGAAACTTTTTATCGAATGAATGTATGTTAAACCTTGAACAACCATTTTTATGTGTTGTCTATGATTGGAGTTATTGTGCTATCCCGTAACACTCTGAAAGACCCTTCCGCTGTACCGATACGAAAAATGAGAGTGTTACAGTTTGGTACCAGAGCTCTCGTTATAGAGAACAAAAGATTTTAAAAACCAAGGTTTTGAACAAAACTTTTCAAAATCCTTTGACAATGAACATTTGAAAAAATATTTGAAAAATCTTTTGACTATAACGGTGCCAGAGATCTCCGACGTTACCAACAAGCCCTATTGAGAAGATATATATTTTGATATATATAATTTAATTTATATATATGTATATATCGTGGTTTCATTATGTAATTGTTTAACTAGTATGTTATCCTAATACGAGATATATATATATATATATAAATGCAGATTGTCATGGCTGACCCTAATATTCCTATAGAAAACCATGCTATTCCCGAACCTAATATAGAAGATGATCCTTATTTAGACTTAGTAGATTATGATATCGATGATGAGGAGGAACCATTTGAGGATCCCGAGCCCGAGTTAGGACTAGGAGATCAGATTGCCCCTCAGGTTGACTTGGTAGAGAATGAGATTGAGAATGTGGATATTGAGAATGTGGATATTGAGAATGTGGAGATTGAGAATGTGGATATTGAGAATGTCGATATTGAGAACAATGATGAGATTGGGTTAGATAATTTAGATGACGAGATTGACGACGAGGATGTCGAGGAGGATGTAGGTGTAGATGTTGAGGTTGATGACGATGAGGAAGCTGAGCTTATTTATCCGTATGATGTTCCAGAGGGC
The DNA here is from genome assembly GCA_025667525.1 of Glebionis coronaria. NCBI lineage: Eukaryota > Viridiplantae > Streptophyta > Magnoliopsida > Asterales > Asteraceae > Glebionis > Glebionis coronaria. The sequence continues at coordinate 4,244,262 of CM046880.1, forward strand.
GAGCCTTTGCCCCCACCAGTTTGTTTGTCTGATTCTGAGGATGAGTTACCTAGGGATGAAATGTCTGAATCGTCTGAATCTGATTCTGAATCAGAGGAGGATGAGGATGACGATGCACCTGACGGTACTGATGGTATTGCTACTCGTAGACGTGAGATAGGAGAGTCGTCTAGTACTCGAGAGGCTACTCATATTGATGGTCTTGCACCATGGGCCTTGAGACGTGATCTAGATGCTTCCCGTGTTAAGAGTTGTGTGACAGAGGTTGGATTAGGTGTTGTTCAGACTCAGGTTGCTTATTTGGAGTCGAAGACTAAGGTTGGCGAGAAAGAGCGAGAATTTCTTAGTTTGGATTTGAGTGATGTAGAACGTGGTTTGAATGAGGCTTTTAGGAGGTTATCGGTGTTGGAAAGTGGTGAGTATGCTGCTATGAAGAAAAAGGTGAATACTATGGAGATTCAGTTGAGTGTGGCTCGTGCGATGCGTGAGAAAGCCGAAAAGGAGTTGAATATATCCGTGGGATGGAACAGTAGATTTTATGCTGATATGGTTGAAAGAGGAGTAACCCGTAAGCGCCCAGCTGAAGATGTGTCTAGGGATCGTCCGACGAAGATTCAGAAGACGATGGATGATGGACCATCTGGCGGTTCTCAGTAGACCAGTCTGTATTTAGTAGTGACCTTTATATCTTTTGTGCTTTGGTAGCTTTGACTGAACCGACTTGTTAGTAATAGATTTGGCACGAATTTTGAGTGTATATAGTGCTAGAACTTTGATATGGGATGTACTAAGACAATACTTTTGTTTCAGATCGAATGAAATATGTATCTTGTCTTGAATTCCATATTGTGCCTTATTTGTATCTTGATTATGAATTCAATCCATATTATATGAATCCCTTGTTGGGTGAATGCTTAACATTTTGAAATTGTGAAATTATAGAACTATGCCGCCCAAGAAGGCTGTGACTGAGGATGATGTACGTAGGATTATTACGGAGCAAGTTACCGCATCTATGACTGAATTTATGGCAAATGCTAGAAATGAAGCTGGCGGTAGTGGAGCTGGCGGTAGTGGAGCTGGCGGTAGTGGAGCTGGCGGTAGTGGAGCTGGCGGTAGTGGAATTGGCGGTACTAATGTGAATGTGAATGCTAATAATGTGAATGCTAATGCTGGAGGAAATATAGGAGGACTTGGAACTAATGCACCTGAAGTTGGTGGCTGTACTTATGTGACGTTCATGAAGTGTGAACCTCTACCTTTTAATGGAACTGAAGGTGTTGTAGGACTAAGCCAGTGGATTGAGAAGATTGAATCGGTGTTTAGGATTAGTAAGTGTAAGGAACAAGATAAGGTGACTTTTGCTATGGCTACTCTTAATGGTCGTGCGTTGACTTGGTGGAACGGGAGAATTGCTTTCATGGGTCTTGATGCTGCTAATGCTACTCCTTGGGCTGAAATTAAGAAGTGGATGACTTTGGAGTTTTGTCCTCGTAGTGTGATCATTAGGTTAGAAAAAGAGTTGATTCATCTGAGAATGAAAGGTGTGGACATTGATAGTTACACGAACCGATTCCATGAGTTGGCCTTGCTATGTCCTCGATTGGTTGAACCCGAAGAGATCCGAATTGAGCAATATGTTAAAGGGTTGACCAGGAATATCCGGGGGGATGTGACATCATCTAAAACACTGACCATTGATGATGCTGTTCGAATGGCCTAACAACTCATTGGACAGATAATTCAGGATAAGGAAGATGAAGCTCGTGTAGGTGAGAAAAGAAAGGGAGACGGTGATCGTGTAGATAGAGGTGATAATAGGAAGAATTTCAATCGCCGTCAGAACCAGAGAAAGGGGAATGCAAATGCTCTTACCAACAATGCACCGCGCAACGATGATAGATGTCCTAAGTGTGGCAACAAGAGGCATGCTGGCGACTGCTGGAAGTGCCGAAATTGCGGAAAGCTTGGACACAAGGTTGAAAGGTGTAAGAAGGGAACCATTTGCTTCAACTGTAATGAGGAAGGTCATAGGAAATCAGAATGCCCCAAGTTGAAAGAGATTGTACCTGGAAGAAACCCCCAGGGTGGTATCTACCAACTTGGAACAATTGAGGTGAAGAAAGAGGATCCGAATGTCGTTACCGGTACGTTTTTACTCAACAATCATTATGCTGTTGCTTTATTCGATTCGGGTGCCGATAGGAGCTTTGTATCCACTAAATTTAGTGCCCTTATTGATATTGAACCTGTTGAGATAAGTACCAGTTACGAGGTGGAATTGGCTGATGGTAAATTAGTGAAAACTAATAAGCTATTAGAAGGATGCTCTCTAAATCTCTTGAACCATTCCTTTCCGATTGATTTGATGTTGATAGAATTAGGTAGTTTTGATATTATTATTGGTATGGATTGGTTTTCGTTGAATAATGCTACTATTTTATGTGGAGAGAAGAAAATTAAGATTCCTCTTAGGAATAGGACGTTAGTAATTGATGGTAATCGAGGTGAATCCCGTTTGAAAATCGTTTCATGTATTAAAGTCCAAAAGTACATCAGGAACGGTTGTGAGTTATTCTTAGCTCAAGTGACCGGGAATGAGTCTAGGGAGAAACGATTGGAAGATGTACCTATTATTTGTGAATTTCCTGAGGTATTTCCTAAAGATTTACCCGGACTTCCACCGATAAGGCAAGTAGAGTTTCGTATCGATTTAATTCCTGGTGCTGCACCGGTGGCACGTGCGCCTTACCGATTAGCCCCTTCTGAATTAAAGGAGTTATCTGAGCAACTTAAGGAGTTGTCTGATAAAGGTTTTATTCGACCGAGCTCGTCGCCTTGGGGAGCTCCAGTCTTGTTCGTTAAGAAGAAGGATGGATCTTTTCGTATGTGCATTGATTAAAGGGAACTGAATAAGTTGACAATTAAAAATCGATATCCTTTACCTAGGATTGATGATTTGTTTGATCAACTGCAAGGATCTAGTGTGTATTCTAAGATAGATTTGCGGTCAGGATATCACCAACTTCGCGTCCGTTAAGAAGATATTCCTATAACTGCATTTAGAACTCGTTATGGACACTATGAATTTCAAGTAATGCCATTTGGGTTAACTAACGCACCTGCGGTTTTCATGGATTTAATGAATCGAGTGTGCAAGCCCTACTTGGATAAATTTGTGATTGTGTTTATTGACGATATTCTAATCTATTCTAAGAATGAAGATGAGCATAGAGAACATTTGAGGATTGTTTTGAACTTGTTGAAGGATGAAAGGTTGTATGCTAAGTTTTCGAAGTGTGATTTCTGGTTAGATTCTGTGCAATTTCTTGGTCATGTGATTAACAGAGATGGAATTCATGTTGATCCTGCAAAGGTTGAAGCTATTAAGAATTGGTCTGCACCGACAACGCCAACGGAAGTGCGACAGTTCTTAGGATTGGCTGGCTATTATAGGCGATTCATTAAAGAATTTTCTTTGATAGCTAAACCCTTGACTAAGCTTACCCAGAAGAATAAACCTTTCGTTTGGGGAAGTGATGAAGATGGAGCATTTCAGACATTGAAGCAAAAATTATGTAGTGCGCCAATCTTATCATTACCCGACGGGAGTGAAGATTTTGTAGTATATTGTGATGCATCTCTTAGAGGTTATGGAGCTGTTTTGATGCAGAGAGAGAAAGTGATAGCTTATGCTTCTAAGCAATTAAGGAAGAATGAGGAGAATTATACTACTCATGATCTTGAGTTAGGAGCTGTAGTCTTTGCTCTTAGCTTGTGGAGACATTATCTGTATGGCACCAAGTGTACGGTGTTCACCGATCACAAAAGCCTACAGTATATTCTCGACCAGAAGGAATTGAACATGAGGCAACGAAGATGGATAGAGTTGTTAAGTGATTATGATTGTGATATAAAATATCACCCAGGAAAAGCCAATGTTGTTGCCGATGCGTTGAGTAGGAAAGATAGAGAGCCTATCAGGGTGCGTTCTCTAGTCTTGACCGTGCACAATAATTTGCCTGAGCAAATTAGAAATGCGCAAATAGAAGCTTGTAAGAAGGAGAATTTTGTTAATGAAGGGTTCCGAGGAGAAGGAGATCCTTTAGAGGTTAGAGCTGATGGAGTGAAATGCTTAAGAGGTCGTATGTGGATACCTAAGTTTGGAGGCTTAAGAGACTTGATTATGTTAGAATCGCATAAATCTAAGTATTCCATTCATCCGGGATCTGATAAGATGTACCATGATTTGAAGAAGTTGTATTGGTGGCCGAATATGAAAGCTGACATAGCTATGTATGTTCTTTAATGCTTGACTTGTGCTAGAGTTAAAGTTGAACATCAAAAGCCATCAGGACTACTTCAACAACCAAAGATTCCTGAATGGAAGTGGGAGCGAATTACAATGGACTTTATCACCAAGCTTCCTAGAACATCATCTGGAAACAATTCGATTTGGGTTATTGTCGATAGACTGACCAAATCAGCACACTTCATGCCGGTTAAGGAGCAGTTCTCACTGGAGAAGCTGACTCGAATATACCTTGATAATGTTGTATGCAAGCATGGAGTGCCTGTATCGATCATTTCAGATCAAGATCCTAGATTCGCATCGAATTTTTGGAAATCTCTCCAAAGATCTTTGGGAACGAATCTCGATATGAGCACTGCTTATCACCCCCAGACTGATGGGCAGAGTGAAAGGACGATACAAACACTGGAAGATATGTTGAGAGCTTGTGTGTTAGACTTTGGTAAGAATTGGGATAAACATTTGTCGTTAGCAGAGTTTTCGTATAACAATAGTTACCATTCTAGTATTAAGGCTGCACCGTTTGAAGCTTTGTATGGTAGGAAGTGTAGATCTCCTGTATGTTGAAGTGAAGTTGGGGATACCCAGCTCACGGGACCGGAATTGATCCGGGAGACTACGGAGATGATAGTTCAGATTAAGAAGAGGTTGTTGACTGCCCGTAGTAGACAGAAAAGTTACGCGGATGTGCGGCGGAAGCCAATGGAGTTTGAAGTGGGTGACCGAGTAATGTTGAAGGTATCGCCATGGAAAGGCGTTATAAGATTTGGAAAGCGAGGGAAATTGAATCCCCGTTATATTGGACCCTTTAAGATTTTATCTAGAGTAGGTCCAGTGGCTTACAAACTAGAGTTACCCCCAGAACTTCATGGTGTTCACAACACATTCCATGTATCTAATCTGAAGAAATGTCTAGCAGTGAGTGATGAGAAAATTCCGTTAGGTAAGGTTCGAATAGATGGGAAGTTGCATTTTATCGAAGATCCCGTAGAAGTTATGGACCGTGAGGTAAAGCAACTGAAACAAAGTCGGATACCTATTGTCAAGATCCGATGGAATTCAAAGCATGGACCGGAGTATACTTGGGAACGAGAGGATGAAATGTGGAAGAAATATCCGCACCTCTTCGATTTCAATAAGCAACGGACATCCAAATGAAATGGATCACGAGGACGTTGATCCCTTTTAGGAGGAAAAGCTGTGACAATCTAACATTTTTAGGTAGTGAAATATTTTCTTGTATAATATTTTTAAACTTATTTTTATGTTGGTTGACGAACTCACAATTTACGGATTTAAATTTGGGCTTACGTGCATAATTTGGCGTCTTTTATGACTAAACCGGAAACCTTAGGATTTCGTATTTACGTTTTTTAACTCCGTTTTTGATGAGACAATTTTTATTGGATTCGTTTTGTGACGATGATTCATAATTTATAAAAACGTTTTTCGTAAAACGACCCGAGGGCACGCAAATCGAGAAAACTAGAATCGAGAAATACCCGTAAACTAGTGAGATGGGACAAAACACATTGTCCCACCCCACTAGCATGGTTTGGACGGCCAACATGACACCACACCATCAAGGTGGCATCATGTTAGCTAACTTACACCAAGTGTAAGCTAGCTTACACCTTAAGCTTTACCATTCCACTAACACTCCAAAACTAGCTACTTGTTTTTCATTTCCATCTTTCTCACATGCAAAACCAACATCAAACTCTCTCAAACTCCTCCCTTGTGCCGTCCAAAATAAGCCAACAAACACCCCATTTGATCTCTTCTAGCCATGAACCACATGTTTACTAGCTCTATTAAGGAGTATTCTTGAAGCCTTGATCATTTGGTGGCCATATTAACATCTTTGGAGGTGATTTTCTTGTGTCCTAGGGCTGATTTTCCAACCTATGTTCTTGATATTTGATGGTCTTGGAGATACTTGTTGTGTTCATCAAGTTCTTGTCTTCCTAAAACAAGAAATCCACTTGGTTGGTAAAGAAGATCATCCTCTCCATTTTTCTCTTGTTATTTTGTAAAGAACAAATGTATTTTCTTTCATTTTGTATATGTATATGATGTATATATGATGATAAAAATGTTGTGTGGGGATCAAGTGTTGATAAATATGCTTAAAAAGGTTGATAACTATAAGAAATGAAGCTAAAATCTTGATTATTTAGTTGGCTGTATAAAAACAGTAGATAACTAAAAGATGACCTGATAAAATTGCATGGTTTGATCCATTTACAGTAAGTAGAAGATTTTATACACATGTGAGAGTTGTCCATGCAATGGAATCAAAATAATGAGTGAGATATGATCAAAACAAGTTAGGTGGTCTAATCTGAATAAGCAGTTTTGTAAGGACTGTTAAGGCAAGTTAAACTCAAAATGGGCAGTAGCTATAACTAAGTTAAATGTAGCACATAATATGAAGATCATGTCATCCAAAAATGAGCTTCTAATTCATTATAGAACTCTAGATATGTTAAAAATGGTGAACATGAAGTTAAAAATCAGATTTTTGGAAATAATGTTTATTATTATTATATAAGAACTCACATTATAATGTATAAAGTGTAAAAATATAAATCCACTAACTTATAAAACTTATTTATATAAATGTATAAAAGGTTAATTAAATGGATAAATTATATAAATGGTGGTAAAATAATATTTATAAGTAATAAAAAATATAAACTTGATTTTTACGACTTTTTCGGCTATCGCCGTAAAATTAACGTTTTTCGCCAAATAAAACTTAGACGACCAAACCCGTCTAATGTAAAGTTTATAAAAGTCATATACTGATGTATAGGTAACTAAGACAAGTAAAAACCGATAAAACCCGAACTATAAGAAATACGGACATTTACGAGCTAACTAAACATATTGGACTAATAATTGGACTTAATAAGATAAAAACTTGTAAAAAAAGAACTTATTGGGCTTAACCCATTTGGGCCCAACATGAAAAGTATATATACTGATAATATAGGTATAAAATGGATAAAAACAAGTTAAAGAACTTATAAAAGGCTTAATGGACTTAAAACGTGAAAATAGGTAAAACTAGTGAACTAGTAAGACGTTACCAAAACGTAAACGCTAAAATGAGTAAACAAGGATGTATAAACCCACTTGATCATCATCATATGTATATTGTTATTTTGATAAAAGTCATTGGACCGAGTCTAAAACCGATTATTATTTATATAGGTTTCCGTGACCGAAGCACGCCCGTAGCCGATAATCCGCCTTTCATTAACAACGTGAGTTCATAGCCTCGCACTCTTTTAAATGTTTTATAAAATGATTTGTAAACCCGCGAGGGAGATAACATGCTAGATTTTGATAAAAATAGAACACAAGTAGTCCCGATTGTATGCTTAATGATATGGACCCGAATGATGATATGACCCTATATTCGAGACTAAAAGGATTATTAGTAGTTAGGTTATGTCACTTAAAGTCCCATTAGCATGAATTGTGAACTGCCGGGATTTGGTAGACGCTTATGCATTTGATAGTACTATTTGGGGACGATCACCCCAGTTCGCGCCTTGACGGTTGATCGCCGTCGTACCACATTGATTGGTAAGCGAATTTATGTATGAGAAGATTCCATAGCGTGATTTTTGTGACGACACGCTAACTTAGATGGGCAAATTGTTTGTCGGGTTCGCGGCCCGCTGTTTTCATAGTAAGGTAACAATGTCATGCGGCTAATAATAATCCTACCTAATTTAAATAAAAATGTATCCTATAAACGATAACGACGCTATTAACGATGAATATATTACCTATCATGGTAATATAGAGACTGCGGTCTCATGGACGGTTTAAGATGTATGCTTGATATATATTGCCTGACTAGCAATATAAGGACTTACTTCCGATATTATGCTTGTGTTCTGATTTTAAATGATTGTTTTATATAACGGTTTTCATTAAACTCTATGAATTCACTCGGCATTCGCTGATATGATTTTTGCATGTTTTTATCTCAGGTGCTTGAAGGTAATCCGGATGGAGATCGACTCTGATGGCCCACATAATATTAAAAATGTTCATTCGATCTATGTTTTGTAAACTTAATGACCTGTATAATTTGGGACCTGTTGTACGCTTTTGAAACTTTTTATCGAATGAATGTATGTTAAACCTTGAACAACCATTTTTATGTGTTGTCTATGATTGGAGTTATTGTGCTATCTCGTAACACTCTGAAAGACCCTTCCGCTGTACCGATACGAAAAATGAGAGTGTTACATCAGCCAAGCCCAAGTCCAAATACAATGAGACGTGTGGAGTGTAATACTTTTGGGCCAAGCCCATTAGGTCAAGATAATTCATGGGACGGTTAATAAGTTTATAAAGTGGAATCTTTTCACTTTTGGTCAAACGTTTACACCAGACACTCACCTTCTCCTTCGTTATTGACAATGAAAGAAAAGAAACGCAGCGTTATCCACCCATAAACCCTAAAAACCCAATTTGGGGCTTTTCTATCCCTAAGAAAGTGATACACACGCGCCTAATTAATCCCCATCTTTATAGGGGATAAAGATGATGCCCCAATCAATCCAATGTGGCACCCTCTCTCGTCATCTCTCTTCTGTGATTGGTGGAAACACCTCCATCCAATCATAGAACCAATTATATTACTCCACATCAGCATCAAACTAATACAACAAGCACAAGAGATCACCACGTTTGCGATCCGAGTGAAAGAAAGAAGATTCTTAGCCGTTTAATGAAGAAGAAAGAGAGAGAAGAATCAATGGCCAAGATGGGATGTCTGCTCAACAAACTCACCTCAGCAAGGCCTTGGGTTTGCCTATAGAAACCCCCAACTTAATTGTAATTTTTCATTCCAACTTTTCTTTAGTGTTATAATGTTAAAATAGAGTTAGGATAAATTGTATTTCTATTTTATTAGTTTTGTAATAATTTTTTTGATTAATAAAAGTTACTTTGATTTTAAATATGTCTTTGTTTTATTTTCTGTTAATATATACTGCAATTATTCTTAATAATTCTAAATTGATATTATAAGAAAATATTATTTCATTAAGTTTGTCAATAGCTTAATGGGATAATTAAAAGTGAGATTGGGATCAGTTTATCCCCACTGGATAAATAAAAGCTACTGGTTCGATTGATATGGTGGTTCGAACCATTTTATGTTTCAAGACTTAAATGGTTTTGGTTCGTGGTACGAGTATTATGATGGTTCGAGAAGTTGTAGAATAAAGGTGGTATTGTGTTCAAAGATAGCTCATCGCTATTTCTTCTACAAAGGATCATCAATTCAAGGTAAATCTTATTTTAGTTTAATGATTTTTATTTAGAATAAATTGTTAAGTGGTTTAATGTTTTATGTACTGCTTAGTTGTTATAAATACTGATTAGTTAATCTGATAAAATTAGTCTGCTATTGTGGATGCTTGGGTGTGAAACTGATTTTTTTTAGATTTGATTATGTGTATGATTTAGCTAAGTCTACTCATGTGAGTTTTAATAATCATGTTATTTGAAATGGCTTGGTTTATTAAATTCTGAAACTAGCTAGATTTTTTTATCTGTTTAGCTTTTACTGCCTGAATCTGTATGAGAGGATTTAATAAACCTGCAAGTTTGATTTAACTGATATAGTCGGGGTAGAGTGACTGCTTGATGATATAGATTGTCAAGTGATTTGAGTTATAAATGCTTTAGAGGTCAAGATTTTGTAGCTGCTGATTTTGGTGGTACTGCTAAGTTTGTATTTGTTTTGTTGATTTAACTTAGTAGTAATCTGTTAGATGTCATAAGTTTGATATTGATTTACTCATATGAAGGTTTTCTATGTTTGATAAATTTTTTTAGATATTGGGTAAACTTTATAGTAAGTGTGAAAACACTTATCCTTTTACCACTTAATTATAATAATAACCAAGCCAAAACGTGTATTTTATGTCGTAAATGTCAGAATTATGCGTGGTTTGTGTTTTTTTGTGATTTAGGACGAAAATGTGAAAAGGGAAGAAAACACGGGCTTTCACTGGCTTTTATCGAATGAAAAGACAAAAGACGAAGTCAAAAGATCAAGAGTGCAAAAAGAACGGAAGTCCAAGGCCTATTCTGAAGATTTATCGAAGAAAAAGTCTAAAGACGGATGTTTAATGAAGTCGAAGAACTCAAGTCTAATAAATGAAGACATTATAAGACAAGTTCAAATAATCCCGAGACAAAGTCGAAAAAGTCTAAGAATTTAGAAGACGAAAAGACGAGAGAGAAAGAAAGAAAGAAGGAAGCTTCCAACACATGCTAACATCCCTTCTCCCTATAAATAGATACTTCATATTATTTTTTAGTTTTGTTGGCTAATTTGACAAACCAGTCTTCCACCATTTTCATTTTCATGTCATTTACTTAATTGTTATTTAATTTCCTTGTCTTGCACCTTAAATTTCTTGCCTTTTAATTCAAGTATGTCTTTTAATTTTGTTGTTGAATCTTTAATTTTAATCAAGTATTTCATTTATCATTCTTATTCTACTTTTCTTGCTTTTGATTTTGATATTGATTCGGATTAAGCATTCATTTTGCTTGATCTTATTGCTTATTTGATTAAAAAGTTTATCTTTTTATTCCTATCTAGGCTTTCATACGATTTAAGCTTTGAGCTTGACATGCTTATTGGCTTATTTTGTATTTAGCTTATTAGTTTTAAACTTTTCTTAAAAGTTTTATCTCTTTTTAAAGTTTATTTTATAAAGTTTGCTTATTTTGTGTCTTAAAAGTCTTTAAATTTGTGCTTATTTTGTTCGTCTTATTATTGCTTTGGTAAGTTTCGGTTAGTGATTATTAGTCTTAGCTTATTTAGTTTTGCTTATTATCGTATCTCATTCCATCGGAAAGGGGTCTTGGATTCCGACAATTTTCACTTATTTCGATCATGGCAATCGGAATAGGGTTTTGAGATTCCGACAGTTTTCCCCCTTATTCCGATCGTGATTGCGATCGCTCATTGTGATCGTACATTGCGACGGGTCTTAAGGTTTTATTGCGACGAAGTGCTGCCAAAATTTCATCAGCAATATTCCGATCGTTGTCTATTTTATGCATTCCGATAGCTTAGTGTTTACTTATTCCGACAGTTTTGTTTTTTATTCATTCCGATAGATTCTGTTCTTTCATTCTGATAGGTGCCATTCCGATCGTATTCCGACGGATACACATTCCGATCATCATTCCGATAGGGTGGTAAGTGCATTCCGACGGCTTACATTCCGATCGGATTCTGATAGGTGGATTCCGACGGATTTGGTTTTGTTTTAATGTTTTGTCTTAGTTAAATTTTTAAGTTCGCATTATTTTAAGTTTTCAGATTTTCATTTTTATTACATTGTCTAATTTACTTTTTGTCGAGTTTTAATTTTACGTCATTTAATTTCTCGTCATTTACTTTTAAAGTTTTAAACTTTGCACAATTACTTTTAAATTAGTTTTAGTTTTAATTACCCGTCATTTACTTTAAACATTTTGCACATTTATTTTACTACAACGACCAATCTATTTCTTTTCACCAAAAGACAGCTGAGTCGCACGTTACCCTTTTTCAATTCGAATCGAGAAGAGACGATAACTTTTAACATACAAAATCACTTGTATTAAATGGCGCCGCTGCTGGCTCTTTTCTTAAAGATTAACGGTTTTCTGTGAGAGACACGTTGAATTTAGGGATCCGTTCACTCGTGAACGTTATTTTTCTTGCTCAAAAATTTTCAAAAATCCATAAAAATTAAAAATTGTTAAAAATCCATAAAAATTAAAAATTTTCAAAAATCCAAAAAGATTTTATTTTTATTTTTACACGTATATATATATTCTCTATTTCTTTGGTATTTTTTTTTTCTTTTTCTTTTGCAGGTGTATGCGTACTAGATCTTCAACTTATTCAGAGCCCGCGACTCGTGAAGATTTAGATATGGCTGGTGTGAACAACAACAATAACCCACCGCACCTCAACATGAATAATAACAACAATGTTCCACCACCCGATCTTAGAACGATGGAGGAGCTTTGTCAACCTACGATGAATGGACGAGGAGGCCCGATTGCGCCGATGCAAATCACGGCTCCAGAGTTTTCGTTGAAGCATCACATGATCCAACAAGTGCAAAACACTTGTCCATTTTGAGGATTACCGGATGATGATGCCAACAAACACCTCGACAAATTCATTACCGTTACTCAGAGCATGAAGTTGCCCGGTGTTACTATGGATTTTCTTCGCCTTCACCTATTTCCACACACCTTATCCCACCATGCCGAAAAATGGTTTGATCGTCTTCCGAAGAAATCAATTCATACTCGGGATGAGATGACTCAACGCTTTTTGTCGCGCTACTTTCCACCATCCATGGTCACGAGCCTTTGAAATCAAATTAGTGGATTTACACAAGAACCTGATGAATCACTTTTTGATGCTTGGGAACGATATAATGTTTTGATCGATCGATGTCCAAACCACAACATGCTCCCCGTCACCTTAATCGATACTTTCTACAACGGTTTAACTTTTCGTGATCGTGATACGATTAATGCAGCCGCGGTGGCACATTTATGAAAAGAAGACCCGAGGAGTGTAGAGAGCTTATAGAGAAGATGACTACTCATCACAAAAATTAGGATTCATCCGCATCTTCAAGGAATAACCCGAGAGTCACTGTTTCTTCCACTTCTTCAAACCCTGATATCACCGAATTGACCCGCGCAATGGTAGAAATGAGCAAGAATATGCAACTTTTGGCTACAAATCAACAACAACAAGTTAAAGCTGTAGCACTTTCTTGTGAGATCTACGGCGGTCCTCATTCATACACTGATTGTCTTTCTACTCATGACAATCCAGAAAACGTGTGTGCGGCTAATGGTAACTATTCAACGGAAAGCTATCAAGCCCGACCTCAAGGTGATCGTAACTTACTAAGTTACCGTTCTAACAACTTTCTTTCACCCGGTTTTTCTCCTCAAAACCACAACCCCAACAACTACAATAGAAGCATCCCAAACCCACCTCGAGCTTCTAATCCTTATCACCCACCCGCTCAACAACCACCCATTAATCAAGATGTTGAAACTTTCATGAGGACCCAAGGAGAGCTAGTAAAGAATCTTCAAAGCCAAATCATCAACTTGAAAGGAGATATCACTAAGCAAGGGAATGATATTAGAACCGAGCTTCGACATGATATGCAAACCTCTTTTAACAATCAAACAAATGATTTGAAGAATATGATGGCTAGTTTCTTTCCAAGTACTCAAACCTCTACTTCGGGTTCTCTTCCTCCAAGTACTCAACCTCTGCTATTACTACACACAGTGGAGCAACCTTAGTAGGACCATTTATCCCTCCCCTAGTTACTCCATCTACACATCCTCCACCATCATTTATCCCTCCTACTCCCACGCCTAGTATTAGTTCTCCATTACCGTCTCCACCTCTTACTGAATTAGTTCCCAAGAAACACCCTTCACCAACCCCACCTTCCACCTTTACACCTTCAACATCTCAACCTTCACCTTCTACACCTACATCACCTAAACCCAACATCCCTTATCCTTCTCTCTTAGACAAGTGCCAATTGCTCACCAAGGATGATAATCAAGTATCAAACTTTTTAAAGAAGATTTCAGGACTGACCATCACCTTTAGCCTTGTTGAAGCTCTAGCCCAAATGCCTAAATTTGTTAAGATGTTTAAGGAATTGCTTAATAAGAAGGAGAAGATGGTCGAGTTTGTTAATACTCGATTGAATGAAAACTGTTCTGCAGTCCTTCTCAAAGAGCTTCCAGCAAAGCTAGGAGATCCTGGACGATTTGTGTTGCCTTGCTCAGTCCCTCAATTAGATGATTGTATGGCATTAGCAGATCTCGGGGAAAGTATTAATCTGATGCCTTTAAGTGTTTGGAAAACACTATCATTACCCGACCTTACTCCAACAAAGATGACTCTTGAGCTAGCAAATCACACTCTCGCTTACCCCGTGGGTATTGCTAAAGATGTATTTGTAAAAGTTGGTACCTTCACTTTTCCGGTCGACTTTGTTGATGTTGATTATGAAATGGACCCTCGTATTCCGTTAATACTTGGTCGGCCATTCTTGAGAACCGGAAAATCATTAGTCGATGTGGCCGAAGGTGAGTTAATCTTAAGGGTCGGGAATGATGCACAAGTATTTAAAATGGGGAAGATCACCAACAAACCCAATGGAAGAGAATCAACGAATCTGATTAGTGTGCTTGATGATTTGTCGTCTACAACAATCCTCTTTTTGATTCTTGCTATGATAATCCACTGTTCCAAGATGATGTGGATGATTCTCTCTCCAATTTTGGTCCCCCACCAATTCATGAGTCTCCTCCAATTTATGATGACTATGATGATGATTCTAGTTCTGACATGGATGATTCTGATGATTTTTCTTTTGAGTATAAAGACATGCCAACTTATGATGACTTTGATGATGTCGATACTCTTTTGAGTGATTCTTCACATGATGACCTTGCAGCTACTTTTGATGAAGATCCTCCACCAACAATGCTTGATCCTACTTTGGATGACTACTCATTCGAGGAAGATTCTGCTACTTTTATTAACACTTACTTCCCAAATGAGAGTGATTCTCCTCCTTTGGACTTTGATGATACTCTTTATCCTCCTTCGGATATGAAGAAACCTGTTTTAAAGGAGAAGAAGCTGGCCGACTAATACTATGGTTTTTGCAAACTCTTTTTAATGCAATGAATGTTCGTTTTTCCTCGACTCACTCGAATTTGATTTCCGATTAAACGTAAAACTTAATTGTTTTTGGTGACGATATTTTAGATATTTTAAACTAAACTATTTAAACTAAAAGCTATTTAATTAACTATTAAAACTATTTTAAATAAATGTGTGAAAAAAAAACTAATTTAAACTAATTAAAATCAAATAAACTATTTTTAAAATGAAACTATCTTACTTTTAAACTAAAAATTTTAAATGAAATTAAAAATAATTTTGAAAACTAAAACGTAAAAATAAAATAAAATATTTTTTATCTTTTTATATTTTTTATAAAAAAACTGAATGAATAAAGACTTTCTAATTAAATTTAAATTTATAAAACTAAAACTTGTAATAAAAACTAATTAACAAAAGCTGTCAGATAGAAATTAACTACGCTATATTAATTAATTAAGGTGAAACAAAACACAAGAAAGGGTCCAGATGAGATGGTAGGGCGTTGGTCTAATAAGCGAGAGGTCAGGGGTTCGAGTCCCCTGACAGACAACTTTTTGATAATACTTTTTTTTATATTCTTGGACCACAGATAAATAGTATTTGTGGCTTATCAGTTATGCCAATCAGCAATCTTAAAAGACAAAATATGCATATTCAGCTAAACAATAACCAATAGCAAAGCAAACTAACACGAAATCAAATAAGCTATAAGTAACATAAGTCAAAAACAAATGATCACAATAAATAAGCAGCTGAGCAGATCAATACTATCAATAACCAAAACAAAGCAGTTTAAATCCAAGTAACAAAAAAACAAATAACGAAATAAGTAAATTCTAAACAAGCATACTAAAATAACAAACAAAAGCAAGATATATCTAACACTACTCCAAATTAAATAAGCAGATTCAATACTCTAAACCAAAACAGAAACTTAAGACTAGAATTAAACTAATATCAAGCAGATCCCAACAAACAGTAACTAAAACAAGCAGATAAATTCAAATATTAATCTAAACATTAACAATTAAAACTAAAAGAGATTTAAAACCTTTTGTCGAAACCGTTGGGTCCAA
Source organism: Glebionis coronaria (assembly GCA_025667525.1). Lineage (NCBI taxonomy): Eukaryota > Viridiplantae > Streptophyta > Magnoliopsida > Asterales > Asteraceae > Glebionis > Glebionis coronaria. The sequence continues at coordinate 4,260,427 of CM046880.1, forward strand.
GGTTGGCGCTGAGCCACCTTGTGAACCGAAGCAACACCACCTTAAATCATCAACAGCTCGAACCAAAGATCAAGAACCTCGAACAACAGTAAGCCTCGAACCAAACTAAATTTATCCAAACAATGAATCTTCGAACCAGAATACTAACCCTCGAACAGTGTTTGTATACTTTCCCAGTAGGGGAAAAGTAATATTCCACTTTCCTTTATTATTATTATTTTTTATATTAATAATAATATAAACATGAACAATATAAAGAAACGCAGATTCAAGATTTAAAAAATTGACAGAAACTTAAATTGAGAGAGACGAATTAATTAAAATAAAATTACTTTTCATTAATTAATAAAAGAAAATTACAATTGACTAGAAAATTAAAAATACATTAAACCTAATCTAATTTGAAGAAAATTAAAATAAAGAAAATTTGCTCCATATTACATCTTTTGATGGGTTTTTTATAGGCAAAACCCCTGGAAACCCTCTTGAATCTTCTTGAGTAAGCTTTTAATCTTGGCCATTTATTCCATCTTCTCTTTCTTCTCTTCTCATCAAACGGCTGAAAACAACTCCTATGCACACGGATTGCCCTTGTGGCATTTTTTTGTGTTTGTTGTGCTAGTTGAGGGTGATGTGGATTGATTTTATTGGGTGAGGGGTTTGTGGTGATGTGTGATAACCAATCATAAAAGAGGGTTTTGCCATGTAGGATTTGGATTGAGGACTACAAGTGAGTGCTGCTTCCGAAAACTATGGGGATTTAATCCCTCATGGTGTGAATTAACCGAATTGGGTAAAACCCTGAATATTAGTTGGTTATTTTTTATTGAGGTAATTAGGGTTTGTGGTAAATAGTGGAGCAGGGGGCTGCGTTTTTTGGGGAAGAGAAAGAAGGAGTGGGATGATTTCACTTTGTTAACATCGAATGAATAAAGGATGGGTAAAAAAAGCTTTTGTTAATAAACGTGAGTGGGTAAGGTGTTGGTGGTACACGTGTGTGAAAGTTAAATCGTTTGAGGTGAGGTTGGGATAAAACAAAGCGTGTGTGGGAATGGGAGAGAGTTGACCAGGGCTGACCGAATAACAAGTGAAGAAATTTCACTTCTTATTTCGTTTTATTTGATTTAGCTAAATGGGCTTTGGCCCAAGATAAAATTCATTCCTTCCGTTTAGCTTATTATTGCAATTTGGGCTTTTGGTTAATAGGTTTGGCCCAATATCTTCATCCGTCTATAAACAAATGGGTTTTGTGGCCCATTAACTTTGATAAATTAAATCCCCGAATAAAAACGACTTGATCTTTGGCATTTTGGTCTTTTCTTCAAAATCGTATCGATTTTGCCGGGTTTCGTGATCTTGGGCACACTTTTGGTCTTTTGACTTTGTCTTCGTCTCTTTTTGGACTTTTCTTCAACATTTGACTGTGAAATCCCGTGTTTTCTTTTCTTTTGATCATTTGTACCTATTTAACACACAAAACACAAAACCACGCGTAATTCCGACTTTTACGATGTTAAACACATGATTAGGTCTTGTTTTTCCTTGATTTTAGTGGCAAAAGGATAAGTGTTTACACACTTATTAAATCCCCTACACTTGACCATTGCAATGACCCCATGCAATGCATTATTTTAAAGCATAAAGTTACATTTCTCTCATAATTAACCCATCTTGGCCTTTATTAAGATATACTAATACTACGATGAAAAGATAAAAACTTAAAAAGGGAAAAATATTATAACAATTTATTAACTTGGTAATTATTTGATGGAAGAAACTCGTAAAGAAATCTAAGACTTGAATTAGGGCTTTAGTGTCATGAATATTAATCACCCTCAAGTTTCACGTTCCCCATACCAAGCTTAAAAACGAGATCATTGTTTACCATAAGTCCTTAGGTTAAAAACACTTATATAAGAAAATTTTGTAAACTCTTTCTCCAATTCCTATGTTGTATCTCTAGATTTTATTGATTGTCATTCACCCGTAGGCTCATTTGACTTATTTGATAATTATTAGTCCAAAAATGAAGGCCAAACGGTGCAAACCCGATACTCAAAACCTAACCTCGTCCTAAAAAACGTTGTCACTAAAGTAATGTAGACTTTATATGGAGTTTAATTCCAGGACCCAAAACGTTGTCACATCAAGGATGATTTAACACGATTTGGGGAATAAATTCCCGGACCCAAAATTTGGCCAATGGTACTACTTATTAATTATTCCTCCAATGTCATGTAGACTTTATGTAGAGTTAAGCAAGTTCACATCATATACCCTTAGGCTCTTTAAGATGTAAAAATGCTCCCCGTCTATTGTCCACACCCTAAGGCTCCTTGAACGATAAACGAGGGAATTGATTTTTGAATCAATTTTTATTCAACACTTACCATGCCATACACCCTAAGGCTCTAATGACAAGGTTCGTGCTACATGCCCCACACCCTAAGGCTCCTTGAGGTCATGTTTTAATCTTATTCTTTCTTTATTTATGATATATATAGTAGGCCAAATTCGGCGGTCCCATGGTCTGAATACCTCCTACTTAGTGGTTATGAGCCACCTTAGTCGGAAGTCCACAACGCTGGCACCGTCAATGTGTTCATGCTTTAATTACAAGGAGAATAAAGATTTGGCTAAGAGTTAAGATATCGAATCGACACCGCAAAAATCCTCATTTATTAAGCAATTAAATATACAAGCGGGAAGAAAGAGCCACAAAAACTCATATAAGCAAAAATTAACCCTTAAACTTATTATCAACTCTATCATCTCTCGTTCTCCGCAATTTAAAATCTCAAGGAATGAGACTCGTGGATGCTTAGCCTAATAAACCAATTAAGGTCCATATGGTTAAGGATACTAGCTAGAGTAAACTTGGATAAGTAAACTCGGGTTGAGTCAAAATATTCACGACGGGCCTAAAATATCAAAGATATCTAAACTTGTTAAAACCATTTTATTTATTTATTTATTTTTTACTTTATTCTTGAAATGAAAATTTTTAATACGATGCAATGACAAAATGAAAATAAATAAAAATACTACTAGGCCTAAATAGATCAAAAATTTGAAAAACGTTGAAATTTTTTTTAAATTTTCCGGTTAAATAAGGTCAAATTCATGGAAAAGTCCACTAAAATTTCGATAGAAATCCCCCTACACTTAATATAAACATTGTCCTCAATGTTTAAGCATGTGGGAGAATAAACTCCCCTACACTTAGGACATTGAGTACGTTGTTTAAAATTGAGCTAAGGAAGAGACAACTAAAGTGATTACATTTATTTGTTTTATTTATCTACAAGATTGAATCACAATAGCAAAAACTTATCGAAGGAACCGGGTACACGGGAACACGGGTCGCGTCAAAAGTACCAAAAGTGGATCATTAAGCACATGTCCCTGTACACAACATCACAACACAAACAATCTACTTGGCTCCCCCCTATACTTATTGGTGAAAATGGGTGAAGGCGAAAAAGGGTGGAAAGGGTGGAAAAGGGTAAAAAAAACTAACCTAGTTAAACGATGCTTGATTTATTTATCACGAGTCTCTAGCTCGACTCGAATTCCCGAATGTCATCATTCAAATGGGAAAATCATGGAAAAACCGAGATTTCCAAGGGAGGAAAATCTCTCCATGATAAAGGTGAAACAAAGTCATATAAGGCATACCCCATGAAAATCCACCCGGGTCAAACACATAATTTCCATCATTAAAGGAAATAAACCCCGAGGTGGTACGCAAGTCAAAGAAAAGTGGGGTATCCTTAGGAAAAAGTCTCTTACAAGGAAAGGTAAGGTGGTATGGCAATGAAAGCACAAAAGTCTCTATTCCGAGATCAAACACCGGTTCCTTAACGGGAAAATAGCAAGAGGTAGTGACATTTAAGCTCAAAATATCATCAAAATCCAAAGTGGGAAAGTCATCCTCTTCCAAACTCGATGTAAAAACATAAGTATCATCAGAGTCATAGGAAAACTCAGCCTCATGAGGAAAATAGGTATTTAGAAAGATATATAAATCCTCCTCAAATGGAATAACCTCTAAAGTAGGAATGATCTCTAAGAGTGGAGGATCCTCCTCAATAGTCATGACTTCTAAAATTGGAGTATAAAAGTCAAAAGGAGTCTCCATGGAAGAATCACTCATAGGGATATGAGGTGTATTAAGCTCATGGGGTGGGTCATCAAAGTTAATGAGATCACTTAAAGAAGTGTCATCATCGTAAGTATCAAAGATTGGTTTATCAAAAATGGGTGGGTCAAAAGTGGGTGGGTCAAAAGATAAGTCGTCTAAGCCGAAGATAGTGTGATCACTTGAAGAAATGTCATCACTATAGGTGTCATAACTAGGAGTATCAAAATTTAGGAGGCTCTAAGGGAAGGGATGAATTTATCACAAAATCATTTTGAGTAGACTTTTCAATTCCAAAAGGATTAATAAAAATCTCGTCATTATCATAATTAAGAACATCAATCATATTGACCGATTCTTTTCCATTCGATTTTGTTGTGATTTTTCCCATTTTAAAAACTTGTTGTTCATCCCGAACCCTAAGAATTAACTCCCCTTCGGCTACATCAACTAAGGCTCTTCCGGACCTTAAGAATGGTCTACCAAGTATTAACGGTATACGAGGATCCATCTCATAGTCGACGACGACAAAGTCCACGGGAAAAGTGAATGTACCAACTCGAACAAAAACATATTCGGCAATACCAACGGGGTATGCGAGAGTTCGATTAGCTAACTCTAAAGTCATACGAGTCGGTACAAGGTCGGGTAATGACAATTGTTTCCAAACCGAAAGTGGCATAAGGTTGATGCTAGCACCGATATCCGCTAAAGCCATACAATCATCGATTTGAGGAAACGAGCAAGGTAACACGAATTGTCCGGGATCTCCTAGCTTTTCGGGAAGATCTTTGAGAAGAATCGCGGAAACATTCTCATTTAAACGGGTGTTCACGAGCTCAACCATTTTTTCTTTCTTATTAAGCAAATCTTTAAACATTTTCACAAATTTTGGCATTTGAGCAAGTGCTTCAATAAGGCTTATGTTAACATTGACGTTGGAAATCATTTTCAAAAAGTTAGAGACATGAACGTCATCTTTGGTGAGCACTTTAGCCTTGTCTAACCTAGAAGGATAAGGGATATTAGGCTTAGACTTTGAAGGTTGAGAAGGAGAAGGACTCGCTTCTTGAACAACCGTAGGGATAGGCTCTTTTGGCAATGGAGAACTAGTACTAGGAGTCGTAGTGGGAAGGATCACCGAAGGGGGAGTAGGATTACTCATTATGACCTCCAGGCCTTGTCTCTCCTTTATGGGCGAAGAGATGGAAGGTCCCACTAAAGTGGCTCCACTTCGAGTATTGATAGCACTCACATTAGCACGAGGGTTAATCTCGGTATTGGATGGTAAGGCTCCTTGGGGTCTAAGGGCTTGCAACATAGTCAAAAATTTCTTATCGGTCGATTCTTGCATCTCTTTCATAATTCTCTCATGATCGGTCAATTTTTGTAGAACCAAGTCCATTTGAGGATTATGCATGTTCATTTGATTAAACCCTTGATTAGGAAAACCTTCATTAGGAAAACCTAGGTTTTGATATTGAGGTTGAAAACCGTTGTTATTATGAAAACCTTGGTTATTATTTTGAAAACCTTGATTTTGACCATTAAAATTCCCTTGATTTGTATTCCCTTGAAAATTACCCATTTGAGGACCTTGGTTCCTATTTTGATATTGGGTATTTTGGGCGGGTGGGGGTGGTCTTTGTGGTGCTACAAATCCCGGGGGAGCCAAATAATTAGTACTCTTATAGGACAAATGGTTAAAATCAACATTTGGTTTAAATGGAACCCTTTCATTAGCATTAAAAGCACAATCTTGTTGTTGTTGATTATTGTAAACCTTGTAACAATTGAAATATGAATGTGGTCCACCACAAGTCTCACACGTTTCACAAGTTTCTTTCATGGCATTAACTTGACCATTTAGGGTTTCGGTTTTTAGAGCAAGTGATTCAACAAGCGAAGTGAGTTTATCGATTCTCTTGTCACTCTCACTAGAACTAGCACTTGCCATAGTGGCCCTAACACTCTTGGTTTGTACTTTAGCCTTGTTTTCAATTATGGCCCAAGCCTCGTTCATGGTTTTCACAATAATATTGCCCCCCGCGGCACTATTAAGTGAGTCTTGGTCATTTAGAGTTAAACCATTATAAAACGTATTTATTTGATGCACTTTGGTGAAACCGTGTTGTGGACATTTTCTTAAAAGCTCTTTAAATCGATCCCAAGACTCACTAAACGTTTCCCCACATTGTTGTTCAAAGGTGATGATCTCATTCCTTAAAGAAGTAGTCCGTGGTGGTGGGAAAAAGTAGTTTATGAACTTGGTCTCTAAATCAATCCATGTAGTAATACTTTAGGGTGGTTCCTTATCAAGCCAAATCTGGGCTTGTCCCTCGAGGGAAAAAGGAAAGAGTTGTAAACGAATAGCCTCTTGTGGCACCCCATTGTATTTCACCGTATTAGACAACTGTATGAAACGTTTGATATGAGCGTGTGGGTCATCATTAGTACGGCCTAAAAATGGTGTAGCGGAAACCATTTGTATAAAACCCGTTTTAAGTTCAAAATGATTAGCTCCAATATCCGGCACCACAATCGCGTCATCGTTTCCTTCAACGTGAGGTTAGAGAATCTCAATCATTGGTCGATTATCCGTTGCCATCGTATTGTCGAAAACTCGATTCTCAGGATCGGCTTGAATGACGGACTTTTTGTTTTTCTTCTTCTTCTTCTTGGAAGAATTGGAAGAATTTGGTACATCAATCGGTATGTTTGTATGCGCGCGAGTGCGCATACAATTAAAACTTGGAATGAGGTAGGTGACCTCGGTCGACTTTGAGAGGAAAAGGATTTTCCCTCTCGAGGAGCAATATGAAAAAGCTACAAAAATATATACTTAATACTAATTGAGTTGGCAAACCAATAATCGGTCGTCCCTCTCAATATACATACAAGCAAGCGGGGAAACGAGGTGGCACAAAGCACTTAAAAACCTTTTTTCTCAGACGGCCTTTTATAGCGCGTCGCCTTATACCCACCTTAAAGTTGTATATATCAAGTTCAAACATCTTACTAGTATTTATCTATTTTGCCTTATTATTTCGTTTAGGATTCGAATACAATAGTTAGGTGATGAAATCCCAACTAAGGCTTATTTGAAAAGTAAGTAAATTAATGTTCTACGTAATATAATATAATAAATGAAAAATATTTTTGTATTTTTTTTAGAAAAATATATATTCACAATAAAAACGAAAGAAATCAAACTAAGAAAATAACACTAATACGTAATACTTTTGGTGTAATACTTTTAGGAAAAAGTATTACTTTTTGATTTTTTAATTTTTTTGGTGCAATTCTTAGGAAAGAAATTGCTTTTGTGATTTTTTTAATTTTTTTGTATTTAATGTTTTTGATTTTTTTGTATTTTTGATTTTGTGGCAAGAAAATTAACGTTCAAAAAGAGCGGATCCCAAAATCCAAACGTCTTCACGAAAAATCGTCAATCGTACGAGAGAAGCGGCAGCGGCGCCATTTTAATACTATTAACCATTTGTTTATAGACGGATGAAGATATTGGGCCAAACCTATTAACCAAAAGCCCAAATTGCAATAATAAGCTAAACGGAAGGAGTGAATTTTATCTTGGGCCAAAGCCCAGTTAGCTAAATCAAATAAAACGAAATAAAAAGTGAAATTTCTTCACTTGTTATTCGGTCAGCCCTGGTCAACTCTCTCCCATTCCAACACACGCTTTGTTTTATCCCAACCTCACCTCAAACGATTTAACTTTCACACACGTGTACCACCAACACCTTACCCACTCACATTTATTAATAAAAGCTTTTTTTTACCCATCCTTTATTCATTCGATGTTAACAAAGTGAAATCATCCCACTCCTTCTTTCTCTTCCCCAAAAAACGCAGCCCCCTCCTCCACTATTTACCACAAACCCTAATTACCTCAATCAAAAATAACCAACGAATATTGGGGGTTTTACCCAATTTGGTTAATTCACACCATGAGGGATTAAATCCCCATAGTTTTCGGAAGCAGCACTCACTTGTGGTCCTCAATCCAAATCCTACATGGCAAAATCCTATTTTCGGATTGGTTATCACACATCACCACAAACCCCTCACCCAATAAAATCAATCCACATCACCCTCAACTAGCACAACAAACACAAAAAAATGCCACAAGGGCAATCCGTGTGCATAAGAGTTGTTTTCAGCCGTTTGATGAGAAGAGAAGAAAGAGAAGATGGAATAAATGGCCAAGATTAAAAGCTTACTCAAGAAGATTCAAGAGGGTTTCCAGGGGTTTTGCCTACAAAAACCTTATCAAAAGATGTAATATGGAGCACTTTTCTTTATTTTAATTTTCTGCAAATTAGATAATTAGGATTTAATATTGTAATTTTTAATTTTCAGTTATTGTACTCTTTTTATTGATTAATGAAAAGTTAATTTTTATTTAATCTCGTCTTCCTTTAAATTTCTTGCAAGTTTAATCTGCTTTCTCTTTTGATATTACTGTTGGTTTTATTTCGATTAATATAAAAAAAGTAAAAAGAAAGTGTGAATAATTTCCCCCACTGGGAGATTATTAAAGGTTACTGTTCGGTTCAATTTTATTTGGTTCGAAGATTGTTCATTGTTCGTATGGAATTAATTGGTTCGAGAAAGATGATTTTGGTGCGAGAAGATGTTGATGATATTCGAAGGTGTTGGTGTTTGATTCGGTGACAAAGGGGATTCAGCACCACCCTTCGGCTCAACGGAAATCGACAAAAGGTTCTAATCTCCTTTTGTTGTTTTTATTTAAGTTTTAATTTAGTTATTGTTCATGCTTATTTCTGCTTATGATTTATGTTGTTTGGATAGAATATAGTTTGGATCTGCGTATATTGTTATCTACTTTTGTTTCAATATGTTCAAATTTATTAATCTGCTTAGTTATTAGCTTGTTTTAATTTGATATTAGTATTAGCTTTAAGTTAGTTTTATCTGCTTGTTGATGTTGCTGTGTTAGTTTTTTTATTTAGATCTTCTTTTTGGTTTAAGTTTTGTTCATTTAGGATTAAGTTTGTTAGAATTTTATTTTCTTATTTAGTTGCTTATTATCTTTTGTTTAACTGCTCATTTAGATTTGTCTTGGTCTGATTGTATTTCGGTTAACTTTTATAGCTTATTTTTGATCTGTTTTTTTAGTTTTAATTTGAGTTAGTTTGGATTTGCTTATTGTTAAGTTTGCTTATCTGTTTTTGTCTCATCAGCTTATCTAAGTTTGCTTAATGTCAGCTTCTCTGCTTATTTGATTTAAATGCTCATTTAGTTTTTTTATATTTTAGCTTATTTGGTTTTCCTGCTTATTGATTGTCTGAGCTTCTTTATAGTATTGCTGATTTTACTGCTGGGGAATCAGATTCAATTGATCTGATTTCTGTCAATATTCCAAAAAAAATTTAATTAGCAAAAATTTTGTTTGTCAGGGGACTCGAACCCCTGACCTCGCGCATAGCAGCCATTAGCCTTAACCAGTTCCTCTAGTGCTTGTTTTGTGTTTTATGTCTTAAAGTTTAATTAATATAGGGTTTTAAATCTTTGCTGGCACTTTCATTAATACAAGTTTTAGGTTAATAAATTTTAATTCAAAAGTTTTTTTTATTATTTATTTCTTTTATTCAGTTTCAAAAATATAAAAAGAGAAAAAAATATTTTATTTAAATTGTTTTAAAATTTAGTTTAAATTTTTATTAGTTTTACAATTAGTTTTAAATAATTTTTATTTAAAGTTTTTATAAAATTAAGTTTTTAATTAGTTTACATTTGTATTAGAAACAGATTTGTCTTTAAATATTTTGATTAAATTTTAAATAGAAAGTTTTTTTTCTTAGATTAATTAAATTTTGTTTTCAAATTAGTTTTAAAATAGTTTTCTCATTTGTTATATTAAATAGCTTTTAGTTTAAAATTCAAAAATATAATTCACCAAAAACAAATTAAGTTTTACGTTTAATCCGATTTGAATTCGAGTCGATCCGAGGAAAACGAACTTTAATTGCTATACATACAAAATCTCTTTATTAAAATAAAAAATCTCTTCCCCGGCAGCGGCGCCATTTTAATACTACGGTTTTTGCAAACTCTTTTTAATGCAATGAATGTTCGTTTTTCCTCGACTCACTCGAATTTGATTTCCGATTTAACGTAAAACTTAATTGTTTTTGGTGACGATATTTTAGATATTTTAAACTAAACTATTTAAAATTAAAGCTATTTAATTAACTTTTAAAACTATTTTAAATAAATGTGTGAAAAAAACTAATTTAAACTAATTAAAATAAAATAAACTATTTTTAAAATGAAACTATCTTACTTTTAAAATAAAAATTTTAAATAAAATTAAAAATAATTTTGAAAACTAAAACGTAAAAATAAAATAAAATATTTTTTATCTTTTTATATTTTTTATTAAAAAAACTGAATGAATAAAGACTTTCTAATTAATTTAAATTTATAAAACTAAAACTTGTAATAAAAACTAATTAACAAAAGCTGCCAGATAGAAATTAACTATGCTATATTAATTAATTAAGGTGAAACAAAACAAAAGAAAGGGTCCAGATGAGATGGTAGGGCGTTGGTCGAATAAGCGAGAGGTCAGGGGTTCGAGTCCCCTGACAGACAACTTTTTGATAATATTTTTTATTTATATTCTTGGACCACAGATAAATAGTATCTGTGGCTTATCAGTGATGCCAATCAGCAATCTTAAAAGACAAAATAAGCATATTCAGCTAAACAATAAGCAATAGCAAAGCAAACTAACACGAAATCAAATAAGCTATAAGTAACATAAGTAAAAAAACAAATGAGCACAATAAATAAGCAGCTGAGCAGATCAAAACTATCAATAATCAAAACAAAGCAGTTTAAATCCAAGTAACAAAAAAAAACAGATAACGAAATAAGTAAATCCTAAACAAGCATACTAAAAAAAACAAACAAAAGCAAGATATATCTAACACTACTCCAAATTAAATAAGCAGATTCAATACTCTAAACCAAAACAGAAACTTAAGACTATAATTAAACTAATATCAAGCAGATCCCAACAAACAGTAACTAAAACATGCAGATAAATTCAAATATTAATCTAAACATTAACAATTAAAACTAAAAGAGATTTAAAACCTTTTGTCGAAACCGTTGGGTCGAAGGTTGGCGCTGGGCCACCTTGTGAACCGAAGCAACACCACCTTAAATCATCAACAACTCGAACCAAAGATCAAGAACCTCGAACAACAGTAAGCCTCGAACCAAACTAAATTTATCCAAACAATGAATCTTTGAACTAGAATACTAACCCTCGAACAGTGTTTGTATACTTTCCCAGTGGGGGAAAAGTAATATTCCACTTTCCTTTATTATTTTTTTATATATATTAATAATAATATAAACACGAACAGTATAAAGAAACGCAGATTCAAGATTTAAAAAAATTGACAGAAACTTAAATTGAGAGAGACGAATTAGTTAAAATAAAATTACTTTTCATTAATTAATAAAAGAAAATTACAATTGACTGGAAAATTAAAAATACATTAAACCTAATCTAATTTGCAGAAAATTAAAATAAAGAAAAGTGCTCCATATTACATCTTTTGATGGGGTTTTTATAGGCAAAACCCCTGGAAACCCTCTTGAATCTTCTTGAGTAAGCTTTTAATCTTGGCCATTTATTCAATCTTCTCTTTCTTCTCTTCTCATCAAACGACTGAAAACAATTCCTATGCACACGGATTGCCCTCGTGACATTTTTTTGTATTTGTTGTGCTACTTGAGGGTGATGTGGATTGATTTTATTGGGTGAGGGGTTTGTGGTGATGTGTGATAACCAATCACAAAAGAGGGTTTTGCCATGTAGGATTTGGATTGAGGACCACAAGTGAGTGCTGCTTCCAAAAACTATGGGGATTTAATCCCTCATGGTGTGAATTGACCGAATTGGGTAAAACCCCCAATATTCGTTGGTTATTTTTTATTGAGGTAATTACGGTTTGTGGTAAATAGTGGAGGAGGGGGCTGCGTTTTTTGGGGAAGAGAAAGAAGGAGTGGGATGATTTCACTTTGTTAACATCGAATGAATAAAGGATGGGTAAAAAAAGCCTTTAGTAATAAACATGAGTGGGTAAGGTGTTGGTGGTACACGTGTGTGAAAGTTAAATCGTTTGAGGGGAGGTTGGGATAAAACAAAGCGTGTGTGGGAATGGGAGAGAGTTGACCAGGGCTGACCGAATAACAAGTGAAGAAATTTCACTTCTTATTTCGTTTTATTTGATTTAGCTAAATGGGCTTTGGCCCAAGATAAAATTCACTCCTTCCGTTTAGCTTATTATTGCAATTTAGGCTTTTGGTTAATAGGTTTGGCCCAATATCTTCATCCGTCTATAAACAAATGGGTTTTGTGGCCTATTAACTTTGATAAATTAAATCCCCGAATAAAAACGACTTGATCTTTGGCATTTTGGTCTTTTCTTCAAAATCGTATCGATTTTGCCGGGTTTCGTGATCTTGGGCACACTTTTGGCCTTTTGACTTTGTCTTCGTCTCTTTTTGTACTTTTCTTCAACATTTGAACGTGAAATCCCGTGTTTTCTTTTCTTTTGATCATTTGTACCTATTTAACACACAAAACACAAAACCACGTGTAATTCCGACTTTTACGATGTTAAACACATGATTAGGTCTTGTTTTTCCTTGATTTTAGTGGCAAAAGGGTAAGTGTTTACACACTTATTACCGACACCGATATCCATAGTACTTATGTCTTGACACCTCTTTATCCTCCTTCTGAGGATGAGATTGTGAGATTTATGAGCGGATCTTCTTCAAGGTCTACTGAGCCTGAGTGTTATTTTCCCCTAAAGGAAAAGGTGTTCGACCCCGGTATTGCAATTTTTAAGCCATCTTAGTATCCATCTGATGAAATAAAAGGAAAGATTTTTGGAAAACATGGAGATATACTTGCACCTCATCGCACTTTATTCCACCATGCTCTATCTTTGCTTAAGGGAACCTTGCCTACTCTTCTTTGGCTTGCCTTGTTCGCCTTAAGCTTGTGCTACTTGATGGATGAAAACCATGTATTTGATCCCGGTGGATGTGTTTCAAGCTTCTTCCTATGTTATCAAGGTCGAGTCAGGCTCACGACTCGGTTAACAAAAACAAGCGCTTATCGGGAGGCAACCCGAGTACCTATCCTTTTTCTTTTGTTTTTATAATAAGTGTAGGGGAGACCCTAGTATGTTTTTGTTGTTTTCGTTCTTATCATGTGCAGGGATTCGAGCTTTCAAAGATCCATTCTTGATGACTTTTGACGACCCGTGATTCTGTATACCCGTCTTCCTGGTTCTATCCTAAACTCTTTTGATTCTCTATCTTATATTCTTTAATATTAAAATAGGAATCACTTTAGTTGTCTCTTCCTTAGCAAGATTTAAACAATGTGCACAATGTCCTAAGTGCAGGGGAGTTTACTTCCATATGCTTAAACATTGAGGACAATGTTTATATTAAGTGTAGGGGGACTTCTATTGAAGTTAAGTGGGCTTTTCCTTGTATTTGTCCTCATTTTAACCAGAAAATTGATTTTTCGACATTTTTCAAAATTTTTGATCTACTTTGGCCTATTAGTATTTACTTTTGTTATAGTTATTTTCTTTCTTTGTTAGAATAAATTTTAATAAAGTGGTTTTAATTTTTCATCGTTGTGAATATTTTGACTCAACCCGAGTTCACTTATCTAAGTTTACTCTAGCTAGTATCCTTAACGTGTTTAAGTCAAGTTTTGCTAGGCTTTTATATAGGGAACTTTAAAACGCGAAACTCTTAACTCTTACGGGTTAAGAACAAGAACTTTTCGCAAGTTCCTAAAATTGATCCTAGAAAGTCGTTTATCAAGGGAACTTTAAAATGCGAATTCTAAACTTGAAAAAGTCTAAGAATTTGAAAGATCCTATAGATGACTTGAAAACCAAAACTTTGATTTAATTGGCTAAGCATCCACGAGTCTCATTCCTTGAGATTTTAAACTGTGGAGAACGAGAGATGATAGAGTCGATTATAAGTTTGGTATTCTTTCATGAATTTATGTGAGTTAATTATGAGTTTTTTCTCCCATCACTTGTTAATAAATATATTTGCAATAAATAAGGTCGTACGATTTGAAAAGTTACTTAGCTTCTAGCCAAAGATCGTTTAAAAGTTGCTCGGTATTAATTAGAGTTCATAGCCAAGGCATAACTTATTGAAGCGAGATGCTAAGATTGGCGAGTCCAAAAAGTTCCTAACAAGACATGAGGGCTACATTTTGTTGCTAAAGATCCCAAGTGATGTGAAGAATCATTTATCAAAAATCAAATTGAAGGATAGAGACACACGACGTAAAGCAAACACTCCCGTAAAGATCATGGAGAAGTCTATCCAAAAAGGCCCTCACACGGTATGAGGATAAATAGATCCAAGTCCTAAAAGGAGGCGGATCGTTTTATATCAAAATCCCAAATAAAGATTGGAGGAAAATGAAGAAGTCGTGGTCCAAATATGAAGAATCTCTCAAAAACTTCAAGTTAAGAAATTCCTATTATGAAGAGAAGACCATTATTTCATGAACGTCTCTCAAGATTTGAAGTATGAAGTCACTAACAAATATCGGTCCGAGAAAGGTCTCAAATCGTGAAGCGAGTTATGCCAAGATATGAACTTTATGAGGTCCCGAGAAGCAGTTTTAAAAGATTTTGTCCTTTCGCTAACTATTGATTAAATCGTCCTACTTTATTTTCAGCCCAAATAACTATCAAAATAAGTCAACAATGCATCCTCGTGATCATTCAAGACAATATTAAAATATAAGAGATACACCTAGGAATAAGGGAGTCTAAGTAAATAATTGTCCCACATGAGTTTGTGATAGTTTGCTAACTTATAATAACAATGATCTCGTTTTTAAGCTTAGTTTGGGGGACGTGAAACTTGAGGGTGATAATCATTCATGACATTCCAAAACCCTAAGGTAATTTTTTGATCGTTTCACTTGTTTTCCTCCTTTAAATATTTTGTCTCTTTAATAAAGGCCAAGGTGGATTGATTATGATGGAAAATGTAAAACTTGCTTTGTAACTAATGCATTGCATGAGGGCATTGCAATGGTCAAGTGTAGGGGATTTAATAAGTGTGAAAACACTTATCCTTTTACCACTTAATTATAATAATAACCAAGCCAAAACGTGTATTTTATGTCGTAAATGTCAGAATTATGCGTGGTTTGTGTTTTTGTTATGATTTAGGACGAAAATGTGAAATGGGAAGAAAATACGGGCTTTCACGGGCTTTTATCAAAGAAAAAGACAAAAGACGGAGTCAAAAGATCAAGAGTGCAAAAAGAACGGAAGTCAAAGGCCTATTCTGAAGATTTATCGAAGAAATAGTCTAAAGACGGAAGTTTAATGAAGTCGAAGAACTCAAGTCTAATAAATGAAGACATTATAAGACAAGTTCAAATAATCCCGAGACAAAGTCGAAAAAGTCAAAGAATTTAGAAGACGAAAAGACGAGAGAGAAAGAAAGAAAGAAGGAAGCTTCCAACACATGCTAACCTCCCTTCTCCCTATAAATAGAGACTACATTTCATTTTTTAGTTTTGTTAGCTAATTTTACAAACTAGTCTTCCACCATTTTCATTTTCATGTCATTTACTTAATTGTTATTTAATTTCCTTGTCTTGCACCTTAAATTTCTTGCCTTTTGATTCAAGTAAGTCTTTTAATTTTGTTGTTGAATCTTTAATTTTAATCAAGTATTTCATTTATCATTCTTATTCTACTTTTCTTGCTTTTGATTTTGATATTGATTCGGATTAAGCATTCATTTTGCTTGATCTTATTGCTTATTTGATTAAAAAGTTTACCTTTTTATTCCTATCTAGGCTTTTATACGATTTAAGCTTTGAGCTTGACATGCTTATTAGCTTATTTTGTATTTAGCTTATTAGTTTTAAAATTTTCTTAAAAGTTTTATCTCTTTTTAAAGTTTATTTTATAGAGTTTGCTTATTTTGGTGTCTTGAAAGTCTTTTAATTTGTGCTTATTTTGTTCGTCTTATTATTGCTTTGGTAAGTTTCAGTTAGTGATTATTAGTCTTAGCTTATTTAGTTTTCCTTATTATCGTATCTCATTCCATCGGAAAGGGGTCTTGGATTCCGACAGCTTTCACTTATTCCGATCGTGGCAATCGGAATAGGGTTTTGATATTCTGACAGTTTTCCCCCTTATTCCGATCGTGATTGCGATCGCTCATTGCGATCGTACATTGCGACGGGTCTTAAGGTTTTATTGCAACGAAGTGCTGCCAGAATTTCATCAGCAATATTCCGATCGTTGTCTATTTTATGCATTCCGATAGCTTAGTGTTTACTTATTCCGACAGTTTTGTTTTTTTATTCATTCCGATAGATTCTGTTCTTACATTCCGATAGGTGCCATTCCGATCGTATTCCGATGGATACACATTCCGATCATCATTTCGATAGGGTGGTAAGTGCATTCCGACGGCTTACAGTCCGATCGGTATTCCGATCGGATTCCTATAGGTGGATTCCGACGGATTTGGTTTTGTTATAATATTTTGTCTTAGTTTAATTTATAAGTTTGCATTATTTTAAGTTTTCAAATTTTCATTTTTATTAGATTTTCTTATTTACTTTTTGTCGAGTTTTAATTTTAAGTCATTTAATTTCTCGTCATTTACTTTTAAAGTTTTAAATTTTGCACAGTTACTTTTTAAATTAGTTTTAGTTTTAATTACCCGTCATTTATTTTAAACGTTTTACACATTTATTTTACTACAACGACCAATCTATTTCTTTTCACCAAAAGACGACTGAGTCGCACTTAAACCAGTAATCAATTCGATTAGACATACAATGAACGAACTTAATTTTTATACTTGGAAAAGCCTAGTATTACTTTACTAAATCATTTTACTGCTTTATCTATTTTATTTGTTTTAGCTGAATTATTTACTTTGATTTTTTTATATAAGTTGAATGCCTGCTAAGTTTTTATTTGAAGTTGTTTACTACTGCTATATGAATTGTGATTTATACTGATGTTTTGACTGTTATAATGGGTGTATATTTATACCTGTGATATTCTATTCATTGCATTATCTGATCTATTCTCATAAGTTATCCAAACGCATTGTTTGGGTACTGGTGTATTAATCTGTCAAAATTTTGAAGTCCAAAAATATATATCACAAAAAGTTCCCTTGTGAGACTCGAACCCGTGACCTTATGGTTAACAACCATACGTCTCACCACTGAGCTATAGGCTCTTTTGATAAATAGTTTACAATACTAATTTTAAATACTTTAGTTAATTGTCTTGTTTTATTTTATAAACGTTTATTTACATTTAATTTTAATGAGTAATGTTTTTAAATTAAAAAAATTATTAAAATTTAATTTGTCATAAAAAAAAGTTGATTTAGTTTACATATAAAATAATATAATAATAAAATAAAAATAAATAAATAAATATTTTATTACTTTTAGAAATTTAAATTGTTTTTAAAATTAGTTTTTAAATAAATTAATTTTAATTGGTTTTGTTTTAGATAAATTTAGATTTAAATAGATTTTTTTTAATTAAAAAAATTCTCTTAAATAGATTAATTAGTTTATAATTTTAAATTTATTTTAAATTTTTTTAATTAAATTAGTTTTAAATAAATCTTATTTTAAATAGAATTAGTTAAAATATAATTTTGCTTAATTAAATTGTTTCATTTAAAAAAGTGAAAAAGTAAAAGTAGATTTTCTTTTAAATATAATAATATAGTTTAATTTTGTTATATAGATTTTAAGTTGTTGGAAACTCACTTTATGTGACGACATTTAAGAATTCCCATTAGTTATCATAGTCACACACGTTTAGACTAGACTAGGTTCTTGTACTGTTAAGCGTATCGTGTGTGACTATATATACCCCTCCTTAGCTTCCAAGGAGGGGTGTTGCTTGTGTCACATTTTCACTTAATACATTTTCTATTATTTTCACACACATTCAACCTCTCTCTCTCTCTCTAAGCCAACAATGGCTTCCACCACCATCTACCACCATATTAGACCACCGGATCCGATTTAGCATTTCTACATTTGGCATCAGAGCCTCGGTTCCATCCTTGGATCTTGTTTATGTTTTTGATTTAGGTGGTCTAAATTTTTTTAGTGTCTCGTCATATTTTTTTGTGGGTCCGTATGTCACGTTTTTCATTTGTCACAATGGTTGTTATGTTCTTTGTCACTATGGTAGCATTATCATTTGTCACCTTCTTGATATTTACAAACCCATTTTACATGTCACAGTCCAGCATGGTTTTCATATCCAAAGTGAGATTTTGAATACCTGGTCTCTCGGTTTCATCATATCATGGTCAAATGTAATATTTGATAGGTTTTAACAGTTTTTATGGGGTTCCTTATTTTATGTTGTTGAAGATCTTGCCCCAGAAACCCAGATTTGCCAGAAAAATCATATCCAGAAACCCAGTTTTTGCCAGAAAAGTACAACTTTTGGATAAAGGTTTTCAGATAGGCACATTCCGATGGCTACTTAGATCGCATGGATTGCAATGGGATTGTTTTTTGACACATTCCGATGGGTTCGGCATACCCATTGCGATGGGACTCATTCCGATGAGTCACATTGCGATGGGTGGTCGGACCTGTCGCAATGGCATAAAGTAAAACGTCATGCTGCCCAATTTTTCCCAACATTGCGATGGCTGGTAACCATTGCGATGGGTACCATTGCGATGGGTACCATCGCAATGGGTACCATCGTAATGAGACATTAGACTACGATGGACAACATAGTTTTGACTGCGATGGCATAATTTTGACTGCGATGGGTTATAATTTTTGACTCCGATGGGTTAAAATTTTTTTGACAGTTTAAATCTTTCATGACCAAGATGTGACCAAACCATATCCATCGCAACCGAGTCAACTCGGTAATTACCGAGTTGACTCAGTTCACTCACTGAGTTGACTCGAAATCCAACCTTATATCACCAATATCAACACCAAAACTAACTTATACCCATCGACACCTAAATCCCATCTAGACTCAAACCAAAACAAATCAAACCAGTAACTTAAATTTTTAATCTCAGATTCAGTTTCGGTTTCGGTTACATCTTTTAAGATGAGTCAAGATCTTAGTTCATCCATCCAACTCGAAACAGCAATCATCATAGATATGTGTTGGGTATATCCCATCTTTAATATACGAAATATCATGAGAGATTTATAACAATTATGTTATAATCAACTCATTTTTTCGATTAAAACAAGATTAAACTAATTACAAACCTACCCGAGACCAATTTCTATTGATCATGATGCATAATCGTCTTCCACCTTTCGTTGATATCATGATTCATCACAGAAACTTTGGTTGTTATACCTAGTTTAATCGATTGTGTAGGGTGGTTCGTAATTACGTTTGGGGATATAAGGATGAAGGATTAATAAAAAAATGGGGTAGTATTTGGAGATGATGAAGATTAATGGGGGTCGGATTTAACCAGATTAGGGGTTGATGATGGGAGAGATTTTTGATATTAGGGGGCGGATGTTTCGAGAGAAAACATGATGGGAGATTGTGTGTTTAAGTAATACTGGGAGACAAATTAGGCTTGCTAGCTTATATATCATTTAGTCTCTACTGGTTATCATTCCTCATTGTGGACTACACGTGGCCATCCAGTAAATAAAGGGGCGGATATAACAATGTGAGTAGGTGGTGTTATGAGTTTATTTAGGGTTGATTGTTGTTGAGTGAGTGGTAATATTAACACATTATGGACCGGATATATCACTTTGGACATGGACCGTGAACACACGTCTATATAACATTGTCACGGGCCTTGGATTCAATTATTTAAACAAAGCATTTGATTTGGGCCATATGACTTTGCATATACACACAAAAATTTTTTTAACACAAATTTGAATTTTTGTATAAATTGTGTGTGTATTAAGTTTACTTCGTTCATCATCGGGACAAGACAACAAAGTGACGTGACAAATGTGACGAGAATTTATTTGAGACGAGACCAAGAAAAAATATGGGTGATTTTTTAGTGACTACAAATTTTTTTTTGGATCGGATATTAATTATTTGAAGACGGAGACGAATTTCTTCGAAGGCGTGTACTTATTTTATCCTTGAACAGATAACTTGCTCGTGCTTAATCTCAGAATGAAGACTTGTTTATCTGGTTTCCGGGTTTGGGGTGGATGGTTGATGACTCGGATAACTATCACTCAAAGGGGTTACTTTGTTGTACTCAGTGTCACGCGCATAGTCGACGTGGATATTTTCAAGAGGGGTTGTGCTTATAGACATCTTTAGTGATGCATTGGGTACTTAAAATTTTATCCACTGTTCTTCATTCAACAATAGTGCAAGCTTAAGTCACAAGATCGAAGGATTCTTATTCAGTTTCACGTTTGATGTATCTGGTTCATTTTATCGGTGGTCACTTCAAATTGCCTTCAAGTGGGTTGGTAAAGATGGCCATGGAGAGTTTATGAGAAGAGATTATCAATCAACAGCTGATTCTCACCGAATATAATTAAGCTTATTTATTATTCTCTCGAGATTTTCAGGTTTATGTGCTTACGATTTATTGATGGTTCCGAGTTTCGAAACCATCAAGGGGAAGAAGAAGACACATCGAACGCACAACGAGTACACGTGATGAACTTCATACCTTCTTTTGATTTGAAGACATTCCGGGATGACATTTGTCATAGCCGTAGAGAAAATCAGTGTTTTAACTCGTAGCGTTATCAATCTCTAAACGGTACACTACTGATTCAATGATTAATTGTTTGGTTGTTGCAATTATTCATCATCATTATCCTATATGCATTCCCGGGACTTAATTGACTCTGGTGCATCTCCGGAAGAAGATATGTGCATTTCCGGGACTTAATTGACTCTGGTGTTACGATGTCAACTTCATGAATGGGATAAAGTGTCCACTTCAGTATTTGAGCTTCATAATGGGGATTGATTTACTTTCTTCAACTATGTGGGGGAAGAAATGTCTTGATTCTTTCTGGTATGCATAACTTGAACTTTCAGGGGGAAGAAAAATTCAGAAGAATTATTCAAGCGTGAGAAGAGAAGTTGTTGATCTACTTGGTGTACCCCAAACTTTCAATCTCTCTTAGCAACATTATCATGTTATTTGATGGGATTTTCTTGTTAGATTCCGTTGTGCGCTTAATCATTCTAAGCTTTATTGAAAGCTTTGAAGTTGCTTACGAGGATTGTCGATTTAGGGGGAAGCTATTTAAAAAGCTTCTACATCAAGTTTATGTGGCATGAATTAGGGGGAAGCTAATTCAGAAGCTTCTCCTTAACCAGAAGTGTATGGGTTACTTAGCTCGTGCCGTTACAGTATTTCTACTACAAGTTAAAGATGAGTCGTTTTGAAGTCAAAGGCCTCAGAAGACATCATCAGCATTGGATGCTTCATGAAAGCTCTTGTTCTTATCATTATGTACGTGTTAGGAAAAATATTGTAAGGAATTCTACACGTCGTCCCATGGGGGAAGATTGTTGGAAACTCACTTTATGTGACGACATTTAAGAATTCCCATTAGTTATCATAGTCACACACGTTTAGACTAGACTAGGTTCTTGTACTGTTAAGCGTATCGTGTGTGACTATATATACCCCTCCTTAGCTTCCAAGGAGGGGTGTTGCTTGTGTCACATTTTCACTTAATACATTTTCTATTATTTTCACACACATTCAACCTCTCTCTCTCTCTCTCTAAGCCAACAATGGCTTCCACCACCATCTACCACCACATTAGACCACCGGATCCGATTTAGCATTTCTACATAAGTCGGGTTACGATTCATGCACTTTAGGATTTAAAACTGGTAGAATTAATTTAGATAAAAACTAAACCCGAATTCAAAACAATTGTCCAAATTAAAACGAACGTCTCAAATTCATAAGGTCCTTGTGTACAACGAACCGGGATCGCTCACGTGTTTAATTGAAATCGTCTTTAGCTTATTTATGGATTATTACCTTTTCCTAAAGGTAATTTCCTAAATTTGTTCTATAGCGTACTTAATTAAAATACGCCGACATTCCACCACACATCAAAAATTTTGGCGCCGCTTCCGGGGATCTTGTGTACGATTCGTTCGTGGAGATTTCTTGATCGTTGATTTGGAGACCCTTTCCGTCCTCGGAAAGTTTTGTTATTTTTCTATTATTATAGTATATATCATTTTTCGTGTTTTTTGTTATTATTATATTATATTACGTTGAACAATAAATTTACCTACTTCGAAATAAGACCTTAGTTGGGATTTGATCACCTAGCTATTGTATTCGAATCCAAAACGAAAAATAAAGGCAAAATAGATAAATACTAATAAAAAGTTTGAACTCGATATATACAAACTATAAGGTGGGTATAAGGCGACGAGCTATAGAAGACCGTCTAAGGAAAAAGGTTTTTAAATGCTTGTGCCACCTCGTTTCCCCGCTTGCGTGTGCGTATATTAAGAGGGACGACCGATTATTGGTTTGCCGTCTCAAGTAGTATTAAATCTTATTTTTGTAATTTACTTATTGAACCTCGAGACGGTTAGGTTTTCATCTACGTTTCAAAGTCGACCGAGGGTAGATTACTTCTATAGTAATTATCCTTATTCCTTGTTTTTATCAATCTTTTTTATTGAGCAATACCAAATAAAAATACCAAAAATAATCTTCTTCTAATCTAATTTCTTTTCTTCAACCCTCTAAAATTCTCGTTACTTTGGTTTATGCAATTACGATCTACTCGACTTTTGATTAATCATGATAGGCTTGAAAACATTCCACGTAGAAATAGAAATCGTCAACAACGAATAGTGGAACCCGAGCTTCCACCTATTGTTGTAGAGATGGCCGATAACCGAACAATGGAGGAATTTCTCCGTGCACCCACCGAAGGGTATGGGGAAGCAATCGTTGTGCCGGCTATTTTGGCGGATCATTATGAGATTAAGACGGGTCTTTTATCACTCATTCATGCCGACCAATTTCGTGGCAATGAGACCGATAACCCGCACTCTCACATTCGGAATTTTCTTCGTATTACCTCGACTCTCAAGTTTAGAGATATGCCGAATGACGCGATTAAGTTCATGCTTTTTCCATACTCGCTCGAGGGGAACGCTAAGCTTTGGTATGAAAAAGAACCACCGTGTTCGATTTTGACATGGGATGATTTAGTGTCTAAGTTTATGAATTATTTCTTTCCACCATCTAAAACAACTCACATTAAGAATGAGATCACTAGATTTGAACAAACATGCATGAATCGTTTGGAGTTGCTTGGGAAAGGTTTAAAGATTTGTTAAGACAATGTCCACACCACGGTTTCACGGAGTTACACCAAATTAATATTTTTATAACAGACTTAATATGGTTGAACTAGATTCTTTAAATACCGCCGCGGGTGGTAATCTTTTAAGAAAAACTCCGAGAGACGTGTGGGGTATCATTGAAAATAAGTCTAGAGTGCAATATTCACGAAACACACTGGTTGTTTCCAATGTGAATTCTTCTAATACCGAGATTGCTAGATTGGATTCTAAGATTGACACGATTTTGAATGAGATTAGGAAGAATCCTCATGGAACGATTAATATGGTTTAGAATTTTTGTGTATCATGTGATGGAGCACATCCTAATTATGCTTGTTCAACCACGGGGTTTGATCAAGCTAGTGCTTTTGTCGCGACGAGAACTTATGGCCCTAACGGTCAATCTCCTCGTCAAAATCATGTTGCTCCACCGGGTTTTCCACCGGTTCAAATAGGTAAAACAATGGAAATAATGGGAATAATTTTAACCGTGGTAACCAAGGGAATTTTAATCAAGGAAATGGATTTCATGCTAATCAAAACAATCAAGGTTTTCATAACAATAATCAAAATGTTTTGACAAGCTACATCAAAACAAATGAGGCAAATTTGAAAGCTTTTCAAAACAATATTCAAGGACAAATGGCATCTTTGAAAAATGAATTTCAAAATACGATCAAGGGGCAAAATAACAAGATTGAGCTTAACCAACAAAGATTAGAGAAAAACCAAAATCGTATGCAACAAAGTTTAGAAAAAGCCAAAACCATTTTGAGGGAAATCAAGCTAAGTTTGAGAACAAATTACTTTCGATGTTTGAGGCTTTTATGAGCAAACCCTCCTCTTCTTCGGGTGGCTTACCTAGCAACACCATTCCAAACCCGAAGGGTGAGATGAAAGCTATAACCACACGTAGTGGGAAGGCTTTAGACGGACCTTTGCTTCCACATGTGAGTACCTCTCCGGTGAGGGAAGTGGAGCAAGAACCCGAGGTGGTTAAAGAAAAGGAAAATCTTATTCCACCAAAGGTAGACCAATTGCCTATTCTGGAACCCGAGCTTCCGAAGACTAAACCCACACTACCCTACCCTTCGAGACTTAACCAAGAGAAGCTCCACTAAAAGTCCAATGCTCAAATGACTACTTTTCTAGAAATGTTTAAGAATCTTTATATCAATGTTAGTTTCGCGGATGCATTGCTTTACATGCCTAATTTTTGCTTCGACAATTAAGAAATTGATGAACGATAAAGGGAAATTGGTTGAAGTGTCTACATCTTTAGATGCTAATTGTTCTGCGGTTCTTACACAAAAGCTTCCCAAAAAGCTTGGAGATCCGGGAAAATTTCTTATACCATGTGATTTCCCTAATATGGAAGAATACTTAGCATTAGCCGATCTTGGCGCTAGCATTAATTTGATGCCTCTTTCCGTGTGGAAAAGGTTATCACTTCCCGAGCTTACACCTACTAAGATGACTCTCAAGCTTGCGGATTGATCGACCGCCTTTCCAAAAGGTATAGCCGAGGATGTGTTTGTCAAAGTAGGGAAACTCGTCTTTCCAACGGATTTTGTAGTTTGCGATTATCCCGAAGATTCTCGTGTACCTCCTATTTTGGGAAGACCGTTTTTAATGACGGCTAGTGCTTTAGTTGACATGAAAGCGGGGAAATTGACATTAAGAGTTGATGATGAAAATATCACGTTTGTTATTGGTCATATCTCCAAATATTCTTCCAAGTATTACGAGGAATCAATTAATCAAATCGATGTGATTGATGTTGCTTGTGAAGAATATTCTCAAGAAGTGCTTGGATTCTCAGCTAATTTCGAAAGTGGCAATCCTTCTTTATCGGATCCTATTATTGCCCGTTCTTCTCCACCCCTTACTCCATTCGGGGCTATTGATTTTATCTTGGACGAGGTCGATGCTTTTCTTAGCACACCAGATTTGCCATCTACATATGATAAGGATTATCATGATATGGAGGGAGATATCAATTTCCTTGAAGCCTTTTTGAATGAAGATCCTTTTGAATCGCCACATATGTGTTGGGAATAAAATATAGCCAGTTCACTTGAGCGCTGACAAGAGTAAAACAAGCGTTGACAGGAAGAAAACAAACGCTGACAGATCAAGCGTTGACAAGAAGAAGTCAAGCGTTGATAGGTTGAAGACAAGCACTGATGGAAAGATTTATTCTATGCGTATATTGTTTCTAGTTTGTTTCTAGTAAAGATAAGTTCAACATTGTATTTTATATAATTATCTTTACCTAGAATAGTTGATACGTAGACTCTTGTACAAGGCTTCTTATGTCTATAAAAGAAGACCTTTAGGTTAAGTTTCATAGATAAGTTTTTATACGTTAAACACTTTCTGTTGATCCCAAACTTAGATCGATTTATCTTTATGTATATGAGATTAGATCAAGTAATACACTTAGAGAAACCTTTGTATATGTATATGACAATCTAAGTGTTATGCGGAATTAACACTTAAACAAGAACACACAAGATGTAAACAAAGTTTCACTTTGATTAATGATATCAAACTTGCTTACAATGAAAGTGTTTAACGTATGAAAACTTATATTGAACATTAACCTAAAGGTCTTCTTTTATAGACATAAGAAGCCTTGTACAATAATCTACGTATCAACTATTCTAGGTAAAGATAAATATAGAAAATACATTGTTGTTCCTATCTTTACTAGAAGTAATCTAGAACATAATAAACGCGTAGAGTATATCCTTCCATCAGTGCTTGTCTTCAAGGTGTCAACGCTTGACTTCTTCTTGTCAACGCTTGATCTGTCAGCGTTTGTATTACTCCTGTCAGCGCTTGTTATACTCTTGTCAGCACTCAAGTAGACTGGCTATAATTTATTCCCAACAATCCTCCCCTAAACTTGATATCTACTCTAGTAATCAAGTTTCTGAATAAACATTAAGGACTAGGAGGAATCATACAAACCTTCTCATATTGGTAATAAATAAATCTGATCAAATCTTTGGCCACATCACTTGAATAGTCAATTTCCAGCTGTGTGTTCTTCATCTTCTCCAAGACTTCCTTGGACATGAAATACTGACCATCTACAAGTAGATACTCAGCAAACTTTGTAGAACTCAAATAATAAACACCAGCAGCTGAATACAATCTCCATTGAAGACCACTGAGATCATCTTCAAGATCCTTCCAAATAGCAGGATCCTCATCTTTTGGTCCACACATTCTCTTGAATGTTGACCACAGTTTTATTCCATTGACTGAAGTGGGAGCTTCAGTCTCATACTTGGCCTCTAACAACCTCCATAGGTCTACCAAGTCTTCGCTATCAAAACTTGCAAACAAAGATATAAGGGTGGTAAAAGTGTGAACCTCTTTTCCATACCTGCCAGTCTTCCAAAACCCACATTCATCTTCTTCATAGCTTACAATAGGGTTTGTGGAATCAAGTGGTAACACTTGTACCATATCTGAAGCTTCTAATGGTGAGAGCTTGAGGCTCCTTCTTATAACAGCTTCACTTGGATTTAATGGATCCATATCTTTGGGAAAATCAAGAGGGACTCCCTTTTTCACAGGTCTGGGAACAAACATTGCCTTCTTAAGCTCCATTTCCTCTGCAAGTTCTTCTTTTCTTTCATCAGAAAGAAGTCTTAGAGTGTTTTCTTCCTGCACTCTAACCCAAATGGGATAAGCTCTGCACTCCAACTCTTCAAATGTCAATCCAATCAATTTCTTATAAGTCCACCCTGTTCCATGACATCTGAGCAGCATAAAGTACAACTCCTTTCTATCCCTTTTCAAATTTGAGAGAAAATTGCTTGCTTTGTGTTTCAGAATGACCTTGCAATCCTTTGGTACTCTGAGAAGAATCTCCAAACCCCATATCTGATCTGAAATGGTCAAGTGTGGATTCCCCATACACCTATCTTCCCAAGCATGGTACATCTGAACAACCTCTGGCATATCAAAATCAACCTGCAAATTCAACTCATTCAATTTCTCCTTGGCCAACTCATCACCATACTCAAGTCTTTCTGGTTGTTCTATGATCATAACACTTGAGTCTGAACTAGCTTCATCACTTCCTTCTTGCTCTTCTGAAGTGACAACAAAAGGTGATTCATCCACCTTCTTTCTTTCTTGATCCATAATTTGTGCAGCCAACTTTCTATCAAACACAATTTGTGCTACATTCTTTGAAACAACTTCTTCTACCATAATACCCTTACCCTTATCTAATGGATCAACTGTTGGTAAGGTAGATGGTAATACCTGTGAAGAAACCTCTTTGATGATGGATGATGACTGGAATACATCAACCTCATTTGCAGGTCTGTCAACGCCCAATTTTGCTTTGTCAGCGCCCAAGATACTCATGTCAGCGTTTAAATTCTACTTGTCAACGCTCAAATTACGTGCCTCAGCGCCTTTTGAAATTTCCTCCAACATGGATGTAAATGACAAATTTAAGTTTGTAGGAGAGACTAGAGACGTATCAAAACCTATCTGTTTCTTCAAACTTGTTAGGGCCTCAGCAACATCCAAAGATTGACCATCATGAGAGCCCTTATCACTCACATTTATTTGTTCATTCTCCCCTTTGGAAGATTTCTCCATCCTTCTCATTGTGCTAGCATTCTCCAAGATAACAATCCTCTCCCTCGATTGCTTGAGTTCAAGGCCTTGTGTGCTGACAACTTGTACCAAGTCTGCATTTTTCTTTTGCAAGCTCATGCAGACAGCCGTCAATTCCAATAGGGTCATTGGTTCCAATCTGCCCTCTTCGAAAATGGGTATTTGACCTCCCAAGTTAGATTCATTAGGCATGGATGAGGTCTTAATTATGGTAGGACCAATAGTCCCAGCCTCATCCATAACACCAACCACACTTGTTGTGGTGGTTCTCTCTGCTACATGGCTAGGACCACTAGAGGAGAACACTCCAGTAGTCCTTTGGCGTTTTTGAAACCTATATTGTGTTGGTGCAGATGATGATGTGGATTGGGTGGATGTGGGTTGGTTAAGGGGTGTTTGGGTCTGTGAAGGATTTGTGTCAACGTTTGGAATAGGCACATCAACGCCAACATTTAACGTGTCAGCGTCGAATGGTTCTTGGTCAATTTGCATATGTTGTGGTGAAGGTAAAGGTTCAGGTATTGGGTCAATTTGGGGTTGGAGGTCTGGTTGTGGTTGAGCTGCTTCAATGACAGCAATCATAGCTGGGGTGAGGGGTAGGTCACGATGTGGGGGTGAGTTCATCTTCATAAAAATTGCTTTCGTTTGCACAGGGATCTCATAAAAATCATCATGATCCCTTCTGCAGTAACCTTAGACATCAAAAACCATTTGTAAAAATCTGGGATAAGTTAAAGTCATTTTGTTCCCTTTATTTTTACACATGCCCTCAAAAATCATTTTCGAATAATTAAACTTTTGCCTAGTAGCAGTGCACACAATAGCACTTGCAATAGATCTATTGATCTCATTGTGTGTAGTACACTTGGGACTCAAACATTGCAAGAGGACATGTATTAGGTACTTCCAAGATGGGGGAAACTCCTGTTTATGATATTTATTTAAAGTTCCTTGAGCAGGAAAAGGATAACCCAAAGCCCGTAGTCCTTGTTCTATTTCACTAATGGGGAGGGTGGTTATACCATCAGCATCACCAAGATGTAAAGCTTGGCGTACCAAAGCTTCAGTAACCACCCATGTGCGCCCATGAACAATAGATGATAATGTAGTCACTCTATTAACTGTTGAGGAACTGACATTGTTCCAAAACTGTTTAATATGTGTGACAAAAATGAGTGGAGCATGAGAAAGAGCATACCTAAAAGGGGATGCGTTCAAATACGCCACCATTTGTGTGTATTGGGGAAACAGAGTATCATCAGCTTCAAGATATGATACCATGTTGTGTTGACTTCTGAACCCCAATTCCAAATCACTTGGTTTAAACTTTGGTGCCATTGTTGAAAGCTGTTATGAATGATTGATAAAGATGAAGGTATAAGAGAAAATTGTGTTAGACAAGAATGATAGGTACCCTGTTTAAAAATAGGAGCCAAATATATATGAGAAGAAAATGCATGTGATTGGCCCAAAAATAGGCAAGTATTTTCAAAATGCAATCATGAAAATATTGAAAAAGAATAAGTTTATCTCATGCATTAAATGAAAGTTATCAGCTCCCAAAATTACGGCCTAAAAATATGTCAAAAAGTAACAACTGGGTAGGTCCCATTGAGTGTCAACGGTCAAAAATAACCTATCAACGCCCAACGGCTATATTCTTGTCAACGTTTGCCAAAGCCATGTCAGCGTCTAAATTGGTCACAACAACGCTTGGAAAAATACTTGTCAGCGTCCAAAAATAAAAATGTTTAAAAATTAAAAATGACCTTAACAAAGTAATTTATCCTAGAGAAGATTAACCAAAAAGTTGATAATTATTATAGGGCGGCAAGCACTGTCCAGTTATGCACACTTGCTTATGCAAGATAGACATAACAGTCCTCTAGTATCCCTTGCTAACCAAAAGTCTTAACAACTAAGTTACCTTATAAAATTTGTTGTTACTCCCAGGTAAAACCCATGACAAAATCATTCCCATGTCTCCCAATCAGACCACAACCAATTCTAGGCCAAAAATGTCTTGGTAGCATGCATAGTATATCAACTTTGCATGCTACAGTGCCTCATGATTTAGTAAAACTAACTCATACTCACCTGTGGACACAATCTAGAATTGTGATAAGAGTATCATAAGGATACCCAAAATTCCTAAAGGTTCCTAAAACCTCCCCTTAAAATATGATACATATGTTGCTAAAAATATGTATGAACATAAAAAATTTATGTCAAGATAGGAATTAAAAAATCCAACCATCATCCATAAATAAAAACATGTCCAAATGCTTCTCCAATGATCCATAAGCAACTCTGTATCCAATGGTATAATGCTAACACCTCCTGCACATTTAGATTGAAAACCACAAAACTAACATTGTTGCTGACAACGCCCCGATAACACTTGTCAGCGTTAAGAAAAGCTTTGTCAGCGTTAGACAAATATATTGCTGACAATGTCACAAAAACACTTATCATCGTTCAAGCAACCTTTGTCAGTGTTAGAAAATATAGTGGAAAATCTAAATCCTCAAAAAGACCAATA
Organism: Glebionis coronaria; assembly: GCA_025667525.1. Lineage (NCBI taxonomy): Eukaryota > Viridiplantae > Streptophyta > Magnoliopsida > Asterales > Asteraceae > Glebionis > Glebionis coronaria. Next base: position 4,291,229 of record CM046880.1, read on the forward strand.
ACAATGCATTATCATGTACATACTTTTACAAAAAGACTCCAAAACACATATTATGTGAGATTGATCATTCCAATACTTGTTACCAAGTATTGAAACCTCCCAGCATCAAAAGGTTTAGTTAGTAAATCTGACACATTCTCTTCTGTGTCAACCCTATCTGGTTGTATTAAACCCTTTTCAAAACAATCTCTTATAAAATGGTGTCTTATTTCTATGTTTTTAGTTTTAGAATGATGTACATGATTCTTAATAATGCATAAAGTGTTGTTATTGTCAACAAATATCTTGGTATGCATGAAATTATACCCATAGTCCAACAGCTGGTTCTGAATCTGATGTAGAGTTTTTGCTACCCTTTAGGAAAAGAGCAACAAAATAGGGCAAGTAGGCACGACGATTTAGGAAAACCGTGTGTGAATGACCCTAAAAGTGAGTTCGTTCTCGAGGAGGCTAATGTGTTATGTGTGTAATGATTTGGATTAATTTGTGATTATATAAAGAAAAAGAGAAAATAGAAATGGGATTAGAAGAGAATGACGGTTACGAAGACGGATCGAGCTAAGACGAAAAAGTCGTTCACGTAAAACCGTAAAAAGCTACAAATAAAAAATTTTAAACCTAAAAATTAATTAGAAGTTAAAAGTAGTCTAAAATAATATAAATAAGAATAAAAATCCAATAAAAATATTTTAAAACCTTTTATTAATTAAATATTCAATTTTAAATGCTAATTAAAGCCCTAAAATTAAATATAATTAATCAAATGTCCAAAATATTATTTTATTGAACAAATAACTTACTTATATTATCTAAAGACTAAAAAGTATTTTTCCTAAATTTTAAAAGTTATCTTTCTATTTTTTAAATCACTAAAAACTATTTTTAAACTAAAATAATTGTAAAAAATAATAAAATAATGCCAAAAATAATTTGTCAATTTTAAAAATCCTAATTTACTCTAATGAACAGTAAAAAATGAATAAGTTTGAAAAATATAAAATTTTTCACTAAAAGACAAAAAAGTTTTAAATAAAACCCTAATTAAACTAATTTAATTCTAAAAAATAATAAAAAAAATGAACAGTAAAAACTTTTTACACTAAAAATCTTAAAATGTTTTTCTAAATCTATAAAAAATGTTAAAACTGAAAATAATAATTTTTCACACTGAATGCCAAAAACAGAAATTTAAAAGTTAATTAAAAATAGCTATAAAACCTAAAAAATACTTAATGAACAGTAAATTAAAAATTAATAATACTGAAAAATCAGAAATTAAATAAGAAAAATAATGGAACAAATTTCAAACCCTAATTCCTAAATTAGTCCACAAAAGACAAAAAACTAAGAATCTGAAAGTGACATGTGCATTGGATTTGTCTGGTAGCTGAGCAATGGAAACAATTATGCTACCAGTTGGAAATTGGTTCCCACTGCTAGTTATAAAAATTGGTCAGTTGACCTAATAAGCTTAGGGAAGCTTATTTATGAGCTTTTCTTTGGAAAACAAGGCACCCCTACACTCAGTGGAGTGTAGGGAGTCAGATTAAACACAAAAACAAGCAGGTCACTCACAAAAATCAAGCACAAAAGCACACAAATGGTTACGGATGAATGCTAACTGTTACTGATGAAGGGTAACTTAATGCAAATGGCACAATGATGGATTTCACTTGCTCAAATCTTGTACACAAGTCTACTAAATGACATACAAACCCTACTTAATCCTAAACACACCTAATATCTAGCAGCTACCAAGATATAAAGGCCAAATTCACATTCAAGCATGCACAAAATGGATTGACTGTTTTTTACTAGTATTATCCAACATGAACATGCAAACTTGTTTTACACTCTACCAATCTGAAAACCAACTAGCATATACCCTATTACTAACTTGTTGAGTGAGTTTAGACTGATTTTAACACAAAAATCCCCCAAGGAGTTCAGTTAACATGCAAATCCAAACACCCCCTTATAATCTGAAACTAAAAATTGCACACCAAATTCAATCACAAATCCACCAAATTGATCCTAATCAACTCTAATATGCATAATAACCTCTAAACAGTAGAGTCAAACCAAAGAACAAACACTTAAACAATCTAGCATACAAATTCACCAAGTCATTTAAATCACAAAATTTTGAGAATTAAAACAAGGAACTAGAGTGTTACCTTGTGGGACCCACATCCAGGTCCCACAGTGACTGAAAAGTCACCTCCAAACAAGCCCGGGCTTGTGCAGACTTTTCGGCAATTTGAAGGCAAAATGGTTATGATGATGATGATGTTCTTGTTTCTTACTTTGAACCTACACAATCACCACCAAACAAGGAAACAAATCCAAGCTTCAATAAGCTAAGCCCACAAGCTGGTGTCAAGAGCTTGTGGGGTAGCTTATGAAACAGTAAGCTTCACAAAAAAAAATAATGAAAATTTTCTGAAAATCCCACTTTTGAAATACCACTTGGAAAACAACTTTCAAACTTTTGAAACCAATAAGCCTTGAAATCAATGGCTTGGATCCACTTCCACTTCACCAAGCTACCAATCACAAGCTTATGAAAGCTTTTTCAGAAAACAAGTTTAAATAATAAGTTTCTGAAAAATTTTAATAATTCAAAAACTTTGGATAACAAGAAATTTTTGGAACTCAGATTGATTTCATGCACATTAAACACCAACTTTTTAAATAAACAAAAAGGAATTACTATTTCTCAAAATACACCAACTTTTATAACTTAAAAAAGGAATTACATTAAGTTTGAAATCAAAAATCTGGAACAAAGGAATACAACCACATACGGCTGTATTTATACTAGCCTATAGAACAATGTAGAAGCTAAAACCCTAGCTATCAAAATTCCCTAAAAGCCCTTGGTTGAATCTTCAAATCTTGGTCAAATATGCTCCCATGTGACATGCCAGTTGTGCTTTGATGATCTTAGCCCTTCATTTTGTCCTTTGGCAACAAGAAATTGATAGGAGACGTTGGATGACTGTGGGATTCTCCTTTTGCCATTTTTGGGTAAGCAGGGGACAATGGGGGGGCCACTTGGAGGTCACGGGGGTGGAGTTGTGTGAGTGGGTTTTGATGTGGATGGGATGAATTACCCATCTGGATAATTAGGGGTAAAACCCCTTTGATTAGGGTTTAATTTAGCCTGGGGATTTTTAGGGTTTGTGGGTGATTAAGGTGTGTTTTAATCTGTTTTGGGGAATGGGTTATTTAAAAAAGTGTTTTGGTGGGAAGAGATTAGTTAATAAACTAATCTGGTTTGGCTGGGTGGGAATCATACGTGGAGGATGAGGTGGAAGGTGAGGGTGAGGTGGCGTGTTGTGAGAGGGTGAGGGTAATTGTGTTGTCTGGCCAGTTTGGCCCCCAAAGTATCTTCATTTGTTCACTTAGCAATAAACAGCCACAACTTCTAATTCCTTTGTTAACAAGTTTGCATCACTTGTCAAATTTGGCACAGCCTTTTCTCAAACTTTAAACAAGGACCATTAATGCATATTTTGGATTCTTCAAGGGCATAACTTGTATATTCTTGATAATTTTAGGGACCCAAATGCAATAAATGAGATTTGCAAGGGTATAAATTGACAAGTCTTCAATTCTTGAGGGACCAAACTTGTACAATCTTCAAACTTCAAGGTCATTTTTTGAAATTCCATTTTGGGGTCCGGTTCATTGTGCGGCTTCTTTTCCCGTGTTCGTTTTTGATTGATTCTTGTGATCTTTTTGTCATTTCCTCAATATTCGTACCTAAAATACACAAGCAACAAACACGAGCATATATTAAGCAGTTTTAATGATATTTAATGCATTTTAAGCCCGATTTGGACGATGAGACTATGTATAAAAGCAGTCTCATCACTCCCCCATACTAAACCATTGCCGTGCACTCATGCAATTCTAGAATAAAGTATCGTAGCATCTCCAAAATTCATTTTTATTCACTTTATTGAATGATAAACTAGCTATACTACTACTATTGCTACTACTTGTGTTTTAGACATAATGTATGATTTTCATCGCAAAATGGGACGTTTAGGTTCATAGAATAAGAACACGTGAATGCTTCGTTAGAAATAATTTCATCGTCCTCGATTTTCACCCTAATTCCATGCCAAGCGTGCAACGAGATCATTGTCATTATAAGTTAGTAATGCTAACACTACTCATATGCCCTAATCACGTACTTATCCTCCCATTATTCCTAAGTTGTATCTCTTATATTTTATTATGTCTTGAATGTTTCACGAGGATACATTGTTGACTTATGCGATAATAGAGATGTAGGTCTAAAAATAGAGTCCTAACGGTGTAACTAAGACCATTAAATCAATAACCCCTCCTAATAGACAACGATGTCAAAAAATTAAGTTGACAAGAAGAATCGATAAACACTGTTTTATAACGGTTTTGAACATGAGACTTATTACCAAGAATTTTATACGCCCCCTAACGGAAGGGCCTTATTATCTTTGGTTTACCTCCATCTTTTATTCAACTTCGCCATGAAGCTTTTATTATGACTTCGGTCTTGCCTTGCCTTTTATTATCCGCCTCATCGGTGGTTTTATTAGCCAAAGACGTATATCCTCACGCTAAGGCGAATTTTGGATCTTTAAAGCTTCGAAGATTAAGGCTTGATTCACTTTCACTTTTGCATAGATTTTTCGGCCTTGTGGGGCTTCAAATTGTTTGCTAGATTTAGGTGAGCACTTGAAATCTTCTTATTAGGTGAAGCTTTCGATTATTCGTGTGCCAATACTTCAAAACCGTGACGCTGGCGATACCTTAATGTCTTCCCAATTTAATTACACGGAAGCTACTAGAAAAGACTAGAAACCTAACAATCCTAACTAAACCGCTAAGTCAATATTTATTAAGCAAAAAATATTTACAAGCGAAGGGAGAATAAGCAAACAACGAGAACACATGAGTTTTTGAAAGAATACGAGTACTCTACGTTTAGTAACTTATAATTAACTCTATCATTTCTTGTCCTCATTTAAGAGACTTTGCCTAATGTGTAGTTAAGGAATCAAAGCTAAGTGCTCAACACGCACGGTCGAGTAAAAAATTACTCTTATTCTCGCCATCAGAAAACCTACATTCGTGTCTTCAAACACTTATAAAACATGAGAAAAAATTTAAAATTTGGCCATTTTTGCCTTATTTTGCAACAAAAACGATAAACAAAAAGATAAACTTTGGAAAGCATGAAGGTTTAGCAAGGCAAGTATCTATTCACCCCCCCCCCCCCATACTAAAGTTAAACATTGTCCTCAATGTTTCGAGTCTAGGGGTGCAAACACCCCCATACTAGAGACGTAGTCGAATGCCTAATCTAGCATGGAAAGGGTGCAACCGTTAAATTTAAAGCCGTTTATGAAGTGTGCTATAAACCTAAGGTTAGAACATCAAAGGATATATCATTTGGATATTGGGAAAGTCTTCAAAGCAAACGATCGAGTGCTCCCATAAACGAACACGAGAGGCTCCAATCGTGAAGATCATGATCTAAAAACCACAAAGCACAAACAATCACGGAACAAATGTTGAAAGGGCACAAATCCACTCACATTAACTAATTAGAAAGCAATAATATGTACATGGATAAGCATGGGTCTTCCCCACGAGGCACCTTGTTTTTGATAACCAAGTCAAAAGCTCGACTCGAATCCCCATAAATGTGATCATTTAGGGATTATCTTGGTGTGGTCAATTTTTGGTGGGGCTTACATGATAAACAAGACCCAAAAACAACCGGTATAAAGGACTAAGTCCTTTGATGGTGCAAAATACCGGGATCGAAGATGGCGTTCTCGTTTTCATTGGAAAAACAAATCAACGCCACTTCATCATGAGTCAACATAAACCCAAAGGGTTTCAAGAAAATAGATGAGAAGAAATAGAAGGGTGGGACAATGGGTAAGTCATAAAAACATTGAGCTACTCGAGGTAGACTCGCACCAATCAAATAGAAAGATTTTCCATTTATTGCATCGGTGGAAGACCGAGATTTCCCTATATAAGCAATTCCGGGATCAAATATCTCGTCCTCGGTGGAGAAAGGGGAGTGAACATAAGGGGCTTCCCCCACACTAGGTCCACACAAAGCATCGTCAAAAGGAGAAGACGAGCTTGTAGTACTCAAAACACGTGGTGATGATGGAGTTAGCATTGTAGAAAAAAATTTTAAATTCAATTTAAAATTTTTCCCTTTTTCATATTTTAAACTCTCCTTGTGAAAACCCGATTTAATTATGTCAAAAATATTTGGTGTTTCTAAAGCAATGTTAGTCACACTAAAAATCCTCACATTTGAAAACCGTTTTGGTAAAGGTGGTGGTAAGTTCTCAAAACGTTTGTCAACAAAGAAAACTCCCCCATCGGGATCAACACATTCATCATCCGAAGAATCATTCGCGATTGGAATCGTAAGCTTAACACTCTTAAACTCCACCGGCGGAGGGGACGGAACTTCATTTTATCATCAACTTCTAAAACTCTTTTTGAAATCTTTTTACAAATGTTTTTGATGGGATTGACATTGTACAAAGACGTGATAGAATACACATGAGAAAGTGTGGAGTTTTGAGTTGCATTAATGACGAGTTCTTCCTCTTTGAAACGAAGAGTGATTTTCCTAGCATGCACATCGATAAGTGCTCTCGAGGTATCTAAAAAAGATCGACCTAAAATTAGCGGAACTTTAGGATCGATAGGAATGTCAACAACAATAAAGTCTATGGGATAGTAGAACTTTCCAACTTTCACGAAGACATCCTTGGCTACTCCACAAGCTAGAATCATAGAATGATCGGCCATCTCGATTGACATTCTTGAAGGAGTGAGATTGGGAAGATTGAGCGATTTAAAAATCTCAAGAGGCATCAAATTTATACTAGCACCAAGATCGGCCAAGGCGTAGCATTCTTCCATATCTTGTATAGCACATGGGATTAAAAACTTGCCGGGATCACCGACTTTTTGAGGTATGCGGCTAAGAAAAACCGATGAACAACTAGACGATTTTTGCAATTTCTCTTTGTTATTCAACATACTTTTGAAGTTCGCGGCAAATCGAGGCATCATGACTAAGGCGTCGGCAAAACTTATATTAAAATGCAAGTCACGAAACATTTTCATAAAAAGTTCAAATTGATAATTATTTCGTTCTTGTGCCTTTTCCTTGTCTCGTCTTGAAGGGTAAGGTAAGGGTGGTGTGGGTTGGGGCATAGGCATCGGCCTTGGAATATCGGGTTCCATGATTGGTATTGGTTCAACCGTAGGTGTGGTTTGAGCGGTACTTCGTGGGCTTTGAATTTGCTCCTTTTCTACCACCACCTCGGGTTCTTTCTCTTTTTCCTTCTCCGTAGAAGTACTTGGACGAGAAATGGGTTCATTGAAAGTTTTACCACTACGAGTAGTAATAACCTTCAATTCTCCTTTCGGGTTCACGATGGTATCACTAGGAAGACCACCCAAAGAAGAAGGTTTACACATGATAGCTTCAAACATTTTTCCCATTCGGTCTTCAAACTTAGATTGCCTAGCATCCGCTTTTAACAACTCTTGCTTAATCTCATGTTGACCTTGCTCCATTTTTTGTTGATTTTGTTGGAGTCGTTGAACATTTCCTTCCATTTTATTAGCATGAGTTTTAAGTTCATTAGCAAGTTCGTTTTTAAGCTCGTTTTTCAACTCGGATCTTAAGCTAACCATTTCACGTTGCATATTGTCAAATTTAGAATCGTTTGCCTTAGCATAATTCAAAAATTCTCCTTGAAGATTTTTGGTGTAATCATTTTGAAAACCTTGAGTGGTAGTTTGAAAATCACGGTTTTGGTTTTGGTTTGAAATTTGCCCATTTCCACTTTGATAATTACCCTTGTTGTAATTACGTTGATTTCCTTGATAATTACCACCTTGGTTGTTGTTTCGATAGTTATTAGCATTTTGATTTGGTGGAGCTTGATTTTGGCGGGAACCTTGACCGTTTTGGTTATAAGTTCCCGTGGCTACATAAGCACTCGAAGTGTTACCATCCACGGTAATGCACTCGGAAAGATCATGAGCTCCACCACACGACAAACAACTCTTAGAAACCGCTTTAACCGAAGCGGAATTTGAAGCTTCTTGATTTTTCCAATGAGTCATAAGGTTAGCAAATCTATCAAAAAACAGATTTTCTTCATTTTCTTCATCATGTAATGCATTAATGCTACGAGACGCTGACGAGCCCATTTTGGCAACACTCGGTGTGTTACGAGGGCTATAAACCTTAGACCTATTTTCAATTATAACCAAAGCTTCCTCAACCGTTTTACACAAAAAATTACCACCCGCTACGGCATTTAAATAATCTCTTTCATGATCATTAAGTCCATTGTAAAACGTGTCGATTTGATGCAATTCGGAAAAACCGTGATGAGGACATTCATGTAACATCTCCTTAAACCTATTCCAAGCCGTTGAAAAACTTTCATTTGATTCTTGTGAAAATTTTGAAATCTCGTTTTTCAAGTGCGTAGTCTTAGAGGGCGGAAAAAATTGGTTCACGAATTTTGAAACGAGATCCTTCCACGTCAATATAGAATTGGGTGGCTCTTTCTCTAACCAAATTTTAGCAGGCCCCGCTAAGGAATACGGAAAAAGCATCATCTTAATCGAGTCATTCGAGACATCCTTAAATTTGCAAGTAGCAGTAAGACGATTAAATTGGCGGATATGGTTGTGGGGATTGTCCTTCTCATCACCACGGAATTTGTTGTTTTGGATCATCGACAAAAAACCCGTTTTCACCTCAAAATTCTCCGCAAGGATAGCGGGAATCACAATAGCTTCTCCATAACCCTCGGTGGGTGCTTGAAGTAACTCCATCATAGTTCGATTTGCCATGGTTGGTGCTTCTCTTACAATGGGTTCGTCAATAGGAGACTCCTTACTAGAATGATTTGGAGTGGGAGTTTTGTTCTTTCGTTTACGTGCACGTCTCGCTTGATTACGAGTTAGCATAAACGTCACGTACAACGAGGGGACGAGCAAAGAAGATTCTTTTTGGTGTTTTGTATTTTTTAATTAATTTTTTTTTGTGGTTTTTGATTGTATTAACTTTTTTTGGAATTTGTAATGTATTAAGTAGACACAAATCTACAAATCTCCTCCTTAATCAAATCTCTTGATTAAAGAAGCCTTGAGGAATGAAAACGATCACGTGAAGTGAACGCCTTCGATGACTTTAGAACGTTGGTGGAACACCAAAACGTTCAAGAGGGTTTAATCAATAGAAACCAAGAAAATATATATGATACTTAATAATACTTTGGGCGGCAAAACCCTTGATTAGCTCTCAAAATCAAATACTCACAAGCAAGCGGGGAAACGAGGCGGCGCGAAGCACTTAAGAGCCTTTTTCCTTAGGATATATTTTATAATATCCGACTTATACCCACCTTATAGTTTGTATTTTCAAGATTAAGCTTCACGAAAGTATTTATCTATTTTTGCCTTTTTTCTTTGGTTTGAGATTCGAATACAATGATTGGGTAATGACCTCCCAAGTCAAGGTTGTGATTTCTCACGTATTTGGAGTACTTGTGAATTTATTGTTCTACGTATACAATATATTAATAATATTCACACAAAAACCGAAACCCGATAATACGTATTAGTAGAGTGCTACTAATACAAATACTAATTATGGTTAGTATATAAAAACAACAATTTCAATCAAAACACAACACGCCTCCCCGGCAGCGACGCCATTTTGATGTAGAGTTTTTGCTACCCTTTAGGAAAAGAGCAACAAAATAGGGCAAGTAGGCACGACGATTTAGGAAAACCGTGTGTGAATGACCCTAAAAGTGAGTTCGATCTCAAGGAGGCTAGTGTGTTATGTGTGTAATGATTTGGATTAATTTGTGATTATATAAAGAAAAAGAGAAAATAGAAATGGGATTAGAAGAGAATGACGGTTACGAAGACGGATCGAGCTAAGACGAAAAAGTCGTTCACGTAAAATTGTAAAAAGCTACAAATAAAAAATTTTAAACCTAAAAATTAATTAAAAGTTAAAAGTAGTCTAAAATAATAAAAATAAGAATAAAAATCCAATAAAAATATTTTACAACCTTTTATTAATTAAATATTCAATTTTAAATGCTAATTAAAGCCCTAAAATTAAATATAATTAATCAAATGTCCAAATTGAACAAATAACTTACTTTTATTATCTAAAGACTAAAAAGTATTTTTCCTAAATTTTAAAAGTTATTTTTCTATTTTTTAAATCACTAAAAACTATTTTTAAACTAAAATAATTGTAAAAATAATAAAATAATGCCAAAAATAATTTGTCAATTTTAAAAATCCTAATTTACTCTAATGAACAGTAGAAAAATGAAAAAGTTTGAAAAATATAAAATTTTTCACTAAAAGACAAAACAGTTTTAAATAAAACCCTAATTAAACTAATTTAATTCTAAAAAATAATAAAAAAAATGAACAGTAAAAACTTTTTACACTAAAAATCTTAAAATGTTTTTCTAAATCTATAAAAAATGTTAAAACTAAAAAATAATAATTTTTCACACTAAATGCCAAAAATAGAAATTTAAAAGTTAATTAAAAATAGCTATAAAACCTAAAAAATACTTAATGAACAGTAAATTAAAAACTAATTATACTGAAAAATCAGAAATTAAATAAGAAAAATAATGGAACAAATTTCAAACCCTAATTCCTAAATTTGTCCACAAAAGACAAAAAACTAAGAATCTGAAAGTGACATGTGCATTGGATTTGTCTGGTAGCTGAGCAGTGGAAACAATTGTGCTACCAGTGGGAAATTGGTTCCCACTGCTAGTTATAAAAATTGGTCAGTTGACCTAATAAGCTTAGGGAAGCTTATTTATGAGCTTTTCTTTGGAAAACAAGGCACCCCTACACTCAGTGGAGTGTAGGGAGTCAGATTAAACACAAAAACAAGCAGGTCACTCACAAAAATCAAGCACAAAAGCACACAAATGGTTACTGATGAATGCTAACTGTTACTGATGAAGGGTAACTTAATGCAAATGGCACAATGATGGATTTCACTTGCTCAAATCTTGTACACAAGTCTACTAAATGACATACAAACCCTACTTAATCCTAAACACACCTAATATCTAGCAGCTACCAAGATATAAAGGCCAAATTCACATTCAAGCATGCACAAAATGGATTGACTGTTTTTTACTAGTATTATCCAACATGAACATGCAAACTTGTTTTACACTCTACCAATCTGAAAACCAACTAGCATACACCCTATTACTAACTTGTTGAGTGAGTTTAGACTAATTTTAACACAAAAATCCCCCAAGGAGTTCAGTTAACATGCAAATCCAAACACCCCCTTATAATCTGAAACTAAAAATTGCACACCAAATTCAATCACAAATCCACCAAATTGATCCTAATCAACTCTAATATGCATAATCACCTCTAAACAGTAGAATCAAACCAAAGAACAAACACTTAAACAATCTAGCATACAAATTTACCAAGTCATTTAAATCACAATATTTTGAGAACTAAAACAAGGAACTAGAGTGTTACCTTGTGGGACCCACATCCAGGTCCCACAGTGACTGAAAAGTCACCTCCAAACAAGCCCGGGCTTGTGCATACTTTTTGGCAATTTGAAGGAAAAATGGTTATGATGATGATGATGTTCTTGTTTCTTACTTTGAACCTACACAATCACCACCAAACAAGGAAACAAATCCAAGCTTCAATAAGCTAAGCCCAGAAGCTGGTGTCAAGAGCTTGTGGGGGTAGCTTATGAAACAGTAAGCTTCACAAAAAAATAATGAAAATTTTCTGAAAATCCCACTTTTGAAATACCACTTGGAAAACAACTTTCAAACTTTTGAAACCAATAAGCCTTGAAATCAATGGCTTGGATCCACTTCCACTTCACCAAGCTACCAATCACAAGCTTATGAAAGATTTTTCAGAAAACAAGTTTAAATAATAAGTTTCTGAAAAATTTTAATAATTCAAAAACTTTGGATAACAAGAAATTTTTGGAACTCAGATTGATTTCATGCACATTAAACACCAACTTTTTAAACAAACAAAAAGGAATTACTATTTCTCAAAATACACCAACTTTTATAACTTAAAAAAGGAATTACATTAAGTTTGAAATCAAAAATCTGGAACAAAGGAATACAACCACATACGGCTGTATTTATACTAGCCTATAGAACAATGTAGAAGCTAAAACCCTAGCTATCAAAATTCCCTAAAAGCCCTTGGTTGAATCTTCAAATCATGGTCAAATATGCTCCCATGTGACATGCCAGTTGTGCTTTGATGATCTTAGCCCTTCATTTTGTCCTTTGGCAACAAGAAATTGATAGGAGACGTTGGATGACTGTGGGATTCTCCTTTTGCCATTTTTGGGTAAGCAGGGGACAATGGGGGGGGGGGGGGGGGGGCACTTGGAGGTCACGGGGGTGGAGTTATGTGAGTGGGTTTTGATGTGGATGGGATGAATTACCCATCTGGATAATTAGGGGTAAAACCCCTTTGATTAGTGTTTAATTTAGCCTGGGGATTTTTAGGGTTTGTGGGTGATTAAGGTGTGTTTTAATCTGTTTTGGGGAATGGATTATTTAAAAAAGTGTTTTGGTGGGAAGAGATTAGTTAATAAACTAATCTGGTTTGGCTGGGTGGGAATCATACGTGGAGGATGAGGTGGAAGGTGAGGGTGAGGTGGCGTGTTGTGAGAGGGTGAGGGTAATTGTGTTGTCTGGCCAGTTTGGCACCCAAAGTATCTTCATTTGTTCACTTAGCAATAAACAGCCACAACTTCTAATTCCTTTGTTAACAAGTTTGCATCACTTGTCAAATTTGGCACAGCCTTTTCTCAAACTTTAAACAAGGACCATTAATGCATATTTTGGATTCTTCAAGGGCATAACTTGTATATTCTTGATAATTTAGGGACCCAAATGCAATAAATGAGATTTGTAAGGGTATAAATTGACAAGTCTTCAATTCTTGAGGGACCAAACTTGTACAATCTTCAAACTTCAAGGTCATTTTTGGAAATTCCATTTTGGGGTCCGGTTCATTGTGTGGCTTCTTTTCCCGTGTTCGTTTTTGATTGATTCTTGTGATCTTTTTGTCATTTTCTCAATATCTGTACCTAAAATACACAAGCAACAAACACGAGCATATATTGGGCAGTTTTAATGATATTTAATGCATTTTAAGCCCGATTTGGACGATGAGACTATGTATAAAAGCAGTTTCATCAGAATCCACAAAACTTGTCCACAACAAGCAGCTACAGCCACATACTCTGCTTCAGTTGTAGAATTAGCCACCACTGTTTGTTTCTTGCATTGCCAAGATATTAACCTGCTCCAAAGAAACTGACATCTACCAGTTGTGGACTTTCGATCAAACTTATCACCTCCATAGTCACTGTCTGAATATGCAATTAGCTCCAATGGTGAATCCTTTGGGTACCACAAGCCATGACTAGGATAACATCTTAGGTACCTAAAGATTCTCTTGACAGCATAAAGGTGACATTCTTTGGGAGTCACTTGATGGCGTACACAAGCACACACAGCAAACATGATGTCAGGTCTAGAGGCTGTGAGATACATAAATGAACCAATCATTGATCTATAGTGCCTGACATCAACATCCTTTCCATCTCCAATCTTTCCCCAAAGGTGTTCCCTATCCATAGGAGTAGTAGCCCTCTTTTTTCATGTGGAGAAAAGCTAAACTTCTTCAAGATCTCTGTCACATATTTATCCTGGGAGATGAAGATACCATCTTCTTTCTGCTGAACTTGTAACCCAAGAAAGAAGTTCATCTCCCCCATAGAACTCATCTTGAATTTGTATGTAATAAGCTTGGAGAAATCCTCACTCATCTTTGGATCAGTTGTAAAACCCGTAAAAATAAGGTCATAATTTAATTATAATTTTCAATTATTTTGAAGTATTTTATAACGTTAAATATTATTATGTTTAACGGTTTAAGTTGAAACCGATATTAAATATTATGTTTTAATATTTTGACGAGAAACGAGGACTACTAGTGATCGCGATACCGACGGATGCCCACAATTTTATATTTTATTATCAACCGTTTCGATAATTAATATTTTCGACGATATCGTTTTAATTACGTATCGAGTCGTTATATTATTATTTTTCGTGTGCGTTTAAACTTTTAAGTATTTTTACGAAACCCGAGTCCCGTAAATATTTGTAAAATTGACTTTTAGTCATTTCCCGCTTTTTAACTAATATTTACATTTTGGACCAAAACTATCACAAATGGGCAAAAACTACCCTAACTCCACACTATACCTAACATTTCCACTAACACTTTTACTTTAATAAATTCATTTAACAAAAAAAAACAACCAACTTTCTCTTCTACCTTGTTTTTAGCCATCCACCATTAACACCACAAACACCATGATCAAAATTTTTCTAGCTTGATCCAAGAGAAACTAAGCAAAGTCCCATTCCTAATTTTTCAAGGGAATTCTTTTGGTACTAATTTCATCAACATGCATGAACTTTGAAATTTTGATCAAGAATCTTGGTGAGTAAAGTTGTTAGATGATGTTGCATGTGATTATCTAGTGATAATCATGTGTATATCATGTTATTTTTGTAAAGAAAACATATTTTTGATTTTGGGTTTTTGATATAGATGATGATACAAGTGTTAGGATTAGATTGTGATGATATTAGGATGTTAGAATGATGATAAAAGTTGTTGGTTTTGATCAAAAACTTGATTTTGTATGATTTTTAAATGACCAATTTTAGGCAGTAGGTTTAGAGGCATTTTCGGAAATCTTAAGTCTGAAAATAGGTTGATATTATGGGATTATGTTGTAGAGAATTTCGTTAGCTTCGATTTGATATAAAGTAGGCCTTCCAACTCCAAACGAGGTGGAAGATACACTAGTTTGATTTTCGTGTACCGGGAGACGAGTGTCGACACAATCCGAAAATTGGTGTCGATATTTGGATCGAATCTCGGGGACTATAAAAAGAGTTTGAAAATGATTCAAGGGCTGTTCTCAGGCTCCAAGTTTAGCATTTTGAGTCTATTTTTATAATCAATTGGCGGTTTTATAAATGGAGTTGTTTAGAATGGTCAAAATGGTTTCGTAAGTCAAGGTCGCTAAACTGTCCGGATTTTGTGATTCAAAGATGAGTCGGGCAGGGAACTTTAGAAGTAAAATCTTTTGATGGGCTCTTGGGAGGACTTTCTACATATAGTAAGTAAGTTCTCTGAGTAGTATCATAAAAAGTTGATATGTTTAAGTATGGGAAAACGGCTTGGACATTCGGTATGTTCCGGCAGATTTTATTAAAGACATAGAATAATAAAATGAATATATAGGAGAGTGTAATAGTATCACTTGTATCGTTTTCTCTCAAGTTTGTCGTGATTTTATGAGTCGAGTTTTATATTCTTATGTATGGTTTATTTCTCGAGTCTATTATTAATGAACGCACCTCATTTGATAGGTTGCGGTTCTCGTGTTTGAAAGGCATCATCTATCGTCGGCGATCGTCTCATTACCACTATTGGCTAAGGTGAGTCTATAGCCTCGCTTTATACTAGTTATTAAATGATTTTAAACCCGCGAGGGGGAATACATGTTTTTATAAACTTAGAACACAAGATTTTTATGGTATGCTTTGTCCCTTTATGAATGGACCCGTGGTTGCCTTTAAATTGCATTAAGTGATTGCCTTTGTTAAAACCTCAATTATGGACCGTTAATTAACCTATGATGGGTTAACCGCTAGTACAATTAATAGATCTATGGGGGAAGCCGCCCCGGTTCAGTTTTTGTGGACTTGTCATAGAAGCTTAGGCCCGACCTCCACACTGTTTGAGCATATTGTATTGAGAAGTCAGGTATAGGGCAATGTACCAATAATCTGGAGGTAACCGACAATTAATAAATCTCTCGTCTTATTAGACTGATATGGGAGTGTCTAAGGGCTCGGTTCCATGAGCTTATTGCAATTTATGCTATATACAATTATCATTGTTGATGCAAATTATTATTTGATGCTTATAAGCATGCCACAAACTTATAATCTTTGCTTGTGTTCAAATTGATTACATAAACCTATAGATTCACTCGGCATTTTTGCTGATGTTTTACTCACAAGTATTTCAGGTAATCAGGAAGGATGAAGCTTGGAAGCCACGGGAATGAATGTTGTGCACTACTTTGCAATATAAACTCTTTGAATATTTGTCTTTCCTTTTGTTCAAAACAATTTAAATCTTTTGTTTTGGTTGTACTTTGGTTACGATGTCTTGGGACTACGCTACTCTGACAAATGTTTTAGGAACGATAAATCTAAAACGTCTCTTTTTGAGTCGTTCTTTATAAATTATGTGTTGTAGTATCATTGTTTAGCACCAAAAGATGTATTCCGCTGCGTGTAAATTTGGGGGTGTTAAAGATTGGTACCAGAGCCATGAGTTATAGAGAACTAGGTATTTTTCTAAAAACCTAAACTATAACTGTCGGTTTTATTTTTCAAAGAGTCGGTGCACATGATTTCGCGTGACTTCAGGTTCAAGCTACTTCTTGGATTACCACTTTAGTATGCGTTATTACGTATACCTTATTGGCAAGTATTTATAAATAAATACTATGATCCACTTATGGATATATATTTATATCTAGGATCCCTTTTATCGATATATATTTATGTCGTTAAACTTTTCTATAAAAGTTTATCATTTATTAATGATTAACTTAAATAAATACATTGAATTTTCAAGATCTTTATGTATTTATTTTTGAAGTATTTAAATTGCTTTTATTTCAAATTTTATATTATGACCTTACATACCTTCATCTGCGCACGTTACTTTCATTGTTTAACCCTTTGAGATATCTATAGATATCCAAATCGCTTTCCGGCTATTTGTGCTTGGACGTCTTTTAACGTAATCTCCAGAACATTGTGTAGCTCAATGTGTCCTTGGAATAGACTAACCGCTATCGTGTGAGTCATACATTTTGAAACATTTCTTAAAATAGTGTTGAATAATACCATGGTTTTTCATAGTATTTTGTTGATTTTTATTATCGTTTTACACGACATGCGAAGATTTAATTCGTTGACATTTATATGTATCGACTCCGAAGTGTATTGTTCACTTATATCTCGGTAACGTCATCGTTATTTTATAAATCATCATCTAGATTATGGCACTAGAATTGGAATACGATTTTACTTATATAAAATTGTATCACTTGTTTTTCATTAACCTTCTCGCTCCCGGAGTGTAGCATGTTAATGTTCCATTCTTTTCTTGTTATGTTTTGTGTTTTTGACAATCGTGGCACCAAGGAGATTTGCCTACATTGCATTTTGAAATCTAAATTACGAACGTCTTTCACCGTCTTGCTTCCTAAATTTCGTGTTGAATACCTTGAAGCATTTTCTGTCATTCATCATGCTATATATTATTTGATGCTCATTACGAGATTTATTTTTTTTCGTTGTTGTAAAATCCACAAGACATGTGTGTATATATGTATATATTTTGAGCCGTCAAGAAGTGTCGAAAAATACACTTTATGCAGAAACTGTAGGGGCAGTATAAACAGGTCAAAACTTAAAAGTAAAACCTGCGTTTTTAAAATAAAATAGTCAAACCTGCACAGAACTTGCAGGGGTATTATGTCATTTTACATTGGTTTTCAGGTCTCGGGTAAAACTAGAAAGTCATCTGAAACGTCGTTTTGTATCAAAATGCTTTAGACTCCGAGTCTTGGAAATGTCGTTTATCGGGTCAATTAATCGGCTCATATAAAAAAGTCAAATCTGATAGAAAATTCGAAACATGGGTTTTAACGTTTCTAAGCAGTTTTGAGTTCATTTGAGATCGTAAAATTTTAACGAATATTATTTTACAACTAACTAATACTAGTCGCATGTGAAAATGTTTAAAAATAGAAATATTTTAGGATTAGCATTTACCGGATTAATGGTGTAATTTGAAAATGAATAATATACTTTCTTAAAAGCATGTTGTGTCTAGAATCTTACATAGAATACACATATGGATTGATTTATTCTTTTTATATATATGACTCATTTGTCATTCGATGTTATTTTATTTTTATTTTTATTTTCTTCTAACCTTCCACTGATTTGGGTTGAGTTTTGAAGTTTGTCTTCACATTCTTCTCGACATTATTATCACGTGTCTCATGGCGTTTCCGTCTAAACCTTATAACCTTTTGAAACATTAACAACTTGTAACCATTTCATTGATTGTTTTATGAGCTACTATTTGCTACTTTTTGCAAACCTTTGGCTACTTTATACGTTGTCATAATGTCACCTTATAAATAAATCTGATATTATTTTACGATTATTTTCACCAATTGTTTTTACTTTAGTCTTATAAAATACTTTTCGTGACATTCAAAGTTGCTTATTGAGTATTTCACAAATTACCTGTTTCCTATAAATTTATAAAATATTTTTAAAATTCCATTTTTCAAATGGCATGGTTTATATATAAACATAAGAAACGTAATACTTTTCGACGAAACTGAGCACTGCATTGCTATTCCTAAATTATACATGGCCTGATCACCTATGTCTAATTTAGAAGGAGCCATGCTAGGCTGAATAGTAGTCACCTTAAAAATCTTGATAATAAGGAACTTTTTACTTGTATTCATAATAGAATAAAATAAAATGAAATAAAATGAAAAGAAGTTTTGAAAACCCTTATATTTTATGCAAGTAGCACAATTTCTATGCATCCGCATACGTTTTCTTACCTTTTCTTAAACGAATTACGCGCTTACGAATACGTTTTTACTCGACTATCGCTTTTTCACTTGTTACTTCATTTTGTCTTATAACTGATTTCTTTTGACCGTTCGTTTAATTACTGACTGTTGATAAAAGACTTGAAAGTCTCGATGTTTTATCCTTCCTTCTTGTCCAATCTTCTTTATGCGACTGGGTAGATCTTTGGAATGTCTCCGCACGTGAATAATGAATTATCACTAGAGTGATTTCCGTATATCCGGGATGACGTCCGTCACTCTCGTTTTTCTCGAAATCCACTCTTGTGAACCGTGCTTTGACTTCTCTCTTTAAACACTAACATCGTTCATTCGCTTTGTTTTAATTACAAGTGATTATTAGGAATTTTATTTATTAAAATTTTTTGTATGGATCTTCTTTCTGATCATGTATCGACCACCGCTAAGTTAACGAGCTGATATTGGTGAGCCATCAACCGCACTAACAAAATTGACAACTTGTTTAATCTATTATTTCTTATCATCTTACCATCAACACCTTTATTTTATTATTCTCTTTAAGAATTTATACGACATTTGCTTCGTCCCCTTTTGTACCATTGATTTTGTACTAATTGTTGACTATTATTTCCATTCGTATTCGTTTGTTATCTTGTCACATTTCGAAACCCGAATGTAACCCATATTTATTTTGTAATGATAAACACCTTTATGTATTCCTACAAAGTATTATAAATTTATTTTTTTATGGAACTTGTCTACATTTTCTAATGATTTTCAATTATCGAAATAACCATCACAAGTAAAAGGTCAAATTTATACACCATATTTTGTATAACTAAAACTAATGTTTAAAATGAAATTATGCTCTATCTTTTGAACTAATTGACTTATCATACTTTACTTTTAATGTAATAAAAATTACCGGTTTAATTTATATTCCTAACAATGATTTAATTTGGAAATTACATTTTCTAATTGTAACCATCAATACGAATTTAATTAATAAATTCATGTCATTGTTTCAAAGTTTCTTAAGACAACCAAAATAAATTATGAAGCTATTTTACTTCTATTTTTGATGTATCATCTTTATCAAGAAAGTACCTCAACTGATTTTTAAGGTAATACCAAATCCGGGACGGATAATTGTGACAAATGTTATTTTAATGATAATGTATAATTTATTCTTCGCTCTCATTTTTCTAGTATTGTGATTTATTATGTTTTACGGTTACGTGAGTCGAGATCCCTTGTCGATCGTCAACCTTAAATCATTTTACCACATCTTGTTCGTTTATGCATTTATTAAAGTCATTTTTATCTCGTTCTGTTCCTCATATTGAAGATTACTATTTTATTCTGAGTTTAAAATGAATCTCGGGAAGCAGTGTATAAGAAGAAACGATAAGTGTCACCAGGATTTATGCGTGTACTTGTGGAATGATTGAGGACCGGATCTCTTAATGAATGGAGTTAATAAATTTGTTACAACCTCAAGGAGCATGTTGAAGCCGACACCGCAAGTTGAAAGATTCTTGTGATCAAGTGGTTATTATCAAGGGTTCGTTCAAGGTTTTCTCGATGATTAACGATGGAAATCTATACTTGATGTTATTGTTCGACCTTTTATTTTTATGTACTTATGTGGTATGTGATCTAGTCAAATGATCGTAAGTTGTGAGAACTTGAGACGGCATCATCCGGTGACGTCCGATCATGTAGAACATATATTATGTAATATCTTTTTGACTTTCAACGACGATGTTTATTGAGACTTTAATGCGCGTTGGCGAAAGTGAGATGGTATCTTTGTATTATCTTTTGAGTAGGGACCCGCATGTGAGCACCCTCCAATGACGAAAATGTTTTTCTTCTTAGTTCTTTTGATGTGTGTCCATGGCTATCCGGCTGATGGATATCCTTTAATTTGAAACTTTCCTTTTAACTGGACTTACCCGAAAATCATGTTATCTGTTCTTGTCGTCGAATGAGCTTCGTGTGATTCATAAAATTTTCATGTGTCGAGTTTGACGGGTGACTTGTGGATAAGGATTTATTTATTTCTTTTTGGTGAGATACAACTTGACGACAAGTTGCGTTTTGTAAAAGAACAAATGGAGATCATGGATCGAATTTCACGTGGGAACGTGAGGACTTCTTTATAAGGAATGCCCTCATCCTTTCGGGTAGTGAACAACTCGTGTATGAGGCGAGTTGAGCGCCGGGACGTCGCTCCCTTAAGGTGGTGAGGATGTAAAACCCGTAAAAATAAGGTCATAATTTAATTATAATTTTCAATTATTTTGAAGCATTTTATAACGTTAAATATTATTATGTTTAACGGTTTAAGTTGAAACCGATATTAAATATTATGTTTTAATATTTTGACGAGAAACGAGGACTACTAGTGATCGCGATACCGACGGATGCCCACAATTTTATATTTTATTATCAACCGTTTCGATAATTAATATTTTCGACGATATCGTTTTAATTACGTATCGAGTCGTTATATTATTATTTTTCGTGTGCGTTTAAACTTTTAAGTATTTTTACGAAACCCGAGTCCCGTAAATATTTGTAAAATTTACTTTTAGTCATTTCCCGCTTTTTAACTAATATTTACATTTTGGACCAAAACTATCACAAATGGGCAAAAACTAACCTAACTCCACACTATACCTAACATTTCCACTAACACTTTTACTTTAATAAATTCATTTAACAAAAAAAAAAAACCAACTTTCTCTTCTACCTTGTTTTTAGCCATCCACCATTGACACCACAAACACCATGATCAAAATTTTTCTAGCTTGATCCAAGAGAAACTAAGCAAAGTCCCATTCCTAATTTTTCAAGGGGATTCTTTTGGTACTAATTTCATCAACATGCATGAACTTTGAAATTTTGATCAAGAATCTTGGTGAGTAAAGTTGTTAGATGATGTTGCATGTGATTATCTAGTGATAATCATGTGTATATCATGTTATTTTTGTAAAGAAAATATATTTTTGATTTTGGGTTTTTGATTTAGATGATGATACAAGTGTTAGGATTAGATTGTGATGATATTAGGATGTTAGAATGATGATAAAAGTTGTTGGTTTTGATCAAAAACTTGATTTTATATGATTTTTAAATGACCAATTTTAGGCAGTAGGTTTAGAGGCCTTTTCGGAAATCTTAAGTCTGAAAAAAGGTTGATGTTATGGGATTATGTTGTAGAGAATTTCGTTAGCTTCGATTTGATATAAAGTAGGCCTTCCAACTCCAAACGAGGTGGAAGATACACTAGTTTGATTTTCGTGTACCGGGAGACGAGTGTCGACACAATCCGAAATTGTTGTCGATATTTGGATCGAATCTCGGGGACTATAAAATGAGTTTCAAAATGATTCAAGGGCTGTTCTCAGGCTCCAAGTTTAGCATTTTGAGTCTATTTTTATAATCAATTGGCGGTTTTATAAATGGAGTCGTTTGGAATGGTCAAAATGGTTTCGTAAGTCAAGGTCGCTAAACTGTCCGGATTTTGTGATTCAAAGATGAGTCGGGCAGGGAACTTTAGAAGTAAAATCTTTTGATGGGCTCTTGGGAGGACTTTCTACATATAGTAAGTAAGTTCTCTGAGTAGTATCATAAAAAGTGATATGTTTAAGTATGGGAAAACGGCTTGGACATTCGGTATGTTCCGACAGATTTTATTAAAGACATAGAATAATAAAATGAATATATAGGAGAGTGTAATAGTATCACTTGTATCGTTTTCTCTCAAGTTTGTCGTGATTTTATGAGTCGAGTTTTATATTCTTATGTATGGTTTATTTCTTGAGTCTATTATTAATGAACGCACCTCATTTGATAGGTTGCGGTTCTCGTGTTTCAAAGGCATCATCTATCGTCGGCGATCGTCTCATTACCACTATTGGCTAAGGTGAGTCTATAGCCTCGCTTTATACTAGTTATTAAATAATTTAAACCCGCGAGGGGGAATACATGTTTTTATAAACTTAGAACACAAGATTTTTATGGTATGCTTTGTCCCTTTATGAATGGACCCGTGGTTGCCTTTAAATTGCATTAAGTGATTGCCTTTGTTAAAACCTCAATTATGGACCGTTAATTAACCTATGATGGGTTAACCGCTAGTACAATTAATAGATCTATGGGGGAAGCCGCCCCGGTTCAGTTTTTGTGGACTTGTCATAGAAGCTTAGGCCCGACCTCCACACTGTTTGAGCATATTGTATTGAGAAGTCAGGTATACGGCAATGTACCAATAATCTGGAGGTAACCGACAATTAATAAATCTCTCGTCTTATTAGACTGATATGGGAGTGTCTAAGGGCTCGGTTCCATGAGCTTATTGCAATTTATGCTATATACAATTATCATTGTTGATGCAAATTATTATTTGATGCTTATAAGCATGCCACAAACTTATAATCTTTGCTTGTGTTCAAATTGATTACATAAACCTATAGATTCACTCGGCATTTTTGCTGATGTTTTACTCACATGTATTTCAGGTAATCAGGAAGGGTGAAGCTTGGAAGCCACGAGAATGAATGTTGTGTACTACTTTGCAATATAAACTCTTTGAATATTTGTCGTTCCTTTTGTTCAAAACAATTTAAATCTTTTGTTTTAGTTGTACTTTGGTTACGATGTCTTGGGACTACGCTACTCTGACAAATGTTTTAGGAACGATAAATCTAAAACGTCTCTTTTTGAGTCGTTCTTTATAAATTATGTGTTGTAGTATCATTGTTTAGCACCAAAAGATGTATTCCGCTGCGTGTAAATTTGGGGGTGTTAAATCAGTAGACCCAAAAATGATATCATCAACATAGACCTGAACAAGTAGAACATCCTTACCCTTCTTCTTTGTAAACAATGTCTGATCTATGGTGCCCCTCTTGAATCCATTGTCCACCAAATAAGTAGACAAAGTACCATACCATGCTCTTGGGGTTTGATGAAGTCCATACATAGCCTTCTTGACTCTATACACCTTGTCTGGATTCTCTGGATCTTCAAAACTAGGAGGCTGCATCACATATACCTCCTCAACAATTGTTCCATAGAGGAAGGCGCTCTTGACATCCATTTGATAGACAATGAAGACCATACAGGATGCATAGGCTAGAAAGATCCTTATAGCTTCAATCCTTACAACTGGTGCAAAGACTTCCTCATAGTCTATCCCCTCCTCTTGTGTATATCCCTGAGCCACTAATCTTGCCTTGTTTCTGACCATAATACCTCTTTCATCTCTCTTGTTTCTTAGAACCCATCTTGTCCCAATAGGTCTGACATACCTGGGACAATCAACCAGCTCCCAAACATCCTGAATTGCAAATTGGTGAAGCTCATCCTGCATTGCTTCCACCCAACTTGGTTCTTTGAGAGCATCAAATATCTTCTTGGGTTCCTGTTGTGACAGAAAACAGGCAAACAAACATGCTTTCACAAGAGGGGTATCAACCTTCTTGTGAATATTGGCAATAAATCCACCAAGACCTTGATGAGATCTTCTAGTCTGAACAGGAGTCATAATATCACCAATGATTTGAGAAGTAGGGTGATTCTTCATAGTGGAAGTGATAACTCCTCCTTCAAAAAGTCTGGTGTCTTCAATCTCATTATCCATGTTGCCAATATCTTCTTCTTCAGACTCTCTTTCATCAATATGAGGATGAACCTCTTCATATAAATTAGAAGGTTCACCTTGTTCAAAAGTAGAAGAGAAAAGATGTGCAAAAGTGTTCTCAACGCCTGAACCTTGGTTGTCAGCGTTTGGGCTAACAACGCTTGAACTATTATTATCAACGTCTGAGCCATCAACGTCTGAATTTGTCCTGTCAGCGCTAGATTTGCCTTTGTCAGCGCCTGAAGGATCATGCATGTTGTTATCTGGTGGTACTTGGGCACCACCATTATCTATTCCAGCAGCAGCAGCAAAAGCATCTGTCCATATGGGAATTGCGACATACTCTAGTATAGGAGATGACTTTTCTGCTTGTGATCCAACCTTTTCATGAACCTGTGTACCTGAAACATCAACAACTTGTTCTTCCACAACATTTGAAGTTACCTTCACAATGTCTGGATTAGTGACAGGCATATAATTTAAAGTCCTAGATAAAGGTTCCAGGTCAAACAACCAATTTGGACCACTTTCAGGATCACTTGGTTTACTCTATAAAAACCTAACATGTACTCTTTTAAGAATACGTTTTTACTTTTTTAAGATAAACCCTATATCCCTTGCTCTGCACTGAATACCCCATGAAATAGCCTTCATCACCTTTTGCACTAAATTTACCTAAGGCATCACTAGTATCAAGGACAACTACATGACAACCAAAAGGTCTAAGAAAACCAATATTAGGTTTTCTTCCCCAAAGTAATTCATAAGGTGTTTTGTTCTGTATCTTGTTGACCAATGCTCTTTTCTGAACATAGCAAGCTGTATTAACAGCCTCAGCCCAAAAAGCTATAGGGAAATGAGCATCAGCCAACATGGTTCTGGCTGCTTCAATTAGGGTTCTATTCTTTCTTTCTGCAACCCCATTTTGCTGAGGGGTTCTGGCAACACTAAATTGCCTAGTAATTCCTTTCTTGACACAAAAATCATCTAACACTTTATTCCTAAATTCACCACCATTATCACTCCTAAGCATTTTAACTTCATTACCATTCTTCTTCTCAATCTGAGTGATAAAATCAATTAAAGTGTCAGCTGTGTCACTCTTCATAGCTAAAAAGAAAGTCCAAGTAAACCTAGAAAAGTCATCTGTGATGACAAAGCAGTATGAATTACCATTCAAACTCTCTATATTGGTTGGACCAAATAGGTCCATATGAAGCAAGTGAAGAGGTCTAGTACTAGAGTGCACCTGTTTGAACTTGAATGAGACCTTGTGCTGCTTTCCTTTAAGACATGCAACACAAGAGTGGTCATTGTGGAAGGCCTTTTCAGGAAAACCATCAACCAAGCCAAGTCCCACAAGCCTGTTTATATTCTTAAAGTTTATGTGCCCTAGTCTCTTATGCCATAGATTACTTTCATCTACTGAAGCTTTAGCATAAAAACATGACATATTGTTATTCATTCTAATCCCATTCAGATTCACATTATATATGTCTTTATGTCAAGGTATTCTATAGTCAATATATTTCTCATCAGGGATCTTATAATCCTTGCTTAACACCAAACATTCAGTATCAGTAAACAGAACTTTATTTTTGTTATCACAAACTTGTGATACACTAAAAAGATTATAATCAAGTTCCTTTACCAAAAATACGTTTTCAAAACACAAGTTCTTGGTGAGAAGTGTTCCTTTGCCTGTGATAGTACCATATCCACCTCCAAAGTAAACCTTATCACCATCCTTGATGGGAGTGAAGTTAGTCAAATAATCTTCCTTCCCTGTCATGTGCCTTGAGCATCCACTGTCCTAATATCCATAATCATTGACCTATTTTTGAATGCCCTACACATAAAGAAAACAAGTTAGTTTTCTTTGGGAACCCAAGCCTTAGCAGACTTGGATTCATCTGGTTGTTCAACAAGAACAGACTTAGTTCTCATAACAACCCCTTGTTCATACCTCTTTGGATGAAATACCCAGTTAACCCCAATAGGTTTTGTAATGACCTTTGAAATGTAATTAAATCTATTGCAGGTCATTGAAATCCCATTATCATTAGGGTTTTGATCTTTCTTAGGTCTCCATGTCAAGCTTGAAGAAGCTTTAGACCCCTTACCCTGTGGTTGCAAATATTTAGGTCTGGTAACGTTTCTGTCAGCGTTGGATTTGGTCTTGTCAACGTTGAAATTACCTTTGTCAGCGTTGAACCTAGGGTTTGCTACAGAAACCCATTGCCTATTAGACCAAGTATTTGTCTTTTGAAATGGTCTTTGTCCATGAGTGTTAGACCCTCTAGTGAAGAATGGGGCAGGTCTAACAACTTGTGGACTTTGCTGCACACAAGGTTTGGGTCTGACAACGTTTGACTTTCTAACAGTGTTGACATTGGAAGCGTTGACACACTTATATGCTAAATGTGAAAAGCTACCACAAGTGTAACAGGCTTTTCTAGACACAACCGTAGGTCTAGAAGAGAAGAAACCTGTTCCATCATTACTAACTTTGCTCTTAGGTGACCTAGTATTCCTATACATCTCTGCATACTTAATGCTAGGTTTTCTAATAGTTTTTGAGCCAAGGTCAACAGCCTTACCAGTGATTGGGTTTGTTACCTTAATAGGGGTTGACTCATTAGGACTTTCACATAATAAGCCACCCTTAACAAATAAGGTAGGATTGGCTTTCTTCCATTCATTCAAGTCAGTCAATTTCTGTTGATACTCTTCAACTGGGGTAATGACTCTTGGTGGAGGAATGAATTCCTCCTCTTGGAGTTCTGGTAAACCAGTCCAAGATAGGTCCTTTTGTTGGACACCATAGAAGTCACCAGCTGGTGGTGGAACCATAGAGTAGTCTTTCATCCC
Source organism: Glebionis coronaria (assembly GCA_025667525.1). Lineage (NCBI taxonomy): Eukaryota > Viridiplantae > Streptophyta > Magnoliopsida > Asterales > Asteraceae > Glebionis > Glebionis coronaria. The sequence continues at coordinate 4,318,636 of CM046880.1, forward strand.
AATCCCAGTCATGTCCTTAGGATCCCTTTGTTTATTCACACATTCTCCTAGGGTTTGTGTAGCCTTATCAAATCTTTGAATTTTAAGGCCAACATTATCTTTATTCTTAATGGCTTCATCTAACTTAGCTTGTAGCTCACCATTAACCCTTTCCATAATGCTCCTAATATCATTACTAGCATTCAACTCATGTTTTAAGATATTTATATTATCTTTTAAATCAAATTCCATTTTCTTGTACTCAGAAACTGTCTTCTCAGTTTGAGTGAGAGCTAATTGATAGTTAGACAGTTTGCATCTCTCAATACTCACATCATCTAGTAACCTTAATACCTCTTTATTAAGTTTCTCAGTATTTAACCTACAACCCTTACTACAAAAAGCATCATCGTATACCTCATTATCTGATGAAGAGGAGGAGTGTGCCATGAGAGCATATTGAACATGCTCTTCTTCTTCAATCTCAGCAACTAAAGCTTTATCCTCTTCCCCATTCTTAGCTAAATAGCTCCAATCCCATCCCATACCATCAATTTCTTGAACTGCAACCATGGACTTAGGATCCTGAGCCTTAACAATTTGGCTTGAAGGTTTGCCAGCATCAGATCTTCTAGGAGATCAGCATTCCCTCATGAAGTGCCTCATACGATGACAATTGTAGCATTCAACCTTGGATTTATCAAATCCAGCTGTATCCTTTGCATTGAAGGTCATCTTCTTCTTAAACCTTCTATTCCACCTGTTTGCTCTTATACTAGCAAGAGCCATGTTCCACTTAATATCTATCTCTTCCAAGTGCTCATCACTTATCTGCTCAAGGTCCTCATATGTAATCACTGAACCATTGGGTAAAGAAGCAGTATAAGCAGATACAATATTCAGATCCAAACCAGCAGGTTTAACTCTTGGTGAGTCACTTTTGTATGTGTCAGCGTCTGAATATGAGGCGTTGACAGGACATGTTCCAACATTGACACATGATGATCCAGTAACTGGATGCATGTAAGAGTCCTTCTGATTGAATTGACCTTTACTATGAGAAAAGAAGGCCATGTTACTGTTCGTAGACTTGCTTCCATGCTCCAAAAGAGTTTTATCTTCCAACAGCCTCAGTTTGTTGTAGATATCATCAAAAGTATAACTTTTGTGAGTGTTGTTGGAAAGTATAGATCTTTCCTCAATCTTCCACGCCTCACCAAGACTTTTAAGAAAAGTATCATTGATGTCAACATCACCAAGTTGTGTCCCCATGAAGGACAATTTGCTTGTAATGTCAAGCAATCTGCTTCTCACACTACTAAGCTTTTCATTAGGATGAGCCTTGAAAATAGCATAATCATGCATGATTTGCTTCTTCTTCTCTTCCTTAGTATCTTCATTGCCACCATATGCAACTTCAAGAGCTGCCCAAAGGTCTTTAGCAGATTCATAACCTCTGTATTTATGCTGGCAGCATCAAGCATGGGAATCTTGATGTTTGGTAAAGGTGAGGAGGAGGTAGGTACTTCTGGATTTGACATGATGTTTGTAGGGTTTTTGTGAAAATTAGGGTTTTGGTGATTTTAGGGTTCTTGTGTTCTTTAAGATCAAAAGTTCCTCAACAAGCTCTGATACCACTTGTTGATCCCAAACTTAGATCGATTTAGCTTTATGTATACGAGATTAGATCAAGTAATACACTTAGAGAAACCTTTGTATATGTATATGACAATCTAAGTGTTATGCGGAATTAACACTTAAACAAGAACAAACAAGATGTAAACAAACTTTCACTTTGATTAATGATATCAAACTTGCTTACAATGAAAGTTTTTAACGTATGAAAACTTATATTGAACATTAACCTAAAGGTCTTCTTTTATAGACATAAGAAGCCTTGTACAATAATCTACGTATCAACTATTCTAGGTAAAGATAAATATAGAAAATACATTGTTGTTCCTATCTTTACTGGAAGTAATCTAGAACATAATAAACGCGTAGAGTATATCCTTCCATCAGTGCTTGTCTTCAATGTGTCAACGCTTGACTTCTTCTTGTCAACGCTTGATCTGTCAGCGTTTGTATTACTCCTGTCAACGCTTGTTTTACTCTTGTCAGCGCTCAAGTAGACTGGCTATAATTTATTCCCAACACTTTCATTGTAAGCAAGTTCGTTATAATCAATCAAGTGAAAGTTTGTTTACATCTTTGTGTGTTCTTGTTTAAGTGTTAATTCCGCATAACACTTAGATTACTTTATACATAAACAAAGTTTCTCTACGTGTATAACTTGATCTAATCTCGTATACACAAAGCTAAATCGATCTATGTTTGGGATCAAAAAGTGGTATCTGAGCTTGTTGAGAAACTTTTGATCTTAAAGAACACAAGAACCCTAAAATCACCAAAACCCTAATTTTCACAAAACCCTAAAAATATCATGTCAAATCCAGAAGTAACCTCCTCCTCATCTTTACCAAACATCAAGATTCCCATGCTTGATGCAACCAACTTTAAGTTGTGGAAATTCAACTTTGAGCAATATCTAGGGATCTATGACTACACTCTCTGGGAGATTATTGAATATGGAAACACATTCAATAAAGCTCAAAAGATTGCTGATGCCATTGCTACAAATCAGCTGTTGCTGGATGTTCAGAAGCAGATAAGAAAGAAAAACCTGATGATGGTAGAGCTGTGTCTGCTGAAGACATAGCAAAGAAAAGGGTTGATATGAAAACCCTAAACATTCTGAAACTCTCTTTGGGACAAGAGAACCAGCATAAATATAGAGGGTATGAATCTGCAAAAGACCTTTGGGCAGCTCTTGAAGTTGCATATGGTGGAAATGATGATACTAAGGAAGAGAAGAAGAAGCAACTCATGCATGAGTATGCTGTTTTCAAGGCTCAACCTAATGAGAAGCTTAGCAGTGTTAGAAGCAGACTGCTTGAAATTACGAGCAAGTTGTCCTTCATTGGGACACAAGTTGGTGATGTTGATACTATTGCCACTTTTCTTAAAAGCCTTGGTGATGCGTGGAAGATTGAGGCATGATCTATACTTGCCAATAACACTCACAAAAGTTCTACTTTTGATTATATCTACAACAAACTGAGGCTGTTGGAAAATGAAACTCTTTTGGAGCATGGAAGTAAGTCTACCAACAGTAACATGGCCTTCTTCTCACATAGTGAAGGTCAATTTAATCAGAAGGACTCATACATGCATCCAGTTACTGGATCAACATGTGTCAACACTGGATCATGTCCTGTCAACGCCTCATATTTAGACGCTGACACATACAAAATTGACTCACCACGAGTTAAGCCTGCTGGTTTGGATCTGGATACTGTGTGTGCATATATTGCTTCTTTGCCCAATGGTTCAGTGATTACATATGAGGACCTTGAGCAAATAAGTGATGAGCACTTGGAGAAGATGGATATTAAGTGAAACATGGCTCTTGCTAGTATAAGAGCAAACAGGTGGAATAAAAGGTTTAAGAAGAAGATGACCTTTAATGCAAAGGACACTGCTGGATTTGATAAATCCAAGGTTGAGTGCTACAATTGTCATCGTATGGGGCACTTCATGAGGGAATGCAGATCTCCAAGAAGTTCTGATGCTGGCAAACCCTCAAGCCAAGTTGTTAAGACTCAGGATCGTAAGGCCATGGTGGCAGTGCAAGAAATTGATGGTATTGGATGGGATTAGAGTTATTTGGCTAAAGATGGGGAAGAGGATAAAGCTTTGGTTGCTGAGATAGAAGAAGAAGAGCATGTTCAATATGCTCTCATGGCACACTCCTCCTCTTCATCAGATAATGAGGTATACGATGATGCTTTTTGTAGTAAGGGTTGTAGGTTAAATACTGAAAAACTTAACAAAGAGGTTTTAAGATTGTTAAGTGATGTGAGTACTGAGAGATGCAAATTGTATAACTATCAAATTGCTCTCACTCAAACTGAGAAGACAGTTTCTGAGTACAATAAAATGGAATTTGACTTAAAAGATAAAATAAATATCTTAAAACATGAGTTAAATGCTAGAAATGATGTTAGAAACATCATGGAAAGGGTTAATGGTGAATTACATGCTAAGTTAGATGAGGCTATTAAGAATAAGGATAATGTTGACCTTAAAATTTAGAGATTTGATAAGGCCTCACAAACCCTAGGTGAATGTGTTAATAAACAGAGGGATCCTAAGGACATGACTGGGATTGGGATGAAAGACTATACTGTTGTTCCACCACCAGCTGGGGACTTCTATGGTGTCCAAAGAAAGGACCTATCTTGGACTGGTTTACCAGAACTCCAAGAGGAGGAATTTATTCCTCCACCAAGAGTCATTACCCCAGTTGAAGAGTATACACAAAAGTTGACTGACTTGAATGAATGGAAGAAGGCCAACCCTACCTTGTTTGTTAAGGGTGGCTTGTTATGTGATAGTCCAAATGAGTCTACCCCTATTAAGGTAACAAACCCAATCACTGGCAAGACAGTTGACCTTGGCTCAAACACTGTTAGAAAACCTAGCATTAAGTATGCAACAATGTATAGGAATACTAGGTCACCTAAAAGCCAAGTTAGTGATAATAGAACATGCTTCTTCTCTTCTAGATCTAGGGTTGTGTCTAGAAAAGCCTGTTACACTTGTGGTAGCTTTTCACATTTAACATATAAGTGTGTCAACGCTTCTAAGGTCAACGCTGTTAAAAAGTCAAACATTGTTAGACCCAAAACTTTTGTGGAGCAAAGTCCACAAGTTGTTAGACCAGCCCCATTCTTCACTAGAGGGTCTAACACTCATGGACAAAGACCATTTCAGAAGACCAATACCTGGTCTAATAGGCAATGGATTTCTGTAGCAAACCCTAGGTTCAACGCTGACAAGGGAAATTTCAGCGTTGACAAGACAAAATCCAACGCTGACAGAAACGTTGCCAGACCTAAATATTTGCAACCACAGGGAAAAAGGTCTAAAGCTTCTTCTAGCTTGACATGGAGACCTAAGCAAGATCAAAACCCTAATACTGATGGGATTTTAATGACCTGCAACAGATTCAATTATATTTCAAAGGTCATTACAAAACCAATTGGGGTTAACTGGGAATTTCATCCAAAAAGGGATGAACAAGGGTTTGTTATGAGAACTAAGTCTGTTCTTGTTGAACAACCAGATGAATCCAAGTCTGCTAAGGCTTGGGTTCCTAAAGAAAACTAACTTGTTTTCTTTATGTGCAGGGCATTCAAAAACAGGTCAATGATTATGGATATTGGGACAGTGGATGCTCTAGGCACATGACAGGGAAGGAAGATTACTTAACTAACTTCACTCCCATTAAGGATGGTGATAAGGTTTACTTTGGAGGTGGATATGGAACTATCACAGGAAAAGGAACTCTTCTCACCAAGAACTTACGTTTTGAAAACGTGTTTCTGGTAAAGGAACTTGATTACAATCTTTTTAGTGTATCACAAGTTTGTGATAACAAAAACAAAGTTCTGATTACTGATATTGAATGCTTGGTGTTAAGCAAGGATTATAATATCCCAGATGAGAAATATATTGACTATAGAACACCTAGGCATAAAGACATCTATAATGTGAATCTTAATGGTATTAGGATGAATAATAATATGTCATGTTTTTATGCTAAATCTTCAGTTGATGAGAGTAATCTATGGCACAGAAGACTAGGGCACATAAACTTTAAGAATATAAACAGACTTGTGAGACTTGGTTTGATTGATGGTTTGCCTGAAAAGGCTTTCCACAATGACCACTCTTGTGTTGCATACCTTAAAGGAAAACAACACAAGGTCTCATTTAAGTCTAAACAGGTGCACTCTAGTTCTAGACCACTTCACTTACTGCATATGGACCTGTTTGGTCCAACTAATCTAGAGAGTTTGAATGGTAAATCATACTGCTTTGTCATCACAGATGAATTTTCTAGGTTTACTTGGACTTTCTTTTTAGCTATGAAAAGTGACACTACTGATACTTTAATTGACTTTATTACTCAGATAGAAAAGAAAACAGGTAACGAAGTTAAAATGCTTAGAAGTGACAATGGTGGTGAGTTTAGAAATAAACTGTTAGATGATTTTTGTGCCAAGAAAGGGATTACTAGGCAGTTTAGTGTTGCCGGAACCCCACAGCAAAATGGGGTTGCTGAGAGAAAGAATAGAACCCAAATTGACGCAGCCAGGACTATGTTGGCTGATGCTCATTTTCCCATCGCTTTTTGGACTAAGGCTGTGAATACAGCTTGTTATGTTCAAAATAGAGCATTGGTCAACAAGATACAGAACAAAACACCTTATGAGTTGCTTTGGGGAAGGAAACCTAATACTGGTTTTCTTAAACCGTTTGGTTGTCATGTAGTTGTACTTGATACTAGTGATGCCTTAGGTAAATTTAGTGCAAAAGGTGATGAAGGCTACTTCATGGGTTATTCAGTGCAGAGCAAAGGATATAGGGTTTACCTTAAGAAGGAAAAACTATACTTGAGAGAGTACATGTTAGGTTTTTAGAGAGTAAACCTAGTGATCCTAAAAGTGGTCCAAATTGGTTGTTTGAATTAGAACCTCTATCTAGGACTTTAAATTATATGCCTGTCACTAATCCAGTATTGTGAAGGTAACTTCAAATGTTGTGGAAGAACAAGTTGTTGATGTTTCAGGTACACAGGTTAATGAAGAGGTTGGATCACAAGCAGACAAGTCATCTTCCATACAAGAGTATGTTACAATTCCCATATGGACAGATGCTTTTGCTGCTACTGCTGCTGCTGGAAAGGATAATGGTGGTCCCCAAGTACCACCAATTAACAACATGCATGGTCCTTCAGGCGCTGACAAAGGCAAATCTGGCGCTGACAGGACAAATTCAGGCGTTGATGGCTCAAACGTTGACAACAACATTTCAGGCGTTGATAACCCAAACGCTGACAACCAAGGTTCAGGCGTCGACAACACTTTTGAGCATATCTTCTCTTCCAATTTTGAACAAGGTGAACCTTCAAATATACATGAAGAGGTTCATACAACTATTGATGAAAGAGAGTCTAAAGAAGATATTGGCAACTTGGAGAATGAGATTGAAGACAACAGACTTTTTGAGGGAGGAGTTCTCACTTCTACAATGAAGAATCATCCCCCTTCTCAAATTACTAGGGATGTTATGACTCCTGTTCAGACTAGAAGATCTCATCAGAATCTTGGTGGATTTATTGCCAATATACACAAGAAGGTTGATACCCCTCTTGTTCAAGCATGTTTGTTTGCCTGTTATTTATCACAACAGGAACCTAAAGATCTTTGATGCTCTCAAAGAACCAAGTTGGGTGGAAGCAATGTAGGATGAGCTTCACCAATTTGCAATTCAGGATGTTTGGGAGCTGGTTGATTGTCCAAGGTATGTCAGACCTATTGGGACAAGATGGGTTCTTAGAAACAAGAGAGATGAAAGAGGAATTGTGGTCAGAAACAAGGCACGTTTAGTGGCTCAGGGATATACACAAGAGGAAGGGATAGATTATGAGGAGGTCTTTGCACCAGTTGCAAGGATTGAAGCTATTAGGATCTTTCTAGCCTATGCTTCTTGCATGGGCTTCACTGTCTATCAAATGGATGTGAAGAGTGCCTTCCTCTATGGAACAATTGTTGAAGAGGTGTATGTAATGCAGCCTCCTGGTTTTGAAGATCCATAGAATCCAAACAAGGTGTATAGAGTCAAGAAGGCTATGTATGGACTTCATCAAGCCCCAAGAGCATGGTATGGTACATTGTCCACTTATTTGGTGGAAAATGGATTCAAAATGGGCACCATAGACCAGACATTGTTTACTAAGAAGGCTGGTGCGGATGTCCTACTTGTTCAGGTCTATGTTGATGATATCATCTTTGGCTCCACCAATCCAAAGATGAGTGAAGATTTCTCCAAGCTTATGACAAACAAATTCAAGATGAGTGCAATGGGGGAGATGAACTTCTTTCTAGGGCTACAAGTTCCGCAGAAAGAAGATGGTATCTTCATCTCTTAGGAGAAGTATGTAGCAGAGATCTTGAAGAAGTTTGGCTTTTCTCCATATGAAAAGAGGGCTACTACTCCTATGGATAGAGAACACCCTTGGGGAAAGGTTAGAGATGGAAAATATGTGGATGTCAGGCACTATAGATCAATGATTGGTTCATTGATGTATCTCACAGCCTCAAGACCTAACATTATGTTTGTTGTGTGTGCATGTACACGCCATCAAGTGACTCCCAAAGAATGTTACCTTTATGCTGTCAAGAGAATCTTTAGGTACCTAAGATGTTATCCAGATCTTGGCTTGTGGTACCCAAAAGATTCACCATTGGAGCTTATTGCATATTCAGACAGTGACTATGGAGGTGATAAGTTTGATAGGAAATCCACAACTGGTGGATGTCAGTTTCTTGGGAGTAGGTTGATATCTTGGCAATGCAAGAAACAAACAATGGTGGCCAATTCTACAACTGAATCAGAGTATGTTGTTGCAACTGCTTGTTGTGGACAAGTCTTATGGATTCAGAACCAGCTGTTGGATTATGGGTATAATTTCATGCATACCAAGATATTTGTTGACAATAACAGCACTTTATGCATTATTAAAAATCCTGTACATCATTCTAAAACAAAACACATAGAAATTAGACATCATTTTATAAGGGATTGTTTTGAAAAGGGTTTAATACAACCAGATAGGGTTGACACAGAAGAAAATGTGTCAGATTTATTAACTAAACCTTTTGATGCTGGAAGGTTTCAATACTTGGTAACAAGTATTGGAATGATCAATCTCACATAATATGTGTTTTGGGGTCTTATTGTAAAAGTATGTACAGGATAATGCATTGTTATTGGTCTTTCTGAGGATTTAGATTTTACACTATATTTTTCTAACACTGACAAAGGTTACCTTAACGCTGATAAGTGTTATTGTGACGTTGTCAGCAATATATTTGTCTAACGCTGACAAGTGTTATCGGGACGTTGTCAGCAACAATGTTAGTTTTGTGGTTTTTAATCTAAATGTGCAGGTGGTGTTAGCATTATACCATTGGATACAGAGTTGCTTATGGATCCTTGGAGAATCATTTGAGCATGTTTTTATTTATGGATGATGGTTCAAATTTTCTATTCCTATCTTGACATAAATTTTTTATGTTCATGCATATTTTTGGCAACATATGTATCACAGTTTAAGGGGAGGTTTTAGGAACCTTTAGGACTTTTGGGTATCCTTATGATACTCTTATCACAATTCTAGATTGTGTCCACAGGTGAGTATGAGTTAGTTTTGCTAAATCATGAGGCACTGTAGCATGCAAAGTTGATATACTATGCATTCTGCCAAGACATTTTTTGCCTAGAATTGCTTGTGGTCTGTTGGGAGACTTGGGAATGATTTTGTCATGGGTTTTACCTGGGAGTAACAAGGAATTTTATGAGATAACTTAGTTGTTAAGAGTTTTGGTTAGCAAGGGACACTAGAGGACTGATATGTCTATCTTGCATAAGCAAGTGTGCATAACTGGACAATGCTTGCCGCCCTATAATAATTATCAACTTATAGGTTATATTCACTAGGATAAATTACTTTGTTAAGGTCATTTTTCATTTTTATAAACTTTTATTTTTGGACGCTGACAAGTATTTTTCCAAGCGTTGTTATGACCAATTTAGACGTTGACATGGCTTTGGCAAACGTGACAAGAATATAGCCGTTGGGCGTTGATAGGTTATTTTTGACCGCTGATACCTATTGGGACCTACCCAGTTGTTACTTTTTGAAAAAATTTTGGGTCGTAATTTTGGGAGCAGATTACTTTTAATTAATGCATGAGATAACTTATTTTCTTTTCAATATTTTCATCATGATATTTTGAAAATAGTTGCCTCATTTTTGACCAATCACATGCTTATTTCTCTCGTATATATTTGGCCCCTATTTTTAAACAGGGTACCTATCACTCTTGTCTAACAATTTTCTCCTATACTTCATCTTTATCAATCATTCACACAGCTTTCAACAATGGCACCAAAATTTAAACCAAGTGATTTGGTATTGGGATTCAGGAGTCAACACAACATGGTCGCATATTTGGACGCTGATGACACTCTGTTTCCACAATACACCCAGATGGTGGCGTATTTGAATGCATCCCCCATTAGGTATGCTCTTTCTCATGCTCCTCTCATCTCTGTCACACATATTAAGCAGTTTTGGAACATTGTTAGTTCCTCAACAGTTAATAAAGTGACTACATTATCATCTATTGTTCATGAGCGTACATGGGTGGTTACTGAAGCCTTGGTTTGCCAGGCTTTGCATCTTGATGATGCAGATGGTATAACCACCCTTCCCATTCATGAAATAGAACAAGGACTAAGGGCTTTGGGTTATCCTTTTCCTGATGAAGGAACTTTAAACAAATATCATAAACAGGAGTTTCCCCCAGCCTGGAAGTACCTCATACATGTCATCTTACAATGTTTGAGTCCCAAGTGTACTGCATTCAATGAGATTAATATATCCATTGCTAGTGCTATTGTGTGCATTGTACGTGGGCAAAAGTTTAATTATTCTAAAATGATTTTTGATAGCATGTGTAAAAACAAAGGGAGTAAGATGACTGGCTTATCCCAGATTTTTAAAAATGGTTTTTGATGTGCAAAATTACTGCACAAGGGATCATGATGACTTTTATGAGATCCCTGTGCAAAAGAAAGCTATTTTTACAAAGATGAACTCACCTCCTCACCGTGACTTACCCCTCACCCCAGCTATGCTTGCTGTTATTGCAGCAGCACAACCCCAACCAGACCCTCAACCACAATTTGAACCAATACCAGAACCTTTACCTTCACCTCAACACATGCAAATTGACCAAGAACCATTTGACGCTGACACTTTACATGTTGGCATTGACACTCATAATCCAGACGTTGACACCATTCCTTCACAGACCCAAACACCCCTTAACCAACCCACATCTACCCAATCACATCATCTTCTACCCCACCACAATATAGGTTGCAAAAATGCCAAAGGACTATTGGAGTGTTCTCCTCTAGTGGTCCTAGCCATGTAGCAGAGAGAACCACCACCACAAGTGTGGTTGGTGCTATGGATGAGGCTGGGACTATTGGCTCTGGCTTAGATGTAGGCCAAGACAGTCCTAACATCTTTAAGACCTCATCCATGCCCCATGAATCTAACTTGGGATGTCAAATACCCATTTTAGAGGAGGGCAGATTAGAACCAATGACATTAATGGAACTGACGGCTGTCTGCATTAGCTTGCAAAAGCAAAATGCAGACTTGGTACAAATTGTCAGTACACAAGGCCTTGAACTCAAGCAATTGAGGGAGAGGATTGTTATTTTGGAGAATGTTAGCACAAGGCGTGGGATGGAGGAATCTTCCAAAGGGGAGGATGAGCAGATTAATGTGAGTGGTAAGGGCTCACATGATGGTGAATCTTTGGGTGTTGCTGAGGCCCTAACTAGTTTGAAGAAGCAACCAGGTTTTGTTAGATCTCTGGTAACTCCTACAAATATAGACTTGTCTTTTACAGCTATGTTGGATCAAATTACAGGAGGCGTTGACACAGGTAATTTGGGCGTTGACAAGCAAAATTTGAAGGCTGACACACCAAGCACTGACAAGAGCAAAGTGGGCGCTGACAAAGGAAATTTGAGCGTTGACAGACCTGCAGATGAGGTTGATGTATTCCAGTCATCATCCATCATCAAAGAAGTATCTTCACATGTATTACCATCATCTTTACCTACCATTGATCCATTAGATAAGGGTAAAGGTGTTATGGTAGAAGTAGAAGTTCCAAAGGATGCAGCACAGGTAGAGTTTGATAGAAGGTTGGCTACACAACTTGTGGAACAAGAGATGAAAAAGGTGGGTGAATCACCATTTGTTGTCACTTCAGAGGAACAAGAAGGAAGTGATGAAGCTAGTTCATACTCAAGTGTGATGATAATAGAACAACCAGAAAGACTTGAGTATGGTGATGATTTGTCAAGAGAGAAGTTGAATGAGTTGAAGTTGCAAGTAGATTTTGATATGCCAGAAGTTGTTTAGATGTACCATGCTTGGGAAAATAGGTGCATGGAGAATCCAGATTTGACTATTTCAGACCAAATATGGGGTTTGGAGATTCTTCTAAGAGTACAAAAGGACTGCAAGGTAACTCTGAAACACAAAGCTAGCAATATTCTCTCAATGCTGAAAAGGGATAGAAGGGAGTTGTACTACATGCTACTCAGATGTCATGGAACAGGATGGACTCATAAGAAATTGTTGGGATTATCCTTTGAAGAGTTGGAGTACAAGGCTTATCCCATTTGGGCAAGAGTGCAGGAAGAAAACACTTTAAGACTTCTTTCTGATGAAAGGAAAGAAGAACTTGCAGAAGAGATGGAGCTTAAGAAGGTAATGATTGTTCCAAGACCTTTGAAGAAGGGAGTTCCTCTTGAGTTTCCTAAAGATATGGATAGATTGAAGCCTAGTGAATCTGTTATAAGAAAGAGCATCAAGCTCTCACCATTGGAAGCTTCAGATATGGTACAAGTGTTACCTCTTGATTCCAGAAACCCTATTATAAGCTATGAAGAAGATGAATGTGGGTTTTGGAAGATTGGAAGGTATGGGAAAGAGGTACACACATTTACCACTCTTATATCTTTGTTTGCAAGTGTTGATAGAGAATAATTGGTAGACCTTTGGAGGTTGTTAGAGGCCAAGTATGAGACTGAAGCTCCTACTTCAGTCAATGGAATAAAACTGTGGTCAACATTCAAGAGAATGTGTGGACCAAGAGATGAAGATCCTGCTGTTTGGAAGGATCTTAAAGATGACCTCAGTGGTCTTCAATGGCGTTTGTATTCAGCTGCTGGTGTGTACTACTTGAGCTCTACAAAGTTTGCTGAGTATCTACTTGTAGATGGTCAGTATTCCATGTCCAAAGAAGTTTTGGAGAAGATGAAGACAACACAGTTGGAGATTGATTATTCAAGTGACGTGGCCAAAGATTGATGAGACATATTTATTACCAATATGATAAGAGTTGTAAGATTCCTCCTAGTTCTTAATGTTTATTCAGAAACTTGATTACTAGAGTAGATATCAAGTTTAGGGGAGGATTGTTGGGAATAAAATATATCCAGTTCACTTGAGCGCTGACAAGAGTAAAACAAGCGTTGACAGGAAGAAAACAAACGCTGACAGATCAAGCGTTGACAAGAAGAAGTCAAGCGTTGATAGGTTGAAGACAAGCACTGATGGAAAGATTTAGTCTATGCGTATATTGTTTCTAGTTTGTTTCTAGTAAAGATAAGTTCAACATTGTATTTTCTATAATTATCTTTACCTAGAATAGTTGATACGTAGACTCTTGTACAAGGCTTCTTATGTCTATAAAAGAAGACCTTTAGGTTAAGTTTCATAGATAAGTTTTCAAACGTTAAACACTTTCATTGTAAGCAAGTTCGTTATTATCAATCAAGTGAAAGTTTGTTTACATCTTTGTGTGTTCTTGTTTAAGTGTTAATTCCGCATAACACTTAGATTACTTTATACATAAACAAAGTTTCTCTACGTGTAAAACTTGATCTAATCTCGTATACACAAAGCTAAATCGATCTATGTTTGGGATCAACAATATGGATTTAAAAGTTATGAACGAAAATGAGACAAAAGTGAAAATATTTATTGAAGAAGCACCCGACTTAGAACTTAAGGAACTTCGCACTCATTTGTAGTATGTTTTTCTTGAAGGAACGGATAAGTTACCGGTGATTATTGCTAAGGGATTGAAGGAAAATGAAAAGGATGAACTTATTAAGGTGCTTAAGAAACATAAACGGGCCATTGCATGGAAAATCTATGACATCAAGGGTATTGATCCAAAATTTTGTAGTCATAAAATTTTGATGGAGGAAGATTATAAACCCGCTATCCAAAATCAAATAAGGGTCAATCCAAAGATTCATGAGGTGATCAAAAAGGAAGTTATGAAACTTCTAGACGCCGGAATGATCTACCCTATCTCCGATAGCCCATGGGTTAGCCCCGTACATTGTGTTCCAAAGAAAAGAGGAATGACGGTTGTTACTAATGAGGATAATGAATTGATTCCTACTAGACTTATGACCGGTTGGCGTGTTTGTATCGACTATAGGAAGCTTAATAATGCCACTAGGAAGGATCATTTTCCATTACCTTTTATGGATCAAATGTTAGAGAGACTAGCAGGAAATGAATTCTATTGCTTTTTGGATGGATTTTCCGGCTATTTCCAAATTCCCATAGACCCTCGTGATCAAGAAAAGACCACATTCACTTGTCCTTATGGAACATTTGCTTATCGTAGAATGCCTTTTGGATTATGCAATGCTTCGGGGACGTTCCAAAGGTGTATGATGGCCATTTTCCATGATATGATCGAAAAAACCATGGAAGTCTTTACGGATGATTTCTCGGTTTTTGGGGAGTCTTTTACTTCATGTCTCTCTAACTTGGAAAAAATGTTGCAACGTTGTGAGGAAACAAATCTCGTACTTAACTATGAAAATTTTTATTTTATGTGCAAAGAAGGGATTGTGTTAGGAAATAAGATCTCTAAGGCCGGTATTGAGGTTGATAGGGCTAAAATCGAGGTGATTGCCAAATTACCTCTACCCACCACCGTTAAGGGAGTTAGGAGCTTTCTCGTCCATGCCGGCTTCTATAGACGTTTTATCCAAGACTTCTCTAAGATAGCTCGGTCTATGACCCATCTTTTGGAAAAAAAGAGACTCCATTCCTCTTTTCGGATGAGTGCATCAAAGCCTTTGAGGTGCTTAAAAGAAAATTAACTGAATCACCAATTTTACTTGCTCCTATCTACCTTTTGAAATTATGTGTGATGTTAGTGATTACGCGGTAGGTGCGGTTTTGGGGCAACGTAAGACAAAACATTTCTTGCCTATACACTATGCAAGTAAGACTATGACGGATGCTCAAACTAAGTACACTACAACAGAAAAGGAATTACTTGTTGTTGTGTATGCTTTTGAAAAGTTTAGACCATACCTCGTCTTGTCTAAAACCATAGTGTATACGGACCACTCGGCTATCAAATATATTCTTAATAAACAAGATGCTAAGCCGAGGTTGCTCCGGTGGATTCTCCTACTTCAAGAATTTAATGTCAAAATTCTAGACAAAAAAGGAGCCGAGAATCTCGTGGCCGATCATTTATCTCGACTTAAGAATCCTCACCAAAGCGATCGAGAGAACAAGGAAATTGATGAAGCATTTCCTCTCGAGACGCTTGGTATGATTTCTTTTCTTGGTGATGATAGTACCCCATGGTTTGCGGACATTACAAATTACCAAGCGGGGAAATTTGTGATCAAGGGTATGTCGTCCCAACAAAAACGGAAATTTTTCAAGGATATATCCTATTATTTTTGGGACGACCCCTATTTGTTTCGAGTGTGGGAGGATCAAGTGATTCTTAGGTGCGTGTTTGGCAAGGAAGCTAAAGATATTCTTAAGTCTTGTCATGAAGGACCCACCGGGGGACATCATGGTGCCAACGCCACCGCGAAGAAAGTCTTTGATGCCGGCTTCTTTTGGCCTTCCATATATCGTGATGCCCAAGACTTGCTCAAGACTTGTGATGCTTGTCAACGTCAAGGAAAGAATTCACAAAGGGATGAAATTCCCCAAAACATTATCCAACTTTGTGAAATCTTTGACATATGGGGGATCGATTTTATGGGGCCATTTCCATCATCGAAAGGAAACAAGTATATTCTCGTAGCCGTGGACTATTTGTCTAAATGGGTTGAAGCTAAGGCTTTGCCTACGAATGATACTCGAGTTGTGGTGAAATTTTTGAAACAACTCTTCGCTAGGTTTGGAACTCCACGGGCTATAATAAGTGATCGTGGGACCCATTTTTGTAATGAACAATTTGAAAAAGTTCTAAACAAATATGGTGTCACTCATCCACTATCGACGGCTTATCACCCTCAAATGAGTGGTCAAGTGGAGGTTTCAAACCGAGCTCTTAAGAGGATTTTGGAGCGTTCTATTGGAGAAAATCGCACTTCATGGTCGGATAAATTGGACGATGCATTGTGGGCTTTCCGTACGGCTTACAAGACACCAATTGGTTGTACACCATTTAGGTTGGTCTACGGAAAGGCATGACACTTGCCAATTGAACTCGAACATAAGGCTTATTGGGCTCTTAAGCATTTTAACTTTGATTTAAGGACCGCGGGTGATCATCGCAAGGTTCAATTGAATGAACTAAGTGAATTAAGGGATCAAGCTTATGAAAATTCTTTGATCTATAAAGAGAAGACTAAGAGGATTCATGACTCTAAGATCAAAAATCGTATTTTCAATGTTGGTGATCAAGTCCTCTTATTCAACTCTAGACTTAAGATTTTCTTGGGGAAGCTTAAATCCCGTTGGTCCGGACCATTCACCATTTCACAATTTTTCCCATATGGCACCGTTGAGCTTGCTCAAAAAGACGGGCCTAACTTTAAGGTGAATGGTCATCAGGTGAAACACTACTTTGGAGGGGACATACCTACGGAGGTTGTTCCGGATCTTTAAACTTTCCCTAAGGACCAATTAATGTGGGGATCGAGTCGAGCTCATGACTCGGTTAACAAAAACTAGGTGCCTTGTGGGGGAGTCCCATACATTCTATCTTCTATCTATTTTCTAACACTAATAAGGCATGATCTTTTCAAGCTCGTTCTCGTGTTTTGTTGTGTTGTGAATCTTAGGTATGACCCTAATCATTGAATACTCTCGTGTTCGGTTTTTGCCGGTCCACTCGAGCTTCCTTACTTTGATTGTCAAAAAGGGGCACACTCACTATCCTTTGATTTTTATCGACTAACGTTTTATCTTGAAGCATAATTAATAAACGGCTTATAGATTTGCGTGCTCTTTCCATGTTAGGACTTTTGCATTAGACTCTTCGTGTTTTAGCAAGGGGGTGTTACTCTTGAGCGAGGAAACATTGAGGATAATGTTTGGTTTTAGCATGGGGGAGTCAATCGATATAATCGCTTGCAATTGCTTTTGTCGTGTCTTAACGTAATCGTTTTTCTCGTTTTTTCATAAAAGTTTTAAATTTTTAGTGTTATTTTGTGAAAATAAGTGCTCTTGACACAAATGTAGGATTTCCGTTGGTGAAAATAAAAATAGTTTTTGACTCGACTCGGTTTTTACCTTAGCTTTTTCCTAAACGTGTTTAAATCAAGTTTTGCTAGACTTTTATATAGGGAACTTTAAAATGCAAAAGTCTTAACTCCTACGGGTTTAAGAACGAGAACTTTTTGCAAGTTCCTATAATTGATCCTAGAAAGTCGTTTATCAAGGGAACTTTAAAATGCAAATTCCAAAACTTGAAAAAGTCTAAGAAGATGCAAGATCCTATAGATGACTTGAAAACCCAAAACTTTGATTTAATAGGCTAAGTGTCCATTAATTTCACATTTTTGAAATTTTACAATATGGAGAACAAGAAATGATAAAGTTTAATCATAAGTTTTTAAGGTTAATTCTTCCTTGTGTAAGTAGTTTTGTGTTTGATTTAATCTCCTCGTATTTATTTTCCACACTTGAATAAATAATTGCTTAATAAATGAAGTTTTTAGTGGTTTAGGCTTAATATCTTAACTCGTAACTCCTTCTTTTTCTTCCCTTGTAATTAAAGTGAGAACACATTGAGGGTGTCAGCGTCATGAACTTTTGATCATAGGATTGCGGAAATTTCGCTTACTATATATATCATAATAATAAGAAGAATAAATAAAAACATGTTCTCTATGAGCCTTCGGGTAGGAGTCATGTAGCACTAACCTTGTCAATAGAGCCTTAGGGTGTATGGCATGGTGACGTGTTTAATAAAAATTGCTTCATCATCATGAGCCATAAGGTGGGATGGTGAATGTCAATTCCCTTGTTTTTGTCCAAGGAGCCTTCGGGTGTGGATTATAAATAAGGAGCACTTTTACATCTTAAAGAGCCTCAAGGTGATATGATGTAAATGTTGCTAACCCCATTAACAAGGTCAAAATTGACTTTGGAGGATTTATTGTTGCTTTAGGTAGACCTATTAGCCAAATTTCGGATCCAGGGAATTATATCCCAAATCGTGTTAAGTTATCCTTGATGTGGGATTTCTTTAGTGACAACGGTTTTTGAAGTCGAGGTTAGGTTTTGAGTGTTGAGTTTACACCGTTTTTGCCTTCATTTTTGGACTAATCAATATCAAATAAGTCAAATGAGCCTTTGGGTGAATGACAATAATTTAAGATCTAGAGATACAATTAGTAATAAAAGGAGATTGAGTTTAACACAAATTACTTGTATGAGTGGTCTTAAAATTGGGACTCAAGATTGACAATGATCTTGTTTTTAAACTTGGCATGGAAAAGTGAAAAGTCGAGGATGATGAATCTATTTGAGTTTTATGATCCTAAAAGTTATTTTTCAAATAATGAAAGCATTACATTATGTCTTTGCAAAATAAAGTGTCAAAAGTTAAATAAAAGTGTAGTTAGTAATTTTATTTTATCATTGTGTGAGGACACGGCAATTGCCTAGCAAGGGGGAGTTTGTAATGAGTGAATTTAATCATATCATTTATATCAATATATGAACAATAAATGCATAAAACCAGTGAAAATGGCCTTGTATATGTGTTTTTCTTGTTTCATGTGTGTAGGTACCCGAGATCACAAAAACCGGCAAAAACGACACGAGATTTGAAGAAAATATCAAGAAGCCAAAAATCGAGTTCGTTTTTGTAGGATTTAACTTTAATAAAGGATAATGGGCCTAGTGGGTCCCACATTTGGTTAATGGGCCTAAAAGCCCATTAAGTTGCTACAATTGATAAGTTAAACATCAAAGCCCAAACAAGGCCCAAATCAAACTCAATACCGGATGGAAAGTAAGTATTCAGCCAAGCCCAAGTCCAAATACAATGAGACGTGTGGAGTGTAATACTTTTGGGCCAAGCCCATTAGGTCAAGATAATTCATGGGACGGTTAATAAGTTTATAAAGTGAAATCTTTTCATTTTTGGTCAAACATTTACACCACACACTCACCTTCTCCTTCGTTATTAACAATGAAAGAAAAGAAAAGCAGCTTTATCCACCCACAAACCCTAAAAACCCAATTTTGGGCTTTTCTATCCCTAAGAAAGTGATACACACGCGCCTAATTAATCCCCATCTTTATAGGGGATAAATACGATGCCCCAATCAATCCAACATGGCACCCTCTCTCGTCATCTCTCTTCTGTGATTGGTGGAAACACCTCTATCCAATCATAGAACCAATTAATTTACTCCACATCAGCATCAAACTAACACAACATGCACAAGAGATCGCCACGCTGTCGATCCAAGTGAAAGAAAGAAGATTCCTAGCCGTTTGATCAAGAAGAAGAAAGTGAGAGAAGAATCAATGGCCAAGATGGGATATCAGCTCAACAAACTCACCTCAGCAAGGCCTTGGGTTTGCCTATAAAAACCCCCAAATTAATTGTAATTTTTCATTCCTATTTTACTTTAGTGTTATAATGTTAAAATAGAGTTAGGATAAATTGTATTTCTATTTTATTATTTTTGTAATAATTTTTCTGATTAATAAAAGTTACTTTGATTTTAAATCTGTCTTTGTTTTATTTTTTGTTAAAATATACTGCAATTATTCTTAATAATTCTAAACTGATATTATAAGAAAATATTATTTCATTAAGTTTGTCAATAGCTTAAAGGGATAATTAAAAGTGAGATTGGGATCAATTTATCCCCACTGGATAATTAAAAGCGATTGGTTCGATTGATATGGTGCTTTCAACCATTTTATGTTTCAAGACTTAAATGTTTTTGGTTCGTGGTACGAGTATTATGATGGTTCGAGAAGTTGTAGAATAAAGGTGGTATTGTGTTCAAAGATAGCTCAACGCTATTTTCTTCTACAAAGGATCATCAATTCAAGGTAAATCTTATTTTAGTTTAATGATTTCTATTTAGAATAAATTGTTAAGTGGTTTAATGTTTTATGTACTGCTTAGTTGTTATAAATACTGATTAGTTAATCTGATAAAATTAGTCGACTATTGTGGATACTTGGGTGTGAAACTGTTTTTTTTAGATTTGATTGTTGTTGAATCCAAGATCTTTACACTCAAACAGTCGAAACCTTTTTATCTAGGTTGATCATCATTCATATGATAACATAGCGTAATAAGAATAATGATCATGAATAAGATGTTTTAACAAGACGAATTCTTCCCAAAGGGTTTGTATTTTTGATTAACACAAACCACTCTAGGTATGTGTACATTGAATCCCACACCTAGAGATTAATGTTTACAGTAGGTGATGAGATGGCATTTATACATGATCTCATCGTTCTTTTCGGGCTTTAAATGCATTAAAATGTCATAAAATACCATATATATGCTTGTGTTTGTTCACTTGTGTCTTTTAGGTATGGATATCGTGAAAAAGACAAAAGATCACAAGAAACAAGGAAAAACGGACACAAGAAACGAAGCCGTACAAAGAACCGGGCCCTAGTTCATGAATTATCCAACATTTACCCTTGAAGACTTGAAGATATGCAAGATTGATCCTCAAACAATGAAGAAATGACACTTAAAACCCTTGTGAATTCATAATTACAAGTTTGGTCCCTTAAGTTTGTCAAAATTGCAAAAAGGTCCTTCAACTTTGAAAAAATGGCAAGATTAGTCCCTCATCAAATCTAATTTATCATTTATGGTCCCTCATAAAGCCAAAGATACATTGAAGACCTTTGAAGATCAACAAAGTCCAAAATCAGTCCTTCAAATATGAAAACATGGCAAAAAAACAACCCTTTAAACCTTTTTGGAAAAGTTTTATGCCAAAAATGTGAAAAGGGAAACTTTCATTACAAAGGGAATACGTTTAAGTGGGTTGAAAAACTTATTATACAGTTTTTCCCAAAGAACAAGGACCAAAGTGGTGCAAGTGAAACATTTGAAACGAATTTGCGCCAAACAAACACCTTTCCCCCAAAATCGGATCAAAATCCTTGCTGTTTACCATTCATCCCACCCAGAATTACCTTCACTTAAACAACGGGTAAACTTCAATTAACTTGGCACATGTGTGATTCACACATGCAGAAACCTACCCCACACATAATACCTTCACCTCCACTCACCAAAAGGTCCCACATCCAAAACCGTTTCACCCATCACATGACAACTTATTCTCCAAGGCTTGCCACATGTCAGAATCAACAGCCAAGACTCCTAGCTTAACCCCAAAGCTAAGATAAACGTCTATGATCATTTTGGACAGCTCATATCATAGATTCGTCTAGAAGACCTCAAGGACAATATTGGAATTTCACTTCTAGGGTTTATGAATAGTGCTTTGTATCCATTTGCCTATAAAAGGAGACCTCAACCTGTGAGAGTCCCTTTGTTCCAGATTTTGGCTATCAATCTTTGTAATTCCTCTTTAAGTTAAATAAAATTTGATTTTCTGAAATTTGTGAAATCTCTTTTATGTTTATTAAAAGTTGGTGTTAGAATAGCCTAAATCTGAGTTCCACTTACATGTTTTATTGGTTTTGAAAAAAGGTTTTAAGGATTAAAACACTTGTTTTCAGAAATCAAAAGGATTAGTCCGTTTTTTATCTCACTTGTTTGTTTGTTCATCTTAGCAGCTTGGAAGCTGGTAATTGTTCTGCTAGTACCTCAGCTCAAATAATCCAGGTCTTAGAGGTTTTCACCCTTCTCCTTTTTCATTTCTCTTTATTTTTCTGCATATTTGTGATTTGTGTATGGTTGTTGTTGAATCTGTGTTTTGATGGTTGGATCTTGTTTATCTGGTATTGTTTGATGTTATTGAGTTGATGTTGACTTGATTTGTGGGTCGAATCTGAAATATCCTTTGAAAATTTGTGAAAACAGATAATTAAGGGGTGTTTGGGTTAACTGCATAAGCAGGATTTGTGGGAAATTGAGTGACTGTTTTGTGTTGGTGGTTATTGGAATTTGTTTACCTGATATACTTGGTCATTTGTCTACAAGTTTTGTGGTTTGAAACACCTAAATCCATTAAAGTGTTCTAAAATCTTGTTTACTTGTTAAAATTGGCTGTAGTTTAAGGGACACCTAGATCAAATCATAGACTAGGGTTAACAAGTGATTAAACTAAGGTAATTACACCAGGGAAAGAGATTTGGATGCTTGAAATTGGATTTGTAGTCAATTAGATCAGCAAACTATGCATATGTTCTTAGGGTTTATAATAGCAAGTATTATCTGCTTTGATTTTGTTCCATACCTTGTTTAAGTGATTGATTTAAGTTTGTTTATGCTTAATCATAGTTTATATAGCTTGTGTATGCATCTTGTTGAATTTGGAGTGCTTATTCTAGCTTAAAACTGCTTAAGTGTTCATAACTGCTTATAATCCAGGTCTGTGCAATATCTGTGGACTGTTTGCTTAATCTGGGCTTATTGTGTGAACCAATTTGTGATTTCTTTGTTGATATAGACTCCTTGTGATTCACTGATCACAAGGGTGCCCTTGTTTCCATTTGAATCCAACTGGATCTCTCTAAAAAGCTTGGTCAAATAGTCAAAGAAGTGGGAACTCCTTTCCCCTGCTACTAGCCACTACTAGTGCATTTTGGTGTTCAGCTTATCAATAAGCTATTATAGCTTATTTTAACCAGCAACAACTTGGATTTTGTAATAGGTGCTCATTATTTGACCCATTTGTTCATACTAGAGCATTTGGTGGGTTGACTTTAGGGTTTGACTAGAAAACCAACCTAATTGAGTTTTTCATAAGTGCTTTTTAGCTTATTCTGGCTTATTGGTGTTGCTTATTGGATTTTTGTTGATTGATTTGGCTTATTGAAGTCATTTGTGACATTTTGCAAGTTGAATCAAGTCCTGAGGTGCCCTATATCTCAAACCCGACTATTTTGTCTTTTAGTGGAATTATACTTTGCTTATTCTGTCTTATTGAGTGTGCTTTTTCAAAATTTATTTTTACAGATCTCTTTAGTATCCCAAAAGAAGGTTGTGTGTCATATTAGAGCTTATGGCATTAGCTTATTGCTTAATGGGCTTGAAGGCCCAATAAGGATAAGCTGTTTATTTAATAAGCTGTGATAAGCTCACTTTCAGCTTTTGGGCCTTCAGAGTTTTGTATTTAGAATTAAATTTTGAGTCAGATAGTGCTTTTCCAAGTCATTTGGGCTTATTTTGACTTTTTGGGCTAAAAAGCCCATTAAGGTGGACTGTTTTTTATTTTAGCCCACTTGGGGGCCCAATAGGGGTATTCTGGTCATTTCACATTCATTTTCTGTTTAATTAGGTCAAAATAAACTAGTTTGCAAGTTTTTAGAATTTTTTTATAAATTTTGGATTTTTAATATTATTTTATTATTATTTTTAAAATTTCACATTTTTGCACCTTTTATATTTTTCTTAGCTTCAATACATTAAAATAGGATTTTTGCAACTCTTAGATTAATTTTATCATCTTTAGTTTAATTTTTATAATTATTTTAAGTTTTAATAGTTTTTAAATCGTTTTAAATAGTTTTTATTAGTTTAAAAATTTCTAAAAATAGTTTTTAATCTTTTTAGGTCATTTTAGAGGTTTACCAATTGAAAAATCTTTATTTGGGCTTTTTGATAATTAATTTGATTTTTAGGGCTTTAATTAGCATTTAAAAATTGAATATTTAATTAATTAAAAGGTTTGAAAAAGTTTTGATCATTGGTAAACTCTTAGTTTATTTATTTAGATTTTTGGTGAATTTTTGGTAATTTTTAGAATTAATTTTTACTTTAGCTCATTTTACGGTTTTACGTTAAGTCGTAGTGGTAATTAATTTCACGTCTTCGTCATCCTCTTTTCTCATCCCTTTCTAACCAATATTAATCTCAAACCTTGCTACATTTTAGTCACACACATATACCTCCTTGGGAAACGAACTTGAACTTCACCTTAGGGTCATTTGTACACGGTTTTCCTAAACCGTAGTATTTAATACTTTCCCTATTTTGGTACTCTTTTCCTAAAGGGTATACAAAAACTCTACAATCATTTTGGCGCCGCTGCCGGGGAGGTGTGTCGTGATTAATTTGTCTTGTTGTTTTTAATATTAACCATAAATAGTATTTGTATTAGTAGAAATCTACTAATACGTATTATCGGTTTTATTGTTTTTTCTTGTGAAATTATTATTACTATATTGTATTAAGTATCACAATCAATACAAAATATCTCCAAAAGTGTGAAAACACAACCTTAATTGGGATTTGATCTCCTAATTATTGTATTCGAATCTCAAACAAAAAGAAAAAGGCAAAAATAGATAAATACTTTCGTGAAGCTCGATTTTGAAAAATACGAACTATAAGGTGGGTATAAGGCGGGTATTATAAAATATACCCTAAGGAAAAAGGCTCTTAAGTGCTTCGCACCGCCTCGTTTCCCCGCTTGCTTGTGAGTATTTTGAGATTGAAGGCTAATCGAGGGTTTTGCCGCCCAAAGTATTATTACGTATAATATATTTGCTTGGTTTCTTTGTGATTAAACCCTCTTGAACAATTTGGTTTTCACCAAAGTTCTAAAAGTCATTCGAAGGCGTTCACTCCACGTGATCGTTTTCATTCCTTTGAGGCTTCTTTAATCAAGAGTTTGATTCGAGGAGAGATTTGGTAGATTGTTGTCTACGAAGATACACCAAAATCAAAAAAAAAATAAAAAACAATCAAAAACATAAAAAAATTGAAAATTCACAAAACACCCAAAAAGAATCTTCTTTGCTCACCTCCCATTCTTCGTGAAGTTTATGATCACTCGTAATCAAGAAAAACGAGCTCGTAAACGTCTTCAAAAGCAAGCCAATCAAGAGACGTTGATTGAAGAACAACCTCCAATTGTTGAACCTATTGTAGAACAAGAAGTCGTCATGGCTAATCGTACTATGATGGAGTTGCTACAAGCACCCACCAAGGGTTTTGGAGAGGCCATTTTGATTCCCGCTATCCTTGCGGAGAATTTCGAGATTAAGACGGGTTTAATGTCGATGTTGCAAGCTAATAAGTTTAGAGGTCATGAGAAAGACAACCCGCATTACCACATAAGGAATTTTAATCGTCTCACCGCTACTAGCAAGTTTAAGGATGTTCCACATGACGCCATTAAGATGATGTTGTTTCCATACTCGTTAGATGGACCCGCTAAAATTTGGCTTGAGAAAGAACCGCCAAATTCGATTTTGACATGGGGTGATCTCGTTTCTAAGTTTGTGAACAAATTTTTTCCACCATCTAAAACAACACATTTGACAAATGAGATTTCAAGATTTGTGCAAAGAAATAATGAAAGTTTTTCAATTGCATGGGAATGATTTAAAGAAATGTTACATGAATGTCCACACCATGATTTTTCGGAATTGCATCAAATTGATACTTTTTATAATGGGCTTAATGATCATGAACGAGATTACTTGAATGCCGCCGCGGGTGGTAATTTTTTGTGCAAAACGAACGATGAAGCTTTAAAGATTATCGAGAATAGATCTAAGGTTTATAGCCCTCGTAACACACCAAGTGTTGCCAATTTGGGTTCGTCATCGTCGTCATCGTCTCGTAGCATTAATGCCTTACATGATGAAGCTAATGAGGAAAATCGGTTTTTTGATAGATTTGCTAATATTATGACTCATTGGAAAGCTCAAGAGGCTTTGAATTCCGCTTCGGTTAAAGCGGTTGCTAAGAGTTGTTTGTCTTGTGGTGGAGCTCATGATCTTTCCGAGTGCATTACCGCGGATGGTAACACTTCGAGTGCTTACGTAGGAACGGGAACTTACAACTAAAACGGCCAAGGTTCCCGCCCAAATCAAGCTCCACCAAATCAAAATGCTAATAACTATCGAAACAACAACCAAGGTGGTAATTATCAAGGCAGTTCACGTAACTACAACAAAGGGAATTATCAAAGTGGGAATGGACAAGTCACTAATCAAAACCAAAACCGTGATTTTCAAAACACTATACAAGGTTTTCAAAATGCTCACACTAAAAATCTTCAAGGATAATTTTTGGATTATGCTAAAGCAAATGATGCTAAATTTGATAATATGCAACGTGAAATGATTAGCTTATCGACGTTCATGCAAGAACTATCACTTTGAGATTCAACGAAGAGGAACTTGTTATAAACGCTACTCAAAACTCAAAACCTTCTCATGTTTATGCAATCGCTACCATCAATCACATTGAC
Organism: Glebionis coronaria; assembly: GCA_025667525.1. Taxonomy (NCBI): domain Eukaryota; kingdom Viridiplantae; phylum Streptophyta; class Magnoliopsida; order Asterales; family Asteraceae; genus Glebionis; species Glebionis coronaria. Next base: position 4,345,024 of record CM046880.1, read on the forward strand.
TTAGTTGATGTGGTTTGCGATGAGTTTTCACAAGAAGTGTTAGGTTTTTCCGATAGCTCGTCAAGGAGGCGATTTCACTTCAAATGAAATCGACAATGAAGATGAGGTGTTGATTAGTGATGATACTTCTATTCCACTATTTCTTCCGCCGATGGAAGTTATGAGTGTTGAACCAAAATCTTCAATCGAGGAACCACCTATCCTTGAATTGAAAGATCTTCATTCTCACCTTGAATACACATTCTTGGAAGGTGATGACAAGTTGCCGGTTATTATTGCAAGAGGTCTTGCCAATGATGAAAAAACCGAGCTCTTGAAAGTTCTTAAAGCTCATAAAGGGGAAATTGCGTGGAAAATTTCTGACATTAAGGGTATTGACCCAAAATTTTGTACTCACAAGATTTTAATGGAGGAGGACTACAAACCCGCAATTCAAAGTCAAAGAAGGGTGAATCCAAAAATCCACGATGTCATTAAAAAGGAAGTTTTGAAACTCCTTGACGCGGGAATGATTTATCCTATTTCCGATAGCCCATGGGTGAGCCCAATCCATTGTGTCCCTAAAAAGGGAGGAATGACCGTTGTGACTGATAACTAGTTTTTACTCAGGTTAAAAAGATTCGTTTCAAGTTCGTTGATGTGTTGGTCTAATCGAATTGATCTAGGTTCTCTATGTGACTCAGTTTTATTTTGGTGAAAACAAATATTTTTGGTTTGTTTTTAAATTTAAATGTGCAAAGACTTAAAAATAAATGTCGTTGAAAGTAAAGTGGCGTGAAAGTAAAGTGCATGAAAATAAATCTAATTAAAAGAAAGGTGCGATATTTAAAAACGTGACGGAAAGTAAATTAATTAAATGACTAAAACTAAAGTGTGACGGAAATTAAAGTTAGACAAGTATTAAAAACGTAAACTAAAAATAAAACAAGACAGAACATGAAAAATACCCTCCAATCGGAATATATTCCGATCGGTTCTCCAATCCGAATACTCTTACCACTCTGATCAGAACATGGATCGGAAAATGCCAATCGGAAAGCTGTCACCTCCCCAATCGGAATACCCAAACTTACCTCCAATCGGAATGTTACTAATCTTGGTCGGAATGCTTAATCGGAACCCCTATAATCGGAATACTGTCACTACACACGATCGGAATATCCAAATTATCACCTCAATCGGAATGTTGAACTGGACACCAATCGGAATACTGTCACATGTATCCAATCGGAATACCAGAGATCACCCAATCGGGATTTTAAAACCCTTTTCCGATTGGTACCAATCGGAATGTATAACCCCCTTCCGATTGTCATGGTTGGAAAACGGGGAAAAGTGCACAAAATAAGCTACAAAAATAAGCTAAGATTCTAATAAGCACTAGACGAAAAACTTAGTTAAAACCGTGTAAAAATAAGCTATAAAACTGAAAGTTAAAAACTTTTAAGACACGAAATTAATAAACTTTTTAGAAAAACAACTTTTTAAATAAAAATTACTTTTGTGAAACTATATAAACTTGAAAATAAACAAAATAAGCTATGAAAACAAATGGTTTAAAACAATCAAAAGCATAAAAATGAAATCTTTAACAAATCAACAAGATTAAAAACGTGTGAATCAAAGAAAGGTAGAAGAAGATTAAGATCAACAAGATAAAGGAAAGGTGCAAGTAATTAAAAGAAACACTTACTTAAAATTAAAGGTAATTAAAGGTGCAAAACATGTATTTAAAATTAAAGGTAATAGATCAATCGTTACCTACCACATCTGCACTCTCACCACCCAAACCTAATATCCCTTATCCCTCTCGCTTGGGCAAGAACAAAATGCTAAACAAGGAGGACGCTCAAGTAACTAGCTATATCAAGATGATTTCTCAAATGAACTTCAACATTAGCTTTCTTGAAGCACTTGTCCACATGCCCAAATTTGTTAAAGCATTTAAGGAATTGCTTAACAAGAAGGAGAAGCTGATTGAACTCGCCAACACACGATTAAATGAAAACTGCTCTGCAGTTATTCTTAAAGAACTTCCGGAAAAGCTTGGAGATCCCGGTCGTTTTGTGTTGCCTTGCGTGTTCAACAAAACTGAAGAATTTACTGCCCTTGCTGATCTCGGGGCTAGTATTAATTTGATGCCTTTGAGTGTTTGGAAAACACTATCATTGCCCGACCTTACCTCAACAAAGATGACTCTTGAACTTGCTAATCGCACTCTCGCTTACCCCGTTGGTATAGCCGAAGACGTGTTCATTAAAGTTGGCGCATTTACTTTCCCGGTCGATTTTGTCGTAGTTGATTATGAAATGGACCCTCGTATTCCTTTAATACTTGGTCGGCCATTCTTGAGTACCGGACGAGCTTTAGTGGATGTTGCCGAAGGTGAGTTAATCTTAAGAGTCGGGGATGATGCACAAATTTTCAAAATGGGGAAGCTTACAGGCAAATCCTTTGGAGGCCGAGAATCAGTAAATATGATAAATGTGTTCGATGACTTTACCGTCTCTGACAATCCTCTATTCGATTCTTCCACTGATAATCCACTCTTTGAAGATGATGTGGATGATTCTTCCCCCAATTTGGAAGCTTCTCCCATTTATGATTCACCACCGGTCTTTGATGCTTATGATGATGATGATTCTAGCTCAGATTCGGATGATTTTGATTGTACTTCTGAGTATCCCGAGCTGCCCACTTTCGATGATTTTGATGAGGCTGATACTCTCTCGAGCGATTCTTCACATGATGAAAATCCTCCGCCATCACTCGATCCTACTTTGGACTTTGAAGATTATTGTCTTAATCCTACTTTGGATTTGAAGAGCATTTCTGAGGACGAGGTTGTGCTTCTTTGCGGATCTTCTTCACACTCGGCTGAGCCTGAGTGCTATTTTCCCCTGAAGGAAAAGGTGTTCGACCCCGGTATTGAAGTCTTTAAGCCACCTCAGTATCCACCTGATGAAATAAAAGGAAAAATCTTTGGAACTATTGCAGACATGCTTGCACCGCACCATACTTGCTCCCACCGTACTCCATCGCTGCTTAAGGGAACCCTGCCACTTCTTCTTTGGCTTGCCTTGTTCGCCTTAAGCTTGTGCTATTTGATGGATGAAAACTATGTCTTTGATCCTGGTGGATATGTTTCATGCTTCTTCCGTTGATGATCAAGGTCGAGTCAGGCTCACGACTCGGTTAACAAAAACCAAGCGCTTCTTGGGAGGCAACCCATGCATCTATCTTTCCGCTTTCTTTACCATAAGTGTAGGGGGGACCCTTTGGTTTGCTATTTCCTCTCCTCACTTCTTAATCAGGGATTCGAGCTTCAATGATCCACTCTTGATGATTCTTGACGACCCGTGATTCCATGTTCTACTTCTTCCCGGTTCTATCCTAAACTCTTTTCGATTCACTATTTTAATAGGAATCTCTTTAGTTGTCTTTTCCTTAGCGAGATTTAAACAACGTGCACAATGTCCTAAGTGTAGGGGAATTTACTCCCACATGCTTAAACATTGAGGACAATGTTTATCTTAAGTGTAGGGGGGACTTCTACACTTAAGATAAACATTGTCCTCAATGTTTAAGCATGTGGGAGTAAATTCCCCTACACTTAGGACATTGTGCACGTTGTTTAAATCTCGCTAAGGAAAAGACAACTAAAGAGATTCCTATTAAAATAGTGAATCGAAAAGAGTTTACGATAGAACCGGGAAGAAGTAGAACATGGAATCACGGGTCGTCAAGAATCATCAAGAGTGGATCATTGAAGCTCGAATCCCTTTGATCTATCTAAGTTAAGTGGTCTTTTCCTTGTATTTGTCCTCATTTTAACCGGAAAATCAATTTTTTGACATTTTTCAAAAATTTTGATCTATTTTGGCCTATTAGTTTTTCCCTTTGTATAGTTATCTTCTTTCCTTATTAGAATAAATGTTTAATAAGTGGTTTTAATGTTCAAGCGTTGTGAATCTTTTGACTCAACCCGAGTTTACTCTAGCTAGTATCCTTAACGTGTTTAAGTCAAGTTTTTCTAGGCTATTATGTAGGGAGCTATAAAACGCGAAAGTCTTAACTCTCACGGGTTAAGAACAAGAACTTTTCGCAAGTTCCTATAACTGTTCCTAGAGAGTCGTTTATCAAGGGAACTTTAAGATGCGATTTCTAACTTGAAAAAGTCTAAGAATTTGCAAGATCCTATAGGCGACTCGAAAACCCAAAACTTTGATTTAATAGGCTAAGCATTCACGAGTCTCATTACTTGAGATTTTAAACTGTGGAGAACGAGAGATGATAGAGTCAATTATAAGTCCGGTATTCTTTTGTGAATTTATGTGAGTTAATTATAAGCCTATTCTCCCAACGCTTGCTAATAAATTTATCTGCTAATAAATAAGGTTGTACGATTTGAAAAGTTACTTAGCTTCTAGCCCCAGATCGTTTAAAAGTTGCTCGGTAATGACGAGAGTTCATAGCCAAGGCATAACTTACGAAGCGGGGCGCGAAGATTGGCGAGTCCGAAAAGGCCCTAACAAGGCATGAGGGCTATGTTTTGCTAAAGATCCAAAAGTGATGTGAAGAATCATTTATCGAAAATCAATATGAAGGATCGAGACACACGACGAAAAGAAAAAAACTCCCAAAAAGTCATGGAAAAGTGTATCCGAAAAGACCCTAACAAGGTATGAGGATAAATAGATCCAAGTCAATAAAGGAGGCGGATCGTTGTATATCAAAATCCAAAATAAAGATTGGAGAAAAATGAAGAAGTCGTGGTCCATATATGAAGAATCTCTCAAAAATTCCAAGTGAAGAAATTCCAATTATGAAGAGAAGACCATTATTTCATGAACGTCTCTCAACGATTTGAAGTATGAAGTCGCTTCCAAATATCGGCCCGAGAAAGGTCTCAAATCGCGAACCAAGTTATGCCAAGATATGAACTTTTTGATATCCCGAGAAGCAGTTTTAAAAGATTTGGTCCTTTAGCTAACTATTGATTAAATCGTGCACCTTATTTTCAGACTAAAAAACTATCTAAATAAGTCGAACAATGCATCCTCGTGATCATTCAAGACAAATAATAAAATATAAGAGAAACCCGTAGGAATAAGGGAGTCTAAGTAAATAATTGGCCCACATGAATTCGTGTTAGTCTACTAACTTATAATAACAATGATCTCGTTTTTAAGCTTGGTTTGGAGAAAGTGAAAAGTTGAGGATGATGAATATTCATGACATTTTCAAAACCCAAGGTATGCTTTTGATTTCTTTACTTTGAACATTCGTAGTTTCTATCTCTTTAATAAAGGCCAACGTGGATTGATTGTGATGAAAAATGTAATCTTGCTTTGTAACTAATGCATTGCATGAGGACATTGCAATGGTCAAGTGTAGGGGATTTGATATGTGTCTAAACACACATCTTTTCTACCACTTAATTACAATAAAAACCGGACCAAAACGTGTATTTTATGTCTTTTATGTCGGAATTATGCGTGGTTTGTGTTTTTGTTGTGTTTTAGGACGAAAAGGTGAAAAGTGGAGAAAACACGGGAATTCACGGGCATTTACGGACTTTTATTGAAGAAAAAGATGAAAGACGAAGTCAAGAAGTCGAGAGTGCAAAAAGAACGGAAGTCCAAGACCAATTCTGAAGATTTATCGAAGAAAAAGTCAAAAGACGGAAGTTTATCAAAAGTCGAGAAACTCAAGTCTATTTTATTGAAGAATTTAAAGACGAGTTCAAAGAAGTCCCGAAGCCAAAAGTCCTTTAAATCCAAGTTTAAAGAAGATTAGAAGAAAGGGACTAATGGTGCAATTAAAAGAAGATTAAAGAAGGAGGGACTAAGCATGCAATTAAGGAAGCTTCCTAAGCAAGCCTTAATCTCCCCTATATATAGATTAGATCATTTTCATTTTTCTCTTGTTGGTGGCTTGACAAACCATTCTTCCACTTTCATTTATGCACCTTTAATTACTTGCACATTTAAATACATGTTTTGCACCTTTAATTACCTTTAATTTTAAGTAAGTGTTTCTTTTAATTACTTGCACCTTTCCTTTATCTTGTTGATCTTAAACTTGGATTTAAAGGACTTTTGGCTTCGGGACTTCTTTGAACTCGTCTTTAAATTCTTCAATAAAATAGACTTGAGTTTCTCGACTTTTGATAAACTTCCGTCTTTTGACTTTTTCTTCGATAAATCTTCAGAATTGGTCTTGGACTTCCGTTCTTTTTGCACTCTCGACTTCTTGACTTCGTCTTTCATCTTTTTCTTCAATAAAAGTCCGTAAATGCCCGTGAATTCCCGTGTTTTCTCCACTTTTCACCTTTTCGTCCTAAAACACAACAAAAACACAAACCACGCATAATTCCGACATAAAAGACATAAAATACACGTTTTGGTCCGGTTTTTATTGTAATTAAGTGGTAGAAAAGATGTGTGTTTAGACACATATCAGTGACTAATGAAAACAACGAGTTAATTCCCACTCGTGTTGTGACCGGTTAGAGGGTGTGTATTGACTACCGGAAGTTAAAGGACTCCACTCGTAAAGACCACTTTCCTTTGCCCTTCATGGATCAAATGTTGGAGCGACTCGCGGGAAATGAATTCTATTGCTTTTTAGATGGTTTTTCCGGTTACTTTCAAATCCCTATCGACCCTCGTGATCAAGAGAAGACTACGTTTACGTGTCCTTATGGAACGTTTGCTTATCGTAGGATGCCTTTCGGACTTTGTAATGCACCGGGTACGTTTCAACGGTGTATGATGGCAATTTTTCACGATATGATCGAGAAGTCGATGGAAGTGTTTATGGATGACTTTTCGGTGTTTGGCAATTCGTTCACGTCGTGCTTATCCAATCTCGAGCAAATGTTAAAACGTTGTGAAGAAACCAATCGTGTGCTTAATTGGGAAAAATGTCATTTCCTGTGTAAACAAGGAATCGTCTTAGGACATAAGGTCTCGAAAGCGGGGATTGAGGTCGATAAAGCTAAGGTAGACGTCATCGCCAAGTTACCTCATCCCAAAACCGTTAAGGGAGTTAGGAGTTTCCTAGGCCACGCGGGCTTTTATCGTCGTTTCATCAAAGAGTTTTCGAAAATCTCACGACCTATGACACACCTTATCAAGAAGGATGCTCCTTTTAATTTCAATGAGGATTGTGTTAGAGCTTTCGAAACTCTCAAAAGGAAACTTACCGCAGCTCCCATTCTTGTTGCTCCTAATTGGTAATTACCCTTTGAAATCATGTGCGATGCAAGTGATTATGCTATAGGGGCCGTCTTAGGGCAACGCTATGAAAAGCATTTTCGTCCTATCCATTATGCTAGTAAGACGATGACCGAGGCTCAATTAAAGTACACCACAACGGAAAAGGAATTCCTTGCCGTGGTCTATGCTTTTGAGAAATTCTGACCTTATCTCGTCTTAACTAAAAGCATCGTGTATACCGACCATTCGGCTATCAAGTATCTCTTAGCTAAGCAAGATGCTAAGCCGAGATTGCTTCGTTGGATGCTCCTCCTCCAAGAATTTGATGTCACCGTGCTTGACAAAAAAGGAGCCGAGAATCTAGCGGCCGATCATCTCTCTCGTCTAGAAGATCCTCACAAAGATGTTTTCGAGAATAAGGAAATCACCAAAACATTTCCTCTCGAGACTCTCGGTGTAGTGAATTCTAAAAACACCACCCCATGGTTTGCCGACATTGCAAATTACCATGCGGGCAATTTCATAATCAAGGGTATGACGACACAACAAAAGCGAAAATTCTTTCGTGACGTCAAGTTCTATTTTTGGGACGACCCTTATCTCTTTCGGGTTTGTGCGGATCAACTCGTTCGACGTTGTGTTTTTGGTGCTGAAGCTTCTAATATCCGTAGAGCTTGTCACGAGGGACCCACGGGTGGTCACCACGGTGCTAATCTCACGGCTAAGAAAGTGTTCGATGTCGGCTTCTTTTGGCCTTCTATCTATCGTGATGCACACGCACTTGTGAAGTCGTGTGATTCGTGCCAACGTCAAGGAAAATCATCTCAACGTGATGAAATGCCGCAAAACATAATTCAAGTGTGTGAGATTTTCGACATTTGGGGCATAGACTTTATGGAGTCGTTCCCATCGTCTCATGGTAACAAGTATATCCTCGTCGTGGTGGACTACCTTTCTAAGTGGGTGGAAGCTAAGGCTTTACCTACTAATGATGCTCGTGTGGTAGTGAAGTTTTTGAAGCAACTATTCTCTCGGTTCAGAACCCCTCGTGCTATTATAAGCGATCGTGGAACCCATTTTTGTAATGACCAATTCGAGAAGGTCTTAAAGAAATATGGAGTTACTCATCGTCTTTCTACGGCTTATCACCCGCAAATGAGTGGGCAAGTCGAGGTTTCAAACCGAGCTTTGAAGAGGATTTTGGAAAGGTCGATTGGAGAAAACCGTGCTTCATGGTCCGACAAACTCGATGATGCTTTATGGGCCTTTAGGACCGCTTATAAGACACCTATCGGTTGCACTCCTTATGAGTTAGTCTATGGGAAGAATTGTCATTTGCCCATTGAATTGGAGCACAAGGCATATTGGGCCCTTAAGCATGCAAACTTTGACTTAAAGACCGCGGGAGATCACCGGAAAATACAATTGAATGAATTGGATGAATTAAGAGACAATGCTTATGAAAATTCATTGATTTTCAAAGAAAAGACTAAAAAGTTTCATGATGCAAAGATTAAAAACCGGGTTTTTAACGTTGGTGATCAATTGTTACTTTTTAACTCTACACTTAAGATATTTTCCGGGAAATTGAAATCTCGTTGGTCGGGTCCTTTCACCGTTACACAAGTGTTTCCTTATGGGACCATCGAGCTAGCTCAAGATGATGGTCCTAACTTCAAGGTGAATGGACATAGGCTTAAGCACTACTTTGGTGGGGAAATTCCTTTAATGGTTGACCTCGACCAAGTCACCTTCCCAATGACAATTAGCATTGAGGGGATCGAGTCGAGCTCATGACTCGGTAATCAAAAACGAGGTGCCTCATGGGGGAGATCCCATGCTTATCCTTTTATGCTTTCTAATAACTAATTAGAGGGGATTTGTGCCCTTCCAACTCTTTGTCTCGTGGTTGTTTGTGATTGTGTTATCTAGATCATCATCATCATCTACGATTGAAGACTCTCGTGTTCGTGAGCCTCCATCGTTTGCTTGAAGAAGTTTTTTACGAATCCATTGACATATCCTTTATTATTATAACAATTATCTTTTAGCATACTTAATAAACAACTTTAGATATATTGTTGATCACCCTTTCCATGCTAGATCCTAATCATTCGATTCTTTGGCTCTAGTATGGGGGTGCTCCACCTTTAGACTCGAAACATTGAGGACAATGTTTACTTTTAGTATGTGGGGGGTGAATAGGCACTTGCTTTGCTACGCCCTCACGCTTTCCAACTTTCAATGTTTTGTTTTGTTGCTAATAAGGCTAAAAATGGCCAAATTTTAAAAATTTTCTTAAGTGTTTTTAAGACACGAATGTATATTTTCCGATGGGTAGAATAAGAGCTAATTTTTGACTTGATGGGCATTTGGAGCCATTTACATTCCTTAACGCGCTTAATTTAAGTTTTGCTAGACTTCTATATAGGGAGCTTTAAAACGCGAAAGTCTTAGCTCATTCGGGTTAAGAACAAGAACTTTTTGCAAGTTCCTATAATTGATCCTAGAAAGTCACTTATCAAGGGAACTATAAAATGCATTCTTTAAACTTGAAAAAGTCCAAGAGAGTGCAAGATCCTATAGGTGGCTTGAAAACCCAAAACTTTGATTTGATATAGTCTTAATGAAAGCTAATCTAAATTTGGCTTAATTTTGACATGCATGGCTAAATATTCACGAGTCTCTTTAATTAGAGGTCTTTATATAGTGAAGAACGAGAGATGATAGAGTTAGACAAGTGATCATGCTAAACGTAGAACATGAAAATGTTCGTTCAAAAACTCATATGATTTTAATTGTGGCTTTTTCTTCCCATAAGATCAATGCATTAGGAACAAAAATAATTGCAATAAGTAAGGTCATACGATTTGAAAGGTTACTTAGCCTCTAGCGCAAGATCGTTTAAAAGTTGCTCGGGGTTTAATAGAGTTCATAGCCAAGGCATAACTTATTGAAGCGGGACGCAAAGATTGGTGAATATCCAAAAAGGCCCTAACAAGGCATAATGAGCTCTATTTTATTGCTAAAGATCCAAGATGATGTGAAGTATCATTATTCCTAAGTCAATATGAAGGATCGAGACACACGATGAAAAGCAATTACTCCCCTAAAGATCATGGAGAAAGTCTATCCAAAAAGGCCCTAACAAGGTATGAGGATAAGTATATCCAAGTCCGAAAAGGAGGCGGATCGTTGTATATCAAAATCCAAAATACAGATTGAAGAAAAATGATGAAGTCGTGGTCCAAATATGAAGAATCTCTCAAAAACGTCAAGTGAAGAAATTCCAAATATATGAAGAGAAGACCATAATTTCAAGAACGTCTTCCCAAGATTTGAAGTATGAAGTACATGCCAAATATCGGTCCGAGAAAGGTCTCAAATCGTGAAACGAGTTATGCCAAGATATGAACTTAAGGAGATACACGAGAAGCCGTTTTAAAAGATTTTGTCCTTCGGCTAACTATCGATTAAATCGTGCTACTTTGCTTTTGGACTAATAACTACTCAAATAAGTCAATATGAATCACTTTTGATCCATGACAAATAGTTACAAAATGCTAGTAACCCATTTCCTTTTATAATAACTAGGATTGCGGGGAGAAAAAGTATTACACAATTTGGACGTATGAGTAGTTTTAGCATTGTGACTTGTACCAACAATGATCTCGTTTTTTCACTTAGCATGGAATGTATGACAATCAAGGATGATGAAATTTACTCTAAGGGACATTTACTTGTTTCTATTCTTTGACCCTAAAAGTCACATTTGTGATGAAAATCATACATTATGTCTTTACACATCTTCGTAGTATTTTTGCAAGTCCTTTACTTTTCAATAAAGGTAAATAAAATTGAATTTTGGTGATGCGTAGATACTTTATTCTAGCATTGCGTGAGGGTACGGCAATGGCTTAGTATGGGGGAGTGATGAGATGGCATTTATACATGATCTCATCGTTCTTTTCGGGCTTTATATGCATTAAAATGTCATAAAATACCATATATATGCTTGTGTTTGTTCACTTATGTATTTTAGGCATGGATATCGTGAAAAAGACAAAAGATCATAAGAAACAAGGAAAAACGGACACGAGAAACGAAGCCGTACAAAGAACTGGGCCCTAGTTCATGAATTATCCAACATTTACCCTTGAAGACTTGAAGATATGCAAGATTGATCCTCAAACAATGAAGAAATGACGCTTAAAACCATTGTGAATTCATAATTACAAGTTTGGTCCCTTAAGTTTGTCAAAATTGCAAAAAGGTCCTTCAAATTTGAAAAAATGGCAAGATTAGTCCCTCATCAAATCTAATTTGTCATTTATGGTCCCTCATAAAGCCAAAGATACATTGAATACCTTTGAAGATCAACAAAGTCCAAAATCAGTCCTTCAAATATGAAAACATGGCAAAAAACAACCCTTTTAACCTTTTTGGAAAAGTTTTGTGCCAAAAATGTGAAAAGGGAAACTTTCATTACAAAGGGAATACGTTTAAGTGGGCTGAAAAACTTATTATACAATTTTTCCCAAAGAACAAGGACCAAATTTGTGCAAGTGAAACATTTGAAACGAATTTGCGCCAAACAAACACCTTTCCCCCAAAATCGGATCAAAATCCTTACTGTTTACCATTCATCCCACCCAGAATTACCTTCACTAAAACAAAGGGTAAACTTCAATTACCTTGGCACATGTGTGATTCACACATGCAGAAACCTATCCCACACATAATACCTTCACCTCCACTCACCAAAAGGTCCCACACCCAAAACCGTTTCACCCATCACATGACAACTTATTCTCCAAGGCTTGCCACGTGTCAGAATCAACGGCCAAGACTCCTAGCTTAACCCCAAAGCTAAGATAAACGTCTATGATCATTTTGGACAGCTCATATCAAAGATTCGTCTAGAAGACCTCAAGGACAATATTGGAATTTCACTTCTAGGGTTTATGAATAGTGCTTTGTATCCATTTGCCTATAAAAGGAGACCTCAACCTGTGAGAGTCCCTTTGTTCCAGATTTTGGCTATCAATCTTTGTAATTCCTTTTTAAGTTAAATAAAATTTGATTTTCTGAAATTTGTGAAATCTCTTTTATGTTTATTAAAAGTTGGTGTTAGAATAGCCTAAATCTGAGTTCCACTTACATGTTTTATTGGTTTTGAAAAAAGGTTTTAAGGATTAAAACACTTGTTTTCACAAATCAAAAGGATTAGTTTGTTTTTGATCTCACTTGTTTGTTTGTTCATCTTAGCAGCTTGGAAGCTGGTACTTGTTCTGCTAGTACCTCAGCTCAAACAATCCAGGTCTTGGAGGTTTGCACCCTTCTCCTTTTTCATTTCTCTTTATTTTTCTGTATATTTGTGATTTGTGTATGGTTGTTGTTGAATATGTGTTTTGATGGTTGGATCTTGTTTATCTGGTACTGTTTGATGTTATTGAGTTGATGTTGACTTGATTTGTGGGTCAAATCTGAAATATCCTTTGAAAATTTGTGAAAACAGATAATTAAGGGGTGTTTGGGTTAACTGCATAAGCAGGATTTGTGGGAAATTGAGTGACTGTTTTGTGTTGGTGGTTATTGGAATTTGTTTACCTGATATACTTGGTCATTTGTCTACAAGTTTTGTGGTTTGAAACACCTAAATCCATTAAAGTGTTCTAAAATCTTGTTTACTTGTTAAAATTGGCTGTAGTTTAAGGGACACCTAGATCAAATCATATACTAGGGTTAACAAGTGATTAAACTAAGTTAATTACACCAGGGAAAGAGATTTGGATGCTTGAAATTGGATTTGTGGTCAATTAGATCAGCAAACTATGCATATGTTCTTGGGGTTTATAACAGCAAGTATTATCTGCTTTGATTTTGTTCCATACCTTGTTTAAGTGATTGATTTAAGTTTGTTTATGCTTAATCATAGTTTATATAGCTTGTGTATGCATCTTGTTGAATTTGGAGTGCTTATTCTAGCTTAAAACTGCTTAAGTGTTCATAACTGCTTATAATCCAGGTCTGTGCAATATATGTGGACTGTTTGCTTAATTTGGGCTTATTGTGTGAACCAATTTGTGATTTCTTTGTTGATATAGACTCCTTGTGATTCACTGATCACAAGGGTGCCCTTGTTTCCATTTGAATCCAACTGGATCTCTCTAAAAAGCTTGGTCAAATAGTCAAAGCAGTGGGAACTCCTTTCCCCTGCTACTAGCCACTGCTAGTGCATTTTGGTGTTCGGCTTATCAATAAGCTATTATAGCTTATTTTAACCAGCAACAACTTGGATTTTGTAATAGGTGCTCATTATTTGACCCATTTGTTCATACTGGAGCATTTGGTGGGTTGACTTTATGGTTTGACTAGAAAACCAACCTATTGACTTTTTCATAAGTGCTTATTAGCTTATTCTGGCTTATTAGTGTTGCTTATTGGATTTTTGTTGATTGATTTGGCTTATTGAAGTCATTTGTGACATTTTGCAAGTTGAATCAAGTCCTGAGGTGCCCTATATCTCAAACCCGACTATTTTGTCTTTTAGTGGAATTATACTTTGCTTATTTCTGGCTTATTGAGTGTGCTTTTTCAAAATTTCTTTTTATAGATCTCTTTAGTATCCAAAAAGAAGGTTGTGTGTCAAATTAGAGCTTATGGCATTAGCTTATTGCTTAATGGGTTTGAAGGCCCAATAAGGATAAGCTGTTTGTTTAATAAGTTGTGATAAGCACACTTTCAGCTTTTGGGCCTTCAGAGTTTTGTATTTAGAATTAAATTTTGAGTCAGATAGTGCTTTTCCAAGTCATTTGGGCTTATTTTCACTTTTTGGGCTAAAAAGCCCATTAAGGTGGACTGCTTTTGATTTTAGCCCATTTGGGGGCCCAACAGGGGTATTCTGGTCATTTCACTTTCATTTTCTGTTTAATTAGGTCAAAATAAACTAGTTTGCAAGTTTTTAGAATTTTTTATAAATTTTGGATTTTTAATATTATTTTATTATTATTTTTCAAATTTTACATTTTTGCACTTTTTATATTTTTCTTAGCTTAAATACATTAAAATAGGATTTTTGCAACTCTTAGATTAATTTTATCATCTTTAGATTAATTTTTATTATTATTTTAAGTTTTAATAGTTTTTAAATCATTTTAAATAGTTTTTATTAGTTTAAAATTTTCAAAAAATAGTTTTTAATCTTTTTAGGTCATTTTAGAGGTTTACCAATTGAAAAATCTTTATTTGGGCTTTTTGATAATTAATTTGATTTTTAGGGCTTTAATTAGCATTTAAAATTGAATATTTAATTAATTAAAAGGTTTGAAAAAGTTTTGATCATTGGTAACTCTTAGTTTATTTATTTTGATTTTTGGTGAATTTTTGGTAATTTTTAGAATTAATTTTTACTTTAGCTCATTTTACGGTTTTACGTTAAGTCGTAGTAGTAATTAATTTCACGTCTTCGTCATCCTCTTTTCTCATCCCTTTCTAACCAGTATTAATCTCAAACCTTGCTACATTTTAGTCACACACATATACCTCCTTGGGAAACGAACTTGAACTTCACCTTAGGGTCATTTGTACACGGTTTTCCTAAACAGTCGTATTTAATACTTTCCCTATTTTGGTACTCTTTTCCTAAAGGGTATACAAAAACTTTACTAAATCATTTACTGCTTTATCTGTTTTATTTGCTTTAGCTGAATTATTTACTTTGAATTATTTTTTATAAGTTGAATGCCTGCTAAGTTTTTATTTGAAGTTGTTTACTACTGCTATATGAATTGTGATTTATACTAATGTTTTAACTGTTATAATGGGCGTATATTTATACCTGTGATATTCTATTCATTGTATTATCTGATCTATTCTCGTCAGTTATCCAAACCGTTGTTTGGGTACTGGTGTATTAATCTGTCAAAATTTTCAAGTCCAAAAATATATATCACAAAAAGTGCCCTTGTGGGACTCGAACCCGTGACCTCACGGTTAACAACCACACGTCTCACCACTGAGCTATAGGCTCTTTTGATAATTAGATTACAATACTAATTTTAAATACTTTAGTTAACTGTCTTGTTTTATTTTATAAACGTTTATTTACATTTAATTTTAATGAGTAATGTTTTTAAATTAAACAATTATTAAAATTTAATTTGTCATAAAAAAGTTGATTTAGTTTACATATAAAATAATATAATAATAAAATAAAAATAAATAAATAAATATTTTATTGCTTTTAGAAATTTAAATTGTTTTTAAAATTAGTTTTTTAAATAAATTAGTTTTAATTGGTTTTGTTTTAAATAAATTTAGACTTAAATAAATTTTGTTTAATTAAAAATAATTCTCTTAAATACATTAATTAGTTTATAATTTCAAATTGTTTTTAATTAAATTAGTTTCAAATAAATCTTATTTTAAATAGAATTAGTTAAAATATAATTTTTGCTTAATTAAATTGTTTCATTTAAAAAAGTGAAAAGTAAAAGTAGATTTTCTTTTAAATATAATAATATAGTTTAGTTTTGTTATATAGATTTTAAGTCGGGTTACGATTCATGCACTTTAGGATTTAAAATTGGTAGAATTAATTTAGATAAAAACCGAACCCGAATTCAAAACAATTGTCCAAATTAAAACGAACGTCTCAAATTCATAAGGTCCTTGTGTGTAACGAACCGGATCGCTCACGTGTTTAATTGAAATCGTCTTTAGCTTATTTATGGATTACCTTTTTTAAAGGTAATTTCCTAAATTTGCTCTATAACGTACTTAATTAAAATACACCGACATTCCACCACACATCAAACCTAATCATTATGCAACTAGCTTTCAAGTAAAAGATGGTTTTGGCACTCACCTAATTGGAAGGAATTTTAATTAGGAGACAAACCGAAGAGAAAATATTCAACGCCCCCCCCCCCCCCCCCCCCCTAGTTTCTACAATTTTGAAAACCCTCATGATTGGAAAATCCTTGGTTTTGGTATGGTTCATTAAATTTTTTATCATGAAATGATGGTGGATTGTGTGATGAAAAACCGGAATATCCCATATAGTCATTACAAGTGTAATCCCTTTGAAAGTTAGGTTGAAAATTAGGGTTCTCGGTGCCATTATAAGCATAACCCTCCCCATAATGGTCATTTTTTTGAGCACATAAATAAGTATCATGTGGACCACCACAATTCGAACAAGGCGAATAATTAGCGTTGGCGTTTTTTTGTTGCAACATCTCCACATGGAACGAGTATCCATGTGTAGCAAGGTGACCGAATGTATATACAAGTGAACGACGTTTAACACTTCCTCGGGGAAGGAACTAATACACCAAATGGTATGTTTACACGCGTGTGAGTACACGTGTAAGTAAACTCCAGGAGTAAGGGAGGAGCCCTCGGTCGATTTGAAAGAGAATAGATTATCCCTATCGAGGTTCAATATGAAAAACCATAAGAAAATATATAGCTACGTAGTACTACTTTGGTTGGCACACCACGCACTACTATCATTTTTAAGAGAATCATAAGGGAGCGGAGAAACGAGGCGGCGCGTACCACTTAAGAGCCTGCTTCTTTAGAATGTGAAATACACTCGCCTTATACCCCCCACACAGTGACTTCTCTCTCAAGATCAAATAGATTGCAGTATTTATCTATTGTGCCTTAATTAAATTTGATCGATACACGTAAGTGGCACCGGAACGCCGCCTCAAACGTTGTATTGCCTCGGCAGTACTTATGGAAGTAGGTGTGTTAAGATTCGTATCTACGTATACTTAATTACTTATAATACTATAGAGAAAATATTTTTGTATTTATTTGATTTTTTAAAGAAAATATAATACGTACGTAAAAACGAGTGAAAACAATATATACAATATACTTTTGGAGTAATCATTTAGGAAAAAGATTACTTTTGGATTTTTTTTATTCAATTCTTTAGGAAAAGAATTGATTTTTGTGATTTTTTAATTTTTATATTTTTATCTTTGAGATCTTTTTATTTTTTATATTTTTGATTTAACGAAAAGCAACGTTCAAAAGTGAACGAATCCCAAAATCCAATACGTCTTACTAGAAACCGTCAATAATCACGAAAAGAACCGGTAGCGGCGCCTTTTAATAATTCGTTTTTTAGTATACCGTTTTGTCTCGGTATCAATTCGAATTGAAAGCCGGTTTTACAAGTGTGACTTGATTGTTTTTGGTTAAAGATAGTTATTTGGTATTTAAGCTACTTGACAAACAAACCACCTAAAAATGAAAAAATAGGCTATAATATGTAATACGTACGATTCTAAAAACTTGTAGCTAATACCACAATTATAGCACAAAGTACAATTAAGAAAAGCTAAAAACAAGAAAATATTAAAATGACAAAGCAACAAACTTTTTAATAAACTTTATAAAATCTATTTTTTTATAAAAGTAAAATCTAATTTTTATCAAGAATACAAATTGCAAATTTGATATACTAATACTAATTAAATAAAAAATACTAATGAAAGTAAATATGTAAACAAACTTTCGAATTGTAAAGAAATCATAAGCCCATAAGCCTAAAATAGCAAACATATGGTCCAGCAACACTATTAGTAATATGGTAACTAGTACTAACGTTGCTAACAGATTTAACTACAAAAGGACCGTGACTGCAAGATTAACATATAAAGTGAAGGGCTGTACTTGACTATTTACCAAACTAATACAAAATCCATTTGAAAACAAGTCACTGATTTGATCTCTATCTATGGAATATTTGAATGAGTAAAACATACAAACCACTATGCTATATGTTTATTTGTTCGTTCAAACAAGCTAATGCAGGTTTGTCAAAAAGCTGATTTTTAAAGTGAACAAGAACAGTGAAACTGTAACACCCCATTTGTAAGATGGAATGCTACAGCAATTTATGGCGTGTCATCAAAGCATGCAAGGGAAATGTATAAACATTCATGACCATAAATAGAAATACCGGAATCAAACATCGGTAGTCTAAGTAACTCACACACAAGCAATATTAAGTACTATAAATGAAAGGACTAAATAATGTCCAAATGAAGTAAAGTATGAGAAAGTAGGAATAAATGCATAAGGTAAAAGAGGGCGGATAGCTTCCATCTGAATGCACATACTCTGGAGTTCCTACTTGCGACCTTGGGTACCTACCATTTAGGAACATGGAAAATGGAAAACGGTTGAGCATAACGCTCAGTGCATGGACATATAGCATAACGTAAAGACATAAAGGAGTGAAAGCATATAAAGCATATAAAGCATGAAGTGCAGAAGAAATGAATAAGTCCTGGGAAAACCTAGATGTATGTCATGTTTACTGGTTTTATTTCTGAAAACATAGCTTATGTTACTTATGAAAATCTGTATTAGTTTATTATACCAAAAGCCAATATAGGTCATGAGGTCAACAACGTGCATGATTACTTGGAGGGGTGACCTCGTCATGCAAATTAGAGGGGATGCCTCTAATTAATTGGTAATGGGTAGGAGGGATCAACTCCTTGTGAAGGATAAAAGGTAAGCACAACATTCACCATGAAATCCTGACTGAAACTGAACCTAGGATGCACCCATACGCCCCACATGATAAAATAATATAATAATGGCCAAATAACTAAAAGGGACGCCACAAGCTATCACTCTGTCGTGGTGAAGTCATAACACTAGTGCCTCTAGTGTTATGGTTATGGTACATCCATAACTAGGTGAAACTGGTCATGCATGTATATGGCTAAGGTAACTAATAAAACATAAGCATTTAATCTGTAACTACTGGGGAAAACAGTTGGCTGCATACGGGAAATCCTAATAAAGGAAGAGGTTGTCCTTACTGAAGGACGGGAAATCTGTACCTTATGTCCAGTAGAAGCTAACAAAAACGCTAAATAAACTACTTCGCCTTGACGGATAATACTACATAAGAATGGTTACGTGTATGAGTTGTATGAGTTACATGTGTTTTATTGGTACTGTGTGTTATTAGCTTTTTATACTTATTCTATCATGTTTTAGTGTTTTACTATGTTATCTGTAGTTATACCGATGTTCTGTTGTGTATTATGCATGTAGTAGTGTATTATAATACTTGTATTATAATACTTGTATTGTAATACAAAGTAACTTTCTAAAATAGCAGGTTTCCATAAATAGTAAGTTTATAAAAATAGAAAGTTTCAAAAAATAGTAAGTTTCCATAAATAGAAATAAGCTGGATTATTAATAATAAGTAAAGTTAAATTAGTATTATACAAGTCATGGTTATAGCTTATTAATTAAATAACTTGGTTAATTAATTAAACTATACGTTATAAGAATTTAATTAAAAATACCTGTTTTAATTAAATTAAGCTAAGTAAAATACTTTAGGTTATACATGAAATATTAATTTTAATATTTAACCTAAGTCATGATTTAATTAAATTAAAAGTCTAGTAATTAATTTAATTAAATATATTTTTCTAATTTTAATATTTTTCCCGAATCCCGAACCCGTGTCTTAAAAATTGACCTGAGCCCGAAACCCGGGGTCACATATAAGCCGAAACATAATAGCCCTATTAGTGGCTAGACCGGCTAGCCGGTTGCCACTAGTGGTTCGCGGTTCACACCGGTTCACGCCGGTTCCCACCGGTTCGTGACTGGTTCCCCTGTTGTTGTTCGGTTCCTACTGTTAGCACAAAAAAGCCCCACCGAGACCCTACAGGTCTCGGTTAGCACTCGGTCCAAAACGAAACCACACCCTGACACGCGGTCGGGGTCCCCATTGCTGCGTTCGAACCACTCGAACCCGAACACCGAGACCATGAGGTCTAGGTTGGGCAAAACAAACACCACCGAGAGGTTCAATGCTCTCGGTTTGGTGCTCGGCCGAACAAAATGATATGAGTGAATCCCATATCAATAATATCACAAATCACCCTAAAACACAAAGGAAAATACCTAATTTTTATACATAAATGCAGTATTATGGTATGTTTTGTTGTTTGTGGTTGTGTAGGTAAGAAAGATACAATTTTGGAGCAAACAAGTGAAATCAAGCCTTATTAATGAAGAAAAGACAAAAGGAGGATGAAAAGTGACAAGCCTTACAAAGACAAAGGACCTTTCTTGACAACTTTCAAAGATGAGGGACTAATGTTGTAATTATGAAAAAGTCAAGAACAAAGTAAAATTTGGTCAACTCTCAAGTCAAACAAGTCAAAGGATGATTTTGGAACAAGTTTGAAGTTTGAAGGACTAAACATGAGAAAGAAATGAAGTTTGGAGCTCAAATCATATTCTGCCTAAACTATAAGGACTAAACATGACAAAGTGCTAGCAAGTTTGGATCAATCCATGTGTTACTTGTATCAACCAATGAGAGGCTTGGAAAACATTAACTCGGAATGCTAAATATATGCCAAGTCACCTGATATGAGTAAAATCTTGTATCAATAAGTCGACAAATCACCCTAAAACACATAGCAAATACCTAACATTCATACATAAAAGCAGTATTATGTGGTATGTTTTGTGTTTGTGCTTGTTTAGGTAACAAGGGTACAAATTTGGAGCAAACAAGTGAAATCAAGATTAAAAGATGAAGAAAATACAAGAGAAGGATCAAAAGTGACAAGCCATGTAAAGATAAGGACCTATCTTGACAACATTTAAAAGATGAAGGACTAAAGTGAAATTTTAAGAAAGTCAAAGAACAAAGTCAAACTTGGTAAACCTTCAAGTCAAACAAGTCAAAGGACTTCAAATGTTCAAGATACAAGTCAAAGGATCAAAAATGCCAAAGGAATAAAGATTGGAGCTTAATTTTACAATCTGCTAACTGCAAGGACTAGAAATGACAATTTTGAAGTAAATTTGGGGCTTAATCCGTGTGAGAATGAATGGACCAAGAGAGAAAAGGAAGAGAGTGACATGGATCACCAAATCACCCCACTAACAGCCGCCAGTCATTAATAAATGAATCCAAATAGTAACATCCACTTAACTCATTTCAGCCAATGAGATCAAGCCATGCAATAATATAAATATCCAAAAGTGGATAATGATCTGTGTCCTCTTCTATCTACCAATTAAACATTTCCACATTGCATCTTCAAGTTCATACGAGCCCAGGAACGAGAATCTGCTACACTTCATATCAAAGAGGGTTATAAACATAAAAAGTGCTCGAAATCAAGCAAGGAACTCAACCCAACAACTTAATTGGATTGAAAGTGCTTCAATCAAAACCCCCCAAATATGTTCATAAGCTGGAATTTGCAATTGAGAGATTGAAGACACGTGGAGCTCAGTGATTGGCTGCAACACGTCATCATCCCCAACAGAATCTTATTCACACTCTATCAATAGGACTTAGCTAGCTCATTTGTAACGTGTAGCTTGTAGGTGTGAAAACACACACTTCATACTTTTCTCTCATTTCCAGTTTCTCAAAGTAGTTAGCAACTACTCTTAGGTGTTTGACAACCACCTAAGAGTCAGTTAGTTAGTTAGTAACAGATTTGTAACTGAATTTTCACCATTAATGAAATCAGAACCTTCATTTTCACTCATTCTCATTCTTATACCTACATTACTAAAATCCTAGTGATACTGTGTGTTTCTATTGATCATCCATGATCAATGGAAGTTGTTTGATGAGCTGAAGACTTGTAGCTAGTTCAGATTTACTTTGAAGATCATTTTCAGTTCATTTGAAGCATTTGTAGCAGGGTAGTTGATTGTAGCAGTATATGATAATGAAGATGGTTACTGGTGGTTGATTCTTAGTGTTTTCAGTTGTACTAGAAGGCTCAGCGCCTCTCTACTCCTTCAATGGTGGCACATTGCTAAAAGGAACATAATCTCTTGTTTTAAATTCCCCTAAACTGTCTATGCATGCTGAAACTCAGATTTTTGTTAATCCAAATTTAAGCAATTAAAGTTCGTTTTTCCTCGATTCGACTCGAATTTGATTTCTGGTTTAACGTATCGACTTAACTTTGTTTTTGGTAAAATCTATTTTGGTGGTATTTTAAACTAACTTAAATCTACTAATTAAAAGAAAACTATTTTAATTAACTATTTAAACTAATAATTCGAAAATAAAATTTAACTAATTAATAAAACTTAAAAACTTTTAATTAAAATCTATTTTTAAACAAAACTTAATAAATTGAAAACTTATTTTAAATCTAAAATTTAAATGAGAATTGAAAACTACTTTTAATTCTATTTAAAAAAACTATTTAAAATTATAAAAGAAATATAAAACTAATGTAAATTTATAAAAGTAAATAAAATTAAAATATTTTTTTATCCTTTTTATATTTTATAAAAAAACTTAATTTAAATAAAACTTTTTTAATTAATATAAATAAAACTAAACTTTAATTTAACTAATTTTAATTAAAATAAACTGCCAACAATATACTATCCTATATTAATTTAATTAATGGAAAACAAACACAAGAACATGCCTAGAGTAACTGGTTGGTTCGTTTGGCCCCTGGACAGGAGGTCCAGGGTTCGAATCTGAGCAGTGACAGATTTACTGAATATTTTTGGGCTAATTTTTTATTTGGACAGATAATCAAAACTGAACAATTGGTTCAGTTTTTTCAGCAGTAAAATCAGCAATTAAAGAACAGCAAATAAGCCCAAAAGGCAAGACGATTAATCAGTGAAATCAAATAAGCCAAACCAGTTTAAGCAGATACAATATTAAGCAAACTTACCAAAAGCTGTAATGAACTAAGCTAAGTATTCTACTAAGCAAAGTCTGAAAAGCTATGACGATCTCAATACTAATAAGCAAATCCTAACAGCAACGAAACAAGCCGTTACATATAAGCAATAAACAACTTAAGCAAATCTTAAGCTAATACTAATAGGCAAATCTCAATACTAATAAGCAGTTACATATGACGAGCTAATACTAATAAGCAAATCTCAATAACCGAATCAAAAGCTGATCAAAATAAGCTAAACCAAAACTGAAATATAAGCAGTAAACAACTTAAGCAAGTATGCAGATCCAAACCAACAGAAACTTAAACTCTTACTGCTCAAAATAACTAAGACAAAATTTACACAGAAAGAACAGTAACTGATAACCAAACGCAGGCAAATTCAAACTTCAAATAAATAACTAAAACTAATCTAAAAATTAACAAAATTAAAAGATGTAAGAACCTTGTGACGATTTCCTTTGGGAAGAAGGTAAGGTGCGGAGCCCCCTTTTTAGAACCGAATACAAACACCAAACAAACACCACCTTCGATTTAACCCGAGAACGTCATCAATAATTCCTTCTCTCGGACCAAAACTCTCGAACCAGATGAATCAAGAAAGCCAAACAGTAACTTTAATATATATATTTCCCAGTGGGGGAAATAATTTACTTTCCTTTATCTTTTATTTATTTTTTTTTATTTTATTTTTTTATGATAATAATGGCTAAAACAACAACAGTAGTATTAAAACAAATTAAACAGAAGGCAGATTAAAGCAGAAACTAAAATGAGACAAGATTTAAATAACAGTAAAATTTTTCATTAATTAAAAATCCGAATTACAAGTGCTGGAAAATTAAAAATACAAGATTAAACCTATTAATCTAATTTACTAAAAAATAAAAAATAAAGAAAAGGCACCCCTGATTACATGATAGATGGGGGTTTTTATAGGGGAACCCCGAACCTTCTAGGTCATCCTTGGTGCCTAAGCAAATGGATCCTGGCCCTTGATTTCTTCATTCTTCTCTCTTTCTCTTTTCTTCTCTTGATCAACGGATGAAAATGAACCGTGAGTCCGGATTGCCAGCATGGCTTGATATGATTGGAGGGTTGGTTTTGGTGAGGTGTCTTGGCCACTCAAAGGATGCCACGTTGGAGAGAGAGGATCATCTCCTTAAGTGTTTGCTATGAAAATTGGGGGGATTTATTCCTTTGGGTGTGAATTACCCAATAAGGGTAAAAGCCCTATTTTCTGTTGGTTAATTTTTGATGTAAAAATTAGGGTTCATGAGGGAAGAGGTGCGTTTTTGGTGGGGAAGATGAAGCACAGTAAAAACAAAGAAATTGTGTGTGTTGTTTATATCGAAAACAATGAGAGAGATAGGGTAAACGTTTTTATTTTGGGGAATGGTAAAGTGGAAAACACGTGGGGAGTAAATAAGGATTGGGATGAAAAGTTGTGTAAGTTTGACTGGTGAGAGTTGACTGCCAAAACAAGAGTGAAAAATCCTGTTTCTATGTTTTTGTTGAGATATGGGCTTAAGGCCCAAGTTCTTGTTCCATTTCGTTCCTTTGTTTTCAAGCAAATGGGCTTTGGATATTTCCAGCCATCCCAAATAATTTCCAAATATTAGGCTTTGACTTTGGGCTTAATTTTCAAATTGTATCCGTATTAATCCAATAAATGGGCTTTTAAGCCCATTAACCGGATGTGGGACCCACTAAACCCAATCAAACTTCAAAAATATTTAATCCACTAAAACGAGATCGATTTCGGCTTTCATGATCTTTTTCTTTAAACTCGTGTCGGTTTAGCCGGTTTTCGTGATCTTGGCACACTTTTGGTCTTTGACTTCGTCTTTGTCTCTTTCTTGGACCTTTCTTCGACATTTGACCGTGAAATCCCGTGTTTTCTCTTCTTTTGATCATTTGTACCTATTTAACACACAAAACACAAAACTACGCGTAATTCCGACATTTACGACATTAAACACATGATTAGGTCTTGTTTTTCCTTGATTTTAGTGGCAAAAGGATAAGTGTTTACACACTTATTAAATCCCCTACACTTGACCATTGCAATGACCCCATGCAATGCATTATTTTAAAGCATAAGTTACGTTTTTCTTATAATCAATCCATCTCGGCCTTTATTACTATTACTTACTACTACTATGACGAAACGATAAAACTTAAGAAAGAGACAAAAGTTATAATCATTTATTAACTTGGAAATTATTTGATGGAAGAAACTTGTAAAGAAGTCTAAGACTTTAATTAGGACTTTGGTGTCATGAATATAAATCACCCTCAAGTTTCACGTTCCCCATACCAAGCATAAAAACGAGATCATTGTCAACCATAAGTTAGCACAACTAACACTTACTCATGTGGTTTAGTTAATCACTTAGACCCCCTTATTCCTACGGTGTATCTCTTGTATTTTATTTTTGTCTTGAATGATCACGAGGATGCATTTTTGACTTATTTCGATAATTTATTAAGGCCGAAAATAAAGTGGGACGATTTAATCAATAGTTAGCTAAAGGACAAAATCTTTTAAAACTGCTTCTCGAAACCTCAAAAAGTTCATATCTTGGCATAACTCGTTTCACGATTTGAGACCTTTCTCGGACCGATATTTGGCTTGTACTTCAAACTTCAAATCTTGAGAGACGATCTTGAAATTATGGTCTTCTCTTCATTTTGGTATACATCTTCATAAGGAGTGAAAGATGCTTCAAACGTTGACCACGACTTCTTCATTTATCCTCTTCTTTATTTAGGATTTTGATATACAACGATCCGCCTCCTTTTCGGACTTGGATCTATTTATCCTCATACCTTGTTAGGGTCTTTTTGGATAGACTTCTCCATGATCTTTAGGGGAGTAATTGCTTCTCGTCGTGTGTCTTGATCCTTCATATTGATTTGGATTAATGATCTTCACATCATCTTAGGATCTTTAGCAAAAAGTGAATCCTCATGCCTTGTGAGGGCCTTTTTGGACTCGGGTATCCTCATGCCTTGTTAGGGCCTTTTTGGATAAGCCAATATTCGCGTCCCGCTTCAATAAGTTATGCCTTGGCTATGAACTCTAATTAATACCGAGCAACTTTTAAACGATCTTGTGCTAGAAGCTAAGTAACTTATCAAATCGTACAACCTTATTTATTGCAAATATATTTATTAACAAGCGATGGGAGAAAAAGCTCATAACTAACTCAAATAAGTTAATGAAAGAATACCAAACTTATAATTAACTCTATCATCTCTCGTTCTCCACAATTTAAAATCTCAAGGAATGAGACTCGTGGATGCTTAGCCTAATAAACTAATTAAGGTCCACATGGTTAAGGATACTAGCTAGAGTAAACTTAGATAAGTAAACTCGGGTTGAGTCAAAATATTCACGACGGGCCTAATATATCAAAGATATCTAAACTTGTTAAAACCATTTTATTTATTTTTTTCATTTTTGACTTTATTCTTGAAATGGAAATTATTGCGATGCGATAATAAAAGGAAAGAAAATAAATAAAAATACTACTAGGCCAAAATAGATCAAAAATTTGAAAAACGTTGAAATTTTTTTAAATTTTCCGGTTAAAATGGGGTCAAATTCATGGAAAAGTCTACTAAAATTCGATAGAAGTCCCCCTTACACTTAATATAAACATTTTCCTCAATGTTTAAGCATGTGGGAGAATAAACTCCCCTACACTTAGGACATTGAGTACGTTGTTTAGAATCGAGCTAAGGAAGGGACAACTAAAGTGATTACATTTATTCGTTTTATTTATATACAAGTATGAATCACAATAGTTTTGATAGAACCGGGTATACGGGAACACGGGATCACGGGTCGCATCAAAAGTACCAAAAGTGGATCATTAAGCACATGTCCCTGCACACATCACAACACACAAACAACCTACTTGGCTCCCCCCCTACACTTATTGGTGGAAAATGGATGAAGGTGAAAAAGGGTGGAAAGGATGGTAAAGGTAAAAATCTAACCTAGTTATACGATGCTTGATTTATTTATCACGAGTCTCTAGCTCGACTCGATTTCCCGAATTAATTCAAAGGAAATGTGGAGAGGGATGGAATCATCTCATGAGAGATGTCCTCTCCATAGTACAACTTAACCCGTTGGCCATTCACCTTAAAGTTGGGCCCATTTGGTTGGGATAACTCAATGGTGCCATAAGGGAAGATTTGGGCCACGGTGAATAGACCGGACCAACGGCTCTTAAGTTTACCCGAAACGATTTTCAACCGAGAGTTAAAGAGTAAAACTTGATCACCAACATGGAACTCTCGGTTTTTAATCTTGGAATCATGAATGAGCTTAGTTTTCTCCTTGTAGATTAATGAATTTTCATAAGCCTCATTCCTAAGTTCATTGAGTTCATTGAGTTGGATTTTTCTATGATCACCGGCTTTGTTAAGATTAAAATTAGCCCATTTCAAGGCCCAATAAGCCTTATGCTACAACTCAATGGGGAGGTGGCACGCCTTTCCGTACACAAGGCGATAAGGGGTACAACCTATAGGTGTCTTATAAGCGGTACGGAAAGCCCACAAAGTATCATCTAATTTATCGGCCCATGAGGCACGATGCTCTCCCACGGTTCGCTCTAAGATTCTCTTAAGACCACGGTTAGAAACCTCGGCTTGTCCATTAGTTTGAGGATGATACGCGGTGGAAAGTCGATGATTGACACCATACTTAGCCATGACTCGTGCAAATTGATCATTGCAAAAATGAGTCCCGCGATCACTAATAATAGCACGAGGCACACCGAATCGAGCAAACAATTGTTTCAAGAAGTTAACAACCACCCTCGCATCGTTAGTAGGTAAAGCCTTTGCTTCAACCCATTTGATACGTAGTCAACGGCTACGAGGATGTACTTGTTTCCTTTTGATGATAGAAACGGCCCCATAAAGTCGATGCCCCATACGTCAAAGATTTCACATTCTTGGATGAAATTTTTAGGCATCTCATCTTTATGTGTGATCTTTCCTTGCCTTTGGCAAGCATCACAATGTTTAACCATTTCATGTGCATCATGATAAATGGAGGGCCAATAGAATCCGGAGTCGAAAACTTTTTTAGCGGTGTAATTAGGACCAAAGTGACCACCGGTAGGTCCTTTATGGCAAGCTTCAAGGATTTGTAAAGCCACCGGCCCATCAACACATCTACGAATGATTAAATCCGCACATTGCTTGAAAAGATAAGGGTCGTCCCAATAGTACGTTTTAACGTCCTTGAAGAATTTTTTCTTTTGTTGGGACGATAACCCTTCGATAAGAACACCACCCGCCAAATAGTTTGCAATGTCGGCAAACCATGGGGTATCATCAAGATTGGAATTAATAGACATTAAGGTCTCAAGGGGAAAGGATTCATTAATCTATTGATTTGGAGATTCCCCTTGATACGGATCCTCAAGTCTACTAAGATGATCCGCGGCTAGGTTTTCCGCTCCTTTTTTATCACGAAATTCGATTTTAAATTCTTGTAGGAGCAAAAACCAACGAAGAAGTCTCGGTTTAGCATCTTGCTTGGTCAACAATTATTTCAAGGCAGAATGGTCGGTGTAAACGATGGTGGTGGAAAGCACAAGATAGGGGCGGAATTTCTCAAAAGCATACACTACAGCTAAAAGCTCTTTTTCGGTAGTGGTATAATGCAATTGAGCCCCCGTCATTGTCTTACTAGCATAATGAATGGGTTGGAAATTTTTGTTAACTCGTTGACCTAAAACCGCTCCTACCGCGAAATCACTAGCATCGCACATGAGCTCGAAAGGTAACTCTCAATTTGGAGAGACTAAGACCGGTGCCTTAGTTAATTTACCTTTAAGAAGTTCGAAAGAGTCGAGACATTCTTGAGAAAAGATGAAAGGAGCATCCTTTTCTAAGAGATGAGTCATTGGACGAGCTATTTTCGAGAAATCTTGGATGAAACGTCGATAAAATCCCGCATGGCCTAAAAAACTTCTAACTCCTTTGACGGTGTGGAGGTAACTTAGCAATGACGTCAACTTTAGCACGTTCGACTTCGATACCGGCTTTGGAAATTTTATGACCGAGGACGATGCCTTCTTTTACCATGAAATGGCATTTTTCCCAATTAAGAACGAGACGAGTGTCTTCACACCGTTGGAGCATACGTTCTAAATTAGCAAGGCAAGAAGAGAAAGAATCACCATATACCGAGAAATCGTCCATAAAGACTTCCATAGTTTCTTCAACCATGCCATGAAATATCGCCATCATACACCTTTGGAAAGTCCCGGGAGCATTGCATAAGCCGAAAGGCATTCTTTTGTAAGCAAATGTTCCATAGGGACAAGTGAATGTGGTTTTCTCTTGGTCTTTTGGATCGATAGGGATTTGAAAATATCCGGAAAAGCCATCTAAGAAGCAATAGAAATCATTACCCGCTAAACACTCGAGCATTTGATCCATGAAAGGAAGAGGGAAATGATCCTTACGAGTGGCATCATTGAGCTTAGGATAGTCGATGCAAACTCGCCAACCTGTTACAAGTCGAGTAGGAATCAACTCGTTGTTTTCGTTGGGAACAATGGTGATTCCGCCTTTCTTAGGCACGCAATGGACGGGACTAACCCATGGCGATTCCGAGATAGGGTAAATCATTCCGGCATCGAGAAGTTTGATAACTTCTTTCTTAATGACTTCATGAATTTTTGGATTAACCCTTCTTTGATTTTGGATTGCGGGTTTAAAGTCATCTTCCATGAGAATTTTATGAGTACAAAAATTAGGATCAATTCCGCGAATGTCGGAGATTTTCCAAGCAATTGCTTTCTTATGATTCTTAAGCACATCGATAAGTCGGGATTTTTCATCTTCTTTTAAGTCCTTAGCAATAATGACGGGCAACTTATTATCCTCCTCTAAGAAAACGTACTCTAAATGAGACGGTAAATCCTTAAGCTCTAATTCCGGTGGATTGTCAATGGAAGGCTTAGTCAAAGTAGGATCATCGTTTGTAACTTCTTTAGGAGTAGGTGGAGAAATATTGTCCTCATTGAGAAGTCTCTCAATAGTAGGAATGTCTTCATCCCAATTGGTGGGAGAATTATCATAGTTAATATCGAGAGGACCCAAGCTAGCTTCAAAATCATCTAAGTCACTTTCTCCAAATGGATTCAATGAAAGAGCAATAGAAGCTATGGTCTCAACATGAGGTAAAGGAGAAATCCCGCTCTTACAAGCCTCGTGAAAATGTTCTTCGCATGCTTCGTCGAGCACATCGATGAAATTCACGGATTCGGGCTCATCGGGAAGTTTGGAAAGTTTACCCGTGTTAAAGACGATTTTGTCATCCCCGACCCTCATGATAAGTTCACCCGCGGCTACATCAATTAGTGTACGCCCGGTTCTCAAAAAGGGTCGTCCCATAATTAAGGGAACACAGGGATCCATTTCATAGTCGACTACGACGAAATCGGCGGGAAAAGTGAATTTGTCGACTCCTACAAAGACATCCTCGGCTATCCCCACCGGATAAGCAACCGTACGGTTAGCTAATTCCAATGTCATACGAGTGGGGACTAGCTCGGGTAAAGATAATTTTTTCCACACGTACAATGGCATAAGATTGATACTCGCTCCGAGATCCGCCAAGGCCATACAATTCTCAACACCCGGAAAATTACAAGGAATAAGGAATCGACCGGGATCTCCTAACTTAACTGGTAATTTTCTCAAAAGAACCATGGAACAATTATCATTCAATTGGGTATTGGCAATATCAAGCAACTTTTCCTTATCACTTAAAAGATCCTTAAACATTTTAGCGTACTTAGGCATGTGAGCGAGCGCCTCGGCAAAGGTGATATTAAAATTCAATTGTTTGAACATTTTTAGGAAGTTCGAAACTTGAATATCATCCTTATTCTTCAATTTCTCTTTCCGCAACCTTAAGGGATAAGGTATATTGGGTGGAGATGAAGGCTTTGGAGTGGATTGCTCACTCACATCCTTTGGTGGAGGAGGAGGAATAGGAATAGAAGGTGAAGGAACCGGTTTGGGAACCGAAGGTGTGGTAGAAAATTTGGGTATCGGTGGAACATAAGGAGTAGACGAATGCATAACGGGAGGTATGTCACAAGTGGAAGAAGAAGGAGGTTGTGTCGAAGAAGAAGGTATCTTGGGTCCTTGGTTAGGTGTGGAAGGTTCAACGGTGGTCTTACCGCTCCTAGTAGTGATAGCATTAACATTAGCCCTAGGATTGGTCACGGTGTTCGAAGGAAGGGTACCTTGGGGACGAAAGGTTTGAATCATAGTCAAAAATTTCTTATTGGTCGATTCTTGCATTTGTCGATTATGTTCTTGCATCTCTCTCATGATTCGCTCATGGTCGGATAATTTTTGTAAAACCAAGTCCATTTGAGGATTATGCATGTTCATTTGATTATAACCTTGATTAGGAAAACCTTGGTTTTGATATTGATTAGAACCTTGATTAAATCCTTGATTTTGAAAACTTTGGTTATTAAATCCTTGATTATTTAACCCTTGGTTTTGCCCTTGAAAATTCCCTTGATTTTGATTAAAACCCCGTTGATTAGAATTTTCTTGAAAATTACCCCGTTGAGGACCTTGGTTCCTATTTTGGGCGGGTGGGGGTGGTCTTTGTGGTGCTATAAAACCCGGGGGAGCCAAATAGTTATTAGACTTGTAAGACAAATGTGTAACATCAACATTTGGTTTGAATTGAACCCGATCAATTTCATTGTTATTATAAGCATAAACTTCTTGTTGATCATTGTAAACCTTGTCACAATTAAAGTATGAATGTGGTCCACCACAAGTCTCACACGTGAATTTTTCTTTCAAGGCATGCACATGTGTAGTGAGGGCGTCGGTTTTTAGAGCGAGTTTTTCAACAAGTGAAGTAAGTTTATTAATTTGATCATTCACCTCATGATTACTCGTACTAGCACTTGCCATATTAGCCCTAACACTTTTGGTTTGCACTTTTGCCTTGTTCTCAATAATGGCCCAAGCCTCGTTCATGGTTTTCACAAGAATATTGCCCCCCGCGGCACTATTAAGTGAGTCTTGGTCGTTTAGAGTTAAACCATTATAAAACGTGTTGATTTGATGCACTTTAGTAAAACCGTGTTGTGGACATTTTCTCAAAAGATCTTTAAATCGATCCCAAGACTCACTAAACGTTTCCCCATATTGTTGCTCAAAGTTGATTATTTCATTCCTTAAGGACGTGGTCCGTGATGGTGGGAAAAAGTAGTTAATGAACTTGGTCTCTAAGTCGATCCATGTGGTAATACTTTGGGGTGGTTCCTTATCAAGCCAAATCCGGGCTTGTCCCTCGAGGGAAAAAGGAGGAAGTTGGAGGCGAACGGCCTCTTGGGGCACCCCATTGTATTTGACGGTATTAGCTAATTGGATGAAATGTTTGATATGAGCGTGTGGGTCATCATTAGTACGGCCTAAAAATGGTGTAGCGGAAACCATTTGAATAAAACCCGATTTAAGTTCGAAATGATTAGCTCCAATATTTGGCACCACAATCGCGTAATCTTTTCCTTCAACGTGAGATTGTAGAATCTCAATCATTGGTCGATTATCCGTTGCCATCGTATTGTTGAAAGCTCGATTCTCGGGATCGGCTTTAATGACGGTCTTTTTGTTTTTCTTCTTCTTCTATTTAGAAGAATTAGAAGTATTTGGTACACCAATCGGTATGTATGTATGCGCGCGAGTGCGCATACAATTAAAACTTTGGAATGAGGTAGGTGACCTCGGTCGACTTTGAGAGGAAAAGGATTTTCCCTCTCGAGGAGCAATATGAAAAATCTACAAAAATATATACGTAAATACTACTTGAGTTGGCAAACCAATAATCGGTCGTCCCTCTCAATATACGCACAAGCAAGCGGGGAAACGAGGTGGCACAAAGAACGGATCCCAAAATCCAAACGTCTTCACGAAAAATCGTCAATCGTACGAGCGAAGCGGCAACGACGCCAATTTGAAACTCAGATTTTTGTTAATCCAAATTTAAGCAATTAAAGTTCGTTTTTCCTCGATTCGACTCAAATTTGATTTCCGGTTTAACGTATCGACTTAACTTTGTTTTTGGCAAAATCTATTTTTGGTGGTATTTTAAACTAACTTAAATCTACTAATTAAAAGAAAACTATTTTAATTAACTATTTAAACTAATAATTTGAAAATAAAATTTAACTAATTAATAAAACTTAAAAACTTTTAATTAAAATCTATTTTTAAACAAAAATTAATAAATTGAAAACTTATTTTAAATCTAAAATTTAAATGAGAATTGAAAACTACTTTTAATTCTATTTAAAAAAAACTATTTAAAATTATAAAAGAAATATAAAACTAATGTAAATTTATAAAAGTAAATAAAATTAAAATATTTTTTATCCTTTTTATATTTTATAAAAAAACTGAATTTAAATAAAACTTTTTTAATTAATATAAATAAAACTAAACTTTAATTTAACTAATTTTAATTAAAATAAACTGCCAACAATATACTATCCTATATTAATTTAATTAATGGAAAACAAACACAAGAACATGCCTAGAGTAACTGGTTGGTTCGTTTGGCCCCTGGACAGGAGGTCCAGGGTTCGAATCTGAGCAGTGACAGATTTACTGAATATTTTTGGGCTAATTTTTTATTTGGACAGATAATCAAAACTGAACAATTGGTTCAGTTTTTTCAGCAGTAAAATCAGCAATTAAAGAACAGCAAATAAGCCCAAAAGGCAAGACGATTAATCAGTGAAATCAAATAAGCCAAACCAGTTTAAGCAGATACAATATTAAGCAAACTTACCAAAAGCTGTAATGAACTAAGCTAAGTATTCTACTAAGCAAAGTCTGAAAAGCTATGACGATCTCAATACTAATAAGCAAATCCTAACAGCAATGAAACAAGCAGTTACATATAAGCAGTAAACAACTTAAGCAAATCTTAAGCTAATACTAATAGGCAAATCTCAATACTAATAAGCAGTTACATATGACGAGCTAATACTAATAAGCAAATCTCAATAACCGAATCAAAAGCTGATCAAAATAAGCTAAACCAAAACTGAAATATAAGCAGTAAACAACTTAAGCAAGTATGCAGATCCAAACCAACAGAAACTTAAACTCTTACTGCTCAAAATAACTAAGACAAAATTTACGCAGAAAGAACATTAACTGATAACCAAACGCAGGCAAATTCAAACTTCAAATAAATAACTAAAACTAATCTAAAAATTAACAAAATTAAAAGATGTAAGAACCTTGTGACGATTTCCTTTGGGAAGAAGGTAAGGCGCTGAGCCCCCTTTTAGAACCGAATACAAACACCAAACAAACACCACCTTCGATTTAACCCGAGAACATCATCAATAATTCCTTCTCTCGGACCAAAACTCTCGAACCAGATGAATCAAGAAAGCCAAACAGTAACTTTAATATATGTATTTCCCAGTGGGGGAAATAATTTACTTTCCTTTATCTTTTATTTTTTTTATTTTTTTTTATTTTTGTTATGATAATAATGGCTAAAACAACAACAGTAGTATTAAAACAAATTAAACAGAAGGCAGATTAAAGCAAAAACTAAAATGAGACAAGATTTAAATAACAGTAAAAATTTTCATTAATTAAAAATCCGAATTACATGTGCTGGAAAATTAAAAATACAAGATTAAACCTATTTATCTAATTTACCGAAAAATAAAAAATAAAGAAAAGGCACCCCTGATTACATGATAGATGGGGGTTTTTATAGGGGAACCCCGAACCTTCTAGGTCATCCTTGGTGCCCAAGCAAATGGATCCTGGCCCTTGATTTCTTCATTCTTCTCTCTTTCTCTTTTCTTCTCTTGATCAATGGATGAAAATGAACCGTGAGTCCGGATTGCCAGCATGGCTTGATATGATTGGAGGGTTGGTTTTGGTGAGGTGTCTTGGCCACTCAAAGGATGCCACGTTGGAGAGAGAGGATCATCTCCTTGAGTGTTTGCTGCGAAAATTAGGGGGATTTATTCCTTTGGGTGTGAATTACCCAATAAGGGTAAAAGCCCTATTTTCTGTTGGTTAATTTTTGATGTAAAAATTAGGGTTCATGAGGGAAGAGGTGCGTTTTTGGGGGGGAAGATGAAGCACAGTAAAAACAAAGAAATTGAGTGTGTTGTTTATATCGAAAACAAGGAGAGAGATAGGGTAAACGTTTTTATTTTGGGGAATGGTAAAGTGGAAAACACGTGGGGAGTAAATAAGGATTGGGATGAAAAGTTGTGTAAGTTTGACTGGTGAGAGTTGACTGCCAAAACAAGAGTGAAAAATCTCGTTTCTATGTTTTTGTTGAGATATGGGCTTAAGGCCCAAGTTCTTGTTCCATTTTGTTCCTTTGTTTTCAAGCAAATGGGCTTTGGATATTTCCAGCCGTCCCAAATAATTTCCAAATATTGGGCTTTCACTTTGGGCTTAATTTTCAAATTGTATCCGTATTAATCCAATAAATGGGCTTTTAAGCCCATTAACCGGATGTGGGACCCACTAAACCCAATCAAACTTCAAAAAGATTTAATCCACTAAAACGAGATCGATTTCGGCTTTCATGATCTTTTTCTTTAAACTCGTGTCGGTTTAGCCGGTTTTCGTGATCTTGGCACACTTTTGGTCTTTGACTTCGTCTTTGTCTCTTTCTTGGACCTTTCTTCGACATTTGACCGTGAAATCCCGTGTTTTCTCTTCTTTTGATCATTTGTACCTATTTAACACACAAAACCACGCGTAATTCCGACATTTACGACATTAAACACATGATTAGGTCTTGTTTTTCCTTTATTTTAGTGGCAAAAGGATAAGTGTTTACACACTTATTACATGCTCAATTCCTAGTGTACATCTTAAATGTTGAACTGATGATGTGATTAGCTTGATTGTAGTGTAAGATTGTTGATTTGATAGTTTACTTGTAGTCTTATAGCTTTACATTCAGTTTTACTGGTCTAAATTTGGTATCTCATCAGTCATAGCTCATTAGTGTTCATTTTGTTATTAAACAAGTAAACTTGCTGGTATTTGAGTCTAAACTACTTCATATCATATATAGAACAAAGTTTGATAAGTGTCTTAATTAGTCATTCACTTGTGCTTAAAAAGTCTTTGATAAAGTCCTTATCAGATTTTGTAAGTGGTGTTTGGAACAAGACCTTTTTGTTGAATCAGTTTGTAAAACTTGTTGTGAAGTGTTCATTTACACTAAGTTAATTAGTGTAAGCATTTTCGTAAAGCTTTGTAGTCAAAAGACAAGTCAAACAGGCAATTGGCATTAAAAAGCTATGGATCAAGTTCTTTACAAAGTTCATAAGTGAAAACTAGTAACTTTTGATTCACTTGCATTTCCTTGTTTCTGGATGATTTTGTCTGAAACCTGTTTCTACTAGAAGCTTAACATCTAATCTTTGAACCTGTAATTGGAAATTTTATAGTTTTAGCTTTTGAGTGAGTTCTTGGCTTATTAATCAGCTTAAGATCAAATTGCATTCCCTGTGAACAATAGCATACTGTTTTCATAGATCTCATAATCCATTTCACAAATCTCCTTATTTTCTTTCATAGAATCATTTGCAAACATGTCATGAGTAATTCCTGAAATTTTGAGCTTATTGGATTTTTGGTCAACTTTGGTCAAAATAAGCTGTGTTTTGCTTATTCAAGATTCCAGCTTATTTTGTTGCTTATTTTCAAAGGAAAAAGACATTCCAAGCTTTGTGTGACTTGATTAATCAGTTTTTGCAAGAAAATCAAATAGTGGATGTCTGGATTTCATTTGAGCTTATTTTGAGCTTATTGAAATAAGCTAAGTCGAGATTTAACAGCTTTTAATCAAATTCCTTTTGCAAGGCTAGCTTAAATTAAGTTTTAAGCAGTTTAGAAAAAACCAGATAAATTTTGGTTGAGTAATAAGCTCATTCGAGCTTATTCAACTTACTTAGCCCGTTTTTAGAAGAGAACTTGTTTTAATTGCAAATTGGTCCTTTGTTTTTGCTAATCTTTACAAACAGCTTTGAAACTTCATCTTTTTTGGGTTTGCAAAAGTTAATCCCTGGAATTTGGTTTGTTGCTAAATTTGTTAGTTAGTTTTGAAAGTTGTTAAGTTTGTTGACTAGTTTGTTACAATTTGCATAATTGGTCCCTATAGTTTCTGATTTTGCACTTTTAGTCCCTATAATTTCATTCCTTTTACATTTCAAGCATTTTTACTTTTAATGCATTAAATACTTGTACTTTGTGAATATTAAATGGTACTTGCACTTTGTTTTACGGTTAAATAGTTAAAAAAATATTTTCTCTTTTTACGTGCTTGTTCGAATTAGACCTAGAATACAAATAACCTTTTAACAACCAAAAACAATTTAAAGCTTGATATTAGTTGGCCTTTCAGTTTGTGTTGAGTCGAGAATAAACGAACTTGCAAATACTCAAATATTAAATGGCGCCGTTGCCGGTTCATGACATTAAGAAAGACTATTGATTGACGGTTTCGATTGGATTTTGGGATTCGTTCACCTTGTGGACGTTATTTTTACGTATCATAAATCCAAAACATAAAAAATCAAAAACATAAAAATATAAAAACTAAAATAACAAAATCAATTCTTTTCCTAAACAATTGAACCAAAATAATAAAAAAAACTAAAAAGCAATCTTTTTCCTAAAAGATTGCAACCAAAAATATATATTATTGGTTTTCATCGGTTTTTACGTACATATAGTATTTTCTTAAAAAAACCCAATAAATACAAAAATATTTTTGATATATTATTATATGTAGATATGTATACGTATACGAACACTCAATACACATACTTCCATAAGTATTGCTTTTGCAATACACCGTGTTCGGGAGCGTTCCGGTCCTTGACACGTGTATCGATAAAATGTAATTAAAGCAAGAATATATAAATACTTCCAATAGGCAAGAATTCGAAGAATACAAACTACAAAGTAAATAGAAAGGCGACGTGCTATAAAATGCCGTCTAAGGGTTAATAGGTGCTTAAGGGCTTCGCGCCACCTAACCCCCTGTTCACTAGTGAGTATTCTAAGAAGGAAAGCTTGATTGGGGGTCTTGCACCCAAGTATTACTTACATCTACTATACTTTCTTGTGGATATTACTTATTGAACCTCGGAAAGGATAATCCATTCTTTTCCAAAGTCGAATAAGAGCTTCTCTCTCACTCCTTGATTTGAGTTGCATGCTCACCCGAGGGCGTGCACAAATATCTTTTGGTGTACAACCCCTTCCTCCCAAAAGGAAGAAAAAGAGAAAGAGTAAGAACAACACCGTCCATCAAGCCAATCCCGAGAATCGTGCTCTCAACAACACACAATAAGCCATGGCCGTCGTTGACAATCGACCTTTGATGGAGCACCTCCAATCAAATATACAAGGATATGCCGATGTGATTGTTACACTCGAGATACCCGCAAACACCTTTGAGATTAAGACATCCATGATTACCTTGGTTTCAAACACACCATTTTTTGCGAGACCTAATGATGATCCTCATGATCATATCAAGAAGTTTGTATCTCTTTGGTAACCCTTAAGTACAATGGAGTTCCCCATGATGCCATTAAGTTCATCCTAGTTCCATTCTCCTTAGAGGGCAATGCTAAATATTGGCTAGATAAACAACCACCTAAGAGTATCACCACTTGGGATGACTTTATTAAGAAGTTTTTGAACAAGTTCTTTCCTCCATCTAAGACCACGGCTTTGAGAAACCTAATTATTGGATTTCAACAAAAACCTAGCCAAACCTTGAGTGATGCTTGGGAAGAGTACAAGGAGTTATTGAGAAAATTCCCCAATCATGGATTCAATGAAGTTCACCAAATCAATACTTTCTACAATGGATTAAGACCACGTCATCAAGATTCCCTCAACTCCTCCGCGGGTGGAAACATTCTTTCCAAATCCATTCAAGAGGTATGGGAGATTATTGAGACTAAATCCATGGTGCAAACAAACACTCAAATTGATGAGAGGGTCCATGTGGTGCAAGAGGGTGTCACTCAACAATTTGATAAGATTTTCTCTCAAAAGTTTGATACTATGAATGATACACTCTTGAAACTTTGTGAAATCACCTTGAACAAATATTCCACCAATAATGTGAATGACATTGCTACATCATGTGAGACTTGTGGAGGTCCTCATTCTTACCTACAATGTGACAAGGTTTCAAATTACCAAGTTGAGTGTTATGCTTATCAAGATGAACATACAGAGCACTTCAAACCTAACATCAACCCAAACAATCTCTCTTACAAATCAAATAACTACCTTGCTCCACCCGGCTTTCCACCCCATCCACCCACCCAAAATCAACCCAACCCTCCTCAATTGCTTTAAAGAAATCAAGGGCCTAGGCCAAACTACCAAGGGAACAACTATAGAGCACCCAACAACTTTCAACATCAAGGAAATAACTTTCATACAAAAAATCAAGGATTTAACCAACCACCTCCACCCTTTCAAAATCAAGGATACCATCAAGTTCAAAATCAAGGATATGGGTAAAATTATACCTTAGAGCTACTTGAAAGAAGAATCGTGAAAGTAAAAAGAGAACACAGGATTAAATGAGAGCTATGAATGAGGAGACTACCAAGAGGATTTTGATGATGCTTAATCAAAGGCCACAAGGGGTTCTACCTTCAAACACACAAACAAATCCAGGGGCTAATGTCAATGCTATCACAACAATAAGTGGAAAGACAACTAATGATCCTTCACCTCCTACACCTTCTTTAGTTAAGCCTACTATAGTTCCACCTTGTGATAAGCCTTCAACATCAAACTCACCACCTTCAAGCTCTACACCTTCTCATCCTACACCCCTACTCCTTTATCTTCCACAACTACCAATGAAGAAACCAACAAAGAGAAACCTTCCACCACAACTAATACTTCACCTGCCCCAAAACCAAGCCTTCCATATCCATCAAGATTGAGAAAGGAGAAATTGAAAAACAAGGATGATATTCAAGTCTCTAAATTTTTGAGGATGTTCAAGCAACTTAACATAAAAATATCCTTTGCGGAAGCACTTGCATATATGCCAAAGTTTGCTAAAATGTTCAAAGATCTCCTCTCCAACAAGGAAAAATTGGTAGATTTACCTAACACATCACTTAATGAGAATGGCTCCGCCGTGTTGCTCAGAACCTTACCTACAAAACTTGGAGATCTAGGGTGATTTTTGATTCCTTGTAATTTTCCCCGGGTGGAAAATTGCATGGCACTAGCGGATCTTGGGGAAAGCATTAATCTCATGCCTTTATTGGTTTGGCAAAAACTCTCTCTTCCCGAGCTCACTCCTACTAGGATGACCCTTGAGTTAGCTAACCATACCATACCTTATCCGGTAGGCATAGCGGAGGATGTGTTTGTAGGGGTTGATAAGTTTACCTTTCCCGCGGATTTTGTAGTGGTTGATTATGATATGGACCTAAGAGTTCCTCTGATTGTTGGTAGACTATCTTTGAGGACGGGTCGTACTCTTATAGACGTGGCGGAAGGAGAATTAATTATGAGAGTTGAGGATGAGAAAGTGGTGTTTAAACTAGGAAAAGTCACTAAGAAGTATCAAGGTTATGAAACAATTAACATAGTGGATGTTCTTGATGAGGTGTGTGATGAGCATTTTCATGAAGCTTGTAAGAATGATAGTGAAAACATGCCTCATGTAGAGATCGTTGCCTCAAGTGCTCCCTCCTTAACACCATTTGGAGAGAGTGATTTCCTCTTGGAGTAATTTGAGTCCAATTTCCTTGGTAATGATGATTCTCCCATCAGTTGGGAAGAAGACATTCTTACTATCCAAAAGTTGCTCAATGAGGATCCCATTCCTTCACCTACTCCGCAAGAATTTACCATTGATGACCCATCCATAGTGAAACCTTCCATTGAGAGTCCACCTTCCCTTGAACTTTAGGATCTTCCATTCCACCTTGAATATGTTTTCTTAGAAGGAAAAGACCAATTACCCGTGATCATAGCAAAAGACTTGAAAGATGATGAGAAGGAAAAACTTGTAGAAGTCCTTAAGAAACATAAGAAAGCCATAGCATGGAAAATATCCGACATAAGGGGAATTGATCCAAATTTTTGTACACACAAAATCCTTATGGAGGATGATTACAAACCCGCCATTCAAAGCCAAAGAAGGGTTAACCCAAAAATCCATGAGGTCATTAAAAAGGAAGTTATCAAACTCCTAGATGCGGGCATGATTTATCCCATTTCTGACTCTCCATGGGTTAGCCTGGTACGTTCTATTCCTAAGAAGGGTAAAATCACCGTAGTGCCCAATGAGAACAATGAACTTATTCCTACTAGACTTG
Source organism: Glebionis coronaria (assembly GCA_025667525.1). Lineage (NCBI taxonomy): Eukaryota > Viridiplantae > Streptophyta > Magnoliopsida > Asterales > Asteraceae > Glebionis > Glebionis coronaria. Next base: position 4,386,460 of record CM046880.1, read on the forward strand.
TCACAGGTTGGAGAGTTTGTATCGATTATAAGAAGCTCCATGATGCTACTAGGAAAGATCATTTCTCGTTGCCTTTTATGGACCAAATGCTTGAACGCTTAGCGTGAAATGAGTACTATTGCTTTCTAGATGGATTCTCGAGTTATTTCCAAATACCCATTGACCCACAGGATGAAGAAAAGACCACATTCACTTGTACCTATGGTATATTTGCTTACAAGAGAATGCCTTTTGGCTTGTGCAATGCACCGGGGACGTTCCAAAGGTGTATGATGGCAATATTTCATGACATGATTGAGCACACTATGGAAGTTTTCATGGATGATTTCTCGGTTTTTGGAGATTCATTCACTTCTTGTCTCTCCCATTTGGAACGTATGCTTAAGAGGCGTGAAGAAACAAGTCTTGTTCTTAATTGGGAGAAGTGTCATTTCATGCTCAAAGAGGGGATAGTTTTAGGACATAAGATATATAATATGGGTTTAGAAGTGGATCGAGCTAAAATTCATGTTATTGATACACTTCCCCCACCTACCACGGTGAAAGGAGTTAAGAGTTTTTTGGGTCATGCGGGATTTTATAAACGTTTCATACAATATTTCTCTAAGATTGCAAGACCGATGACCCACCTCTTGGAAAAAGAGGCTCCTTTCATTTTCATCAAGAGTGTTTAGACTCTTTTGAGATACTTAAGGAAAAGTTGACTAAGGCTCCTGTTTTGGTTTCTACAAATTAGGATTTACCTTTTGAGCTCATGTGTGACGCTAGTGATTATGCCGTGGGGGCCGTGTTAGGCCAAAGAGTGAATAAGCATTTTCAACCTATACACTATGATAGTAAAACAATGACGGGTGCTCAACTTCACTATACCACCACGGAAAAAGAGTTGCTTGCTATAGTTTATGCCTTTGAGAAATTTAGACCTTATCTTGTGCTCTCCAATACCATAGTGTATACGGATCATTCCGCTCTCAAGTACCTCATGACAAAGAAAGATTCTAAGCCTAGACTTTTGAGATGGGTTTTGTTTCTACAAGAGTTTTCCATTGAGATTCGTGATAAGAAAGGAGCTAAGAATTTAGCGGCGGATCACTTGAATAGACTTGAGCATCCTTTTCAAGGTGAATTGCCTCATAAGGAAATTAATGAATCCTTTCCATTAGAGGAGCTCATGTCTATCTCTTCATAAGAGGATGCCATCCCTTGGTTTGCGGATATTGCAAACTATCTTGTGGGGGATGTGCTAATAGAGGGTCTCACTTCACAACAAAAGAAGAAATTTCTTAAGGAAGTCAAATACTATTTTTTGGATGACCCTTACCTGTTTAGGCAATGTGCGGACCAAATCGTTAGACGGTGTGTAGATGGGCCCAAGGCATTTAAGATCTTAGAAGCTTGTCATAAGGGACCCATGGGTGGTCATTTTGGGCCCAACTACACCGCCAAGAAAGTATTTGATTCGGGTTTCTATTGGTCTTCCATATACAAAGATGCCCAAGAGATGGTGAAATTTTGTGATGTATGTCAAAGACAAGGAATGATTAATCCACGAGATGAGATGCCACAAAACTTCATACAAGAATGAGATTTTTGATGTATGGGGATAGATTTCATAGGACCTTTTCCATCATCTAAGGGAAATAAGTACATACTCGTAGTTGTGGACTATGTTTCAAAGTGGGTTGAGGTCAAAGCCTTGCCTACTAATGATGCTCGAGTTGTAGTAAAATTCTTGAAGCAATTATTTGCAAGATTTGGTGTACCTCGGGCTATCATAAGTGATCGTGGTCTCATTTTTGTAATGATCAATTTACAAGATTTATGAAGAACTATGGTGTTAACCATATACTTTCTACCGCGTATCACCCTCAAACCAATGGGCAAACCGATGTCACAAATCATGGTTTAAAGAGAATTTTGGAAAGAACTGTGGGAGAGCATCGAGCTTCTTGGTCGGATAAGCTTGATGATGCTTTGTGGGCTTTTAGGACGGCTTTTAAGACACCAATTGGTTGTACTCCATATAGGCTTGTATATGGAAAAGCATGCCACCTCCCATTCGAGTTAGAGCATAAAGCTTCATGGGCTCTCAAATGGGCGAATTTTGATTTAAACCAAGCCGGTTCACATATAAAGGACCAACTCAATGAGATGGATGAATTGAGAAGCAATGCTTATGAGAACTCATTGCTTTACAAGGAAAAGACTAAGCAATTGCATGATGCTAAGATTAAGAACCGTGAGTTCCAAGTTGGAGAGTCGATTCTCCTCTTTAATTCAAGGTTGAAACTCTTTGCAGGCAAGCATAAGTCAAGATGGTCTGGTCCATTCACTATTGCTCAAGTGTTCCCATATGGGACTATTGAGTTGTCACAACCAAATGGCCCAAATTTCAAAGTGAATGGTCACCGTGTTAAGCACTATTTTGGGGAGGACATTTCCGTGGAAATGGTCCAAGAGATCCCCATTTTCCCCATGAATTAATTCCTTGTGGGAAGAGTCGAGCTAGAGACTCCATAAATCAAGCTTGAATAACTAGGATTAGAGTTTTTAGATTTAGAGTATGGTAGGATAGAAATAAGGGTATATAGTTGAGAATAAGTGTAGGGGAGACCTTCTTTTTGTCTTCATGTTGTTTGTAGGGTTGCTCTCTCTCATCACGTGCATTAGAGCTTATGGAGGAGGCCCTTGTATCCGGTTCACTTTGCTACTATTGTAATTTTTCATAACCACATTGTGCTTAAAAATGAATTCACTTTAATTGTCTCTTCCTTAGCTTGAGTTAAGCAAAGTTATCAATGTCATAAGTGTAGGGGAGTTTACTCCAATACTCTTAAACATTGAGGACAATGTGTATCTTAAGTGTTGGGGGTCTTCTATCGAAGTGACCTTACCTAGAACTTTGCTCTTGACTTCATGATAACTTGGAAATTAATTTTTCAAACATTTTTCAAATTTTTGATCTACTTTGGCCTCCAAAAATATGCATTCATAATTTTTGTATTAATCATTTTTCATTCGCATATCACATTTGCATTGTATATATTCTTCTTTTATTTTTCATCCAAAATATATAAAAAGAAAAAAAAATATAACAAAGGACATGGTTTAACAAGTTTAGACTTCTTTGACATATTAGGCCCGCCATGGATACTTTGACTCAACCCGAGTTTGCTTATCCAAGCTTACTCTAGCTAGTATCCTTAACCATGTAGACCTTTATTGGTTTATTAGGCTAATCATCCACTAGTCTCATTATTTGAGATTTTAAACTGTGGAGAACAAGAGATGATAGAGTTTGAAATAAGTGTTAAGGGCTAGATAAACCTTATATTCATTAAATGTGGCTTTTATATCCCCTTTCGTAACCTTTACTTTCTTGTCAACGCATGTATATATGTTAATAAATAATCAAGAACGGTTTTAATTGGTTTGTAGTCTCTTATGCATTTTTTACTAATCATTCATGGTTGGGATAAGTACGTCTTAAGATTCTAAGTTAGAACGTTTTATTTGTACTAGACTTATGTCATGCTTAATACTTAGCGGGTGTTTTTCCTTTTATTCTTTTCAACTTTCTTTGTGAGGAATAAAGAAAAATAAGAGCGGCTTATGAAAAAAAATGAGTGGCTAGAAGAACAAATAAGAAAAAAAATAATTATACAAGACTCCCAAGAGGGGCAGTGAAGTGTAAATTATAGTAACTATTGAATTCCAATACTACTCTCACAAGGGTTGTCGGGATTTGATAGTTGCTCCAATCCAATATTACCTTGACGGGTTGCGGGATTGAAGATCCAAAGTCCCAAAAAGGCGGAGGATATAAATTATTGCGTGAGTTTTATTTTTTTTTCCTTAGCGAGTGTGTAGCTACTTATTAATGCATGACATAAGGATCTTACACATAAGGAGAATGACTTATTATTCTTGAGTCAGACTTATATTAATTGTGGGCGGTTTTTCAAGTAATGGATGAGAGGACTACTTAGGATTAAAACTGTGCTTCCTTATTTTGAGATTTTACATTTCTTATATTTCACGCATTAAATAATGACAAATTTGCTCCCAAGCAATTTGCTCAAATAATAACCGGTCTTAGAGGCATAATAAGTGGGGGTATAAGTGTAACACAATTAAATCTATATGAATAAGTTGACGCACTTTCACTTGTGGATAACAATGATCTTATTTTTAAGCTTGGTATGGGGAAAGTGAAACTTGAGGGTGATAAGTGTTCATGGTACCAAAAGCCCTAATCGAAGTCATTGATTTCTTTATGAGTTATTTCCATCAAAACTATTTTAAGAAAATCCAAAAATATATAAATAGAATTGTTTTCCTTTGCATTACATTGTATATAATCAAAATCATGCATCATATAGTGTAGAGTAGTGTAAAGGCATATCATATTGGCCAAGGTGGATTAATTATGAGAAAAGTGTAAATTGGTGATTTAAAATATGGCATTACATGAGGTCATGGTAATGATCAAGTGTAGGGGATTTGATATAAGTAAAATCTCATATCAATAAGTCAACAAATCACCCTAAAATACATAGCAAATACCTAACTTTTATACATAAAAGCAATATTATGTGCTATGTTTTGTGTTTGTGCTTGTTTAGGTAACAAGGATACAAATTTGGAGCAAACAAGTGAAATCAAGCTTAAATGATGAAGAAAAGACAAGAGAAGGATCAAAAGTGACAAGCCATGTAAAGATAAGGACCTATCTTGACAACATTCAAAAGATGAAGGACTAAAGTGCAATTTTGAGAAAGTCAAATCTGGTCAACCTTCAAGTCAAACAAGTCAAAGGGCTTCAAATGTTCAAGATACAAGTCAAAGGATCAAAAATGCCAAAGGAATAAAGATTGGAGCTTAATTTTACAATCTGCTAACTACAAGGACTAGAAATGACAATTTTGAAGTAACTTTGGGGCTTAATCCGTGTGAGAATGAATGGACCAATGAGAGCAAAGGAAGAGAGTGACATGGATCACCAAATCACCCCACTCACAGCCGCCAGTCAGTAATAAATGAATCCAAATAGTAACATCCACTTAACTCATTTCAGCTAATGAGATCAAGCCATGCAATAATATAAATATCCAAAAGTGGATAATGATCTGTGTCCTCTTCTATCTACCAATTAAACATTGCCACGTTGCATCTTCAAGTTCATACGAGCCCAGGAATGGGAATCTGCTACACTTCATATCAAAGAGAGTTATAAACATGAAAAGTGCTCGAAATCAAGCAAGGAACTCAACCAAACAACTTAATTGGATTGAAAGTGCTTCAATCAAAAACCCCCAAATATGTTCATAATCTGGAATTTGCAATTGAGAGATTGAAGACACGTGGAGCTCAGTGATTGGCTACAACACGTCATCATCCCCAACAGAATCTCATTCTCACTCTATAAATAGGACTTAGCTAGCTCATTTGTAACGTGTAGCTTGTAGGTGTGAAAACACACACTTCATACTTTTCTCTCATTTCCAGTTTCTCAAAGTAGTTAGCAACTACTCTTAGGTGTTTGACAACCACCTAAGAGTCAGTTAGTTAATTAGTAACAGATTTGTAACTGAATTTTCACCATTAATGAAATCAGAACCTTCATTTTCACTCATTCTCATTCTTATACCTACATTACTAAAATCCTAGTGATACTGTGTGTTTCTATTGATCATCCATGATCAATGGAAGTTGTTTGATGAGTTGAAGACTTGTAGCTGGTTCAGAATTACTTTGAAGATCATTTTCAGTTCATTTGAAGAATTTGTAGCAGGGTAGTTGATTGTAGCAGTATATGATAATGAAGATGGTTACTGGTGGTTGATTCTTGGTGTTTTCAGTTGTACTAGAAGGCTCAGCGCCTCTCTACTCCTTCAATGGTGGCACATTGCTAAAAGGAACATAATCTCTTGTTTTAAATTCCCCTAAACTGTCTATGCATGCTCAATTCCTAGTGTACATCTTAAATGCTGAACTGATGATGTGATTAGCTTGATTGTAGTGTAACATTGTTGATTTGATAGTTTACTTGTAGTCTTACAGCTTTACATTCAGTTTTACTTGTCTAAATTTGGTATCTCATCGGTCATAGCTCATTAGTGTTCATTTTGTTATTAAACAAGTAAACTTGCTGGTATTTGAGTCTAAACTACTTCATATCATCTTTAGAACAAAGTTTGATAAGTGTCTTAATCAGTCATTCACTTGTGCTTAAAAACTCTTTGATAAAGTCCTTATCAGATTTTGTAAGTGGTATTTGGAACAAGACCTTTTTGTTGAATCAGTTTGTAAAACTTGTTGTGAAGTGTTCATTTACACTAAGTTCATTAGTGTAAGCATTTTGGTAAAGCTTTGTAGTCAAAAGATAAGTCAAACAAGCAATTGGCATTGAAAATCTTTGGATCAAGTTCTTTACATAGTTCATAAGTAAAAACTAGTAACTTTTGATTCACTTGTATTTCCTTGTTTCTAGATGACTTTGTCTGAAACCTGTTTCTACTAGAACCTTAACATCTAATCTTTCAACCTGTAATTGGAAATTATATAGTTTTAGCTTTTGAGTGAGTTCTTGGCTTATTAATTAGCTTAAGAGCAAATTGCATTCCCTGTGAACAATAGCATACTGTTTTCATAGATCTCATAATCCACTTCACAAATCTCCTTATTTTCTTTCATAGAATCATTTGCAAACATGTCATGAGTAATTCCTGAAATTTTGAGCTTATTTGATTTTTGGTCAACTTTGGTCAAAATAAGCTGTTTTTTGCTTATTCAAGATTCCAGCTTATTCTGTTGCTTATTTTGAAAACAAAAAGACATTCCAAGCTTTGTGTGACTTGATTAATCATTTTTGCAAGAAAATCAAACAGTGGATGTCTGGATTTCATTTGAGCTTATTGAAATAAGCTAAGTCGAGATTTAACAGCTTTTAATCAAATTCCTTTTGCAAGGCTAGCTTAAATTGAGTTTTAAGCAGTTTAGAAAAAAAAGATCAATTTTGGTTGAGTAATAAGCGCATTCGAGCTTAGTCAAGTTACTTAGCCCGTTTTTTGAAGAGAACTTGTTTTAATTGCAAATTGGTCCTTTGTTTTTACTAATCTTTGCAAACAGCCTTGAAACTTCATCTTTTTAGGGTTTGCAAAGTTAATCCCTGGAATTTGGTTTGTTGCTAAATTTGTTAGTTACTTTTGAAATTTGTTAAGTTTGTTGACTAGTTTATTACAATATACATAATTGGTCCCTATAGTTTCTGATTTTGCACTTTTAGTCCCTATAATTTCATTTCTTTTACATTTCAAGCATTTTTACTTTTAATGCATTAAATACTTGTACTTTGTGAATATTAATTGGTACTTGCACTTTGTTTTACGGATAAATAGTTAAAAAATATTTTCTCTTTTCACGTGCTTGTTCGAATTAGAACTAGAATCCAAATAACCTTTTAACAACCAAAAACAATTTAAAGATTTATATTAGTAGGCCTTTCAATTTTTCTTGAGTCGAGAATAAACGAACTTGCAAATATTCAAATATTATCACCCCACTAGCAGCTGCTACAATTAATTACAAAATCCCAACAGTGGAATCCCACTCACAGAATTTCCACCAATCAAAAATAAGAAAACGGATAACAATCGACAACCTTCTCTCTCAACAAATCAAACAATGCCACCTGTCACATTCAAACATGAACAAGCCCAGGAACGATTTGAAGCTAGAGTGCATATCAAGAGAAGTGATAAACATGAAATCTACTCAAAATCAAGAGACAAAAACAACCCAATTAGCCTGAAAGTGACTACATTAAAAAGCCCCAATTCAAGTTCTTCAACAGATATATTCAATCAACAGAATCAGGCCACATGGAAGGAAGAGATTGGTTGCAACATGTCACCAACCTCCAACAAACTCCATCCCAGCTGCTATAAATACCCCTTTAGTGTTTCATTTCTTGTATGTACTTAGTGTGTGTATTTTTCACACACTTCCTAAATTCTCCCTCATTTCAGTTAGCTAGTTTGTTAGATACTACTCTCAAGTGATTGACAACCACTTGAGAGTTAGTTAGTTAGCTATAACATATTTGTAACAACTTTACACCATTAATAAACATTCAAGTTTAATTTCACTTAAATTCTCATTCTCGATTCTACATAATCCTACATTCTTGTTACTGTTGTAATTCTTTTGATCATTCTTGATCAATGGAATGTATTTGATGCTATTTGGAAGACTGTAGCTAGTTCAGACGTGTTTTCAGTTCATTTCATAGCCATAATTGTAGTGTAGCAGGGGTGATTGATTTGTAGCTGATGGTGATGATATGATGGATTTTGGTGGTTGATTTGTGGTGTTTTAGGTGATTTTAGAGAGCTCAGTGCTCCTCTACTTCATCAAAGGTCTCTACAAGCTAAAAGGAACATTCTCTAGTTTAAAATTCCTCTTAACTATTTTTGCATGCTCAATACCTAGATATAGCTCTTAATTGCTTAATTGAGAGTGTGTTAGAGTACTTGTGGTGTAACTTTGATAATCTGTTAGTTACTAAGTAGTTTGATAAGCTTTTATTCAATTTAGCTTGGTAAAATTTGGTTTTAATCAGTCAAAATTCATCATTTGCTTATTTTGAGTTCTTGCAAGCAAACTTGCTAGGTTTTGGTTTCAAACTAGCTCATTTTATTCACTTAACAAGATTTGATAAGTCTCATAATCTATCAAACACTTATACTCAAAAAGTCTTCACAAAAGTTTCATAATAGATTTGAACTAGTGTTTGGATAAAGGTCAATTTTGTGAGTTAGTTGTTAAAACTTGTTTCTTTGAGCTCACTTACACTCGTTAGGTGAGTACTAGTCATTTGGTAAAGTTTCTTGGTCAATTACTTGGTCAAACAGGCAAATAGTCTTTGAAAAGTTTGGGTCGGACCTTGTATATGAACTTCAGTCAAAACAAGCTAACTTTGATCACTTGCCATTTGTTTGTTAGTTGATGGATTTTGCTGATTTTTGCTCTCATACTTAGCTTATCATATGAACTTTCAAGTTTAGCAAGGAAACAATACAGTTTTCAGAATTGAGGTAGTAACAAGCTTAATAATAAGCACTTGAGCATTTTCAAGTTTCTGAGATAAAATTAATCTGCTTATTCCATTCTAGCATTTCCACTTCATAAAACACCCAATTTTCTTTCACAAAAGTGTTTGCAAACATGTCTTGAGTAGATTTTGTGAATTTCAGCTTTTTGGAAAATCTGGTCAAACTTGGTCAAAATAAGCTGTTTTGGCTTATTTCATATTCTAGCTTATCCTCTTAATCATTTTCCAAACTAATTGATATTCCAAGCTTCTTATCACTTGATTAATCATTTTCAACAAGAAAATCAGTTTGTGGATGTTTGGAAAAGTTTTTAGCTTATCTTGAGCTTATTGAGATAAGCTAGTTTTTGATTTACTTGGTTTTAGCTGGATTCCTTAGACACGTGTAGCTAATTTTTGATTTTAAACACTTTAAAGAAAACTAGAACAAATTTGGTGGATTAATAAGCTCACACGAGCCTATTCGAGATTTGTTACACATTTTTGTGGAAAGTTTTGCAAATTGGTCCCCAGCTTTTCAATATTTTGCTAATTAGGTTTTTTATCACTATTTTTTAGGTTTTGCAAAAACAAGTCCCTAAATTTCAGTTAGTTAATTTTTGGTTAGTCAGTTTTGGTTTTTGTTAGTTTGTTGGAATAGTTTGTTACATTTTTCATTTCTAGTCCCTAAACTTTCTGATTATACACATTTAGCCCTTATACTTTCATTTCATTTACATTTTGAGCATTTTTACATTGTGTGCATTAAATACTTGTACTTTGTGCTATTGTTGTGGTATTTGCAAGACTAAGGATAAATAGCTATAATATTTTCATCTTTTTACGTGTTTGATTGAAATAGACATAGATACCAAATAATTTTGTAAAACCAAAAAAAATTATAAACTTGATATTGGTTTGAATTTCAATTTGTCTTGAGTCGAGAAAAACGAACTTGAATAAGTCTCTAGCTCGACTCGGCCCCGAATTAAGTTGTCCTTGGGGAAACCATTATGGAGAGTAAAGGATATCTACTTTGAAGCACTTCTCACATGATACACTCAAACTTAGCACGTTGCCATTTACTATAAGATTTACAATATTCTTATGATAAATGGAACGGTCTAACGTGTCTCAAGTTTGTCCAACATACGAAATCGCTCATATAATAAGCACCCCAGGATCAAATACATAGTTTCCATCTCTACACTGAGAACAAATCCAGAGTAGGTAGCATCGCCAAAGTAAGCTCATACAAGAATCGCATATCAATAGAAGTTACACTCTTAAGTGGAGTAGATGAAAACCAATTTTTCCCAAATATACGTATCCCAGGATCAAAAACCTTTCCCTTCATGGGAAAATAAGGAGATGAACTCGTATCAACCATATAAGATTACCCTTTAGATATCAAAGCATCATGAGACAATGAAGGTGTAGGAATCAAAACATTCATAACAAGTATATCCATGTGGTGCTCCTCGTCATCATCAAAAAGCGGGGAATCTTCCATAGAAGGTATAGAAAAAGGTGGATCAAGATTAATAGTGTCTTGTGAAAGAGGTGTAGGATCTATGTTCCCAAAAAGCAAGTTCTCACTAAGACGAATCTCCTCTTCCCAATTAGAATCACTATCATCAACCTCAATATCAATATTAGCAAGATAAGCCTCTATGGTGGCATCAATATCCATATGAGAATCCATATCAAAGGTTTTAGGTTCGAAAAGTGCCTTAGGTGAAAAAGGATCAATCTCTAAGAGTATAGGATCTTCATCAATAACCAACTTCAAGGGTGGGAGGGTGGGATTAGAATGCTCAAAAGAAGGTGTATTACTAAGAGAACCACTCAAAGGGATGATATAATCATGAAAGTCAATAGGTGCAACCTCAAAAACCGATGAAGAAATGTCAATGAAAGGTTCTTCTTCTATGGAATCATCATTATGGTTTTCATTCAATGCTTCAATCGAGGAGATAAGATTATAAGCGTTGGATAAAACCTCACGAATATGAACATCTTCCACTTCTTCTATAGGAGCAACATTTTCATCCAAATTAGGAATGTCATCTTGACATGAAAAGTCATCGGATGATATATCATAAGATGCCTCACTAGAATCACAATCATCATCCTCTCTTTGTGGCAAATCTTGCATAAACTCTTCCTCATCTCATTATCCTTTTCTTTGAACAATTCATCAAGATCAAAATCACCAAAATCACTAGTAGTAGCATGAAGGTTAATAAGTGTGAAAACACTTATCCTTTTACCACTTATTTCCAATAATAACAAGACCAAAACGTGTGATTTATGTCGTAAAAGTCGGAATTATGCGTGGTTTGTGTTTTTATTGTGTTTTAGGACCAAAAGATGAAAAAGGAAGAAAACACGGGCTTTCACGGGCTTTTATCGAAGAAAACGGGAAAAGACGAAGTCAAAAGATCAAGAGTGCTTAAAGAACGGATGTCCAAGACCTATTCTGGAGATTTATCGAAGAACAAGTCTAAAGACGGAAGTTTAATGAAGTCGAAGAACTTAAGTCTAATAGAAGAAGAAAATTAAAAGACAAGTTCAAATCCCGAGACTACAAAGACGAAGAATTAAAATCGAGTCGAGAAGAAAAAGAAAGAAGAAAGCACCACACATGCCTCCCACTCCCCTATAAATACCCTCCTAATCACATTAGGAGAGGGTTAGCTAGTTTTTATTTCTTTAGTTTTCTTTCTAGTTTTTAGAGAGAGAAAGTCTTAAACTTTCTCTCACTAGTTCATCTTTTTCTTTTAATCTTTCAAGATTAAACACTTTTTGTATTGCTTATTTCATTAATCAAAGTTCTATTTTAAGCTTTTGATCCTTATTCTCATTCTACACTTCTTGATTTACTCTACCTTTGATTCGAATTTCACATCTCACTCGTATGATTTGATGCTTTTCGTGAATAAAGGTTTGATCTTTTGGTTTACACACAAGCTTTTACACGTTTAAGTCATAAGCTCATAATGCTTATTGGCTTATTCGAATCTTAGCTTATTGATTCTCGGATTTTGCAAAAGGATTTAGTAAGTTTAAAGTTCATTTCATAAAGTTCTTGATTTTATGTTTTAGAAGTGTTAAATTTAAGATTTTTGAATTGCTTAAGATCCGTTTGGATTTGCTTATTGCGTTTGCTTATTGAGATTCACTCTTGCCACAAATTTCGGAATCAGCTTCCATCCATCGCAATCCTAGGGTTTTGACACATATTCCGACGGCTTACTCCACATTCCGATAGGTTTTGGTTTTTGATCGCAATAACCCATTAGGGTTTTACTTTGCGATCGGTTGGTTAATCCCCTTATTCCGATCTGGGTTGCGATCGCACATTGCGATCGCATATTCCGACGGGTCTTAAGGACTTGGTTAAGACGAAGTGCTGCCCGTTTTCCGATAGATGCATATTGTGACAGAAGTGCTTCTTAAGTATTCCGATCTGAACTAGATTATTCCGATGGTTAATGTTAGTGACATTCCGATGGTTGCTATTTTTATTCCGATGAACATGAATTGTTTTATTACGATTGATTAACTTTAAGTTTAATTTTGTCAAAGCTTTAATTTACTCAACGACACTTTAATTACTTGCTAATAGTTTAAATTAGATAAACAAACCAAACCATCCTCTTGATTCACCAAAAGACGATTGAGTCGCACTTAAGACCGGTTTTCAATTCGAAAAGATTCGGAACTATAACGAACTTTGATACTTTGGGGGTAAAATGTTAAATATTAAATGGCGCCGCTGCCGGCTCTTTTCGTTAAGATAAACGGTTTCTAGTGAGAGACGCATTGAATTTTGGGATCCGTTCTTTGAACGTTATTTTCCTCGCTTCAAAAATTTTCAAAAATCCATAAAAATTATAAAACTTTTCAAAAATACAAAAACATTAAAAAACCTATAAAAACCAAAAATATTATATAGATATTCTCTTTGTGTATATTTTTCTTCTGCAGGTGCATGCGTACTAGATCTACAAACTATTCTGAGCCCGAGAATCGTGAAGATTTAGATATGGCTGGTGTTAACAACAACAATAATCACCCACCTCAAAATAATTTGAATAACAACCACAACAATAACAACAACAACAATGTCCTTCTACCTGATTTACGAACCATGGAGGAATTGTGCCAACCCACCATGAATGGACGCGGAGGCCCGATTGCGCCAATGCACGTCACGGCTCAGGAGTTTTCGTTGAAGCTTCACATGATACAACAAGTGCAAACAAACCCGTTTCGTGGAATTCCGGATGATGATGCCAACAAACACCTCGACAAATTCATTACCATTACCCAAAGCATGAAGTGCCCTGGTGTTTCTATGGATGACCTTCGCCTCCAACTTTTTCCACACTCGCTTTCTCACCATGCCGAAAAATGGTTTGACCGTCTTCCTAAGAATTCTATTCATACATGGAACGACATGACTCAACGCTTTTTGTCGCGCTACTTTCCCCCATCCATGGTCACTAGCCTTCGTAACCAAATCAGTGGATTTATGCAAGAGAATGATGAATCGCTTTTCGATGCTTGGGAACGTTACAATGATTTGATCGACCGCTGTCCTAATCACAATATGCTCCCCGTCACTCTCATTGACACCTTCTACAATGGTCTCACCTTTCGTGATCGTGACACGATCAATGCCGCCGCCGGTGGTACTTTTATGAAAAGGAGACCGGAGGAGTGTCGAGAGTTGATTGAAAACATGACTACTCACCACAACAATTGGGATTCTTCCGCATCCTCAAGATCTAATCAGAGAGTCAATGTTTCATCTACTTCTTCCACCACCAACTCGTCTGTTTTGGAACGTGCTCTTCTTGATATCAACAAAAGTCTCCAAATTTTGACCTCTAACCAAACTCAACAAGCTAAAGCCGTTGCTCTTTCTTGTGACACATGTGGTGGTCCTCATTCCTACAATGAGTGTCCTTCTACTCACGGCAATTATTCTGAAGACGTTAACGCAGCGTATGGTACTTATTCCACGGGAGGCTATCAAGCTCGCCCTCAAGGAGACCGTAACTTGCTAAGTTATCGCTCCAACAATTATCTTGCTCCTCCCGGTTTCCCTCCTGCAAACCAAAACCAACAACAAAGCTACAACCGAAACAACCAATCCCAACCTCGTGCTCAAAATCAATATCAATCCCAAAGAAACCCATACCCAACTCAAGGAAATTCTCAAGCTCCACCTCTCAATCAACCGATGGCCGTAAGTCAAGACGTCGAGACGTTCATGAAGACTAATCGTGAGATGGTGACGAATCTTCAGAGCCAATTTGTCAACTTGAAGAATGACATGGTGAAACAAGGGAGTGATATTAGAGCCGAGCTAAGGAATGATATGGCAAAACACAGCAATGATATTAATGCCAACATGCAAAACTCTTTCAACAATCAAGCTCTTCACCTTCGTGATATGATTGGTTCGCTCATCCAAAGTAATCAATCCTCTTCTTCGGGTACTCTTCCGAGTAATACCGTTGCGAATCCAAGGGGGGAGATGAAAGCAATCACCACTCGTAGTGGAAAAGGTTATATGGAACCCGAGCTTCCTACACCTCCACCGGTGATTGTGAACAAGGAAAAAGAGCAACTTTCTTCACCTCCTTTACCATCTATCCCCATTTCCCCACCACCCGTGCTTGTGAGTGATCCTATTCCTTTAAAGCCTTCTTCTTCATCCAATATACCCTATCCTTCAAGGTTGAGGAAAGAGAAGCAAAAGAGTAAGGATGATATTCAGGTTTCGAACTTCCTTAAAATGTTCAAACAATTGAATTTTAACATATCCTTTGCCGAGGCTCTCGCTCACATGCCCAAATACGCTAAGATGTTTAAAGATCTTTTAAGTGATAAGGAGAAGCTTCTTGACATTGCTCAGACCCACCTTAATGAGAATTGCTCCGCAGTGCTCTTAAGGAGATTGCCCACCAAACTTGGTGATCCGGGTCGCTTCTTGATTCCTTGCAACTTCCCTGGAGTAGAGAATTGCATGGCCCTAGCCGATTTAGGTGCCAGTATAAACTTAATGCCTTTAAGTGTTTGGAAGCAATTATCTCTCCCCGAGCTAGTCCCCACCAAAATGACTTTGGAATTAGCTAACCGTACGGTTGCGTATCCAGTGGGGATAGCCGAAGATGTCTTTGTTGGCGTTGATAAATTCACCTTCCCGGCGGATTTTGTTGTCGTTGATTACGAAATGGATCCCCGTGTTCCATTAATCGTTGGACGTCCATTTCTGAGGACCGGTCGCACTCTTATTGATGTAGCCGCAGGCGAAATAATCATGAGAGTTGGTGACGATCAAATTGTCTTCAACATGGGTAAGATTTCTAAGCAGCCTTATTCATATGAGAGTGTTAATGCTATTGATGTTCTCGATGAGGCTTGTGAAGAACATTTTCATGATGCTTGCAAAAGTACTCTTTCCTCTCTACCCAATGTTGAGACCGTTGCCTCAATTGCTCCAGCATTGACTCCTTTCGGAGAAAGTGACTTGGATGACTTCGAAGCCAGCTTGGGTCCTCTCGATATTAAGTATGATAATTTGTCCACTAATTGGGATGAAGATATTCGTACTATTGAGAGACTTCTCAATGAGGACCCGTTGTCTCCTCCTGCTCCTAACGAGGTGACTAATGATGATCCATCGTTAGTTTCACCATCTACTGAGGATCCTCCTACTCTCGCGCTTAAGGACCTACCGCCTCATCTTGAGTACGTTTTCCTGGAAGACGACGAGAAGCTACCGGTCATCATCGCAAAGGATCTGAAAGAAGACGAAAAAACCCGACTTGTCGCTGTGTTGAAGAAGCATAAAAGAGCTATCGCTTGGAAAATATCGGACATCCGTGGAATTGATCCTCATTTCTGCACACATAAAATTCTCATGGAGGACGACTTTAAGCCCACCATTCAAAGTCAAAGAAGGGTGAATCCTAAAATCCATGAAGTCATCAAAAAAGAGGTTATCAAACTTCTTGATGCGGGTATGATTTACCCTATTTCAGATTCACCATGGGTTAGTCCAGTCCATTGTGTGCCTAAGAAAGGCGGAATCACCGTTGTGCCTAATGCAAACAACGAGTTAATTCCTACCCGTCTCATTACTGGGTGGAGAGTTTGTATAGACTACCGCAAACTCAATGATGCCACGAGAAAGGATCATTTCCCTCTACCTTTTATGGACCAAATGCTTGAACGTCTAGCTGGTAATGAATATTACTGCTTTCTGGATGGTTTCTCGGGTTATTTTCAAATACCCATCGATCCCCAAGATCAAGAGAAGACAACATTCACTTGTCCCTATGGCACCTTTGCTTACAAACGAATGCCTTTTGGCTTATGCAATGCCCCCGGGACTTTCCAAAGGTGCATGTTGGCTATCTTCCATGACATGGTTGAGCAAACCATGGAAGTCTTCATGGATGATTTTTCGGTCTTCGGGGATTCCTTCTCTGTTTGCCTTGCCAATTTGGAACGTATGCTTAAGCGGTGCGAAGACACTCGCCTTGTTCTGAATTGGGAAAAATGCCATTTTATGGTCAAAGAAGGCATTGTGCTAGGACACAAAATCTCTAAAGCCGGTCTTAAAGTCGACCGTGCTAAAGTTGATGTCATAGCCAAATTACCTCCACCTTCAACTATGAAGGGTGTGAGAAGCTTTCTGGGTCATGCGGGCTTCTATCGTAGATTCATTCAGGATTTCTCTAAAATCGCTCGCCCGATGACCCACCTCTTGGAAAAAGATACTCCTTTTATCTTTTCTAAAGAGTGTCTCGAAGCCTTCAATCTTCTCAAGGATAAGCTAACTAAGGCACCGGTCTTGGTTACCCCTAATTAGGAGCTGCCTTTTGAATTGATGTGCGATGCTAGCGACTTTGCTATTGGTGCGGTTTTGGGCCAAAGAGTGAATAAACACTTCCAACCAATCCACTATGCTAGCAAAACAATGACGGGGGCTCAACTGCATTATACGACAACCGAAAAAGAGCTTTTAGCTGTTGTCTATGCTTTTGAGAAATTTCGCCCCTATCTTGTTTTATCCACCACCATCGTATACACGGACCATTCCGCGTTGAAGTACTTGATGACAAAGAACGATTCTAAGCCAAGACTTCTTCGCTGGGTTTTGCTCCTTCAAGAATTCAACATCGAAATTCGTGACAAGAAGGGAGCCGAAAACCTGGCCGCGGATCATTTGAGTCGACTGGAGGATCCATATCAGGGGGAGCATCCAAACAAAGAGATCAATGACTCTTTCCCCCTGGAGACTCTAATGTCTATAAATCTCAATCTTGATGGCACCCCGTGGTTTGCGGACATTGCAAACTACCTAGCGGGTGGTATTCTCATCCAAGGGTTAACATCCCAACAAAAGAAGAAGTTTTTGAACGATGTTAAGACTTACTTTTGGGATGACCCTTATCTATTCAAACAGTGTGCTGATCTGATTATTCGTCGATGTGTTGACGGACCGGCAGCTTTCGACATCCTCCAAGCTTGCCACAAAGGACCCACCGGTGGTCACTTTGGTCCCAACTACACCGCTAAGAAAGTGTTTGATTCTGGATTCTACTGGCCCACCATTTATCGTGACGCTCACGAAATGGTTAAGCATTGTGATGCTTGCCAACGTCAAGGCAAGATCACACATAAGGATGAAATGCCTCAAAATTTCATACAGGAATGTGAAATCTTTGATGTATGGGGCATCGACTTTATGGGGCCATTTCCATCATCCAAAGGGAACAAGTACATCCTCGTCGCCGTCGACTACGTCTCTAAATGGGTTGAAGCTAAGGCTCTTCCTACGAATGATGCGAGGGTGGTTGTGAACTTTTTGAAGCAGCTTTTCGCTCGATTTGGCGTTCCTCGTGCAATCATTAGTGACCGCGGGACTCATTTTTGCAACGATCAATTTGCACGAGTCATGGCAAAGTATGGTGTCAATCACCGTCTTTCCACCGCCTATCATCCCCAAACCAATGGGCAAGCCGAAATTTCCAATCGTGGTTTGAAGAGAATTTTGGAGCGTACTGTGGGAGAGCATCGCGCCGCGTGGGCCGATAAGTTAGATGATGCTCTGTGGGCTTTCCGTACTGCTTACAAGACCCCGATCGGTTGTACACCTTATCGTCTTGTGTACGGGAAAGCCTGCCACCTACCCATCGAGCTGGAACACAAGGCGCACTGGGCCTTGAAGTGGGCGAACTTCGACATCATTAAAGCCGGTGATCATCGCAAGGTTCAACTCAACGAACTACAAGAACTGAGGAATCAAGCTTACGAGAACTCGTTGATCTACAAAGAGAAGACGAAGATTATCCACGATGCTAAAATCAAGAACCGAGAGTTCCACACTGGTGATCAAGTCTTACTCTTTAACTCTCGGTTGAAGATCTTCTCTGGCAAGTTGAATAGTCGCTGGACTGGTCCATTCACTATCGCCAAAGTTTTTCCGTATGGGACCATTGAGCTTTCTCAGCCGAATGGGCCCAATTTCAAGGTGAATGGCCAGCGTTTGAAGCTATACTTTGGTGAGGACATCTCACAGGAAATGATTCCATCCCTCACCACGTTCCCCATGAACTAAAATTGGGTCGAGTCAGGCTCATGACTCGGTGAACAAAAACAAGCGCTTCTCGGGAGGCAACCCGTGTTCTATCCCTTACTGTTTTCATAATAAGTGTAGGGGGAGCCCCGCATATGTTTGTTGTCTTGTTTCTTGTGCTGTGCAGGGATTAAAGCTTCAGAGAGCATCTTGATGACTTTTGACGAACCGTGATACCGTGTTTCCCATCTTCCCGGTTCTATCTCAAACTCTTGTGATTCAATATTTCATATTCTATATGTTCACATTGAATTCACTTTAGTTGTCCTTTCCTTAGCAAGATTTAAACAAAGTGCACAATGTCCTAAGTGTAGGGGAGTTTCCTCCCACATGCTTAAACATTGAGGACAATGTTTATCTCAAGTGTAGGGGGGACTTCTATCGAAGTAAGTGGTCTTTTCCATGAATTTGCCCTCATTTTAACCGGAAAATTTGATTTTTCGACATTTTTCAAAATTTTTAATCTATTTTGGCCTAGTTGTATAGTTGTATTTGCCTTTGTTATGTTTCCTTTGCTAGAATAAATTTTCAAATAAGTGGTTTTAGATTTTTCTTTGTCGTGAACATTTTGACTCAACCCGAGTTTACTTGCCTAAGTTTACTCTAGCTAGTATCCTTAACGTGTTTAAGTCAAGTTTTGCTAGGCTTTTATATAGGGAGCTATAAAACGCGAAAGTCTTAACTCTCACGGGTTAAGAACAAGAACTTTTCGCAAGTTCCTATAATTGATCCTAGAGAGTCGTTTATCAAGGGAACTTTAAAATGCGATTTCTAAACTTGAAAAAGTCTAAGAAGTTGTAAGATCCTATAGGCGACTCGAAAACCCAAAACTTTGATTTAATTGGCTAAGCATCCACGAGTCTCATTCCTTGAGATTTTAAACTGTGGAGAACGAGAGATGATAGAGTCAATTATAAGTTCGGTATTCTTTCGTGAATTTATGTGAGTTAATTATGAGCCTATTCTCCCTCCGCTTGCTAATAAATTAATCTGCTAATAAATAAGGTTGTACGATTTAAAAGGTTACTTAGCTTCTAGCCCCAGATCGTTTAAAAGTTGCTCGGAAATGACGAGAGTTCATAGCCAAGACATAACTTATGAAGCGGGGCGCGAAGATTGGCGAGTCCGAAAAGGCCCTAACAAGGCATGAGGGCTACATTTTGTTGCTAAAGATCCAAAAGTGATGTGAAGAATCATTTATCAAAAATCAATATGAAGGATCGAGACACACGACGAAAAGCAAGAACTCCCCAAAAGTCATGGAGAAGTCTATCCGAAAAGACCCTAACAAGGTATGAGGATAAATAGATCCAAGTCCTAAAAGGAGGCGGATCGTTGTATATCAAAGTCCAAAATAAAGATTGGAGAAAAATGAAGAAGTCGTGGTCCAAAGATGAAGAATCTCTCAAAAACTTCAAGTGAAGAAATTCCTATTATGAAGAGAAGACCATAATTTCAAGAACATCTCTCGAAGATTCGAAGTATGAAGTCGCTGCCAAATATCGGCCCGAGAAAGGTCTCAAATCGCGAACCAAGTTATGCCAAGATATGAACTTTCTGATATCCCGAGAAGCAGTTTTAAAAGATTTGGTCCTTTAACTAACTATTGATTAAATCGTTCACCTTATTTTCGGACTAAATAACTGTCGAAATAAGTCAAACAATGCATCCTCGTGATCATTCAAGACAAAAATAAAATATAAGAGATACACCTAGGAATAAGGGAGTCTAAGTGAATAATTGGCCCACATGAGTTCGTGATAGTTTGCTAACTTATAATAACAATGATCTCGTTTCTAAGCTTGGTATGGGGAACGTGAAACTTGAGGATGATAAACGTTCATGGCCGCCAAAACCCAATGTAAGTTTTTAATTTCTTTACCTATTTCTATCTTTTACGTTTAGTATTTAATAAAGGCCAAGATGGGTTATTTATGATGGAGAATGTAAACCGTGCTTAAAACTAATGCATTGCATGAGGGCATTGCAATGGTCAAGTGTAGGGGATTTAATAAGTGTGAAAACACTTATCCTTTTACCACTTATTTCCAATAATAACAAGACCAAAACGTGTGATTTATGTCGTAAAAGTCGGAATTATGCGTGGTTTGTGTTTTTATTGTGTTTTAGGACCAAAAGATGAAAAAGGAAGAAAACACGGGCTTTCACGGGCTTTTATCGAAGAAAACGGGAAAAGACGAAGTCAAAAGATCAAGAGTGCTTAAAGAACGGATGTCCAAGACCTATTCTGGAGATTTATCGAAGAACAAGTCTAAAGACGGAAGTTTAATGAAGTCGAAGAACTTAAGTCTAATAGAAGAAGAAAATTAAAAGACAAGTTCAAATCCCGAGACTACAAAGACGAAGAATTAAAATCGAGTCGAGAAGAAAAAGAAAGAAGAAAGCACCACACATGCCTCCCACTCCCCTATAAATACCCTCCTAATCACATTAGGAGAGGGTTAGCTAGTTTTTATTTCTTTAGTTTTCTTTCTAGTTTTTAGAGAGAGAAAGTCTTAAACTTTCTCTCACTAGTTCATCTTTTTCTTTTAATCTTTCAAGATTAAACACTTTTTGTATTGCTTATTTCATTAATCAAAGTTCTATTTTAAGCTTTTGATCCTTATTCTCATTCTACACTTCTTGATTTACTCTACCTTTGATTCGAATTTCACATCTCACTCGTATGATTTGATGCTTTTCGTGAATAAAGGTTTGATCTTTTGGTTTACACACAAGCTTTTACACGTTTAAGTCATAAGCTCATAATGCTTATTGGCTTATTCGAATCTTAGCTTATTGATTCTCGGATTTTGCAAAAGGATTTAGTAAGTTTAAAGTTCATTTCATAAAGTTCTTGATTTTATGTTTTAGAAGTGTTAAATTTAAGATTTTTGAATTGCTTAAGATCCGTTTGGATTTGCTTTTTGCGTTTGCTTATTGAGATTCACTCTTGCCATAAATTTCGGAATCAGCTTCCATCCATCGCAATCCTAGGGTTTTGACACATATTCCGACGGCTTACTCCACATTCCGATAGGTTTTGGTTTTTGATCGCAATAACCCATTAGGGTTTTACTTTGCGATCGGTTGGTTAATCCCCTTATTCCGATCTGGGTTGCGATCGCACATTGCGATCGCATATTCCGACGGGTCTTAAGGACTTGGTTAAGACGAAGTGCTGCCCGTTTTCCGATAGATGCATATTGCGACAGAAGTGCTTCTTAAGTATTCCGATCTGAACTAGATTATTCCGATGGTTAATGTTAGTGACATTCCGATGGTTGCTATTTTTATTCCGATGAACATGAATTGTTTTATTACGATTGATTAACTTTAAGTTTAATTTTGTCAAACCTTTAATTTACTCAACGACACTTTAATTACTTGCTAATAGTTTAAATTAGATAAACAAACCAAACCATCCTCTTGATTCACCAAAAGACGATTGAGTCGCACTTAAGACCGGTTTTCAATTCGAAAAGATTCGGAACTATAACGAACTTTGATACTTTGGGGGTAAAATGTTAAATATTAAAGGTCAACATGTATGAAATCTCACTGTGATCGTTAAGAGAAGAGGTATCAATATGAAGCTCGTCACATGGTTCATTGGAAACACCCTCAAGCTCTCTTTGGATTGGGATAAGGTTCTCAACACTAGAAGCGGTTAATTCATCCAAATTGGTGTTTGTATTAGTGATAAGAGGCTCGTCCCCCATGGTTAAAGATTTGTTGGGTTCCATGTGAGGTAAAGGTGATGAAGGTGTGTCATCATTAAGTGCCATACAAATCGGAGGTCCCTCATTGATATGAGCAAAAACTCATATCAATTAATCAACAAAACATCCTAAAGCACAAGGAAATTACTTAACTTTTGTGCTATAAAAGCAGTATTATGTGGTATGTTCTTTGTTTGTGCTCAAATAGGTAAGAAGGATACAACTTCAAGCAAACAAGAAGAAAATCAAGCTTAATTGGATGAAAAAGACAAAGAATGATCAAAAGTGACAAGACTTTGAAGTGCAAGGACCTATCTTGACAACTTTACAAAGTTGATGGGCTAAAGTGCAAAATTGTCAAAGTCAAGATTAAAGTCAAATAAGGTCAACCTTCAAGTCAACTCAGTCAAGGGAGCTATTTGATCAAGTTTGCAAGTGAAAGGACTGAAATTGCCTAAAGAAAGAAGTTTAAAGCTCAAACTCATAATCTGCTAAGTACAAGGACTGAAACTGCCATTTTTGAAAGATAATTCAAAGCTTAATCTGTGTGAAATAGAATGGGACAATGAGAGGGCTTGAATTAATCACCTTGGATTGCCACTTCAGCTTTAAGAAATAATAAACAATACACGTCAGATTCCACTTAATCGCACACAACCAATCAAAACACACCATATCCCTTCACACGGATCACACTATTCTTTTGGATAGTGATCCGTGTGACAAATATTGAGCCAACCACAAGATGACACCTGTCACCTTCTTCAACAAACAAAACCCAGATACAAATTTGATCTCTACTGCATATCAGAAGAAGTGTTCTACATGAAACTTATTCATTTTCAAGTCCTAAATCCATCCCAACCATCCAATCAAGCTCAAATCAACTCACCAAGAAATGCCCAAATTCAAACTTGTAACGGCTAAATCCAATTGAGAAGATGAGGACACGTGGAAGCAATTAATTGGCTCAGACACTTCACTTACCCCTACTTCAACACATTTCCATTCTATAAATAGGGCATGTACTTCTCATTTGTAGATACGTAGCTAGTGTGAAAACACACACACTAGATTTTAGTTCTCTCTCTCAATTCTGTTAGTAGTTGTAGTTAACAACTCTCAAAAGCTTGACAACCTTTTGAGAGTCTGTTTGGTAGTTATAACAAACTTTGTAACCACTTTTCACTCATAATCAATAAAATTTCAAATTTCCCTCCAATTCTTTCACTGCTTATCTACTGTTCATCCTGCATTGTTCTTGCTTTGTTTCTAATGATCATGAGTGATCATTAGAAGCTTGTTGAAGATTGTTGCTGATTGAGTTCATCCTGTAGCTGAATTCTTAGTTTTGATCATCCATTTTCAAGCATTGAAGGTTTTCTGATCATCAATGGTGTTTAAGGATTGATTAGCTGTTGATTGGTTGTTGATTAGTAGCTACTAGTGCTAAGGTGGTGGTTTAGCACTAGTTAGATAGCTCAGCGCTACTCTACTCCCCAAAGGAGGCCTTAGCTAAAAGGTTCTTAGTTTCTGCATTTTAATTCCACTAAATTGTTGCAGGCATGTTTAATTCTTAGTGTAACCTTGTTTGATATATTATCAAGTGTGTTACTGAGTAGAAGTTGTGGCTTGAGTAACTTATTTGCAGTCTTGTTCTTATTCATTAGCTTAACTTTCATTCTTAGCTGCATATAATCAGTAATATTAGCTCATAAGTACATTTAGAGTATTAAACTGCTTCATAGCTTAAAATTGGTCCTATTGCATTACATTTCATTCATTACACTTAGCTTGATATCTTTCTTGGATAATTGTAGCTTTTAACTCAAAATTCCTTTACAAAAAGTTTTAAGAGTCCAGTAAACTTGTGTTTGGGATTAGGTTTTCAATTGTGATCAAGTCTAGTTAGTTGGTTAATTCTAGCTTTCATTCAATCAGTAAGTCAAAGCAAATTAGTTTACAAAGTTTTTAAGTCAAGATTTTAGTCAAAAAGGCAAATGGCATGAGAAAAAGTTTGGGTCAGCTTTGATTATCTAGAATTCAGAAAAGTATCCATTTTCAAATCATTGCCATTGTTTTGTTTCTTGATGAAAATCCTTGAAACCAGTTTCTAGTTATCACTTAACATATGTACTTTAAGTGTGTAGCAGGAAATTATACAGTATCAACAAATAAGCTAGAAATAAGCTTTTGTTTAAGCACTTGAGCATTTTCAATTCCCTGTGATAAATAGGTTGACTGTTTTCTCATATTGGCTTATCCACTTCAGAAACTTGCTCATTTTCTTTCACCAATCACTTCAAAAAGTGTTCCTTGATAAGTTTTGAGATTTTCAGATTTTTGGATTTTTGGTCAACAAAAGTCAACATAAGCTCATTTTAGCTTATTTGGAGTTTTAGAGCTTATTAATGAATCATTTTCTTTGAAACAAGATTTCCCCTTCTACTAGTAGGCTGATTAACAGGTTTTTGCAATAAAATCAAGTTGTGCATGTGTAGCTTATTGGGTAGCTTATTTTGTGCTTATTGGATTTAGCTTATTTGAGTTCTAGCTAGTTTCAGTTAAACCCTTTTACAAGCCTAGTTAAAATAGAATTTTAAGTCTTTTGAAATTGGTTTGAGCTTATTTGGTTAAGAAATAAGCTCAAACGAGCTTATTTTGTTCTTAAACCCGCTTTTGTTAAATAATTTTTGGAATTGCATTCTAGTCCTTTGATTGTTTAGCAGTTTCCATAACAGGCTTAAATTCCACTTAATTAGGTTTTGCAAAAGTTAAGTCCTTAGATTTTCAAATTTGTTAAAAAGTGGTTAGTTAGTTTTCAAAATAGTTAAAAGTTAGTTACATTGTTAGAAATATTTTCATTCCTAGTCCAAATTAGTTGACTGTTTTACATAATTAGTCCTTTGACTTTTTGACTTTGCATTTTTGGCATTTATTTTTCATTGAATTTACATTTTTAGTCCTTATATTTTGTAGAATTTACATTTGAGCATTTTAATTGAATAAATACTTGGTTTGTGCACTTTGTTTTATAAGTAGACTGTATTTTTCATTTTAGCAAGGATTTGTTTGAATTAGATATAGAATATCCAAATACTTTACCAACAAAAAACAATTAAAAACTCGATCTTGTTAGGACTTTCAATTTGTTAAGAACTAAGAAAACGAACTTCAACTATACACATTTCAAATGGCGCCGCTGCCGGTTCTTTGACTTTACGAGAGACTATCGATTGACGGTTTTCATTGGCTTTTGGGATCCGTTCACCTAGTGAACGTTATTTTTACGTATCATAAATAAAAAACAAATAATAAATCAAAAATATATAGAAACTAAAAAAATTAACAAAACAATTCTTTTCCTAAAGAATTGACCAAGCAAATTAAAAAATCCAAAAAGCAATCTTTTTCCTAAGAGATTGCACCCAAAAATATATATATTATTGGATTCTCTCGGTTTTTATGTACATATAGTATTTTCTCTTAAAAACTCGTAAATACAAAAATATTTTCCATATATTATTATAAGTAAATACGTATACGTATAAGAACAACCAATTCACATATTCTCCATAAGTATTGCCAAGGCAATACACCGTGTTGAGGGGCGTTCCGGTCCTTGACACGTGTATCGATCAAACAAAATAGAGCAATAATAGATAAATACTTCCAATAAGCAACAATTCGAAGAATACAAACAATTAAGTGAATAGAAAGGCGATGTGCTATAAAATGCCATCTAAGGGTCAATAGGTACTTAAGTGCTTCGCGCCACCTAACCCCCCGTTTACTTGTGACTATTCTAAGAAGGAAGGCTTCATTGGGGGTCTTGCACCCAAGTAGTACATACGTATATTATTATTTTCTTGTGGATATTTCATATTGAAACTCGAAGGGGATAATCCTTTTCTCTTCAAAGTCACACGAGAGCTTCTCTCTCATTCCTCGTATTGAGTTGCATGCTCACTCGCGGGCGTGCACAAATACCGATTGGTGTACAACCCCTTCCTCCGAAAAGGAAGAAAAAGAGAAAGAGTAGGAACACCACCATCCATCAAGCCGATCACGAGAATCGTGCTTTGATCCATCCACAACAAGAAGCCATGTTCGGAGTTGATACTCGTTCTTTGATGGAACGTTTGCAATCCAATGTTCACGGATATGTCGATGCTATCAAGATACCCGATATTCCTGCAAATTCATTTGAGCTAAAAACGGCTATGATTAACTTGGTTTCAAACACACCTTTCTATGGAAACAAGAATGATAATCCTCATGACCACCTTAAGAGATTTCTTGCTCTTTTCAATACCATTAAGTACAATGGAGTTCCCCATGATGCCATTAAGTTCATATTGGTGCAATTTTCACTAGAGGGTCCGGCTAAGCATTGGTTAGATACACAACCACCCGATAGTGTCACCACATGGGATGGTTTCACTACTAAGTTTTTGAACAAGTTCTTTCCCCCATCTAAGACTATGGCTTTGAGGAACTTAATTATAGGCTTTCAACAAAAACCTAGTCAAACCTTTAGTGATGCTTGGGAGGAGTTTAAAGAGTTATTGAGGAGATGCCCTAACCATGGATTGGATGAAGTTCACCAAATCAATACTTTCTACAGTGGCCTTAAACCTCATCACCAAGTGTGACAATCCATCAATTTATGGTTGATATTTTATTCTCAAGTATAATTTAAAAACATTATTTAAATGTTATATTATGAACTCACTCATTTCTAGGAAGAAAGTTGGATTTACGTCTTGAAGTAGCATCGACTACGTCTAAACTGGAGGATTCTACGTTACGTGCTTACGTTTACATACACCGTTTTGGTGACAGTCCGACATTTCCGAAAATAAATTTATCCGTGAATATTATTTTTGGGATTTTAAATTTGTGTTGGTTCATAAACTCACAAATTTACGAGAAGAGATTAGTACTTACGTGCATAATTTAACGTCATTTAAGACTAAACCGGAAACCCTAGGTTTACGTATTTACGTTTTTGAACTCCGTTTTTGATGAGACAATTTTTATTAGATTCATTTTGTGCCGTTGATTCATAATTTATAAAAACGTTTTTCGTAAAACGACCCGAGGGCACGCAAATCGAGGAAACTAGAATCGAGGAATACCCGTAAATTAGTGGGATGAGGCAAAACAAGTTTTGCCCCACCCCACTAACATGGGACGGCCAAAACTATGACCCAACACCATGAGGTGTCAAGTTTGTAGTTTACAAGCTACACTTGTAACTAGCTTAACTTGTAAGCTACAACAAACCATCAAAACACAAAACCATTCTTCCAAAACCATTTCTCACATTTCACTCATGCAAACCACTCACCAAACTCTCTCTTCTCTCTCTAAAGTTCGTCCACCACCACCATCAAACACCCCTATTTGATCTATTTTAGCCATAAAATCATGTGTTATTCATACACATGATGATGCTCCTTTGAAGCCTTGAAGATTGGAGGTGATTCTAACATCCAAGATGGTGATTTGGTGTTGTCCAAGGGCTGATTTCTACAAGGAGTTTACAAATATTGGTGGTCTTAAAGATTGGTGTTGATCTATCACAAGTTTTTCCATAAAAAATCCAAGCCTTGATCATAACCTACACAACCTTGGTGGTATAAAGATTGTTCTTCCCATCCTCTTGTTATTTTGATTATGTAATCTTGTAATTTCTTTATTTATGTATATGTATATGATGATGAATGATGATTAAAAATATTATGTGGGGATTTGGTGTTGATATATTTGATAAATATAGTTAAAAAGATGGAAAAATCATAGGTAACAATGTTAAAATCTTGCTTATAATGTTGGCTATATAAAAACAGTAAGTAACCAAGTTATAAACTGATAAAATTGCATGGTGGAATCAATTTACAGTAAGTATAAGATGTCATACACATGTGAGAGTTGGCCATGCAATGGAATTATAAAAATGAGTGAGATATGATCAAAACAAAATTAGTATACCAATCTGAATAGTCTGTTTTGTAGGGACTGTTAAGGATACTTAGACATGGATTGAGCAGTAGCTATAACTAACTTATTTGTAGCACATAATATGAAGTTTATTCCATCCAAAAATGAGCTTCTATCTCCTTATAGAACTCAAGATATGATAAAAATGATGAAAGTGAAACTAAAAATCAGATTTTGTGAAATTAAAGTTTAATAGTAATATATAAGCACTCAAAATAATATAGTATAAAATGTGAAACTAAAACCCACTAAATTATATATTACATTTATATAAATATGTATAAGGATAAATAAATGGACATTATATAAAAATGGTAGTTTGGTAAGTTTTATAAGTTATAAAAACTATAAACATGATTTTTACGTCTTTTCGGCTAATACCGTAAAATTAACATTTTCGTCAATTAAAACTTAGACGATCAGACCCGTCTAATGTAAACATTTTAAAAGACATATACTGATAAATAAGTACTTAATACAAGTAAAAACCGATAAAACCCGAAATATATAACATACGGACATTAACGGGCTAAGTTAGCATTATTGGACTAATAATCCAACTAAATGGGCTAAACACTTATAAATTTACTTATTGGGCTTAACCCACTTGGCCCAACATGTAAAGTATAATACTGATAATAAAAGTGTAAAATGGACTAATATAAGGTATTGGGCTTATAATAGGCTATTGGGCCTAAAACATGTGAATAAGTAAAACTAGTAAACAAGTATAAAAATTACCAATACATAACACTAAAATGAGTAAATGAGAGTGTATAAACCCACTTGATCATCATCATATATATAACATAATCATATGTATAGATAATTGTTATTTTTATAAAGTCATTGGACAAGAGTCTAAGACGAGTATTATTTGTCTAGGTTTCCGTGATTAAAGCACGTACCGCACATCCGAATTGCCGATAACCCGCTTTCCCACATCAACGTGAGCTCATAGCCTCGCACTCTTTTAAATTTTTTTATGAAATGTTTTATAAATCCGCGAGGGGGATAACATGTTAGTTTTAATAAAAATAGGACACCAGTTGTCCCGATTGTTTCTTTATTGATTTGGACCCGAATGATTGTATGACCCGATGAATGATTATATGACCCGATAAATGAAATGAAATGGATTATTAAAGTTAGGTTATGTCACTAAAAGTCCCATTAGCATGAATTGTGAACTACCGGGATTTGGTAGACGCTTATGCATATAATAGTACTATTTGGGGACGATCACCCTAGTTCGCGCCTTGACGGTTGATCCCCGTCGTGCCACATTGATTGGTAAGCGAATTTATGTATGAGAAGATTTCTATAATCGTGATTATTGTGACGACACGCTGTTTTAGATGGGCAAATGATTGTCGGGTTGTAGTAAGGTAACATGTCATGCGGCTTATAATAATCCAAATAACGAAATACTGCTATACGCACTGAATTACGATATATTGCCTGACTAGCAATACGGGGTCTTATTATTGATGTTATGTTCGTGTTTTGGTTTTACATAACCATATTCATATAACGGTTTTTATTTAACTTTATACAACATTATAAAACGTATTTTATGATGTTTTTACGACATTGGTTCGTATAATGATTTTGAAGGCAAAAGCCAATATTATGATTTTGATAAGGATTTGTATAAAATGACTTTGGCTGTTTTATGGCCTATTATAAAGATTTTTACAAAATGACTTTCGGTAATAATTATATATAGATGATATATTGATGGTTTATTAAACTCTATGAATTCACTCGGCATTATCGCTGACCATTTCTTTTAACATGTTTTGTCTCAGGTACTTGAAGGTAATTCTCGGGAAGACGACAAGAATTCATGGCCCGCACTTAAATAAAAATTTCCATTCAAATGCTTTGTAAAATTTGTATAAAATAATATGACTTGGGACCTATGTAAATCTAATATTAATGAATGGAAATGCTTTATTATTAAACGACGCGATTTTTAAGCGTTGTCTATGATGTGAGTAATGTGCTATTCCGTAACACCAACGAGTCTTCCGCTGTATTAAATTGTGTAAATTTGGGGGTGTTACAGTTTGGTACCAGAGCTCTCGTTATAGAGAACGAAAGATTTTTAAAACCAAAGTTTTGAATAAAACATTTCAAAATCTTTTAACTATAAATATTTTTCTAAAAATGTCTAAAAATCTTTTGACAATAACGGTGCCGAAGAATTCCCGAGTTACCGACAAGGCCAGACTGAGAAGTGTTATTTTAATATATATAACTTGGATTATATATATGATGTAATTTGATTACATGATTGTTTGATGATTATTTTAATATTTATACGAGGTATTTATACTACGTAGATTGTCACAAGAAACCCTAACTCCCCTAGTAAATTAATCGAAGCTATTCCCGTAGGAATTCTAGCTATCCTAGATCTAAACCAAGTTGTGGATGTTTATGATCCCAACAAAATGGTTGATATTCGTAGAAATATAGATATTGGTTGATTGTGATATTGAATAAGAATTGGCAAGATTAAAACTGATATCGATGTTATGACGATCTTTCCTTATAGAGTGGAGTTTGACAAAACGTTACCACCTGGAAAGGTGTCATCTGATTCGTTGTCACCCAGTTCTTAAATTTGAAATCGAAAGGGTAAATGTTGCACTTGAGGCTGTCATTGGAACCATTACCCAAAAGCCTCATGCCACTAGTACCTTTCCGAGAAGTTTAATTGAATGTATGAGTCATTTCATACTAGTGACTCATTTGATAACTATTGTTGTAAGGAGCTATAGGATTGGAAATTAAGTGTTGTTCATATCGAGCTTTTATTGCCCTATTAAAGTCTAAAAATAAGGTTGAAAGTATTGGAGAATGAGGTAGGATATTGCCTTGAGTATAAGTTGATTGAAACTTGAATAAAGTAAAATTTAACTCGTATGGAATATGAAATTGATAAGAGGAAGTCGTTAAGTTTTGTGATTAAATTATAAGGTTTTAATTGATTGTTGACTCGTGTTAAGTGTTGTTCCTAGGCCATTGTCCAATGATGAGGATGCCTAGTGTCCAATAAATAAATTGAAGAAATCTTCTTTTGAATTGGGACCGATGGATCTTTCGGGACATGTGGAACACCTAATGACTCTTGTAGATTAGTATTCATTGTGGTATCTTTTAAAAATCCCTAACTTAACTGAGACGTCAGTTGGTAGGATGAGTTCTTGGAATTGTATGACATAGTGACACGTAATGTGTTACGGTACAATTCTGACTTGTTTGTGATTAATGAAAAGACAACCTTTGATTGCTAAATTCTACATGTATCGATGTTATCTATCTTTTATTGCTTCATCCTAATGTTTGCATTAGTGATTCAACCATTGAACAAGTACTCATCTCGGTTTGAGTTACGTTGTGAATTATTCTTTTTGAGTGCCATCAAGATCATGAACCTCATGATTATTTGGCTAAAGCTCATTTCCTATTATATTGTATTTAGTTCTTGGTGAACAACTTTTCATCACTCTTTTGCAGATCACTCATTGTTTTTATAAGATAAAACATTATCCCTTGAGAAAAATTGAATTTTCATCACTATAAGGATTATTCAAAGTGAGATTTATAAGTGATCGTTATCGAAATGAAGTTGTTTATAAAACACCTTGGAAAACTTAATTGTTTTCATAACAAAGAAAATCTTTGTAAATTTATTTTTGATTCTTATTTAAGAATTAAGCAAGAAAATGTTTTTTATTATAAAAATGATGATAAAATTTTGACGAACTGAGTATTGCATCGTTAATCTTGAAATTGTATATAGTTGCGCGCCTACATACAATTTGGAAGTGACCATGCAAGGCTGATTAGTAGTCACCATGAAATTATTAATAAACACAAAATTTTCTTTGAAGATTGTGAAAGATTAAATTTTATGAGATCTACAAGAAGTAAAAAATAGGGACATATTGATAGGGACACCTACATATGTTCCCGTACTATTTATTCTTCTGAATCGAATTTAATCATCTGTGGAAATTGTCTTAATTGACAATTGACATCCCTTTCTTGTTCATTTCTATAAATGATGAGATTCTTTGGAAAAGTATCTAATTACCGAGTGTTGATACCCGACTGGATGTATCAACGTTCCTATCATTTCTTTTGATTAGATTTCATTTGAATGACATGGGTAACGATCCGAGGAGATTTCGAATGCGTACTCAAATTATGAAAACATGGGATATATTCATATTCGTTAAATGTTTTCGTCTGGGCTGATTTGAAATTCTCTCGCGAAGATCATGCGTTTACCTTACCCTTTTAAGGTTAGTTATGTCTCCAGATATCTTTGAATATGTGAAGGATTATGAGTTACTATCAGTCTTTTGAGAAGTTCACATCTTATCAACGGTAATGAATCTGGAAAGTTGATAGTGCCAGTAGAATGGATTGATTGATTATGACATGATGTCATTATCTAAATTGATGGGAACTCGAGTGGAATTCCCCTAAAAGATAAGATGTTGATTATCAAAAGTGATCTAAATAATTCCCGATGGATGACCATATCCTGCATTTAGACTTGAAATTATACCATGAATGGTTATAAATTAGTCATAGATCTTGTAATCTAAGAAGAACTTAAAAGTAAATGTATAAAAAGATGTTCATGTTATTTGAAACTTTAGGAGGTATTTGCTGGTGAATTACCTAGACTTTCGCCATTAAGGAAAGTTGAATTTGGTATTGATTATATTCTCGGTGCTGCACCTATGGCGTGTGCACTGTACGTCAGCACAAACTGAATTAAAAGAATTACCGTACAACTGAGAGAGTTGTCGGAGAAGACTTTTGTAAAACCCGTATTTTAAATCGAGAATTTATAAATACGCGGGTTATTATTACTTTACGCGGGATTATTGCCAGCAGCATATGTTGCGCCGCAGCAGATGTGTCTTGCGCCGCAACTGTTGATCCGCAGAACCATGATCTGCAGGCCCTTCAATTTGCGCCGCAACTCACGTGTCATGCGCCGCAACTGTTGATCCGCAGATCTGTTGCGCCGCAACCGATGTGTATTGCGCCGCAACTCGTAGTCTGGGCCAAGCCCGTGTGAAGGAGATAAAACAGACGGGAGTGTAACCTTTTCTTTTCTATGCCGACACAAACACACATATGAAACCCTAAAATCAAAACAAGCAGCCGCCTACCTTTTTCTTTGTGTTCTCTCCTTCCCTGCCGCGACCCAAACCAAGAAACAAGAAGATTAATAGTGTGTTTAATCCGGAAATCAAGAAAGACGAGGGTTGCTATCTAAAAACCCTAAACGAGTTGTAAGCTTGCATAAACCCTAATTCATTCTATTTAGTTCTTTTAATCCGATTCATTGAGTGTTAAACATGTTTTATGAATATTATGATCTGGGCTGTATGTCGGGATGGTGTTATGTTGTTTGGCACACAAACCGAGAGTCAAAAGACTCTCGGTGATTGACTGCACAACCAGCCGCAAATCATTAGGGTTTGGTTGGGGTTTACACTAACGGGGTGTTTGGCAGTGGGTTTTAAACAGGAAATAGGGCTGTTTGGCAACCGGTTTTTAAAACAGTTAAGAGTGCGTTTGGGACTGTTAAAATCTCATTTCTTTTTATGAGTTTACTTGAAATAAACGTTGTAAAATGCATTTAGTAAGTTAAATATAAACTGGTTTTATAAAAATATAAAAGGGTATATTTTGGGAAAACGAATTAAACTAATTAAGAACGTACTTATATTAGCGAAATAATTATTATGAAATTAATTACCGACAGATATACATTGTACGTAACCATTAGTATAACGTTAATACATTAAAATAAATATAAGAAACCAATAAGACCAGAAAATTTGATAACGGATACCAGTTAACTTACTCGCGTCTTGTAATTATGTAGCACGCGTGAAGCCCGAGTAGTATTCGTTCAGTCCTCCTTTCAGTCGGTACTGGACTAGAGGTACGGATTTTCCGTCCTTTCAGTAAGGACTTCCCTTCTATGCATGATTAGGATTCCCCGTCTTCCGCCAAATGTTTTCCCCAGTATATGTTTAATTTATCAGTAATCATGTTAATAACTAAATGGAATTGCCTGAGCGTTATATACAAGCACGACCAGTTCACGTACTAGTTACGGAGGTACCGTAACCACGACACTAGAGGCACCGGTGTCGTGACTCACATGCAGGAGAGTGATATCCTGCATCGTCCCACTCATGTTCAGTTGGCCATTTTTATATGTATGTTTTAGTGGGGCGTATGGATGCATCCTAGGCTTATATGTGTTACAAGTTATCAGGGTGAATGTGGTGTGTGCTCTACATCCTTCACATTGGAGCTGATCCCTCCACCCAGCACAGTTATTTAGAGGTCACCCCTCTACAGCATGACGAGGTCACCCCTCCAGTTATTCATGCACGGTTGTTACAGCACGTGACCTATATAAGCTCTGGCAAATAAAATACAGTAAATGCATGTTTTCAGAAATTAAAAGTTATATTTCAGTATCAGTTTTATGAACCAGGTTTTACAGATTTTATGCAAGGTTATACCACATGTTACATATCAGTCTTACAGCTTCATTATTGACTCTATTGCATTATCTTTCTGTACATTCTTATCATGTTATATCCGTTCACTGAGCGTTATGCTCAGCCGTAGTTTCCTTTCATGTTCCCCAACGGCAGGTACACAGGGACGATCTTAGGACTTCTAAGAGAGTACGTGCATTTGGATGGGAGCTATCCAGACTCCTTTATTTTTATGCACACTTTACGTTACTTTACTTTGGTTGTTTGGACACTGTTTCGTCCTTTTCCTTTCCGTATTTTAATCTTTATATTTTGGGCTTGTTGGACTACCGATGTTTGATTCCGGTATTTCCGTTTGGTCAGTTAATGTTTAATACATTGCCTTGCATGCTTTGATGACACGCCATAAATACACGTAACGGTCCATTTATCCAAGTGGGGTGTTACAATTATGGTATCAGAGAGCAAGGTTCGACCTGTAGGCTCTAAAACTTGACCTGTGACTAGTGGGTGGTCATCAGGAACTTCCTGTATTTTGGCGTCGTTATCTTCCATGCTATTTATGCATTTTATCAGTCAGCTTTTCAAAATTTTGATTAAGTAAACGGCTGGTACAGGACTGGCCATATTTAATCGCATGTGATTTCAGCAAAATTTTTGTTTTGGTGAACTGACCATAGGCGTTCACCCTTGTTATTTAAATTTTGTATGGATGAACTGACCATAGGCGTTCATCCTTACTCATGTCAGATTTATGTTTCAGAAATCATTTTGTGAACTGACCCTAGGCGTTCACCAGTATTCATGTCATGTTTTGTCAGTTATACCACCATGAATTACACTAAGCATATTCAGATATATTACCCCAGATTTTTGCAGTTTTATCAACTCATTCTATTATATTTCAGATGCCACCCAGACGCGAAACCGAGAATGATCCTAACGCAGCTGCCATTGCTGCTGCTGTTCAGGCTGCTATACAGGCCATGTTACCCCAAATTCGTGACGAGATCCGAGCTGAATATCAGAATGGACCTCAGCAGAATAACAACCCTCCTGCTCCACCACCTGCCACTTTACCCGCGTGGCTGGATCTGTTCAACAAGCAGAAACCCCGACTGTTTGAGCAGACTGTAGCTCCAACTGATGCAGAAGACTGGATCTACCATATAGAGAAGATTTTTGGAGCTATGGGTTGTGGTGATGTTTTCAAAGTTAGGCTTGCAGTTTATAAGCTGGAGGGTCCTGCTCTACATTGGTGGAGGTCTCAGAAACAGTCCAACGGGGGAGATGCATGGGAGCTTGCTTTGACCTGGGCACGTTTCAAGACGATGTTCTATGACCAGTTTTTCCCGCATGCGGAGCAAGCCAAGATGAAGAGGGACTTTCACGTTATTCGTCAGAATAATGGCGAGAACGGTATCGAGTTCATGCACCGATACCTCAGGATGGCTGGATTCTTGGGGGAGGCTGCGGGTACCGTAGAGGAGCAAGTGAAGCAATTTCGCTGGGCTCTTCACACCAGGACTGCAGATAGATTGATGAGTGCCACATTCACTAATGTGTCACAAGTAGCTAATGCAGCTCGGGACATCGAGATGCTTTATGAGAGGGACGAGCACGAGAATTTAGAGCGCCCGGAGAAGAGGTACATCTCACCCAACAGACTTAAACATTTTAAGCCAATATTTGCTTGGCAACTTATATGTTATCAAAATCTTACAGACACAGAGGAGGAGACCGATCCCAATCGACTACTCCGCATCAGAACTACAGGAACCACGGTCAGTCATATGACCGTAATCGGTCAGATAGGAGGAACGGCGGTGATAATTATCGCGGTAGTTCCAACTCCTCTGGCAGCTACAGGTGAGCCTTTAAGCTCCAAGAATACTAAGCTATCGTGTAAAACAGATCTGAAATTTATTTGTAAATTCCAACAGAGATGCTGGACAGGGGCGTGACCAAAACAACAGGGGTCAACAGGTTGCCCGACCGGCAAATTCTGGTAATTTTTAAAATTTAGTCAGTCAGCCTTACTTCAGTTAAGTTATCAGAATCGTGACACGTATATATCATCATAAATCAGGTGCTCAGCAAACCAGAGCTACTTCCACCGGGTTTACTTACCCCACTTGCATCACGTGTGGGAAGAAACACTCGGTACTTTGTCGTCGTGGTTCGGGTAATTGCTACCAGTGTGGTCAGCCCGGCCATTTGAAGAGGGATTGCAAGAGCGGGGATGTTGCCGGTACCTCAGGCCAGACTCCTCAGATGTTACCTCCGCCACCACCGATACCACCAACCACCGGTCGTGTCTACACTACTACCCGTGAACAAGCAAATAAGACCACAGGTACTATTACTGGCATTTTGTTTATACACGGACAGTCTGCATGCGTGCTTTTCGATACAGGCGCCACGCACTCGGTTATATCTACTTCATATGCGGTTAGAATAAACATGACCCCTACGCCACTAGACAGTGCACTTAGTATATCTACCCCCATGCGAGACTCTGTACTCATTACCCAAGTATATAAGGATCTTCCTCTTGAGTTTGACGATAAAATCCGTCCAGTCAGTGCTCTTCCTTTGGATATGTGTGAATTCGATATTATTCTGGGTATGGATTGGTTATCGGTTCATCATGCCACCATAGATTGCCATGCTCACCAGGTTATCTTTGGTAATGTCCAGACACCAGAGTATATTCACCGAGGCTTCCTACCAGGAAAACATGTTCAGATCATTTCAGCTTTACAGGCTCGTACCTTACTATATCATGGTTGCGAGGGTTTCCTAGCTACAGTCCATGACACGACTTCTGAAACACCTTCGATTCATGATCAGCCAGTTGTGTCAGATTTTCAGGATGTTTTTCCAGAGGAACTTCCAGGTTTACCTCCCATGCGAGAGGTAGAATTTGGTATCGATCTCGTTCCGGGTGCAGAACCAGTATCTAAAGCTCCTTACCGTATGGCTCCTGTAGAGCTTAAGGAACTGAAGGATCAACTTCAGGAACTTCTCGAAAGGGGTTTCATCCGTCCCAGCGTGTCACCTTGGGGCGCTCCAGTTTTGTTTGTCAAGAAGAAGGATGGTAGTATGCGTTTGTGTATTGACTACCGTGAGTTGAATAAGCTCACTATTCGTAACCGTTATCCACTTCCTCGTATTGACGATTTATTCGACCAACTTCAGGGTGCTAAGCACTTCTCAAAAATCGATCTACGGTCAGGTTACCATCAGTTGCGTGTAAAAGAGCAGGATATATCCAAAACTGCTTTTCGCACGAGGTACGGTCATTACGAGTTTGTTGTCATGCCATTCGGTCTCACGAATGCGCCTGCAGTATTTATGGACTTAATGAACAGAGTCTTCCACGAATTTTTAGACAAGTTTGTGATCGTATTCATCGATGATATCCTTATTTTCTCCAAATCCAAAGAGGAACATGAGAATCATCTCCGTACAGTTTTGCAGATTCTCAGACAAGAAAAGCTATACGCTAAATTTTCGAAGTGCGAATTTTGGCTGAATACAGTGGCGTTTCTAGGTCATATTGTGTCTGCGGACGGAATCACCATGGATCCTGCAAAGGTGGAGGCTATCACCAAATGGCCAAGACCGACGTCTGTCACAGAGATACGTAGTTTTCTTGGGTTGGCAGGTTACTACCGCAGGTTTGTGGAAAACTTCTCACGCTTAGCGTTACCATTGACCCAACTTATGCGAAAAGGCGAGAAGTTTATATGGACCGAGGAGAGAGAAAAGAGTTTCGAGGAACTCAAGCATCGATTGATCTCAGCACCGATACTTACTCTCCCATCCGGTACAGGTGGTTATCAGATATACAGCGACGCATCGGGAAAAGGCTTAGGCTGTGTTCTTATGCAGCATGGGAAAGTCATCGCTTATGCTTCGCGTCAACTAAAGCCGTATGAGAAAAATTATCCTACTCATGATCTAGAGCTCGCAGCAGTCGTCTTCGCCCTTAAAATCTGGAGGCATTATTTATACGGTGAGTCGTGTGATATCTTCACCGATCACAA
Organism: Glebionis coronaria; assembly: GCA_025667525.1. Classification (NCBI taxonomy): domain Eukaryota; kingdom Viridiplantae; phylum Streptophyta; class Magnoliopsida; order Asterales; family Asteraceae; genus Glebionis; species Glebionis coronaria. Next base: position 4,425,555 of record CM046880.1, read on the forward strand.
AAGTCTCAAGTATATATTTACACAGCGAGAGCTGAACATGAGACAGCGGCGATGGTTAGAACTGCTGAAAGACTATGACACTAACATCCAGTATCACCCAGGTAAAGCAAATGTCGTGGCAGATGCCCTTAGCAGAAAGTCAGGTATGGTAAATGGCATCAAAGTTCAGGAAGAAATTATTCGGGATTTAGAGCAGTATGATATTGAGCTCTTAGTACGCGGACAGAGGGGATACTGGGCTAGTTTGAGGGTAGAACCAGATTTACTCTCCAGGATTAAAGACGCCCAAAGGGACGATGGTGAGATCTGGGCGATTATCCAGAACATTGACCGTCAGACCGAATTTCGCATCGATGACGACGGTATTGTATGGCAGGGTACCAAACTCTGCGTTCCAGAAGATCCTGCTCTCAGAGAAGCCTTAATGACTGAGGCTCACAGCTCCCCGTTCTCTATCCACCCGGGTTCCACAAAAATGTACCATGATCTTAAGCAGCATTTCTGGTGGAGCGGCATGAAGCAGGATGTCGCAACATTTGTGTCTAAATGTCTGACCTGCCAGCAGGTTAAGATAGAACATCAGCGTACCAGCGGGTTACTTCAGCCATTAGAAATTCCAATGTGGAAATGGGACAAGATTTCTATGGACTTTGTTACCGGTTTACCACAGACTCAGCGGCGACATGATGCAATCTGGGTCATTGTCGACCGCTTGACCAAGTCAGCACATTTCATTCCTATTCGTAAAGATTTCGCAGTCAGTAAATTGGCGAAACTATTCACCGAGGAGATTGTACGGTTACATGGTACACCCTCCGAAATTATATCAGATAGAAATCCACGGTTTACTTCTCATTTCTGGGGAGGCCTGCATAAAGCTTGGGAACTAGGCTCAAGCTCAGCACAGCTTTCCACCCACAGACGGACGGTCAGTCAGAGCGTACTATCCAGACCTTGGAGGACATGCTACGTGCCTGTGCATTAGAATGGACAGGACACTGGGATGACTATATTTGCTTGGTCGAGTTTGCTTACAACAACAGTTGGCATGCTAGTATCAAGCGTGCTCCATTCGAGATGTTATACGGCAGAAAATGCCGTGCTCCTATTTGTTGGGATCAGGTGGGAGAACGTTTAATTGAAGGACCTGAACTGATAGAGCTGACCAATGAAAAGGTCGCCATCGCTAGGGCGAAGCTGCAAGAAGCGCGTACTCGCCAGAAGAGTTACGCCGACAAGCATCGCAGAGATCTATCTTTTCAGACTGGGGATCGTGTGTTCCTCAAAGTATCACCCGCACGAGGCGTCAGACGTTTTGGCCTCAAAGGCAAACTTAGCCCTCGCTACATCGGACCGTTCGAGATCCTTGAACGTATTGGTGAAGTGTCATATCGATTGGCGTTACCGCCTCAGCTTTCACACGTTCACAACGTGTTTCATGTCTCATTACTCAGGGGGTACAACTATCATGAGCTTCACAAAGTAAATTATCCACTCGATCAGATTCGGGAGGATTTATCTTATATCGAGGAACCCGAAGCGGTTTTAGATCGCCAGGATCGAGTCATGAGAAGGAAGACCATTCCTTTCGTCAAGATCCTGTGGAGGAATCATACAGAGCGAGAGGCCACTTGGGAAACAGAGGAGTCTATACGGACTTCTTATCCTCACTTTCAGTTTTGATTCGGGTATGTCTTTTCAGCTTTTATGTCGTTCAATTTATCAGCATTTCAGCCTTTACTTCAGTCAGCTTAAATACCTTGTAATTCGGGGACGAATTTTTCTTTTAGAGGAGAGGAATTGTAAAACCCAGTACGCCGCATTTTAATTCGGGGACGAATTATTTCTTTTAGAGGGGAAGAATTGTAAAACCCGTATTTTAAATCGAGAATTTATAAATACGCGGGTTATTATTACTTTACGCGGGATTATTGCCAGCAGCATATGTTGCGCCGCAGCAGATGTGTCTTGCGCCGCAACTGTTGATCCGCAGAACCATGATCTGCAGGCCCTTCAATTTGCGCCGCAACTCACGTGTCATGCGCCGCAACTGTTGATCCGCAGATCTGTTGCGCCGCAACCGATGTGTATTGCGCCGCAACTCGTAGTCTGGGCCAAGCCCGTGTGAAGGAGATAAAACAGACGGGAGTGTAACCTTTTCTTTTCTATGCCGACACAAACACACATATGAAACCCTAAAATCAAAACAAGCAGCCGCCTACCTTTTTCTTTGTGTTCTCTCCTTCCCTGCCGCGACCCAAACCAAGAAACAAGAAGATTAATAGTGTGTTTAATCCGGAAATCAAGAAAGACGAGGGTTGCTATCTAAAAACCCTAAACGAGTTGTAAGCTTGCATAAACCCTAATTCATTCTATTTAGTTCTTTTAATCCGATTCATTGAGTGTTAAACATGTTTTATGAATATTATGATCTGGGCTGTATGTCGGGATGGTGTTATGTTGTTTGGCACACAAACCGAGAGTCAAAAGACTCTCGGTGATTGACTGCACAACCAGCCGCAAATCATTAGGGTTTGGTTGGGGTTTACACTAACGGGGTGTTTGGCAGTGGGTTTTAAACAGGAAATAGGGCTGTTTGGCAACCGGTTTTTAAAACAGTTAAGAGTGCGTTTGGGACTGTTAAAATCTCATTTCTTTTTATGAGTTTACTTGAAATAAACGTTGTAAAATGCATTTAGTAAGTTAAATATAAACTGGTTTTATAAAAATATAAAAGGGTATATTTTGGGAAAACGAATTAAACTAATTAAGAACGTACTTATATTAGCGAAATAATTATTATGAAATTAATTACCGACAGATATACATTGTACGTAACCATTAGTATAACGTTAATACATTAAAATAAATATAAGAAACCAATAAGACCAGAAAATTTGATAACGGATACCAGTTAACTTACTCGCGTCTTGTAATTATGTAGCACGCGTGAAGCCCGAGTAGTATTCGTTCAGTCTTCCTTTCAGTCGGTACTGGACTAGAGGTACGGATTTTCCGTCCTTTCAGTAAGGACTTCCCTTCTATGCATGATTAGGATTCCCCGTCTTCCGCCAAATGTTTTCCCCAGTATATGTTTAATTTATCAGTAATCATGTTAATAACTAAATGGAATTGCCTGAGCGTTATATACAAGCACGACCAGTTCACGTACTAGTTACGGAGGTACCGTAACCACGACACTAGAGGCACCGGTGTCGTGACTCACATGCAGGAGAGTGATATCCTGCATCGTCCCACTCATGTTCAGTTGGCCATTTTTATATGTATGTTTTAGTGGGGCGTATGGATGCATCCTAGGCTTATATGTGTTACAAGTTATCAGGGTGAATGTGGTGTGTGCTCTACATCCTTCACATTGGAGCTGATCCCTCCACCCAGCACAGTTATTTAGAGGTCACCCCTCTACAGCATGACGAGGTCACCCCTCCAGTTATTCATGCACGGTTGTTACAGCACGTGACCTATATAAGCTCTGGCAAATAAAATACAGTAAATGCATGTTTTCAGAAATTAAAAGTTATATTTCAGTATCAGTTTTATGAACCAGGTTTTACAGATTTTATGCAAGGTTATACCACATGTTACATATCAGTCTTACAGCTTCATTATTGACTCTATTGCATTATCTTTCTGTACATTCTTATCATGTTATATCCGTTCACTGAGCGTTATGCTCAGCCGTAGTTTCCTTTCATGTTCCCCAACGGCAGGTACACAGGGACGATCTTAGGACTTCTAAGAGAGTACGTGCATTTGGATGGGAGCTATCCAGACTCCTTTATTTTTATGCACACTTTACGTTACTTTACTTTGGTTGTTTGGACACTGTTTCGTCCTTTTCCTTTCCGTATTTTAATCTTTATATTTTGGGCTTGTTGGACTACCGATGTTTGATTCCGGTATTTCCGTTTGGTCAGTTAATGTTTAATACATTGCCTTGCATGCTTTGATGACACGCCATAAATACACGTAACGGTCCATTTATCCAAGTGGGGTGTTACAACTTTTATTCTACCAAGCTCGTCATCATGAAGAGCTATGGTGTTATTATTCCTTATATTTGTTTAATTTCCATGAACTAGGTTAATTGATGATAAAAATCTATATCCACTACCCAAGATGATAGATTTATTCGATCATTTACAAGGTTCTAGCGTATATTCAAGATTTGATCCTCGGCATGGTTATCATCAACTTTGCGTCCGCGAAAAAGATTATCTATTCCAATTACTACATCCAGAACATGTAATGAACATTATGAGTTTCACGTGATGTCGTTTGGATTGACTAATACACATGTAGCATCTGTTGGGTCAAAAAGTTGATGTGGCAGAAACTCAAAAATGAAGAAAACATGAAGTTATTGTCCAAGCGTTGTCAAGAGCAATTTAGGCGTTGACAAGAACAAATGAAGCGTTGTTGGCTCAAGAGTTGTCGTGTACAATCTAAGCATTGTCACATGCAATTCAAGAGTTGATAGAATTGTAGACAAGAAGCTTATGAAAGATTCTATTTGGATATATATGCAGGATATATTCTGTATATCTTTATCTAAATAGAAGATTCACATGTTTATTTATTCTTATCTCTTGTAAACCCTAATCCTTACACTATAAAAGGAACCAAGGGTCTTAGGTTTTAAATATTAATTCATTCACAATGTAAACCTAAAAGCGTGTGTGCACTAGGTGTGGGATTTAATGTACACACACCTAGTGGATGTTTGTTATTAATATAATGAACATCCCATTTGTTTTAATTCATGTTATTCGTGCCTAAACACCTTGTTAATGTGTCGTGTTCTAATTTCGCTTTGATTGTTAAATCATATGAGCATGATGCATTCCTAGTAGCTTCAAAGATCCGGAAACCAAGGTTTCCACAATTGGTATCAGAGCCTCGTGGCTCGTGATGCTAGGACCAACAAGGTGTTCGTGTATGGTGAAAAGAAGAAAAATCCGTCTAGGGTTTTTCTGGATTTTTTTGTGTGCGCAGCAGTATTCAAAAGATCATAACTTTCGATTGAACCGTTGGATCATCACAAAATTTTATATGTGTGTTCCTCATACACATATCTAAACATCCACCGGAGGGATTGTCCTGTTTTATCCCCAATCAAAAGTTATTAAGCGTCGAAGTGGGCTGATGAGGTGATTTTCAGATTTTCTTTTTTGCATAAAATCATGATTTAGGGTTTCTAAAAACCCTAGATTCGATTCTATAACAGAAAATTTGATGTTTTGTGACGAATTGGAAGTGATAAAGTTGTTAGGGTTTGCCCAAAACCCAAGATTAAAGTGCAGCTATGGTGATTTTCGTTTTTAGGGTTTTCTCAAACCCTAGATCCATGTTAAACATAGCAGCCACATGTTACCAAGGATGTTTCGTTGGTTTATACAAGAGCTGCCAAAAGTTGATGTGAAACAAAATGTTATATGTTTCTTTGATGTCGACTGCACAAGGAGATGGTTTGTCTTGATCACGGTAAAGTACTTCATATTGGTATGTGAGTGCAAAGTATTATAATGTTTTTAATACTTGTCCAACACACGATCTTGCAATGAAAAAGGGTTATATATATATATGTGATGAACATCATGTGATTGGAGAATAGAAGTTGATTGTGACGTGATGAGTTTTTACATGTTCAAAACATATGGAGAAGTTGCATTCGGTCACATGGGGGTGTGTTCACACGATCATTAATTTGTGTTCACATGGTGCTCTCAATATGATTGGTCAAATTCATTCACACGATCTAAGAAACAAGTGAAGTTACATTTAACTTTGTGTTCACACGGTTCAAAAGATCTGATTGGATGAAGCATTATATCAAGATTTGGCTTGCTGTTACAAATACGTGGGATATAAGCAGAAAGAAACAAAGGTTGGATATTCATGTGTGGGATTTGAAGGATCAGATTAATTCCTACTTTGTAGGAATTAAATGTTTAAGGATTTGTTCCACAAAAGTTATCACGTAAGGCAAAAGCAAGTCTTAGTGTCGTATGTGGACTTTAACTCATAGATTGCTTATGGATTGATTTAAGGTGGTAAATTTATTACTCTAGCCAGGTTATATGTTTTCTAGCCACAGATGACGTCAGCATCAGAAGTGGACGCTGACAAAGCTTAATTAGACGCTGACAGATATATTTTTGATGCTGACAGAATAAGTCAACACTGATAGAGTTGATAGTGTTGTCTGATATATGCTAATCCAAGCGCTGATAGGTATTGTCCGATATTGGACAATACATCTGGTAAAGATATTAGACAGAGAAGGATATTGGATAACACAATGATTGCTGCTGTTTGAGAAAATTGGTACGTTTTTAGCACACAAAAAGGTGGTATTTACACACGAAGGTACATGGAATCTCCGTTTTAATATAGAATATCATGTTGATATTTATGGCTCGGATAATTTTGAAAGGGATTAATGATTTTTAAGTAAGTTAGCAACAATTCATGAAGAATTTTATTGGATTATGTAATCGGGATAGCCTTGTGAAAGAGTTATTCGTTGACAGCTTTTACATATGAAGATATTGACTTGTCATGAAGAGGTGTTAGCTTAAGGGGAAGAATTCTTATGGTAAGTTTGATGATTGAAGAAGATTTTCGCGAGTTTGTGTTCTATCATATCTTAAAGTCGTGCACTCCCAGTCATAGACTTTAAAGATAACTTGTTCGTGCTCTACATGGTTGGTGATGAAGACTTGTCATAACACTTGAAGGAGTTACATTATCGTGCTCAGTGTCTCACATAGGATGAGAATATTGACAAGGTATCGAGGTCTACTTATACTTGGTCTGATATAAGTACTTTATCACATGGATAGTACAAGACATGGAACACAAGGTTGGGTTATTCTACTTCTACATTAAAAATATTATATTAATTGTTCTTCAAGATCATTACACAGAGCCTACATATGGAGAATCTTCAAAGATTGCAACATTGTTTACTTCCCTGTTGATGTGACAAAAAGGGGAAGACATACATGCTAAACTTGAGGGGAAGCAATTTGAAGATCATGTACAACTTACAAGAGATACACATAGAGTTTTGCCACTATCAACTAGGGGAAGATTGTTGGGTCAAAAAGTTGATGTGGCAGAAACTCAAAAATGAAGAAAACATGAAGTTATTGTCCAATCGTTGTCAAGAGCAATTTAGGCGTTGACAAGAACAAATGAAGCGTTGTTGGATCAAGAGTTGTCGTGTACAATCTAAGCATTGTCACATGCAATTCAAGAGTTGATAGAATTGTAGACAAGAAGCTTATGGAAGATTCTATTTGGATATATATGCAGGATATATTCTGTATATCTTTATCTAAATAGAAGATTCACATGTTTATTTATTCTTATCTCTTGTAAACCCTAATCCTTACACTATAAAAGGAACCAAGGGTCTTAGGTTTTAAATATCAATTCATTCACAATGTAAACCTAAAAGCATGTGTGCACTAGGTGTGGGATTCAATGTACACACACCTAGTGGATGTTTGTTATTAATATAATGAAAATCCCATTTGTTTTAATTCATGTTATTCGTGCCTAAACACCTTGTTAATGTGTCGTGTTCTAATTCCGCTTTGATTGTTAAATCATATGAGCATGATGCATTCCTAGTAGCTTCAAAGATCCGGAAACCAAGGTTTCCACAGCATCCACAAATTTGGTGAATCACATGTGTAGGTTGTAATTTGATAAATTCATGCTTATGATCATTAAGAACCATATGTTTGTTTATAAGAATAAGAATGAGTTAACAATTATTTATAGATTGCCCTGAATTGGCCGAACAACGAAAACCTGTACCTTGAATATTTAACGTGTGATTTAAGGCTTGATCATTTACATAAAATGATCGTTTGATTAATGATGGTAAGATATATATATATATATATATATATATATATATATATATATATATATATATATATATATATATATATATATATTGACTCTTAAAAAATTAAGAGCCATTTAAGACTTTGGGTTTTACCAAAAAGAAAGTGCAAAAATGTTTTGACAAATGTTTTATCAAAAGGATTTTTAAGGGATCATTCCCTTATACCCAAATCATTTAACTAAACTCCTGTTTAGGGGTAAATGTTTGTGTATACCCCAAGACAACCTAAGAAGGATTGAGGAAACCATTTAAACCATGACTTGAAATTTGAAACGATAATTTTTGCTTTTCAACTAAGAAAACTTTGACCAAAGTATAAACAAAGATTTTTGGAACATTTACGAATCTTATTAAGTATTTTCGAAACAAAAATCGTGTTAATTGAATTCAAACTTAATTTGAACATTTTTATATAACTGGTCGAAGTAAGAAATTTTAAATTTTTACGTTTACGTTTCATAAAAATTTAATATTTATTATTAATTTACTTGTAATAACTATCGACGCTTTAAAACGTCGGATTGAGTAAAACGGATAAAAATGATAGTTGAGACGAAATTAAAACTTAGAAAATATGAAGAAAGAAATTTTGAATGAATACGGACATAATAATTATCTCATCAGGAAAGGTGAATGTAGATACTAACACATTATATAGAAAGGATAAAGAACCAATTAGGATGTGTTCCTTAGTAATGACTGTGTAAAATAAATTGCCGAACAATTTAAAAAAATAGTTGATGCTTGTAAGAAGGATAATATATATAATAAAAAGGGGTTCGCGGCTAATATGAACCATTAGAATTGAGGAGCCGATGGCGTTAAATGTATAAAAGGACACTTGTGGTTGCCTAAATATGGAGATTTTGAGATGTAGCCATGTTGGAATCTCGTAAGTATAAGTATTCTATTCATGACATTTTTGACTAAATCTATCTTTATCTGAAGAAGTTGTACTGATGGCAAATTATGAAGGCATACATCGCCTCATACATTAGTAATCGTCTAACTATTGTAAAGGTCATCATCTGAATTTGATTCGATTTGGGTCATCGTCGACAGACTGACCAAATCTGCTAGTATCATTCCTGTTAATGATAAATTCTCGATAAAGAAATCGACTCTTTGTATTTAAAGGAGTTGTGTAAACATAGTGTGCCTGTATCGATCATCTCTATCAAGATCCTCGCTTCGCATCGAATTTCTAGAGATTGCTCAGAAGTCATTGTGAACGAACCTTGATGAGAGTACTGTTTACCTCCCCAATCGAAGGGACGAGGTAAAGTAATGATACAAAACACTAGAAGTGTTGTTTTATGCTTGAATGATTGACCTTTGGTAATAAACCGTATAATCGTTTTCCTTTAGAGTGATTATCATTGATAATTATCGTATTAGGATTGAGATCGAATCTTGTGAGGATCTATATGAGAGCATCTATAAGAAGGAGTTGGGAGGAAGACACCCGACATACACCCATTGTGAGTTGGACATGTCTTTTAGGTTTAAGGTTTCCTATGATGACAAACCTAACCTTGCAAAATACCCAACCCGCGAGACCTAAAATGATTGTTGAAATTAGGATTTGATTATTGACTGCCAGTAGTGGGCAGAAGGTTATGTGAATATGAAATGTAAATCTTGAAGTGCAGGATGGGTAGCGAAGTTATGCCAAAAACTTTCGCCTTGGAAAAATGAATTGATGATTTGAAAGATCATGGGAATTAAGTCCCTGTTGTATGGGACTATTGAGATGATGTAAAAAGATTGGTTTGAAAGGCATATAAGCTGGATCTACCCTAGGACATCAAGAGCTGCGTGAATTATGTTTCGTATATCGAACTTGATGAAATGTATATCAAGTGAGAATCTGATTGTTTCTTAGTAAAGTTTAGATCGGCGAAAAGTTGCATTCATCAAAAACCCGTGAACATCATGATAGAGAAAGTTAGTCAACATTAAGCCTGATCTTATTCCTGTAGTTATGTTTGATGAAACGCACGTATCGTAATGAATTACACATGTGAGAAAAGACCGAATGTGGAAGAAATACCCACATGGCTCTAACTCTATAAGAAGCGAGTAGTAAGATAAATTGATCTTTGAGGACAAAGATCCTGTTTAGGGGTAAATGCTGTGACAATCCGTCAATTTATGGTTGATATTTTATTCTCAAGTATAATTTAAAAACATTATTTTAATGTTATATTATGAACTCACTCATTTCTGGGAAGAAAGTTGGATTTACGTCTTGAAGTAGCATCGACTACATCTAAACCGGAGGATTCTACGTTACGTGCTTACGTTTACATACACCGTTTTGGTGACAGTCCGACATTTCAGAAAATAAATTTATCCGTGAATATTATTTTGGGATTTTAAATTTGTGTTGGTTCATAAACTCACAAATTTACGAGAAGAGATTAGGACTTACGTGCATAATTTAACGTCCTTAACGACTAAACCGGAAACCCTAGGTTTACGTATTTACGTTTTTGAACTCCGTTTTTGATGAGACAATTTTTATTAGATTCGTTTTGTGCCGTTGATTCATAATTTATAAAAACGTTTTTCGTAAAACGACCCGAGGGCACGCAAATCGAGAAAACTAGAATCGAGGAATACCCGTAAATTAGTGGGATGAGACAAAACAAGTTTTGCCCCACCCCACTAACATGGGACGGCCAAAACTATGACCCAACACCATGAGGTGTCAATTTTGTAGTTTACAAGCTACACTTGTAACTAGCTTAACTTGTAAGCTACAACAAACCATCAAAACACAAAACCATTCTTCCAAAACCATTTCTCACATTTTACTCATGCAAACCACTCACCAAACTCTCTCTTCTCTCTCTAAAATTCGTCTACCACCACCATCAAACACCCCTATTTGATCTATTTTAGCCATAAAATCATGTGTTATTCATACACATGATGATGCTCCTTTGAAGCCTTGAAGATTGGAGGTTTATTCTAACATCCAAGATGGTGATTTGGTGTTGTCCAAGGGCTGATTTCTACAAGGAGTTTACAAATATTGGTGGTCTTTGATATGAGTGTATTTACTCATATCATTTGTAGCTTAAAACATTGAATTTATGCATAAAATATATCAAATATGCCTTGGATATGCGTGTTTCTTGTTTTCATGTGTGTAGGTATCAAGTTCGCGAAAACCGACAAAAATCGACACGAGTTTGAAGAAAAAGATCTTAGAAGCCAAAATCGAGCTCGACTTTGGAGGATTTAATCATTTATCGAGAAAACGGGCCAAGTGGGTCCCACATTGGACTAATGGGCTTAAAAGCCCATTATCAACTCAAGATATAAATAAAAGGTTTTTGGATAGTCCATTAGTAGACAAAAGATTATTACACAGATTGGGAAATAACATTGGGCTAAAAGCCCAATTCAATAGAACGAAATGGAAGAAACAAATGATTTATGGGCCTAGGGTTTTGATCTGTTAAACGTTTATTAAAGTTTACAAAATTCACCCACACCACTTATTTTCCTTCTCAAATACGTTTCACCCACTCCCATTTATTAAAATACCTTTCACATGTTTTTTTTATATCTCGCCCACTCGTTTTACCCCACTTCGCACACAATAAATAAACACATCGATGATACCTATGTTCTTCTTCTCCATTTTTCCACCCCAAACCAGTAAACAATTACGGTTTCACACAAACCCTAATCAGTAAAAAAATGTCCTTATTATTTAGGGCTTTTTATTTACTTGTTTAATTCATAAAAAGGGGATTAAAACCCCCAAACTTATAGGAAGAGAAAGTGTGAGGAAGAGATTGCTACGTGGCCGAGTCTTACTGGATTGAACACCTCAATCCTCTTTTTCCACCAATCACAGGCTGATAGTTGTATTTTCACACTTGTTTAGGAAAACAAGGTAAAAGAGGTAAGTATTAAGTGTACGTTTAGGAAAACGTAAACACTTATGACCCTTAATGGGATCGTTCTCTCGAGGAGGCACGTGTGTTGTGTAATGAATGATTGATTAATGTTTTCGATTATTAATAAGAAGAAAGGAGAAGAGAAAATGACGAAGACGAAAAAATAGAAAAATAGGCAAAAACACTACTAGAAAGTTAAGACGTAGAAACGTAAAAACGACAAAATTTAAAATTTTAACCTAAAAATTCCTAAAAATTACTAAAAATCCACAATAATATTCTAAGAGTTTACAAAAAATCCAAACTTGCCAAAACCTTTTAATTATTTTAATAATGACTTTTTAATGCTAATTAAAGCCCTAAAAATCACTTCTAAATATTAAAAAGCCCTAAACAAGATTTAATAGTTTGTAAACCTCAAAAATGACCTAATTAAGCTAAAAACTATTTTTAAAAATTTTAAAACCAAATTAAACTATTTTTAAACTCCTAAAAACTATTAAAATCTATTAAATCTTAAATTAATTCTAAAAATTAATTGAAAAGCCTAAAAATTAATTGGAAAGTGAAAAAGTTCCTATTTTAATGTTTATAACCTAGGAAAAATGAAAAAAAGTTAAAATAAAACTTTGAATTTTTCTTAATAAAATAATATTAAAATAATCCAAAAAATAAAAAGTTCTTAAATAAATTCTAAAAAATTCTCTAAAATTCTAAATATTCTAACTAAGAAGAAAATGCAAATTAAAGCTCCTAAAACCTTTTAATTAATTTTATATTAATTTTTAAAGTTGTCTAAAAACCCTAAAATTAAATAAAATTAAAAATAAGACCTAAAAACTTTTTGATATGTAAACCTCAAATAACTTAATTAAAACCTAAAAACTATTTTTCTGGATTTTTCAATTACTGTTTACTATTTTTAATTGACTTTCTAAAATTTAATCTAAAAATAATCCTAATAATTAATTAAATAAAGAGAAAAATAATGTTTTTAAACAGAAAAATCCTAAAACCTAATACTATCCTAGGAAAAATGAAATAAGCCAAAAACACTTATCCAATAAGCCACAAATAAGCCAAAAGGCTACGGCTTATTAATATAAGCTAAAGTGAAAAAGGCCTTAAGTAAACTTTGAAATGAAACCTTAACGTAAAAAGGGCATCTAGATCAATGGTTAACACGTTTACTCCCCCAACGAGGGCTCGCGTGTTCGAGTCCAGGCAGGGTGCACCTTTTTGCAATTTTTTTCTTTTTTTTTTCTTCTAAAACTTAATCAGAAACCTTTAATAAGCTCAAAAAACACAAGCTCAATCTAATATGACCAAGATTAAGTAGATTGAAGGCAAAAACGTGCCCAGTTGGGCTTTGTTGACTGATGAACACAAGTGATGTTCACTTGTGCAAATAAGATCCAAGAGGGGCTTGGATTAATGATTTGGTGTTGATTCTGTGGACAAGCAGGGCACCCCTATACTCTTTGGAGTATAGGGAGTCACAAATTACACAAGATAAGCAAGAAAAATCACACAATTACACACAAAGAGGCCAAATCAAGTTGCTGATGTGCTATGATGGGTCTGGTGACTGTTTAGCTAGATTACATGCACAATTGTGAGTTTCCAAGTCAAAGATTTTGCATACAAACTCTCAACCTAGCATACAAGGAATCTACAACCCTACTACACCCTAACTTCTAACAGATTACAAGATTTGGTGCACCAATGTTACTCAAAATAAGCAGAAAAATGCATGTGACAGATTTAAGCTTCTTTTCACTTTTTATAACACCCAACTTGCTTCAAACCTGCCTAATGTTGAAATAAAACTAGCATGCACCCTAAGTATTACCTAGCTAGTGATTAAAACACGTTTTCAATTCACAAATCCTCCAAAATATTTAGTTCAATAGCAGATCCAAACACCCCTTTAAAATCTTATATCAACTTTTCTCAAAGCAATCCTACTCTATTCAACTTCAAACTGAATCAAAACCTTCCTAACATGCATACAATAGCATAATAACTCAAATCAAACCATCTTAACACACATTAAACACTTTGCAAGAAAAATCACATAAATTCTCAAAAATAGAAAAAATGAAAAAGGAAAGGGGTTTTTACCAAAAGGGACCTACATCCAGGTCCCTTTGTGATAGCTTTGTCACCTCCTTTCAGGCTAGGGCCTGAGCTGAACTTAATCAACAACAAGTATCAACCAATCAATCCTGCAAATCAAAACAAGAACAAACACAAGAAAATACACTTTCTGATTTTCTTAAAACTTCTTCCAAAAACCTTGAAACCTTTAAAACACGTTTTAAAAACAATCTCACTCTCAGAAAATCAAAATCTTGGTCCACTTTCACTTTCCAAAACTCTTACTTTCTGAATTCAAGACTTTTTAAAACCCTTTGAAAACTGAAACTTCAAACACACAATTCTTTCACAATTTTAAATGGAACTCAGCCTTAGCATTTTCACCACACACAACTTTTTAAATCTAATAAAAGGAATTACTCTTGTTTAAACACAAACACCAAACTTCATTAATTTAAAAAAGGAATTACAAGATGCAAAATGCTAAAACTGGAACAATGAATAGAGACACAGGTCGTCTCTATTTATACAAGCCTAGGATGATTCTAGAATGCTTAATAAAAAATTACAAAGAAAATGCAACCTAAAACGCTAAAGCTGGAATTGCCAAGTCTGCCCTTTGAAAAGTCTTGAGTCAAAATCGTCTCATGTGATGTGCCAGCTTGGAGACTTGATTGTGGACGTTGGATTAAGCTTGGGGACCAAGGAGAGTAATCTGGCATGTTCAAATGGTCGGGTTATAGGGTTGTGGGAAAGAGACGGGTGCAGGGGAGGTCTGGGGTGGGGTCCACAGGCCATGTGGTCTTGTTGTGTTGGGTGGGAAAAGGTGAGATAAAAGGGAATTAGTGATCTGGAGTGTTTAAGCCAAAAACCCTTTGATTTAGGGTTTAATTAATCTGGGTGGGGATTAGGGTTTATAGGTTAATTAGCGTTGTTTTAATCTGAAAAAGGGGATTAACATTTTAAATAAATGTTAAGGAGGGAAAAAAAAGGGGGGTTTGACTGGGGTGTTGACCCTGGTTTATTTAATAAACCGGGTGTGGATGGGTGGTGGGTACGGGTTTGGGTAGGATATGGGTTATTGGGTGGGTTGTGATGAGGTGGCAAAATGTGAGTGGTGGTGTATGTTTGGCTGGTTGGCAGGATAGGTCCCCAGGCTTTTCTTTTGTCTTCACTTTGTAATAAAAGCTACCAAACTTCCATTCCTTTGATTTTAAGTTTGTCACTTTGTCATTTTTTGCACAAAAGCTTTTATAAACTTGAAATAAGGGCTTCTTTTGCATATTCTTCATATTTCAGGGACTGGTCTTGTAATATCTTCAAACAATAAGGACCATACTTGTACAATTGACATTTGGAGGGTCAATTGTGACAAGTTCTTCAAAGCTGAGGGACCAAAGTTTCCAATCTTCAATTCTTCAAGGGTCATTTTGCAAAATTCCAAACTTGGGCCCGGTTCATTGTGCGGCTTCATTTCCCGTGTTCGTTTTTGAATGATTCTTGTGATCTTTTGCCAATTCCTCAATATCCGTACCTAAAAATACACAAGTAACAAACACGAGCATATTTTTGGTATATTTGATGATATTTAATTGATTTTAAGCCCGATTTGGACGATGAGACCATGTATAAAAGCAGTCTCATCACATGCCAAGAAAGAAACACAACTAGCACACGGATGCCACGTTGGCGATCCGTGTGCTAGATTGAGCTATAACCACCATCCGATCAAAGAAAGAGAAAGGAAGTGAAGATCAAAGGCTAAGATTAATAAAGAATATTCCCAAGAATATTTGAAGATACCGCTCCTCAGCAAGCCCTTGGGAGGCTATAAAAACCCCCATTTTCACTTGTAATTTATCCCTTTTTCTTACTTTACTGTTATAATGATAAAATAGATGTAGGTTAATTGTATTTCCTTTTACAGTTTTGTAATAATCTTTTAGTGAATTAATAAAAGTTGTTTCGTTTTAAATTGATTTGGAGATTATTACTATTTAATTTCTCACAATTATTCTTACTGTCTATTTCTTATTAATATGATAATTTGGAAAGTTGTTTGATAAAGCTAATGTAATAGCTTTTATCAAATAATTAAACTAAGATTTTGGATAAAACATATCCCTACTGGATAAGTTAAATTAACAAATCTGCTCGGTTGGATCAATGTTACTGTTCGAGTTTAATTCATATGATGGTTCGGTTGATGACAATGGTGGATTGGTAAGATGATGGTGTAGATTCGGGTTAAAAAGGTAGCTCAGCGCTCACCTTCGTCTCAAAGGTTACGTCAGCAGGTTCATTTTCATCTTAATTTAAATGCTTTTAAATTAATCTGTTTTTTTATGCGAATGTGATTTAGTGGTAGAATGTTTAAGGTTAATGATTTTTCTGATTTTAAAATGATCTTGATTGCTGATTTTTCCTGAATGTTTTAATCTGATTTTGTAGTATAGTTTAAGCTGGTTGTTAATGAATCGGTTTTAAATAGGGGTTTGAATAAATCTGTTACGTGAGTTTTATTAACAAGGTTTTGGTTATAGGTGTGTGGTGATAATGGAAATTTTATGAATAATAAAGTTTTGATTAATCTGATTTGATTAAAAGTTTCAAGTCTGCTTTGTGAGATAAGTTTAATCTGTTTAACTTAAAATTTATGAACTGAGGTTTCAGTTAAGACTGCTAGTAATTTTGGATATGTTACTTTCTTGTTTAAATATTTTGGTGAATCTGCTTTGTTCTGTCTAGCTGAATTAGCATTTTAATTTCTATCTTATATTTGGGGTTTTGAATGTTATTTGGATTTAGACTGAATTGGGATATAATATTTTCTGTTTAGCTTGGATTTGATTGACTGGATTTGTGTGATGGATTTGATATTGTTGAGTTAACTGATTTCTTTTGTTAATGTTTTACATTTGATTCTCACTGTTTTATTGATCTAGTATAAGCTTATCAGATTCATTTTTCTGATAAGTCTCAAAAGCTGTTACCTAACAGTAAATAAGCTAATAAGCTTACACAATAGTCTTTCCTGAGACTGCTTTTGCTCTTCTATCATAAAGTAATTAAATCAAAAAATATGTCACTTGGGGGTCTCGAACTCGAGACCTCCCCTTTACCAGTCAAACGTGATAACCATCTGGGCTGCACACCCTTTTAATTTTACTTTCTGCTATTTCATTAATATAGTTTGTTTCAAAGTAGCAGTGTTTGTTTTAGCTTATTCATCTTAGTCACGTTTTATTTTTATTTATTACTTTTAAATTTTAATTAAAGTAAAGTCTTATTAAAAAGTAGTTTAGATAATAAATAAAATAAAAATAAAATAAATAAAAAAAAAAATAAAAAAAAATAAAATAAAAATAAAAAAATAAAATAAAAATTAAAAAATATTTTTATTTAAAAAGTTTAATTAGTTTAAATTTTTATTAATTAGATTTTTTTTAAAACTTTATATTTAAATAAATATAGTTTTTAATTAGATTTGTTTTATAGAAATTTTAATAAAGTAAATTAGTTTTAAAAGAGATTAATTAGATTTTTAAATAGATTAAAATTTAAATAGTGTTTTAATTTTAAGTAATTGTTTTAGATTTTTTAAATAGGCGGGGTTTACGATTCATGCACTTTAGGTTAATTTTAAATAGCTTAAAATTCGTAGATTTTAATTATAGTTTAAAAACCGAAAACCAATTCAAATCAATTGTCCATATCAAAGCAAAACGTCTCAAATTCATAAGATCTTCGTGTACAACGAACTCGACTCACTCACGTGTTTAATTGAATTCGTCATTGGTATTATTAGACTATTACTTTTTCCTAAAGGTAATTTTCTAATTTACCCTATAACGTAATATCAAATAAATCACTATACACATCCACGACACATCAAAAATTTTGGCGCCGCTGCCGGGGATCTTGTGTACGATTCGCTTTTGTGGAGATTTGTTGATCGTGGATTTGAAGACCCTTTCCGTCCTCGGAAAGTTTTGTTATTTTTCTATTATATAGTATGTATCGTTTTTCTCGATTTTTGTGAATAATATATTGTATTACGTAGAACAATAATTTTACATACTTTTCAAATAAGGCCTTAGTTGGGATTTCATCACCTAGCTATTGTATTCGAATCCAAAACAAAAATAAAAGGCAAAATAGATAAATACTAATAAGAAGTTTGAACTCGATTTATACAAACTATAAGGTGGGTATAAGGCGACGTGCTATAAAAGGCCGTCTAAGGAAAAAGGTTTTTAAGTGCTTTGTGCCACCTCGTTTCCCCACTTGCTTGTGCGTATATTGAGAGGGACAACCTATTATTGGTTTGCCGACTCAAGTAGTAATAAACCTTATTTTTTGTAGTTTACTTATTGAACCTCGAGACGTTTAGGTTTTCACCTATCGTTTCAAAGTCGACCGAGGGTAATTTACTTCCATAGTAGTTATCCTTATTCCTTGTTTTTATCGATCATTTTTTATTGAGCAATACCAAATAAAATACCAAAAATAATCTTCTTCTTGTCTAAATTCTTTTCTTCAATCCTCTAAATTCTAGTCTTTGTAGTGTATGCAATTACGTTCTTCTCGTCTTGTGATTGATTTTAATAGGCTTGAAAATATTCCTCGTAGAAATAGAAATCGTCAACAACGAATAGTGGAACCCGAGCTTCCACCTATTTGTGTAGAGATGGCCGATAACCGAACAATGGAGGAATTGCTCCGTGCACCCACCGAAGGGTATGGGGAAGCAATCGTTGTGCCGGCTATTTTGGCGGATCATTTTGAGATTAAGACGGGTCTTCTATCGCTCATTCGTGCCGACCAATTTTGTGGCAATGAGACCGATAGCCCGCATTCTCACATTCGGAATTTTAATCGAATTACCTCGACTCTCAGGTTTAGAGATGTGCCGAATGACGTGATTAAGCTTATGCTTTTTCCGTACTCGCTCGAGGGTAATGCTAAGCTTTGGTATGAGAAAGAACCACCGGGTTCGATTTTAACTTGGGATGATTTAGTGTCAAAGTTCATGAATTATTTCTTTCCACCATCTAAGACAACACACTTTAAAAACGAGATCACTAGATTTGAACAAAAAGTGCATGAATCGTTTGGGGTTGCATGGGAAAGATTTAAAGATTTGTTGAGACAATGTCCACACCACGGTTTCTCGGAATTACATCAAATAAATACTTTCTATAATGGGCTTAATATGATTGAACAAGATTCTTTAAATGCCGCCGCGGGTGGTAATCTTTTAAGAAAAACTCCGAGAGACGCGTGGAGAATAATTGAGGATAAGTCTAGAGCACAATATTCACGAAACACACCGGTTGTTTCCAATGTGAATTCATCTAATCCCGAGATTTCTAGATTGGACTCTAAGATTGATAGTGGATTTGCGACTTTGTTGAGTGAGATTAGGAAGAATCCTCATGGATCGATTAATATGGTTGAAAACGTTTGTGTATCATGTGGTGGAGCACATCCTAATTATGCTTGTTTAAACATGGGTTTTGATCAAGCTAGTGCTTTTTCCGCGACGGGAACTTATGGCCCCAACGGTCAAGTTCCTCGTCAAAATCATGTTGTTCCACCGGGTTTTCCACCGGTTCAAAATAGGTACAACAATGGGAATAATTTTAACCGTGGTAACCAAGGGAATTTTAATCAAGGAAATGTTTTTAATGCTAATCAAAACAATCAAGGTTTTCAAGGGGATAATCAAAATGATTTGTCAAGCTATATCAAGTCAAATGAGGCAAATTTGAAAGCTTTTCAGAATAACATTCAAGGGCAAATTAATACTCTGAGACTCGATTTTCAAAATACGATTAAAGGGCAAAACAATAAGATTGAGCTTAATCAACAAAGGCTAGAGCAAACCCAAAATCGTATGCAACAAAATTTGGAACAAGGTCAAAATAAATTGCTTTCGATGTTTGAGGGATTCATGTCTAAACCGTCATCTTCTTCGGGTTGCTTACCTAGCAATACTATTCCAAACCCGAAGGGAGAGCTTAAGGACATAACCGTTTATGATGATTGTGAGAATTTAGATGAAGTTGAAGTGATTGAGTTTAAGCCGCCACCTAAGGAAACTTTCCTAGAAGTTACTAAGGCTACTTTGAATGTGATTAGTACCTCAGTTTTCTTTGATTTCTTTCCTGAGAAGTATAAAGATCCGGGTCAATTCTTGATACCTTGTGTTTTCAATGAGCTTGGGGTTTGCAAAGGCCTAGCCGATCTAGGAGCTAGCATTAACATCATGCCCCTAGCCCTTTGGAAGACCATTGATTATGTGCCTCTTAGTTCCACTCGTATGATCATTGAGCTTGCTAATGGAACCACCACTCGACCGGTTGGTATAGCGGAAAATGTCATAATGAAAGTGGGGAATTTCTTGTACTTAGCCGATTTTGCTATAGTCGATTATGAGACCAATCCTCGTGTGCCAATTATTCTAGGAAGACCATTTTTGTGCACGGCTCAAATTCAAGTTGATATGAGGAAAGAGGAAATTAAGTTATTTTATGCAGATAAAAGCATTGTTTTTAAACCGGAAAAGATTCCAAGATTTGCTCCTAAGAAAGTTGAAAGTGTTAAACTTGTTGAAACAATTGAAAGTGATAAAAAAGCTCTTTTTGATAAAGGTGTTTTTCCAATTTTGGAAACTTCTAATTGTGATAAAGGAAAGTTAAAATCAAATGAAGAAGCTTGCTTTGTTGAAACATGTTGTAACCTTTCCTCATCTACACTCACTCCACACGAGGATGCTAAGATTGAAAAACAAATAGATGATTACTTGAGTGAGCCATTTGATGCTAGTGAGTTTGTTAGTGAGAATTTTGATCCCGAGAGTGACATTGCTTTAATTGAACAATCTTTGAAAATGGACTCATTTTCACTCTCTTCTAAGGATCATGTTGATGTTCGATAGGTGTGAAAACACCCATCCTTTTACCACTTATTTCTGGCTAAAACAAGACCAAAACACGTATTTAATATCATTTGTTTGGAATTATGCGTGATTTTTGTGTTTATTGTGTTTTCAGAGTCAACCGGATGAATATTGAAGAAAATACGGGATTGCACGGGTTTTATCGAGGAGAAAGACTCAAGACGAAGTCTACTGTCCAAGAGATGCAAAAGATTTGAAGTCATTGTGCCTATTTGAAGATTTATCGAAGAATAGAGCCAAAGATGGAAGATTCATATATGTCGAAGAACTCGAGTATATTAAACAAAAGATTATAAGACGAGTTGGAATTATTCACCGACACTTCTCAAATCCAAGTCGGAAACATTTATTTGAAGAAGCGTGAAGACTAAAGAAGAAAGAAGAAAAAGAAGCCCAAACCAAAGCCCAATCACAAGCCCACCACCACAAGACTTGCCTATAAATAGGACTTGCCTATAAGACATTGCTTGTATCAAATGGCGCCGCTGCCGGCTCTTCTCGTTAAGATCAACAGTTTTTTGTGAGAACTTGGATTTTGGGATCCGTTCACCGTGAACGTTACTTTTTCACAAAAATTTTCAAAAACCCTAAAAAATATAAAATTTTCAAAAATACAAAAAAAAAACCATAAAAACCAAAAATATTTTTGCTTTGTTTTTGCCTTGTTAGTTCTTTTGCAGGTGTATGCGCACTCGATCAACATCTTATCAAGAGCCCGAGCCTCTCGATAACTTAGACATGGCCGGTGTACAAAACAACAATAATAACCCACCTCAAAACAATAATAATAACAATAACAATCCACCTTTCAACAACAATAATAACAACAACAATGAGCCTCTACTAGATAATCGCCCGATGATTGAACTTCTGCAAGCCCATGTAGATGGCAACAATGATCCAATCGTCATACCCGCATTTGCAGCCAACAACTTTGAGCTCAAATCCGGCTTTATCCAGATGGTCTCTGCTCAACCATTCTTGGGTCGTACCATTAATGATCCACATGACCACATCAAGAGATTCCTACAACTCACGAATACGGTCAAATACAATGGTGTTCCACAAGAGGTAATCCGTTTACAACTTTTTCCCTTTTCTTTAGAGGGACAAGCCCGGCATTGGCTTGCTAAGGAACCGCCACAGAGTATTCTTACGTGGACGGATTTGGAGACCAAGTTTATCAACTACTTTTTCCCACCCTCTCGTACTACCGCTTTGCGGAATGAAATCATTAATTTTGAACAAAAGTACGATGAGTCGTTTAGTGAATCTTGGGATCGTTTCAAAGATCTTTTAAGAAAATGCCCACAACATGGTTTTACCAAAGTGCACCAAATTAATACTTTTTATAATGGTTTAAGCATGAATGACCAAGATTCACTAAACAGTGCCTCGGGGGGGTAATCTTTTGGCTAAGACTTCCAATGCTGCTTGGGATATCATTGAGAATAAGTCTCGTGTGCGGACCAATGTCGCTAGTGCTAGTACTAGTGACAGCGACAAGCGAATTGACAAAATCACTGCGCTTCTTGAATCGCTTGCTACCCAAACCGCCAGCAACACCAACAGCATAAACGCTAGAAACGCTAAAGACGCTCAAGTCAATGTTGATAACCAACCATGTGAGATATGCGGGGATCCTCACTCTTACACCACTTGTACTGCCACCCAAGACTACCCTTCTAAGAACGTGAATGCAGCATACGGTGCCTATCCTCAACCCGCTTATCAAGCTCGTCCTCAAGGTGACCGCAACTTGCTTAGCTACCGTTCCAACAACTATCTCTCACCACCTGGTTTTACTCCTAACAACCAAAACCAACAACAAAACCTCAACCGCCCTCCTCAACAACAACAACAATCTCGTGGACCATACATACCACCTCACAAACAACAACATCCACCTCAAAGAAACAACCAAGTTTACCAGCAACCTGCTTATCAACCACCCGCATACAATGCTCCTTCCAACCAACCCACCGCATTACAACAAGACATCGGAACCTACATGAAGACTAACGATGTGCTCATGGACAATCTCCAATAGGAAGTGCACAACTTGAAAGCAGACCTGGTGAAACAATGGAACGATCTGAGAGCTGATATGAGAAACACTATGGATAGTCAAACGAATGACTTAAGAAACATGATGGCTAGTTTCTTCCACGGTAATCAACCCTCTTCTTCGGGTACTCTTCCGAGTAACACCGTTGCGAATCCAAGAGGGGAGATGAAAGCAATCACCACTCGCAGTGGCAAAGGTACGAAGGAACCCGAGCTTCCTATACCTCCACCGGTGGTTGTGACTAAGGAGAACGAGTCACCTGCTCCTATTCCTCATCCTTCTACTTCCCCAATTTCTCCACCTCTTAATTCTACCCCTCCTCCACCCAAGGATGTGAGTGATCCTTCGATCCCAAAGCCTTCCTCTTCTTCCGATATACCTTATCCATCTAGGTTGAGGAAAGAGAAGCTCAAAAGCAAGGATGATATTCAAGTTTCGAACTTTCTTAAAATGTTCAAACAATTGAATTTCAACATCTCCTTCGCTGAGGCTCTCGCTCACATGCCAAAGTACGCGAAAATGTTCAAAGATCTTCTTAGCGACAAGGAGAAGCTTCTTGATATTGCTAACACCCAACTTAATGAGAATTGCTCTGCAGTGCTCTTAAGGAAATTGCCAACCAATCTTGGTGATCCGGGTCGTTTCTTAATCCCTTGTAACTTCCCGGGAGTAGAGAATTGCATGGCCTTAGCTGATCTAGGTGCCAGTATTAATTTAATGCCTCTAAGCGTTTGGAAGCAATTATCTCTTCCTGAGCTAGTCCCCACCAAAATGACTTTGGAATTAGCTAACCGTACGGTTGCTTATCCAGTGGGGATAGCTGAAGATGTCTTTGTAGGAGTCGACAAATTCACTTTTCCTGCCGATTTCGTCGTTGTTGACTACGAGATGGACCCTCGTGTGCCATTGATCATAGGTCGTCCATTCTGGAGGACCGGTCGCACTCTCATCGATGTTGAAGCCGGTGAGCTTATCATGAGAGTGGGTGACGATAAAATTGTCTTCAACATGGGAAAGTTGTCTAAACAACCTTATTCATACGAGAGTGTTAATTGTATTGACGTTCTTGATGAGGCTTGTGAAGAACACTTCCAAAATGCTTGCAAAAGTATTCCTACTTCTATTCCCAATGTTGAGACCATTTCCTCTATTGATTCATCACTGTCTCTATTTGGAGAAAGTGATTTCTTTTGGAAAGATCTTGAAGCCACCATGGGAGATGTGAACTTAACTAATGACGAGTCTCCCACCGATTTGGCTGACGACATGAGTTTCTTTGAAAACCTTCTCAAAGATGACAATCTTTCTCCACCATCTCCCACGGTTATTGCTATCGATGCTCCGACTTTGAAAACGCCTCCCATCGAAAATCCTCCGGATTTAGAACTTAAGGAGTTGCTGCCCCATCTCGAGTACGTGTTCCTTGACGAAGAGAAGAAGTCACCCATCATCATCGTGAAGGACTTGAAAGAAGAAGAGAAATCTCGCCTCATCGCTGTGCTTAAAGATCATAAGAAGGCAATTGCTTGGAAAATTTCCGATATCCGCGGAATTGATCCAAACTTTTGTACTCACAAGATTCTCATGGAAGATGACTTTAAACCCGCAATCCAGAGCCAAAGAAGGGTTAATCCTAAAATTCATGACGTCATCAAACAAGAGGTTATCAAACTTCTTGATGCCGGCTTGATTTACCCTATTTCGGATTCGTCGTGGGTAAGTCCCGTCCATTGTGTGCCCAAGAAGGGCGGAATAACCGTTGTTTCCAATGAACACAACGAGTTGATTCCCACTCGTCTCGTCACTGGGTGGAGAGTTTGTATTGATTATCGCAAGCTCAATGATGCCACGAGAAAAGACCACTTTCCTCTTCCCTTCATGGATCAAATGCTCGAGCGTCTAGCTGGTAATGACTATTACTACTTCTTAGACGGTTTCTCCGGGTATTTTCAAATTCCCATCGATCCCAAGGACCAAGAAAAGACCACATTCACTTGTCCCTATGGAACATTTGCTTACAAAAGCATGCCTTTTGGTTTATGTAATGCTCCTGGGACGTTCCAAAGGTGTATGATGGCTATCTTCCATGACATAGTGGAAGACACTATGGAAGTATTCATGGATGATTTCTCGGTCTATGGCGATTCTTTCTCTGCTTGCCTTGCCAATTTAGAACGTATGCTGAAGTGGTGTGAAGACACTCGCCTTGTTCTTAATTAGGAAAAATGCCATTTCATGGTAAAAGAAGGCATCGTGCTAGGAAACAAAATTTCCAAAGCCGGTCTTGAAGTAGACCGTGCTAAAGTCGATGTTATCGCTAAGTTGCCTCCACCTTCAACCGTGAAGGGTGTGAGAAGTTTCCTTGGTCATGCGGGCTTCTACCGTCGATTCATCAAAGATTTTTCTCAAATCGCTCGCCCGATGACCCACCTCTTGGAAAAAGATACTCCTTTTATCTTTTCCATAGAGTGTCTTGAAGCCTTCAACTCGCTTAAGGATATGCTAACTAAGGCACCCGTCTTGGTTACCCCTAATTGGGAGCTTCCCTTTGAGTTGATGTGCGATGCTAGTGACTTTGCTATTGGTGCGGTTTTGGGCCAAAAAGTGAACAAACACTTCCAACCAATCCATTACGCTAGCAAGACAATGACTGGGGCTCAATTGCATTACACGACAACCGAAAAAGAGCTTTTAGCTGTTGTCTATGCCTTTGAAAAGTTCCGCCCCTATCTTGTCCTTTCCACCACAATCGTTTACACCGATCATTCCGCGTTGAAGTACTTGTTGACTAAGCAAGATTCTAAACCAAGACTTCTTCGCTGGGTTTTGCTACTTCAAGAATTTAAAATCGAAATTCGCGATAAAAAAGGAGCTGAAAACCTAGCCGCGGATCATCTCAGTAGACTTGAGGATCCTTACCAGGGGGATCATCCGACCAAAGAAATCAATGATTCTTTTCCCCTGGAGACCTTAATGTCTATCAACTCGACTTCTGATGAAACCCCGTGGTTTGCGGACATTGCAAACTACTTGGCGGGTGGAATTCTCGTTGACGGGTTAACATCCCAGAAAAAGAAGAAGTTCTTTAACGACATTAAGACTTACTTTTGGGATGACCCGTATCTATTCAAACAATGTGCTGACTTGATTATTCGTCGATGTGTTGATGGACCGGCAGCTTTAGAAATCCTTGACGCTTGCCACAAAGGACCCACCGGTGGTCACTTTGGTCCCAACTACACCGCCAAAAAAGTGTTTGACTCGGGATTTTATTGGCCCACCATTTACCGTGATGCTCACGAGATGGTTAAACGTTGTGATGCCTGCCAAAAACAAGGCAAGATCACTCATAAAGATGAGATACCTCAAAATTTCATACAAGAATGTGAAATCTTTGATGTTTGGGGTATCGACTTTATGGGGCCATTCCCTTCATCTAAAGGAAACAAATACATCCTTGCAGCCGTTGACTACGTTTCAAAGTGGGTTGAAGCCAAAGCTTTACCTACTAATGATGCAAGGGTGGTTTGTAACTTTTTGAAATCGTTGCTCGCTAGATTCGGCGTTCCTCGTGCTATCATCAGCGACCGCGGGACTCATTTTTGCAATGCTCAATTTGCAAGAGTCATGGCTAAGTATGGTGTCAATCACCGTCTTTCCACCGCCTATCATCCCCAAACCAATGGGCAAGCCGAGATATCCAACCGTGGATTGAAGCGAATTTTGGAGCGTACTGTGGGAGAGCATCGTGCCGCGTGGGCTGATAAGTTAGATGCTGCTCTGTGGGCTTTCCGTACTGCTTATAAGACCCCGATCGGTTGTACACCTTATCGTCTTGTGTACGGGAAAGCATGCCACCTTCCCATCGAGCTGGAACATAAGGCGCACTGGGCCTTGAAGTGGGCTAACCTCGACAACAACAAAGCCGGTGATCATCGTAAGATTCAACTCAACAAGCTCAACGAACTGAGGAATGAAGCTTATGAGAACTCGCTGATCTACAAGGAGAAGACGAAGATCCTTCATGACGCAAAAATCAAGAACCGAGAGTTCCACGTTGGTGATCAAGTCTTACTTTTTAACTCTCGGTTGAAGATCTTTTCTGACAAGTTGAAGAGCCGCTGGTCTGGTCCATTCACCGTCGCCAAAGTCTTTCCATATGGGACCATTGATCTTTCTCAGCCAAATGGGCCCAATTTCAAAGTGAATGGCCAGCATCTGAAGCTGTACTTTGGTGAGGACATCTCTCAGGAGATGATTCCATCCCTCACCACGTTCCCCATGAACTAATTTTGGGTCGAGTCAGGCTCGTGACTCGGTTATCAAAAACAAGCGCTCCTCGGGAGGCAACCCGAGTATCTATCCTTTTATGTTTTTACCTCCTAAGTGTAGGGGGACCTGTATAGGTGTTTGTTTTTGTGTGGTGATGTGATTACAGGGATAACTGCACTCTTGGAATCTCTGAAGAACCGTGCTTCCGTGTTATCCGAAATCCGGTTCTATCTCTCAACTATCGTGATTCAATTTTCTTCATACTCACATTTGAAATTGATCACTTTAGTCGTCTCTTCCTTAACTTGAGTTAACCAACGTGCACAATGTCATAAGTATAGGGGAGACTTTTCCCACATGCTTAAACATTGAGGACAATGTTTATCTTAAGTGTAGGGGGACTTCTATCGAAGTTTTAAGTGGACTTTTCCATGAAAATGCCTTCATTTAACCGGAAAATCATCTTTTTCAACATTTTTCAAATTTTTTATTAACTTTGGCCATTTAGTCGTAGTTTTTAAATTTTTATCGTTGCTTTCATATGTATATACCCCGCAATAAAGTAAAAAAATATTAATAAAGTGGTGTAGCTAGTTTAGAAGTCTTTGACATATTAGGCCCGTTGCGATAATTTTGACTCAACCCGAATAGACTTATTCTAGTTTATTCTATCTAGTATCCTTAACCATGTAGACCTTAATTGGTCTATTAGGCTAAGAATCCACGAGTCTCATTACTTGAGATTTTAAATTGTGGAGAACGAGAAATGATAGAGTCAATTATAAGTCGGTATTCTTGCACAAGCTCACTTGGTGTAATTATTTGCCTATTCTCCCATCACTTGCTAATAATTTATTTGCAATAAGCAAGGTCGTACGATTTGAAAAGTTACTTAGCTTCTAGCCCAAGATCGTTTAAAAGTTGCTCGGTAATGATAAGAGTTCATAGCCAAGGCATAACTTATGAAGCGGGGCGCGAAGATTGGCGAGTCCGAAAAGGCCCTAACAAGGCATGAGGATTCAATTTTATGGCTGAAGATCCAAAGTGATGTGAAAAGCATTATTCCCAAAATCAATATGAAGGATCAAGACTCACGACGAAAAGCAATCAACTCCCATAAAGATCATGGAGAAGTCTATCCGAAAAGACCCTAACAAGGTATGAGGATAAATAGATCCAAGTCTGAAAAGGAGGCGGATCGTTGTATCTCAAAATCCCAATTAGAGATTGAAGAAATAATCATGAAGTCGTGGTCAACAAAGTTGGAGTACCCCTCAAAAGTCTCCAAGTGAAGAAACTCTATTAACGATGAGAAGACCATTATCTCAAGAACGTCTCTCAAGATATGAAGTATGAAGTACATGCCAAATATCGGCCCGAGAAAGGTCTCAAATCGTGAACCAAGTTATGCCAAGATATGAACTTTTTGATATCCCGAGAAGCAGTTTTAAGAGATTTTGTCCTTTAGCTAACTATTGATCAAATCGTCCTACTTTGCTTTCAGCCTAAATAAACTATCGAAATAAGTCCAAAAATGCATCTTCATGATCATTCTAAGACAAAAATAAAATATAAGAGATACACCTAGGAATAAGGGAGTTTAAGCATTTAATTAAGCCATGTGTGTAAGTGTTTGATTTGCTAACTTATAATAACAATGATCTCGTTTTTAAGCTTAGTGTGGGGAACGTGAAACTTGAGGGTGATAAATCTTCGCAGCACCGAAGCCCTAATGTAAGTCCTCGACTTCTTTACAAGTTATTTCCACGTAGCTATTTTCTACTCTCTTGTTTACATTAAAGATTTAATTTCTCTTAGTACTTTAATTTTTGTTTAATAGTATGTTAATAAGGCCAAGGTTGATTGATTATGAGAAAAGTGTAAATGTGCTTTGTCACTAAGCATTGCATGAGGGCATGGCAATGGTTAAGTGTAGGGGATTTGATAGGTGTGAAAACACCCATCCTTTTACCACTTATTTCTGGCTAAAACAAGACCAAAACACGTATTTAATATCATTTGTTTGGAATTATGCGTGGTTTTTGTGTTTATTGTGTTTTCAGAGTCAACTAGATGAATATTGAAGAAAACATGGGATTGCACGGGTTTTATCGAGGAAAAAGACTCAAGACGAAGTCTACTGTCCAAGAGATGCAAAAGATTTGAAGTCATTGTGCCTATTTGAAGATTTATCGAAGAATAGAGCCAAAGATGGAAGATTCATATATGTCGAAGAACTCGAGTCTATTAAACAAAAGATTATAAGACGAGTTGGAATTATTCACCGACACTTCTCAAATCCAAGTCGGAAACGTTTATTTGAAGAAGCGTGAAGACTAAAGAAGAAAGAAGAAAAAGAAGCCCAAACCAAAGCCCAATCACAAGCCCACCACCACAAGACTTGCCTATAAATAGGACTTTACTTCACAAATTTCACACACTTAGTCTTTTAGGTAGTTTTTAATTTTTCATTTTCTCTCTAGTTTTAGAGAGAGAAAGTTCTAAACTTTCTCTCACTAGATTTCATCTTTTTCTCTTTCAAGATCAAACTTTTGTATTGTTTTCCATTAATCAAGTTCAAGTTTTTAGCTTTTAATCTTTAATCTCATCCTTCCTTTCTTTGATTTTGATTGATTTTGGTACAAATCTCGTATGATCCGTGTTGTTCATCCATGATTTTGTGCTTAAAAAGTTAATCTTTTTATGTTTTCCTAAGTTTCTTCACAAATAAGCTTTGAGATCCTTGTGCTTATTGGCTTATTTGTTAGTTTTGCTTATTTACTTTTTATAAGTTTTCTTAAAAAGTTTATCTTTTTATTATTTGATTTATAAGTTTGATTATCCAAAGTTAGAAAAGTTGTTTTTAGTGTTTATTTGATCAGCTTAATTTTGGATTCGAGCTAGTTTGGTGATTGGCTTATTCATAGCTTATTGCTTGCTTAAAATTCGGATCAACATCATTTTTGAAAAAGGCAAAGCCCTTTTCCGTCCTTGTATTCCGACCAGGCACCATCCCTTCATTCTGATCGTGTGATCGGAAAAGGGTTTAGTGTATTCCGACGGTAAGTGTTTTAATATTCCGATCAGTGCTTATTTTCCCCAACATTCCGATTTGGATTTTTACTATTATTCCTATTGTGGATTTTATGAGTATTCCGATTGCATTTCTTTTCAATTATTCCGATTGAACTTGTTTGCAAACATTCCGACCGTGAGCTTGTTTACATTCCGATCAATCAGATCGGAATATATTCCGATCAGCTTCCTTTTTAGATTATTCCGATTTGAGTTGTTTTGATATAGTCCGATCTTACTTTCTTTTAGTATTTTCCGTCTAAGTTCATATTGTTACAAAGTTTTCCCAGTTTTAGTTTTTATTGAATGTTCAATTATTTTTCTAATATAATCTTTAAAGTTTTCAAGCATTTATTTTTAAACTCGTCTGTTTTAGTTTAATCGTTCAAAGTTTTAATTTCACTCTTAGACATTTACTTAATTGTTATTAGTTCAAAATAGATAAACAAACCAACTCCCTTTTTTATTAACCAAGAACAAATCATTCCACTTAGAGCCGAGATCAATTCGAGGAGATTCCAAGACTTAAATCAAGAACCCATACAAAAACGCTTGTATCAATGTTCCTAAGGCACAATCTTCAATTGAAGAGCCTTTGATTCCTAGCTTCACACCGAGTGAGGTTAGTGACTATTCATGTGATAAGTTCATCGATGAACTTTTTGCTATCCTTGATCCACCTCCACGGGGAAGTGAAGACGTTTCCGATCTCGAGATCGAACGTGATTCTTGTGTTTTACCTACCATTCTCGAGGAATTCGCCGATGAATTTCCTTCAAATGAGAATGATGATCTTGTATCCGAGTGTGACACACTCGATACTTTGTCGGATATTTCTTGTGATGACAAGGATGACGACAATTTCGTGACTTATTCAAATCCTCTCTTTGAACCTTCAATGAACAATAATCCGTTGTTTCAAGAGGATTTTGAGAGTATCATACCTCCTACATCTCACAACCTTTGTGATGATGATCTTCTCATGAAGGAGGATGATGAGTTTCTTTATATAGACATTCCTTCGGAATTTGAGGAAGAGTCTAATGACGGTGATGAAGACTCTTGGTTTGATCACCTGATTTATGATGATGACAATGTTGACACGGAGGGAGAAATTACTTTTGCTCCAATTATCCTTCCCACTCGCTTTGATCTTAATGTGCGGGTTTTTCATGCGACTCGTTTTAAGTACCATGACCCCTTTATTCACATTCATAAGAGTGAAAAGGTCCACAAAGTCATGCAAGTTGAAACCACTATGGTTGAGACTTTTATCCCACCATTATTATGTGTTTCATATGATTTAGGATTAGCATGGGGGGACGACACCTTGTTGTCTATTCCTTTCTCCACCGAGGACGAGGTATTCGATCCCGAAATCGTTGATTTAGGGAAATCTCGGCCTTTCACCGATGCAATAATTGAAAGACTTTTTAATCATCTTGGTGCGAGTTTATCTCGTGGAGCATGCTACATCCATACCATTGTTTGTGACTACCATCTCTTGTTAGAGATTTGTGTTGGAGTTTTATCCTTTCGTTTGTCATCCGACAACGAGGATGAGATCTTTGACCCCGGCATCGCGCTTCATGATGGATTTTATCCTATTATGCCGGTTTTCACCACTTTCCCTAAGGACCAATGAATGCGGGGATCGAGTCGAGCTCATGACTCGGTGAACAAAAACGAGTGTATTCTATCTTCTTTCTATTTTCTAACACTAATAAGGCTTGATCTTTCAAGCTCGTGCTCGTGTTTTGTTGTGTTGTTGTGAATCTTAGGTATGACCCTAATATTTGAAGACTCTCGTGTTCGGTTTTTGTCGGTCCACTTGATCTTCCATTCTTTGAATGCCAAAAGGGTCACACTCTTTATCCCTTGATTTTTATCGACTAACATTTTATCTTAAGGCATAATTAATAAACGGCTTATAGATTTGCGTGCTCTTTCAATGCTAGGAATTTGCATTAGACTCTTTGTGTCTTAGCAAGGGGGTGTTACTCTTGAGCTAAGAAACATTGAGGACAATGTTTGGTTTTAGCATGGGGGAGTCAATCGATATAATCGCTTGCAATTGCTTTTGTCGTGTCCAAACGTTTAGTTTTCTCATTTTTCAATAAAAATTTAAATTTTTTGTGTTATTTTTAAGTTTTAATTAATAAAATAAGTGTTTTTGACACGAATGTAGGCTTTCAATAAGAATAGTTTTTGACTCGACTCGGTTTTTAACCTTAGCTTTTCCTTAACGTATTTGAATTAAGTTTTGCTAGGCTATTATATATGGAGCTTTAAAACGCGAAGCTCTTAATTCATACGAGTTAAGAACAAGAACTTTTCGCAAGCTCCTATAATTGATCCTAGAAAGTCGTCTATCAAGGGAACTTTAAAACGCAAATTCTAAAACTTGCAAAAGTATAAGAAGATGCAAGATCCTATAGATGACTTGAAAACCCAAAACTTTGATTTAATAGGCTAAGTATCCATTGATTTCATTTTTTGGAATTTTACAATATGGAGAACAAGAGATGATAGAGCCAATTATGAGTTTGGTATTCTTTCGGGAATTTATGTGAGTTAATTATAAGCCTATTCTCCCATCGCTTGTTAATAAATTTAATTGCAATAATTAAGGTTGAACGATTTGGAAAGTTACTTAGCTTCTAGCCCAAGATCGTTTAAAAGTTGCTCGGTATGGATTAGAGTTCATAGCCAAGGCATAACTTATTGAAGCGGGATGCGAAGATTGGCGAGTCCAAAAAGGTCCTAACAAGACATGAGGGCTATGTTTTATTGCTAAATATCTCAAGTGATGTGAAGACTCATTTATCAAAAATCAATATGAAGGATCGAGACACACGACGAAAAGCAAAATACTCCAAAAAAGTCATGGAGAAGTCTATCCAAAAAGACCATAATAGGGTATGAGGATAAATGAAGCCAAGTCCAAAAAGGAGGCGGTTCGTTGTTAATCAAAATCCCAAATTAAGATTGGAGAAAAATGAGGAAGTCGTGGTCCAAGTATGAATCTCTCAAAATTTCAAGTGAAGAAATATTATGAAGAGAAGACCATTATTTCGTGAACGTCTCTCAAGGTTGGAAGTATTAAGTCACTGCCAAAGATCGGTCCGAGAAAGGTCTCAAATCGCGAAACAAGTTATGCTAAGATATGAACTTTATGAAGTCCCGAGAAGCAGTTTTAAAAGATTTTGTCCTTTAGCTAACTATTGATTAAATCGTTCACTTTATTTTAGGCCTAATAAATTATCAAAATAAGTCAACAATGCATCCTCGTGATCATTCAAGACAACAATAAAATATAATAGATACACCTAGGAATAAGGGAGTCTAAGTGAATAATTGGCCCACATGAGTTCGTGTTATTCTACCAACTTATAATAACAATGATCTTGTTTTTTCACTTGGCATGGAAAAGTGAAAAGTCGAGGACGATGAATCTATTTGAGCTTTTATGTCTTTGCAAAATAAGTTGTCAAAAGTTGAATAATGGTGTAGCTAGTGTTTAATTTTATCATTACGTGAGGACACGGCAATTGCTTAGCATGGGGGAAAATGATATGAGTGTATTTACACATATCATTTGTAGCTTAAAACATTGAATTTATGCATAAAATATATCAAATATGCCTTGGATATGCTTGTTTCTTGTTTTCATGTGTGTAGGTACCAAGTTCGCGAAAACCGACAAAAATCGACACGAGTTTGAAGAAAAAGATCTTAGAAGCCAAAATCGAGCTCGACTTTGGAGGATTTAATCATTTATCGAGAAAACAGGCCAAGTGGGTCCCACATTGGACTAATGGGCTTAAAAGCCCATTATCAACTCAAGATATAAATAAAAGGTTTTTGGATAGTCCACTAGTAGCCCAAAAGATTATTACACGGATTGGGAAATAACATTGGGCTAAAAGCCCAATTCAATAGAAAGAAATGGAAGAAACAAATGATTTATGGGCTTAGGGTTTTGATATGTTAAACGTTAATTAAAGTTTACAAAATTCACCCACACCACTTATTTTCCTTCTCAAATACGTTTCACCCACTCCCATTTATTAAAATACCTTTCACACGTTTTTTTTATATCTCACCCACTCGTTTTACCCCACTTCGCACACAATAAATAAACACATCGATGATACTTATGTTCTTCTTCTCCATTTTTCCACCCCAAACCAGTAAACAATTATTGTTTCACACAAACCCTAATCAGTAAAAAAAGTCCTTATTATTTAGGGCTTTTTATTTACTTGTTTAATTCATAAAAAGGGGATTAAAACCCCCAAACTTATAGGAAGAGAAAGTGTGAGGAAGAGATTTCTACGTGGCCGAGTCTTACTGGATTGAACACCTCAATCCTCTTTTTCCACAAATCACGGGCCAAGAAAGAAACACAACTAGCACACGGATGCCACGTTGGTGATCTGTGTGCTAGATTGAGCTATAACCACCATCCGATCAAAGAAAGAGAAAGGAAGTGAAGATCAAAGGCTAAGATTAATAAAGAATATTCCCAAGAATATTCGAAGATACCGCTCCTCAGCAAGCCCTTGGGAGGCTATAAAAACCCCCATTTTCACTTGTAATTTATCCCTTTTTCTTACTTTACTGTTATAATGATAAAATAGATGTAGGTTAATTGTATTTCCTTTTACAGTTTTGTAATAATCTTTTAGTGAATTAATAAAAGTTGTTTCGTTTTAAATTGATTTGGAGATTATTACTGTTTAATTTCTCACAATTATTCTTACTGTCTATTTCTTATTAATATTATAATTTGGAAAGTTGTTTGATAAAGCTAATGTAATAGCTTTTATCAAATAATTAAAGTAAGATTTTGGATAAAACTTATCCCTACTGGATAAGTTAAATTAACAAATCTGCTCGGTTAGATCAATGTTACTGTTCGAGTTTAATTCATATGATGGTTCGGTTGATGACAATGGTGGATTGGTAAGATGATGGTGTAGATTCGGGTTAAAAAGGTAGCTCAGCGCTCACCTTCGTCTCAAAGGTTACGTCAGCAGGTTCATTTTCATCTTAATTTAAATGCTTTTAAATTAATCTGTTTTTTTATGCGAATGTGATTTAGTGGTAGAATGTTTAAGGTTAATGATTTTTCTGATTTTAAAATGATCTTGATTGCTGATTTTTCCTGAATGTTTTAATCTGATTTTGTAGTATAGTTTAAGCTGGTTGTTAATGAATCGGTTTTAAATAGGGGTTTGAATAAATCTGTTACGTGAGTTTTATTAACAAGGTTTTGGTTATAGGTGTGTGGTGATAATGGAGATTTTATGAATAATAAAGTTTTGATTAATCTGATTTGATTAAAAGTTTCAAGTCTGCTTTGTGAGATAAGTTTAATCTGTTTAACTTAAAATTTATGAACTGAGGTTTCAGTTAAAACTGCTAGTAATTTTGGATATGTTACTTTCTTGTTTAAATATTTTGGTGAATCTGCTTTGTTCTGTCTAGCTGAATTAGCATTTTAATTTCTATCTTATATTTGGGGTTTTGAATGTTATTTGGATTTAGACTGAATTGGGATATAATATTTTCTGTTTAGCTTGGATTTGGATGACTGGATTTGTGTGATGGATTTGATATTGTTGAGTTAACTGATTTCTTTTGTTAATGTTTTACATTTGATTCTCACTGTTTTATTGATCTAGTATAAGCTTATCAGATTCATTTTTCTGATAAGTCTCAAAAGCTGTTACCTAACAGTAAATAAGCTAATAAGCTTACACAATAGTCTTTCCTGAGACTGCTTTTGCTCTTCTGTCATAAAGTAATTAAATCAAAAAATATGTCACTTGGGGGTCCCGAACTCGAGACCTCCCCTTTACCAGTCAAACGTGATAACCATCTGGGCTGCACACCCTTTTAATTTTACTTTCTGCTATTTCATTAATATAGTTTGTTTCAAAGTAGCAGTGTTTGTTTTAGCTTATTCATCTTAGTCACATTTTATTTTTATTTATTACTTTTAAATTTTAATTAAAGTAAAGTCTTATTAAAAAGTAGTTTAGATAATAAATAAAATAAAAATAAAAAAATAAAATAAAAAATAAAAAATAAAATAAAAATTAAAAAATATTTTTATTTAAAAAGTTTAATTAGTTTAAATTTTTATTAATTAGATTTTTTTTATAACTTTAGATTTAAATAAATATAGTTTTTAATTAGATTTGTTTTATAGAAATTTTAATAAAGTAAATTAGTTTTAAAAGAGATTAATTAGACTTTTAAATAGATTAAATTTTAAATAGTGTTTTAATTTTAAGTAATTGTTTTAGATTTTTTAAATAAGCGGGGTTTACGATTCATGCAATTTAGGTTAATTTTAAATAGCTTAAAATTCGTAGATTTTAATTGTAGTTTAAAAACCGAAAACCAATTCAAATCAATTGTCCATATCAAAGCAAAACGTCTCAAATTCATAAGATCTTCGTGTACAACGAACTCGACTCACTCACGTGTTTAATTGAATTCGTCATTGGTATTATTAGACTATTACTTTTTCCTAAAGGTAATTTTCTAATTTACCCTATAATGTAATATCAAATAAATCACTATACACATCCACGACACATCAGTCTTAAAGATTGGTGTTGATCTATCACAAGTTTTTCCCTCAAAAATCCAAGCCTTGATCATAACCTACACAACCTTGGTGGTATAAAGATTGTTCTTCCCATCCTCTTGTTTTTTTGATTATGTAATCTTGTAATTTCTTTATTTATGTATATGTATATGATGATGAATGATGATTAAAAATATTATGTGGGGATTTGGTGTTGATATATTTGATAAATATGGTTAAAAAGATGGAAAAACCATAGGTAACAATGTTAAAATTGTTGATGCAAAAGTTGGTTGATCCTTGCTAGACCCGAATTAGGCTTAATTCGGGTTGGCTGGGCTCCGGCTCCTACACCAAGTGAATCGTCTGGTTGGGATACTGCACACTAAACAATACGCGTTAAGCTTACCGTGGGAAGGTTTCCCACGATTAGACTCCGGCGTGAGAGTAAGTAATCGGTTTAGGGTTATATGTGAGTTTAGAGTATAAGTCGTAATACCTTTGTGGAACCCTTGGGGGTTCCTTTTATAGGCAATGAAACCCCAGTGGGCTTTCACTGATCCTTCGGCCCCAAGGAAGAGATAAGCACCAGAATTAGAATGATTGTTATCTTCTAATTCTGGTAATGAATATCTCTTCGTATTAGGATTAAGATATACCTAGACAGAATATTATTCTGTCTGATCTTATGTCGGCCGCCTTGGGCCGTGGGCCGCACACATGTGCGGGCACTGTTCATTCAAGCCCATAAGCCTGAATGACATTTATCCACCCATCTGTGATGGGCCGGATACGGGTAGTACCCGTGAGCCGGGCTCATGACCCGGTTTGGGGACTATACGTCATCATGTCCCCCCAATCTAGTTGTTACAGCCGTAGGCGTAACCTCTAGACTATCCAGCTGCTCTCCGGTCATATCAAGAAAGGCCTAGGAAATGATACTAGAAAATTTGTTCCGGCCGCACGTGGCAACCGGTCGTATGAATATACTTTAATAAATACTACCTCAGCCGCACGCAATGGCCGAGGCAATGAAACCCTAGTGGGCTTTCACTGATCCTTCGGCCCCAAGGAAGAGATAAGCACCAGAATTAGAATGATTGTTATCTTCTAATTCTGGTAATGAATATCTCTTCGTATTAGGATTAAGATATACCTAGACAGAATATTATTCTGTCTGATCTTATGTCGGCCGCCTTGGGCCGTGGGCCGCACACATGTGCGGGCACTGTTCATTCAAGCCCATAAGCCTGAATGACATTTATCCACCCATCTGTGATGGGCCGGATACGGGTAGTACCCGTGAGCCGGGCTCATGACCCGGTTTGGGGACTATACGTCATCATGTCCCCCCAGTCTAGTTGTTACAGCCGTAGGCGTAACCTCTAGACTATCCAGCTGCTCTCCGGTCATATCAAGAAAGGCCTAGGAAATGATACTAGAAAATTTGTTCCGGCCGCACGTGGCAACCGGTCGTATGAATATACTTTAATAAATACTACCTCAGCCGCACGCAATGGCCGAGGCAATGAAACCCTAGTGGGCTTTCACTGATCCTTCGGCCCCAAGGAAGAGATAAGCACCAGAATTAGAATGATTGTTATCTTCTAATTCTGGTAATGAATATCTCTTCGTATTAGGATTAAGATATACCTAGACAGAATATTATTCTGTCTGATCTTATGTCGGCCGCCTTGGGCCGTGGGCCGCACACATGTGCGGGCACTGTTCATTCAAGCCCATAAGCCTGAATGACATTTATCCACCCATCTGTGATGGGCCGGATACGGGTAGTACCCGTGAGCCGGGCTCATGACCCGGTTTGGGGACTATACGTCATCAAAAATCTTGCTTATAATGTTGGCTATATAAAAACAGTAAGTAACCAAGTTATAAACTGATAAAATTGCATGGTGGAATCAATTTAAAGTAAGTATAAGATGTCATACACATGTGAGAGTTGGCCATGCAATAGAATCATAAAAATGAGTGAGATATGATCAAAACAAAATTAGTATACCAATCTGAATAGTCTGTTTTGTAGGGACTGTTAAGGATACTTAGACATGGATTGAGCAGTAGCTATAACTAACTTATTTGTAGCACATAATATGAAGTTTATTCCATCCAAAAATGAGCTTCTATCTCCTTATATAACTCAACATATGATAAAAATGGTGAAAGTGAAACTAAAAATCAGATTTTGTGAAATTAAAGTTTAATAGTAATATATAAGCACTCAAAATAATATAGTATAAAATGTGAAATTAAAACTCACTAAATTATATATTACATTTATATAAATATTTATAAGGATAAATAAATGGACATTATATAAAAATGGTAGTTTGGTAAGTTTTATAAGTTATAAAAACTATAAACATGATTTTTACGTTTTTCGGCTAATACCGTAAAATTAACATTTTTGTCAATTAAAACTTAGACGATCAGACCCGTCTAATGTAAACTTTTTAAAAGACATATACTGATAAATAAGTACTTAATACAAGTAAAAACCGATAAAACCCGAAATATATAACATACGGACATTAACGGGCTAAGTTAGCATTAGTGGACTAATAATCCAACTAAATGGGCTAAACACTTATAAATTTACTTATTGGGCTTAACCCACTTGGGCCCAACATGTAAAGTATAATACTGATAATAAAAGTGTAAAATGGACTAATATAAGGTATTGGGCTTATAATAGGCTATTGGGCCTAAAACATGTGAATAAGTAAAACTAGTAAACAAGTATAAAAATTACCAATACATAACACTAAAATGAGTAAATGAGAGTGTATAAACCCACTTGATCATCATCATATATATAAAATCATCATATGTATAGATAATTGTTATTTTTATAAAGTCATTGGACAAGATTCTAAGACGAGTATTATTTGTCTAGGTTTTCGTGATTGAAGCACCTACCGCACATCCGAATTGCCCCTAAGAGGTGGTCATGCAATATGTGACTTCACTTCGTTGGTGTTGCAGACTTTGAAGCACGTTGTCTTGAGAGTTCTTTCATAGTTCCTGTCATGACTTGTGATCTTGGATCTTTGATCTTTGCCTTAACTTGATCTTGAAGCTTTGCCAGCTTGTGTTCTTGTGTCTTTCTCCACATACTCATGTTTTGTGTTGACTTGAAAGCTTGTAAACAATCTCCCTTGATCATCAGAGTAGCGAAAGTCTTTGTCTTTAGATGTTCTTGAGCTTTCTTCAATAATCCTGAATATGTGGCCTTGAATTGCGACTCTTGAGATAACGCCACCGTTTGCATTCCACCGGTTTCCCGTTATACAGTACGAATACTGTACCTGTGATCAGGTAAGTTCAAAGAACTTCCTTGACAGGATTTCCAGTTGTGGTAGCCGTTCTCAATACTTAAATATATCGAAAGATAATTCAAAGTAAGGAGTGAATCATGCAGTTCCATTCTGCTGATTAAGTCGTCAATTCACTTTCCTGGAACAAGTCTGAATCAGTGAAGAATCAAACCATCGTTGCTTTCCAGTTGACACAAGTTTGATTCATATAAAATCGCACAAGTTACCTACCGCAGTGCTGTTTGATGATGACACTGGAAGGATTTCCATTCGTCACTGTAAATACTGAAAAGTATTACTCTGAATGTTATGGCAAGATCATAAAGATACTGCGTCGAGACCTGGAACGAGTTTGAATCAATTAAGAATCAAACCACTGTTGCTTTCCAGTTAACATATGTTTAATTCAAGTGAATCTTACATATGACCTACCGCAGTGCTGTTTGATGTTAACACTGGAAGGATTTCCATTCATCACTGTGAATATTAAAGAGTATCACTCTGAATGTTCTGGCAATATCACATGGATAGAGCGTAGGACCCTGTAAATTATCGCATGTGTTCTTGTGATGAACAACAATTGATATATGGAATAAGTGTCCTAATGAGATTTTTTGATGAATCTCGTTGGCTCTAGACTCTATTAGTGCACGTTTATTTGGTGATCGGAGGCTGGAGCAGACTGCCACCTATTCAATATCTACTATCTCGGAGTGAGAAAGTCGATAGAAATGAGTTGAACTCCGTGACAATAAAACAAACTTCTTTTGAGAGAAGCTTGAGTAGGCTGGGAGGGGTTGTGCATTGCATCACTGGGTCCATGATGCTTTGTCTTCAATACCAGAAATCATCAACGTGATTTTGATAGTAGATGTATTGACTCGGTTTCTGCCTAAGTTGTATGGAGGGCTTCTTTCTTTACACCCTTCATCTTTACATTTCTTTTTCATTCTTCAACCCCTTCAATGCTTACCAAGACGTCATAACTAGCACCTTGTTGTGATTGTTCCAGTGCTAGCTTAAGTCATTAGTCGGCATTTTTCCCGTACACTCAAATACTCCATCTTTCCTAAGGACATCTAAATTCTAATAGATTGTCCCTGGGAAGATCCATCCGGTTCTGGTTGGATCATAGGACGAATACCTAACTACCTTTTGACACCAATACCGTCGTGAATTAATGTGTTGAAGGGTATAGATATCGAAGCCAGAAAAACATGTTGAAAAATCAATCAAGGTGTTGAAGAAATCAGAGTTTACACCTTGAAGGTTTTTTGTATCACCCAAAATGCTCCCCCTACATATGTGCATCAAAAGAAGGAAAGGTTTTTGCACATATTAGGAAGAGAAAGCACTTATATCAAAGATAACACATTTTAATCACTATTCTCCCCCTCAAAAATTGCATGAAATTGAAATTTTTGTGAAATTAGTGAAACTTTGGAACAAATTTTTATGAAATCATTATACTCCCCCTTGAAAAGAGATTCTATTTAAATAGGGGAGTATATGAGCACATTGTTTTAAAAATTGTGTTCATGAGCAAAAAACTTTGAATATTTTGATATAAGCTCATGACCGAGAAAAACGAATTTCTCGTTGTTGAGGATAAGTCAACGACTTTCCTTTCTTTTGGGGACCGGGTTATAGTCTGACATGTGACTATAAGCCATTATGAGAAGAAAAATAGAAAAGACATGTTTTGAAAACATTTGAACTCTCATTCGAACTTTATGTATGTACCCGTGTCGTTATTGAACAATATTTCTAAGCACGTCCATATTATCGATGCTGAGAGACATGTCGGAGAAGAA
The DNA here is from genome assembly GCA_025667525.1 of Glebionis coronaria. NCBI lineage: Eukaryota > Viridiplantae > Streptophyta > Magnoliopsida > Asterales > Asteraceae > Glebionis > Glebionis coronaria. The sequence continues at coordinate 4,467,649 of CM046880.1, forward strand.
TATTTTTGGTATTTTTGAAAGATTTTCTCATTTTTTATTTTGTTTTTATAGGTTTTATATTTTTGTATTTTGATTTTCTGATAGATATATACAAGGTTACTGCGAATGTGCAAGACGTTCAAGTTCATCAGGAGTGAAACTACGCATACCAAGTCGACGAACCAAGAATTCAAATCTGTCTTGAGAAAGAGCTTTGGTGAAGATGTCGGCTAGTTGGTAGTCCGTCTTGACAAAGAACAGTTCGATCGTTCCTTTTTCCACATGCTCCTTTATGAAATAGAATCGGACAGCTATGTGCTTGGTCTTGGAGTGTTGGACCGGGTTGCAGGATATGGCTATGGCTGATTGTGAATCACAATAAATATGGACTTTGTTAAAGTAAAAGCCATAATCTGTGAGTTGTGTTCTCATCCAAAGGACTTGAGCACTACACACGGATAGAGACACATATTCTGCTTCCGCGGTGGACAACGTCGTACGGTCTTGTTTTCTTGATGACCAGCTCACTAGCTTCTCGCCTAAGAATTGTGCTCCACCGGAAGTGCTCTTGAATGTATCATGACACCCTGCATGATCGGCATCTGAAAAACCAGTGAGATTAAAACCAGAATCCTTCGTATACCAGAGACCCTTGTTAATGGTTCCCCGGAGATAACGAAAGATCCTTTTAACCTCCTTGAGGTGCTTCTCGGTTGGCTTAGCCTGGTACCTAGCACATAAACAAGTAGCATGCACAATGTCCGGTCTGCTTGAGGTTAAGTACATAAGGGACCCGATCATACTTCGGTATTTTGTAGCATCTACAAATGTCCCTTTCTTATCCAAATCAAGCTTGTGTTTAGTGTCCATTGGAGTACCAATAGGATCACAGTTATCCATACCAAATTTCGTTAGAATCTCAAGTACATACTTGGACTGATTTATGAAAATACCACGGGGGGATTGGTGAACTTTGAGACCAATAAAGAACGTCATTTCCCCCATCATGGACATTTCGAATCGACTTTTCATAAGGTCGGCAAATAATATGGAATATTTTGGGTTAGTAGAACCAAATATAATATCATCTACATAGACCTGAGCCACCAAGATGTCGTTGCCGTAGTGCTTGATAAACAACGTTGGATCAATGGTTCCTTTGCTGAAGTGATTTTGTAGAAGAAATGATGATAATTCGTCGTACCATGCCCTTGGTGCTTGTTTCAAACCATAAATTGCCTTTTTCAACTTGTAGACATGGCTTGGATGTTCGGTATTAATGAAACCTTCAGGTTGACATACATACACATCTTCTTTTAACGGCCCATGCAAGAAAGCCGTCTTCACGTCCATTTGATACACTGTGAATTATTTGTGTGCATCGTATGCCAAGAAAATCCTAATAGCTTCCATCCAAGCAACCGGGGCAAAGGATTCAGCGAATTCAATTCCCTCCTTCTGTTTATAACCTCTCACAACTAACCGAGTCTTGTTCCTAATGACCGTTTGCTCCTCATCCATCTTGTTTTTGAATAACCATTTCAGAGTAAGGGGGTCGATATTGTCCGGTAGAGGTACTAACTCCCATACATCAAGCCGGATGAACTGATTGAGTTCTTCTTGCATAGACTCAATCCACGATGCATCGGTCATTGCTTCTTTCACACTTGCTGGTTCCATTGTGCTGACTGATAGTGCATAGATACACATATCACCATCGGTACGCAGCTGATTTCGTGTTGAGACCGGTCGTGAGAGATTGCCAATCACTTGAACCAAAGGATGATTCTTAGTCCATTTGTGTTCATGTGGAAGTGTATGAGAAACTTGATGCGAGCTCGACGGATCCACATATGGTGTTGAAGGCTGAGTAGTACTTATGGAAGCCGCAAATGGATTAACAAACTCATGTTCGTCGAGCATCGCATTGTTTGCATTTTCAGCAACTATTTCATTCTGAAGATGAACATGATTAGGAATTTGCTGAGAATGTTGTTGAGTTGTGTCAGCAGTCGGAGAAGTGGTTAGAATATTTGGAGGCAATATTGTTGAGGTTGACGTAGATGGTGTAGAAGTAGATGCCGCTGGTGTAGATGCAGTCGGAGGTTCTTGAACTACCGCAGCAGGTGCAGCCGGGGCATTTTGAGGAACACCAAATGACGAAGGACCCTCCATATATTCATCATAGATTGGCCCAAATAAAACTTTCAAGTCACGTTCTGATGGTTGTAACGATGAGATTGGTGACGGTGCAAATTGAAGTGCGAGTCTTGAACTTACGTGTCCAGAAGTCTGACCTTGAAGCTCAGGATGTGAACTTCTATGCTGAGAGGCCATACCCGAGAGTTCATCAAAGGTAACGTTAATAGTCTCCATTACCTTTCTTGTCCTTCGATTATAAACCCTATAAGCACAAGCAGTTGAAGAATAACCAATGAAAAAGCCAATATCACCTTTAGGTTCAAGTTTACCAATATCTTCATGATCATTCTTCGGATAACATAAAGCACCAAAGACATGTAAAAATGAAATATCCGGTTTTCTTCCATTAATGATCTCATAAGGTATTTTGTTGAAGCGGGTGTGAATAATGGAGCGGTTTTGAGTATAACATGCAGTTGCTATAGCATCAGCCCAAAGGAATAACGGTGCACTGGAGGAGAGAAGCATCGTCCGAGCAGCTTCAACTAACGTACGATTCCTCCGTTCCACAACTCCATTCTGCTCTGGAGTTCTTACAGCCTAAGTTTGATGAGAAATCCCAACTTCGTCAAAATAAGCTTTCAGTTTCTGATTGGTGAATTCTGTACCGTTATCCGTTCTTACAATGACAACAGGGGCTTGAAGCAGCACTGATGTTTTCTTCAGGAAATTAATAATTACATCAGGGGTTTCATCTTTCAAAGCAAGAAAATGAACCCATGTGTAACGAGAATAGTCATCCACAATGACAAGGACATACCGCTTTCCATTAATACTTTTGATTCTCATTGGGCCACACAAATCCATATGTAAGAGATGTAGCCTATTCGTTGAGTTGGGAATAGGTTTGGGTTTGTGAGGCTTCTTCTTACTTTTACCTTGCTCACAAGAAGGACAAAGATGGTCTTTTGTATATTTAAACCTTGGAAGATCGGTAACGAGATCATCTTTCGCAAGTTAGGTGATGGCATCAAAATTGAGATGAGATAACCTTTGATGCCATAACCATGACTTAGTTGATGTGGCTCGAGCCATGAGACAAATTGGAGAAGCCGCAGACATTTGAAAAAGATCAATGGTGTAAAGGTTGGTGGTACGATTTCCTTTCAACAAATCAATTCCTTCAAGATCTCTTACAAAACATGTATGACTTCTGAAAGCAACCTCCAAGTCTGAGTCACAAAATTGCCCAACCGAGAACAAATTATGTCCCAAGCCATCAACAAAAGAAACTCTGGTGATGATTATATTTCCCCAATGAAGATCACCATAGCCTAGAATTGCCGCAACATGATCATTTCCAAATCGAACAGTTCCCATGAAACGTCATACAAAGTTCTTGAGAAGGCTTTGATTCCCAGTCATATGTTTGGAACAGCCCGAGTCCACGCACCAGAGACAAATTTCAACAGCCTGCCAATGATAAGAGAAGAAAATATTTTGGCAACCGATGAAATAGGTTCCTGTAGGGTTAGATTATAATTAAGCCGTATCACATACCGACGTTTCACTGTCAGTATGAGATCTACTAGTGTCGATAGTTTTGCCACTACAGTCAAAATTTCTACCAGTAGGCGACCATTTAGAGGTGAATCTAGGGCTACTAGGCTTAGCAAGACTTTCTGTGGACCCTACATGCGTACTTTTTGGAACATACACCTTAGCCTTAGGAGTGCGTTGTTGTTCACTGACTGACAGCTTGTCAATTCGAGTGTAACCACCATAATTCAAACCATTCATAGTCAAACCACAAGCATCATGACTAAAGGTAAAGAAACATTTATTACATTTAGCACAAATAACTTCAGATTTTTCATTCCGAATAGCAAGCTTAAAGTCATTACATTCAGATGAATTAGGTTTCTGATTATGATTAAAAAGCGGTAAATTCCTAGGGTGTTCTTCTACTTCCACATTATTGATCTTGGGGCGACTACTTTTAGAGGCAAAAGGGACCCTATCATTCCTTGTATTGCTTGTAAGTTGTGGCCTTCTGCTCTTAGTGTAGTTGTTTATTCCTGTAGAAGAAGACACGCGTCTATTAGAATTAGCACTTTTTAAATCAATAACTTGTGGTTGAGTTATAGTGGTCGGTTTTGTCCTAACGCTTGCTTTACGTTGTTTGCTAGGCACAGGGGGAGAACTAACCCGAAACATTCCTGGGGCAATCACAGCAGTTTTCGTTCTAGCAACCTTGGGAAAAGGTGTCACAGCAATACGAGTGGGTCACGAGGTTGCTGGTTTCTAGATCATCGTATCCACAATCGAACTAGGTTCAGAAGTCTTATCTTTTAACAAGGCCTTTAACTTATAGTTCTCACAGATTTTATCAATAAGTTTCTGATAGACAGACTTACTTTGTTCAACAGTCCGCTTATATGAAACAACAACAGATTCTAAATCTGCAATCTTAGCCTTAAGCTTCTGAACATTACCATCACTAGCACTCTCTAACCCTAAAGAGGCCAAATTCGTTTCCGAAGCCCCTCCTAACTGAGTCTGCAACTGTGCGATTGTTTGTTGCATTTCATTGTAAGCTTTTTCATACGAAATCTTGTCATATTTGCATTCGTCACATTTTTTGACAAATTTATTCCAAAGATCGGTGAATTCTTTATCCTTTTTAGTGATATAAGATTCCATTTTCTCTTTCATAAGATCAAGCTCAGTTTGAAGGTTTTCATTATGCGACATAGAGGTACCTAACTCAACAGGGCGACTATCAATACAATCACGAGCTTTAGAGAGGCGTTCAAGATCGTTTTCCAAAACTTTGATTTTATCAAGAGATTCATCAGCTTCCTTCGTCAAAGATTTAAAGTCTTCAACAAAGTTGGCTAATTCTTTTAGAAAAGCGTTTTCCAAATTGCCTAACCGAGCATCAACTTGATTAATAATCGGATTAATATCGTTTTGAAGAATTTTCTGAACCTCAATCTGAACAGGTGATGTAAAATTTCCTCCAGTGATTTTGGAATTAACAACACGTTTAAGGATGACAAAGTTATCTTTAAGCTCGTTTAGAAATCGGCGTGTGATACTCGGTTTAGGAGGGTCATCAGACAATTCCTCACTTGGTAGCAAAAGCATTTCAGTACTCGTTTTAGACCGAACAAAAACAGTTGGAGGATTAACTTTTGGATTATAAACGGGTACACTTCTTTATCAAGCTTTTTCATTCTTAAACGAGTCTCTACAGCAAGTTCAGTAGTTTCCTCGGAATCATGCACACTAGGAGGATCATGCTCATCAGACAATAGCACACTACCATTATATAACGTTTCATTAGTGGCCTGAACATGCTTAAGGTATCCGGGATTAGGGGAAGAGGACAACCTAAAGCCAATTTGTATCGAGTGTAATTTATCTCATTCACTTTTGGTGCGAGCATATTTATCGTCTGCATAGTTTGGCCACGTTTTACTAAAAGGTTGTCTAATTCTCTAATCCTATCCTGAGCTCTGCAAAAATCTTCAAGAAGTCCATCTTCTCGAATTTTGAAATCATGTTTCAGCTCTTTTCGTTCTTCTTTTAAATCCAAAATAATAGATTTTTCAGTTGACAGCTGTTTATTAAGAGAAGTGATTTCATCATTCAATTCGCTTATCTTTTTAGCACTACTTAGGTGTAAGGCATTTAATTTCTTAGTTGTGAATTTTTCTTGATAAACCGATGTAGCATGAGCTTGTTCAAGTTCCTTAATTTTAGCATGATGAATCTCAAAACTTTTCTCCCGTTCCTTATATCCCGCAAGCTCAGTGGTCAATTTGGCATTAGTTTCTCTAAACTTATTATTAACCACCGTAGCATGATCTACATCCTTAGCAAGCTTATCGAATAGAGATTTATAATACGCATGTGTCTCATTAGGAAGGGTTGTAGGCTGAGCAACTTGATCCACACTAAGGTCCACACTAGGCTCATTTGAAATAATATTACTATTTTTCGTTTGATCCTCGTGTGTCTCAATGTAGGGCTCAAGCATCTCAGTATACTCTTCCTCCTGATTAGACATATTATATATATCATTATCATCAAAACGTGGGTGTACCTCAGAGGGACCGTCTGAATCATAAACGGGAGCTCTGTCAACATGCATTCCTGAGGTAGATGCTTGTTGTAAGTTTGCCATCAAGATGTAGTTGGCATTCACCTCTTCTTCCTCGTCATATTCTGCAGCAGAAGCCATAAGATCAAATTCCTTAGCTTGAAGGGAATCCCTGCCTCTTCTTTTTGTGCTATGAGAAGCTGAGTCTGAAGATAAGCAGCATCCCTCTTCTTTTTGGTTGTGCAATCTCTAGCATAATGACCAAATCCCCTGCAGTTGTAGCACTGAACCTGACGATTGTTGTTTCCATTTCCCGTACCAGTATTCTCAGCCGTTGCAGCCACAATGTTTCCCATCTGGTTACCAACCGCTGGCACAACTATTAACCCATTCTGATTACCCGTATTCGGAACACCCAGATTTTGACCATGGTTTTGACCATACTGATTTCCTGCATTGCCAACAGTCTGCCCAGTATTCTGACCATATTGTTGAAATTGAGTCCCCGTGTTTCCAGCAACTACCAATTGGCGATCTTGATTCGCATTCATGAAAGGTTGAGCAATCTGCCTGTTTCTAGTGTTCGAGGAGATTCTCTGATTGTTTTGGTGGGGTTAATGGTGAATTTGAATGCCTTTGCAAGTAGGGCAAGACCAGTATTAATAGCATGAGTAGGATTGGTGATGTCATCAAAACAGGCAATGGGTTGCTGTAAGTAATTCATAGCAGCAGGAGGTTGATATCCATAAGCATCGAGTTGTTGTTGTTCTTGTGGCATGAAGTTACTTGATGAGGGTTGATGGTAGGGTACCATGGGATATGACATAGATGATGGAGAGTTTGCCATGAAAGCAAATGGATCTTGTGTCTTGGCACGTCTTTCTGCCCTAACTTCGTTAGCTTCATCTTGATTCATCTTCAAATAGTCATATACTTGAGTGTAGTCCACGACATGAAGATCCTTGGTTTGATTAACAAGAGTGACATATCGTGACCATTTAGAAGGAAGATTATCAAGAAACTTGATGTTGGCAGCAATTTGTGCAGGTTCATGTTGTTTCTTCTAAGATGATTCACGAGGGTTGAAAACGGATGATAATAAGGTTCAATTTGTTCCCCTTCAGTAGACGTAAATTTCTCCCATTCACGAAGAAACTTAGTTTCCTTTTCTTGTAAACCGATTTCACTGCCCTTCATCATTTTCTGAATCCTAAGCCACATCTCGTGTGCGGTTTCACAACTATCGACAGCAGCATAAACATCTTCAGGAAGTCCCATAAGAATGACTTGAATTGCTTGATCATCAGCGTCGAGTTGTTTGGATTCAGCTTTAGTTAATTCTTCATCCGTTTGCTCATGACTAGAGTCAGCCACTGGGTTAGCATTCGTAGGGTCCCCAAGCACAATAATTGTTCTTCTAACATACGGACCCTTTTGAATCGAGTTGACAATCAACTTTCCCAAAGGTTTACATTTTGCATAACGAAGGAGACGACTAGCCCATGTAGTGTAGTTCTCCTTGGTAAGCATGGGTGGACGATTCTCAGTACCCGCAGCATAAATATCTTGTTGAGACGTCATCGTAGAAGTCGTGTGAAAAACAGGATCTCAATTCGTAGAAACATATGATGTTGTTGAAATTCCGAAACTTCCGATTTTTTCTCAGTCCGACAATAAATTCCTCAGTCTGACAAAACGGTAAGTTGAAAAAATTCAGTATCGCCAAATTTTGAAATTGAGTTCGAGATAGCCAAAAACTAGTAGGGAAAAAATTTGATTTTACTAGACCTAAAAATGTTAACTCTTTTTTTTTTTTAATCTTCGTGTAAACTATGCTCCGAGACGAGTCTAGATGGTGGCTAAGACTAAAAAATACTTGAACAAAATTTAAAAAACAGATCAAAGACCCTGATCGTACTCAAGTGATCGTACTCAGATCGTACCCAACGATCGTACTCAAGTGATCGTACTCAGATCGTACCCGACGATCGTACTCAAGTGATCGTACTCCTATCGTACTCACTGATCGTACTCCTATCGTACTCCCCCGATCGTACTCCCTATCGTATCCTATCGATCGTACTCCCTATCGTAGCCAACGATCGTACTCCCTATCGTTACCACTGATCGTACTCTGCAATCGTACTCAACGATCGTATCCAACGATCGTACTCCTTGATCGTATTGAAGATCGTAAGTAGAGATCGCAGTCTAGATCGCAACGAGTGATCGTAGGATGGGATCGTGACTTTGTGTCGCAAGTAGAAACCCCCAGGGTTTATGCGATCGCAACAATCAGATCGTACTTAAGGAAACAAAGTTACCACTTTTCTCGGATAGAAGAACAAAACAATTCGTGATTCGAAGCCTAAAAATGGATCAAACACCCAAATTTTTTGAGTTTTTAACCAAAGCCATGAACACAAATCACTACTACAACTACTTAGGAGAAGTATGAATCACGAAACACAAGAAAGACACGGACAACACCCAATAGCAATCCACGAATCCCTTGGCGAATTATACCACTTGTAGGAATGATACACACGACTTATAAGAACAAGAAGTAGAGATGAAGAACAAGATTAAACCAAAAAAAAAGATTAGATTAGATGAAGGAAAAGAGAAAACAAGGTTGTGAATTCCTAGTGAGAGAAACACATACATTTCTCTCTCTACCAAACAAAAGAATGGAAAACACACACACAAATGAGGCTTAGGAGGCCTTTTATACTAAGTAGTAAGTGTTTAGGAGGCCTTCCTCATTTGTGTGTTCGGGACTAATTCCCGTTACATAAACATTAATAACTAAGAACTCTCGACACCGTTGAATAGTATTTTTCACGAGCTTCGCAACGGTATATTATATGACCATCACTTTAAATACGGCTAACACATAGTAAAACCTTCCATAGAGAGTCCACCTCCAATTGAACTTAAGGACCTTCCATCCCACTTAGAGTATGCTTTCTTAGAGGGCAAAGACCAATTACCCGTGATCATTGCTAAATAGTTGAAAGAGGATGAGAAGGAGCAACTCATTGAAGTCCTTAAGAAACACAAGAAAGCCTTAGCATGGAAAATATCCGACATAAGGGGAATTGATCCACATTTTTGTACACACAAAATCCTTATGGAGGATGATTACAAACCCGCCATTCAAAGTCAACGAAGGGTTAACCCAAAAATCCATGAGGTCATTAAGAAGGAAGTGATCAAACTCCTTGATGCGGGCATGATTTACCCCATTTCCGACTCTCCATGGGTTAGCCCGGTACATTGTGTTCCAAAAAAGGGTGGAATCACCGTAGTACCTAATGAAAACAATGAGCTTATTCCTACGAGACTTGTTACCGGTTGGAGAGTTTGTATTGACTATAGGAATCTCAATGAGGCTACTAGGAAAGACCATTTTCCATTACCTTTTATGGACCAAATGATTGAACGCTTAGCGGGAAATGAGTACTATTGCTTTCTTGATGGCTTTTCGGGTTATTTACAAATACCCATTGACCCTAAGGATCAAGAAAAAACCACATTCACTTGTCCCTACGGTACATTTGCTTACAAGAGGATGCCTTTTGGCTTATGTAATGCACCGGGGACGTTTCAAAGGTGCATGATGGCGATTTTCCATGATATGATAGAGCAAACAATGGAGGTTTTCATGGATGATTTTTCCGTCTTTGGAAATTCATTTACCTCATGTCTCACCAATCTAGAAAGAATGCTTAAGCGTTGTGAGGAAACACGTTTAGTGCTTAATTGGGAGAAATGTCACTTTATGGTGAAAGAGGGAATTGTTTTAGGACACAAAATATCCAACAAGGGATTAGAAGTAGATCGAGCTAAAATTGATGTGATTGCTAAGCTTCCCCCACCCACTACGGTTAAAGGTGTAAGGAGTTTCTTAGGTCAAGCGGGGTTTTATAGGCGCTTTATACAAGATTTTTCTAAGATAGCTAGACCGATGACTCACCTCTTGGAAAAAGAGGCTCCTTTCATTTTTAACCAAGATTGTTTGGAATCTTTTGAGACTCTTAAGGAGAAATTGACAAAGGCTCCCGTTTTGGTTTCTCCAAATTGGGAATTACCTTTTGAGCTTATGTGTGACGATAGTGATTATGCGGTGGGGGCCGTTTTAGGACAAAGAGTGAATAAGCATTTTTAACCTATACACTATGCGAGTAAAACCATGACCGGTGCACAACTTCATTATACTACCACGGAAAAAGAGTTGCTTGCTATAGTCTATGTTTTTTGAGAAATTTAGACCATACCTTGTGCTATCCAAAACCATAGTGTATACGGATCATTCCGCTCTCAAGTATCTCATGACAAAACAAGATGCTAAGCCTAGGCTTTTGAGATGGGTTTTGTTGCTTCAAGAGTTAAAGATAGAAATTCATGATAAGAAAGGGGCCGAGAATTTAACGGCGGATCATTTGAGTAGACTTGAGCATCCTTTTCAAGGAGATTTTCCAAATCAAGAAATCAATGAATCCTTTCCATTAGAGGAGCTCATGTCTATCTCTTCCCAAGAGGATGCCACCCCTTGGTTTGCGGATATAGAGAACTATCTTGTGGGGAATGTGCTTATTGAGGGTCTTACTTACCAACAAAAGAAGAAATTTCTTAATGAAGTTAAGTACTACTTTTCGGATGATCCTTATCTTTTTAGGCAATGTACGGACCAAATCATTAGACGGTGTGTAGATGGGCCCGAGGCATTTAAAATCTTAGAAGCATGTTATAAAGGACCTACGGGTGGACATTTTGGGCCCAACTATACCGCAAAGAAAGTCTTTGATTCGGGTTACTATTGGCCTTCTATTTACAAAGATACCCAAGAGATGGTGAAATTTTGTGATGTGTGTCAAAGACAAGGAAAAATCACGCAACGTGATGAGATGCCACAAAATTTTATTGAAGAGTGTGATATTTTTGATGTATGGGGCATAGATTTCATGGGACCTTTTCCATCTTCTAAGGGAAACAAGTATATACTTGTGGCGGTGGATTATGTGTCTAAATGGGTTGAGGCTAAAGCCTTACCTACCAATGATGCTAGAGTTGTTGTGAAGTTCTTAAAGCAATTGTTTGCTAGATTTGGTGTACCTCGGGCCATCATAAGTAATCGTGGTACGCACTTTTGTAATGATCAATTCACGAGAGTTATGAAGAAATATGGAGTTAATCATAGACTTTCTACCGCGTATCACCCTCAAACCAATGGTCAAACCGAGGTCACAAATCATGGTTTAAAGAGAATTTTAGAGAGAACGGTGGGAGAACATCGAGCTTCTTGTTCGAATAAGCTTGATGATGCTTTGTGGGCTTTTAGGACGGCTTTTAAGACACCAATTGGTTGTACTCCTTATAGGCTTGTCTATGGTAAAGCGTGCCACCTCCCATTCGAGTTAGAACATAAGGCATCTTGGGCTCTCAAGTGGGCTAACTTTGATTTAAACCAAGCCGGTTCACATAGGAAAGATCAACTTAATGAGATGGATGAATTGAGAGCCAATGCCTATGAAAATTCTTTGCTTTACAAGGAAAAGACTAAGAAATCGCATGATGCTAAGATCAAGAACCGTGAGTTTAAAGTTGGAGAGCCGGTTCTCCTCTTTAACTCAAGGTTGAAACTTTTTGCGGGCAAGCTTAAGTCGAGATGGTCCGGTCCATTCACTATTGCTCAAGTGTTTCCATATGGAACTATTGAGTTGTCACAACCCGATGGTCCAAACTTTAAAGTGAATGGTCACCGTGTGAAACATTATTTTGGGGAGGACATTTCCGTTGAAATGGTCCAAGAGATCCCCATTTTTCCCATGAATTAATTCATTGAGGGATGAGTCGAGCTAGAGACTCCTTAACTCAAGCATCGTATAACTAGGTTTAGAGTGTTGTAGGTTAGTAATAAGGGTATAGAATTGGAGATAAGTGTAGGGGAGACCTTCTTTTGTCTTCATGTTGTTTGTAGGGTTGCTCACTCATTTCATGCTTTGGAGTTTATGGAGGAGGCCCTTGTATCCGGTTCACTTCGTTACTATTGTGATTTTTCATAGACACCTTGTGCTTAAACATGAATTAACTAATAGTTGACCTTTCCTTAACTTGGGTTAAGCAAAGTCTATTCATTGTCATAAGTGTAGGGGAAGTTTTTATACTTCCATGCTCTTAAACATTAAGGACAATGTTTAGCTTAAGTGTAGGGGGTCTTCTATCGAAGTGACCTTACCTAGAACTTGTCATTGATCTTCATGATAACTTGGAACATTAATTTTTCAAACATTTTTCGAATTTTTGATCTACTTTGGCCACCAAAAATATGCATTCATAATTCTTGCATCAATCAGTTTTCATTTGCATAACACATTTGCATTGTATATATTTCTTCTTTTACTTTTCATCAAAAATAAATGAAAAAGAGAAAAAAAATATAATAAGGACATGGTTTAACAAATTTAGACTTCTTTGACATATTAGGCCTGCCATGGATATTTTGACTCAACCTGAGTTTGCTTATCTTAGAACTCTCTAGCTAGTATCCCTAACCATGTAGTCCTTCATTGATCTATTAGGCTAAGCATCCACTAGTCTCATTATTTGATTTTAAATTTGTGGAGAATGGGAGATGATAGAGTTGAAGCAAGTATAAAAGGGCTAGATAAATTTCATGATAATTACTTGTGGCTAAACCCTTCTCTTCTTTACCTCTATTTTCTTCGCATGTATATATGTTAATAAATAATCAAGAACGGTTTTAATCGGTTTGTAGTCTCTTATGCATTTTTGACTAATCATTCATGGTTGGTATAAGTACGTCTTAAGATTCTAAGTTAGAACGGTTTATGTGTACTAGACTTATGTCATGCTTAATATTTAGCGGGTGTTTTTCCTTTTATTCTTTTCAACTTTCTTTGTGAGGAATAAAGAAAAATAAGAGCGACTTATCAAAAAAAAAATGAGTGGCTAGAAAAAAAAGAAAAAAATAATAATAATAATTATTATACAAGACTCCCAAAAGGGGCAGTGTGGTGTTCATTATAGTGACTATTGAGTTCCAATATTACCTTGACGGGTTGCGGGGATTCAATAGATTGCTCCAATCCAATATTACCTTGACGGGTTGCGGGGTTGAAGATCCAAAGTCTCAAAAAGATGGTGGATGTAAATTATTGCGTGAGTTTTATTTTCTTTCCTTAGCGAGTGTGTAGCTACTTATGAAAGCATGACATGAGGATTTTACACATAAGGCGAATGACTTATTACTCTTGAAACGGACTTATATTAATTGTGAGCGGTTTTTCAAGTAATGGATGAGAGGATTATTTAGGATTAAAACCGTGCTTCCTTATTTTTGGATTTTGCATTTCTTATACTTCATACTTGAAATAATGACAAATTTGCCCACAAGCAATTTGCTCAATTAATAACCGGTTCCACATTTAATTGTCATGAATAAGTTGATGCACTTTTTACTTGTGAAAACAATGATCCCATTTTTAAGCTTGGTATGGGGAAAGTGAAACTTGAGGGTGATAGGTGTCCATGGTACCCAAGCCCTAATCAAAGTCATTGATTTCTTCATGAGTTATTTCTATCAAACCATTTCTAGAAAATCCAAAAAGATATAAATAGAATTGTATCTTGTGCATTGTATGGTTAAAAAATCAAAATCATGCATCATATAGTGTAGAGTAGTGTAGATGCATTCCATAATGGCCAAGGTGGATTAATTATGAGGAGAATGTAAACTTGTGCTTTAAAATATAGCATTGCATGAGGACATGACAATGTTTAAGTGTAGGGGATTTGATATGAGAAAAAACTCATATCACTCATCATCGTCATATAAGCATTGATAAAGCATACGAGCACGAGTAGCAAAAGATTGTTCTTCTTCCTCGATTGTAGCAATCTTAAAGAGTAAATCATTTAAATATTTCCTGAGGCGACAAGAAAATTTGTGCAACGATTCACGAAACATATCACCGATCTCCATGTCATGAATATGCCAAGTCTTAATTTCCACTTCCTCATAAAACTTAATTTGTTTCTTTAACCACAGGCACGTGTCTTTCATTTCCTTAAGGCTTATGTCTTTCTTACTATCAATCGCCTTAGAAATGTCATCGATCGACTCGTTTACTTTCTCAAGTAAAGAATGTATCTCATTGCAAATATTAGGGGCATAGAAGGCGGATACCTCGGTCTACAATCATAACCATAATGGGGTCGTTTCCACAAAACTCACATGAATAAGTCAAAGAATAGGGTGAAAGTGGATTTCTATAAATAGGGGAAGTATAGGTTTGAAAAGAGTCTTGATTATGAAAGTTCTCATGATTATAACCTTGAAAATTTCCTTCATTTTTAAAACCCTCATAATGTGAAAATCCTTGATTTTGAAAAGTATCTTGATTATAGCATAGAAAATTTTCATCATTTTGAAAGCTTCCATAATTGGAAAATCCTTGGTTTTGAAAGCTTTCTTGATTATAGCCTTGAAAATTATCATTATTTTGAAAACCTTCATTGTTTGAAAATCCTTGGTTTTGGTATGTCTCATCAAAGGGTTGATCATGAAATGATGGTGGATTTTGTGATGAAAAACCGGAATATCCCATATAGTCATTACAAGTATAGTCCATTTGAAGGTTAGGTCGAAAATTAGGGTTCTCGGTTCCATTGTAAGCATATCCCTCCCCATAATAGCCATTGTGTTGATCACATAAATAAGTATCGTGTGGACCACCACAATTCGAACAAAGCGAATAATTAGCGTTGGCGGATCGTTGTTGCAAAATCTCCAACATGGAACGAGTATCCATGTGTTACAAGGTGGCCGAATGTATATACAAGTGAATGACGTTTTAAACACTTCCTCGGGAAAGGAAGTAATATACCAAAGGTGGTATGATTACACGCGTGCGAGTACACGTGTAAATAAACTCGAGGAGTGAAAGATGAGCTCTCAGTCGACTTTTGAAGGAGAAGAGATTATCTCCCTCGAGGTTCGATAATTAATATCCACAAGAAAATATATAGATATGTAACAATAATTCGGTGGCACACCACTCACCACTATCTCTCTTGAAAGACCCACAAGGAAGCAGAGAAACGAGGCGGCGCATAGCACTTAAGAGCCTGCTTCTTTAGAAGGTGAAATACACTCACCTTATACCCCCACACAGTGGCCTCTTTCTCAAGATCAAGTAGATTGCAGTATTTATCTATTGTGTCTTAATTAAATTTGATCGATACACGTGTCAAGAACCGGAACGCTCCCGAACACGGTGTATTGCCTCGGCAATACTTATGGAAGTATGTGTATTGAGTGTTCGTATCTACGTATATGTATCTACATATAATAAAATAGAGGAAAATATTTTTGTATTTATTCGAATCTTTAAGAAAATACTATATGTACGTAAAAACGATGGAAAGCGATATATACAATAATATTTTTGTTGTAATCTTTTAGGAAATATATTACTTTTTTATTTTTTAATCTTTTTTGTTCAATTCTTTAGGAAAAGAATTGATTTTGTGGTTTTTTATTTTTTATATTTTTATCTTTTTGATTTTTTAATGTTTTTTATTTATAATATATAAAAATAACGTTCACAAAGTGAACGGATCCCAAAATCCAATCGTCTCACTCGAAACCGTTAATCTTCACGAAAAGAACCAGCAGCGGCGCCATTTAATATTTGATTTTTAGTATCTTTTGTCTCGGTATCTAATCGAATTGATATAACTTTCCAAGTTCGACTTAATTGTTTTTGGTTATAAATGCTTGTTTGGTTTCTAAGCTACTTTGCACAAATCATATAAAAAGGTAAAAATATTAATCTCTACATAATACGTACTAATCTAAAACACGTTGCACGTAAAACATTTAATTGTACAAAAAACGTAAAATGCAAAATACAATTTTATACTACAATTACAAACTACAAAATATTAAACTAGAAGTAAATTTTTTATAAAACTAAGAAAAATGTAATTTTGAAAATTATAACAAACTAATTTCTATAAAAGTCAAACATCTTAATAAAACTAATTACAAACTAACATAAATTTCAACTAAAAAGCCCACGTCAACTTTCTCAACTATTTTGGAATTCAAAAACTAGCCCAACTGATCAAGAAGCCCAATTGTCCTACGGATGAAACACTTAACTAAAGAAAATCTCTAACTCAGTTATGTGTAATTCTAACAAGATTTTATACTTGCAACAAAATAGACCCAAGTTGTACATCTACCTAGAGTTTTATACCAAATCATAGTTGTTGAAAAACTTATTTACCAATGTATGGTACGTTAAAAAATATTGACAATAACTGTTGATACAAAAGTTGGGTGATCCTTGCTAGACCTGAATTAGGCTTAATTCGGGTTGGTTGGACTCCGGCTCCTGCACCAAGTAAATTATCTGGTTGGGATCCTGCACACTAAAACAACACGCGTTAGGCTTACCGTGGGAATGTTTCCCACGATTAGACTTCGGCGTGAGAGTAAGTAATCGGTTAGGGTTATAGGAATCGGATGTGATTGTAGTAGAATACAACTCTTGTTTAGGAAAACAAAGAGCGTAAATAGCGGTAAGTATCGAGTGATGATTTTAGGAAGAATCAACACTAATGACCCACAATCAAATAAAAGAGATGAAAGATTCGTTTCCCAAGGAGGTATGGTGTTGTGAATTAACTTGTATTTCTTTGAGATTAATATTGAGAAGATGGAATGACGGTTTCTTGGAAATTACACTATGACGTAAAAAATGAAAACGTAAAGCCGTAGAAAAAACCACAAAAATTAAAAATTTATTAAAACTAAAAACAAAATATTAAAAAGGCTAAAAACAAGTCTTAAATAATATAAACAAAGATGAAAATCCAACAAAGATATTTTATAACCTTTTATTAATTAAATAATTAATTTTAAATGCTAATTAAAGCCCTAAAATCAAATTTAATTAATTCAAATGTCAAAAATATGATTTTATTGAACAATTACTCAACTTATATTATTATAAGACTAAAAAGTAATTTTCTAAAAATTAAAACTATTTTTGGTATTTTTTTTGGCTTTTATAAAAAACGTCTATTAATTAAATCCTAGAAAATTAATTAATAAAAGGAAAATTATGAAACTAATTTAAAAAAAACTAAATACTATAAGAATCTAAGGAAAAATAAGCTAGGAAAGATAAGTTGAATAAATAAGCTAGAAAATAGGGAAAATGATACGTCTTATTTAAAATAAGACAAAAGAAAAATAGGTTAAGTAAAAAACAAAACCACTCCCTAGTAGTCAAAGACCCTAGGGCGCAGTGGTGAGTGTGGTGTGGTGTGAACGTGGTGACCAGGGTTCGAATCCTGAAACCCCCCCTTTTTATCACTCAGTTGCGCCGCAACTTTTTTTTCTTGCGCCGCAACTAGTGAAACGGGAATACCAAGATCTGCAGCTCCTTCAGTTGCGCCGCAACGAGTAGGTCTTGCGGCGCAGCTTGTATAACGATAGCACCTTTGGTCTGTAGCTCCTTCGGTTGCGCCGCAACTAGTAGGTCTTGCGGCGCAATACTATGCAAAACGTGGCCTGGTACTGCTAAGTTACTGATGAACAACCAAGTGCACACTTGTGCACTTGTGATGCCAAGAGGTCTTGGCTTGATGCTTTGTTTGGTGATTATGTTGGAACAATTGGGCACCCTTGTGCTCAATGAAGCACAAGGAGTCAATAACAACAAGGAAACAAACACCTAGCACTCAAATTCAAGAAATCAAATGCACCAAAGATCATAAAAACAAGCAAGATAACACTTATGCAGATTTTTAACACCCTTTCTACCTTTTACCTCTTAAACTAAGCTAAAACTTGTACCAAACTAAGTTACCAACTAGTTAAAATCTAAATCAACCTTAATCACTAACTATAACACCCTTACAATTCATTAATTAAGATCCAACTCCTGCTAAAACGTATTGCCAAACACCCTTTAAACTTTTTGAAAACCAATTTTTCCAAATCAAAACCTTATGAAACCTAACCAAATTGTTATCAAAGCTTCATAACATGTATATAACATAACATAAACACAAATCAAGTAACTTAAACACACTTAATCAATCAATCAAGCAAATCAAGTAACAAGCACTTTTATGAACTTTTCAAAGAGCAAAAGAGAGTTACCTTAGGACCCCTACATCCAAGGGTCCTAGTGGATGTTGAATCCACCTCCAAACCAACCTGCACAAAACAAAGAAAACACAATTCAAGCTTACAATATTCTTTTTTTTTTCTTTTCTTTTTAAAACTTTACCAAAACTTATCAAACTTCTTAAAAACGTTTCTATTAACACTATAACACCAATTAATCAAAACCTCTTAACATCCAAACCTTTTGAGAAGATTTTACCAAAATCTCTCAAAATCTCAAAACCTTAAACAACTTTGAAAATCAAAGTTGCTTAACCAAATAAAAGTGTGGAACTCAGAATTAAGCTTAACACAACACTCAACTTTTAAAAACAATAAAAAAGGAATTACACTTGAATATTTCAAAAACCAAACTTTTTATTTCTTTAAAAAGGTATTACATGTGCAAGCTTAAAAACTGGAACCAAGGGATCACCACAGCTTGGGTCTCCTTTTATAGAGCCTATAGAACATCCTAGAAGCATAAAAACATAAAACCCTAATACATAGAAAATCCCAAATGTGCCCTTGAATGGTTTTGAGTGCATTTTGTCCTCTCTTGATCTTGAACGTTTATTTTGCTTTGGGAGGAAGCAAATAATCTTGGCCATTGATTTAAGCCACGTCATGATGCTTGGGGGCTAAGGAATGATGTGATTGGTGGATTGGGGAATTGGGGGTTTGGTGCACATGAGTGGGATGCAGGTTTTTAGGAGTGGGAAAGGTTTGTGAGTGTGTGAATTAAGTGTGTGAGAGTTTAATTGAGTTTTACCCAAGTAAATGTGAGGGTAAAATCTGGGGTGGTAAGAAGGTGAATAGTACCATTTTGATCCGAAATTGGGGAAGGGTTGGGTGTTAGGCGCACTATTTTTTAAATGTTTCAGGTTTGGCACAAATGGTCCTTATGTTTTGTTATTTTTGGCTTTTAAGGTTTCCAGCCTTAAAATGTGTCTTTCCTTTGTTAATATCTTCCATCAATTGACACTTTTGGCACAAACTTTCCACAAAATGTTTCAAGGACTATTTTTGACATCTTGAGTAATTTCAAGGGCTGAATTTGGACAAAGTTGATCTTCAAAGGTCTTCAATGAGTCTTTCACTTGTTGAGGGACCATTATTGGCAATTTGAAATTGTTGAGGGACTAATCTTGCCATTTCTTCAATCTTGAAGGACCTTTTTGCAATTTTGACAAACTTAAGGGACCAAACTTGTAATTATTAATATACAAGGGTTTTAAGTGTCATTTCTTCATTCATTGAGGATCAATCTTGTTTTGTCTTCAAGTCTTCAAGGGTATTTGATGAAAATTCCATGATTAGGGCCCGGTTCTTTGTACGGCTTCGTTTCTCGTGTTCGTTTTTCCTTGATTCTTGTGATCTTTTGTCTTTTTCACGATATCCATACCTAAAACACACAAGTAAACAAACACAAGCATATATATGGTATTTTATGACATTTTTATGCATTTAAAGCCCGAAAAGAACGATGAGATCATGTATAAATGCCATCTCATCAGGATGAGAGTTGGAAGTGTGTAGAATGTAATACCTTTGTGGAACCATTGGGGGTTCCTTATATAGGCAGTGAAACCCTAATGGGCTGTCACTGATGCTTCGGCCCCAAGGAAAGGATAAACACCATATTTAGATTGATTGTTATCTTCTAATTATGGTGAGTGAATATCCTCTCCTTTGAGATAAATCCTACCCATAGTAAGAGTATGATTCTGTCTAACCCTGCACCGGACATGCCGGGCCGTGGGCCGCACACGTGTGTGCGGTTACTGTTCATCCAAGCCCATAAGCTCAAATAACATTATTCCCACCCATTCGTGATGGGCCGGATATGGGTAGTACCCGTGGGCCGGGTTCATGACCCGGCTGGGGACTATACGTCATCATGTCCCCCCAGTCTAGTTGTTACAGCCGAGGCGTAACCTCTAGACTATCAAGATGCTCCCCTGACGTACCAAGAAAGATCTTTAGGAAATGAAAAAAATTGTCAAAATTTTGTTTCGGCCGCACGTGGCAACCTTTCATGGATTGAACTCCAATGATACCCCAGCTGCACGTGACGACCGAGACAAATTAAATGCAGCATTGAATATAGTCTTACGTATGACCGCATATCTTGACACAAGAATGAATGCATTAATGGTATTCAACTAGTCAGTCGCATACCTGCAAAAGTGCATCATTAATGCCCACCATTGAGCCACGTAAAACTATTAAGAAGTGACCCATGGGTCCCTTCTGACGTTTTCAGAAGTGTCAGAAATCCCATCCGTTGGATGGGCGTAGTGGTTTACACGTGGCAAACATCTACGTTACCTCGGAAATCGAGGCAACCCTATATAAGAGTTGGTGTGTGCTACTGTTACGCACACAGTTCATACTCATCCCACCATTGTTATTCCCAAGCTCCTTCCTTCCATCTTTTTCCTCTTATTCCATGGATTTCCACCACCGCAGGTTAGATCATCACGCCTTTCAAACCCTTTTTATAAAACATGGTAAAGGACAATCCCCTTATTACGGATGTCCTGAACGTGATGCCTGCGGAGAAATACATAGAATTTTTGTCTAAGTATTATATTCCCGAAAGCGTACACCCAACCTATCCAGGTGAAGGTGAAGCGATTACGGATGCACCGAGGGGAAAGATAGGCGTGTACACGCGCCTATTTGATTCGGCTAACTACCGCATCCCCTTATCCAAGTTTTTGGTAGATCTGCTTCTATATTATGACTTCCACATAACCCAGCTGCACTGCACAGGGGCGTGTAAAATCAATCAATTTGAGATTACCTGCCATACATGCGGAGTAACCCCGACCGTAAATCTATTTAGGGTCTTTTACTCCCCTCAACTAGTAAATGGGTGGCTGTCGTTTAAAAACGGTCCGGGAACGCCCCCATGACATATAGGAAGCCCTTAGACTCCCTTAAGAGCTGGTATGATCATTACTTTTTCGTGGATGAGAAAGTATTCCCTACCCCATTCGTCCTTAAAACCAGAATACCCAAAGATTTTCCGCCCAAATCCAAATACTATAGTAATAAGGACTTGAAAATTCTAGATACCCACCGCACAGAATTTCATAGGGGTCTGCCTGAGCACTTTCTGTGCTTAATAGGGATAAGCCGCTACTACTATGGGAGGGAGGATATGTATTCGTGCTTTCTGACTGAACGTGGGCAGGGTAGGTCCACTTATATTTGTAAATGTAATAAATGCCACATTTGTATTTTGTGAACTTACTAATCCGTATAATTGCATATGTCCGCAGAGATGAACCTACATGGATTATTGCGCCAAGGCGACCCAATCAAAGTGCCTGAAGGATTTAGTCCGCTGAAAGAGAATGAACTCCCCCTTCTTGATGCAACCGCAGACCAAACCATCCTGCTGGAAGAAACCACCGAGCCGAGATCAGATGAGGGAGAGCCCGTGATCGAGAAGTCCCCGCTTGACTTCCACAACGAAGATGGTGGAGAGTTGCTGCTGGAGGGCACCGTGCCGCACTAGGATGAAGAAGGCGAAGAAGAAGATATCACCAACCCTGCTGACACTCGAACTGGTGAGGATGAAGAAACTACCCAAGCTTCCGGGTCCCCCAAGCCTAAGTCCAGGAAAAGAAAGACTACCAGGAGGGTAGTCAAAACTCTAGGGGACGGGGCGGGGGCACACAATGCTCCCGTGAAGAAGCTAAGAAAGACCACCCGCGGTTCCAGGAAGGAAGCGGTACTGCTATGGCCCAGGTCGACCCCTCACTGCACGTGGACGAACAAGTCTGGATGGCCACCCCCGTGAATGCCGTAGCTCCTACCATCACGTAACCCATGACTGGTACTACGTAAGTACCACCTTTTTCTTTCTCTCTTTTTTGTTTTTAAAGTATATAGATTCATAAACAAAATAAATGTGTGTTAATAACAGGGCGAATCCGTCGACCGTAGCCCAAGAGGAGGAGGTAGAAAGGGAACCTTCACCCACGACATCAACGAGACCTCCATCCCCTCCTGTGACACATGCCGAGGAGCCGCGTTCTGAGGGACCGGACACCAGCCTGCGCCTAGCATGGAATTTATCCAGCTTAACAAGGTTGGAGGCGGAGTCCGAGTGCACGGAATTCATCGAACATAACACTCCTCAGGCTCTAGCGCAAGACTTGGACGAATTAGAGCATGAGACATTGCTGGAGCAGTTCGATGTGTCATCCGCACACCAAGTGACAATTGGTGCGACCCTAAGACGCCGTCTGATCAAGGCCTTGGCTAATGTGAAGCGTGCTGATAAAAAGATAGCTCGTCGTGAAGCACTAGTTGAGAAGCACGAGAAAACTATCACATCCTTGCAGTCGGCGTTGGTCATAGCAGAGTCCACCGTTAAGGTGCAGGCCCATCACGCCAACACTCGCGAAAAACATATTGCCGAGCTGAAGTCCCTTTTAGCCGCATCCAACGAGAAGGTATGCTCTCAATATGAATGCTTATTTGTGTACACACAAGAAAAACCACATTATCCCTGTAATAACTCTAAGTGTCATATGTAGGTGTCCGCAGCCGAAGCCTCCACCAAAGCCGTAACCGTACAAGCATTCAACATTGCTCAAGAGCGCGACGCGCTGAAGGAGCTAACCCAAGCACGGATTAATTTGGATGAGCAAGCTGCGGCAGCTGAGGGAGAGCTAAGCAAGATGGCCACGGATTGTGCTGAAATGATGTGTCCTCCTTTGCTCACAGCCATAGCTGGGCACAGATGGATGGTTGGCCAAGGAATGCGGCTTGCTGTGAGCAAGGTGGCGGAAGCTCCTTACCTGCTACAGGCATTTGCTAACGTAGTCTCGGATGGTATTGACCGTGGTAGGCACGAGGGACTGGTCAAAGCTACAGAGCTGATAGGTAAGAAGGAAGATATTACCCAGCACGCCTACCACAACCCTTTAGCCGCGGTCAAGATGACTGCGTCAATGGATGCTCGTGCTGAAATCCAACATCCCCTCCTAGACGAGATAGAAGCGCTAAGGGATGCTCCTAATGAGGTAATAATGTCCAAGCTTACTGCCGATCCCATCCAACTGACCTTGCCCACCTACGACTCTGTGTCGAAGGCGATGAAAGGTGAAAAGCTGCTTGCCGAGGCGTTGGATGCGAATATGATCAAGCCACAAGATGGGAAGAATGCTCGCGGTGAGGCCCTCCGCACCTTGATTGAAGAAGGGAAGAAGGAGACAGGGGAGTTCCTACCTCCGTTGTAACTTACATTGTAAACATTTTTATCTTATTCGTCCGTGTATGTATACGGCTAAAACTGATGTTTGAAATAACTTGTCATATGTATGCAAGCAAGTCCGTGATGACCACGGCTATTTTTGTGTTATGAATTTGAAACTTGTGTATTTTTTTAGATATCATATACCTGTACTGCATGACATGTCACGTCTTACTCAAAAAAACAATCAAGTCTATATTTTACTAGACGTGCGGCGTGCGTCTTTACCATGCAAAGCACTGCGTGAGTGCGGCATATGGAAACTTATCACAACGTCTTGTGAGTAAGGTGTCTAGTAAGGATACATGATCCGCGTCACTGGGGTTGCATCCCTCTTATGCGACAAGGTGAATTATTAGGTTCACTTAATCCTCTTACCCCGCCTGGAGGCGCATTGTACATGTACGGTGTTGAATGAATGCATATGAATAAGATATAGCACATTGTATTAATAACAACTAAATCCATACGACAATGATAGAATCTAAAGAATAAAAAGAATTTGCACAAAAACGAGTCGTGGAGCTAGCTAGGCACCACGGCATTTTATTAGAACGTTTACGTTTTTTGTTTTAACAAGAACGGGAAATACTAAAAACAAAAGGAACCTAGAAAGCATAAAAAACAAAACAAAGAGAACACATGGATCTTCATTGAAGCCAGATATAGCGAAGTGTCCATGCGGAAGCCGTAGCATTCAAAGATAGCACCTTTTAAGATTGCAGATATTCCATGTGCGTTCCAGGTCGCGGCCATCCATGTCACACAACTTGTACGCGCCCCGTCCTAAGGCTTCCGTGACCTCATACGGTCCTTCCCACTTAGGGCCTAGCTTTCCTGTATTCTCCGCTCGACTTGACTCGTTAGCACGATAGACATAATCTCCCGGTCGAAAAGAAACACCTTTAACCTTGGCGTCATAATAAGCCTTCATCCGTACCTTGGACTTGGCCTCATTGATAGCATCTATCTCCCTTTTTTCCTCCAACAAATCCAGATTGATCCGGAGTTGCTCGTCGTTTGTGACGACATTAACCTCCGCTGTACGGATGGTAGGCATTCCTATCTCTGCTGGTATAACAGCTTCAGTGCCGTAGGCCAATGCGAATGGGGTGTCCCCGTTGGCTGTTTTGATCATAGTCCTATGTGCCCATAGAACATGTGGCAGTTCGTCCACCCATTTGGCACTTCGTTTCTCCAGGCGTGCCTTGATGCCTTCACCCAAGATTCTATTTGCTCGTTCCACAAGACCATTTGTCTACGGGTGCTTAACAGATGTGAAGCGCCGTTTGATATTCAATGCTCCGCACCAGTCCTTGAATGGATTATCCGTGAACTGCTTCCCGTTGTCTGAGATGATTTCTCCTGGTAAGCCAAAACGGCACACGATGTTCTCCCAAACAAACTTTTTAACTTGTTTGCATGTGATGGATTTGACTGCCTTGGCCTCTATCCAGCGTGTAAAGTAGTCCATTGCGACAATCAAGAACTTAACTCCCCCCGCAGCTACGGGAAAAGGTCCTGCGATATCAATCCCCCCCTTATAGAATGGCCATGGGGATGTAATGGGTGTAAGTTCATGCTGCGGATGTCGTGGTACTGGTCTGTGCACTTGGCAATCACTGCACTTGTGAATCATGTCGCGTGCATCCCTATGCATGGTAGGCCAATAATATCCTGTGCGTAGAGCTCGGGCTACTACAGATCGGGGACCTGCGTGCATGCCGCATAACCCCTCATGTATCTCACTGATCACATAAGTAGCCTGGCGTGGCCCAACACACCGCAACTACGGCTGTAAGAAAGAGCGCTTGTAAAGAATACCTTCTCGAAGCTCGAAGTGATGCGACTTTCTTCTGATGCACCGTGCCGCCTTTTCCTCGTCCGGAAGGGTTTCATTAGTCAAATAGTTGATGATGGGGGTCAGCCATGCAGGCCCATCTTCCTCAACTATTGCTGCGACATCCCCTTCCGCTATAGATTTCTCGTTTGGTATTTCCACCAAGACTTGCTTGGATAAGTGGGCGAAACTTGTAGACGCGATCTTGCTAAGAGCGTCCGCCTTCTTGTTTTCGCCTTTTGGTACCTGCTTGATAGAAAACTTACTGAAATCCGCGATGAGTGACTTGACTTTCTCCAAATATCGAACCATGTTATCCTCCTTGGCTATGTACCCCCCTAGAATGTGGTTCGCGACGAGCCGTAAATCCTTGTAGGCCTCAAGGTTGCGGACTCCCATTCTAGCGGTGATTTTTAAACCCGCAATCAATGCTTCACATTCTGCCTCATTATTGGTGGCTGTGAACTCAAATCGCAGGGCGTACGTGAATTCCATTCCTTCTGGATTCGTAAGGATGAGACCAGCTCCTGATCCATCCGTGCATGAAGATCCGTCCGTAAATAATACCCATGGTTCTAATGGAGTTTCCTCTCGTTGTACGATTGGTCCCTCCTCTTCCGGCTTTTCTACCAAGAAATCTGCCAAGATTTGGCCTTTAACAGCCGTCCGTGGTCTATAAGATATGTTATGTTCTCCCAATAGAATTCTCCACTTCTGTAGCCTACCAGCCACATCTGGTCTAGAGATGACTTGTTTTATTGGTTGATCAGTAACAACTACAATTGGGTGCGCCTGAAAGTATCGGCGCAACCGTTTCGTAGCAAACACTAATGCCAAAACCAATTTTTCCATGGAAGAATAATTCAACTCCGGCCCTTGTAGTGTTCTACTTATAAAATAGACCGGAGTTTGGACTGTGCCCCTATCCGTCATGAGTACCGCACTTATTGCTCCATGTGTGGCTGACAGATACATGATGAGCTCCTCCTTGGGTCGGGGAGCCACTAGCATGGGGAGAGATGCAAGGTGTTGCTTAAGTTGACCAAAGGCTTCCTCAGCTTCCTTTGTCCACCGGTAGTCTCCCTTCTTAATGCACTTCTTGAGTGTTTTGAATAGGGGGAGTGACTTCTCCGCGGACTTTGATAAGAACCTGTTCAGTCCGGCCAACTTCCCATTTAAGGATTGCACCTCTTTCCGTGTCTGGGGGATGGTAACTGTATTACTGTGTTCGTCGTTACCAGGCAAGGCTTGATGCCATTTGGATCAATCATATATCCAAGGAACATTCCTTCCGTTGCCCCAAACGTGCATTTCTTTGGATTTAGTTTCATATTAATCCTCCTCAATATGTCAAACGTCTCTTGGATGTCTCGGAGAAGTGCATCCTCCGTATGACTTTTGATGACTAAATCATCAACATAGTCCTCCAGGTTGCGACCTATTTGTGAGTCGAAGGCTTTGTCAACAAGCCGCTGATATGTTGCCCCGACATTCTTTAGTCCAAATGGCATTTTTGTATAACAGTATACGCCTTGACTAGTATGGAACACTGTCTTCTCTACGTCCTCTTCCGCCATCTGGATCTGGTGGTATCCTTTATATGCATCTAAGAAGCACTTAAAGGGATATCCACATAGGGATTCCACCTTCCAATCGATCTCCGGTAACGGATAGCAGTCCTGCGGACAGGCTTTGTTCAGATCTGTGAAGTCCACGCACATGCGCCAGCTTCTGTCATGCTTTTTGACCATGACTGGGTTGGATAACCACTCGTGGTAGTATACCTTGCGCATGATGCCTGCATCCACCAATTTCCGCACTTTATCCAATATTACTTGGTTGCGTTCAGGTGCCTGACCGCGCTTCTTTTGCTTAACGGGAGGATATCCCTGGCGGATTTGGAGCTTATGATCTGCTATCGCACGCGCTACGCCCGTCATATGCTTGGGCTCCCATGCGAATACATCTAAGTTTGCTTTCAGGAGAGAGCACATGGCCCTCTTGCCTCTATCCGAGAGTTTTCCCCCTATGGATACCTCTTGTTCCGGGTAATCAGGATGGATTACCACCTTCCAATTGGGAGGTGGTGATCCGTCCTTGGGGGGAACAGGTGGAACCGGTGTTGTCACGGCATGACACTCGAATGCTGGTATGATTGTGTTATAGATAGTGACAATTCCTCCTTCCACAGGGAATTTGATCATCCCGTGTGTCGTGGAGGCTACCGCTCGTATGGCCTGGATACCCGGTCTGCCTATGATCCCATTGTATGGAGAGTGTGAGCGTATCACCATAAAGTTCATCCACGCCGTGGTGGAGTGCTCTTCATTCCCAATGGTTACAAGCAGACGTAGTTGTCCTATTGGCCAAATGGTGTCTCCACTATAACCGATGAGCGGCGCCATGGCCGGTACTATTTGGCTTCTTATTTCTGGTCGTAACTGTACGAAACAGTGTTCGTATAGTACTTCTGCTGATGACCCTCCATCCACATACATACAGCGGACATTGTGTGTTCCAATGCTTATCTCAATAGTGAGGGGCGCATCAATCACATCGCTTGCTGTGATAGGAGGGAATGAGATTTCTCTGCCACGTGAAAATTTTGACTGATTTTCTGCCTTGTGCGGCGCTGCCTGGATTAGATCATGTATATAGTTGAAGGTTTGTCCTTTTGGGGATCCTTCTTGTCATACTTCTTGCTGTCTTTTCAATCCTTCTAGTCCTTGACCAAATGCTTGAGTTTGCCTGACTTGATCAGTGACTCAATGTGCTTCTTGAGCTGGATACATTCCTCCGTGCTATGGCCCTTGTCGTTGTGGAATTCGCAAAAGCGATTTCCTTGGCGACGGTCCAGCGGAGTCGTCATTGGGGGAGGTCTCGGGAAATTGGCCCCTTTTATCAGCAAGATCTCCCGGTAGGACATCTTTAGAGGGGTAAATTTGTCCTCCGATCGTCCTCCTTTGTTTTGGCTCTTGTAATTTGAGCCCCTCCCACTGCTCTGGTTGTTTTGACTGCCCGACTGTCTCCTAGACTGGTTGTTCGATCGGTAGTTGTTTCCTTTTGAAGGATAGGTCGCGGCTACCGCGGTCTCTCCCTCTATGAAGTTTCTGACCCTTTCCATAAGGTCATCATACCTCTCCGGACGTTTGTCATTGAGACGTCTGATTAATTCCCTGTCTGTTATGGCGTGCATATAATCGGAAATTTTCAGAAGTTCCGGCATTGTCTTTGTGCGTGTGCACTCGTCATTGAAGCGTTCAGTGAAGGCCTCCGTAGACTCCCCCGGTCGTTGCTTAACGGTTTCCAATGAGACCGGGTCCCTATTATACTTCTTTCACTGAGTATAATTATTCTTGAACGCAGTACGTAGTTTAGTGAAGCTATCAATGCTTCGCGGAGGAAGTCCCTAAAACCAATCACGAGCATTGTCGATAAAGGTTGAATTGAACATTTGGCACCATATAGGCATGGGCCATCGTTCAATTTTCGCTTGCGTGTCAAATATCTTTAGGTGATCATCCGGATCACCAGTCCCATCATAAGTCTTGACACACGCCGGCATGCGATGCTTTGTATCCTCAGAGTAATTCCGTATTCGGAGAGTGAAAGGGTCTTCCCTGGGATCCGCCCATGGACGGGTGAGACTAGGGTCACACCACGGGCGGGAAAGATCTTCTGCTTCCGCATCTAGATAATAGAGGTCGCCATAGTACTCCTCATTGTCTGGTGGCGGTGGAGGAGTACGCCTAGGTCAGCGACGCTTGGGTGGATGGTCATCCGAGTCCTCTCCTGATGGACCGGGAGAAGGGGTGGTGCCCCATCCTTTGGGTGAGGACCGCTCTTGTGAGAAGAGCCAGGAACCTTCTTCCCGGTATTCATCCTATCCTACACGCTTGTGCGGCGATTGGTTCTGGTTAGTTCCAGATCTGGTCGTTTGGGTGAACCGTCGGACCTCTCTCCCTCCTCCCGGGATTGTCTTAGTTCCTGCATGAGACGATCCCCTATGCGTTCGAACACATTCCTGGGTTGGGGAGTTTCCTAAAAAAGGTTCCGCTCCTAAGGTCGTGCCCTTCGCTTCCTTTGAGTTTGAGAAGAGGTGCCTGGTCTGGCGTGGCCAAAGTTGAGCCTAGATTGGAGGTCCCTCCCTAGGTTCAACCTTGATGCAATTCCTGGGACGATCCTCTCGAAGTTTTGCGTGAGAACTCGAGTGAGATCTTCCTCATTGAGCGGTTCGACCTCTACTTCTTCCTCAGTCGATGGTCTGCGCGGCTCCTTGTTAGGGGGGTTGGGCGCACTCCTTGGATCAGGGTTATCCAAGGTTGAAGTAGGTGGTGGGGTGACAGAGAACGTGCTTGTCATACCCATGGACTGAAGACCACTTCGGTTGTTTGGTCTGCCGGCTTGGTTGCTAGGGGATCGATTGGGAATGAGTACCCCTTCCCCTGGGGACTTCCAATTCCCAGGATTTTTGTTCCTGGGGTTTCCTTGCGGATGCCCCTTCGTCATTGAGAAATCGAGATGAGATTTTGCTCTAGCTTAGTGTAATGGTCCCACGGATGGCGCCAACTTGTTGATACAAAAGTTGGATGATCCTTGCTAGACCCGAATTAGGCTTAATTCGGGTTGGCTGGACTCTGACTCCTGCACCAAGTGAATTATCTGGTTGGGATCATGCACACTAAAACAACACGCGTTAGGCTTACCGTGGGAATGTTTCCCATGATTAGACTCCGGCGTGAGATTAAGTAATCGGTTAGGGTTATAGGAATCGGATGAGAGTTGGAAGTGTGTAGAATGTAGTACCTTTGTGGAACCCTTGGGGGTTCCTTATATAGGCAGTGAAACCCTAATGGGCTGTCACTGATGATTCGGCCCCAAGGAAAGGATAAACACTGTTGATCCCAAAGTCAGATCTTAAACCTTAATAGCTTGTTTAAGGGTTGTGATAGAGAGAAAGAATTCAATCTAACACTAGAGAAACTTTGCAATGAAAAGTAACTAAACAAGATGCGGAATATAATGTTTAGCACAAGAACAAATATAATTGAAACGTTTAACTTTAATATATCAAAGATATACGAATACCCTAAAATGGTATTAGGGTTTACAAAACCTTAAAGTATGATAATGAAAGACAAAATGAGAAAAGACACAATTTGCATGCTAACCTAGTGAGTCCTTTTATAGCCATAAGGACTCACGTACAAGATCACTACTAACAAACTTGGAAAGTATTAAGGAATAATAACTTAAACGCGTAAAAATCTATTCCATGTTTATCTTTGTCAGCAGGGCCTTTGACTTCAGCAGGGGAACCAATCCCCCTGCCTTTTTTATTTAGCAGGGGGAACTTACTCTAGCAGGGGTACGAATAATCAACTAGCAGAGGAAACCAATAAGCATAGATTTATTCCCAACAATCCTCCCCTAAACTTGTGCTTTCCCCTAAAGACAAGTTTCTGAATAAATACTAGTTGATGAGGATGCTTACAAACTCTCTGGCCAAATCTGACTATGAACCATTCTTACCAGATCATAAGCAACAGGCTTTTTAGCATCTACAATTAAGTTAGCCTGTGCTAGTTTCTTCAAGGTCTCCTGAGAGAAGGGATAATACCTATGATTGAGCAAGTACACACTCACACCTTCCATCACTACCTCATAGACCCCAGAATTTGTAAACAGCTTCCAATACAACAAATCTCCTTTATTCACTGCATCAAATATAGGATCAAATAACTCATGCTCATACATCCTATGCATGCACTCCCAGATTACCCAATCCTTCTCCACACCATCCATGGTAGGAGGTTTTGCAACAAACGTTTTCTTCAATATTTTCCACAGATCTTCTAAGTCTTCACTATCCAAAATTTGAAACATGACATCTAGACTTAGAAATGTCTGTGATGTATTGTCAACCCTTGTAAGCTTCCACCAAGTCCTCCCTTTGTGTTCATAAACAGCATATTCTATGATAGCAAACTTCTTTCCAAGTTCACTAGGTGAGATGTCATCATTTTCCTATAGAATTAGTTGTTTATCAATTTCATCATTTGAAGGCCTTTGAGACTCTTTAGTAACTGTGCCCACTTTCTCCTTTCTCTTGAGTCTTTTGGCTGCTCTTTGTACATTAAGTACAGACTTCTCAATTTCTGGAAAACTTCCACCTGCTTGATGTAATGCCCCTGCTTGTGATGATGCACCTGCTTGGGCTGATGCACCTGCTTGTGTAGTTTCCAAAGTTGTTTCTTCAGCTTTTCTTTTCTTAGATTCCCTGGCTTTCTGTAGCATTTCACTTTGTCTCCTAAGATACTCAGCTTCCTCAGGAGTGTTGATAGTCATCCAATCCTCCACATCATACAATCTCAGGACTGGTCTGACTGCTCTTTTTATAGCTTCAAAACTCAAATCTCTGAAGTCACCATCCTTCCACTTCCTATGTCTCTTAAGCAAAACTTTGTAGTGTTCAAGTTGCCCTTTCTCTGAAGTCAAATACTTCTCTCTCTGAATTCGATCTGCCCTTCTTTCCAGATACTCAGTTTGATATTTGTAAACAAGGCAAGTCAACTCATACCTGTCTTCCAAAGGAGCATTTATTAACTCCTTCTCCCAATGATCAAGAAATTCTCCAACATGAGGTACCCTGTCATCTAGTTCTCTATGCATAATCTCAACCTGCTTGAGCATATCTTTGGGTCTCATTTGTTGCATTCTTTGGTCCTGCATATCCATCTCCTCTTGTTGTAGCCTGAGAGCTACTTGTGCATCATGTGCTTCTTGAGTCCTTTGCTGTTTAGGAGTTAGATGCTTGTATTTTCTTTTGGGCTGTTCCACCATGATTCCTTTTCCTTTGTCTTTTGGATCCACTGCTGGTGCTGGTTTCACTTTAGATGCAGGTTCTTTGATTGTAATCCCCTTCTGAGCTGGTTGCTTTCTGTTCTTTTTAACAAAAGTTTGATTAATACTCTTAGCAGGGGATTGACTTACAGCAGTGGGATCAGCAATGGCAGGGGAAACTTTTGAAGAAGGGGCTTCTTCTGGATTGCCCATGGTGAGCAATGTTTGAGCAATATCTTTGGTTGCACTCCCCTTGTCACTTCCCTTATCAGCACTTCCTTTCTCCATCCCTTTCTCAGCACCTGATATCTTTCCATGTACACCACCAGGATAAGAATAGTACTCAGTAGACCCTTCTGTATTTGGAACTTCCTCCCCTTTGGAAGCATCCTCATCTGTGGAAATAATCAGTCTGGGCTTTCTCCTCCCCTCAAGAGTAGCAAGTCTGGTTTCCAAGTTATTGATAACCAGGCCTTGCTTTTTGACATCTTGTACCAGTTGTGCTTTCTGCCTTTTCAGACTCATACACATTTTCGTCAATTCCAAATTAGTCAAGGGTTTCATACTGCTCTCAATCCTAGAAGGGGATTTCTCCCCTTTTTGGATATCATGGAGTGAGGGAGAGGACTTACTAATGGTGTCACTGTCCTGCTCACCCCTTGAGGACTTACTGATGGTGTCACTGTCCTGCTCTGATACCACATGTTGAATCCAAGATCTTTAGACTCAAACAGTCGAAACTGTTTTATCTAGGTTGATCATCATTCATATGATAACATAGCGGAATAAGAATAATGATCATGAATAAGATGTTTGACAAAGACGAATTCTCCCAAAGGGTTTGTATTATTTTATTAACAAAAACCGCTCTAGGTGTGTGTACATTGAATCCCACACCTAGAGATCAAAACAACAGTAGGCTACATTTTGTGTACTGGAATGAATGAATAAAACATGGTTCCTTTTATAGATTAAGGAAACCAGAAATACATAGAAACTAAATAATATGTTAATGAATAAATCAAAACAGAAATATTCATTCTTATCACTACTTGACCAAACCTCCATCTTTTTAGTATATGGCAGGGGAAATATTCTAGCAGTGGAAAGTATTATAGCAGGGGGAACTTCCTTGGATTTTGTCCACCAGCTTGAAGTTTCTCCTAATGTCATATTTGGTCCTTCTTGTTTCCATGGTGATTTGACTCATCAACTTTTAACCCAACAATCTTTCCCTAGTTGATGATGTCAAAACACTTCCCCTTAAGCATACAACATCAAAGATCAACAGGCTGAACATTCTCTGTAGACAACTTCCCCTTTTTGACATGATCAAATAGGGGTCTTCTATGTGAACAACCTTGATTTTCAACTACTACTAACCAATATCATACATCAAACCCAAGCATTCTACTTTTCAAGATACCCTCCATGAAGCACAGTAGTACCACCCACCTAATAAAAATGATCTTGACCAGTAGATACTCACATTAGTTGTAGTAATACCAATGAACAGTAGCAAAAATCTTCACCTTAATGCCATATGCAAAATGATTAACACTTTAACAAATGAGCTTCCCCTTAAAGTGTGCTAACCATTTCTTTTGACCAAAAGTAGATGTATCAACCATAAGAAGCAAACAAAGAACTAACCATTTGAAGAACAAATATTGTGTAGTACCATCCATGAAGAGTAGTACCAGAAATTAGCATGTAGTACCTTTTAAAAATGACCACACCAGTAGATGAACCAAGCAGTAGTAAACTCTAAAGAACAACTTTATTATGGTTGAATGGAGTAAATAAGAACGACTTTTGTCAAGAATCTTAAATCTTCAAATTCTGTAGGCTTTATGTAATGACCACATATGAAGAAATCTAATTATAAGTTACTTGATGATGAAGTAGAATAACCCGAACTTGCATTTTATATCCTGCACTAACCACATGACAAAATGGTGGTATATACAAAATCCTCATTTTTGCTGAAAATGAG
Organism: Glebionis coronaria; assembly: GCA_025667525.1. Taxonomy (NCBI): domain Eukaryota; kingdom Viridiplantae; phylum Streptophyta; class Magnoliopsida; order Asterales; family Asteraceae; genus Glebionis; species Glebionis coronaria. Next base: position 4,502,043 of record CM046880.1, read on the forward strand.
ACACTGAGCACGATAATGTAACTCCTTCAAGTGATAGAAAATATGTGCATAGAGTACCATAAGAGAAATCACATATTCCTATATCTTATATCACTTTGTCACTAAGCGTGTAAGCATAAAACCCGTACCCGCGAAATCTCCTTCATCTTCAAATAAATGATAAAAACTTTTCTTCGTAATCAATAAAATTAAATCAAGCCTTTATACCTTTAAGACCAGTTGCTGTGAATAACCAAACTCCAAACATTGCCGTCCCAAAACTCATATCTGACAACAGGGGGAACTTTCAAAAACAGTAGGAATCTGTTAATGAAAGCAGTGGGATCTATTGAAGGCAGGGGGATCCTAGCAGGGGGAACTTTTTCCAAAAACAGGGAAACTTTTTCAACAGCAGGGGGAACTTTTAATGCCCCTGTTTTTGTTATTAACTGTGCCAAACCCACACACTGCGGGAATGAATTTATAACAGATGATAAATAAATAACAAAACAGGGGAAACTAAAAATACCTGCTATGAATATTCTTGCACAGACTCACTTGTTTTCCACTTTTGCGTTTAATCTACCACGTGAACTCCAAAAGATTTACTTCTTTTAATCTCACGTATCTGACTTTGAATAAACAAAGTTATTGACCACATGTTCCTTCCCTTTCACCACAAGGCATCGTGATCCACATAATGATAATAACGCATGCCATAAAATATTCGATTTATTTGCATCCCATTCTTTATCATAGTTTAATGTTGTACCTCGTTATGATCTTCCGTCCCTTTCTCACATTAATTGCACCATGAATAGACCAATTCTCATTAAGCCCACACATGTGAATCTGTTGTTGGACCACACGGATAACAATAAAAAACATGAACCATATATGCGCATAAACAAATACCGTAGTCGTATATGCAGCCACTTGCTGTTTTCTTAAATGACCATTATATGCTTATATATTCCAAGTCACGGGCCCACCTCTTGTGCATCTTTCGTGTGATCACAAAGAAAATTCAATTACAACCGACGTAAACCAATTTCTTATATTGACATTAGATGTGTTCATTCGTGTGAACACAATACATCTCTTCGTCTTTATTCTGTCGGACTAAATCGACATGATTGACAATCTAATAACAACAAAATCTTCTCAGCCAATGAATACTCAACGCCACGTGATTTGACAGTCAAGTATCCAATCGTCAGGATAAAAAATAACCGGATTTATTTTTACTGATTAAAATAAACATTCGATTGTTAAGGACCAATCAAACTGTTCACTTAAAGCAATAAAAGTATATCCTGCCTCACGTCTTTTATTCGTAGAAATAATCGTACAATTGTCCACAGCTTCACACTTTAATTAACTAGGGTTTTAACATAAACCCTAGATCTTCACAGCAACAAAATTAAACATCTTCTTCTCCTAGATATCAAGAGCCACCCACTCTGATACCACTTGTTGATCCCAAAGTCAGATCTTAAACCTTAATAGCTTGTTTAAGGGTTGTGATAGAGAGAAAGAATCTAACACTAGAGAAACTTTGCAATGCAAAGTAACTAAACAAGATGCGGAATATAATGTTTAGCACAAGAACAAATATACTTGAAACGTTGAACTTTAATATATCAAAGATATACGAATACCCTAAAATGGTATTAGGGTTTACAAAACCTTAAAGTATGATAATGAAAGACAAAATGAGAAAAGACACACTTTGCATGCTAACCTAGTGAGTCCTTTTATAGCCATAAGGACTCACGTACAAGATCACTACTAACAAACTTGGAAAGTATTAAGGAATAATAACTGAAACGCGTAAAAATCTATTCCATGTTTATCTTTGTCAGCAGGGCCTTTGACTTCAGCAGGGGAACCAATCCCCCTGCCTTTTTTATTTAGCAGGGGGAACTTACTCTAGCAGGGGTACGAATAATCAACTAGCAGGGGAAACCAATAAGCATAGATTTATTCCCAACAAACACCAGATTTAGATTGATTGTTATCTTCTAATTATGGTGAGTGAATATCCTCTCCTTTGAGATAAATCCTACCCATAGTAAGAGTATGATTTTGTCTAACCCTGCACCGGGCATGCCGGGCCGTGGGCCGCACACGTGTGTGCGGTTATTGTTCATCCAAGCCCATAAGCTCAAATAACATTATTCCCACCCATTCGTGATGGGCCGGATACGGGTAGTACCCATGGTCCGGGTTCATGACCCGGCTGGGGACTATACGTCATCAATAACATAGTATTTTCAGTTTGCATTTCTTTTCACCATTAATTAATTGATTCCATTTCTTTTAAAACATTTGGATATTATAAATATACCGATGAAAGAAAGTGAATTAAGGATTTCCTTACTGTGCATAAATTGTCCTTCCTGCTTTATAGCTTTTCTAATGCTGGTATATTGTTACAAAGTTTGTCGAAACTAGTTTTATATCACCATCTTTTAAGCTAATTTTATTTTTAGTAATGCAAAATGTTTTGTGAGGATTTCATTCATACAAAAACTCAGATGTTTATTTATTTAGTAACATATTTTTTTAAGATTAATAAGTTTTAAATTTTAACAATAAAAAAAATTAAATTATTTCTAAATTTGGCTAAAAGAATTTTAAAAAATATAAAAAATTGGTGAAGAAATTTGAGAAAAAAATATGTCAAATTTGTGAAAAGTAGACCTTGGAAATTTGAGAAAAAAAATATGTGAAGTTTCACTTAACTCTATCCTTACAAATCTAAAAAGTGCAACAGACTAGAAACCCCAATCTCATCCACTGTTTATTTCCTTATAGTGACAAATGACTAATCAAAACTACTTTAACTGACTTAAAGCTTTATTAATAACTAGTGTGACTTTTCTTCTAATTTTAACTTCTCTACTAACTACTAAAATTGACCACTAGAAATCAACTTCAATCAAAACTGTATGAACACCAAGACTGCCACTTTGCTAGGAATTGAAATAAAACTGAATGACAAGTAATAACAGATTGTTTCATACATTCAACTAAAAAAATTGACTATTTTCAATCAAACTTTATTATAGAGATTCTCTAGAGCAGATTACGCTATGCAATCTTGGTAACTAGTATATCAAATCAAACCTGCCATCTGAGGCCTCCGTTGATGGCGAAGGTCAGCGTTGTGCTGCCTTGTCACTAGTACTGAAATCAAATCTACACCGAACACTACTTTCTGAGCTGAATAAGGAACCGAAACATCTACAAATCAGCTTACTATGTCAGCAACAATCCAAACGCGCCTTGAAATCTGATAACCTGATGATCTACTGCCACACTAGTCGAACAATCTACCCAACTACAATTGGATTCCACTTCTACTTCGATAAATATGTTGAACTGCACTCAGGTCTACTTGTCTGATTTGCCAAAAAACCATTAGCTCCTCTCAAACATAAACTACTCAATCTGATCATCTGCAGCTACTGAAAACTCGGCTCGAAATCGTATGGAACTTGAGCATTAGTCTGAACTATAACTGCTACTGTATTAATATGATTGAACAAAAGAGACTAGAGCCAAGATCGATTCACAAGCACTGTTGAGCTAATGAGCTTAAAAAATCAATAACTATTCGAAATGATGAAAAACTTTATATTAAATCGACTTGAAATCAAATGATAAAATCTAAAGACGTGAACTGAAATGCTATTTCCTAACTGAATTTTTATTAATTTTCTAACCTTTAAAATTCTCATAAGCTCAGATGAGCTTATGAGCTTTTTGCTTGTAAAGATTGAAATTGAAACAGAACTTGATACAACTTATAATGAACTGAAAACAGATCCCAAATAAAACTCAAATTGATTTACTGAATTAAATCTCAACAAAAGCTAACAATAACTTTCTGAAAAGCTACAAACCCTACGTGAACAGTAACTCAATATCACAAGATTGAACCGTATATCAAAAAGTAGTGTACCTTAATTTCTAAAAGCTGTGAAAAACGAATTCATTCAGTTTCTATTTACTATATCACGATTTCTTTTTATAACACTAAACAAGAAAAGATAAGAGAAAGAGATGAAGCTTTTTAATGAATTCATTAATGGAAGAAATCATACATTTTGTTATAACAGAAAACTATTCGGTTACAAGATTTTAACAAGAAAAGTAAAAGAAAATTAAACTAACTAACTGATTCCAAAACTAACTATGTGTTAACTACTCCTATCTAACCGCTTCCAAATGAGGATGATCCGTGGTATTTATAGGCGTCGAGTGGTGGTGGTGTGACGTGTTCCATCCAGTAGTCTTCTTCCACGTGGAAAATACGAGGATTAATCTGTTAGGGTTCTTCACATCCCCAATTTTGGGGTTTCTTCATCTTTCACTATTGATCTAATTAAGTCGCACCATCATGTAGAGGAGGACAAGAGGAACATTTTTGTAGTTTTGATCTTCGCCTGAAACCTTATGTATTGTTCTTGAATGGGACTTAAAGTTTTGTGGTGGAGAAGAGTTATAAGCGACTGATAAACCTTTCCCTTTCTCTCTCTTCTCGTTTGGTGAAGAAGACACATTTTGTGTGTTTATAACTTTGACCAAGTTAATAATGAAAGTTAAATCACTTCTCGTTCTTATCTTTTTAATCCTTTCACTATTTTCTTTTAATCAAAAGTTATATAAAAGAATTATAACTTTTAAGCTAAACTCCTTTTTCATCCTTTTTCTTTGTGAAAATTACAATTTAAGCCCTCTATCTTTGAAATAATGGCAAGTAAGGTCCTTGAAGCTTGATTTGTCCCTTTCTTCGTCTTTTATCAAATAAATCCATTAAAAACGCGTCTTTGCTCCAAAATGCATCTTGTTTACCTGAAAACACAAAAACACAAATACCCACATAATGCTGATATTTTTTAGTTAAATATAATGTATTTGACTGTGTTTTGAGTGGTTTTTGGATCATAACTGATGAGTGTTTTCACACTTATCACAATGCCACCTGTCACATTCAAACATGAACAAGCCCAGGAACGATTTGAAGCTAGAGTACATATCAAGAGAAGTGATAAACATGAAATCTACTCCAAATCAAGAGAAGTGATTAAGTTTTCCCTGTGTTTTGTTTATTATGGTTTTAAGTTGGGTCATGGGCCAAATCCCATCTTTTCCCTTCCCTTTTGTCTTAGCCGCGGCACATGGGCCCACATGGGGAAACCCATAGTTTCCCGGGTTAAATTATTTACGTGTACGTTCATGTTTAGTTATCGTGATTTTTATATGTCGTGTACTTAACACATTTATAATATATACGTAATTACATGTTATTAAATATCGTGACACGTGAATTATATTAGAAATGGAAAGATTTAATTTTACCGTATTTTTGGATGTTCACTCTTCATGTGTATTGTTCATGGTATTTTAAATGCGGGTTTTACAACTCTTCCCCTCTAAAAGAACTATTCGTCCTCGAATTGGATTAAACATAACTGAAAGAAAACATACCCGAACTAAAACTAGAAATGAAGGTAAGAAGTTCGTATAGACTCCTCCGTCTCCCAAGTGGCTTCCCGCTCAGGATGATCCCTTTAGAGGATTTTGACGAAAGGGATCGTCTTCCTCCACATGACACGATCTTATCGTTCAAGAACTCTCTCGGGTTCTTCGACATACGAAAGATCCTCTCGAATCTGATCAAGCAGATATTGGATAACATGAACTGGATGATAGTTGTATCCTCTTAGTAAGGATACATAGAACACGTTGTGAACGTGTGATAGCTGAGGCGGTAACGCTAAATGATATGACACTTCACCAACGCGTTCTATGATGTCGAACGGTCCGATGAAGCGAGGAATGAGCTTCCCTCTGATTCCAAAACGTTTAACTTCTCGTGCAGGTGATACCTTGAGGAAAACGTGATCACCTACGTTGAAAGATACATCTTTACTACGTTTATCAGCATAGCTCTTCTGACGAGCACGAGCTTCCTGAAGCTTCGCCTTGGCGACGGTGACCTTTTCATTAGTCATCTCAATCATCTCTGGACCTTCAAGCGGTCGTTCGCCCACCTGATCCCATCAGATTGGGGCGCGACACTTCCTACCATACAACATCTCAAAAGGAGCACACTTAATGCTAGCGTGCCAGCTGTTGTTGTATGCAAACTCCACAAGAAATATATAATCATCCCAGCTTCCTGACCACTATAGAGCACACGCCCGCAGCATGTCCTCCAATGTCTGAATGGTACGTTCCGACTGTCTGTCGGTCTGTGGTTGAAAGGTAGTGTTGAGCTTAAGTCTGGTGCCCCAAGCTTTCTGCAGACTCTGCCAGAAACGTGATGTGAAACGGGGATCTCTGTCAGAGATGATTTCTAATGGAGTACCATGTAGTCTCATGATCTCTTTCTGAAAAGTGTCTGCTAATTTGCTGACCAGATGCTCCTTGCAGATCGACAGAAAATGAGCAGATTTAGTCAACCTATCAACAATAACCCTGATAGCGACGTTCTTCTTCTAAGTCACAGGAAGACCAGTAACAAAATCCATGGCGATTTTGTCCCACTTACATGCTGGAATATCTAGTGGTTGTAGTAACCCACTAGCTCTCTGGTGTTCGATCTTAACCTGCTGACAGATCATACATTTAGAAACGAAGGTGGCAACATCCTGCTTCATACCACTCCACCAAAAATGTTGCTTGATGTCGTGGTACATCTTGGTAGAACCAGGATGTATGGTAAATGGAGAGTTGTGAGCTTCAGTCAGCACAGCTTCCCTGAGTGTAGAGTCATTAGGAACCACTAGTCTAGTGCCCTGCCATAAGATACAGTCGATGTCAACACGAAACTCCGTCTGCTGATCAAGGTTCTGAATGATAGCCTAAATCTCACCATCGTCCTTCTGAGCTTCTGATATGAGTGATTTTACTCATATCATTTGTATCAATAAACACTCAATAAATGCATAAGACCATTAAATATTGCCTTGTATATGTGTTTTTGTTGTTTAATGTGTGTAGGTACCAAAGTTCATGAAAACCAACAAAATCGACACGGGTATTGAAGAAAAGATCAAGGAAGCCAAATCAAGTCCGTTTTTAGTGGATTTAATCGTAAATGAAGTTATTTGGGCTTGTGGGTCCCACATTTGGGTATTGGGCCCAAAAGCCCAATAAGGAAGCTAATGTTATTCAATTTTGGTTAACAAACCCATTAAAGGCCCAAAAGGAAAGAAATGGACGGTTTTAAGTAAATAATGGGATTCAAGCCCAAGTTAGAAGTGAAAATGTGAAGACATGGTGTATCATGGGCTTTTTAAATACCCATTAGGGTTGGTCAGTTTACAACACAAACGAAAGTTATATTAATATAACTTTTTACTCTCATTTGGTCAAACAATGTAGGACTTATGCATACGACTTAACTCAATACGAATAACATCATGGAATAAACCAAAAAGAAAGATTAGATTAAATGAAGAATAAAGAGAAAAACAAAAAATGGTTGTGAATTCCTAGTGAGAGAAAGACGTATGTTTCTCTCTCTACAAAACTATAAAATGGAAGACACACACACTCAAATGAGTTGCTAGGGGCCTTTTATACTACAAGTGTAAAGTATAGAAGGCCTTCCTCATTTGAGTGTGTAGAAACTAGAAGGAGGGTTGAATAGTTTCTTATATTTACTTGTTAAATGATGTTTTCAAAAAATCCTTTTTCTCAAAAACTTAGACTTAAGGAAATAGGTGAAATCTTCTTATGCACAATATGAACAATGATAGTGTAACTTAAACTAATACTAACTAATATATATGCACAAAGAATAAAGAATGTAAAGAGTTAAGGGTAAAGAAAGATCAAACCAAACACCAAGGATTTATAGTGGTTCGGCAACGAAGCTCACTCCTCGTTCCTACTCCACTCCTCGAGTACTCCTTACTCGAGAGTTCACTACACAACAAGCTCCTTATGGTGGAGAAAACCGTACACGTCGCTTAACCAATTTCCGACCCTAAGCTAAAAGTCGAGCCCTAATCGTAGCTAGGACCAATCTACACAACTATACTTAGTACATACACAACTTCCAAATAGACACAACTACTTGGATCTTCACAACTATTACAACAACAAATGTATAAGATTTGATCTTCAAAGGATCTTTGGTGGTGGACTCAACACTTCACAATGATAGTGTTCTTCTCTTTGCACTTGAAGAGGAAGGGATAGATGAGATAAATTCACTTCTAAACAAGTAGTAATCAATCAAACAATCAAGGATTTGAGTGATTTAAGAAGTATGTTTGAATCTGGAAATTTGTGTGCAAAAGAGGTGAATTGAAAATCTAAGAAAGGTCCACTATTTATAGGACAAAGGTCCAACGGCTATATCTGCCCGCGGTTCCTTATCTTAGCCCGTGGTACCTTATCGATAAGGAACCGCCTAGGCGCTAAGGAACCACCGGGCTAGACTCTGCTCCCTTTTTGTCCTTTAGTGATGGAGGTCATATCTGGTTATAAAAATATCCAGAAAGGATATTCCAAACCAAAAGGGAATATGCCATTTTCAAATTTTCAAATATTTAATTTAATAAAACATTTTCTTAAAAAGAAAGTTTAATTAAAAACTTGTCACACTTAATAAAAAGTGAGTTTTAAGAAAAGATTAAATCACTTGATCACTTGATTAAGGTTAGTACTTGTTTATTCATACCTTAAGTGAAAAAGGGTAAAATGAAAAATACTTGAACTCAAGAATTCGTTTTTCGTTGTTTTTGTAAATGCTTGTTTTTACATATTGTCGTAATCAAAACTAAGCGAGACTGAAATGCAAGTAACGTTTTTAGGCATTATTGCATTAACAATCTCCCCCTTTTTGATTCCGACAATATATAAACTCAATCATACAAAACACAAGATTTTCGAAGACGAGTTTATTCATTTCTCCCCCTTTGTCGAAGCAAAAAGGTTGCACAAGTCGGTGTTGAAGAGACGGACTTTGCAAAGACTCCCCTTGGTGCTTACTCCCCCTAGCTTGGGGCACCGAGGAATCGAGATATGGTGACAAGCTACATAGAAGGGTTAGTTGAACAAAAGAAACAACCAACAAGACATAGCTAAAGTTCACACTAAAAGAATAAAATAAAGAAAACACAAAGACTAAGATCCAAGTGAAGTCATATAAAAATAAGAAAAGAGTCATACAAAGATGTATGAAATAGAAAACAAGCCAAAAGGATAAATCTAATCCTAGTTATTCTAGAATTCTAAGATTTGATTAAAAGAAAAAGGTGTCTTGGGGATAAGCAGCCAATGCTTATATGAAAGACAAGGTAGTGGCGGAATGTGGTGGTGGTGGCTTGGTGGAGATCTCATAATCAAAGTGAAGAGGAGGCTTGATTAAGAGACTCTTGATGTATCTCAACTCCTCATAGATGTGTACCATAGCAAGATGTTGATATTGACAACAATGACAATGTGTCCCATGGTGCATGACATTATCATGAGAAGGAGGAAGAACACTAAAGGGTGGTGGTGGAAGAAAATATGTTCCACAATCAACATTCTTGGTAGGAGAGATGTGATTAAGAGTGTTCTTGGGTGAATTGGGATTGAAAGCAATTGGGGAGAATGGAGGAGAGTCAAGGCTTTCATTAGGAGAGTAAGACATTTTGGGATGTGAAGTAAGGCAAAATGCTTATGGTTTAATAGGGAAGGCTCAATGTATTTTTGGGGTGGACAAAGGGTTGAAGCAAAGATTCTCAAAAATGTTGGAACAAATTTGGAATTTCAAAAATACCCGAAAAATAAGGAAGAACTGTCCGCGGTTCCTTATTGCTTCTGGCGGTTCCTTATTGAAAAGGAACCGCGGTTCATATATGGAACCACTTACAGTGGTTGAGTTTTGGTGGTGAAGGAAGATTTTTTAGCAAATCTTATTTTTCTAGTCTAACTTAACATAGGGATATGCTTGAAAGCAAAGATAGACAAAGAGAACACATACTAACTCACCAAATAGAGATTGACCAAAATACATGGATTTTAAAAATCGATGTAGGAGGTGTGTAAAACAAGACCTTAAATCATGACACAATGATCCTCCATGATTCTATCTTGTTCTTGCTATGTTTGAGAGAATCATACATATGAATTATGTAAGTTCGAGATTAATAGCAAGAATCTATGAAAGACGTTTTTAGATTGAATTAACAATTTCAAAACATTTCTCAACCATTTTTGAAAGAGACTTTGAGGATTTTGAAAAGGAAAAGAGAAGATTTTCAAGAAGAGTTTAGGAGACTCAAGGACTCAAAGTGATACAAGACTCAAAGGAAAGAAAAAGACTCAATAAAGGAAAGCAATTAAGGAATATGTTCCATTAATCCTAGACCTAGACGCAAGTAATTAAAAGGTTCCCTCTTAAGTGGCTTAGTGAAGATGTCGGCTAAGTTATCCTCGGATGGTACCTTCTCAATTGAAATGTTCCCCTTTTGAACATTATCCCTAAGAAAATGGTGACGAATTTCTATGTGCTTGGTTCGCGAATGTTGCACGGGATTCTTGCTAAGGTCTATAGCACCCTTATTGTCACACATGATGGGAACATCATCAAGACAAATCCCGTAATCAACAAGCGCTTGCTTCATCCATAGAGCTTGTTGGCATGCTTTTTCGGCACTCACATACACGGCTTCCGTGGTGGATATCGCAATAGCGGTTTGTTTCTTGGAGAACCAAGAAGTTAAACAACAACCCATGAAGGTACAAACACCACTAGTGCTTTTCCGGTCCACATAGTCTCCCGCATGATCCGAGTCCGCGTAGACATTGGTTTCTACGCCGGTCCCTTTAGGATACCATAATCCTTGTAGAAACTAGAAGGGGGGGTTGAATAGTTTCTCTTCGATTGGTGACCAAATTAAAATTACTTTCAATTTGGTTTGTATCAAAACTATCTTTTACTTGAGACTAAGTTGCATAATGATTAGGTTCAATTCAAATGCACTAGCAAGCATAATAGGTAAGTATAATGATAATGAAATAAGTAATGAGTAAGGAAAGAGACAACCTAGTGGGAAGACACCAAGATTTATAGTGGTTCGACAACGAGGCTCTATCCTCGTTTCTACTCCACTCCTCGAGTACACCTACTCGAGATTTCCACTATATCCACAAGCTCCCTTCTCGGCGGAGAAAACCTTACAACGTTGCTTACATTATTTTCCGACACTAAGCTAAATGTCGAGACCTAATCTTTAGCTAGGACCAATCTACACGACGTTGCCTACTTCACAATTTAACGACATAAGGCTAGATGTCGGGTTCTAATCTTAAGGTAGAACAAATCTTCACGACGTTGCCTACTTCACCATTTTACGACACAAGGCTAGATGTCGAGTTCTAATCGAAAGCTAGAACCAATCTTCACGACTCTTCACTTTGAAGCTAAGTGAGAACTTCACACAACACAACTACTAATAACTTTTAAGTTTAGTGAGAACTCACAAGACACAACCACATCACTTTATAGTTTAGTGAGAACTCCTAATCAAATCTATTACAACTCAACTAGACTTATCCAAGTACACACATGTAGCTTGGATTTACACAACACAAATCCAAGCAAACACATATGCAATGGATGTACACAACAAATCTAAGTATCCACAAATAACTTGGATGAACACAACTAGTCCAAGTATTCATAAATACATTGGATTGACCTAAAACAAAAAGGGGTATCATGATGAATATAACTAGCTCATAGATTCATCTTTATCACAACACTAGTGAGTGAGTGATCTTCTCATTGGACAAGGTAAAGGAGGGGATCAAGAGGATAATCATATGTAAACATCCTTAACAATTTAAGTGATCATTTACTAATGATTATGCTATAGAAAATAGAAAGGAGGCTGAGAAAAACGTCCAAGAGGCTTGCTGGAAAATGAGATTTGACCCACTATTTAAAGGAGACAAAGTATAACGGATCTATAACGGTCTTTTGTGCGCGGTATCTTATCTCACCCCGCGGTACCATATCGCTAAGGTACCGCGTAGGTACTTAAGGTACCGCCACTAGACTCCGCTCCGTTTTTGTCTTTTAGTGGGGTGGGAATATCTGAGGTATTTGAACCCTTCAAAGGATATTCTAACAGCATTTGGAATATGCCATTTTCAAATTTTCATTTTCCATTTTAATAAAACATTTTCTAAAAAAGAAAGTTTATTAAAAAGTCTTTTGTCATATTAACAAAAGTGAGTTTTAAGGATAATCATTTTGATGATCACTAAGTATGATTAAGAAAGGTTAGTGATATGATTATTACCTTGATGATAGTGTTAGTTAAATAATTCATTTTGTGTTTTACACTAAATGTGTTGTATGGTTTGTTGTGATCAAAACTAAGAAAGATTAGTTAACACTAATAATGTTTTTAGGCATCACTTGCATTAACAATCTCCCCCTTTTTGATTACGACAAACGATAAACTCATTTACGTAGAAACACAAAAGATGGAATCATTAACTAGTTTATCACTATCATTTCTTCCCCTTTGTCGTAGCAAAAAGATTAGCACAAGTCTTTGAAGAACATCGAACTTTGCTAGTAGCTCCTCCTTGGTGGTTGCTGCCCCTTGCTTGGGGCACCAAGTTTGTGAGCTAAGGTGACATGCTACACAAAGGTTAGTAGAAAGGAAAGAAACACCAATGTATATATGATCACTACCTACTAAGTAACTTGAGAGGGAGAAAGAGAAGAAATCTCAAATTAGAAGCAAGTATTTTGCTAGGTATGTCCAAAGAGGTAATTGAAAAAATCAAACTTCAATCCAATGAAGATGATAAGCTTGTCAATGGGTTAAAGCTTTAGAATTGATGGAATCACCCATAAGCAATTGTAAAAAATTAACCAAGATCAACTCAAAATAAAACTAATTAAAATAGCACACAAATAACACAAAGGTTACATAAAGAAAAAAAAAGATACAACAAAGAAGATAGTCTACACATAGTATGAGTATCTAAAAGCAATAAATATGGAAAATAAACTACTAAGCATAAGCTAGTCTAATAGTGATATTTTCCAAGATTGCTAAAAATAAAAAAGAACTAAAAAGACGACGATGCATCATTCGAAGTTTTGTCCACCGGAACGAAAACTTGAATGGGAGGTCGAGTGAGGAGGAATTCAAGAAAATTTAACTTCTCATACACATGAGCAAGTTCAATTTGTTGAAATCGGAAACAATCACACGAGGATCCATGATGTAACACAAAATCGTTTGATGGGGGTATGGCATCAAACTTAGGGTTTGGTGGTGGTGGGGTAAAGGGTTTGGGAGTGTTTTCACAATGCCTTGTGAGGTTTGGGAAGGTTGAAAGGTCATTGAGTTGAGGGGTATTGAAGGATTTTTGTGGGGGTGGAACATTTTCTTTAGCTCCGGTGATAGGGTTTATGGTGTAAGTCTCATTCCAATACTTGATTGGAGAGAAGGTAGGGTTTTTGGGTGGTTTGGACAAAGATGGTTCATTCTTCTTAACCCAAACAGGTCGAACCGAGATTTTCGGTTTCTTTGAAAGCTTGGATGAGGAAGCTTTGGGTGAGTGGGGTTGTGACAAAGAAATTTCAAGGTTAGGAATGTAGGAGTTAGGCATTGTGAGAGTGTGAGAATGATATCTCAAGGTTATGTGAGAATGAATTCTCATGGTTGGGAAGGTGTGAGAATGAAATCTCAAGGTTGGGGTATAAGTAAAATGTAATCAAGGTAAGAATTTGAATACAAAATGTGTAGTGTCAAGGAATGTTTAGTCAATTTAAGTAAACAAGGAATCTTGACAGGGAATAGGGTTTTAAAAGTTTTGACTAAAAATTCGTCAAAAGCCACTTACTGTTCGCGGTACCTTATAGGGACCGGCGGTTCCTTATCGCTAAGGAACCGCGGGACTTTAAGGAACCGCGTCCAGTGGACTTTAAACCATGTTTTTCCTGGGTTTTGGGAAAAACTAAGACTTTTTCAAAAAGTTGCAAATCTTGGAATTTTACCTCTATTAGCACCAAAATATGCTAGGGTTGCATAAAGCAACACATTCACAAAGAATGTCTTGACAAAGGGTGACAAAATAATTTAGATATCATTTTAAACCAATTTTAGTCAAGTTTAGGGGTTGTGATAGATTTAGGTTCAATTTTAATTTCAAATTAAAGTTGATTAGTGTGCACAAAAGGATAGAAACACACAAAGCTAAATCCATAAGTCAACAACAAGAAACATTCATTAAGGAGGCAAGTACAAAGACAAATAAAAACTAACTAATACATAGCTAGCTTAAACTAAGATCTAGATAAGTAGTTTTCTTAGGCTTGGTTTTGTTGAAAACTCTTATTAAGAAAACTCCATCATTCATCTCCTAGGAGGAGGCATGGAGAACAAGGCAAGCAAGAACTCTTGCAACCTCCTATGTAGTCTATACATATCCATCCTTAGGTTATGGATGATGTAGTGTTTGTAGAGACAACATGGACAACTAGGACCATGAGTTTGTTGAAACCCATAGTAAGGATCACCCAAGAGGAGGGAAAGTGGAACACCCAAAATTGGGATGTTTGAGTTAGGTGGAGGTGGAGGAGGCATGTTCTCCAAGGGTGATGTGGGTGAAAGTGGAGGCATGTTCCCTAAAGGGGAAATGGGTGAGTGTGGAGGTAAATTCTCCAAGGTTGGTGAAATGGGTGAGTTGTGAGGGGTAAATGGTGAAGTCACCAAAGTGTCATCAAAGTCATTCACAAAAGGAATGCTTTGGATTGGTTGGGGTTGTGTGGTCACTTCCAAGGGTGCACTTGGAGTGAAGGGTGAAGAGAGCTCATTCATTCTAGAGTTGAATGAAGAGGAGGTAGAACCAATGGAGTGGTTAGTACCATGGGTGGATGAAGTCTTACATGGTGCAAGAGGTGGGGAAGGTGATGAAGAAATGAGAATAGGAGCCATCTCATTCTTAGGTGTGTGGAAAGGTGAGGAGTTAGGCTTAGCTAACTTAACCCTTATTTTGAGTGTTTTCCTTGGGGTGGAGGTCTTGGAAGTGTTTGAGGTTTTGGTACACACCATGGTTGATTAGGGTGGTTTAAGGTTTAGGGAAGTATGTTTGATGTGTGAAGAACATGGCAAACAAGGTGGGTTTAAATGGGTGAGGGGATGATCCAAACTAGTAATGGGTTAAAATCATTTTAGGTGAATAATGAATTTAGGTAACCTAGTTTAGGAAATGTGCAGTTTATTACTGAAAATCATGCAAGGTTTACACAAATTTAAGAAAACAGTGTAAAGCAAAGATGCTGTCGAGCACAGTAACCGGTGGTTCCTTATCTAGGACCGGCGGTACCTTATCGGTAAGGAACCGCGGGTCGATATGGAACCGCGACCAGAAGGTTTTCAAAAATTTCCCATCCCAGATTTTGATAAACCCAGTTTTTTCCCAAAAGTTTCACAAGCCAAAGTTAACTACAGATCTTAATCTAATAAGCTAACTATCATAAGGCATGCACAAAGCTATGTAAAACACAATCATTATTGCATAAGCAACATTTAGGATCAAAGAAAATAATAATCCAATCATAAGTTAATACATAACCAAATGAAGAAAAAGGAAGACATGAAATCATCCTGGATGAGTGTTGCAAGTCATCATGAGCACAACATCTAATTCCTTGATTCACTTCTGAGGCGTTCTCGAAGAAGATGATTGAGATAAAATTGATAATCGGAATCAACTTCATCGGAGGACAAGATGGAGATTGAAGAGGACATGAAGTTATTGAAATTTGAGGGAGGGTTACTAGAAGACTCTTCTTGAGACGTATTTTCAACTTGACACGAGTTCGCATTGATCTCGGGTGAAATGTTCCCTTGAATGGGAGACATGACACGATCAACGGAGTGATAAGGAGAAGATAGAAGAGACGGAAAGTCAATAAGGACTCTTCTAAGAAGACGAGAAAGAAGCATTCCATAGGGAAGACTTGACTTAGACTCAAGAAGAACAGACCTAATTCTTCTAGCCATGAAAAATGCGAGATTGTAAGGAGTTGTGGTGGCAACACAATACAACATGTGTGCAAGGCAAGCGGGTACTAAATCCCGATTCCCATCATGACACATTGCATTTTCCCTAATGATTTCGGCCCAAGGA
Source organism: Glebionis coronaria (assembly GCA_025667525.1). Classification (NCBI taxonomy): domain Eukaryota; kingdom Viridiplantae; phylum Streptophyta; class Magnoliopsida; order Asterales; family Asteraceae; genus Glebionis; species Glebionis coronaria. The sequence continues at coordinate 4,518,201 of CM046880.1, forward strand.
GTCATGAAATCATTAATATCACTAGATAGTAATTCCCAAGGAGAGAGAGTTCGAACAGCTCCTTGAAATTTACCATGAATAGGATGCTCACGAAGCTTAGAAATGGTATGAATGATATCCGAAGGAGTTGGAAGCACGGTCACATAATGAGCATCAATAGGGGCCGATTGTAAAGAGTCTAAACTCCAAGCATCGGGAGAATCGACATTGACCATTAGATGGCACTCCAAGAATATCACCGAATTCTTCAAGAGTGTAAATAATGATTTTCCCCATAATGGAAAATCGTATAGACAAACCATTATTGATGCTTATCAATGTGAATGAGCTAAAGAACTCCATAAGAAACGAGGGAAATATTGGCTCATCAATATCAAGAAGACAATCAAACCCAATAGACTTAAACATGAAGCGAATAAACTCATTTGCGAAATCGGAACAAACGATGCGTCCTTCATGAAAACAGCGATGTTCAAGAGACTTAGACGAGTTTTTGTGAGAGTGAATCAAATGAGGGTAAGAGGGCATGTATGCTCGTGTTCGTTCGTGATCTTTTTGATATCTTGAAGACATGACAAGTACCTAAACACGAAAAATAATCTTTCCAATCACTCATATGAAAATCAAAAAAGAAAACAAAAAATGAAAATGTGTTATATCAATTTCTTGACAAACATAGGATTGAATCCATATCATTTTCATGTTCACAGTGTGTCTATTCCATCATTAACCAAGAACACATGATCTATGTTAGATCAACAATGGATTAGAACATTGGTTTTTCAAAACAAGGTTTTTAGGTAAGCATTAACAATGTCATTGCCTACTAGTTCATGGGTTCATCTCAAATCCATCATTTAACCAAAAACATTTAGCCTAAATTCAGATTTGTTCTACAAGTGGGTTTTAGTGAAATCTTAATGAATATCAACCTAAGGAATCATAGTAAAATAACCATGTCAACCCACATTCCTATTAAGGTTTTAATTCAATTTCAATTTTAAAAATCCCCAATTATGAAAGGATGAACCCTAGAAAAAAATAGATGAAATTGAAAGAAAATACTTACAATTAATTGATGTTAGATGAAGGATGAGTGAAACCCACAACTTGGAATCAATTAATTTGAGTGATTGAAGGTTTTGGAAGCTTCAACAATGGTGGAAAAGGTAAAACCCGTCGGTTGTGTGTTTTTGGGAGAGAGAGAGTTTGGTTTGAAAAAGAATAAAAAACTCAAACTGGCGCTCTGACAAAACTTTCTGCCCGCGGTACCTTATCGATAAGGAACCGCGGGTTTGAGCCGCGTAGATAAGGAACCGCCTACAGAGGCAAGTTTTTATCTATGAAAAATGCCAAATTTTGAAAACCAAGTTTTTCTAAAGTACTTAAGATTAAATCATAAGCCTTTTAGAATATCATTGGATCATCATAACACTAAGCAATATGCCTTAACGAAGGATTACGAGTTAAATCAAGATCGAAAAGAACCAAAACGGACAAACGACTACTCGTAGCAAAACGACTAAGTGGAGAGAAGTCAAGGGAAGTGAATCAAGACTAGGACCAATGCTCAAGGGATTAAAGACAATCTTCAAATAGTTGTAGCGAAGAGCTTGTGTCATATATAGTGGTTTAAGACGTGCCTTTCCGGCGAAACGTTAAACGTCTTTGGTAATGAATAAGCACAAAGCAATTATTCAAGTATAGACTAAGATCACTTTCAATAATAGTCTTAGTCTAAACCAAAATATGAGCAAGGTATTAATTCACTTTCTCTCCCACAAAGGGCCTACTAACCGTATGGGTGCAAACCATGGAAATCATGCTTGATACTTTAAGCTTCTACTAACTCACTCTACATCACCATAGTGAGTCAAGTATCCAAGCAATGAAGGTTTGAGAGGATAAAGGAAAAGAAACACAAACCACAAATAAATGTCAAGGCAAGGATGCCGAGAACAAGCACATAGTCAAGTAATGATCAAAAGAATGATCAAAGGGCGTGTGGAAGAACGAAAGCGTACCTTGGCCACAAAGAGCAATCCATGAAGGAATAAGTGCTATGCCCAATCAATGACTATGATGAGTACTAAGTCTTCAAGGACTAGTATCATTCCCAATCATCTTGGTATCATCATTCAAAGATGTTATAGATCAATGAAGATGATTCTTCTACAAGTGCAAGTAACTCAATCCACAACCAATTAAGTGATTGATCTTCATGAGTACCTACACAAAGCAAGATGCAAACTAGTAGATACATTTCAAGAGTATATCTAAAATGCATAAAGGCTACTAATCTTAAGTGGGATGCAATATTATCAATTAAAAGACCTATTTTCAAAGAAAACATAGTTTTGACCAAAGAGAAACTTTAGTACAACTAGACCTTCTAATTTGAGGAGACAATGGATCGATCCAAGTTTCAAAGTACAATATACTTCAAAGATCTTGAGTGACCATCGCTCTGATACCAATTGTAGAAACTAGAAGGGGGGTTTGAATAGTTTCTCTTCGATTGGTGACCAAATTAAAATTACTTTCAATTTGGTTTGTATCAAAACTATCTTTTACTTGAGACTAATTGCATAATGATTAGGTTCAATTCAAATGCACTAGCAAGCATAATAGGTAAGTATAATGATAATGAAATAAGTAATGAGTAAGGAAAGAGACAACCTAGTGGGAAGACACCAAGATTTATAGTGGTTCGACAACGAGGCTCTATCCTCGTTTCTACTCCACTCCTCGAGTACACCTACTCGAGATTTCCACTATATCCACAAGCTCCCTTCTCGGCGGAGAAAACCTTACAACGTTGCTTACATTATTTTCCGACACCAAGCTAAATGTCGAGACCTAATCTTAAGGTAGAACCAATCTTCACGACGTTGCCTACTTCACCATTTTACGACACAAGGCTAGATGTCGAGTTCTAATCGAAAGCTAGAACCAATCTTCACGACTCTTCACTTTGAAGCTAAGTCAGAACTTCACACAACACAACTACTAATCACTTTTAAGTTTGTGAGAACTCACAAGACACAACCACATCACTTTATAGTTTAGTGAGAACTCCTAATCAAATCTATTACAACTCAACTAGACTTATCCAAGTACACACATGTAGCTTGGATTTACACAACACAAATCCAAGCAAACACATATGCAATGGATGTACATAACAAATCCAAGTATCCACAAATAACTTGGATGAACACAACTAGTCCAAGTATTCATAAATACATTGGATTGACCTAAAACAAAAAGGGGTATCATGATGAATATGACTAGCTCATAGATTCATCTTTATCACAACACTAGTGAGTGAGTGATCTTCTCATTGGACAAGGTAAAGGAGGGGATCAAGAGGATAATCATATATAAACATCCTTAACAATTTAAGTGATCATTTACTAATGATTATGCTATAGAAAATAGAAAGAAGGCTGAGAAAAATGTCCAAGAGGCTTGCTGGAAAATGAGATTTGACCCACTATTTAAAGGAGACAAAGTATAACGGATCTATAACGGTCTTCTGTGCGCGGTACCTTATCTCACCCCGCGGTACCATATCACTAAGGTACCGCGTAGGTACTTAAGGTATCGCCACTAGACTCCGCTCCGTTTTTTGTCTTTTAGTGGGGTGGGAATATCTGAGGTATTTGAACCCTTCAAAGGATATTCTAACAGCATTTGGAATATGCCATTTTCAAATTTTCATTTTCCATTTTAATAAAACATTTTCAAAAAAAGAAAGTTTATTAAAAAGTCTTTTGTCATATTAACAAAAGTGAGTTTTAAGGATAATCATTTTGATAATCACTAAGTATGATTAAGAAAGGTTAGTGATATGATTATTACCTTGATGATAGTGTTAGTTAAATAATTCATTTTGTGTTTTACACTAAATGTGTTGTATGGTTTGTTGTGATCAAAACTAAGAAAGATTAGTTAACACTAATAATGTTTTTAGGCATCACTTGCATTAACAATCCTAAATGTATAGTGCCTTTAATGTATTGGAAGATACGCTTAACCGCTTCAAGGTGAGAGGTTTTGGGAGCCTCTTGGAAGCGAGCACAAAGGCAAACACTAAACATGATATCCGGTCGACTTGCCGTTAGGTACAACAAACTACCAATCATACCTCTATATTTGGTGTTGTCTACCGACTCACAATCATCATCTACGGTGAGTTTAGTATCCGAGGCCATAGGGGACTTCATTGGTCTAGATTCTTCTAATCCAAATTTCTTTAGCATTTCTTTAGCGTACTTAGATTGACTAAAGAAAATACCATCGTCCATTTGTTTAATTTGGAGTCCTAAAAAGAAGTTAAATTCTCCCATCATACTCATTTCGAACTCATCATGCATGATTTTGGCAAAGTCATCACACAATTCTTGACACGTTGAGCCAAATATAATGTCATCAACATATATTTGCACGATTATGAGATGAGAACCTTTCTTCTTTGTAAAGAGAGTGTTTTCTACCATTCCCATGGTATACTCATGTTTGATAAGAAACGCTTTAAGTCTATCATACCAAGTTTTGGGTGCTTGTTTAAGACCATAAAGTGCCTTCTTAAGCTTGTAAACATGATCCGGTTTCTCAAAATCAATGAAGCCGGGAGGTTGAGCCACATATACCTCCTCATTGATCAAACTGTTAAGAAACGCGCTCTTTACATCCATTTGTTAAAGCTTAATATCTAAGGCACAAGTGTAGGCTAAAAGGACTCTAATGGATTCTAATCTAGCTACCGGTGCATATGTCTCGTCATAATCAATCCATTCTTGTTGATTATAGCCTTGTGCTACCAGCCTAGCTTTGTTACGAGACACAACACCATTCTCATCTAGCTTATTCTTATATACCCATTTGGTTCCTATAATGGTAGAACTTCTAGGTGGAGGAACAAGTTCCCAAACATCATTAGCAACGAATTGATTCAATTCTTCTAGCATCGCAATGACCCAACTCTCGTCCGTCAAAGCTTCTTTAACATTCTTTAGTTCAATCAAGGAGACGAAACAAAAGAAGTTACTTTGGTTTTGGACTTGAGATCTTAGGGTCCTTTGATTTAAGTCGCCAATGATATTATTGAGAGTATGATCCTTAGACTCCTTAATGTTTACTTCTTTTTCAACACTAAGGTCTTCAACTCCTATTTTTCTAACCTCTTTGGCTCTAACTACTTCTACTTCATCCAAGTTGATGAGACTCCTTTTATACATAGTCTCATCGTCCAAATCGGGCTTTAAATGCATATAATATCATCAAAATTGCCAAATATATGCTTGTGTTTGTTACTTGTGTATTTTAGGTACGGATATTGAGAAAATGACAAAAGATCACAAGAATCATTCAAAAATGAACACGGGAAACGAAGCCGCACAATGAACCGGACCCGAATCATGAAGAATTTTCCAAAGAAAACCCTTGAAGATTTGAAGAATTATGAAGAAGGGTCCTCCAATATGGAAGAATTGACACTTTATACCCTTGTATCTTCATAATTACAAGTTTGGTCCCTAAAGTTTGTCAAAATTACAAAAAGGACCCTTAACTTTGAAGAATTGGCAAATTTAGTCCCTCAACAAAACTAAATTGTCAATATTGGTCCTCCAAGAAGTCAACAAACAAGTCAAAACCTTGAAGAATGAAGAAAATGCCAAAATCAGTCCTTCAAATATCATGAAATGGCATATCTAGTCCTTGAAACAAGTTTGAAAACTTGTGGTGCCATTTTTGACAAGCTGCCTAAACTTGTTTACAAAGGAAAATGGGTAAAAAGTTGTTTAATACAAATTGAAGAAAGTTTGGAAGTATGGGGACTGTTTTTTCCAGACACTCAAACTCACCCCCACCAATCAGGCCTCCACATCACCCCCACCATCCACTCATAGCCCTCCACCTCACCACTCTCTCCACGTCCACTTTCCACTTCACCAACAAATAAACTGAATTAGTTTATTATTTAATTTTCCCACTAAACATAATTTTTAAAATTCCTTAACCCCAAAACGGATTCAAACCCACCCTGCTAATCATCTTAATCCCATAAACCCTAAAACCTAACTCTCTCAAATCAAAGGGGTTTTTGATGATTCCTTCCAGAAACATAATTAAACCTACCTTAAACCAATCCCAACTCCCAAAAAACGTCACCCTCATCCCCACATGGCTCTCCAACCCTCCCCTGACCCACAATTGAGCTTGAAGACAAACTGAGGACAGAGAATCAACGACTCATGACATTTTCGTGTTCTCAAAGACTCCTTTTGATGGCCAAGATCATTTTTATCCAGCTTGCATCAACATACATCCAAATGATCATCACATGGGCTCTTGACCAATTCAAAAAAACGAATCTTCAAAAGGACTCAAAGGGCATAATTGGAAGATCATACATTAGGGTTTACTTGTTCCTTTTGCTTCTAGAATTCTTGTAAGCCTATTATATAAAGGTCTCATAGGACTTAGTTTAGAGCTGTTCTTTTTTCATTCTCTTTGGTCACGGCCTTGTAAATCCATATTTGTTTGAAGTGAAATGAAATGGTACTGAGTTGTTGACAAGAAACAAAAGAGCCAAATTTACTTTCCATTGCAAGTTTAAATTTTTTAAGTTAAAATTTCATGTTCTGTTTTTGTGTTGTTTGGAGACTCAAGTTTAATCAGTTCTTAATTTATCCGTCCAAGCTTGTTAAACTGATCATATGAGCCTGATATTCTTGTTGAATATCAAGCTCAAGTGAGGTTTGAAGGGTTTGTTGATTTAGTTAATACTAGAAATTTTCAGAAAATAAAAAAAAAATCAGTTTTTTAAATATTTCTGCTTCATCTTTAAAAGCTATAAGCTATAAGTTGACTTGTCAATAAGTCAATCTTATAGCCTATAAGCTCTTGTACCAGGTTATTCTTGCTATTGGTTGTTTGTTTTTGGCAGGTTCAAAACAAGAACTCACACCATCATCACCATCATCTTCATTTCAAACAGCCAAAGAAGATTCTGCACAAGCCTGGGCTTGTAGGAGATGGCTATGCAGTCATTGTGGGACCTGGATGTGGGTCCCACAAGGTAAATCCCTTTTTCCTTGTTTTTAGTTTCAAAAATTGTTATTGATAAGATTTATGTGATTTTGTATGAAAGTTGTGTAAATGCTTGTTAAGCTGTTTGATTATGCTCAATTAGGTGTAATATGCATGTTAGTAGTACTTTGAATCATTGTGGTTAAGTGTTGATCTTATTTGGTTTCAAAAAATTCATGTTCTATTTATTAAGGGGTGTTTGGATCTGCTTATTACATTAGTCTTGTGACAGCTTTTGGCCATTAATCAGTCCTAATACACTTGATATAGTTAGTATTAGGTTATTTCAGTCTTTGGTTTAATATTAGTAAGTAAAATCTCATTTTGTATGCTGTTATGTTGGTAAACATAGTCATTAATCAGTAAGGGGTATTTCAGCCTTGTTTTAGCTTATTTTTGATCACCAATTTGATAATCTGTTAAGGTTAAGTACTAAGTAGGGTTTGCAATAGCTTGTATGTTATTTGGTATCTTTGTGTGCAAGATTTGAGCAAGTGAAATCCGTTTTTGTGCAAGTTGAACCAGCAAACTACTCATCAGACCATACATGCCTAATCAGTAACTTTGTGTGCTATTTTTGCTTGATTTGTGTGAAAGACTTTGTGCTTTTCTTGTTTAATCTGACTCCCTACACTCCACTGAGTGTATGGGTGCCCATTTGTCCAAAGAAAACCAAGCATACAAGCTTTCCTAAGCTCAAAGGTCAACTGACCATTTATTTACACTAGCAGTGGGAAAAAAGTTACCCCTGCTAGTGTATTGGTTAGTACTGCTTGACTAGCAGACAAAACCAAGCAAGGTGTCACTATCAGATTCTTGATTTTTTGTCTTTTGTGGGTTAAAATTAGAATTAGGGTTTGAAATTAGTTTCTATATTTTTCTTATTTAATTTGGGATTTTTCTGTTTAATTAGATTTTTTATTACTGTTCATTTGCTATTTTTTACATTTAATAGCTATTTTAAATACTTTTTAATTTCTGATTTTTTTGTCATTTAGTGTAGAAAATTAATATTTTTAGATTTCAAAAATTTTGTTAGACTTAGAAAAACATTTTAATATTTTTAGTTAAAGAAGTTTTTACTGTTCACTTTTTAATTATTTTTTAGAATTAATTTAGTTTAATTAGGGTTTAAATATTAATCTGTTTTGTCCTTTAGTGCAAAATTTTATATTTTTCAAACTTTTTCATTTTTCTACTGTTCCTTAGTTTAATTTAGGATTTTTAAAATTTTCAAATTATTTTTGGCATTATTTTATTATTTTTTATAATTATTTTAGTTTTAAAATAGTTTTTAGTGATTTAAAAATAGAAAAATAGTTTTCAAAATTTAGGAAAAATACTTTTTAGTCTTTAGATAATATAAGTAAGTTATTTTTTCAATAAAATAATATTTTGGACATTTTGATTAATTATATTTAATTTTAGGGCTTTAATTAGCATTTAAAATTGAATATTTAATTAATAAAAGGTTTTAAAATATTTTTATTGGATTTTAATTCTTATTTATATTATTTTAGACTTAGTTTAACTTTTAATTAATTTTTAGGTTTAAAATTTTTAATTTGTAGCTTTTTACGGTTTTACGTGAACGACCTTTTCGTCTTAGCTCGATCCGTCTTCGTAACCGTCATTCTCTTCTTACCCCATTTCTATTTTCTTTTTCTCAATATAATCACAAAAGATAATCATTTCAATACACACACACTAAGCCTCCTTGGGAAACGAACTTGAACTTAATTGGTCATTAGTGCTTGGTTTTCCTAAACCGACACTTAATACTTGCCACTTTTTCTCTCTTTTCCTAAAGAGTAGTAAAACCACTACATCATTTTGGCGCCACTACCGGGGAGGCGTGTTGTGTTTTGATTTGGAAATTGTTGTTTTTTTTATATAGCCATAATAGCTAATTGTATTAGTAGCACTCTACTAATACGTATGATTGTAGTGTTTTACTACTCTTTAGGAAAAGAGCGTAAATAGCGGTAAGTATCAAACAAATGATTTTAAGAAAAAATCAAGTGTTAATGACCCAATCAAATAAAAAGATAGGAAGTTCGTTTCCCAAGGAGGTATATGTGTGTGATTTAACTTGTAATTATTTGAGATTAATATTGAGAAGAATGGGGATGAAAGGATGAAAAGACGGTTATGTTAAAATTACACTACGACGTAAACGTAAAGCCGTGAAAAACTACCCAAATTAAAAATTATACTAAAACCAAAAACAAAATCAATAAAAGATTAAAAGGCTAAAAACAAGTCTTAAATAATATAAATGAAGATAAAAATCCAACAAAGATATTTTAAAACCTTTTATTAATTAAATATTTAATTTTAAATGCTAATTAAAGCCCTAAAATTAAATACAACTAATGAAAATGTCTAAAATATGATTTTATTGAATAATTACTTAACTTATATTATTAGAAGACTAAAAAGTAATTTTCTAAAAATTAAAAGCTATTAAAACTATTTTTAAAACTCTAAAAATGATTTAAAATGATTAAAAATTAATTAAACTTAAAATAATTATAAAAATAAATCTAAAAGCTATAAAATTATTCTAAAAATGGAAAAGGTCCTAATTAATGAAAAAGAACCTAAGAAAAATGAAAAAGAAATAAAAATAAAACTTTGAATTTTTAGTAATAAAATAATATTAAAATAATGGAAAAAATAAAAAGTTGATAAAATTAATTCTAAAAAATTTCTAAAATCTTAAAATAATCTAACTAAGAGAAAAATGCAAACTAAAGTTCCTAAACCCTTTTTAATAATTTTATAAAAATGATTAAAGTTTATAAAAAACCTTAAAATAATATAAAATTAAAAATTAAAGTTTATAAAACCAAAACTAGATGTAAACCTCAAAATATTATTTTAAAAGCTAAGAATAATTTTTCCTAAAAATTAAAACTCTTTTTTCTATTTTTTAAGCAATTAATAAAAAACGTATAAAGAAAAATGCATAGAAAATAATTTAATAAAGGGAAAAATTTAAAACCAATCTAGAAAAATCCCTAAGTCTAATAAGGTCCTAGGAAAAATCAAATAAGCTAAAAACACAAAGTAAATAAGCTGGAAAAGACGAAAATAAGCTACGGCTTATTTATTAAGCAAGAAAGAAAAAACAGGTTAAATAAGGTTTGAAAACAAACTAGAACATAAGAAAGCGTCTAGATCAACGGTAGTTCCCCTACTCCTCCTTCGAGAGGTCTGGGGTTCGAGTCCTGTTGCGGGCGACTTTTTGCCTTTTTTTCCTTTTTTATTTTTTTACTTTTTACAACTCAAACTGACACCTTTTATAAGCTAGAAACTAAACCTAATTCAACTTTTTAACCAAGATTAAGATCAAATTAAGGACAAAACGTGCCCAGTATCTACTTGGCAAGAACACAAGTTCTTTTGTTTTCTTTCTTTTCTTCACAGATTAACAAAAGGCCCAAGAGGAGCTTGGACAAATGCTTGTTTGGTGATTATATTGGAACAATCAGGCACCCTTGTGCTCTTTGAAGCACAAGGAGTCAGAATCAAGCAGATAGAGTAACACTTTGCACACAAAATGCTCAAACAAAGCACATACTAGGCAATTCAAGTTTCTATGACAGTTTCTAAGGTCTGGTGGTTTTTAAGCTTGACAGATTGCACACAAGTGACTTTCAAAGGCCCAATTCATGAACACAATAGCACCAATCACCTAGCAAACCAACTACAATCCTCTATCAACCTATATCTTAGCAGATTTCAAGATCTAAGCACCAAAAATCATGAAAAACAAGCAGATTATGGTTATGCAGATTTATGCTATTCTATTTTCACTTTTAACCACACAAATTGCTAGAAACTTGCACCAAACTGAAACACAACTAACAACAAACCTATCTCAATCCTCTTGAAGCTTTCTAACACCTTTTCAAAGCACAAATCAAAACTATTACCCTGCTAAAACATATATCCAAACACCCTTTAAAATCTTTTTATGCAACTTTTTCAAATCAACACACTCCAAAACCTATTCAAACTGATCAAAATAGCATCTAACATGCATAACACCATAAAAAAACTCTAATCAAACAATTTAAACCTGCAAATAACACTTAGCATGCAAAATCACCAACACATCACTTTTTCTGAGATTTCAAAAAGGAAAAAGAGTGTTTACCTAAGAACCCTACATCCAGGGTTCTAGTGGATGAAAATCCACCTCCTTATACACCCGGGTGTATGCAGATCCTTGGATCAACAAACAATCAACACCTGCCAAGAAAATCAAAAAGGAAAAACAAGAACAAGCACAAATATGAATATTCTGATTTCTTTTTCTTTCTTTCTTAAAACTTTTCCAAATCCTTTTAAACCTTTCTCAAAACGTTTTTATAACACTATATCACCAATTACTTAAACCTCTTAACATCAAAACCTGAAACAGATTTCTTACCAAGAAATTCAAGTTTTCAAAACCTTTAAATAATTTTGAAAATCAAAATTACTTAACCAAATAAATGTGGAACTCAGTTTTCCTTCAATAACTTATACCAACTTTAAGAAAATCATAAAAAGGAATTAAATTGCTAAATAACAAATACCAAACTTTTATATTTAATCAAAAGGCATTACAAAATTTTTTGAAGAAAAACTGGAACAAAGGGGTATGAACAGACTTCATCCTCCTTTTATACTACTCTAAGAACATTCTAGTATGCTTAAAATCACAAACCCTAATCTAGAAATTCTCCAAAATGCCCCTTTACGTTTTTGAGTGATGAGTTGTCACATTTGATCCTGGGCGTTCCTTTATGCGTTGGGAGTAAGCAATAAATCACCACTGTTGATTTTGGACACGTCAACATGCTTGGAGGCCAAGGTGTGATGTGATTGGGTGAAAGGGAATTTGGGGGTGGGGTCTACAGTGAATGGGATGAGGGTTTTATGTGTGGGATTTGTTCCTGCGTGTGGGAATTAAACGTGTGCAAGGTTAATTGATTTTTACCCATGTTTAAGTGAAGTAAAAATCTGGAGGTGAAAAAGATAAACAGTAAGTCTGTAGATCCGATTTTGGGGGAGAAAAAGTGTTAGGCGCGTTTTTTTGTTTGAATGTTTCAAAGTGTGCATATTCAGTCCTTGTGTTTTGAAATTTTTGGCAAATAAGGTTTTCCAGCCCTAAAAACGTATTTCCCTTGTTAATATCTTTCATACTTTGTCACTTTTGGCACAAGCTTTTCAAAAGGGTTCTCAAGGGTTCTTTTTGACATTTTTGAATATTGCAAGGGCTGATTTTGAACATAGTTGATCTTCCAAGGTCTTCAATGTCTCTTAATCTTCATGAGGGACCATTATTGGCAATTTTGATTTGTTGAGGGACTATTCTTGCCATTTCTTCAAAGTTGAAGGACCTTTTTGCAATTTTGACAAACTTAAGGGACCAAACTTGTAATTATTAATATACAAGGGTTTTAAGTGTCATTTCTTCATTAATGGAGGATTAATCTTGTTTGTCTTCAAGTCTTCAAGGGTATTTGTTGAAAATTCCATGATTAGGGCCCGGTTCTTTGTACGGCTTCGTTTCTCGTGTTCGTTTTTCCTTGTATCTTGTGATCTTTTGTCTTTTTCACGATATCCATACCTAAAATACACAAGTAAACAAACACAAGCATATATATGGTATTTTATGACATTTTTATGCATTTAAAGCCCGAAAAGAACGATGAGATCATGTATAAATGCCATCTCATCACTCCCCCATACTAAGCCATTGCCGTGCCCTCACGCAATGCTAGAATAAAGTATCAAAGCATCACCAAAATTCAATTTTATTAACCTTTATTGAAAAGTAAAAGACTTGCAACAAACTACGATGATGTGTAAAGACATAATGTATGATTTTCATCACCAAAAGGTGACTTTTAGGGTCAAAGAATAGAAACAAGTTAATGTCCCTTAGAGTAAACTTCGTCATCCTTGATTGTCATACATTCCATGCTAAGTGCAAAAACAAGATCATTGTTGGTACAAGTCACAATGCTAACACTACTCATACGTTCAAATTGTGTAATACTTTTTCTCCCCGCAATCCTAGTTATTATAAAAGGAAATGGGTTACTAGCATTTTTTATCTATTTGTCATGGATCACAAGTGATACATATTGACTTATTTGAGTAGTTATTAGTCCGAAAGCAAAGTAGCACGATTTGATCAATAGTTAGCCGAAGGACAAAATCTTTTAAAACGGCTTCTCGTGTATCTCCTTAAGTTCATATCTTGGCATAACTCGTTTCACGATTTGAGACCTTTCTCGGACCGATATTTGGCATGTACTTCATACTTCAAATCTTGGGAAGACGTTCTTGAAATTATGGTCTTCTCTTCATATTTTGGAATTTCTTCACTTGACGTTTTTGAGAGATTCTTCATATAGGACCACGACTTCATCATTTTTCTTCAATCTTTACTTTGGATTTTGATATACAACGATCCGCCTCCTTTTCGGACTTGGATATATTTATCCTCATACCTTGTTAGGGTCTTTTTGGATAGACTTTCTCCATTCTTTAGGGGAGTAATTGCTTCTCGTCGTGTGTCTCGATCCTTCATATTGATTTAGGAATAATGATACTTCACATCACCTTTGGATCTTTAGCAAAAATAGAGCTCCTCATACCTTGTTAGGGCCTTTTTGGATGATCACCAATCTTCGCGTCCCGCTTCAATAAGTTATGCCTTGGCTATGAACTCTATTCAACCCCGAGCAACTTTTAAACGATCTTGCGCTAGAGGCTAAGTAACCTTTCAAATCGTACGACCTTACTTATTGCAATTATGTTTTATTCCTAATGCATTGATCTTATGGGAAGAAAAAGCCACAATTAAAAACATATGAGTTTTTGAAAGAACACTTTCATGTTCTACGTTTAGCATGATCACTTGTCTAACTCTATCATTTCTCGTTCTTCACTATATAAAGACCTCTAATTAAAGAGACTCGTGAATACTTAGCCATGCAAGTCAAAATTAAGCCAAATTTGGATTAGCTTTCATTAAGACTATATCAAATCAAAGTTTTGGGTTTTCAAGCCACCTATAGGATCTTGCACTTTCTTGGACTTTTTCAAGTTTAGAGAATGCATTTTATAGTTCCCTTGATAAGTGACTTTCTAGAATCAATTATAGGAACTTGCGAAAAGTTCTTGTTCTTAACCCGAATGAATTAAGACTTTCGCGTTTTAAAGCTCCCTATATAAAAGTCTAGCAAAACTTGAATTGAGCGGGTTAAGGAATGTAAATGGCTCCAAATGCCCATCAAGTCAAAAATTAGCTCTTATTCTACCCATCGGAAAATATACATTCGTGTCTTAAAAACACTTATGAAAACTAAGAAAAAATTTAAAATTTGGCCTTTTTTAGCCTTATTAGCAAAACAAAACATTGAAAGTTGGAAAGCGTGAGGGCGTAGCAAAGCAAGTACCTATTCACCCCCCCATACTAAAAGTAAACATTGTCCTCAATGTTTCGAGTCTAAAGGTGGATCACCCCCATACTAGAGACGAAGAGTCGAATGATTAGGATCTAGCATGGAAAGGGTGATCAACAATATATCTAAAGCCGTTTACTAAGTATGCTAAAAGATAATTGTTAGAACAATAAAGGATATGTCATGGATTCGTGAAAAACTTCTTCAAACGAACGATGGAGGCTCACGTAAACGAACACGAGAGTCTTCAATCGTAGACGATGATGATGATCTAGATAACACAATCACAAACAACCACGAGACAACGAGTTGGAAGGGTACAAGTCCCCTTATTAGTGAATATAAACGATAAGCATGGGATTTCCCCCACGAGGCACCTCGTTTTTGATTACCGAGTCATGAGCTCGACTCGATCCCCTCAATATGTGAACATTTAGGAAAATTGATGGTGTGGTCAATTTTTTTGATGGGGCTTACATGATAAACAAGGCCCAAAAAGCAACCGGTATAAAGGACTAAGTCCTTAGATGATACAAAATACCGGGGTCGAAAATGGCGTTCTCGTTCTCTTTGGAAAAACAATTTAACGCCACTTCAACATGTGCCATAAACTCAAAGAGTTTGAAGAAAATAGATGAGAAGTAGAAGGGTGAGACAATTGGTAAGACAAACTTTTGAGCTACTCGAGGTAGACTCGCACCAAGCAAATAGATATAGTTTCCATTTATTGCATCGGTGGAAGACCGAGATTTCCCTTTATATGAAATTCCGGGATCGAATATCTCGTCCTCGGTGGACAAGGATGAGGGAACATAAGGGGCTTCCCCCTTACTAAAACCACACAAAGCATCGTCAAAAGGAGTAGACGAGCTTGTAGCACTCAAAACACGTGGTGATGACGGAGTTAGATTTGTAGAAAAATCAATTAAATAACATTTAAGATCTTTTCCTTTTTTATCTTTTGAACTCTCCTTATGAAAACCCTTTTTGATTATGTCGAAAATATTCGGTGTTTCTAAGACGATGTTAGTCACACTAAAAATTCTCACATTTTGAAACCGTTTTGGTTTTGGTGGTGGCAAGTTCTCAAAACGTTTATCGGCGAAGAAAACCTCCCCATCGGGGTCTACATATTCATCTTCCGAAAGATCTTTCGTAGAAACCGGCAACTTATCAACACTTTTCAAGAATGAATGTTCGAGGTGAGGCGAAGGATTTTTCGATTCAAGTATTGACGGTTTCTTCTTTGTAGGCTTTACACTCATAACCTCCACCGGCGGAGGAAATGGTAAGTTGTTTTTGGAGATATTTCCTAAAAGTCTTGGTGAAAATTCTTTGCAAATGACATTGGTCGAGTCACCATGGTTTAAAGTTGCAATAGAATAGACATGAGAAAGATTGGAGTTTTGTGTTGCATTGATGACAAGTTCTTCTTCATTGAAACGAAGGGTGATTTTTCGAGCATGAACATCGATAAGTGCTCGTGATGTATCCAAAAATGAACGACCCAAAATGAGAGGAACTTTTCGATCGATAGGAATGTCTACAACGATAAAGTCAACGGGATAGTAAAACTTTCCGACTTTAACAAAAACGTCCTCGGCTACTCCACATGCTAAAATCGTAGAATGATCGGCCATCTCGATAGACATGTTCGAAGGAGTAAGAGCCGGAAGCGAAAGCGATTTGAAAATCTCGAGAGGCATTAAGTTAATACTAGCGCCAAGATCGGCCAAGGCGTAGCATTCCTCCATATCTTGTATAGCACACGGAATCAAAAATTTACCGGGATCACCGACTTTTTGTGGTATGCGACTAAGAAAAACCGATGAACAACTAGACGATTGTTGTAACTTCTCTTTGTTGTTAAGCATACTTTTGAAGTTTGCGGCAAATCGAGGCATCATGATAAGAGCGTCGGCAAAACTTATGTTAAAATGCAAATCACGAAACATTTTCATAAATAGCTCAAATTGATAATTGTTCCGTTCTTGTGCCTTCTCTTTGTTACGTCTCGAAGGGTAAGGTAAAGGTGGTGTGGGTTGGTCATTAGGCAACGGCCTTGGAAACTCGGGTTCCATAATTGGTATTGGTTCAACCGTAGGTGTGGTATGAGCGGTACTTCGTGGGATTGTAATATGCTCCTTTTCGACCATCACCTTGGGTTCTTTCTCGATTTCCTTCTCCTTAGAAGTACTTGGACGAGAGATTGGTTCCTTGAAAGTTTTACCACTTCGTGTAGCAACAACCTTCAATTCTCCCCTCGGGTTGTTAATGGTATCACTAGGAAGACCACCCGAAGAAGAGGGCTTACACATGATTGCTTCAAACATCTTAGCCATTCGGTCCTCAAATTTTGATTGCCTAGCATCCGCTTTTAATAACTCTTGCTTAATCTCATGTTGTCCTAATTCCATATTTTGTTGGTTTTGTTGAAGACGTTGGACATTTCCTTCCATTTTGTTTGCATGAGTTTTAAGTTCATTAGCAAGTTCATTTTTAAGCTCGTTTTTCAACTCGGATCTTAAGCTAATCATCTCACGTTGCATATTATCAAATTTAGCATCATTTGCTTTTGCATAATCCAAAAATTCTCCTTGCAAATTTTTCGTGTGAGAATTTTGAAAACCTTGTGTAGTGTTTTGAAAATCACGGTTTTGGTTTTGATTAGAGATTTGTCCATTCCCACTTTGATAATTCCCTTTGTTGTAATTGCGTGTGTTGCCTTGGTAATTACCTTGGTTGTTGTTTCGATAATTGTTAACATTTTGGTTTGGTGGAGCTTGATTTTGGCGGGAACCTTGGCCGTTTTGGTTGTAAGTTCCCGTTGCTACATAAGCACTCGAAGTGTTACCATCCGCGGTAATGCACTCGGAAAGATCATGAGCTCCCCCACAAGATAAACAACTCTTAGCAACCGCTTTAACCGAAGCGGAATTGGAAGCTTCTTGAGCCTTCCAATGGGACATAAGATTAGCAAATCTATCAAAAAACCGATTTTCCTCATTAGCTTCATCATGTAAGGCGTTAATGCTACGAGACGATTGTGACGAAGATGACGAACCCATATTGGCAACACTCGGTGTGTTACGAGGGCTATAAACCTTGGATCTATTTTCAATGATTTGTAAATCCTCATTTGTCGTCTTGCACAAAAAATTACCACCCGCGGCGGCATTCAAATAATCTCGTTCATGATCATTAAGCCCATTATAAAAAGTATCCACTTGATGCAATTCCGTGAAATCATGGTGTGGACATTCATGTAACATCTCTTTAAATCGTTCCCATGCCATTGAAAAACTTTCATTGTTACGTTGCACAAATCGTGAAATCTCATTTTTTAAGTGTGTTGTTTTAGATGGTGGAAAAAACTTGTTCACAAACTTAGAAACGAGATCGGTCCATGTCAAAATCGAATTTGGCGGTTCTTTCTCGAGCCAAATTTTTGCGGGTCCATCCAACGAATATGGAAACAACATCATCTTAATGGCGTCATGTGGAACATCCTTAAATTTGCTAGTGGCGGTGAGACGGTTGAAATTCCTAATATGGTAATGCGGGTTGTCTTTCTCGTGACCTCTAAACTTATTTGCTTGCAACATAGACATTAAACCCGTCTTAATCTCGAAATTCTCCGCAAGGATGGCGAGAATCACAATGGCCTCTCCAAAACCCTCGGTGGGTGCTTGTAGCAACTCCATCATAGTACGATTAGCCATGACGACTTCTTGTTCTACAATAGGTTCAACAATTGGAGGTTCTTCTACAATCAACGATCCTTGATTTGCTTGCTTTTGAAGTCGTTTACGAGCTCGTTTTGCTTGTTTATGAGTGATCATAAACTTCACGAAGAATGGGAGGTGAGCAAAGAAGATTCTTTTTGGTTGTTTTGTGAATTTTCAATTTTTTTGTGTTTTTGATGATATTTAATTTTTTTTTGGATTTTGGTGTTTCTTCGTAGACAACAATCTACAAAATCTCTCCTCGAATCAAACTCTTGATTAAAGAAGCCTCAAAAGAATGAAAACGATCAGGTGGAGTGAACGCCTTCGAATGACTTTAGAACTTTGGTGAAAACCAAATTGTTCAAGAGGGTTTAATCACAAAGAAAACCAAGCAAATATAGTATACGTAATAATACTTTGGGCGGCAAAACCCTCGATTAGCCTTCAATCTTAAAATACTCACAAGCAAGCGGGGAAACGAGGCGGCGCGAAGCACTTAAGAGCCTTTTTCCTTAGGGTATATTTTATAATACCCGCCTTATACCCACCTTATAGTTTGTATTTTTCAAAATCGAGCTTCACGAAAGTATTTATCTATTTTTGCCTTTTCTTTTTGTTTGAGATTCGAATACAATAATTAGGAGATCAAATCCCAATTAAGGTGGTGTTTTCACACTTTTGGAGATATTGTAAATTGATTGTGATACTTAATACAATATAGTAATATTTATACAAGAAAAACCAAGAAAACCGATTATACGTGTTAAGGGAGTTCCACTTAACACAAATACTTATTATGTATAATATCAAAAACAAAAGCTTCCAAATTAAAGCACAACACACCTCCCCGGCAGCGGCGCCAAAATGATTGTAGTGTTTTACTACTCTTTAGGAAAAGAGCGTAAATAGCGGTAAGTATCAAACAAATGATTTTAAGAAAAAATCAAGTGTTAATGACCCAATCAAATAAAAAGATAGGAAGTTCGTTTCCCAAGGAGGTATATGTGTGTGATTTAACTTGTAATTATTTGAGATTAATATTGAGAAGAATGGGGATGAAAGGATGAAAAGACGGTTATGTTAAAATTACACTACGACGTAAACGTAAAGCCGTGAAAAACTACCCAAATTAAAAATTATACTAAAACCAAAAACAAAATCAATAAAAGATTAAAAGGCTAAAAACAAGTCTTAAATAATATAAATGAAGATAAAAATCCAACAAAGATATTTTAAAACCTTTTATTAATTAAATATTTAATTTTAAATGCTAATTAAAGCCCTAAAATTAAATACAACTAATGAAAATGTCTAAAATATGATTTTATTGAATAATTACTTAACTTATATTATTAGAAGACTAAAAAGTAATTTTCTAAAAATTAAAAGCTATTAAAACTATTTTTAAAACTCTAAAAATGATTTAAAATGATTAAAAATTAATTAAACTTAAAATAATTATAAAAATAAATCTAAAAGCTATAAAATTATTCTAAAAATGGAAAAGGTCCTAATTAATGAAAAAGAACCTAAGAAAAATGAAAAATAAATAAAAATAAAACTTTGAATTTTTAGTAATAAAATAATATTAAAATAATGGAAAAAATAAAAAGTTGATAAAATTAATTCTAAAAAATTTCTAAAATCTTAAAATAATCTAACTAAGAGAAAAATGCAAACTAAAGTTCCTAAACCCTTTTTAATAATTTTATAAAAATGATTAAAGTTTATAAAAAACCTTAAAATAATATAAAATTAAAAATTAAAGTTTATAAAACCAAAACTAGATGTAAACCTCAAAATATTATTTTAAAAGCTAAGAATAATTTTTCCTAAAAATTAAAACTCTTTTTTCTATTTTTTAAGCAATTAATAAAAACGTATAAAGAAAAATGCATAGAAAATAATTTAATAAAGGGAAAAATTTAAAACCAATCTAGAAAAATCCCTAAGTCTAATAAGGTCCTAGGAAAAATCAAATAAGCTAAAAACACAAAGTAAATAAGCTGGAAAAGACGAAAATAAGCTACGGCTTATTTATTAAGCAAGAAAGCAAAAACAGGTTAAATAAGGTTTGAAAACAAACTAGAACATAAGAAAGCGTCTAGATCAACGGTAGTTCCCCTACTCCTCCTTCGAGAGGTCTGGGGTTCGAGTCCTGTTGCGGGCGACTTTTTGCCTTTTTTTCCTTTTTTATTTTTTTACTTTTTACAACTCAAACTGACACCCTTTATAAGCTAGAAACTAAACCTAATTCAACTTTTTAACCAAGATTAAGATCAAACTAAGGACAAAACGTGCCCAGTATCTACTTGGAAAGAACACAAGTTCTTTTGTTTTCTTTCTTTTCTTCACAGATTAACAAAAGGCCCAAGAGGAGCTTGGACAGATGCTTGTTTGGTGATTATATTGGAACAATCAGGCACCCTTGTGCTCTTTGAAGCACAAGGAGTCAGAATCAAGCAGATAGAGTAACACTTTGCACACAAAATGCTCAAACAAAGCACATACTAGGCAATTCAAGTTTCTGTGACAGTTTCTAAGGTCTGGTGGTTTTTAAGCTTGACAGATTGCACACAAGTGACTTTCAAAGGCCCAATTCATGAACACAATAGCACCAATCACCTAGCAAACCAACTACAATCCTCTATCAACCTATATCTTAGCAGATTTCAAGATCTAAGC
This sequence comes from Glebionis coronaria, assembly GCA_025667525.1. Taxonomy (NCBI): domain Eukaryota; kingdom Viridiplantae; phylum Streptophyta; class Magnoliopsida; order Asterales; family Asteraceae; genus Glebionis; species Glebionis coronaria. The sequence goes on from CM046880.1 coordinate 4,539,184, forward strand.
ACCAAAAATCATGAAAAACAAGCAGATTATGGTTATGCAGATTTATGCTATTCTATTTTCACATTTAACCACACAAATTGCTAGAAACTTGCACCAAACTGAAACACAACTAACAACAAACCTATCTCAATCCTCTTGAAGCTTTCTAACACCTTTTCAAAGCACAAATCAAAACTATTACCCTGCTAAAACATATATCCAAACACCCTTTAAAATCTTTTTATGCAACTTTTTCAAATCAACACACTCCAAAACCTATTCAAACTGATCAAAATAGCATCTAACATGCATAACACCATAAAACAACTCTAATCAAATAATTTAAACCTGCAAATAACACTTAGCATGCAAAATCACCAACACATCACTTTTTCTGAGATTTCAAAAAGGAAAAAGAGTTTTTACCTAAGAACCCTACATCCAGGGTTCTAGTGGATGAAAATCCACCTCCTTATACACCCGGGTGTATGCAGATCCTTGGATCAACAAACAATCAACACCTGCTAAGAAAATCAAAAAGGAAAAACAAGAACAAGCACAAATATGAATATTCTGATTTCTTTTTCTTTCTTTCTTAAAACTTTTCCAAATCCTTTTAAACCTTTCTCAAAACGTTTTTATAACACTATATCACCAATTACTTAAACCTCTTAACATCAAAACCTGCAACAGATTTCTTACCAAGAAATTCAAGTTTTCAAAACCTTTAAATAATTTTAAAAATCAAAATTACTTAACCAAATAAATGTGGAACTCAGTTTTCCTTCAATAACTTATACCAACTTTAAGAAAATCATAAAAAGGAATTAAATTGCTAAATAACAAATACCAAACTTTTATATTTAATCAAAAGGCATTACAAAATTTTTTGAAGAAAAACTGGAACAAAGGGGTATGAACAGACTTCATCCTCCTTTTATACTACTCTAAGAACATTCTAGTATGCTTAAAATCACAAACCCTAATCTAGAAATTCTCCAAAATGCCCCTTTACGTTTTTGAGTGATGAGTTGTCACATTTGATCCTGGGCGTTCCTTTATGCGTTGGGAGTAAGCAATAAATCACCACTGTTGATTTTGGACACGTCAACATGCTTGGAGGCCAAGGTGTGATGTGATTGGGTGAAAGGGAATTTGGGGGTGGGGTCTACAGTGAATGGGATGAGAGTTTTATGTGTGGGATTTGTTCCTGCGTGTGGGAATTAAACGTGTGCAAGGTTAATTGATTTTTACCCATGTTTAAGTGAAGTAAAAATCTGGAGGTGAAAAAGATAAACAGTAAGTCTGTAGATCCGATTTTGGGGAAGAAAAAGTGTTAGGCGCGTTTTTTTGTTTGAATGTTTCAAAGTGTTCATATTCAGTCCTTGTGTTTTGAAATTTTTGGCAAATAAGGTTTTCCAGCCCTAAAAACGTATTTCCCTTGTTAATATCTTTCATACTTTGTCACTTTTGGCACAAGCTTTTCAAAAGGGTTCTCAAGGGTTCTTTTTGACATTTTTGAATATTGCAAGGGCTGATTTTGAACATAGTTGATCTTCCAAGGTCTTCAATGTCTCTTAATCTTCATGAGGGACCATTATTGGCAATTTTGATTTGTTGAGGGACTATTCTTGCCATTTCTTCAAAGTTGAAGGACCTTTTTGCCAGTTTGACAAACTTAAGGGACCAAACTTGTAATTATTAATATACAAGGGTTTTAAGTGTCATTTCTTCATTAATGGAGGATCAATCTTGTTTGTCTTCAAGTCTTCAAGGGTATTTGTTGAAAATTCCATGATTAGGGCCCGGTTCTTTGTACGGCTTCGTTTCTCGTGTTCGTTTTTCCTTGTATCTTGTGATCTTTTGTCTTTTTCACGATATCCATACCTAAAATACACAAGTAAACAAACACAAGCATATATATGGTATTTTATGACATTTTTATGCATTTAAAGCCCGAAAAGAACGATGAGATCATATATAAATGCCATCTCATCAACGTATTATCGCTTTTTCGTTTTTTGTGAATACTATTACTATATTGTATACGTAGAACAATAAATTCACAAGTACTCCAAATACGTGAGAAATCACAACCTTGACTTGGGAGGTCATTACCCAATCATTGTATTCGAATCTCAAACCAAAGAAAAAAGGCAAAAATAGATAAATACTTTCGTGAAGCTCGATTTTGAAAAATACAAACTATAAGGTGGGTATAAGGCGGTTGTATTTCATGACCTAAAGGAAAAAGGCTCTTAAGTGCTTCGCGCTGCCTCGTTTCCTCCGCTTGCTTGTGCGTATTTTGAGATTGAAAGCTAATCGAGGGTTTTGCCGCCCAAAGTATTACTAAGTATCATATATATTTTCTTGGTTTCAATTGATTAAACCCTCTTGAACGTTTTGGTGTTCCACCAACGTTCTAAAGTCATCGAAGGCATTCACTTCACGTGATCGTTTTCATTCCTTGAGGCTTCTTTAATCAAGAGATTTGTTTAAGGAGGAGATTTGTAGATTTTTGTCTACCTAATACATTCCACAAAATCCAAAAAAAAAGTAAAAACAATCAAAAACCACAAAAAATTGAAAAAGTAAAAACACCAAAAAGAATCTTCTTTGCTCGCCCTCTCGTTTTACGTGACGTTTATGCAAACTCGCTCCAAAGCAAGACGTTCACATAAACGAAGTCAAAAGGAAGGAAACCAAACATCTTCTAGTGAAGAATCTCCTATTGTCGAACCCATTGTAGTGAAAGAAGCACCCATGGCTAATCGAACTATGATGGAGTTGCTTCAAGCACCCACCGAGGGTTATGGAGAAGCGATTGTGATTCCCGCTATCCTTGCGGAGAATTTTGAGGTTAAGACGGGTTTGTTGTCCATGATTCAAAAAAACAAGTTTCGAGGTGACGAAAAGGACAACCCTCATAACCATATCCGCCAATTTAATCGTCTTACCGCCACTTGCAAATTTAAGGATGTCTCGAATGACTCGATTAAGATGATGCTTTTTCCGTATTCCTTAGCAGGGCCCGCTAAAATTTGGTTAGAGAAAGAGCCACCCAATTCTATATTGACGTGGAAGGATCTCGTTTCAAAATTCGTGAACCAATTTTTCCGCCCTCTAAGACTACGCATTTGAAAAACGAGATTTCAAAGTTTTCACAAGAGTATAATGAGAGTTTTTCAACGGCTTGGAATAGGTTTAAGGAAATGTTGCACGAATGTCCTCATCATGGTTTTTCCGACTTGCATCAAATTGACACGTTTTACAATGGCTTGAACGATCATGAGCGTGATTATCTTAATGCCGCCGCGGGTGGTAATTTTTTGTGTAAAACGGTCGAGGAAGCATTGTTAATCATTGAGAATAGGTCTAAGGTCTATAGTCCTCGTAGCACGTCGAGTGTTCGTAAGACTTCGTCTTCACCTTCGCCTTCATTGTCACATACCGTTGATGCTTGCCAAATCGAGGCTAATTTGGAGAACAAGATTTTTGATAAGCTTAAGGGATTGTTAATTGAGTTTAAAGTTGGTGACAACCCACTCCCGCTACGGCTAAAGCGGTTGAGGTTTCTTGTATGTATTGTGGTGGAGCTCACGATTACTCCGAGTGCATTACCAACGGTGGTAACACTTCGAGTGCCTACGCGGCCGCGGGAACTTATAACCAAAACGGTCAAGTTACCCGCACTAATCAATTGACTCCACCGGGTTTTCCACCAAATCAAAATGCTAACAATTATCGAAACAATCAAGTTGGTTACCAAAACAATCAAAGAAACAATTACAAGGGTAATAACAACTATGGGAATCAAGGAAGTAGTAGCCAATTGCAAAATCAAAACCAAAACCGTAATTTTCAAAACACAAGTCAAGGTCTTCAAAATGTTTACACTAAAGAACTTCCAATGGACTTTTTAAATTACGCTACGGCAAATGATAAGATTTTGGAAAACATTCAAGAGCAATTGGCTAGTCAAGCTAGGGACACGGCTAAAAACACCAAGGAGTTAGCTAATTTTGTTAAGGAAAATCTTAACATGAGAAATGAGTTGAAAAATGATTTTGCTAATCAAATTAGAGGTCAAAACAATAAAATTGAACAAATTCATGCTAGGCTTGAACAAAGAATTGACCAAAAAACCGCAAGTCAAGATGTTAAGCTTAATGCTATTTTAGAAGCCGTCATGGGGAACAAAGCCTCTACTTCGGGTAGTTTACCTAGCAACACCGTATCAAACCCGAAGGGAGAGATGAAAGTGATTACCACACAAAGTGGTAAGACACTTAAAGAACCGAATCCTCAACCAATTACTCCAACGGTGGAGGAAATTGAGGAAGAACCCGAGGTGGTGGTCGAAAAGGAGCAAATCTCAAGCCCACAAAGTACCGCTCATGCCACACCTACGGTCGACCCTTTACCAACATTGGAACCCGAGATTCTAAAGGCTATGCCTATGCCCCAACCCACACCACCCTTACCTTACCCATCGACACTTAGGAAGGAGAAACGACAAGAGCGCGACAATTATCAATTTGAACTTTTTATGAAAATGTTTCATGAGTTGCACCTTAATGTGAGTTTCGCCGATGCTTTGGTCATGATGCCTCGATTTGCCGCTAACTTTAAGAGTATGTTAAACAACAAGGAGAAATTGCATCAATTGTCTAGTTGTTCGTCGGTTTATCTTAATCGCATACCTCAAAAAGTCGGTGATCCCGGTAAATTTTTGATCCCTTGTGCAATTCAAGATATGGAAGAATGCTATGCCTTGGCCGATCTTGGTGCTAGGATTAACTTGATGCCGCATGCAATCTTCAAGTCGCTCAATCTTCCTAATCTTACTCCTTCACTAATGTCTATCGAGATGGCTGACCATTCCACGATTCGTGCATGTGGATTGGCGGAAGACGTTTTTGTGAAAGTGGGAAAGTTCTACTATCCCGTAGACTTTATCGTTGTCTATATTCCCACGGATCCTCAAGTTCCTCTCATTTTAGGTCGTTCGTTTTAGATACGTCTATGGCTTTAATTGATGTGCATGCTAGAAAGATCACCTTACGTTTCAACGACGAGGAACTTGTTATAAACGCAACTCAAAATTCTCAACTTTCTCATGTTTATTCCATTGCTACCATAAACCTCGTTGATATGATCGACGTGGTTTGCGAGGAATTTTCACAAGAAGTTCTAGGGTTTGGTGATGAAGAAACTAGTGGCAATCCCACTATGTTAGATCCAATTCTTGATAATTCGACACCGACCTTCACTCCATTTGAAGGTGGTGGTTTTACGTTGGAAGAATTCAATGTTCCACGTACTTGTAACGAAGACCTCGACAACGATGAGGACTTCTCTATTATCAAGGATTTTCTTAACGATTTCCCATTTCCTCCACCCGAGGAGGTTATGAGTATCGAGCCCAAATCTTCACTTGAGGAACCACCTATCCTCGAGTTGAATGATTTACCTCCTCACCTCGAATATGTCTATTTGCAGGAGGACGACAAGTTCCCGGTTATTATTGCGAAGGAACTTTCGAATGATGAAAAAACCGCACTTGTCGATGTTCTAAAGGATCACAAAGGGGAAATTGCGTGGAAGTTATCCGACATTAAGGGAATCGATCCCAAGTTTTGTACTCACAAAATATTAATGGAGGAGGATTACAAGCCCGCAATCCAAAGTCAAAGGAGGGTGAACCCCAAAGTTCACGACGTCATCAAAAAGGAGGTCCTTAAACTCCTTGACGCGGGAATGATTTACCCTATTTCTGATAGCCGTTGGGTGAGTCCTATTCATTGTGTCCCTAAGAAGGGAGGGATGACCGTTGTGCCAAACGATGCCAACGAGTTGATTCCCACTAGACTCGTAACCGGATGGAGAGTGTGCATTGACTATCGAAAGTTGAATGAAGCCACTCGAAAAGACCATTTTCCCTTGCCCTTCATGGACCAAATGTTGGAGCATCTTGCGAGAAACGATTTCTATTGCTTTTTAGATCGTTTTTCTGGTTACTTCCAAATTCCCATCGATCCTCGTGATCAAGAAAAAACTACGTTTACGTGTGCATATGGAACGTTTGCCTATAGTAGAATGCCATTCGGACTTTGCAATGCACCGGGAACCTTTCAAAGGTGCATGATGGCTATTTTTCATGACATGATCGAGAAGACGATGGAAGTCTTCATGGATGACTTTTCCGTATTTTGTAATTCGTTCACTTCGTGTTTGTCGAACCTTGAGAGAATGTTGAAACGTTGTGAGGAAACCAACCTTGTGCTCAATTGGTAAAAGTGTCATTTTATGGTTAAGAGTGGAATCGTCTTAGGGCACAAGGTCTCGAAAGCGGGGATTGAGGTAGATCAAGCTAGGGTAGACGTCATCGCCAAATTACCTCATCCTAAAACCGTTAAGGGAGTTAGGAGTTTCCTAGGCCACGCGGGCTTTTATCGTCGATTCATCAAGGATTTTTCAAAGATTTCTCGACCCATTACACATCTTCTTGAAAAAGAGGAACGTTTTGTCTTTGACGAAGATTGTGTACGAGCCTTTGAAATCCTTAAGAGGAAACTTACCGAAGCTCCCATTTTCATTGCTCCCAATTGGAACCTCCCCTTTGAGCTCATGTGTGATGCTAGTGATTACGCTATTGGGGCCGTTTTGGGGCAACGTCATGATAAGCACTTCTTGCCTATTCACTATGCTAGCAAGACGATGACCGAGGCTCAACTAAAATACACTACAACGGAAAAGGAGTTCCTTGCCGTGGTGTATGCATTTGAGAAGTTCCGACCTTATCTCGTCTTAGCTAAATGCATAGTGTATACGGACCATTTGGCTATCAAGTATCTCATGGCAAAGCAAGATGCTAAGCCTAGATTACTTCGTTGGATTCTCCTCCTTCAAGAATTTGATCACACCATCGTTGACAAAAAAGGAGCCGAGAATCTAGCGGCCGATCATCTTTCTCGTTTGGAAGATTCTCACCAAAGTGTTTACGAGCCCAAGGAAATCACCGAAACATTTCCGCTAGAGACACTTGGTGTAGAGAATTCTAAGCTTGATTCTTCCACCCCATGGTTTGCGGATTTTGCAAATTACCATGCGGGAAACTTCATCATTAAGGGTATGACGACTCAAGAAAAACGAAAATTATTTCGTGACGTCAAGTTCTACTTTTGGAACGACCCTAACTTGTTTCGAACTTGTGCGGATCAAATCATCCGACGTTGTGTTTTTGGCACCGAAGCTTCTAACATCCTTAGAGCTTGCCATGAGGGACCCACGGGTGGTCACCACGGTGCTAATCTCACGGCTAAAAAGGTGTTTGATGTCAGCTTCTTTTGGCCTACTATTTACCGAGATGCACAAGATCTTGTGAAGTCATGTGATGCATGCCAACGACAAGGAAAAGCCTCACAAAAAGATGAAATGCCACAAAACATCATCCAAATGTGTGAGATCTTTAACGTTTGGGGTATAGACTTTATGGGGCCGTTCCCATCATCTCGTGGTAATAAGTACATCCTTGTTGCGGTTGACTACCTATCTAAGTGGGTGGAGGCCAAAGCCTTGCCCACCAATGATGCTCGTGTGGTAGTCAAGTTTTTGAAGCAATTGTTTTCTCGGTTTGGAACCCCTCGTGCTATCATAAGCGATCGTGGAACCCATTTTTGTAACGACCAATTCGAAAGGGTCCTAAGGAAATATGGGGTTACACATCAGCTTTCTACGGCTTATCACCCACAAACGAGTGGGCAAGTCGATGTTTCAAACCGAGCGTTGAAGAGGATCTTGGAGAGATCTGTTGGGGAAAACCGACAAACTTGGTCGGATAAGTTGGACGATGCTTTATGGGCCTTTAGGACCGCTCATAAGACACCCATTGGGTGTACTCCCTATAAGCTTGTGTATGGAAAGAATTGTCATTTGCCTATCGAGTTAGAACACAAGGCTTATTGGGCCCTAAAGCATTGTAATGATGATATGAAGACCGCGGGAAAACACCGGAAAATGCAATTAAATGAATTGGATGAATTGAGGGACATTGCTTATGAAAATTCATTGATTTATAAAGAAAAAACTAAAAAGTTGCATGATTCTAAAATTAAAAACCGGGTTTTTAACATTGGGGATCAAGTTTTGCTTTTTAATTCAAGATTAAAAAAAATTTCCAGTAAGTTGAAATCCCGTTGGTCCGGTCCATTCACCGTGACTCAAGTGTTTCCGTATGGGACCATCGAGCTAGCTCAAGATGATGGTCCTAACTTCAAGGTGAATGGACATAGGTTGAAGCACTACTTTGGCGGGGAAATTCCATCCTTGAATTACCTCGACCAAATCACTTTCCCCAATGATAATTAGTATTAAGGGGATCGAGTCGAGCTCATGACTCAGTAATCAAAAACGAGGTGCCTCGTGGGGGAGCCCATGCTTATCCATGTACATATTATTGCTTTCTAATTAGTTTAATGTGATGGGATTTGTGCCCTTCCAACCTTTGTTCCGTGGTTGTTTGTGAATTGTGGACTTTAGATGATCATGATCTTCACGATTGGAGCCTCTCGTGTTCGTTTTATGGGAGCACTCGATCGTTTGCTTTGAAGAATTTCTCAATATCCATGATATATCCTTGATTGTTCTAACCTTAGGTTTTTAGCACACTTCATAAACGGCTATTAATTTAATGGTTACACCCTTTCCATGCTAGATTAGGCATTCGACTACGTCTCTAGTATGGGGGTGTTTGCACCCCTAGACTCGAAACATTGAGGACAATGTTTAACTTTAGTATGGGGGTGAATAGATACTTGCCTTGCCAAACCTTCACGCTTTCCAAAGTTTATCTTTTTGTTTATCGTTTTTGTTGCAAAATAAGGCTAAAAATGGCCAAATTTTAAAGATTTTCTCATGTTCTATAAGTGTTTGAAGACACAAATGTAGGTTTTCCGATGGCGAGAATAAGAGTAATTTTTGACTCGACCGTGCGTGTTGAGCACTTAGCTTTGATTCCTTAACTTCACATTAGGCTAAGTCTCTTAAATGAGGACGAGAAATGATAGAGTTAATTATAAGTTACTATGCTAAACGTAGAGTACTCGTATTCTTTCAAAAACTCATGTGTTCTCGTTGTTTGCTTATTCTCCCTTCGCATGTAAATATTTTTTGCTTAATAAATATTGACTTAGCGGTTTAGTTAGGATTGTTGGGTTTCTAGTCTTTTCTAGTAGCTTCCGTGTAATTAAATTGGGAAGACATTAAGGTATCGCCAGCGTCACGGTTTTGAAGTATTGGCAACCCGAATAATCAAAAGCTTCACCCAATAATAAGATTTCAAGTGCTCACCTAAATCAAGCAAACAATTTGAAGCCCTACAAGGCCCAAAAATCTATGCAAAATTGAAAGTGAATCAAGCCTTAATCTTCGAAGCTTTAGAGATCCAAAATTCGCCTTAGAGTGAGGATATACGTCTTTGGCTAATAAAACCACCGATGAGGCGGATAATAAAAGGCAAGGCAAGACCGAAGTCATAATAAAAGCTTCATGGCGAAGTTGAATAAAAGATGGAGGTAAACCAAAGATAATAAGGCCCTTCCGTTAGGGGGCGTATAAAAGTCTTGGTAATAAGTCTCATGTTCAAAACCGTTACAAAAGCGTGTTTATCGATTCTTCTTGTCAACTTAATTTTTCAACATCGTTGTCTATTGGGAGGGGTTATTGATTTGATGGTCTTAGTTACACCGTTAGGACTCTATTTTTAGACCTAAATCTCTATTATCGCATAAGTCAAACAATGTATCCTCGTGAAACATTCAAGACAATATAAAAAATAAGAGATACAACTTAGGAATAATGGGAGGATAAGTACATGATTAGGGCATATGAGTAGTGTTAGCATTACTAACTTATAATGACAATGATCTCGTTGCACGCTTGGCATGGAATTGGGGTGAAAATCAAGGACGCTGAAATTATTTCTAACGAAGCATTCACGTGTTCTTATTCTATGAACCTAAACGTCCCATTTTGCGATGAAAATCATGCATTATGTCTTTAACACAAGTAGTAGCAATAGTAGTAGTGTAGCTAGTTTATCATTCAATAAAGTGAATAAAAATGAATTTTGGAGATGCTACGATACTTTATTCTAGCATTGCGTGAGGGTACGGCAATGGTTTAGTATGGGGGAGTGATGAGACTGCTTTTATACATAGTCTCATCGTCCAAATCGGGCTTTAAATGCATATAATATCATCAAAATTGCCAAATATATGCTTGTGTTTGTTACTTGTGTATTTTAGGTACGGATATTGAGAAAATGACAAAAGATCACAAGAATCATTCAAAAACGAACACGGGAAACGAAGCCGCACAATGAACCAGACCCGAATCATGAAGAATTTTCCAAAGAAAACCCTTGAAGATTTGAAGAATTATGAAGAAGGGTCCTCCAATATGGAAGAATTGACACTTTATACCCTTGTATCTTTATAATTACAAGTTTGGTCCCTAAAGTTTGTCAAAATTACAAAAAGGACCCTTAACTTTGAAGAATTGGCAAATTTAGTCCCTCAACAAAACTAAATTGTCAATATTGGTCCTCTAAGAAGTCAACAAACAAGTCAAAACCTTGAAGAATGAAGAAAATGCCTAAATCAGTCCTTCAAATATCATGAATTGGCATATCTAGTCCTTGAAACAAGTTTGAAAACTTGTGGTGCCATTTTTGACAAGCTGCCTAAACTTGTTTACAAAGGAAAATGGGTAAAAAGCTGTTTAATACAAATTGAAGAAAGTTTGGAAGTATGGGGACTGTTTTTTCCAGACACTCAAACTCACCCCCACCAATCAGGCCTCCACATCACCCCCACCATCCACTCATAGCCATCCACCTCACCACTCTCTCCACGTCCACTTTCCATTTCACCAACTAATAAACTAAATCACTTTATTATTTAATTTTCCCACTAAACATAATTTTTAAAATTCCTTAACCCCAAAACGGATTCAAACCCACCCTGCTAATCATCTTAATCCCATAAACCCTAAAACCTAACTCTCTCAAATCAAAGGGGTTTTTGATGATTCCTTCCAGAAACATAATTAAACCTACCTTAAACCAATCCCAACTCCCAAAAACGTCACCCTCATCCCCACATGGCTCTCCAACCCTCCCCTGACCCACAATTGAGCTTGAAGAAAAACTGAGGACAGAGAATCAACGACTCATGACATTTTCGTGTTCTCAAAGACTCCTTTTGATGGCCAAGATCATTTTTATCCAGCTTGCATCAACATACATCCAAATGATCATCACATGGGCTCTTGACCAATTCAAAAAAACGAATCTTCAAAAGGACTCAAAGGGCATAACTGGAAGATCATACATTAGGGTTTACTTGTTCCTTTTGCTTCTAGAATTCTTGTAAGCCTATTATATAAAGGCCTCATAGGACTTAGTTTAGAGCTGTTCTTTTTTCCTTCTCTTTGGTCACGGCCTTGTAAATCCATATTTGTTTGAAGTGAAATGAAATGGTACTGAGTTGTTGACGAGAAACAAAAGAGCCAAATTTACTTTCCATTGCAAGTTTAAATTTTCTAAGTTAAAATTTCATGTTCTGTTTTTGTGTTGTTTGGAGACTCAAGTTTAATCAGTTCTTAATTTATCCGTCCAAGCTTGTTAAACTGATCATATGAGCCTGATATTCTTGTTGAATATCAAGCTCAAGTGAGGTTTGAAGGGTTTGTTGATTTAGTTAATACTAGAAATTTTCAGAAAATAAAAAAAATCAGTTTTTTAAATATTTCTGCTTCATCTTTAAAAGCTATAAGCTATAAGTTGACTTGTCAATAAGTCAATCTTATAGCCTATAAGCTCTTGTACCAGGTTATTCTTGCTATTGGTTGTTTGTTTTTGGCAGGTTCAAAACAAGAACTCACACCATCATCACCATCATCTTCATTTCAAACAGCCAAAGAAGATTCTGCACAAGCCCGGGCTTGTAGGAGATGGCTATGCAGCCATTGTGGGACCTGGATGTGGGTCCCACAAGGTAAATCCCTTTTTCCTTGTTTTCAGTTTCGAAAATTATTATTGATGAGATTTATGTGATTTTGTATGGAAGTTGTGTAAATGCTTGTTGAGCTGTTTGATTATGCTCAATTAGGCGTAATATGCATGTTAGTAGTGCTTTGAATCATTGTGGTTAAGTGCTGATCTTATTTGGTTTCAAAAAATTCATGTTCTGTTTATTAAGGGGTGTTTGGATCTGCTTATTACATTAGTCTTGTGACAGCTTTTGGCCATTAATCAGTCCTGATACACTTGATATAGTTAGTATTAGGTTATTTCAGTCTTTGGTTTAATATTAGTAAGTAAAATCTCATTTTGTATGCTGTTATGTTGGTAAACATAGTCATTAATCAGTAAGGGGTATTTCAGCCTTGTTTTAGCTTATTTTTTATCACCAATTTGATAATCTATTAAGGTTAAGTACTAAGTAGGGTTTGCAATAGCTTGTATGTTATTTGGTATCTTTGTGTGCAAGATTTGAGCAAGTGAAATCCGTTTTTGTGCAAGTTGAACCAGCAAACTATTCATCAGACCATACATGCCTAATCAGTAACTTTGTGTGCTATTTTTGCTTGATTTGTGTGAAAGACTTTGTGCTTTTCTTGTTTAATCTGACTCCCTACACTCCACTGAGTGTAGGGGTGCCCATTTGTCCAAAGAAAACCAAGCATACAAGCTTTCCTATGCTCAAAGGTCAACTGACTATTTATTTACACTAGCAGTGGGAAAAAAGTTACCCCTGCTAGTGTATTGGTTAGTACTGCTTGACTAGCAGCCAAAACCAAGCAAGGTGTCACTATCAGATTCTTGATTTTTTGTCTTTTGTGGGTTAAAATTAGAATTAGGGTTTGAAATTAGTTTCTATATTTTTCTTATTTAATTTGGGATTTTTCTGTTTAATTAGATTTTTTATTACTGTTCATTTGCTATTTTTTACATTTAATAGCTATTTTAAATACTTTTTAATTTCTGATTTTTTGTCATTTAGTGTAGAAAATTAATATTTTTAGATTTCAAAAATTTTGTTAGACTTAGAAAAACATTTTAATATTTTTAGTTAAAGAAGTTTTTACTGTTCACTTTTTAATTATTTTTTTGAATTAATTTAGTTTAATTAGGGTTTAAATACTAACCTGTTTTGTCCTTTAGTGCAAAATTTAATATTTTTCAAACTTTTTCATTTTACTACTGTTCCTTAGTTTAATTTAGGATTTTTAAAATTTTCAAATTATTTTTGGCATTATTTTATTATTTTTTATAATTATTTTAGTTTTAAAATAGTTTTTAGTGATTTAAAAATAGAAAAATAGTTTTCAAAATTTAGGAAAAATACTTTTTAGTCTTTAGTGTTGGGAATAAATTAAGGCCAGATCACTTGAGCGCTGACAAGAACAATTCAAGCGTTGACAAGAACAAAACAAGCGTTGACAGCTCAAGCGTTGACAAGTTAAAGTCAAGCGTTGACACATTGAAGACAAGCACTGATGGAAGATATATTCTACACGTTTATTATATTCTAGAATACTTCTAGTAAGGATAGGAACGATAATGTATTTTCTATATTTATCTTTACCTAGAATAGCTGATACCTAGATTATTGTACAAGGCTTCTTATGTCTATAAAAGAAGACCATTAGGTTAATGTTTGATATAAGTTTTATATAAGTTTTCATTCGTAAACTACTTTCATTGTAAGCAAGTTTGATATTGATAATCAAAGTGAAAGTTTGTTTATATCATTGTGTGTTCTTGTTTAAGTGTTAAATTCCGCATAACACTTAGATTCGTAAGCATATACAAAGGTTTCTCTACGTGTATTACTTGATCTAATCTTGTATACACAAAGCTAATCGATCTAAGTTTGGGATCAACAAGTGGTATCAGAGCTTGTTGAAGAACTTTTGATCTTAAAGAACACCAGAACCCTAAAATCATCGAAACCCTAATTTTCACAGAAACCCTAACAACATCATGTCTGAAGCAATAACCTCCTCCTCCTCAGCCTTACCAAACATCAAGATTCCCATGCTTGATGCAACCAACTTTGACTTATGGAAGTTCAACTTTGAACAATATCTGGGGATCTATGACTACACACTCTGGGAGATTATTGAATATGGAAACACTTTCAATAAAGCTCAAAAGATTCTTAATGCCATTGCTCAAAGAACAGCTGTTGCTGGATGTCCTGAAGAGGATAAGAAAGAAAAACCTGGAGATGGTAGAGCTGTGGCTGCTGATGACATTGCAAAGAAAAGGGTTGACATGAAAGCCCTTAATATTCTGAAAGTCTCTTTGGGACAAGAAAACCAGCATAAATATAGAGGCTATGAATCTGCTAAGGATCTTTGGGAAGCTCTTGAAGTTGCATATGGTGGCAATGCAGACACTAAGGAGGAAAAGAAAAAGCAACTTCTGCATGATTATGCTGTCTTCAAAGCTCAACCCAATGAGAAACTGAGTAGTGTGAGAAGCAGATTGCTTGACATTACAAGCAAGTTGTCCTTCATGGGGACACAAGTTGGTGATGTTGACATCAATGCTACCTTTCTTAAAAGTCTTGGTGAGGCATGGAAGATTGAGGCAAGATCTATTCTTGCCAACAATACTTACAAGAGCTCCTCGTTTGATGACATCTACAACAAACTAAGACTGTTGGAAGATGAAACTCTTTTAGAGCATGGAAGCAAATCTACCACCAACAACATGGCCTTCTTCTCTCATAGTGAAGGTCAATTCAATCAGAAGGACTCTTATATGCATCCAGTTACTGGATCATCATATGTCAGCGCTGGAACAGGTCCTGTCAACGTCTCCTATTCAGACGCTGACACATTCAAGAATGACTCCCCAAGAGTTAAACCTGCTGGTTTGGATTTGGATACTGTTTGTGCTTACATTGCTTCTTTGCCCAATGGTTCAATGATTACATATGAGGACCTTGAGCAGATAAGTGATGAGCACTTGGAAGAGATGGACATCAAGTGGAACATGGCTCTTGCTAGTATAAGAGGAAATAGGTGGAACAAAAGGTTTAAAAAGAAGATGACCTTCAATGCTAAAGACACAGTTGGATTTGATAAATCCAAAGTTGAATGCTACAACTGTCATCGTATGGGGCACTTCATGAGGGAATGCAGATCTCCTAGAAGATCTGATGCTGGTAAACCCTCAAGTCAGGTTGTTAAAGCTCAGGATTCCAAAGCTATGGTTGCAGTTCAAGGAATTGATGGTACAGGATGGGATTGGAGCTATCTGGCTAAGAATGTTGAAGAGGATAAAGCTTTGGTTGCTGATATTGAAGAAGAAGAGCATGTTGAATATGCTCTCATGGCACACTCCTCCTCTTCATCTGATAATGAGGTATATGATGATGCTTTTTGTAGCAAAGGTTGTAGGTTAAATACTGAAAGACTTAACAAAGAGGTGTTAAAACTAAAAGATGATATGAGTACTGAAAGATGTAAATTGTATAATTACCAACTAGCTCTTACTGAAACTGAGAAAACCGTTTCTGAATACAAGAAAATGGAATTTGACTTAAAAGATAAGATCAATATCTTAAAACATGAGTTAGAGGGTAGTATGGATATTAGAAACATCATGGAAAGGGTTAATGGTGAATTACAGGCTAAGTTAGATGAGGCCATTAAGAATAAAGATAATGTTGGCCTCAAAATTCAAAGATTTGATAGAGCCACCCAAACCCTAGGAGACTATGTGGCCAAACAAAGGGATCCTAAGGACATGACTGGGATTGGGATGAATGATTACTCTTTGGTTCCACCACCAGCTGGTGACTTCTATGGTGTCCAACAAAGGGACTTATCTTGGACTGGTTTGCCAGAGCTCCAAGAGGAGGAATTCATTCCTCCACCAAGAGTTGTCACTCCAGTTGAAGAGTATCAACAAAAACTGACTGACCTAAATGAGTGGAAGAAGGCTAACCCTACTCTATTTGTCAAGGGTGGCTTGCTATGTGAAAGTCCTAATGAGTCACCACCCATTAAGGTTACTAACCCAATCACTGGTAAAGCTGTTGACCTAGGCTCAAACACTGTTAGAAGACCTACCATTAAATATGCAGAGATGTATAGGAATACTAGGTCTCCCAAGAGCCAGGTTAGCAATCATGGAACAGGCTTCTTCTCTTCTAGACCTAAGGTTGTGTCTAGAAAAGCTTGTTACACTTGTGGTAGCTTTTCACACTTGGCATACAAGTGTGTCAATGCTCCCAAAGCCAGCGCTGACAGGAACAATTTCAGCGCTGATAGGAACAAAGTCAACGTTGTTAGGAAGTCAAACGTTGTCAGACCCAAACCTTGTGTGCAGCAAAGTCCACAAGTGATTAGACCTGCGCCATTCTTTACTAGAGGGTCTAACACTCATGGACAAAGACCATTTCAAAAGACAAACACCTGGTCAAATAGGCAATGGGTTTCTGTAGCAAACCCTAGGTTCAACGCTGACAAGGGTAATTTTAGCGTTGACAGGACAAATTCTAACGCTGACAGAAACGTGACCAGACCTAAATATTTGCAGCCACAAGGTAAGGGGTCTAAAGCTTCTTCAAGCTTAACATGGAGACCCAAGAAAGATCAAAACTCTAATGATAATGGGATTTCAATGACTTGCAATAGATTTAATTACATTTCAAAGGTCATTACAAAACCTATTGGGGTTAACTGGGTATTTCATCCTAAAAAGGATGAGAATGGGGTTGTTGTGAGAACTAAGTCTGTTCTTATTGAACAACCAGATGAATCTAAGTCTTTTAAGACTTGGGTTCCCAAAGAAAACTAATTTGTTTTCTTTATGTGCAGGGCATTCAAAGACAGATCAATGATTATGGATATTGGGATAGTGGATGCTCAAGGCACATGACAGGGAAGGAAGACTATCTGACGAATTTCACTCCTATTAAAGATGGTGATAAGGTATACTTTGGAGGTGGATATGGAACTATCACAGACAAAGGAACCCTTCTCACCAATAATCTACGTTTTGAGAACGTCTTCCTGGTAAAAGAACTTGATTACAACTTGTTTAGTGTATCACAGGTTTGTGATAACAAAAATAAAGTTCTGTTTACTGATACTGAGTGTTTGGTGTTAAGCAAGGATTTTAAGATCCCTGATGAGAAATATATTGAGTATAGAACACCTAGGCATAAGGACATATATAATGTGAATTTAAATGGGATTAAAATGAATACCAATATGTCTTGTTTTTATGCTAAGGCCTCAGTAGATGAGAGTAATTTGTGGCACAGGAGACTAGGGCACATAAATTTTAAAAATATAAATAGACTTGTGAGGCTTGGTTTAGTTGATGGTTTGCCTGAGAAGGCCTTCCACAATGACCACTCTTGTGTTGCATGTCTTAAAGGCAAGCAGCACAAGGTCTCATTCAAGTCCAAACAGGTGCATACTAGTTCCAGACCTCTTCATATGCTTCACATGGACCTCTTTGGTCCAACAAATATAGAAAGCTTGAATGGTAAGTCATATTGCTTTGTTATCACATATGACTTTTCTAGATTTACCTGGACATTCTTTCTAGCTATGAAGAGTGACACAGCTGATATTCTAATTGATTTTATCACTCAGATTGAGAAAAGGTCTGGCAATGAGGTTAAAATGCTTAGGAGTGATAATGGTGGAGAATTTAGGAATAAGAAGTTAGATGATTTATGTGCCAGGAAAGGAATTACTAGGCAATTTAGCATTGCTAGAACCCCACAACAAAATGGGTTTGCTGAGAGGAAAAATAGAACCCTAATTGAAGCAGCCAGAACAATGTTGGCTGATGCTCACTTTCCTATAGCCTTTTGGGCTGAGGCTGTTAATACAGCTTGCTATGTGCAAAATAGAGCATTGGTTAACAAAATTCAGAACAAAATAGCTTATGAGTTACTTTGGGGAAGAAAACCTAATATTGGTTTTCTCAGACCTTTTGGATGTCATGTAGTAGTCTTGGATACTAGTGATGCCTTAGGGAAATTTAGTGCAAAAGGTGATGAGGGTTACTTCATGGGGTATTCAGTCCAGAGCAAGGGTTATAGGGTTTATCTTAAAGAGGACAAACGTATAGTTGAAAGAGTACATGTTAGGTTTTTAGAGAATAAACCTAGTGATCCTGAAAGTGGTCCTAATTGGTTGTTTGATTTGGAACCCTTATCTAGAACTTTAAATTATATGCCTGTCACTAATCCAGACATTGTGAAGGTAACTTCAAATGTTGTGGAGGAACAAGTTGTTAATGTTTCAGGTACACATGTTAATGAGAGGGTTGGATCACAAGCAGAAAAGGCATCTCCTATATCAGAATATGTCACTATTCCCATTTGGACAGATGCTTTTGCTGCTGCTGCTGCTGCTGCACAAGATAATGGTGGTTTCCAAGTACCACCAGATACAAACATGCATGGTCCTTCAGGCGCTGACAAAGGCAAATCTAGCACTGACAAGACCAATTCAGACGTTGATGGCTCAGACGTTGACAACAACAGTTCAAGCGTTGTTAGCCCAAGCGCTGACAAACAAGGTTCAGGCGTTGACAACAATTCTGCCCATCTTTTCTCTTCAAATTTTGAACAAGGTGAACCTTCCAATATTTATGAAGAGGTTCATCCTCATGTTGATAGAAGAGAGTCTGATGAAGAGGACATTAGCAATATGGAGAATGAGGTTGAGGACACCAGACTTTTTGAAGGAGGAGTTCTCACTTCCACAATGAAGAATCACCCCCCTTCCCAGATCATTGGTGATATTATGACTCCAGTTCAGACTAGAAGATCTCATCAAGGTCTTGGTGGGTTTATTGCTAATATACACAAGAAGGTTGATACCCCTCTTGTGCAAGCATGTTTGTTTACATGTTTTCTGTCACAGGAAGAACCCAAGAAAATATTTGATGCTCTCAAAGAACCAAGTTGGGTGGAAGCAATGCAGGATGAGCTTCACCAATTTGCAATTCAGGATGTTTGGGAGCTGGTTGATTGTCCTAGATATGTTAGACCTATAGGGACAAGATGGGTTCTCAGGAACAAAAGAGATGAAAGAGGAATTGTGATCAGAAACAAGGCAAGGTTAGTGGCTCAAGGATATACACAAGAGGAGGGGATAGACTATGAGGAAGTCTTTGCACCAGTTGCAAGGATTGAAGCTATAAGGATTTTTCTAGCCTATGCATCCTGAATGGGCTTCACTGTCTATCAAATGGATGTCAAGAGTGCCTTTCTCTATGGCACCATTGTTGAGGAAGTATATGTAATGCAACCTCCTGGTTTTGAGGATCCAGAGCATCCAGACAGAGTGTATAGAGTCAAAAAGGCTATGTATGGCCTTCATCAAGCCCCCAGAGCATGGTATGGTACCTTGTCTACCTATTTGGTGGATAATGGATTCAAGAGGGGCACCATAGATCAGACACTATTTACAAAGAAGAAAGGCAAGCATGTGTTGCTTGTCCAGCTCTATGTTGATGATATCATTTTTGGGTCTACCGATCCAAAGATGAGTGAGGATTTCTCCAAGCTTATGACAGACATATTCAAGATGAGTGCTATGGGGGAGATGAACTTCTTTCTTGGTTTACAAGTTCAGCAGAAAGAGGATGGTATCTTCATCTCCCAGGACAAGTATGTGGCTGAAATCTTGAAGAAGTTTGGTTTTTCTCCACATGAAAAGAGGGCTACTACTCCTATGGATAGAGAACACCCTTGGGGAAAGATTGGAGATAGGAAAGATGTAGATGTCAGGCACTATAGATCCATGATTGGATCCTTGATGTATCTTACTGCCTCCAGACCTGACATCATGTTTGCTGTGTGTGCTTGTGCACGCCATCAAGTGACTCCCAAAGAATGTCACCTTTATGCTGTGAAGAGGATCTTTAGGTATCTAAGATGCTATCCTAGTCTTGGTTTGTGGTACCCAAAGGATTCACCATTGGAGCTGATTGCATATTCAGACAGTGATTATGGAGGTGATAAATTTGATAGGAAATCCACAACTGGTGGATGTCAGTTTCTTGGGAGCAGGCTGATATCTTGGTAATGCAAGAAACAAACAGTGGTTGGTAATTCTACAACTGAAGCAGAGTATGTGGCTGCAGCTGCATGTTGTGGCCAAGTGTTGTGGATTCAGAACCAACTGTTGGACTATGGGTACAATTTCATGCATACTAAGATATTTGTTGACAATAATAGTACTTTATGCATCATTAAGAATCCTGTACATCATTCTAAAACTAAACACATAGAAATTAGACACCATTTTATAAGATATTGCTTTGAGAAAGGTTTAATACAACCAGATAGGGTTGACACTGAGGAAAATGTGTCATATTTATTAACTAAACCTTTTGATGCTGGGAGATTTCAATACTTGGTAACAAGTATTGGAATGGTCAATCTCACATAATATGTGTTTTGGAGTCTTTTTGTAAAAGTATGTACAGGATGATGCATTATTATTGGTCTTATTGATGATTTAGATTTTCCACTATATTTTTCTAACACTGACAAAGGTTGCTTGAACGTTGATAAGTGTTTTTGCAACGTTGTCAGCAGTATAATTGTCTAACGCTGACAAAGCTTTCCTCAACGCTATTATGTGTTATCGGGGCGTTGTCAGCAACAATGTTAGTTTTGTGGTTTTCAATCTAAATGTGCAGATGGTGTTAGCAGTATACCATTGGATACAGAGTTGCTTATGGATCAATGGAGAAGCATTTGGACAAGTTTTTATTTATGGATGATGGTTGGAATGTCTCATTCCTATCTTGACATAAATTTTTTATGTTCATGCATGATTTTAGCAAACTTTTGTATCATATTTTAAGGGGAGGTTTTAGGAACCTTTAGGATTTTTGGGTATCCATATGATACTCTTATCACAATTCTAGATTGTGTCCACAGGTGAGTATGAGTTAGTTTTACTAAATCATGAGGCACTGTAGCATGCAAAGTTGATATACTGTGCATGCTGCCAAGACATTTTTGGCCTAGAATTGGTTGTGGTCTGTTGGGAGACTTGGGAATGATTTTGATATGGGATTTACCTGGGAGTAACAAGGATTTTATAAGGTAACTTGGTTGTTAAGAGTTTTGGTTAGCAAGGGACACTAGAGGACTGTTATGTCTATCTTGCTTATGCAAGTGTGCATAACTGGACAGTGCTTGCCGCCCTATAATAATTATCAGCTTTTGGTTATCTTCTCTAGGATAAATTACTTGTTAAGGTCATTTTTCACTTTTTAAAATATTTTTATTTTTGGACGCTGACAAGAATTTTCCAAGCGTTGTTGTGACCAAATTGGACGCTGACATGGCTATAGGCAAACGTTGACAAGATTATAGCCGTTGGGCGTTGATAGGTTATTTTTGACCGTTGACACTCAATGGGACCTACCCAGTTGTTACTTTTTGACATATTTTCAAGCCGTAATTTTAGGAGTTGTTACTTTCATTTAATGCATGAGATAACTTATAACTTTTTCAATATTTTCATGATTGATTTTTGAAAATATTTGCCTATTTTTGGGCCAATCACATGCATTCTTTTTCTCCTATAAATTTGGCTCCTATTTTAAACAGGGTATCTATAATTCTTGTCTAACAATTTTCTCTTATCAACTTCATCTTCTTCACTTAAAATTAACAACTTTCATCAATGGCACCAAAGTTTAAACCAACAGAATTGGAATTGGGGTTCAGATCTCAACACAACATGATTGCATATCTTGTCGCTGATGATACTCTGCTTCCTCAATACACACAAATGTTGGCGTATTTGAACGCATCCCCATTAAGGTATGCTCTTTCTCATGCACCACTCATTCCAGTCACACACATTAAGCAGTTTTGGAACACTGTTAGTTCCTCAACAGTTAATGGAGTGACCACATTGACTTCTATTGTTCATGGGAGACCTTGGGTGGTTACTGAGGCCTTGGTACGCCAAGCCTTGCATCTTGATGATGCTGATGGTATAGCCACCCTTCCCATAAATGAAATAGAACAAGGGCTTAGGGCTTTGGGATATCCTTTTCCTGATGAAGGTACTCTAAATAAGTATCATAAGCAGGAATTTCCCCCAACCTGTAAGTACCTCATACATGTCCTCCTTCAATGTTTAAATCCCAAATGCACTGCACACAATGAGATCAATAGATCCATTGCAAGCGCTATTGTGTGCATTGCAACAGGGCAAAAATTTAATTATTCTAAAATGATTTTTGAGGGGATGTGTAAAAACAAGGGGAACAAAATGACTTTAGCTTATCCCCGTTTTCTGCAAATGGTTTTTGATGTTCAAGGTTACTGCTCAAGGGATCACAATGATTTTTATAGGATCCCTGAGCAAAAGAAAGCTATTTTTATGAAGATGAATTCACCACCCCATAGAGACCTACCTTTAACCCAAGCCATGCTTGCTGTTATTGCAGCAGCACAACCCCAACCAGACCCCCAACCTCAAATTGACCCTCAACCACAACTTGAACCAATTCCTGAACCTTTACCTTCACCTGCACAAATGCAAATTGACTCAGAATCCTTCAACGCTGACACACTCAATATTGGCGTTGATGTGCCTATTTCCAACACTGACACACAACCTTCACAATCCCAAACACCCCTTCACCAACCCACCTCTACCCATTCTTCCACACCATCTTCCACACCCCCTGAATATAGGTTGATGAAATGCCAAAGGACTACTAGAGTGTTCTCCTCTGGTGGTCCTAGCCATGTAGCAGAGAGAACCACCACCACAAGTGTGGCTGGTGACCTGGATGAGGCTGGGACTATTGGTTCTGGCTTAGATGCTGGCCAAGGCAGTCCCACCATCATTAAGTCCTCATCCTTGCCCAATGAATCTGACTTGGGAGGTCAAATACCCATTTTAGAAGAGGGCAGACTGGAACCAATGACTCTTATGGAATTGACGGCAGTCTGCATAAGCTTGCAAAAGCAAAATGCAGACTTAGTACAAGTAGTCAGCTCACAAGGCCTTGAACTCAAGAAATTGAGGGAGAGGATTGTTGTTTTGGAAAGTGATCGTGCTAGGAAGGGTATGGAGGAATCTTCCAAAGGGGAGGAAGATCCAATAAATCTGAGTGATAAGGGCAGCCATGATGGTCAATCAATGGATGTTGTTGAGGCCCTTACAACTTTGAAGAAACAAACAGGTTTTGATACGTCCTTAGTCTCTCCCACCAACTTAAATTTATCATTTACAGCTATGTTGAGAGAGGTTACACAAGGCGCTGAGGGAAGATATTTGAGCGTTGACAAGAAAAATTTGGACGCTGATAGAAGTATTTTGGGCGCTGATAGGACAAATTTGGGCGTTGATAGACCTGCACATGAAGGTGATGTATCCCAGTCATCATCTATCATCAAGGAGGTTTCTACTCAGGTAGTACCATCTACCTTACCAACCATTGCACCATCAGATAAGGGTAAGGGTATAATGGTAGAGGAGATTGTTCCAAAGGATGCAGCTCAAGTTGAATTTGATAGAAGATTGGCTGCACAAATCATGGAACAGGATGAAAAGGAAAAGTCACCATTTGTTGTGACTTCTGAAGAAGGAAGTGATGGAGCTAGCTCAGACTCAAGTGTGATGATTATAGAACCTGAAAGGCTTGAGTATGGGGATGAGTTGGCCAAAGAGAAGCTGAGAGAGTTGAAATTGCAGGTTGACTTTGACATGCCAGAGGTGGTTCAAATGTACAATGCTTGGGAAGAAAGATGCATGGATAATCCAGACTTGACCATTTCAGATCAAATATGGGGTTTGGAGCTTCTTCTTAGAGTTCAGAAAGATTGCCAGGTAATTTTGAAACACAAGGCAAGTAATATTCTCTCAGAGTTGAAAAGGGATAGAAGGGAGCTATACTTTATGTTGCTTAGATGTCATGGAGATGGATGGACTTATCAGAAGTTGAGGGCTTTGACATTTAATGAGCTGGAAAGCAGGGCTTATCCCATTTGGGTGAGAGTGCAGGAAGCAAACACTCTCAGACTTCTTTCAGATGAAAGAAAGGAGGAACTTGCAGAAGAAATGGAACTCAAGAAAGCTATGATTGTTCCCAGGCCAGTGAAGAAGGGAATTTCATTTGAGTTTCCCAAAGATATGGATCCACTATATCCAAGTGAAGCTGTCATCAGAAAGAGCCTCAAGCTCTCACCTTTAGAAGCTTCAGATATGGTGCAAGTGTTACCATTAGATTCCAGGAACCCAATTGTGAGCTATGAAGAAGATGAATGTGGGTTTTGGAAGATTGGCAGATTTGGCAAAGAGGTGCACACTTTTACCACTCTCATATCTTTGTTTGCAAGTTGTGATAGAGAAGACTTGGTTGACCTTTGGAGGTTGCTGGAAACCAAGTATGAGGCTGAAGCACCAACTTCAGCTAATGGAATAAAACTTTGGACCACATTCAAAAGAATGTGTGGACCAAAAGATGAGGATCCTGCAATTTGGAAGGATCTTGAAGATGACCTCAGTGGTCTTCAATGGAGGTTATATTCAGCTGCTGGTGTTTACCATTTGAGTTCTACAAAGTTTGCTGAGTATCTACTTGTGGATGCTCAGTATTTCATATCCAAGGCTATTTTGGAAAAGATGAAGGACACTCAGCTGGAAATAGATTATTCAAGTGACGTGGCAAAAGATTTGATCAGATTTATTCACTATCAATATGAGAAGGTTTGTAAGATTCCTCCTAGTCCTTAATGATTCTTCAGAAACTTGATCATAAGAGTGGATATCAAGTTTAGGGGAGGATTGTTGGGAATAAATTAAGGCCAGATCACTTGAGCGCTGACAAGAACAATTCAAGCGTTGACAAGAACAAAACAAGCGCTGACAGCTCAAGCGTTGACAAGTTAAAGTCAAGCGTTGACACATTGAAGACAAGCACTGATGGAAGATATATTCTACACGTTTATTATATTCTAGAATACTTCTAGTAAGGATAGGAACGATAATGTATTTTCTATATTTATCTTTACCTAGAATAGCTGATACGTAGATTATTGTACAAGGCTTCTTATGTCTATAAAAGAAGACCTTTAGGTTAATGTTTGATATAAGTTTTATATAAGTTTTCATTCGTAAACTACTTTCATTGTAAGCAAGTTTGATATTGATAATCAAAGTGAAAGTTTGTTTATATCATTGTGTGTTCTTGTTTAAGTGTTAAATTCCGCATAACACTTAGATTCATAAGCATATACAAAGGTTTCTCTACGTGTATTACTTGATCTAATCTTGTATACACAAAGCTAATCGATCTAAGTTTGGGATCAACATTTAGATAATATAAGTAAGTTATTTGTTCAATAAAATAATATTTTGAACATTTTGATTAATTATATTTAATTTTAGGGCTTTAATTAGCATTTAAAATTGAATATTTAATTAATAAAAGGTTTTAAAATATTTTTATTGGATTTTTATTCTTATTTATATTATTTTAACTTAGTTTAACTTTTAATTAATTTTTAGGTTTAAAATATTTAATTTGTAGCTTTTTACGGTTTTACGTGAACGACCTTTTCGTCTTAGCTCGATCCGTCTTCGTAACCGTCATTCTCTTCTTACCCCATTTCTATTTTCTTTTTCTCAATATAATCACAAAAGATAATCATTTCAATACACACACACTAAGCCTCCTTGGGAAACGAACTTGAACTTAATTGGTCATTAGTGCTTGGTTTTCCTAAACCGACACTTAATACTTGCCACTTTTGCTCTCTTTTCCTAAAGAGTAGTAAAACCACTACATCACAAGTCATCATCAACCAATGGTGGTGTCTTTGTTAAAGGGGGGTTTCATCAAAAGTCACGTTAAGTGATTCTTCAATTACACCCGAGGTTCTATTAAGGACCATGTAGGCTCTGCTAGTTTGGGAAGGAGGGGTTTCATCAAAACTTGGTAAGGTAGTCTTTGGTGTTGAGGATAAAGCACTTGCTTCCAAACACCCTAAAAGTATTCCAATGAGGGTTTCTTACCTTTAAGAATCTCATAGGGGGTCTTTCCTAGGAAGGGTCGAATAAAAATTCGGTTGAGAATATAAGTCTATGTGTCCACGGCATTGCACCAAAACTTTTGAGGCAAAGATTGCTCGTTTAACATCGTCCTACTCATCTCTTGGAGAGTCCTATTCTTCCTTTCAACTACCCCATTTGATTGTGGAGTGCGAGGAGCCGGGAAGTTATGGGTAATACCATGAGCTTCACAAAAGGCACCAAATTGCACTTCATTATCAAATTCCCTACCATGATCTGTCCTAATAGAGAAAATTGGACATCCTAGTTGATTTTGAATTCTTCGACTAAAGATTTCGAAATGATCGAAATCTTCATTCTTAGATGCCAAAAATCTAGTCCAAGTGAATCTAGAGTAGTCATCAACTATAACTAAGGTATAAAGGTTACCTCCATAACTCCGTATGGCGATAGGTCCAAAGAGATCCATATGTAGGAGTTCTAAGCACCGAGAGGTTGAAACCAAATTCTTGGCTTTGTGACTTGAGTGAACTTGCTTTCCAACTTTGCAAGCATCACAAAAGTGACTATCAAACTTCATCTTGGGGAGGTGTCTTACCAACTCCTTAGAGACTAAAGATTGAATTAGGCGCATATTAGCGTGACCTAATCTCCTATGCCAAAGAGTAGAACTATCATCTATAGTCGCAAGACATATGTTATCTTTTGACTTCTTATTGACCTTCATGACATAAAGCCCATGCTTTCTAATACCTTTTCCAATGACCTTTCCATCTTTTACGATTTCACTATCATTTTCGGAAAAGATGACCTTACACTTATTGTCACAAATTTGACCTATGCTTAAAAGGTTAAACCCTAAATTATCTACGTGCTCAACATTTTCAATAGTCATGGAGTCAAGAGAAACCGTACCTTTGCCAATGATATTACCACGTAGACTACTAGCGAATGTGACGTTACCTCCATCATATGCTTTGTACCGTGAGAACAAACTTCGATTACCCGTCATGTGTTTAGAACAACCACTATCCTTAATCCACTCGTCGGGTTCCAAATCAATTCCCAAGCATATCTAGGTAACAACAAACACGATCAAACATTTGGTCCCCAATATCTCATGGGTCCAAAATGGTTAGTTCCAAACATCCCTTGCATTTGGTTGGGATGCATGAATTGAGGAAGGTTTCCCCATGGGGAACAAAAGGGAGGAGGATAAAAGTTCATATAACCATTTTGTTATTTATTATTTCTCCTAGGTGTATTTGATCTTGGTTTAGAGTTATGATCGTTCCTTCTAGGTGTTGGAGTTTTACTTCTAGGTCGTGAATTATTTTGACTATCTCTTCTAGATGTTGTCGTTCTACTTCTAGGCATAGACTCATTTCGTACTCTTGGTGGAGTAGAAGATGGTCTTGATAAACTTCTATTTCCCATTAGAGGTTTACTCAAAGGCTTATAGAACTTATCAACGGCATTGTCGTCAAGTATAGGTAATTTCACTTTGTTAACAATAAGATGCTTAGGATGTTCACCTAAATTTGATTTTTCAGAAAGTTCAGGATTTTCATCAAAAACGTTTTCTGGCCGCGGTACCTTATCTATGGCGGCGGTTCCATATCGATAAGGAACCGCCCCATACAGTTTGGGACCGCGTACAGCAGATGGTTTTTCTGAAAATCGAACTTGTTTAGGTTTACTAGTTGATGCTTCATCTGAGTTAAAACCTACACCAAGTCTTTCCTTAGAGTGAATTTGTTTGTTTAACATATCATTAAGAGCACTAGTACTTTTCATGAACTTTTCCAATTTAATGGAGGTGCTCTTGAGATCTTCATTCTCTAACCTAAGTTTCTCACAACTTAAACAACCTATATCAACTTCTTTATTTTTCTCAAGCTTGCCTAATTTTTCCCAAAGTTCATTAATCTCATTTTCAAGCTTAGTTTTAGTTGATTTTAGTGTTTTGTTCTTTTCTATGAATTTAAGGCTAAGTTTGTGTAAATTGTCATATTGGCCTTCTAATTCAATATCATCTAAGGTGGAGCTATCATTGCTATAATATTCGGTTTCGGAATGTACCTCTTTAGAAGTGTGAGCCATGAGACATTTCTCTTCTTTGGGGTTGTCACCAACATCTTCACCGCTATCGCTCCAAGAACCACTAACGAATGTCGTGTGATTCTTATCGCGTGAAGGCTTTGGACACTCATTAATGAAATGATTTGGATCACCACATCTAAAGCAATTCCTATCACCCTTTTCGTTCTTGGCAAACCGATTCTTTAAGAATGGTTTCTTTTCATTGTTAGGTTGCCTCACGTGTTGACCTCGTCTTTTGAAGAACCTCTTGAAATCTCTTACCGCCAATGCATACTCCTCGTCATCACTATCCGAGGAACTATCATGATCGCTTTGTGCCTTCTTGGCTTTGAGTGCAAGAGACTTCCTTTCACTCGGATCAGTAACTAAGTCATTTATATAATGACTTAACACTTGAGTAAGTCACCATATCCAATAGTGAATACTCAACTCACGCCACACAAGTATTGAACTACGTGTCAAAATACCACTCAGCATATACACTCCAAATATACACACCAATCTAACCTATCTAGACATGTCCGATTTCGACGAAACCTGGTGAAAAACTCACACATAATATGAATAAGACTCAGTTTAAATTTCATTCAAAAATATTACTTCTAAGACCTTCTGCCCGACACACCTTCGTGTTGCAAAAACCGGACAGTTTTACGCCTTTGACTTGTAAAACCATTTTGACTTATTTAAACAATTCCGCTTGCAAAACCGACACTCGGGTTTGAAAATAAACTCATGACCTGAGGTGTATCAACTTACAACAGCCCTTGAACAATTTTAAAACTCATTTTATAGTCCCCGAGATTCGTTCCAAATATCGACAACTATTTTCGGATTGTGCCGATACCCGTCTCCCGGTACACAAATACTAAAAGTAGCATAACTTTTCGCTCGTAATGAGTTAGAAGCTCTACTTTAGCTCAAATCGAAGCTAACGAAATTCTCTACAACCCTAGCTTATTAGTTTACCAAGTTTACTACAGTAACAATTTCAAAAATGGCCTTAAAGTTACTGCCTAAAATAGACTATCTAAAAATCATACCAAAACACATTTTCAACCCATTCCAACAATTCCTATAGTCCTAATATCATCCTAATATCATACTAACACATCTAACTAACTCATAACACCCTCAAATTTGATCTCACAAAAATTAAATAATTAAAAATCTTACATGCAACAACAACCCACTATGAATACAATAATATTAACACCATTTATCACCATAAAAATAGATCAAACTTGATGTTCATCATCAAAAATTGAAAAGAAAAATAAGTGGATGCATGTGGGAAATTTTTATACCAACTTGAAACTCTTGAAATTTCTAGGATGGGACTTGTTTTAGTTTTGGATGAATCAAAGTAGAAAATCAAAAATCTTGATGGATTGGAGCATGGGGGTGGACGGCCAAAATGGGGAAAGAGAGAGAGATGAGAAATTTTTTTTGTTAAATGAATTGTTTAATGTAAGTGTGTTAGTGGAAAAACCTTTTATAGTGGGGTGAGGGTAGATTTTGTCATTTATGCATTCTTTTGGTCCAAAAATGCAAGTAAGTAGTTTACAAGGTAGAAAATGTAAATTGTAAATTTTAAAAATATTTACGGGGCTCGGGTTTCGTAAAAATACTTTTCGAAAGTTAAAACGCTTCAAAATATAATAACAAAGCTTCGACACGACTTAAAACGCAATTAAATCGAAAACGTCGAAAATATACAATATCGAGACAATCGATAATGAAACGTAAATTTTTGGGCATCCGTCGGTATCGCGATCGCTAATAGTTATCGTCATTCGTTAAAACGTAAAATACGAGAAATAAAGATTAAATATAAGAAAAATCATTTTTATGATTATTTGAGAATATAATATCGATACCTAACATATTCCTTGTCGGTTTTCATCTAATCGACATTCTTACGCTAGTTTCAAGTCATAACCTTCTCGGTTAGTCGATAAATTAAAATTCTCATTAAAGTAAACACGTAATACGTAATAGTCGAGATTAAAATAACGACCTGAAATTGACGGGTTGTCAAAGTTCGATGGAACTCTCGAAGAGGACCGGAGTTTACTTGGGAACGAGAAGACCAAATGAGGAAGAATTACCCTCATCTCTTTGATTTCAACAAGCGATCGGGCAAGAACGCAAGTTGATCTTCGAGGGTGAAGATCCTAATTTGGTGGGGATGATGTGACAACCCGTCAATTTCAGGTCGTTATTTTAATCTCGACTATTACGTATTACGTGTTTACTTTAATGAGAATTTTAATTTATCGACTAACCGAGAAGGTTATGACTTGAAACTAGCGTAAGAATGTCGATTAGATGAAAACCGACAAGGAATATGTTAGGTATCGATATTATATTCTCAAATAATCATAAAAATGATTTTTCTTATATTTAATCTTTATTTCTCGTATTTTACGTTTTAACGAATGACGATAACTATTAGCGATCGCGATACCGACGGATGCCCAAAAATTTACGTTTCATTATTGATTGTCTCGATATTGTATATTTTCGACGTTTTCGATTTTATTGCGTTTTAAGTCGTGTCGAAGCTTTGTTATTATATTTTGAAGCGTTTTAACTTTCGAAAAGTATTTTTACGAAACCCGAGCCCCGTAAATATTTTTAAAATTTACAATTTACATTTTCTACCTTGTAAACTACTTACTTGCATTTTTGGACCAAAAGAATGCATAAATGACAAAATCTACCCTCACCCCACTATAAAAGGTTTTTCCACTAACACACTTACATTAAACAATTCATTTAACAAAAAAAATTTCTCAT
Source organism: Glebionis coronaria (assembly GCA_025667525.1). NCBI lineage: Eukaryota > Viridiplantae > Streptophyta > Magnoliopsida > Asterales > Asteraceae > Glebionis > Glebionis coronaria. The sequence continues at coordinate 4,570,174 of CM046880.1, forward strand.
CTCTCTCTCTTTCCCCATTTTGGCCGTCCACCCCCATGCTCCAATCCATCAAGATTTTTGATTTTCTACTTTGATTCATCCAAAACTAAAACAAGTCCCATCCTAGAAATTTCAAGAGCTTCAAGTTGGTATAAAAATTTCCCACATGCATCCACTTATTTTTCTTTTCAATTTTTGATGATGAACATCAAGTTTGATCCATTTTTATGGTGATAAATGGTGTTAATATTATTGTATTCATACTGGGTTGTTGTTGCATGTAAGATTTTTAATTATTTAATTTTTGTGAGATCAAATTTGAGGGTGTTATGAGTTAGTTAGATGTGTTAGTATGATATTAGGATGATATTAGGACTATAGGAATTGTTGGAATGGGTTGAAAATGTGTTTTGGTATGATTTTTAGATAGTCTATTTTAGGCAGTAACTTTAAGGCCATTTTTGAAATTGTTACTGTAGTAAACTTGGTAAACTAATAAGATAGGGTCGTAGAGAATTTCGTTAGCTTCGATTTGAGCTAAAGTAGAGCTTCTAACTCATTACGAGCGAAAAGTTATGCTACTTTTAGTATTTGTGTACCGGGAGACGTGTATCGGCACAATCCGAAAATTGTTGTCGATATTTGGAACGAATCTCGGGGACTATAAAATGAGTTTTAAAAATGTTCAAGGGCTGTTGTATGTTGATAAACCTCAGGTCATGAGTCTATTTTCAAACCCGAGTGTCGGTTTTGCAAGCGGAATTGTTTAAATAAGTCAAAATGGTTTTACAAGTCAAAGGCGTAAAACTGTCCGGTTTTTGCAACACGAAGGTGTGTCGGGCAGAAGGTCTTAGAAGTAATATTTTTGAATGAAATTTAAATTGAGTCTTATTCATATTATGTGTGAGTTTGTCACCAGGTTTCGTCGAAATCGGACATGTCTAGATAGGTTAGATTGGTGTGTATATTTGGAGTGTATATGCTGAGTGGTATTTTGGACACGTAGTTCAATACTTGTGTGGCGTGAGTTGAATATTCACTATTGGATATGGTGACTTACTCAAGTGTTAAGTCATTATATAAATGACTTAGTTACTGGTCCGAGGGAAGTAAAATGAAGGTTTGACTTGCGTTGACTTGGCGTCTTATGACGGGTCAATGTCGAGGGTGTAAGTGTTTAAAAGAATAAGTGTTGGATAAAAGGGTATAGAAGTACACTTATATTTTTCTTAATTTTTCGGAATTTTCATGGTTATATGAAATTGAGTTTCATATTATTTAAGTATTAAATATACTTGAGTCGTTTATTAACGAACGCACCTTATTTGGTAGGTTGCGGTCTTCGTGTTTAACGGGCATCACAAATCGTCGGCGATCGTCGCATTACTACTATCGTACCAAGGTGAGTCTATAGCCTCGCTTTAACATGTTTACTTGCTTTATAAAACCCGCGAGGGGGATAACATGCTTGTTTTATTAAGATAAAAAGGGGTACGACGAGAAGTTGTGGAAACCCTTATTATTGGAAAAACAATTATTGATAAATGAAGGGTACAACGAGAAGTTGTGGTAAACCCTCTTTCTTTTAAAATTGAACACAAAGGACCCGATTGTATGCTTAGATGAAAGTTGTTATAAAAGTTTATTTAGCCTGAAAAGACCCATGAATCGTGAATTGTTAATCGAAAGGAACGCTAATACTATGGATAGATCTATCAGGATGACACCCAGTCCGGTCGCGACTAGCTATCGCGTGGTGTTGTGATGCACCAGTAATGAAACATCGGATGCAATTGTATAAGAGAAATATACGCACTTGGCTAGGTGTGTTGGGCTGAAATAATATATGTTAACGTTCAATTTCACGAGACTTATGAAATAACAACGATAATTATGTCTGATCCACATGATTGTCAACCACGGAAGGTTTATTCAGAATACTTGTGTTCGTTTATTTAATTTCAAACTCTATAGATTCACTCAACATTTTTGTTGACTTTATAGCATGTTTTATCTCAGGTCCATGAAGAAGGCACTCAAGGAAGGCGGTTTCACGCAGCTTGCTAAATTAAAATGTTTTGGCCCGCTTTACTAAACTATGTCCATTCTAAGAAACTTTTATTGTTTGGTTGGTTGTGTAAACTTTAAAACTATTTGGGATCGTGTGTGAACCGTTTTATCTTTAAACAAATGAATGGATGTATGTTTTGTTAAAACGACTCATTTTGAGGCGTTTTCTATGATATTGAGGTTGAACCATGATAGTAACACCCAATGACCCTTCCACTGCTATGACCCGAAATTGGGGGTGTTACAGATTGGTATCAGAGCTCAAGTTATAGAGAACGAAAAGATTTTCCAAAAATAAACTTTTGAAATCTTTTGACTATAACATCTGCAAGCGAAACCTCCGAGTTGTCAATGGACGAGAATAAGAAAAGTATATATATGTTATACATATTTAATTATTAATTATGCTTAAAGCATAATGAAATTACATTTATCTATAAATGTTTATTATTTGATTATTATAATACTAATACGTGATTTACAACGACGCTGATTGTCACAATAGAAATCCCTGTCTTTTGACTCATTCCTCGTGAATCCTTGTTCCTTGTCTAAATTCTATTCTTCGTTATATCATCCATTCTTGTTATTTTCATCTATCTATTCTTATTTTGTGTTATTCATGTTTTGTTATCACAAGCGTTGAATGAATACTCATTTTGATGTGAATTGTTTTATTTTTAAAATGTTGGATGAATGTATGTTTTAACAAAACGACTCATTTTGAGGCGTTTTCTATGATATTGAGGTTGAACCATGATAGTAACACCCAATGACCCTTCCGCTGCTATGACCCGAAATTGGGGGTGTTACAACTTTAGTATGGGGGGGTGAATAGATACTTGCCTTGCCAAACCTTCACGCTTTCTAAAGTTTATCTTTTTGTTTATCGTTTTGTTGCAAAATAAGGCTAAAAATGGCCAAATTTTAAAATTTTTCTCATGTTTTATAAGTGTTTGAAGACACGAATGTAGGTTTTCCGATGGCGAGAATAAGAGTAATTTTTGACTCGACCGTGCGTGTTGAGCACTTAGCTTTGATTCCTTAACTTCACATTAGGCTAAGTCTCTTAAATGAGGACGAGAAATGATAGAGTTAATTATAAGTTACTATGCTAAACGTAGAGTACTCGTATTCTTTCAAAAACTCATGTGTTCTCGTTGTTTGCTTATTCTCCCTTCGCTTGTAAATATTTTGCTTAATAAATATTGACTTAGCGGTTTAGTTAGGATTGTTGGGTTTCTAGTCTTTTCTAGTAGCTTCCGTGTAATTAAATTGGGAAGACATTAAGGTATCGCCAGCATCACGGTTTTGAAGTATTGGCACCCGAATAATCGAAAGCTTCACCCAATAATAAGATTTCAAGTGCTCACCTAAATCTAGCAAACAATTTGAAGCCCCACAAGGCCGAAAAATCTATGCAAAATTGAAAGTGAATCAAGCCTTAATCTTCGAAGCTTTAAAGATCCAAAATTCGCCTTAGCGTGAGGATATACGTCTTTGGCTAATAAAACCACCGATGAGGCGGATAATAAAAGGCAAGGCAAGACTGAAGTCATAATAAAAGCTTCATGGCGAAGTTGAATAAAAGATGGAGGTAAACCAAAGATAATAAGGCCCTTCCGTTAGGGGGCGTATAAAAGTCTTGGTAATAAGTCTCTTGTTCAAAACCGTTATAAAACCGTGTTTATCGATCCTTCTTGTCAACTTAATTTTTTGACATCGTTGTCTATTTGGAGGGGTTATTGATTTGACGGTTTTAATTACACCGTTAGGACTCTATTTTTAGACCTAAATATCTATTATCGCATAAGTCAAACAATGTATCCTTGTGAGACATTCAAGACAAAATAAAATATAAGAGATACAACTTAGGAATAATGGGAGGATAAGTACGTGATTAGGGCATATGAGTAGTATTAGCATTACTAACTTATAATGACAATGATCTCGTTGCACGCTTGGCATGAAATTAGGGTGAAAATCGAGGACGATGAAATTATTTCTAACGAAGCATTCACGTGTTCTTATTCTATGAACCTAAACGTCCCATTTTGCGATGAAAATCATACATTATGTCTAAAACACAAGTAGTAGTAATAGTAGTAGTGTAGCTAGTTTATCGTTCAATAAAGTGAATAAAAATGAAATTTGGAGGTGCTACGATACTTTATTCTAGCATTGCGTGAGGGCACGGAAATGGTTTAGTATGGGGAGTGATGAGACTGCTTTTATACATAGTCTCATCATCCAAATCAGGCTTAAAATGCATTAAATATCATCAAAATACCCAAATATATGCTTGTGTTTGTTGCTTGGTATTTTAGGTACGGATATTGAGGAAAAGACAAAAAGATCACAAGAATCAATCAAAAACGAACATGGGAAACGAAGCCGCACAATGAACCGGGCCCAAATCTAGAATTTCCAAAAATTACCTTGAAGAATTGAAGAATGTCAAGTTTGGTCCCTCATCTTTGAAGACTTGTCACTTTAGGCCCTTGTATATCTCAAATATTACAAGTGGGTCCTTAAAGTTTCAAGATATTGCTTATTCAGCCCTTGAAGAATGAAGAAAGTACAAAAGAAGCCCTTGGAACAAGTTTGTAAAAAGGTTGTGCCAAAATTGACAAATTGGCAAATTTAAAAAACAAAGGGAATGAAGGTTGTTAGCTGTTTTTACAAAATGGACAAAACAAAAGACTTGGGGGGGCCTTTTCTGCCCAGACAACCAAACCTACACATCCACTCAGCTCTTGACACCTCACCTAAACCCGACCCTACCCAATTACCCTACCCATTAACCCATAACCCAAACCCAATACCCAGGTTTATTTAATAATCCTGGTCAAACCCAATCAACCTCTTTAATTTTCCCACTAAACACTAAATTTAAAAAAACATTAACCCCAAAACGGATTCAAACCCACCCTGCTAATCCTCCTAATCCTATAAACCCTAAAACCTAATTCTCACAAATCAAAGGGGTTTTTGATGATACCTTCCAGAAACACAATTAAACCAAGCCTAATCCCATCCCACCAACAAAAACCCCATCACGTGAACCACAAGAGGGTCCCCCATGTTCCCCTGCTACACTAAAAATGGCAAAAAGAGAATCAGTCCAGGAAATCAACAATCCACATCCATTCCTTTGTCCCAAAGCTACCAATGAACGGTTCAAGATCATAAAGGACAGCTTGCATATCAGAATTCTTCACATGATGCTTTTGACCAATTTCAAACGAGAAGACCTCAAGGGCATTGAGGGGTTTTTAGTTGCTAGGGTTTTGTAACCTAGAATCTTCTATTTAGCATTATAAAAGGAGGACCAATGTGTGGTATCCCTTTTGTTCCAGAATTTTTAGCAAAATCGTGTAATTCCTTTTTATGCAATATAAAGTTGGTATTTTTTAAAATATAATTCCTTTTATGATTGATAAAAGTTGGTGTTTGTTTTAGCTAGAATTCTGAGTTCCATCATTCATTATTTAAACACTTTGTGTTTTTTAGTTTTCAAAAAGGTTTTTAAAAGGTTTTTAATTTTCAGAAATTTAAGGTCCAAGAAAGTGAAAGTGGACTTGGGTTATTGGATTTCTGAAGTTGAACTTGTTTAAGGTTTCAAGGTTTGTTGGTTTAAGAAGTTCAAGGATTGGTTAAATCTGTTTTCCAAAAAAATTAGTTTTATAAGATTTATCAAAATCTTATTTCCTATTTTTTACTTCACACTTACTGTTGAAGCTGTCCAAAAGCTTTTGACAAAGTTTTTGGCTCATCTTGCAACTTGAAGTGTTTTCCTTGTTGTTTGTGTTTGTGTAGGATCAAAACAAGAACAATATCATCATCATCATTCTGCATATCATAAGTCCAAGAAGTCTGCACAGACCCGGGTCTGTTTGGAGAAGGTATAGCAGCCTTGGTGGGACCTGGATGTGGGTCCCACAAGGTAACCTCCTAGTTCCTTGTTCTAGTTTTGTTTAAGTGTATGATTTTCCAGATTTATGTGATTTGTTGATTTGGCAAGAAACTTGTTTATGTGTGTTTAAGTGGTTTGATTTGAGTTTATTTGGTATAATATGCATGTTGGTAGTGATTAGAAGCAGATTGGTAAGAGTTTGAATTGATTTGGTTTGAAAAATTTGGTTTTCTGAATATAAAGGGGTGTTTGGATTAAGGCTTTAGTTGGGTTATTTGACATCAAGTTTGCTTGAAACCTGTTTAGAATCTCTCTTAGGGTTGTAATAGGTTATATGCTAGTTTAGGTTTCTATTTGGTAGATTTTAGAACACAATTGCATGCTTAAATTTGGAAAACTGCCTCAAAAATCAGTAACTGCATCTTGTGCATGTTTTTGTGAGAATTTGTGCCTAAGATCTTGTTCATTTCTAGATAATTGGATAAAGTAGGATTGTGGATAGTTTGTATGTCATCTGGTGAGCTTATGTGCAAGATTTTAGCAATTAAATCTCACTTTTGTGCCAAGTAAACCAATAACTGTTCATCAGACCCATAAGGGCTTTATCAGAAACTTTTGGTGCTAATTGTGGTTGATTTTGTGTTAGGACTTGCTTGTTTTTGTGTTTACATTGACTCCTTATACTCAACTGAGTATAAGGGTGCCTTATTGTCCAAAATAAGCACTCACGATAAGCTTCCCTAAGCTTATTGCTTTTCTGACCAAAAAATACACTAGCAGTGGGAACAAACTTCCCACTAGTAGCACAATTTTAGTACTGCTCAGCATAAGGACAAAAGTCCTGTGCATGTCACTTTCAGTCTTTTTGATTTTTTGTCTTTAGTGGGTTAATTTTAGAGTTAGGACTTGAAACTAATTCCATTATTTTTCTAATTTAATTTCTGATTTTTTAGTTTAATTAGATTTTTATTAGTGTTCATTTATTATTTTTTAGATTAAATAGCTATTTTAATATACTTTTAATGTTTCTGTTTTTGGCATTTAGTGCCAAAAATACTTATTTTTCAGTTTTAAGATTTTTCATAGATTAGGAAAAACATTTCAAGATTTTTAGTTAAAAAAGTTTTTACTGTTCACCTTTTATTTATTTTTTAGAATTAAATTAGCTTAATTAGGGTTTAATATTTATCAGTTTTGTCTTTTAGTGAAAAATTTAATATGTTTCAAACTTTTTCATTTTTCTACTGTTCATTAGAGTAATTTAGGATTTTTAAAATTGGTAAATTATTTTTAGCATTATTTATTATTTTTTATAATTATTTTAGTTTTAAAATAGTTTTAAGTGATTTAAAAATAGAAAATAGTTTTTAAAAATTAGGAAAAATACTTTTTAGTCTTTAGATAATATAAGTAAGTTATTTGTTCAATAAAATAATATTTTGGACATTTTGATTAATTATATTTAATTTTAGGGCTTTAATTAGCATTTAAAATTGAATATTTAATTAATAAAAGGTTTTAAAATATTTTTATTGGATATTTATTCTTATTTATATTATTTTAGACTTAGTTTTAGCTTTTAATTAATTTTAGGTTTAAAATTTTAATTTTGTAGTTTTTTACGATTTTACGTGAACGCCTTTTCGTCTTAGCTCGATCCGTCTTCGTAACCGTCTTTCTCTTCTCACCCCATTTCTATTTTCTTTTTCTCAAATATAATCACAAACTTAAATCATTTCATTACACATCACACTAGCCTCCTCGAGAACGAACTCACTTTTAGGGTCATTTACACACGGTTTTCCTAAATCGTCGTGCCCACTTACCCTATTTTGTTGCTCTTTTCCTAAAGGGTAGCAAAAACTCTACATCAATGCCAAAGATCTAAATCTTTTGATTTCACATAAGTCTCAAATCTATTTTTCCAATAAATAAAACTATCAGTTTCAAAAAGTGGTGGTCTTTGCATAGATTGCCCTTCTAGGTACTTGTTGGAATCCATAGATCGATTCAAGTTTTAAAATACAATATACTTTAAAAATACTTGAGCAACCCGCTCTGATACCAATTGTAGAAACTAGAAGGGGGGTTGAATAGTTTCTTATATTTACTTGTTAAATGATGTTTTCAAAAAATCCTTTTTCTCAAAAACTTAGACTTAAGGAAATAAGTGAAATCTTCTTATGCACAATATGCACAATGATAGTGTAAGTTAAACTAATACTAACTAATATATATGCACAAAGAATAAAGAACGTAAAGAGTTAAGGGTAAAGAAAGATCAAACCAAACACCAAGGATTTATAGTGGTTCGGCAACGAAGCTCACTCCTCCTTCCTACTCCACTCCTCGAGTACTCCTTACTCGAGAGTTCACTACACAACAAGCTCCTTATGGTGGAGAAAACCGTACACGTCGCTTAACCAATTTCCGACCCTAAGCTAAAAGTCGAGCCCTAATCGTAGCTAGGACCAATCTACACAACTATACTTAGTACATACACAACTTCCAAATAGACACAACTACTTGGATCTTCACAACTATTACACAACAACAAATGTATAAGATTTGATCTTCAAAGGATCTTTGGTGGTGGACTCAACACTTCACAATGATAGTGTTCTTCTCTTTGCACTTGAAGAGGAAGGGATGGATGAGATAGATTCACTTCTAAACAAGTAGTAATCAATCAAAAAATCAAGGATTTAAGTGATTTAAGAAGTATGTTTGAATCTAGAAATTTGTGTGCAAAAGAGGTGAATTGAAAATCTGAAAAAGGTCCACTATTTATAGGACAAAGGGCCAACGGCTATATCTGCCCGCGGTTCCTTATCTTAGCCCGCGGTACCTTATCGATAAGGAACCGCCTAGGCGCTAAGGAACCGTCGGGCTAGACTCCGCTCCCTTTTTGTCCTTTAGTGGTGGAGGTCATATCTGGTTATAAAAATATCTAGAAAGGATATTCCAAACCCAAATGGAATATGCCATTTTCAAATTTTCAAATATTTAGTTTAATAAAACATTTTCTTAAAAAGAAAGTTTAATTAAAAACTTGGCACACTTAATAAAAAGTGAATTTTAAGAAAAGATTAAATCACTTGATCACTTGATTAAGGTTAGTACTTGTTTATTCATACCTTAAGTGAAAAAGGGTAAAATGAAAAATACTTGAACTCAATAATTCGTTTTTCGTTGTTTTTGTAAATGCTTGTTTTTACATATTGTCGTAATCAAAACTAAGCGAGACTGAAAAATGCAAGTAACGTTTTTAGGCATTATTGCATTAACAGAGTGTTCGGGACTAATTCCCGTTACATACATAACATTATGCTATAACTCTCAACACCATTATGTAGCATTTTCCACGAGCTTCGCAACGGTATATCATATGATCATCACTTTAAATACGGCTAACAATCTCCCCCTAAGGGGTGGTCATGTAATATGTGACTTCACTTCTTTGGTGTTGTTGACTTTGAAGCTCGTTGTCTTGAGAGTTCCCTCATAGTTCCTTTCATGACTTGTGATCTTGGATCTTTGATCTTTGCCTTGACTTGATCTTAAAACTTTGCCATCTTGTGTTCTTGTGTCTTTCCCCACATACTCAAACTTTGATTTTCTATGAAAGCTTGTTAACAATCTCCCTTGATCATCAGAGTAGCGGAAGTCTTTGTCTTTAGATATTCTTGAGCTTTCTTCAGTTACATGAGCATGTGGTCTTGGATTACGACTCTTGAGGTTACGCCACCATTTGCATTCCTCCGGTTTCCCGTTATACAGTATGAATATTGTACATGTGATTAGGTAAGTTCAAAGAACCTCCTTGACAGGGTATCCGGCTATGGTAGCCGTTCTCAATACTTGAATATATCGAAAGATACTTCATAGTAAGGAGTGAATCATGCAGTTCCATTCTGCTGATTAAGTCGTCAATTCAATTTCCTGGAACAAGTTTGAATCAATTAAGAATCAAACCATTGTTGCTTTCCAGTTGACACAAGTTAGATTCGTATGGAATCTCACAAATTACCTACCGCAGTGCTGTTTGATGATGACACTGGAAGGATTTCCATTCGTCACGGTAAATACTGAGGAGTATTACTCTGAATGTTCTGGAAAGATCATAAAGATATTACGTCGAGACCTAGAACGAGTTTGAATCACAAAAGAATCAAACCACTGTTGCTTTCCAGTTAACATATGTTCAATTCAAGTGAATCTTACATATGACCTACCGCAGTGCTATTTGATGTTAACACTGGAAGGATTTCCATTCATCACTGTGAATACTAATGAATATCGCTCTGAATGTTCTGGCAATATCACAAGGATAGAGCGTAGGACTCTATAAATTATCGCTTGTGTTCTAGAGATGAACAACAATTGATATATGGAATAAGTGTCATAATGAGATTTAATGATGAATCTCGTTGGCTCTAGACTCTATAAGTGCACGTTTATTTGGTGATCGGAGGCTCGAGCAGACTGCCACCTTTTCAATATCTCCTATCTCGGAGTGATAAAGTTGATAGAAATGAGTTGAACTCCGTGACAATAAAACAAACTTCTTTTGAGAGAAGCTTGAGTAGGCTGGGAAGGGTTGTGCATTGCATCACTGGGTCCATGATGCTTTGTCTTCAGTATCAGAAATCATCAAAGTGATTCTGATAATAGATGTATTGACCCAGTTTCTGCCTAAGTTGTATGGAGGGCTTCTTTCTTTACACCCTTTATCCTTACATTTCTTTTTCATTCTTCAACCCCTTCAATGCTTACCAAGACGTCATAACTAGCACCTTGTTGTGATTATTCCAGTGCTAGCTTAAGTCATTAGTCGGCATTTTTCCCGTACACTCAACTACTCCATCTTTCCTAAGGACATCTAAATTATAATGGATTGTCCCTGGGAAGATCCCTCCGGTTCTGGTTGGATCATAGGACGAATTCCTAACCACCTTTTGACACCAATACCATCGTGAATTAATGTGTTGAAGGGTATAGATATTGTAACCAGAAAAACATGTTGAAAAATCAATCAAGGTGTTGATGAAATCAGTGTTTACACCTTGAAGATTTTTTGTATCACCAAAACGCTCCCCCTACATATGTGCATAATATTTCGTTTTTTAGTATAGTTGTCTTCTCAGCTCGATTCGAATTGATCTAACGTTTTTAAGCTTGACTTGATTGTTCTTGGTTGTAAAAACTTGATTGGAATCTATGTCTAATTAGCACAAAGCAATTAAAAAAATGTAAAAATATTATCTAGCTACATATATGTACTACGCTACAACACGTTGCAAATACCACATTTTTAAAGTACAAAATACAAAAATGTAAAATACAAGTTTAGACTACAAAGATAAAATGTAAAATATAAAAACAAAAGTAATTGTAATAAACCTAAATATGCAATTTTTTTAAAATGACTACAAATACACTTCTAAATTGACGAATTCAGTTATTGAAACTAAAGAAACTAAACAAATCCAAATTAGAACTAAACAGGCCAAACAAGCCCAACAAGCCCAACAAGACTAACTAGTCTAATTCAAAGATTACTTCTACAATTCATTTGCAATACAGTAACTCCCTAATAGCAAATAACAAATGCATGAATTTACAACATCAACACATCAGCTAGCACATTCAAACTAAAACGCAGAAAAATCAATTACCAATATCTGAATATCCTAAGCAGCTTAAACCAATCACCGAACACTGGTTAACAGATAATGCAGAAATTTTACAAGGCTAACTAGTCGAAACGAATCACAAGTCTACAGCGAATACCAAGTAACAATTAACAAATGGATCCAAACATATAGCAATCAGATTACCACTACAACTTTTAAACTATCAATTTACTCTAATAATGCTCAGTAAAGAAAATATGCAGAAAATTAAACGTGCTTGACCTATTCATCCGAAGCCTGTCCGTTGTCGAAGAAAAGCGCGGCGCTGAGCCGACTTAAAACCAAACACAACTACACTCTATCTGCTTGATCTGCTACCTGCAAAATGGAAACATATACGAGGAAAAACAAAACTAATCCTTCGATGATGAACGTGCTATCACTGATCAGAAATCAGTTATCTGAATCACTTGAACACGTAAACTGATTTAACAAATCATTATAACCTTGCAAATCTAATAGCATATCAAAACTTCTATAATCTGACTGACCGAAACTGAGTACCAACTGATTTAGACTTAAAATCTTATGAAAAGAATACTAACTGATGTTCAGAAAAACGTTTTTTAAACAGATTAACAAAACTTTCTTTAAAACTTCACTGACTGAATTCAAACTGACAAACTAACTAATTGAAAACATTTATATCCTGAAAATCAAATCACCAGCTTATACTGACTAAAACAAACGAACTCAGCGATTCACAAAACTGAAAATCCTAATTAATCCACAAATAAAGAACTCATGTGAACTGATCTTATACTACTGAATCAACAAATCCAAACCTACAACTAACTTTTCTGATGTTATAACAAACTTTAAACAGAAACTTGACTGAAATTCAACTGAAAGTACATTTGGCTAACGAACTGAAAGTTTTAAACACTGAACAATATCATATCAGAAATCAAACTATACTGGCTACAGTATCATATCGTAACAGAAGCATAAAGAAAGTAATAGAAAGAATTTAAGTATGAACATTAGACGAAAGAGAAGAATGAAGAACATAGAAAAACTCAAACTTCCATTAATGGTTGCAAGAAAAATCAGTTACAACTGAAAACTGAAAGTTTAAACAGAAAGATTAACAAAATTAACTAACTACTCCTAACTCTAAACTATCTATGTGTAAACTACACCTAAGCTAACCGGTTGCAAATGAGGTCTTCATCTCCTTTATATAGGCGTCGAGGAGAGGAGGTGTTGATGTAGCTTCGACGTGTTCTAGCCAATGAGTAATTGCCACGTGTTTAATACGAGGTTAGCTCGTTCTTCATCTTCAATCCATAATTGGGGCTTTCTTTATTCTTTGCTCTTGATCTAATTAAGTGGCATCCTCTTGTAGAGGAGAAGGAGCTGATCACTTTTGCAGTTAGACTCTTCTTCTGAATCTTCATGGTTCGTCCTTGATAGTCGATTACAGGTTATGGAGAAAAGAGGAGATGAAACCGGTTCATTTTTGTTTCTCTCTCTTCTTTGAGAAGACGCGTCTTGTGTACACGTTTGTGTATTTGTGCTTTGACTGGAATTGGTCAATTGACCAGATTAAGTAAATATTAACTTTCCATTTAATTCTCTTTTGGTCCTTTATTTCTTCATTTCTTTTCAAATGTATTTAAACTTTCTAGCAAATCTATTTTTCATCCTTCGTTTCTTCAGAAATTTCAACTTAAGCCCTCGATCTTTGAAATAGTGGCAAATAAGGTCCTTGAAAGCTCTTTCGTCCTTTTCTTCGTCTTTTCATCAAATAAGTCCTTGAAAACGCATCTTTGCTCAAAAATGTATCTTTTTACCTGAAAACACATGAAACGCAAATACACGCATAATTCTGATATTTAACAGTTAAAAATAATGTATTTGACAGTGTTTTGAGTGGTATTTGGATCATTATTGATGAGTGTTTTCACACTTATCAACTCCCCTCCACTTGACCATTGCCATGTCCTCATGCAATGCAGCATTTTAAAGCACCAAGTTACACTTTTCTCATATTTAACCAACCTTGGCCATTTTATGATTTAATAGACTAAACTATACTACATGATGAATGGTTTTGAATATTTACAATGCAATGCAAAGGAAAACAATTCTATTTATATATTTTTGATTTTTCATAAATGGTTTTGATGGAAATAACTCATAAAGAATTCAATGACTTGGATTAGGGCTTGGATACCATGGACATTTATCACCCTCAAGTTTCACTTTCCCCATACCAAGCCTATAAATGGGATCATTGCATTCACAAGTAAAAAGTGCATCAACTTATTCATGACAATTAAATGTGGAACCGGTTATTATTTGAGCAAATTGCTTGAAGGCAAATTTGTCATTATTTAAGCGTGAAGTATAAGAAATGTAAAATCCAAAAATAAGGAAGCACGGTTTTAATCCTAAGTAATCTTCTCATCCATTACTTGAAAAACCGCTCACAATTAATATAAGTCCGTATTAAGAGTAATAAGTCATTCGCCTTATGTGTAAAATCCTCATATCATGCTTTCATAAGTAGCTACACACTCGCTAAGGAAAGGAAAATAAAACTCACGCAATAATTTACATCCGCCATCTTTTTGAGACTTTGGATCTTCAACCCCGCAACCCGTCAAGGTAATATTGGATTGGAGCAATCTATTTAATCCCCGCAACCCGTCAAGGTAATATTGGAACTCAATAGTCACTATAATTAACACCACACTGCCCCTCTTGGGAGTCTTGCATTATTTTTTTTTTCTTTTCTTTTTTTTTTTCTAGTCACTCATTTTTTTTCATAAGCCGCTCTTATTTTTCTTTATTCCTCACAAAGAAATTTGAAAAGAAGAAAAGGAAAAACACCCGCTAAATATGGAGCATGACATAAGTCTAGTACACATAAAACGTGCTAACTTAGAATCTTAAGACGTACTCATATCAACCATAAATGATTAGCCAAAAATGCATAAGAGATTACAAACCAATTAAAACCGTACTTGATTATTTATTAACAATTATATACATGCGAAGAAAATAGAGGTAAAGAAGAGAAGGGTTTAGCCACAAGTAATTGCCATGAGGTCTATCTAGCCCTTTTACACTTGCTTCAACTCTATCATTTCCCATTCTCCACAAATTTAAAATTTCAAAGAATGAAATTGGTGGAAGCTTAGCCTAATAGACCAATGAAGGACTACATGGTTAAGGATACTAGCTAGAGAATGCTAAAATAAGCAAACTCGGGTTGAGTCAAAATATCCATGGCGGGCCTAATATGTCAAAGAAGTCTAAACTTGTTAAAACCATGTTTTATTATATTTTTCCTTTTTATATTTTTGATGAAAAACAAAAGAAGAAATATATACAATGCAAATGTGTTATGAAAAATGATTAATGCAAAAATTATGAATGCATATTTTTGGTGGCCAAAGTAGATCAAAAATTTGAAAAATGTTGAAAAATCAATTTTCCATATTATCATGAAGTTAAGGCAATGGTCTAGGTAAAGTCACTTCGATAGAAGTCTCCCCTACACTTAAGATAAACATTGTCCTCAATGTTTAAGAGTATTGGAGTAAACTCCCTCACACTTATGACATTGATTACTTTGCTTCACCCAAGTTAAGGAAGAGACAACTAAAGGGTATTCATTTTAAGCACAAGTGTTGAAAATCACAATAGCAAAAACTAATCAAAGTGAACCAGATACACGGGCCTCCTCCATAAGCTCCAAGCATGAAATGAGAGAGAGCAACCCTTGAAACAAACACGAAAAGACGAAGAAAGGCACCCCTCCACTTCAACTCTACTATAACATCCTTTTAATTAAACCTAACCTATTGAAAATCTACTCTACGTTTTCTAACCTAGTTATTCAATGCTTGAGTTTTTTTAACCCTAAGTCGCTAGCTCGACTCGGCCCCGAATTAAGTTGTCCTTGGGGAAACCATCATGGAGAATAAAGAATATCCACTTTGAAGCTCGTCTCACATGATACACTCAAACTTAGCATGTTGCCATTTACTATAAGATTTACAATATCCGCCTCGATAAATGGAACGGTCCAACGTGTCTCAAGTTTGTCCAACATACGAAAGCTCTCAAATAGGAAGCACACCAGGATCAAATACATAGTTTCCATCTCTACACTCGAACAACTCCAAAATAGGTAGCATCACCAAAGTAAGCTCATACAAGAAGTCCATATCAATCGAAAGCACACTCTTAAATGGAGTAGATAAAAACCAAGGTGTCTCAAATATATGAATCCCAGGATCAAAAACCTTTCCCTTCATGGGAAAATAAGAAGATGAACTCGTATCAACCATATAAGATTCCCCCTTAGATATCAAAGCATCATGAGACAATGAAGGCGTAGGTATCAAAACATTCATAACAATTATGTCCATGTTAGGCTCATCATCATCATCAAAAGGTGGGTAATCTTCCATAGAAGGCATAGTAAACGGAGGATCAAGATTAATAGTGTCTTGTGGAGAAGGTGTAGGCTCTAGGGTCCCAAAAAGCATGTTCTCAATAAGACGAATATCCTCTTCCCAATTAGAAGAAGATGTATCAACCACAATATCATCTCTCTTAAGATAATCTTCAATTTGTTTATCTATCAACTCATCTTCACTAAGCAATCTTTCAGTCTTTAGAATCTCCTCATTCTCATCAATGATAGACCCCTCCTCATCACTATAGGAATCATAGATTGGTTTGTCAAAGATTGGTGACTCCTTAAAACTCAAGGAAGTGTGATCATCAAAAAATGGAGATTCACAAGTGGAAAACTCATTATCACTATAATCATCATATATTGGTGTATCACAAAGAGAAGGTTCATCATCACTAAAATCCTCATTGGTTTCTTCATCATGATGGAAAAGTGGGTTATCAAATGATGTTTCAAAAAGAGGATTCGAATTCATCACAAAATCACTTAGAGGAATAGGTGAAGGAGTCATAGAGGACATGGATTCATCATCAGATGTAAACGACTCATCACTATCATAAGGATCATCAAAGGTTTCATCACAAGAATCATAAGGTGGTAGAGGAGAAGGATCCATATTCCCTATAGGAGCAAACTCTTCATCCAAATTAGCAATGTTATCTTGACAAGACAAATCATTGGATGATATAGCATAAGACGCGTCACTAGAATCACAATCATCATCCTCCATTTGTGGAAAGTCTTTCACAAACTCTTCCTCAATCTCATTATCCCTTTCTTTAAACAATTCATCAAGATCAAAGTCACCAAAATCACTAGTAGTAGCATGAAGGTCAATATGTGATAAAATCTCAATGTGATCATGAGGAGAAGAGGTATCAACACAAAACTCATCACATGGTTCATTGGAAACCCTCTCAAGCTCTCTTTGGATTGGGATAAGGTTCTCAACACTAGAAAAGGTTAATTCATCCAAATCGGTGTTTGTATTAGTGCTAAGAGGCTCGTCCCCCATGGTTAAAGAGACGGTGGGTTCCACGTGAGGTAAAGGTGATGAAGATGTGTCATCATTAAGTGTCATATAAATCGAAGGTCCCTCATCATCTTCATCTAATAAGCATTGTTTAAGCAATCGAGCACGATTAGCAATAAATTGTTCTTCTTTTTCCTTTGTAGCAATCTTAAAGAGGAAGTTATCTAAATTTTCCTTGAGGCGACAAGAACCTTTTTTCAACGATTCACGACACATTGCACCGATCTCCTTGTCATAAATCTGCCAAGTCATAATTTCCACTTTCTCATAAAACTTAATTTTTTCCTCGAACAACGGGCATGCGTATTTCATTTCCTCTAGGCTCGTGTCTTGCATACTATCAAGCATCTTATAAAAGTCATCGTTCAACTTGTTCATTTTCTCAAGTGAAGAATAAAACTTGACAGTATCAAGGACATAGGATGGCGGATCCTTCGGTCGACAATCATAACCATAATGGTGTGCATTTCCACAAAACTCACATGAAAAAGTCGAAGAATATGGTGGAGGTGGATTTCCATAATTAGGTGAATTATAGGTTTGAAAAGAGTCTTGATTATGAAAATTCTCATGATTGTAGCCTTGAAAATTTCCTTCATTTTGAAAACCTCCATAATTGGAAAATCCTTGGTTTTGAAAAGTATCATTATTTAGAAAACCTTCATTGTTTGAAAAATCTTGGTTTTGGTATGGCTCATCAAAGGGTTGATCATGAAATGATGGTGGAGGTTGTGATGAAAAACCGGAATATCCCATATAGTCATTACAAGTGTAGTCCATTTGAGTGTTAGGTTGAAAATTAGGGTTCTCGGTTCCATTATAAGCATATCCCTCCCCATAATAACTATTATTTTGATCACATAAATACGTATCGTGTGGACCACCACAAGTCGAACAAGGCGAATAATTAGCGTTGGTGGATCGTTGTTGCAAAATCTCCAACATGGAACGAGTATCCATGTTTAGCAAGGTGGCCGAATGTATATACAAGTATAATGACGTTTAAAAGCTTCTTCGGGAAAGGAAGTAATACACCAAAGGTGGTATGTTTACACGTGTGCGAATACACGTGTAAGTAAACACGAGGAATGAGGGAGTAGCCCTCGGTCGACTTTGAAAAGAATAAGATTATCCTCTTCGAGTTCGATATGAAATATCCACAAGAAAGTATATATATAATTACTACTTGGGTGCAAGACCTCCAATTAAGCCTTCCTTCTCAAAATACGCACTAGTGAACGGGGGGTTAGGTGGCGCGAAGCACTTAAGTACCTATTGACCCTTAGATGGCATTTTATAGCACATCGCCTTTCTATTCACTTTGTAGTTTGTATTCTTCGAATTATTGCCAATTGGAAGTATTTATCTATTCTTGCTTAATTAAATTGGATCGATACGCGTGTCAAGGACCGGAACGCCCCTCAACACGGTGTATTGCCTCGGCAATACTTATGGAAGATATGTTTATTGGTTGTTCGTATATGTATACGTATTTACATATAATAATATATAAAAAAAAATTTGTATTTATTTGTTTTTTTTAAGAAAAATACTATATCTACGTAAAAAGCGATGAAAACGATATAATATATATTTTTGGGTGCAATCTCTTAGGAAAAAGATTGCTTTTTGGTTTTTTTTATTTTTTTTTTGGTTCAATTCTTTAGGAAAAGAATTGATTTTGTGATTTTTTTATTTTTTGTATTTTTATCTTTTTGATTTTTTTTTTTTTATCTTTTTGATTTATAATACGTAAAAATAACGTTCACAAAGTGAACGGATCCCAAAATCCAATCGTCTCACTCGAAATCGTTAATCTTCACGAAAAGAACCGGCAGCGGCGCCATTTAATATTTCGTTTTTTAGTATAGTTGTCTTCTCAGCTCGATTCGAATTGATCTAACGTTTTTAAGCTTGACTTGATTGTTCTTGGTTGTAAAAACTTGATTGGAATCTATGTCTAATTAGCACAAAGCAATTAAAAAAATGTAAAAATATTATCTAGCTACATATATGTACTACGCTACAACACGTTGCAAATACCACATTTTTAAAGTACAAAATACAAAAATGTAAAATACAAGTTTAGACTACAAAGATAAAATGTAAAATATAAAAACAAAAGTAATTGTAATAAACCTAAATATGCAATTTTTTTAAAATGACTACAAATACACTTCTAAATTGACGAATTCAGTTATTGAAACTAAAGAAACTAAACAAATCCAAATTAGAACTAAACAGGCCAAACAAGCCCAACAAGCCCAACAAGACTAACTAGTCTAATTCAAAGATTACTTCTACAATTCATTTGCAATACAGTAACTCCCTAATAGCAAATAACAAATGCATGAATTTACAACATCAACACATCAGCTAGCACATTCAAACTAAAACGCAGAAAAATCAATTACCAATATCTGAATATCCTAAGCAGCTTAAACCAATCACCGAACACTGGTTAACAGATAATGCAGAAATTTTACAAGGCTAACTAGTCGAAACGAATCACAAGTCTACAGCGAATACCAAGTAACAATTAACAAATGGATCCAAACATATAGCAATCAGATTACCACTACAACTTTTAAACTATCAATTTACTCTAATAATGCTCAGTAAAGAAAATATGCAGAAAATTAAACGTGCTTGACCTATTCATCCGAAGCCTGTCCGTTGTCGAAGAAAAGCGCGGCGCTGAGCCGACTTAAAACCAAACACAACTACACTCTATCTGCTTGATCTGCTACCTGCAAAATGGAAACATATACGAGGAAAAACAAAACTAATCCTTCGATGATGAACGTGCTATCACTGATCAGAAATCAGTTATCTGAATCACTTGAACACGTAAACTGATTTAACAAATCATTATAACCTTGCAAATCTAATAGCATATCAAAACTTCTATAATCTGACTGACCGAAACTGAGTACCAACTGATTTAGACTTAAAATCTTATGAAAAGAATACTAACTGATGTTCAGAAAAACGTTTTTTAAACAGATTAACAAAACTTTCTTTAAAACTTCACTGACTGAATTCAAACTGACAAACTAACTAATTGAAAACATTTATATCCTGAAAATCAAATCACCAGCTTATACTGACTAAAACAAACGAACTCAGCGATTCACAAAACTGAAAATCCTAATTAATCCACAAACAAAGAACTCATGTGAACTGATCTTATACTACTGAATCAACAAATCCAAACCTACAACTAACTTTTCTGATGTTATAACAAACTTTAAACAGAAACTTGACTGAAATTCAACTGAAAGTACATTTGGCTAACGAACTGAAAGTTTTAAACACTGAACAATATCATATCAGAAATCAAACTATACTGGCTACAGTATCATATCGTAACAGAAGCATAAAGAAAGTAATAGAAAGAATTTAAGTATGAACATTAGACGAAAGAGAAGAATGAAGAACATAGAAAAACTCAAACTTCCATTAATGGTTGCAAGAAAAATCAGTTACAACTGAAAACTGAAAGTTTAAACAGAAAGATTAACAAAATTAACTAACTACTCCTAACTCTAAACTATCTATGTGTAAACTACACCTAAGCTAGCCGGTTGCAAATGAGGTCTTCATCTCCTTTATATAGGCGTCGAGGAGAGGAGGTGTTGATGTAGCTTCGACGTGTTCTAGCCAATGAGTAATTGCCACGTGTTTAATACGAGGTTAGCTCGTTCTTCATCTTCAATCCATAATTGGGGATTTCTTTATTCTTTGCTCTTGATCTAATTAAGTGGCATCCTCTTGTAGAGGAGAAGGAGCTGATCACTTTTGCAGTTAGACTCTTCTTCTGAATCTTCATGGTTCGTCCTTGATAGTCGATTACAGGTTATGGAGAAAAGAGGAGATGAAACCGGTTCATTTTTGTTTCTCTCTCTTCTTTGAGAAGACGCGTCTTGTGTACACGTTTGTGTATTTGTGCTTTGACTGGAATTGGTCAATTGACCAGATTAAGTAAATATTAACTTTCCATTTAATTCTCTTTTGGTCCTTTATTTCTTCATTTCTTTTCAAATGTATTTAAACTTTCTAGCAAATCTATTTTTCATCCTTCGTTTCTTCAGAAATTTCAACTTAAGCCCTCGATCTTTGAAATAGTGGCAAATAAGGTCCTTGAAAGCTCTTTCGTCCTTTTCTTCGTCTTTTCATCAAATAAGTCCTTGAAAACGCATCTTTGCTCAAAAATGTATCTTTTTACCTGAAAACACATGAAACGCAAATACACGCATAATTCTGATATTTAACAGTTAAAAATAATGTATTTGACAGTGTTTTGAGTGGTATTTGGATCATTATTGATGAGTGTTTTCACACTTATCAACTCCCCTCCACTTGACCATTGCCATGTCCTCATGCAATGCAGCATTTTAAAGCACCAAGTTACACTTTTCTCATATTTAACCAACCTTGGCCATTTTATGATTTAATAGACTAAACTATACTACATGATGAATGGTTTTGAATATTTACAATGCAATGCAAAGGAAAACAATTCTATTTATATATTTTTGATTTTTCATAAATGGTTTTGATGGAAATAACTCATAAAGAATTCAATGACTTGGATTAGGGCTTGGATACCATGGACATTTATCACCCTCAAGTTTCACTTTCCCCATACCAAGCTTATAAATGGGATCATTGCATTCACAAGTAAAAAGTGCATCAACTTATTCATGACAATTAAATGTGGAACCGGTTATTATTTGAGCAAATTGCTTGAAGGCAAATTTGTCATTATTTAAGCGTGAAGTATAAGAAATGTAAAATCCAAAAATAAGGAAGCACGGTTTTAATCCTAAGTAATCTTCTCATCCATTACTTGAAAAACCGCTCACAATTAATATAAGTCCGTATTAAGAGTAATAAGTCATTCGCCTTATGTGTAAAATCCTCATATCATGCTTTCATAAGTAGCTACACACTCGCTAAGGAAAGGAAAATAAAACTCACGCAATAATTTACATCCGCCATCTTTTTGAGACTTTGGATCTTCAACCCCGCAACCCGTCAAGGTAATATTGGATTGGAGCAATCTATTGAATCCCCGCAACCCGTCAAGGTAATATTGGAACTCAATAGTCACTATAATTAACACCACACTGCCCCTCTTGGGAGTCTTGCATTATTTTTTTTTTCTTTTCTTTTTTTTTTTCTAGTCACTCATTTTTTTTCATAAGCCGCTCTTATTTTTCTTTATTCCTCACAAAGAAATTTGAAAAGAAGAAAAGGAAAAACACCCACTAAATATGGAGCATGACATAAGTCTAGTACACATAAAACGTGCTAACTTAGAATCTTAAGACGTACTCATATCAACCATAAATGATTAGCCAAAAATGCATAAGAGATTACAAACCAATTAAAACCGTACTTGATTATTTATTAACAATTATATACATGCGAAGAAAATAGAGGTAAAGAAGAGAAGGGTTTAGCCACAAGTAATTGCCATGAGGTCTATCTAGCCCTTTTACACTTGCTTCAACTCTATCATTTCCCATTCTCCACAAATTTAAAATTTCAAAGAATGAAATTGGTGGAAGCTTAGCCTAATAGACCAATGAAGGACTACATGGTTAAGGATACTAGCTAGAGAATGCTAAAATAAGCAAACTCGGGTTGAGTCAAAATATCCATGGCGGGCCTAATATGTCAAAGAAGTCTAAACTTGTTAAAACCATGTTTTATTATATTTTTCCTTTTTATATTTTTGATGAAAAACAAAAGAAGAAATATATACAATGCAAATGTGTTATGAAAAATGATTAATGCAAAAATTATGAATGCATATTTTTGGTGGCCAAAGTAGATCAAAAATTTGAAAAATGTTGAAAAATCAATTTTCCATATTATCATGAAGTTAAGGCAATGGTCTAGGTAAAGTCACTTCGATAGAAGTCTCCCCTACACTTAAGATAAACATTGTCCTCAATGTTTAAGAGTATTGGAGTAAACTCCCCTACACTTATGACATTGATTACTTTGCTTCACCCAAGTTAAGGAAGAGACAAGTAAAGGGTATTCATTTTAAGCACAAGTGTTGAAAATCACAATAGCAAAAACTAATCGAAGTGAACCAGATACACGGGCCTCCTCCATAAGCTCCAAGCATGAAATGAGAGAGAGCAACCCTTGAAACAAACACGAAAAGACGAAGAAAGGCACCCCTCCACTTCAACTCTACTATAACATCCTTTTAATTAAACCTAACCTATTGAAAATCTACTCTACGTTTTCTAACCTAGTTATTCAATGCTTGAATTTTTTTAACCCTAAGTCGCTAGCTCGACTCGGCCCCGAATTAAGTTGTCCTTGGGGAAACCATCATGGAGAATAAAGAATATCCACTTTGAAGCTCGTCTCACATGATACACTCAAACTTAGCACGTTGCCATTTACTATAAGATTTACAATATCCGCCTCGATAAATGGAACGGTCCAACGTGTCTCAAGTTTGTCCAACATACGAAAGCTCTCAAATAGGAAGCACACCAGGATCAAATACATAGTTTCCATCTCTACACTCGAACAACTCCAAAATAGGTAGCATCACCAAAGTAAGCTCATACAAGAAGTCCATATCAATCGAAAGCACACTCTTAAATGGAGTAGATAAAAACCAAGGTGTCTCAAATATATGAATCCCAGGATCAAAAACCTTTCCCTTCATGGGAAAATAAGAAGATGAACTCGTATCAACCATATAAGATTCCCCCTTAGATATCAAAGCATCATGAGACAATGAAGGCGTAGGTATCAAAACATTCATAACAATTATGTCCATGTTAGGCTCATCATCATCATCAAAAGGTGGGTAATCTTCCATAGAAGGCATAGTAAACGGAGGATCAAGATTAATAGTGTCTTGTGGAGAAGGTGTAGGCTCTAGGGTCCCAAAAAGCATGTTCTCAATAAGACGAATATCCTCTTCCCAATTAGAAGAAGATGTATCAACCACAATATCATCTCTCTTAAGATAATCTTCAATTTGTTTATCTATCAACTCATCTTCACTAAGCAATTTTTCAGTCTTTAGAATCTCCTCATTCTCATCAATGATAGACCCCTCCTCATCACTATAGGAATCATAGATTGGTTTGTCAAAGATTGGTGACTCCTTAAAACTCAAGGAAGTGTGATCATCAAAAAATGGAGATTCACAAGTGGAAAACTCATTATCACTATAATCATCATATATTGGTGTATCACAAAGAGAAGGTTCATCATCACTAAAATCCTCATTGGTTTCTTCATCATGATGGAAAAGTGGGTTATCAAATGATGTTTCAAAAAGAGGATTCGAATTCATCACAAAATCACTTAGAGGAATAGGTGAAGGAGTCATAGAGGACATGGATTCATCATCAGATGTAAACGACTCATCACTATCATAAGGATCATCAAAGGTTTCATCACAAGAATCATAAGGTGGTAGAGGAGAAGGATCCATATTCCCTATAGGAGCAAACTCTTCATCCAAATTAGCAATGTTATCTTGACAAGACAAATCATTGGATGATATAGCATAAGACGCGTCACTAGAATCACAATCATCATCCTCCATTTGTGGAAAGTCTTTCACAAACTCTTCCTCAATCTCATTATCCCTTTCTTTAAACAATTCATCAAGATCAAAGTCACCAAAATCACTAGTAGTAGCATGAAGGTCAATATGTGATAAAATCTCAATGTGATCATGAGGAGAAGAGGTATCAACACAAAACTCATCACATGGTTCATTGGAAACCCTCTCAAGCTCTCTTTGGATTGGGATAAGGTTCTCAACACTAGAAAAGGTTAATTCATCCAAATTGGTGTTTGTATTAGTGCTAAGAGGCTCGTCCCCCATGGTTAAAGAGTCGGTGGGTTCCACGTGAGGTAAAGGTGATGAAGATGTGTCATCATTAAGTGTCATATAAATCGAAGGTCCCTCATCATCTTCATCTAATAAGCATTGTTTAAGCAATCGAGCACGATTAGCAATAAATTGTTCTTCTTTTTCCTTTGTAGCAATCTTAAAGAGGAAGTTATCTAAATTTTCCTTGAGGCGACAAGAACCTTTTTTCAACGATTCACGACACATTGCACCGATCTCCTTGTCATAAATCTGCCAAGTCATAATTTCCACTTTCTCATAAAACTTAATTTTTTCCTCGAACAACGGGCATGCGTATTTCATTTCCTCTAGGCTCGTGTCTTGCATACTATCAAGCATCTTATAAAAGTCATCGTTCAACTTGTTCATTTTCTCAAGTGAAGAATAAAACTTGACAGTATCAAGGACATAGGATGGCGGATCCTTCGGTCGACAATCATAACCATAATGGTGTGCATTTCCACAAAACTCACATGAAAAAGTCGAAGAATATGGTGGAGGTGGATTTCCATAATTAGGTGAATTATAGGTTTGAAAAGAGTCTTGATTATGAAAATTCTCATGATTGTAGCCTTGAAAATTTCCTTCATTTTGAAAACCTCCATAATTGGAAAATCCTTGGTTTTGAAAAGTATCATTATTTAGAGAACCTTCATTGTTTGAAAAATCTTGGTTTTGGTATGGCTCATCAAAGGGTTGATCATGAAATGATGGTGGAGGTTGTGATGAAAAACCGGAATATCCCATATAGTCATTACAAGTGTAGTCCATTTGAGTGTTAGGTTGAAAATTAGGGTTCTCGGTTCCATTATAAGCATATCCCTCCCCATAATAACTATTATTTTGATCACATAAATACGTATCGTGTGGACCACCACAAGTCGAACAAGGCGAATAATTAGCGTTGGTGGATCGTTGTTGCAAAATCTCCAACATGGAACGAGTATCCATGTTTAGCAAGGTGGCCGAATGTATATACAAGTATAATGACGTTTAAAAGCTTCCTCGGGAAAGGAAGTAATACACCAAAGGTGGTATGTTTACACGTGTGCGAGTACACGTGTAAGTAAACACGAGGAATGAGGGAGTAGCCCTCGGTCGACTTTGAAAAGAATAAGATTATCCTCTTCGAGTTCGACTTTGAAAATAGGGGAGTATATGAGCACACAGTTTTGAAATACTTTGAAAAATTGTGCTCAAAAACTCGAGAAAGCTTACTTTCCCGTTGTTAAGGAATAATGTACATAAATGAACATTTTCCTTGTGTTCATGATCTTAAAACTTTGAATGTTTTGATATAAGCCCATGACCGAGAAAAATTAATTTCTCGTTGTTGAGGATAAGTCAAAGACTTTCCTTTCTTTGGGGACCGGGTTATAGTCTGACATGTGACTATAAGCCAAAATGAGAAGAAAGTAGAAAAGACATGTTTTGAACACATTTGAACTCTCATTCGAACTTTATGTATGTACCCGTGTCGTTATTGAACAACATTTCTAAGTACGTCCATATTATCGATGTTGAGAGACATGTCAAAGAAGAATATTTTTGGTATTTTGAAAGATTTTCTCATTTTTTATTTTGTTTTTATAGGTTTTATATTTTTGTAATTTGATTTTCTGATAGATATATATAACGTTACTGCGAATGTGCAAGACGTTCAAGTTCATCTGGAGTGAAACTACGCATACCAAGTCGATGAACCAAGAATTCAAATCTTTCTTGAGAAAGAGCTTTGGTGAAGATGCCGGCTAGTTGGTAGTCCGTCTTGACAAAGTACAGTTCGATTGTTCCTCTTTCCACATGCTCCTTTATGAAATGGAATCGAACAGCTATGTGCTTGGTCTTGGAGTGTTGGACCGGGTTGCAGGATATGGATATGGCTGATTGCGAATCACAATAAATAGGAACTTTGTTAAAGTGAAAGCCATAATCCGTGAGTTGTGTTCTCATCCAAAGGACTTAAGCACTACACACGGATAGAGACACATATTCTGCTTCCGCAGTGGACAACGTCGTACAGTCTTGTTTTCTTGATGACCAGCTCACCAGCTTCTCGCCTAAGAATTGTGCTCCACCGGAAGTGCTCTTGAATGTATCATGACACCCTGCATGGTCGGCATCTGAAAAACCAGTGAGATTAAAACCAGAATCCTTCCTATACGAGAGACCCATGTTAATGGTTCCCCGGAGATAACGAAAGATCCTTTTAACCTCCTTGAGGTGCTTCTCGGTTGGCTTCGCCTAGTACCGAGCACATAAACAAGTAGCATGCACAATGTCCGGTCTGCTTGATGTTAAGTACATAAGGGACCCGATCATGCTTCGGTATTTTGTAGCATCTACAAATGTCTCTTTCTTATCTAAATCAAGCTTGTGTTTAGTGTCCATTGGAGTACCAATAGGATCACAGTTTTCCATGCCAAATTTTGTTAGAATCTCAAGCACATACTTGGACTGATTTATGAAAATACCACGGGGGGATTGGTGAACTTGGAGACCAAGAAAAAACGTTATTTCCCCCATCATGGACATTTCGAATCGACTTTTCATAATGTCGGAAAATAATATTGAATATTTTGGGTTAGTAGAGCCAAATATAATATCATCTACATAGACCTGAGCCACCAAGATGTCGTTGCCATAGTGCTTGATAAACAATGTTGGATCGATGGTTCCTTTGCTGAAATGATTTTGTAGAAGAAATGATGATAATTCGTCGTACCATGCCCTCGGTGCTTGTTTCAAACCATAAGTTGCCTTTTTCAACTTGTACACATGGCTTGGATGTTCGGTATTGATGAAACCTTCAGGTTGACATACATACACATCTTCTTTTAACGGCCCATGCAAGAAACCCGTCTTTACGTCCATTTGATACCCAGTGAATGATTTGTGTGCCGTGTATGCCAAGAAAATCCTAATAGCTTCCATTCGAGCAACCGGGGCGAAGGATTCTGCGAAATCAATTCCCTCCTGTTGTTTATAACCTCTCACGACTAACCGAGTCTTGTTCCTAATGACCGTTTGCTCCTCATCCATCTTGGTTTGAATAACCATTTCAGAGTAAGGGGATCGATATTGTCCGGTCGAGGTACTAACTCCCATACATCAAGCCGGATGAACTGATTGAGTTCTTCTTGCATAGACTCAATCCATGATGCATCGGTCAATGCTTCTTTCACACTTGTTGGTTCCATTGTGCTGATTGATAGTGCATAGATACACATATCACCGTCGGTACGTAGCTGATTTCGTGTTGAGACTGGTCGTGAGAGATTGCCAATCACTTAAACCAAAGGATGATTCTTAGTCCATTTGTGTTCATGTGGAAGTGTATGAGAAACTTGATGCGAGCTCGACGGATCCATATATGGTGTTGAAGGCTGAGTAGAACTTGTGGAAGCCGCAAATGGATTAACAAACTCGTGTTCGTTGAGCATCGCATTGTTTGCATTTTCAGCTACTATATCATTCTGAAGACGAACATGAGTAGTAATTTGCTGAGAATGTTGTTGAGTTGCGTCAGCAGTCAGAGAAGTGATTGGAATGTTTGGAGTCAATATGGTTGAGGTTGACGAAGATGGTGCAAAAACGGATGTCGTTGGTGTAGATGCAATTGGTGGTTCTGGAACTACCGTAGCAGGTGCAGCCGGGGCATTTTGAGGAACACCAAATGACGAAGGACCCTCCATATATTCATCATAGATTGGCCCAAATAAAACATCCAAGTCACGTTCTGAGGGTTGTAACGATGAGATTGTTGACGGTGCAAATTGAAGCGCGAATCCTGAACTTACGTGTCCAGAAGTCTGACCTTGAAGCTCGGGATGTGAACTTCTATGTTGAGAGGCCATACCCGAGAGTTCATCAAAGGTAACATTCATAGTCTCCATTACCTTTCTTGTCCTTCGATTATATACCCTGTAAGCACAAGCAGTTGAAGAATAACCAATGAAAAAACCAGTATCACCTTTAGGTTCAAGTCTACTGATATCTTCACGATCATTCTTCGGATAACATAATGCACCGAAGACATGTAAAAATGAAATATCCGGTTTTATTCCATTAATGATCTCATACGGTGTTTTGTTGAAACAGGTGTGAATAATGGAGCGGTTTTGAGTATAACATGCAGTTGCTATAGCGTCGGCCCAAAGGAATAACGGTGCACTAGAGGAGAGAAGCATCATCCGAGCAGCTTCAACTAACGTACGATTCCTCCGTTCCACAACTCCATTCTGCTCTGGAGTTCTTACAGCCAAAGTTTGATGAGAAATCCCAACTTCATCAAAATAATCTTTCAATTTCTGATTGGTGAATTCTGTGTCGTTATCCGTTCTCACAATAATGACACGGGCTTGCAGTAGTACTGATGTTTTCTTCAAGAAGTTAAAAATGACATTAGGGGCTTCATCTTTTGATGCAAGAAACCGAACCCATGTGTAACAAGAATAATCATCCATAATTACAAGGACATACCGCTTTTCATTAATGCTTTTGATTCTCATTGGGCCACACAAGTACATATGTAAGAGATGTAACCTATTCGTTGAGTTGGGAATTGGTTTGGGTTTGTGAGGTTTCTTCTTAATCTTACCTTGCTCACAGGAAGGACAAAGATGGTCTTTTGTATATTTAAACTTTGAAAGACCGGTAACGAGATCATCTTTCGCAAGTTGGGTGATGGCATCGAAATCGAGATGAGATAACCTTTGAAGCAATAACCATGACTTTGTTGAAGTGGCCCGGGCCATGAGACAAATTGGAGAAGCAGCAGACATTTGAAAAAGATCAATGGTGTAAAGGTTGGTGGTATGAGTTCCTTTCAACAAATCAATTCCTTCAAGATCTCTTACAAAACATGTATGACTTCTAAAAGCAACCTCCAAGTCTGAATCACAAAATTGCCCAACCAAGAACAAATTGTGTCCCAAGCAATCAACAAAAGAGACTCTGGTGATGATTATATTTCCCCAATGAAGATCACCATGGCCTAGAATTGCAGCAACATGATCATCTCCAAATCGGACAGTTCCCATGAATCGCCAAACAAAGTTCTAGAGAAGGCTTCGATTCCCAGTCATATGTTTGGAACAGCCGAGTCCACGCACCAGAGACAAATTTCAACAGCCTGCCAGTGATAAGAGAAGAAAATATTTTGGCAACCGATGAAATAGGTTCCTGTAGGGTTAGATGATAATTAAGCCGTATCACATACCGACATTTCATTGTCAGTATGAGATCTACTAGTGTCGATAATTTTGCCACTACAGTCAAAATTTCTACCAGTAGGCAACCATTTAGAGGTGATTCCAGGGCTACTAGGCTTAGCAAGACTTTATGTGCTTCCTACGTGCGTACTTTTAGGAACATACACCTTAGCTTTAGGAGTGCTATGTCTTTCACTGATTGACAGCTTGTCAATTCGAGTGTAACCACCATAATTCAACCCATTCATAGTCAAACCACAAGCATCATGACTAAAAGTAAAGAAACATTTATTACATTTAGCACAAATAACTTCAGATTTTTCATTCTGAATAGCAAGCTTAAAGTCATTACATTTAGATGAATTAAGATTCTGATTATGATTAAAAAGCGGTAAATTCCTAGGGTGTTCTTCTACTTCCACATTATTAATCTTGGTGCGACTACTTCTAGAGGCAAAAGGGGCCCTATCATTCCTTGTATTGCTCGTAGGCTACGGCCTTCTGCTCTTAGTGTAGTTGTTTATTCATGTAGAAGAAGACACGCGTCTATTGGAATTAGCACTTTTTAAATCAATGACTTGTGGTTGAGAGATAGTGGTCGGTTTTGTCCTAACGCTTGCTTTACGTTGTTTGCTAGGCACAAAGGTATCGACCCTAGGTTG
The DNA here is from genome assembly GCA_025667525.1 of Glebionis coronaria. Taxonomy (NCBI): domain Eukaryota; kingdom Viridiplantae; phylum Streptophyta; class Magnoliopsida; order Asterales; family Asteraceae; genus Glebionis; species Glebionis coronaria. The sequence goes on from CM046880.1 coordinate 4,601,087, forward strand.
AGAGGGGGGACTAACACGAAACATTCCTAGGGCGATCAACTAACACGAAACATTCCTAGGGCGATCACAGCAGTTTTCGTTCCAACAACCTTGGGAAAAGGTGTCACAGCAATACGAGTGGGTCCCGAGGTTGCTGGAGTCTGAATCGTACTAGGCTCAGAAGTCGTATCTTTTAACAAGGCTTTTAACTTACAATTCTCACAGAATTTATCAATAAGTTTCTGATAGACAGACTTACTTTGTTCAACAGCCCGCCTATATGAAACAACAACAGATTCTAAATCTACAATTTTAGCCTTAAGCTTCTGAACATTTCCATCACTGACTTTCTCTAACCCTGAAGAGGTCAAATCCTTTTCTTTAACCCCTCCTAACCGAGCCTGCAACCGTGCGATAGTTTGTTGCATTTCATTGTAGGCTTTATCATACGAAATTTTGTCATATTTGCATTCATCACATTTTTTGACAAACTTATTCCGTAGATCAGTAAATTCTTTGTCCTTTTTAAAGACAACAGATTCCATTTTCTCTTTCATACGTTCAAGCTCGGTTTGGAGGGTTTCTTGATTCGACACAGAGGTATCTAACGCAATGGGGCTACTATCAACATTACACGTGCATTAGAGAGACGTTCAAGATCGATTTCCAAAATTTTGATTTTATCAAGAGATTCATCAGCCTCCTTCGTCAAAGATTTAAAGTCTTCAACAAAGTTGGCTAATTCTTTTAGAAAAGCGTTTTCCAGATTGCCTAACCGAGCATCAACTTGATTAATAATCATATTAATATCATTTTGAAGAATTTTCTGAACCTCAATCTGAACAGGTGATGTAAAATTTCCTCCAGTGATTTACGTTTAAGTATGACAAAGTTATCTTTAAGCTCGTTTAGAAATCGGCGTGTGATACTCGGTTTAGGAGGTTCATCATACAATTCCTCACTTGGGAGCAAAAGCATTTCAGTACTCATTTTAGATCGAACAAAAATAGTTGGGGGATTAACTTTTAGATAATAAACGGGTGTCACTTCTTTATCAAGCTTTTTCATTCTTAAACGAGTCTCTACTGCAAGTTCAGTAGTTTCCTCAGAATCATGCACACTAGGAGGATCATGTTCATCAGACAAGAGCACACTACCATTATATAAAGTTTCATTAGTGGCCTGAACTTGCTTAAGATATCCAGGATTAGGAGGAAGAGGACAACCTAAAGCCAATTTGTAACGAGTGTAAATTATTTCATTCACTTTTGGTGCGAGCATATTTATCGTCTGCATAGTTTGGCGACGTTTTACTAAAAGGTTGTCTAATTCTCTAATGCTATCCTGAGCTTTGCAAAAATCCTCAAGAAGCCCATCTTCTCGAATTTTGAAATCATGTTTCAGCTTTTCTCGTTCTTCTTTTAAATCCAAAATAGTAGATTTTTCAGTTGAAAGTTGTTTGTTAAGAGAGGTGATTTCATCATTCAATTCGCTTATCTTTTTAGCACTACTTAAATGTAAGGCATTTAATTTCTTAGTTGTGCATTTTTCTTGATAAATCGATGTAGCATGAGCATGTTCAAGTTCTTTAATTTTAGTCTGATGAATTTCAAAACTTTTCTCCCGTTCCTTATATCCCGCAAGCTTAGTGGTCAATTTGGCATTAGTTTCTCTAAACTTATTATTAACCACCGTAGCATGTTCAACATCCTTAACAAGCTTATCAAATAGATATTTATAATACGCATGTGTCGCATCAGGAAGGTTTGTAGGCTGGGCAACTTGATCCACACTAAGGTCCACACTGGGCTCATTCGAACTAATATTACTATTATTCGTTTGATCCTCGTGTGTCTCAATGTAGGGCTCAAGCATCTCAGTATACTCCTCCTCCTGATTAGACGTACTATATATATCATTTTCATCAAAGCGTGGATGTACCTCAAAGGGACCGTCTGAATCATAAATGGGAGCTCTGTCAAAATGCATTCCTGAGGTAGATGCTTGCTGTAAGTTAGCCATCAAGATGTAGTTGGCATTCACCTCTTCTTCCTCGTCATATTCTGCAACAGAAGCCATAAGATCGAATTCCTCAGCTTGAAGTGGAATTCATGCCTCTTCCTTTTGTGTTATGAGAAGCTGAGTCTAAAGATAAGCAGTATTCCTCTTCTTTTTGGTTGTGGAATCTCTAGCATAATGACCAAATCCCCTGCAGTTGTAGCACTGAACCTGACGATTGTTGTTTCCATTTCCCGTACCAGTATTCTCAGCCCTTGCAGCCACAATGTTTCCCATCTGGTTACCAACCGCTGGCACAACTATTAACCTATTCTGATTACCCGCATTCTGAACACCTGGATTTTGACCACGGTTTTGACCATACTGATTTCCTGCGTTGCCAACGGTCTGCCTAGCATTCTGACCATATTGTTGAAACTGAGTTCCCGTGTTTCCAGCAACTACCAATTGGTGATCTTGATTCGCATTCATGAAAGGTTGAGTAATCTGTCTATTTCTAGTATTCGAGGAGATTCTCTGATTGTTGTTGGTGGGGTTAATGGTGAATTTGAATGCCTTTGCAAGAAGGGCAAGACCAGTATTAATAGCATGAGTAGGATCGGTGATGTCATCAAAACAGGCAATGGGTTGTTGTAAGTAATTCATAGCAGCAGGAGGTTGATATCCATAAGCAGTGAGTTGTTGTTGTTGTTGTTGTGGCATGAAGTTACTTGATGAGGGTTGATGGTAGGGTACCATAGGATATGACATAGATGATGGAGAGTTCGCCATAAAAGCCAATGGGTCTTATGTCTTGGCACGTCTTTCTGCCCTAACTTCGTTAGCTTCATCTTGATTCATCTTCAAATAGTCATATACTTGAGTGTAGTCCACGACATGAGGATCCTTGGTTTGATTGACAAGAGTGACATATCGTGACCACTCAGAAGGAAGATTATCAAGAAATTTGATGTTGGCAGCAATTTGTGCAGGTTCATGTTTGTTTCTTCTAAGATGATTCATGAGGGTTGAAAACCGATGATAATAAGATTCAATTTGTTCCCCTTCAGTAGACGTAAATTTCTCCCATTCACGAAGCAACTTAGTTTCCTTTTCTTGTAAACCGATTTCATTGCCCTTCATCATTTTCTGAATCCTAAGCCACATCTCGTGTGCGGTTTCACAACTATCGACAGCAGCATAAATGTAACACCCCATTTTGGAAATGGTAATATCACAGTAATTATGGCATGTCATCAAAGCATACAAGGAAAAAAAATGTCTAAACATTACTTGACCATAAAAAGGAAAATACCGGAATCAAACATCGGTAGTCCAAAAGTAAAGCTCATCACATACAAACATAGTATAATAAAGGAAAGGACGAAACAATGTCCAAAGCATAAGTATCATAAGAAAGGAAATGCATAATGTAAAGAAGGCAAGACAGCTTCCAGTCCATATGCACGTACTCTTAGTGTCTACGAGCGTCCATGAGTACCTGCCGTTTTGGTAACATAGAAAAGGAAAACGGCTGAGCAAATACGCTCAGTGCACGGATGTATAATAAAGCATGAATAGGATAAGCATATAACATAATAACAGCGGAAAAAACTAAGTCCCGAGTAACCTGGTTAAGTCTTAATAAAACTGGTTTTATTGTTTGAAAGTCTTATGTTTATCTTATAAAATTGTTTGTCATATTTTACCATTAGCCAATATAGGTCATGAAAATCCACCGTGCATGAATACTTGGAGGGGTGACCTCATCATGCAAATTAGAGGGGCTGCCTCTAATTCAATATACTAGTTTTTGGGTAGGAGGGATCAGCTCCTTGTGAAGGATGCAAGGCACACACCACATTCACCATGTAATCCTGAATAAAAACATGTAACTAGGATGCACCCATACGCCCCACATGATAAATATAAATAAATGGCCAAAAGCTGAAGGGACGCCACGAGCAATCACTCCGCCGTGGTAAAGTCATAACATTAGTGCCTCTAATGTTATGGTTATGGTACCTCCATAACTAGGTGAAACTGGTCATGCATGTATATGGCTATAGGTAATCTTAATTAAACATAAGCAATCAAACACGTAACTTATACTACGGGAAAATAGTTGGTTGCATACGGGGAATCCTAATAAGGAAAGAATGTCCATACTGAAAGGACGGGAATCCGTACCTTATGTCTAGTGAACGAGAAAGACGAACTGCGAGGAATCCTACTTCCGAATCACTAGTGCTACATAAATACGTACATGAATAAGTATCTGCTTACTAAATACATAGCTGGTTTTATGTCATGTCTTAGCTTATTTTGTGTGTTCTTACCATGTTTTACTGTTTTAAGCCTTAAACTGTGTTAAATCTTATATTCTGTTTAAACTGATTAAGTATTTCTGGTATTTCATGTGTTATTATACTTACTGTGTAATAATAAGTAACTTTCCAAAAATAGCAGGTTTCCTAAAATAGAAAGTTTCCAAAAATAGAAAGTTTCCAAAAATAGAAAGTTACCAAAAATAGAAAGTTTCCAAAAATAGAATGTTTCCAAAAATAGAAAGTTTCCAAAAATAGATTTACTGCTTAAAATAGATAAGTTTCTAAAAATAGAAAGTTTCCATAAATAGATTAGCTGCCTTAATTAAATAAGTTTCCATAAATAGATTAGCTGCCTGAAATAAATAAGTTTCTAAAAATAGCTAGTTTCCATAAATAGATTAGCTGGTTAAATAAGCTAAGTATATAAGCCTAAGTGTTTTTCATGATTATTTTCTAAGTCATATGATATAATGTATAGTTTAATAATTATTTCATGTAATTTAATTAAACTATAAGTTATAATATTTAATTGAAGTATAACATGTTTTTAATTAAATAAGTTAAATACTTAGGTTAAAATATGTATTATTATATATTAATAATATAACCTAGTCATGTTAATTAATTAATTATATCCATGGTTTTAAAATAATTAATTAATTATAAGTCTTAAATATATAAATACTTAGGTTAAAATAATTTCATGATCATTAATAACTAAATAACCTAAGTCATGTTATTAAATTAATCGCATCATTTTATTAATTTAATTTTTAACATAAGTTCATAAACATAAAAAAAACTAACATACACCATGAACCAGATCTAGATTAAAAAGCATGAACCGGACATGAAATCGACACCGTACCCGAACCAACTCGGGGTACCCCGTGTTTCCTTGCTTCTGTGGGACCCACACGCACCAACCAAGACCATATGGTCTTGGTGGTGGTCGGCTTGGCAAACCGAAACCCATTCGGGTTCGATTGCAGCCTGCGGCCAAAACAAACACCCCTTAAAAACACTCCTTTGATTTTATTTAACACCAAAACATGTTAGATCCATGATTAATTATTATGTTTTTGTAAAAACATCACATGTTCATAATTTATAAAAAGATTAAATCAAAAGAAAAGGTTTAAAAAGGTTTTACCGAATTCGTGGATCAAGAGGACGAAGAACCAACACGATCAATCACCAAAACTTCAAGATCAAAGATCAAAATCACCTTGTATGGTGTTTGTAGGGTGGCGGCACAAAGAGACAAAGGGAAGGAGGAGGTTTTAGGTTTTCTTAAAATCTTCTATAAAGTTTATTTGAGTAGTGTAAAAATAATAAACCCCCTTTTAGTAAATTTGACAAATGGGCTTGGCCCATTTGTCCTTGTTGGCCGCGGGTAGGGATCCCACTTGGGGTACCCGTACCTTTTTTCGTGTCTCGTTATTTAGTTACACGTTTGTGATTATTTATGTTCGTGTTTTAAATGTTCTCGTTACGTAAATACCGTGATCTAATATATTTAATTACGCTCGTAATAAATATATATACGTAATTAATAATAGTTCGTGTTTTAATTACGTTCATGATTTCATGATCGCATGCTCGTGATTAATTATCGTTAAATAATTATTACGTGATGGTGCATAGTAAATACTTATCGTGTTCTAACACGTACGTAATACGTAAACTCCTAACACGTAATCGTAATCATGCTATATTAGGAACGTTTTAATCTAGTACGTACGATCCTAAGGGTACTATGCATGGTAAAAGCATGCGGGTTTTATAACTCTTCCCCCCTAAAAAGAATAATTTGTCCCCGAATTATAGACAAAGTAACTGGAAAAGAAGAACATACCCGAATTCAAAATATGAAATGAGGGTAAGAAGCCCGGATAGACTCCTCTGTTTCCCAAGTGGCTTCCCGCTCGGTATGATCCCTCCATAGAATTTTGACGAATGGAATCGTTTTCTTTCTCATGACTCGTTCTTGTCTGTCAAGAACTCGTTCGGGTTCTTCTATAAAAGTAAGATCTTCACGTATCTGTTCCAGTGGGTACTGAACCATGTGAAGGGGATGATACTAGTACCCTCTGAGTAAGGACACATGAAACACATAGTGTACATGCGAAAGCTGCGGAGGTAACGCCAATCGGTAAGATACTTCACCGACTCGTTCAATGATATCAAACGGTCCGATGAAACGAGGACTGGGCTTCCCTTTAATCCCGAAGCGTCTAACACCACGTGCCGGCGAAACCTTAAGGAAGACGTGATCTCCTACGTTAAAGTGTATATCCCTACGATGCTTATCGGCGTAACTCTTCTGACGTGACTGTGCCTCCTGAATTTTCTGCTTAGCTACTGCGATCTTCTCATTGGTCATCTCTATGATTTCTGGTCCTTCGAGTGTTCGCTCGCCAACCTGATCCCAGCAGATTGGAGCGCGACACTTTCTGCCATATAACATCTCAAATGGAGCACACTTGATGCTTGCGTGCCAGCTGTTGTTGTATGCAAACTCCACCAAACAAATGTATTCGTCCCAATCACCCGTCCATTCCAACGCAAATGACCTCAGCATATCCTCCAATGTCTGAATGGTTCGCTCGGACTGTCCGTCCGTTTGAGGATGAAAAGCCGTGCTAAGCTTAAGTTGTGTGCCCTAAGCTTTCTGCATACTTTTCCAAAAGCGCGAAGTGAATCGAGGATCTCTGTCTGAGACGATGCTGGATGGTGCACCGTGGAGTCTCATGATCTCTCGTCTATACGTATCTGCGAGTTTACTTACCGGATCTTCCTTGCGGATCGGTAAGAAATGAGCTGATTTGGTAAGTCGATCAACGATAACCCAAATTGCATCGTGCTTCCTTTTGGTAGGCGGAAGACCGGTAACAAAATCCATGGTGATTTTGTCCCACTTCCACTCTGGAATATCTAACGGTTGAAGGAGACCGCCAGATCGCTAATGCTCGATCTTAACCTGCTGGCAGGTAAGACATTTGGAGACGTAAGTGGCCACATCCTGTTTCATACCACTCCACCAAAAGTACTGCTTGATGTCATGGTACATTTTAGTCGAACCAGGATGTATCGAGAATGGGGAGTTATGAGCTTCAGCTAACAAAGCTTCTCGGAGTTCTTGGTCATCAGGAACACAAAGTCTCGTGCCCTGCCATACGATACCATCTGCATCTACTCTGAATTCTGTCTGCTTCTCCAAATTTTGTACTATCGCCCAGATTTCTCCGTCATCCTTCTGAGCTTCCTTGATCTTAGATAGCAACTCGGGTTCTACTCTAAGATTAGCCCAGTAACCGTGATGTCCACGTACCATGATCTCGATGTCTAGTCGCTCCAAGTCTCTGAGGATTTCCTCTTCGATTTTAATACCGTTGATCATTCCGGACTTCCTGCTAAGAGCATCTGCTACTACATTAGCCTTTCCGGGATGATACTGTAGATTAATGTCATAATCCTTCAACAGCTCTAACCATCTCCTCTGCCTCATGTTCAATTCACGCTGAGTGAAGATATACTTCAAGCTCTTGTGGTCCATGAAAATGTCACATGATTCTCCATATAAGTAGTGCATCCATATCTTCAATGCAAACACGACTGCAGCAAGTTCCAGGTCATGCGTGGGGTAATTTCTTCATAAGGCTTAAGCTACCGTGAAGCGTACGCGATCACTTTCCCATGTTGCATGAGAACACAGCCAAGTCCCTTCCCCGATGCATCGCTGTAGATTTGAAATCCACCCGTACCAGATGGTAGAGTAAGAATAGGTGCAGATACTAGCTTCTGCTTCAGGTCTTCAAAGCTCTTCTCTCGATCTTCAGTCCAGACGAATTTCTCCCCTTTCCGCATCAGTTTGGTCAATGGTAGTGCTAGGCGGGAAAAGTTCTCCACGAACCTACGGTAATAGCCAGCTAAGCCTAAGAAACTGCGAACTTCCGTCGCTGATGTCGGCCTTGGCCACTTAGTAATGGCCTCAACCTTCGCTGGATCCATAGTGATTCCTTCTGCTGATACAATGTGACCTAAGAATGCCACCTTGTCTAACCAGAACTCACACTTGGAGAATTTAGCATACAGCTGCTTCTGGCGAAGAATCTGTAGTACTGTACGAAGATGGTCTTCGTGTTCCTCCTTGGACTTTGAGAAAATCAGGATGTCATCGATGAAAACAATGACGAACTTGTCCAGAAATTCATGGAAGATTCTGTTCATCAAATCCATGAACACTGCTGGAGCATTTGTCAGGCCAAATGGCATAACTACAAACTCGTAGTGGCCATAACGGGTACGAAAGGCAGTCTTAGCGATGTCCTACTCCTTGACCCGTAGCTGATGATAGCCTGACCTAAGATCGATCTTGGAAAAGTGTTTGGCCCCTTGGAGTTGGTCAAACAGATCGTCGATGCGTGGCAGTGGATACCTATTCCGAATGGTAATCTTGTTGAGCTCGCGATAGTCTACGCAAAGACGCATACTGACGTCCTTCTTCTTAACAAACAAAACTGGTGCGCCCCATGGAGATGCGCTCGGTCGAATGAAACCTCGCTCAAGAAGTTCTTGCAGTTGATCCTTCAGCTCCTTCAGCTCTATGGGAGCCATGCGATAAGGTGCCTTGGAGATTGGTTCAGCTCCTAGAACCAGCTCGATACTGAATTCCACTTCTCGTGCAGGTGGTATGCCCGGAAGTTCTGCTGGAAACACATCTTGGAATTCCGACACTATAGGTTGATCCTGAATCGATGGAGATTCAGCATCCATGTCGTGAACCGTAGCTAGATAACCCTCGCAGCCATGTGACAGTAGTGCACGCGCTTGCAGAGTGGATATGACTTGTACAGACCGTCCGGGTATGAACCCATTATGAATGTACTCTGGTGCATTGACATCACCGAAGATAACTCGATATGAATGGCAGTCTATGGTAGCATGATACTTGGATAGCCAATCCATGCCAAAAATCATGTCGAAGTCATTCATGTCCAGCGAAAGTGCGTCGACAGGTCGAACCTTATCATCAAATTCTAGGGGAAGACTCTTGTATACATGGGTGATTAATACAAAGTCCCTCAAATGCGTGGAAATAGTAAGCCTATTTTCTAGTGGCAAGGGAGGCATCCTAATGTTCTTAGCATAAGCAGTAGAAATAACCGAGTGAGTAGCACCCGTATCGAAAAGAACACATGCAACTTGACCATACATATACAAGATTCCAGTGATGGTACCTGTAGACTTGTTGGCCTGGTCTCGAGATGTCGTGTAGACACGCCCGGCAGTAGGAGGCGGCTTGGTATCAGCATGTCCTGATGTACCCTCCATCTCGCCCTTACGGAAATCCTTCATAATATGGCCAGGAAGACCACACTTGAAGCACGCATCAGTATTACGGCGACATGGCCCTGGGTGCCTACGGTGGCAAGTAGAGCAAAGAGGATGAGTGTATCCTCCAGCAGGTGCTCTGGCTGGCTGGGAACCTGATAAAACATTTTACATAAGACATGGTAATTGGGTACAAAGGACAAAGCGAATAATCGTAAGATGGAATACCAGTGATAGCTGGACGGCTAGGCTGCGAACCTCTCTGGTTCTGGTCCCTACCGTTTCCATGGTTCCTGGTAGAAGTTTGCTAATGTGTCAGAATATGAGTTTTAACATAAAACATAAGGAAATGCGTAAGTATTAGGACCTGCTGTTGTTGGAGTGCCCAGCGTTGTTACGGTAATTGTCATTACCGCCACGCCTATCCGTAGCAGAACGGTCGTTAGTCTGACCGTTTCCCTTCGGCTGATGAGGCTGCTGCTGAGTAGCCGGCTGAGACCGGTCCCCAGTTTTCTGCCTGGAAGATACATTTAGGAGATGAATAATTGACATATGGAAAGTATACGGATTGGTCACCGCTTGAATACGAATGTTTACCTCTTGTCGGGTCTTTCAGCTTCCCCGAACTCATCTCTCTCCTGCAGCATCTCCAGTTTTCGTGCTGCATCGGCCACTTGTGCTACAGTGTTGACCGTAGCACACACCAGATTGTTTGCGACCGATGTGCGAAGAGCCCATCTAAAGTGATGTGCCTGCTCTTCAGGAGTACCTGCTGCCGTACCAAGGAAATCAGCCAAGCGAAGAAAGCGCTGCATAAACTCGTTGCTATTCTCCCCAACTCTCTGTCGGATCCCATGATACTCTCTCTTGAGCTTGTCCTGCTCAGCCTTGGGAAAGAACTGCTCCATCACCCTGTCCTTGAACTGAGCCCAAGTCAAACCAGCAACCCACTCATCACCACCTTCAGATTGCATCAATGCTAACCACCAGTTGAGTACATCGCCTTCGAACCGATAGCATGCCAACCTCGCCTTGTACGCGGGGTCACAGCCCATAGCGTTGAAAATCTTCTCGATGTGAGCCAACCAGCTTTCAGCATCGTTGGGGCTATCTGTCTTCTCAAAAGCTCGAGGGCGGAGCTTGTTGAATCTCTCCAGCCATACTGCTAATGTCACTGGAGGAGGAGGAGGAGGTGGCTGATTGTGCTACTGATTGTTGGCAGCTTGAACTTCAGCCTTGATGTCATTCCTCAGTTGAGGAAGCAAGGCTTGCATGGCAGCCTGAATTGCAGCGTTGAGCTGCTCCTGTTCGCGTGTGAGAACCATCTGACTATATAACATAAAACATATGATTTAACAGATCAAAACATAAAATATAAATATATACATGAAAAAAAATTTATACTAAAATTTCACGAGAAAAATTTTATGCAAGAAAATTCTGTGTATGAATGCATGATGCAATTTTATGAAAACTTTTGTATGCTCGAGAGTAAACGCCTCTGGTCAGTTCACCCAAAACAAAAGACATAGCGAGGGGACGCCTATGGGTCGGTCCCAAATCTAAAAGTTTCGATAAAACACATGCGACTAAATAGGGCCAGTCCTGTACCAACCATTACTTAGTCAAAAACCCTGTAACAATGACATGTATATGTATGCTTAAAAATGATGAATGCATGAAAACAACTGTCAGTTCTAGGAAGACCGTAGTGACTACCCACTAATCACAGGTCATATTTGAGAGCCTACAGGTCAAAGCCTTGGCTCTGATACCATAATTGTAACACCCCATTTTGGAAATGGAAATATCACAGTAATTATGGCGTGTCATTAAAGCATGCAAGGAAAAAATGTCTAAACATTACTTGACCATAAAAAGGAAAATACCGGAATCAAACATCGGTAGTCCAAAAGTAAAGCTCATCACACACAAACATAGTATAATAAAGGAAAGGACGAAACAATGTCCAAAGCATAAGTATCATAAGAAAGGAAATGCATAATGTAAAGAAGGCTAGACAGCTTCCAGTCCATATGCACGTACTCTTAGTGTCTACGAGCGTCCCTGAGTACCTGCCGTTTTGGGAACATAGAAAAGGAAAACGGCTGAGTAAATACGCTCAGTGCACGGATGTACAATAAAGCATGAATAGGATAAGCATATAACATAATAACAGCGGAAGAAACTAAGTCCCGAGTAACCTGGTTAAGTCTTAATAAAACTGGTTTTATAGTTTGAAAGTCTTATGTTTATCTTATAAAACTGTTTGTCATATTTTACCATCAGCCAATATAGGTCATGAAAATCCACCGTGCATGAATACTTGGAGGGGTGACCTCATCATGCAAATTAGAGAGGCTGCCTCTAATTCAATATACTGGTTTTTGGGTAGGAGGGATCAGCTCCTTGTGAAGGATGCAAGGCACACACCACATTCACCATGTAATCCTGAATAAAAACATGTAACTAGGATGCACCCATACGCCCCACATGATAAATATAAATAAATGGCCAAAAGCTGAAGGGACGCCACGAGCAATCACTCCGCCATGGTGAAGTCATAACATCAGTGCCTCTAATGTTATGGTTATGGTACCTCCATAACTAGGTGAAACTGGTCATGCATGTATATGGCTATAGGTAATCTTAATTAAACATAAGCAATCAAACACGTAACTTATACTACGGGAAAACAGTTGGCTGCATACGGGGAATCCTAATAAGGAAAGAATGTCCAGACTGAAAGGACGGGAATCCGTACCTTATGTCCAGTGAACGAGAAAGATGAACTGCGAGGAATCCTACTTCCGAATCACTAGTGCTACATAAATACGTACATGAATAAGTGTCTGCTTACTAAATACATAGCTGGTTTTATGTCATGTCTTAGCTTATTTTATGTGTTCTTACCATGTTTTACTGTTTTAAGCTTTAAACTGTGTTAAATCTTATATTCTGTTTAATCTGATTAAGTATTTCTGGTATTTCATGTGTTATTATACTTACTGTGTAATAATAAGTAACTTTCCAAAAATAGCAGGTTTCTTAAAATAGAAAGTTTCCAAAAATAGAAAGTTTCCAAAAATAGAAAGTTACCAAAAATAGAAAGTTTACAAAAATAGAAAGTTTCTAGAAATAGAAAGTTTCTAAAAATAGATTTACTGCTTAAAATAGATAAGTTTCTAAAAATAGAAAGTTTCCATAAATAGATTAGCTGCCTTAATTAAATAAGTTTCCATAAATAGATAGCTGCCTGAAATAAATAAGTTTCTAAAAATAGTTGGTTTCCATAAATAGATTAGCTGGTTAAATAAGCTAAGTATATAAGCCTAAGTGTTTTTCATGATTATTTTCTAAGTCATATGATATAATGTATAGTTTAATAATTATTTCATGTAATTTAATTAAACTATAGGTTATAATATTTAATTAAAGTATAACATGTTTTTAATTAAATAAGTTAAATACTTAGGTTAAAATATGTATTATTATATATTAATAATATAACCTAAGTCATGTTAATTAATTAATTATATCCATGGTTTTAAAATAATTAATTAGTTATAAGTTTTAAATATATAAATACTTAGGTTAAAATAATTTCATGATCATTAATAATTAAATAACCTAAGTCATGTTATTAAATTAATCACATCATTTTATTAATTTAATTTTTAACATAAGTTCATAAACATAAAAAAAACTAACATACACCATGAACCGGATCTAGACTAAAAAGCATGAACCGGACATGAAATCGACACCGTACCCCGAACCAACTCGGGGTACCCCGTGTTTCCTTGCTGCCGTGGGACCCACACGCACCAACCAAGACCATATGGTCTTGGTGGTGGTCGGCTTGGCAAACCGAAACCCATTCGGGTTCGGTTGCAGCCTGCGGCCAAAACAAACACCCCTTAAAAACACTCCTTTGATTTTATTTAACACCAAAACATGTTAGATCCATGATTAATTATTATGTTTTTGTAAAAACATAACATGTTCATAATTTATAAAAAGATTAAATCAAAAGAAAAGGTTTAAAAAGGTTTTACCGAATTCGTGGATCAAGAGGACGAAGAACCAACACGATCAATCACCAAAACTTCAAGATCAAAGATCAAAATCACCTTGTATGGTGTTTGTAGGGTGGCGGCACAAAGAGACAAAGGGAAGGAGGAGGTTTTAGGTTTTCTTAAAATCTTCTGTAAAGTTTATTTGAGTAGTGTAAAAATAATAAACCCCCTTTTAGTAAATTTGACAAATGGGCTTGGCCCATTTGTCCTTGTTGGTCGCGGGTAGGGACCCCACTTGGGGTACCCGTACCTTTTTCCGTGTCTCGTTATTTAGTTACACGTTTGTGAATATTTATGTTCGTGTTTTAAATTTTCTCGTTACGTAAATACCGTGATCTTATATATTTAATTACGCTCGTAATAAATATATATACGTAATTAATAATAGTTCGTGTTTTAATTACGTTCATGATTTCATGATCGCATGCTCGTGATTAATTATCGTTAAATAATTATTACGTGATCGTGCATAGTAAATACTTATCGTGTTCTAACACGTACGTAATACGTAAACTCCTAACACGTAATCGTAATCATGCTATATTAGGAACGTTTTAATCTAGTACGTACGATCCTAAGGGTACTATGCATGGTAAAAGCATGCGGGTTTTACAATAAACATCTTCTGGAAGTCCCATAAGAATGACTTGAATTGCTTGATCGTCAGCGTCGAGTTGTTTGGATTCAGCTTCAGTTAATTCTTCATCTGTTTGCTGATGACTAGAGTCAGCCACTGGGTTAGCATTCGTAGGGTCCCCAGGCAAAATAATTTTTCTTCTGACATACGGACCCTTTTGAATCGAGTTGACAATCAACTTTCCCAAAGGTTTACATTTTGCATAACGAAGAAGACGACTAACCCATGTAGTGTAATTCTCCTTGGTAAGCATGGGTGGACGATTCTCAGTACCCGCAGCCTAAATATCTTTTTGAGACGTCATCGTAGAAGTCGTGTGAAAAACAGGATCTCAATTCGTAGAAAGCGTGTGTTGGAGTGTCGACAAAATCAAACTTTGCCTAAATTTTCCAGCCCGACAAAAAATACCTCAGTCCGACAAAACGGTAAGCTGAAAAAATTATGTATTGCCAAATTTTGAAATTGAGTTAGAGATACCCAAAAACTAGTAGGGAAAAAATTTGATTTTACTAGACCTAAAAATTTTAACTCTTTTTTTTTAATCTTCGTGTAAACTATGCTCCGAGACAAGTCTAGATGGTGGCTAAATCTAAAAAATACTCGAACAAGATTTAACTAAACAGATCGTAGTCCCTGATCGAAGTCCTTGATCGTGGTCCTTGATCGTAATGATTGATCGCAACTAGTGATCATAGTGGCATATCGTAACCATTGATCGTAGTGGAGATCGTAACCACTAGATCGTACTCGTGATCGTATCCTATGATCGCACTGGTGATCGTAGTCTATGATCGCATTCTATGATCGTACTGGCTGGTGATGTAGTCTATGATCGCACTTGATGATCGTATCATATGATCGTACTCACTTGATCGTAGTCTATGATCCCACTCTGTTATCGTATCCTGTGATCGTACTCAAGTGATCATAGTCTATGATCGTGATATTGGATCGCAAGTAGAAACCCCCAGGGTTTATACGATCACAACAATCAGATCGTACTATGGAAACAAAGTTACCACTTTTTGCGGATAGGACAAGAACACAACAAGTTCGAGATTCGAAGCCAAAAAATGAATCAAACACCCAAAAAATTTGAGCTTTTAACCAAAGCAATGTACTCAAATCGCTACTACAACTACTTAGAAGATATATGAATCACGAAATACAAGAAAGACACGAACAACACCGAAGAGCTATCCACGAATCCCTTGGCGAATGGTACCACTTGTAGGACTTATGCATACGACTTAACTCAATACGAATAACATCATGGAATAAACCAAAAAGAAAGATTAGATTAGATGAAGAATAAAGAGAAAAACAAAAAATGGTTGTGAATTCCTAGTGAGAGAAAGACATATGTTTATCTCTCTATAAAACTATGAAATGGAAGACACACACACTAAAATGAGTTGCTAGGGGCCTTTTATACTACAAGTGTAAAGTATAGAAGGCCTTCCTCATTTGAGTGTTCGGGGCTAATTTCCGTTACATACATAACATTATACTATAACTCTCAACACCATTATGTAGCATTTTCCACGAGCTTCGCAACGGTATATCATATGACCATCACTTTAAATATGGCTAACAAACAAAATAACCATTTACACACACCACACCCACACACATAACTTTTGATACTTACTATGTTCACCCTTTCTCTCTCTTTCACCCAAAAAATAACCAGACTCGCCATCTTAACCCTAGTTCATAAATCAAGAATTAGGGCTTTTTGATATAAAGCGCGTGGTTATACACGCGTTTTAAATTAAATCCCCATTAAACCGGAGCTAGGAGATGGGATGAGAACGAGTGACGTGGCCGTTTTCTAGCATGTGATTGGATGAAACAGCTCATCCTCTCCCACTCCTCCAATTAGAAGATGACAACTCAGCTTCAAACTAGCACAACTAGCACACCTGATTGCCACGTTGGCAATCCGTGTGCTAGTTGGCTAATTACAGCCGTGAGATCAAAGAGAAAGAAGAAAGAGAAGATTTCAAGGGCTGAGATGAGGAGTTGCTTCAACAAACTCCACCAAGAAGCCTTGGGGGTTTGGCTATAAAAACCCTCATATTTTCTGTAATTTGGTATCCAATTTTATTTTTTATAGTTATTATGTTAAATTAGTTTTAGGATAATCTTATATTTTTCTTTTCTCTAGTATTGTAATCATTATTGATTATTAATAAAAGTTGATTTCTGTTGATTTAATTCGTGTCTAATTTTCTGTTTAAACTTAATATTGCAACTTTATTCTTTAAACTGATTTTATATAATAATGATTGAGGTTATTTGATATAAGCTCAATAATAGCTTTTGTCAATTAATAAAAAATAGATATTGGGGACAACTTTCCCCACTAGAAAGTTGTTAAGTAAATAAGCTGCTGTTTGATAAATGATGATGGTTTGATGTTCGTGGTTAGATGTATGGTGGTAAACGGTGGTCTAGATTCGATTTATTAGACGGCTCAGCGCAGCTTCTACTTCTCAAAGGGTTTCTTCACCAGGTTTATTTTTATCTTAATTTTAATGTTTTTTTTATTAATCTGCTTTTTTAATGCTTGAGTGATTTAGTGGTAACATGTTTTAGATTTATGATTAATCTGATTTTTAATATGATTTAGATTTATGTTTTTTTCTTATGTTTGATGTTGAATGTTTTAATCTGATTTTATATTGAGAGTAATGTGTTAACTGATTTGGTTTAAGTTTTATATTTCAATAATCTGCTACACTTGGAAGATTTAATCTAAGTTTGAAAGTTTTGAGTAATATTTTAAAAAGGGATTTGGTTATATCTAAATTTGTTAAGTTTGGGTGTGCAAGGTTTTTAGCTAATGAAAACTGATTTGGAATTTTTAAAAGTCTTTTGAAGTTTATTTTGCTGGCTGATAACAAGTGTTTTAGAAATCTAATATTAAGTCTGAGTTGTTAATTTGTGTCTGAAAATGGATTTATCTTGCTTCACAATTTAGTCTGCTAGTCTAAGTTATTTAGATCAGAGATTTCACTCAAGTTTTTGTATCTGATATAAACTTTTGTTGGTACAAGTTTTGCTGATATTATATGTCTTGCTGATATATAATCTTGCATTTGCTGAGATTTGTTTGCTTTGCTGATTGCCAAAAGCTAACAGACTCAATTGGTCTGTTAGTCTATTACTGATTCATCAGTCAAAATTTTACATCACAAGTCACTCCTGTGACTCTGGTTCATTTATATTGTTCAAAAATAAAATCCAAAAAATGTCCATCAAGGGACTCGAACCCATGACCTCCTGGTCATGGGCTAAATGACTTAACCATCTCATCTAACTCTTCTTTTGTGATTTACTACAGCTATTTTAATTAATATAATATTATCAAGTGCTTGTCAGCTTTTGATTTAGTTTAAATACTTAGTTTTACTTTTATTTACATTAAAATCATTTTATTTACTTTTATATAGTTTTAAATAAATAAATAATTAAAAACAAAATAAAATATATTTTATTAATTCTAGAAATTTAAATTGTTACTAAAAATGAGCTTTTAAAATAATTAGATTTTAATTGATTTAGTTTTAAATAAAATAATTTTAAAATAGATTTTCTTTATAAAAAGTAAAAGTTAATTTCAAATAGATTTAATTAATTTTTAGATTTAAAATAGTTTTTAAATTTGTTTAAATATATTTTTAAATAGTGTAAAACTAATTTAAATTAAATAGATAAGTTTTAATAGATTTTAAATAGTTAAAATTTTAAATAGTTTTAATTTTAAATAACTGTCTTTAGATTAAATATGGGAAACGATTCATGCACTTTAGGATTTTAATTAATTAAAAATTGTAGGAGTAATTTTAGATTAAAATCGATAACCAATTCAAATCAATTATCCAAACTGAAACAAAACGTCTCAAATTCACTTGATCTTCTTGTACAACGAACTTGGATTATCAACGTGTTTAATTAAATTCGTCTTCGACTTATTTATGGATTATTACCTTTTCCTAAAGGTAATTTCCTAAATTTGTCCTATATCGTATCTAATTAAAATACATCGACGTTTCCTCATCACATCAAAAATTTTGGCGCCACTGCCGGGGATCTTGTGTACGATTCGTTTCGTGGAGATTTGTTGATCATTGATTTGAAGACCCTTTCCGTCCTCGGAAAGTTTTGTTATTTTTCTATTATATATAGTATGTATCGTTTTTCGTGCTTTTTGTGATTAATATATTATATTACGTAAAACAATAAATTTACCTACTTCCAAATAAGACCTTAGTTGGGATTTCATCACCTAGCTATTGTATTCGAATCCAAAACGAAAAATAAAAGGCAAAATAGATAAATACTAATAAAAACTTTGAACTCGATTTATACAAACTATAAGGTGGGTATAAGGCGACGAGCTATAAAAGGTCGTCTAAGGAAAAAGGTTTTTAAGTGCTTTGTGCCACCTCGTTTTCCCGCTTGCTTGTGCGTATATTGAGAGGGACGACCGATTATTGGTTTGCCGACTCAGGTAGTATTAAATCTTATTTTTGTAGTTTACTTATTGAACCTCGAGACGGTTAGGTTTTCACCTATGTTTCAAAGCCGGCCGATGGTAGATTACTTCCATAGTAATTATCCTTATTCCTTGTTGTTGTCAATCTTTGATTGATTTATGAAAAATACCAAAAATAATCTTCTTAATACTCTATCATGTTTAATTCTTTTTCTCCTCACCCTCTAATTTTTAATTCTTCCATGAATTCCTTCGTCAATTGTGTAGGGTGTGGAGAACCATTATATGGTCTTTTACCATGTCGGTGGTGTACGTGTGAGCGTTGTGGAAATGATTTACGTCACGATATACGAGTTGGATTTTGTCCTTCTTGTAATGAAATTACTTCATGTGGAAACCCGTATTTTTCAAATAATTCTCTCGATTCTTACCCACCTCCACACCCAACATACGAGACACCCTCGTGTGAGTTTTATGGAAATGATTCTCATTTTGGGATTAATTGTTCGCATCGACTCTCGCTTAATTACGAGCAAGAACCGAGCTACAATCAAAACTTTAATGATAATTGTTATCCACAAGATTTACCGAGTTTATCACAACAATATCTTTGTTGTGAGTATTGTGGAGGTCCTCATGAGAGCTTTAATTGTCAACCAAGGGATAAAAAATTTTATGAGCCCTTTTCTCTCGAGAGTGAAATTTTTAAACGACTTGAAACGATGTTCCAACAAATAATGAATCAAAGAAATGTTCAAATTGTTGAGAAAAGCATTGAAGATATGTTGCTAGAAAAGAGACAAATTAATCAAGAGATTAATGATATAACTAATGAATTGGGAAGTCGAAGATATCATGGAGAAATAAATGATGAGGGGTTTAAAAGAGGATGTGAAAATAAGATTAGACAACTTTCACAAGATTATAATGGATTAAGCATTGAAATTCGAAAGAAAGAACAAGCTCAAGAGGAAGCTAAATATCTTGCTACTCGTGAATTCGAGCGTTCTCTTCTTATTGATGATGACGAGGAGAGTACTATTTCTTTGAGAGATCTTATTGCTCTACATCCTTCGTCTAGTGCAATCGTACTTCCTTTTCATGTCTTTCCGGCTATGGAGCCTGAGAATTCACCCATCCTAGATGATGAGGATATTTTTGATCTCACTCCATCTCATGACATCACCACTCCTATTCATGATTCTTCCACCGTGGAACCCGAAAATTCTCTAAGCAAGGGGGACGAGCATATTAGCACTATTCCAGACACGGGATCGGACGAAGTAATAAAGTCTAGTGTTGAGATTCTTGTCCAAAACCCAAGAGAGTTCGATGGTATTTCCAATGAAACGTGTGATTTGCCACATTGTGATGACTCTCCTTCTTCCATTCACTTTGAGATTTTCTCCAATTCTAATGATGAAAATTGTGATGGAAATGAAGATTTTGAGAATGATTCAACTTCTAGTGAATTTTCTAATGAGGAGTTCTCCGATGAACTTTCTTATAAGGATGACATTCACGACTCCGATTTTGAGGGGTTTCCCGATGAACCTACTCGTCTTCACCCATTTCCACCGGGAAATGAGGATGATAGTGATCCAATTTTTAAGAGGTTCAACTTTGAACTTGCTCCTTTAGACCTATTTCCACCGGGAAATGAGGTTGATTTGACTATTCCGATCCTTGAGAAGTTCTCCGATGAACTTACTCATTTAGATGTGGAAGACGTGATTCTTCGTGAAAAATTATCGAACGTCTATTTTCTCATTTCTAAGATCGAAGCTTTAAATTCTAAGCCTAATGCCAAGTCTTTCTCTCCATCTCCTATTCCCGTTGAGGATAGTGATCCGCTTATGGAGGAGATTGACATGTTTCTTGCTTCTAATGATTCGATACCACCGGGTATTGATGATCCCAACCCGGAGGGGGACACTCTCTTTTTAGAGAATTTATTTGATGATGATTTCGTCCCAAGTCCTCCTCCCACCCACTTTGACCTTAATATGTGGGTTCTCATGTGTCTCATATTGAGTACCATGACCCGATTGATCACATTCCTAAGGGTGAAATGGTCGTTAAAGCTAAGAATCTTGATTCCACTATGGATGAAACTTTTACCACACCATTACCATGTGCTTTATATAATCTTGGATTAGCATGGGGGAAGACACCGTGTTGTCTATTCCTTTCTCTCTCGAGGACGAGGTATTCGACCCCGGAATCGTTGATTTAGGGAATCTTGGCCTTTCACCGATGTAATAATTGAAAGATTTTTCGATCATCTTGGTGCGAGTTTATCTCGGGGAGCATGCTATAGTCATTCCATAATTTGTGACTACTATCTCTTTTTAGAGATTTATGTTGGAGTTTTATCCTTTCGTTTGTCATCCGACAACAAGGATGTAATCTTTGACCCCGACATCGTGCTTTATCAAGGATTTTATTCCATTATGTCAGTTTTCACCACTTTCCCTAAGGACCAATGAATGCGGGGATCGAGTCGAGCTCGTGACTCGGTTAACATAAACGAGGTGCCTTGTGGGTGAGTCCCATACATTCTATCTTCTCTCTATTTTCTAACACTAATAAGGCTTGATCTTTCAAGCTCGTGCTCGTGTTTTGTTGTGTTGTGAATCTTAGGTATGATCCTAATCATTGAAGACTCTCGTGTTCGGTTTTTGCCGATCCACTTGATCTTCCATACTTTTATTATCAAGGGACACACTTACTATCATTTGATTTTTATCGACTAACGTTTTATCTTGAGGCATAATTAATAAACGGCTTATAGATTTGCGTGCTCTTAACATGTTAGGATTTTGCATTAGACTCTTCGTGTTTTAGCAAGGGGGTGTTACTCTTGAGCTAAGAAACATTGAGTACAATGTTTGGTTTTAGCATGTGGAAGTCAATCGATATAATCGCTTGCAATTGCTTTTGTCGTGTCCAAACGTAATCATTTTTCTCATTTTTCATAAAAGTTTTAAATTTTTAGTGTTATTCTAAGTTTTAATAAATAAAATAAGTGCTTTTGACACAAATGTAGGCTTTCAGTTGGTGAGAATAAAAAGAGTTTTTGACTCGACTCGGTTTTTACCTTATCTTTTTCCTTAACGTGTTTAAATCAAGTTTTGCTAGGCTTTTATATAGGGAACTTTAAAACGCGAAAGTCTTAACTCATAAGGGTTTAAGAACGAGAACTTTTCGCAAGTTCCTATAATTGATCCTAGAAATTCATTTATCAAGGGATCTTTAAAACGCAAATTCTAAAACTTTAAAAAGTCTAAGAAGATGCAAGATCCTATAGATGACTTGAAAACCCAAAACTTTGATTTAATAGTCTAAGTATCCATTGATTTCACATTTTTGAAATTTTATAATATGGAGAACAAGAGATGATATAGTTTAATCATAAGTATTTAAGGTTAATTCTTCCTTGTATAAGTATTTTTGTGTTTGATTTAATCTCCTCGTATTTATTTTTCACGCTTGAATAATAATTGCTTAATAAATAAAGTTTTTAGCGGTTTAGGCTTAATATCTTAACTCGTAACTCATTTTTCTTCCCTTGTAATTAAAGTGAGAACACATTAAGGGTGTCAGCGTCATGGACTTTTGATCATGGGATTGCGGAAATTTGGCTTACTATAAATATCATAATAATAAAGAAGAATAAATAAAAATGATACACTGATTTTTCTATGGGTTCAATTTTTTTCTCTCGATATCCTCTCGAATTGATCTTGGTTCTAAGTGGAATGATTGTTCTTGGTTACTAAAAAAGGGGGTTTAGTTTTCTAATCTACTAAAAAGTTTAAATGTACTAAAATGAAGACTTAAATCAAAAACAATTAATTTAATGACAATTAATAAAAACTTGAATTAAAATTAAAGTTAAAATTAAAATTAAAATTAAAATCACAGTTAAAATATAAAATATGAAATACAAATGAAGAAACAGAAACAGTAACACTAAAGAAACAGTAACAATTAATAATGCTCAAAAGATGATTGATTCGGAAATTTGACCTTGATTCGGAACTTTTCACTCGGAACTTGGTTCGGAACTCTTGATCCGGAAGTTGATTCGGAAGTTGTTGATCCGGAAGTTCACTCGGAACTTTTGATCCGGAAGTTGGTTCGGAACTTTTGGCTCGGAAGTTTATTCGGAAGATTTGGAAGGGACATTCATTCGGAACTTTTTGAAAGAAAAACTCATTCAGAACTTTAAAAACAAACATTCATTCGGAACTTTTTGAAATGACATTCATCCGGAACTTTTTAACTCATTCGGAACTATTAAAAGGAAGTTGATTCGGAACTTTTGCTCATCCGGAACTTGTTGTTCATTCGGAAGTTTTGCTCATCCGGAACTCTTGGTTCGTCCGGAACTTTTGGTTCATCCGGAACCTGGGAACTCAAGAACAGTACTTTCAGAAAAAACAGGGGAGTACGAATTTGATCCAAAAATCAAACTAAATAATCAAAAAGGTTTTACCAAATTACCCACAAATCATCTAATAACCATAAGCAACAAATCCCAACAGTAAAAACACAAATTCAACAACTTTTTAAGGATCAAATCGATCAAATAAGAACTTAAGAACTTGAATAAAAATAGGATGATGAACAAGATGAAATGGAAAGATTAAACAAGAACTTGTATTGATGATTAATGTTGAACAAGCTAAAACAAAGATTAAAATTACAAGATTTGAAAAACAAAGATCAAAATCACCAAACACCCTAGTGGTGTTGGTGATGCTACGAACAAGAAGAGAGAAAAAAAGTGGGGAAAGAAAAAAACTAAAAACTAACTGCCACTATTGTGTGAGGGGTGGGCTTTATATAGCCTTGTCTTTTGGTTGGTGAGTGGGCTTTCTCCCGTTCTTCTTGTCTTCTCGTCTTTTCAGAAAAGTTGACGTTTTCGATTCTGATTCGGGATTTGTTGTCGATTAAATTCAACCCGTCTTTTAATTTCTTCGTTTAATAAACTTGAGTTTCTTCGACTTATGTAAATCTTCCATCTTTGGTCCTTTTCTTCGATAAATCTTCGAATAGGCCCAGTGACTTCAAATCTTTTGCATCTCTTGGACAATAGACTTCATCTTGAGTCTTTTTCTTCGATAAATCCCGTGCAATCCCATGTTTTCTTCATTATTCATCCGGTTGGCTCTGAAAACACAATAAACACAAAAACCACGCATAATTCCAAACAAATGATATTAAATACGCGTTTTGGTCTCGTTTTAGCCAGAATTAAGTGGTAAAAGGATGGGTGTTTACACACCTATCAAATCCCCTACACTTAACCATTGCCATGCCCTCATGCAATGCTTAGTGATAAAGCAATTTTACACTTTTCTCATAATTAATCAACCTTGGCCTTATGAAAATACTACTTAAACAAAAATTAAAGTATTTAAAAGAAATTAAACTTCAAAGGAAACAAAAGGATAGAAAACCATTTTCTCTTGAAAATAGCTACATGGAAATAACTTGCAAAGAAATCAATGACTTACATTAGGGCTTTGGTGCTGCGAAGATTTATCACCCTCAAGTTTCACGTTCCCCAAACTAAGCTTAAAAACGAGATCATTGTTATTATAAGTTAGTAAATCAAACACTTACACACATGGCTTAATTATATGCTTAAACTCCCTTATTCCTAGGTGTATCTCTTATATTTTATTTTTGTCTTAGAATGATCATGAAGATGCATTTTTTGACTTATTTCGATAGTTTATTTAGGCTGAAAGCAAAGTAGGACGATTTGATCAATAGTTAGCTAAAGGACAAAATCTCTTAAAACTGCTTCTCGGGATATCAAAAAGTTCATATCTTGGCATAACTCGGTTCACGATTTGAGACCTTTCTCGGGCCGATATTTGGCATGTACTTCATACTTCATATCTTAAGAGACGTGCTTGAGATAATGGTCTTCTCATCGTTCATAGAGTTTCTTCACTTGGAGACTTTTGAGAGGTACTCCAACTTTGTTGACCACGACTTCATGATTATTTCTTCAATCTCTATTTGGGATTTTGAGATACAACGATCCGCCTCCTTTTCAGACTTGGATCTATTTATCCTCATACCTTGTTAGGGTCTTTTCGGATAGACTTCTCCATGATCTTTATGGGAGTTGATTGCTTTTCGTCGTGAGTCTTGATCCTTCATATAGACTTTGGGAATAATGCTTTTCACATCACTTCGGATCTTTAGCAATAAAATGGAATCCTCATGCCTTGTTAGGGCCTTTTCGGACTCGCCAATCTTCGCGCCCCGCTTCATAAGTTATGCCTTGGCTATGAACTCTTATCAATACCGAGCAACTTTAAAACGATCTTGGGCTAGAAGCTAAGTAACTTTTCAAATCGTACGACCTTACTTATTGCAGATAAATTATTAGCAAGTGATGGGAGAATAGGCGAATAATTACACCAAGTGAGCTTGTGCAAGAATGCCGACTTATAATTGACTCTATCATTTCTCGTCCTCCACAATTTAAAATCTCAAGTAATGAGACTCGTGGATACTTAGCCTAATAAACCAATTAAGGTCTACATGGTTAAGGATACTAGCTAGAATAAACTTGGATAAGTCTATTCGGGTTGAGTCAAAATAAACGCAACGGGCCTAATATGTCAAAGAACTCTAAACTAGCTACACCACTTAATTAAATTTTTTTACTTTATTGCGGGATATATACATACGAAAGCAACGATAAAAATTTAAAAATTACGACTAAATGGCCAAAGTTAATAAAAAAATTTGAAAATGTTGAAAAATATGATTTTCCGGTTAAATGAAGGCATTTTCATGGAAAAGTCCACTTAAAACTTCGATAGAAGTCCCCCCTACACTTAAGATAAACATTGTCCTCAATGTTTAAGCATGTGGGAAAAGTCTCCCCTACACTTATGACATTGTGCATGTTGGTTAACTCAAATTAAGGAAGAGACGACTAAAGTGATCAATTTCAAATGTGAGTATGAAGAAAATTGAATCACGATAGTTGAGAGATAGAACCGGATTTCGGATAACACGGGAGCACGGTTCTTCAAAATTTCCAAGAGTGCACTAATCCCTGTAATCACATCACCACACAAAAACAAAGAACCTATAGGGGCCCCCCTACACTTAGGAGGTTATTATATAAAATGATAGATACTCGGGCTGCCTCCCGAGGAGCGCTTGTTTTTGATAACCGAGTCACGAGCCTGACTCGACCCACAATTAGTTCATGGGGAACGTGGTGAGGGATGGAATCACCTCCTGAGAGGTTTCCTCACCAAAATACAACTTCACTTGTTGGCCATTAACCTTAAAATTAGGTCCATTAGGTTGAGCGAGCTCGAGAGTACCATATGGAAAAATTTGGGCAATGGTGAATGGGCCGAACCAACGAGATTTCAGCTTGCCCGAGAAGATTTTCAACCGAGAGTTAAAAAGTAAGACTTTGTCTCCAACATGGAACTCTTGGTTTTTAATCTTAGAGTCGTGAATGAGCTTAGTCCTTTCCTTATAGATCAAAGAATTTTCATAAGCCTCATTACGGAGTTCATTGAGCTCATTGAGTTGGATCTTACGTAGGTCACCGGCTTTGTTGATATCAAAATTAGCCCACTTCAAGGCCCAGTAAGCCTTGTGCTCCAACTCAATGGGGAGGTGGCACGCTTTCCCGTACACGAGACGATATGGCGTACAACCAATCGGAGTCTTGTATGCAGTACGAAAAGCCCACAAAGCATCATCAAGTTTATCAGCCCATGAGGCACGATGCTCTCCCACGGTTCTTTCCAGAATTTGCTTTAAGCCTCGGTTGGATATTTCAGCCTGGCCATTAGTTTGTGGGTGGTAGGCTGTGGAAAGAAGATGATTTACACCATACTTAGCCATGACTCTAGCAAATTGGTCATTGCAAAAATGAGTCCCACGATCACTAATAATGGCACGAGGCACACCGAATCTAGCGAATAGAGCTTTCAAAAAGTTACAAACCACCCTTGCGTCATTAGTAGGTAAAGCTTTGGCTTCAACCCACTTTGAAACGTAGTCAACGGCTACAAGGATGTATTTGTTTCCTTTAGAGGAAGGGAATGGCCCCATAAAGTCGATACCCCAAACATCAAAGATTTCACATTCTTGTATGAAATTCTGAGGCATCTCGTCTTTATGTGTGATCGTGCCTTGTTTTTGGCAAACACCACATAGTTTAACCATATTGTGAGTGTCACGATATATGGAGGGCCAATAAAATCCCGAGTCAAACACTTTTTTAGCGGTGTAGTTGGGACCAAAGTGACCACCGGTGGGTCCTTTGTGGCAAGCATCAAGGATTTCTGAAGCTGCCGGTCGATCAACACATCGGCGAATAATCAGGTCGGCACACTGTTTGAATAGGTAAGGGTCGTCCCAAAAGTAAGTCTTAATGTCGGTGAAGAACTTTTTCTTTTGTTGGGACGTCAACCCTTCTTTGAGAATTCCACCCGCCAAGTAGTTTGCAAAGTCCGCAAACCACGGGGTTTCATTAGACTTCGAGTTTATAGACATTAAGGTCTCCAAGGGAAAAGAATCATTGATTTCTTTGTTCGGATGATCCCCTTGGTAAGGATTCTCAAGTCTGTTGAGATGATCCGCGGCTAGGTTTTCAGCTCCTTTTTTATCGCGAATTTCGATTTTAAATTCTTGGAGTAGCAAAACCCAGCGAAGAAGTCTTGGTTTGGAATCTTGCTTTGTCAACAAGTACTTCAACGCGGAATGATCGGTGTAAACGATTGTGGTGGAAAGGACAAGATAGGGGCGAAATTTTTCAAAGGCATAGACAACAGCGAAAAGCTCTTTTTCGGTTGTCGTATAATGCAATTGTGCCCCC
Organism: Glebionis coronaria; assembly: GCA_025667525.1. Taxonomy (NCBI): domain Eukaryota; kingdom Viridiplantae; phylum Streptophyta; class Magnoliopsida; order Asterales; family Asteraceae; genus Glebionis; species Glebionis coronaria. The sequence goes on from CM046880.1 coordinate 4,628,832, forward strand.
GTCATTGTCTTGCTAGCGTAATGGATTGGTTGGAAGTGTTTGTGCACTCTTTGTCCCAGAACCGCACCAATAGCAAAGTCACTAGCATCGCACATCAACTCGAAGGGAAGCTCCCAATTAGGGGTAACCAAGACGGGTGCCTTAGTTAGCTTATCCTTAAGCGAGTTGAAGGCTTCAAGGCACTCTTTGGAAAAGATAAAAGGAGTATCTTTTTCCAAGAGGTGGGTCATCGGGCGAGCGATTTGAGAAAAATCTTTGATGAATCGACGGTAGAAGCCCGCATGACCCAGAAAACTTCTCACACCCTTCACGGTTGAAGGTGGAGGCAACTTAGCGATAACATCGACTTTAGCACGGTCTACTTCAAGACCGGCTTTGGAAATCTTGTGTCCTAGCACGATGCCTTCTTTTACCATAAAATGGCATTTTTCCCAATTTAGAACAAGGCGAGTGTCTTCGCACCGCTTAAGCATACGTTCCAAATTGGCAAGGCAAGAAGAGAAGGAATCCCCGAAGACCGAGAAATCATCCATGAAGACTTCCATGGTTTGTTCAACCATGTCATGGAAGATAGCTAACATGCACCTTTGGAAAGTCCCGGGGGCATTGCATAAGCCAAAAGGCATTCTTTTGTAAGCAAATGTGCCATAGGGACAAGTGAATGTTGTCTTCTCTTGATCTTGGGGATCGATGGGTATTTGGAAATAACCCGAGAAACCATCAAGAAAGCAGTAATATTCATTACCCGCTAAACGTTCAAGCATTTGGTCCATAAAAGGTAGAGGGAAATGATCCTTTCTCGTGGCATCATTGAGTTTGCGGTAGTCTATACAAACTCTCCACCCAGTAACGAGACGGGTAGAAATCAACTCCTTGTGTTCATTGGGAACAACGGTTATTCCGCTCTTCTTGGGCACACAATGGATTGGACTAACCCATGGTGAATCCGAAATAGGGTAAATCATACCCGCATCAAGAAGTTTGATAACCTCTGTTTTGATGACTTCGTGTATTTTTGGATTCACCCTTCGTTGGCTTTGAATTGTGGGCTTAAAGTCGTCTTCCATGAGAATTTTGTGTGTGCAGAAGTGAGGATCAATTTTGCGAATATCAGAGATTTTCCAACCAATAGCCTTCTTATGATCTTTAAGCACGGCAATGAGGTGAGTTTTCTCTTCATCTTTCAAATCCTTCGCGATAATGACGGGCGACTTCTTCTCTTCTTCAAGAAACACGTACTCGAGATGAGGCGGCAACTCCTTAAGTTCTAAATCCGGAGGATTTTCGACGGGAGGCGTATTCAAAGTCGGAGTATCGATAGCAATAACCGTGGGAGATGGTGGAGAAAGGTTGTCTTCGTTGAGAAGGTTATCAAAGAAATGCATGTCTTCATCCTCATCGGTGGGAGAATCATCATTAGCTAAGTTCGCATCTCCCATGGTGGCTTCAAGATTGTTCCAAAACAAATCACTATCTCCAAATAGAGACAATGATGAATCAATAGAGGAAACGGTGTCAACATTGGGAAGAGAGGTAGGAATACTTTTGCAAGCATTTTGGAAGTGTTCTTCACAAGCCTCATCAAGAACGTCAATTCAATTAACACTCTCGTTGGAATAAGGTTGTTTAGACAACTTTCCCATGTTGAAGACGATTTTATCGTCACCCACTCGCATGATAAGCTCACCGGCTTCAACATCAATGAGAGTGCGACCGGTCCTCAGGAATGGATGACCCACGATCAAGGGAACACGAGGGTCCATCTCGTAGTCGACGACGACGAAATCGGCAGGAAAGGTGAATTTGTCGACTCCTACAAAGACGTCTTCGGCTATCCCCACTGGATAAGCAACCGTACGGTTAGCTAATTCCAAAGTCATTTTGGTGGGGACTAGCTCAGGGAGAGATAATTTCTTCCAAACGCTTAGAGGCATAAGATTAATACTGGCACCTAGATCGGCTAGGGCCATGCAATTCTCTACTCCCGGGAAATTGCAAGGGATTAAGAAATGACCCGGATCACCAAGCTTGGTTGGCAATTTCCTTAAGAGCACTGCAGAGTAATTCTCATTAAGTTGGGTGTTGGCAATATCAAGAAGTTTTTCCTTGTCACTCAGAAGATCTTTAAACATTTCCGCGTACTTAGGCATGTGAGCGAGAGCCTCAGCAAAGGAGATATTGAAATTCAATTGTTTGAACATCTTAAGAAAGTTTGAAACCTGAATATCGTCCTTGCTTTTGAGCTTCTCTTTCCTCAACCTAGATGGATAAGGTATATTGGAAGAAGAGGAAGGCTTTGGGAGAATAGGATCACTCACATCCTTGGGTGGAGGAGGGGTAGAAGGAAGAGGTGGAGAAATTGGGGAAGGAGAAGGATGAGGAATTGGAGCAGGTGACTCGTTCTCCTTAGTCACAATCACCGGTAGAGGTATAGGAAGCTCGGGTTCCTTGGTACCTTTGCCACTGCGAGTGGTGATTGCTTTAATCTCCCCTCTTGGATTCGCAACGGTGTTACTCGGAAGAGTACCCGAAGAAGAGGGTTGATTACCTTGGAAGAAACTAGCCATCATGTTCTTCAAGTCATTCGTTTGACTATCCAACGTGTTTCTCATGTCGGCTCTCAAATCGTTCCCTTGTTTGACCAAGTCTGCTTTCAGGTTGAGCACTTCCCGCTGAAGATTTCCCACGATCACATCGTTAGTCCTCATATAAGTTTCCACTTCTTGGTGAAGAGCGGTGGGTTGGATGGGAGGAGCATTGTATGCGGGTGGTTGATAAGCAGGTTGTTGGTAAACTTGGTTGTTACGTTGAGGTAGAGGTGGTTGTTGCTGTTTATGAGGTGGAATGTAAGGTGTACGAGGTTGTTGTTGTTGTTGAGTAGGGCGATTGAGGTTTTGTTGTTGGTTTGGGTTGTTTGGAGGAAAACCGAGTGGTGAAAGGTAGTTGTTGGAGTGGTAGCTAAGCAAATTACGGTCACTTTGAGGTCGAGCTTGATAAGCGGGTTGAGTATAGGTGCCATAAGCTGCATTCACATTCTCAGAAGGGTAGTCTTGGGTGGCAGTACAAATGGTGTAAGAGTGAGGACCCCCGCATATCTCGCATGGTTGGCTAACAACATTGACTTGAGCGTTTTTAGCGTTGTTGCTGTTGTTGTTGCTGACGGTGTGGGTAACAAGCGATTCAAGAAGTGTAGTGATTTTGTCAAGTCGCTTGTCGCTGTCACTAGTACTAGCACTACCAACATTGGTCCTAACACTCTTGGTTTGCACACGAGACTTATTCTCAATGATATCCCAAGCAGCATTGGAAGTCTTAGCCAAAAGATTACCCCCCGAGGCACTGTTTAGTGAATCTTGGTCACTCATGCTTAAACCATTGTAAAAAGTATTAATTTGATGTACTTTGGTAAAACCATGTTGTGGGCATTTTCTTAAAAGATCTTTAAAACGATCCCAAGATTCACTGAACGACTCATCGTACTTTTGTTCAAAATTTATGATTTCATTCCGCAAAGCGGTAGTACGAGAGGGTGGGAAAAAGTAATTGATAAACTTGGTCTCCAAATCCGTCCACGAGAGAATACTCTATGGCGGTTCCTTAGCAAGCCAATGCCGGGCTTGTCCCTCTAAAGAAAAGGGAAAAAGTTGTAACCTGATAACCTCTTGTGGAACACCATTGAACTTGACCGTGTTAGTGAGTTGCAAGAATCTCTTGATGTGGTCGTGTGGATCATCAATGGTACGCCCCAAGAATGGTTGAGCGGAGACCATCTGGATAAAGCCTGATTTGAGCTCAAAGTTGTTGGCGGCAATGGGAGGTATGACAATTGGATCAGTGTTGCCGTCTACATGAGCTTGCAGCAGTTCAATCATCGGCCGATTATCCGGTTGAGGCTCATTGTTGTTGTTATTATTCATGTTGTTGAAAGGTGGGTTGTTGTTGTTATTATTGTTGTTTGGAGGTGGTATGTTGTTTTGTACACCGGCCATGTCTAAGTTATCGAGAGGCTCGGGCTCTTGATAGGACGTGGATCGAGTGCGCATACACCTGCAAAAGAACTAACAAGAGAAAAACAAAGCAAAATATTTTTGGTTTTTTATGTTTTTTAATTTTTTTGGATTTTTTTGAAAATTTTATATTTTTTAGGATTTTTGAAAATTTTTATGAAAAAGTAACGTTCACGGGGAACGGATCCCAAAATCCAAGTTCTCACAAAAAACTTTTGATCTTAACGAGAAGAGCCGGCAGCGGCGCCATTTGATACACTGATTTTTCTATGGGTTCAATTTTTTCTCTCGATATCCTCTCGAATTGATCTTGGTTCTAAGTGGAATGATTGTTCTTGGTTACTAAAAAAGGGGGTTTAGTTTTCTAATCTACTAAAAAGTTTAAATGTACTAAAATGAAGACTTAAATCAAAGACAATTAATTTAATGACAATTAATAAAAACTTGAATTAAAATTAAAGTTAAAATTAAAATTAAAATTAAAATCACAGTTAAAATATAAAATATGAAATACAAATGAAGAAACAGAAACAGTAACACTAAAGAAACAGTAACAATTAATAATGCTCAAAAGATGATTGATTCGGAACTTTTCACTCGGAACTTGGTTCGGAACTCTTGATCCGGAAGTTGATTCGGAAGTTGTTGATCCGGAAGTTCACTCGGAACTTTTGATCCGGAAGTTGGTTCGGAACTTTTGGCTCGGAAGTTTATTCGGAAAATTTGGAAGGGACATTCATTCGGAACTTTTTGAAAGAAAAACTCATTCGGAACTTTAAAAACAAACATTTGTAGAATCTTGATAACCTATGAATCTATGAAGTGGGTTGATGTTTTCTAGAGAGAGAAACTAGAGAGAGAAAGTGAGAGAGAACTATGTGTCTTTTTATTAAGTGGAAACAAGAAATGAACAACAACCAACCCCTTTCCAAGGAGAAAAGGGGTATTTATACTTCCAAGCCACTAATGGACTTGGGCCGGCCCATGACAAGCCCATGGGCCGGTTCTTACTTAACTAAATAAGTAACTATTAACTATGAGCTATTACAACATCAATAATATTGTGGAGTGACCGATACTTCTAATATACGTAAAAACGTATTTCTAACAATCTCCCCCTAAGGGAGGTCACTCCACGTTACAAAGTTCTAAACCTAGCATACTATACTAAGTCTTCGTTCTTTAGCTCGTAGTCTTTTCTTCTTTTTCTTTTTGTTGTGAATATGTTTATTGATCTTTTAGGCTTCGGCTTGAGAGCATTGTTCTTTTAACCAATCACGTGCGATCTTTGCCTTCTTGTGAATTTTGCCTCCTCGTGACTCCATGTTCCACACACTTATGTCTTTTTGTTGAATTCTCGAAAGCTTCAGAGTTTGGTACAGCGGAAGACTTCATCTTGTACTTTCTTGAATTTTTGTTGAACTTTGATGCAGAAAAACATAAGCATGTGGGAACGACTTCTACAGGTACACCGCAACACCACCGTCTTTAACTGGTACATAGCAACGCCACCGTCTTCAACAGCTACACAGCAACGCCACCGTCTTTAACAGGTACACAGCAACGACACGAATAAAATGGCTTTGACATTTTATTCTAATTCGGTAGCATTTTACCTCCGGTCGGTGAAGACCGTTGGACGATATTAGATATCGTACCCGTGACGGATAGTTTCAATTAAGTAACTTCCTGACAGGATTTCGCGGGTAAACTCGTTCTCTTTATTCGACCGTCCAAAGCTGACTGCGAACATAAAGAGTGAATCACTTGGATAAATTATCCTTGTGATTTAAAGCCGTCAATTCATGAAACCTGGAACAAGTGAATTTCAATTAAGATTTTCACCATCGTTGCTTTCCAGTTATCACGAGCTCAATTCATAAAGAATCTTGCACGTCACCTACCAAGTGCTGTTTGATGTTAACACTAGAAGGACTTCCACTCGTCACTGTGATCAATAAAGAGTCACTCTGAGTGTTCTGGCAAGATCGTATGATAATGCGTAGAGGCCTGGAACGAGTTTAAGTTCAATTAAGAATTAAACCACTGTTTCTTTCCAGTTTTTCACAAGATTGGTTCTAAAAGAACCGCACGTGTAACCTACCATGAGCTTGTTTGATGTTGGCTCAAGCAGGATTTCAATCTTCATTGTAATACTTGCGTATTACTCGGATGTTCTGGCAATATTACAGGAATACTGCGTAGGACTCATGAAAATCTCTTACTTTTCACAGTGTGTGAGAAAGCAAGGAATAAATGGAAAGTGTCCTAATGAGACTTTTGATGATCTCTTGGCTCTAGACTCGATAGTGCGTTTTGATTTAGTGAGCGATGGCTGGAGAGGAGTGCCACCTTTTCAATACCAGTCTATTCGGAGTGAATAAACCAATAGATAACGTGTTGATCTCCGTGTGATTAAAACAAATACCTTTTGAGAGATATTTGAGTTAGCTGGGAAGGGTTGTGCATTGCATGGGTACATGATGTCTTTCTTCAATATCGAGAATCATTAACAAAAATGACCTCAATAGCATATGTATTGACCCGGTTTCTGCCTAAAGTTGTAAGGAGGGCTTCTTTCTTTACACCCTTTATCTTTACAATTCTTTTTCATTCTTCAACCCCTTCAATGCTTACCAATACGTCATCACTAGCACCTTTTTGTGATTGTTCCAGTGCTAGCTTAAGTACTTGGTCGGCATTCAGCTACGTTCACAATCTTTCTCCAACTTTCCTAGGACTTCTAATTCTATCTAGGGAATTGTCCTTGAGAAGATTCCATCGGCTCTGATGAATCATTGGACTAAACCTATTCCTACCACCCTTTTGTCACCACATTCGTCGTGAATTAAGCGTGTTTTGGGAAAGTATAGTCACCATGAAAAATCATTGAAAATCACCTAAAGTACTTGTGATATTGTCATCAAAATTTTTGTACCTTAGGTGTTTTGTTCATCAAAAACGCTCCCCCTTAACACGTGCTTTACACATATTAAGTTGGATAATCGTTAAGTCTTTTTCATCTTTTAGCCAAGTATCATTTAAATCTCCTTAATCCCATTTTCTCCCCTTATCCAAAATGTTAACCATTAATATTTGGGATATTGAATGGATTAACCGGTCTTTGGGTAAAAATGAAATCGATGTTTGGCCATAGAACATGTTCATGCTCCCCCTTAAATTAATAAGGGATATTTGTAGTGCTTTAGTATGATATATTTTGAAAGATTTAGAATCTCGTGAGAAATTCTTGAAAAATTATCATACCTTAACACTACATGAAGCCGCAAAAGCACAATATTCACAAATATACATATTCACAATTGAAAAACCAATATAAAGTGGACCTGAAATGTACGACCCATTAGATGAATCGTTGCAGTAGCTTGTGGTGCACTAAATATGGTCTACCACCAACGAATCTTTCCAAGCTCCTCATCAATCTACGTTCACGGAGCTTTTGATCTATCTTCTTGATCACATACTTCGCCATCTGCCGATAACCCTGATGCCAATCCTCAGTCATCTCTGGTAAAGTCCCACCCGAATTAAGATGCTCCAACTTTCCTCTGACATATAGGAGAGTCCCATCACTGTACTTATAAAGCTCACCCACCATCATAAACTTCATTAACCCTCGACTGTTCAAGTAGAAAATGCCGCAATTCAGGACAGAAATGCCGGTATAGGGACATCTATCTACATGTTGAGGTAACACTTGATTCACTGGACGGGTTAGGTTAAGCTTCCTTTGGTAGCTTTCGACTCCCAACTGAAGATCTTCAACTCGTTTCTTGATAACAACGCTTCGTGTGAACATACGAAGTACTGTATTCAAGGCAATGATGTCTTCACGAGGAATATGTGTGAGTTGATCCCGGGTCATCATAAGCAACATATCTTCGATATCCTCAAGGCGAATGATAGAAAAGTCTCCCTGCTGGATTTTGTATTCTCTGTCATCCTCCCTTTTCAGACGAATCTTCGTCACATGATAATAGCCATTCTTGGCTTCAGTTTTCAGCCCTAAAATGCTGGAGATGCGGATATCGGATCTAACGTTACTTCCTGAATTGGCTAAGCAGCAACCCCTGTACACCCTTCGGACTCGTTCGTCCCAATGAGATGCACCTATAACAGCATACATATCATAATTACGATTTACCTTTGGGACCCAGAGTCGGTTTACCTTTTCCTCGATCCAGGGTATTGTCCCCCAGTTGGCAGCTTTCAGCAAGGTCAAGGAGGTTGCGTACTTTGATGAACCCTTCAGAAGATACTCAAGATCATAGGTGACGAAGAAGTCAAGAGCAATCTGATTATCTTGAGAAGGATCAAGTGGAGGTGGAGCTCTTTCTGATTCATGAAGACCTGGCTGTTGAACGGTATTCAGAGCTTTCAGGATCTCATCAGCATAATACTCGAACTCCATTCGGGTTAACCGGGTTTTGGCGCGAATTCTCTTATCTTTTAGCGCTCTCTACACCAAAGACGGAGTAACCGAAGTCTTATACTCATGAGCCAGAAATGCACACAAGTCAATCGGACTGCGGATACGGAGATATAAAACATCTCTGTCAGCGTCTGTGATTGGATCATATTGCGTCGCTGCCGTGATCCAAGCCTGTGGTGGTGTAGTCTCGTCAATCTCCAACGTGTCTGCCCAGTCCTGTGTGCTTGACTCAGGAACAGTAGATTGTGGTTCTTGTTGTAGAGGAGTGGAAACGTGAACATCTGCTGGTTCTGATTCAGGCATCTCGGCGGTGTCATGAACGGGCGAGTGTTGTGCAGCTTCAGGTTCAGTTACCGACTCTGCAATCACAGGAGCAACAACAACAGAACTAACAGGGTTAGTGGTAACAGGTATAGACACAGCAATAGATGTACCAGGAATCGATGACGCCGTAGTAGCATTCACATCGTGGCGCCACTTGGATCGTCTTGATTCCGTTGAGGTAGATTTTTCCTTTGTCGTTGCATCTTTCTTAGACTTAGTTCCAGACTTAGCAGGTTTCTTTGAGCTGGCAACCTTATCCCCCTTTTCAGGCTGTTTACCCCCATCATCATCCTCGTCGCTATCCTCGTTGCTCCCCTTAGCACTTTCCTCATTACCATCACCACCATCATCACCATCATCATCATCATCATCATCATCATCATCACCATCATCGTCATCGTCATCATCCTTTTCTTCTTCTTCTTCTTCTTCACGTTCTTCTTCACCAGTACCCTCTTCTTCTTCACTTTCTTCCCTTTCTTCCTCAGGCAGAATGTGGTATGGTACCACACTTCCAAACGTTTTAAATAGCCTATCATCCTCCATGATAGCGTCATTCAGGGATTTGTAGAGAGCCCGTTGAACCCTAGATTTATCAAAAGATCCAAGTTCCCTCATACGAGCTTTGAGGATCTTCTTCAATTCAAAATCCGTCAAGTCATAGGCAATTTTGTAGGCGGATTCAGAAGGATTGGATGACTTGATCATCAAATTATCAGCCGCGAGTGTCTTCAACTCATCACGCAGTTTAGGCATAATGGATTCAACGGATTCTTTCACTCTCTCTTCAACAGAAGCTTCAAGTGCTTCTTTTTGCTCCTTGTATTTATCCCTCATCGCTTGAAGTCTCGTGATACGTGCAGCATGCTTATCAGCTTCAGCCTGCTTAACCTGAGCTAGTTCTTCTGCATGAGCTTTTCGTGTTAACTCCATCTCTGCAGCGAACTTAGCAAGCATCTCTTCTTGGGCTTTCTTAGATGCTTCTTCACTTTGAGCTCGTCTATGTAGCTCTTGGCGAAGTTCATCCATCTCTCTTTTGTGATTATCCGTATGTTTATCCAACATTTCGGCCATTACAAATACAGCCATTGAAGACGTTGCAGAGCTGCTCTGGGTTGAGTGAAGAGGCTCGGTTGTTACTACGGTACTAAGGATGGGAGTTATTGGTGGTGGAAGGAATGGTGTTGAAACCGGTCTGGTTGGTAAGGGTTGTATTGGTGGAGGTTGAGTTTCTAAAGGTTGAGTTACTAAAGGTTGAGTAGACACCATGATAGTAGGAGCACCGGACTCCTTTTCAACACTTGCTGAAACAGGGATGGATGTCTCCTTCGAAGTAGAATACCTTTCAGGTGATCCAAACTCATCAATATCCTCTAGTTCCTCGTACTCTTCTTCAACATTCACTTGTGCACCCGAACCACTACCGCCCGTATCTCTCCTACTCCTTTCAATAGCTATCTTAATTGATTTTCTTTCAGCCTTGTTAAGAATAGGATCATCAACATCTTCTTCATCGCGGAGAACTAACTCATCAGCCTTACCCTTTCCCTTCTTAACCTCAGTCTTCTTCTTCTTGGTTTCGGGTTCAGGTAAAGCAGCTGGTTGCTTGCGTTTACCTTTACTCTTGACCGTAGTAGACGAGTCTTCTACTGTCTGAAGGCTTGCTTTCAGCTTCTTGATTTCTAACAGCAGTAGCTTGTAATCAGCAGAGCCTTTGATTTTATCCGTCAGAAGATAATCGGGAATAGGACCAGGAATCACACCACCAGATGGTCCCTCATGCCTTAGATCTACAGTATGATCAGCCTCTTCAGTGTGATAACGACTTGCTGCACGCCTATCAATAGTAACATCATTCTTCATACAATAGTTAATGATAAGCTTGATAAACCGAGGGTAAGGAAAGAAATTATTTTTCAGCTTCTTGTTTTGGAAGAGTTGAAAGGTGAATTCTTCCCACAACAATAATGCATAATCTGCATTTGCGCCTTTATACATTCCATGGAAGATGTTCATAATAGGACTGCGCAAAGCATCATGCCCACTTGTTTTCGGTGTAAGACATCTACTGAGAATACCCAACATTGCTCTCCAAGGCTGACCTACTTTAGCAGTGGTAAACTCAAACGCAACTCGTATGTCAGGACATCCAAGAGCAGAACATCTCCATGAGTTCGTCTTTAGTATGATCCCTCGAAAATGCCATACCTTTGGGTGTATCCCGAATGCCAAATATCTTACGGAAGTCTGAAACATTAAGTGTCTGCTGCTTGTTGTCGAGAGTGAAGGTGATCTTGTTTGAAGTGCTTTCCTTGGTAGCCCAGAACTCATACATATAATCATAAGGCACCGAGGCAGTACTCCTTAAAGCATTCTTGAAATGAGATTGATCAAGGATTGTTATGGCGACTTTAAATCCATGGTGAGTGGATTTTGAAACTGGTTTCAGCCGGTAGTTATTTGGTATGAACTTGAGCGTTCGTGCTTCGGCAATTGCGGCTGCTCGAGAGTCTTGGATTGCTTGTACTGTTGGATTAGTCATCGTATCTGCTTAAGATAAGACATGAAAGGTTGATGCACAAAAATATATAGATATGTATCATTCTTACTTCTAAGCATAACACATTTCATCAAGTACTTAGAACATGCAAACAACTATCAATCAAACAACTCTTCATCCGGAACTTTCCTTCATTCGGAACTCTTCATTCGGAAGTCCTTCATTCGGAACTTCTTCATTTGGAAGTTCTTCATTCGGAACTTCTTCATTCGGAAGTTCTTCATTCGGAACTTCTTCATTCGGAAGTCCTTTATTCGGAACTTCTTCATTCAGAAGTTATTCATTCGGAACTTCTTCATTCGGAAGTCCTTCATTCGGAACTTCTTCATTCGGAAGTCCTTCATTCGGAACTTCTTCATTCGGAAGTCCTTCATTCGGAACTTCTTCATTCGGAAGTCCTTCATTCGGAACTTCTTCATTCGGAAGTTCTTCATTCGGAACTTCTTCATTCGGAAGTTCTTCATTCGGAACTTCATTCATTCGGAAGTCCTTCATTCGGAACTTCCTTCATTCGGAAGTCCTTCATTCGGAACTTCCTTCATTCGGAACTTCTTTCATTCGGAAGTCCTTCATTCGGAAGTCCTTCATTCGGAACTTCCTTCATTCGGAAGTTCGTTCGGAACTTCCTTCATTCGGAAGTTCGTTCGGAACTTCCTTCATTCGGAAGTTTTCAAGCTTTGTTCATCCGTGTTCATTCGGAACTTCTAAACGCACCCTATAAATGATTAATCTAAGTGCAATAGTGAGTTCTAAGGCAATCTAAGGCAATACAACATCTTCTAATGCTATTCCGAGCAAAACCCACCAAAAACCCCTAATTAATTGACCCTAAATTAAGCAAACGACCCCTAATTTCATAGAGATGATTACCCGAATCAATTAGCTTATTTTACATGATGAATTAGACGAATTAAAAGTTAGAGATTCGATGTTATTACCTTGTAGATTGAATGGAACAGATTTGATGATAAAAACGAAAGTTTCTGAAAGCTTAAGTGTGTTTTAATGGCGGCAAGATGAAGATGAAACAGTGAGGATAAAAAAAACGGGGGGGGGGGGGGGGGGTTTGGTTTGACGTAGGTCAAGTTTTAGCAACTTTCTCAACTTGTCACTTTTAACCCTACATTTTTTCCCTTTTTATTTTTTATTCCTTGTCTTTTCTATTCTCCTTAACCATTGTTAAATTTAGCCAACTTAACCTTCACACTACTTAAGCAATGCAATCTATTAGCAAAACTCCAAGATCTTAAAGCCATTCCTATCACATTGAACGAGCACAAGTCGTTTTCTAAAGCAAGACCACTCATTTACCATTTAGCCATTAATTTTCCACAAACACTTTTGAAAAATCGTTTTGATGACAAAGATGGTTTAATATTTTCTCCCCCTTAAACGATGACCCGTTTTCTATTTAAAGAGTTGTAGTTATTGTTTAAAGAGTCAAATATTGATGAAAGCATTTCCAATTAGTATCTTGAAAAAGATTGATTCGTGGTGGCAATAAGATTTCTCTTATTTAGACAAATTAATGCACTGAGACGTACACAAATTCGTGTTAGACCAAGTTGTAAAGTAAACTTGATCCCTTTGCATGATTTGGCTTGTAAATCATGCCCGAGAAAATTAATTCCCGTTGTGAGCCAACGTTTTCCAAGGAAATACGTGACTTTAATATGAAAACCGGGTTGCAGTCTGAAATAACTACAAGCCATAATGGGCATGTTTTAAAAATGTACAACTTTTATACGGACTCTATTTATGGCGCCGTGTTAATTTTGATCGACATTTCTAAAGCCGTAAATATTACCGTACTAAAAGACATGCCCGATTTAAGAAACAAAAATATTTTTGGTTTTTCTTGATTTTATAATTTTTATGGTTTTTGTAGGTTTTATATTTTTTATGGTTTTTCTTGGTTTTATATTTTTGTATTTTTCTTTTTGTGGTTTTTATATATACGATAATATACATGATCACGAACAAAGGATACGCCTGAATAGTTTACCACCACTATTCAGCTGATTCTTCTGCCAACTCTTTGAGAGTCACTGGAGTGAATGATTTCATGCCAAGCTTGTCGATCAAAAACTCGATTCGTCCTCGATCTAAGGCTTTGGTGAACATATCTGCCAGCTGATACTCAGTAGTGACAAAATACAGCTCGATCACTCCGTTCTCCACCTGCTCCTTAATGAAATGGTAGTGAATGTCTATGTGCTTGGCCCGGGAGTGTTGAACATAGTTGCAGCAAAGGGCAATGGCGCTCTTGTTGTCACAATACATCGGGATTTTGTTGAATCCCAAACCGTAGTCAGTTAATTGTGATCTCATCCAAAGGACTTGAGCACAACAACCGGACATGGCGATGTATTCAGCCTCCGTGCTAGAAATTGCAGCGCTTTTCTGCCTTTTTGAAGACCAACTGATCAATCTATCTCCAAGTAGTTGCACAGATCCAGAAGTGCTACGCCTCGTGTCTTGACATCCAGCATGATCGGCATCTGCGTATGATATTAAAGCAATAGAGGAATCTTTCGGATACCATAGACCACGATGAAGTGTTCCTTTGAGATACCGAAAGATCCTTTTAACAACATGTAGGTGCTTTTCGGTAGGCCGAGCCTGATACCGGGCACACATGCATACGGCAAATTGCAAATCAGGCCTGCTAGCAGTCAGATAGAGAAGGGTGCCGATCATCCCACGGTAAAGTTTTGGATCGACAATAGTCCCATTCCTATCTTCATCTAACTTGGATTTCTCTACCATTGGAGTGTCCACGGGGTCACAATTTTCAAAGTTATATTTCTTTAAAGATTCTAGAGCATATTTGGATTGATTAATAAAGATGCCTCTGGGATTCTGAGAAATTTGTAATCCTAAGAAAAATGAAATTTTTCCCATCATTGACATCTGAAAGCGTGTGGACATTATCTTCTCAAAGCGTTGTGACAATTCAATGTTAGAGGCAGCAAATATTATATCATCAACATAAATTTGTACCAGAAGCATGTCGTTGTCCTCCTTGAGAGTGAATAGAGTGGGGTCCACCTTGCCTTTGGAGAAGCCTTCCGAGATGAGATATGTTGAAAGGAGATCATACCATGCGCGTGGAGCTTGTTTCAACCCATAGAGAGCCTTCTTAAGCTTGTACACATGATTAGGAAACTCCGTGCTAACGAACCCATCCGGTTGACTAACATAGACTTCTTCCCTTAGTTCACCGTTCAAAAATGCCGTCTTCACATCCATTTGATAGACGATCATGTTCATATGAGCAGCATACGCAAGGAATAGTCTAATAGCCTCCAATCTTGCAACAGGAGCAAAAGATTCTTCAAATTCTATACCCAAGGCTTGTTTATATCCTCTAGCAACCAATCTAGCCTTATTCTTTAATACTACACCCATCTCATCGAGTTTAACCTTATAAACCCATAACAAAGTAAGGATGTTAACCTTGTCAGGGAGAGGAACTAATTCCTATACTTCAAGTCTTTGGAATTCATTTAGTTCCTCCTGCATGGCTTCAATCCAAGATGATTGAGTCATAGCATGTTGCCAATTTTTAGGTTCAACTTCGGAGAGAAATGCATCAAAGTAGCAATAGAGTGCACTCTCTTGTAATTGATGGCGTGTAGAGACTGGTCGATCGAGATTACCAATGACATTCCTAATTGGGTGATCTTTTGTCCATTTGGTGCTATGTTTTTCAATCCTAGGTGGTCTGGAGTGAACAATAGAAGGAACTTCTTCTGAGGTAGACGCGGCTGAAGGGTTTTCAGGTATCGCTACACCAAAGAAAGGAAGCTCTTGCAGGTGAGCATATTCCAAATCGTGATCAATAGAATCCTCTTCCACATCATTAGGCACAAGTAGGGGTGACGATTCAAGTGTAGTTTGAGAATCACTTGGTAAAGGTGCATCCGGTTCAATGTTAATTGAAGATGCATTAGATAAAGCTTCATTAGCTTGAGCAACAGCTTCAGGGATTGGAGCTATCACTACAGGTGCTGGAACTTCATCATTTGGGGGATCAAAGAATTCGTCAAACAACGGTTGAAACTGTTTATCCCACTCGGGCCTTGTAGGTGGTAAAAATGATGTAGAAGTAGGATTATTGGGAACTAATCCGGAACTAATAGCACCGGTTCCCATCTCATGAAGCGCGGGTTCAGAGCTGCGTTGCTCAGAAGCCATTGCTGTCAGCTCATCGAAATCTGCGTCCATAGTTTCTACGATCTTACCAAGACGGCGGTTGTAAATTCGGTATGCTTTCTTGGACGGTGAGTAACCAATAAAAATACCTATATCGGCTTTCGGTTGAAGCTTGCCCAAGTTCTCACTATTAATGTTTGGATAACAAAGAGCACCAAACACATGAAATAATGAAACATCTGGTTTACGGTCATGTAGAAGCTCATAAGGTGTTTTTCCATGGCGTTTCCGAATGATAGAACGGTTTTGGGTGAAACATGCAGTAGATATGGCTTCTGCCCACAAGAACAGTGGAGCGTTCGCATAAATTAGCATAGTCCTTGCAGCTTCCATAAGCGTACGATTCCGTCTTTCAACGACACCGTTCTATTGTGGAGTGCGTGCAGCGGATGTTTCATGTGAGATACCAACTCCTTCATAGTAATCACGAAGAGTCTGGTTGACGAACTCTGTTCCATTATCTGTACGAATACGGCGGACAGTAGTATTCAAACGTACCTGAATGAATTTCAGAAAAGTGATGATAGCCTTCGGTGCTTCATCCTTTGTACGTAAAATCTAACCCATGTAAACCTGGAGAAATCATCCACAATAACCAGAATGAATTTCTTACCGCTCACACTTTCAGTTCTCATTGGCCCACAAAGATCCATATGCAAAAGATGAAGTTTTTCTTGATTGGTGTCTTCAGCTTTGGGATTGTATGATTTCTTGGTACTTTTCCCCCTTGAACATGCGGAACATAAATGGTCCTTGTGAAATTTGAGCTTTGGAAGACCACGAACTAATTCGTTTTTAGCCAGATGATTAATAGCATCAAAGTTAAGATGAGATAATCTGCGATGCCATAACCATGACTTGGTCTTAGATGCTTTAGAGAGAAGACATACTGGAGAGGCGGCCATCATGTCTTGTAGGGACAACGTATAAAGATTTGCACCACGAGATCCCTTCAACAAGTCTTTTCCTTCCAAGTTGCGGATGAAACAAGTATGTTGTCGAAAAGCAACCTCTAGGTTGGAATCACAAAACTGTCCTACTGAAAATAAGTTATGACCAAGACCTTCTACATAGTATACCCTTGAAATCGTAACGTTTCCAATCTGATATTCACCATACCCCATTATCTTTGCTATATGATCATTACCGAATTTAACCGTTCCAAGAAACTTGCTGACGAAATTTCGGAGCATCGAGCGATCTCCGGTCATATGCTTTGAACAACCGGAGTCCAAATACCACAGGATGATTTGGACCACCTGAAAATATCACCACACGAAGACAATGTAGAGGTATCGGAATCTGAGTGTTCCTTGTTATTAGCAGGTACAGATTTAATAATCTTAGATGTGCTAACTCTAGGTTTCTTAGATTTCCTAGCCTTCTTCTTCCTAGTTGGTGGTGTAGATTCTAGTTGACTTAAATCCTGAGGTATTTCTTCACCGATAGGCACTATAGTGGGGGCAGACCTAATTAAAGGGCGCTGTTTCCATACTTTAGTGCTAGTGTGCCTAACTAAAGGACGCTCAGACCTAACCTCAATGGATGCATTCCTAGTTAAAGGGCACATTTTTCCATCTAATGTAAAGGTCCTACCAGTGGGACGCCATTGCCAGCCAACTTGGGCACGAGTTCTACCAGTTGGCTTCCATTCAAGATCATTCCTAATGGCATTCATTTCATTCACATGATCAATAAGACACAAATCATGACGTTGGGAAAACATACATTCATTACAATTCCAACATTTCAAATCAGAATTCACAAATGGTTTAGGCTTCTGCACAGGCGCAGAGCTTTTAGTCTTAACATGATTCTTTTTATTTAAAACTGAACTAACATTCCTATGGTGATCTTCTAATTTCTTCTTGTTGGTACTACTAGTGGAGGGCTTGATCTTATCTTTCTTGAGTGGCGATCCTTTAGCCTTAGTAGACTCTTTTATTCCTGTAGAAGGCAAAGTGGGAATATTAGCAACAGATTTTAAAGGTGCCTTACTTGATGGTGCCAATGACGGTTTTGCTCCTGGGGTCTTATTGAATGGAGTTACAGCAATGGGCCTATTAGTAAGTAGTGCAGAACCTGGTTTACCTATGTATTGCAAATATGCTAAGCAATATTGAACTCGCTTAATATATTCATGGGCTGAATAATAGTAGCTACTTGAGGATCTAAGGCATAAAGATCGTCTAAAATATCCCTAACAAGATCTACATGCTTAACTGCATTCCTCATATAATCATCATAGGTAACCGGGTTTCTCTTATGGAGCGGGTTCTTATAAAGCACTACTGACTTGGTTGTTGGAGCACTAGTGGACGGTGCAGAGTTGGTAGCTAAGTTATTAACAGCTTCTTGTCGGGTGAGAAGAAGTGTCTCCTTTAACTCGGTCAAAACCATGTTTTTGTCAATGAGCAGGATGTTTAAGTCAGAGATTTCCTCACATTTTTGGTTCAATTATTCAACATAAAATTGTTGTTGTGCCGCATTAGAAGCGAAGCGTTCTTCTAGTGAACCATAAAGTTTGGACATTCCCTGTCTTGCACGATCCATCTCCCCTAGAATAGACGATAGTCTAATTTCTAAGTCCTGGTTTTTAGACTCTGCAGCCTCTAGTTCCAATTTTAGTGTTTCATTTGATGACACATCTCTCTTCAATCTCATAATCTCTTCCTCTAATGCCTTAACAATTGCAATCATCTTGTCACTCGTCTCAACGCCGTTTTCACAACTATTTGTTATCAAAAGATCCTCATTTTGAGTTTGTTGTTTTAATTCTAAAGATATACAATGTTGTTCTAGTTGATTAAAGCGTTTTGAAAGTAAATTGTAAGAATCTTGTAGCTTTAAAAACTCAGCGTTAGATTCGTGACAAGAACGATTATCTACCTCATTTACAGTATCAGCAACATTTACAGAGAGATCACACACATCATCACATATATTCACAGCATCACAGTTAATCATAGCGGATGTAAGCTCATTCGAATAATTAACATTTACAGTAGTAAGCACATCACACGAAATTACTTGGGATAAGAATCGGTCATATTCAGATAAAATCTTTTCCTTTTCAATTAGTTGTAGTTCGTAAGCGGTGTCCATTTCATAAAACACTTTTTGAACTTCTCCAATTTCAAACTCAAGATTTTCTTTAAGAGATGCAAAACTTCCTTTTAGACTTTCGACAAATGGATTGATCTCATTCTTAAACACCTCGTTCATGTGTTCGAAAGCCCATTCTCCGGCGTTTAGGCCATTTGAAGTCGTACATTCCAAAATGACCTTGTCAAAATTAGTAAAGTATTGATTAATCTCTTGCAAGTTTAACCATACAGTGCTACAGGTGGAAGATCCTTTGGAATTTCCTTAGGACCTTCCATGTTGACAAGTGTAGGAAATGTACTAGGGTTTTCTTCATTTAACATGTAGGTTGGTGCCATAATGAGATCTTTGTCCATATGGAAGCGAATTCTAAAATCCGTTTTAGCAAGCTCCTGATTCATTTTAAAATAATCACAATCGGGATATTTTGCAGAGTTGTATGACCGATTCTCATCAACTAAATCCTTATTGGTGCGATCATCGAAAATATCAATCGGGTCTAAAACCAATCCTAATTGGGTTGCATTATAAAGTCTAGGACTATGGATTAAAGCTTGTTTTGCATACCGTGGATTAGGGGGAAGGCCTTTTTGACGCGATAAGTTAAATTCTCTAAACGAAGCATCAAATAAGTGCACTAGTTGAGAGGCAGCGTATTGTCTTAAAAGCAAATAATCTAGACTTCTAATCTTATTAGCCGCATTAATTTCCACTTCATTCTTCTTAGACTCTAGTAATTCAAAATCTGTTTGAAGTTTTTGAAAATTAGTGACCGCTAATTCTTTTTCTTTAAGTTCGTTAGAAAGATCTGCTCTTAAGGTTTCAATTTCCTGCAAATGACCCATTTGTTTGTTTCGAAAATGATCATACTCGGGATTTGTTAGAACACTAGACGAAGGCACTAATTCCAAAGTTTGAACTTTCTCGTTGCTTAAGGCCAGCTCATCAGACAAATTCTTATTCTTAGCTAAGGTTTCTAAGAGTGCAGCATTCATTTGGCTAAGTAATGTAGCAGGAACCATAACCAAATCTTGTTGAGCAGGAGTATGCGTATGCGAGATAACTCCCGGTTGTGT
Organism: Glebionis coronaria; assembly: GCA_025667525.1. Classification (NCBI taxonomy): domain Eukaryota; kingdom Viridiplantae; phylum Streptophyta; class Magnoliopsida; order Asterales; family Asteraceae; genus Glebionis; species Glebionis coronaria. The sequence continues at coordinate 4,648,575 of CM046880.1, forward strand.
TTCACTCAAAGTCTGGGGACTCACATTGATATTACTATCATTGATTGTCTCCTCATTTGAAAGACTCACCACCGAAGACTCATTCGAATCAGCACTCTCTTGCACAACTTGATGTGGTTGAATACTAGCATCAGTGGCATTATCAATGGTATTAATAAGTACCTCAGATCTCTTTTCTGGCCCTAAGCTGGAGATAGTTGCCATAAGAGCTGCCTTTGCAGATTGAAATTCATCACAATCTGAGTCATACGCATCAAGATCATCTGCTTGGTATGCTGCATTCTGTGTGATGACCACGTCTTGTTCAGCAATCCCTGGATCAGCAAGAAACGCAAGCTCCTCTTCATCAAGTTCCCTTCCTTGTGCCTGAGCATTCACCAGATAAATCTTCTCTGCAAACCATTGACCATCCCTTCTCCTCTTGGGTTTCTTACAATCCCTGGACATGTGACCTTCTTCCTTGCAGTTGTAGCATGTAATCATTCTCAACTTGCCTGTGGAATTAGCCCGTGGAGGAGTGTTGACCATCGGAGCAGGATTGACTGTGCGTGCATTGGTGGTTGATGTAGTAGGTCTCCCCTGATATGGTTGAATAGGTTGAACCATTACCCTGCCATTCTCAATAGTAGCTTGTTGGAGAGAATTGCATGAATTCCTCAACTAATTGTTAGTAGGAGCTGATCCTCTAAATCCTCATTTGCTTAATGTCCTTGTGAGATAAGCAGACATAGTGGTTAACACTTCAACTGGGTCAGCTCCTTGTTTGAATACAGGAATGGGGACTTCCTCATCATCACAATACATTGCTTGGTCTTGTTGAGCTGCATAATCACTAGAAGGAATACTCATGTGATCAGAGTAGCTTGATGGATATGCTACATTCTCTTGATAAGAAGAATATGAAGGCTGAGCATAAGGTGCAATGCTTGCTGGGTGAGGTTGTGAACCATATTGTGATGAAGGTGCATTAAACCGATATTGTTGCTGATGTGAGGTGGGTGGTTGCGGTAGAATCGAGTATTGGGGGAAGGTTGGTGTCATGTAAGGTGATGGATGATAGGCTTGATGTCCCAAGATATAAGGAGTGTTGTTGTGTGACAAGCTTGGTTGATTCGCCATCAAAGCTAATGAATCAGGGTACATACCTCGAGGCGAACGGTGCATGATCACATGTTTCTCATGCTGCTGAAGGAAAGCATAGAGTTGATCCAAATTGCACTTATGCAAATCCCTGGTTAACTTAACATCGGTAATATACTCACCCCATTCAGCTTGAGGTAAAGTATTCAAAAACTTGGTGTTAACCTGGAATGGAGCAATCACGAGATTGTATACATTCAGATCATTCATGAGAGTAGTGAATCTGAAGTAATAGTCGTGAAGCGTTTCCCCTGGGTTGTACGTGAATCTATCAAACAGATCATACAACTGACATTCCCTTTCCTGTTTGGTAAGAGACGTACCTTGTAGCAACACCTTTAGACGTTCCCATAAATCCTTTGCCACCGTATACTGACTTACCATTCGATAGATGTCATGTGGAAGAGCTTGGAGAATGGTTTGAAGAGCCTTTTCGTCTGCATCGGCAACAAGTTGTTGAGCTGGTGTAAGTTCTTTAAATTCTCTTGGTCGAGTCACATTGTTAACCACGATGGTACCATAGTCAAGTGGACCATTTAAAACTGACTTAACCATAAGCCTCCCATAAACCGGTTTTCCCTTAAGGTAAGACATCATCCGGCCTTGCCATGCTTCAAAAACTTCTTTGATGAGCATTGGAGGGCGATTATCCGTTCCCGTAATGACGGAAATATCCGTAAGTGATGTCATCTGAGGCATTACTGAATTCGGATTCATTTTGTTCACTTCAAAGAGACAAAGATTATCGGTTGATCGAGCAGTGAAGTAAAGCTTGTGAATTGTGTTGAGTTTTTGTTGTAAGAAACCAAGATTAAATCCTCTAAAAAATCGTCGAAAAAACAAGTAAAATATCCCTTGATTCGGAACTTTTTGTTGATTCGAAAGTGTTGATTCGGAAGATTTTGGCTTGGAATACCTTGATTCGGAACTTTTGGTTCGGAAGATTTGATTCGGAACTTTCCCTTGATCCGGAACTTTTCCTTGATCCGGAACTTTTTCCTTGATCCGGAACTTTCCTTGATCCGGAACTTTTTCCTTGATCCGGAACTTTCCCTTGATCCGGAACTTTTTCCTTGATCCGGAACTTTCCTTGATCCGGAACTTTTTCCTTGATCCGGAACTTTCCTTTATCCGGAACTTTTGGTTCGGAACTTTTGGTTCGGAACTTTTGATTCGGAACTTTCCTTGATCCGGAACTTTCCTTGATCCGGAACTTTTGGTTCGGAACTTTCTTGATCCGGAACTTTCCTTGATCCGGAACTTTTGGTTCGGAACTTTTTGATCCGGAACTTTGGTTGATCCAGAACTTTTTGATCCGGAACTTTTTGGTTCGGAACTTTGTCTGGGTAAGCAGAAACTTGTTTCGTGATGAACAGTCGATCAAAAAGTGAAGATTAAACCCAGATTTTTACCAAATAACCCAAAAAGTTTTGTGATTCCTACAATAATAAGTAAAAACTAATACTTATCTACTAATCCCAATCACAAAAACACCAAAAACTCCAAGAATCAAGATGGATCTTCTTAAAGAACACTAATACAATCAAAAACTAAAAAAACCACACAAATCATTACCTTAAATCACCCCATAGCTCTTGATACCAAATGTAGAATCTCTATAACCTATGAATCTATGAAGTGGGTTGATGTTTTCTAGAGAGAGAAACTAGAGAGAGAAAGTGAGAGAGAACTATGTGTCTTTTTATTAAGTGGAAACAAGAAATGAACAACAACCAACCCCTTTCCAAGGAGGAAAGGGGTATTTATACTTCCAAGCCACTAATGGACTTGGGCCGGCCCATGACAAGCCCATGGGCCGGTTCTTACTTAACTAAATAAGTAACTATTAACTACGAGCTATTACAACATCAATAATATTGTGGAGTGACCGATACTTCTAATATACGTAAAAACGTATTTCTAACAACATTCATTCGGAACTTTTTGAAATGACATTCATCCGGAACTTTTTAACTCATTCGGAACTATTAAAAGGAAGTTGATTCGGAACTTTTGCTCATCCGGAACTTGTTGTTCTGTGACAATCTAACATTTTCAGGTAGTGAAATATTTTCTCGTATAATATTTTGAAACTTATTTTTGTGTTGGTTGACGAACTCACAATTTACGGATTTAAATTTGGGCTTACGTGCATAATTTGGCGTCTTTTACGACTAAACCGGAAACCTTAGGATTACGTATTTACGTTTTTGAACTCCGTTTTTGATGAGACAATTTTTATTGGATTCGTTTTGTGACGGTGATTCATAATTTATAAAAACGTTTTTCGTAAAACGACCCGAGGGCATGCAAATCGAGAAAACTAGAATCGAGAAATACCCGTAAACTAGTGAGATGGGACAAAACACTTTGTCCCACCCCACTAGCAATATGGGACGGCTACACTTGACACCACAACACTAATGTGGCATCAAGTTAAGTAGCTTACACCAAGTGTAAGCCTAAGCTTACCTTTCAAGCTAACCTTTACCACTTAACCACAAAACAAGCAACTTGTTTTCATTTCCCTCTTTTCTTACATGCAATCCACTCCAAAAACTCTCTCAACTCTCTCCTTTGTGCCGCCCTAAATAAGCCAACAAACACCCTCTTTGATCTTTTCTAGCCATAAACCACATGTTTACTAGTTCTATTAAGGTGTTCTCTTGAAGCCTTGATCATTTGGTGGCCATATTAACAACTTTGGAGGTGATTTGCTTGTGTCCTAGGGCTGATTTTCCAACCTATGTTCTTGATATTTGATGGTCTTGGAGATACTTGTTGTGTTCATCAAGTTCTTGTCTTCCTAAAACAAGAAATCCACTTGGATTGGTAAAGAAGATCATCCTCTCCATTTTTCTCTTGTTATTTTGTAAAGAACAAATGTATTTTCTTTCATTTTGTATATGTATATTATGTATATATGATGATAAAAATGTTGTGTGGGGATCAAGTGTTGATAAATATGCTTAAAAATGATGATAACTATAAGAAATGAAGCTAAAATCTTGACTATTTAGTTGGCTGTATAAAAACAGTAGATAACTAAAAGATGAACTGATAAAATTGCATGGTTTGATCCATTTACAGTAATTAGATGATGTTATACACATGTGAGAGTTGGCCATGCAATGGAATCAAAATAATGAGTGAGATATGATCAAAACAAGTTAGGTGGTGTAATCTGAATAAGCAGTTTTGTAGGGACTGTTAAGGCAACTTAAACTCAAAATGGGCAGTAGCTATAACTAAGTTATATGTAGCACATATTATGAAGAACATGTCATCCAAAAATGAGCTTCTAAGTCATTGTATAACTCTAGATATGTTAAAAATGGTGAACATGAAGTTAAAAATCAGATTTTTGGAAATAATGTTTATTAATATTATATAAGCACTCACATTATAATGTATAAAATGTAAAAATATAAACCCACTAACTTATAAAACTTATTTATATAAATGTATAAAAGGTTAATTAAATGGGTAAATTATATAAATGGTGGTAAAATAATATTATAAGTAATAAAAACTATAAACTTGATTTTTACGATTTTTTCGGCTATCGCCGTAAAATTAACGTTTTCGCCAAATAAAACTTAGACGACCAAACCCGTCTAATGTTAAGTTTATAAAAGTCATATACTGATGTATAGATAACTAAGACAAGTAAAAACCGATAAAACCCGAACTATAAGAAATACGGACATTTACGAGCTAACTAAACATATTGGACTAATAATTGGACTTAATAAGATAAAAACTTGTAAAAAGAAATTATTGGGCTTAACCCATTTGGGCCCAACATGAAAAGTATATATACTGATAATATAGGTATAAAATGGATAAAACGAGTTAAAGAACTTATAAAAGACTTAATGGACTTAAAATAGGTAAAATCGGTAAAACTAGTGAACTAGTAAGACGTTACCAAAACGTAAACACTAAAATGAGTAAACAAGGATGTATAAACCCACTTGATCATCATCATATGTACAAAATCATCATATGTATATTGTTATTTTGATAAAAGTCATTGGACCGAGTCTAATACCGATTATTATTTATATAGGTTTCCGTGACCGAAGCACGCCCGTAGCCGACAATCCGCCTTTCATTAACAACGTGAGTTCATAGCCTCGCACTCTTTTAAATGTTTTATAAAATGATTTGTAAACCCGCGAGGGAGATAACATGCTAGATTTTTATAAAAATAGAACACAAGTAGTCCCGATTGTATGCTTAATGATATGGACCCGAATGATGCTATGACCCTATATTCGAGACTAAAGGATTATTAGTAGTTAGGTTATGTCACTTAAAGTCCCATTAGCATGAATTGTGAACTACCGGGATTTGGTAGACGCTTATGCATTTGATAGTACTATTTGGGGACGATCACCCCAGTTCGCGCCTTGACGGTTGATCCCCGTCGTACCACATTGATTGGTAAGCGAATTTATGTATGAGAAGATTCCATAGCGTGATTTTTGTGACGACACGCTAACTTAGATGGGCAAATTGTTTGTCGGGTTCGCGGCCCGCTGTTTTCATAGTAAGGTAACAATGTCATGCGGCTAATAATAATCCTATAATCTATTCAATCTATATAATCTAAATAAACGATATGATACGACGCTATTAACGATGAATATATTACCTATCATGGTAATATAGAGACTACGGTCTCATGGACGGTTTAAGATGTATGCTTGATTTATATATTGCCTGACTAGCAATATGAGGACTTACTTCCGATATTATACTTGTGTTCTGATTTTAAATGATTGTAAATGATTGTTTTTATATAACGGTTTTCATTAAACTCTATGAATTCACTCGGCATTCGCTGATATGATTTTTGCATGTTTTTATCTCAGGTGCTTGAAGGTAATCCGGATGGAGATCGACTCTGATGGCCCACACTTAATATTAAAAATGTTCATTCGATCTGTGTTTTGTAAACTTAATGACCTGTATAATTTGGGACCTGTTGTACGCTTTTGAAACTTTTTATCGAATGAATGTTTGTTAAACCTTGTACAACCATTTTTATGTGTTGTCTATGATTGGAGTTATTGTGCTATCCCGTAACACTCTGAAAGACCCTTCCGCTGTACCGATACGAAAAATGAGAGTGTTACAGTTTGGTACCAGAGCTCTCGTTGTAGAGAACAAAAGATTTTAAAAACCAAGGTTTTGAACAAAACTTTTCAAAATCTTTTGACAATGAACATTTAAGACAAATATTTGAAAAATCTTTTGACTATAACGGTGCCAGAGATCTCCGACGTTACCAACAAGCCCTATTGAGAAGATATATATTTTGATATATATAATTTAATTTATATATATGTATATATCGTGATTTCATTATGTAATTGTTTAACTAGTATGTTATCCTAATACGAGATATATATATAAATGCAGATTGTCATGGCTGACCCTAATATTCCTGTAGAAAACCATGCTATACCCGAACCTAATATAGAAGATGATCCTTATTTAGACTTAGTAGATTATGATATTGATGATGAGGAGGAACCATTTGAGGATCCCGAGCCCGAGTTAGAACTAGGAGATCAGATTGCCCCTCATGTTGACTTGGTAGAGAATGATATTGAGAATGTGGAGATTGAGAATGTGGATATTGAGAATGTGGAGATTGAGAATGCTGATATTGAGAATGATGATGAGATTGGATTAGATAATTTAGATGATGAGATTGACGACGAGGATGTCGAGGAGGATGTAGGTATAGATGTTGAGGTTGATGACGATGAGGAAGCTGAGCTTATTTATCCGTATGATGTTCCAGAGGGCGAGCCTTTGCCCCCACCAGTTTGTTTGTCTGATTCTGAGGATGAGTTACCTAGGGATGAAATGTCTGAATCGTCTGAATCTGATTCTGAATCAGAGGAGGATGAGGATGACGATGCACCTGACGGTACTGATGGTATTGCTACTCGTAGACGTGAGATAGGAGAGTCGTCTAGTACTCGAGAGGCTACTCATATTGATGGTCTTGCACCATGGGCCTTGAGACGTGATCTAGATGCTTCCCGTGTTAAGAGTTGTGTGACAGAGGTTGGATTAGGTGTTGTTCAGACTCAGGTTGCTTATTTGGAGTCGAAGACAAAGGTTGGCGAGAAAGAGCGAGAATTGCTTAGTTTGGATTTGAGTGATGTAGAACGTGGATTGAATAAGGCTTTTAGGAGGTTATCAGTGTTGGAAAGTGGTGAGTATGCTGAAATGAAGAGAAAGGTGAATTCTATGGAGATTCAGTTGAGTGTGGCTCGTGCGATGCGTGAGAAAGCTGAAAAGGAGTTGAATATATCCGTGGGATGGAATAGTAGATTTTATGCTGATATGGTTGAAAGAGGAGTAATCCGTAAGCGCCCAGCTGAAGATGTGTCTAGTGATCGTCCGACGAAGATTCAGAAGACGATGGATGATGGACCATCTAGCGGTTCTCAGTAGACCAGTCTGTATTTAGTAGTGACCTTTATATCTTTTGTGCTTTTGTAGCTTTGACTGAACCGACTTGTTAGTAGTAGACTTGGCACGAATTTTGAGTGTATATAGTGTTAGAACTTTGATATGGGATGTACTAAGACAATACTTTTGTTTCAGATCGAATGAAATATGTATCTTGTCTTGAATTCCATATTGTGCCTTATTTGTATCTTGATTATGAATTCGATCCATATTATATGAATCCTTGTTGGGTGAATGCTTAATGCTTTGAAATTGTGAAATTATAGAACTATGCCGCCCAAGAAGGCTGTGACTGAGGATGATGTACGTAGGATTATTACGGAGCAAGTTACCGCATCTATGACTGAATTTATGGCAAATGCTAGAAATGAAGCTGGCGGTAGTGGAGCTGGCGGTAGTGGAGCTGGCGGTAGTGGAGCTGGCGGTAGTGGAATTGGCGGTACTAATGTGAATGTGAATGCTAATAATGTGAATGCTAATGCTGGAGGAAATGTAGGAGGACTTGGAACTGATGCACCTGAAGTTGGTGGCTGTACTTATGTGACGTTCATGAAGTGTGAACCTCTACCTTTTAATGGAACTGAAGGTGCTGTAGGACTAAGCCAGTGGATTGAAAAGATTGAATCGGTGTTTAGGATTAGTAAGTGTAAGGAGGAAGATAAGGTGACTTTTGCTATGGCTACTCTTAAAGGTCGTGCGTTAACTTGGTGGAACGGGAGAATTGCTTTCATGGGTCTTGATGCTGCTAATGCTACTCCTTGGGCTGAAATTAAGAAGTGGATGACTTTGGAGTTTTGTCCTCGTAGTGTGATTATTAGGTTAGAACAAGAGTTGATTCATCTGAGAATGAAAGGTGTGGAAATTGATAGTTACACGAATCGATTCCATGAGTTGGCTGTTGAGTCTAACAGATATAGATCTTGCAGCCTGTCAGGACCGGTGAATGACTTCTGTAATCACAAGTCAAATCACAAAGAGACTCTATACACAATATGAATGTAGAATATAAATATAAACAAGAGAAACAGAATAACTATGAAGACTTGATCCTTTCTAAGGATTTCTAATATTGATAAAGACTAGAACTACGTTTTGTGAATGAATGTCTAACCCTTCTGCCTCAGGTTCCTTTTATACTACAAGGAAACCCTAATACAGCTTACAAGAAAACGTGTAAAACTGATATGCATATCTTCTCCTAACATAACTCATGCATATCCTAACAGAATATTAAGTAAATAACAATGTTTGACTTTGACTAGGACCAGGAGCAGGACTTGCTCCTACTACGACTAGGACCAGGAGGAACTACATACCTCCTAGTCTACCTATTACATATAACTATTACAATGGTCCTAACAATCCTCCCCTAAACTTGAATTTGACCTGTTGAGTTCAAGTTTCCTGGAAAACGTGCAAATAAAGCCCGAGGATTGTAGCAGCAAAACAAACAGCAACATCAATAAGATAAGAATCAGAAGAACAGCCGCACGAACTACTAGAAGCTTCTCCAAAGCTTGGAACAAATCAGCATCGTGTTGAATCTTTGCAGCAACATGAGCAGATTTGATGAGCCTTTACCAAGTAGCTGCTCGCTCTTGGGCTAGCTAGTCATTCTGGTGGAATAAGCATCACCCTGGGAGACTAGAACCCAGCCCAACTCTTAGAACGTGAATCAATGGTGAGTGGGGGTACCCTGATGATTTTAGGCAAACCATCACAGCCATCAACGGATTTGATGCGTCTTTACCAGAAGCCGTACCCCTCTGGACTCGCCAACTCTTAGCAATAAAGCATCGGTGAGTTGAACACCCTATAGCTTTAAGCAAGCTATTACAGCTGTCAACGGATTTGATAAGATCTTTACCAAGAGCCGTACCCCCTTGGATTAGCCACTTTTCAGTCCAAGACTATGGCAAGTGAAAACCATCCAGTTTTAGGTAACCTGGCAACCATCAACGGATTTGATAATCACACCAGGAGCCGTACCCTCAAGGTGAATCAACTTTTTCTTGTCGATGAGACATGGTAAGTTGAGAACCATTTGTTGTGTGGACCACGTCCAACACCAAGTGAAACCAAGGACCAGAACAATCTCAAACCAGGAACCACAAGTCAAACCATCCAAGGGATATTATGTACAAGTATAAAAGCGAAACTGTGTTAAAGTATAAGCAGATATTATATAAAATGTATATTTTTTTTTTTTTAAGATGTTGTTTGTTGTTTTTTTTTTTTTTTTTTTTTTTTTTTTAACTATAAAGAATAAAAATCACCAAACACTATACACATTGGTGAAAAGAATCAAAATAAGAATAAAGTAAAAACACTTACAACCCAATCACCTTAGAGACCAGAAGCTGCCCTCTTATCCGCTAGCAGCCGTGCTTGAATACCCTCCACCAAAGACGTAGCCATACTCGACTCATTCCCTGTAGGAGCAGTAGAAATCTGCAAATGACTTGCCAGCATTGCTTCCATGGAAGAAATAGTCAAAGGATACACAACATCAGTCAACATAAACACCACAAGACCAGAACCTAACTCCAACACATGAACTCCACATCCAGCATAAAGCTTCCAGCGAACAATCTCCCATTGCATTTGATCCTTCCATACGCCCAAAGGAGTAGCGGATGGAGGAGGATCCAACATCAGTTTGAGATCAGCCCAAAGACGCATACCAGGCCAGGAAGACACCGCCATAGGATTAAACGGCATACTAGAATCCACAAGCCCAAACAAGGTCATAAGATCCATACGGTCAACCCATGATAACACACCCTGCAAACCCGTTACCAATCGCACAGTCCCATCACTCAAAGTGATCCGATGGGAGACACCACCAGGAAGTGTTGTAGACCGCTCAGCCGCATAGCCCGCAATGCTGCCATTGCCCAATGGTAAGTCAGAATCGCTATCCGAAGCTGCATCAATTAAGTTCTCAGGATCACGCTTCTCAAAAGGAACTGATTTACCGCGGCGAACACGACGAGTAAGTTTCTGGCGAGTAGAACGTCGAGGCGTGGGAGCCGAAGGAGTGGATTCAACCTTCACCTGAACTTCAGCAACAGCAGGAGAAGCAGTAGGAGTAGACTCAGGAACATGTCCACCCAAAGAACCACTCGGAGCTGCATCAGAAGTGGGAGTAGGTTGTGGTGCAGAAACTGGTGGTGATGAAGATGGCACATCAGATGGAGCAGCAGCAGGTAGGGTGGAATCAACAAAAATGCTTGCTGGAACAGGAGTGGTGGAAGTACCAGGTGTGGTGGGGGTAGCATGAGTAGTGGTGGTTGTCACAAAGATAGTAGCAGCAGGACCAGTAGTAGACCCAATAGGCGCAACCAAGGGTGTAGTAGAAGGACCAACAGAAACAGCACCAGAACCAGAAGAACTACCAGTGGAACCAGGAATGGGCAAGGATGAAGAAACAGTAGAAGTAGCAGGCATCGAAGCTGTCACACCACGAGGATGGTAAACAAATTTTTCCGGTATAGGTTGACTCGCACGCCTCACCATGTTCTCATAAAGTTTCTTGAGCTCATCAAAAGTCAAAGCCCGTACCCGTGCCCAAGACCAAGGAGCATTGAAATGAGCAGCAGATTGAAATTTGACATAACGTTGCATCTGCTGGCGCTGCTCAGCCTTAGAAAGAGGTCTGTTCCTACGCTGTTTCTTTAGTTCCTCAGCAAGAGTCAACTGATGCTTACGCATCATTACCATAGCCCGCGGAATGCAGTTGTGTTCATCAACATCATCACCCAACAAATCCTTAAACTGAGCATAATCCCGAGTAAGAACAGTTAACACTTGCATCCATTCGCCATCAGTCCAGTGCATAGCATCATGCTGAATTTGCGCACGCCTTCTTTCACGGAGCTCTTCCTCAGCAGCAATGTCCTCCGCATCAAGCTCAGCCTGAACCCTACGAGCAGCCTCTTCACCAAGTCTGTCTTCTTCAAGCTGGCGACGAGAGCGCTTGCGGGTTGGAGATGGAGGACCAGTCATTGGAGCTTTGCCCTTAGGATCATGTGAGGGATCAGCATGAGAACCAGCAGCAGCATCAGAAGCACCACCCATAGAAGGGGGAACAGTACTAGAACAAGGAGCATGGGAGGACATTGGAGGACCAGGCAGATCATCATAAACTTTATCAGCAAAGGCAGCCTTTGCCAGCAACGTCAAGCCATCCTCAACATTCTCCGAAGCCTCATCCTCAGACTCAGAAAGAACCACATGCTTCTTTCGACGACGCTGTTGATTCTCCAAGACCTTAATACGATCGGCCAGAGGAAGAACAAATTCCCGTGTGAGCTTCCGATGTTGGTTCAAGTCAGCTTCCAAGCAAATCATCCTCTCATGGTACCTGTGCATAAGACCTAGCAAAGATGTCAGAGTAGTAGGCTCCTCTGCCTGCCCACCAAGAGAACTTGGATCAGGGAAAGCATCACGGGAGCCCGAAGCAACATTGGGGTCAACGTGTGGAGTACTAGCAGCAAAGGGGATATCTGTCGAGTGTGGGGCAGGACTAGGAGGTGGAGTCTCCACAAATGGAGACCTTTGTGGAGCCGAGGAAGGACCAGCCTTGGGAGGAGATGGTTGTTCAACCACCACCTCCTCAACTAGCTCCTCCTCTACCACAGGAGTGGCATTACCAGCAGGAGCCTCCTCCTCCTCCATGGGGTCATCATCTAACACAACCAACTCAGGAGCCTCCTCCTCCTGACCTATGGGACCCTGAGCCAAACCCATCATGGCGTCAGTCAGGGGCCTCCAATCCCCAGGAAACCCATTCATCATGTTATAATACACTTTCGCTGTTAGTTTAGAAGGCACATGCTCAGTCCTATCACGTGGAATGCAAACAAGCATTTCCTGAATAAACCTAGGGTACATAAGGAACTTTTTCCTAGAACCAGCAGTTGACAAATTACTAGCCATCCCCTCAAAGATATAATGTGAGAAGTTAAACACTCTACCCTGGGCTAGACATATAAGACCAGTAGCCAAAGGAGTAGGGAACGCATCCCAACTCCCCGACTTGGGACTCAGACAGTGGATTAAATAGTGAACCAGAAGCTTCCACTGAGGGAAAAACCTATTCTTTTGGAAGTTAAACTTCCCCCCATGTTCATAACCTATGGCAGCCATACCCTCTAAAACTTCCGAATTTGGAAGTGATACAACACCCCCCTCATCTTGAAAATGAAGAGAAGAGCGAATAGATGCTTCAGTGACCACATAGGCACGTCCATCAATGGTAGCATGGATAGCTCGTGGACGTCCAGCCACATTTACCAGTTCAGCAGACGCCCAAAATTGACGTACCACAGTATCATATATGGTAGGACAAACAGTAAATGCATACCTTAAGTTAGAAGCTTCAATAAACTCCAAGATATCAGCAAAATGTTCACTATTAGGACCATCCCCCAGATAAGCATCACGATTATGAGCAGGTTGATAAGCAAGAGCAGCCATGGATCTTGATGAATGGATTGAAGAAGGATTTAGATTGGAATGAGAGGAGTAGAAGCGGTTTTTGTGTGTGTTTTAATTGTAATGAGTGTATGTTGACCATATAAGAAGAAAATAGTAACTGTTCATTGACCCCTATTAATGGGGGGTTGCCCTTTCAAATTATGCCATAATGGCATACTAACCACTTGCCCTTTTTAACATAATAACTTACCCCCAATTGATTTGGTGAATTCAAACTTGTAAATAGTATTGGAAGCGTTGACCAAAAGTCAAAGTGCACAATAGTCGGACCAGGAGCAAAACGTGATTATTTTAGGACAAAAGGAATGAACAGTAGCCAGACCAGTACCAGCACCCATATCCAAACACTACTAGACTGGGAAGGATTTGAGACCACCAGAAGGCATCCAATCATAACTAGAAGCTGACCAAATAGGACCAGAAGCCAGTCATGTAAGGCCATATCCATCAGAAGAGAGCAAAAATCCTTCATCAGAAACACCACACACCACCAGAACCAAGAAAGTATGTTGTTAAATACTACGAATACGTTAGACTAACCTAATATGTACACAAAGCCTCCCCTTAGGCTTTGCCTCCCCTCAATCCTAGACGTCAAGGATTGACCATCCCAATATGAACCACCAAGTGGTTAAACCGAGGACCATCAAAAGCTTTAGTCAACAGATCAGCAACATTGTCATCCGTATGAACTTTAAGAACCTGTATCAGCTTCTTCTCATTGGCATCGTGTATAAAATGATGCCGAATCTCAATATGTTTCGTCCGCTGATGAAATACAGGATTCTTCACAATACAAATAGTGCTTTGATTGTCAATAAAAATTTTAGTATTCATAAAATTGAACCCATAGTCCAACATCTGATTTTGGATCCATAAAACTTGACCACAGCAACTAGCAGCAGCCACATATTCAGCTTCTGTTGAAGAAGTAGCTACTATTGTCTGTTTCTTACATTGCCATGAAATAAGCCGACGACCCAAAAATTGACAACCACCAGTAGTTGACTTCCTATCATTATTAGCACCAGCATAATCACTATCACTGTATGCTTCAAGTACAAATGGGGATTCTCTAGGATACCATAGACCCAATTTAGGTTGAGCCTTGATATACTTGAAAATCTTCTTAACTGCATTTAAGTTCGAAACCGTTGGAGTCACCTGGTGTCTAGAACAAGCACTTACTGCAAACATAATATCCGGACGTGATGCAGTCAAGTACATGAGAGAGCCAATCATAGACCTGTACATATGAACATTTACGGGTGGATCTGGCTCATTCTTAAGTTTGATTTTAGTAACTTCATAAGGAGTTGCTGCTGGACTAAGAGGATCCATGTCAAACTTTTGAAGAATCTCATGAACATACTTATCTTGACTGATGAAAATCCCATCCGATTGTTGCTTGACCTGAAGACCAAGGAAAAATGACAGTTCTCCCATGGCACTCATCTGAAATTCGCCTTTCATCAAGTGTTCAAACTCATCACACCACTCCTTCCTAGTAGAACCAAAGATAATGTCGTCCACATAAACCTGAACAAGGATAATATCCTTGGAATTCCGCCGAAGAAATAGTGTTTTGTCAATAGTACCTCTTCTATAGCCATTCTTTAACAAGAAAGTGGAGAGACGCTCATACCAAGCTCTAGGAGCCTGATGTAACCCATAAAGAGCCTTGACCACTTTGTAGACTTTCTTTGGATGAAGTGAATCAACAAACCCCTTAGGTTGAGTAACATACACTTCTTCGTCAATTTTTCCATAGAGAAATGCACTCTTGACATCCATCTGGAACACCGTAAAGCCAACATACGAAGCAAAGGCCAAAAACAGACGAATGGCCTCAATCCTTGCAACAGGCGCAAAGACTTCAGTATAATCAATGCCCTCAATTTGAGTGTGTCCTTGTGCGACAAGCCTAGCTTTATTCCTGACCACAATTCCCCGTGCATCCTTCTTGTTTTTGAGAATCCATTTGGTATTGATAGCTGTCTTCCCATCCGGTAGGTCAACCAGAACCCAAACATTCTGAAACAAGAATTGCTGCATTTCCTCCTGCATAGCCTCCACCCAACTTTGATCCTCAAGAGCATGAGAAACAGACCTAGGTTCCACCTGTGAAAGAAAACAAGCAAACAAACAGTGTTGAAAGTCCGTATGATTATTACGCTTTTGATCCTCAATATAGCCCACAAGAGCATGATGATCAGACGAGGCCTTCTGCTGCATTCTGCGTGTCTTTACGGTAGAACCAGGATCTCCAATGATTTGAGTGGTGGGATGGTCTTTATGTGATTGCAAGACTGGATTGGAGGTAACCTCCACTTCTGGTGCCATGTTACCGAGATCACCAACGAAATCAGCATCATATGAAGCATTTTGGAAAATCCCGTCTACTGGTTGTTTATGAATATCATCCAGCTTGGTAGAAGACTTCTTTTCATGATTCCCCAAATCAGAAGGACTGGAGAAACGTGTATTTGAAGCAGACTCACTAGCCGGAGTACCAGTAGGTGAGTGACTAGCACTAGGATCAGAAGCTGGAGTACTAGGAGCAGCTCTGTCAGAAGGCTCAACCAAGGGAAACTCAAAACTACCTTGAGCCGCCGCTTTAGTAGCTTCTTGTTGTTGCTTTAGAAGAGTATCAAGAGCTGCTTGGGAATCCTGGACTTCCAATGGAGTTGCATCACTAGGAGGAGTAGGAGAAACCGTGGTGGAATAGGATGGAACCACAAAAATGTCATCCTCATCATCTGAATCAGAAAGACTAGAAGGAACACCAGTACTAGAGGTTGCAAACACTTGTTGTCCTGCATTATGGTTAGTTTTGAAACGAAAATATCCTAACGAATCACTAAGATAATCAAGATCAAAATACCATTCTGGACCTGTTCCTTGTATGTTTGTCTTCTCCTCAAAATACCTGAGATTAATAGTTTCAACTATTCGTTTGGCTTGAAGATTGTAGACACGATATGCCCGAGAATGAGCTGAATATCCCACAATATATCCTTCATCAGCCTTGCCATCAAACTTCCCCAAATAGTCACTAGTATTCAGAATGGTGACTGGACATCCAAACGGCTTCAAATGAGCAATATTGGGAACTTTGCCCGTGAGCAGCTCATAAGGTGTTTTCTTGTGTGGATTGGTAATAGACACCCTATTCAAAACATAACTGGCCGTATTAACAGCTTCTGTCCAGAACATGGTCGGAAGCTTGGAATCGGCAAGCATAGTCCTTGCTGCTTCTATTAGTGTCCGGTTCTTTCTTTCTGCCACACCATTCTGTTGAGGAGTCCGAGCAGCACTGTAATCTCTTTTGATGCCCTTAGTATTGCAAAGTGTGATGAGGTCTCTATTTTTAAACTCGGTTCCATTGTCGCATCGAATACCTTTAACTTTCTTGGACAACTGATTCTCTATTAAGGTAAGAAAATCTCGAAGAATTGAGTAGGTCTCACTTTTGATAGCCATGAAGAACACCCACGCAAACCTGCTATAACCATCAGTCACCACCAAACAGAATTGCTTGTGGTCTATGCTTCTGATGGAAGTAGGACCAAATAAGTCCATATGTAGAAGCTGCAATGGTTCAGTAATGAGACTTAAAGCAGTAATGGCCTTGAAGGATGCTTTATGTTGTTTGCCTTTGCTGCAGGCAACACAATTTATGTCATTTCTAAACGTCTTGGGAGGTAAACCAGAGACCAGATTCAAATTGGCAAGCTTGTGAATGGTCTTGAAGTTCACATGTCCCATCCTTCGGTGCCATTTTGTGGCTTCATCTTCCGAGGATTTTGCAACCAGACATGCTAGTTGACCAGTAGGGTTGACTTCATTCAACTTGATGCTATAGAGATTGTGTCTTCTAGGGATTCTGAGTAAAACTTGTGAGTCATCCGGAAGCTTAAAATCTTTGGAGAGCACAAGTGCATCAGTATCGGTGAAGAGTACAAACTGCTTCTTGTCACAGATCTGTGAGACCGATATCAAGTTGAAGTGTTGAAGTGCTTCCACATAGTAGACCTGCTCAAAATTGAGATTTGGAGTCTTTATCGTTCCCTTGCCAGTGATTCTGCCTTCACCTCCACCAAAGTAGACCTTGCCCCCATAAAATGGTACAAAGTTAGAGAGAAGGCCTTTATTGCCAGTCATGCTCCTGGAGCAGCCACTATCAACAATGCCTAGACTAGGATCCTGGTATGGAGTAACCTACAACAACAAGATAATCACAATGCAAAAGTTAGTGTCTTAAGGGGACCCAAACCTTTTCAGGTTTGAGCCTGCCTTGTGGATCATAAGTAGAATGCCAAGAAGATTGATGAGATCCACTATTGTTCCTTGGTTGCCTATTCATCATAAGGGTATTATTATTTGACCAGGAACAACCTGCTGAGGGCTTAACAGCAGTTCCCAAATCTCCCAAACCAAAATACGTGTGGTCAAAATGATGCGCATAGTTTGGATTATAAGTTGGAAAATAATTACTAGTTGTCTGGTATCCATTTTCTCTCCAATAATCAGACATGTAAGGAGAGGATACTCTAGAAGTATGAAACAGTGGAGCACTAGGATTAAGTCCTCTAGTAGCATATGGAGCAGCTCCTGGTGATCCAGGAGCAAGTAAAGCATGATTAACAGATGCATGTGTGTCATAATAATCACAATCTTTAATTAAATGAAAGGGACTGCCACAAACAAAACATGTTTTGAAAGACCTTTTATTAGAATGAGACTGTTTCATACTGCCTACTTTATTACACACAGTTCTAGAAAAAACATTCTTCCTAGGACTCAATAAACAAGGACCAGACACACTTGACTTGACAGCGACTTTTTCTTCACACTTCCTAGCACCAGTAGCAGCATGTTCATCCGACTTGGAACTCGTAGGTCTTAACTCTTCACTTGAACCCTTAGATGCAGAGTCGCCGGCTTTGTCACTGAACGTACATGAGACAAAGTCGTTAGAATTAGTAGAACTTGTTGGGGACTCAAGCATCTGTGATCCATCCGAGTCATTATTCCATGAGGTAGGCATGAAAGTTCCAGTAAGAGGAGGAGGAACAGCATGCATTTCTGCTGCTGGTTTAAACCTATTGTAACTAGGTTTGCCCTCATCCTCTTTGTCGGCATCAAAGACGCTTGAGAAAGATAAATCAAATACATCTTCAGAATCAATATATTTTTCAAATCCTAAGCCTCTTTTAGTTCTGTCGGACATGCTACTATCAATTAATTTTGAAAGATTTTTAGGTGCCTTTTGCCATTTGTCAAATCTTAACATTGTAGCATCTAATTTAGCTTGCATCTCCTCTTTTTCTTTGATACTAGCATCTCTTTCAGTTTCTGTATATTTAAGCATATTTGTAGTGTTTTCTAAATCAATGCTTAGTATCCTGATTTTATCCTCATATGCACGTTGTGTATCTTGTAACCACTTCTTTTGTTGTTCCAATGTGTTTAATGAAGCTTTATAGGCTTGTACCTCTAAGTAATACTTATCATTTTGTTCATTTACTTCATTAAATTGGGACAACAGTTCTGTGTATTTATCATGACAACCAAGGGGACAATGTTGTACCTGAGATGAGATGCCCATAAGAGCAAACTCTTCTGCTTCTTCTGCATCAGAGAGATTCCCAGCAATCATTGCCAACACATCAGTCGTTGATTCCGCTGATTCCAGAGTAGAAGCCTGATGATCATTCCAGTTGACCATGGAGTCAACAGATACCAATGCTCTCTTGTCATCTTTAACCTCCTGAACTTTGAAAGCGGAGTACCTGCTCTTCTCCTGATCATTCTTGCTAGGGCACTCTCTAGCAAAGTGACCCTGTTGCTGACAGTTATAGCACCGTACCTTGCTTCTATCGAATCTTGCTGGCTCCCGAGGGTTGTAATTAAACTTCCTTCCTGCTTTCTTCTCAAACTTGTGAACCCTCAGAGTAAGCATGGCCATCTGCCATTTAAGATCTATCTCATCCAGATCCAGCTTATCGATCTGTTTGAAGTCATCAAACGCAAGTTGTTGTTCAGCAGTAACATCAGCAACAAAAGAATGAAGAATAGCTTCTACCATACTACCAGACTTGGCAGGGGGATCAGAAGCAGAAGACATGGGACTAGATGCATATGACATGGGACTAGTATGCTGAATAGTATGCTGGATAGTATGCTGGGGAGACACATTATTGCTCTGGCTACTTGCATATGCCATGGGAATAGACGCCATAGAGCTCACAAAGGCTGAATTAGCAGGAGTGGGAAAAGAGTCACTCGGATATCCTCTCACATGAGGTTCGAATGTTCTGAGCCTATGAAACAAATCATCAAAACTGAGATAATCAAGCCCACCTTTGGCTTTAAGAGAGATTACCACCTGGTTCCAAGAGTAAGGTAAGGCTTTAAGAAACCTTGCATTAACATCACCATCATCAGGCTTGGACCGAAGTTGATTCAACTGGCTCAATATTTTCTGGAACCTATCATACCCTTGATTCAGGCCTTCAGTTTCTGAGATTTTGAACTCTGTGAATTCATCTCTCAGCATGGACCTTCGCATTTTCTTTGACTCCTCATTTCCGCCAAACCTTGCTTTTATGCCATTCCAGATCTCTCTGGCATCATCCAGATGGTAGAAGTCACCCATGTGATCTTCAGGAAGGGATTAAAGCAAAATTGTTTTTGCTTTTACCTCCTTCTGAATAGTGATAATTTCCTCATGAGATTTAGGGTCAAGAAGAGTAATATTACCGTTCTTGTCTCGTCCAGTAAGCTTTCTGCTGTTTCCATTTAGAATGATCTTCCAAAGATCTTGATCAGTGTTGGTGATTGATGAGACGGCTTTTATACATGGTCTCATCGTTCTTTTTGGACTTAAAATGCATTAAATATCATCAAAATACCCAAATATATGCTTGTGTTTGTTGCTTGTGTTATTTAGGTACGGATATTGAGAAAATGATAAAAGATCACAAGAATCACGCAAAAACGAACACGGGAAACGAAGCCGCACGACGAACCAAGCCCTAGTGAGGAATTTTCCAAAGAAAACCCTTGAAGATTTGAAGAATGTTGAAGATTGGTCCTCCAAGTTTGAAGAATTGACACTTTATACCCTTGTATCTTCATAATTACAAGTTTGGTCCCTAAAGTTTGTCAAATTTACAAAAAGGACCCTTAACTTTGAAGAATTGGCAAATTTAGTCCCTCATCAAATCTAAATTGTCAAATATGGTCCTCCAAGAAGTCAACCAACAAGTCAAAGCCTTGAAGTTTGAAGATATGGCAAAATCAGTCCTTGAAAAATGAAGATATTGCATAAATGGTCCTTGATAAAAGTTTGGAATAAACATGTGCCAAAAATGACAAGTTGCTGAAAGTCATAACAAAGGGATTTGGACTTTTGATGTTTAAATACAAAGTGAAGAAGATATGAGAGTCTAGGGGGCAATCTGGGCAGACAAACAAACCTCTCCCATCCAATACCCACACGCCACGTGCCCCACTATCCATCCTCAGCCAATCACCACCATCCAAACCCACACATCATTTCCCACTTCAGTTTTTAAAATAACTGATTATTTTTAAATCAGTTTAATAAAGATTAGTGGGGGAAACACTAAATTTAAAAACTCACTCCCCCTAATCCAAATCTAAACCTGCCTTTTACCCACCTTCATCCCAAAAACCCTAAGCACACCCAGAATTAATTAAGCTCATTTTTAACCTAAACCTAAATTAATATTGGGGGTTTTACCCACAACCCCACTCCCAATACAAGACCCAACCCAGAAAACGACCTTCCCCTCTCTTGTCCCCTTAATGAGGCTCCCCTGACCCCACTTTTGTGCAAGAAAACAAAGGACACAGCAAATCAAACGACCCATGTGGTTTTCTTCCTCCCAAAGGCATCACCAACGGCTCAGATCAATCCTACACCACTGGCAATCACATGGTTTGCAGCAGGAGATCACAAGATGGCTCATATTGACCAAGATCAGTCAACACGAATTCAAACACCAAGGGCATTGTTGGAATTAACTACATTAGGGTTTGCATTTTTCTTCTTGCTTCTAGAATTTGTAAGCCTAGTATATAAAGGCCTTAGGTGTTAGCTTTTAGAGTTGTTCCAGTTTTTGATGTAATTTTTATTTTTCTTTAAATTAATGAAAAAAGTTCTTTTACTTACATGAAAACTGAGAACCATTTACTTTCCAGCATTTAAATTTTTAAGTTTGTTCATTCAAGTTTGTGTTAAAAAAAAAGTTTTCAAAAAGATTTTTAAGTTTCTGAATTTTTGAGCAAGTTCTTGGTAAGTACTTGTGTCAAGATTTGGCTTTTCAGTTTTAATTTATATTAATGCCTTGAAAAGATATCATTGAAACGTGTAGGAAGTTTTGGAAAAGTTTGATAATATTTTGAAGTAAAAGAAAGAAAACAGAAAAAAAATACATTGGATATTGCTTGTTCTCTTTTCTTTGATTTTCTTTTTCAGGTTATCACTTGCTGATTTGTTGAAGGGTACTGCTCCAACCCGAGTTGGATTGGAGGAGGATTTTCATCCTCTAGGTTCTTGGATGTAAGAACCTAAGGTAAACGTTTTTTTTTTCTCTTGAAAAGTTCAAAAATAGTAGTTTGTATGATCTTATGTGATTCTGTGCATAAAGGTGTTTTAGGTGTTTGATTTGAGTTGGATTTGAGTTATTGTGCATGTTAGATGATATTAAGATCAGTTTGAAAAGCTTTGGAGTTGTTTTGATTTGAAAAAGTTGGTTTTAAGATTTTAAAAGGGTGTTTGGCATCAGGATTTAGAAGGAGAAAAGTGTTTGATTTGAATTATATAAGTTGTTAGAAGGTTTAAAAAAGGATTGAGGTAGGTTTTTAGTTGGTTAGTAGTTAATTTAGACAAGATTCAAGAGATTTGTGTGCTTGAAAAGTGAAATTATAACTTAAAATCTGCATAGTAATTTTTCTGCTTATTTGAGTTGATTTTTGGTGCTTGATTCATTGATTACCTGTGTAAGCTAGAGTAATTCAGGTTTGCAGTTTGATTATGTGCTAGTTGATGTATGAGTGTGCCTGTTTTGTAGTCTTGAAGTTCATTGAGTTGCTTGCAATAAGCCAGCAAGTCCACAAGTCCATCATTTTTACATCAGAAACTGCATAGGCTTTGTGTGTTTGGTTTTGTTCATATGGTGCATGCTATTTGCTTGATTTTGCTTAATTATTGACTTCTTGTGATCAAAAGATCACAAGAGTGCCCTTTTGTCCAAAATATTCAATCAAATAAGCCATTTTACCAAGTCCTCTTGGCAAATCAAGAAAGCAAAATACACAAAGTAAAATCTGCTAGTGTTCATCATTGAACCTGCCACGTTTTCATTATTTGAATTGGCTTAGTCTTGGCTAAAAAGGAAGGTGGAATTGGTTTTAGCTTGTTTAGTGTTGACTGTTTGGTTTGAAAAAGTTTAAAAAGCAAAAAAAAATACTAGCTGCGCCGCAAGACCTACTAGCTGCGGCGCAACTAAGGGAGCTACTGACCAAAGTTGCTTTCGTTTCACAAGTTGCGGCGCAAGAAAAAAGCGTTGCGGCGCAACTGAAGGACCAACAGACCAAGGGTACTCTCGCAACACTAGTTGCGGCGCAAGACAGACCTAGTTGCGGCGCAACTAAGTGATAAAAAAGGGGGTGCCAGGACTCGAACCCGTGACCACCCGTTCACAACACCAACACCTCAACCAACTGCGCCCTGGGGACTTTGACTAATCAGTTTGGTTTCAAACTTTTCTTAACCCTTTTTCTTTTGTCTTATTTAAAATTAAGCCGTAGGGTTTAAGCTTATTTCTAGCTTATTTATAAGCTGTTTTTTGTTCCTTTTATTTTTCCTAGGTTTTTAATAGTACTTTTGATTTTTAAAAATTGGTTTTACATTTTTCCATTTATTAGTTTATTTTTTAGAATTTAATTATTAGACGTTTTTTATAAAATCCATAAAAAATACCAAAATAGTTTTTAATTTTTAGAAAAAATAGTTTTTAGGTTTTAATATATATTTTTGAGGTTTACATGTGAAAAAGTTTTCAAAAACTTTAATTTTTGATTTTATTTGATTTTAGGTTTTTTATTAAACTTTAAAAATTAATATAAAATTCATTAAGAGGTTTTAGAAACTTTAATTTACATTTTCTTCTTAGTTAGATTATTTAGGATTTTTGAGAATTTTTTAGAATTTATTTTAGGACTTTTAATTTTTTAGAATATTTTAATATTATTTTATTCATTAAAATAAAAAGTTTTATTTTAATTTCTTTTTCATTTTTCCTAGATTCTATAGCATTAATTAGGACTTTTCCCATTTGTAGAATAATTTTTAGGCTTTTCAATTAATTTTTTAGATTTAATTTAAGATTTAATAGATTTTAATAGTTTTTAGGAGTTTAAAAATAGTTTTATTTGATTTTAAAATTTTTAAAAATAGTTTTTAGCTCAATTAGGATATTTTTGAGGTTTGCAAATTATAAAATCTTGTTTAGGGCTTTTTAATAATTAAAAGTGATTTTTAGGGCTTTAATTAGCATTAAAAAGTCATTATTTAATTAATTAAAAGGTTTTAGCAACACACACAACGCACTTGCCTCCTTGGGAAACGAACTTGCTTGGTCATTGGTGCTCGATTTTCCTAAACCGACACTTAACGCTTACCACTATTTTACCTCCTTTCCCTAAAGGTCGTATTTTACTACAATCATTTTGGCGCCGCTGCCGGGGAGGCGTGTTGTGTTTTGGTTGAACCATTGTTGTTTTCTATATTAGCCATAATAGTATTTGTATTAATAGCACTCTATTAATACGTATTATCGTTTTTCGATTTTTGTGAATATTATTACTATATTGTATACGTAGAACAATAAATTTACAAGTACTCCAAATACGTGAGAAATCACAACCTTGACTTGGGAGGTCATTACCCAATCATTGTATTCGAATCTCAAACCAAAGAAAAAAGGCAAAAATAGATAAATACTTTCGTGAAGCTTGATTTTGATAATACAAACTATAAGGTGGGTATAAGGCGGTTGTATTTCACGACCTAAAGGAAAAAGGCTCTTAAGTGCTTCGCGCCGCCTCGTTTCCTCCGCTTGCTTGTGCGTATTTGATTTTGAGAGTGAATCGAGGGTTTTGCCACCCAAAGTATTACTAAGTATCATATATATTTTCTTGGTTTCATTTGATTAAACCCTCTTGAACGATTTGGTGTTCCACCATCGTTCTAAAGTCATCGAAGGCGTTCACTTCACGTGATCGTTTTCATTCCTTGAGGCTTCGTTAATCAAGAGATTTGATTAGTGAGGAGATTTGTAGATTTTGGTCTACTTAATACATTCCAAAAAATCCAAAAAAAAGTTAAAAACAATCAAAAACCACAAAAAAAATTGAAAAAGTAAAAATACCAAAAAGAATCTTCTTTGCTCGCCTTCTCGTTGTACGTGACGTTTATGCAAACTCGCTCTAAAGCAAGACGTGCTCGTAAACGAAGAAACAAATCACTCACTCTCACTAGTGAGGACTCTCCTATTGACGAACCCGTTGTAGTGAAAGAAGCACCCATGGCTAATCGAACTATGATGGAGTTACTTCAAGCACCCACCGAGGGTTATGGAGAAGCGATTGTGATTCCCGCTATCCTTGCGGAGAATTTTGAGGTTAAGACGGGTTTGTTGTCCATGATTCAAAACAACAAGTTTCGAGGGGACGAAAAGGACAACCCGCATAACCACATTCGCCAATTTAATCGTCTCACCGCCACGTGTAAGTTTAAGGATGTTTCAAACGACTCGATTAAGATGATGCTTTTTCCGTATTCCTTAGCGGGGCCCGCAAAGATTTGGTTAGAGAAAGAGCCACCCAATTCTATATTGACGTGGAAGGATCTCGTTTCAAAATTCGTGAACCAATTTTTTCCGCCCTCTAAGACTACGCACTTGAAAAACGAGATTTCAAAGTTTTCGCAAGAGTTTAATGAGAGTTTTTCTACGGCTTGGAATAGATTTAAAGAAATGTTGCACGAATGTCCTCATCATGGTTTTTCCGACTTGCATCAAATAGACACGTTTTACAATGGCTTGAACGATCATGAGCGTGATTATCTTAATGCCGCCGCGGGTGGTAATTTCTTGTGTAAGACGGTCGAGGAAGCATTGGTAATTATTGAGAATAGGTCTAAGGTATATAATCCTCGTAGCACGTCGAGTGTTCGTAAGGCTTCGTCTTCATCTTCACCTAGTTTGTCACACACCGTTGATGCTTGCCAAGTAGAGGCTAATTTGGAGAACAAAATTTTTGACATAGTGAAAGGCTTGTTAGTTGAGTTTAAAGTTGGTGAACAACCCGCTCCCGCTACGATTAAAGCGGTTGAGGTTTCTTGTATGTATTGTGGTGGAGCTCACGATTATTCCGAGTGCATTACCAACGGTGGTAACACTTCGAGTGCCTTCGCGGCCGCGGGAACTTATAACCAAAACGGTCAAGTTCCTCGCACTAATCAATTGACTCCACCGGGTTTTTCACCAAATCAAAATGCTAACAATTATCGAAACAATCAAGTTGGTTACCAAAACAATCAAAGGAACAATTATAAGGGTAATAACAACTATGGGAATCAAGGGAGTAGTAGTAATAGCCAATTGCAAAATCAAAATCAAAACCGTAATTTGCAAAATGCAAGTCAAGCTCTTCAAAATAACAAAGAACTTCCATTGGAATTTTTGAATTACACTACTTCAAATGATAAGATTATGGAAAACATTCAAGAGCAAATGGCTAATCAAGCTAAGGAGACGGCTAAGAATGCAAAGGAGTTAGCTAATTTCATTAAGGAAAATCTAGCCATGAGGAATGAATTGAAAAATGATTTTGCTAACCAAATTCGAGGTCAAAACAACAAGATAGAGCAAAGTCATGCTAGGCTTGAACAAAGAATTGACCAAAAAGCCGCTAGCCAAGATGTGAAGTTTAATAATTTTGATGCTAAGCTTAATGCAATTTTAGAATGTGTAATGGTGAACAAAGCCTCTACTTCGGGTGGTTTGCCTAGTAACACCGTTTCAAACCCGAAGGGAGAGATGAAAGTGATTACCACACGTAGTGGTAAGGCACTTAAAGAACCAACTCCTCAACCAATTACTCCAACGGTGGAGGAAATTGAGGAAGAACCCGAGGTGGTGGTCGAAAAGGAGCATATTTCAAGCCCACAAAGTACCGCTCATGCCACACCTACGGTTGACCCATCACCCATATTGGAACCCGAGATTCCAAAGGCTATGCCTATGCCCCAACCCACACCACCCTTGCCTTACCCATCGAGACTTAGGAAGGAGAAACGACAAGAGCGCGATAACTATCAATTTGAGCTTTTTATGAAAATGTTTCGTGATTTACACTTTAATGTGAGTTTCGCCGATGCCTTGGTCATGATGCCTCGATTTGCCGCTAACTTTAAGAGTATGTTGAACAACAAGGAGAAATTACAACAAAAATCTAGTTGTTCGTCGGTTTATCTTAATCGCATACCTCAAAAAGTCGGTGATCCCGGTAAATTTTTGATCCCTTGTGCAATTCAAGATATGGAAGAATGCTATGCCTTGGCCGATCTTGGTGCTAGCATTAACTTGATGCCACTTGCAATCTACAAGTCGCTCAATCTTCCTAATCTTACTCCTTCACGAATGTCTATTGAGTTGGCCGACCATTCCACGATTCTCGCATGTGGTTTGGCGGAAGACGTTTTTGTGAAAGTGGGGAAGTTCTACTATCCCGTAGACTTCATTGTTGTTGACATCCCCACGGATCCTCAAGTTCCTCTTATTTTAGGTCGTTCGTTTTTAGATACGTCTATGGCTTTGATTGATGTGCATGCTAGAAAGATCACCTTACGTTTCAACGACGAGGAACTTGTTATAAACGCAACTCAAAATTCTCAACTTTCTCATGTTTATTCCGTTGCCACCATAAACCTCGTTGATATGATCGACGTGGTTTGCGAGGAATTTTCACAAGAAGTTTTAGGGTTTGGTGATGAAGAAACTAGTGGCAATCCCACTATGTTAGATCCTATTCTTGATAATTCGACACCAACCTTCACTCCTTTCGAAGGTGGTGGTTTTACGTTGGAAGAATTCGATGTTCCACGTACTTGTGACGAAGACCTCGACAACTATGAGGACTTCTCGATTATCAAGGATTTTCTCAACGATTTCCCATTTCCTCCACCCGAGGAGGTTATGAGTATCGA
The DNA here is from genome assembly GCA_025667525.1 of Glebionis coronaria. NCBI lineage: Eukaryota > Viridiplantae > Streptophyta > Magnoliopsida > Asterales > Asteraceae > Glebionis > Glebionis coronaria. Next base: position 4,676,020 of record CM046880.1, read on the forward strand.
GCCCAAATCTTCACTTGAGGAACCACCTATCCTTGAGTTGAAAGATTTACCTCCTCACCTCGAGTATGTCTATTTGGAGGAGGACGACAAGTTGCCGGTTATTATTGCGAAGGAACTTTCGAATGATGAAAAAACCGCACTTGTCGATGTTCTTAAGGACCACAAAGGGGCGATTGCATGGAAGTTATCCGACATTAAGGGAATCGATCCCAAATTTTGTACACACAAAATATTAATGGAGGAAGATTTCAAGCCAACAATCCAAAGTCAAAGGAGGGTAAACCCCAAAATTCACGATGTCATTAAAAAGGAGGTCCTTAAACTCCTTGACGCGGGAATGATTTACCCTATTTCCGATAGCCCTTGGGTGAGTCCTATTCATTGTGTCCCTAAAAAGGGAGGGATGACCGTTGTGCCAAACGATGCCAACGAGTTGATTCCCACAAGACTCGTGACCGGATGGAGAGTGTGCATTGACTATCGTAAGTTAAATGAAGCCACTCGAAAAGACCATTTTCCCTTGCCCTTCATGGACCAAATGTTGGAGCGTCTTGCGGGAAACGATTTCTATTGCTTTTTAGATGGTTTTTCCGGTTACTTCCAAATTCCCATCGATCCTCGTGATCAAGAAAAAACTACGTTTACGTGTCCATATGGAACGTTTGCCTATCGTAGAATGCCATTCGGACTTTGTAATGCACCGGGAACTTTTCAACGATGCATGATGGCTATTTTTCATGATATGATCGAGAAGACGATGGAAGTCTTCATGGATGACTTTTCCGTGTTTGGTGATTCCTTTACTTCGTGTTTGTCGAACCTTGAGAGAATGTTAAAACGTTGTGAGGAAACCAACCTTGTGCTCAATTGGGAAAAGTGTCATTTTATGGTTAAGAGTGGAATCGTCTTAGGGCACAAGGTCTCGAAAGCGGGGATTGAGGTAGATCAAGCTAAGGTAGACGTTATCGCCAAATTACCTCATCCCAAAACCGTCAAGGGAGTTAGGAGTTTCCTAGGCCACGCGGGCTTTTATCGACGATTCATCAAGGATTTCTCGAAGATTTCTCGACCCATTACACATCTTCTTGAAAAAGAAGCACGTTTTGTCTTTGATGAAGATTGTGTACGAGCCTTTGAGATCCTTAAGAGGAAACTAACCGAAGCTCCCATTCTTGTTGCTCCCAATTGGAACCTCCCCTTTGAACTTATGTGTGATGCAAGTGATTACGCTATTGGGGCCGTTTTGGGGCAACGTCATGATAAGCATTTCTTGCCTATACACTATGCTAGCAAGACAATGACCGAGGCTCAACTTAAATACACTACAACGGAAAAGGAGTTCCTTGCCGTGGTGTATGCATTTGAGAAATTCCGACCTTATCTCGTCTTGACAAAATGCATAGTGTATACGGACCATTCGGCTATCAAGTATCTCATGGCTAAACAAGATGCAAAGCCGAGATTACTTCGTTGGATTCTCCTCCTTCAAGAATTTGATCACAAAATCGTTGACAAAAAAGGAGCCGAGAATCTAGCGGCCGATCATCTCTCTCGTTTAGAAGATCCTCACCAAAGTGTTTACGAGCCTAAGGAAATCACCGAAACATTTCCGCTTGAAACACTTGGTGTAGTGAATTCTAAGCTTGACTCTTCTACCCCATGGTTTGCGGATTTTGCAAATTACCATGCGGGTAACTTCATCATTAAGGGTATGACAACTCAAGAAAAACGGAAATTCTTTCGTGATGTCAAGTTCTATTTTTGGAACGACCCTTACTTGTTTCGAACTTGTGCGGATCAAATCATCCGCCGTTGTGTATTTGGCACCGAAGCTTCTAACATCCTTAGAGCTTGCCATGAGGGACCCACGGGTGGTCACCACGGTGCTAATCTCACGGCTAAAAAGGTGTTTGATGCCGGCTTCTTTTGGCCTACTATTTACCGAGATGCACAAGATCTTGTGAAGTCTTGTGATTCATGCCAACGACAAGGAAAAGCCTCACAAAAAAATGAAATGCCACAAAATATCATTCAAGTATGTGAGATCTTTGACGTTTGGGGCATAGACTTTATGGGGCCGTTCCCATCATCTCGTGGTAATAAGTATATTCTTGTTGCGGTTGACTACCTTTCTAAGTGGGTGGAGGCGAAGGCCTTGCCCACCAATGATGCTCGTGTGGTAGTCAAGTTCTTGAAAAGTTTGTTTGCTAGGTTTGGAACCCCTCGTGCTACCATAAGCGATCGTGGAACCCATTTTTGTAATGACCAATTTGAAAGGGTTCTAAGGAAATATGGGGTTACACATCGTCTTTCTACGGCTTATCACCCACAAACAAGTGGGCAAGTCGAGGTTTCAAACCGAGCATTGAAGAGGATCTTGGAGAGATCCGTGGGAGAAAACCGACAATCTTGGTCGGATAAGTTAGACGATGCTTTATGGGCCTTTAGGACCGCTCATAAGACACCCATTGGGTGCACTCCCTATAAGCTTGTGTATGGAAAAAATTGTCATTTGCCTATCGAGTTAGAACACAAAGCTTATTGGGCCCTAAAGCATTGTAATGATGACATGGAGACCGCGGGAAAACACCGGAAAATGCAACTAAATGAATTGGATGAATTAAGGGACATTGCTTATGAAAATTCATTGATTTACAAAGAGAAAACTAAAAAGTTGCATGATTCAAAAATTAAAAACCGGGTTTTTAACATTGGGGATCAAGTTTTACTTTTTAATTCAAGATTAAAAATATTTTCCGGTAAATTGAAATCCCGTTGGTCCGGTCCATTCACCGTGACTCAAGTGTTTCCGTATGGGACCATCGAGCTAGCTCAAGATGATGGTCCTAACTTCAAGGTGAATGGACATAGGTTGAAGCACTACTTTGGCGGGGAAGTTCCATCCTTGAACTACCTCGACCAAGTCACCTTTCCCAATGATAATTAGTATTGAGGGGATCGAGTCGAGCTCATGACTCGGTAATCAAAAACGAGGTGCCTCGTGGGGGAGTCCCATGCTTATCCTATGTACATATTATCGCTTTCTTAGTCTAATGTAGCTTACGTGTGGGGATTCGTGCCCTTCCAACCTTGGTTTCGTGGTTGTTTGTGATATGTGGCTTTTAGATCATGATCTTCACGATTGGAGCCTCTCGTGTTCGTTTTATGGGAGCACTCGATCGTTTGCTTGGGAGACATTTCTCAATATCCATGATATCCTTTTGATGTTCTAACCTTAGGTTTTTAGCACACTTCATAAACGGCTTTAAATTTAATGGTTACACCCTTTCCATGCTAGATTAGGCATTCGACTACGTCTCTAGTATGGGGGTGTTTGCACCCCTAGACTCGAAACATTGAGGACAATGTTTAACTTTAGTATGGGGGGGTGAATAGATACTTGCCTTGCCAAACCTTCACGCTTTCCAAAGTTTATCGTTTTGTTTATCGTTTTCTTGCAAAATAAGGCTAAAAATAGCCAAATTTTAAAATTTTTTCTCATGTTTTATAAGTGTTTGAAGACACGAATGTAGATTTTCCGATGGCGAGAATAAGAGTAATTTTTGACTCGACCGTGCGTGTTGAGCACTTAGCTTTGATTCCTTAACTACACATTAGGCTAAGTCTCTTAAATGAGGACGAGAAATGATAGAGTTAATTATAAGTTACTATGCTAAACGTAGAGTACTCGTATTCTTTCAAAAACTCATGTGTTCTCGTTGTTTGCTTATTCTCCCTTCGCATGTAAATATTTTTTGCTTAATAAATATTGACTTAGCGGTTTAGTTAGGATTGTTGGGTTTCTAGTCTTTTCTAGTAGCTTCCGTGTAATTAAATTGGGAAGACATTAAGATATCGCCAGCGTCACGGTTTTGAAGTATTGGCACCCCAATAATCGAAAGCTTCACCTAATAATAAGATTTCAAGTGCTCACCTAAATCAAGCAAACAATTTGAAGCCCCACAAGGCCTAAAATCTATGCAAAATTGAAAGTGAATCAAGCCTTAATCTTCGAAGCTTTAAAGATCCAAAATTCGCTTTAGCGTGAGGATATACGTCTTTGGCTAATAAAACCACCGATGAGGCGGATAATAAAAGGCAAGGCAAGACCGAAGTCATAATAAAAGCTTCATGGCGAAGTTGAATAAAAGATGGAGGTAAACCAAAGATAATAAGGTCCTTCCGTTAGGGGGCGTATAAAAGTCTTGGTAATAAGTCTCATGTTCAAAACCGTTATAAAACCGTGTTTATCGATTCTTCTTGTCAACTTAATTTTTTAAACATCGTCGTCTATTAGGAGGGGTTATTGATTTGATGGTCTTAGTTACACCGTTAGGACTCTATTTTTAGACCTAAATCTCTATTATCGCATAAGTCAAACAATGTATCCTCGTGAAACATTCAAGACATCATAAAATATAAGAGATACAACTTAGGAATAATGGGAGAATAAGTGCGTGATTAGGGCATATGAGTAGTGTTAGCATTACTAACTTATAATGACAATGATCTCGTTGCACGCTTAGCATGGAATTGAAGTGAAAATCGAGGACGATGAAATTATTTCTAACGAAGCATTCACGTGTTCTTATTCTATGAACCTAAACGTCCCATTTTGCGATGAAAATCATACATTATGTCTATAACACAAGTAGTAGTAATAATAGTAGTATAGCTAGTTTATCATTTCAATAAAGTGAATAAAATAAATTTTGGAGATGCTACGATACTTTATTCTAGCATTGCGTGAGGGCACGGCAATGGTTTAGTATGGGGGAGTGATGAGACGGCTTTTATACATGGTCTCATCGTTCTTTTTGGACTTAAAATGCATTAAATATCATCAAAATACCCAAATATATGCTTGTGTTTGTTGCTTGTGTTATTTAGGTACGGATATTGAGAAAATGATAAAAGATCACAAGAATCACGCAAAAACGAACACGGGAAACGAAGCCGCACGACGAACCAAGCCCTAGTGAGGAATTTTCCAAAGAAAACCCTTGAAGATTTGAAGAATGTTGAAGATTGGTCCTCCAAGTTTGAAGAATTGACACTTTATACCCTTGTATCTTCATAATTACAAGTTTGGTCCCTAAAGTTTGTCAAATTTACAAAAAGGACCCTTAACTTTGAAGAATTGGCAAATTTAGTCCCTCATCAAATCTAAATTGTCAAATATGGTCCTCCAAGAAGTCAACCAACAAGTCAAAGCCTTGAAGTTTGAAGATATGGCAAAATCAGTCCTTGAAAAATGAAGATATTGCATAAATGGTCCTTGATAAAAGTTTGGAATAAACATGTGCCAAAAATGACAAGTTGCTGAAAGTCATAACAAAGGGATTTGGACTTTTGATGTTTAAATACAAAGTGAAGAAGATATGAGAGTCTAGGGGGCAATCTGGGCAGACAAACAAACCTCTCCCATCCAATACCCACACGCCACGTGCCCCACTATCCATCCTCAGCCAATCACCACCATCCAAACCCACACATCATTTCCCACTTCAGTTTTTAAAATAACTGATTATTTTTAAATCAGTTTAATAAAGATTAGTGGGGGAAACACTAAATTTAAAAACTCACTCCCCCTAATCCAAATCTAAACCTGCCTTTTACCCACCTTCATCCCAAAAACCCTAAGCACACCCAGAATTAATTAAGCTCATTTTTAACCTAAACCTAAATTAATATTGGGGGTTTTACCCACAACCCCACTCCCAATACAAGACCCAACCCAGAAAACGACCTTCCCCTCTCTTGTCCCCTTAATGAGGCTCCCCTGACCCCACTTTTGTGCAAGAAAACAAAGGACACAGCAAATCAAACGACCCATGTGGTTTTCTTCCTCCCAAAGGCATCACCAACGGCTCAGATCAATCCTACACCACTGGCAATCACATGGTTTGCAGCAGGAGATCACAAGATGGCTCATATTGACCAAGATCAGTCAACACGAATTCAAACACCAAGGGCATTGTTGGAATTAACTACATTAGGGTTTGCATTTTTCTTCTTGCTTCTAGAATTTGTAAGCCTAGTATATAAAGGCCTTAGGTGTTAGCTTTTAGAGTTGTTCCAGTTTTTGATGTAATTTTTATTTTTCTTTAAATTAATGAAAAAAGTTCTTTTACTTACATGAAAACTGAGAACCATTTACTTTCCAGCATTTAAATTTTTAAGTTTGTTCATTCAAGTTTGTGTTAAAAAAAAAAGTTTTCAAAAAGATTTTTAAGTTTCTGAATTTTTGAGCAAGTTCTTGGTAAGTACTTGTGTCAAGATTTGGCTTTTCAGTTTTAATTTATATTAATGCCTTGAAAAGATATCATTGAAACGTGTAGGAAGTTTTGGAAAAGTTTGATAATATTTTGAAGTAAAAGAAAGAAAACAGAAAAAAAATACATTGGATATTGCTTGTTCTCTTTTCTTTGATTTTCTTTTTCAGGTTATCACTTGCTGATTTGTTGAAGGGTACTGCTCCAACCCGAGTTGGATTGGAGGAGGATTTTCATCCTCTAGGTTCTTGGATGTAAGAACCTAAGGTAAACGTTTTTTTTTTCTCTTGAAAAGTTCAAAAATAGTAGTTTGTATGATCTTATGTGATTCTGTGCATAAAGGTGTTTTAGGTGTTTGATTTGAGTTGGATTTGAGTTATTGTGCATGTTAGATGATATTAAGATCAGTTTGAAAAGCTTTGGAGTTGTTTTGATTTGAAAAAGTTGGTTTTAAGATTTTAAAAGGGTGTTTGGCATCAGGATTTAGAAGGAGAAAAGTGTTTGATTTGAATTATATAAGTTGTTAGAAGGTTTAAAAAAGGATTGAGGTAGGTTTTTAGTTGGTTAGTAGTTAATTTAGACAAGATTCAAGAGATTTGTGTGCTTGAAAAGTGAAATTATAACTTAAAATCTGCATAGTAATTTTTCTGCTTATTTGAGTTGATTTTTGGTGCTTGATTCATTGATTACCTGTGTAAGCTAGAGTAATTCAGGTTTGCAGTTTGATTATGTGCTAGTTGATGTATGAGTGTGCCTGTTTTGTAGTCTTGAAGTTCATTGAGTTGCTTGCAATAAGCCAGCAAGTCCACAAGTCCATCATTTTTACATCAGAAACTGCATAGGCTTTGTGTGTTTGGTTTTGTTCATATGGTGCATGCTATTTGCTTGATTTTGCTTAATTATTGACTTCTTGTGATCAAAAGATCACAAGAGTGCCCTTTTGTCCAAAATATTCAATCAAATAAGCCATTTTACCAAGTCCTCTTGGCAAATCAAGAAAGCAAAATACACAAAGTAAAATCTGCTAGTGTTCATCATTGAACCTGCCACGTTTTCATTATTTGAATTGGCTTAGTCTTGGCTAAAAAGGAAGGTGGAATTGGTTTTAGCTTGTTTAGTGTTGACTGTTTGGTTTGAAAAAGTTTAAAAAGCAAAAAAAAATACTAGCTGCGCCGCAAGACCTACTAGCTGCGGCGCAACTAAGGGAGCTACTGACCAAAGTTGCTTTCGTTTCACAAGTTGCGGCGCAAGAAAAAAGCGTTGCGGCGCAACTGAAGGACCAACAGACCAAGGGTACTCTCGCAACACTAGTTGCGGCGCAAGACAGACCTAGTTGCGGCGCAACTAAGTGATAAAAAAGGGGGTGCCAGGACTCGAACCCGTGACCACCCGTTCACAACACCAACACCTCAACCAACTGCGCCCTGGGGACTTTGACTAATCAGTTTGGTTTCAAACTTTTCTTAACCCTTTTTCTTTTGTCTTATTTAAAATTAAGCCGTAGGGTTTAAGCTTATTTCTAGCTTATTTATAAGCTGTTTTTTGTTCCTTTTATTTTTCCTAGGTTTTTAATAGTACTTTTGATTTTTAAAAATTGGTTTTACATTTTTCCATTTATTAGTTTATTTTTTAGAATTTAATTATTAGACATTTTTTATAAAATCCATAAAAAATACCAAAATAGTTTTTAATTTTTAGAAAAAATAGTTTTTAGGTTTTAATATATATTTTTGAGGTTTACATGTGAAAAAGTTTTCAAAAACTTTAATTTTTGATTTTATTTGATTTTAGGTTTTTTATTAAACTTTAAAAATTAATATAAAATTCATTAAGAGGTTTTAGAAACTTTAATTTACATTTTCTTCTTAGTTAGATTATTTAGGATTTTTGAGAATTTTTTAGAATTTATTTTAGGACTTTTAATTTTTTAGAATATTTTAATATTATTTTATTCATTAAAATAAAAAGTTTTATTTTAATTTCTTTTTCATTTTTCCTAGATTCTATAGCATTAATTAGGACTTTTCCCATTTGTAGAATAATTTTTAGGCTTTTCAATTAATTTTTTAGATTTAATTTAAGATTTAATAGATTTTAATAGTTTTTAGGAGTTTAAAAATAGTTTTATTTGATTTTAAAATTTTTAAAAATAGTTTTTAGCTCAATTAGGATATTTTTGAGGTTTGCAAATTATAAAATCTTGTTTAGGGCTTTTTAATAATTAAAAGTGATTTTTAGGGCTTTAATTAGCATTAAAAAGTCATTATTTAATTAATTAAAAGGTTTTAGCAACACACACAACGCACTTGCCTCCTTGGGAAACGAACTTGCTTGGTCATTGGTGCTCGGTTTTCCTAAACCGACACTTAACGCTTACCACTATTTTACCTCCTTTCCCTAAAGGTCGTATTTTACTACAATCAGTGATCCACCATTCCATCTTCATTGCCCAGTTATCATATTCACCTTTCTTCAGAAGAGGGAATTTTCCATTCGTGTTGGAAACCGTAGCCAGGATCTGCTGAGGTTGCACAATTTTAGGAGTGCCTTCTTCTCTTGTTTGAGTAGAAGTTGAGGCAGACATGATAAACAGAAAAAAATAAGAGAACTTGATTCTTGTTGTATAGAGACCCTCCCAGGCTCTGATACCACTTGTTGAGTCTAACAGATATAGATCTTGCAGCCTGTCAGGACCGGTGAATGACTTCTGTAATCACAAGTCAAATCACAAAGAGACTCTATACCCAATATGAATGTAGAATATAAATATAAACAAGAGAAACAGAATAACTATGAAGACTTGATCCTTTCTAAGGATTTCTAATATTGATAAAGACTAGAACTACGTTTTGTGAATGAATGTCTAACCCTTCTGCCTCAGATTCCTTTTATACTACAAGGAAACCCTAATACAGCTTACAAGAAAACGTGTAAAACTGATATGCATATCTTCTCCTAACATAACTCATGCATATCCTAACAGAATATTAAGTAAATAACAATGTTTGACTTTGACTAGGACCAGGAGCAGGACTTGCTCCTACTACGACTAGGACCAGGAGGAACTACATACCTCCTAGTCTACCTATTACATATAACTATTACAATGGTCCTAACATTGGCCTTGCTATGTCCTCGATTGGTTGAACCCGAAGAGATCCGAATTGAGCAATATGTGAAAGGGTTGACCAGGAATATCCGGGGGGACGTGACATCATCGAAACCACTGACCATTGATGATGTTGTTCGAATGGCTTACCAACTCATTGGACAGATAATTCAGGATAAGGAAGATGAAGCCCGTGTTGGTGAGAAAAGAAAGGGAGACGGTGATCGTGTAGATAGAGGTGATTATAGGAAGAATTTCAATCGCCGTCAGAACAAGAGAAAGGGGAATGCAAATGCTCTTACCAACAATACACCGTGCAACGATGATAGATGTCCTAAGTGTGGCAACAAGAGGCATGCTGGCGACTGCTGGAAGTGCCGAAATTGCGGAAAGCTTGGACAAAAGGTTGAAAGGTGTAAGAAGGGAACCATTTGCTTCAACTGTAATGAAGAAGGTCATAGAAAATCGGAATGCCCCAAGTTGAAAGCGATTGTACCTGGAAGAAACCCCCAGGGTGGTATCTACCAACTTGGAACAATTGAGGTGAAGAAAGAGGATCCGAATGTCGTTACCTGTACGTTTTTACTCAACAATCATTATGTTGTTGCTTTATTCGATTCGGGTGCCGATAGGAGCTTTGTATCCACTAAATTTAGTGCCCTTATTGATATTGAACCTATTGAGATAAGTACCAGTTACGAGGTGGAATTGGCTGATGGTAAATTAGTGAAAACTAATAAGCTATTAGAAGGATGTTCTCTAAATCTCTTAAACCATTCCTTTCCGATTGATTTGATGTTGATAGAATTAGGTAGTTTCGATATTATTATTGGTATGGATTGGTTGTCGTTGAATAATGCTACTATTTTATGTGGAGAGAAGAAGGTTAAGATTCCTCTTAGGAATAGGACGTTAGTAATTGATGGTAGTCGAGGTGAATCCCGTTTGAAAATCGTTTCATGTATTAAAGTCCAAAAGTACATCAGGAACGGTTGTGAGTTATTTTTAGCTCAAGTGACCGGGAATGAGTCTAGGGAGAAACGATTGGAAGATGTACCTATTATTTGTGAATTTCCTGAGGTATTTCCTAAAGATTTACCCGGACTTCCACCGATAAGGCAAGTAGAGTTTCGAATCGATTTAATTCCTGGTGCTGCACCGGTGGCACGTGCGCCTTACCGATTAGCCCCTTCTGAATTAAAGGAGTTATCTGAGCAACTTAAGGAGTTGTCTGATAAAGGTTTTATTCGACCGAGCTCGTCGCCTTGGGGAGCTCCAGTCTTGTTCGTTAAGAAGAAGGATGGATCTTTTCGTATGTGCATTGATTATAGGGAACTGAATAAGTTGACAATTAAAAATCGATATCCTTTACCTAGGATTGATGATTTGTTTGATCAACTGCAAGGATCTAGTGTGTATTCTAAGATAGATTTGCGGTCAGGATATCACCAACTTCGCGTCCGTGAAGAAGATATTCCTATAACTGCATTTAGAACTCGTTATGGACACTATGAATTTCAAGTAATGCCATTTGGGTTAACTAACGCACCTGCGGTTTTCATGGATTTAATGAATCGAGTGTGCAAGCCCTACTTGGATAAATTTGTGATTGTGTTTATTGACGATATTCTAATCTATTCTAAGAATGAAGACGAGCATAGAGAACATTTGAGGATTGTTTTGAATTTGTTGAAGGATGAAAGGTTGTATGCTAAGTTTTCGAAGTGTGATTTCTGGTTAGATTCTGTGCAATTTCTTGGTCATGTGATTAACAGAGATGGAATTCATGTTGATCCTGCAAAGGTTGAAGCTACTAAGAATTGGTCTGCACCGACAACGCCAACGGAAGTACGACAGTTCTTAGGATTGGCTGGCTATTATAGGTGATTCATTAAAGAATTTTCTTTGATAGCTAAACCCTTGACTAAGCTTACTCAGAAGAATAAACCTTTCGTTTGGGGAAGTGATGAAGATGGAGCATTTCAGACATTGAAGCAAAAATTATGTAGTGCGCCAATCTTATCATTTCCCGACGGGAGTGAAGATTTTGTAGTGTATTGTGATGCATCTCTTAGAGGTTATGGAGCTGTTTTGATGCAGAGAGAGAAAGTGATAGCTTATGCTTCTAGGCAATTGAGGAAGAATGAGGAGAATTATACTACTCATGATCTTGAGTTAGGAGCTGTGGTCTTTGCTCTTAGGTTGTGGAGACATTATCTGTATGGCACCAAGTGTACGGTATTCACCGATCACAAAAGCCTACAGTATATTCTCGACCAGAAGGAATTGAACATGAGGCAACGAAGATGGATAGAGTTGTTAAGTGATTATGATTGTGATATAAAATATCACCCAGGAAAAGCCAATGTTGTTGCTGATGCGTTGAGTAGGAAAGATAGAGAGCCTATCAGGGTGCGTTCTCTAGTCTTGACCGTGCACAATATTTGCCTGAGCAAATTAGAAATGCGCAAATAGAAGCTTGTAAGAAGGAGAATTTTGTTAATGAAGGGTTTCGAGGAGAAGGAGATCCTTTAGAGGTTAGAGCTGATGGAGTGAAATGCTTAAGAGGTGATGAGACTGTATTTATACATAGTCTCATCGTCCAATCAGGCTTAAAACGCTTAAAATATCATCAAAATACCCCAATATGTGCTTGTGTTTGTTCATTGTGTATTTTAGGTATGGATATCGTGAATTCACCAAATGATCAAAGGAATCAAGCAAAAACGAACACGGGAAACGAAGCCGCACAAAGAACCGGACCCGAATCATGATTTTCCTATCAAGACCTTGAAGTTTGAAGATTTGGCAAAAATGGTCCCTCAAGAATTGAATACTTGTCATATTATACCCTTGCAAAACTCAATTATTGCATTAGGGTCCCTAATATTTCAAGATATTGCATTAAAGGTCCTTGAAGAATGTCAAAATTACAAGAGAAGTCCTTAAATCAAGATTGGAAAATACATTGGGCCAAAAATGACAAGCTGTTCAAAGATATAACAAAGGGGATTGGACTTTTTAGCTATTTATTACAAAGTGAAGGTTTCTGAAAATAGAAGGGCCAAAATGGGGGGGACAAACAAACTTACCCCAGCCTATAACAACCTGCCATGTCACCCCACTTCCTCCCTCCACCAATACCCTTCCTCCACCTCACCACACCTTACACGTCAACACCACCACCCACTAAAATAATAATCAGTTTTTATACTGATTATTATAACTTATAAACCTGGCGCCAAACAAGGACTATTCATCATCAACTCCTAATCCACCCTTAATCTTATCCCATAAACCCTAATCATAATTATCACCAAATCAAAGGGCTTTGAACCAATTTTCTCCAGATGGGTAATTTACCCTTCCCTCAGTTAAACCCACAACCCAGAAACTTCTCACACTCACCCCATGTGGACCCCCATGTTCCCCTGCTCGTCCATTTTGGGCAAAATCAGAATATAGCCAGGAAATCAACGTCTATTGTGATTTCCTTTTTCCCCAAGAGCAAATGAAGGCCCCAGATCAATCCTACAGCTGTCACTCACGAGATTCCCATTTGACTAATTTCAAATCAGTCAAGATCAAGGGCAAGACTGGAAAAGCACGAATTAGGGTTTAGGGTTTCCCTTTTCTTTGTAATATTTTATTTATATTCTAGAATAGTCTCTAGGCTAGTATAAATACAAGCAACCTGTGCTTAGTATTTCTTGGTTCCAGTTTTTTTTGTAAAATCTTTAATTGATTAATGATAATGAAATTTTAAAAATTATGCAAAATAACTGAGTTCCTTTTCTTTATTCTGTTTTTAGTTTAATGTTCACTTCATTGCAAGATTAGTTTAAAGTTTCAAAAGGTTTTCAGTTTGGTTTGTTAAAAACGTGTTCTAAGATTTTCCAAAAGTGAACCAAGCATAAGGTGGAAGTGAAAGTGGAAGCCCTAGGCTTGGTTTGATTTAGTTTAACCTGGTTCTATTTATTCAATTGGTTTCAAAAGTATTCATTGGTTCCAAAAAGATTGAAGAAAAACAGTGGTTTGACAAGATACTCAAGGAGGGGAATGACAAACCATGGTTTCGTGCTTGATCGTGATCTTTTCGAGAGAGTTTCTAAGATACTCAAGGAGGGGAATGACAAACCATGGTTTGACAAGCCTATCTTTGATGAAGAAATCGATGAGATCGACGTTCATGAGGATGACGAGTATGTAGACCCCGAGGGGGCGGTGTTCTTTATTGATAAACGTTTTGAGAACTTATATAATCCGCCACCCCCTCCCGCCAATGACTTAAATGTGAGGATTTTTAGCGCGACTAATTTTGAATTTGACACGCCAAATATCTTCGACATTATCAAATCGGGTTTTCATAAAGAGTTTTTGAACGATGAAAAAGGAAAAGATTTTAAAAATGTTTTAAAAGATTTTTCTACATGTTTAACTCCGTCATCACATCGTGTTATGAGTACTACCACCTCGTCTACTCCTTTTGACGATGGTTGGTGTGGTCTTAGTGTGGGGGAAGCCCCAAATGTTCCCTCCCATTTCTCCACCGAGGACGAGATTTATGATCCCGGAATTGCTTGTAAAGGGAAATCTCGGTCTTCCACCGATGCAATAAATGGAAAATCTTTTCGTTTGCTTGGTGTGAGTCTACCTCGAGTAGCTTATATGTTTGACTTACCCATTGCCTCACCTTTCTACTTCTTATCTCTTTTCTTCTACCCCATTGGGGTTTGTGTTGGAGTGGCGTTGTTTCGTCTTTCATCCGAAAACGAAGACGCTATCTTTGACCCCGGTATACGTATATCGGGTTTTTAAAGTACTCCACGTACTTTTGGGCCTTGTTTATCATGTAAGCCCCACCAAAAATGACCATACCAAGATTATCCCTAAATGATCACATTTATGGGGATCCGAGTCGAGCTTTTGACTCGGTTATCAAAAACAAGGTGCCTCGTGGGGGATTCTCATGCTTATCCTTGTAAATATTATCGCTTTCTTAGTTAACCTAACGAGGGGACTTGTGCTCTTCCAACCTTTGTTCTGTGGTTGTTTGTGATTGTGATCTATTAGGTTCATCGTCATCATTGAAGCCTCTCGTGTTCGTTTTACGGATCGCTCGAGCTTCGATCGTTGCCTTTGGAGATTCCGATATCCGATGATATCCTTTTATGTTCTAACGTTTATCTTATTAGCATAATTCATAAACGGCTTTTAGGTTATTCGTTTTACCCTTTCCATGCTCGAGATTAAGCATTCGACTTCGTCTCTAGTATGGGGGTGTTTACACCCCTAGACTCGAAACATTGAGGACAATGTTTAGTTTTAGTATGGGGGGTGAGTAGATACTTCACCTTGCTTACGTCAACACGCAATCCAATATTCATCTTTTTGTTATCGTTTTGTTGCAAATAAGGCTAAAAATGGCCAAATTTTAAAAATTTTCTTGTTTTTCATAAGTGTTTAAGACACGAATGTAGGTTTTCCGATGGTGAGAACGAGAGTAATTTTTGACTCGACCGTGCGTGTTGAGCACTTAGCTCGATTCCTTAACTTTTTAGGCTAAGTCTCTTAAATGAGGACGAGAAATGATAGAGTTATTTATAAGTCTCGTAATCGTCACGATCTTATGTGTAGTAATTATTAGCTTATTCTCCCCACGCTTTTGCATAATAAATTGTTAATAAATATTGATTTGGCGGTTTAGTCACTATTGTTGGGTTTCTAATTTGTTTTGGTAGCTTCCATGTAATTAAATTGGGAAAACATTAAGGTATCGCCAGCGTCACGGTTTTGAAGTATTGGCACCCGAATAATCGAAAGCTTCACCTAATAATAAGATTTCAAGTGCTCACCTAAATTAAGCAAAAATTTGAAGCTCACAAGGCCGAAAAATCTATGCCCAAATTGAAAGTGAATCAAGCCTTAATCTTCGAAGCTTTAAAGATCCAAAATTCGCTTTAGCGTGAGGATATACGTCTTTGGCTAATAAAACCACCGATGAGGCGGATAATAAAAGGCAAGGCAAGACCGAAGTCATAATAAAAGCTTCATGGCGAAGTTGAATAAAAGATGGAGGTAAACCAAAGATAATAAGGCCCTTCCGTTAGGGGGCGTATAAAAGTCTTGGTAATAAGTCTCATGTTCAAAACCGTTATAAAATCGTGTTTATCGATCCTTCTTGTTGACTTAATTTTTTGACATCGTTGTCTTTTGGGACGAATTATTAATTTGATGGTTTTGGTTACACCGTTAAAACTCTATTTTTAGACTTAATCTCTATTCACGCATAAGTCAATGATGTATCCTCGTGATCATTAAGACAAAATAAAATATAAGAGATACCAATTAGGAATAAGGGAGTTTAGGTTCGTAATTAACACTCATGAGATGTGTTCGTGTTGCTAACTTATAATAACAATGATCTCGTTACACGCTTAGCATGGAATTGGGTGAAAATCGAGGACGACAAAATTATTTCTAACGAAGCATTCACGTGTTCTTGTTCTATGATCCCAAAAGTCACATTCTCGTGATGAAAACAATACATTATGTCTAAAACACGTATAGTAGTTTATTTAAATTTATGTCTTGAATAAAAGTCATCATAAAATGAATTTTGGAAGTTCTACGATACTTAATTCTAGCATTGCGTGGGGACACGGCAATGGTTTAGTATGGGGGAGTGATGAGACTGTATTTATACATAGTCTCATCGTCCAAATCGGGCTTAAAACGCTTAAAATATCATCAAAATACCCCAATATGTGCTTGTGTTTGTTCATTGTGTGTTTTAGGTATGGATATCGTGAATTCACCAAATGATCAAAGGAATCAAGAAAAAACGAACACGGGAAACGAAGCCGCACAAAGAACCGGACCCGAATCATGATTTTCCTATCAAGTCCTTGAAGTTTGAAGATTTGGCAAAAATGGTCCCTCAAGAATTGAAGACTTTTCATATTATACCCTTGCAAAACTCAATTATTGCATTAGGGTCCCTAATATTTCAAGATATTGCATTAAAGGTCCTTGAAGAATGTCAAAATTACAAGAGAAGTCCTTAAATCAAGATTGGAAAATACATTGGGCCAAAAATGACAAGCTGTTCAAAGATATAACAAAGGGGATTGGACTTTTTAGCTATTTATTACAAAGTGAAGGTTTCTGAAAATAGAGGGGCCAAAATGGGGGGGACAAACAAACTTACCCCAGCCTATAACAACCTGCCATGTCACCCCACTTCCTCCCTCCACCAATACCCTTCCTCCAACTCACCACACCTTACACGTCAACACCACCACCCACTAAAATAATAATCAGTTTTTAAACTGATTATTATAACTTATAAACCTGGCACCAAACAAGGACTATTCATCATCAACTCCTAATCCACCCTTAATCCTATCCCATAAACCCTAATCATAATTATCACCAAATCAAAGGGCTTTGAACCAATTTTCTCCAGATGGGTAATTTACCCTTCCCTCAGTTAAACCCACAACCCAGAAACTTCTCACACTCACCCCATGTGGACCCCCCATGTTCCCCTGCTCGTCCATTTTGGGCAAAATCAGAATATAGCCAGGAAATCAACGTCTATTGTGATTTCCTTGTTCCCCAAGAGCAAATGAAGGCCCCAGATCAATCCTACAGCTGTCACTCACGAGATTCCCATTTGACTAATTTCAAATCAGTCAAGATCAAGGGCAAGACTAGAAAAGCACGAATTAGGGTTTAGGGTTTCCCTTTTCTTTGTAATATTTTATTTATATTCTAGAATAGTCTCTAGGCTAGTATAAATACAAGCAACATGTGCTTAGTATTTCTTGGTTCCAGTTTTTTTTTTGTAAAATCTTTAATTGATTAATGATAATGAAATTTTAAAAATTATGCAAAATAACTGAGTTCCTTTTCTTTATTCTGTTTTTAGTTTAATGTTCACTTCATTGCAAGATTAGTTTAAAGTTTCAAAAGGTTTTCAGTTTGGTTTGTTAATAACGTGTTCTAAGATTTTCCAAAAGTGAACCAAGCATAAGGTGGAAGTGAAAGTGGAAGCCCTAGGCTTGGTTTGATTTAGTTTAACCTAGTTCTATTTATTCAACTGGTTTCAAAAGTATTCATTGGTTCCAAAAAGATTGAAGAAAAACAGTTTTATCATATCTTTTAATTCACCTCTTACTGCTTGAGCAGTTTAACCCATAAGCCTTGACAAGCTTATTGGTTTAGCTGTTCAAGCTTGGATTTGCTCTTCTTTTTTGTTGTGTGTGCAGGTATCAAGGAAACATCAAGCAAGACCCATTCTCCTTTCATGTTTTTTTATTGAAGATATTGTTTTTCCCCTAGTTCTGTTGTTGAACTCCAACAGGGGTCTCTACACTCTCCATAAGCCCTTGAAAGCCAAAAAGTTTCACCAGGGAAGGCATCAGCTAAGGTCCTAAGGCTTGAACCCCCTTGTGCTATTTTTTCTACTTTTTAAGTGATTAATGTGATTTTGAGTGCAACCTGTTTTTAGTGTTAGTATTTGGCTTGCTTATGCTCTTTTGTGTCTTTTATGCATGCTAGGGTAGTAATAGATCAGTTTGGTTAAGTTTTAGAAGCAATTACTTTGTTAATTATTGTTCTCAGTTAGTTAAAGGGGTGTTTGGGACTAGGGTTTAAGGAGAGATTGGTGACAAATCTTGGCTTAAATCAATCTAATCATACTCAAAAGGTAGTAGTAGGACTGTTTTACTATTTTGTTTCAAGATTGGTAGGATATAAGTGAATTTGTACACTTCTTTTTGGGCTTAACTAGCTAAAATCAGTCATCAACCCTTAACTGTTTGTTTAGACCTGTTAAGACCTCCAGTTCTTGTAGATTGATAGATCTTGTATGCATCTAGGGGCATGAGTAGTTAGGGTTGTGTCTATTGTGATTGTGTGCTAGATTTTGGCCTCTGAAATTCATTTTTGTGCCATATAAATCAGCAAGCCAAAAGCTTCCCTAAGCTTAATCAGTAACCTGACTTGATTTTTACACTAGCAGTGGGAAAAAGTTCCCCCTGCTAGTTGTCAAGTTTCCACTGCTTGTGCTAAAGGACAAACAGTCAAAAGTGTCACTATTAGTTCTTTCATTTTTTTGTCTTTTGTGACCTTAATTAGGAATTAGCACTTCAAATCTTTTTCATTATTTTTCTTATTTTATTTTTGATTTTTCAGTATAATTTATTTTCTGATTACTGTTCATTTTCTATTTTTTACATTTAATTGCATTTTTAATTACTTTTTATTATTCAGTTTTTGTCATTTAGTGTAGAAACTTATTATTTTTCACTTTTAAAATTTTTCCTAGATTTAGAATATTATTTTAAGATTTTTAGTTTAAAATTTATTACTGTTCACTTTTTTAATTAATTTTTATAATTAAATTAGCTTAATTAGGGTTTAATTACTAATCTGTTTTGTCTTTTAGTGCAAATTTTTACTTTTTTCAAACTTTGTCAATTTTCTACTGTTCATTAGGGTAATTTAGGATTTTTTTAAATTGTTAAATTAATTTTGGCATTATTTAATTATTTTCTAGGATTATTTTAATTTAAAAATAGTTTTTAGTAATTTAAAAATAGAAAAATAGTTTTAAAAATTTAGGAAAAATACTTTTTAGTCTTTAAATAATATAAGTTAGTTATTAGTTCAATAAATTAATATTTTGGGCATTTTGTTAATTATATTTAATTTTTGGGCTTTAATTAGCATTAAAAATTGAATATTTAATTAATAAAAGGTTTTAAAATATATTTGTTGAATTTTTATTCTTATTTATATTATTTGAGACTTAGTTTAATCATTTAATTAATTTTTAGGTTTTAATTTTTAATTTTGTCACGTTTTACGTAATTACGTTATCGTTTTACGTCATCGTCGTAGTGTAATCGTAGTCGTAGCTCGTCTTTACTTTTTTCTCTTCTAAACCAAAAACGTCACTAATCCAAACTTGATTTCATATATTGGCACATTAATACACACACCTCCTTCTAGAACGAACTTGGAATTTATTCGTCTTCACGGTTTTCCTAAATCGTGTCGATTAATACTTGCCGCATTTATACGTTGTTTTCCTAAACACGTATATCATTTTCTACACCTATCAATTGGCACCGCTGCCGGGGAGGTGTTTAGTGTGCCATTACTATTAGTATCGTGTTTGTGTGAGTAGTGCGTTTTTGCTTTTCAATTTTTGGAAAGCGTGAATATCGTACATACTCATTTTTGTTATTTTTCATTACTATATTATATTATCCAAATAAATTGTGTTTAATTTTCCTAAATTAAACACACAACAATCTTTACTATATTGTAGATATATTGGTTTTCGTTTTTTGTGAATATATTATTACTATATTGTATCTACGTAAGAACAATAAATATACAAGTACTCCAAAAGCGTGAAAACGCAACCTTGATTCGGGATTTCATCACTCGATCATTGTATTCGAATCCAAAGCAAAAGTTTAAAGGCAAAATAGATAAATACTTTCGTGAGGCTTAATTTCAATTAACACAAACTATAAGGTGGGTATAAGGCGGTTGTATTTCACGACCTAAAGGAAAAAGGCTCTTAAGTGCTTCGCGCCGCCTCGTTTCCTCCGCTTGCTTGTGCGTGTTTTGAGAAAGAAGGCTAATCGAGGGTTTGCCGCCCAAGTATTATCTACGTATATTATATTTGCTTGTGTTTTCAAGATTAAACCCTCTTGAACGTTTTGGTGTTCCACCAACGTTCTAAAGTCATCGAGAACGTTCACTCCACGTGATCGTTTTTATTCTTTGAGGCTCCTTTAATCGAGAAAGTCGATTCGAGGAGAGATTTGTAGATTTGTGTCTACGTAATACATTCAAAAATCCAAAAAAATTAAAAAAACCAATCAAAAACCAAAAAAATTGAAAAAATCGAAAAGCCGCAAAAAGAATCTTCTTTGCTACCACCCATTCTACGCTTAGTGCATGCGCACTCGATCGAAGGACTATTCCAATTCTAGTGAAGCTTCGAATCGACGCAATCGTAATCGAAGGAATCGACGACGTAGACGAGAATTAGAAACCGACGTTCCTAATATCGTTGTTGAAGAAACCGTAGAGGAGATGGCCGACAATCGTTCTATGATGGAATTGCTCCAAGCGCCCACCGAGGGTTATGGAGACGCGATCGTAATTCCCGCTATCGAAGCGGAGAATTTTGAGATCAAGAGCGGAATGCTTTCGTTGATCCAAGCTACGAAGTTTCGAGGTCGTGAAGCCGATAATCCTCACGACCATATTCGGAATTTTGATCGTCTTTTGGCCACGAGCAAGTTTAAGAACGTCGACACCGATGTCGTCAAGCTTATGATTTTTCCTTACTCGCTCGATGGTGTCGCCAAGGATTGGTACGAGAAAGAGCCACCTAATTCGATAGTTACGTGGAAGGATCTCGTTTCCAAGTTCGTTAATTATTTTTTCCCACCGTCTAAGACAACGTTTTTCAAAAACGAGATTACGAAATTTGAGCAAAAACCGAATGAATCTTTTAGAGACGCGTGGGATCGCTTTAAGGAATTGCTTAGGCAATGTCCTCACCATGGTTTTTCCGATTTGCACCAAATCGATACGTTTTACAACGGTCTTAATTTTCACGAACAAGACTCGTTGAATTCCGCCGCCGGTGGCAACTTTTTGTGTAAAACTCCGAGAGAAGCTTTGATAATTATCGAAAACCGATCCAAGGTTTACCAACTCCGCAAGGCACCGAGTGTTGCCAATGTCGCCAATGTTAGTAGTTCTAATCGCGACATTGAGAGAGTTGATGCAAAAGTCGACAAGTTAACGAATGTGTTCACGTCTTTTCTCGTTGAGATGCAAAAGAAAGACGCTCCCGCTACGGTGAAAGCGGTTGAGGTTTCGTGTACGTTTTGTGGTGGACCTCATAATTATTACGAGTGTGCGGCTACGAATGGCCAAACGTCGAATGTGAGTGCGTTAAACAACAATTTTTCTAATCAAAATAACGCGGGTCCATCACAACAAGGCAATTATAACCAAGGCAACAATTTTAATCAAAACCGAAACAATTTTCCAGGAAACAATCAACAAGGAAATTTTTCTAATCAAAATCAAGGAGGTTATAGTCAAGGTCGTAATATAACTTGGCAAAATCGAGACAATAACCAAAACTCGAATTTTTCAAACAACAACAATCAAGGCAACAATTTTTCAAGTGGTAATCAAGGAAATTTTCAAAGAAGTAATCAAAACCAAGGGAACTTTAATTCAAATCAAAATAGTTCGTCAAACGATTTTCAAAATTACATGAAAACGAATGAGGCTAATATGAGACGATTAGAGGGAGAAATTGGTACTTTGAAAAACGACTTTTCTAATACATTGAAATTGCAAAACACGAAGATTGAGCAAGGGCAAATTGACATAAAAAAGATGTTTTCGGCCATAATGAACAAGTCCTCGGGTGCGTCATCGAGTTCATTACCTAGTGACACCGTAGCAAATCCGAAGGAACAATGTAAAGCCGCCTCGTCTCGTGAGAAAGGTCGTGTGATTACCCCTAACCTTGAAGGATTTCGTGTTGTTCCTTCTTCTCAACCCTCGACTTCTAAGACGTCTTCTTGTTCTAAAGTCGATGGGTGAACGTGGCGACCAAGGAAAAGAGTGCACACCCTCGTGTACCTCAAAATCCATCCACGGTTCAAAAAGAGAGCTTTGTCGACCTTACCAAAGTAACCCTTGAAGAAACTTGTGCATCGATCCTTCTTAAAAAACCCAAAAGGCGTATGCCGAGAAAGGAAAAGGATCCGGGCCAATTTCTACTACCTTGTGATTTTTCCGAGATTGAGGGATGTTTAGCCCTTGCCGATTTAGGTGCTAGCATTAATCTCATGCCTCATTCTCTTTGGAAATTGATGAGATTGCCTTCGCTTACCCCCACGAACATGACAATCGAGCTTGCGAATTGTACTCCACTTATACCAATTGGAATAGCCGAGGATGTCTATGTTAGGATTGGAAAGTTTGTTTTTCCCGCGGATTTCGTTATATCCGATTACGAGTGTGACCCTAAATGTCCCATTATTTTAGGCCGACCATTCTTATCGACGGCTCGAACCGTAATCGACGTTCACGAGGGGAGACTTACTATGAGATATGGGGATGAGAAAATAGACTTTTTCGCTAGAAAATCCCAAGGATTTAATGAGAATGAAAAAACCGAGGTTTCAAAACCTAATGATTCAAATCCTAATGATTTCAAAATGTTTACTTTAGCGGAAAGAATGAAGCTTGATGCATGTTTTGAAAGAATTAAGAAAAACGGTTTTAAAGATGATGATTTTAATGATAAAGAATACGTGTACCTAATTCAAAAGGGTATGTGTAAATTTATGGATGAAAACTCACTTTGGGATGTTTTTAGCGAAACAAGTGAAACACCAATTCCGAAGGGCGACGTTAGTGCCATCACGACAAAGACCAATATGGGCTCGTCTTCACCACCTTCGAAGGACCACGTCTTTGAGGCTTCAACTTCTAACTCCATCGAAGTGCCTCCTTTGCCTAGCCCAACACCCGTTGAGGCTAAAGGGTTTATCGACATCGATCCTCTCGTCTTAGAAAAGTCACCTAAGCATAGTCATTCGACTTGTAAGTCCATGGTTGTGAGTGCTCACATCGACTCTTTCTTTGACGATGACGATGGCGATTTTGCCGAGATTAATCACGTACTTCGACATCCACATGCAATTTTTGATTCTCCTAAGAAGAAACATGTGAAGTACGATGATTATGAGTTTGATCCCGAGATTGAGGAAATCATTGAACGAGAGCTAGCTCTTATGCCTTCACTTCCACCTACGAGTGAGGTTGATCTTTCCAAAATCGAGGATGAACTTAATGAGTTGGAACGTCTTATTTTCGATGACGAACCAACTCATGTGACCACTAAGAATCCAATTCTCGAGGAGTTACCTAATCAACACTCCTCATTTGAGAATGACGTTTACCACATTCGTGAGGATCTAACTTATCAACGATCCCCACAAAAGAATGATGGTTTCGTGCTTGATCGTGATCTTTTCGAGAGAGTTTCTAAGATACTCAAGGAGGGGAATGACAAACCATGGTTTGACAAGCCTATCTTTGATGAAGAAATCGATGAGATCGACGTTCATGAGGATGACGAGTATGTAGACCCCGAGGGGGCGGTGTTCTTTATTGATAAACGTTTTGAGAACTTATATAATCCGCCACCCCCTCCCGCCAATGACTTAAATGTGAGGATTTTTAGCGCGACTAATTTTGAATTTGACACGCCAAATATCTTCGACATTATCAAATCGGGTTTTCATAAAGAGTTTTTGAACGATGAAAAAGGAAAAGATTTTAAAAATGTTTTAAAAGATTTTTCTACATGTTTAACTCCGTCATCACATCGTGTTATGAGTACTACCACCTCGTCTACTCCTTTTGACGATAGTTGGTGTGGTCTTAGTGTGGGGGAAGCCCCAAATGTTCCCTCCCATTTCTCCACCGAGGACGAGATTTACGATCCCGGAATTGCTTGTAAAGGGAAATCTCGGTCTTCCACCGATGCAATAAATGGAAAATCTTTTCGTTTGCTTGGTGTGAGTCTACCTCGAGTAGCTCATATGTTTGACTTACCCATTGCCTCACCTTTCTACTTCTTATCTCTTTTCTTCTACCCCATTGGGGTTTGTGTTGGAGTGGCGTTGTTTCGTCTTTCATCCGAAAACGAAGACGCTATCTTTGACCCCGGTATACGTATATCAGGTTTTTAAAGTACTCCACGTACTTTTGGGCCTTGTTTATCATGTAAGCCCCACCAAAAATGACCATACCAAGATTATCCCTAAATGATCACATTTATGGGGATCCGAGTCGAGCTTTTGACTCGGTTATCAAAAACAAGGTGCCTCGTGGGGGATTCTCATGCTTATCCTTGTAAATATTATCGCTTTCTTAGTTAACCTAACGAGGGGACTTGTGCTCTTCCAACCTTTGTTCCGTGGTTGTTTGTGATTGTGATCTATTAGGTTCATCGTCATCATGAAGCCTCTCGTGTTCGTTTTACGGATCGCTCGAGCTTCGATCGTTGCCTTTGGAGATTCCGATATCCGATGATATCCTTTTATGTTCTAACGTTTATCTTATTAGCATAATTCATAAACGGCTTTTAGGTTATTCGTTTTACCCTTTCCATGCTCGAGATTAAGCATTCGACTTCGTCTCTAGTATGGGGGTGTTTACACCCCTAGACTCAAAACATTGAGGACAATGTTTAGTTTTAGTATGGGGGGGTGAGTAGATACTTCACCTTGCTTACGTCAACACGCAATCCAATATTCATCTTTTTGTTATCGTTTTGTTGCAAATAAGGCTAAAAATGGCCAAATTTTAAAATTTTTCTTGTTTTTCATAAGTGTTTAAGACACGAATGTAGGTTTTCCGATGGTGAGAACGAGAGTAATTTTTGACTCGACCGTGCGTGTTGAGCACTTAGCTCGATTCCTTAACTTTTTAGGCTAAGTCTCTTAAATGAGGACGAGAAATGATAGAGTTATTTATAAGTCTCGTAATCGTCACGATCTTATGTGTAGTAATTATTAGCTTATTCTCCCCACGCTTTTGCATAATAAATTGTTAATAAATATTGATTTGGCGGTTTAGTCACTATTGTTGGGTTTCTAATTTGTTTTGGTAGCTTCCATGTAATTAAATTGGGAAAACATTAAGGTATCGCCAGCGTCACGGTTTTGAAGTATTGGCACCCGAATAATCGAAAGCTTCACCTAATAATAAGATTTCAAGTGCTCACCTAAATTAAGCAAAAATTTGAAGCTCACAAGGCCGAAAAATCTATGCCCAAATTGAAAGTGAATCAAGCCTTAATCTTCGAAGCTTTAAAGATCCAAAATTCGCTTTAGCGTGAGGATATACGTCTTTGGCTAATAAAACCACCGATGAGGCGGATAATAAAAGGCAAGGCAAGACCGAAGTCATAATAAAAGCTTCATGGCGAAGTTGAATAAAAGATGGAGGTAAACCAAAGATAATAAGGCCCTTCCGTTAGGGGGCGTATAAAAGTCTTGGTAATAAGTCTCATGTTCAAAACCGTTATAAAATCGTGTTTATCGATCCTTCTTGTTGACTTAATTTTTTGACATCGTTGTCTTTTGGGACGAATTATTAATTTGATGGTTTTGGTTACACCGTTAAAACTCTATTTTTAGACTTAATCTCTATTCACGCATAAGTCAATGATGTATCCTCGTGATCATTAAGACAAAATAAAATATAAGAGATACCAATTAGGAATAAGGGAGTTTAGGTTCGTAATTAACACTCATGAGATGTGTTCGTGTTGCTAACTTATAATAACAATGATCTCGTTACACGCTTAGCATGGAATTGGGTGAAAATCGAGGACGACGAAATTATTTCTAACGAAGCATTCACGTGTTCTTGTTCTATGATCCCAAAATTCACATTCTCGTGATGAAAACAATACATTATGTCTAAAACACGTGTAGTAGTTTATTTAAATTTATGTCTTGAATAAAAGTCATCATAAAATGAATTTTGGAAGTTCTACGATACTTAATTCTAGCATTGCGTGGGGACACGGCAATGGTTTAGTATGGGGGAGTGATGAGACTGTATTTATACATAGTCTCATCGTCCAAATCGGGCTTAAAACGCTTAAAATATCATCAAAATACCCTAATATGTGCTTGTGTTTGTTCATTGTGTATTTTAGGTATGGATATCGTGAATTCACCAAATGATCAAAGGAATCAAGAAAAAACGAACACGGGAAACGAAGCCGCACAAAGAACCGGACCCGAATCATGATTTTCCTATCAAGTCCTTGAAGTTTGAAGATTTGGCAAAAATGGTCCCTCAAGAATTGAAGACTTGTCATATTATACCCTTGCAAAACTCAATTATTGCATTAGGGTCCCTAATATTTCAAGATATTGCATTAAAGGTCCTTGAAGAATGTCAAAATTACAAGAGAAGTCCTTAAATCAAGATTGGAAAATACATTGGGCCAAAAATGACAAGCTGTTCAAAGATATAACAAAGGGGATTGGACTTTTTAGCTATTTATTACAAAGTGAAGGTTTCTGAAAATAGAGGGGCCAAAATGGGGGGGACAAACAAACTTACCCCAGCCTATAACAACCTGCCATGTCACCCCACTTCCTCCCTCCACCAATACCCTTCCTCCACCTCACCACACCTTACACGTCAACACCACCACCCACTAAAATAATAATCAGTTTTTAAACTGATTATTATAACTTATAAACCTGGCGCCAAACAAGGACTATTCATCATCAACTCCTAATCCACCCTTAATCCTATCCTATAAACCCTAATCATAATTATCACCAAATCAAAGGGCTTTGAACCAATTTTCTCCAGATGGGTAATTTACCCTTCCCTCAGTTAAACCCACAACCCAGAAACTTCTCACACTCACCCCATGTGGACCCCCCATGTTCCCCTGCTCGTCCATTTTGGGCAAAATCAGAATATAGCCAGGAAATCAACGTCTATTGTGATTTCCTTGTTCCCCAAGAGCAAATGAAGGCCCCAGATCAATCCTACAGCTGTCACTCACGAGATTCCCATTTGACTAATTTCAAATCAGTCAAGATCAAGGGCAAGATTGGAAAAGCACGAATTAGGGTTTAGGGTTTCCCTTTTCTTTGTAATATTTTATTTATATTCTAGAATAGTCTCTAGGCTAGTATAAATACAAGCAACCTGTGCTTAGTATTTCTTGGTTCCAGTTTTTTTTTTGTAAAATCTTTAATTGATTAATGATAATGAAATTTTAAAAATTATGCAAAATAACTGAGTTCCTTTTCTTTATTCTGTTTTTAGTTTAATGTTCACTTCATTGCAAGATTAGTTTAAAGTTTCAAAAGGTTTTCAGTTTGGTTTGTTAATAACGTGTTCTAAGATTTTCCAAAAGTGAACCAAGCATAAGGTGGAAGTGAAAGTGGAAGCCCTAGGCTTGGTTTGATTTAGTTTAACCTGGTTCTATTTATTCAATTGGTTTCAAAAGTATTCATTGGTTCCAAAAAGATTGAAGAAAAATAGTTTTATCATATCTTTTAATTCACCTCTTACTGCTTGAGCAGTTTAACCCATAAGCCTTGACAAGCTTATTGGTTTAGCTGTTCAAGCTTGGATTTGCTCTTCTTTTTTGTTGTGTGTGCAGGTATCAAGGAAACATCAAGCAAGACCCATTCTCCTTTCATGTTTTTTTTATTGAAGATATTGTTTTTCCCCTAGTTCTGTTGTTGAACTCCAACAGGGGTCTCTACACTCTCCATAAGCCCTTGAAAGCCAAAAAGTTTCACCAGGGAAGGCATCAGCTAAGGTCCTAAGGCTTGAACCCCCTTGTGCTATTTTTTCTACTTTTTAAGTGATTAATGTGATTTTGAGTGCAACCTGTTTTTAGTGTTAGTATTTGGCTTGCATATGCTCTTTTGTGTCTTTTATGCATGCTAGGGTAGTAATAGATCAGTTTGGTTAAGTTTTAGAAGCAATTACTTTGTTAATTATTGTTCTCAGTTAGTTAAAGGGGTGTTTGGGACTAGGGTTTAAGGAGAGATTGGTGACAAATCTTGGCTTAAATCAATCTAATCATACTCAAAAGGTAGTAGTAGGACTGTTTTACTATTTTGTTTCAAGATTGGTAGGATATAAGTGAATTTGTACACTTCTTTTTGGGCTTAACTAGCTAAAATCAGTCATCAACCCTTAACTGTTTGTTTAGACCTGTTAAGACCTCCAGTTCTTGTAGATTGATAGATCTTGTATGCATCTAGGGGCATGAGTAGTTAGGGTTGTGTCTATTGTGATTGTGTGCTAGATTTTGGCCTCTGAAATTCATTTTTGTGCCATATAGATCAGTTACTGTTCACAGAAACTCATTAGGCTATATCAGTCACCTAATTGTGCTTCTTGTGTGTTTTTCTTGCATTGATTTGTGTGACTTTATTAATTCATTGACTCCCCACAACTCAACTGGTTGTGGGGGTGCCTTGTTTGCCAAAAATCAGCAAGCCAAAAGCTTCCCTAAGCTTAATCAGTAACCTGACTTGATTTTTACACTAGCAGTGGGAAAAAGTTCCCCCTGCTAGTTGTCAAGTTTCCACTGCTTGTGCTAAAGGACAAACAGTCAAAAGTGTCACTATCAGTTCTTTCATTTTTTTGTCTTTTGTGACCTTAATTAGGAATTAGCACTTCAAATCTTTTTCATTATTTTTCTTATTTTATTTTTGATTTTTCAGTATAATTTATTTTCTGATTACTGTTCATTTTCTATTTTTTACATTTAATTGCATTTTTAATTACTTTTTATTATTCAGTTTTTGTCATTTAGTGTAGAAACTTATTATTTTTCACTTTTAAAATTTTTCCTAGATTTAGAATATTATTTTAAGATTTTTAGTTTAAAAATTTATTACTGTTCACTTTTTTAATTAATTTTTATAATTAAATTAGCTTAATTAGGGTTTAATTACTAATCTGTTTTGTCTTTTAGTGCAAATTTTTACTTTTTTCAAACTTTGTCAATTTTCTACTATTCATTAGGGTAATTTAGGATTTTTTTTTAAATTGTTAAATTAATTTTGGCATTATTTAATTATTTTCTAGGATTATTTTAATTTAAAAATAGTTTTTAGTAATTTAAAAATAGAAAAATAGTTTTTAAAATTTAGGAAAAATACTTTTTAGTCTTTAAATAATATAAGTTAGTTATTAGTTCAATAAATTAATATTTTGGGCATTTTGTTAATTATATTTAATTTTTGGGCTTTAATTAGCATTAAAAATTGAATATTTAATTAATAAAAGGTTTTAAAATATATTTGTTGAATTTTTATTCTTATTTATATTATTTGAGACTTAGTTTAATCATTTAATTAATTTTTAGGTTTTAATTTTTAATTTTGTCACGTTTTACGTAATTACGTTATCGTTTTACGTCATCGTCGTAGTGTAATCGTAGTCGTAGCTCGTCTTTACTTTTTTCTCTTCT
The DNA here is from genome assembly GCA_025667525.1 of Glebionis coronaria. Taxonomy (NCBI): domain Eukaryota; kingdom Viridiplantae; phylum Streptophyta; class Magnoliopsida; order Asterales; family Asteraceae; genus Glebionis; species Glebionis coronaria. The sequence goes on from CM046880.1 coordinate 4,705,511, forward strand.
AAACCAAAAACGTCACTAATCCAAACTTGATTTCATATATTGGCACATTAATACACACACCTCCTTCGAGAACGAACTTGGAATTTATTCGTCTTCACGGTTTTCCTAAATCGTGTCGATTAATACTTGCCGCATTTATACGTTGTTTTCCTAAACACGTATATCATTTTCTACACCTATCAAGAGGTCGTATGTGGATACCTAAGTTTGGAGGCTTAAGAGATTTGATTATGTTAGAATCCCATAAATCTAAGTATTCCATTCATCCGGGATCGGATAAGATGTACCATGATTTGAAGAAGTTGTACTGGTGGCCGAATATGAAAGCTGACATAGCTATGTATGTTCTTCAATGCTTGACTTGTGCTAGAGTTAAAGCTGAACATCAAAAGCCATCAGGACTACTTCAACAGCCAAAGATTCCTGAATGGAAGTGGGAGCGAATTACAATGGACTTTATCACCAAGCTTCCTAGAACATCATCTGGAAACAATTCGATTTGGGTTATTGTCGATAGACTGACCAAATCAGCACACTTCATTCCGGTTAAGGAGCAGTTCTCACTAGAGAAGCTGACTCGAATATACCTTGATAATGTTGTATGCAAGCATGGAGTGCCTGTATCGATCATTTCAGATCGAGATCCTAGATTCGCATCGAATTTTTGGAAATCTCTCCAAAGATCTTTGGGAACGAATCTCGACATGAGCACTGCTTATCACCCCCAGACTGATGGGCAGAGTGAAAGGACGATACAAACACTGGAAGATATGTTGAGAGCTTGTGTGTTAGACTTTGGTAAGAATTGGGATAAACATTTGTCGTTAGCAGAGTTTTCGTATAGCAATAGTTACCATTCTAGTATCAAGGCTGCATCGTTTGAAGCTTTGTATGGTAGGAAGTGTAGATCTCCTGTATGTTGGAGTGAAGTTGGGGATACCCAGCTCACGGGACCGGAATTGATCCGGGAGACTACGGAGATGATAGTTCAGATTAAGAAGAGGTTGTTGACTGGCCGTAGTAGACAGAAAAGTTACGTGGATGTGCGGCGGAAGCCAATGGAGTTTGAAGTGGGTGACCGAGTAATGTTGAAAGTATCGCCATGGAAAGGCGTTATAAGATTTGGAAAACGAGGAAAATTGAATCCCCGTTATATTGGACCCTTTAAGATTTTATCTAGAGTAGGTCCGGTGGCTTACAAACTAGAGTTACCCCCAGAACTTCATGGTGTTCACAACACATTCCATGTATCTAATCTGAAGAAATTTCTAGCAGTGAGTGATGAGAAAATCCCGTTAGGTAAGGTTCGAATAGATGGGAAGTTGCATTTTATCGAAGAGCCCGTAGAAGTTATGGACCGTGAGGTAAAGCAACTGAAACAAAGTCGGATACCTATTGTCAAGATCTGATGGAATTCAAAGCATGGCCCGGAGTATACTTGGGAACGAGAGGACGAAATGTGGAAGAAATATCTGCACCTCTTCGATTTCAATAAGAAACGAACATCCAAATGAAATGGATCACGAGGACGTTGATCCCTTTTAGGAGGAAAAGCTGTGACAATCTAACATTTTCAGGTAGTGAAATATTTTCTCGTATAATATTTTGAAACTTTTTTTTTGTGTTGGTTGACGAACTCACAATTTACGGATTTAAATTTGGGCTTACGTGCATAATTTGGCGTCTTTTACGACTAAACCGGAAACCTTAGGATTACGTATTTACGTTTTTGAACTCCGTTTTTGATGAGACAATTTTTATTGGATTCGTTTTGTGACGGTGATTCATAATTTATAAAAACGTTTTTCGTAAAACGACCCGAGGGCACGGAAATCGAGAAAACTAGAATCGAGAAATACCCGTAAACTAGTGAGATGGGACAAAACACTTTGTCCCACCCCACTAGCAATATGGGACGGCTACACTTGACACCACAACACTAATGTGGCATCAAGTTAAGTAGCTTACACCAAGTGTAAGCATAAGCTTACCTTTCAAGCTAACCTTTACCACTTAACCACAAAACAAGCAACTTGTTTTCATTTCCCTCGTTTCTTACATGCAATCCACTCCAAAAACTCTCTCAACTCTCTCCTTTGTGCCGCCCTAAATAAGCCAACAAACACCCTCTTTGATCTTTTCTAGCCATAAACCACATGTTTACTAGTTCTATTAAGGTGTTCTCTTGAAGCCTTGATCATTTGGTGGCCATATTAACAACTTTGGAGGTTATTTGCTTGTGTCCTAGGGCTGATTTTCCAACCTATGTTCTTGATATTTGATGGTCTTGGAGATACTTGTTGTGTTCAACAAGTTCTTGTCTTCCTAAAACAAGAAATCCACTTGGATTGGTAAAGAAGATCATCCTCTCCATTTTTCTCTTGTTATTTTGTAAAGAACAAATGTATTTTCTTTCATTTTGTATATGTATATGATGTATATATGATGATAAAAATGTTGTGTGGGGATCACGTGTTGATAAATATGCTTAAAAATGATGATAACTATAAGAAATGAAGCTAAAATCTTGACTATTTAGTTGGCTGTATAAAAACAGTAGATAACTAAAAGATGAACTGATAAAATTGCATGGTTTGATCCATTTACAGTAAGTAGATGATGTTATACACATGTGAGAGTTGGCCATGCAATGGAATCAAAATAATGAGTGAGATATGATCAAAACAAGTTAGGTGGTGTAATCTGAATAAGCAGTTTTGTAGGGACTGTTAAGGCAACTTAAACTCAAAATGGGCAGTAGCTATAACTAAGTTATATGTAGCACATATTATGAAGAACATGTCATCCAAAAATGAGCTTCTAAGTCATTGTAGAACTCTAGATATGTTAAAAATGGTGAACATGAAGTTAAAAATCATATTTTTGGAAATAATGTTTATTAATATTATATAAGCACTCACATTATAATGTATAAAATGTAAAAATATAAACCCACTAACTTATAAAACTTATTTATATAAATGTATAAAAGGTTAATTAAATGGGTAATTTATATAAATGGTGGTAAAATAATATTTATAAGTAATAAAAACTATAAACTTGATTTTTACGACTTTTTCGGCTATCGCCGTAAAATTAACGTTTTTTGCCAAATAAAACTTAGACGACCAAACCCGTCTAATGTAAAGTTTATAAAAGTCATATACTGATGTATAGATAACTAAGACAAGTAAAAACCGATAAAACCCGAACTATAAGAAATACGGACATTTACGAGCTAACTAAACATATTGGACTAATAATTGGACTTAATAAGATAAAAACTTGTAAAAAGAACTTATTGGGCTTAACCCATTTGGGCCCAACATGAAAAGTATATATACTGATAATATAGGTATAAAATGGATAAAACGAGTTAAAGAACTTATAAAAGACTTAATGGACTTAAAATAGGTAAAATCGGTAAAACTAGTGAACTAGTAAGACGTTACCAAAACGTAAACACTAAAATGAGTAAACAAGGATGTATAAACCCACTTGATCATCATCATATGTACAAAATCATCATATGTATATTGTTATTTTGATAAAAGTCATTGGACCGAGTCTAAGACCGATTATTATTTATATAGGTTTCCGTGACCGAAGCACGCCCGTAGCCGACAATCCGCCTTTCATTAACAGCGTGAGTTCATAGCCTCGCACTCTTTTAAATGTTTTATAAAATGATTTGTAAACCCGCGAGGGAGATAACATGCTAGATTTTTATAAAAATAGAACACAAGTAGTCCCGATTGTATGCTTAATGATATGGACCCGAATGATGCTATGACCCTATATTCGAGACTAAAAGGATTATTAGTAGTTAGGTTATGTCACTTAAAGTCCCATTAGCATGAATTGTGAACTACCGGGATTTGGTAGACGCTTATGCATTTGATAGTACTATTTGGGGACGATCACCCTAGTTCGCGCCTTGACGGTTGATCCCCGTCGTACCACATTGATTGGTAAGCGAATTTAGGTATGAGAAGATTCCATAGCGTGATTTTTGTGACGACACACTAACTTAGATGGGCAAATTGTTTGTCGGGTTCGCGGCCCGCTGTTTTCATAGTAAGGTAACAATGTCATGCGGCTAATAATAATCCTATAATCTATTCAATCTATATAATCTAAATAAACGATATGATACGACGCTATTAACGATGAATATATTACCTATCATGGTAATATAGAGACTACGGTCTCATGGACGGTTTAAGATGTATGCTTGATTTATATATTGCCTGACTAGCAATATGAGGACTTACTTCCGATATTATACTTGTGTTCTGATTTTAAATGATTGTAAATGATTGTTTTTATATAACGGTTTTCATTAAACTCTATGAATTCACTCGGCATTCGCTGATATGATTTTTGCATGTTTTTATCTCAGGTGCTTGAAGGTAATCCGGATGGAGATCGACTCTGATGGCCCACACTTAATATTAAAAATGTTCATTCGATCTGTGTTTTGTAAACTTAATGACCTGTATAATTTGGGACCTGTTGTACGCTTTTGAAACTTTTTATCGAATGAATGTTTGTTAAACCTTGTACAACCATTTTTATGTGTTGTCTATGATTGGAGTTATTGTGCTATCCCGTAACACTCTGAAAGACCCTTCCGTTGTACCGATACGAAAAATGAGAGTGTTACATGTTCATTCGGAAGTTTTGCTCATCCGGAACTCTTGGTTCGTCCGGAACTTTTGGTTCATCCGGAACCTGGGAACTCAAGAACAGTACTTTCAGAAAAAACAGGGGAGTACGAATTTGATCCAAAAATCAAACTAAATAATCAAAAAGGTTTTACCAAATTAACCACAAATCATCTAATAACCATAAGCAACAAATCCCAACAGTAAAAACACAAATTCAACAACTTTTTAAAGATCAAATCAATCAAATAAGAACTTAAGAACTTGAATAAAAAGAGGATGATGAACAAGATGAAATGGAAAGATTAAACAAGAACTTGTATTGATGATTAATGTTGAACAAGATAAAACAAAGATTAAAATTACAAGATTTGAAAAACAAATATCAAAATCACCAAACACCGTAGTGGTGTTGGTGATGCTACGAACAAGAATAGAGAAAAAAAGTGGGGAAAGAAAAAAACTAAAAACTAACTGCCACTATTGTGTGAGGGGTGGGCTTTATATAGCCTTGTCTTTTGGTTGGTGAGTGGGCTTTCTCCCGTTCTTCTTGTCTTCTCGTCTTTTCAGAAAAGTTGACGTTTTCGATTCTGATTCGGGATTTGTTGTCGATTAAATTCAACCCGTCTTTTAATTTCTTCGTTTAATAAACTTGAGTTTCTTCGACTTATGTAAATCTTCCATCTTTGGTCCTTTTCTTTGATAAATCTTCGAATAGGCCCAGTGACTTCAAATCTTTTGCATCTCTTGGACAATAGACTTCATCTTGAGTCTTTTTCTTCGATAAATCCCGTGCAATCCCATGTTTTCTTCATTATTCATCCGGTTGGCTCTGAAAACACAATAAACACAAAAACCACGCATAATTCCAAACAAATGATATTAAATATGCGTTTTGGTCTCGTTTTAGCCAGAATTAAGTGGTAAAAGGATGGGTGTTTACACACCTATCAAAAAACATGTTCTCTATGGGCCTTCGGGTGGGAGTCATGTAGCACTAACCTTGTCATTTGAGCCTCAGGGTGTATGGCATGGGGACGTGTTTAATAAAAATTGCTTCATCATCATGAGCCATAAGGTGGGATGGTGAATGTCAATTCCCTTATTTTTGTCCAAGGAGCCTTCGGATGTGGATTATAAATAAGGAGCACAATTGCATCTGAAAGAGCCACAAGGTGATATGATGTAGTTATTGCTAACACCATTAATAAAGTCATAATTGACTTTGGAGGATTTATTGTTGCTTTTAAGTAGACCTATTAGCCAAATTTCGGATCCGGGGATTTATCCCTCAAATCGTGTTAAGTTATCCTTGATGTGGGCTTTCTTTAGTGACAACGGTTTTTGAAGTCGAGGTTAGGTTTTGAGTGTTGAGTTTACACCGTTTTTGCCTTCATTTTTGGATTAATAATTATCAAGTAAGTCAAATGAGCCTTTGGGTAAATGACAATAAAATCTAGATATACAATTAGGAATAAAAGGAGATTGAGTTTAACACAAATTACTTGTGTGAGTTGTTTTAACATTGAAGCTTATGATTGACAATGATCTTGTTTTTAAACTTGGCATGGAAAAGTGAAAAGTCGAGGACGATGAATCTATTTGAGTTTTATGATCCTAAAAGTTATTTTTCTAATAATGAAAGTTTTACATTATGTCTTTGCAAAATAAAGTGTCATAAGTTGAATAAAAATGTAGTTGGTAGTTTTGTTTTATCATTGTGAGAGGACACGGCAATTGCTTAGCAAGGGGGAGTTTGATATGAGTGATTTTACTAATATCTTTTGTATCAATAAACACTCAGTAAATGCATAAAACCATTAAATATTGCCTTGTATATGTGTTTTTGTTGTTTAATGTGTGTAGGTACCAAAGTTCGCGAAAATCGGCAAAATCGACACTCGTATTGAAGAAAAGATCAAGGAAGCCAAATCAAGTCCGTTTTTAGTGGATTTAATCTTAAATGAAGTTATTTGGGCTTGTGGGTCCCACATTTGGGTATTGGGCCCAAAAGCCCAATAAGGAAGCTAATGTTATTCAATTTTGGTTAACAAACCCATTAAAGGCCCAAAAGAAAAGAAATGGACGGTTTTAAGTAAATAATAGGCTTCAAGCCCAAGTTAGAAGTGAAAATGTGAAGACGTGGTGTATCATGGGCTTTTTAAATACCTATTAGGGTTTGGTCAGTTTACAACACAAACGAAAGTTATATTAATATAACTTTTTACTCTCATTTGGTCAAACAAAATAACCATTTACACACACCACACCCACACACATAACTTTTGATACTTACTATGCTCACCCTTTCTCTCTCTTTCACCCAAAAAATAACCAGACTCACAATCTTAACCCTAGTTCATAAATCAAGAATTAGGGCTTTTTGATATAAAGCGTGTGGTTATACACGCGTTTTAAATTTTATCCCCATTGAACCGGAGCTAGGAGATGGGATGAGAACGAGTGATGTGGCCTTTTTCTAGCATGTGATTGGATGAAACAGCTCATCCTCTCCCATTCCTCCAATTAGAAGATGACAACTCAGCTTCAAACTAGCACAACTAGCATACCTGATTGCCACGTTGGAGATTTGTGTGCTAGTTGGCTAATTACAGCCGTGAGATCAAAGAGAAAGAAGAAAGAGAAGATTTCAAGGGCTGAGATGGGGAGTTGCTTCAACAAACTCCACCAAGAAGCCTTGGGGGTTTGGCTATAAAAACCCCCATATTTTCTGTAATTTGGTATCCAATTTCATTTTTAAAAGTTATTATGTTAAATTAGTTTTAGGATAATCTTGTATTTTTCTTTTCTCTAGTATTGTAATCATTATTGATTATTAATAAAAGTTGATTTGTGTTGATTTAATTCGTGTCTAATTTTCTGTTTAAACTTAATATTGCAACTTTATTCTTTGAACTGATTTTATATAATAATGATTGAGGTTATTTGATATAAGCTCAACAATAGCTTTTGTCAATTAATAAAAAATAAATATTGGGGACAACTTTCCCCACTGGAAAGTTGTTAAGTAAATAAGTTGTTGTTTGATAAATGATGATGGTCTGATGTTCGTGGTTCGATGTATGGTGGTAAAGGGTGGTCTAGATTCGATTTATTAGACGGCTCAACGCCGCTTCTACTTCTCAAAGGGATTCTTCACCAGGTTTATTTTTATCTTAATTTTAATGTTTTTTTTATTAATCTATTTTCTTAATGCTTAAGTGATTTAGTGGTAACATGTTTTAGATTTATGATTAATCTGATTTTTAATATGATTTAGATTTATGTTTTTTTTTATGTTTGATGTTGAATGTTTTAATCTGATTTTATATTGAGAGTAATGAGTTAACTGATTTGGTTTAAGTGTTATATTTCGATAATCTGCTACACTTGGAAGATTTAATCTAAGTTTTAAAGTTTTGAGTAATATTTTAAAAAGGGATTTGGTTATATCTGAATCTGTTAAGTTTGGGTGTGTAAGGTTTTTAGCAAATGAAAACTGATTGGAATTTTTAAAAGTCTTTTGAAGTTTATTTTGTTGGCTGATAACAAGTGTTTTAGAAATCTAATATTAAGTCTGAGTTGTTAATTTGTGTCTACAAATGGATTTATCTTGCTTCACAATTTAGTCTTCTAGTTTGATTTATTTAGATCTGAGATTTCACTCAAGTTTTTGTATCTGATATAAACTTTTGTTGGTACAAGTTTTGCTCATATTATATGTCTTGCTGATATATAGTCTTGCATTTGCTGAGATTTGTTTGCTTTGCTGATTGCCAAAAGCTAACAGACTCAATTGGTCTGTTAGTCTATTACTGATTCATCAGTTAAAATTTTACATCACAAGTCACTCTTGTGACTCTGGTTCATTTATATTATTCAAAAATAAAAACCAAAAAATGTCCATCAAGGGACTCGAACCCATGACCTCCTGGTTATGGGCTAAATGACTTAACCATCTCATCTAACTCTTCTTTTGTGATTTACTACAACTATTTTAATTAATATAGTATTATCAAGTGGTTGTCAGCTTTTGGTTTAGTTTAAATACTTAGTTTTACTTTTATTTACATTAAAATCATTTTATTTACTTTTATATAGTTTTAAATAAATAAATAATTAAAAACAAAATAAAATATATTTTATTAATTTTAAAAATTTAAATTGTTACTAAAAATGAGCTTTTAAAATAATTAGATTTTAATTGATTTAGTTTTAAATTAAATAGTTTTATAATATATTTTCTTTATAAAAAGTAAAAGTTAATTTCAAATAGATTTAATTAATTTTTAGATTTAAAATAGTTTTAAATTTGTTTAAATAGATTTTTAAATGTAAAAGTAATTTTAATTAAATAGATAAGTTTTTAATGGATTTTAAATAGTTAAAATTTTAAATAGTTTTAATTTTAAATAATTGTTTTTAGATTAAATATGGGGAACAATTCATGCACTTTAGGATTTTAATTAATTAATAATTTTAGGAGTAATTTTAGATTAAAAACCGATAACCAATTCAAATCGATTGTCCAAATTGAAACAAACCGTCTCAAATTCACTTGATCTTCGTGTACAACGAACTTGGATCATCAGCGTGTTTAATTAAATTCGTCTTCGACTTATTTATGGATTATTACCTTTTCCTAAAGGTAATTTCCTAAATTTGTCCTATATCGTATCTAATTAAAATACATCGACGTTTCCTCAGTAAATCAAATGGCGCCGCTGCCAGCTCTTTTCGTAAAGATTAACGGGTTTTAGTGAGAAAAATTGGATTTTGGGATCCGTTCTTTTGGGAACGTTATTTTCAAGCATAAAAATTTTCAAAAAATCCTAAAAAAATATAAAATTTTCAAAAATCCAAAAAAATAAAAAAGATAGAAAAATCAAAAATGTTGTATTTCATTTTTAGTGTATGCGTACTTTATCTTCGTCTTATCCTGAGCCCGAGACTCATAGAGACTTAGATATGACCGGTGTGCATTATAATAACAACCCACCTCACCCCAACATGAATAATAACAACCATGCCCCTCAACCCGACCTTCGTGCGATGGAGGAGCTATGTCAACCAACAATGAATGGACGTAAAGGACCGATTGCGTCAATGCAAATCACGGCTCCTGAATTTTCGTTGAAGCATCACATGATCCAACAAGTTCAAAATGCTTGTCCATTTCGCGGATTACTGGATGATGATGCCAACAAACACCTCGATAAATTCATAACCGGCACTCAAAGCATGAAATTTCCCGGTGTTTCCATGGATTTTCTTCGCCTTCATCTTTTTCCACACACTTTATCCCACCATGCTGAAAAATGGTTTGATCGTCTTCCCAAAAACTCAATTCATACACGGGACGAGATGACTCAAAAATTTATGTCCCGATACTTTCCACCATCCATGGTAACCAGTCTTCGTAATCAAATCAGTGGTTTCACTCAAGAACCTGATGAGTTGCTTTTCGATGCTTGGGAACGTTATAATGTCTTGATTGATCGTTGTCCTAATCATAATATGCTCCCCATCACTTTGATTGATACTTTCTACAATGGTTTAACTTTTCGTGATCGTGATACGATTAATGCTGTCGCCGGTGGTACATAGAGCTTATAGAGAACATGACCACTCATCACAAAAACTAGGATTCATCCTCATCTTCAAGAAATAATCTGAGGGTCAATGTTTCTTCTACTTCATCAAACCCCGAGTTAACCGAACTTACCCGCCAAATAGCCTAGATGAACAAAAATTTCTTAACCATGGCTACGAACCAATTTCAACAAGTTAAAGCTGTAACACCTTCTTGTGAGACTTGCGGTGGTTCTCATTCATACACCGATTGTCCTTCTACTCATGACAATCCGGAAAACGTGTATGCGGCTAACGGAAACTTTTCCACGGGAGGCTATCAAGCACGCCCTCAAGGTTGCCGCAATTTGCTAAGTTATCGTTCAAACAACTTCCTTTCACCACCCGGTTTTCCTCCTCAAAACCAAAACAACTTCACTCGCAACAATCAAAACCAACCTCGAGCTCCTAATCAATATCAAACCCAAAGAAACCCATATCCACCTCAAGGAAATAATCAAGTTTACCAACAACCCACCTATCAACCACCCGCTTACCAAGTTCCCCATCCCAACCAACCCACGACATATAATCAAGAGGTTGAAAAACGTACATGAGGACTAATGACGCGCTGGTGAAGAATCTTTATAGTCAAATTATTAACATGAAAGGTGACATGGCGAAACAAGGGAATGATCTTCGAGCCGAGCTTAGGAATGACATGCGAAACTCTTTAAGCAGTCAAACGAATGACTTAAGGGATATGATGGCTAGTTTCTTCCCAAGTAATCAAACCTCTAGTTCGGGTTCTCTTCTGAGTAACACCGTTGCTAATCCAAGAGGGGAGATGAAAGCAATCACCACCCGAAGTGGAAAAGGTTACAAGGAACCTGAGATTCCTAAACCTCCTCCGGTGATTGTGACAAAGGATAACGAGCCCCCTTTCACCAATTCCTCTAGATTCTACTTCTACCCCTCTACCACCCAAGGATGTGAGTGAGAACTCCATTCCAAAGCCTTCATCTCAACCCGATATACCTTATCCCTCAAGGTTGAGGAAATAGAAGTTGAAGAACAAGGATGATATTCAAGTTTCGAACTTTCTTAAAATGTTTAAACAATTGAATTTCAACATCTCCTTTGCTGAGGCTCTCGCTCACATGCCTAAATATGATAAAATGTTCAAAGATCTTCTAAGTGATAAGGAAAAACTCCTTGATATTGCTCAAACCCAACTTAATGAGAATTGTTCTGCGGTTCTCTTAAGGAAATTACCAACCAAACTTGGTGATCCGGGTCGCTTTCTCATTCCTTGCAACTTTCCCGGGGTAGAGAATTGTATGGCCCTAGCCGTTCTAGGTGCTAGTATCAACTTAATGCCTTTAAGTGTTTGGAAACAATTATCTCTACCCGAGCTAGTCCCCACACGAATGACATTGGAGTTAGCTAACCGTACGGTTGCTTATCCAGTGGGGATAGCCGAAGATGTCTTCGTCAGTGTCGACAAATTCACCTTTCCGGCGGATTTTGTTGTCGTTAACTATGAGATGGATCCCCGTGTTCCATTAATCGTTGGACGTCCATTCTTGAGGACCGGTCGCACTCTTATTGATGTAGTCGCGGGCGAATTAATCATGAGAGTTGGTGATGACAAAATCGTCTTCAAAATGGCTAAACTTTCTAAGCAACCTTATGAACACGAGAGCGTTAATTTCATTGACGTACTTGATGAGGCTTGTGAAGAACATTTCAAAGACGCTTGTAAAAGTGGTTTTTCTTATCTACCCATTGTTGAGACCGTTGCCTCTATTGTTCCCTCATTGATTCCATTTGGATAAAGTGATTTTCTTTTGAAAGAATTTGAAGCAAGATTAGGGGATGTGGACTTAAAATATGACGATTCTCCCTCCGATTAGGACGAAGACATTCGTACCATTGAGAAACTTCTCAATGAGGACCATATTTCTCCACCTTCTCCTATGGAAATTACAAACGATGATCCGAATTTGACTAAGCCTTCCATTGAAAATCCTCAGGATTTACAGCTTAAGGATTTACCGTCTCATCTTGAATACGTTTTCCTAGAAGACAATAAGAAGTTACTCGTCATCATTGCAAAGGACTTAAACGAGGATTAAAAATCTCTACTTATCGATGTGCTAAAAAATCATAAGAAAGCAATTGCTTGGAAAATTTCTGACATCCGCAGAATTGATCCTGACTTTTGCACTCATAAAATTCTCATGGAAGATGACTTTAAACCCGAAATCCAAAGCCAAAAGAAGGGTTAATCCAAAAATTCACGACGTCATCAAGAAAGAAGTTGTTAAACTTCTAGATGCCAGAATGATTTACCCTATTTCAGATTCGCCATAGGTTAGTCCCGTCCATTGTGTGCCTAAGAAAGGCAACGTTGTTCCCAATGAAAACAACGAGTTGATTCCTACTCGACTTGTTACGGGTTGGTGAGTTTGCATAGACTATCACAAGCTCAATGATGCCACTCGTAAGGATCATTTTACTCTTCCTTTCATGGATCAAATGCTCGAGCGTTTAGCGGGTAATGACTACTATTGATTCTTAGACGGTTTCTCCGGGTATTTTCAAATTCCTATGGATCCAAAAGACCAAGAGAAAACCACATTCACTTGTCCTTATGGAACATTTGCTTACAAAAGAATGCCTTTCGGCTTATGCAATGCTCCTGGGACTTTCCAAAGGTGTATGATGGCTATGTTCCATGACATGGTTGAAGAAACTATAGAAGTCTTTATGGATGATTTCTCGATCTATGGTGATTCTTTCTCTACTTGCCTTGCCAATTTAGAACGTATGCTTAAACGGTGTGAAGACACTCGTCTTGTTCTTAATTGGGAAAAATACCATTTCATGGTAAAAGAAGGCATTGTTCTTGGACATAAAATCTCCAAAGCCGGTCTTGAATTCAACCGTGCTAAAGTCGATGTAATTGCTAAATTACTTCCTCCTTCAACCGTGAAGGGTGTGAGAAGTTTTCTTAGTCATGCGGGCTTCTATCGTCGATTCATTCAAGATTTTTCTAAGATAGATCGCCCGATGACCCACCTCTTGAAAAAAGATACTCCTTTTATCTTTTCTAAATAGTGTATCGAATCTTTCAATCTTCTTAAGGATAAATTAACTAAGGCACCGGTCTTAGTTACCCCTAATTGGGAGTTACCTTTTGAATTGATGTGTGATGCTAGCGACTTTGTTATTGGAGCGGTTTTGGGAAAAAGAATCAACAAACATTTCCAACCAATCCATTACGCTAGCAAGACAATGACAGGGGCTCATTGCATTATACTACAACCAAAAAAGAGCTTTTAGCCGTTGTATATGCTTTTGAAAAATTTCGCCCCTATCTTGTCCTTTCCACCACCATTGTGTACACCGATCATTCCGCGTTGAAGTACTTGTTAACAAAACAAGATTCTAAACCAAGACTTCTTCGTTGGGTTTTACTCCTTCAAGAATTCAAAATTGAAATTTGTGACAAGAAGGGAGCAGAAAACCTAGCCGCGAATCATCTTAGTAGACTCGAGGATCCTTATCAAGGGAGCTCCCAAATCAAGAGATTAATGAATCTTTTCCCCTTGAGGCCTTGATGTCTATTAACTCCAATCTTGATGAAACCCCATGGTTTGCGGACTTTGCAAACTACTTGGCGGGTGGAACTCTCATCGAAGGGTTAATGTCCCAACAAAAGAAGAAATTCTTCAAGGATGTGAAAACTTACTATTGGGACGACCCTTATCTCTTTAAAAAATGTGCTGACTTGATCCTTCGTCGGTGTGTTGACGGGCCCGCAGCTTTACAAATCTTGGAAGCTTGCCATAAAGGACCAACCGGTGGTCACTTTGGTCCCAATTACACCGCGAAGAAAGTTTTCGACTCCAGATTCTATTGGCCCACCATTTGATGCTTGCCAACGACAAGGCAAGATCACACATAAAGATGAGATGCCTCAAAATTTCATCCAAGAATGTGAAATCTTTGACGTATGGGGCATCGACTTTATGGGGCCATTTCCATCATTCAAAGGGAACAAGTACATCCTCGTAGTCGTTGACTACGTATCTAAATGGGTTGAAGCAAAGGCTCTACCTACTAACGATGCGAAGGTGGTTGTGAAATTTTTGAAACAACTATTTGCTCGATTCGGTGTTGCTCGTGCTATCATTAGTGATCGCGGGACTCATTTTTGCAATGATCAATTTGCTCGAGTCATGGCTAAGTATGGTGTCAATCACCGTCTTTCCACCGCTTATCATCCACAAACTAATGGTCAAACCGAGATCTCTAACCGTGGACTTAAGCGAATCTTAGAGTGTACTGTGGGAGAGCATCGTGCCTCATGGGCCGATAAGTTAGATGATTCTTTGTGGGCTTTCCGTACCTCATATAAGACACCTATTGGTTGCACTCCATATCGTCTTGTGTACGGAAAGGCATGCCACCTCCCCATTGAGTTGGAGCATAAGGCTTATTGGGCCTTGAAATGGGCTAATTTTGATATCAACAAAGCCGGTGATCTTAGGAAAATCCAACTCAATGAACTTAATGAACTAAGGAATGAAGCTTATGAGAATTCATTGATCTACAAGGAGAAAACCAAACTCATTCATGATTCTAGGATTAAGAACCGATAGTTTCACATAGATGATCAAGTTTTACTCTTTAACTCTCGGTTGAAAATCTTTTCGGGCAAGCTTAAGAGCCGTTGGTCTGGTCCATTCACCGTCGCCAAAGTCTTTCCTTATGGCACCATTGAGTTATCGCAACCAAATGGGCCAAACTTTAAGGTGAATAGCCAGCGTGTTAAGTTGTACTTTGTTGAGGACATCTCTCATGAGATGATTCCATCCCTCACCACGTTTCCCTTGAATTAGTTATGGGTCGAGTCAGGCTCGTGACTCGGTTAACAAAAACAAGCGCTTCTCGGGAGGTAACCCGTTGATCTATCCTTTACCCGTTTTCATAATAAGTGTAGGGGAGCTACATAGGTGTGTGTTGTCTTGTTTCTTGTGATGTGCAGGGATTAAAGCTTCAAAGAGCACTTTTGATGATATTTGACGACCCGTGATCCCGTGTACCTGTCTTCCCGGTTCTATCCTAAACTCTTGTGATTCAAAATTTCATATCTTATATGTTGTTGTTGAAATCACTATAGTCGTCTCTTCCTTAGCAAGATTTAAACAAAGTGCACAATGTCCTAAGTGTAGGGGAGTTTACTCCCACATGCTTAAACATTGAGGACAATGTTTATATCAAGTGTAGGGGGACTTCTATCAAAGTCAAGTGGGCTTTTCCATGAACTTGTCCTCATTTTAACCGGAAAATCTAATTTTTAGACATTTTTCAAAATATTTGATCTATTTTGGCCTCGTAGTATTTTTCATTTATTCTCTTATGTTCTTTCCTTTTGTTCTCGCATCGTATGTATATATTTCATTTCAAAAATAAAGTCAAGAGGAAAAAATAAAGTTAAATAAAATTGTTTTAATGAGTTTAGATGTCTTTGATATATTAGGCCCGTCATGAATCTTTTGACTCAACCCGAGTTTACTTATCTAAGTTTACTCTAGCTAGTATCCTTAACGTGTTTAAGTCTAGTTTTGCTAGGCTTTTATATAGGGAACTTTAAAACGCGAAAGTCTTAACTCTTACGGGTTAAGAACAAGAACTTTTTCCAAGTTCCTATAATTGATCCTAGAAAGTCGTTTATCAAGGGAACTTTAAAATGCGAATTCTAAACTTGAAAAAGTCTAAGAAGTTGCAAGATCCTATAGATGACTTGAAAACCCAAAACTTTGATTTAATTGGCTAAGCATCCACGAGTCTCATTCCTTGAGATTTTAAATTGTGGAGAACGAGAGATGATAGAGTCAATTATAAGTTTGGTATTCTTTCATGAATTTATGTGTGTTAATTATGAGCTTTTTCTCCCATCGCTTGTTAATAAATAAATGCAATAAGTAAGGTTGTACGATTTAAAAAGTTACTTAGCTTCTAGCACAAGATCGTTTAAAAGTTGCTCGGTATTAATTAGAGTTTATAGCCAAGGCATAACTTATTGAAGAGGGATGCGAAGATTGGCGAGTCCGAAAAGGCCCTAACAAGGCATGAGGGCAACATTTTGTTGCTAAAGATCTAAAGTGATGTGAAGAATCATTTATCAAAAATCAATATGAAGGATCGAGACATACGACGAAAAGCAAATACTCCCCTAAAGATCATGGAGAAGTCTATCCGAAAAGACCCTAGCAAGGTATGAGGATAAATATATCCAAATCCTAAAAGGAGGCGGATCGTTGTATATCAAAATCCAAAATAAAGATTAGAGAAAAATGAAGAAGTCGTGGTCCAAGTATGAAGAATCTCTCAAAAAACTTCAAGTGAAGAAATTCCTACCATGAAGAGAAGACCATTATTTCAAGAACGTCTCTCAAGATTTGAAGTATGAAGTCGCTGCCAAATATCGGTCTGAGAAAGGTCTCAAATCGTGAAGCGAGTTATGCCAAGATATGAACTTTATGAGGTCCCGAGAAGCAGTTTTAAAAGATTTTGTCCTTTAGCTAACTATTGACTAAATCGTCCTACTTTATTTTCAACCCTAATAAATTATCGAAATAAATCAACAATGCATCCTCGTGATCATTCAAGACCATAATAAAATATAAGAGATACACCTAGGAATAAGGGAGTCTAAGTGAATAATTAGGCCACATGAGTTTGTGTTAGCTTACTAACTTATAATAACAATGATCTCGTTTAAAAGCTTGGTGTGGGGAACGTGAAACTTGAGGGTGATAAACATTCATGACAATCAAAGCCCTAATGTAAGTCTTCGATCTCTTTACTTGTTCTTCTTTCAAGTATTTTGTACTTTTCTATTTTTTATTTAGTTTCCTTATTGTCTAATATCTAATAAAGGCCAAGGTGGGTTAATTATGATGAAAAATGTAAATCATGCTTTGAAATTAATGCATTGCATGAGGGCATTGAAATGGTCAAGTGTAGGGGATTTAATAAGTGTGAAAACACTTATCCTTTTACCAGTTATTTCTAATAATAACAAGACCAAAACGTGTATTTAATGTCGTAAAAGGCGGAATTATGTGTGGTTTGTGTTTTTATTGTGTTTTAGGGCAAAAATATGAAAAAGGAAGAAAACACGGGCTTTCACGGGCTTTTGTCGAAGGAAAGACAAAAGACGAAGTCAAAAGATCAAAAGTGCAAGAAGAACGGAAGTCAAAGGCTTATTCTGAAGATTTATCGAAGAAAAAGTCTAAAGACGGAAGTTTAACGAAGTCGAAGAACCAAGTCTACTAAAAGAAGAAAATTAGAAGACGAGTTCATTTTATCATTTGACTAATCCCAAGACAAAGTCGAGAAAGACGAGTTATTTAAAAGACGAGAAGACAAGAAGAAAGAAGAAAAGAAACAACACCCTCCCTTCCCCTATATATAGCAGAATATGTCATTAGAGAAGAGAGTAGTCATTATTTTTTTAGTTTGGTAGGTAATTAGTGTGTGTTTTACTTTTTCTCTCTCTAGCTTTTCTTTCAAGCTTATTAATCTTTTATCTTAATCTTGTAATTTTGGATCTTAATCTTCAATCTAATCAAGCCTTTTAGTTAATTCTCATTCTACCTTTCTTAATCATAATCTATTATTTTGCTTTATTAATCATGTAGTTGCTTTAATCTTGTTGATTATGTGTGACTGATTTGCTTATTGGATTGTGCTTATTGATTTGGTGTGATTGAGGTTTTTAGATTATTGTGCTTATTGCTTAATTTTTATGATTTCTAGTTTTTAAATAAGTTGATTTTAAATAGATTAATATTTTTATAAAAAGTTTATCTTAAATAATTTGATTATTTAGTGTTTTAAAAGTTTTTAAATTGTGTCTTATTAGCTTTTTCTAAAATTTGATTTGGTTAAAGTTTTGGTAAGTGCTTATTGTGATTTTGCTTATTTTGTGTTAATCCGGGTCTTAAAACCCTTTTATTCCGAACAGGCATAATGTTTCTTATTCGGGTTATCCCTAAACCCTCATATTCCGGATTAGAGGCAACTTAGTTTTCACGGATTAGCTCTTTCATACATTCCGGGTTCTATCCGGAATTCATATTTCGGATAAGCTCAAGGATTTATTCCGGATTAAGAGTATTACTCGGATTCCGAATTAGTTGTAGCACAGATTTCGAATTACATTGTGAATTGGATTCCGGGTTACGTACAAAAGGCAAATTTCGAATTACTTTAAACATTGGCATTCCGAACTAGGTGAAGGACAACAGATTCCGGATTACGTGCATATCACGGATTCCGAATTAGCAAAACAAAGGTGGATTCCGGATTAGGTTATGACGTGTATTCCGAATTAGGTAAAATAATTGTATTCCGGATTAAATAGAAACTTGGACATTCCGAATGGTGTGCTAGACACACATTCCGGATTAGGTTAAGCTTTTTGTTTCCGGACTTAGATTTTGGTTATTGTTTTCCGAATTAGTTTCTAAACTTTATTTTTCCCGCCAATTTTCTTATGTGTTATTTTAATTGTTTTATCTTAGATTTATTTCAAGTTTGCATTTTTATTAAGTTTTCGAAATTACGTTTTATCAAGTTTAATCTTTCGTCACTTATTTTAAAAGTCTTAATTTTTACTTAAATCTTTTCAAGTTTTCAACTTTCTTTTAAAATAGATAATCACCTTTAGTTTATTTCACCAAGTTCTATTGTGCAGCATTCATTCTGGAAAAACACTCAAGGTTAGACATCCTTCCTTTATTTTTATGTTTAATAGCTTTAACGTTTATAGACTTAGACAATCAAAAGCTCCCCCTTTTAGTGACCAACACCAATAATTCCACCCTAAACCGTGATCAATTCAAATTGAATCGAGTATGAACAACACACACAAAATCATTAAATCAGCTTCCTTGATCCTAGAATGTAAGTCTGGTTCCACTCTAAGATTAGCCCAGTAACCATGTTGTCATCGTCACAAAACTCAATATCAGTCATCTCTAGGTCACGGATGATCTCCTTTGCAATCCAGATGCCAACAATCATATCCGACCTTCCACTACTAGAAAATATGGCATCAGCAACGAACGTTTTCATCGCTATTCCGTCACTAATGCCCTATAATGACAAAATGGTGACGGATTCATTCCGTCGCAAAAAAGGGCCTCGCAAAATTATAGTGACAATTTTAGCGACAAAAGTTTTAGAGTTTCAGTGACGGATAATCGCTCTATAATCCATCGCTAATGCCTTTATGAACTCATTTAAATTAAATTTGAGTCGACCATAAAGTGACAACGTAGCGACAAACATTTTTTCGTTAACAGTAACAACAAGCAGTTACTAATCCATCTCTAATCATCAGTTGGCCATTTTGTCACACTAAACTCAAAACCGTCACAACAGTTTGTGTAAATAAACACGCTTTCAGAGGATAAGATATGTCTCTGGTCTGTAAAAAAGATACAGTTTATTTTTCATTTGTTCAAGATATCACACAAACAAATACCACATTAGGAATAGTCACGAAATCTATATTAAAATCAAATAACAAACATATCCAAATCAAATAACAAAAAGATTCGAAAGAAAACTAGCATCTGATATCTAAACCAAAAATTATGTCTTAAATAAAAGTTAAGAGGGCCTAAAGATATTTAAAGCTCTTCGAAGTGTAAACTGCTTGTGCCAATTTCATCGACTCTCCTCTCGCCTTTGAAATAATATCTGGATAACGCTTCTTCACACTATTCTCCCATGCATCATGGACAAACATATCACTCAAACCTTCTCACTTGGAAAATTCCTACACATGCATACGTTATGATGTTAGTTAATTATATCATTTTAAGGATATAAGATGTTTAGATGTGCAGTCCAACAAAGTTGCAAGGTCCAATTTCTAGTGCCATAGTCAATTACTTATGCTGATGTTACTTTATTCTTTAATTATAGAACAATTCAAAAGTTTAGACAACTAGTCATCAATCATACACAAACATAATGAAAAATAATCATTAGATGATCATGAGTAAAAAAAGACTTATCTTTACTTTCTATACAATCATACTTCATTAATCAGTTAACGCCATCAAAAGTGACTACTATAACTTAAGCAATGCGCAAACGAAAAATAAATTTGTTGCAAAACTGTTTGTAAATATCATTTGATAGATTTCTTTATCTGCTCTACATACCTTAAAATGATCCCATAATTCCTCATGGGCTGACTTGTCGAACACCTTCTCTGTTTGTCCAAGAACCATTAAACATGGTCTTCAAGATAAAAGTTATCTTACGAGACACTTTTTGGTCAGTAAACCTACAAATGGAAACGTTGATACAAAATGAACCATAGTAGCAGATTATCAAAAATAGTTATTACTAATATCACAAGAAACAAGTAAATGTATTTAAATAAATATGCATAATCTTCGCCATTCAAATTGATCATTTTCCTCTTTGGTGGGTCATGTGGGACTTGTCCGGTATTTGGCTCATCCTTCCCTACAGGTTCTTAAACACATGTATAAGAGACATGGTTGTATTTGCCTAAGAAAGGGTACCAGAGGTGTTAGTCCGTATACTTTTCTGACCTCGAACATGAGAAGCTGCATGATCAGTAAGGTCAGGTCCAACTCCACCTCCACGCCTAACATTAATACGTGCCATAATCACTTTAGAAAAATAACGTCAAACAAACAAGAAATAGTAGTTGATTTAACAAGTTAGAAAAAGAAATAAAAATACATTGACCACATAATGTTCACATATGGCATTCATTCTGTTCAGAAATGCATGTGCTATATACAACCAAAGAGTATCAAACTATATCGTAAAATAATCATAACAATAAGAAAAGTTAAGTAGTTTCCTAGAAAATTTATGATAGTAAGACAAATAATAATCCAAGCATCTTGTCGGCTATGTTTCTAAGTCTTCCTTAGTTGGTTCTAAAATGCTCCATATTCCATATTACTCCTATTATCTGTTAGTATTACTATATTAGACCAAAAAAACTAAGTCGTACACTATCCTAAAGGCCAAGCATATTGACACAACCTTATGACCAAATAATAAAGAAAAAACCTACACACATTATCTAGGCCCACAAGAGATGCATATCTCCCATGAAACATAAAGAACACCAGCCACTAACCGCAAATAACTTCCTTGCGGCAAACAATAATTATTCCCCTGGTGACACATTAGACATAAAAAGTCAAAATAATCCTTCGGAATGTGCTACTCTTTCAAGGCTTTATTTACTGTCCCTTTGTAATCCAATTTTAGCTTTAAGACATCTCTGACCATGTTTCTCTACTACTTATAAGATAACTAAGGGCTGATATGTTGAATATAAAGACATATAAAGGTCCAACCCAAATAGAAAAGCATCAAGTATAGACCATAGGATAAGTCAAGTCAAAGAGTATGTGAGTACTAACCGCTTCTCTACACCTTAATTTTTCTGATGCACTTCTTTTTAGCAACCCTTTGTACCACCAGCCTCTCATCAAAGCTTAGTTGTTCCACATGAGAAATTTGATGGCAGCTAGGATAGCGCAGATCAAATACTCCATCGTCGTCTGGTACAATGACGGGCAGTCCATAAATCTCATTAAACACAGAGATGTGTTCGGCGGTAGTTCCTATTAGATAGTTCAGCGAGTTCAATTTCCCAAAAAGACCCGTTAAAGTAGTTTTACTTTGTTCCTTTGTAATGTACAGTTAAAAACTTTCCAAACCTTTCTGCTGAGATATGCAACAATACGCCTAGTAAACAAAAAAGCTATGTTAGTATCTTTTTTTTAATTGGTAAAAGAACAGATAAAACCAAAACCACAAGACGACAGGTAGACTTACTTGGTAGTTCCAGTAACCAAATCGCTATCCAAAAAGGTAGAAACCATTTTTTTTCAAAGGCTGTGATAGTGACAAAAAGCACATTATTATATTGAAACATTATATTTCATGAACTGGCAGCAAACATTAGTAGGTAAAAATGCAGACAAACCAGATAAAGAATTGCCAAACACGTTGCACTTGATCTCGGACATAGAATTGACAACAGAAAAAGTTAATGTTCTCGACTCCACATATTGCAATTTATGGAAGGTAAAAATAACAATATAAGAGACTAATATAATTTGTGAGCCAACCAAGTGCACATATTGCAATTTATGCAACAACTAAACCAACCCGGTGGAACAATATCTTGGTAATAAATAAGACTCGTTTTCATGGATAAAACTAATTTCTCAAATAACAGACCCATGTTAAATAAGCAAAGACTGTATATTATCACACAAACAGACTCGACATCAAAATAAAGTAGCACTGAAAAGAAAAAAGCCTAATGAATTATGTATGGCGAGAGGGTGTCTCGTATGACCAAAATTATGAGACAGATATTTTTTTGTGTTGTATGATAGATTATGGTGTTATAAAAAAAAGAATTTAAGTCACATTATCTTCAGACGACACCATCCTACGACACCGAATCGTACATAGCGCTCTATTAAGTGAGGCACTAATACATTCAAAAAAATGTGAGTCACTAATGCCAAGATTTACTTTCAAATTCGTACAATAAGCCTGCCATTAATCCTAAATTTCATTTTAAAGTTTTGGGCCGCTTTTAGGCTTTTATAAAATCCCTCCGTACCTCCAGTTTATTAAAATAACTAACCTAAATATGGAGGTGCACATCATCAGCCACCCATTCTCTTGTAAGTTTGATTTGATTATTTTGTTGCTTTATCTAACCTAAAATGGAGGTGCACATCATAGCAGAATAGATATTTGTCATATTTAAGGTATCAATTCATATATATTATATTATTTGTTCATTTTTTTTTTGAACATTATTATTTGTTCAATTGGGTACTACTAATTTTAATTGTTTTTTATTAGGCTCTATGGCGTCTACTATTTGTATTCATTTTTAATGTTTTGTAAATAGGCTATATGGCTTTTACCATTTGTATTCATTTTAATTGTTTTGTAAATAGGCTCTATGGCTTTTCCATTTTGATGTTGTTTATTTGTTATATACTTGTTCCAACTCAATTTTTGAAAGTTGTGGTGCATTTTATTGTCGTAGAGAAGAAGATGGTCAAAAAGGGGCTGAAAGTTATACTTATTGATTCTAATTAGAAGACCTCTAGATTCCTAACATAAAATTAAAAAGTTAAAAATAACATAATTAACTATAATCATGTAATCAAACTTAATGAATCAATCACCATAACATTAAAGTAACAAGTAAATTAAAACTAACTAACATAAAATTTGATCGTGAATTATGAACATACCTTGATCTACTCATTCCTGAATGTCTGTTGCATATGACAAACTGCAACATCAAGCTTCTGTGAAAGGAGTGGCTGATGCTCCACGATCCCCACAGATCTAGGGGCGCCAACCATTCTTATGGAATGGCGCCATTTTTTTTTCACAAGTCAATAACCACTATAACGTGGGGATGATTTTTTTTAAGGATAACGTGGGGATGATGACTCCTTGTATGTTTTGTAGACTTCAGTTATTTTAGACTAACAATTTTTAAGTCACGACCATGAGTTTTAAGTAACAAGATATGGTAAAAGTGGTATAAATAAGCTATAGTTTTATCATTACTGCTAGTTATAAATCCTTTCACACATTACGTATAAAAAAAATTATTTTAATATTTTAATTTAATATAATCGCATATAAAAATTTGTGTGCTCGATATTTTGTAATTGTAATATTAAAAATTAATAATTATGCACCTAGTATTTAGAGTGAGTATTTGAACCGTCGGACCGGATCGGACCAGAAAACTGAAACGGACCGAACAAATTCAATCCGGTCCTCGATCCGTAATGTTAAACCATTTTGGTTGTTGGTAGTCGTGGTTTATTATAGTAACCTTGATTCATTTATAATCGTACATATGCAGACAATATCATCACCTACCTAATGTCCACAATGATGTGTTTGTATCTTTATATTATACCTACTTATATCTTTAATTCCTAGCTAAGTGGAATTTTAGTGATGTATTTGAGACGATAAAAAATATCCATCGTTATATTGTTAGAATTCCGTCACTAATCTTTATAACTTAAGTTCCTCGCTAACTCCGTCTCACTCTGAATATATTTAGAGATAGAACTCAGACAGATGGAGAATTCCATCTCTAGTATTCTTACTAATTTGTCGATAATTCGACACTAACTTATAAAGGTTAATTTCGTAGCTAAATTATCGTTAATTCGTCACTATGAATCATTTTTTTGCGACAAAATAGTTCAGTCACTAATTTTCGTCACTGTTGTCCAATATTCTAGTAGTGCTGCTTAGAGCATCTGCCACCACATTCGCCTTACCAGGATGGTACTGAATGTTGGTGTCGTAGTCCTTCAATAGCTCTAACCATCTCCTCTGTCTCATGTTCAGTTCCTTCTGGGTGAAGATGTACTTGAGACTCTTGTGATCGGTGAATATGTCACATGATTCACCATACAAACAATGTCTCCAAATCTTCAACGCGAAAACAACTGCTGCATGCTCCAAATCATGAGTGGGATAGTTTTCTTCATAAGGTTTCAGTTGTCGTGATGCGTATGCAATAACCTTCCCATGTTGCATGAGAACACAGCCTAAACCCTTTCCTAAAGCATCACTATATATCTGAAATCCACCTGAGCCAGATGGGAGAGTAAGAATAGGTGCAGTTACTAACTTCTGTTTAAGATCTTCAAAGCTCTTCTCTCGTTCTTCCGTCCAGACGAATTTCTCTCCTTTCCTCATCATCTTAGTCAAAGGTAAGGCTAACCATGAAAATTTCTCTACAAACCTACAGTAGTAGCCAGCTAAACCCAAAAAACTTCTGACCTCAGTTGCAGATGTAGGTCTCGGTCATTTGGTGATAGCTTCAACCTTTGTAGGATCCATGGTGATCCTCTCTGCAGATACAATATAGCCCAGAAATGCCACCTTGCTAAACCAGAACTCACACTTAGAGAACTTGGCATACAGGTGCTTCTGACGAAGAATCTACAAGACTGTACGAAGGTGTTCCTCATGTTCCTCCTTGGATTTGGAGAAAATCAGAATGTCATCAATGAACACGATAACGAACTTGTCCAGAAACTCATGGAAGACACGGTTCATCAAGTCCGTGAAGACAGCTAGAGCATTAGTGAGTCCGAATGGTATGACTACGAACTTGTAGTGCCCATAACGTATACGGAAAGCAGTCTTAGAGATATCCTGCTCCTTTACCCGTAATTGATGGTAGCCGGACCTCAGTCGATTTTGGAGAAATACTTGGCGCCCTGAAGTTGATCAAAAAGGTCATCAATTCGCGGCAAAGGATGACGATTCCTGATCGTTATATTGTTCAGCTCACGATAGTCTATACACAAACGCATGCTGCCGTCTTTCTTCTTCACGAAGAGTACCGGTGCACCCTATGGCGATGCACTGGGACGGATGAAACCTCGTTTCAGAAGTTCCTGTAGCTGATTTTTTAGTTCTTTATGTTATATAGGAGCCATGCGATAAGGAGCTTTGGAAATTGGCTCTACACCTAGAATGAGCTCAATTTCAAACTCGACTTCACGAACAGGTGGTATGCCCGGAAGTTCATCAGGAAAAACATCATGAAATTCTGACACAATAGGCTGATCTTGGATCGATGGAGACTCGGAAGTAATGTCATGAATATTGGCTATGAAGCCCTGACAGCCGTGTGATAGCAATGCACGCGCCTCCATGGATGAAATAATTTGTACTGACCTCCCTGGCAGAAAACCATGGTGTATGTACTCTGGAGATTTAACATCACCGAAGATAACTCGATAAGTGTGGCGGTCAATCGTAGCCTGGTGTTTGGATAACCAGTCCATGCCCAAAATCAAGTCAAAATCACACATGTCCAAAGGAAGTGCGTCAACTCTGTGGATCTTATCATCAAATTCTAGGGGAAGATCTTTGTACACCTGAGTGATTCGTACAGAGTCCCTAAGTGGCATGGAAATGCATAGGGCATTATCTAATGGCATAGGGGAAATCCTAACACGTACAACAAAAGTAGTGGATATGACTGAACGAGTCGCTCCAGTATCAAATAAAACACATGCTTCCATTTATAAAGAGGTTTCCGGTGATGGTACCTAAAGTCTTGTTCGCCTGGTCTCTAGTAGTAGTGAACACGTGACCAGAAGTAGGAGGTGGCTTGGTGTCGGCATGTCCAGAGGTGCCTTCTATCTCACCTTGGCGACAGTCCTTCTACTGATGGCCTGGTTGGCCACACTTGAAACAACCACCAGTACCTCGACGACAAATACCAAAATGTCTGCGCGAACAAGTAGGACAGATAGGATGCATGAATCCTCCAGTAGGCGTCCTAGTTATTTGAGAGCCTGTTTCAGGATTACATGCATGAGACATGATCGTGGAACATAAACATGATCACATAGAATGTTTAATAATTACCAGATGAGGTGGAACGGTTAGGCTAAGAACCTCTACGGTCCTGATCCCTACCGTTGTTGTGGTTGTTCCTGAATTAAAATCATTAGAGTGTCAAAATACCATGCCATAAGATAGTTTAACATGAAAGAAGGTTAATGTAGGGACCTGCTGTTGTTCGAGTTATTAGCGTTGTTACGGTAATTATCATTACCGCCACGCCTCTCATAATGAGAATGGTCGTTGGTCTGACCATTTCCCTTAGATGCTTGCTGTTGAGCGGTCGTAGGCTTACGGTCGTCAGTCTTCTGCCTGGAATATAAAGTTGAACAGAGTATGATATGAAAATAAAAATACTTATGGAAATGAATGGTTTACAATTGGTGATTGAAGATACCTCTTCACTGCTCTGTCATCACCAAACTCCTCTCGTTCCTAAAGCATCTCAAGCTTACGGGCTGCATCGGCCACCTGTGCTACTGTAGTAAACGTAGCACAAACCAAACTGTTGGAAACCGAAGTGCGAAGAGCCCAGCGAAACTTCTCAGCTTGCTCCTCAGCAGTACCAGCTGATGCTCCCAAGAAACCAGCCAAACGAAGAAACCTCTGCATGAATTCGTTGCTATTCTCTCCAGCAACCTATCAAATATTATGATAATCCCGCTTAAGCTTCTCCTATTCAGCATGTGGAAAGTACTGGTTAAGGAAGAGCTCCTTAAACTCGTCCCATGTCAGAAGTGCAACCAAATTATCACCACCATTGGACTGCTTGACAGACTTCCACCACTGCAGCACACCACCTTCAAACTTATAGCAAGCCAGTATTGCCTTGAAAACACCGTCACAACCCATCGCATCGAACATCTTCTCGATGTGAGAAATCCAAGCTTCAGCCTCATTAGGGCTGTCAGTCTGCTCAAACGAACGGGGTCGCTGTTTGTTGAATCGCTCCAACCAAGTCATGAGCGTAACATGTGGTGGTGGTGGAGGATTGTTGTTGTTGTAGTAGTTTTCGGGATGAGGGATATACTAAACGCCATGAGCTTGAATTTTTCAGCATGAACTTCGTCCCTGATTTCATTGCAAAGTTGGGGAAGGATGACTTGTAGAGCTGCGTTGAAAGCTGCAGCCAACTCTTGAGCATTGCGTGTGTTCACCATCTGACAGTTTACAAACAAAATGCAACATAAATGATAAGTCTGTAATGAGATGAACATGAAAATGCATGAACAATGTATAAATTAATGAAGAAGTTTATAATGCATGAAACCGTTTAAAATGCATGATGTAGTTAATAAAAACTTTTATATGTGCGAGGGTAAATGCCTATGGTCATTTCACCCAAAACAAAAGACACAACAAGGGGACGCCTATGGGTGGGTCCCAAAGTTAAAGTTTCAGTAAAAGCACATGCGACTAAATAAGGTCAGTCCTGTACCAACCATTACTTAGTCATAAATCTGCGACAATGAAATGAATGCATGAAAATAAAAATGAAAATGAATGAATGCGTGAAAACCAACTGTCAGTTTTAGGAAGACGCTGGTGACTACCCATAAGTCACAGGTCATGTTTTACAGAGATACAAGTCGAAACCTTGGCTCTGATACCATAATTGTAACACCCCATTTGTTAAGATGGAATGCTATAGTAATTTATGGCGTGACATCAAAGCATGCAAGGTAAATGTCTAAACATTCATGACCATAAATAGATATACCGGAATCAAACATCGGTAGTCTAAGTAACTCACACACAAGCAATATTAAGTACTATAAATGAAAGGACTAAACAATGTCCAAATGAAGTAAAAGTATGAGAAAGTAGGAATAAATGCATAAGGTAAAAGAGGCCGGATAGCTTCCATCCGAATGCACATACTCTGGAGTTCCTACTTGCGACCTTGGGTACCTGCCGTTTGGGAACATGGAAAATGGAAAATGGCTGAGCATAACGCTCAGTGCACGGATATATAGCATAACGTAAAGACATAAAGGAATGAAAGCATATAAAGCATATAAAGCATGAATTGCAGCGGAAATGAATAAGTCCTGGGAAAACCTAGATGTATGTCATGTTTACTGGTTTGAAAACATAGCTTATGTTACTTATGAAAATCTGTATTAGTTTATTATACCAAAAGCCAATATAGGTCATGAGGTCAACAATGTGCATGAATACTTAGAGGGGTGACCTCATCATGCAAATTAGAGGGGATGCCTCTAACTAATTGGTAATGGGTAGGAGGGATCAACTCCTTGTGAAGGATGCAAGACACACACCACATTCACCATGAAATCCTGACTGAAACTGAACCTAGGATGCACCATACGCCCCACATGATAAAATAACATAATAATGGCCAAATAACTGAAAGGGACGCCACGAGCTATCACTCTGTCGTGATGAAGTCATAACACTAGTGCCTCTAGTGTTATGGTTATGGTACATCCATAACTAGGTGAAACTGGTCATGCATGTATATGGCTAAGGTAACTAATAAAACATAAGCATTTAATATGCAAATACTGGGGAAAACAGTTGGCTACATACGGGAAATCCTAATAAAGGAAGAGGTTGTCCTTACTGAAGGACGAGAAATCCGTACCTTATCTCCAGTAAAAGCTAACAAAAACGATGAAGAAACTACTCCGCCTTGACGGATAATACTGCATAAGAATGGGAACGTGTATGAGTTGTCTGAATTACATGTGTTTTACTGGTTCTATGTGTTATTAGCTTGTTATACTTATTCTGTCATGTTTTAGTGTTTTACTGTGTTATATGTAGTTATATTGATGTTTTGTTGTATATTATGCATGTAGTAGTGTATTATAATACTTGTATTGTAATACTAAGTAACTTTCTAAAAATAGCAGGTTTCCATAAAAAGTAAGTTTCTAAAAATAGAAAGTTTCCAAAAATAGTAAGTTTCCATAATTAGAAATAAGCTGGATTATTAATAACAAGTAAAGTTTGATTAGTATAATACAAGTCATGGTTATAGCTTATTAATAAAATAACTTGGTTAATTAATTAAACTATACGTTATAAGAATTTAATTAAAAATACATGTTTTAATTAAATTAAGCTAAGTAAAATACTTTAGGTTATACATGAAATATTAATTTTAATATTTAACCTAAGTCATGAATTTAATTAAATTAAAAGTCTAGTAATAAGAATTTAATTAAAAATAAGAATTTTAATATTTAACCTAAGTCATGAATTTAATTAAATTAAAAGTCTAGTAATTAATTTAATTAAACATATTTTTCTGATTTTAATATTTTTCCCGAATCCCGAACCCGTGTTTTAAAAATTGACCCGAGCCCGAAACCCGGGGTCACATATAAGCCGAAACATAATAGCCCTACCAGTGGCTAGACCGGCTAGCCGGTTTCCACTGGTGGTTCGCGGTTTATACCGGTTCACGCCGGTTCCTACCGGTTCGTGACCGGTTCCTACCGGTTCGTGACCCGTTCTCCTGTTGTTGTTCGGTTCCCACTATTAGAACCAAAAAGCCCAACCGAGACCCTATAGGTCTTGGTTGGCACTCGGTCCAAGACAAAACCACACCCCGACACGCGGTCGGGGTCCCCCTTGCTGCGTTCGAACCACACGAACCCCAACACCGAGACCATGAGGTCTCAGTTAGGCAAAACAAACACCACCGAGAGCTTCAATGCTCTCGGTTTGGTGCTCAGCCGAACAAAGAAACCACAAACACCCCCTTTAATTCATGTTTTAATTAATCTACATGTTTTTACATCTTGTTTTTATGATTAATTAAAATAAACATGAATTCATAAAGAATTAAAAAAAGAAAAGGAAGTGATTTGATTATACCAAACACGTGTAGGAAAAGGTTATGAGACCACGATCACATACACACAAAATCAACAATCAAAATCATCCGGTTTTTTCCTTGTGGTTTGAGGTGGCCGGCGGCAAAAGGAGACAAGGGAGGCAAGGGAGAACTTTTTCTGTAAACCTAAACTATGATTAAGTTTTCCCTGTGTTTTGTTTATTATGGTTTTAAGTTGGGTCATGGGCCAAAGCCCATCTTTTCCCTTTCCTTTTGTCTTAGCCGCGGCACATGGGCCCACATGGGGAAACCCGTAGTTTTCCCGAGTTAAATTATTTACGTGTACGTTCATGTTTAGTTATCGTGATTTTTATATGTCGTGTACTTAACACATTTATAATATATACGTAATTACATGTTATTAAATATCGTGACACGTGAATTATATTATAAATGGAAAGTTTTAATTTTACCGTATTTTTGGATGTTCACTATTCATGCGTACTGTTCATGGTATTTTAAATGCGGGTTTTACAGAAACTCCATTGACTAAGTAAAGATTTCAGTTGAGAAACACTTCTAAATCCTACTGTCACAAGAGCAAATTCAAACAGCTTATTACACATTAGCACTATGCTATTTAACCAAACTAGAATGTAATATTCGAGCTTATTTATATTCTAAACTAGTAAGCTATGGGTCTAATGCTCCTTAAACAGTTTGAATTTACCAACTAGCGAGCTCTAATCCATCTACTAAAAACAATAAAACTCTTTACAAATTCAAGAAACAAACTGCACAAAGATTACTAATATTTAACCCCTATAATTCATACTGAATGAAAGTTATACCAACTACTGGTAACTCAATTGGTTCCTACTGGTTTTAACTCCTAAATCAAACCAAAGCAAATCAAATCTCCTTATCCCAAACACTAGAACTAAGCTGAATTCAAAAATATTGCAAGGCTTAAGGCTTGAATTGAATTGAAAAAAAAAATCAAATATCAAATAACATTCTACTAAAACAGATAGCCAACAACCAAATTACACTATAACGACACTAACAAATTTATTCTAAAATTTGCAAAAAATTAACTTGATACTAACCTGCTGTCATCCATACCAAGATCGTTGATGTCGAAGTATAGCGCTGAGCTAACTTGGAAACTCACCTTCATTTCTAACTGATGGCTCTAACTGAATTTGCAGGAAAACATTGGCAATGAACTGCATTCACTGAAATTTCTGCAACAAACTAAGGATGACAGTTTACGCGAGTAAACCGATTAACAAACGTAAATGATCTATCTACTCTTGCTGAATCGAGACTGAATTAAACT
Source organism: Glebionis coronaria (assembly GCA_025667525.1). NCBI lineage: Eukaryota > Viridiplantae > Streptophyta > Magnoliopsida > Asterales > Asteraceae > Glebionis > Glebionis coronaria. The sequence continues at coordinate 4,737,423 of CM046880.1, forward strand.
GCAAACAACAAAGATGAAACAAAGCTGCTCAAACAGAATACTCCGAGTTTTATGAACTTCACAAAACAATGATGCCTTTTGTAAACTTAACTAACCTATTTGTAACTAATTGATTAAGATTTAATAGCTCAAAGAACAACTTCTCATCAGCTTATGAGAGCTGATGAGCTTATTACTCCTAAAATATATGTAAACCAATGAAAAGAAGTTGCGGAAAAGAAAACATCCATATAGTGACTGAATTAAAACCACCTAACTGAATTTGATTATAAGTAGGACTAATCTCTCACTAAAAACAAATCTTCACGATCTTTTAAGCTAATAAGAACCGATGAACAGTAGATGCTGAAGAAATCAAGATTTAACAGCTTTTATTAATAGAAGAAAAGTTACAGTTTGTTATAACTAAACTCAACTGAAAGGTAACCGAATTCAACTAACTCTTTTAACATAGTTGACTAGCAAAAACAGATTTCTGAAAACAGAGGAAGGAGAAAAAGGAAATCAAAAGTTGAGCTTTCATTAATGGCATAACGTTACATCAATAACAGAAAGTAACTGATATTATAACTAACTAAACAGAATTAAAGGAGCTGAGACAAATTGATCTAATCTACTCCTAAAATTACAGCTAGTCTATATGTGTGAGATTACACCTACTGCTAACTTCTAACTGAGTCCTGAAATGAGTGAGAGTAGGAGTATTTATAGGCTGAGGGTGAGGTGAGGGTGACGTGGTTCAACCAATCCAATACTGACACATAGATGTAATTGGTTAGGGTTCATCCATCAAAACCATAGTTGGGGGTTTTGTATAGAGAAAGATGTGGCTCAATTAATTGATACCAACGTGATAAAGAGGTGTTGGTGAATGATTTTAGTTTTTACTTCATCTTCTGAAATGTCTTCTTTCTTCTTCAATTGTTCATCCAAGAGAATGATGATGTGGCGAGTTATTATTTGTTGAGGGAAAACCACACAGATCATGATCATAGTCGTCCATAAATATCCAATATTAATGGTCATGATTTGCTTGTTTGGCAATCCAACTTCTCTTTTCTTTCATCTATGATTGGTCCATTTGGCAATGTAGGATGTAACTTCCAACATATAGCAAATCCAGTCCTTGTACTTTCTGAAAATGGTAGTAACTTGGTTTCCTTTGTTTCAAACTTTGGAAATGTGCACCAATAGCTCTTGTTCTCCATTTCTTTTACAATATTAATTCTTCAAACTCCATTTTGACCTTTTCTTCATCTTTTCTTCGAATAAAACCCAAGAAAGCGCGTGTTTGCTCCATAATGTAGGGGTGAGCATGGTTCGGTTTGGTGCGGTTTTTGACTAAAACCGAACCCCAACCGCACTTGCGGTTTTTATAAAAATAGAAACCGAACCGAACCAAAAACCGCGGTTTCGGTTTTGCGGTTTTTTTGCGGTTTCTGCGGTTTGGCGGTTTTTAACCGCACCGAACCATTACTTGTGACTTATATAATAATTGTGGCTTTTTGCGGTTTTTTGTTTAAAATGTTGATTTTTTTTCGGTTATAACAATGCATAAATTGACTCTAACAAACACTTTACTAATAACTTATATGAATATCAGTGATAATATGCACTAGAAATCTTATAACTCGCACAAAATCATTGATGTGACGTTTTTCAGTATAAAATAATTATTGTGTGGTGCGGTTCGGTTTTGCGGTTCGGTTTTACGGGAAAAAACCGCAACCGAACAGCAGTTGCGGTTTTTCCTTTTTCTTAAAACCAAACCGGCGGTTTTTGTCGTGGTGCGGTTTCTACGGTTCGGTTTTTGCGATTTTTTGCGGTTTTGCGGTTCGCGGTTCGGTTTCTGCTCTCCCCTACCATAATGTATCTTATTAATGTGAAACACACAAATATACCATACACGCGTAATTCTGACAATTTGAAGTATAATATAATGTATATGTCCGTGTTTTAAGTGGTTTTTAAGTTATAAATGACGAGTGTTTCACACTTATCACCTACTTACATAATCTTGGCATTTGATTGATTATGAACAAGCGGTCTGGCGTCCGCGCGTTGCTGCGTGGCGTTTTCCGGCCTGAAGTTATGATAGTCTTAGGGGCGAGCAATTTTCAAATGTTATTAGAAATCGAAGGTAGCATATTGCTATTAATGCGAGTACTTCCCAAAGAGATTTCATCAAGGTTCATCTTAAAAGTTAACACTTTATATCATAAACTGATGGTGCTCCTAATTTAAAGACTCACTTAAATGATTTATATCTTTCTAAACTACAAAGCAACAAATGACATACCTAGTATTTCCATGATGAAAATAGCTTGCAATGCTTAGAGCGCTAGGCGTCGTAACACCATAACACTCAAATAACACCGCTACACTAACGCCACATCAACAAATCACCCAAATAACATCAACCCCTGTAATCATAACACCAACAACACCACTAAACTATTTATTTTCATAAAACCCCTTAAACAATTATTTTATACTTTAAACAAGCTAACTATTTTATTTATAATTAAAATACACATTAAACTAAAAATAAAATATATTACGAAATTAAAAAATTATTATAAAATAAAAAAATATTATAAAATAATAAAATATTATGAAATAATAAAAATTCACAATTTTTTTTTGAAAATACTTTGTTTTTGGGCTTTTATATTTATACAAAGTTTTAGGCTTACATGGGCTAAAACCTATTTCAACCCTTCACCCCAACACATCTTCTTCTTCAACTATGTGACATTCGTCAAATTTCCATCATTTAATTATTCATGTAGTACGAGTATTTTAACTGTTTATCGACTAGTTGTCGACATGAACGTGTTAATTGTTTTGCTTTGCGGACAAAGCCCTTTTTAGGGAGAGCATATGTAACATCTCAATGTTTCGCGATTATTAAGTTGAATGCAATACACAAGTTGTGAGCGTTTTATGTTTTGCCGTACGTGTTATATGTTATAGTTATTAAGTTTTTCGTGACGTCTCGCACAATTGTCTTTTGTTTTGGGATCGTATGCTAAACGGTTTTGCTGTCGTGTTTATTCAGTCGCGTCTAAACCTAAACATTGTGAACCCGAGTCGAGTTTATAACTATCACAGCATGTGTACATATAACTGAATATATAAACCTTCAATTTTATTGCCAAGCTTGTCATACAAGGGTCTCAAATCAGTCACAAGTCTACATTACACATAAACTTTATAGTTTATTTGCCCCACTAAAGGACAGCACATTTGCCTAGTTTACCCCTTTTGGGTATATCACAAGTTAACATTTCCAGATTTACACTAACCCTAGACTAACAATACAAGCTTATATACAAATCCAAAGTAATATCCAATGTCCAAATACAAGTTATCACAAGTTATCACAGTCCAAAATACAAACATCAAAAATCTGCACAAGTCTTACAACTCCTGGGTAGAAGTTTTGGTCCAGTCAACTCACACGCCCCGTCCGAACCTGCACAACCAAGAGTCTTCATCCCGTCCGAACCTGCAAAACCGAACGTAGCATCCCCATTGTGAGTCTTTTGTCTTTTCGTCTTTCTTTTGAAGTCTAGATGTGCTTGTTTGTACGAACCTACGAATAAACGAAACCATGGTTAGTCATTGTAATGGACTTATGCTTTTATACTAAAAACTGAAAAATTGTTAAACTTTTAATACAAACATGTTTATGTTATTGCTTTCTGTCAACCAAACCGAGACCCATTTTAGACCAAACCGAGACCCGATTGAAACCAAACCGAGACCCAATTTAGACCAAACCGAGACCCATGTTCAACCAAACCGAGACTCAATCAAGAACCAAACCGAGACCCATGTTCAACCAAACCGAGACCCAATTTAGAACCAAACCGAGACCCATGTCCAACCAAACCGAGAACCTAATCAAATCAACCAAGTTCTACTTTCTGCCAAATTATTAACCATTCTCACCAACCAAATCCAAATGTCTTAATCAAATTTATTTTTCAGAAAACATTAACCATGCCGCGGGTATAGAAACCCCCAACACAAATCAAAACCCTAATTATTTTTAAACTTTTTAAACATCAAATTAACATTGCCACATTCCAGAAACATCATATAACATGAGTAACATTCGAATATACAAAAACCCCCAATTTTCATAAAACCCTAGATTTACTTTTTATTAATTAAAATGCTAATTAAACCTAATCTAAACCCAAACCCCTTAATTAATTTAATTAAAAGTGAGTTATACAAAAAACCCCCAAATGACCGAAACCCTAATTTTTATAAATCGATTTTTATATTAAAATTAGTTTGATTTTATAAATGAAAACACTAATTAATTATGTTTAAACCCGATTTTGATGAAAACCCCCAAATATTTCAAAACCCTAATTTTGTTTATTTTTAATACGAGAATCATATGATTCACAACGAGTTTATACAAATCAATTGAACCCACTGATATACATTAAATCGAAAATCAATTAAAGCTTTTAAAAAGAAACAAGGAAAATAAACTTATCTTTGATTTTGGTTAATGGATTCACGAAACCGCAAGGGAGAACACCATCATAAAACCAAATCGGTTGATGTGGGGATTAAACCCCACATCTCACGCGATATAAGAACCTCAGACCACCCATATTTGATTCTATAACCCAAATTGATTAGATGATAACCAAGGTAGATGATTGAACCGATCTAGATTAAGAGAGAGAGAGTTATGGAACGGTGGAGGTAATATCGAGGGAAGAGAGAGAGAGTTATCTCTCAGTTATGGGATTGTGTGTGTGTTAAACACACATACATATTCCTCTCGTTCTTGTTTATTCCGCCAAGCGGGTCGGGCCGGGTCTATTGACCTTGGGCCGGTTTGTGGTGTAAATGTTTTGGACCCATTTTGGGCCTCATGTGTTTTAAGTTAGTTTGGTTAAAGCCCAAACGAAATTTGGTAAATTTAAGTTATGTTTTGACCCGTAAAACCCGACCCGTTAATAAACCGACTTTAATTATCGTACTTTTCCCGTAAATCGTACTTTTCATAAACGTATGGTTTCGTCAAGCACAACTAGGGTGTCGAGTCATTTAATAATACCATTATTCGTATCGTAACTCGATTCTTAAATTAATTAGGTCGCGGCTAGCGTAACCGTACTCTCGAGCTATTTTATCTTCGTTCTCTTTGCTGAATTTACGAGGTGAGTTTATAGCCCCATACTTTACTATTTCACTGCTTTTTGGGGTGAGACATTGCTTGATTTTAACGTTTGAACACAAGTGCATTACTGATTTATATATTAGTCTAAGTCCCACTAAAAACCCAGTTGCTTTGGCCCGTGAATCGTGAACCGTTAATTACTTTGTGTAAGCGCGAATGTAATGGATAGATCTATCGGGATTGACGTCCCTGTCTGTCTTGTCCAACAAGGGGACAAGCGGGCACAGTTTCATTTGAATCTGATATAGGATGTCGTGGGTTTAGGCATCTAGTTTGGGCTACATTTATATGATTATACTGCCGGTGTTGTTAACGCTTCGGTGTCACGAGCTTAGACTGTAATAAATACTTTTGGGATGACTTTGTATCTGTTATATTGTCATCACACTTGGGAAAAATCTTGTGGTTCATTAAACATTTCAAACTAACTAAACCTATGAACTCACCAACTTTATGTTGACACTTTAGCAATGTTTTTCTCAGGTATTAAGAAGGAAGATGCTAAATGAGGTCTCATGCATTGCCGTCATTTCTTTGAAACAACGATCATTTGTACCATTTAAGAAAACTATGTTTTGTAACCGTATTCAGTTTATGCTTCCGCACTTTGTTAAAACAACTTATTTTATTAATTACAAGTGATCTATTTTCCGAACGTCTCATTTAGAGGTCGTTCTTTGTGACTATGTGTGTATGATAATCATGACGTCACCACTCCCTTGTCGCCATTATACTCTGATATTTTGGGAGTGTGACAAACTAGCACGAGACGGTACCTGCACAAAAAAACAAAAAAAATATCATCAGGATCACTCAAAACATATTCCATGCAACAAAATCCAAGTAAGTAGCAAGCTTTGATCCTTTTTAATATGTAAGGGGGGGTTCCGAATTTTTTTTTTTACAAAACATACCCCTAACAGTCGTTGCCTAGGCAACGACGAGGCAAACGGCGTTAGTGATTTGGCAGGGGCGGTATCGTAACGCCGCCCAACGCTCATTGAGGCGTTACGATACCTAGCGCTCTTATAGGTGTTCTCATCCACATGTTATAATTAGTGCTAACTTGTAATGGTTTCTATATATTTTCATTATCAAGTTGTGTGAGCTGAGGTTCACGTCGTTATTACGAGACCTCCTCCATTTTTAATTTACATGTTTTTGGATTGTTAGCTTTTCTCGTCCAACACATCATGGAGCACATGACTCGGATGACTCGTGACTCGTTGTTGGGCTCGTGGCTTTTGGCGCCAGTCTTTTCACGTCGCACCACTTCGGGCTCGCGTTATGACGACCAACAAAGCTATTCTCATGTTTTTGGATTTTTGTAACAATTAGAATGGTTTTTGGGTTGTTAGCGTTTTGCCATCCAAAACATTTTATCTAAGAGTTGGAGTGGTTGACTCGTGACTCATCGTTGGGCTCGTGGCTTTTGACGCCAGCCTTTTCACGGGGCATCCAACACTTTTTTCTAAAATTTATCCTCATAAAAACTTTATAAAGCCTTTTTATCACATCATTTTTTATTTTTTTTATATCATTTCAAGTATATTTTCTACTTCACCAATACATAGTTTTCTTTCAAAAACACCACTATGAATCCAAACACTCGTAACACTTATGATCTTTACGAGCCGTACTTCCAAGGCGATGTGGAGACACGCCCAGAGTTACCAGAGATATGAAAAATACCTAACTTTGTGTAATCAACAAGATAGAGGTTCGAGATCGGGTCCGAAAAAGGCGCAGAGATACATACCTCGTTAGAGAGAAGCTGCGGAACAACGTCGACAAAATCTTATGGAGCATCTAAACAACCGTAATGAATAAATTATAATGTTTAATTAGTCTACGTTTTATGTTTTTTACGTGACGTTTTGTTATCGTAATGTTTTCTTTATCAATAAAATGTTTTCTTATTTACTAAAGTTTATCGATACAATAATCTTACTACTTTATAAAAGATTTAAGTCTTTTTCTATTTTTAGAAGTCTTAAAATTTTCAGCCTTAAACATTTCTTAATTAGGAAATTTAAAAACTTGTTACATACACTTAAACAAAAGTTACATTTGCTATTAAATGTATTAATAAATTTATAAAAGTGTAACACCCTACTTATTATTCAGTAACGTCACCATTAAAAATTCAATTACACAATATTAAGGCCCATAGTAAGTGCCCATGTAGTAACCAGACCTATAATAAATCCCACACATATACCTGAAACTGCTACATCTTTCTGTCTCTCCCGAACGCAACACAAACAGAAGCGCAAAATGCGTGAAAAGGCATCCACGAAGGTCGAGACTATCACCACCACTAGAATGGGACTTGTTGGTGGTTTAGGCGGTTTGAGTGTGACTTGGTTGTGCGTTGTTTTCTTACAGTGATTGTTAGAAAAAAAATTGTAACAAAACAATATTTGTTCGTCGCAAAATATAGTCACAAGGTACCCGCCGCTGCATTGCGCGGGCACCCTGCTAGTTTTTTTAAAAATATATAAAAAAAAGTACCAGCGGCGTCACTTGGTCACTTTTTTGGTGTCAAGTAGTCAACCACTCCCCTACCAAAATATATTATGGTTTTTTCATATTTATTTCGGTTTTGTTCGGTTTAATTCAGTTTCGGGTTAAAACCAATATACACTATATATTTGTTTTGTTTTTTCTCGATTTCGTTTCAATTTTGGTCTTCATTCAATTTCGATTTGTTTTGATTAGGGCTGAGCAACAGGTCCGGACCAGACCGGACCGACCAAGATCAGACCGGACTAAGAACCGAAATGGTCCAAAACCCCGGACCGAGACTGGACCGAAATGGTCCGGTCCAGTCCGGGTCGGTCCGGTTCGGTCTTCGGTCCGGTCTTATTAAACATAATTCACGTGTTTTTGGTAAGACCGAACCGAGGACCGAAATGGTCCAAAACCCTGGACCGAGGACCGGACTGAATTTGTCCGATCCAGTCTCGGTCGGTCCGGTCCGGTCCGACGGTCCAAATGCTCAGCCCTAGTTTTGATTACCAATTTGATTCCGGTTTTTTTAGTTCGGTTTGATTTTGAACCGGACAAACAGGGCAATAGTTAAAATTAGGGTTTCACAAAGCCATATATAAATCCACCTCTCATCATATATCTCCTCTCAAACCCTAACTCTAATTCACAGCCGTCAAACAAACCATCCATCATTTAGATACACCAATCAGATCTCCCCCATTAAAACTAAACATATTTCAGCTGATGAGTTTTCGGAAAGAAAGGAGGGTGTGGTGTGTGCCATGGCAGTTATGTCGTTATGCCTTGGTTGTTGCAACAGATGTTTTCGGAATACTACTTTGGTAAAGATCTTATTCTCTTAAAACTTGGTTTATTTCAACTTGGTAATGAAAATATATGTCTTAAGACTTTTAAGAATGATCTCTCTTAGCAATGATAAACATTGAAATAGATGAAATAAAGGAGACAATGAAAATACATGTCAAGAGATCATTTCAGTTCAATTGTGTGTTGTTTGTTTTTTAATGTAATTCAGTGTGCAAATGATACTTTTAATGTGTCAAGAAGTTTAAGAATAATCTGGCGGGATTTCTTCTGTATGTCATTTTTTTATTCGTCTTTCAATTACGTTATTTTTAGATTAGCCCATCAAATTAGCAAAGCAAGTATATTGTGCTCTGGTTTAGTCATTGTTTTCTTTTCGCAAATGTTAGTGTTTTCGTGTTACCGTCCTTTTCTTCATTTGTTGGTTATTTATATTTCTGGAACTAATAAGCATTAGTCTACATATAAGGAATTTGACCATTTCATACCTTTAGCCTACAAAAGACCAGCAAATTTCTTATATGTAGGCTGATTGGTGTGATTAAGTTGGTTTCTAAACGTACTATGTGAATGCATCCATATCATGGACATATGACCATTACTGCAAGTACTATCTAGATTTTGAACCAAAATTACATATCATGGACATATGTAATTTGCTTAACACATTGTCTGTTTCATATGAAACCAAAAGTCATACCTGTTCATGGTATAACTGCAGTTAACTTTTATTCCTAATTTAAGTCTTGGGCCTGCACTTAAGTCTAGAGAAAAGTACATATACAATCAGACCCAGATTCTAATCAAGAGAATGAAGCTTATTCATAAGCCCAAAATTCCCTAAATTGGTTAGAAAAGAGAATTACATGAATTGGGAAATGAATACAACAATGGGGATTTATACTGTAAAAAGCTTTTGTTGAGTATTTCCATTGACTTTTAACTTTTGGCTTCACAGGATGGTGAAAATAAAGATGTCCGGGTATCAATTCAGACAACACCTCCCTAAAGAACTTATAGATGGGAAAACTTGGCGAGTTGAAGACGGATATATCTATTAACTTCTATGGCAATGCCAAATGGATTGAATTTGTTAAGGGCAATGCCAAATGTAGGAGACGTTTGGTGTGGGTGTTGTTGTAACAGATGTTTTCGGAATACTACTATGTTAAAGATCTTATTCTCTTAAAACTTTTGCTTTATTTCAACTTAATAATGAAAATATATGTCATAGATCATTTCAATCCAATTATATGTGTTGTTTTTTTTAATGTAATCTCACACATTCTATTTTGTAAAATGAGCAAAGCAAGTATTGTGCACTGTGCTCTGGTTTAGTCATTGTTTTCTTTTCGTCTTTTTCTTCATTTATTTTATGACTTTGAGAAAATAGAGGGAAACTATCCCGCCCAACCGGTTTTGCTAAACTCAAAAACAAAACAAAAATCCAAAATTGGGTTAACATACTTTCAAAATGTCTACATATGGTTAGTGGTGGGAATCAAGTATGGGTTGGTCGGATTCGGCTTTACTCGGTCAGGTTGAATTTGGGTTTTGAACTCGGGTTACTCGGGTTCAGGTTTATTCAAGTCGGGTCTAGTCGAGTCGGGCCGAGTCTAGTCGAGCTCGGGTCAACCCGAATTTGGGGAAAAAAAATTTAAATCTGTTTTTACCTTTTTAATAGAATTTATCTTAAATTTAAATTTTAAAATAAAAAAAAATAAAAAATCTATATCGGGTCAATCGGGTTGACCTGAACCTGAATTAGAAATAAATATAATACCCGACTAACTCGAATTGAAATTTCAACCCGAATAACCCGACTCATTGACATTTTTTGAAGAGGCCCAACCGGACGTACGTGAATCATCTCACCTGGTAGGTGAGACATATCTACAATGAAGGTTGCATAAAGAAAACTTCACCAAATTCTATATCCACTGTTTTACCTCGGCTAGTTATGGTACTTGAACTCATTTAGCCTAAACCAACTTATCCGAAGCCACTGATAGGATCTCAGACGAATATGTATTAAATGTTGAGCAGAGAATCGAACATAACTAAACATGGTCGCACCATCTGTTGTACACCTAATCCACACTTTCACATATGCAAAACCTTCAACTATCACTTCTTACTCAAAAGTTATAATGCATCCCACAAACATAACTCGCTTGATCATAAATAACTATAAATTTAAAAAGAGAGCTTCGTTTTATCATGAATGCCTCCAGTCCTCACCAACATAACTCGCTTGATCACCAAGCTCTTCTTCGATTCTGAGTAACTGACGAAATAAAATCAAATGAGTATCTAAAAAAGTTGGAAAGTAAAAATCCCTCATTTTTAAGTAAAAATACCCGATTTATCATTTCCATACTATTTTTTTTCCATATTTTGATGTCATTGTCCAAAAAATGGTTGTTCACAATTAAATGGTCACGGATTGCCATTTCTAGATATGACATATGGAAACTGTTTTGCTTATAGACAGGAGCATGAGGTAACTAGTATAGACATAAGAGATGAAGACCTTACCTGATTATACTTGGCCAACCGCTCTCCACGGCAAGGTGCACCTGCTTTTATCTGACCCATGGCAAGACCAACCGAAAGATCAGCAATGAAAGAATCATCGGTTTCCCCGCTTCTTTGTGATATTATGACTCCCCATTGTGCATCCTTTGCCATTTTCACTACTTCAATTGCTTCGGTCACTGTCCCAATTTGGTTCACCTACATTGCACAATACAAGCCTTATAATTTGCACATATGCTAACAAATGTAAACACAATATCACGGAAACTATTTCATTAAGATAAGACTTTCTTCACCTTTTTTCCACAATATTAAAGGCTCTACTTGTCTGTGAGAGCCACATTGAAGTTTTTTAATCTTTCTTTAAGAAATTTTATAGGTATCATGCACTAATTTGTGGTCCACAATAGGGTAAGTACCTTTAAGGCTTTAACTAATCAGTAGCAAGCAAACAAAAGATACAAATTATGTTGACCAACAAGTAACAACGGGCTGCAACTTCACCATTTTAAGACATAGGAATTTACAAATCAGTAGCAAGCGAACAAAAGATACTAATTTGTAAAAGGAAGTGCTAAAGGGCCGCAACTTCACCATTTTAAAACATAGGAATTTACAAATCACTGTGTACCTTAAGAAGCAGGGCATTACAAGCATGCTCATGGATGGCTCGCTCAATACGCTTCGAATTTGACATCAACAAACCATCTCCTACAACCTGCATATAAAAAGTAAAATTGAGCATGCGCGACAGTTGGGCAGAAGTTTATGAATGTAAAAAAAAAAGAGAACTAAATTAAAATCATAACCACTCAGTTGACAAGAATTGGGTTAGTAACTTCTATATAGCACTTTCTTCCCCTACCAAAGCTTAAGCTCAACCATGTTGGTACGTCTATATGGCAGAACAGATGTTCTGCATCATGTTAACCTTTAACTATCTATGACTATGCCACGTGGTCATCTATCCCGAATTGCAATAGACACATTCAGTACATTACAAATTAACTTCTTGTTTAAACTAGGGCTGAGCATCGGTCCAGGACCGGACCGGACCGACCAAGACCGGACCGAGGACCGAAATAGTCTGAAACCCCGGACCGAGACCGGAGCAAAATAGTCCGGTCCGGTCCGGGTTGGACCGGTCCGGTTCGGTCCTGGACCGGTCCTATTAGGCAAAATTGAGGAGATTTTTGGTAAGACCGAACCGGACTGGACCGACCGAGGACCGAAATGGTCCTAACCCCGGACCGAAAATTTACGGTTTGGTCCGGTCCGGTTTTCCGGTCCTGGTCGGTTTTGGGTCTGCCATGCTCAGCCCTAGTTTAAACTACACATACAAGAACTGCATACTGAAGTTACAGTGGGAATGAGAATCACGGATACTTGAACTTCAAATCATGGTTAAAAAAACTGAGAGTAAACCCTAGACGACTATAATAAGACTGTTAATATCTTAATATTTCCTAATGTGTGTTGTATTCACCAAAGAGAACACCCAATATTTTACCATCTTTGCCAAAATCAGTTTTAAGTATTAGAGGCATTGATTCCAATTTGTATGTGAAGCGGACAGTTATATATTATCCTACAAGAGTAAGCCAAGGGCACTTCAGATTATCAGATGGTAAAAAAAATCATGCGTTTAGCTACTGGAAATCCATGTTTACGGTGAAATTCGTCCATATCGTTCTCTTCATTTTCTGTACATGGAAATGAATGAGACTTGCTACCCATTGACTCACAGGTGTCTGGTAGTGTATCGTCACTGCTTTCAAATTGGATACTGATGGCAAATTATATAACATAGATCAGCTTGGTCACACTATCTATTACACATAAGTTTTTATGAGAGCATCAGCATGGCCAGAAAGAATTATGCTCGTGGTTCCTACAATTATGCCCATAGCATTGTCAATTTACAAAGATTGGATTCTTTTTAGTCTTGCGGGCCAAACTTGATCTTTTAAAGTTGTATGTTTCAAATATTTTACATAGGACTGAATTTACCGAGTGCAGGGTAAATTTAATTATGATCCAAAATAACAAGGGGCATAGAGTGCTTGACAATGATTTAGACAAGTACAAGCGCATGAGACTTGTTAGAAGCTGAATTAGCACTCTACTCAAGCTAACATGCTCAGGCTTGTTGAAATCCAACGTATATGAAGTGTCAAACTGAATGTGAATGTGACTGATATCTACCTCCAATTTAGTACTTCATGTTTTAGCATGATATTTAACCTAGAGGAAAAAGGCCTCAATCGCATCTAATGTAGATCAAATTGATTTCCTCAAAACATGATTTTTTCCCAATGAGAATGTTTCCTATCCATTTCAATCTAACTCACACAAGGCGGAAACAAGCATAATTGGCGGTGGCACTGACCAAAAAACAACATTAGAACCACCATAGCAAGCATTCAAGAACAAACCTGGCAAATTCCAAGCTCAGAAAAATACTTGACTTGTTCCCAGTCCTCCATGTCAAATGGATCCTCGATAGACACAATAGGATAGTCTGACACCCAGGAAACGACAAAAAATAAAGAATCGCTGTCATTAACATTATATGTAGTTGCATGAAGCATTAAACATAGTGACAAATCTATTTTGTTAACATAGTTATATACCTCTACATAGTTCCTTGTACATTTCAACCATATCTTCTCCTGACTTGAAGTTTTGTCCCGACTTATTAGGAGACTTGTAATCTAAATCATACTTTGTACCTGATACAGAGAATATAAATATCAAGTTTCAACTCATTCATGTGATCAGCAAAAAATGTTGACACGTTGTGAAGAATGAGAAACATTACCTTTGCAGAAATCAGTAGCAGCAACGTCAATTGCAATCTTAATTTTATCACCATAGCCTGTTCTGTCAACTGCCTCCTTTACAAGATCTAGTCCTTCTTTAAAGCTGCAAATCAGAGTCCCAACATCAGCAACAGACTTGGTTTTAAAAAGCGCGCCTTTTTACGCCTAAGGCGTGAGGCGAGGCGAGGCAATGGGGTCATCGCCTCGGAACCCCTGATGCGCAGCCGTTACAAAAATCGATTGGAGGCGGTGCTTTTTTACGCCTTAGAGGAACGCTTTTTACCACCTCAAGTGCTTTTTGTTCTGAAAATAACATTTAAACTCAAACGGTTTGAGTGTCCTTTTAAATGTTTGTTCTAAAAATGAGATTTGGACTTTTCTTAGTCTAAAAATGACATTTAAGCTCAAAGAGTTTGAATTATGGGTTTTAACAAAGTCGCAATCATTGTGTGCAAAGTAAGCGCCTCGCCTACGAGAGGCGTGCGCTTTTGCCTCATCGCCCGTCGCTTCTCGCTTCGGACCCTTAGCGCAACGGACCGCTTCTCGCTTTTTAAAACCAAGGCAACAGATCATTTAAAAGATCATATGATATTAGTGAGCAACATGCCTGGAGACGTTAGGAGCAAGACCGCCATCTTCAGCAACATTACATCCCTGTGCACCGTATTTCTCTGTAATAATGGCCTGCATATGAAAAGAACAGTTAAAACACAACCTAAACTCCATCATATAACAAATTCAGGCTGTGCATCACACAATAGTATAGTTTTCTATTCATCCAAAGCTGTTCAAACACTGATAGAAACAAAAAATAAAGATAAACTGACGTTGACTTCATCCCAAAGTTACTATAACTGACATTAACTTCATCATAACCCAACCTATCATCGGTTCACCACTCAGCATACACCCAAAAGCCATCACTGAGCAATTAAAAGCCTTACAAAACAAACTTCTTCCTTATGGATTTATTTATCTTTTATCTAACATCAGGGGCAAAACAGCTACACTGATCTTAAGCACAAATTGATGGGCATCACAATCTAGTTATTCTTGTATAAGGATCATTATAAGTGGAAATGTTCCATTAACAATTTTCATGTCGTATTCTGGTGCTTGTTACTACTTAGCTAGTAGTTGGACTGATAGTGACAAAGTAGGTGAAAAGAAGGCACCTTTAAGTGATGATACGTCTCAGAGCCCATTTGCATTGCCTCTTCAAATCTCTTTGCTCCAATTGGAAGAATCATTATGTCCTAATTCAATTCAATTGATACAACAAATAAGTATTGAACTGTCCAGATTATAAACGATAACATGAAACCAGCAGGGAGCAGCTTACTCTTATAGCCAAATTGTTTCCAGCATGTTTGCCACCACTTATTAGTGTGAAGGCAGGGACAGGAAGAACATGGCTGCTTCCTCTGCCCGATATATCAGCAATGTGTTTGTAAAGTGGAACCTGCGGAAAACAACTCCCATTCTTATTATCATTATTACTAAAAAAGACGAGTGAAGTATTGCTTAACATGATATTTTGACTAAACATGAAATAAATTGCATGCCTCTTTCTCAGCGGCTCCGGCTTTGCAAGCAGCAATTGACACAGCTAATATTGCATTTCCTCCTAGTTCACCCTGGACAACAATGAAAAGAAAATAGGTTAATAGCCAAGCTATGCATTATTAATGTTGAATTGAAAGAAAAAAAATACAAAAGAAAGGTACCGACCTTCTTGTGCTGCGTTTTATCCAAGTCAATAATAGCCTGATCAATCTGGCTCTGAAGAGTCGGATCCATCCCAACAATCGCCTGAGCCAGCTTCTCATTAACATTCCTAACCGCCCTAGTGACCCCATTCCCAAGATACGCAGCCTTGTCACCATCCCGCAGCTCCCCAGCCTCATACACAAGTCCAGCTGCCGATGAGGAGGAAGCACTAGGCGAGGAAGCGCGAAAGAGTCCTTTATTCGTAAACAAATCAACTTCAACAGTGGGGACGCCACGGCTATCTAAAATCTGCCTGGCTAAATTTTAAAAAATAGGCATTTATATATATCCTTCCGAAAATTCAGTATTACATAAATATTATTCTCACTTTTGTAATTAAGTCAATATCATTTTCTAAACATTTATAATTACATCAATATCCTTCACAAACATTTATACTTATATCAATACTTTTCCAAACATTTATAGTTCTTATACATATATTTAAAAATCAACATGGTCTTTAATTACCCGACGCAAAAAAATAGGTGAAAAGAAGGCACCTTTAAGTGACTATTCTGGTGCTTGTTACTACTTAGCTAGTAGTTGGACTGATAGTGACAAAGTAGGTGAAAAGAAGGCACCTTTAAGTGATGATACGTCTCAGAGCCCATTTGCATTGCCTCTTCAAATCTCTTTGCTCCAATTGGAAGAATCATTATGTCCTAATTCAATTCAATTGATACAACAAATAAGTATTGAACTGTTAACCATCATCAAGTGGCCTAGTGGTAAGGTCCTTGACTCTCAAAGGAGAGGTCAAGGGTTCAAACCTCACTAGGTGTGTACACTTGGGGGTGGCCACGGAGGTTCACCTGCGACGACTCCGGGCTATCCAAAAGGATAGTCGCCCTAGGATTAGTCGGCTCGCAATGTCGAGTCGGAAACCTAGGTATACCCAAAAAAAGTATTGAACTGTCCAGTATTACATAAATAAATACTAGACGATTACCCGCGCATAGCGGCGGAATTGTCAGGCGGCAGAAAATTAACGATACGATATATCGTGGTGAAGTAGAAGTAAATGTTATGGGATGTATTTTATGGGTATTTATTTGTACGGTGGGATTTTGTAGTATTTTGTATGGAATAATTTTTTAGGTTTTGAATTTTGATTTGGTGTGTGTAAATTTTGGTTCGGATGGTGGGTATTAGGGTTTAGAGAGAGATTAAAGTTTGTGTGTGTGTGTGAATTAATTATGTTTGTGTATTAGGGCTGGCCACAAGGAATAATCAATATTTTTCAACATTTTAGTAGGACCCACATTTCAACTTTTAACTTTCAACATTTCAACTTTCAACCAAAGGGATACACCCTTTATAATGTAGTAAAGATTATTCTCACTTTTGTAATTAAGTCAATATCATTTTCTAAACATTTATAATTACATCAATATCCTTCACAAACATTTATACTTATATCAATACTTTTCCAAACATTTATAGTTCTTATATATATATTTAAAAATCAACATGGTCTTTAATTACCCGACGCAAAAAATAAATATAAAAAAATGAATACATATTTGTAATACATTATTTTCATATCTATATATAATTTTCCGTAATTCATATTTATTCATTAGTTGAGGTTAAAAAGTATGTATGTATGAAAATTGTAATTACGATAAATATAAAAGATAAATAGAAGTCAAATAATAACTTTAAAGTTTAAAATTAATATTAGCTACGTTATAATTATTTTTTGAAGATATATGAGTATTTAAAAGTTTAAAAAGGATACTTATGTAATTATAAAAGTTTGAAAAGGAGATTAATGTAATTAAAAAAATGAGAATGATATATATGTAAATGCAAAAGATATTCATGTAATATTGAACTTAAGCAAGGATATACATGTAAATCTCCCATTAAAAAATAATAAGAACCAAAAATTTTTCTTTTTAATTAGCGGTTTTGCCAACAGCAGTCATATGGGTTTTTTTAAGACTTATTATTTATGTAAAATAGCATTCAATAAACTCATTATTTTTATGTTTATACATATTTAAATATCATAATAATAGTAAGTGTAGTTAAATATGGAATAATTTATTGTAATTAAATGTTAAATTTTGAATTATGGTATTTAAATATAAAAAAGTTATGTTAATTAAATGTAAATTTTTAATTATGGTAACTTTTAAAACACTCATAGGGTTGCTGTTAGCAAAATCCTAAAATCAAATATTTCTTAAGATTTTTAAAAATAATAAAAATAAACTATTTTTTAAAATTTAGCTAAAAAGTTGAAAAATAAAAATTCGATTAAGAGATTTGAATGAGAAAAAAATGACATAAAAATATGTGTTAAATTTATAAAAACCAAAAAATTACAAAAATGAGATAATTAATAAAAATTTAGTGATTAAATTTTAATTAAGATATATATTTTTTAATTTTATTCACACATTACCAGAATTTTCTCACAAAAATAAATTAAATCCAGTCTCCACAAACAAGAGTGAAGGTTTTTTATCGATCTATAATCATTAATTTATAAATCTTTTGATGTTATAAGAGCATGAACAATGACAAAGTCTTTCAAAGACTTGAAGCTTTTAATGCATAACACTTTAAAATGCATTTAATGCATTTAATGCATTTAATGCAGATGTGTCTGATTGTGCTTCGGTTGTTGGAGCGACAACTTCGGTTACCGGAGCTATTACCTCAGGTTCTGGAGCAACAATACTTGGAGGAGTAAAGAATTTATCAAAGAACGGTTGAAACAACGTATGCCATTCATTCCTAGTGGGTGGTATAAATGATGATGAAGTAGGGTTATTTGGGACAAGACCATAGCTAATGTTACTGGGTCCCATTTCATGAAGTGCGAGTTCAGAACTGCTTTGCTCAGAAACCATTGCTGTCAGCTCATCAAATTCAACATTCATAGTTTCGAGGATCTTGCGAGAGTTACGGTTGTAGATTCGGTATGCTTTCTTTGCGGGTGCGTCACCAATGAAAATACCAATATCATCCTTTGGTTGAAGTTTTCCCAAATTGTCACCATCATTATTTGGATAGCAAAGAGAACCAAATACATGAAGATATGATAAATCTGGTACTTTTCCATGGAGAAGCTCATAAGGTGTTTTACCATGGCATTTACAAATTAGTGATCGGTTTTGGGTGTACACTGTTGTAGATACTGCTTCTGCCCATAAAAACAATGGAGCCTTTGCGTAAATTAACATCGTTCGAGCAGCTTCCATAAGTGTGCGATTTCGCCTTTCAACGACACCGTTTTGTTGTGGAGTGCGTGCAACGGATGTTTCATGAGATATGCCAACTTCTTTATAATAATCACGCAAGATTTGATTCACAAATTCGGTTCCATTATCTGTACGAATGCGTCGGACAGTAGTGTTGAGACGCACTTGAATCGTCTTGAGAAATCCGATGATGAATTTAGGTGCCTCATTTTTTGTTGTAAGAAATTTCACCCATGTAAACCGTGAGTAATCATCGACAATTACGAGGATGTACTTTTTGCCACTAAGACTTTCAACACGCATTGGCCCACAAAGATCCATATGCAACAAATAAATTTTTGCTTGGTTGGTGTCTTCGTCTTGGGTTTGTATGATTTCTTAGTGCTTTTCCCCATTGTACACGCGGAACACAAATGATCCTTGTGGAATGAAAGTTTAGGAAGACCACGAACAAGTTCGTTTTTCGCCAAATGATTAATAGCGTCAAAGTTAAGATGAGATAACCGTCGATGCCATAACGATGACTTAGTCTTCGATGCTTTGGAGAGAAGACATACGGGTGAAGCGGCCATCATGTCTTGTAGAGACAAAGTATACAAATTATTCCCTCGAGTACCTTTCAATAAATCAACCCCTTCTAAATTACGTATGAAGCAGGTATGCTCTCGAAAGCAACTTCCAGGTTTGCATCACAAAATTGTCCCACAGAAAATAAGTTATGACCGAGACCTTCCACATAATACACTCTTGAAATTATAACATTCCCAATATGATATTCACCATAACCCATTATCTTTGCAATATGATCATTTCCAAATCGAACCGTACCAAGAAACTTGCTGACGAAATTTCTGAGTTGAGAGCGATCTCCGGTCATATGCTTGGAGCAACCAGAGTCCAAATACCAGAGAACATTTTGGACCACCTGTTTTCAATAACAACAGTAGACAATGCATTGGAAACTATTGGTTCCGGAGTGTTAGCAGATACATATATAAAATTATCAGAATTGCTAACATTTGTGTGACCCTTAGATTTCATGCGTTTTCTAATGTGAGTTTTAGCACTAACAGGTTTTACTGTTCCAACTTTCTTAGGTTTTGGATTATTCGCTGGCACTATAGTGGGAGTAGACCTATTTAAAGGGCACTTGGTTCCTACAACAGTGTCGGTGTTCCTAGTTAAAGGACACGCTTGTGTTTTGGTAGCCTTGGTACTCCTAGTTAAAGGGCACACTTTCTTCGCTTCAACTGGAGTGATCCTAGTTAAAGGGCACATATTTCCTACTATAGTGGAAGTTCTACCAGTGGGGCGCCACAACCAACCAACTTGGGTTAACACTTTCCCAGTCGGTTTCCATTCTAATCTATTTTTCCGGGCATTCATCTCATTCACATGGTCAATAAGGCAAGAATCATGAAGACTAGAAAACATACATTCATTGCAATTCCAACATTTCAAATTAGAATTCACAGTAGGCTTAGAACGCTGCACAACCGCAGAGCCTTTAGGTTTAGCTACATGATTCTTTTTATTCAAAACAGAAATAACATTCCTAGGATGGGCTTCTACTTTCTTCTTCTCTTGACTACTAGATGGGGGCAAGATCCTATCATTCTTCTTGTTTCTTTTAAGCTTATATCTTTGAGCCTTAGTAGTGGTGCTTACTCCTGTAGAAGGCAACACGGGATTATTAGAAGCTGGTTTTGATTCCGCCTTATCTTTAGTGACCAGAGTTTGAGATGGTTTAGTCCTAGGGCCCTTATTAAATGGTGTGACGGCTATAAGGGTCCTTTTGATTGCACTAGAGGACGATGTTGAGACAGTGGCTGCGTTATCCACAACATTCTTACCTTTTAGAGTGCGAAGTGTTTCCTTTAACTCAGCCAAGGCCAGATTCTTATCACGAATTTCTTCCCTCAAATCAGATATTTCCACCGACTTCCAATTCAATTGTTCAATCAATGATTGATTCTGTGCAGTGTTATAAACACATGCGGGCTTTACTGAATCGAAGAGTCGTGTATCTTTCTGTTTTAAGTTATCAACTTTGGACAAAATCTTGGAAACTCGATTATCTAGATCAAGTTTAAAATTCTCAGCGGCCTCAAGTACGTTCACACACTTAAGCTCCTTAGATTTCTCTATGTCTATCGACAAAGATTTAGCAACTTTGTCACTTGGCTGACGCTGTTTTGATTGTAAATTCAATCGAAAATTCTTTTCAAAGTTTGCATCATCGATATTAACACCTTCGAATGACGTTTCAAAGATTTCTTGAATAAATTGTTGCTTGCATTCAAGCGAAATACAATGTGTTTGAATCTCATCAAAACGTTTTGAAAGCGAAGAATATGAATCTTGAAGCTTTAAAAATTCAGCGCCAGATTCGTGACAAGTACTATCTACCACATTATCCACAGATTCAACATTATGCACAATAGAATCATTATCAACACTTTTATTCACACAGACGGAAACTATATCATGAGACATCACTTGTTTCAGAAGCTGATCATTTTGGCGAGAAACCCGTTCTATTTCAAGTAAACTATTTTCATAAGCATCATCCATTTCATTGAAAACACGTTTAACTTCTTCTATTTCCAAATGTAAATCTTGATCAAGATTACTAAGACAAGCTTTAACATTCTTTACAAACGGAACATTTTCGTCTCGGAACGCAGCTCTAGTGTGATCAAAGTTCCATTCACCTTCCGTTATGGCCGTGGTCGTCGTACGTTCCAAAATGACCTTGTCAAAATCGGCTAAGTGTTGGTGTACCGCTTTTAAGTTAACGGACGCCTTACTTACCGGTTGAAGTAACTTCGTTAAATCCGTTTTGACGAGTGTAGGAGACGTACTAGGAGGGTTTTCATTTGACAAACTTGGGGGCACAAGAACTGTTAGTTCAGCTAATTTCTTTTGTAAGCGAATACGTGTCTTTTTAGAAAGTTGATCTTTATTATGCTTATCATAATCAATCGTATGGAATTTTGAAGACATTTTAGAATGAGTTTCTTCCATAAGTGATTGTGTCTCCTTAGAAATACGAACATAAGGTGCTTCTTTTGATTTGCCAATTATGGTCATATCATAAAGACCGGGAATATATTCCTGAGCTTGTTTTGCATAACCGGGATTAGGTGGTAAATTTTGAAGACGCTTAAGTTCGAGTTCTTTAAATGATTTAGTTAAAAGATGAACCTTTTCTGTGGAAGCGTATTGTTTTAAAAGCTGTTGTTCCTTGAATTTAAGAAGTTTGGTAGCATTAATTTCTGATTCAAACTTTTTAGACTCGAGAGTTTCAAAATCCATTTTAAGTTTCTGAAAATCATTGACAACCGACTCTTTTGCTTTTAATTCATTGGAAAGATTAGCTTTTAATGATTCTATTTCTTTCAAGTGTTCAATCTTTTCAAGACGAAATTGGTCAAATTCAGAACATGTTATTTTCTCTGCTTGAGAGACCATTTCAAAAGTTTTGACCTTTTCTTTATGCAATGCAAGCTCAGCAGTTAGGGTGAAATTCGTATCTACGGATTGTCTGAGGGCCATATGCATTTGATCAATAATATGTTTAGGCACCATGACCAAATCATGTTGATCATAAGATTCCATACCCGTCGTAGCATTTGGTTGAGGTTCACTCAAATGTGTAGGATTGGGTACCACATCATTTGAGTTACTAGTTCCCGAATGTTGTTCGAGGTTGTCATTTTCATGCCCAACTTGATGTGGGTTATCATCATTACCAAGATTGGTTATGGTGGGTACCTTACTGACGACATCAGAACCGTAGTGAGAGAGATTAGCAACGAGAGCAGCTTGGGCAGAGTGAATGTCATCACAATCCGAATCATATGCGTCAAGATCATCTGCTTGATAAGCTACATTAGAAGTGGAAACGACTGCAATGCCTTCAGTATCTGTTGCCCCTGGGTCTGCAAGAAATGCTAACTCCTCTGAATCCAAAATCTTTCCCTTAGACTGAGCATCAACCAAATACATTTTCTCACGAAACCACGCTTCATCCCTTTTCCTTTTCGGTTGAGTGCATTGCCTAGCCATATGACCTTGTCCTCGACAATTGTAGCAAGTCACAACCTTTTGAGGACCAATAGGGCTTCCATTTCCATTAGCTTGAGAATTCACAGCTTGAGCATTCACAGTCCTTGTAGGAGGTCCATATGAATTTTGCCTTCCCTAAATAGGTTGCACTGTTACTTGACCATCTTGAACAGTAGCTTGTTGTCGAGGATTTGAAGAGGTGCGGAGCTGATTGTTTGTTGGTGGAAATCCTCTAGTTGCAACAAGTTTTGACAAGTAGGCAGTGAGATGGTTTAGAACATCAGCTGGCGTATCATTTGGAGTAAAGACCGGTGCTTGGATTGGTGGAAGTTCATTAGAGTAGAAAGCTTGTGCTGGTTGTGCTTCTATTAGAAAATATCCTTGCTGAGGAGTATAGCCCATTGGAGAAGTGTTGTGTAACACCCCCAAATTTCGGTCATAACAGCGGAAGGGTTATTGGGTGTTACTATCATGGTTCAATCTCATAATCATAGAAAACGGCTCAAAACAAGTCGTTTTAATAAACATCCATTCATTTACATTTAATAAAAGTACAATCTCATACACGGTCCAAGATAACTTCAGGTTTACAAAACCTAGTAAATGGTAAAAATTATTTGAATGGATATAATTTATAAAAGCAGGCCAAAACATTTCAATAAGCAAGCTTCACGAAACCGCCTTCATCGAGCGCCTTCTATATGGACCTGAGATAAAACATGTTAAAAAGTCAGCAAAATTTGCCGAGTGAATCTATAGAGTTTAATTTAAATAAAGAGAACACAAGTATTCAAAATAACCTTCCATGGTTAATAATTTATCAAAGACAATTATGTTGTACGGACATAATTATCGTGTCATTACATAAGTCTCGTGACATTGAACGTTAACATATATTATTTCAGCCCAACACACCTAGCCAAGTGCGTATATTTCTCTTATACAATGCATCCGATGTTTCATTACTAGTGCATCACAACACCACGCGAGAGCTAGTCGCGACCGGACTGGGCGTCACCCCGATAGATCTATCCATAGCATTAGCGTTATCTCGATTAACAATTCACGATTCATGGGTCTTTTAAGGCTAAACAAACTTATGTAATAACTTCCATCTAAACATACAATTAAGTTCTTTGTGTTCAATTTTAAAACAATCATGAGTTTACCACAACATATAGTTGTACATTTCAATTTCAATAATTACTTTTCAAGTAAATAGGGTTCCCACAACTTCTCGTTGCACCCATACTTTTACAATAAGTAGGGTTTCCACAACTTCTCGTTGTACCCTTTTATTTAAATAAAAAAAAGCATGTTATCCCCCTCGCGGGTTTTATAAAACAAGTAAACATGTTAAAAAGCGAGGCTATAGACTCACCTTAGCCAATAGTGGTAATGAGACGATCGCCGACGATTAGTGATGCCCGTTTAAACACGAAAACCGCAACCTACCAAATAAGGCGCGTTCGTTAAAAATCGACTTAATTATAAATCATACTTAAATAATATAAAAATCAAAATTACAAAACCAAGACAATCACGAAAAATTTAATAATACAAGTGTTATTACTATACCCTTTTATTCAACACTATTCTTTTACACAATTGCACTCTCGATATTGACCCGTCTTAAGACGCCAAGTCAACGCAAGTCAAATTATCATTTTACTTCCCTCGGACCAGTAACTAAGTCATTTATATAATGACTTAACACTTGAGTAAATCACCATGTCCAATAGTGAATACTCAACTCACGCCACATAATTATTGAACTACATGTCCAAAATACCAATCAACATGTACACTCCAAATGTACACACCAATCTACCCTATCTACACTTGTCCGATTTCGACGAAACTTGGTCACAAAATCACATATAATATGAATAAGACTCAGTTTAAGTTTCAGTCAAAAATATTACTTCTAAGACCTTCTGCCCGACACACCTTCGTGTTATAAAAATCGGAGAGTTTTACGCCTTTTACTTGTAAAACCATTTTGACATATCTAAACAATTCCGTTTACAAAACCGACACTTGGGTTTGAAAATACACTCATGACCTGAGGTTTAGACTCCAACATAAGTCCTTGAACATTTTTAAAACTCATTCTATAGTCCCCGAGATTTGATCCAAATATCGACAACAATTTTCGGATTGTGCCGATACCCGTCTCCCGGTACACAAATACTAAAAGTAGCATAACTTTTCGCTCGTAATGAGTTAGAAGCTCATTCAAGCAGCAAAACGAGCGTCTTGAAGATTAATACAACAATATCAAATAATATAAGCCTATCTCAGAACTTAAACCCACGAAATAATCTGTTATAAGCTGCTGTCCTAAAAATACATTTTAGAAATCATGTCAAATCAATATTTTGACCCATTTTACTCATTTTACCCATTACCATACTCTTATTATCACCCCACTATCATTCTAACACTATCATCAAACCCCTAACACACTTGCATGATCATCTCTCATAAGTCACCATCAAAAATTCAAACATGCAATAGTAAAAATAAACAAATATAACCACAAACATGATCATACAACAATAAAATAAGATCAAACAACCTTGTTCTTCAACAAAAATTAAAAAGATTAAAAAGTGGATGCATGTTAAAGAAAATTATACCAAAATGTAGCTCTTTGAATTTGTAGAATGGGTCTTAATTTAGTTTCTCATGAATCAAAGTAAAAATTGATGGATCATGTGAATTTGGTTGAGGTGGTGGACGGCCAAGAAAGAAAAAGAAAGAGAGATTGTGTTTGTTTGGTTTAAAAATGAATTTTATAATGAAGTGTGATAGTGGAAAATCCTTATATAGTGGGGTGAGGGTAGTTTTTGTCAATTTGTGATAGTTTTGGTCCAAAATGAAATTAAATAGTTGTAAGGGTAGAAAATTTAAATATTAAAATTTGAAAATATTTACGGGACTCGGGTTTAGTAAAAATACTTTTCAAAAGTTAAAACGCTTCTAAAAAAATAATAATATCACTTCGACACGACTTAAAACGTAATTAAATCGAAAACGTCGAAAATATAAAATATCGAGACAATCGATAATAAAACGTAAATTTTCGGGCATCCGTCGGTATCGCGATCATTAGTAGTTCTCGTCATTCGTTAAGACGTAAAACACGAGAAATAAAAATAAATACAATAAAATCATTCACATGATAAATTTAGAATATAATATCGATACCTAACGTATTCCTTGCCAGTTTTCATCGAAACGACATTCTTACGCTAGTTTCAAGTCATAACCTTCTCGGTTAATCGAGAATTTAAAATTTTCATTAAAGTAAACTTATAATACTTATTAGTCGAGATTAAAATATCGACATGAAATTGACGGATTGTCACATTATCCCCATGATATTTTGATTTTGCTAGGTTCAATTTTACTCTCGATATCCTCTCGAATTGATCTCAGTCTTAAGTGGAATGATTGTTCTTGGTTACTAAATAAAAGGGTTTGGTTTTCTAGTCTAATAAAAAGTGGAAATGAAAATTTAAATCAAAGACAATTACTTTAATTATGATTAACAAAGACTTGGTTTGAAATTAAAATCAAAATTAAAATTAAAATTTAAAGTTCGAATTAAAGTTCAAATTAAAATTAAAGTTAAAATATAAATTGTGAAATATAAGTAAAGAAACAGTAAAACAGCAACTTTAAAAGAAAATTTGATTCGGAACTTTAACCTTGGTTCGGAACTTTCCGGATGAAGGGGTTGATTCGGAAGTTTCCGGATGAAGGCTTGGTTCGGAAACTTCCGGATGAAGGCTTGGTTCGGAAACTTCCGGATGAAGGCTTGGTTCGGAAACTTCCGGATGAAGGCTTGGTTCGGAAACTTCCGGATGAAGGCTTGGTTCGGAAGTTTCGGCTTGATCCGGAACTTTTCTTCGTACGGAACTTCTTCTTGATTCGGAAGTTTAGCTTGATTCGGAACTTAAAGACTTATTCGGAACTTAATGCTTGGTTCAGAACCTTCCGAATGAAGGCTTCATTCGGAACTTTTAGCTGATTCGGAAGTCTGGAAACCCAGAACAGTAGCAGACATACGAAGAACACGGAGACTGTTTTTAATCCAAAATTCACCAAGTTTTTCACCAAAAACTAAAATAAATCAATCACAAAGCATTTACTAAACATAAACTACTAATCCCATCAATAAAAACACGAATCCCAACAACTTTTGAAGATCAAATCAAGAAAATAAAAACTTAAAAACTTGAAGGTAAAGATGATGATGAACAAGATAAAATTGAAAGATTAAACAAGAACTTAGTATTGAATGATTGATGTTTTGACAAGATAAAACAAAGATTAAAATTACAAGATGAGAAAAAATTAAAGATGATAATCACCAATCACCCTAATGGTGATGGTGATGAAACGGAACAGAGAAAAAATGGGGAAGAAGAAAAAAAACTAAGCTAGCTCCTGGATGTGTGTGAGGGAAGGGCTATTTATAGGCTTGTCCTTTGGTTGGGAGTGGGCTTTCTCCCGTTCTTCTTGTCTTTTCGTCTTTTCAGAAAAGTTTCCGTTTTCGATTCTGATTCGGGATTTGTCGTCGATTAAATTCAACTCGTCTTTTAATTTCTTCGTTTAATAGACTTGAGTTTCTTCGACTTATATAAATCTTCCATCTTTGGTCCTTTTCTTCGATAAATCTTCGAATAGGCCCAGTGACTTCAAATCTTTTGCATCTCTTGGACAATAGACTTTATCTTGAGTCTTTTTCTTCAGTAAAACCCGTGCAATCCCATGTTTTCTTCAATATTCATCCAGTTGGCTCTGAAAACACAATAAACACAAAAACCACGCATAATTCCAAACAAATGATATTAAATACGTGTTTTGGTCTCGTTTTAGCCCGAATTAAGTGGTAAAAGGATGGGTGTTTACACACCTATCAAATCCCCTACACTTAACCATTGCCATGCCCTCATGCAATGCTTAGTGATAAAGCAAATTTTACATTTTTCTCATAATTAATCAACCTTGGCCTTATTTAAATTCTACTAAACAAAAATTAAAGAAATAAAACTTCAAAGGTATCAAAGGAATAGAAACCCATTTTCACTTGAAAATAGCTGCATGGAAATAACTTGCGAAGAAATCAATGACTTACATTAGGGCTTTTGTGCTGCGAAGATTTATCACCCTCAAGTTTCACGTTCCCCAAACTAAGCTTAAAAACGAGATCATTGTTATTATAAGTTAGCAATTCAAACACTTACACACATGGCTTAATTAAATGCTTAAACTCCCTTATTCCTAGGTGTATCTCTTATATTTTATTTTTGTCTTAGAATGATCATGAAGATGCATTTTTGGACTTATTTCGATAGTTTATTAGGGCTGAAAGCAAAGTAGGACGATTTGATCAATAGTTAGCTAAAGGACAAAATCTTTTAAAACTGCTTCTCGGGATATCAAAAAGTTCATATCTTGGCATAACTTGGTTCACGATTTGAGACCTTTCTCGGGCCGATATTTGGCATGTACTTCATACTTCATATCTTCGAGAGACGTTCTTGAGATAATGGTCTTCTCATCATAATAGAGTTTCTTCGCTTGGAGACTTTTGAGGGGTACTCCAACTTTGTTGACCACGACTTCATGATTATTCTTCAATCTCTAATTGGGATTTTGAGATACAACGATCCGCCTCCTTTTTGGACTTGGATCTATTTATCCTCATACCTTGTTAGGGTCTTTTTGGATAGACTTCTCCATGATCTTTATGGGAGTTGATTGCTTTTCGTCGTGAGTCTTGATCCTTCATATTGACTTTAGGAATAATGCTTTTCACATCACTTTGGATCTTCAGCAATAAAATTGAATCCTCATGCCTTGTTAGGGCCTTTTCGGACTCGCCAATCTTCGCGCCCCGCTTCATAAGTTATGCCTTGGCTATGAACTCTTATCATTACCTAGCAACTTTTAAACGATCTTGGGTTAGAAGCTAAGTAACTTTTCAAATTGTACGACCTTACTTATTGCAGATAAATTATTAGCAAGTGATGGGAGAATAGGCAAATAATTACACCAAGTGAGCTTGCGCAAGAATACCGACTTATAATTGACTCTATCATTTCTCGTCCTCCACAATTTAAAATCTCAAGTAATGAGACTCGTGGATACTTAGCCTAATAAACCAATTAAGGTCTACATGGTTAAGGATACTAGCTAGAATAAACTTGGATAAGTCTATTCGGGTTGAGTCAAAATAAACGCAACGGGCCTAACATGTCAAAAATTTCTAAACTAGCCACACCACTTTTATTAAAATTAGACTTTATTGCGGAATATATACATCTGAAAGCAACGATAAAAATTTAAAAATTACAACTAAATGGCCAAAGTTAATTAAAAATTTGAAAAATGTTGAAAAATATGATTTTCCGGTTAATTGAGGGCATTTTCATGGAAAAGACCACTTAAAACTTCGATAGAAGTCCCCCCTACACTTAAGATAAACATTGTCCTCAATGTTTAAGCATGTGGGAAAAGTTTCCCCTACACTTATGACATTGTGCACGTTGGTTAACTCAAGTTAAGGATGGGACGACTAAAGTGATCAATTTCAAATGTGAGTATGAAGAAAATTGAATCACGATAGTTGAGAGATACAACCGGATTTCGGATAACACGGGAGCACGGTTCTTCCAAAATTCCAAGAGTGCACTTATCCCTGTAATCACACCACACAAATACAAACACGTAGAAGTCCCCCCTACACTTAGGGGATTAGAACATAAAAGGATAGATACTCGGGCTGCCTCCCGAGGAGCGCTTGTTTTTGATAACCGAGTCACGAGCCTGACTCGACCCAAAATTAGTTCATGGGGAACGTGGTGAGGGATGGAATCACCTCCTGAGAGGTGTCCTCACTAAAGTACAACTTCACTCGTTGGCCATTCACCTTAAAATTTGGTCCATCAGGTTGAGCGAGCTCGAGAGTACCATATGGAAAAATTTGGGCAATGGTGAATGGGCCGGACCAACGAGATTTGAGCTTTCCCGAGAAGATTTTCAACCGAGAGTTAAAAAGTAAGACTTTGTCTCCAACATGGAACTCTCGGTTTTTGATCTTGGAGTCGTGAATGAGCTTAGTTCTTTCCTTATAGATCAAAGAATTTTCATAAGCCTCATTACGGAGTTCATTCAGCTCATTGAGTTGGATCTTGCGTAGGTCACCGGCTTTGTTAATATCAAAATTAGCCCACTTCAAGGCCCAATAAGCCTTGTGCTCCAACTCAATGGGGAGGTGGCACGCTTTCCCGTACACAAGACGATAAGGCGTACAGCCGATTGGGGTCTTGTAAGCAGTACGGAAAGCCCACAAAGCATCATCAAGTTTATCAGCCCATGAGGCACGATGCTCTCCCACAGTCCTTTCAAGAATTCACTTTAGCCCTCGGTTGGATATTTCAGCCTGGCCATTAGTTTGTGGGTGGTAGGCTGTGGAAAGACGATGATTTACACCGTACTTAGCCATGACTCGAGCAAATTGGTCATTGCAGAAATGAGTCCCACGATCACTAATAATGGCACGAGGCACACCGAATCTAGCGAAAAGAGCTTTCAAAAAGTTACAAACCACCCTTGCGTCATTAGTAGGCAAAGCTTTGGCTTCAACCCACTTAGAAACGTAGTCAACGGCTACAAGGATGTATTTGTTTCCTTTAGAAGAAGGGAATGGCCCCATAAAGTCGATACCCCAAACATCAAAAATTTCACACTCTTGAATGAAATTCTGAGGCATCTCGTCTTTATGTGTGATTTTGCCTTGCTTTTGGCAAACATCACATCGTTTGACCATATCGTGAGCGTCACGGTATATGGAGGGCCAATAAAATCCCGAATCAAACACTTTTTTAGCGGTGTAGTTGGGACCAAAGTGACCACCGGTGGGTCCTTTGTGGCAAGCATCAAGGATTTCAGACGCTGCCGGTCCATCAACACATCGGCGAATAATCAGGTCAGCACATTGTTTGAATAGGTAAGGGTCGTCCCAAAAGTAAGTCTTAATGTCGGTGAAGAACTTCTTCTTTTGTTGAGACGTCAACCCTTCCTTGAGAATTCCACCCGCCAAATAGTTTGCAAAGTCTGCAAACCACGGGGTTTCATTCGGCTTCGAGTTTATAGACATTAAGGTCTCCAAGGGAAAAGAATCATTGATTTCTTTGGTCGGATGATCCCCTTGGTATGGATCCTCAAGTCTGCTGAGATGGTCCGCGGCTAAGTTTTCTGCTCCTTTTTTATCGCGAATTTCGATTTTAAATTCCTGGAGCAACAAAACCCAGTGAAGAAGTCTTGGTTTGGAATCTTGCTTTGTCAACAAGTACTTCAGCGCGGAATGATCAGTATACACAATGGTGGTAGAAAGGACAAGATAGGGGCGGAATTTTTCAAAAGCATAGACAACAACTAAAAGCTCTTTTTCGGTTGTCGTATAATGCAATTGTGCCCCTGTCATTGTCTTGCTAGCGTAATGGATCGGTTGGAAGTGTTTGTTCACTCTTTGTCCAAGAACCGCTCCAATAGCAAAATCACTAGCATCGCACATCAACTCAAAGGGAAGCTCCCAATTAGGGGTAACCAAGACGGGTGCCTTAGTTAGCTTATCCTTAAGCGAGTTGAAGGCTTCAAGACACTCTTTGGAGAAGATAAAAGGAGTATCTTTTTCCAAGAGGTGGGTCATCGGGCGAGCGATTTGAGAAAAATCTTTGATGAATCGACGGTAGAAGCCCGCATGACCCAGGAAACTTCTCACACCCTTCACGGTTGAAGGTGGAGGCAACTTTGCGATAACATCGACTTTAGCACGGTCAACTTCAAGACCGGCTTTCGAGATCTTATGTCCAAGCACGACGCCTTCTTTTACCATAAAATGGCATTTTTCCCAATTTAGAACTAGGCGAGTGTCTTCGCACCGCTTTAGCATACGTTCTAAATTGGCAAGGCAAGCAGAGAAGGAATCCCCGAAGACCGAGAAATCATCCATGAAGACTTCCATGGTTTGTTCAACCATGTCATGGAAGATGGCTAACATGCACCTTTGGAACGTCCCGGGCGCATTACATAAGCCAAAAGGCATTCTTTTGTAAGCGAAAGTGCCATAGGGACAAGTGAATGTAGTCTTCTCTTGATCTTGGGGATCGATGGGTATTTGAAAATAACCCGAGAAACCATCAAGAAAGCAGTAATATTCATTACCGGCTAAACGTTCGAGCATTTGGTCCATAAAAGGTAGAGGGAAATGATCATTTCTCGTGGCATCATTGAGTTTGCGGTAGTCTATACAAACTCTCCACCCAGTAACGAGACGAGTGGGAATCAACTCGTTGTGTTCATTGGGAACAACGGTTATTCCGCCCTTCTTGGGCACACAATGGATTGGACTAACCCATGGTGAATCCGAAATAGGGTAAATCATACCCGCATCAAGAAGTTTGATAACCTCTGTTTTGATGACTTCATGGATTTTTGGATTCACCCTTCGTTGGTTTTGAATAGTGGGCTTATAGTCGTCCTCCATGAGAATTTTGTGCGTGCAGAAGTGAGGATCAATTCCACGAATATCCGAGATTTTCCAAGTAATAGCCTTCTTATGAGCTTTCAGCACGGCAACGAGGCGAGTCTTCTCTTCATCTTTCAAATCCGTTGCAATAATGACGGGCGACTTCTTGTTATCGTCAAGGAACACGTACTCGAGATGAGGCGGCAACTCCATAAGTTCCAAATCCGGAGGATTTTCGACGGGAGGCGTTTTCAAAGTCGTGGCATCGATAGCAATAACCGTGGAAGATGGAGGCGAAGGATTGTCTTCGGTGAGAAGATTATCAAAGAAATTCATGTCTTCATCCCCATCGATAGAGGAATCATTAGTAGCTAAATTCGCATCTCCCATGGTATCTTCAAGATTGTTCCAGAATAAATCACCATCTCCAAATAGAGACAACGATGAATCAATGGAGGACACGGTCTCAACAGTGGGAAGAGAGGTAGGAATACTTTTGCAAGCATCATTAAAGTGTTCTTCACAAGCCTCATCAAGAACGTCAATACAATTAACGCTCTCATATGAATAAGGCTGTTTAGACAACTTGCCCATGTTGAAGACTACTTTATCGTCACCCACTCTCATGATAAGCTCACCGGCTTCAACATCGATGAGAGTGCGACCGGTCCTAAGGAATGGACGACCAACAATGAGTGGCACACGAGGGTCCATCTCGTAGTCGACGACAACAAAATCAGCAGGAAAGGTGAATTTGTCGACTCCTACAATGACGTCTTCGGCTATCCCCACTGGATAAGCAACCGTACGGTTAGCTAATTCCAAAGTCATTTTGGTGGGGACTAGCTCTGGGAGAGATAATTGCTTCCAAACACTTAGAGGCATGAGATTAATACTGGCACCTAGATCGGCTAGGGCCATGCAATTCTCTACTCCCGGGAAATTGCAAGGGATAAGAAAACGACCCGGATCACCAAGCTTGATTGGCAATTTCCTTAAGAGTACTGCAGAGCAGTTCTCATTAAGTTGGGTGTTGGCAATATCGAGGAGCTTTTCCTTGTCGCTCAGAAGATCTTTAAACATTTTGGCGTATTTGGGCATGTGAGCGAGAGCCTCAGCGAAGGAGATATTGAAATTCAGTTGTTTGAACATTTTAAGGAAATTCGAAACCTGAATATCATCCTTGCTCTTTTGCTTCTCTTTCCTCAACCTTGAAGGATAAGGTATATTGGAAGAAGAGGAAGGCTTTAGAGGAATAGGATCACTCACAACCACGGGTGGAGGAGGGGTAGAAAGAAGAGGTGGAGAAATTGGGGAAGGAGAAGGAGGAGGAATAGGAGCAGGCGACTCGTTCTCCTTAGTCACAACCACCGGTGGGGGTATAGGAAGCTCGGGTTCCTTGGTACCTTTACCACTTTGAGTAGTGATTGCTTTCATCTCCCCTCTTGGGTTCGCAACGGTGTTACTCGGAAGAGTACCCGAAGAAGAGGGTTGATTACCATTGAAGAAACTAGCCATCATGTTCCTCAGATCATTAGTTTGGGTATCCAACGTAGTTCTCATGTCAGCTCTCAAATCGTTTCCTTGCTTGACCAAGTCTGCTTTCAAATTGTGCACTTCCTCTTGGAGATTTCCCACTATCACATCATTGGTTCTCATGTAGGTTGCAACCTCTTGGTATAATGCAGTGGTGTTTTGGTTTGGAGGAGCATTGTATGCAGGTGGTTGGTAAGCAGGTT
This sequence comes from Glebionis coronaria, assembly GCA_025667525.1. Classification (NCBI taxonomy): domain Eukaryota; kingdom Viridiplantae; phylum Streptophyta; class Magnoliopsida; order Asterales; family Asteraceae; genus Glebionis; species Glebionis coronaria. The sequence goes on from CM046880.1 coordinate 4,771,661, forward strand.
GTTGGTAGACTTGATTGTTACGTTGAGGTGGTTGTTGCTGCTTGTGAGGTGGGATGTATGGTTGTCGAGGTTGTTGTTGTTGTTGAGGAGGGCGGTTAAGGTTTTGTTGTTGGTTTGGGTTGGTAGGAGGAAAGCCAGGTGGGGAAAGATAGTTGTTGGATCGATAGCTGAGCAAGTTACGGTCACCTTGAGGTCTGGCTTGATAAGCAGGTTGAGGATAGGTGCCATATGCCGCATTCACATTCTCAGCAGGGTAATCTTGGGTGGCGGTACAAGTTGTGTAAGAGTGAGGACCACCGCATATTTCACAAGGTTGGCTGACAGCGTTCACTTGAGCGTTTTTGGCGTTGTTGCTGTTGTTGTTGCTGACGGTGTGGGTGACAAGCGATTCAAGAAGCGTGGTGATTTTGTCTAATCGCTTGTCGCTGTCACTAGTGCTAGCACTAGCAACATTGGTCCGAACACTCTTGGTTTGCACACGAGACTTGTTCTCAATGATATCCCAAGCAGCATTGGAAGTCTTAGCCAATAAATTACCCCCGGAGGCACTGTTCAGTGAATCTTGGTCATTCATGCTTAAACCATTGTAAAAAGTATTGATTTGATGTACTTTGGTAAAACCATGTTGTGGGCATTTTCTTAAAAGATCTTTAAAGCGATCCCAAGATTCACTGAATGACTCATCGTACTTTTGTTCAAAGTTTATAATCTCATTCCGCAAAGCGGTAGTACGAGAGGGTGGAAAAAAGTAGTTGATAAACTTTGTTTCTAAATCCGTCCACGAGAGAATACTCTGTGGCGGTTCCTTAGCAAGCCAATGCCGGGCTTGTCCCTCTAAAGAAAAGGGAAAAAGTTGTAACCTTATAACCTCTTGTGGAACTCCATTGAACTTGACCGTGTTGGTGAGTTGTAGAAATCTCTTGATATGGTCATGTGGGTCATCAATGGTTCGTCCCAAAAACGGTTGAGCGGAGACCATCTGGATAAAGCCTGATTTAAGCTCGAAATTGTTGGCGGCAATTGGTGGTATAACAATTGGATCCGTGTTGCCATCGACATGAGCTTGCAGCAATTCAATCATTGGGCGGTTATCCGGAAGGGGCTCATTGTTGTTATTATTGTTCATGTTGTTGAAAGGTGGGTTGTTGTTGTTATTATTGTTTGGAGGTGGTACACCGGCCATATCTAAGTGATCGAGAGGCTCGGGCTCTTGATATGACGTGGATCGAGTGCGCATACACCTGCAAAAGAACGAACAAAGAGAAACAAAGCAAAAATATTTTTGGTTTTTATGTTTTTTAATTTTTTTTTGTATTTTTGAAAATTTTATATTTTTAGTTGTTTTTGAAAATTTTTGAAAGAGTAACGTTCACGGGGAACGGATCCCAAAATCCAAGTTCTCACAAAAAACTTTTGATCTTAACGAGAAGAGCCGGCAGCGGCGCCATTTGATATTTTGATTTTGCTAGGTTCAATTTTACTCTCGATATCTTCTCGAATTGATCTCAGTCTTAAGTGGAATGATTGTTCTTGGTTACTAAATAAAAGTGTTCGGTTTTCTAGTCTAATAAAAAGTGGAAATGAAAATTTAAATCAAAGACAATTACTTTAATTATGATTAACAAAGACTTGGTTTGAAATTAAATCAAAATTAAAATTAAAATTTAAAGTTCGAATTAAAGTTCAAATTAAAATTAAAGTTAAAATATAAATTGTGAAATATAAGTAAAGAAACAGTAAAACAGCAACTTTAAAATAAAATTTGATTCGGAACTTTAACCTTGGTTCGGAACTTTCCGGATGAAGGGGTTGATTCGGAAGTTTCCGGATGAAGGCTTGGTTCGGAAACTTCCGGATGAAGGCTTGGTTCGGAAACTTCCGGATGAAGGCTTGGTTCGGAAACTTCCGGATGAAGGCTTGGTTCGGAAACTTCCGGATGAAGTCTTGGTTCGGAAGTTTCGGCTTGATCCGGAACTTCTCTTCGTACGGAACTTCTTCTTGATTCGGAAGTTTAGCTTGATTCGGAACTTAAAGACTTATTCGGAACTTAATGCTTGGTTCGGAACCTTCCGAATGAAGGCTTCATTCGGAACTTTTAGCTGATTCGGAAGTCTGGAAACCCAGAACAGTAGCAGACATACGAAGAACACGGAGACTGTTTTTAATCCAAAATTCACCAAGTTTTTCACCAAAAACTAAAATAAATCAATCACAAAGCATTTACTAAACATAAACTACTAATCCCATCAATAAAAACACGAATCCCAACAACTTTTGAAGATCAAATCAAGAAAATAAAAACTTTAAAACTTGAAGGTAAAGATGATGATGAACAAGATAAAATTGAAAGATTAAACAAGAACTTAGTATTGAATGATTGATGTTTTGACAAGATAAAACAAAGATTAAAATTACAAGATGAGAAAAAATTAAAGATGATAATCACCAATCACCCTAATGGTGATGGTGATGAAACGGAACAGAGAAAAAATGGGGAAGAAGAAAAAAAACTAAGCTAGCTCCTGGATGTGTGTGAGGGGAGGGCTATTTATAGGCTTGTCCTTTGGTTGGTGAGTGGGCTTTCTCCCGTTCTTCTTGTCTTTTCGTCTTTTCAGAAAAGTTTCCGTTTTCGATTCTGATTCGGGATTTGTCGTCGATTAAATTCAACTCGTCTTTTAATTTCTTCGTTTAATAGACTTGAGTTTCTTCGACTTATATAAATCTTCCATCTTTGGTCCTTTTCTTCGATAAATCTTCGAATAGGCCCAGTGACTTCAAATCTTTTGCATCTCTTGGACAATAGACTTTATCTTGAGTCTTTTTCTTCAGTAAAACCCGTGCAATCCCATGTTTTCTTCAATATTCATCCAGTTGGCTCTGAAAACACAATAAACACAAAAACCACGCATAATTCCAAACAAATGATATTAAATACGTGTTTTGGTCTCGTTTTAGCCCGAATTAAGTGGTAAAAGGATGGGTGTTTACATACCTATCACCCCACCAAATTAGGATCTTCGTCCCGAAGATCAACTTGCGTTCTTCCTCGATCGCTCATTGAAAACAAAGAGTTATATGTATTTTGGTCCTCGTCTAGAGTTCCATCACACATGACAATAGGAATTAGACTTCGTTTCGGTTGCCTAACTTCCTTATCGATAATATCAACAAGTACTTTGATGAAATGCAACTTACCGTCGATTCATACTTCACCAAGAGAGATAATAAGATCTTCGTCAGGAAGGAAGTTCTTTAGGTTTGACATATGAAAATTATTGTGAATTCCTTGTAGTTCTCGAGGTAATTTAAGTTTTCATGCCACCTGACCTACTCTCGATATCATCTCGAATGGTCCAGACTAATGGGGACTTAACTTCCCACGTTTTCTAAAAATATATTACACCTTTCCATGGTGATAACTTGGCATAACTTTTCCACCTACCTCGAATTTCAAAGGTTTTCGCTTCACATTATCATAACTTCTATGTCTACTACGAGTGGTTCACAAACGATCCTTAATTAGCACGATCGATTTATTTATCGAAACAAAATGAGCAGAGTCAATCAATCAACATTGAGAGAAATCGAGTCATATTCAGACTGAGTTTTCGAGAGCTTAACAATGAATCCATTGTAATTTGCTCCAACTTTACGAATGATAACGAATAACACAATCGTAATCACTTAAAAGGCTTACTTACCTCTTATATTCCAGAATACACTGTAGGCTCTTACTATCGGTGGATACCGTACATTAGTGCCAAACAATCAATGTCTCAATAGAGGAAGAGTAAAATCACGCACCCAATTACAAGTCATGGGTTGAGCAGTTTCCTCATTCTTCCTAGGTTTCCTACAAGCATATACAAATCAAACAACTCTAAATCCTTCAAAGATGCATCACAATAAACAACAAAATCTTCACTTCCTTCGAGTAATGATGAGATCGGCGTGCTGCAGAGTTTTCTTTTCATGGTTTGAAAAGCTTTCTCTTCATCATCGTCCACACATACGGTTCATTCTATTTAGTTAGCTTAGTTAATGGTTTTGATATGAAAGAGAATCCTTTAATAAACCTTCAATAATAACCAGCCAAACCTAGAATTTGTCGTACTTCAGTTGGAATAGATGGAACATTCAAATCTTCGATGGCTTCGATTTTCGCAGAATCAACATGTATGCCACTTTTATCCATCCCATGTAAGAGAATTTGTACAAAACTAAGCCAAAGATCACACTTTGAGAGTTTTGAGTAAAATTTTTGTTCTTTAACAAGTTCAAGATAATCCTTAAGTGTTCGGCATGTTCTTCCTTTCTCTTCGGGCAAATTAGAATATCATCAAAGAAAACAATCACGAATTTATCAAGATACGGCTTACACATATGGTTCATTAAGTCAATGAATACAGCATGTGCACTGGTCAAACCAGAAGGCATAACCCTAAACTCATAATGATCATCACAAGTTCTAAATGCCGTAATAGGAATATCTTCCTCGCGTATGCGAAGTTAATGATAAGCAAAACAAAGATCAATCTAGGAGGAAACACCAGAATCTTGGCGAAAACACGAGAGTTTCGAAGTTGATCAAATAGATCATCAATTCTTGGATGCGGATAACAGTTATAGTTAAAAGATTTCAAAAATTCATTTTTGGAAATCTTTTCGTTCTCTATAACATGAGCTCTGATGCCAATCTGTAACACCCCTAAATTTCGGTCATAACAACGGAAGGGTTGGGTGTTACTATCATGGTTCAATCTCATAATCATAGAAAACGGCTCAAAACAAGTCGTTTTAATAAACATCCATTCATTATCATTTAATAAAAGTACAATTTCATACACGGTCCCAGATAACTTCAAGTTTACAAAACCTAGTAAATGGTAAAAATTATTTGAATGGATATAATTTATAAAAGCAGGCCAAAACATTTCAATAAGCAAGCTTCACGAAACCGCCTTCATCGAGCGCCTTCTATATGGACCTGAGATAAAACATGTTAAAAAGTCAGCAAAATTTGCCGAGTGAATCAATAGAGTTTAATTTAAATAAAGAGAACACAAGTATTCAAAATAATCTTCCATGGTTAATAATTTATCAAAGACAATTATGTTGTACGGATATAATTATCGTGTCATTACATAAGTCTCGTGACATTGAACGTTAACATATATTTTTTTAGCCCAACACACCTAGCCAAGTGCGTATATTTCTCTTATACAATGCATCCAATGTTTCATTACTAGTGCATCACAACACCACGCGAGAGCTAGTCGCGACCGGACTGGGCGTCACCCCGATAGATCTATCCATAGCATTAGCGTTATCTCGATTAACAATTCACGATTCATGGGTCTTTTAAGGCTAAACAAACTTATGTAATAACTTCCATCTAAACATACAATTAAGTTCTTTGTGTTCAATTTTAAAACAATCATGAGTTTACCACAACTTGTAGTTGTACATTTCAATTTCAATAATTACTTTTCAAGTAAATAGGGTTCCCACAACTTCTCGTTGCACCCATACTTTTCCAATAAGTAGGGTTTCCATAACTTCTCGTTGTACCCTTTTATTTAAATAAAACAAGCATGTTATCCCCCTCGCGGGTTTTATAAAACAAGTAAACATGTTAAAAAGCGAGGCTATAGACTCACCTTAGCCAATAGTGGTAATGAGACGATCGCCGACGATTAGTGATGCCCGTTTAAACACGAAAACCGCAACCTACCAAATAAGGCGCGTTCGTTAAAAATTGACCTAAGTATAAATCATACTTAAATAATATAAAAATTAAAATTATAAAACCAAGACAATCCCGAAAAATTTAATAATACAAGTGTTATTACTATACCCTTTTATTCAACACTATTCTTTTACACAATTGCACTCTCGATATTGACCCGTCTTAAGACGCCAGGTCAACGCAAGTCAAATTATAACTTTACTTCCCTCGGACCAGTAACTAAGTCATTTATATAATGACTTAACACTTGAGTAAATCACAATGTCCAATAGTGAATACTCAACTCACGCCACATAATTATTGAACTACATGTCCAAAATACCAATCAACATGTACACTCTAAATGTACACACCAATCTACCCTATCTACACTTGTCCGATTTCGACGAAACTTGGTCACAAAATCACATATAATATGAATAAGACTCAGTTTAAGTTTCAGTCAAAAATATTACTTCTAAGACCTTCTGCCCGACACACCTTCGTGTTATAAAAACCGGAGAGTTTTACGCCTTTTACTTGTAAAACCATTTTGACATATCTAAACAATTCCGTTTACAAAACCGACACTTGAGTTTGAAAATACACTCATGACCTGAGGTTTAGACTCCAACATCAGTCCTTGAACATTTTTAAAACTCATTCTATAGTCCCCGATATTCGATCCAAATATCGACAACAATTTTCGGATTGTGCCGATACCCGTCTCCCGGTACACAAATACTAAAAGTAGCATAACTTTTCGCTCGTAATGAGTTAGAAGCTCATTCAAGCGGCAAAACGAGCGTCTTGAAGATTAATACAACAATATCAAATAATATAAGCCTATCTCAGAACTTAAACCCACGAAATAATCTGTTATAAGCTGCTGTCCTAAAAATACATTTTAGAAATCATGTCAAATCAATATTTTGACCCATTTTACCCATTACCATACTCTTATTATCACCCCACTATCATTCTAACACTATCATCAAACCCCTAACACACTTGCATGATCATCTCTCATAAGTCACCATCAAAAATTCAAACATGCAATAGTAAAAATAAACAAATATAACCATAAACATGATCATACAACAATAAAATAAGATCAAACAACCTTGTTCTTCAACAAAAATTAAAAAGATTAAAAAGTGGATGCATGTTAAAGAAAATTATACCAAAATGTAGCTCTTTGAATTTGTAGAATGGGTCTTAATTTAGTTTCTCATGAATCAAAGTAAAAATTGATGGATCATGTGAATTTGGTTGAGGTGGTGGACGGCCAAGAAAGAAAAAGAAAGAGAGACTGTGTTTGTTTGGTTTAAAAATGAATTTTATAATGAACTGTGATAGTGGAAAATCCTTATATAGTGGGGTGAGGGTAGTTTTTGTCAATTTGTGATAGTTTTGGTCCAAAATGAAATTAAATAGTTGTAAGGGTAGAAAATTTAAATATTAAAATTTGAAAATATTTACGGGACTCGGGTTTAGTAAAAATACTTTTCAAAAGTTAAAACGCTTCTAAAAAAATAATAATATCACTTCGACACGACTTAAAACGTAATTAAATCGAAAACGTCGAAAATATAAAATATCGAGACAATCGATAATAAAACGTAAATTTTCGGGCATCCGTCGGTATCGCGATCATTAGTAGTTCTCGTCATTCGTTAAGACGTAAAACACGAGAAATAAAAATAAATACAATAAAATCATTCACATGATAAATTTAGAATATAATATCGATACCTAACGTATTCCTTGCCAGTTTTCATCGAAACGACATTCTTACGCTAGTTTCAAGTCATAACCTTCTCGGTTAATCGAGAATTTAAAATTTTCATTAAAGTAAACTTATAATACTTATTAGTCGAGATTAAAATATCGACATGAAATTGACGGATTGTCACATGTTGGCTTGTGATGGTGATGTCTGATATGGTGGTTGTTGTGGAAAAGATTGTTGATGAACATTTTGTTGAAATGCTTGCTGTGGCATCATTGGTGGTGGATAAAATGGTTGTTGTGGTTGCTGATAGGTGTGTGGTGGTGGTTGCTGCAAGTATGATGGTTGTTGATAAGTATAAGCCATGTTTTGTTGAGAAGCATACGTGGCAAGTGGATCATGAACTTGAGGTTTAGACAACCGAGCCTCGATCACATGGCATTCTTGTTGTTGAAGAAAAGCTTGAAGTTGATCTACATTGGTGTTATGCAAGTCCTTAGCCAATTCAACATCCGTCACGTACTTTTTCCATTCTGAAGGAAGAGTGTTCAAATACTTGGTGTTCAATTGAAACGTAGGAATTTCCATGCCATAGATATTTAGCTCATTCAACAATAGGGTAAATCTCAGATAGTAGTCATTGAGAGTCTCCCCTTGCACATAGGCAAACTTATCAAAAGTATCATAAAGCTTACACTCTCGTTCTTGTTTAGTTAACGAGGTGCTTTGCATTAGAACACGAATTCTATCCCATAACTCTTTGGCAACTTTATGTTTGCTGACGAGTTTGTAGACATTTGGAGGAAGGGCTTGGAGAATGATGTTTGTATCATACTTATCACATTTGTCTTGAATCTTCATATCTCCAGTCAATTCACCTGTTGTGCGAGGACGAGTAGTCGTACCTTCCGTCACTGTACCATAATCTAATGGTCCATTGAGCACCGAGGCCCAAATGAGATGTCCATTCTCTTTGTTCAACATGTAAAGTTCCATTCGGGAAGTCCAATCCTCGTACATAGACTTCTCCAACATTGGTGGACGATTATCCGTACCCGAGAGGATGGACTTATCCGTAAGAGATGTGTACTCCATTGCTATAAGGTAAGATTTACAAAGTTGATCGATCAATGAGAGAAAGTAAATGTGTTTGTTGTTGTGTGTAGAAGCCGAGAAATAATGTTAAAATCCCCTAAATTATGTTCTCGATAAACCAAAAATTCCAAGATGAAATTGCACACGATTCAAAAACACGTTTTTGAAAAATCTTGGAATACTTGTTGCCCTATCGCAATGCCTAAAAGGAATGCTGTCGAAATGTCCAATCACAATAAATCCTATCGCAATGTTCCAATCACAATAAGTCCTATCACAATATCCTGTCACAATACCCTGTCGCAATACCCTGTCGCAATACCCTGTCGCAATATCACAAAAACAATCCTATCGTAATATGAATCGCAATATGGATCGCAATAACAAAGAACTCCAATCGCAATCTGGATCGCAATAACAGAAGAACTCCAATCGCAATCCCAATCGCAATATGGATCGCAATGTAAAACCCTAGTTATTACGAAGGGAGCTGTCGCAATAGTACAAGCAGTATATGAATTTTCCACTTTTTCGGACAAAACACACCAAATTCGAGATTTTAAGCCAAAAATTGATCCAAACATGTTAGCCTTAAAATATTGAGGCAAACAAGAATGCTCGGTCATATGTTTATTATGTATCGTATTTTAGAACGTTGTAATAGGTAGTATATTAGTCGTGTTATTACGGGCTTAACTTTAAGCTAAGGTTCATTAATAAGTAACCAAAGCCCAAAAGGAAAGCCCGACCCATGATCATATAGCCCATTAAGCTACATGTAAGCAAAGGCTATATAAACCCTTCCTAGCATGTTAGGAAGGGTGTTGGTCATTTCAATTTTCTCCTTAATCTAATATTTCACAAATTCACACACTTCTCTCTCTTTTCTCTCTCTAGTTTCTCTCTCTAAAATTCATCTCATTTCTACCTTTCTTTCTTCATTAATAGTATAGAATCATCACATAATAGGGACAACAATTGGTATCAATCGCCATGGGGTAGTTTTTGTGATTCGTTGTTGCTTTACTACTTAATTCGTGTGATTTTACCATAAAATCTACTCGGATTCAAGTTTTTTCTTGTATTTTTCGTGCTCTAAATCATACTCCTTTCATCTCTCATCTTTCATACGTGTGGTAAGTTTTTGGTTACTCTTGTTTGAATTGAATCACGAAATCCAAGGTAAAAATCCATTCTTTCTTGTTGCTTTTAAGTCTCGGCTTAATTTTTGGGGTACGATCTGATTTTGTGATTGCATAAACCCTGGGGGTTTCTACTTGCGATCCATAGTCACGATCTGATACTACGATCTTACTGCGATAACTCAGTACGATCTGTGAGTACGATCACTCACTACGATCTGTGAGTACGATCGAAGAGTACGATCAAGTGAGTACGATCCAAGAGTACGATCACTTGTTACGATCCAAGACTGCGATCAGAGTGCGATCTAGGAGTACGATAGGTGAGTACGATCAAACTACGATCAGAGTACGATCCAACTGCGATCTAGGAGTACGATCAAACTACGATCCAACTGCGATCTAGGAGTACGATCAGACCACGATCAGAGTACGATCCAACTGCGATCAAGGATTACGATCAGAGTGTGATCTCATAGTGCGATGGGTGACATTACGATGGACATCTAATTTTTTTGTTCGAGTATTTTTTAGACTTAGCCACTATCTAGACTAGTCTCAGAACGTAGTTTACACGAAGATTAAAAAAAAAAAGTTAAAATTTTTTAGGTAAAGTAAAATCAAATTTTTTCCATACTAGTTTTAGGCTATTTCTAGCTCGATTTCAAAATTTGGTGATTACAAATTTTTTAGGTCTACCGTTTTGTCGGACTAAGGAATTTATTGTCGGACTGAGAAAAAATCGCAATTTTCGGAATTTCAATAACCAAACAATCACAACACAACTACTTAAGATCCACATTCGATTCATCATTTCAGAGAATATTGAGATGGATTCTACTGCCGAATACCGTGTGACGAACAACAACATAATGATGGCAGGTAACAAGGAAAGACCACCAATGCTAGTGTCAGGTCGATATGATCAATGGCAATCCCGCTTTATTCGTTACCTTGACACAAAACCTAACGGTGATGCTTTAAGGCAATGTATCTTGGAAGGACCCTATAAACTCTCAAGGATTCAAGTTCATGCAGTACCAGCCACAGACACAAGTGACGCACAACCCGCATATGAACGTGATGAAAAGAGGACCGACCTCACCCCAGAGAACCGTGCGTGGTTTGATGCAGAGAAGGAAGCAATTTACTTAATTCTCAGTGGCATTGGAGATGAAATTTACTCTACGGTTGACGCATGTCCTACTGCTCAAGAAATGTGGACGACCATTGAAAGATTGCAATAAGGTGAATCACTTAACAAACAAGATGTGAAAACTAAGATGTTTTGGAACTTTGGCAAGTTTACATCAAAGGATGGGGCATCAATTGATTCTTATTACTCCCGATTCTACAAGATGATGAATGATATGACCCGTAACAACTTGCAAGTTTCCACCATGCAAGTCAATGTCCAATTTCTACATCAACTTCAACAAGAGTGGACACGGTTTGTCACCTTGGTGAAACAACAACAAAAATTAGACGAAGTTTCATATCACAAGCTCTTCGACATTTTGAAACAATTTCAAAATGAGGCAAATGAACTTCGAGCTGAACGAGTTGCAAAGATTTCCAATCCACTTGCTTTGGTGTCTACCACTCAACATTACCCAGATTATCACTCTCATACTTCAAAGACCTACTCTACTCAATCATCATCACCACGATCATCCACTGTCTCTAAGTCACATGCTCCAACACGATCCCGAGGCAAAGAATTTGCAAGAGCACCATCACCCATACCTGAGCAATCATCCGAAGAAGACAGTGATGAAGAAGTAGCTCAAAGGGATAGGGAATTCAAGCAACAAATGGATTTCGTTATGAAGCAATATAAGAAAATCTACAAACCCACCAACAACAACCTTCGAACATCTTCAAACTCGAGGAACACCCATGCACAAAGTCCTCCAAGGTATGACACACGAAGACGTGCTGAGAGTCCTCCAAAGTATGATCAACAACCTAAGTATGATAATCAGAGGGTGGCTACTGTTGTTGGAAATAGGGAAACTGTTGGTACTCAAGTTGTGCAACAAAGTGGGATTCAGTGTTTTAACTGCAGAGGTTTTGGGCATTTGGCTAAGGAATGCAGGCAGCCAAAGAGGGTTAAAGATTATGGTTATCATAAGGAAAAGATGCTGCTGTGCAAAAAAATGGAAGCTGGAATCAAGTTATCAGCTGAGGAAGGAGAAATGCTTGACGACACAGATGATGAACTCTCCGACCAAGAACTCGAGGTACATTATTCATACATGGCAAAGATTCACGAGGTCCTTAACATCACTGAAGATGACAATGGTCCTATCTTTGATACCGAGCCAATTGATAAGGTACAAGATGATGCTGAATATAATGTGTTTGGTGATACACATGAGCATAGTGATCTTCCAACAACAATTACTGACACGTGTATGATGGAAACGGTTGATAGCAATACCACACCCGATTCATCAGACATGTGCAATAATGAGTTTGCGGATGATCAACATACAAATGAGTATGATGACGAGGAGCGTGTCGCGCTTGCTAATTTAATTGCTAGTTTACAAAAAGATGTCAATGAAAATAGAAAGAATCAAAAGCAATTAAAGAAGGCAAACGCAGCGCTCACTCAAAACATTGAAGAATGCAAAGCCGCTCTTATAAAATCTAGTGAGACTATTGATAGTTATAGGGCTGAGCTTCTTCAAAAGAACAACGAGCTTGAGGGGTACAAAAGTCGTGTCATCAACGTTAAAAAGGACGATTTTGAAAATAAATACAATGAAGCTCTTGCTTTGTTAACTAAAGAAAAACGTCAATTTAATGTTTTATTAAGTGATGAACGTCAAAAAACGTACCTTGCCACAACAAAAGTTAATGAACTTGAACAGAGGATTTCTATGAACACCACCGATTCTGCTTAAATTCTTGACGAGAAGAAACAAGAGGTTGAAACATTAAAACAAGATTTCAAAAATAGACAAAGCAAAGATACTGAAAAAGTAAAGGATCTCGAAGAATAAGTCGATTTTTTGAAAAAAGTTGTTTATAATACACATGACTCTATTCAAACCGTAAGAATGATAGCACCTCGGTCGTTTTTCAAGGGTCAACCTAGCTTTGCCACCCCCAAGTACCTCGAACAAGCTCAAGCTGCAAACCCCAATTTATATCTTGACGAGTCCGAATGGACCAATCATGATTGCCCTATAGCTAACCTCGATAGTGAAGAGACGTCCCTTTGGGATGAGGAGAGTAGATCACTGGTCAATAAAGATTTTGTAAAACCATATAACTATGCTTATGAAAACAGTCTTTATGGTCTTTTCACTCCACAAAAACAGAAGTCTCGTGAGGAATTCTTTTTAGAATGCAAACAAAAAAGAATTCAATGGAAAAAAGCTTTTGCCACTAAGAGGAAAACTAATGTTTTTAAATATATTAACTATTTGCCTCTAGATGCTTCTAAAAGCAAAAGTAAAAAAATACTTGGTTTTCTTAAACACCACGTTAATAATGTTCAATCAATTGTTGAAAGCGATTGGGAGAAACGTCAAAAGGATAAGTGGAAACCGAGATTCCTCACGACATAAATGTGTTTGTGAAAGAACTTTTAATACCAAATACGAAGATAATAAAAGAACATGTTCTTGAGTTTGAAAATTTAATTCAGTCTAAAATGTTTGATGATTTGAAATATGTTGAGTCTCTTGAAAAAGAAATTGATGACCTTCAAAATGACAAATTAGAATTTTCAAACGAATATGATCTACTCTTAGAAGAATGTCTCTCCAAAGATATTTTGTGTGTTACTCTTCAATCTTGTGCTGATATCGATGAATATTCTGATGTTGCATGCAAATATCTTGATAAAATCAAAGAGTGTGAGCGTCTTGAACTTGAGCTTTCGAAACATAAAGAAAATGTTGATAAAAAGGCTTTTGAGTTACTTCAACACAAAACTGAATTCCTTCAAAAACATTGTCATTCTCTTGAACTTGCTTTGTAAAAAGACGTTGGTAGTTTTCCACATAATAATAAATTGCAAGAAAAACTTTCCCAAACGTTTCGCGAAATGAACGAACATAATTTGGAAATTAAAGGGTTGAAAGCTCAGTTACAAGACAGGGACAGAGCGATTGCAGAATTGCAGAAACTGGTTGCTAAGATGGGTGGGAAGATTGTGGAACCTAGTGTTAAGAAACCTGTTGTAAGACAACTCAATGTTCAAAAAGTGACTAGAACCTCTGTCTTGGGAAAACCATCTGTTTTCTCTAATTCTGCATTTGCAAAACCTGCGTTTGCCCCCAAGACGGATGGGAAGGATAGGTTACCACAAAACACTCCTAAAACACATATTCGATCACAAAGCACTAAGAACACAAATGTGGTTAAACCAGGGATGTATAGATTGGCCACTAAACCCACACAAAACAAAGAAAGTCAATCACCTCAGACTTCTAGAAACCCTAATAGACGTGTGTCTTTTACTACAGGAGTAGTCCCTACTGCTAGTGGTAGCCGACCCCAGCTTAAGAGCACTCGCATGAATGAAAAGGTCTGGCAAAACAAAAGTCAAGGGAAGATGAAGGAAGTAGAAGACCACCCTAGGATTTTCAATGTTTCTAAGAATAAAACGTCTGTAATCGCGTGTAATGACGATTTGAATGATTCGACTTTGAATGCTATGAAAGTTAAGTTTGTTTGTGTGAAATGTGGAAAGTGTGCTAATGCTAATCATGCTATGTGTGTTGCGAATAATGTCAAAGGCGTAGAAACTAGAACTAAGAAGCAAACTGTGATGCCTATTAGTGCTAGAAAACCCAAACGCAAAGTGAACCATTCTGGTGCAACCCCCCCTAAGAAAAGTATTGCATCAGACTCCACCACTAAGAACCCTAGAAGCAGAATTAGGGAATTATATGAGTCCGCTAGCAAGCCTTGAAAATGGTGGTTTGCTAATCAATGTCCTCCAGGATATAAATGGATGCCTAAGGTTAGGACAGAAAATGTGACTACGAGCGTTAGTGTGCCTCTAAGTGATGAAACTAGGGAAACTAATGAATCGGAAATCACAACTAACATGGAATCCAATTTAGCAAATGCTCCATCGTGTTCTAATTCTTATGTAGGTGATTGAAATAATTCTCTTCATACTGGACTCCGGATGCACGAAGCACATGACGGGGAATCTCAAGCTTCTAATTAACTTCGTAGAGAAGTTCCTGGGTACGGTCCGATTCAGAAATGATCAATTTGCACCGATCCTAGGATATGGAGACTTGGTTCAGGGGAATATCACTATCAAAAGGGTTTACTACGTCGAAGGGCTCAATCACAATCTTTTCTCGGTTGGTCAATTCTGTGATGCGGATTTGGAGGTTGCTTTTAGAAAGAAGACATGTTTTGTTCGTGATTATGATGGGAATGACTTACTTACCGGAACACGGGGTACTGATCTCTACACTATTTCACTACAAGACTCCACATCTTCAACTCCAATCTGTTTCATGGCTAAAGCTTCAACGACTCAAGCTTGGTTATGGCATCAAAGTTTATCTCATCTTAACTTTGACACCATCAACTTGCTTTCCAAGAAAGATATTATGCGAGGCCTTCCTAACTTGAAATTCATCAAAGATCATCTTTGTTCTTCTTGTGAGCTTTGTAAAGCTAAACGGAGTAGTTTCAAGTCAAAGACTACACCTAGCTCTAAAGGACGATTCGATCTTCTTCATATAGATTTGTGTGGTCCCATGCGTATTCAAAGTATCAATGGGAAGAAATACGTTATGGTAATTGTTGATGACTACTCAAGATACACATGGACTCACTTCTTGAGGTCCAAGGATGAAACACCCGATGTTCTCATCAGCTTCCTTAAAGTGATACAACGTGGTCTTCAAGCTCAAGTTAAAGTGGTTCGTACTGACAGAGGTACCGAATTTTTGAATTCAAAACTGAGAACTTATTTCGAAGCCGAAGGAATTGAACATGAAACATCTATTGCTCGAACACCCGAACAAAACGACGTTGTTGAAAGACGAAACCGTACTTTAGTTGAGGCTGCTCGAACATTATTATCCGCTTCAAAACTTCCACTACACTTTTGGGCCGAAGCCATGTCAACCGCATGCTACACACAAAACCGCTCTTTAGTTATCCCAAGACACGAAAAGACACCATATCACATAATTAATGATCGCAAACATTCACTCAAACACCTTCATGTTTTTGGATGTACGTGTTACATTATTCGAGATGGTGAAAATCTGGACAAGATGAAAGAGAAAGGTGATGCATGCATTTTAGTGGGATATGCAACTCAATCTAAGGGATACAGAGTATACAACAAGAGAACAAAATTGATGGTCGAGACTATTCATATCAGATTCGATGAATTACAAGAAATGGCACTTGAACAAAGCAGTTTAAGTCCCGATCCACAAGGACAAACGACTTCCGTTCACAACCGCACGGAACTCGGAACTCAAGTCCACAACAATGAACCGTCAAGTTCAAAGCTGGTTCCTGAACATGTTCCTAGAGCAGATATGACAGTGGACACGACACTTGAAGAGTTGGAAATGTTATATGGACCAATGTATGATGAATATTTCACGGGGGAGAAACAAGTTGCATCGAAGTCTTCCGCTGTCACTCATGATACGAATGATGATACCGATCATCATCAACAAAAGGATACAACTTCATCTACTTCAACACGGGTTGTTGCAGATTTACCTCCTCAGAATATCACTTCAACAATCGATCCTACAACATCCACAACTACTGTAATTGCCCCAGAGAACACAAATCAAGCAGACGGTGCATTGTCTGATGATGACGATTTTCACAACCCATTCGGTACAACGGTACACGAAACTGTAGAGTCTTCTACTCGCCATGTTGATCCGTCAAATATGCATACGTTCTATCAACGAAATCCTTCAACACATCATTGGACCCGAGATCATCCTTTGGTTCACGTAATTGGAAACCCTTCACAGCCTGTTCGTACAAGACGACAACTAGAAACCGATGGCGATGTTTGTATGTTCGCACTCACCGTGAGTACAGCTGAACCGAAAAACATCAAAGAAGCCATGGTTGATCATGCTTGGATTAAATCGATGACGGATGAACTTCAACAATTTGAAAGACTTAAAGTCTGGGAACTTGTTGACAGACCATACGATGTGACTCCTTTAAATCTTCGTTGGATCTGGAAAAACAAGATGGATGAAGAAAACACGATCATCAAGAACAAAGCTAGGCTAGTGGCTAAGGGGTATGGCCAGAAAGAGGGAATTGATTTTGATGAATCATTTGCACCAGTTGCTCGTATGGAAGCAGTCAAGATTTTTCTTGCTTATGCTGCACATAAGGGATTCACTGTCTATCAAATGGACGTAAAGACGACATTTCTTAACCGTCCTTTGAAGGAAGAAGTCTATGTCACGCGGCCGGAAGGATTCGTCAATCCTCATTATCCTGACAAGGTGTATCGTCTCCACAAAGCACTTTATGGACTCAAGCAAGCTCCAAGGGCGTGGTACGACGAGCTCTCAAAATTTCTGGTATCCAAAGGTTTCTCAAAATGTTCCATTGATCTAACTTTGTTCACTTATAAATATGGGGATGACATTTTGCTTGTGTAAATTTATGTTGATGACATTATTTTTGGGTCTACAAACCCAAAACTTTCAAAATGGTTTGAAAAAGTAATGCACAGCAAATTTGAAATGTCAATGATGGGCGAACTAAAATTCTTTCTAGGAATTCAAGTTCACCAATCCCCAAGTGGTATCTTTATAAACCAAGCTAAGTATTGTCAAGAGATAATCAAAAAGCATGGTATAACTTCATGTGACCCCGTTGGGACACCATTATCAACCACATCGCTAGATGCTGACTTGGAGGGAAATGCCATCGATCAAACGAGATATCGTTCCATGATTGGTTCCCTCATGTACTTGACAGCAAGCAGACCTGATATTCATCATGCTACATGCTATTGTGCACGATATCAAGCACGACCCACTGAAAAGCACCTCAAGGAGGTTAAACGGATCTTTCGGTACCTCAAGAATACCATTCATTTGGGACTCTGGTATCCGAGGGAAACCGGTTTCTTTCTAACGGCCTATTCAGATTCTGATCATGCAGGGTGTCTTGATACACGAAAAAGTACTTCTGGTGGTGCACAATTTCTAGGTCAAGATAAGCTTGTGGGATGGTCTTCCAAGAAGCAGGATTGCACGTCACTTTCATCAGCCGAAGCGGAGTATGTGTCTCTATCTGCGTGTTGTGCTCAAGTTCTTTGGATGAGAACACAACTCACGGATTATGGCTTTCACTTTGATAAAGTACCTATGTACTGTGACTCAAAGTCGGCCATAGCCATCTCCTGCAATCCGGTACAACATTCACGAAGCACATCGATGTCAGATACCACTTCATAAAGGAACAAGTTGAAAGAGGTATCGTTGAATTATACTTTGTTGGAACGGATTACCAATTAGCCGACTTGTTTACGAAAGCTCTGTCGAAAGATAGGTTTGAGTACCTCATTAGGCAAATTGGTATGAGATGTTTGACTCCAGCAGACCTGGAGATTCTGGCAAAGGTGCCTGCTTGATTTATCTATCAAACATCAACTTGTAAATATCTTTGAAAAAGCAAAATACAAAAATATAAAACACATAAAAGCAAAACACAAAATTAAAAATCTTTCAAAATCCAAAAGTATTCTTCTCGACATGTCTTTCAGTATCGATAATATAGACGTGCCTAGAAATGTCGCTCAATAACGACACGGGTGTGTACATAAAGCTCGAATGAAAGTTGTAAATATTTTTCAAAACATGTCATTTCTTCTTTTAATAAAGGAAATTGTCTATTTTGGACAAATATTTCCAAACAACGGATAGAGCAATCTATCACGGGTTGAGCTTGTCACAAAACATTCAACGTTTTGAGCTCAACACAATGGCTTGTAATCACTTTCAGATTGCAACCCGGATCGATATTCACGGGGGAGTGTACGATTTAGTACCCTTACCCTCAGCAAAAGAAGAGAAATCTTCTTACACTTGAGTGGATTCGTCAAGACATTCAAAGTCTATGTACTCAAGTTTATGCTTTAGAAAAACATTTCGACAATAAGAATTGATTTTTCAAAAAGCGTTGAACA
The DNA here is from genome assembly GCA_025667525.1 of Glebionis coronaria. Taxonomy (NCBI): domain Eukaryota; kingdom Viridiplantae; phylum Streptophyta; class Magnoliopsida; order Asterales; family Asteraceae; genus Glebionis; species Glebionis coronaria. Next base: position 4,790,542 of record CM046880.1, read on the forward strand.
CATTTTTTTCAAGAAATTTTCAATGATATTCAAAATCTTTCAAAAATGGTGTGTTCAACAACTCCCATCCTCAAAAAGCGAAATGTGGATCATATCCTCACAATGACAATTCAATTGGATCAATTTTTGAGGGGGAGCATTTTAACTTCATGCAAAAGCTTAACACATCTTTCTCCCGGAGATTTCAAGACTATTTTTCAAAATATATTTTAATGAAATTTGGTATCTCTAATATCAAAAGATTTTATATATTAGAGATAGGGGGAGAAAATGTGATTAAAATGTGATCTAATATAAGACTCAAGCACTTTAACTCTTACCTACATGTACGAAACACTTTCGATTATCGATGGACATGTGAAGGGGGAGCATTTCTAAAACGACAAAACTAGCAAGGTGTTAAATGTTTTTCAAACACTTTGTTAGAATTTAAAGTGGTTTTCATGGTTACGATAAAATACCCACAACATCTTTTATTCACGACGTTATTGGTGTCAAAAGGGTGGTAAGGTTTAAGTCCTATGATCCAACCAGAACCGGAGGGATCTTCCCAGGGACAATCCGATAGATTATTAGAAGTCCTTAGGAAAGATGGAGTAGAATGTGACGTAGCAGAATGTCGACTAAGTACTGATGCTAGCACTGGAACAATCACAACAAGGTGCTAGTAATGATGTCTTGGTAAGCATTGAAGGGGTTGAAGAATGAAAAAGAAATGTAAGGATAAAGGGTCTAAAGAAAGAAGCCCTCCATACAACTTAGGCAGAAACCGGGTCAACTCATCATGAAGACAAACTCATCATGGACCCAGTGATGTATGCACAACCCTTTCCTAGCTACTTAGGCTTCTCTCAAAAGAAGTTTGTTTTATTGTCACGGAGAACAACATGACTTCTATTGACTTTCTCACTCTGAGATAGATGATATTGAATAGGTGGCATCTGCTCCAGCCTCCGACCACTAAAAGTGCACAAATTGAGTCTAGAGCCAAGAGATCAATCAAATATCGTTAGGACACACGGATGAAGATCAAGAGAGTCCTACGCTATATCCTTGCGATATTGCTAGAAAACTCAGAGTGATACTACTTAGTATTCACAATGATGAGTGGAAATCCTTCCAGTGTTAACATCAAACAGCACTGCGGTAGGTCATATGCAAGATTCTTTATGAATTGAACATATGTAAAACTGAAAAGCAACAGTGGTTTGATTCTGAATTGATTCAAACTCGTTTCAGGTTTCTACGCAATATCTTTATGGTCTTGCCAGAACATTCAGAGTGATATTCATTAATATTCACAGTGACGAATGGAAATCCTTCTAGCGTCAACCTCAAACAACGCTACGGTAGGTGACTTGTGAGATTCTTATGAATCAAACTTGTGTCAACTGGAAAGCAACAATGGTAAGATTCGTTAAGAATCAAACTTGTTCCAGGAATTTGAATTGACGACTTTAATCAAACGGATATCTATCCAATTGATTCACTCTTTATGTTCGCAGTCTTGCTTTGAGACGGTCGAGTAAAGAGAACGGCTAGTACAGCCGCGAAACCCTGTCAAGGAGATTCTTAATTGAATCTACCTGATCACAGGTATGATATTTAATATCGTATAACGGTCTTCACCGACCGGAGGTAAAACGCTACCGATTTAGGACGAATGTCAAAGCCATTCAGTCCGTGTCTATGTTTTGTCTCGAGAAGGTGGCGTCACGGTGTACACAGCAAAGTCAATGATTCAGAAACCACATACTCATGCCTAAAGACATATTCAACAATTAATTGTGTGAGCATGTGGATGAAGACACAAGATCGCAAGATGGCAAAGACAAGTCAAGGATGATTTGAAGATCTCAAGCTTAAAGACGAAGTCGAAAGACACCGACAAAGGCTCAAAGATCACAGCATGAAGGAACAAGACTACTATTACACGTTCAAGACTCATTTATGGCGAGATTAGTAATCTCTACAAATTTCCTAAATGACTAAGGTTTATGACCTCTCATTGGGGGAGATTGTTAGCCTCAAAATATTGAGCCAAACAAGAATGCTCGGTCATATGTTTATTATGTATCGTATTTTAGAACGTTGTAATAGGTAGTATATTAGTCGTGTTATTACGGGCTTAACTTTAAGCTAAGGTTCATTAATAAGTAACCAAAGCCCAAAAGGAAAGCCCGGCCCATGATCATATAGCCCATTAAGCTACATGTAAGCAAAGGCTATATAAACCCTTCCTAGCATGTTAGGAAGGGTGTTGGTCATTTCAATTTTCTCCTTAATCTAATATTTCACAAATTCACACACTTCTCTCTCTTTTCTCTCTCTAGTTTCTCTCTCTAAAATTCATCTCATTTCTACCTTTCTTTCTTCATTAATAGTATAGAATCATCACATAATAGGGACAACAAAACACCAAAAATTTTGTGTTTTTAGCCAAAGTAAATATACCAAATCTCTACCACAACTATGTAGAAGATTTATATCAAGAAAAAACCATAAAAAACACGAAAAAAATTTTGACGTGGGTTTGTATAGATCAAAAAGCTACAAAAATTAAGAACACGAACACATAAACAATACAATCATACCATGGCTCTTGATACCATTTGTAGGATATGTAAATCTTGCTTATGTTTTAGAGAGAGAAAGAGATAGAGAGATGATGGAGTTCACACACTTCTAGAGAGAGAAAGTGATAGATAACTATGTGTAAATTATGAAAACCACCACCCTCTCCATCAAAGGAGAGGGTTTATATACCCAAGCCCATGACATGGGCTTGGGCTTACATTTGGCCGCCGGCCCATACAACTAATGGGCTCTGTTTGGGCTTTGTTTAATACATGTAAATAACTAAACTACGTGCTATTACATGGACTATTGTTGGAGTGACCGATCCTTCTTAATACGTAAAACGTATTTCCAACAAAAGCTTTGAAGAAAGGCTTGAGATTTATCAAGTCATTGTCATAAATCTTTCATAAAGCTATTGGTGCAATGCCAAAAAAGTTATTGAAAGACTTTTTAAAAGATAGAAAAGCTTTTAGCTATTTGAGCTATTGCATATGCTCTATGCTTATGCCTATTATGTATAAATCTTTTGGAACTCTTCAAAATGTTCATAATAAGTTAATAACACATGTATTAACTACTCATTCCTCATACATGAAACAAGTGATCAATATGATGATAAAGACTATTAATATTTGTTGATACAAAAGTTGGATTGGACCTGTTTAACCCGAATTAGGTTAATTTGGGTGTTTAGAGCTCTAGATCCTGCACCAAGTGAAATTTAATGCGGACCCTGCACAAGGAAAAAACACCGTTAAGCTTATCGTGGGATTGTCTCCCACGATTAACCTCTAGCGTGAGAGTAAATAATCGGTTTTAGGGTTTATAATCGAATAATGATTATAGGTTAGAATACGATACCTTGAATGGAATAAGGGGGTTCATTTTATAGTCGATGAAACCTAATTAGGGCTCCCGAATCTTGTGGCCCAAGCCTAGGCGGCATATTCCGGATCCTTATCCGTAAATAAGGAATGTATATCTTTTCCTAATGTGGGAAAATCTAATCCTTATGGATTATGATTTTGTTTAATGATAACCGTGTGGATCGTCGCGGTCTGCTTGAAACCGCGTGCAACCACCTCAAACCAGGCCCCTTGGGCTAGTCGTAGTACTTCGACCCATTCATAATGTGTCAAATATGGATAGTGTATGTGGGTCGTGTCGAATAGTTCGTCTGGCCACTATATGTCATCATGTCCTCCCAGTCTAGTAGGCGTGGCCATAGCCGCAGTTACCAGACTAGCAAAACAGTTGAGTCGCACCCCAGATAGTCCTAAACGTACGCAGGACATTATCCATATTCAAAATTTTACCTCCAAAATAGGTGGGGTCCCTTATCCAAACAAGTGGGTCACTCACTTGGTAAATGTGAAAAAATGTATATCCCTTCATCTACCCCTCCAATCTCAACCATTAATATGCGTGAGTGGTTGACCGTGGCGATCATCAAACGAAGGCACAGTAAAAACCTTCAACTATAAATAGATGATTGATTTTTCACACTTCTCACACGATAACCTTTTAACCTTCCATTGTAGAACTTGTTTAGTCGCCCCTTGTTTAAAATGCGCGACTCACCCACGATACAGGTTAGAACACCGCAAAACTCAAAACCTCATTGCAATAATGGTTAGAGAAACCATAGATCTGGCCAATGTTACTTCCGTACTTACAACCGACGAACTCTGTAAGTTCATGTCAGAGTACCGCATCCTAAAAGACCTACACCTAGAAGTACCAGCGGAAGACCTGAATATTAGGGGATTTTCGCAAGGAAAAGTAGGTGTATACACTCGATTATTCGATTTCGCCAACTACCGTGTCCTCATTTCTTCGTTTATTTTTGAAATTTTGGGTTACGATAATATCCACATATCTCAGCTTCCTTGTATTGTTACGGCCAAGCTATCAAATTTTGAAATAAACTGTCGTTTAAACCTTGTAGAAGCCTCGCTGAACCTTTTCCGTGTCTTTATTGCCTGTCATGGAGCCATGGTTGGGTGTAATTCAGCAAACGGTCGGGAAAGGATGTGCCCCTATGTTATGACACAAAACTCGTTTCCTTAAAGAGATGGAATGATCATTTATTCAGGATTGATGAGTGTATCTTTCCCTTTTATCTAGGATGGCATACCCAAGAATCCGTTCCAACAGACAAACGCCCTTCTGCTGGAACTTTTTCTCAAGAGGACGTACTCAACCACAACTGCTTACCATTCAGGAAGTATCCTAAAACATTACTATGCTTAATGGGGTTGAGCCGTCATTATACGTTACTGGCAGATGAATATCCCACGTTCCTTGATCAAAACAGCCAGGGTGGGTGCATCTGTTTAGCTATCAACTGTGTTTTTTCTTAACTACTTTGAAATGTATCAAAGTTTTATGCCAAACTAACAATATTTTTATGCTTAGAATGGATCTATGAAACTTTGTTCGCATGCGCAATCCTAAGGAAATGGTCTCCGGGGTACGTTCTCGCTGTGAGCATGAGGAGCCACTTTTGACAATAACTCATGGACGTACCTTAGAACTCTAACCCCGGATGGTACATAATCATCCAAAGCCCCCTGTTCAAGAGTAGTTTCCTTTTGAGCGTATCACTGAAGTTGTAGAGCCCAAGGAAGACACTCATGAAGGAAATTCTAGAGAGATGCTTGGTACCAACGTAGAGAAGAGCATGAGAGAAGAACGATCCTCTTGTCTGACCGGCCTGATCCTGATAGGCGTGGATCTAGAAGATGCACCCAAGAGGCAAAGAGGTAGAACCTTTAAGAGAAAAGTCCTCCCTGTTGGGAATTAAAGTTGATGTGACAAAACTACTAGATGGAAACAAGAGGGACTGCAATTTTTAAATGGAATATCTTCAAGCTGGTGGACAAACATTGAAGATTTGATATTATCTTGCATATCATAGCTTTAGTTATTTGATTTTATATTATCTTGTTGCCATGTATATCTTGTTCCTTAACTTATAAAAAGAACAAGACCGTAGGTTTTATTCATTCATTCCTACTATCAAAATGTAACCTACAATAAAAGTGTGTGTTCTAGGCATGGTATTTAATGTATAAATTTCTAGAGTTGTTTATGTTTATGATTAATGCAAATAACATTAGGAGTAATTCATGTCTTGTTCATAACACCTTGTTTATATGTCTTGTTCAATTTCGCTATGCTAATCACATATGAACGAGATGCCTTCCTAGTAGCTCAAAGATCTGTGAATCCTAGGATTCCACAATTGGTACCAGAGCCTGGTGGCTCTCGATGCTAGGATTAATAAGGTGTTCGTGTCGTAAAATAATGAAGAAACCCATATAGAGAGTCTATGTTCGGTTTTCTGTGCATAGCAGAATTTGGAAGGCCATAAATTTTTCGTTAACCGTTGGATCGCCACGAAATTTGATGCGTGTGTTCTACACACAAGTGTCTAGGATCTCACTGGATCGATCTTTGATTGAGCTTTCAAGAAAAAGTTACAGTCCGTTGAAGTTGGCTGTAGAGAATGGTATAAATTTTCTATTTTTGTTTTTATTAAATAAGATTTAGGGTTTCTTCCACAACCCTAGATCGTTTTAAAACATAAAAGAAGTTAGTTGGTGATTATGGTTCTTAAACACATGAAGTTAGGATGGATCAAACCCTAGTTTAATCTTTAAACCCCATATAGGATTTCGAATTTAGTTGTTCCAAACTAGGGTTTCGAGGTGTGTTTTTCAAGAACAGGCAGTGAATGATGGGTTGTGGCAGCAAGATCAAGAGATAGATGTAGTCAAGAATAGTTGATGTTCATGATTAAAAGAAAAGTAGAAGAATAAATCGTGACTTGTAATAGTCACATGTGTTGTTGTGGTTTATTCTTGTTGACTCTGATATTGCATCTTACTTAGAGCATCATGAGGTACATAAAGATATTGTTTCTTGTTTTACATCGTATTATTCATAATGCAAAAGGATAATGTATTATGGGTACGTGATGGCAGCCCCACATCATCCAGAGGCGGAGCCTGGATTTTTATTTAGGTGAGTCTGGTCTAACTTAAAGTAAAAAAATATTGTGATAAAGGAGGCTTAATGTAAAAACTAGTATAAAACGGCTTGTTGTATAAGTAAATAATGAAAGAAATATGTTGATTAAGGGTAGCTAAACACCCACTAGTCCTCCTACTAGCTCCGCCTCTACCAATATCTCACTCAACCTCTACCACCACAAGTCACTTCTCCTTTATCTTCTTTTGCTAATTTACTCCATTTTTTTCGGCGTGAAGATCACAACCGGAAAATGATTTTGACATTAATGATCACTATGATTGTTTGAGGGCATTTTGACTATTTTCCTTCTTCTTGCTACCAATTTAAGCTTTTTTTCCTTTATGCATTCTGGGTATCACGAGAGATTGTTTGTTTAGGTAATAATATTATATTACCTTCAACCAATATTGCAAAAATCATGAATCGCTAGTCGGTCGGTCGACCACCTAGTACCTTGTAATCGTTCTAGGCAGGATTAATCGGTGATTAATCGGATTCGCATTTTTAGCAAATTTTGAGTATTTCCGGCATGTTTTGGGCATTTCTAATAAGTTTTAGGTATTTTCGACAATATTATTCTTAAAATCCAACTTATCATACATATAAATAGTTGCTATGAGTGATAAACATAAGTTTACAGTGAGTTTTCGGTATTTTCAGCAAGATTTGCATGTATCTGGCAAGTTTTGTGAGACCCCCAGAATCATACAAGGGAACAAGTAGGCAGCAAGGGGGTTTCACATCATGGTACAAGAAACAATGAATTAGTGTTGACACAAAGTTGACGTAATAAAAACATGTACATTACATCATAAAAGATCAGATTTTTAAACATAGGTCCCAGAGTTTTATATGCGGAAAAAAATATTATTTCATCATGATTTATAACACATAGTTACCAAAAATACAGAAAAATCTTCTGATGGTTTTTAGATAAAACCAAAGTTTAATATACATAGAAATCTCCAAGCTACGATAATATCCTGTGGGCTCCCATCCAAGCAAAGCTAAGTAATAATACCTGAGATTAAACATGTAAAATCGTCAACATAAAGTTGAGTGATATTCATAGGTTTAGTAGTAAAGGTGTGGAACACAAGCATTCATTTGTGTTAATGCAATAATGCCTAAAAACGTTACTTGTATTTTTCGGTCTCGCTTTGTTTTGATTACTACAATATGTAAAAACAAGCATTTACGAAAACAATGAAAAACGAATTATTGAGTTCAAGTATTTTTCATTTTACCCATTTTCACTTAAGGTATGGATAAACAAGTACTAACCTTAATCAAGTGATCAAGTGATTTAATCTTTTCTTAAAACTCACTTTTTATTAAGTGTGACAAGTTTTTATTAAACTTTCTTTTTAAGAAAATGTTTTATTAAATTAACTATTTGAAAATTTGAAAATGGCATATTCTTATTTGGTTAGGAATATTCTATCAGGATATTTTTTAAACCAGATATGACCTCCACCACTAAAGGATAAAAAGGGAGCGGAGTCTAGTCCAGCGGTACCTTATCTCCTAGGCGGTTCCTTATTGATAAGGTACCGCGGGCTAAGATAAGGTACCGCGGGCAGATATAGCCGTTGGCCCTTTGTCCTATAAATAGTGGACCATTCTCAGCTTTTCAATTCACCTCTTTTGCACATCTATTTCCAGATTCAAACACTCTTCTTTAATCACTCAAATCGTTGATCATTTGTTTGATTACTACTTGTTTAAGAAGTGAATCTTGTTCTTCCATCCCTTCCTCTCCAAGTGCAAAGAGAAGAACACTATCCTTGTGAAGTGTTGAGTCCACCACCAAAGATCCATTGAAGATCTAATTTTATACACTTGTAGTTGTGTCATAGTTGTGAAGATCCAAGTAGTTGTGTCTATTTGGAAGTTGTGTATGTACTAAGTATAGTTGTGTAGATTGGTCCTAGCTACGATTAGGGCTCGACTTTTAGCTTAGAGTCGGAAATTGGTTAAGCGACGTGTACGGTTTTCTCCACCATAAGGAGCTTGTTGTGTAGTGAACTCTCGAGTAATATGCGTTTAATTCAATCTTTAGTCTCTAAGGAGTTGGTAAGACACCTCCCCAAGATTAAGTTTGATAGTCACTTTTGTGATGCTTGCAAAGTTGGAAAGCAAGTTCACTCAAGTCACAAAGCCAAGAATTTGGTTTCGACCTCTCGGTGCTTAGAGCTCATACATATGGATCTTTTTGGACCTTCCGCCATACGGAGTTATGGAGGTAACCTTTATACCCTAGTTATAGTTGATGACTATTCTAGATTCACTTGGACTAGATTTCTGGCATCTAAGAATGAAGCTTTCGATCACTTCGAAATCTTTAGTCGAAGAGTTCAAAATCAACTAGGATGTTCAATTGTCTCTATTAGGACGGATCATGGTAGGGAATTTGATAATGAAGTGGAATTTGGTGCCTTTTGTGAAGCTCATGGTATTACCCATAACTTCTCGGCTCCTCGCACTCCACAATCAAATGGGGTAGCTGAAAGGAAGAATAGGACTCTCCAAGAGATGAGTAGGACGATGTTAAACGAGCAATCTTTGCCTCAAAAGTTTTGGTGCAATGCCGTGGACACATCGACTTATATTCTCAACCGAATTCTTATTCGACCTTTCATAGGAAAGACCCCCTATGAGATTCTTAAAGGTAAGAAACCCTCATTGGAATACTTTAGGGTGTTTGGAAGCAAGTGCTTTATCCTCAATACCAAAGACTACCTTACCAAGTTTGACCCAAAGTCTTACGAAGGTATCCTTTTAGGTTATTTCCAAACTAGCAAAGCCTACATAGTCCTAAATAGAACCTCAGGGGTTATTGAAGAATCACTCAACGTAACCTTTGATGAAACCCCTCCTTCACCCAAGACACCACCATTAGTTGATGATGACTTGGATGAATTAGAAGTAGTTAAAGCCAAAGAGGTTAGAAAAATAGGAGTTGAAGACCTTAGTGTTGAAAAGGAAGTAAACATTAAGGACTCTAGGGATCATACTCTCAATAATGTCATTGGTGACTTAAATCAAAGGACCCTAAGATCTCAAGTCCAAAACCAAAGCAACTTCTTTTGTTTTGTCTCCTTGATTGAACCAAAGAATGTTAAAGAAGCTTTGACGGATGAGAGTTGGGTCATTGCGATGCAAGAAGAATTGAATCAATTCGTTGCCAATGATGTTTGGGAACTTGTTCCTCCACCTAGAAGTTCTACCATTATAGGAACCAAATGGGTATATAGGAATAAGTTAGATGAGAATGGTGTTGTGTCTCGTAACAAAGCTAGACTTGTAGCACAAGGCTATAATCAACAAGAAGGGATTGATTATGACGAGACATATGCACCAGTAGCTAGATTAGAATCCATTAGAATCCTTTTAGCCTACGCTTGTGCCTTAGATTTTAAGCTTCAACAAATGGATGTAAAGAGTGCATTTCTTAACGGTTTGATCAATGAGGAGGTATATGTGGGTCAACCTCCCGGCTTCATTGATTTTGAGAAACCGGATCATGTTTACAAGCTTAAGAAAGCACTTTATGGACTCAAACAAGCACCCAAATCTTGGTATGATAGACTTAAAGCATTTCTTGTTAAACATGAGTATACCATGGGAATGGTAGACAATACACTCTTTACAAAGAAGAAAGGTCCTCACCTCATAATTGTACAAATATATGTTGATAACATTATATTTGGCTCAACTTGTCAAGAATTGTGTGATGACTTTGCCAAAATCATGCATGATGAGTTTGAAATGAGTATGATGGGAGAACTTAACTTCTTTTTAGGACTCCAAATTAAACAAATGGACGATGATATCTTCTTTAGTCAATCTAAGTACATTAAAGAAATGCTAAAGAAATTTGGATTAGAAGAATCTAGACCAATGAAGACCCCTATGGCCTCGGATACTAAACTCACCGTAGATGATGATTGTGAGTCGGTAGACAACACCAAATATAGAGGTATGATTGGTAGTTTGTTGTACCTAACGGCAAGTCGACCGGATATCATGTTTAGTGTTTGCCTTTGTGCTCGCTTCCAAGAGGCTCCCAAAACCTCTCACCTTGAAGCGGTTAAGCGTATCTTCCGATACATTAAAGGCACTATACATTTAGGATTATGGTATCCTAAAGGGACCGGCGTAGAAACCATTGTCTACGCGGACTCGGATCATGCGGGAGACTATGTGGACCGGAAAAGCACTAGTGGAGTTTGTACCTTCATGGGTTGTTGTTTAAATTTTTGGTTATACAAGGTTTTTGCTTGGGTTCTATATATTCTCTCGATATCCTCTCGAATTGATCTTGGTTCTAAGTGGAATGATTGTTCTTGGTTACTAAAAAAGGGAGTGGTTTTCTATTCTACTAAAATGTAAACTTAAATTTAAAAGCAATTAATAACACTTGGATTAAAATATAAAATAAAAATGAAGAACAGTAAGAACAGTAAGTAAGACTTTAAAATGCTCAAAAAGAAAATTGATTTGGAAGTTTGACCTTGATTCGGAACTATTGATCCGGAACTTTTCACCCGGAAGTTTATCCGGAACTTTCACCCGGAACTTTGTTCGGAAGTTGATCCGGAAGATTTGGCTCGGAAGTTAATTCGGAACTTTACTCGGAACCTTCACTCGGAACCTTCATTCGGAAGTTTACTCGGAACCTTCATTCGGAAGTTTACTCGGAACCTTCATTCGGAACTTGGGTCGGAACTTGATTCGGAAGATTTGGCTCGGAAGTTCACCCGGAACTTCGTTCGGAATTTGTTGATCCGGAAGTTCGTCCGGAACTTTTGGTCCGGAAGTTTATTCGGAAGATTTGGAAATAAAACTCATTCGGAACTTTTAAAAATTGATTCGGAACTTTTTAAGGGAAAATTCATTCGGAACTTTAAAAACTCATTCGGAACTTTTGAAAAGCAAATTCATTCGGAACTTCTTAAACTCATGCGGAACTTTGTGTTCATCCGGAAGTTTTAGTTCATTCAGTTTTAGTTCATCCGGAACTTTTGGTTCATCCAGAACCTGGGAAACTCAAGAACAGTAACTTTGTAGAAAAAAAAAAATAGGGTAACGCGTTTTAATCCAAAATCAAGCTAAATAAGCAAAAAGGTTTTACCAAATTAACCACAAATCATCTACCAACTACAAGGATCAATTCCCAATCACAAAAACATAAATTCAACAACTTTTTAAAATCAAAACTCAATCAAATAAGAACTTAAGAACTTGAAATAAAAGATGATGATGATGAAGATGAAATGGAAGGATTGTATTGATAGAATAAGGTTTTAACAATCACAAAACAAGGATGAAATTACAAGATTGAAAAACAAAGATCAAAATCACCAAACACCCTAGTGGTGTTGGTGATACCTACGAACAGAAAGGGAGATGAAAAAAAAACTAAAAACTAAAAACTGAATCAAAAGTGTGAAGGGATCCATCTATTTATATGGCTTGTCTTTTGGTTGGTGAGTGGGCTTTCTCCCTATCTTCTTGTCTTCTCGTCTTTTCTTAAAAGTTGACGTTTTTGATTCTGATTCGGGATTTGTCGTCGATTAAATTCAACTCGTCTTTTAATTTCTTCGTTTAATAGACTTGAGTTTCTTCGACTTATGTAAATCTTCCATCTTTGGTCCTTTTCTTCGATAAATCTTTAATTAGGCCAAATGACTTCAAATCTTTTGCATCTCTTGGACAATAAACTCTGTCTTGAGTCTTTTTCTTCGATAAATCCCGTGCAATCCCATGTTTTCTCCAATATTCATCCGGTTGGCTCTGAAAACACAATAAACACAAAAACCACGCATAATTCCAAACAAATGATATTAAATACGCGTTTTGGTCTCGTTTTAGCCAGAATTAAGTGGTAAAAGGATGGGTGTTTACACACCTATCAAATCCCCTACACTTAACCATTGCCATGCCCTCATGCAATGCTTAGTGATAAAGCAAATTTTACACTTTTCTCATAATTAATCAACCTTGGCCTTATTAAAATACTACTAAACAAAAATTTAAGAACTAAGAGAAATTAAAATCTTTAAAGTAAATAAAAGGATAGAAAACCATTTTCACTTGAAAATAGCTACATGGAAATAACTCGCAAAGAGATCAATGACTTACATTAGGGCTTTGGTGCTGCGAAGATTTATCACCCTCAAGTTTCACGTTCCCCAAACTAAGCTTAAAAACGAGATCATTGTTATTATTAGTTAGCAAATCAAACACTTACACACATGGCTTAATTATATGCTTAAACTCCCTTATTCCAAGGTGTATCTCTTATTTTTTATTTTTGTCTTAGAATGATAATGAAGATGCATTTTTGGACTTATTTCGATAGTTTATTAAGGCTGAAAGCAAAGTAGGACGATTTGATCAATAGTTAGCTAAAGGACAAAATCTCTTAAAACTGCTTCTTGGGATATCAAAAAGTTCATATCTTGGCATAACTCGGTTCACGATTTGAGACCTTTCTCGGGCCGATATTTGGCATGTACTTCATACTTCATATCTTGAGAGACGTGCTTGAGATAATGGTCTTCTCTTCGTAATAGAGTTTCTTCACTTGGAGACTTTTGAGGGGTACTCCAACTTTGTTGACCACGACTTCATGATTATTCTTCAATCTCTAATTGGGATTTCGAGATACAACGATCCGCCTCCTTTTCGGACTTGGATCTATTTATCCTCATACCTTGTTAGGGTCTTTTCGGATAGACTTCTCCATGATCTTTATGGGAGTTGATTGCTTTTCGTCGTGAGTCTTGATCCTTCATATTGACTTTGGGAATAATGCTTTTCACATCACTTTGGATCTTCAGCAATAAAATTGAATCCTCATGCCTTGTTAGGGCCTTTTCAGACTCGCCAATCTTCGCGCCCCGCTTCATAAGTTATGCCTTGGCTATGAACTCTTATCATTACCGAGCAACTTTTAAACGATCTTGGGCTAGAAGCTAAGTAACTTTTCAAAACGTAAGACCTTACTTATTGCAGATAAATTATTAGCAAGTGATGGGAGAATAGGCAAATAATTACACCAAGTGAGCTTGTGCAATAATACCGACTTATAATTGACTCTATCATTTCTCGTTCTCCACAGTTTAAAATCTCAAGTAATGAGACTCGTGGATACTTAGCCTAATAAACCAATTAAGGTCTACATGGTTAAGGATACTAGCTAGAATAAACTTGAATAAGTCTATTCGGGTTGAGTCAAAATAAACGCAACGGGCCTAATATGTCAAAGACTTCTAAACTAGTTACACCACTTTATTAATATTTTTGACTTTATTGCGAGATATATACATATGAAAGCAATGATAAAAAATTAAAAATTACGACTAAGTGGCCAAAGTTAATAAAAAATTTGAAAAATGTTGAAAAAGATGATTTTCCAGTTAAATGAAGGCATTTTTATGGAAAAGTCCACTTAAAACTTCGATAGAAGTCCCCCCTACACTTAAGATAAACATTTTCCTCAATGTTTAAGCATGTGGGAAAAGTCTCCCCTACACTTATGACATTGTGCACGTTGGTTAAATCAAGTTAAGGAAGAGACGACTAAAGTGATCAATTTCAAATGTGAGTATGAAGAAAATTGAATCACGATAGTTGAGAGATAGAACTGGATTTCGGATAACACGGGAGCACGGTTCTTCAAAGATTCCAAGAGTGCACTTATCCCTGTAATCACATCACCACACAAAAACAAAGAACCTATAGAGGTCCCCCTACACTTAGGAGGTTAAAACATAAAAGGATAGATACTCGGGCTGCCTCCCGAGGAGCGCTTGTTTTTGATAACCGAGTCACGAGCCTGACTCAACCCAAAATTAGTTCATGGGGAACGTGGTGAGGGATGGAATCACCTCCTGAGAGGTGTCATCACCAAAGTACAACTTCACTCGTTGGCCATTCACCTTAAAATTTGGTCCATTAGGTTGAGCGAGCTCGAGAGTACCATATGGAAAAATTTGGGAAATGGTGAATGGGCCGGACCAACGAGATTTCAGCTTGCCCGAAAAGATTTTCAACCGAGAGTTAACGAGTAAAACTTTGTCTCCAACTTGGAACTCTCGGTTTTTAATCTTGGAGTCGTGAATGAGCTTAGTCCTTTCCTTATAGATCAAAGCATTTTCATAAGCCTCATTACGGAGTTCATTGAGCTCATTGAGTTAGATCTTGCGTAGGTCACCGGCTTTGTTGATATCAAAATTAGCCCACTTCAAGGCCCAGTAAGCCTTGTGCTCCAACTCAATGGGGAGGTGGCACGCTTTCCCGTACACGAGACGATATGGTGTACAACCAATCGGAGTCTTGTAAGCGGTACGAAAATCCCACAAAGCATCATCAAGTTTATCAGCCCATGAGGCACGATGCTCTCCCACAGTTCTTTCCAGAATTCGCTTTAATCCTCGGTTAGAGATTTCAGCCTGGCCATTAGTTTGTGGGTGGTAGGCGGTGGAAAGACGATGATTTACACCATACTTAGCCATAACTCTTGCGAATTGGTCATTGCAAAAATGAGTCCCGCGATCACTAATAATGGCACGAGGCACACCGAATCTAGCGAATAGAGCTTTCAAAAAGTTACAAACCACCCTTGCGTCATTAGTAGGTAAAGCTTTGGATTCAACCCACTTTTAAACGTAATCAACGGCTACAAGGATGTATTTGTTTCCTTTAGAAGAAGAGAATGGCCCCATAAAGTCGATACCCCAAACATCAA
This sequence comes from Glebionis coronaria, assembly GCA_025667525.1. Lineage (NCBI taxonomy): Eukaryota > Viridiplantae > Streptophyta > Magnoliopsida > Asterales > Asteraceae > Glebionis > Glebionis coronaria. The sequence goes on from CM046880.1 coordinate 4,805,918, forward strand.
AGATTTCACATTCTTGTATGAAATTCTGAGGCATCTCGTCTTTATGTGTGATCGTGCCTTGTTTTTGGCAAGCCTCACAACGTTTAACCATATTGTGAGCATCACGATATATGGAGGGCCAATAAAATCCCGAGTCAAACACTTTTTTGGCGGTGTAGATGGGACCAAAGTGACCACCGGTGGGTCCTTTGTGGCAAGCGTCAAGGATTTCTAAAGCTGCCGGTCCATCAACACATTGGCGAATAAGCAAGTCGGTGCATTGTTTGAATAGGTAAGGGTCATCCCAAAAGTAAGTCTTAATGTCGTTGAAGAATTTTTTCTTTTGTTGGGATGTTAACCCTTCCTTGAGAATTCCACCCGCTAAGTAGTTTGCAATGTCCGCAAACCACGGGGTTTCATCAGAATTCGAGTTGATAGACATTAAGGTCTCCAAGGGGAAAGAATCATTGATCTCTTTAGTTGGTTGATCCCCTTGGTAAGGATCCTCAAGTCTACTGAGATGATCCGCGGCTAGGTTTTCTGCTCCTTTCTTATCGTGAATTTCGATTTTAAATTCTTGGAGAAGCAAAACCCAGCGAAGAAGTCTTGGTTTGGAATCTTGATTTGTCAACAAGTACTTCAACCCGGAATGATCGGTATAAACGATTGTGGTAGAAAGGACAAGATAGGGGCGGAACTTTTCAAAGGCATAGACAACAGCTAAAAGCTCTTTTTCTGTTGTCGTATAATGAAATTGAGCCCCAGTCATTGTCTTGCTAGCATAGTGGATTGGTTGGAAGTGTTTATTCACTCTTTGGCCCAAAACCGCACCAATAGCAAAGTGGCTAGCATCGCACATCAACTCGAAAGGCAGCTCCCAATTAGGGGTAACCAAGACGGGTGCCTTAGTTAGCTTATCCTTAAGCGAGTTGAAGGCTTCAAGACACTCTTTGGAAAAGATAAAAGGAGTATCTTTTTCCAAGAGGTGGGTCATCGGGCGAGCGATTTAAGAAAAATCTTTGATGAATCGACGGTAGAAGCCCGCATGACCCAGAAAACTTCTCACCACCTTCACGGTGGAAGGTGGAGGCAACTTAGCGATAACGTCGACTTTAGCACGGTCTACTTCAAGACCGGCTTTGGAGATATTGTGTCCTAGCACGATGCCCTCTTTTACCATAAAATGGCATTTTTCCCAATTTAGAACAAGGCGAGTGTCTTCGCACCGCTTAAGCATACATTCTAAATTGGCAAGGCAAGAAGAGAAGGAATCCCCGAAGACCGAGAAATCATCCATGAAGACTTCCATGGTTTGTTCAACCATGTCATGGAAGATAGCTAACATGCACCTTTGGAAAGTCCCGGGGGCATTGCATAAGCCAAAAGGCATTCTTTTGTAAGCAAATGTGCCATAGGGACAAGTGAATGTTGTCTTCTCTTGATCTTGGGGATCGATGGGTATTTGGAAATAACCCGAGAAACCATCAAGAAATCAGTAATATTCATTACCCGCTAAACGTTCAAGCATTTGGTCCATAAAATGTAGAGGGAAATGATCCTTTCTCGTGGCATCATTGAGTTTGCGGTAGTCTATACAAACTCTCCACCCAGTAACGAGACGAGTGGAAATCAACTCGTTGTTTGCATTGGGCACAACGGTTATTCCGCCCTTCTTAGGCACACAATGGACTGGACTAACCCATGGTGAATCCGAAATAGGGTAAATCATACCCGCATCAAGAAGTTTGATAACCTCTGTTTTGATGACTTCATGGATTTTTGGATTCACCCTTCGTTGGCTTTGAATTGTGGGCTTAAAGTCGTCCTCCATGAGAATTTTATGTGTGTAAAAGTGAGGATCAGTTCTACGAATGTCGGAGATTTTCCAAGCGATAGCTCTTTTATGCTTCTTCAACACGGCGACAAGTCGGGCTTTTTGTTCTTCTTTTAGGTCCTTTACGATGATGACGGGCGACTTCTCGTTGTCTTCAAGGAACACGTACTCGAGATGAGGCGGCAACTCCTTAAGTTCTAAATCCGAAGGATTTTCGATGGGAGGCGTTTTCAAAGTCGGAGTATCGATAGCAATAATCGTGGGAGATGGAGGAGAAGGATTGTGTTCGTTGAGAAGGTTGTCAAAGAAATGCATTTCGTCATCCCCATCGGTGGGAGAATCATCATTAGCTAAGTTCACATCTCCCATGGTGGCTTCAAGATCGTTCCAAAACAAATCACTTTCTCCAAAGAGAGATAGTGATGAATCAATAGAGGAAACGGTTTCAACATTGGGAAGAGAGGTAGGAATATTTTTACAAGCATCATTAAAGTGTTCTTCACAAGCCTCATCCAGAACGTCAATACAATTAACACTCTCGTATGAATAAGGTTGTTTAGACAACTTTCCCATGTTGAAAACGATTTTATCGTCACCCACTCTCATGATAAGCTCACCGGCTTCAACATCGATGAGAGTGCGACCGGTCCTCAGGAATGGACGACCCACGATCAAGGGAACACGAGGGTCCATCTCGTAGTCGACGACGACGAAATCGGCGGGAAAAGTGAATTTGTCGACTACTACAAAGACGTCTTCGGCTATCCCCACTGGATAAGCAACCGTACGGTTAGCTAATTCCAAAGTCATTTTGGTGGGGACTAGCTCAGGGAGAGATAATTGCTTCCAAACGCTTAGAGGCATGAGATTAATACTGGCACCTAGATCGGCTAGAGCCATGCAATTCTCTACTCCCGGGAAATTGCAAGGGATTAAGAAACGACCCGGATCACCAAGCTTGGTTGGCAATTTCCTTAAGAGCACTGTAGAGCAATTCTCATTAAGTTGGGTGTTGGCAATATCGAGAAGCTTTTCCTTGTCATTCAGAAGATCTTTAAACATTTTCGCATACTTAGGCATGTGAGCGAGAGCCTCAGCGAAGGAGATGTTGAAATTCAATTGTTTGAACATTTTAAGAAAGTTCGAAACCTGAATATCGTCCTTGCTTTTGAGCTTCTCTTTCCTCAACCTAGATGGATAAGGTATATTGGAAGAAGATGAAGGCTTTGGGAGAATAGGATCACTCACATCCTTGGGTGGAGGAGGGGTAGAAGTAAGAGGTGGAGGAATTGGTGAAGGAGAAGGATGAGGAATAGGAGCAGGTGACTCGTTTTCCTTAGTCATAATCACCGGTGGAGGTATAGGAAGCTCGAGTTCCTTGGTACCTTTGCCACTTCGAGTAGTGATTGCTTTCATCTCCCCTCTTGGATTCGCAACGGTGTTACTCGGAAGAGTACCCGAAGAAGAGGGTTGATTACCTTGGAAGAAACTAGCCATCATGTTCTTCAAGTCATTTGTTTGACTATCCAACGTGTTTCTCATATCAGCTTGCAAATCGTTCCCTTGTTTGACCAGGTCTGCTTTCAAGTTGAGCACTTCCCGCTGAAGATTTCCCACGATCACATCATTGGTCCTCGTGTAGGTTTCCACTTCTTGGTGTAAAGTGGTGGGTTGGCTGGGAGGAGCATTGTATGCGGGTGGTTGATATGCAGGTTGTTGGTAAACTTGGTTGTTTCGTTGAGGTGGTTGTTGCTGTTTATGAGGTGGTATGTATGGTGTACGAGGTTGTTGTTGTTGTTGAGTAGGGCGATTGAGGTGTTGTTGTTGGTTTGGGTTGTTTGGAGGAAAACTGGGTGGTAAGAGGTAGTTGTTGGAGCGGTAGCTAAGCAAATTACGGTCACCTTGAGGTCTAGCTTGATAAGCAGGTTGAGGATAGGTGCCATAAGCTGCATTCACATTTTCAGAAGGGTAGTCTTGGGTGGCAGTACAAGTGGTGTAAGAGTGAGGACCCCCGCATATCTCGCATGGTTGGCTAACAGCATTGACTTGAGCGTTTTTAGCGTTGTTGCTGTTGGTGTTGTTAACGGTGTGGGTAACAAGCGATTCAAGAAGCGTAGTGATTTTGTCAAGTCGCTTGTCGCTGTCATTAGTATTAGCACTAGCGACATTGGTCCGAACACTCTTGGTTTGCACACGAGACTTATTCTCAATGATATCCCAAGCAGCATTGGAAGTCTTAGCCAAAAGATTACCCCCCGAGGCACTGTTTAGTGAATCTTGGTCATTCATGCTTAAACCATTGTAAAAAGTGTTAATTTGGTGCACTTTGGCAAAACCATGTTGTGGGCATTTTCTTAAAAGATCTTTAAAACGATCCCAAGATTCACTAAACGACTCATCGTACTTTTGTTCAAAATTGATAATTTCATTCCGCAAAGCGGTGGTACGAGAGGGTGGGAAAAAGTAATTGATAAACTTGGTCTCCAAATCCGTCCACGAAAGGATACTCTGTGGCGGTTCCTTAGCAAGCCAATGCCGGGCTTGTCCCTCTAAAGAAAAGGGAAAAAGTTGTAAACGGATTACCTCTTGTGGAACACCATTGAATTTGACCGTATTGGTGAGTTGCAAGAATCTCTTGATGTGGTCATGTGGATCATCAATGGTACGCCCCAAGAATGGTTGAGCAGAGACCATCTGGATAAAGCCGGACTTGAGCTCAAAATTGTTGGCGGCAATCGGGGGTATGACAATTGGATCATTGTTGCCGTCTACATGAGCTTGAAGAAGTTCAATCATCGGGCGATTATCCGGAAGAGGCTCATTGTTGTTGTTATTATTTTGAGGTGGGTTATTGTTGTTGTTGTGTACACCGGCCATGTTTAAGTTATCGAGAGTCTCGGGCTCGGGATAAAACGTGGAGCGTGTACGCATGCACCTGCAAAAGAACTAACAAGAGAAAAACAAAGCAAAAATATTTTTGGTTTTTTATGTTTTTTACTTTTTAGGATTTTTGAAAATTTTATATTTTTTTAGTGTTTTTGAACGTTTTTATGAAAAAGTAACGTTCACGGAGAACGGATCCCAAAATCCAAGTTCTCACAAAAAACTTTTGATCTTAACGAGAAGAGCCGGCAGCGGCGCCATTTGATACAAGGTTTTTGCTTGGGTTCTATATATTCTCTCTATATCCTCTTGAATTGATCTTGGTTCTAAGTGGAATGATTGTTCTTGGTTACTAAAAAAGGGAGTGGTTTTCTATTCTACTAAAATGTAAACTTAAATTTAAAAGCAATTAATAACACTTAGATTAAAATATAAAATAAAAATGAAGAACAGTAAGAACAGTAAGTAAGACTTAAAAATGCTCAAAAAGAAAATTGATTCGGAAGTTTGACCTTGATTCGGAACTATTGATCCGGAACTTTTCACCCGGAAGTTTATCCGGAAGTTTATCCGAAACTTTCACCCGGAACTTTGTTCGGAAGTTGATCCGGAAGATTTGGCTCAGAAGTTAATTCGGAACTTTACTCGGAACCTTCACTCGGAACCTTCATTCGGAAGTTTACTCGGAACCTTCATTCGGAGGTTTACTCGGAACCTTCATTCGGAACTTGGGTCGGAACTTGATTCGGAAGATTTGGCTCGGAAGTTTACCCGGAACTTCGTTCGGAAGTTGTTGTTCCGGAAGTTCGTCCGGAACTTTTGGTCCGGAAGTTAATTCGGAAGATTTGGAAATAAAACTCATTCGGAACTTTTAAAAATTGATTCGGAACTTTTTAAGGGAAAATTCATTCGGAACTTTAAAAACTCATTCAGAACTTTTGAAAAGCAAATTCATTCGGAACTTCTTAAACTCATGCGGAACTTTGTGTTCATCCGGAAGTTTTAGTTCATTCGGAAGTTTTAGTTCATCCGGAACTTTTGGTTCATCCGGAACCTGGGAAACTCAAGAACAGTAACTTTGCAGAAAAAAAAACAGGGTAACGCGTTTTAATCCAAAATCAAGCTAAATAAGCAAAAAGGTTTTACCAAATTAACCACAAATCATCTACCAACTACAAGGATCAATTCCCAATCACAAAAACACAAATTCAACAACTTTTTAAAATCAAAACTCAATCAAATAAGAACTTAAGAACTTGAAATAAAAGATGATGATGATGAAGATGAAATGGAAGGATTGTATTGATAGAATAACGTTTTAACAATCACAAAACAAGGATGAAATCACAATATTGAAAAACAAAGATCAAAATCACCAAACACCCTAGTGGTGTTGGTGATACCTACGAACAGAAAGGGAGAAAAAGATGGGAGATGAAAAAAAAACTAAAAATTAAAAACTGAATCAAAAGTGTGAAGGGATCCATCTATTTATATGGCTTGTCTTTTGGTTGGTGAGTGGGCTTTCTCCCTATCTTCTTGTCTTCTCGTCTTTTCAAATAAGTTGACGTTTTCGATTCTGATTCGGGATTTGTCGTCGATTAAATTCAACTCGTCTTTTAATTTCTTCGTTTAATAGACTTGAGTTTCTTCGAATTATGTAAATCTTCCATCTTTGGTCCTTTTCTTCGATAAATCTTTAATTAGGCCAAATGACTTCAAACCTTTTGCATCTCTTGGACAATAAACTCTGTCTTGAGTCTTTTTCTTCGATAAATCCCGTGCAATCCCATGTTTTCTCCAATATTCATCCGGTTGGCTCTGAAAACACAATAAACACAAAAACCACACATAATTCCAAACAAATGATATTAAATACGCGTTTTGGTCTCGTTTTAGCCAGAATTAAGTGGTAAAAGGATGGGTGTTTACACACCTATAAGTTCTCCAAGAAACAAACCACTCTTGCAATATCCACCACGGAAGCCGAGTATGTGAGTGCCGAAAAAGCATGCCAACAAGCTCTATGGATGAAGCAAGCGCTTGTTGATTACGAGATTTCTCTTGATGATGTTCCCATCATGTGCGATAATAAAGGCGCTATAGACCTTAGCAAGAATCCTGTGCAACATTCGCGAACCAAACACATAGAAATTCGACACCATTTCCTTAGGGATAATGTTCAAAAGGGGAACATTTCAATTGAGAAGGTACCCTCCGAGGACAACTTAGCCGACATCTTCACTAAGCCACTTAAGAGGGAACCTTTTAATTACCTGCGTCTAGGTCTAGGATTAATGGAACATCTACCTTAATTTCTTTTATTCTTGTGTGTCTTCTTGTACCACTTTGAGTCATTGAGTCTTCCAAATTCTTTTTGAAAAACCCTCTCTTCTCCTTTTCAAAATTCTCAAAGTCTCTTTCGCAAATGGTTGAGAAATTCGTTTGACATTGTTAATTCAATCTAAAAGCGATTTTTCATAGATTCTCGCTATTAATCTAGAGCTTACATAATTCATATGTATGATTCTCTCAAACATAGCAAGAACAAGATAGAATCATGGAGGATCATTGTGTCATGACTTAAGGTCTTGTCTTTGATGAGACTGCTTTTATACATAGTCTCATCTTCCAAATAGGGCTTAAAATGCATTAAATATCATCAAAATACCCATATATATGCTTGTGTTTGTTACTTGTGTATTTTAGGTACGGATATTGAGAAAATGACAAAAGATCACAAGAAACATTCAAAAACGAACACGGGAAACGAAGCCGCACAATGAACCAAGCCCTAATGAAGACTTTCCCAAGATTTACCCTTGAATATTTGAAGAATTATGAAGAAGGGTCCTCCAATATGGAAGAATTGACACTTTATACCCTTGTATCCTCATAATTACAAGTTTGGTCCCTAAAGTTTGTCAAAATTACAAAAAGGGCCCTCCACTTTGAAGAATTGGCAAGTTTAGCCCCTCAACAAAGCTAAATTGTCAACCATTTTCCTCCATAAAGTCAAATATATCATGAAGTCCTTCAAAGTACAAGAAATTACAAGTTTGGTCCTTTGAAAATCCCAAAATTACAAAAAGGACCCTTGACTTTCAACATTTGGCAAAAATGGTCCCTCATCAAACAAGACTTGGCAATTTCAGTCCTCCAAAATGCTCAACAAACAAGTCAAGACCATTATCCATCATCAAAATGCCAAATCAGCCCTTGAAGAATTCAAAAATGGCAAGAAATACCCCTGAAAATACTTTGGAAAAGTATTTGGGGCAAAAGTATGAAAATGAAAAGTTTGATAACAAAGGAATCCGGATTTTAGGTGTTTATTTACAAAGTGAAAGAAATTTGGAAGATAGGGGACTAAACCTGGCAGACAACCTAAGATACCTAGACTAATCACATACTGCCACCTCACCCACTCAATCCTCACAACCAATCACAATTCACTCTACTGCCACCTCACACTTCCACTCACCAGATTTTTTAACTAAATTAATTAGTTAATTAATTATGGCGCCTAACACTTATTTAAATCCTAAACCGGATCAAAACCACAACTATTCATCCTATGAACACAATTAGGGATTTGTTCATTACTTGAAAGTAAACACTAAATCCCTCCAGATTTAAGATTAAGGTGGAACTAATCCTAAACCCACTCTTAAACATCTTGCCACATCACCCAAGAGTGCACATGGGACATGCCCTGCTACACGTTTGAGGAAGAAGACAAGAGTGGGACAGCAATCCAACAACCCACATTCCAGCTTGTATCTTAAGCTTATTTCACACCTTTGGATCAATATTGCACTTGCTAGCTCTTACATAACTCCAAAACAAGTCACATGATTCTCCAAAGAAGACAAAACCTCAAGGGCAATTTTGGGACTTCAAGCATTAGGTTTTTAGTTTTTTAGCTTATGCAGACCATGTACACCCTCTATATAAAGGGTATAGGGTCCAACATAAACGTTTGCTTTTGATTTTTCCTTGTTCAAGTTTCTGTAAATCCCATTTCAGTTTAATGAAATTGTGTTTGAATCATTGAAGAAAAGTCATTGGCCAATCTTTGTTACTGCTTATTATTGTTATATGATTGTTAGTTTAGAAGTTAAAAACCTGTTTTTACTTGGAGGTTGCAAAAGTTTGCAATTTTCCTCATTCTTGATATTTTGCTAGGTACTTGTTCCAATCTTGGAATTCTTGGGTTATAGGGCTGATCATAGCATCCTAACTGAGTTGGTTAAGGTGTTGTGAGGCTTATAACTTGGGGATAATCAAGTGTGGGGTAACAAGGTTGCATCAATCAAGATTTTTCAAGTTTCTGATTTTATACCTTTGCTTCTCACCTTGTTCAATCTTAGCAGGCTTTGTTGTGGAAGCTTGTGCTTGTTCTTGCTAGCACATAAGCTCCAAATTCGTGGGTGTGGATGTACATCCATGAGGTTTGCATACTCAATCCTAAAATATGCTTAAATTCATGATTTTTGGTGATATTTGTATGTGACTTGTGATTTTGTGAATTTGTGGCTTATTCTTGCTTGAATCTGTTAATCTTACCTGTTTTAGTGTTAATTGATGCTTGGGTAGCCTTGAATCTCACTTTTACTTTGAAAAATTTGATTTGGAAAAGATAAAGGGGTGTTTGGGTCTATCTGTTTGTGCTTGCAACTTGTTATTGTGTTGTTGGTTTGGGTTGTTTATACTTGGTATCTGATATTTACCTTGTTGAGAGTGTTTTACTGCAAGTTTTTGGGTTTGAAGCCTTGAATCAAACAATCTTCTATATAGACTTTGATATTGCCTGTTTTGACCTAGGATTTTGGGAACACTTAGTGTGTATGCATGCTTAGGGATAAAAGTGGTTTAAAAATAGTCATTATAACCTGTTTGAAAGATTTGAGGTGTTGAATCTGGCTTAAGTGTCAAATACATCAGCAAAGTAGAAAAACTGCATGTGTTAGTGTTCATCAGTAACTTTCATTGCTTGAATCTTGCTTAATTCTTTGAACCATTGCATGAAACCTGTTTAGACTTGCTTATTGGAGTTTATAATAGCTTGTGTATGCATTTGGTTGAATTTGGCTGGCTGATTTGTGCTAAAACTGCTCATAAGTGCTTAACTGCTTATTGATCATGTCTGTATCATGTCTGGTGATTGATTGATTAAACTGTATCAATTGGGCGTTAGTGATTGTGTTATTTTTATTGTTATTGACTCCTTTTGATCCAAAGATCATTTGGGTGCCTTTGTGTAATCTGAATCTCCAAAAAAGTCACTAAAGACAAAAAGTCAAAACAAGTCAAGCAGTGGAAAAAGTTTCCACTGCTCAACACTCAAAACTAGCCCCTGCTAGTGTTAATTTGTCATCAGCTTATCAATAAGCTATTCTAGCTTATCCAGACTTGCAACAACTTATTTTTGTGATAGGTCTTCATTATTTGACCCATTTAAGTAGACTGCAGCTTATTGGACTTTGACTTTGACTTTTTACTAGAAAACCAACTTCTTTGACTTTTACATAAGCACTTAATTGATTTTTCCAGCTTATTGAGTCAGCTTATTTGAAAACTCTTTGTTGATTTTGCTTAATTAAGTCATTTAAAAGCTTTTGGAACTTGAATCAGCACTTGGGGTGGCCTAGAACTCAAAAACGACTATTTTGTCGTTTTCTGTAGATTGCTTATTGCATTTTCAGGCTTATTCCTTGGGCTTATTTCAAATTTCTTTTTGCAGAAGTCTTTATTAGTTCAAAAGAAGCTTATGTGTCAAATTTTAGCTTATGGCATTGGCTTATAGCTTAATAGGCCAAAAAGCTCATTAAGAATAAGCTGCTTGTTATAAGCTAGCTTATTTCACATTTTCAGCTTTTGGGCCTATGGAAAAAGTTGTTTAAAATCAAATTTTGAGTCAACCTGTGCTTTTTGGGCTTATTTTGAACAATTTTTGTTATTGGGCCCAAATTTGGCCCAATAGTGTACTGTTTTGGGTTTAGCCCATTTTCTAGGCCCAATAGGGGTACTTAGGTAATTTCACTTTCATTTCTGAGTTATTTAGGTTAAATTAAGCTAGTTTGCAAGTTTTTAGAGTTTTTTTATGATTTTTGGATTTTTAATATTATTTTATTATTAAAAATTAAAAGTATGGTTTTCTAAGTTTTTATATTTTTCCTAGGTTCTAAACACTTAATTAGGATTTTTGCAACTTTCCAAATATTTTTAAAGTCTTTTGATTATTTTCCAGAATTAATCTAAGTTTTAATTGATTTTAGTAGTTTTTAATTGTTTAAAAATTGTTTTATTTGGTTTTAAAATTTTGAAAAATAGTTTTAGCTTAATTAGAGTATTTTTGAGGTTTACAAACTTTAAAATCTTGTTTAGGGCTTTTTAGTAATTAATTTTGATTTTTAGGGCTTTAATTAGCATTAAAAAGTCATTATCTAATTAATTAAAAGGTATTGGCAAGTTTGGATTCTTTGTAAACTCTTAGAATATTATTGTGGATTTTTGGTAATTTTTAGGAATTTTTAGGGTAAAATTTTAATTTTGGATTTTTTTACGGTTTTACGTGTACACCCTTTTCGACTTAGTTTAATCCGTCTTCGTAACCATCATTCTCTTCTAATCTCATTTCTATTTTTCTTTCTCAAAAATATAATCACAAAGATAATCAATTCATTACACACACACTAAGCCTCCTTGGGAAACGAACTTGAACTTATTTGGTCATTAGTGTTTGGTTTTCCTAAACCGACACTTAATACTTGCCACTTTTGCTCTCTTTTCCTAAAGAGTAGTAAAATCACTACATCATTTTGGCGCCGCTGCCGGGGAGGCGTGTTGTGTTTTGATTGGAATTGTTGTTTTTATATACTAACCATAATTAGTATTTGTATTAGTAGCACTCTACTAATACGTATTATCGGTTTTCGGTTTTTGTGTGAATACTATTACTATATTGTATACGTAGAACAATAAATTCACAAGTACTCCAAATACGTGAGAAATCACAACCTTGACTTGGGAGGTCATTACCCAATCATTGTATTCGAATCTCAAACCAAAGAAAAAAAGGCAAAAATAGATAAATACTTTCATGAAGCTCGATTTTGAAAATACAAACTATAAGGTGGGTATAAGGCGGATATTATAAAATATATCCTAAGGAAAAAGGCTCTTAAGTGCTTCGCGCCGCCTCGTTTCCCCGCTTGCTTGTGAGTATTTGATTTTGAGAGCTAATCGAGGGTTTTGCCGCCCAAAGTATTACTAAGTATCATATATATTTTCTTGGTTTTCATTGATTAAACCCTCTTGAACGTTTTGGTGTTCCACCAACGTTCTAAAGTCATCGAAGGCGTTCACTTCACGTGATCGTTTTCATTCCTTGAGGCTTCTTTAATCGAGAGATTTGATTAAGGAGGAGATTTGTAGATTTGTGTCTACTTAATACATTCCACAAGATCCAAAAAGGTTAATACAATCAAAAACCACACGAAAAAATTGAAAAATACAAAACACCAAAAAGAATCTTCTTTGCTCGTCCCCTCGTTGTACGTGACGTTTATGCTAACTCGAAATCAAGCCAGACGTGCACGTAAACGAAAGAACAAAACTCCCACTCCAAACAATTCTAGTGAGGAGTCTCCTATTGACGAACCCATTGTAAGAGAAGCACCAACCATGGCGAATCGAACTATGATGGAGTTACTTCAAGCACCCACCGAGGGTTATGGAGAGGCTATTGTGATTCCCGCTATCCTTGCGGAGAATTATGAGGTGAAAACGGGTTTGTTGTCGATGATCCAAAACAACAAATTCCGTGGTGATGAGAAGGACAATCCGCACAACCATATCCGCCAATTTAATCGTCTTACCGCCACTTGAAAATTTAAGGATGTCTCGAATGACTCGATTAAGATGATGCTTTTTCCGTATTCCTTAGCGGGGCCCACTAAAATTTGGTTAGAGAAAGAGCCACCCAATTCTAAATTGACATGGAAGGATCTCGTGTCTAAGTTTGTGAACCAATTTTTTCCGACCTCTAAGACTACGCATTTGAAAAACGAGATTTCAAAGTTTTCACAAGAGTTTAATGAAAGTTTTTCAACGGCTTGGATTAGGTTTAAGGAAATGTTACATGAATGTCCTCATCACGGTTTTTCCGACTTGCATCAAATTGACACGTTTTACAATGGACTTAATGATCATGAAAGGGATTATTTGAATGCCGCAGCGGGTGGTAATTTTTTGTGTAAAACGGTTGAGGAAGCTTTGGTGATAATTGAAAATAGATCTAAGGTGTATAGTCCTCGTAGCACGTCTAGTGTTCGTAAGGCTTCGTCTTCGGCTTCACCTTCTTTGTCTACTACCATCGATGCTTGCCAAATTGAGGAGAACTTGGAAAATAAGATTTTTGATAAGCTTAAAGGACTTTTGATTGAGTTTAAAGTTGGTGAACAAAGTGCTCCCGCTACGGCTAAAGCGGTTGAGGTTTCTTGCATGTATTGTGGTGGAGGTCATGATTTCTCCGAGTGCATTACCAACGGTGGTAACACTTCGAGTGCCTTCGCGGCCACGGGAAATTACAACCAAAACGGTCAAGTTTCCCGCTCTAATCAAATGACTCCACCGGGTTTTGGTTCAAATCAAAATGCTAACAACAACTATCGCAACAATCAAGTTGGTTTCAAAAACAATTACAACAAGGGAAACTATGGGAATCAAGGGGCTAATAATCAAGTTTCAAACAAAAATGATTTCCAAAACAACAACAAAGGTTTGCAAACATTGAAAGATCTTCCAAGTGAGTTTGTTGAATACGCTAGTGGGAATGATGCTAGGTTTGACAATATTCAAAGAGAAATCATTAGCCTAATATCCGAGTTTAAGAACGACTTGAAGAAAGAGTTGAAAAATGAGTTAGCTAACGAGCTTAAAATCCACACCAACAAGATGGAAGGAAATGTCACTAGGTTGCAACAAAACCAACAAAAAATGGAACAAGGGAAACATGAGATTAAACAAGAAATGATTAAGGCCGAGAAAAGGCAAACCGAGGCCGTATTGAGGCAATCCAATTTTGAAGATAAAATCTCATCTATGTTTGAGGCAATAATGTGTAGACCGTCTTCGAGTGGTCTTCCTAGCAACACCATATCCAACCCTAAGGGTGAGATGAAAGTGATTACCACACGTAGTGGTAAGACACTTAAGGAACCGACTCCTCAACCAATTGCTCCTACGGAGGAAGCAATTGAGGAAGAACCCGAGGTGGTGGTCCAAAAGGAGCATGTCCCAATCCCACGAAGTACCGCTCATGCCACACCTACGGTTGACCCTTTACCATCATTGGAACCCGAGATTCCAAAGGCTAGGCCTACTATGCCTCAACCCACACCACCTTTGCCCTATCCATCGAGACTTAGGAAGGAGAAACGTCAAGAGCGCGACAATTACCAATTTGAGATTTTTATGAAAATGTTTCGTGATTTGCACTTTAATGTGTGTTTCACCGATGCTTTGGTCATGATGCCTCGATTTGCCGCTAACTTTAAGAGTATGTTGAACAACAAGGAGAAATTGCACCAATTGTCTAGTTGTTCGTCGGTTTATCTTAATCGCATACCTCAAAAAGTCGGTGATCCCGGTAAATTCTTGATTCCATGTGTAATCCAAGATATGGAGGAATGCTTCGCCTTGGCCGATCTTGGTGCTAGCATTAACTTGATGCCACTTGCAATCTTCAAGTCGCTCAATCTTCCTAATCTTACTCCTTCACTAATGTCTATCGAGTTGGCCGACCATTCCACGATTCCCGCATGTGGTTTGGCGGAAGACGTTTTCGTGAAAGTGGGGAAGTTCTACTATCCCGTAGAATTTATCTTTGTTGATATCCCCACGGATCCTCAAGTTCCTCTCATTTTAGGTCGTTCGTTTTTAGATACGTCTATGGCTTTGATCGATGTTCATGCTAGAAATATCACCTTACGTTTCAACGACGAGGAACTTGTTATAAACGCAACTCAAAACTCTCAAATTTCTCATGTTTATTCCGTTGCAAACATAAACCTCGTTGATATGATCGACGCGGTTTGCGAGGAATTTTCACAAGAAGTTCTAAGTTTTGGTGATGAAGAAACTAGTGGCAATCCCACTATGTTAGATCCAATTCTTGATAATTCGACACCAACCTTCACTCCATTTGAAGGTGGTGGTTTTACGTTGGAAGAATTCGATGTTCCACGTACTTGTGACGAAGACCTCGACAACGATGAGGACTTCTCGATTATCAAGGATTTTCTTAACGATTTCCCATTACCTCCACCCGAGGAGGTTATGAGTATCGAGCCCAAATCTTCACTTGAGGAACCACCTATCCTTGAGTTGAAAGATTTACCTCCTCACCTCGAATGTGTCTATTTGGAGGAGGACGACAAGTTGCCGGTTATTATTGCGAAGGAACTTTCGAATGATGAAAAAACCGCACTTGTCGATGTTCTAAAGGACCACAAGAGGGAAATTACGTGGAAGTTATCCGACATTAAGGGAATCGATCCCAAGTTTTGTACCCACAAAATATTAATGGAGGAGGAATACAAGCCCGCAATTCAAAGTCAAAGGAGGGTGAACCCCAAAATTCACGACGTCATCAAAAAGGAGGTCCTTAAACTCCTTGACGCGGGAATGATTTACCCTATTTCCGATAGCCCTTGGGTGAGTCCTATTCATTGTGTCCCTAAAAAGGGAGGGATGACCGTTGTGCCAAACGATGCCAACGAGTTGATTCCCACTAGACTCGTGACCGGATGGAGAGTGTGCATTGACTATCGTAAGTTGAATGAAGCCACTCGAAAAGACCATTTTCCCTTGCCCTTCATGGACCAAATGTTGGAACGTCTTGCGGGAAACGATTTCTATTGCTTTCTAGATGGTTTTTCCGGTTACTTCCAAATTCCCATCGATCCTCGTGATCAAGAAAAAACTACGTTTACGTGTCCATATGGAACGTTTGACTATCGTAGAATGCCATTCGGACTTTGCAATGCACCGGGAACCTTTCAAAGGTGCATGATGGCTATTTTTCATGATATGATCGAGAAGACGATGGAAGTCTTCATGGATGACTTTTCCGTGTTTGGTAATTCGTTCACTTCGTGTTTGTCGAACCTTGAAAGAATGTTGAAACGTTGTGAGGAAACCAACCTTGTGCTCAATTGGGAAAAATGTCATTTTATGGTTAAGAGTGGAATCGTCTTAGGGCACAAGGTCTCGAAAGCGGGGATTGAGGTAGATCAAGCTAAGGTAGACGTCATCGCCAAATTACCTCATCCCAAAACCGTCAAGGGAGTTAGGAGTTTCCTAGGCCACGCGGGCTTTTATCGTCGATTCATCAAGGATTTTTCAAAGATCTCTCGACCCATCACACATCTTCTTGAAAAAGAGGCACGTTTTGTCTTTGACGAAGATTGTGTACGAGCCTTTGAAATCCTTAAGAGGAAACTTACCGAAGCTCTCATTCTTGTTGCTCCCAATTGGAACCTCCCCTTTGAGCTCATGTGTGATGCTAGTGATTACGCTATTGGGGCCGTTTTGGGGCAACGTCATGATAAGCACTTCTTGCCTATTCACTATGCTAGCAAGACGATGACCGAGGCTCAACTAAAATACACTACAACAGAAAAGGAGTTCCTTGCCGTGGTGTATGCATTTGTGAAGTTCCGACCTTACCTCGTCTTAGCTAAATGCATAGTGTATACGGACTATTCGGCTATCAAGTATCTCATGGCAAAGCAAGATGCTAAGCCTAGATTACTTTGTTGGATTCTCCTCCTTCAAGAATTTGATCACACCATCGTTGACAAAAAAGGAGCCGAGAATCTAGCGGCCGATCATCTTTCTCGTTTGGAAGATCCTCACCAAAGTGTTTACGAGCCCAAGGAAATCACCGAAACATTTCCGCTCGAGACACTTGGTGTAGTGAATTCTAAGCTTGATCCTTCCACCCCATGGTTTGCGGATTTTGCAAATTACCATGCGGGTAACTTCATCGTTAAGGGTATGACGACTCAAGAAAAACGGAAATTCTTTCGTGACGTCAAGTTCTACTTTTGGAACGACCCTTACTTGTTTCGAACTTGTGCGGATCAAATCATCCGACGTTGTGTATTTGGCACCGAAGCTTCTAACATCCTTAGAGCTTGCCATGAGGGACCCACGGGTGGTCACCACGGTGCTAATCTCACGGCTAAGAAGGTGTTTGATGCCGGCTTCTTTTGGCCTACTATTTACCGAGATGCACAAGATCTTGTGAAATCATGTGATTCATGCCAACGACAAAGAAAAGCCTCACAAAAAGATGAAATGCCACAAAACATCATCCAAGTGTGTGAGATCTTTGATGTTTGGGGTATAGACTTTATGGGGCTGTTCCCATCATCTCGTGGTAATAAGTACATTCTCGTTGCGGTTGACTACCTATCTAAGTGGGTGGAAGCTAAGGCTTTGCCCACCAATGATGCTCGTGTGGTAGTCAAGTTCTTGAAAAGCTTGTTTTCTCGGTTTGGAACCCCTCGTGCGATCATAAGCGATCGTGGAACCCATTTTAGTAACGACCAATTCGAAAGGGTCCTAAGGAAATATGGGGTTACACATCGGCTTTCTACGGCTTATCACCCACAAACGAGTGGGCAAGTCGAGGTTTCAAACCGAGCTTTGAAGAGGATCTTGGAGAGATCCGTTGGGGAAAACCGACAATCTTGGTTGGATAAGTTGGACGATGCTTTATGGGCCTTTAGGACCGCTCATAAGACACCCATTGGGTGCACTCCCTATAAGCTTGTGTATGGAAAGAATTGTCATTTGCCTATCGAGTTAGAACACAAGGCTTATTGGGCCCTAATGCATTGCAACGATGATATGGAGACCGCGGGAAAACACAGGAAAATGCAATTGAATGAATTAGATGAATTGAGGGACATTGCTTATGAAAATTCATTGATTTACAAAGAAAAAACTAAAAAGTTGCATGATTCTAAAATTAAAAACCGGGTTTTTAACATTGGGGATCAAGTTTTGCTTTTTAATTCTCGCTTGAAAATCTTTTCCGGTAAGTTGAAATCCCGTTGGTCCGGTCCATTCACCATGACTCAAGTGTTTCCGTATGGGACCATCGAGCTAGCTCAAGATGATGGTCCTAACTTCAAGGTGAATGGACATAGGTTGAAGCACTACTTTGGCGGGGAAGTTCCATCCTTGAACTACCTCGACCAAGTCACCTTCCCCAATGATAATTAGTATTGAGGGGATCGAGTCGAGCTCATGACTCGATAATAAAAAACGAGGAGCCTCGTGGGGGAGTCCCATGCTTATCCTATGTATATATTATCGCTTTCTAATGTAGTTAACGTGTGGGGATTTGTGCCCTTCCAACCTTTGTTCCGTGGGTGTTTGTGAATTGAGGACTTTAGATGATCATGATCTTCACGATTGGAGCCTCTCGTGTGCGTTTATGGGAGCACTCGATCGTTTGCTTTGAAGACTTTCTCAATATCCATGATATATCCTTTTGATGTTCTAACCTTAGGTTATTAGCACACTTCATAAACGGCTATTAATTTATTGGTTACACCCTTTCCATGCTAGATTAGGCATTCGACTACGTCTCTAGTATGGGGGTGTTTGCACCCCTAGACTCGAAACATTGAGGAGAATGTTTAACTTTAGTATGGGGGGGGGGGGTGAATAGATACTTGCCTTGCCAAACCTTCACGCTTTCCAAAGTTTATCTTTTTGCTTATCGTTATTGTTGCAAAATAAGGCTAAAAATGGCCAAATTTAAAATTTTTTCTCATATTTTATAATTGTTTGAAGACACGAATGCAGATTTTCCGATGGCGAGAATAAGAGTAATTTTTGACTCGACCGCGCGTGTTGAGCACTTAGCTTTGGTTCCTTAACTACACATTAGGCTAAGTCTCTTAAATGAGGACGAGAAATGATAGGGTTAATTATAAGTTACTATGCTAAACGTAGAGTACTCGTATTCTTTCAAAAAATCATGTGTTCTCGTTGTTTGCTTATTCTCCCTTCGCGTGTAAATATTTTTTTTTGCTTAATAAATATTGACTTAGCGGTTTAGTTGGGATTGTTGGGTTTCTAGTCTTTTCTAGTAGCTTCCGTGTAATTAAATTGGGAAGACATTAAGGTATCGCCAGCGTCACGGTTTTGAAGTATTGGCACCCCAATAATCAAAAGCTTCACCCAATAGTTAGATTTCAAGTGCTCACCTAAATCAAGCAAACAATTTGAAGCCCCACAAGGCCGAAAATCTATGCAAAATTGAAAGTGAATCAAGCCTTAATCTTCGAAGCTTTAATGATCCAAAATTCACCTTAGCGTGAGGATATACGTCTTTGGCTAATAAAACCACCGATGAGGCGGATAATAAAAGGCAAGGCAAGACCGAAGTCATAATAAAAGCTTCATGGCGAAGTTGAATAAAAGATGGAGGTAAACCAAAGATAATAAGGCCCTTCCGTTAGGGGACGTATAAAAGTCTTGGTAATAAGTCTCATGTTCAAAACCATTATAAAACCGTGTTTATCGATTCTTCTTGTCAACTTAATTTTTTAACATCGTTGTCTATTAGGAGGGGTTATTGATTTGATGGTCTTGATTACACCGTTAGGACTCTATTTTAAGACCTAAATCTCTATTATCGCATAAGTCAAACAATGTATCCTCGTGAAACATTCAAGACAATATAAAATATAAGAGATACAACTTAGGAATAATGGGGGGATAAGTACGTGATTAGGGCATATGAGTAGTGTAAGCATTACTAACTTATAATGACAATGATCTCGTTGCATGCTTGGCATGGAATTGGGGTGAAAATCGAGAACGATGAAATTATTTCTAACGAAGCATTCACGTGTTCTTATTCTATGAACCTAAACGTCCCATTTTACGATGAAAATCATACATTATGTCTAAAACGCAAGTAGAAGTAGCAATAGTAGTAGTGTAGCTAGTTTATCGTTCAATAAAGTAAATAAAAATGAATTTTGGAGATGCTACGATACTTTATTCTAGCATTGCGTGAGGGCACGGCAATGGTTTAGTATGGTGGAATGATGAGACTGCTTTTATACATAGTCTCATCTTCCAAATAGGGCTTAAAATGCATTAAATATCATCAAAATACCCATATATATGCTTGTGTTTGTTACTTGTGTATTTTAGGTACAGATATTGAGAAAATGACAAAAGATCACAAGAAACATTCAAAAACGAACACGGGAAACGAAGCCGTACAATGAACCAAGCCCTAATGAAGACTTTCCCAAGATTTACCCTTGAAGATTTGAAGAATTATGAAGAAGGGTCCTCCAATATGGAAGAATTGACACTTTATACCCTTGTATCCTCATAATTACAAGTTTGGTCCCTAAAGTTTGTCAAAATTACAAAAAGGGCCCTCCACTTTGAAGAATTGGCAAGTTTAGCCCCTCAACAAAGCTAAATTGTCAACCATTGTCCTCCACAAAGTCAAATATATCATGAAGTCCTTCAAAGTACAAGAAATTACAAGTTTGGTCCTTTGAAAATCCCAAAATTACAAAAAGGACCCTAGACTTTCAACATTTGGCAAAAATGGTCCCTCATCAAACAAGACTTGGCAATTCCAGTCCTCCAAAATGCTCAACAAACAAGTCAAGACCATTATCCATCATCAAAATGCCAAATCAGCCCTTGAAGAATTCAAAAATGGCAAGAAATACCATTGAAAATACTTTGGAAAAGTATTTGGGGGCAAAAGTATGAAAATGAAAAGTTTGATAACAAAGGAATCCGGATTTTAGGTGTTTATTTACAAAGTGAAAGAAATTTGGAAGATAGGGGACTAAACCTGGCAGACAACCTAAGATACCTAGACTAATCACATGCTGCCACCTCACCCACTCAATCCCCACAACCAATCACAATTCACTCTACTGCCACCTCACACTTCCACTCACCATTTTTTAACTAAATTAATTAGTTAATTAATTATGGCGCCTAACACTTATTTAAATCCTAAACCGGATCAAAACCATAACTATTCATCCTATGAACACAATTAGGGATTTGTTCATTACTTGAAATTAAACACTAAATCCCTCTAGGTTTAAGATTAAGGTGGAACTAATCCTAAACCCACTCTTAAACATCTTGCCACATCACCCAAGAGTGCACATGGGACATGCCCTGCTACATGTTTGAGGAAGAAGACAAGAGTGGGACAGCAATCTAACAACCCACATTCCAGCTTGTATCTTAAGCTTGTTTCACACCTTTGGATCAACTTTGCACTTGCCAGCTCTTACATAACTCCAAAACAAGTCACATGATTCTCCAAAGAAGACAAAACCTGTTGGAAATACGTTTTACGTATTTATGAAGGATCGGTCGCTCCAACGACAATTATGTAATAGGCTCGTGATCCACTTTGTAATTGTATAGTCCATATAGCCCACATGTAGGGTGGGCTATATATATACCCCTCCTAGCATGTTAGGAGGGGGTTGGTCATTCATTCATTAACATTCCATCATTAATCTAATCACTTTCTCTCTCTACTTTTCTTCCCTCTCCTTTCTCTCTCTACTCCTAATCTCCATCTTCCCCATCTCTTCCACCAAATCCATAGATCTAATCCATCCATTACCAAATCCTTAGAATTAGTAGGCCTTCAATTGGTATCAAGAGCCATGGTTGAATCTTAGGATTTGCATTTTTTTTATCTTTTGATTTGGTGGTAAAAATTCTTTCTTTTCTAATTTTTTTATAAATCTTTTAATCATTCGATTAACTTTCTATCAATTTTTTATAAATTTTATAAATTTTTATTTTTTTATCAGTTTTATTTTGTTCGTGTGTCAGTTTTATAAATCTTTTTCAAAATTTTTTTTAATCAGTTTTTATCATTATTTTTTTCTTCTCATCTTTTTATAATCATTTTTATCAAATTGATGTCTAGATAAGCAGTTTCAGTTTTATTAGTTTTTTTTATTATCTGTTATTTTTGTCCAATTCTGTCCAGATCTTTCCAGTTATCAGTCCATAAAAAGTGTAATTAGTCCAAATCCGTCCATATTTTCTTCTTTTTCATACGAGTCCAAAACTGTCAAATCTGTCTACTGTCCAAATCAATCCAAATCTGTCTGTTTTCATATCAGTTTTTTTTTCGATTATTCCGCATAGACTTTCTGCATACATTTTCCGAATAGACAAATCTTTCCGAGTAGACAAAACTTTCCGAATAGACCAAAAGTTCCGAATAGACCAAAAATTCCGAATAGACCAAAAGTTCCGAATAGACCAAAAGTTCCGAATAGTCAAAACTTTCCGAATAGGAAAATCTTCCGAATAGGAAAAACTTTCCGAATAGGGAAAAAAGTTCCGAATAGGGAAAAAAGTTCCGAATAGGGAAAAAGTTCCGCATAAGGAAAAAGTTCCGAATAGGGAAAAAAAAAAAGTTCCGCATAGAAAAAAGTTCCGCATAGGAAAAAGTTCCGCATAGGAAATAGTACCGAATAGGACTTTTCCGCATAGACAAAAACAACATCTCTCGACTGCTTCTCTCTTTTACTCTCGACTTCGAATCATAACAGACCCTCGTTTTAAAAATTTTTTGACTAAAAAACAAACACCATCTCACTCCCAACATAGATCCCACTCTCAACTCAAACACATTTCGACTCAAAACCTTTCGTCTAAACAACTCTCCCACTCGACTCTCATCTCTCGAACACCCAAAACCCTCTCTCGTAAACCCATCGACAAAAACCCACATCCTCTCGACACTGAAATCCAACTCATCTCTCGACATCTCAATCAACAGCTTACCCCAAACCATAAACAAATCTAGACTCACAACCCCACAAACTCCCAATACTTCTCGTCTCTCACACCTCTCGACACCTCACACCCTTCTACATCCTCGACTCCCTCAAAACTCACCCTCGACAACATCCGACAGCCCTCAACAAACAAACAAACAAACACTCTCTCCCGTCTTAGATCACGTCACTGAAAAAACTCCAAAAATCCACCCACTCGAACCCCTCACCCCAACCTACCCTCACCTCACCTCTTATCTCTTGAATCTAAAAATCCCGTCTTTCGACTCGTAACCAAACCCTCTCGACAAATCTAAAACACTCGAAACACCCCTCGCAAACACACCCACACAACACAACCTCACACAATTTACCCACCCACCCTCTCTCGACTACCCAACACACGGACTCGATTCACCAAAAGAAAACCACAAAGAAAGACTCGTACAGTAGAGAGAGACTCAGACTAAATTTAAAACGTCAAGAAACTCGAAAAACCTACCCGAGACCCATTTTAGGATCTTGAAGCACTTTCTGTTCGTGGATTATATGATAAGATGGCTGTGAGTTTGTGAGTTTAAGGAAGAAGAGAGAAATTACATGGAAACGAATCAGTCGGAGTTATCAAAGAGTGAGATTAAGATCATATTGTTTGACTGAAATTGGGATAATTGAGATGGAGGAAACAAGTTGTTTATGTGAGATTGGGTTTTTGTGAGTTGTTTCAGTCAAAGAAGAGAGAGAGAGAAAACAGGAACGACGCTGTGTGTTTTTTTGTTTTAGTCAGAGAGAGTTAAAGATTCAGACGGAGATAACAAGAAAAGTGAGGGGCGGTGGATCTTTCCTTATTGGGCCACGTGTTGCAGGCGGAGTAAACAAGGATTTGGAATATCATTATAATATTTAGTTTTTTTTTAGAAAACGTAATAAATTTTCGTTACATTTTTTCTTAAATTTTGGTTACATTTTCTTTTAAGTATTTTTAAGATTAAATCTAAATTTTTATTTTCAGTTACATTTATTTTGTCTTTTTGTCATTTTTAAAATTTTAGTTTTATAAATTTTTTGGCTTATTATTTTTTTGGCAAATCGTGTTAAGGCGGGTATTTTTTAAAGTTACCGTGACAAATTTTTGACGGGTTCTATTTTTAGCGACTACGGATTTTTGATCAGATTTTATTCATAATCTTTTGAGCCGATACCAATTTTTGAGCCGCGTCGTCTTGTTCAAACCCGACAACAACAACAGCCACATCATTTTTCCTCGATTACCAATGGAATCGTTAAAATCGACACTTAAAGAGGGAGAATCGCATCAAGTGCAAGCCAACGCTAGGGAAAGTGGTATAACTTCATTTCGAATGCTTCAGTATCATCTAGTTAATCTTTCACGGATTCAAGGAGGGAGCGAATTTGTGACAATCTTTGGACAAGATCGTCATATATTCATCGACTCAATTTTCACCACTTTGACCCAACTCGCCGAGCAACTCAACCATAACAACTTTAATCACTCTGCATCAGCACTTGCATATAAGGCTCTTGTGACACACCTCACGCCTTTCCTCCAATTTAATATCATCAAGCCTGAAAGTTCAATGATTTGCCAATCGTTTCTTCGAGATACACATACCGAGCTTCGAGTTTTCCGTGATACGATTTTGAAACTCATGTCATCGGTCTCGTCTTCGATTTATGAAAGATCTCGACTTCAGCAAACGTATGATAATGGAGTGCAAGAATCAATGCCGCAGATGCAAGAGGAGAATTGTCATACGGTTGAAAAATTGGAGCCTAAAGATGGCAAGAGCACGGAATCAGGAGCACAACATGATACCAGTGGTACGTCAGGGATTGTTCACGAGATCACTCTTGATGACACCTTACCCGTTTATGACGAAGAGCCTGCAAACATGGTACAATGTGATGTTAATTATGATGTATATGCTGATGACATACCGCATATTGAGCATTCGAAACCTAATTATGACAAACATGGGATGGAAAAGAGTGATAGAAATACCACTTCTGATTCATCCGATGTGAGTCATAATGGGGGAGAAAGTATTCAAAATGCTAAACATCATGATAATTGTCCCATAACTGCTTTATTGATTGCTTCTGATTCCAAGATTAGAGAGCTCGAAATGATTGTAGCTCAACAATCAAAAGATCTTGAGGATGCCAAACTTGAATTTTCTAAGAAAACGGACAAATTTGAAACATACTTTGAAAAACTTGAAAAGTCAAACGTTGTTCTTGAAAGAAAATTGGATCAAACTGTTCTAGATTCTAAAGCTGAAAAGGATAATCTTTTGAAACAAATTCAGCTGCTTGAATCTAAGTTGGCATCCCAAGATAACGTGCTCAAAGAAAATGAAACATTAAAGGCCCAATTACAGGAAAAGGTTTTTGCTATAGCTGCGTTGAAAAACGAGTTAAGGAAAACTAGAGAACCTAGTGTGGACACTAAGCTTGAAAAACCATCAATCTTGGGGAAACCGCCTACAAATCAGTTCGTCAGACAACCGATTGTCAGACAACCTACTGCATTTAGATCCGAGCGACCACAATCCTCGAGACCGCGGTTTGCCTCCCAAGTTGATTTGGTTCATCTTTTTAGACCAGTCACTCCAGCAACTAGGCCCAATGTGATCACTCCAGCTTTAGCAAGACCAAATCATATGATTGCCTCTAGTTTCCCTAAAAATACCAAGACCACGTCTAGAACTAGTTCAAATGACGTTTGCCATAAATCTGGTCAAAGGGAAGCTATTCAAAAGACACATGTAAGAGATAGCAATGTCCAACCTAGTCAGATGCCTTCTAGATTACCCAACACTGCTAACCGTAGCATGCCATCTTCTAGGAGCATCGATCATTCATCTAGGAATTATTCAGACATTAAATATGCTACTTGTAAAACATGTAGAAAATGTGTCTTTACGGCAAATCATGATGCTTGTGTCAAGAAATTACTTGATGAGGTGAACTCCCGTGCTAGAATTAAGTCCCAGTGGATAGCTAAAATCAAACCCTTTGGTAAAGTTTGGCGCCCCACTGGTAGAACTTTACTCTTGTAGGAAACGAGTGCCCTTTAACTAGGATAGTCTCTGATTCTACGAAGACTACTAGGGAGGAAATTGCACAGGATGATACATCACTTAAGCCTGAACTTAAGATTTTTTATAAAAGGAAACGTTTGCCAACTAAGACAAGTGAATCATCCCCTCAGGCCACCTCTGACACAAGTAAAGCCAACTATGAACCCCCACGTGCTTCAAAAATAGATATCTCTAACCCATGCAAAAGTATACAAACTCCTAATGAGAATGCAGGTACCAAAGTTGATGTTCCAAAAGAACGAAGCGGTCCAATCGTTGTGTACCGTTCCACTAAGGACACTCTTAGAGTTTGGTTGCTGAAGAAGCAGATATCAGAGAAACAAATGTCTCAGGGGATTCATGGTTAAGCTGCACTAGGACTTATAGTCACATTACAGACTATAACTCGCTCATCAAAGAAAGGAAAGTTTATCGCCGATGATAAACTTATCCTAAAAACGAGAAATTCATTTTTCTCGGGCATGAGCTTATATCAAAAACATTCCAAGTTTTTAAGCTCATGCATTATGGTTTATCATTAAATATCAGATGGTAACCCGTGCTTCAAATAAAGGAAAGTTTATCGCCGATGATAAACTTATCCTTACAACGAGAAATTAAATTTTCTCGGACACGAGCTTACATTTAAAGCCATTCAACGGTTTTAAGCTCGTGTACACGACTTCTAAGTAAATGTCAGCTTAGGACTCGTTCTTCAGATAAAAGGAAAGCTTATCGCCGATGGTAACTTATCCTTAACAACGGGAAGTTCACAACTTCTCGGACTTGAGCTCGCTTTTAAGATATTCAACATCTTAAGCTCAAGTAATTAGTTTTCAAAACTTTGAACACAATTTTTCGAGAATTTCTCAAAAGGTTTTTCTAAATCTTTCAAAATTGTGTGTTCAAAAATGTTTTGATAAAAAGAGCATGTCTTCTGGAATCGATAATATTTACGAACCTAGAAATGTCATTCAATAATGACACGGGGTTGTAAATAAAGTTCGAGCAGAAGTTCAAATTTTTTAAAACATGCTCAAAATGGTTTGCTATTA
Organism: Glebionis coronaria; assembly: GCA_025667525.1. Taxonomy (NCBI): domain Eukaryota; kingdom Viridiplantae; phylum Streptophyta; class Magnoliopsida; order Asterales; family Asteraceae; genus Glebionis; species Glebionis coronaria. Next base: position 4,832,664 of record CM046880.1, read on the forward strand.
TTTCAGATAGCAACCCGCTTTTCATAATCAAGTCAAGCATTTCACCGGAAAGCTTTGACTCAACAACGAGAATTAATTTTTCTCGGGGACGTGACGAGGTGACCATCATTCGTGAACAAGAACCATGTGCTTCTTTCATATGCTGTTCTCCATCATTCAGGTCCAACCTCGTACATTGCTAATCTTGTGAATTCATTATTATATCTGATCTTTGCACGTAATAAATACCTTACACTTGTGTTTAAAAGGTATTTAATTTACGTTTCAAGTACACCCTCATTAATTTGAGGGGGAGCTTGTTAACATCACGAAGATAATTGGATTTGCATTTTTCTTCCCAAATTTTCTTAAAATGTTATTAAATCAATTGATATTAAAAACATCGCTTGGGTTAATATTTTTAATATGGGGGAGAAAATGTGATTTAATATGGGATATGATCAATCATAAATGGTTTGACTTAACGTGTTAGCTCATCCCGACATGTGCGAAATGTTTTCGAATATCGTAGCATATGTTAAGGGGGAGCAAAATGGATTTGCACTTCAAAATGGATTTCATGGTGACATACACTTACCCAAAACATCTCTATTCACGACGGTGAAGATTGTGGTGACATAAGGATGGTAGGATAGGTTAAAGTCCAATGATTTCTCTAGAACCGGAGGAATCTTCCCAAGGACATTCCATAGCTAGAAATAGTAGTCCTTAGGAAAGATGGAGAAAGATTGTGAACGTAGCTGAATGCCGACCAAGTACTTAAGTTAGCACTGGAACAATCACAACAAGGTGCTAGTGATGACGTATTGGTAAGCATTGAAGGGGTTGAAGAATGAAAAAGAATTGTAAAGATAAAGGGTGTAAAGAAAGAAGCCCTCCTTACAACCTTAGGCAGAAACCGGGTCAATTCATATGCTATTGAGATCATTTTAATGATTCTTGATATTGAAGATAGACATCATGGACCCAGTGATGCAAGGCACAACCCATCCCAGCTAACTCAGATATCTCTTAAAAGGTATTTGTTTTAATCACACGGAGATCAACACATTATCTATTGATTTATTCACTCCGAATAAATTGGTATTGAAAAGGTGGCACTCCTCTCCAGCCTCCGATCACTAAAAATCCAAAATGCACGATCGAGTCTAGAGCCATTTGAGATCATCAAATATCTCATTAGGACACACTTTCATTATTCCTTGCTTCTTCACACACTGTGAAAAGTAAGAAAGTTCTTAAGAGTCCTACGCAAAATCTTCATGATCTTGCCTGAACATCCGAGTAATACGAAAGTATTTACAATGAAGATGGAAATCCTTCTTGAGCGAATATCAAAAAGCTCATGGTAGGTGACTTGTGCGATTCTTTATGAATCAAACTTGTGATAACTGGAAAGCAACAGTGGTTTAATTCTTAAATGAAATTAAACACGTTCCAGGCCTCTACGCATTATCATATGATCTTGCCAGAACACTCAGAGTGACTCTTTATTGATCACAGTGACGAGTGGAAATCCTTCTAGTGTTAACATCAAACAGCACTTGGTAGGTAACTTGCAAGATTCTTTATGAATCAAGCTAGTGACAACTGGAAAGCAACGATGGTGCGGTTCTTAATTGAATTTCACTTGTTCCAGGAACATGAATTGACGGCTTCAAATCATGCGGATAATATTATCCAAATGATTCACTCTTTACGTTCGCAGTCAGCTTTGGACGGTCGAGTAAAGAGAACGGGTTTACCCGCGAAATCTTGTCAAGGAGGTTCTTTATTGAAACTACCTGTCACAAGTACGATATTTAATATCGTCCAATGGTCTTCACCGACCGGAGGTAAAATGCTACCGAATTAGAATGAAATGTTCAAGGCCATTTCATCCGTGTATATTGTTTGTTGCTAACTGTCTTATGCAGCGTAACAAGAAGGTGGCATTGCGGTGTACAATCCAGAAGAAGTCGTCACCACATGCTTATACTACATACACTTAGTACTTCAACAAATTCAAGAAAGTCTGAAGGTCAAGTCTTCCGCTGTATCAAACTCTGAAGCTTTCAAGAATTTAAAGGTATAAGTATGTGGAACATCAAGTCACGAAGAGGCAAATTTCACAAGTGATGAATGCACAAGGTCAAGGCAAGGAAACATGCTCAAGACTAAAGTCAAAGATCACATCAAGCATATTCACAAGAACAAGATCGAAGACTCAAGCATAGATGCTAGGTTTAAGATTTTGTAAAATGGTGTGACCTCCCTTAGGGGGAGATTGTTGGAAATATGTTTTTCCCAAAGAAAGTCTCGGTCACATCATTATTAGCATAGATCACGAGCTATAGAATATTTTGAACTTTGTAACTTGGAGCGACCTCCCTTAGGGGGAGATTGTTGGAAATACGTTTTACGTATTTATGAAGGATCGGTCGCTCCAACGACAATTATGTAATAGGCTCGTGATCCACTTTGTAATTGTATAGTCCATATAGCCCACATGTAGGGTGAGCTATATATATACCCCTCCTAGCATGTTAGGAGGGGGTTGGTCATTCATTCATTAACATTCCATCATTAATCTAATCACTTTCTCTCTCTACTTTTCTTCCCTCTCCTTTCTCTCTCTACACCTAATCTCCATCTTCCCCATCTCTTCCACCAAATCCATAGATCTAATCCATCCATTACCAAATCCTTAGAATTAGTAGGCCTTCAAAACCTCATGGGAAATTTTGTGACTTCAAGCATTAGGGTTTTTAGTTTTTTAGCTTTTGCAGACCATGTACACCCTCTATATAAAGGGTATAGGGTCCAACATAAACGTTTACTTTTTATTTTTCCTTGTTCAAGTTTCTGTAAATCCCATTTTAGTTTAATGAAATTGTGTTTGAATCATTGAAGAAAAGTCATTGGCCAATCTTTGTTACTGCTTATTATTGTTATATGATTGTTAGTTTAGAAGTTAAAAACCTGTAAAAACTTGGAGGTTGCAAAAGTTTGCAATTTTCCTCATTCTTGATATTTTGCTAAGTACTTGTTCTAATCTTGGAATTCTTGGGTTATAGGGCTGATCATAGCATCCTAACTGAGTTGGTTAAGGTGTTGTGAGGCTTATAACTTGGGGATAATCAAGTGTGGGGTAACAAGGTTGCATCAATAAGGATTTTTCAAGTTTCTGATTTTATACCTTTGCTTCTCACCTTGTTCAATCTTAGCAGGCTTTGTTGTGGAAGCTTGTGCTTGTTCTTGCTAGCACATAAGCTCAAAATTCGTGGGTGTGGATGTACATCCATGAGGTTTGCATACTCAATCCTAAAATCTGCTTAAATTCATGATTTTTGGTGATATTTGTATGTGACTTGTGATTTTGTGAATTTTGTGGCTTGTTCTTGCTTGAATCTGTTAATTTTACCTGTTTTAGTGTTAATTGATGCTTGGGTAGCCTTAAATCTCAGTTTTACTTTGAAAAATTTGATTTGGAAAAGATAAAGGGGTGTTTGGGTCTATCTGTTTGTGCTTGCAACTTGTTATTGTGTTGTTGGTTTGTGTTGTTTACACTTGGTATCTGATATTTACCTTGTTGAGAGTGTTTTACTACAAGTTTTTGGGTTTGAAGCCTTGAATCAAACAATCTGCTATATAGACTTTGATATTGCCTGTTTTGACCAAGGATTTTGGGAACACTTAGTGTGTATGCATGCTTAGGGATAAAAGTGGTTTAAACATAGTCATTATAACCTGTTTGAAAGATTTGAGGTGTTGAATCTGGCTTAAGTGTCAAATACATCAGCAAAGTAGAAAAACTGCATGTGTTAGTGTTCTTTAGTAACTTTCATTGCTTGAATCTTGCTTAATTCTTTGAACCATTGCATGAAACCTGTTTAGACTTGCTTATTGGAGTTTATAATAGCTTATGTATGCATTTGGTTGAATTTGGCTGGCTGATTTGTGCTAAAACTGCTCATAAGTGCTTAACTGCTTATTGATCATGTCTGTATCATGTCTGGTGATTGATTGATTAAACTGTATCAATTGGGTGTTAGTGATTGTGTTATTTTGATTGTTATTGACTCCTTTTGATCCAAATATCATTTGGGTGCCTTTGTGTAATCTGAATCTCCAAAAAAGTCACTAAAGACAAAAAGTCAAACAAGTCAAGCAGTGGAAAAAGTTTCCACTGCTCAACACTTAAAACTAGCCCCTGCTAGTGTTAATTTGTCATCAGCTTATCAATAAGCTATTCTAGCTTATCCAGACTTGCAACAACTTATTTTTTGTGATAGGTCTTCATTATTTGACCCATTTAAGTAGACTGGAGCTTATTGGACTTTGACTTTGACTTTTTACTAGAAAACCAACTTCTTTGACTTTTACATAAGCACTTAATTGCTTTTTACAGCTTATTGAGTCAGCTTATTTGAAAACTCTTTGTTGATTTTGCTTAATTAAGTCATTTAAAAGCTTTTGGAACTTGAATCAGCACTTGGGGTGGCCTAGAACTAAAAAACGACTATTTTGTCGTTTTCTGTAGATTGCTTATTGCATTTTCAGGCTTATTCCTTGGGCTTATTTCAAATTTCTTTTTGAAGAAGTCTTTATTAGGTCAAAAGAAGCTTATGTGTCAAATTTTAGCTTATGGCATTGGCTTATAGCTTAATGGGCCAAAAAGCCCATTAAGAATAAGCTGCTTGTTATAAGCTAGCTTATTTCACATTTTCAGCTTTTTGGGCCTTTGGAAAAAGTTGTTTAAAATCAAATTTTGAGTCAACCTATGCTTTTTGGGCTTATTTTGAACAATTTTTGTTATTGGGCCCAAATTTGGCCCAATAGTGTACTGTTTTGGGTTTAGCCCATTTTCTAGGCCCAATAGGGGTACTTAGGTAATTTCACTTTCATTTGTGAGTTATTTAGGTTAAATTAAGCTAGTTTGCAAGTTTTTAGAATTTTTTATGATTTTTGGATTTTTAATATTATTTTATTATTATTTTATTATTAAAAATTAAAAGTCTGGTTTTCTAAGTTTTTATATTTTTCCTAGGTTCTAAACACTTAATTAGGATTTTTGCAACTTTCCAAATATTTTTAAAGTCTTTTGATTATTTTCTAGAATTAATTTAAGTTTTAATTGATTTTAGTAGTTTTTAATTGTTTAAAAATTGTTTAATTTGGTTTAAAATTTTGAAAAATAGTTTTTAGCTTAATTAGAGTATTTTTGAGGTTTATAAACTTTAAAATCTTGTTTAGGGTATTTTAATAATTAATTTTGATTTTTAGGGCTTTAATTAGCATTAAAAAGTCATTATCTAATTAATTAAAAGGTTTTGGCAAGTTTGGATTTTTTGTAAACTCTTAGAATATTATTGTGGATTTTTGGTAATTTTTAGGAATTTTTAGGGTAAAATTTTAATTTTGGCTCTTTTTACGGTTTTACGTGTACACCCTTTTCGACTTAGTTTAATCCGTCTTCGTAACCGTCATTCTCTTCTAATCTCATTTCTATTTTTCTTTCTCAAAAATATAATCACAAAGATAATCAATTCATTACACACACACTAAGCTTCCTTGGGAAACGAACTTGAACTTATTTGGTCATTAGTGCTTGGTTTTCCTAAACCGACACTTAATACTTGCCACTTTTGCTCTCTTTTCCTAAAGAGTAGTAAAATCACTACATCAGTCTTACACACCTCCTACATCGATTTTTAATCCATGTATTTTGGTCAAATCTCTATTTGGTAAGTTTGCATATGTTTTCTTTGTCTATCTTTGCTTTTAAGCATATCCCTATGATAAGTTAGACTAGAAAAATAAGATTTGCTGAAAAATCTTCCTCCAAACACCAAACACTGCCTCTGCAGGCGGTTCCATATGTGAACCACGGTACCTTATTGATAAGGTACCACCAGCCTAGATAAGGAACCGCCTACAGTGCCTTCCTTTTTCGGGTTTTTGTCTGAAACTCCAGATTTGCTCCAACTTTTTTGAGAATCTTTGTTTCAAACCCTTTGACCACCCCAAAAATACCCTAAGCCTTCCCTATTTAATCTTTTAATGCAATAATGACTAAAAACGTTACTTGCATTTTTCGGTCTCGCTTTGTTTTGATTACGACAATATGTAAAAACAAGCATTTACGAAAACAACGAAAAACGAATTCTTGAGTTCAAGTATTTTTCATTTTACCCATTTTCACTTAAGGTATGGATAAACAAGTACTAACCTTAATCAAGTGATCAAGTGATTTAATATTTTCTTAAAACTCACTTTTTATTAAAAGTGACAAGTTTATATTAAACTTTATTTTTAAGAAAATGTTTTATTAAATTAATTATTTGAAATTTGAAAATGGCATATTCTTATTCTGTTAAGAATATCCTTTCAGGATATTTTTATACCCAGATAAGACCTCCACCACTAAAGGACAAAAAGGAGCGGAGTCTAGTCCGGCGGTACCTTAGCGCCTAGGCGGTACCTTATCGATAAGGTACCGCGGGCTGTGATAAGGTACCGCGGGCAGAACTAGCCGTTGGCTCCTTTGTGCTTTAAATAGTTGGCCATTCTCAGCTTTTTAACTCACCTCTTTTGCACATTCATTTCCAGATTCAAATCCCTTCTTTAATCACTCAAATCTTTGATCATTTGTTTGATTATTACTTGTTTAAGAAGTGAATCTTGTTCTTCCATCTCTTCCTCTCCAAGTGCAAAGAGAAGAACACTATCCTAGTGAAGTGTTGAGTCCACCACCAAAGATCCATTGAAGATCAATTTTTATATACTTGTAGTTGTGTCATAGTTGTGAAGATCCAAGTAGTTGTGTCTATTTGGAAGTTGTGTATGTACTAAGTATAGTTGTGTAGATTGGTCCTAGCTACGATTAGGGCTCGACTTTTAGCTTAGATTCGGAAATTGGTTAAGCGACGTGTACGGTTTTCTCCACCATAAGGAGCTTGTTGTGTAGTGAACTCTCGAGTAAGGAGTACTCGAGGAGTGGAGTAGGAACGAGGAGTGAGCTTCGTTGCCGAACCACTATAAATCCTTGGTGTTCGGTTTGATCTTTCTTTACCCTTAACTCTTTATATTCCTTATTACTTTTTGCATATACATGTGTTAATATTAGATTAGCTACACTATCATTCTTTATTCTTTGTGGATATATTTTTGTTAGTATTAGTTTAGCTACACTATCATTGTTCATATTTATGCATAAGAAGATTTCACATATTTCCTCAAGCCTAAGTTTTTTGAAAAAGGATTTTTGGAAACCATATTTTAACAAGTAAATTTTAAGAAACTATTCAACCCCCCTTTCTAGTTTCTACAATTGGTATCAGAGCGGGTTGCTCAAGAATTTTTAAAGTATATTGTATTTTAAAACTTGAATCGATCTATGGATTCCAACAAGTACCTAGAAGGGCAATCTATGCAAAGACCACCACTTTTTGAAACCGATAGTTTTATTTATTGGAAAAATAGATTTGAAACTTATGTGAAATCAAAAGATTTAGATCTTTGGCATGTTATTACCAATGGTGATTTTTTACCCTTTCAATTTAATGAAGTTTCTAAAACAAAAGAATTAGTCACTTTTGACAAAGCTAATGATGATACTAAAAAGAAACTTTCAAAAAATAATGAGGCTAAAATGGTGATTTATAATGCTTTGCCTAAGAAAGAGTATGAAAGAATTTTTATGTGTGAAACCGCTAAAGATATTTGGAAATCTCTTTTAGTAACCCACCAAGGTAATAGCCAAGTCAAAGAAAGTAAAATCGATCTTCTTGTCCAACAATATGAACAATTTGTCATCTTAGAAGATGAAACTATTGATAGTGCATTTGCTAGGTTTAACACCATTATTACTAGTCTAAAAGCACTTGATGAAGGTTTTTCTAGCAAGAACAATGTTAGGAAGTTTCTAAGGGCCTTACATCCAAAGTGGAGAGCAAAAGTCACGGCTATTGAAGATTCGAAAGATCTCTCAACTTTATCACTCGATGAACTCATAGGAAACTTGAAGGTTCATGAGATGATAATTTTGAAGGACTCGGAATTAGTAAAAACCAAGAGTGAAAGGAAATCTCTTGCACTTAAGGCCAAGAAGGCACAAAGTGGCCATGATAGTTCCTCGGAAAGTGATGATGAGGAGTATGCATTGGCGGTGAGATATTTCAAGAAGTTCTTCAAGAGACGAGGTCAACACGTTAGGCAACCAAACTATGACAAGAAACCATTGTCAAAGAATCGGTTTGTCAAGAACGAAAAAGGTGATAGGAGTTGCTTTAGATGTGGTGATCGAAATCACTTCATTGGTGATTGTCCAAAGCCCGCTCGTGATAAGAACCACACGGCATTCGTTAGTGGCGCTTGGAGCGATAGCGGTGAAGATGATGATGACAACCCCAAAGAGGAGAAATGTCTTATGGCTCACACTTCTAAAGAGGTACATTTCGAAACCGAATATTATAGCAATGATAGTTCTACTTTAGATGATATTTAATTTGAAGGCAAATATGATAGCTTACACAAACTTAGTCTTAAATTCATAGAAAAGAATAAAACCTTAAAATCAACCAAAACTAAGCTTGAAAATGAGATCAATGAACTTAGGGAGAAATTGGCTAAACTTGAGAAAAACAAAGAGGTTGATTTAGGTTGCTTAAGTTGTGAGAAACTTAGATTAGAGAATGATGATCTCAAGAGCACCTCCATTAAATTGGAAAAGTTCATGAAAGGTACTAGTGCTCTTGATGATATGTTAAACAAACAAGTTCATTCTAAGGAAAAACTTGGTCTAGGTTTTAACTCAAATGAAGCCTCAACTAGTGAACCAAAACAAGTCAGGTTTTCACAGAAAACACCTTCTGGACGCGGTTCCACATCTTATGGCGCGGTTCCTTATCACTATGGAACCGCGGCCATAGATAAGGTACCGCGGCCAGAAGTTGAGTTTTGTGAAAATTCTGAATTTTCTGAAAAATCAAAGTTAAATGAAAAACCAAAGCATCTTACTGTTAATAAGGTTCAATTACCCATACTTGACGACAATGCTATTAGTAAGTTCTATAAGCCGTTAAGTAAACCTCTCATGGGAAATAGAAGTTTATCTAGACTATCTTCTACTTCACCTAGAGTACGGAATGAGTCTAAGCCTAGAAGTAGAACGACAACGCCTACAAGAGATAATCAAAAGAACTCACGAACTAGAAGTAAAACTCCAACACCTAGAAAGAATAATAACAACTCTAAACCTAGATCAAACACACCTAGGAGAAGTAATAAACAACAAAATGGTTACATGAATTACTACCCTCCTCCATTTTGTTCTCCATAGGGAATCCCCACCTCATTCATTCATCCCAACCAAATGCAAGGGATGTTTGGAACTAACAATTTTGGACCCATGAGATATTGGGGACCAAATGTTTGATCTTGTGTATTGTTATCTAGATATGCTTGGGAATTGATTTGGAGCCCGATGAGTGGATTAAGGATAGTGGATGTTCTAAACACATGACGGGTAATCGAAGTTTGTTCTCGCATTACAAAGCATATGATGGAGGTAACGTCACATTCGCTAGTAGTCTACGTGGTAATATCATTGGCAAAGGTACGGTTTCTCTTGACTCCATGACCATTGAAAATGTTGAGCACGTAGATAACTTAGGTTTTAACCTTTTAAGTATAGGTCAAATTTGTGATACTAAGTGTAAGGTCATCTTTTTGGAACATGACAGTGAAATCGTAAAAGATGGAAAAGTCATTGGAAAAGGTGTTAGAAAGCATGGGCTTTATGTCATGAAGGTTAATAAGAAGTCAAAAGACAACATATGTCTTGCGAATATAGATGATAGTTCTACTCTTTGGCATAGGAGATTAGGTCACGCTAATATGCGTTTAATTCAATCTTTAGTCTCTAAGGAGTTGGTAAGACACCTCCCCAAGATTAAGTTTGATAGTCACTTTTGTGATGCTTGCAAAGTTGGAAAGCAAGTTCACTCAAGTCACAAAGCCAAAAATTTGGTTTCGACCTCTCGGTGCTTAGAGCTCCTACATATGGATCTCTTTGGACCTTCCGCCATACGGAGTTATGGAGGTAACTTTTATACCCTAGTTATAGTTGACGACTATTCTAGATTCACTTGGACTAGATTTTTGGCATCTAAGAATGAAGCTTTCGATCACTTCAAAATATTTAGTCGGAGAATTCAAAATCAACTAGGATGTTCAATTGTTTCTATTAGGACAGATCATGGTAGGGAATTTGATAATGAAGTGCAATTTGGTGCCTTTTGTGAAGCTCATGGTATTACCCATAACTTCTCGGCTCCTCGCACTCCACAATCAAATGGGGTAGTTGAAAGGAAGAATAGGACTCTCCAAGAGATGAGTAGGACGCTGTTAGACGAGCAATCTTTTCCTCAAAAGTTTTGGTGCAATGCCGTAGATACATCGACTTATATTCTCAACCGAATTCTTATTCGACCTTTCCTAGGAAAGACCCCCTATGAGATTCTTAAAGGTAAGAAACCCTCATTAGAATACTTTAGGATGTTTGGAAGCAAGTGCTTTATCCTCAACACCAAAGACTACCTTACCAAGTTTGACCCAAAGTCTTACGAAGGTATCCTTTTAGGTTATCCCAAACTAGTAAGGCCTACATAGTCCTAAATAGAACCTCAGGGGTTATTGAAGAATCACTCAACGTAACCTTTGATGAAACCCCTCCTTCACCCAAGACACCACCATTGGTTGATGATGACTTGGATGAATTAGAAGTAGTTAAAGCCAAAGAGGTTAGAAAAATAGGAGTTTAAGACCTTAGTGTTGAAAAGGAAGTAAACATTAAGGAGTCTAGGGATCATACTCTCAATAATGTCATTGGTGACTTAAATCAAAGGACCCTAAGATCTTAAGTCCAAAACCAAAGCAACTTCTTTTGTTTTGTCTCCTTGATTGAACCTAAGAATGTTAGAGAAGCTTTGACGGATGAGAGTTGGGTCATTGCGATGCAAGAAGAATTGAATCAATTCATTGCCAATGATGTTTGGGAACTTGTTCCTCCACCTAGAAGTTCTACCATTATAGGAACCAAATGGGTATTTAGGAATAAGCTAGATGAGAATGGTGTTGTGTCTCGTAACAAGGCTAGACTTGTAGCTCAAGGCTATAATCAACAAGAAGGGATTGATTATGACGAGACATATGCACCGGTAGCTAGATTAGAATCAATTAGAATCCTTTTAGCCTATGCTTGTGCCTTAGATATCTTCAACAAATGGATGTAAAGAGTGCATTTCTTAACGGTTTGATCAATGAGGAGGTATATGTGGCTCAACCTCCCGGCTTCATTGATTTTGAGAAACCGGACCATGTTTACAAGCTTAATAAAGCACTTTATGGACTCAAACAAGCACCCAAAGCTTGGTATGATAGACTTAAAGCGTTTCTTGTTAAACATGAGTATACCATGGGTATGGTAGACAATACACTCTTTACAAAGAAGAAAGGTCCTCACCTCATAATCGTACAAATATATGTTGATGACATTATATTTGGCTCAACTTGTCAAGAATTGTGTGATGACTTTGCCAAAATCATGCATGATGAGTTTGAAATGAGTATGATGGGAGAACTCAACTTATTTTTAGGACTCCAAATTAAACAAATGGACGATGGTATTTTCTTTAGTCAATCTAAGTACGCTAAAGAAATGCTAAAGAAATTTGGATTAGAAGAATCTAGACCAATGAAGACCCCTATGGCCTCGGATACTAAACTCACCGTAGATGATGATTGTGAGTCGGTAGACAACACCAAATATAGAGGTATGATTGGTAGTTTGTTGTACCTAACGGCAATTCGACCGGATATCATGTTTAGTGTTTGCCTTTGTGCTCGCTTCCAAGAGGCTCCCAAAACCTCTCACCTTGAAGCGGTTAAGCGTATCTTCCGATACATTAAAGGCACTATACATTTAGGATTATGGTATCCTAAAGGGACCGGCGTAGAAACCATTGTCTACGCGGACTCGGATCATGCGGGAGACTATGTGGACCGGAAAAGCACTAGTGGAGTTTGTACCTTCATGGGTTGTTGTTTAACTTCTTGGTTCTCCAAGAAACAAACCGCTCTTGCGATATCCACCACGGAAGCCGAGTATGTGAGTGCCGGAAAAGCATGCCAACAAGCTCTATGGATGAAGCAAGCGCTTGTTGATTACGGGATTTCTCTTGATGATGTTCCCATCATGTGCGATAATAAAGGCGCTATAGACCTAAGCAAGAATCCCGTGCAACATTCGCGAACCAAACACATAGAAATTAGACACCATTTCCTTAGGGATAATGTTCAAAAGGGGAACATTACTATTGAAAAGGTGCCCTCCGAGGACAACTTAGCCGATATCTTCACTAAGCCACTTAAGAGGGAACCTTTCAATTACTTGCGTCTAGGTCTAGGATTAATGGAACATCTTCCTTAAATTCTTTTCTTATTGTGTGTTTTCTATTGCCACTTTGAGTTCTTGAGTTTTCTAAAATTCTTTTGAAAAATCTTCTCATCTCCTTTTCAAAACTCTCAAAGTCTCTTTCAAAAATGGTTGAGAAATTCGTTTGACATTGTTAATTCAATCTAAAAACGATTTTTCATAGATTCTCGCTATCAATATAGAGCTTACATAATTCATATGTATGATTCTCTCAAACATAGCAAGAACAAGATTGAATCATGGAGGATCATTGTGTCATGACTTAAGGTCTTGTCTTACACACCTCCTACATTGTTTTTTTAATCCATGTATTTTGGTCAAATCTCTATTTGGTAAGTTTGCATATGTTTTCTTTGTCTATCTTTGCTTTTAAGCATATCCCTATGATAAGTTAGACTAGAAAAATAAGATTTGCTGAAAATCTTCCTCCAAACACCAAACCCTGCTTCTGCAGGCGGTTCCTTATGTGAACCGCGGTACCTTATTGATAAGGTACCGCCACCCTAGATAAGGAACCGCCTACAGTGGCCTTCCTTTTTCGGGTTTTTGTCTGAAACTCCAGATTTACTCCAACATTTTTGAGAATCTTTGTTTCAAACCCTTTGACCACCCCAAAAATACCCTAAGCCTTCCTTATTTAAACCATAAGCATTTTGCATTACTTCACATCCAAAATGTCTTATTCCCCCAATGAAAGCCTTGAATCTCCTCAATTTTCTCCAATTGCTTTCAATCCAAACCCACCCAAGAACACTCTTAATCACATTTCTCTTACCAAGAATGTTTATTGTGGAACTTCCTTCCTTCCACCACCACCCTTTAGTGTTCTTCCTCCTTCTCATGATAATGTCATGCACCATGGAATATTTGTTGTCAATATCAACATCTTGCTATGGCACACATCTATGAGGAGTTGAGCTACATCAAGAGTCTCTTAATCAAGCCTCCTCTTCACTTTGATTATGAGATCTCCAACAAGCCACCACCCCCACCCTCCGCTATTACCTTGTCTTTCATATAAGCATTTATTGCTTATCCACAAGACACCACATTCAAGCAAATCTTAGAATTCTAGAATAATTAGGATTAGATTTATGCTTTTGGCTTGTTTCTTTTTTTTTTCCATACTTCTTTGTATGATGTTCTTTTAGTAACCTATCTTGGATCTTTGTCTTTGTGTTTTCTTCTCTTTTTATTTTTTATGTGACCTATTGCTATATATTGTTGGTTGTTTCTTTTGTTCAACTAACCCTTCTATGTAGCTAGTCACCATATCTCGATTCCTCGGTGCCCCAAGCTAGGGGGAGTAAGCACCAAGGGGGAGTCTTTGCAAAGTCCGTTTCTTCAACACCGGATTACGTAACCTTTTTGCTTCGACAAAGGGGGAGAAATGAATAAACTCGTCTTCGAAAATCTTGTTTTTGTGTGATTGAGTTTATGTATTGTCGAAATCAAAAAGGGGGAGATTGTTAATGCCATAATGACTAAAAACGTTACTTGCATTTTTCGGTCTCGCTTAGTTTTGATTACGACAATATGTAAAAACAAGCATTTACGAAAACAACGATAAACGAATTCTTGAGTTCAAGTATTTTTCATTTTACCCATTTTCACTTAAGGTATGGATAAACAAGTACTAACCTTAATCAAGTGATCAAGTGATTTAATCTTTTCTTAAAACTCACTTTTTATTAAAAGTGACAAGTTTTTATTAAACTTTATTTTTAAGAAAATGTTTTATTAAATTAATTATTTGAAATTTGAAAATGGCATATTCTTATTCTTTTAAGAATATCCTTTCAGGATATTTTTATACCCAGATAAGACCTCCACCACTAAAGGACAAAAAGGAGCGGAGTCTAGTCCGGCGGTACCTTAGCGCCTTGGCGGTACCTTATCGATAAGGTACCGCGGGCAGAACTAGCCGTTGGCTCCTTTGTCCTTTAAATAGTTGGCCATTCTCAGCTTTTCAACTCACCTCTTTTGCACATTCATTTCCATATTCAAACCCCTTCTTTAATCACTCAAATCTTTGATCATTTGTTTGATTATTACTTGTTTAAGAAGTGAATCTTGTTCTTCCATCTCTTCCTCTCCAAGTGCAAAGAGAAGAACACTATCCTAGTGAAGTGTTGAGTCCACCACCAAAGATCCATTGAAGATCAATTTTTATATACTTGTAGTTGTGTCATAGTTGTGAAGATCCAAGTAGTTGTTCTATTTGGAAGTTGTGTATGTACTAAGTATAGTTGTGTAGATTGGTCCTAGCTACGATTAGGGCTCGACTTTTAGCTTAGAGTCGGAAATTGGTTAAGCGACGTGTACGGTTTTCTCCACCATAAGGAGCTTGTTGTGTAGTGAACTCTCGAGTAAGGAGTACTCGAGGAGTGGAGTAGGAACGAGGAGTGAGCTTCGTTGCCGAACCACTATAAATCCTTGGTGTTCGGCTTGATCTTTCTTTACCCTTAACTCTTTACATTCCTTATTACTTTTTTCATATACATGTGTTAATATTAGATTAGCTACACTATCATTCTTTATTCTTTGTGGATATATTTTTGTTAGTATTAGTTTAGCTACACTATCTTTGTTCATATTTGTGCATAAGAAGATTTCACATATTTCCTCAAGCCTAAGTTTTTTGAAAAAGGATTTTTGGAAACCATATATTAACAAGTAAATTTTAAGAAACTATTCAACCCCCCCTTCTAGTTTCTACATAAACCATAAGCATTTTGCCATACTTCACACCTCAAAATGTCTTACTCTCCAAATGAAAGCCTTGAATCTCCTCCATTTTCTCCAATTGCTTTCAATCCCAACTCACCCAAAAACCATTACAATCCAAACCCACCCAAGAACACTCTTAATCACATCTCTACTACCAAGAATGTTGATTGTGGAACATCTTTTCTTCCACCACCACCCTTTAGTGTTCTTCCTCCTTCTCATGATAATGTCATGCACCATGGAACATATTGTCATTGTTGTCAATATCAACATCTTGCTATGGCACACATCTATGAGGATTTGAGCTACATCAAGAGTCTCTTAATCAAGCCTCCTCCTCACTATGATTATGAGATCTCCAACAAGCCACCACCACCACCCTCCACCATTACCTTGTCTTTCATATAAGCATTGGTTGCTTATTCACAAGACACCATATTCAAGCAAATCTTAGAATTCTAGAATAACTAGGATTAGATTTATGCTTTTGGCTTGTTTCTTTTTCCATACATCTTTGTATGATGTTTTCTTTTAGTAACCTATCTTGGATCTTTGTCTTTTTGCTTTCTTCTCTTTTTTATTTTTTTGTGACCTATTGCTATATATTGTTGGTTGTTTCTTTTGTTCAACTAACCCTTCTATGTAGCTTGTCACCATATCTCGATTCCTCGGTGCCCCAAGCTAGGGGGAGTAAGCACCAAGGGGGAGTCTTTGCAAACTTCGTCTCTTCAACACCAACTTGTGCAACCTTTTTGCTTCGACAAAGGGGTAGAAATGAATAAACTCGTCTTCAAAAATCTTGTTTTTTGTGTGATTGAGTTTATGTATTATCGGAATCAAAAAGGGGGAGATTGTTAATGCAATAATGCCTAAAAATGTTACTTGCATTTTTCGGTCTCGCTTTGTTTTGATTACGACAATATGTAAAAACAAGCATTTACGAAAACAACGAAAAACGAATTCTTGAGTTCAAGTATTTTTCATTTTACCCATTTTCACTTTAGGTATGGATAAACAAGTACTAACCTTAATCAAGTGATCAAGTGATTTAATCTTTTCTTAAAACTCACTTTTTATTAAGTGTGACAAGTTTTTATTAAACTTTCTTTTTAAGAAAATGTTTTATTAAATTAATTATTTGAAAATGGCATTCTTATTTGGTTAGGAAAATTCTATCAGGATATTTTTTAAACCAGATATGACCTCCACCACTAAAGGACAAAAAGGGAGCGGAGTCTAGTCCAGCGGTACCTTAGCTCCTAGGCGGTTCCTTATCGATAAGGTACCGCGGGCTAAGATAAGGTACCGCGGGCAGATATAGCCATTGGCCCTTTGCCCTATAAATAGTGGACCATTCTCAGCTTTTCAATTCACCTCTTTTGCACATCTATTTCCAGATTCAAACACTCTTCTTTAATCACTCAAATCTTTGATCATTTGTTTGATTACTACTTGTTTAAGAAGTGAATCTTGTTCTTCCATCCCTTCCTCTCCAAGTGCAAAGAGAAGAACACTATCCTTGTGAAGTGTTGAGTCCACCACCAAAGATCCATTGAAGATCTAATTTTATACACTTGTAGTTGTGTCATAGTTGTGAAGATCCAAGTAGTTGTGTCTATTTGGAAGTTGTGTATGTACTAAGTATAGTTGTGTAGATTGGTCCTAGCTACGATTAGGGCTCGACTTTTAGCTTAGAGTCGGAAATTGGTTAAGCGACGTGTACGGTTTTCTCCACCATAAGGAGCTTGTTGTGTAGTGAACTCTCGAGTAAGGAGTACTCGAGGAGTGGAGTAGGAACGAGGAGTGAGCTTCGTTGCCGAACCACTATAAATCCTTGGTGTTCGGTTTGATCTTTCTTTACCCTTAACTCTTTACATTCTTTATTCTTTGTACATATATATTTGTTAGTATTAGTTTAGTTACACTATCATTGTTCATATTGTGCATAAGAAGATTTCACATATTTCCTTAAACCTAAGTTTTTGAAAAAGGATTTTTGGAAACCACATTTTAACAAGTATTTATAAGAAACTATTCAACCCCCCTTCTAGTTTCTACAATTTGTAACAAGAAATAGGGAAAATGGTTATGTATAGTAACCATAGTCCGAAACCGTTATTATTGCTTTTTAGTTCATGAACCGAATCTTAACTCATGTAAGTTCCTCTAGTGAGTATTCAGCCTAAATACTCAAGTAATAAATCAAATGTTAAATGCGTCAAGGTAATCGGGACGGGGATTGTCAATCCTGATGGATCCACCCACAACATTCGAGCTTAGCAACACAAGTAAACTAACGGTTCATGATCAAGAGAGGCAACTTAAGGCTATAACTAAAAGCAATAATATCAATAAAAACTGTTTGAAAAGCATACAAGTCTGGATAGCATACAATTTTTAAATGGTTGTGTTCCACCATGTAAAATCTCACCCCACGTTTAGAAACATTGTGCAAGTAAAAGGGCCTATGAACTCACCTTGGCCACGAGGTAAGTGAATCACGGTACTCAGAAGCTGAGTAGAAACGATAGTGGTAAAACGATCACCGACGATATGGATGCCCGGGAAAAGGCGAAAGCCGCAACCTATCAAAATAAGGCGCACGTTAAGACTCGAACTAAAATAACGATATATACCAATTATAACATGACTTTAAATATTTTTAAAGTATTCATATTTCATGACTAATGACACAAACCAAATGAATCCATATTATCCCATTTATTCCAACACTACACGTTTAAACACTTGCACTCATGAAATTGACCCGTCATAAGACGCCAAGTCAACGCAAGTCAAACTATCCCTTTACTTCACTCAGACCAGTAACTAAGTCATTTATATAATGACTAAACACTTGAGTAAGTCACCATGTCCAATAATGAATACTCAAACTCGCGCAACACAAGCATTGGACTACGTGTCCAAAATACCAATCAACATGTACACTTCATATGTACACACCAATCTACCCTATCTAGACTTGTCCGATTTTGATGAAACTTGGTTTCAAGGTCACTTATAACCTGTATAAGGCAAATGTCGTGGCCGACGCTTTGAGTCAAAAGGAGAGAGTTCTTAGGGTGAAGGCTTTGATGATGACCATTGACTTAGACCTTCCATCCTTAATTCTCAAGGCTCAGAAAGAAGCAGTCGAGGAAGAAATTCTCAAGACTGAAGATGTTGGAGGAATGATAAAGAAGTTGGAAGCACGTTCGGATGGAACGTTATGCCTTGATAATAGGAGTTGGTTACCATGCCATGGTGACCTACGATCCTTGATTATGCATGAGTCGCATAAGTCAAAGTACTCCATACATCCGGGATCTGATAAAATGTATCATGATCTGAAGATGTTGTATTGGTGGCCGAACATGAAGGCGGATATTGCTACATACGTTAGCAAGTGTTTGACTTGTGCCAAAGTCAAAGCCGAACATATGAAACCATCAGGATTATTGGTCCAACCCGAACTGCCAGAATGGAAGTGGGAAAGGATCACTATGGATTTCATTACCAAGCTACCAAAGACCGCAGCCGGATTCGACACGATTTGGGTAATCGTCGACCGACTCACCAAATCGGCTCATTTCCTACCCATCAAGGAGACTGATGGAATGGATAAGTTAGCAAGGACATACTTGGAGGAAGTAGTCACGAAGCACGGTGTGCCTGTGTCTATAATCTCCGACCGAGACAGCCGATTTACTTCGCAGTTTTGGAAGTCACTACAAAAGGCGTTGGGAACGCAGTTGGATATGAGCACTGCGTATCATCCCCAAACTGACGGTCAAAGTGAACGGACCATTCAAACCCTAGAAGATATGCTGAGAGCTTGTGTGATTGACTTTGGAAATAAATGGGATAGACACCTACCTCTGGTGGAATTCTCATACAACAATAGTTATCACACTAGCATTAAGGCAGCGCCGTTCGAAGCACTGTATGGTAGGAAGTGTCGTTCACCCGTGTGTTGGGCAGAGGTCGGTGAAGCACAACTCACTGGACCTGAGATCATACACGAGACTACCGAGAAGATCTTCAAGATTAAGAGCCGTATGCAAGCCGCAAGAGATCGACAGAAGGGTTATGCTGATATGCGACGCAAACCTCTTGAGTTTGAAGTTGGTGACAAAGTCATGTTGAAGGTCTCACCTTGGAAAGGTGTGATTCGCTTTGGAAAGCGTGGAAAGTTAAACCCTCGTTACATTGGACCCTTCAAGATTATAGAGAGGATTGGTCCCGTAGCCTATCGTTTGGAATTACCCCAAGAACTTAGCCGAGTGCATAATGTGTTCCACATTTGCAATCTGAAGAAATGCTTAGCTGACGAAGCACTTGTTATCCCTTTGGAGGAGATTCAACTCGACGACAAACTCAACTTTGTAGAAGAACCCGTAGAAGTTATGGACCGTCAAGTTAAACAACTCAAGCAAAGCCGTATACCTATTGTGAAAATCCGATGGAACGCGCGTAGAGGTCCAGAATACACGTGGGAACGTGAAGATCAATTCAAGAGCAAGTATCCTCATCTCTTCGCTAACCAACCTACTACAACAACGTCTTGATTTCGTGACGAAATCTCTAAAACATGGGAATACTGTGACATTCGTCAAATTTCCATCATTTATTTATCCATATAGTACGAGTAATTTTAACTGTTTACCGACGAGTTGTCGACATGAACGTGTTAATTGTTTTGCTTTGCGGACAAAGCCCTTTTTAGGGAGAGCATATGTAACATCTCAATGTTTCGCGATTATTAAGCTGAATGCAATACACAAGTTGTGAGCGTCTTATGTTTTGCCGTACGTTTAGTTGTTATAGTTATTAAGATTTCGTGACGTCTCGCACAATTGTTTTGTTTTGGGATCGTATGCTAAACGGTTTTGGTGTCGGGATTATTCAGTCGCGTCTAAACCTAAACATTGTGAACCCGAGTCGAGTGTATAAGCTGTCACAGCATGTGTACATATACTGAGTATAAACCTTCAATTTTATTGCCAAGCTTGCCTTACAAGGGTCTCCAATTTCTGTCACATGTCTACATTACATATAACCTTCATAGTTTATTGCCTCACTAAAGGACAGCACACTTGCCTAGTTTACCCCTTTTGGGTATATCACAAGTTAACATTTTCAGATTTACACTAACCCTAGACTAACAATACAAGTTTATATACAAACCCAAAGTATTATCCAATGTCCAAATACAAGTTATCTCAGTCCAAAATACAAACATCAAAATCTGCACAAGTCTTTCCAAATACAATTCCTGGGTAGAAGATTAGGTCCAGCCGACCCATACGTCGCGTCGAACCTGCAAAACAGAAAGTCTTCATCCCGTCCGAACCTGCAAAACCGAACGTAGCATCCCCATTGTGAGTCTTTTGACTTTTCGTCTTTCTTTTGAAGTCTAGATGTGCTTGTTTTGTACGAACCTACGAATAAACGAAATAATGTGTTAGTCATTGTAATGGACTTATACTTTTAACTAAAAACTGAAAAATTGTTAAACTTTTTAAATACAAACATGTTTATGTTATTGCTTTTCTGTCAACCAAACCAAGACCCAATTTAGACCAAACCGAGACCCAATTAAGACCAAACCGAGACCCGACTTAGAACCAAACCGAGACCATGTCCAACCAAATCAAGACCTCAATCAAGAACCAAACCGAGACCCATGTTCAACCAAACCGAGACCCAATCAAGGACCAAACCGAGAATCAAAGCAAACCAACCAAAGTTCTTACTGCCAAAATTATTAACCATTATTACCAACCAATCCAAATGTCTTAATCAAGTTTTATTTTACAGAAACCATTAATCATGCCGCGGGTATAGAAACCCCCAATTCAAATCGAAACCCTAATTAGTTAAACATCTTTTTAAACAGTAAATTTGTACTTTTCAATTCAGAAACATCACATAAATATGAGATTCAGTCGAATATATAAAAACCCCCAATTTCATAAAACCCTAGATCAAATTTTTATTAATTAGAACGTTAATTAAACCTAATCTAAACCCAAACCCCTTATTTAATTTAATTGAAAATGAGTTATACAAAAACCCCCAAATGACCGAAACCCTAATTTTTTATAAATCGAATTTATATTAAAATTAGTTTGATTTTATAAATGAAAACGTCAATTAATTATGTTTAAACCCGATTTTGATGAAAACCCCCAAATATTTCAAAACCCTAATTTTGTTTATTTTCAATCCGAGAATCAACAACAAGTATATACAAATAAATTAAACCCATTGATATTTATTAAACCGAAAATCAATTAAAGCTTTTAAAAGAAACAAGGAGAATAAACTTATCTTTGATTTTGGTTATTGATTCACGAAACCGCAAGGGAGAACACATCATAAAACCAATCGGTTTGATGTGGGGATTAACCCCACAACTCACACGATCTAGAACACCTCAGACCACCACACAAGATTAATTATATCCCAATGATTTGATATTAGCCATGGAAAATGATTGAACCGATCTAGGTTAAGAGAGAGAGAGAGTTTTGGGACGGTGGAGATAATATCGAGAGAGGAGAGAGAGTTAACTCCCTGATATGGGAAGTTGTGTGTGATAAACACACGTTAGTACTCCCTCCGTTCCTTGTTTATTCCGCCAGTGGACCAGGCCGGGTCAATGACCCTTGGGCCGGTTGTGGTGTAAATGTTTTGGACCCCCTTTTTGGGCCTTGTGAGTTTAGTTATAAGCCCAAAACGAAATTTGGTAAATTTAAGTTATAATTTGACCCGTAAAACCCGACCATTTAATAAACCGATTTTATTTATCGTACTTTTCCGTAAAATCGTACTTTTCATAAACGTATGGTTTCGTCAAGCACAACTAGGGTGTCGAGTCATTTAATCATACAATTATTCGTATCGTAACTCGATTCTCATAATTAATTAGGTCGCGGCTAGCGTAACCGTACTCTCGAGCTATTTTATCTACGTTCTCTTTGCTGATTTAACGAGGTGAGTTTATAGCCCCATACTTTACTATTTTCACTGCTTTTTGGGGTGAGACATTGCTTGATTTTAACGTTTGAACACAAGTGCATTTACTGATTTATATATTAGTCTAAGTCCCACTAAAAACCCAGTTGCTTTGGCCCGTGAATCGTGAACCGTTAATTACTTTGTGTAAGCGCGAATGTAATGGATAGATCTATCGGCATTGACGTCCCTGTCTGTCTTGTCCAACAAGGGGACAAGCGGGCACAGTTTCATTTGAATATGATATAGGATGTCGTGGGTTTAGGCATCTAGTTTGGGCTACATTTATATGATTATACTGCCGGTGTTGTTAACGCTTCGGTGTCACAAGCTTAGACTGTAATAAATACTGTTGGGATGACTTTGTATCTGTTATATTGTCATCACATTTGGGAAAATCTTGTGGTTCATTAAACATTTCAAACTAACTAAACCTATGAACTCACCAACTTTATGTTGACACTTTAGCAATGTTTTCTCAGGTATTAAGAAGGAAGATGCTAAATGAGGTCTCATGCATTGCCGTCATTTCTTTGAAACAACGATCATTTGTACCATTTGAGAAAACTATGTTTTGTAACCATATTCAGTTTATGCTTCCGCACTTTGTTAAAACAACTTATTTTATTAATTACAAGTGATCTATTTTCCGAACGTCTCATTTAGAGGTCGTTCTTTGTGACTATGTGTGTATGATAATCATGACGTCACCACTCCCTTGTCGCCATTATACTCTGATATTTTGGGAGTGTGACAGATTGGTATCAGAGCACTAGTTATAGAGAACTAGGTTGCATTTAGTAACTCTAGACTATAACTGCTCTATGTTTAATCGATTATCATACAGATTGTAAGTATTAAGTATATGTAGATACATAAGTAATAAATGGGATACATGTGAATTAACAATTACGAGGTATATTTACATGGGTTACATGTGCAACAACAAAATCTGAATTATGTTATATGGGATACATGTGGATTCAACAATGATTGCTATGCTATGTTAATGTCCCTTTTTACGGACTAATTTTATAAGATATTTACACACATTTATTTTGTTTATAATTACAACGATGTCTACATCCGATGATTCCACGTCTACAGGAGCGTACTACAACCGTAGTTCACAGTCGACCATCAGTTCATCAGTAGGACTACCTAGAGGATCGCCATCAGGATATCCGTGGTACCGGATGGTTTCAGATGACGATATAGAGAGAGAGGCTGAGGAGGTTCGTCATTCACCGATTCGTATTCCTGACGCATCAGCTGACGATGTGCTTAGCCTAGAAGGCGGGGGAGAGGATGACTTAGACACTGACGTGGTGCAGTCACCAGGTCAGACATCAGTGACTGGAGATGAGACGGTAGAGGAGACAGAGGATGATGAGATGGAGTTTACAGATGGGGAAGGAGAGCCTATGGAGGTCACAGACACTGAGGACCCTCCTACTGCATACGCCGCTACTCCTGAGGTTTCCCTAGCACACATCTCCTCATCTTCATCTGAAGACGAAGGAGAAAGGACTGCTATTCCTGCTCCAGCACCTGGTACTCTACCTTTCTACTATGTGAGACGACGTCTTCGGGGGAGAGCTGCTCGACCACCACTTTCACCTTACCGACCCCTCATACCTTTCACTGCCACTGACAGGCATGCAGCCCGCACACCTGCCAGTTCTGTCCCAGAGATACCATTACTACTACCACCACCAGAGACTGTACCTGCAGTGTACCAGGAGATGCTTACTGACGCTGGTATCTCTACAGGACCCAGAGCTACGACTCCTCTTCCTAGGAGAGCTACGTCGACGGTGGTGATGCTTGGGGCGGCAGATGGATGTGTGACGACACGGTTGAACAGGTTGGAGGATGCTGTAGAGGCTTTAGGTGAAGAGTATAATGAAGTGCAGGATAAGTTGGAGGCACTGGCGAAGAAGAGTCCAGTCAGGGATGAGACAGTGTTGACAGTATGTGTGACCCGTCTACGAGGACAGCTTCTTACTGTTCTTGATCAGATGGAATCCATGCCGAACGCTCGTCTTGAGGAGATTGAGAGCCTGATGACCCGTTGGGGAGTAGAGCCATTGGTGGAGACAGGCGGACTAGAGGCACCAGTGGATGACCCTGTTGCAGACTTGGATAAGAGGTTTAGAGCCGCTTGTCATGACACCGATGTTAGGTTGAGAGATTCCCAGGCTCGTGAGCTAGTGGTTGAGAGGAGGTTAGCAGAGTTGGAGAAGGAGCTTCATCAGCGTCGTGAGGGCACTAGTTAGATTTATCTTGTACCATCGACCTATCCCTGTATGACCACTAAGCTTTGAAGTTTGTCTTAGCTAGTTGGTATTTTATTTTCTCTTATTATGTTATGACAAACTATGATGTACTATCAAACGATTCCATGAATGATATTATGAGTTGCAAAAATTGTGAGATCATTATATATTGTGTATTATATCTTGGAGCATTTCATAATTGTGTTGTGTGTGCAATGCATGTTATGTCTGGCAAAACTTATTATCCTATTACCTTGTTAGATTATGGCGCCAGTTAGAAGATCCGAAACGCAGAATCCGCCAGCCGCTACCGGTGGAATTGACACCGCCCTGTTAAGCCAAATGATAGCCGAACGAGTGGCCGAGGCACTCGCGACCGCTGAAGCAAACCGTACAGCTAGCACACAGGAGGAGACCAACCAAGGAGCTACTAATGCTATTGCACGTACTTGTACCTACAAGGAATTTCGTGCAGTTACGCAAGTAAGTTTCCGAGGTACTGAAGGAGCAGTAGGATTAACCAGATGGTTTGAGAAGCTAAGATCCCAATTTGGGATTAGCAATGTCGCTGAAGCCGACAAGGTGAAGTTTGCGTCAAGCACGTTAGTGGATGGTGCTTTGACTTGGTGGAAGTCTATGCTCGTGCAGTGACTATTGACGTTGCCCAAGCGACGCCCTGGAGTGAATTTAAAGCTATGTTTGTGAGGAAATACTGTCCCCGAAATGAAGTCAAGCAGATGGAAGTTGAGCTGTGGAACCTGAAGGTCAAGGGTACTGCTCTTACTGCTTACAATCAGCGCTTTCAAGAGCTGATTTTGTTATGTCCTGAAATGGTGCCCAACGATGACCGATTGTTGGAGCGCTACATTGAAGGACTACCTTTGAGCATCAAAGGGAATGTGACTTCATCCAAGCCGACTGATTTGCACGAGGCAATCGACATGGCTCAGAGTCTGATGTACCAAGTGGTACAGGAGTTGGGAGAAAATACTGGGGATAAAAGAAAGTGGTCTGGCAACCACTACAACAACAATACCAACAACAACAACAACCCAAGCAACTACAACCAGAACAAGCGACAAGAAGTAGCAAGAGTGTTCACTGCTGGACAAGGAAATACTGGGAACTACGCTGGAAGACTACCGTTCTGCGGAAAATGTGGTCGACACCACGAAGGAGCATGTCCCCCTACGTGCTACAATTGTGGGAAGGCGGGACATAAGGCAAAGGAGTGCCGAGCACCACCTCGTTCTACTAATCAAAGAGGACCTGGAACGCAAGGTGGCCAAGGAGCAAATGTCACTTGCTTTGGATGTGGAGAGAAAGGTCACTACAAGAACAAATGTCCGAGCGGTGGGAACCAAGGTCGTAGTAACCAGATTCGAGGGAATCAAAATCAGAACCAAGGGAACCAGAAGCAGAATCAAGGGAACCGAGGAGGGAATAACCGAGCCACAACTAGTACTCCTGGAGGATTCACGACACCTAGCAAAGTGTATCATCTCTGTGCTGAAGCTGCTGTGCAAGACAACAATTTTGTGACTGGTACGTTTCTAGTCAATAACAACTATGCTTCAGTACTATTTGATTCTGGTGCGGATAGGAGTTTTGTGTCGTCTATATTTAGTGAACGTCTAAATGTTACCCCTACTGCGTTAGACGTTAAGTATAATGTAGAATTAGCCAATGGGAAGTCAGTAACCACCGACGTTATTCTGAAAGGATGTAGTGTAAGGCTACAAGGTCGTTCGTTTAGTATCGACCTACTCCCTATAGAATTGGGAAGTTTTGACGTCATCATTGGAATGGATTGGATGTCGAAGCATCACGCGGAGATTGTATGTCATGAGAAGTGTGTCCGTGTTCCTTATGGAAACGACGTACTCATCATACAAGGCGAAAGAAGTGGTGTGAAGAATGGATCAAGATTGGAAGTCATCTCATGTATCAGGACTCAAAGATACATTGAGAAGGGATGTCCGGTATTCTTGGTTCAAGTAACACAAAAGGAAGGAGAAGAAGAACGCGAGAAGAAGGTGGAAGATGTACCGATCGTTAGAGACTTTCCGGACGTATTCCCAGAGGATTTACCCGGACTACCACCAGCACGGCAAGTGGAGTTTCACATCGAGCTTACACCAGGAGCCGCGCCTGTTGCTAGAGCCCCATACCGTCTAGCACCGGCCGAGATGACAGAGTTAGCTGAACAGATAAAGGAACTTTCTGACAAAGGTTTCATTAGACCAAGTTCCTCACCCTGGGGAGCGCCGGTCTTATTTGTCAAAAAGAAAGATGGATCCTTTAGAATGTGTATCGATTACCGAGAATTGAATAAGCTGACGATAAAGAACCGCTACCCATTGCCGAGGATTGACGATCTTTTCGACCAATTGCAAGGATCTAGCATATACTCGAAGATCGACTTAAGGTCAGGATATCATCAACTAAGGGTTAGAGAGGAAGACGTTCATAAAACGGCTTTTAGAACCCGGTACGGACACTACGAGTTCCAAGTTATGCCTTTTGGTTTGACAAACGCACCTGCGGTATTCATGGATCTCATGAACCGAGTTTGCAAACCATACTTGGACAAGTTTGTGATTGTATTTATGGATGACATCCTTATCTATTCTCGTAATGAAGAAGAGCACAAGGAACATTTGAAGACCATATTAGAGCTGCTAAGGAAGGAGAAGTTATATGCAAAGTTTTCCAAATGTGAGTTTTGGATAAACACAGTGCAATTCCTTGGGCATGTGATCGACAGCAGTGGTATTCACGTTGATCCTGCTAAGATCGAGGCTGTAAAGGATTGGGCGACTCCAACAACACCCACGGAGATCAGTCAATTTTTAGGTCTTGCTGGTTACTATAGGAGATTCATTGAAGGTTTCTCCAAGATAGCTAAACCAATGACGGAATTGACTCAAAAGGATAAGAAGTTTGAGTGGAAGGAGGAGCAAGATTTGGCATTCCAGACGTTGAAGCAAATGTTGTGTGAAGCACCGATACTAGCCCTACCTGAGGGTAATGAAGACTTTGTGGTGTATTGTGATGCATCCATAAAAGGGTTAGGTGCAGTACTGATGCAAAGGACTAAGGTCATAGCTTACGCATCAAGACAACTAAAAGTGCACGAGAAGAACTACACAACTCATGACCTAGAGTTGGGAGCAGTGGTGTTTGCCTTGAAGATTTGGAGACACTACCTTTATGGTACTAAGTGTGTTGTATTCACTGACCATAAGAGTCTACAACATATTTTGAATCAAAAGGAACTCAACATGAGACAACGACGATGGCTAGAGTTGCTCAGTGATTACGATTGCGAGATCCGTTATCACCCGGGCAAGGCAAATGTCGTGGCCGACGCTTTGAGTCGAAAGGAGAGAGTTCTTAGGGTGAAGGCTTTGATGATGACCATTGACTTAGACCTTCCATCCTTAATTCTCAAGGCTCAGAAAGAAGCAGTCGAGGAAGAAATTCTCAAGACTGAAGATGTTGGAGGAATGATAAAGAAGTTGGAAGCACGTTCGGATGGAACGTTATGCCTTGATAATAGGAGTTGGTTACCATGCCATGGTGACCTACGATCCTTGATTATGCATGAGTCGCATAAGTCAAAGTACTCCATACATCCGGGATCTGATAAAATGTATCATGATCTGAAGATGTTGTATTGGTGGCCGAACATGAAGGCGGATATTGCTACATACGTTAGCAAGTGTTTGACTTGTGCCAAAGTCAAAGCCGAACATATGAAACCATCAGGATTATTGGTCCAACCCGAACTGCCAGAATGGAAGTGGGAAAGGATCACTATGGATTTCATTACCAAGCTACCAAAGACCGCAGCCGGATTCGACACGATTTGGGTAATCGTCGACCGACTCACCAAATCGGCTCATTTCCTACCCATCAAGGAGACTGATGGAATGGATAAGTTAGCAAGGACATACTTGGAGGAAGTAGTCACGAAGCACGGTGTGCCTGTGTCTATAATCTCCGACCGAGACAGCCGATTTACTTCGCAGTTTTGGAAGTCACTACAAAAGGCGTTGGGAACGCAGTTGGATATGAGCACTGCGTATCATCCCCAAACTGACGGTCAAAGTGAACGGACCATTCAAACCCTAGAAGATATGCTGAGAGCTTGTGTGATTGACTTTGGAAATAAATGGGATAGACACCTACCTCTGGTGGAATTCTCATACAACAATAGTTATCACACTAGCATTAAGGCAGCGCCGTTCGAAGCACTGTATGGTAGGAAGTGTCGTTCACCCGTGTGTTGGGCAGAGGTCGGTGAAGCACAACTCACTGGACCTGAGATCATACACGAGACTACCGAGAAGATCTTCAAGATTAAGAGCCGTATGCAAGCCGCAAGAGATCGACAGAAGGGTTATGCTGATATGCGACGCAAACCTCTTGAGTTTGAAGTTGGTGACAAAGTCATGTTGAAGGTCTCACCTTGGAAAGGTGTGATTCGCTTTGGAAAGCGTGGAAAGTTAAACCCTCGTTACATTGGACCCTTCAAGATTATAGAGAGGATTGGTCCCGTAGCCTATCGTTTGGAATTACCCCAAGAACTTAGCCGAGTGCATAATGTGTTCCACATTTGCAATCTGAAGAAATGCTTAGCTGACGAAGCACTTGTTATCCCTTTGGAGGAGATTCAACTCGACGACAAACTCAACTTTGTAGAAGAACCCGTAGAAGTTATGGACCGTCAAGTTAAACAACTCAAGCAAAGCCGTATACCTATTGTGAAAATCCGATGGAACGCGCGTAGAGGTCCAGAATACACGTGGGAACGTGAAGATCAATTCAAGAGCAAGTATCCTCATCTCTTCGCTAACCAACCTACTACAACAACGTCTTGATTTCGTGACGAAATCTCTAAAACATGGGAATACTGTGACATTCGTCAAATTTCCATCATTTATTTATCCATATAGTACGAGTAATTTTAACTGTTTACCGACGAGTTGTCGACATGAACGTGTTAATTGTTTTGCTTTGCGGACAAAGCCCTTTTTAGGGAGAGCATATGTAACATCTCAATGTTTCGCGATTATTAAGTTGAATGCAATACACAAGTTGTGAGCGTCTTATGTTTTGCCGTACGTTTAGTTGTTATAGTTATTAAGATTTCGTGACGTCTCGCACAATTGTTTTGTTTTGGGATCGTATGCTAAACGGTTTTGGTGTCGGGATTATTCAGTCGCGTCTAAACCTAAACATTGTGAACCCGAGTCGAGTGTATAAGCTGTCACAGCATGTGTACATATACTGAGTATAAACCTTCAATTTTATTGCCAAGCTTGCCTTACAAGGGTCTCCAATTTCTGTCACATGTCTACATTACATATAACCTTCATAGTTTATTGCCTCACTAAAGGACAGCACACTTGCCTAGTTTACCCCTTTTGGGTATATCACAAGTTAACATTTTCAGATTTACACTAACCCTAGACTAACAATACAAGTTTATATACAAACCCAAAGTATTATCCAATGTCCAAATACAAGTTATCTCAGTCCAAAATACAAACATCAAAATCTGCACAAGTCTTTCCAAATACAATTCCTGGGTAGAAGATTAGGTCCAGCCGACCCATACGTCGCGTCGAACCTGCAAAACAGAAAGTCTTCATCCCGTCCGAACCTGCAAAACCGAACGTAGCATCCCCATTGTGAGTCTTTTGACTTTTCGTCTTTCTTTTGAAGTCTAGATGTGCTTGTTTTGTACGAACCTACGAATAAACGAAATAATGTGTTAGTCATTGTAATGGACTTATACTTTTAACTAAAAACTGAAAAATTGTTAAACTTTTTAAATACAAACATGTTTATGTTATTGCTTTTCTGTCAACCAAACCAAGACCCAATTTAGACCAAACCGAGACCCAATTTAGACCAAACCGAGACCCGACTTAGAACCAAACCGAGACCATGTCCAACCAAATCAAGACCTCAATCAAGAACCAAACCGAGACCCATGTTCAACCAAACCGAGACCCAATCAAGGACCAAACCGAGAATCAAAGCAAACCAACCAAAGTTCTTACTGCCAAAATTATTAACCATTATTACCAACCAATCCAAATGTCTTAATCAAGTTTTATTTTACAAAAACCATTAATCATGCCGCGGGTATAGAAACCCCCAATTCAAATCGAAACCCTAATTAGTTAAACATCTTTTTAAACAGTAAATTTGTACTTTTCAATTCAGAAACATCACATAAATACGAGATTCAGTCGAATATATAAAAACCCCCAATTTCATAAAACCCTAGATCAAATTTTTATTAATTAGAACGTTAATTAAACCTAATCTAAACCCAAACCCCTTATTTAATTTAATTGAAAATGAGTTATACAAAAACCCCCAAATGACCGAAACCCTAATTTTTTATAAATCGAATTTATATTAAAATTAGTTTGATTTTATAAATGAAAACGTCAATTAATTATGTTTAAACCCGATTTTGATGAAAACCCCCAAATATTTCAAAACCCTAATTTTGTTTATTTTCAATCCGAGAATCATATGATTTACAACAAGTATATACAAATAAATTAAACCCACTGATATTTATTAAACCGAAAATCAATTAAAGCTTTTAAAAGAAACAAGGAGAATAAACTTATCTTTGATTTTGGTTATTGATTCACGAAACCGCAAGGGAGAACACATCATAAAACCAATCGGTTTGATGTGGGGATTAACCCCACAACTCATACGATCTAGAACACCTCAGACCACCACACAAGATTAATTATATCCCAATGATTTGATATTAGCCATGGAAAATGATTGAACCGATCTAGGTTAAGAGAGAGAGAGAGTTTTGGGACGGTGGAGATAATATCGAGAGAGGAGAGAGAGTTAACTCCTTGATATGGGAAGTTGTGTGTGATAAACACACGTTAGTACTCCCTCTGTTCCTTGTTTATTCCGCCAGTGGACCGGGCCGGGTCAATGACCCTTGGGCCGGTTGTGGTGTAAATGTTTTGGACCCCCTTTTTGGGCCTTGTGAGTTTAGTTATAAGCCCAAAATGAAATTTGGTAAATTTAAGTTATAATTTGACCCGTAAAACCCGACCATTTAATAAACCGATTTTATTTATCGTACTTTTCCGTAAAATCGTACTTTTCATAAACGTATGGTTTCGTCAAGCACAACTAGGGTGTCGAGTCATTTAATCATACAATTATTCGTATCGTAACTCGATTCTCATAATTAATTAGGTCGCGGCTAGCGTAACCGTACTCTCGAGCTATTTTATCTACGTTCTCTTTGCTGATTTAACGAGGTGAGTTTATAGCCCCATACTTTACTATTTTCACTGCTTTTTGGGGTGAGACATTGCTTGATTTTAACGTTTGAACACAAGTGCATTTACTGATTTATATATTAGTCTAAGTCCCACTAAAAACCCAGTTGCTTTGGCCCGTGAATCATGAACCGTTAATTACTTTGTGTAAGCGCGAATGTAATGGATAGATCTATCGGGATTGACGTCCCTGTCTGTCTTGTCCAACAAGGGGACAAGCGGGCACAGTTTCATTTGAATCTGATATAGGATGTCGTGGGTTTAGGCATCTAGTTTGGGCTACATTTATATGATTATACTGCCGGTGTTGTTAACGCTTCGGTGTCACGAGCTTAGACTGTAATAAATACTGTTGGGATGACTTTGTATCTGTTATATTGTCATCACATTTGGGAAAATCTTGTGGTTCATTAAACATTTCAAACTAACTAAACCTATGAACTCACCAACTTTATGTTGACACTTTAGCAATGTTTTCTCAGGTATTAAGAAGGAAGATGCTAAATGAGGTCTCATGCATTGCCGTCATTTCTTTGAAACAACGATCATTTGTACCATTTGAGAAAACTATGTTTTGTAACCATATTCAGTTTATGCTTCCGCACTTTGTTAAAACAAATTATTTATTAATTACAAGTGATCTATTTTCCGAACGTCTCATTTAGAGGTCGTTCTTTGTGACTATGTGTGTATGATAATCATGACGTCACCACTCCCTTGTCGCCATTATACTCTGATATTTTGGGAGTGTGACATTAGTGATTTATTGTTTTTAGCTTTATTGTTTTTGGTTGTGTTCTTGAGGTTTTGGTTAATCTATTAAGTGGATTTTGATTAATTTGGTTTTTATCGTTAGTTTTGTTGATTTGGTTTGATTTATTATTGTTAGTTGATTATTAGTGGTTAGTTTAGTTTAATTTTTAGATTTAATTTGGTTGACTTTGGTTAAATTTGTTTGCAAAAATATAGGAAAAATTATTTGTTTTTCGTCACTGTTATATTTTTCCCGAATGAGCAATTTTTCCCGAACCAGTTGATTTTCCCGAATGAGTAGATTTTAGCGAACGAACAGTTTTTTCCCAAATGAACCTATTTTACCGAACCAAGCCTTTATTCCGAACGAAGCAATTTTTGGAAAATTTTCCCGAACAAGCAATTTTAAAAAATCCCGAATGAAGCATTGTGAAAAAATTACCGAACGAAGGATTTATAAAATTTTCCCGAACAAAGGTTATTTCAATAACTTACTGAACAAAGCACAACATTCCGAACGAGCTGTATATTCCGAACGAACAATTTCTATTTGACCAGCCTACCTGCTTGCATGCTTTCTTCCATTTCCCGCCACTTTTTCACCTGCTAGCCTGGGTGTTTCCAGCTACTAGCTTGCCTGCTTGCTTTTTATTAATATTGTTCCGTAATCGTTTAGTTTAATCTGAAAGTTGTTCCGATTTTAGTTTTGAAAGTTACGTATTTTTAGTTGAACTTTTCGTCTAATTTTAAAATTAATATTTTTTCGTGAAGTTCAAGTTTTATCTTTTATTTAGTACCCGCTTTAGGTTTTGCCTCGTTTAGCTTTAAATTACCATCTTAGTTTTATTTTCTCCTTTTTCATTAGGTTAATTTTATTTTCAGTCAAAAGTTAATTCCTTCGTTAAGTTTTATTTTTATTAATTGTTTTGCTTTAATTTACGTTTAATTATTTGTTTTGCTCCTTTATGATTAGTTATTTGTTTTTGGTTTATTTTTATTACGCTTCGCTTTTACCTTTTAAGTAGAAATAGAAAACCAAACTTTTCTTTTATTCACCAAGAACGATTTCTCCACTTCAAACCTTCATAAATTCGTTAAGATACCGAGAACAAAACAACGACTACGCAAAATCATAAAATCAAATGGCGCCGTTGCCGGCTCTTTTCGTGAAGATTAACGGTTTTTAGTGAGACAAATTGGATTTTGGGATCCGTTCATTCGTGAACGTTATTTTTCGTGTCAACAATTTTCAAAAATCCAAAAACATTAAAAAACTTATAAAAAGCATTTCTTTTCAAAGTTTTGCACCAAAAAGATTTTATTTTTACAAGTACATATATATTCTCTATTTCTTTGGTATCTTTTTCTTTTTCTTTTGCAGGTGTTTAAAATGGAGAAGATCACAAACAAATCCAATTATTGGTGCCTCCAAATTTGGAGATCGGCGAATATGATTAATGTGCTTCAAGACGAGCCTGATACAACTCCTTTGGAAAGTACAAAGCTTGATAATTTTTTCGTCTACAACAATCCTCTTTTCGAGTCTTGCTATGATAATCCACTTTTCTAAGATGATGTGGATGCTTCTCTCTCCAATTTAGACCCCCCACCAATTTACGAGTCTCCACCCATCTATGATGCTTATGATGATGATTCTAGTTCCGATGTGGATGATTATGATGATTTTTCTTCAGAGTATAAAGCCATGCCAACATATGATGATTTTGATGATGTTGATACTCTCTCGAGTGATTCTTCGCATGATGCCCTTGTTCCTATTTTTGATGAAGATCCTCCACCCACAATGCTAGATCCTACTTTGGATGACTACTCATTTGAGGAAGATTTTTCCACGTTTCTCAATACATACTTCCCCAATGAGCATGAGTCTCCTCCTTTGGACTTTGATTATGATCTTTATCCTCCTTCAGATATGAAGAAACCACCTTCAAAGGAGAAGACACCGGAAGACACCAACATCCGCAACACTTATGTTTTGACACCTCTCTATCCACCTTCTGAGCATGAGATTGTGTGTTTTATGAGCGGATCTTCTTCAAATTCTACTGAGCCCAAGTCTTATTTTCCCCTAAAGGAAAAGGTGTTCGATCTGGGTATCGAAATTTTTAAGCCATCTCAGTATCCATCTGATGAAATAAAAGGAAAGATTTTTGGAACTTATGGAGCTATGCTTTCACTTCACCATACCTTCCACCACCGTGCTCAACAATTGCTTAAGGGAACCTCGTCTACTCTTCTTTGGCTTGCCTTGTTTCCCTTAAGTTTGTGCTATTTGTTGGATGAAAACCATGTATTTGATCCCGGTGGATGTTCTTCAAGTTTCTTGCCATGCTAAAGAAGATCGAGTCAAGCTCACAACTCGGAGAACAAAAACAAGCGCTTCTCGGGAGGCAACCCGATTATCTATCTATCTTTATCTGTTTTCATCATAAGTGTAAGGGGAGCCCCGTAGATGTTTGTTGTTTTCTTTCTTATGATGTGCAGGGATTCGGGCTTCACATATCCACTATTGATGACTTTTGACGACCCGTGACTCCGTATACCCGTCTTCCCGGTTCTATCCTAAACTCTTTTGATTCACTATTTTATATTTCTCAATATTAAAATAGGAATCACTTTAGTTGTCTCTTCCTTAACAAGATTTAAACAAAGTGCACAATGTCCTAAGTGTAGGGGAGTTTACTCCCACATGCTTAAACATTGAGGACAATGTTTATATTAAGTATAGGGGGGATTTATCGAATTTAAGTGGGCTTTTCTGTGAATTTGACCTCATTTTAACCGGAAATTCGATTTTTCGACATTTTCAAAATTTTTGATTTATTTTGGCATAGTAGTATTTTCTTTTGATATCGTTATTTCCTTTCATCGTATGTATATATTTTCATTGCTGGAATAAAGTTAAAATAAATTATTAATAAAATGGTTTTAGCGAGTTTAGATGTCTTTGATATATTAGGCCCGTCGTGAATATTTTGACTCAACCCGAGTTTACTTATCCAAGTTTACTCTAGCTAGTATCCTTAACCATGTAGACCTTAATTGGTTTATTAGGCTAAGCATCCACGAGTCTCATTACTTGAGATTTTAAATAGTGAAGAACGAGAGATGATAGAGTTAGTTATAAGTTTGGTATTCTTTCATTAACTTATGTGAGTTAATTATGAGCTTTTTCTCCCATCACTTGTAAATAAATAATTGCAATAAGTAAGGTCGTACGATTTATAAAAATTACTTAGCTTCTAGCCCA
Source organism: Glebionis coronaria (assembly GCA_025667525.1). Taxonomy (NCBI): domain Eukaryota; kingdom Viridiplantae; phylum Streptophyta; class Magnoliopsida; order Asterales; family Asteraceae; genus Glebionis; species Glebionis coronaria. The sequence goes on from CM046880.1 coordinate 4,868,541, forward strand.
AGATCGTTCAAAAGTTGCTCGGTATTAATTAGAGTTCATAGCCAAGGCATAACTTATTAAAACGGGACACGAAGATTGGCGAGTCCAAAAAGGCCCTAACAAGGCATGAGGGCTCCATTTTGTTGCTAAAGATCCAAGATAATGTGAAGAATCATTATTTCAAAATCAATATGAAGGATCAAGACACACGACGAAAAGCAATTACTCCCATAAAGATCATGGAGAAATCTACCCGAATAGACCCTAACAAGGTATGAGGATAAATAGATCCAAGTCCGAAAAGGAGGCGGATCGTTGTACATCAAAATACCAAATAAGGATTGAAGAAATAATGAAGAAGTCGTGGTCTACATTTGAAGAATATCTCAACTACTCCAAGTGAAGATATACACTATATACAAAGAGAAGACCATAATTTTAAGATCGTCTTCTCAAGATTTGAAGTATGAAGTAAATGCCAATTATCGGTCCGAGAAAGGTCTCAAATCATGAAACGAGTTATGCCAAGATATGAACTTTATGAGGCTTCGAGAAGCAGTTTTAAAAGATTTTGTCCTTTAGTTAACTATGGATTAGACCGTCCTACTTTATTTTCAGCCTTAATAAACTATCAAAATAAGTCAACAATGCATCCTCGTGATCATTCAAGACAAGAATAAAATATAAGAGATACACAATAGGAATAAGGGAGTCTAAGTGATTAATTAAACCACATGAGTAAGTGTTAGCTGTGCTAACTTGTAGTAATAATGATCTCGTTTTTAAGCTTGGCATGGGGAACGTGGAACTTGAGGATGATTAACATTCATGACACTAAAGCCCTAATGTAAGTCTTAGATTTCTTTACAAGTTTCTTCCTTCTAGCATTTTGTAATTTTCTATCTTTTTAAAGTTTCCTTAGTGTCTAGTGTCTAATAAAGGCCAAGGTGGGTTGATTATGATGGAGAATGTAAATCTTGCTTTGAAACTAATGCATTGCATGAGGTCATTGCAATGGTCAAGTGTAGGGGATTTGATAGGTGTGAAAACACCCATCCTTTTACCGCTTAATTATAATAAAAATGAGACCTAAACGTATATTTTATGTCGTAAATGTCAGAATTATGCGTGGTTTGTGTTTTTGTTGTGATTTAGGGCCAAAAGATGAAAAAGGAAGAAAACACGGGCTTTCACGGGCTTTTATCAAAGAAAAAAGACAAAAGACGAAGTCAAAAGATCAAGAGTGCAAAAGATTAGAAGTCAATGGGCCTATTTTGAAGATTTATTGAAGAAAAGGACCAAAGACGGAAGATTTACAAGTCGAAGAACCCAAGTCTAATAAATGAAAAAATTATAAGACGAGTTCAAGATTTTTATCGACAAATCCCGAGCCAAAGTTGAGACTTTAATTTAATTTAAAGACGAGACGAAAGAAAAGAAAAGAAAGAAGACAAGTCCACCAAACCACCTACCACTTTCCCCTATATATACTAGACTTCATCTCATTTTATTTTTTTTTGGCTATTTGACAGATAGTTCTTCCACCTTTATTTTCATGTCATTTTAATTTCTTGTCAATTTAAATTCCTTGTCTTGCACCTTAAATTTGTAAGTCTTTCAATTTTTACTTTTAATTATTATTGAATCTTTATCTTTTAATCAAATTTTATTTTTAATCTCATCCTTCCTTTCTTGTTTGGTTTAATTTGGTGTTTGGTTTATTAATTTGGTTGATTTTTATTTGATTAATCAAGTGGTTTCATAGTTTTATTGATTTTTATTCCATAAAGTTCATTGATTTAGATGTTTTAGTGTTTGGTTAAGCTTAATTAGTGATTTATTGTTTTTAGTTTTATTGTTTTTGGTTATGTTCTTGAGTTTTTGGTTAATCTATTAAGTGGGTTTTGATTAATTTGGGTTTTATTGTTAGTTTTGTTGATTTGGTTTGATTTATTATTGTTAGTTGATTATTAGTGGTTTGTTTCGTTTAGATTTAAGATATAATTTGGTTGATTTTGGTTAAATTCGTGTTTGCAAGAATATAGGAAAAATTATTTGTTTTTCGTCATTGTTATATTTTTCCCGAATGAGCAATTTTTCCCGAACCAGTTGATTTTCCCGAATGAGTAGATTTTACCGAACAAACAGTTTTTTCCCAAATGAACCTATTTTACCGAACCAAGCCTTTATTCCGAGCGAAGCAATTTTTGGAAAATTTTCCTGAACAAGCAATTAAAAAAAATCCCCAATGAAGCATTGTGAAAAAAATTACCGTACGAAGGATTTATAAAATTTTCCCGAACAAAGGTTATTTCAATAACTTACCAAACAAAGCACAACATTCCGAGCGAGCTGTATATTCCGAACGAACAATTTCTATTTGACCAGCCTACCTGCTTGCATGCTTTCTTCCATTTCCCGCCACTTTTTCATCTGCTAGCCTGGGTGCTTCCAGCTACTAGCTTGCCTGCTTGCTTTTTATTAATATTGTTCCGTAATAGTTTAGTTTAATCTGAAAGTTGTTCCGATTTTAATTTTGAAAGTTACGTATTTTTAGTTGTGTAGGATTGATACACACGACTATATAGGATATATAAATGGAGATGATGAAGAACAAGATTAAAACTAAGAAGGAAGGATTAGATTAGATGAAGAAGAAGGAAGAAAGATACAAAGTAGTGTGTTCCTAGTGAGAGAAACTAAGGAGAGTTTCTCTCTCTAAAACAAGAAGGGAGGAAAATACTATGAGAGACACACACACACAAATGAGGTTGGATGTGCCTTTTATACTAAGGCTTACAAGGTTAGGAGGCCTTCCTTATTTGTGTGTTCTGGACTAATTCCCGTTACATACATAACAATAACATAGAACTCTCGACACCGATGAACAGCATTTTCCACGAGCTTCGCAACGGTATATTATATGACCATCACTTTAAATACTTCTAACAGTCTCCCCCTAAGGGGTGGTCATATAATATGTGACTTCACTTCTTTGACCATCACTTTAAATACGTCTAACAATCTCCCCCTAAGTGGTGGTCATGTATTATGTGACTTCACTTCTTTGTTGTTGCAGACTTTAAAGCTCGTTGTCTTGAGAGTTCTTTCATCGTTCCTTTCATGACTTGTGATCTTGGATCTTTGATCTTTGCCTTGACTTGATCTTAATGCTTTGCCAACTTGTGTTCTTGTGTCTTTCCCCACATACTCAAACTTTAATTTGAGATGAAAGCTTTTTAACAATCTACCTTGATCATCAGAGTAGCGGAAGTCTTTGTCTTTAGATGTTCTTGAGCTTTCTTCATTTACATGAGCATGTGGTCTTGAATTACGACTCTTCAGGTTACGCCACCGTTTGCATTCCTCCGGTTTCCCGTTATACAATACGAATACTGTACCTGTGATTAGTTAAGTTCAAAGAACTTCCTTGACAGGGTTTTCGGCTGTGGTAGCCGTTCTTAATACTTGGATATATCAACCGATAATTCATAGTAAGGAGTGAACCATGCAGTTCCATTCTGATGATTAAGTCGTCAATTTAATTTCCTGGAACAAGTTTGAATTAATTAAGAATCAAACCATTGTTGCTTTCCAGTTGACACAAGTTAGATTCGTATGGAATCCCACAAGTCACCTACCGCAGTGCTGTTTGATGATGACACTGGAAGGATTTCCATTCGTCACTGTAAGTACTGAGGAGTATTACTCTGAATGTTCTGGCAAGATCATAAAGATATTGCGTCGAGACCTGGAACGAGTTTGAATCACAAAAGAATCAAACCACTGTTGCTTTCCAGTTAACATATGTTCAATTCAAGTGAATCTTACATATGACCTACCGCAGTGCTGTTTGATGTTAACACTGAAAGGATTTCCATTCATCACTGTGAATACTAATGAGCATCACTCTGAATGTTCTGGCAATATCACAAGGGTAGAGCGTAGGACTCTGTAAATTATTGCTTGTGTTCTAGAGATGAACAACAATTGATATATGGAATAAGTGTCCTAATGAGATTTTATGATGAATCTCGTTGGCTCTAGACTCTATAAGTGCACGTTTATTTGGTGATCGGAGGCTGGAGCAGTCTGCCACCTTTTCAATATCTACTATCTCGGAGTGAGAAAGTTGATAGAAATGAGTTTAACTCCGTGACAATAAAACAAACTTCTTTTGAGAGAAGCTTGAGTAGGCTGGGAAGGGTTGTGCATTGCATCACTGGGTCCATGATGCTTTGTCTTCAGTATCAGAAATCATCAAAGTAATTCTGATAATAGATGTATTGACCCGGTTTCTGCCTAAGTTGTATGGGGGGATTCTTTCTTTACACCCTTTATCCTTACATTTCTTTTTCATTCTTCAACCCCTTCAATGCTTACCAAGACGCCATACTAGCACCTTGTTGTGATTGTTCCAGTGCTAGCTTAAGTCATTAGTCGGCATTTTTCCCGTACACTCAACTACTCCATCTTTCCTAAGGACATCTAAATTCTAATGGATTGTCCCTGGGAAGATCCCTCCGGTTCTGGTTGGATCATAGGACGAATACCTAGCCACCTTTTGAAACCAATATTGTCGTGAATAATTGTGTTGAAGGGTATAGATATCGTAACCAGAAAAACTTATTGAAAAGACAGTCAAGGTGTTGATGAAATGAATGTTTACACCTTGAGAGTTTTCTATATCACCAAAACGCTCCCCTACATATGTGCATTATAAAAAGAAGGTTTTTGCACATATTAGGAAGAGAAAGCACTTATATCAAAAGATCTTATCCTAGAATGAAGCATTTTTTTATCACATTTTAATCACTATTCTCCCCCTCAAAAATTGCATGAAATTGAAATTTTTGTGAAACTAGTGATGAAACATGGAGAGAATAATGTGTCATGAAAATTTTGGAACAAATGTTTATGAAATCATTATACTCCCCTCAAAAAGAGATTCTAACTAAAATAGGGGAGTATATGAGCACTTAGTTTTGAAATACTTTGAAAAAATGTGCTCAAAAGTCCGTGAAAAGTTGTGTTCATGAGCTTAAAACTTTGAATGTTTTGATATAAGCTCATGACCGAGAAAAACGAATTTCTCGTTGTTGAAGATAAGTCAAAGACTTTCCTTTATTTAGGGACCGGGTTATAGTCTGACATGTGACTATAAGCCGTTATGTTGAGCTCAAAACATTGAATGTTTTGTGACAAGCTCAACCCGAGATAGATTTCTCTACCCGTTATTAGGATAAGTTATCTTTAAAGATACACTCTCCTTTATTTGAAGTTCGAGTTACAGTATGAAAATTAACTGTAAGTCGTTTACATGAGCTTAAAAACTTGGAATGTTTTTAATGAGATCTCATGACCGAGAAAATTTCTTTTCCCATTGTTTAGTATAAGTTATCATCCGAGATCAACTTTCCTTTCTTTGAGGTACGAGTCACAGTCTGAAGTAATTGTAAATCATTTGAAGAAAAAGAAAATGACATGTTTTGAAAACATATGAACTTTCATTCGAGCTTTATGTACATGCCCGTTGTAACACCCCCAAATTTATACAACTTAATACAGCGGAAGACTCGTTGGTGTTACGGGATAGCACATTACTCACATCATAGACAACGCATAAAAATCGCGTCGTTTATTAATAAAGCATTTCCATTCATAAATATCAAAGTTACATCGGTCCCAAGTCATATTATTTCATACAAAGTTTTACAAAGTATTTGAATGGAAAATATTGTTTAAGTGCGGGCCATGAATTCTTGTCGTCTTCCCAAGAATTACCTTCAAGTACCTGAGACAAAACATGTTAAAAGAAAAGGTCAGCGATAACGCCGAGTGAATTCATAGAGTTTAATAAAATCCATCAATATAATATCAGTATAAAATTATTACTAAAAATCATTTTGTACAAATCGTTTTGATAGGCCATGAAATAGCCAAAATAATTTTATACAAATCTTTGTAATAGGCCATAAAATAGCCAAAGTCATTTTATACAAATCCTTATCGAAAATCATAATATAGGCATTTGCCTTAAAAATCATTATACGAGCCAATGTCGTAAAAACATCATACAATACGTTTTACAACGTTGTATAGATTAAATAAAAACCGTTATATGAATATGGTTATGAAAACCAAAACATGAACATAATATCAATAGTATGACCCTGTATTGCTAGTCAGGCAATACATCGTAATTCGGAGCGTCTATTAGTATTTCGGTAATTTTGGATTATTATAAGCCGCATGACATTGTTACCTTACTAAACCAACAACGGGTAGCTAACCCGATACCAATTTTTCCCATCTAAAGTAGCGTGTCGTCACAAAGGTCATGCTATGGAAATCTTCTCATACATAAATTCGCTTACCAATCAATGTGGCACGACGGGGATCAACCGTCAAGGCGCGAACTGGGGTGATCGTCCCCAAATAGTACTATTAAATGCATAAGCGTCTACCAAATCCCGGTAGTTCACAATTCATGCTAATGGGACTTTTAGTGACATAACCTAACTTTAATAATCCATTTATTTTCATCTATCAGGTCCTTTAATCATTTATCGGGTCACACAATCGGGTCATTCAATCATTCGGGTCCAAAATCAATAAACAAACAATCGGGACAAATGGTGTCCTATTTTATAAAAACTAACATGTTATCTCCCTCGCGGGTTTATAAAACATTTAATAAAAACATTTAAAAGAGTGCGAGGCTATGAACTCACGTTGATGTGGGAAGGCGGGTTATCGGCAATTCGGACGTACGGTACGTGCTTCAATCACGGAAACCTAGACAAATAATACTCGGTCTTAGACTCATGTCTAATGACTTTATAAAAATAACAATTATGTATACATATGATGATTATTTATATATGATGATCAAGTGGGTTTACATATTCTCGTTTACTCATTTTAGTGTTATATGTCGATAACTTTTATACTAGCTTACTAGTTTTACCTATTTACACGTTTTAAGTCCAATAAACTTATTATAAGTTCTTTAACTTGTTTTGATCATATCTCACTCATTACAATGATTCCATTGCATGGACAACTCTCACATGTGTACAAGACCCATAGCTTACTGTAAATCCATTAATCTATGCCATTTTTATCAGTGCATCATTTGATTCTTTACTGTTTTATACAGCCAACAAATTTAAACAAGATTTTAGCCTTGTTTCTTATAGTCTTTCATCTTTTTAAGCATGTTTATCAACAACAAATCCCTACACAACACTTTTATCATCATATAATCATCATATACATATACAATAGGAAAGAAAATACATGATTACATAATCAAAATAACAAGAGGATGAGGAGAACAATCTTTATACCACCATGATGATGAAATGATGAGCTTTTGGATGAACAAGACATGGTTTTGAGTAACCAATCTTATGAGATATCAACACCACTTCTAGGATCACCAAGTATTTGTAGATTCCTCCAAAAATCAGCCCTTGTTCTTCATGAAAACTCCTTGAGAAATCAGCCCCAAACTCCCTTGAAAACTCCTTTTTACATGTTAAGATCACCTCCAATCTTCATAACTTCAATGGGTTTTCATCATATGTGTGAATAACATATGATTTCATGGTTAAATCAAGATCAAATGGGTTATTTAGGGTGAGAGTAGGACGAATTTTTGAGAGAGAAATGGGAGGATGAGAGTGGTTTGCATGAGTGAAAATGGTGGTTATGAGTAGCTAGTTGTTTTTGTGGGATGAGTGGAAGAAACTAGCTTAAGTGTTAAGCTAGTGCTTACACTTGTAAGCTACAAGTTAACATGATGCCACATCTTTGATGTGGTGTCATGTTGTGCCATCCCATGTGTATTAGTGGGGTGGGATAATGTATTTTGTCCCACCTCACTAATTTACGGGTATTCCTCGATTCTAGTTTCCTCGATTTGCGTGCCCTCGGGTCGTTTCACGAAAAACATTTTTATAAATTATGAATCAACGACACAAAACGAATCCAATAAAAATTGTCTCATCAAAAACGGAGTTCAAAAACGTAAATACGTAATCCTAAGGTTTCCGGTTTAGTCGTAAAGGACGTTAAAATAAAATCGTAAGTCCTAATCTTTTCTCGTAAATTTGTGAGTTTATGAACCAACACAAATTTAAAACTCCAAAATAATATTCATGGATAAATTTATTTTCTAAAATGTCGGACTGTCACCAAGGACGGTGTATGTAAACGTAAGCACGTAACGTTGAATCCTCCGGTTTAAAAGTAGTCGACGCTACTTCAAGACGTAAATCCAAATTTCTTCCCAAAAATAAGTGAGTTCATATTGTAACATTAAAATAATGTTTTCAAATAAATATTGAGAATAAAATATCAACCATAAATTGACGGATTGTCACAGCATTTACCCCTAAACAGGATCTTTGTCCTCAAAGATCATCTTACTACTCGCTTCTTATAGAGTTAAAGCCATGTGGGTACTTCCTCCACATTCGGTCTTTTCTCACAAGTGCAATTCGTTACAATACGCGAGTTTCATCAAACATAACTACGGGAATAAGATCAGGCTTAATGTTGACTTACTTTCTCTATCCATGATGTTCACGGGTTCTGATGAATGCAACTTTTCGCCGATCTAAGCTTTACTAAGAACAATTCAGATTTTCACTTGATAGATATTCCATCAAGTTCGATTTACGAAACATAATTCACGCAGTCCGTGAAGTCCTAGGGTAGATCCAGCTTATATGCCTTTCAAACCAAATCTTTTACATCATCTCAATGGTCCCATACAACGGGGACTTATATCCCATGATTTGTCAGATCATGAATTCATTTTTCCAAGTTTAAAAATTGTGGCATAACTTCGCTACCCATTTGGCACTTCAAGATCTACATTTCATATTCACATAACCTCCTTCCCACTATCGGTAGTTAATAATCAAATCCTAATTTCAACAATCATTTCAGATCTCACGGGTCGGGTATTTTGCAAGGTTAGATTCGCCATCATAGGAAACCTTAAACCTAAAAGACATGTCCAACTCACTATGGGTGTATGTCGGGTGTCTTTATCTCAACTCATGCTTACAGATGCTCTAATATAGATTCTAACAAGATTTGATCTTAATCCTAATACGATGATTATCAACGATAATCTTTCCAAAGGAAAAAGATTATACGGTTCATTACCAAAGGTCAATCAATCAAACATAAAACAACACTTATAGTATTTTGTATCGTTACTTTACCTCGTCCATTCGATTGGGGTGGTACATAGTACTCTCATCAAGGTTCGTTCTCAGTGACTTCTGAGCGAATCTCTAGAAATTCGATGCGAAGCGAGGATCTTGATAAAGATGTTCGATACAGGCATACTATGTTTACATAACTCTTTTGCATTTATCATTAACGGGAATGATATTAGCAGATTTGGTCAGTCTGTCGACGTTGACCCAAATCGAATCAAATTCAGATGATGACCTTTGCAATAGCTAGACGTTCACTAATGTATGAGGCGATATCTGCCTTCATAATTTATCATCAGTACAACTTCTTCAGACAAAGATATTTTTAGTCATAAATGACATAAATAGAATACTTATACTTACAAATTCCTACATAACTATATCTCACAAGCTCCATATTTAGGCAACCACAAGTGGCCTTTAAAACATTCAGCGCTATCGGCTTCTCAATTTTTAATGGTTCATATTAGCCGCGAACCCCTTTTTATTATCTATATTATCTCTTTTTACAATCATCGGCTATTTTTAAATTGTTCGGCAATTTATTTCGCACAATCATTATTAAGGAACATGTCCTAATTGGTTCTTTATCTTTTCTACATACTGCGTCGGTATCTATATTCATCTCTCATGATGATATAATTATCATGTCCACAATTCACTCAAATATTCTTTCTATATTATGCGTCAGTAATTACGTTCACCTTCCTGATGAAATAAATATCACAACCGTATTTATTCAAAATTCTTTCTTCATATCTTCTATGTTTTAGTTTCGTCTTTACTATCATTTTTATCCGTTTTACTCAATCCGTCGTCTAAAGCGTCGATAATTATTATAATTAATTAAATAATTATTAGTTAATTTTTTTGTGAAGCGTAAACGTAAAAGTTTTAAATTTCTTAGTTCGACCAATTATATAAAATGTTCAAAAATAAATTTGAATTTGATTAACACGATTTTTGTTGATTTATCGAAAATAATTAACAGGATTCGTAAATGTTCGAGAAATCTTCGTTTATATTTTGGTCAAAATTTTCTTAGTTTGAAAAGTGTAAATTATCGTTTCAAATTTCAAGTCATGGTTCAAATGGTTTCCTCAATCCCTTTTAGGTTATCTTGAGGTATACACAAACATTTACCCCTAAACAGAAGTTTAGTTAAATAGTTTGTGCATAAGGGAATAATCCCTTAAAAATCCTTTGGTAAAACATTTGTCAAAGTATATTTGCACTTTCTTTTTAGTATAACCCAAAGTCTTAAATGACTTCTAATTTTTGAAGAGTCAATTTATATTCCATTATCTATTAATCACATGGTTAAATCATGTAAAGTATTAAGTCTTAAGTCTCATGTTAATTATTCAAGGTACATGTTTTCATTGTTCGGCCAATTCAGAGCAATCTATAATTAATTATTAACTTCATTCTTATTCTTATAAACAAACCAATGGTCCTTAATGATCACGAGCATGAATTTATCAAATTACAGCCTACACACGTGATTCACCAAATTTATGAATACTACATGTGCATCGGTCAATCCAAACGACATCACGTGAAACTCATAATGTTCATCACAAGTTCTGGATGTAATGATTGGAATAGATAATCTTTTTCGCAGATGCGAAGTTGATGATAACCATGCCATGAATCAAATCTTTAAAACATACACTAGAACCTTGTAAATGATCGAACAAATCTTCCATTTCGAGTTATGGATATCGTTTTCGATTGTCAATTTACTCAGTTCACAGTAATCTATAAATATAAGGAATGATAACACCATAGCTCTTCATGATGACAGGCTTGGTATAATAAAATCTTTCTCCGACAACTCTCTCAGTTGTACGGTAATTCCTTTAATTTAGATGGTGCTGACGTACAGTGCACAAGCCACAGGTGCAGCACCGGGAATATAATCAATACCAATTTCGACTTGCCTTAATGGCGAAAGTCTAGGTAATTTACCAATAAATACCTTCTAAAAATTGCAGATAACAGAAATATCTTTTAATAAATTCATATTAGGTTCTTTCTAGATTATAATATTTATGACTAATTCACAATCATTCATGGTATAATTTTAAGTCTAAATACAGGATATCGTCATCCACCAAGAATTATTTAAATCACTTTTGATAATCAACATCTTATCTTTTAGGGGAATTCTACTCGAGTTCCCATTAATTAAGACAATGTCGTCATGTCATAATCAATCAATCCATTCTACTGGCACTATCAACTTTCCAGTTTTATTGCCGTCGATAAGATGTGAACTTCTCAAAGACTAATAATAACTCATAATACTTCACCAATTCAAGGATATATGGAGACATAACTACTATTAAAAGAGTAAGGTCAACACATAATCTGCGCGAGAGAATTTCAAATCAGATACAGACGAAAGCATTTAATGAATATGAATATATTCCATGTTTTCATAATTCGAGTACGCATTCGAAAGCTCCCCGGATCGTTACCCAGGTCATTCAAATGAAATCAAATCAAAAGAAATGATAAGAACGTCAATACATCCAGTCGGGTATCAACACTCGATAATCAGATACTTTTCCTAAGAATCTCACCACGGGAGAATTGGACAAGAAAGAATTGTCAATCGTCAAATAAGACAATTTCCACAGATTAGTAAATTCGACTCAGAAGAATAGATGCTACAGGCACATATGTAGGTGTCCCTAACACTATGTCCTTATTTTTCACTTCTTGCAGATCTCATAATTTTTAATCTTTCACAATCTTCAAAGAAAATTTAGTGTTTATTAATCAGTTTTATGGTGACTACTAATCAGTCTTGCATAGTCCATTCCAAATTGTATGTAGGCGCGCAACTATATACAATTTCAAGATTAACGATGCAATACTCAGTTCGTCAAAATTTTATCATCATGTTTATAATAAAAACATTTTCATGCTTAATTCTTAAATAAGAATCAAGAATAAATTTACAAAGCTTTTCTTTGTTATGGAAATAATTAAATTTCCAAGGCGTCTCATAAACAACTTCATTTTGATATCAATCACTTTTAAATCTCACTTTGAATAGTCCTTATTGTGATTAAAATTAAATTTTCTCAAAGGATACCGTTTTAACTTTATAAAAACAATGTGTGATCTGCAAAAGAGTGATGAAAAGTTGTTCACCAAGAACTAACTTCAATATAATAGGAAATGAGCTTAGCCAATTAATCATGAGGTTCATGACCTCGATGGCACTCAAAAGAATAATCCACGACGTAACTCAAATCAAGATGAGTACTTGTTCAATGGTTGCATCACTAATGCGAGCATTAGAGACAAGCAAGAAAAGATAGATAACATCGATACATGTAGGATTTAGCAATCAAAGGTAGTCTTTTTCATTAATCACAAATAAGTCAAAATTGTACCGTAACACATTACGTGTCACTATGTCATAAATTCTCAGAACTCATCCTACCAACTGATGTCTCAGTTAAGTTAGGGATTCTTAAAAGATACCACAATGAATACTAATCTACAAGAGTCATTTGGTGTTCCACATGTCCTAGAAGATCTATCGGTCTCAATTCAGAAGAAGATTTCTTCAATTTATTTCTTGGACATTGGGCATCCTCGTTAATGGACAATGGTCTAGGAACAACCCTTAACACGAACTATCAATCAATCAAAACCTTATAATTCAATCACAGGACTTAACGACTTCTATTAAAAATCTCATATTCCATACGGGTTAAATTTTACTTTATTCAAATTTTAACCAATTTTATACTCAATTTGATATCCTACCTCATTTTCCAATACTTTCAATCTTATTCTTAGGCCTTAATAGGCAATAAAAGCTCGATATGAACAACACTTAATTTCCAATCCTATAACTCCTTTATCAATAATTATCAAATAAGTCACTAGTATGAGATGACTCATACATTCAATTAGACTTCTCGGAAAGGTACTAGTGGCATGAGGCTTTTGGGTAATGGTTCCAATGACAGCCTCAAGTGCAACATTCACCCTTTCGATTTCAAATTTAAGAATTGGATGACAACGAATCAGATGACATCTTCCTAGGTGGTAATGTTTTGTCAAACTCCACTCTATAAGGAAAGATCGTCATGACATCGATATCATATTTAATCTCGCCAATTCTTCTTTGATTTCACAATCAACTAATATCTACATTTCTACGAATATCGACCCTTTGTTGGGATCATAAATATCCACAACTTGGTTTAGATCTAGGATAGCTAGAATTCCTACGAGAATAGCTTCGATTAATTTACTAGGGGATTTAGGGTTACTTGTGACAATCGACGTCGTATAAATACCTCGTATAAAAATCAAAATAATCATCAAACAATCATGTAATAAAATTACATCATATATATATATATATATATATATATATAATCCAAGTTATATATATATTAAAATAACACTTCTCAGTCTGGCCTTGTCGGTAACTCGGGAATTCTTCGGCACCGTTATAGTCAAAAGATTTTTAGACATTTTTAGAAAAATGTTTATAGTTAAAAGATTTTGAAATGTTTTATTCAAAACCTTGGTTTTAAAAATCTTTCGTTCTCTATAACGAGAGCTCTGATGCCAAACTGTAACACCCCCAAATTTATACAACTTAATACAGCGGAAGACTCGTTGGTGTTACGGGATAGCACATTACTCACATCATAGACAACGCATAAAAATCACGTCGTTTATTAATAAAGCATTTCCATTCATAAATATCAAAGTTACATCGGTCCCAAGTCATATTATTTCATACAAAGTTTTACAAAGTATTTGAATGGAAAATATTGTTTAAGTGCGGGCCATGAATTCTTGTCGTCTTCCCGAGAATTACCTTCAAGTACCTGAGACAAAACATGTTAAAAGAAAAGGTCAGCGATAACGCCGAGTGAATTCATAGAGTTTAATAAAATCCATCAATATAATATCAGTATAAAATTATTACTAAAAATCATTTTGTACAAATCGTTTTGATAGGCCATGAAATAGCCAAAATAATTTTATACAAATCTTTGTAATAGGCCATAAAATAGCCAAAGTCATTTTATACAAATCCTTATCGAAAATCATAATATAGGCATTTGCCTTAAAAATCATTATACGAGCCAATGTCGTAAAAACATCATACAATACGTTTTACAACGTTGTATAGATTAAATAAAAACCGTTATATGAATATGGTTATGAAAACCAAAACACGAACATAATATCAATAGTATGACCCTGTATTGCTAGTCAGGCAATACATCGTAATTCGGAGCGTCTATTAGTATTTCGGTAATTTTGGATTATTATAAGCCGCATGACATTGTTACCTTACTAAACCAACAACTGGTAGCTAACCCGATACCAATTTTGCCCATCTAAAGTAGCGTGTCGTCACAAAGGTCATGCTATGGAAATCTTCTCATACATAAATTCGCTTACCAATCAATGTGGCACGACGGGGATCAACCGTCAAGGCGCGAACTGGGGTGATCGTCCCCAAATAGTACTATTAAATGCATAAGCGTCTACCAAATCCCGGTAGTTCACAATTCATGCTAATGGGACTTTTAGTGACATAACCTAACTTTAATAATCCATTTATTTTCATCTATCGGGTCCTTTAATCATTTATCGGGTCACACAATCGGGTCATTCAATCATTCGGGTCCAAAATCAATAAACAAACAATCGGGACAAATGGTGTCCTATTTTATAAAAACTAACATGTTATCTCCCTCGCGGGTTTATAAAACATTTAATAAAAACATTTAAAAGAGTGCGAGGCTATGAACTCACGTTGATGTGGGAAGGCGGGTTATCGGCAATTCGGACGTACGGTACGTGCTTCAATCACGGAAACCTAGACAAATAATACTCGGTCTTAGACTCATGTCTAATGACTTTATAAAAATAACAATTATGTATACATATGATGATTATTTATATATGATGATCAAGTGGGTTTACATATTCTCGTTTACTCATTTTAGTGTTATATGTCGATAACTTTTATACTAGCTTACTAGTTTTACCTATTTACACGTTTTAAGTCCAATAAACTTATTATAAGTTCTTTAACTTGTTTTGATCATATCTCACTCATTACAATGATTCCATTGCATGGCCAACTCTCACATGTGTACAAGACCCATAGCTTACTGTAAATCCATTAATCTATGCCATTTTTATCAGTTCATCATTTGATTCTTTACTGTTTTATACAGCCAACAAATTTAAACAAGATTTTAGCCTTGTTTCTTATAGTCTTTCATCTTTTTAAGCATGTTTATCAACAACAAATCCCCACACAACACTTTTATCATCATATAATCATCATATACATATACAATAGGAAAGAAAATACATGATTACATAATCAAAATAACAAGAGGATGAGGAGAACAATCTTTATACCACCATGATGATGAAATGATGAGCTTTTGGATGAACAAGACATGGTTTTGGGTAACCAATCTTATGAGATATCAACACCACTTCTAGGATCACCAAGTATTTATAGATTCCTCCAAAAATCAGCCCTTGTTCTTCATGAAAACTCCTTGAGAAATCAGCCCCAAACTCCCTTGAAAACTCTTTTTTACATGTTAAGATCACCTCCAATCTTCATAACTTCAATGGGTTTTCATCATATGTGTGAATAACATATGATTTCATGGTTAAATCAAGATCAAATGGGTTATTTAGGGTGAGAGTAGGACGAATTTTTGAGAGAGAAATGGGAGGATGAGAGTGGTTTGCATGAGTGAAAATGGTGGTTATGAGTAGCTAGTTGTTTTTGTGGGATGAGTGGAAGAAACTAGCTTAAGTGTTAAGCTAGTGCTTACACTTGTAAGCTACAAGTTAACATGATGCCACATCTTTGATGTGGTGTCATGTTGTGCCATCCCATGTGTATTAGTGGGGTGGGATAATGTATTTTGTCCCACCTCACTAATTTACGGGTATTCCTCGATTCTAGTTTCCTCGACTTGCGTGCCCTCGGGTCGTTTCACGAAAAACATTTTTATAAATTATGAATCAACGACACAAAATGAATCCAATAAAAATTGTCTCATCAAAAACGGAGTTCAAAAACGTAAATACGTAATCCTAAGGTTTCCGGTTTAGTCGTAAAGGACGTTAAAATAAAATCGTAAGTCCTAATCTTTTCTCGTAAATTTGTGAGTTTATGAACCAACACAAATTTAAAACTCCAAAATAATATTCATGGATAAATTTATTTTCTAAAATGTCGGACTGTCACCAAGGACGGTGTATGTAAACGTAAGCACGTAACGTTGAATCCTCCGGTTTAAACGTAGTCGACGCTACTTCAAGACGTAAATCCAAATTTCTTCCCAAAAATAAGTGAGTTCATATTGTAACATTAAAATAATGTTTTCAAATAAATATTGAGAATAAAATATCAACCATAAATTGACGGATTGTCACACCCGTGTCGTTATTGAGCGACATTTCTAGGCACATCCATATTATCAAAACTGAAAGACATGTCAAGGAGAATATTTTTGGAATTTTTGAAAGATTTTTTCATTTTTTATTTTGTTTTTACAGATTTTATATTTTTGTATTTTGATTTTTCAATTTTTTCAAAAATAATCTAAAATAGACCTTTGTACAGCAGAAGGAGGTGATGTCGAATGTACAGAATTGGAACCCTTTGAAGAAGTGGATTCACAATCCTTTGTTGTACCTGCAATGACAGAAGAAGAGTTTGCACAAATACTAGTGTTAGGAGTAACAAATGCGTTTTCTACATTCAGAACACTCACATTAGTGCTGGAGAAGGTGTCATCACCCTTCTTGATGGGAATCCACTTAAGACCAACTTCCTTGAAGATCCTACCCGTTGGTTTCCACTGAAGACTAGATCTAGGAGTAGTGTTCTCTTGCACAACGGAAGACTTCTTTGGAGATAAACTAGGTCCTACACTGATCTGCCTTAAAGATTTCTTGTCATTGCTTTTCTTTGTGACGGGTGTGAATCTCTTGGTTGTCTTATGGGATTCTGCATTCTTTCTCTGTGAGAAGGCACGAGAGTTTACCTCATAGAGGTATTGCAGAATGCAATGAGCATAATTTCCATATTGAATGCCCTTTTTGCACGTGGGACATACAGGGAGTTTGGGATTCTCGAAAGGCCTTGTGTACCTAGGGTTTGCTGACCGTGCATGCACCATGTTCGAAACACGACTACTCATTGGTGGTAGCCAATTCCTAGGTTGTTGGGAAGGGGTGCTAGGTTTTGGTTGATTACCATTAGGAGTGTGTTGAACTCTAGCGGTTGTTTGGTTACTAGGTGGTGAATACACATGGTTTACTTTCTTAATGTTCCCTGTTTGCTTACCATCCCCTAGGTTGTTGATTTGAACAACATCATTTGAACCTTTAGATTCCTTTGTGGGCGTAAGAATCACATGCTTAGGAGTACTCTTAGGAGTAGTGGAAGGTGCATTCACATGCTTGGGCTTAGCAAAAGTGGGTTTTCTAAATGGAGGAACATAGGGTGATATGGCTGGTTTTGGAACAGTTGATTGCACATCGGTATTAGGAGGTAATCTAGAAACATTAGAAGGAGGTTTTCCTAAGATAGATGGCTTTGGTACTCTATACGCATTGGGTTTTCTAACAACTGGTTTTGCAACCTTAGGTTCCACAGTTTTCCACCCATCTTTCCAACAAGTTTCTTCAACTCAGCAATCGCGATGTCTTTGTCTTGCAACTGAGCTTTCAGATCAGAAATATCCTTACTCTTTTCATTCAATTCACGAAATGATTCAGAGAGTTTAGCTTGTAAATTACTGTCATCAGGAACTTTTCCAACTTTGTTTTGCAAAGCAAGTTCAAGAGAATGATAATGTTTCTGAAGAAAATCATATCGGTGTTGAAGAATCGTGAACTCTTTTTGATTAACATTTGTTGAAGGCTCACTGTCACGACATTCGCCTCCTAACTGAGCTTGCAGCTGTTCGATTGTTTGTTGCAGTTCATTGTAAGCTTTATCATACGAGAGTTTGTCATCCTTACATTCATCACATTTTTTGACATATTTATTCCAAAGATCGGTGAATTTGTTATCCTTTTTGATGACATAAGACTCCATTTTCTCTTTCGTACGATCAAGCTCATTTTGGAGGGTTGCATTGTTTGACCCAGAGATGTTTACCGCAACGGGGTTACTATCAACACAATCACCACTGTCACTTGATTTCGAGAGACATGCAAGGTTGCTTTCCAAAACTTTAGTTCTATCAAGAGATTCATCAGCCTCCTTCGCCAAAGATTTAAAGTCTTCAAAAATTTGGCTAGTTCTTTTAGAAAAATGTTCTCAAGATTGCCTATCCTCGCATCAAGTTGATTAATAATCGGATTGATTTCAGTATGAAGCACTTTTTGTAACTCGACATGAACGGGTGATGTAAAGTTTCCTCCAGTCATTTTGGCGTTAACAACCCGTTTGAGAATGACAAAATTATCTTTGAGCTCGTTTAGATAACTACGTGTGATACTCGGTTTCGTAGGGTCATCAGACAATTCCTCACTTGGTAGCAAAAGCATTTCAGAACTCGTTTTAGACCGAACAAAAACAGTTGGAGGATTAACTTTCGGATAATAAACAGGTGTCACTTCTTTATCAAGTTTTTTCATTCTTAAACGAGTCTCTACTGCAAGTTCAGTAGTTTCCTCAGAATCATGCACACTAGGAGGATCATGCTTATCAGACAAGAGCACACTACCATTATATAAGGTTTCATTAGTGGCCTGAACTTGCTTAAGATACCCTGGATTAGGAGGAAAGGGGACAACCTAAGGCCAATTTGTATCGAGTGTAGTTTACCTCATTCACTTTTGGTGCGAGCATATTTATTGTCTGCATATTTTGGCCACGTTTTACCAAAAGGTTGTCGAATTCCCTAATCCTATCCTGAGCTTTGCAAAAATCCTCAAGAAGCCCATCTTCTCGAATTTTGAAATCATGTTTCAACTTTTTTCGTTCTTCTTTTAAATCCAAAGTAATAGATTTTTTAGTTGAAAGCTGTTTGTTAAGAGATGTGATTTCATCATTCAATTCGCTTTACTTTTTAGCACTACTCAAGTGTAAGGCATTTAATTTCTTAGTTGTGCATTTTTCTTGATAAACCGATGTAGCATGAGCTTGTTCAAGTTCCTTGATTTTAGCATGATGAATCTCAAAACTTTTCTCCCGTTCCTTATATCCCGCAAGCTCAGTGGTCAAATTGGAATTAGTCTCCCTAAACTTATTATTAACCACATTCGCATGAGCAACATCCTCGGCAAGCTTATCAAATAATGATTTATAATATGCATGCGTCTCGTCAGGAAGGGTTGTAGGTTGCGCTACTTGATCTCCACTAAGGTCCACACTGGGCGCATTAGAAATAATATTGCTATTATTCGTTTGAACCCCGTGTGTCTCAGTGGAAGGCTTAAGTGACTCAGTATACTCTTCCTCCTGATTAGACATATTATAAAACTCATTATCATTGAGACGTGGGTGTACCTCAGAGGAACCGTCTGAATCATACACAGAAGCTCTGTCAGGTTGAACTACCGATGTGGATGATTGTTACGAATTAGCCATCAAGATGGAGTCAGTAGTCACATCTTCTTCCTCATCATATGATGATGCAGATGCCATGATATCAAACTCTTCAGCTAGAAGTGGAATTCCTGCTTCTTCCTTTTGTGCTATAAGAAGCTAAGACTGGAGATGGGCATCATTCCTCTTCTTTCTTACATGGCTATCACGATGCTCAAAACCCGTAGCATCACTGTCTTGTTGATAAGTCATAGTAGAAGTCGTGTGAAAATAGGATCTCAATTCGTAGAAAGCGAGTGTTGGAATGTCAACAAAATCAAACTTTGCCTAATGTTTTCCAGCACGACAAAAAGTTCCTTAGACCGACAAAACGGTAAGCCGAAAAAAATTTGAAACACTAAATTTTGAAATCGAGTTAGAAATAGCCAATAACTAGTAGGGAAAAAGGTTTGAAAATTGAAATTTTTAATGAAAAATAAAACCTAAAAAATTTGAAATTTGGCCTAAATTTTGAATTTTGGTCCGAAAATTTAAATTTTTATTCGAAATTTTTTTCGCATTGCCAAAATTTGAAATTTAAGCTTAAATGGCCTAAATATGGTCTAGGAAAAAATAAATTTTACTATGGTTTTCCCGCCAAAAAACTCTTTTTTTTTTTTAATCTTCGTGTAAACTATGTGCCGGGTGTTGGAAATACGTTTTACGTATTAAGAAGGGTCGGTCACTCCAACGATAGTCCATGTAATAGCTCGTAGTTTAGTTAATTATCTTTATTTAACAAACTAGAACAAGCCTAGCCTACAACATGTGTAGGCCGGCCCAAATGTAAGCCCAAGCCCATGACAAGGGCTTGGGTATATAAACCCTCTCCTTAGGTAGAGAGGGTGTGTGGTTATTCATTTTTCACGTAGTAAACATTTGTTTCTCTCTCTAGAATTGTGTGTAATCCACCATCTCTCTATCTCTTTCTCTCTCTAAAACATAAGCAAGATTTACGTATCTACACCGGGACTAGTCTAGATGGTGGTTAAGTCTAAAAATTACTCAAACAAAATTTCTATCGGAATGCCCATCGGAATATTCTATCGGAATGTTGATCGGAATGATCTGTCGGAATGTTGATCGAAATGATCTATCGGAATGGTATCGGAATATTCTATCGGAATGTGGATTTGTCGAAATACCCCTTCTGTCGGAATGTCCTTCTATCGGAATGTCCTTCTATCGGAATGTACTTCTATCGTAATGTCCTTCCGTCTGAATGTAGGATCTGTCGGAATGCACCAAGTATCGGGATGTGATACTATCAGAATCCTGATCGCAATATGGCTAAAAATTTTTGGACAGAGTAACGTCTCAATAACCCTTAAAAACCGTCGCAATCCTCGATCGCAATGAGCAATCGGGATAATCGTCAGAATAAGGTGTCTGAATCCTTGTGATCGCAAAGTAAAACCCTTGGGTTATTGCGATCGAGCCTTACTTTCTTGTACTTTCCGATGGAATGAGTTGCAAGAAATTTGGAAAGTTGAAAATAAGAGAATACTTAACTTTTGAACCAAAAGATTTGTGTTTTAACCAATCCAAGATACTCAAATCACTAATACACGAATAAAGAGGGTATACGACTTAAGCACACGAAAAAACACGAATTTTTTTTGAAGCTTTGGTAAAAAACAATCAAAAACTCACGAAATGCTTAAATACGAATCCCTTGGCGAATGATACCACTTGTAGGATTGATACACACGACTATATATGATATATAAATGGAGATGATGAAGAACAAGATTAAAACTAAGAAGGAAGGATTAGATTAGATGAAGAAGAAGGAAGCAAGATACAAAGTAGTGTGTTCCTCGTAAGAGAAACTAAGGAGAGTTTCTCTCTCTAAAACAAGAAGAGAGGAAAATACTATGAGAGACACACACACAAATGAGGTTGGATGTGCCTTTTATACTAAGGCTTACAAGGTTAGGAGGCCTTCCTCATTTGTGTGTTCAGGACTAATTCCCGTTACATACATAACAGTAACATAGAACTCTCGACACCGATGAATAACATTTTCCACGAGCTTCGCAACGGTATATTATATGACCATCACTTTAAATTTTTCTAACAATTTGAATTTTTCGTCTAATTTTAAAATTAATATTTTTTCGTAAAGTTCAAGTTTTATCTTTTATTTAGTACCCATTTTAGGTTTTGCCTCGTTTAGCTTTAAAGTACCATCTTAGTTTTATTTTCTCTTTTTTCATTAGGTTAATTTTATTTTTTAGTCAAAAATTAATTTCTTCGTTTAGTTTTATTAATTGTTTTGCTTTAATTTACGTTTAATTATTTGTTTTTCTCCTTTATTATTAGTTATTTGTTTTTGGTTTATTTTTATTACGCTTCGCTTTTACCTTTTAAGTAGAAATAGAAAACCAAACTTTTCTTTTATTCGCCAAGAATGATTTCTCCACTTCAAACCTTGATCAATTCGTTAAGATACCGAGAACGAAACAACGATTACGTAAAATCATAAAATCAATCTTACCAAGATTATCACATGCATGATGATCAAACACTTACTAACCATAAAATCATAAGAAATCTTAAAACTTGTTGCATGTGTACAAAAGTTGGATCAAAATTATCACCATTAGATTTCAAGAATGGGACTTCATTTAGTTTTAGCTAAAACATGTTAAAAATCAAGATTTTTGGTGGTTTTGTGGTAGAGAGGGTGGCGGCAAATCTTAGAGAGAAAGAAAGAGAGATGAAAATTTTGGTTGTGTGTGTTTTTTAGTGATTAGAATGAGGTTGGTTGTAAAAAGAATAGTTTATATAGTGGGATGGAGGGCTAGTTTTGCCAATTGTGTATTCTTTTGAAGTTAAAAGCAATTTAATAGTTTAAAGGGTAGAAACTGATTATTAGTAAATTTTGAAAATATTTACGAGGCTCGGGTTTCGTAGAAATACTTTTCAAAAGTTAAAATACATCATAGCTATGATAATATGGTCTCCCGACACGACTTAACACGTAATTAAAACGAAATCGTCGAAAATATTAATTATCGAAACAATCGATAATAAAATGTAAAATTTTGGGCATCCGTCGGTATCGCGATCACTAGTAGTTCTCGTTATTCGTTGATTTGAGTAACTCTTTGTAAAATGCACGCGGGTGTTTTTAAATCAAAAACTTTGATTTAAATAAATATGGAAAAATGAAATAAAATTTTTATAATTCTAAATAAAGTATTATCAATGATCAGAAAATACTTAAAAAGTATAATTTATTAAAATTATCATGATCTCAAGATATACGTATAAAGAATTCAAGAAAATGTAATACGTTAGAAAATTCAGAAAGCACGAATAAAATAATACCGGAAAAAATACAAGTTCTTACAATTTACCCCCTTAAAGGAACTCTGGTCCCTCAGAGTTCAACTGGATATGGAGGAAGATGCAAACAAATGGAGATGCAAAGTGTAGAACAAATTCATTGCTTCCCAGGTAATTTCTGTACAACGGCGTACTTTAACAATTAGAATTTACTACACTTCAATTTCTTAACTCCTTTTCGAATAAATATCAAACTCAGATCAAAATGATAACCTTTCGGTATGAAGAAATATAAAGAGATGGAGTGAGCACGAGATTTTCTTAAACAAAGAAGGTGCGCTAGCACGAGTTAAGACTGATAATCGTCAAGGAATCGCAAATCGTGCAAACTGTAAGACGTGTCAATCTTAAAATGTAACAATCTAGTTACAAGAGAAATAGAAGGGAAAAATGAATTACATATGAACATTTAAAATACAAGTTGTCACAATTACTTGCCTAGGATTTGGTATCACTTTCAAATGTAGCTTAAGTATTTTCTTGATTAAAAGGAAATTTTACAAGGTTTAGTGATCTGAAATCAAACTATATATGTTTAGCGAGAAAGCAGTTGCTAAATCTTTTCCTTGATCAGGATTTCAAAGCTAAAAGTAACTCAGTTCAAATAATTATTTCAATCAGCTTAAGATCTTTTGGATAACTGTATGAAATTATTGTTAAAAACTCAGGTTTTTCGTTACTATTAGAGAAAATCAAGTTTCCAAATTATTTAGAATCCTTGTTAGAAATTATAAATTAAATTAATAATTTCATTAGGTTGAAAGTAAAGTATGATATAATCAAATACTTTAAAAGATATAGCTTGACATCCTTTTAAACACCAGTTATAAATCTATCAAAGAGGATGGATAAACTTGACATTTATCTTGAAACGCTTATTTTGGTAATTTAACCACTTGATATATTGTGTAAAACATTCTTAAATTTTTTTAACAATTTTTTAGAAATCCAAGTAGGTGTTTTCTGCATCAAGTGGTAAACATGTGACATATTCTAGTTTTCAAAAGTGACAAGATAGCAAACGAGTATGAAACGAATAATAATTGACAATTAGTATACGAGCAATAACACGAGGGGATAAAACGTAATTCGTACCAATTTCTTAACGGACATAATAGAATAGATGCATCGATGATAAAGACAATAGGAAACAAAGGATCTAGCAAGATTAGTTTATGAGTGTGGTTGGCGTCACCAACAACGGCTTATTGAGTTCTCGATGGTCGATATACGATCAAAAGAGAAAAGCCACACAACGAATTTTTGAATCAAAGAAAATTCTTAAGAAGTCACTTGAGAGTAATTCTAGTAAGATGAACAACATTAGCATTGAGAGGCGAAATCAATACGTGGTTCACACGAATAAATTTCAAGACGATAGAGTCTAACACACATCATGACAAATACACGAAATCATTGTTCACGTCCAGTCATAAATCACTTACTCGCGTCCGGAAATGTTTAGAAGGTTTACCAAAATAGATAGAGAAGGTCGACCGATGTAATAGCATCACAATGTTGAAACTTTCAAGTCTGGTATCAATGGTAAGAAATTAGACGAGTGGTGACGAAAATTATATCATAAGGATGATAAGGTAACAAGTAAAACACAGATCATTGAGTAGGGACATATGTGCTCGAGGCATGTACTTTGTTCAAGAATAATAAGGAATCATATGGGTAAGTCGCGGACTGTTGCTACTCGCATAAGATGTAAAAGTTTTCAAAATTTTCATTTATCTAACTTTTTTAGAAACACAAGTAAAAATTTGGTTCATGGCCAAATATTTAAGGTGACTACTATTTGGCCTCGCATGGCTCCTTCTAAATTACGCATAGGTGATCAGGCCATGCATAATATAGGTTTAGCAATGTGATGCTTAGCTTCCTTAAACCAATATTATATCTTATGTGATTTAAAATATGTATAAAAATGCCATTTGTAATAACAGGAATCAAAATAATTTATGAAACTCTTTGCCAGTAAACTAATTGGCTAGATGTTTAAATCAACAATTTTACTGTTACAAGAATTCTTTATAAGACCAAGATAGAACAATTTGTGAAAATACATCGTAAAATTAATGTCAATTAATTTTATAGGGTAACGTTCAAGTATTTTGTAAAGCCCAAGTAGAACCTTTTGTAAAATTATTCGTAAAACAATAATAATTTAAGTTTATATGGCATCTTATAATATAGCGAGTGGGTTACACTGTTGATCCCAAACTTAGATCGATTTAGCTTTGTGTAAACAAGAATGAATCAAGTTAAACACTTAGAGAAACTTTGTTGTATATGAAACAATCTAAGTATTATGCGAAATTAATACTTAGAACAAGAACACATAAACAGAATAAACCAAACTTTCACTTTGATTGATAATCGAACTTGTGTACAATGAAAGTGTAAAAACATATATCGAACTAAAACCTAAAGGCCTCCTTTTATAGATTAAGGAACCTTGTACAAGAGTTTACGTATCAGCTATTTTAGGTAAAGATAAACATAAGAAATACATTGTTGAACATATCTTTACTAGAAACATGAAACGTGTAGACTAAGTATTCTATCAGTGCTTGACTTCTTCTCATCAACGCTTGACTTCTTCTTGTCAACGCTTGATCTGACAACGCTTGATTTCTTCCTATCAACGTCTAATTTCCTCTCGTCCGCGTCTAAGTGTCTTGGCTTCATTTTATTCCCAACAATCCTCCCCTAAACTTGATATATACTCTAGTAATCAAGTTTCTGAATAAAAACTAAGTACAAGGAGGATTCTTACAAATACAAATTACTTGTTAATTTGGAAATAAACAAACCTAACTAAATCTTTGCCAACATCACTTGTATAATCCATCTCCAGCTGTGTCGAAACCATTTTCTTCAAAACTTCCTTGGACATGGGATATTCAGCATCCACAAGAAGATATTCAGAAAACTTTGTAGTACTCAAATGATACACACTAACTGCTAAATGTAGACGCCATTAAAGTTCACTGACATCATCAAGATCCTTCCATAATGGATCTTCATCATTTGGTTCATACATTCTCTTGAATGTTGACCAAATCTTTATTCCATTGACTGAAGTAGGTGCTTCAGTCTCATACTTGGCCTTCATCAATCTCCAAAGATCTGCCAAGTCTTCCCTATCTAGGCTTGCAAACAAAGACATAAGAGTAGTAAAAGTATGTACCTCCTTCCTATATCTGCCAATCATCCAAAACCCACTTGCATCTTCCTCATAGTGAACTATAGGGTTTCTAGAATCATGAGGTAACACTTCTACCATATGTGAAGATTCCAAGGGTGAGAGCTTAATACTCCTTCTAATAATTGCTTCACTAGGATTCACTCTATCCAAATTCTCTGGGAACTAAAGTGGAACTCCCTTCTTCAAAGGCCTTGGTGCAATTAAAGCCTATTGAATCTGCATCTATTCTGCAAGTTCTTCCTTTCTTTCATCTGAAAGAACTCTGATAGTGTTTTGCTCTTGGACACTTGCCCATATAGGATAAGCTCTAAACTCCAACTCATCAAAGGACAAACCCTGCAACTTCTGAAAATTCCAACCTCCTTGATGACATCTGAGAAGCATGTAGTAGAGCTCCCTTCTATCCTTTTTAGACTGTGAAAGAACCTTGCTAGCCTTATGTAGAAACTAGAAGGGGGGGGGGGGGTGAATAGTTTCTTATAATTTACTTTTTAGAATGTGGTTTCCAAAAGTCCTTTTTCAAAAACTTAGGCTTGAGGAAATATGTGAAATTTTCTTATACACAATATGAACAATGATAGTGTAATTAAACTAATACTAACAAAAGTATATGCACAAAGAATAAAGAATGATAGTGTAACTAAGCTAATACTAACAATTGTATATGCATAAAGAATAAAGAATGTAAAGAGTTAAGGGTAAAGAAAGATCAAACCGAACACCAAGGATTTATAGTGGTTCGACAACGAAGCTCACTCCTCGTTCCTACTCCACTCCTCGAGTACTCCTTACTCGAGAGTTCACTACACAACAAGCTCCTTATGGTGGAGAAAACCGTACACGTCGCTTAACCAATATCCGACTCTAAGCTAAAAGTCGAGCCTTAATCGTAGCTAGGACCAATCTACACAAATATACTTAGTACATACACAACTTCCAAATAGACACAACTACTTGGATCTTTACAACTATGACACAACTACAAATGTATAAAATTGGATCTTCAATAGATCTTTGGTGGTGGACTCAACACTTCACAAGGATAGTGTTCTTCTCTTTGCACTTGGAGAGGAAGGGATGGAAGAACAAGATTCACTTCTTAAACAAGTAATAATCAAACAAATGATCAAAGATTTGAGTGATTAAAGAAGGGGTTTTGAATCTAGAAATAAATGTGCAAAAGAGGTGAGTTGAAAATCTGAGAATGGTCCACTATTTATAGGACAAAGGAGCAAACGGCTATATCTGCCCGCGGTACCTTATCTTAGCCCGCGGTACCTTATCGATAAGGTACCGCCTAGGGGATAAGGTACCGCCGGACTAGACTCTGCTCCCCTTTTGTCCTTTAGTGGTGGAGGTCATATCTGGCTTAAAAAATATCCTGATAGAATATTCCTAACCAAATAAGAATATGCCGTTTTCAAATTTTCAAATAATTAATTTAATAGAACATTTTCTTAAAAAGAAAGTTTAATAAAAACTTGTCACACTTAATAAAAATTGAGTTTTAAGAAAAGATTAAATCACTTGATCACTTGATTAAGGTTAGTACTTGTTTATCCATACCTTAAGTGAAAATGGGTAAAATGAAAAATACTTGAACTCAAGAATTCGTTTTTCGTTGTTTTCGTAAATGCTTGTTTTTACATATTGTCGTAATCAAAACAAAGCGAGACCGAAAAATGCAAGTAACGTTTTTAGGCATTATTGCATTAACAATCTCCCCCTTTTTGATTCTGACAATACATAAACTCAATCACACAAAAAACAAGATTTTCGAAGACGAGTTTATTCATTTCTCCCCCTTTGTCGAAGCAAAAAGGTTGCACAAGTCGGTGTTGAAGAAACAGACTTTGCAAAGACTCCCCCTTGGTGCTTACTCCCCCTAGCTTGGGGCACCGAGGAATCGAGATATGGTGACAAGCTACATAGAAGGGTTAGTTGAACAAAAGAAACAACCAACAATATATAGCAATAGGTCACAAAAAAATAAAAGAGAAGAAAATACAAGGACAAAGATCCAAGATAGGTTACTAAAAGAACATCATACAAAGAAGTATGGAAAAAGAAACAAGCCAAAAGCATAAATCTAATCCTAGTTATTCTAGAATTCTAAGATTTGCTTGAGTTTGGTGTCTTGTGGATAAGCAACCAATGCTTATATGAAAGACAAGGTAATGGCGGAGGGTGGTGGTGGTGGCTTGTTGGAGATCTCATAATCATAGTGAAGAGGAGGCTTGATTAAGAGACTTTTGATGTAGCTCAACTCCTCATAGATGTGTGCCATAGCAAGATGTTGATATTGACAACATTGACAATATGTTCCATGGTGCATGACATTATCATGAGAAGGAGGAAGAACACTAAAGGGTGGTGGTGGAAGAAAAGATGTTCCACAATCAACATTCTTGGTAGGAGAGATGTGATTAAGAGTGTTCTTGGGTGGGTTTGGATTGTAATGGTTTTTGGGTGAGTTGAGATTGAAAGAAATTGGAGAAAATGGAGGAGATTCAAGGCTTTCATTGGGAGAATAAGACATTTTGGATGTGAAGTAATGCAAAATGCTTATGGTTTAAATAGGGAAGGCTTAGGGTATTTTTGGGGTGGTCGAAGGGTTTGAAACAAAGATTCTCAAAAATGTTGGAGCAAATCTGGAGTTTCAGACAAAAACCCAAAAAAGGAAGGCACTGTAGGCGGTTCCTTATCTAGACTGGCGGTACCTTATCAATAAGGTATCGCGGTTCACATATGGAACCGCCTACAGAGGCAGGGTTTGGTGTTTGGAGGAAGATTTTTCAGCAAATCTTATTTTTCTAGTCTAACTTATCATAGGGATATGCTTAAAAGCAAAGATAGACAAAGAAAACATATGCAAACTTACCAAATAGAGTTTTGACCAAAATACATGGATTAAAAAATCGATGTAGGAGGTTTGTAAGACAAGACCTTAAGTCATGACACAATGATCCTCCATGATTCTATCTTGTTCTTGCTATGTTTGAGAGAATCATACATATGAATTATGTAAGCTCTAGATTAATAACGAGAATCTATGAAAAATCGTTTTTAGATTGAATTAACAATGTCAAACGAATTTCTCAACCATTTTCAAAAGAGACTTTGAGAATTTTGAAAAGGAGAAGAGAATGTTTTTCAAAAAGAGTTTGGAAGACTCAATGACTCAAAGTGATACAAGAAAACACACAAAAAGAAAGGAAATTAAGGAAGATGTTCCATTAATCCTAGACCTAGACGCAGGTAATTGAAAGGTTCCCTCTTAAGTGGCTTAGTGAAGATGTCGGCTAAGTTGTCCTCGGAGGATACCTTTTCAATTGAAATGTTCCCCTTTTGAACATTATCCCTAAGGAAATGGTGTCTAATTTCTATGTGTTTGGTTCGCGAATGTTGCACGGGATTCTTGCTTAGGTCTATAGCGCCTTTATTATCGCACATGATGGGAAAATCATCAAGAGAAATCCCGTAATCAACAAGCGCTTGCTTCATCCATAGAGCTTGTTGGCATGCTTTTCCGGCACTCACATACTCGGCTTCCGTGGTGGATATTGCAAGAGCGGTTTGTTTCTTGGAGAACCAAGAAGTTAAACAACAACCCATGAAGGTACAAACTCCACTAAAGCTATTCCGGTCCACATAGTCTCCCGCATGATCCGAGTCCGCGTAGACAATGGTTTCTACGCCGGTCTCTTTAGGATACCATAATCCTAAATGTATAGTGCCTTTAATGTATCGGAAGATACGCTTAACCGCTTCAAGGTGAGAGGTTTTGGGAGCCTCTTGGAAGCGAGCACAAAGGCAAACACTAAACATGATATCCGGTCGACTTGTCGTTAAGTACAACAAACTACCAATCATACCTCTATATTTGGTATTGTCTACCGACTCACAATCATCATCTACGGTGAGTTTAGTATCCGAGGCCATTGGGGTCTTCATTGGTCTAGATTCTTCTAATCCAAATTTCTTTAGCATTTCTTTAGCGTACTTAGATTGACTAAAGAAAATACTATCGTCCATTTGTTTAATTTGGAGTCCTAAAAAGAAGTTAAGTTCTCCCATCATACTCATTTCAAACTCATCATGCATGATTTTGACAAAGTCATCACACAATTCTTGACAAGTTGAGCCAAATATAATGTCATCAACATATATTTGTACGATTATGAGGTGAGGACCTTTCTTCTTTGTAAAGAGTGTATTGTCTACCATTCCCATGGTATACTCATGTTTAACAAGAAACGCTTTAAGTCTATCATACCAAGCTTTGGGTGCTTGTTTGAGTCCATAAAAAGCTTTCTTAAGCTTGTAAACATGGTCCGGTTTCTCAAAATCAATGAAGCCGGGAGGTTGAGCCACATATACCTCCTCATTGATCAAACCGTTAAGAAATGCACTCTTTACATCCATTTGTTGAAGCTTAAAATCTAAGGCACAAGCGTAGGCTAAAAGGATTCTAATAGATTCTAATCTAGCTACCGGTGCATATGTCTCGTCATAATCAATCCCTTCTTGTTGATTATAGCTTAGTGCTACAAGTCTAGCTTTGTTACGAGACACAACACCATTCTCATCTAACTTATTCCTATATACCCATTTGGTTCCTATAATGGTAGAACTTCTAGGTGGAGGAACAAGTTCCCAAACATCATTGGCAACGAATTGATTCAATTCTTCTTGCATCGCAATGACCCAACTCTCATCCGTCAAAGCTTCTTTAACATTCTTTGGTTCAATCAAGGAGACAAAACAAAAGAAGTTGCTTTGGTTTTGGACTTGAGATCTTAGGGTCCTTTGATTTAAGTCACCAATGACATTATTGAGAGTATGATCCCTAGATTCCTTAATGTTTACTTCCTTTTCAACACTAAGGTCTTCAAATCCTATTTTTCTAACCTCTTTGGCTTTAACTACTTCTAATTCATCCAAGTCATCATCAACCAATGGTGGTGTCTTGGGTGAAGGAGGGGTTTCATCAAAGGTTACATTGAGTGATTCTTCAATAACCCCTGAGCTTCTATTTAGGACTATGTAGGCTTTGCTAGTTTGGGAATAACCTAAAAGGATACCTTCGTAAGACTTTGGGTCAAACTTGGTAAGGTAGTCTTTGGTGTTGAGGATAAAGCACTTGCTTCCAAACACCCTAAAGTATTCTAATGAGGGTTTCTTACCTTTAGGAATCTCATAGGGGGTCTTTCCTAGGAAAGGTCGAATAAGAATTCGGTTGAGAATATAAGTCGATGTGTCCACGACATTGCACCAAAACTTTTGAGGCAAGGATTGCTCGTTTAACATCGTCTTACTCATCTCTTGGAGAGTCCTATTCTTCCTTTCAACTACCCATTTGATTGTGGAGTGCGAGGAGCCGAGAAGTTATGGGTAATACCATGAGCTTCACAAAAGGCACCAAATTGCACTTCATTATCAAATTCCCTACCATGATCCGTCCTAATAGAAACAATTGAACATCCTAGTTGATTTTGAATTCTTTGACTAAAGATTTCGAAGTGATCGAAAGCTTCATTCTTAGATGCCAAAAATCTAGTCCAAGTGAATCTAGAATAGTCATCAACTATAACTAGGGTATAAAGGTTACCTCCATAACTCCGTATGGCGGAAGGTCCAAAAAGATCCATATGTAGGAGCTCTAAGCACCGAGAGGTCGAAACCAAATTCTTGGCTTTGTGACTTGAGTGAACTTGCTTTCTAACTTTGCAAGCATCACAAAAGTGACTATCAAACTTAATCTTGGGGAGGTGTCTTACCAACTCCTTAGAGACTAAAGATTGAATTAAACGCATATTAGCGTGACCTAATCTCCTATGCCAAAGAGTAGAACTATCATCTATAGTCGCAAGACATATGTTGTCTTTTGACTTCTTATTAACCTTCATGACATAAAGCCCATGCTTTCTAACACCTTTTCCAATGACTTTTCCATCTTTTACGATTTCACTGTCATGTTCCGAAAAGATGACCTTACACTTATTATCACAAATTTGACCTATACTTATAAGGTTAAATCCTAAGTTATCTACGTGCTTAACATTCTCAATGGTCATAGAGTCAAGAGAAACCGTACCTTTGCCAATGATATTACCACGTAGACTACTAGCGAATGTGACGTTACCTCCATCATATGCTTTGTAATGCGAGAACAAACTTCGATTACCCGTCATGTGTTTAGAACATCCACTATCCTTAATCCACTCATCGGGCTCCAAATCAATTCCCAAGCATATCTAGGTAACAACACACAAGATCAAACATTTGGTCCCCAATATCTGATGGGTCCAAAATTGTTAGTTCCAAACATCCCATGCATTTGGTTGGGATGCATGAATGAAGGAGGGGTTCCCTATGGAGAACAAAATGGAGGAGGGTAGTAATTCATGTAACCATTTTGTTGTTCATTATTTCTCCTAGGTGTATTTGATCTAGGTTTAGAGTTATGATCATTCCTTCTAGGTTTTGGGGTTTTACTTCTAGGTCGTGAATTATTTTGATTATCTCTTCTAGGCGTTGTCGTTCTACTTCTAGGCTTAGACTCATTCCGTACTCTAGGTGGAGTAGAAGATGGTCTTAATAAACTTCTATTTCCCATAAGAGGTTTACTTAATGGCTTGTAGAACTTATCAATAGCATTGTCGTCAAGTATGGGTAATTTTACCTTATTAACAATAAAATGCTTTGGTTTTTCATCTAACTTAGACTTTTCAGAAAGATCAGAATTTTCACCAAAAACATCCTCTGCCCGCGGTACCTTATCTATGGCGGCGGTTCCATATCAATAAGGAACCGCGCCATACAATCTGGTACCGCGTACATTGGCCGTTTTTTGTGAAAACCTGACTTGTTTTGGTTCACTAGTTGAGGCTTCATTTGAGTTAAAACCTAGACCAAGTCTTTCCTTAGAATGAACTTGTTTGTTTAACATATCATCAAAAGCACTAGTACCTTTCATGAACTTTTCCAATTTAATGGAGGTGCTCTTGAGATCTTCATTCTCTAATCTAAGTTTCTCACAACTTAAGCAACCTAAATCTTCTTCTTTATTTTTCTCAAGTATTGCCAATTTCTCCCTAAGTTCATTGATCTCATTTTCAAGCTTAGTTTTGGTTGATTTTAAGGTTTTATTCTTTTCTATGAATTTAAGACTAAGTTTGTGTAAACTATCATATTTGCCTTCAAATTCAATATCATCAAGAGTGGAACTATCATTTCTATAATATTCGGTTTCGGAATGTACCTCTTTAGAAGTGTGAGCCATAAGACATTTCTCCTCTTTGGGGTTGTCATCATCATCTTCACCGCTATCACTCCAAGCGCCACTAACGAACGCCGTGTGGTTCTTATCATGAGTGGGCTTTGGACAATCACCAATGAAGTGATTTGGATCACCACATCTAAAGCAATTCCTATCACCTTTTTCGTTCTTGACAAACCGATTCTTTGACAATGGTTTCTTGTCATAGTTGGGACCTCATCTCTTGAAGAACTTCTTGAAATCTCTCACCGCCAATGCATACTCCTCGTCATCGCTTTCCGAGGAACTATCATGGTCACTTTGTGCCTTCTTGGCTTTAAGTGCAAGGGATTTCCTTTCACTCTTGGTTTTCACTAATTCCGAGTCCTACAAAATTTTCATCTCATGAACCTTCAAGTTGCCTATGAGTTCATCGAGTGATAAAGTTGAGAGATCTTTCTATTCTTCAATCGCCGTGACTTTTGCTCTCCACTTTGGATGTAAAGCCGTTAGAAACTTCCTAACATTGTTCTTGCTAGAAAAACCTTCATCAAGTGCTTTTAGACTAGTAATAATAGTGTTAAACCTAGCAAATGCACTATCAATAGTTTCATCTTCTAAGATGACAAATTGTTCATATTGTTGGACAAGAAGATCGATTTTGCTTTCTTTGACTTGGCTATTACCTTGGTGGGTTACTAAAAGAGTGTTCCAAATATCTTTAGCGGGTTCACACATAAAAATTCTTTCATACTCTTGCTTAGGCAAAGCATTATAAATCACCAATTTAGCCTCATTATTTTTTGAAAGTTTCTTTTTAGTATCGTCATTAGTTTTGTCAAAAGTGACCAATTCTTTTGTTTTATAAACTTCATTAAATTGAAAAGGTAAAAAATCAACATTGGTAATAACATGCCAAAGATCTAAATCTTTTGATTTCACATAAGTTTCAAATATATTTTTCCAATATATAAAACTATCGGTTTCAAAAAGTGATGGTCTTTGCATAGATTGTCCTTCTAGGTATTTGTTGGAATCCATAGATCGATTCAAGTTTTAAAATACAATATACTTTAAAAATTCTTGAGCAACCCGCTCTGATACCAATTGTAGAAAATAGAAGGGGGGGGGGGGGGGGGGTTGAATAGTTTCTTATAATTTACTTGTTAAAATGTGGTTTTCAAAAATCCTTTTTCAAAAACTTAGGCTTGAGGAAATATGTGAAATCTTCTTATGCACAATATGAACAATGATAGTGTAACTAAACTAATACTAACAAAAGTATATGCACAAAGAATAAAGTATGATAGTGTAACTAAGCTAATACTAACAATTGTATATGCATAAAGAATAAAGAATGTAAAGAGTTAAGGGTAAAGAAAGATCAAACCGAACACCAAGGATTTATAGTGGTTCGACAACGAAGCTCACTACTCGTTCCTACTCCACTCCGCGAGTACTCCTTACTCGAGAGTTCACTACACAACAAGCTCCTTATGGTGGAGAAAACCGTACACGTCGCTTAACCAATTTCCGACTCTAAGCTAAAAGCCGAGCCCTAATCGTAGCTAGGACCAATCTACACAACTATACTTAGTACATACACAACTTCCAAATAGACACAACTACTTGGATCTTCAAAACTATGACACAACTACAAATGTATAAAAATGGATCTTCAATATATCTTTGGTGGTGGACTCAACACTTCACAAGGATAGTGTTCTTCTCTTTGCACTTGGAGAGGAAGGGATGGAAGAACAAGATTCACTTCTTAAACAAGTAATAATCAAACAAATGATCAAAGATTTGAGTGATTAAAGAAGGGGTTTTGAATCTGGAAATAAATGTGCAAAAGATGTGAGTTGAAAAGCTGAGAATGGTCCACTATTTATAGGACAAAGGAGCCAACGGCTATATCTGCCCGTGGTACCTTATCTTAGCTCGCGGTACCTTATCGATAAGGTACCGCCTAGGGGCTAAGGTACCGCCGGACTAGACTCCGCTCCCTTTTTGTCCTTTAGTGGTGGAGGTCATATCTGGCTTAAAAAATATCCTGATAGAATATTCCTAACCAAATAAGAATATGCCATTTTCAAATTTTCAAATAATTAATTTAATAAAACATTTTCTTAAAAAGAAAGTTTAATAAAAACTTGTCACACTTAATAAAAAGTGAGTTTTAAGAAAAGATTAAATCACTTGATCACTTGATTAAGGTTAGTACTTGTTTATCCATACCTTAAGTGAAAATGGGTAAAATGAAAAATACTTGAACTCAAGAATTCGTTTTTCGTTGTTTTCGTAAATGCTTGTTTTTACATATTGTCGTAATCAAAATAAAGCGAGACCGAAAAATGCAAGTAACGTTTTTAGGCATTATTGCATTAACACCTTATACTTCAGAATCACCTTGCAATCTCTTTGAACTCTTAGTAGAATCTCCAAACCCAATTTGATCTAAAATTGTCATGTCTGGATTCTCCATTACCTTATTCTCCCATGCAAAGTACATCTGAGCTACTTTAGGCATCTCATAATCTACCTGATTTTTCAACTCTGCAAGCCTTTCCTTTGCCAATTCATCACCATATTCAAGACTTTCTGGATCTTCAATAATCATCACACTTGAATCAGTACTTTCATCATCACTGCCTCCCTTATTACTCTCAGAAGTAGCCGAAAATGGTGACTCAATAACAACAATCTTCTTCTCTTTTTCCTCAAGTTGTGCAGCCAACATAGAATCAAACTTTACTTGAGCTGCATCCTTAGGAACTATTGTTTCTACCAAAATCCCTTTACCTTTATCTAATACATCAATGGTAGGTAAAGAAGTTGATGGTACCTATGTAGACACATCCTTGATGATAGCTGATGACTGGGATATATCAACCACACCTTCAAGTCTATCAGCGTCCAAATCCTGAGTGTCAACGCCTAACTTACTCCTATCAACGCTTAAACTCTGTGTATCAACGCCTGGCTTAGAAACGTGGTAGTTGTTTAGGCAATGGGACTGGTTGTGGTTGAGGGTCTTGATGTGGTCGTGCTGCTACAATAACAGCAAGCATGGCTTGGGTAAGGGGTAAGTCTCTATGAGGTGGTGAATTAATCTTCCTAAAAAATGCTTTCTTTTGAACAGAGATCGTATAAAAATCATTGTGATTCCTATTGCAGTATCTTTGTTCATCAAACACCATTTGTAAAAACCTTGGGTAAGCAAGAGTCATCTTGCTACCCTTGTTATGACACATGCCATCAAAAATCATTTTTGAAAAATTATAGTTTTGCCCAGTAGCAATACACACAATGGCACTCCCAATTGAACGGTTAATTTCATTGTGTGTAGTACATTTGGGACTCAAACATTGAAGAATGACATGTATCAAGTACTTCTAATGTGACAATCCATCAATTTATGGTTGATATTTTATTCTTAAGTGTTATTTAAAAACATTATTTTAATGTTACATTATGAACTCACTTATTTTTAGGAAGAAATTTGGAGTTACGTCTTGAAGTAGCATCGACTACGTCTAAACCGGAGGATTCTATGTTACGTGAGTACGTTTACATACACCGTCTTTGGTGACAGTCCGACATTTCAGGAAATAAATTTATCCGTGAATATTATTTTGGAGTTTTAAGTTTGTGTTGGTTCATAAACTCACAAATTTACGAGAAGAGATTAGGACTTACGATTATAATTTAACGTCCTTTACGACTAAACCGGAAACCTTAGGATTACGTATTTACGTTTTCGAACTCCGTTGTTTATGAGACAATTTTTATTAGATTCGTTTTGTGCCGTTGATTCATAATTTATAAAAACGTTTTTCGTAAAACGAACCGAGGGCACACAAATCGAGGAAACTAGAATCAAGGAATACCCGTAAATTAGTGGGATGAGACAAAACAAGTTTTGCCCCACCCCACTAACATGGGATGGCCAAAACCATGACACAACACCATGAGGTGTCAAGTTTGTAGCTTACAAGCTACACTTGTTAGCCTAAGCTTAACAAGTAATCTATCAAACCAACAAAACCATCTAACACAAACCATTTCTTCATTTACACATGCAAAACCACTCATACTATCCTCCCTCTCTCCCTCATTTCGTCCAACAATCATCAACAACAACCCTCATTTGATCTATTTTAGCCATAACATCATGTGTTACTCATACATATGATGATGCTCCTTTGAAGCCTTGAAGATTGGAGGTGATTCTAACATCCAAGGAGGTGATTTGGTGATGTCCAAGGGCTGATTTCTACAAGAACTCTACAAATATTTGTGGTCTTCAAAGTTGGTGTTCACAAGTTTTGCCATAAAAAATTCAAGCCTTGTTCATAAACTACTTAATCTTGGTGGTATAAAGATTGTTCTTCCTATCCTCTTGTTATTTTGATTATGTAATCTTGTATTTTCTTTCCTATTGTATGTATATGATGAATATATGATGATAAAAATATTGTGTGGGGATTTGGTGTTGATAAATATGGTTAAAAAGATGGAAAACCATAGGTAACAAGGTTAAAATCTTGCTAAATATGATGGCTGTATAAAAACAGTAAGTAACCAAATGATAAACTGATAAAATGGCATGGTGGAATCAATTTACAGTAAGTATAAGATTTCATACATATGTGAGAGTTGGCCATGCAATGGAATCATAAAAATGAGTGAGATATGATTAAAACAAAATTAGTATACCAATCTGAATAGTCTGTTTTGTAGGGACTGTTAAGGATACTTAGACATGGATTGAGCAGTAGCTATAACCATAGGTAACAAGGTTAAAATCTTGCTAAAAATCAGATTTTGTGAAATTAAAGTTTAATAGTATTATATAAGCACTCAAAATAATATAGTATAAAATGTGAAATTAAAACCCACTAACTTATATATTTCATTTATATAAATATGTATAAGGATAAATAAATGGACATTATATAAAAATGGTAGTTTGGTAAGTTTTATAAGTTATAAAAACTATAAACATGATTTTTACGTCTTTCGGCTAGTACCGTAAAATTAACGTTTTTCGTCAATAAAAACTTAGACGGTCAGACCCGTCTAATGTAAACTTTTTAAAATACATATACTGATATATAAGTACTTAATACAAGTAAAAACCGATAAAACCCGAACTATATAACATACGGACATTAACGGGCTAAGTTAACGTTATTGGACTAATAATACAACTAAATAGGCTAAACACTTATAAACTTACTCATTGGGCTTAACCCACTTGGACCCAACATCTAAAGTATAATACTGATAATAAAAGTATAAAATGGTCTAATTTAAGGTAATGGACTTATAATGGGCTTATTGGGCCTAAAACATGTAAATAAGTAAAACTAGTAAACTAGTATAAAAGTTACCAATACATAACACTAAAATGAGTAAATGAGAATGTATAAACCCACTTGATCATCATCATATATATAAAATCATCATATGTATATATAATTGTTATTTTTATAAAGTCATTGGACAAGAGTCTAAGACGAGTATTATTTGTCTAGGTTTTCGTGATTGAAGCACGTACCGTACATCCAAATCACCGATAACCGCCTTCCCACATCAACGTGAGTTCATAGCCTTGAACTCTTTTAAATGTTTTAATGAAATGTTTTATAAACCCGCGAGGGAGATAACATGTTAGTTTTGATAAAATAGGACACCATTTGTCCCGATTGCCTGTTTATTGATTTGGACCCGAATGATTGTATGACCCGATGAATGATTAAATGACCCGATAGATGAAATGAAATGGATTATTAAAGTTAGGTTATGTCACTAAAAGTCCCATTAGCATGAATTGTGAACTACCGGGATTTGGTAGACGCTTATGCATATAATAGTACTATTTGGGGACGATCACCCCAGTTCGCGCCTTGACGGTTGATCCCCGTCGTGCCACATTGATTGGTAAGCGAATTTATGTATGAGAAGATTTACACAAGCGTGATTATTGTGACGACACGCTAATTTAGATGGGCAAATGAGTTTCGGGCTAGCTACCCGTTGTTTGTTGTAGTAAGGTAACAATGTCATGCGGCTTATAATAATCCAAATAACGAAATACTGCTATACGCACCGAATTATGATATATTGCCTGACTAGCAATACGGGGTCATATTATTGATATTATGTTTATGTTTTGGTTTTTCATAACCATATTCATATAACGGTTTTTATTTCTATACAACGTTATAAAACGTATTGTATGATATTTTTACGACATTAGTTCGTATAATGGTTTTGAAGGCGAAATCCTATATTATGATTTTGATAAGGATTTGTATAAAATGACTTTGGCTATTTTATGGCCTATTACAAAGATTTGTGCAAAATGATTTTCGGTAATAATTATATACCGATGATATATTAATGGTTTCATTGAACTCTATGAATTCACTCGGCGTTATCGCTGACCTTTTCTTTTAACATGTTTTGTCTCAGGTACTTGAAGGTAATTCTCGGGAAGACGACAAGAATTCATGGCCCGCACTTAAACAATAATTTCCATTCAAATGCTTTGTAAAACTCTGTATGAAATAATATGACTTGGGACCTATGTAACTTTGATATTTATGAATGGAAATGCTTTATTATTAAACGACGCGATTTTTAAGCGTTGTCCATGATGTGAGTAATGTGCTATCCCGTAACACCAACGAGTCTTCCGCTGTATTGAATTGCATAAATTTGGGGGTGTTACAGTTTGGTATCAGAGCTCTCGTTATAGAGAACGAAAGATTTTTAAAACTAAGGTTTTGAATATAACATTTCTAAATCTTTTAACTATAAACATTTTTCTCAAAATGTCTAAAAATCTTTTGACTATAACGGTGCCGAAAAATTCCCGAGTTACCGACAATGCCAGACTGAGAAGTGTTATTTTAAAATATATATAACTTGGATTATATATATATGTTGTAATTTGATTACATGATTGTTTGATGATTATTTCAATACGTATACGAGGTATTTATACGACGTAGATTGTCACAAGGAACCCTAACTCCCCTAGTAAATCAATCGAAGCTATTCCTGTAGGAAATCTAGCTATTCCAGATCTAAACCAAGTTGTGGATATCTATGATCCCAATAAAATGGTTAATATTCGTAGAAATGTAGATATTAGTTGATTGTGATCTTGAAGAAGAATTGGCGAAATCAAATATGATATCGATGTCATGACGATCTTTCCTTATAGAGTGGAGCTTGACAAAACGTTACCACCTAGAAAGATGTCATCTGATTCGTTGTCATCCAATTCTTAAATTGAAATCGAAAGGGTGAATGTTGCACTTGAGGCTGTCATTGGAGCCTTTACCCAAAAGCCTCATGCCACTAGTACCTTTCCGAGAAGTCTAATTGAATGTGTGAGTCATTTCATACTAGTGACTCATTTGATAACTATTGTTGTAAGAGCTATAGGATTGGAAATTAAGTGTTGTTCATATTGAGATTTTATTGCCTTTACAAGGCCAAAGAATAAGGTTGTAAGTATTGGAGAATGAGGTAGAATATCACATTGATTATAATTTGGTTGAAACTTGAATAAAGTAAAATTTAACCCGTATGGAATATGAGATTATTAAGAGGAAGTCATTAAGTCCTGTGATTGAATTATAAGGTTTTAAATGATTGTTGGTTCGTGTTAAGGGTTGTTCCTAGGCCATTGTCCAATAATGAGGATGCCCAGTGTCCAGGAAATAAATTGAAGAAATCTTCTTCTGAATAGGGACCGATGGATCTTTCGGGACAGGTGGAACCCCCATGACTCTTGTAGATTAGTATTCATTGTGGTATCTTTTAAAAATACCTAACTTAACTGAGACATCAGTTGGTAGGATGAGTTCTGAGAATTGTATGACATAGTGACACGTAATGTGTTACGGTACAATTTTGACTTGTTTGTGATTAATGAAAAGACTACCTTTGACTGCTAAATCCTACATGTATCGATGTTATCTATCTTTTATTGCTTCATCCTAATGTTCGCATTAGTGATGCAACCATTGAACAAGTACTCATCTCGATTTGAGTTACGTTGTGAATTATTATTTTTGAGTGCCATCGAGGTCATGAATCTCATGATTAAGTGGCTAAGCTCATTTCCTAATATATTGAAGTTAGTTCTTGGTGAACAACTTTTCATCACTCTTTTGCAGATCACTCATTGTTTTTTATAAAGATAAAACAGTATCCCTTGAGAAAAAATGAATTTTCATCACTATAAGGATTATTCAAAGTGAGATTTATAAATGATTGTTATCGAAATGAAGTTGTTTATAAAACACCTTGGAAAACTTAATTGTTTTCATAACAAAGAAAGTATTTGTAAAGTTATTTTTGATTCTTATTTAAGAATTAAGCATGAAAATGTTTTTATTATAAACATGATGATAAAATTTTGACGAACTTAGTATTGCATCGTTAATCTTGAAATTGTATATAGTTGCGCGCCCACATACAATTTGGAAGTGACCATGCAAGGCTGATTAGTAGTCACCATGAAATTGTTAATAAACACTACATTTTCTTTGAAGTTATGAAAGATTAAAAAAATTTGAGATCTGCAAGAAGTGAAAAATAGGGACATATTGATAGAGACAGCTACATATGTACCCGTACTATTTATTCTTTTGACTCGAATTTTCTCATCTGTGGAACTTGTCTTATTTGACAATTGATATTCCTTTCTTGTCCAATTCTCCCGTAGTGAGATTCTTAGGAAAAGTATCTAAT
The DNA here is from genome assembly GCA_025667525.1 of Glebionis coronaria. NCBI lineage: Eukaryota > Viridiplantae > Streptophyta > Magnoliopsida > Asterales > Asteraceae > Glebionis > Glebionis coronaria. The sequence goes on from CM046880.1 coordinate 4,911,005, forward strand.
TACCGAGTGTTGATACCCGACTGGATGTATCGACTTTCCTATCATTTCTTTTGATTAGATTTCATTTGAATGACCTGGGTAACGATCCGAGGAGCTTTCAAATGCGTACTCAAACTATGAAAACATGGGATATATTCATATTCGTTAAATGTTTTCGTCTGTATCTGATTTGAAATTCTCTCGCGTAAATTATGCGTTGACATTACTCTTTTAATGGTAGTTGTATCTCCATATATCCTTGAATTTGTGAAGGATTATGAGTTATTATTAGTCTTTTGAGAAGTTCACATCTTATCAGCGACAATAAAACTGAAAAGTTGGTAGTGCCATTAGAATGGATTGATTGATTATGACATGACGACATTGTCTTAATTGATGGGAACTCGAGTAGAATTACCCTAAATGATAAGATGTTGATTATCAAAAGTGATCTAAATAATTCTTGATGGATGACCATATCCTACATTTAGACTTGAAATTATACCGTGAATGGTTATGAACTGATCATAGATCTCGTAATCTAGAAAGAACTTAAAGTAAATCTATTAAAAGATGTTTCTATTATCTGAAACTTTGGGAGGTATTTGCTGGTGAATTACCTAGACTTTCGCCGTTATGGCAAGTTGAAATTGGTATTGATCAATTCCCGGTGTTGCACCTATGGCATCTGCACTGTACATCAGCACCATTTGAATTAAAAGAATTACCGTACAACTGAGAGAGTTGTCGAAGAAAGCTTTTATTCTACCAAGCTCGTCATTATGAAGAGCTATGGTGTTATCATTCCTTATATTCGTTGAATTACCGTGAACTAGGTAAATTGATGATCAAAATCTATATCCACTACCCAAGATGATAGATTTGTTCGATCATTTACAAGGTTCTAGCGTATATTCAGGAATTTGATCCACGACATGGTTATCATCAATTTCGCATCCGCGAAAAAGATTATCTATTCCAATCACTACATCCAAAACTTGTAATGAACATTATGAGTTTCATGTTATGTCGTTTGGATTGACCACTACACATGTAGCATCCATAAATTTGGTGAATCACGTGTGTAGGCTGTAATTTGATAAATTCATGCTTGTGATCATTAAGGACCATTTGTTTGTTTATAAGAATAAGAATGAGTTAATAATTAGTTATAGACTGCCCTAAATTGGCCGAACAATGAAAACATGTACCTTGAATATTTAACAAGTGATTTAAGACTTAATCCTTTACACTATTTGACCGTGTGATTAATAAGATAATGGAATCTATATTGACTCTTCAAAAATTTAGAGCCCTTTTAAGACTTTGGGTTTTACCAAAAAGAAAATGGAAATATGTTTTGACAAATGTTTTAACAAATGATTTTTAAGGGATTATTCCCTTATACACAAATCATTTAACTAAACTCCTGTTTAGGGGTAAATGTTCGTGTATACCTCAAGACAACCTAAGAGGGATTGAGGAAACCATTTAAACCATGACTTGAAATTTGAAACGACACTTTTTGTTTTTCAATTAAGAAAATTTTTACCAAAGAATAAACGAAGGTTTTTCGAACATTTACGAATCTTACTAATTATTTCCGATAAATCAACAAAAATTGTGTTAATTAAATTCAAATTTATTTTGAACATTTTTATATAATAGGACAAACTTAGAAAATTTAAAAACTTTTTGCATTTACGTTTCATAAAAGTTAAATATTTATTATTTAATTACTTGTAGTAGTTATCGACGCTTTAAACGTCGGATTGAGCAAAACTGATAAAAACAATGGTTGAGATAGAACTAAGACTTAGAAAATGTGAAGAAAGAATTTTTGAATAAATACGGTCATGATATTTATTCCATCTAGGAAAGTGAACGTAATTACTGACACATTATATAGAAAAGATAAAGAACCAATTAGGACATGTTCCTTAATAATGAAGGTGCAAAATAAATTGCCGAACAATTTAAATATGAACGATGTTTGTAAAAAGGATAATATAGATAATAAAAAGGGGTTCGCGGCTAATATGAACCATTAGAATTGAGGAGCCGATGGCGTTAAATGTATAAAAGGCCACTTGTGGTTGCCTAAATAGGGATATTTTGAGATGTAGTCATGTTGGAATCTCGTAAGTATAAGTATTCTATTCCTGTCATTTCTGATTTGATGTATCATTATCAGAAGAAGTTGTACTAATGGCAAATTATGAAGGCAGACACCGCCTCATACATTAGTAAACATCTAGCTATTGCAAAGATCATCATCTGAATTTGATTCGATTTGGGTCATCTTCGATAGACTGACCAAATCTGCTAATATCATTCCTGTTAATGATAGATTCTTGATGAAGAAATTGACTCTTTTGTATCTAAAGGAGTTGTGTAAACATGGTGTGCCTGTATCGATCATCTCTATCAAGATCCTCGCTTCGCATCAAATTTCTAGAGATTTGCTTAGAAGTCATTGAGAACGAATCTTGATGAGAGTACTGTGTACCACCCCAATCGAAGGGACGAGGTAAAGTAACGATACAAAATACTATAAGTGCTGTGCTATGTTTGAATGATTGACCTTTGGTAATAAACCGTATAATCGCTTTCCTTAGGAAAGATTATCATTGATAATTATCGTATTAGGATCGGGATCGAATATTGTCAGGATATATATTAGAGTATATGTAAGCAGGAGTTAGGATGAAGACACACGACATACACCCATTGTGAGTTGGACATGTCTTTTAGGTTTAAGATTTCCTATGATGGCGAACCTAAACTTACAAAATACTCGACCCGCGAGACCTGAAATGATTGTTGAAATTAAGATCTGATTATTGACTGTCGGTAGTGGGCAGGAGGTTATGTGAGTATGAGATGTAGATGTTGAAGTGCCAGATGGGTAGCGAAGTTATGCCAAAAATTTTAACCATGGAAAATTGAATTGATGATCTGGAAGATCATGGGATATAAGTCCCCATGGTATGGGACCATAGAGATGATGTAAAAAGTTGGTATGAAAGGCATATAAGCTGGATCTACCCTAGGACTTCAAGTGCTGCGTGAATTATGTTTCGTATATCAAACTTGATAAAATGTCTATCAAGTGAAAATCTGATTATTCCTTAATGAAGTTTGGATCGGCGAAAATTGCATTCATAAAAAACCCGTGAACATCATGGATAGAGAAAGTAAGTCAACATTAAGCCTGATCGTACTCCCGTAGTTATGTTTGATGAAACTCGCGTATTGTAATGAATTACACTTGTGAGAAAAGACCGAATGTGGATGAAATACCCACATGAATTTAACTCTATCAGAAGCGAGTAATAATATAAAATGATCTTGGAGGATAAAGATCCTGTTTAGGGGTAAATGTTGTGATAATCCGTCAATTTATGGTTGATATTTTATTCTCAAGTGTTATTTAAAAACACTATTTTAATGTTATATTATGAACTCACTTATTTTTGGGAAGAAATTTGGATTTACGTCTTAAGTAGCATCGACTACGTCTAAACCGGAGGATTCTACGTTACGTGCTTACGTTTACATACACCGTCTTTGGTGACAGTCCGACATTTCAGGAAATAAATTTATCCGTGAATATTATTTTGGAGTTGTAAATTTGTGTTGGTTCATAAACTCACAAATTTACGAGAAGAGATTAGGACTTACGATTATAATTTAACGTCCTTTACGACTAAACCGGAAACCTTAGGATTACGTATTTACATTTTCGAACTCCGTTTTTGATGAGACAATTTTCATTAGATTCGTTTTGTGCCGTTGATTCATAATTTATAAAAACGTTTTTCATAAAACGACCCGAGGGCACGCAAATTGAGGAAACTAGAATCGAGAAAATACCCGTAAATTAGTGGGATGAGACAAAACAAGTTTTGCTCCACCCCACTAACATGGGATGGCCAAAACCATGACACAACATCATGAGGTGTCAAGTTTGTAGCTTACAAGCTACACTTGTTAGCCTAAGCTTAACAAGTAAGCTATCAAACCAACAAAACCATCTAACACAAACCATTTCTTCATTTACACATGCAAAACCACTCATAATATCCTCCCTCTCTCCCTCATTTCGTCCAACAATCATCAACAACAACCCTCATTTGATCTATTTTAGCCATAACATCATGTGTTACTCATACACATGATGATGCTCCTTTGAAGCCTTGAAGATTAGAGGTGATTCTAACATCCAAGGAGGTGATTTGGTGATGTCCAAGGGCTGATTTCTACAAGAACTCTATAAATATTGGTGGTCTTCAAAGTTGGTGTTGATCTATAACAAGTTTTTCCATCAAAAATTCAAGCCTTGATCATAAACTACTTAATCTTGGTGGCATAAAGATTGTTCTTCCTATCCTCTTGTTATTTTGATTATGTAATCTTGTATTTTCTTTCCTATTGTATATGTATATGATGAATATATGATGATAAAAATATTGTGTGGGGATTTGGTGTTGATAAATATGGTTAAAAAGATGGAAATCCATAGGTAACAAGGTTAAAATCTTGCTAAATATGATGGCTGTATAAAAATAGTAAGTAACCAAATGATAAACTGATAAAATGGCATGGTGGAATCAATTTACAGTAAGTATAAGATGTCATACACATGTGAGAGTTGGTCATGCAATGGAATCATAAAAATAAGTGAGATATGATTAAAACAAAATTAGTATACCAATCTGAATAGTCTGTTTTGTAGGGACTGTTAAGGATACTTAGACATGGATTGAGCAGTAGCTATAACTAACTTATTTGTAGCACATAATATGAAGTTTATTCCATCTAAAAATTAGCTTCTATCTCTTTATAGAACTCAAGATATGATAAAAATGGTGAAAGTGAAACTAAAAATCAGATTTTGTGAAATTAAAGTTTAATAGTATTATATAAGCACTCAAAATAATATAGTATAAAATGTGAAATTAAAACCCACTAACTTATATATTTCATTTATATAAATATGTATAAGGATAAATAAATGGACATTATATAAAAATGATAGTTTGGTAAGTTTTATAAGTTATAAAAACTATAAACATGATTTTTACGTCTTTCGGCTAGCACCGTAAAATTAACGTTTTTCGTCAATAAAAACTTAGACGGTCGGACCCGTCTAATGTAAACTTTTTAAAATACATATACTGATATATAAGTACTTAATACAAGTAAAAACCGATAAAACCCGAACTATATAACATACGGACATTAACGGGCTAAGTTAGCGTTATTGGACTAATAATACAACTAAATCGGCTAAACACTTATAAACTTACTCATTGGGCTTAACCCACTTGGGCCCAACATGTAAAGTATAATACTGATAATAAAAGTATAAAATGGTCTAATTTAAGGTAATGGACTTATAATGGGCTTAGTGGGCCTAAAACATGTAAATAAGTAAAACTAGTAAACTAGTATAAAAGTTACCAATACATAACACTAAAATGAGTAAATGAAATGTATAAACCCACTTGATCATCATCATATATATAAAATCATAATATGTATACATAATTGTTATATTTATAAAGTCATTGGACAAGAGTCTAAGACGAGTATTATTTGTCTAGGTTTCCGTGATTGAAGCACGTACCGTACATCTAAATCACCGATAACCGCCTTCCCACATCAGCGTGAGTTCATAGCCTCGCACTGTTTTAAATGTTTTAATGAAATGTTTTATAAACCCGCGAGGGAGATAACATGTTAGTTTTGATAAAATAGGACACCATTTGTCCCGATTGCCTGTTTATTGATTTGGACCCGAATGATTTTATGACCCGATGAATGATTAAATGACCCGATAGATGAAATGAAATGGATTATTAAAGTTAGGTTATGTCACTAAAAGTCCCATTAGCATGAATTATGAACTACCAAGATTTGGTAGACGCTTATGCATATAATAGTACTATTTGGGGACGATCACCCCAGTTCGCGCCTTGACGGTTGATCCCCGTCGTGCCACATTATTGGTAAGCGAATTTATGTATGAGAAGATTTACACAAGCGTGATTATTGTGACGACATGCTAATTTAGATGGGCAAATGAGTTTCGGGCTAGCTACCCGTTGTTTGTTGTAGTAAGGTAACAATGTCATGCGGCTTATAATAATCCAAATAATGAAATACTGCTATACGCACCGAATTACGATATATTGCCCGACTAGCAATACGGGGTCATATTATTGATATTATGTTTGTGTTTTGGTTTTTCATAACCATATTCATATAACGGTTTTTATTTCTATACAACGTTATAAAACGTATTGTATGATATTTCTACGACATTAGTTCGTATAATGGTTTTGAAGGCGAAAGCCTATATTATGATTTTGATAAGGATTTGTATAAAATGACTTTGGCTGTTTTATGGCCTATTACAAAGATTTGTGCAAAATGATTTACGGTAATATTTATATACCGATGATATATTAATGGTTTCATTAAACTCTATGAATTCACTCGGCGTTATCGCTGACCTTTTCTTTTAACAAGTTTTGTCTCAGGTACTTGAAGGTAATTCTCGGGAAGACGACAAGAATTCATGGCCCGCACTTAAACAATAATTTCCATTTAAATGCTTTGTAAAACTTTGTATGAAATAATATGACTTGGGACCTATGTAACTTTGATATTTATGAATGGAAATGCTTTATTATTAAACGACGCGATTTTTAAGCGTTGTCCATGATGTGAGTAATGTGCTATCCCGTAACACCAACGAGTCTTCCGTTGTATTGAATTGCATAAATTTGGGGGTGTTACATCCAAGATGGGGGAAATTTTTGTTTTGTATATTTGTTTAAATGGCCATCTTCTAGCAAAGGATAGCCCAAAGCTTGGAGTCCTTGTTCTAGCTCTCCAATGGGTAGGGTGGTTATACCATCTGCATAATTGAGATGCAAAGCTTGGCGAATCAAAGCTTCAGTAACCACCCATGGAAGCCTATGGACAGTAGCAGTCAATGTAGTCACATTATTAACTGTTGAGGAAGTGACTATATTCCAAAACTGTTTAATATGTGTGACAGGGATAAGAGGAGCATGAGAAAGGGCATACCTTATGGGGATGCATTTAAATACTCCACCATCTGAGTATATTGGGGAAACAGAGCATCATCAGCTTCTAAATAAGCAACCATGTTATGCTGACTTCTGAACCCCAATTCCAAATCTCTTGGTTTAAACTTAGGCGCCATTGATGTAGAAAGTTGTGATAAATGTTATGAAAGATGAAGGTTTGAGAAAATTTAGTTAGACAATAGTAAGCAGTTACCCTGTTTCAAAGGAATGAGCCAAATATATAGGAGAGGTGAAAACATGTGATTGGTCAAAGCATGAGGCAGTTATATTCAAAATATAATGATGAAAATCTTGAAAAAGATATAACCTATCTCGTGCATTAATAAAAAGTTACCAACTCCTAAAATTACGGCCCATATTTTCGTCAAAAATAACAACTGGGTAGGACCCAATGTTTATCAACGGTCAAAAATAACTTATCAACGCCCAACGACTATATTTTTGTCAACGTTGGATTTTGCCATGTCAACGTCAAAATTGGTCTTAACAACGCTTGGAAAGAAAACTGTCAGCGTCCAAAAATAAAAATAATATAAAAGAAAAAGGACCTTAACAAAGTAATTTATCCTAGTGAAGATAACTTATAGACTGAAAATCACCATATGGTGGCAAGCACTGTCCAATCATGCACACTTGCTTAAGCAAGATAGAGATAATTGTCCTCAAGTGTCCCTTGCTAACTAAAGTTCTTAACAATGAAGTTATCTTATAAAATCCTTTGTAACTTCCTAGGTAAGCCTGATAAAAATCATACCCAAGTCTCCCAACAGACCACATCCAATTCTAGGTTAAAAAGTCTTGGCAGCGTGCAAAGTATATCAACTTTGCATGCTATAGTGCCTCACGATTTAGTAAACTAACTCGTACTCACCATTGGACACAATTTAGAATTGTAATAAGAGTATTATATGAATACCCAAAAAGTCCTAAAGGTTTCCTAAACCTCCCCTTAAAATATGATATACAAGTTGCCAAACAAAATATATGCGATAAAAATTTATGTCAAGATAGGAATGTAAACATTCCAACCATCATCCATAAACTTGAACACATTCCAAGTAAGCTCCAAAGATCCATAGGCAACTCTGTATCCATTTATACAATGCTCATAATGCCTGCATAATTAGATCAAAAACCACAAAACTAACATGTTGCTGTCAACGTCCATTTTAACACTTGTCAGCGTTAAAATAACCTTTGTCAACGTTAGACAAATAAAGTGGAAAACCTAATTTTGTACAAAGACCAATAACAATGCATATCCTGTACATACTTTTACAATAAGTTCCAAAAACACATATTAGGTAAGATTGATCATTCTAATACTTATTACCAAGTATTGAAATCTCCCCGTATCAAAAGGTTTAGTTAATAAATCGGCCACATTTTCTTCTGTGTCAACCCTATCTGGTTGTATTAAACCTTTTTCAAAACAATATCTTATTTTAGAATGATGTACAGGATTTTTAATAATGCATAAAGTACTGTTATTGTCTACAAAAATCTTGGTATGCATAAAATTATACCCATAATCCAACAGTTGGTTCTGAATCCATAAGACTTGTCCACAACAAGCAGCTGCAGCTACATATTCTGCTTTAGTTGTAGAGTTGGCCACCACTGTTTGTTTCTTGCATTGCCAAGATATCAACCTACTCCCAAGAAATTGGCATCCACCAGTTGTGGATTTTCTATTAAACTTGTCACCTCCATAATCACTGTCTGAATAAGCAATAAGCTCCAATGGAGAATCCTTTGGATACCATAATCCCAAGGTAGGATAGCACCTAAGGTATCTAAAAATCCTCTTGACAGCTTGAATATGACACTCTTTGGGAGTCACTTGATGGCGTGCACATGCACACACAGCAAACATAATGTCAGGTCTAGAAGCTGTAAGATACATCAATGATCCAATCATTGACCTATAATGCCTGAAATCCACCTCTTTTACATCTCTAACCTTTCCTCAAGGGTGTTCCCTATCAATGGGTGTGCTAGCCCGTTTTTCATGTGGAGAAAAGCCAAACTTCTTCAAGGTTTTTGCTACATATTTGTGTTGAGAGATGAAGATACCATCTTCTTTCTGCTGAACTTGTAACCCTAGAAAGAAGTTCATCTCTCCCATTGCACTCATCTTGAATTTGTCTATCATGAGCTTGGAAAAGTCTTCACTCATCTTTGGACTTGAAGAGACAAAGATGATATCATACACATAGACCTGAACAAGTAAAAAATCCCTACCAGTCTTCTTGGTAAACAAAGTCTGATCTATGGTGCCCCTCTTGAATCCATTTTCCACCAGATAGGTGGACAATGTGCTATACCATGCTCTTGGGGCTTGATGAAGTCCATACATTGCATTCTTCACCCTATACACCTTGTCTAGATGTTCTGAATCTTCAAAACCAGGAGGCTGCATAACATAAACCTCCTCTGCAATTGTGCCATAAAGATAAGCACTCTTCACATCAATTTGATAAACTGTGAAGCCCATGCAAGAAGCATAGGCTAGGAAAATCCTTATTGCTTCAATCCTTGCAACATGTGCAAAAACCTCTTCATAGTCTATCCCTTCCTCTTGTGTATAGCCTTGAGCAACTAAACGTACCTTGTTTCTGACCACAATTCCTCTCTCATCCTTTTTGTTTCTAAGAACCCATCTTGTCACTGTAGGTCTAACATATCTGGGACAATCTACTAACTCCCAAATATCTTGAATAGCAAATTAGTGAAGCTCATCCTGCATTGCTTCCACCCAACTTGGTTCTTTGAGAGCATCAAATATCTTCTTGGGTTCCTGTTGTGACAGAAAACAAGCAAACAAACATGCCTGAACAAGAGGGGTATCAACCTTCTTATGGATATTGGCAATAAATCCTCCTTGCTTATGATGAGATCTTCTTGTTTGAACAGGAGACATCACATCTCCAATGATTAGAGAAGAAGGATGATTTTTGATAGTAGATGTAAGTATTCCTCCTTCAATAATTGTGTTGTCTTCAATTTCAGTCTCCAAGTTGCCAATATCATCTTCAAATTCTCCTCCATCATCACCTGAATGAACCTATTCATGTACTGCTGAAGGCTCACCTTGTTCAAAAACATTAGAAGAGAATAAATGGTCAAAAGAGTTGTCAATGCCTGAAATGGGTCTGTCAATGTTTGAGCCATCAACGCCTGAATTTGGCCTGTCAGCGCCAGATTTTCCTTTGTTAGCGCTTGAAGATTCATGCATGTTTCCATCAATAGGTTTCTCTTGTGGACCATATTTTTCCTTTCCAGCAGCAGCAGCAGCAAATCCATCTGTCCAAATAGGAATGGTAACATACTCAAGTATGGGAGCTGATTTGTCTACATGTGATCCTACCTCCTTATCAACCTGTATACCTGAAATTTCAACAACTGGTTCTTCCACAACATTTGAATTCACTTTCACAATGTCTGGATTAGTAACAGGCATATAATTCAAGGTTCTAAATAAAGGTTCCAAGTCGAAGAACCAATTTGGTCCACTCTCAGGATCACTAGGTTTACTTTCTAAAAACCTAACATGTACCTTTTCAAGTATACGTTTTTCTTTCTTAATGTAAACCCTATATCCTCTACTCTGCACTGAATAGCCAATAAAGTAGCCTTCATCACCCTTAGCACTAAATTTTCCAAAGGCATCACTAGTATCCAGTACAACTACATGACATCCAAAGGGTTTAAGAAAACCAATATTAGGTTTCCTATTTCAAAATAGCTCATAAGGTGTCTTATTGTGGATTTTGTTGATCAATGCCTTATTCTGAACATAGCAGGCTGTATTCACAGCCTCATCCCAAAATGCAATGGGAAAGTGAGCATCAGCCAACATTGTCCTAGCTGCTTCTATGAGTGTTCTATTCTTCCTTTCAGCCATCCCATTTTGTTGTAGGGTTCTAGCTACACTAAACTGCCTAGTAATCCCTTTATTGACACATAATTCATCTAACAACTTATTTCTAAACTCACCACCATTATCACTTCTAAGAATTTTAAACTCATTCCCAGTCTTCTTTTCAATTTGGGTAATAAAGTTAATCAAAATAGTAGCAGTTTCACTTTTCAAAGCCAAAAAGAAAGTCCAAGTAAATCTAGAAAAATAATCAGTTATGACAAAACAAAAAGATTTACCATTTAAGCTTTCTATATTAGTTGGACCAAACAAGTCCATATGCAGCAAGTGAAGTGGTTTAGAACTAGAATGCACAAGTTTAGACTTAAAGGAAACTTTGTGTTGCTTGCCTTTAAGGCATGCGACACAAGAGTGGTCATTGTGGAAATCCTTTTCAGGCAAACCATCAACTAAACCATGTCTCACAAGTCTATTTATGTTCTTAAAATTTATGTGCCCTAACCTTCTGTGCCAAAGATTACTCTCATCAACTGAAGCCTTAGCATATAGGCATGACAAACTATTATTCATCCTAATTCCATTAAGATTCACATTATAAATGTCCTTATGCCTAGGTGTTCTATAATCAATGAACTTTTCATCAGGTATTTTAAAATCTTTGCTTAACACCAAGCATTCAGTATTAGTGAAAAGAACCTTATTTTTGTTATCACAAACTTGTGATACACTAAACAGATTATAATCTAGTTCTTTTACCAGAAATACATTTTCAAAACGCAGATTGTTGGTGATAAGAGTGCCTTTGCCAGTAATAGTTCCATATCCTCCTCCAAAGTACACTTTGTCACCATCTTTAATGGGGGTAAAGTTTGTTAAATAATCTTCCTTCCCCGTCATGTGCCTAGAGCATCCACTATCCCAATAGCCATGATCATTTACCTGCTTTTGAATGCCCTGCGCATAAAGAAAACAAATTAGTTTTCTTTGGAAACCCAAGCCTGAGCAGACTTGGATTCATTTGGTTGTTCAACAAGAACAAACTTAGTCCTTATAATAACCCCTTGTTCATCCCTTTTAGGATAAAACACCCAGTTAACCCCAATTGGTTTAGTTATGACCTTTGAAATATAATGAATTCTGTTACAGGTCATAGAAATCCCATCTGAATTAGGGTTTTGGTCTTGTTTGGGTCTCCAAGTTAAGCTAGAAGAAGCTTTAGACCCTTTTCCCTTTGGTTGCAAGTATTTGTTATTACTTGGTCTAACAGCGTTGGAAATATTCCTGTCAACGTTAAAATTGTTCTTGACAACGCTGAAATTGCACTTGTCAGCGCCAAAACTAGGGTTTGCTACAGGAACCCATTGTCTGTTAGACCATGTATTTGTCTTTTCAAAAGGCCTTTGTCCATAAGTATTAGACCCTTTAGTAAAGAATGGAGCTGGTCTAGTGACTTGGGGACTTTGTTGAACAAAAGGTCTGGGTTTGACCATGGTTGACTTTCTATCAGCGTTGACTTTTGAAGCATTGACACACTTATAAGCCAAATGTGAAAAACTCCCATAAGTATAACAAGTTTTTCTAGACATAACTCTAGGTCTAGATGAAAAGAAACCTGTCCCATTATCACTAACTTGACTTTTTGGTGACCTAAGTTTTCTATACATTTCTATATATTTAATACTAGGTTTTCTATCAACGTTTAATCCAAGGTCAACAGTCTTTCCAGTAGTGGGGTTGGTCACTTTTATGGGTGTAGACTCATTTGGGCTTTCACTAAGCATGCCACCTTTAACAAACAAAGTAGGATTGGCTTTCTTCCGTTGGTCCAAATCAGTCAATTTCTACTTATATTTCTCTATTGGAGTAAGAACTCTTGGTGGAGGAATAAATTCCTTTTCTTGTAGTTCTGGAATACCATTCCAAGACAAATCCTTTCTAAGGACACCATAGAAGTTCCCATCATGTGGTGGAACATCATCATACTTTTTTTATCCCAATCCTAGTCATATCCCTAGAGTCTCTTTGTTCAGTAACACATTTTTCTAGGGTTTGAGAAGCTTTATCAAATCTTTGAATTTTAAGCCCTACATTATCTTTGTTTTTAATGGCCTCATCTAACTTAGCTTGTATAATACCTTTAGATCTCTCCAAGATGTTCCTAAGGTCAATACTAGCATTGAGGTCATGAGTCAAAACATTGATTTGATCTTTTAGGTCTAGCTCCATTTTCTTGTATTCAGACACAGTCTTTTCAGTTTGAACAAGTGCAAGTTGATAATTAGATAACTTGCATTTTTCATTATAAACATCTGATTTTAACTTTAAAATTTCTTTGTTAAGTTTTTTAGTGTTTAAACGACAACCTTTACTACAAAATACATCATCATATACCTCATTATCTGATGAAGATGAAGAATGTGCCATGAGAGCATAGTGAACATGCTCTTCTTCTTCCTTCTCTGCAATCAAGGCCTTGTTCTCTTCCACATCTTTGGCCATAAAGCTCCAGTCCCAGCCAACACCATCAGTCTCTTGCATGGCAACCATAGCTTTTGTATCTTCAACCTTGATGATTGGGCTTGAAGGCTTTCCAGCATCAGATCTTCTTGGAGATCTGCATTCTCTCATAAAGTGACCCATTCTATGGCAATTGTAACACTCAACCTTGGATTTATCAAACTGATAGGTGTGTAAACACCCATCCTTTTCACCACTTAATTACAATAATAACCGGACCAAAACATGTATTTTATGTCAATTATGTCGGAATTATGCGTGGTTTGTGTTTTTGTTTTGATTTAGGACGAAGTTGTGAAAAGTGGAGAAAACACGGGCATTTACGGGCTTTTATTGAAGAAAAAGATGAAAAGAAGAAGTCAAGAAGTCAAGAGTGCAAAAAGAACGGAAGTCCAAGACCAGTTCTGAAGATTTATCGAAGAAAAAGTCAAAAGACGGAAGTCGACTAAAAGCCGAGAAACTCAAGTCTATTTTATTGAAGAATTAAAAGACGAGTTCAAAAGAAATCCCGAGCCACAAGTCATTAGAGTCTAAGTTTAAAGAAGATTAGAAGAATAAAGGACTAATGGTGCAATTAATGAAGATTAAAGGCTTAAGGACCTAATGACGCAATTAAGAAGAAATGAAGGAGGGGAGGAAGCTTCCTAATCCTCCCCTATATATAGATTAGATCTTAATTACTTTCATTTTTGTTGGCTAATCGTGACAATTAGTTCTTCCACTTTTAATTACCTTGTCATTTAGATACTTGTCAAATTTAAATTCCTGTCTTGCACCTTAATTACCATCTAATTTCAAGTAAGTTTTCCTTTTAATTCTTGTTAATATTTATCTTTATCTTGTTAATCTCATTCTACCTTTCTTTAATTTTTATGTTGATTTGTTTATGTTCATGTTCTTGATTTTTGTTGATTTATTTAAGTGGGTTTTGATTATTTTGATTAGTTTTGTGAGTTTGATTGTTTTGGATTGATTGTTTATCATTAATAGTTGTTTATTTGTTTGTTTGATTTAATCTTGTGGTTGATTTAGCTTTGTTTTGCTTAAATTCGTGTGTTATTTTGTTCCTTGTTCTTCGCGTTTTGTTTCTGATCTTTCCCAGGAACTTGCTGATCTTTCGGAATATTCCGGATAAGGGTTTAGCAGAGTGCTTTATTTGGAATATTCGTTATTCCGAGTAGGCTGTTTATTCCGGGTTGGCTACTTATTCCGAATAGGCTTACATTCCGCATAGGGAGGTTATTCCGAATAGCAGAACATTCCGCATAGCCTGATATTCCGCATAGAAGGTTTATTCTACATAGGGAACTTATTCCGGATAGGTGACAATATTCCGCATAGGGGACTTATTCCGAGTAGGCTGACTATTCCGAATAGCAAGGAATATTCCGCATAGGGGTAAGTTATTCCGGGTAAGGATTATTCCGAATAGAGTTAGTTATTCTGGATAGGCTAGTATTCCGAATAGGGGTGTTTTTCCGAGTAAGCATCTATTCCGCATAGTGACAGTATTCCGAATAGGGTGTTTATTCCGGATAAGGGTAGTTATTCCGGATAGTTTATTTTCAATTACTTAATTTCCAATTTTCTTAATTTTGAGCTTTAATTTTCCCGCCTTTTTACTTAGTTGCACTTTAAGTTTATTTGCCTTAGATTTATTCTCGTGTTGCCTTTGTTTAAGCTTTAGTTTTAGTTGCGTTTTAAGTTTGCCTTAGTTAGATTTAAGTTTACGTTATTTATATTTAGTGCCTTTTAATTTTAGCCTCGCTTTTAAATACTTGCACCATTTATTTTAATTAGACTTAGATTTACTTTAAAGTCATTTACTTTAATTGGTTTTGCACATTTAATATACTACAACGACACAACTATTTGTTTCACCAAAGAACAGCTGAGTCGCACATTAAACTCCTTTTCAATTCGAAGAGATTGGTTCAACGATAATTTTTAACCTGAGTAAAAGCTAGTTATCAAATGGCGCCGCTGCCGGCTCTTTTCGTAAAGATTAACGGTTTTCTGTGAGAGACGCGTTGCTTTTTGGGGTCCGTTCTCTTGTGAGCGTTACTTTTCTTGCATAAAATTTCAAAAAACCATAAAAATTAAAAATTTAAAAAATCCAAAAAGATTTTATCTTTATTGTGTATATATATTGTCTTTGTGTTTGGTTTCTTTTTCTTTTGCATTTTTAGGTGTATGCGTACTAGATCTTCTAATTATCAAGAGCCCGAGACTCAAGAAGATTTAAGTATGTCAGGTGTCAACAATAATAATCCACCGCACCTCAACAATAACAACAATGTTCTTCCATAGCCCGATCTTCAGACAATGGAGGAGCTTTGTCAACCTACCATGTTTGGACGAGGAGGACCGATTGCGCCGATGCAAATCAACGCTCCTGAGTTTTCGTTGAAGCACCACATGATTCAGCAAGTGCAAACTAATCCATTCGCCGGAATGCCTGATGATGATGCCAACAAACACCTCGACAAGTTCATTACAATCACTCAAAGCATGAAGTTGCCTGGTGCCACAATGGATGTTCTACGCCTACAACTCTTTCCACATACTTTATCACATCATGCCGAGAAATGGTTTGATCGTCTCCTGAAGAATTCTATTCATACTTGGGATGACATGACTCAACGCTTTTTGTCGCGCTACTTTCCACCATCCATGGTCACGAGCCTTCGCAATCAGATCAGCGGTTTCATGCAAGATCCTGATGAATCTCTTTTTGATGCTTGGGAGAGATATAATGTCTTGATCGATAGATGTCCAAACCACAACATGCTACCTGTGACCTTAATTGATACTTTCTACAATGGTTTGACTTTTCGTGATCGGGATACGATTAATGCAGCCGCCGGTGGCACATTCATGAAAAGGAGACCCGAGGAGTGTAGAGAACTTATTGAGAACATGACTACTCACCACAAAAACTGGGATTCCTCCGCTTCTTCTAGGAACAACCCGAGAGTCAATGTTTATTCCACCTCAGCAAACCCTGATATGATCGAACTCACCCATGTGCTGACTAAAATTAGCAGAAGTATGCAACTCTTGGCTTCAAACCAACAACAACAACAAGTTAAAGCTGTTGCTACTCCTTGTGAAACATGCGGTGGTCCTCACTCATACACCGATTGTCCTTCTACACAAGGAAATCCGGAAAATGTGTATGCAGCTTGTGGTAATTATTCACCGAAAAATTACCAAGCTCGACCTCAAGGGGATAGAAATTTGCTGAGTTACCGGTCAAACAACTACCTTTCACCCGGTTTTTCTCCTCAAAACCAAAACCCCGCCAACAACTACAATAGAAGCAACCAAATCCCACCAAGAGCTTCTAATCCTTATCACCCACCCGCCCAACAAGCCCCACCCATTAATCCGGATGTTGAAGCCATCATGAGAACCCAAGGTGAGCAAATCAAGAATCTGCAGAGCCAAATTATCAATCTTAAAGGAGATATTACCAAGCAAGGAAACGAGATTAGATCCGAGCTTCGTGATAATATTCAATCCTCCTTCAGCAATCAAACCAATGATTTGAAGAATATGCTTGCTAGTTTCTTGCCCGCCGCTTAACCTTCTTCGAGTTCTCTACCTTCAAACACCGTCACCAATCCGCGAGCAAATGTGAGTGCTATTACTACGCGTAGTGGAATTACCATTGTCGATCCACCAGTCTCACCCCCATCATTTACACCTCCTCCACCACCATTTATCCCTACTCCTCCTACACCTAGTATTAGTGCACCATTACCGTCTCCGCCTCGCCATGACGATGTCTCTAGGAAGGACCCTTCAACATCTCACCCTTTACTTGCTACACCTGCACCTTCACCACCCAAACCCAATATCCCTTATCCCTCACGTTTGGGCAAGAACAAAATGCTAACCAAGGAGGACTCTCAAGTGACGAGCTATATCAAGATGATTTCTCAAATGAACTTCAACATTAGCTTTCTTGAGGCACTTGTCCACATGCCAAAATTTGTCAAAGCATTTAAGGAATTGCTTAACAAGAAGGAGAAGCTGATTGAGCTCGCCAACACACGCTTAAATGAAAACTGCTCTGCAGTTATTCTTAAAGAACTTCCAGAAAAGCTTGGAGATCCCGGTCGTTTTGTGTTGCCTTGCGTGTTCAACAAAACTGAAGAATTTACTGCCCTTGCTGATCTCGGGGCCAGTATTAATCTTATGCCTTTGAGTGTTTGGAAAACACTATCATTGCCCGACCTCACTCCAACAAAGATGACTCTTGAGCTTGCTAATCGCACTCTCTCTTACCCCGTTGGTATAGCCGAAGACGTGTTCATAAAAGTTGGCACATTTACTTTCCCGGTCGATTTTGTCGTTGTTGATTATGAAATGGACCCTCGTATTCCTTTAATACTTGGTCGGCCATTCTTGAGAACCGGACGAGCTCTAGTGGATGTGTCCGAAGGTGAGTTAATCTTAAGAGTCGGGATGATGCACAAGTTTTTAAAATGGGGAAGCTTACAAGTACAACCTTTGGAGGCTGAGAATCAGTGAATATGATTAATGTGCATGATGACTTTGTTGTCTACAACAATCCTTTATTCGATTCTTCCATCGATAATCCACTTTTTCATGATGATGAGGATGATTCTCTCCCTACTTTAGAAGCTTCTCCCATTTATGATTCTCCACCGGTCTTTGATGCTTATGATGATGATGATTCTAGCTCAGATTCGGATGATTTTGATTATTGTACTTCCGAGTATCCCGAGCTGCCCACATATGATGATTTCGATGAGGCTGATACTCTTTCGAGCGATTCTTCACATGATGAAGATCCTCCACCATCACTCGATCCTACTTTGGACGATAACTCGTTTGAGGAAGACTTCTCTACGTTTCTCAACACTTACTTCCCTCATGAGAGTGATGCACCTCCTTTGGACTTTGAAGATTATTGTCTTGATCCTACTTTGGATTTGAAGCACATTCTTTCAAAGGAGAAGAAACCGG
The DNA here is from genome assembly GCA_025667525.1 of Glebionis coronaria. Classification (NCBI taxonomy): domain Eukaryota; kingdom Viridiplantae; phylum Streptophyta; class Magnoliopsida; order Asterales; family Asteraceae; genus Glebionis; species Glebionis coronaria. The sequence continues at coordinate 4,929,506 of CM046880.1, forward strand.
TCGACACCAATATCTGCATCACGTATGAGTTAACACCTCTTTGTCCATCTTCTGTGGACGAGGTTGTGCTTCTTCGCGGATCTTCTTCCCATTCTGCTGAGCCTGAGTGCTATTTTCCCTTAAAGGAAAAGGTGTTCGACCCCGGTATCGATCTTTTGCAGCCATCTCAGTATCCACCTGATGAAATAAAAGGAAAAATATTTGGAACTTATGGAAATCTGCTTGCACCACTTCAACCTTGCTTCTATCGTGCTCCATCGTTGCTTAAGGGAACCTTGCCTACTCTTCTTTGGCTTGCCTTGTTCGCCTTAAGCTTGTGCTATTTGATGGACGAAAACTATGTCTTTGATCCTGGTGGATGTGTCTCATGCTTCTTCCTCTGCTAATCAAGGTCGAGTCAGGCTCATGACTCGGTTAATAAAAATCAAGCGCTTCTTGGGAGGCAACCCATGCATCTATCTTTTAGCTTTCTTTGTCATAAGTGTAGGGGAGACCCTTTAGTGTTTGCTCTCTCCTCTCTTCTACTTATCAGGGATTCGAGCTTCAATGATCCACTCTTGATGATTCTTGACGACCCGTGATTCTGCTGTTCCATTTTCCCGGTTCTATCCTAAACTCTTTTCGATTCACTATTTTATATTTTCTCAATATTAAAATAGGAATCTCTTTAGTTGTCTTTTCCTTAGCAAGATTTAAACAACGTGCACAATGTACTAAGTGTAGGGGAGTTTACTTCCACATGCTTAAACATTGAGGACAATGTTTATATTAAGTGTAGGGGGGGACTTCTATCGAAGTTAAGTGGCCTTTTCCTTGTATTTGTCCTCATTTTAACCGGAAAATCAATTTTTCGACATTTTTCAAAATTTTTGATCTATTTTGGCCTATTAGTTTTTCCCTTTATATAGTTATTTTCTTTCCTTGTTAGAATAAAAGCTTAATAAAGTGGTTTTAATTTTCAAACGTTGTGAATCTTTTGACTCAACCCTTAGTTTACTCTAGCTAGTATCCTTAACGTGTTTAAGTCAAGTTTTGCTAGGCTTTTATATAGGGAGCTATAAAACGCGAAAGTCTTAACTCTCACGAGTTAAGAACAAGAACTTTTCGCAAGTTCCTATAATTGATCCTAGAGAGTCGTTTATCAAGGGAACTTTAAAATGCGATTTCTAAACTTGAAAAAGTCTAAGAATTTACAAGATCCAATAGACGACTCGAAAACCCAAAACTTTGATTTAATAGGCTAAGCATCCACGAGTCTCATTCCTTGAGATTTTAAACTATGGAGAACGAGAGATGATAGAGCCAATTATAAGTTCGGTATTCTTTCATGAATTTATGTGAGTTAATTATGAGCCTATTCTCCCATCGCTTGCTAATAATTTATCTGCCAATAAATAAAGCTGTACGATTTGAAAAGTTACTTAGCTTCTAGCCCAAGATCGTTTAAAAGTTGCTCGGTTTGGATTAGAGTTCATAGCCAAGGCATAACTTATTGAAGCGGGATGCGAAGATTGGCGAGTCCGAAAAGGCCCTAACAAGGCATGAGGGCTATATTTTGTCGCTAAAGATCCAAAGTGATGTGAAGAATCATTTATCGATAATCAATATAAAGGATCGAGACACAAGACGAAAAGCAGAAACTCCCCAAAAGTCATGGAGAAGTGTATCCGAAAAGACCCTAGCAAGGTATGAGGATAAATAGATCCAAGTCATAAAAGGAGGCGGATCGTGGTATATCAAAGTCCAAAATAAAGATTGGAGAAAAATGAAGAAGTCGTGGTCCAAGTATGAATCTCTCAAAAAGTTCAAGTGAAGAAATTCCAATTATGAAGAGAAGACCATAATTTCATGAACGTCTCTCAAGGTTTGAAGTATGAAGTCGCTGCCAAATATCAGTCCGAGAAAGGTCTCAAATCGCGAAACGAGTTATGCCAAGATATGAACTTTATGAGGCCCCGAGAAGCAGTTTTAAAAGATTTTGTCCTCTAGCTAACTATTGATTAAATCGTCACTTTATTTTTTTGCCTAATAAACTATTGAAATAAGTCGAAAATGCATCCTCGTGATCATTCAAGACAACAATAAAATATAAGAGATACACCTAGGAATAAGGGGGTCTAAGTGAGTAATTGACCCACATGAGTTCGTGTTAGTTTGCTAACTTATAATAACAATGATCTCGTTTTTAAGCTTGGTTTGGAGAAAGTGAAAACTTGAGGATGATGATCATTAATAACATTTCCAAAACCCAAGGTATGTTTTTGATTTCTTTAGTTTGAATGTTTATAGTTTTCTATCTCTTTAATAAAGGCCAACGTGGATTGATTTTGATGAAAAATGTAAACGTGCTTTGTAACTAATGCATTGCATGAGGACATTGCAATGGTCAAGTGTAGGGGATTTGATAGGTGTGTAAACACCCATTCTTTTCACCACTTAATTACAATAATAACCGGACCAAAACGTGTATTTTATGTCAATTATGTCGGAATTATGCGTGGTTTGTGTTTTTGTTGTGATTTAGGACGAAATTTTGAAAAGTGGAGAAAACACGGGCTGACAGGCTTTTGTTGAAGAAAAAGATGAAAAGACGAAGTCAAGAAGTCAAGAGTGCAAAAAGAACGGAAGTCCAAGACCAATTCTGAAGATTTATCGAAGAAAAAGTCAAAAGACGGAAGTCGACTAAAAGCCGAGAAACTCAAGTCTATTTTATTGAAGAATTAAAAGACGAGTTCAAAAGAAATCCCGAGCCACAAGTCATTAGAGTCCAAGTTTAAAGAAGATTAGAAGAATAAAGGACTAATGGTGCAATTAATGAAGATTAAAGGCTTAAGGACCTAATGACGCAATTAAGAAGAAATGAAGGAGGGGAGGAAGCTTCCTAATCCTCCCCTATATATAAATTAGATCTTAATTACTTTAATTTTTGTTGGCTAATCGTGACAATTAGTTCTTCCACTTTTAATTACCTTGTCATTTAAATACTTGTCAAATTTAAATTCCTGTCTTGCACCTTAATTACCATTTAATTTCAAGTAAGTTTTCCTTTTAATTCTTGTTAATCTTTATCTTTATCTTGTTAATCTCATTCTACCTTTCTTTAATTTTTATGTTGATTTGTTTATGTTCATGTTCTTGATTTTTGTTGATTTATTTAAGCGGGTTTTGATTATTTTGATTAGTTTTGTGAGTTTGATTGTTTTGGATTGATTGTTTATCATTAATAGTTGTTTATTTGTTTGTTTGATTTCATCTTGTGGTTGATTTAGCTTTGTTTTGCTTAAATTCGTGTGTTATTTTGTTCCTTGTTCTTCGCGTTTTGTTTCTGATCTTTCCCAGGAACTTGCTGATCTTTCTGAATATTCCGGATAAGGGTTTAGCAGAGTGCTTTATTCGGAATATTCGTTATTCCGAGTAGGCAGTTTATTCCGGGTTGGCTACTTATTCCGAATAGGCTTACATTCCGCATAGGGAGGTTATTCCGAATAGCAGAACATTCCGCATAGCCTGATATTCCGCATAGAAGGTTTATTTCGCATAGGGAACTTATTCCGGATAGGTGACAATATTCCGCATAGGGGACTTATTCCGAGTAGGCTGACTATTCCGAATAGCAAGGAATATTCCGCATAGGGGTAAGTTATTCCGGGTAAGGATTATTCCGAATAGAGTTAGTTATTCCGGATAGGCTAGTATTCCGAATAGGGGTGTTTTTCCGAGTAAGCATATATTCCGCATAGTGACAGTATTCCGAATAGGGTGTTTATTCCGGATAAGGGTAGTTATTCCGGATAGTTGATTTTCAATTACTTAATTTCCAATTTTCTTAATTTTGAGCTTTAATTTTCCCGCCTTTTTACTTAGTTGCACTTTAAGTTTATTTGCCTTAGATTTATTCTAGTGTTGCCTTTGTTTAAGCTTTAGTTTTAGTTGCGTTTTAAGTTTTCCTTAGTTAGATTTAAGTTTACGTTATTTATATTTAGTGCCTTTTAATTTTAGCCTCGCTTTTAAATACTTGCACCATTTATTTTAATTAGACTTAGATTTACTTTAAAGTCATTTACTTTAATTGGTTTTGCACATTTAATATACTACAACGATACAACTATTTGTTTCACCAAAGAACAGCTGAGTCGCACATTAAACTCCTTTTTCAATTCGAAGAGATTGGTTCAACGATAATTTTTAACCTGAGTAAAAGCTAGTTATCACAAACCCAGTAGTGTCTTTAGCATTAACGGTCATCTTCTTCCTAAATATCCTATTCCATCTATTGGTCCTTATGCTTGCAAGTGCCATATTCTACTTTATGTCCATCTCCTCCAAGTGCTCCTCACTGATTTGCTCAAGGTCCTCATATGTAATCACTAAACCATTGGGCAATGAAGTAATGTATGCACACACAGTATCTAGATCAATACCAACATGTCTAATTCTTGGTGAGTCAACATTGTATGTGTCAGCGTCTGAATGTGGGGCGCTGACAAAGCTTGATCCAACGTTGACACAAGGTGATCCAGTAACGGGGTGCACGTATGAATCCCTTTGATCAAATTGACCTTGACTATGTGAGAAGAAGGCCATGTTTCCATTGGTAGATTTGCTTCCTTGATCCAAAAGGATTCCATTTTCTACAATCTTTAGTTTATTATAGACGTCATCAAATGTGGAACTTTTGTGAGCATTGGTAGCAATAATAGACCTTGCTTCAATCTTCCATGCATCACCAAGACTTTTAAGGAAGGTGGTAATGATATCAGCATCATTATACACTATTCCCATAGAGGACAGTTTGCTTGTGAAGTCAAGAAGTCCGCTTCTCACCCCACTTAGCTTTTCATTGGGAAGGGCTTTGAACACAACATACTCATGCAATAGTTGTTTCTTCTTCTCTAAGGCAGTATCATCATTACCACCATAATTGACTTGAAGGGCTGCCCAAAGCTCTTTGACAGACTCAAAACCTCTATACTTGTGCTGATTGGCTGGTCCCAAAGAAAGTTTGAGAATGCTTAGAGTTTTCACGTCGTTCATTCTCTTTGCAATATCCTCAGTTGAGACAGCTCTCCCATCTGTAGGTTGTTATTTTTGATCCTCTTTAGTTGAGCCTGGAGTTGATCTTAAAGTAATAGCAGCTTGAATCTTGGCAGCCTTATCGAATGTGTTTCCATATTCAATAATTTCCCATAGGGTGTTGGCATGGATTTGAAGGTACTGCTCAAAATTGAACTTCCATAGCTCAAAGTTGTTAGGGTCTAGCATGCGGATTTTTAGGTTATGGCTTGAAGAGGAGGTCAATTCTGGAGTAGACATATTGTCTGGTTTTTAGGGTTTCTTGAAAAACTAGGATTTTTGGTGATTTAGGGTTTTCAGGGTTTTGTGTTCTTTAGATCAAAGTTCCTCAACAAGCTCCGATACCACTTGTTGATCCTAAACTTAGATCGATTTAGCTTTGTGTAAACGATAATGAATCAAGTTAAACACTTAGAGAAACTTTGTTATATATGAAACAATCTAAGTATTATGCGTAATTAATACTTAGAACAAGAACACACAAACAGAATAAACCAAACTTTCACTTTGATTGATAATGGAACTTGCGTACAATGAAAGAGTAAAAACGTATATCGAACTAAAACCTAAAGGCCTCCTTTTATAGATTAAGGAACCTTGTACAAGAGTCTACGTATCAGCTATTTTAGGTAAATATAAACATAAGAAATACATTGTCGAACATATCTTTACTAGAAACATAAAACGTGTAGACTAAGTGTTAGACTTACTTTTTGGTAAGCTGATGCCTTTCACGTGAGTTGGACTAGATTAATATCCTTTGCTATACACAGGGACTTATTATGTAAAGGATGGAAAGTCTAGGTAGGATAGGTCTATAAATACCCCACATGACTCTCCATGGGGGTGTGGAAGTTTGTTTCTTTTTTCATTTGTTTTTATTTTCACTTGAATAAAACACACATTCCTTTCACCTCTCTCTAACTTTCTCTCACTAAGAACAACAATGGCATATATGTTCTTTGATCATCCCCGACCACCCGAACCATGGTGGATATTATGATGCCTTTCAATTGGTATCAGAGCTAACCGGGGGTGTCTTGTATCCGTGTGTTTGTGTTGCGTGTTCAAATTCGTGTGGAGTTTTCAGATTAGCGGTTTGTGCTTTTTGGATTCATTTCTTTATCAGATTTTAACATGTCCTGTTATTATCATAATTTTTGATTCCATTACAAATTTCTTTTCCTAATCTGTTCAAGTCTCGTGTGTAAATCTCTTTGTCCAATATTTTGGGTATTCTCGTTGTATCATAGTTTTTGTTTTACTTATCATTCACTTGATCTGTTTTGCCTTTTGGGTAAAAGACAAAAGCACATGGTCCAGAACATTTTTTTCGGGGACACCAAATTATGAGTCAAAACCATATTGTGATGGCTATTGTCCAGATGGGATATTACGATGCTTTCATTGCGATGACTTCTTTTTCGGATTTATTCCGATGGGTTTTTTTACATTCCGATGGGTTGGGTTGTCCTCATTGCGATGGATGGCCTGATTCATCGAAATGGAAGTTTAAGTCGTCATGCTGCCCAAATTCCCCCAACATTGCGATGGCTGGTACACTATTGCGATGGGTTCTTGTACTATTGCGATGGTGTACTAGAAAAATATATTGCGATGGATGTAGACACTTTGTGATGGACTATTTTTGATGCATATTGCGATGAAATAAATCATTGCGACAGGAGTTTAAATCATTTAAAATAAAAAAAAATCAGATTTAGACACTTTTTCATTCATGCTTCAATTAAACCTCTATCATTTATCAATATACAATCCAGTAACATACAACCGTCTCATGATCAAACTAATCAAAACCGTGACTCTTACACACTGTTTTTTTTAATCACAACCTTTTATCTCCTCAACTCCACTAAATCTTGTCCTAATCCCATCGTGCCTAACCCATCATCTAGACTCATTTAAAAATCAAATTTTCATGAGCTCAATTTTTTTGTTAAACGATTTTTTCTCTATCTTTAAAAGGATTTTTTTTGTTTAAACAAAATCATTGACCAAAACAAATCGACTCATGCTCATTCAAACCTACCCGAGATCATTTGTAAAATGATCTTGATGCCATCGCCGCATAAAGGTTGTGGATTGCTTGCTTGATTTCGATCCTCGTGGATGGTAAGCAATTGTTTCACCTTGGTGATGTAGTCGCTCATTGCTTCATCCTTGGTTTTTGCTTCAACAGCCTTCCAAGCGTCCCATTTAGCCCTGTCTCTCATGTTAAAGATTCCGGGACGGGAAGTGTTGCATGGTCCAACGGTGGCTTGCTTGTACAAACCTAGATTATAAGTAAATCCTCGTTGGTTGTGGTTTGTGGGAGACCTTGGCTTTCTCGGCATACTCCTCAAAATCTTCCTTCAAATCCATTGTTAGTTGAAGTGAATGAATAATGAAGTGGATGATAGTGATGGTGTTTGGACTATATAGCCAGTTTAGAATAAGGGGGTGGATGTAACAAGGGTAGTGTGTGATGTTAGGTTTTATTTAAGATGTGTGGTGTTGGGTGCAGTTAGGAGAGATGAAGGAGGCGGTGTAAACAAAGATGAGATTGGTAGGGGAGGATTTTTTATGTAACTGTGTTTAAGTGGGATTATTAAGAGGCGGATTTTACTATGTTAATGTGAAAGAGGCTGTTGGAGTGTGATAAGATTTGGGGGGGTTAGGTTTATGGGGAGTGAGATTAGGATACTTGCATATATCCTCAATACTTCTCACTTGGACCGGGTATATGCAAAAGTGATGGGCCGCATATTCATATGTTTAGGAGTCCGTTTCTATAGCTTATGTGGGTCGGTCAGATCTAATGTTTATATAATGTCATTGACATTGTTTTTGGATTAAGACATTTCTGCTGAGTGTATTATGTTGTATATAACTTTGTCTATGTTTTTACATATGACAAATGTTCATATATAAGTATGGTACAAGGTTGACGGGCCAATCATTACATTAACCGAATGCATAAAATGGGACGATTATTTTTTGCAGTTGAATTCGGGATAATCGATTATACATCTGAATGGTGCAAAATTAATAATGTTCGGTTAACTGGGTTACGGTGTTATTGGATTGATCCGGGTATTTTGAAAGAAACAAGTGGTAAAATTGTTGTCGAGTTAAAGGCTTATGGGACAAGATTTTATTATTTTGGCAGGCCGTTTAAACAGTGACATTCAGGCCGGGTATCTGTTTTCGCTCATAACACTTCTTCACGAACTACAATCACAACAAACACAACAAACACGATACATTACACTAAAACGATCCTTATCAAAAATTCACCTAAATTCCTAACGGCTATTACGGTTCATGTGATTACGAAGATGATTCGATGCTACTTATTAGAGATTGAAGTGAGATTTTTCAGAGGCGTTCTTATTTTATCTTTAAAGGAGTACTTACGACTTTATAAGATAACTTGCTCGAGCATATACGGTTATGAATAAGACTTGAAGGATCTAGTTTCCATTGTCAAGGGAGGATGGACGACGACATGGATAACTATCATTTTTTGGGAGCTTCGTTGCGGTTCTCAGTGTCACACGCACTTGCTGTTGTGGATTTCTTCAAGAGATGTAGTATCTTTTCATATACCGCCTGTTTTGGTATAGGGTACTTTAGAGAGGTTGTACCTTTTTAATACCGCCTTTTGGTATAGGGTACGTTTAAGACTTCTCTGCATCGCTCTTCATTCTACTATAGTGCAAGCTTAAGTTCAAGTTTGGGGAATTCTACTTTAGTTTCCAGTTTGGATTATCGGGTTATCTTCATCAGTGGTCACTATCAATAGCTAACAGAATTGATAAGGGGATTCTGTTCGGGGTGATCTTGAGAGAATTTTGTTTAGAGAGATATTGTTGACATCTTCTCACATAGTAATGGTTACTAAGTAAGCGGTTCCAGTTGGCATACCACGTACACACATGAAGGATGATTCCCTTAATAGGTATCATCCTGGAGGGAGAAATGTGTACATGCGGGGTCGCTTGACTTTGGTGTTACCGTTTCTACATAAAGGGATAAGTTGACTACATTCGGGACTTAATTGACTTTGATGTGGCAACTTTTTATCATCAATGTCCTGTCAGGAGAAATGTGCATTTCCAGGACTTAATTGACTCTGGTGCTACAGGTTGACTTCTTGTTCGGGATAGAGTGTGTACAGTTGGTAATCTATCATAAAATCAAGACTGGGATTGCTTCATTTTGTGAGAAAATGTTGATGACGTTATCACCTCCCACAGATTTCCTCTGTATGATCTGTTTGGGAGGGAGCAGTCTTTACTGCTTGTTTTATGAAAGGCCTTCTAGTTGGGAGGGAGTTAAACTCAACTAGATTCAACAAGTTGGATAAATTGAGCTGGAGTATTCAAGAAGATGAAGGTCGCTGAAGACTGTCTCAAGAAATGCTGGAATTCATGCTTATCATTTTTCCTTTATTTTTTGCTTGTAGGAATCAATTGTAACCAACTCACATGAGTCACCATCTTGGAGGGAGATTGTTAGACTTACTTTTTGGTAAGCTGGTGCCTTTCACGTGAGTTGGACTAGATTTATATCCTTTGCTATACGCAGGGACTTATTATGTAAAGGATGGAAAGTCTAGGTAGGATAGGTCTATAAATACCCCCCATGACTCTCCATGGGGGTGTGGAAGTTTGTTTCTTTTTTCATTTGTTTTATTTTCACTTGGAATAAAACACACATTCCTTTCACCTCTCTCTAACTTTCTCTCACTAAGAACAACAATGGCATATATGTTCTTTGATCATCCCCGACCACCCGAACCATGGTGGGTTTTTGATGCCTTTCACTAAGTATTCTATCAGTGCTTGACTTCTTCTCATCAACGCTTGACTTCTTCTTGTCAACGCTTGATCTGACAACGCTTGATTTCTTCCTATCAACGTCCAATTTTCTCTTGTCAGCGTCTAAGTGTCTTGGCTTCATTTTATTCCCAACATACACGACAGTAGTAAGGAGTAGTTCATCATACAATGATGAAATTGTTACAAGGTGATAAAGTTTCAAAAGGTTTAGCCGGAATCGTCTTGAGACACGTGTAAAAATGATAACAAAAGATATGAAAACAAGAACTTCAAACCTCGGTCCAAATTAGTGGTACGTTAGAAGCAAGGAAGCAAAACTTAGAAAGACAATTAAGTCATATATAAAAGAAAGATAGAGGAATCCATAGGTGCTCATGTCATAATTTATTTGACATAAATATACTTTTAAGAAAGTAAAGTATCAGTTCCCAAATAGTATACCACTCCGAAAAGTTTCTATTTTAGGAAAGTTTAGGAATTGAACATGTAAATAGTAACGTATAACAGTGTACACATTTTTCGAAACATGTAGTTCATCATTGGTTTATCAAATCACTTAGTTCCAAAAGTTCAAGATTTATGTATGACCGGGCTCAAAGTTACTATTTTTAAACGTTTTCAAATGCAATTAATGTTTCATAGTTGTAAAATCCCATTCATTAGAGTTTTACGAGCTCAAAACGCTTGAAATCATTTTTTTTATTAGTTTTGACCTTTTTAGTCAACTTTGTCTTTTGGGGTTTGACCGAACCAATTGACTTGCTAATGACATTTTTAAGACTCAAAGTCTGATGCAGTTTGATGTAAAACGATGTTTTGAACAACTTTCTAGTTTTACTCGAGACTTGAAACGAATCAGAAATGGACGAAAATGCCCTCATACTAAATCTGTCAACAAAATGATATTTTAGAAATACGCATAAATAAGTTCTTAAATTTTACAATTTCAACTGAGCGTAACTTGCTCATTTTTAAGATCTCCGAGTCGAATTTTATGTCCTAAACGAACGTCTTCAACAAGTAGGAATATATTTTTATGTCTAAAGTTTATAAAAATATTTTCTCGACATCGTTAAATTACATGTAACTTTCCTGCAGAAAGTATATTTTTCGACACACCTTGAAATTAAATTAAACTTCATGACAACCCAAAATTTATGTACACACATGACTTGTGGATTCCATAAAGACGAAGAAGAATAGGTTGTATAATTAAGCCTGTAAAGTAAAACATAGTATAAAATTGGTTTATGAATACCAAAAATAATCTGAGAGATAAAAAACGACGCATGACATCTGTGTCTTCGATTTCAAGATACAATGTAGGAAGGTCTCTTGGCAGTGTGATTTTCCAAAATCATATGATATATCGAGAAAGAAACGGAATATTAACAAGTCGCACTCCTGGAGTGAGGAGGTTTAATGAAAAAGAAAGGAAACAAGTTTATAGAATTAGAATCGTATTCCAAACACGCACCACATTAAATCATAGGATATGAATTACAAGATGACGATGATGTTTTCAAGGTACAACGGACGCTGTAATTCAAAGTCGGGACGTAGAATGGTCAATGAAATAAAATGTAATCCATGTACAAGTGTCGTGTAAAACGGTGACGTAAAGGTCAATCAAGGTTACGAAAACCCACGATATTGATCAACACTGATTCAAGGAATGCCTCGAGATGTGTGACTCACACGATGTCCTTTAGTCTTTTTCAGAGACACATTAAGCTACACAATGGTCGATAGGCTATTTTTCAACACATCAAATCACAAATGGCCGGAAAGCATTTTAGATATCTAAACTGATATCTTAAAGGTGGTAAACAAAGAAGGTAACATGCACGATAGTAAAAAGAAAATTATAAGTTTCATTGAAAGCAACACTTCTTAATCCCAAACAATGGTATCACAAGAGTATGCACAACATGTAACAGAATGAGTCGAGAAAAACAAGCGGTCCAAAACGAACGAGTATATACGGTCAGTCGAATCACGCATAAAATAGGTAGAAATAGTACTAAAAAAGTGAGTATAAAAAGTCGGTAGCATACGCGCTCCGAATACAAGTATGTAATGTCATAACAATATGACATCTTTGTAACAAGGTCAATTCACAAGAACAAGAATTCAAGAAATGTAGTAAGAGCATATGTAATCAAGTAATATCAATAGATAATTCATGAAGCACACGGCTTTGAAAAGACATAGTAATTATCGTCATTAGGGTAATGTAATATTTCAACATGTAATCAAGAGATGAAATACTACAATGATAATTAAAATAAATAATAAGGATTAGAGGTTACCCGCGCAGATATCGAACTACATTGGCAGATTCTATGGTTGACACTTAGAAACATGAAATATTTGAACTTTCGATTATAGACTAAGTTTTGAAAAACGACTAAGTTCCCTATAACCATCGCTCTGATACCAATCTGTGAGACCCCCAAAATCATACAAGGGAACAACTAAGCAGCAAGGGGGTTCCACGTCATGGTACAAGAAACAATGAATTAGTGTTGACACAAAGTTGACGTAATAAAAACATGTACATTACATCATAAAAGATCAGAGTTTTAAACATAGGTCCCATTGTTTTATATGCGAAAAAATTTATTATTTCATCATGATTTATAACATATAGTTACCAAAAATACAGAAAAATCTTCTGACGGTTTTTAGATAAAACCAAAGTTTAATATACACAGAAATCTCAAAGCTGCGAAAATATCCTGCGGGCTCCCATCAAAGCAAAGCTAAGTAATAATACCTGAGATTAAACATGTAAAATCGTCAACATAAAGTTGAGTGATATTCATAGGTTTAGCAGTAAAGGTGCGGAACACAAGCATTCATTTGTAACAAGAAATAGGGAAAATAGTTATGTACAATTACCATAGTCCGAAACCGTTATTATTGCTATTTAGTTCATGAACCGAAGCTTAACTCATGTAAGTTCCTCTAGTGAGTATTCAGCCTTGTTGGGCCAATTAAGTGCCTGATTTGTCCCTTGCACAGGATTTGGATGTAAAGTATCCTAAGTAGTGTTAGTCACTGAACTTACGTATGTTACAAGTTCAGTGTGTCATTCTTTAGAGTTCTTTAGAATCTACGAGATAGACTCGTCATTAGCTGAGGCGGATCTCAGTAAGTGTGCAAAGAATCAAGGATGATGGAGTTAGTAAGTGATGACATAATAGCTTACTAACTCCTCAAGACTATTACTTCTTTACAAGACCTGAAGATGTTAAGAAGACCTGAAGAAGTGTCTTAAGTATTAGTGGGAAAAAGTCTTATTAGCAATGAAGACAAAGAGGATGACTTTGTCAAAGGTGCAAAAAGGAAGACTACAAAGTATAAGGTGGTTACTTGTATTTTGGTAAAGCTTCTCAAGGAAGCTTCACACTCCCACTATATATATGTGGTACTTGTAATAGAATAGTCAATGATTCCCACCACAGAAAACAAACATGTAACACTTTAGTGGATAGGGGTTTCATTATCCCATTGTTGCATATGCTTAGCTAGCTATGAACATGGGAGTTTAGTTTGTCATTCATCGCCCGGTTGTTATTCCGCAAACAATCGGGCAAGTCTTGTATAGTTGTTGATTCATTATTAATAAGATATGCAAACGATGAAAAGTACAAGCTTTGTTATTAGTTAGTCAATTGGTTTAATTGTGCAAATATTCTTTATAGATCTTCATGTATTCGATGTTTGCACAAGTGTCATGGACCAACAAATGGTATCAGAGCGGGTTGGATTAATTTACTATCCATATCCATTCAGTAGATGACTGCTAATAACATATTTAGATCGTCAAATTTTAGTGTTGATTAAAAAAAACTGCTACTGCTAACGTAGTCTGTGCAGTTTTTAAGGAGGAAATAATACACTGCTATTTGATCTACCTACCCACCACCACCTAAAATCTTATCCTATTCTCCCCACCCTATTCACGTGTCAACCAAAAACATAAACAAACCTTCACCTTCTCTTTCTATTCTTCATATCTCAAAATCTTATTCCACCAAATCCAAAATCTACACACACCGAATCTTTGTTTCACCATAACCAAATCACAATTAAAATCTCAAACAATCACCAAATGTGACACAAATTAAAATATCACTTTAACAAAAAAAAAACAAATTCATCACCACCTACGCTCATTTAATCCTATCCATCATCTATACTCCATATCCCCCACCATCACTCACATTCATTAAAAAGGAATATCACAACACATACTTGGTCATTCTTTACGTTACACCCACCATAAACAAAATTCACCCACCGATCCACTCATCTTCATCAATTTGAAATCAAATCAGAATCCACAAAACCTAAATCAATCTCGAACTCAACTCAAGGTCTTCATATGTACAATAAATAGTCTTGATGCACACACGATGTGTATAGTATTGATAATACATCAATATTTACTAATCCTCACAAAAAAATTGAAATTATAAGTGAAGATCGATTGTTACTTTTTGGAGGTAGGTAAAGAGTTGGTGATTTCGGTGGGAAAGTTGATGGGTTTGTTCATCAGGATAAGATGAATTGGTTACATATTAACTAAGAATTGATGAAGTGGTGATTTATTTGATTTTAGGTTTCAGTAGTGGGTTTGATATGGACAGTTGCTGAAGTGATTGTTCATAAACGAAGATGATATCAAAGGTGGTTTTAGAATTAAAGTACACAGGATGAAAATGGATATGGGGCATTGGTCTGAATAGAACCAAAGGATTGTTGTTATATTGATGTTGTCTAGGGGTATTGAATGTCGAGTGATGCTACCAAGAATAGTGACATCGTCGGATATTTAAGTAGTTGGGTTGGCTGCTTAAACGATTCTTCAATTGATAAAGAAATCAGTGAATAAAAGAAGAAAGTGGCATGTGAATGAGAGGTGATGGATGTTGTAGTTGTCTGTTCGTGAAACGGTGTTGACAAAACAGCAAAGCTGACCTATGATGAGAAGACAAAGGTCACTAACTTCTTAGATTTTGAATCGCTCGGTATGTTGAAAAGGCTGATAAATGATTAGTTGGGGGAGTCGCATGGAAGCTGTTAAAAAAGGAACAGTGACATTAAAAAGGGTGTTGATAAGAAGCTGATACAATTATCAGCTATAGTTGTGGTATGAAGTAAAGTCAGAGGTTGGGAAACTGACATGGGTCATTTGTATGAACCCTCTAACCGCTGTGCAGGCTCCATTTGAAACCCCTAATCTTTGAAGTGGTCCAAAACTCAGGCCGCTAAGCCCACTGAGTGGAACCCACTGGTATAATCGGGTAGGTGAACAGGCCTCAACCAAAGCTGAAATGGTACATGGGCAGATGTTATTATGAGTGACTAATGATTATCAGGTAATCGGAAAACCCAACTCGCTGAACCCAAGCTACCAATGTCCATGTGAAACCCCCGACCAACGACCATTAACTGCATGAAGATTAATGGTGAGAATTATCAGATGCTTGGGGTGAAAGTTGCTGTCAAATGTTGCAATGGGTGTTAACTTTCAGAGAATGATCAATAATAATAATCATTTGTTTCATTCAAAGTCACACTTTAAACAAAACAAGCACTCAGACCCAGACACGACCACAGCCTACCCTCGAGGTTGCTGAATATGTACCCACAACCAAATACGTTGTGAACCTCAACCGTTGTGACCCCGGCCGTTGAACCCGCACACAGCCACAGTCACAAACAACAACCATAGAGACCAGCCAATGACCCAATCATAGGGGTTTACACCACAGGTGTTCAACCACTTCAGGGGTTCAACAACTCAACATCATGGGTCGATGCACATGCGGTGATGCAAATAGGTCATCTCACAGTGAAGCCCTGTCTCTGAACCCTCAACCTCACACACAGCCACAGCCGCTGAGTGTTGGCAAACCACAGATTTCTATGTCACTGAACTCGCAGAGGGCCTGTAAAATGGCCACTCATCAGCTCACTTCACAACCGGACCACCTCACAAAGGATAGTCACTGGACATATATCGAACTAGGTTATAGGTCAGAGGTTAAAGTTATCACAAATGTTGATAACTTCAAAGGTTGCGATAAACCATTAGGGGCTCAAACATGTTTTGTATACATCATCACATTAGCACAATTCGTATACATCAGAGGAGGTCTGATAAAACATGTCCTAATGGCGGTCGATGTGATGACGGTCGATGCACAGATGAAGATGCACACACCGATGCACAGAGATCGACTCACACAAGGAAGATAGGAGAGACATAAGAGGAGGTACAAAGAGGTCGACACACAGAGGGGAGCGGAGTGCTGGTATATCAAGCTGACAAAAATCATCAACGAGGGGTGTAAGAAATGAATGGGTTTATTCATTAAGTTGGTATTGAAGTTATACTACCAGCGGCCTCCAAATCACTGGACTTAAAATCAGCGACCCCCTGTCCCCAGGTCTCTGAATGACCAAAGCTGGTCATTGATCGTTGTTGTTGAATCATAACCATCAGGATCGCTGATTCTTCAGGTGTTATGATTTATTATGATAGAACCTCAGGGGTTGATGCTTCCCAGAGGTTGAGAACCCAGAGGTCGAGAACCCAGAGAACTCACAGCCATTGTACCCCTAACCCGGTGTCTCCGAACCCCAGAGTTCGCTGAAGAGAACTCTCCTTCAGGTAGTTTTATACTTGATTTCCTTCAGTAAATCAGAAGATTTCTTTAGGTTAAAAGCAAAAGCAGTAGTTGAGACGTCCAAACTTACAAAGTTTGAGGTATCTGATGATGAATACTCCATATACTTGGTATGTTGGTGGATTTTTATCCAAACTCAAATGAGTTGAGGCGTGTTGTACGCATTTTGGCTGATGTGATAAGAGGTTAATCGGAGTCAAAAGATGCTGTTAAAGCTGCATATTTTGAGGGGGAGAGAAACACGGACATCTACACACCGCTGTGATATAGATTCTGCTGTGACATACACGCAGCCGTGATCTATATGCAACAGTGATATACCTACCTGTATCCATACAACCCCACAATCACCCTCACAAAACCAAAAAAAAAATTCCTTCCTTCATCCCCATCATCTTTCTCACTTTCATTCTCAACAACAACCAAATCACATCAGGGGTAATCCTAACCTTTATAGGTTTGTAATGAACCGTTAACCAAAGTAGTTTAATACCCTAGGAGAGCCACACCAAGTACTACTCTTGGCACACACCAAAGGTTCGAGTGCAAGACACTCAATATGTTATCTTCAGAGCCTTCAACATTTAAAGGACTTGGTCACTCAAGAATTATTTCCTCACACTAAGATAAATAAGAAGATACCTTTACTCAAAAGAAGTCCAGCAATAAATCATGTCATCTTCACATAGCCTGAAGCCTCATTCAGGACTTGGTCAATCAGGTACATGTCATTACCTCAAACCAAGGCAAAGAAAGAAGATGACATCTGGGCTATTTGTATACCTAAAGCAGTCCCATACAACCATCATAACCTCTTCTCTTTCCCACCATCAGAGGTTAGTACTTGGTTAGTACTTTACACCCAAGAGGTTGCACCCACCAGAGGTCCTCATCATATGTGTAACCATCAGAGGTCGCACCCATCATCATCATCATCAGATGTCACCTTCAGAGCTCGCACCTATCAGAGGTAGCCACCAGAGCTCGCACCATCAGAGGTCACCATCAGAGGTCACCATCAGAGCGTACACCATCAGACGTGTAACCAGAGACCTCTGGACCTCAGGTACCCATATGTTGCTTAAAATTTTCAAAGACTTATTTTTATACTTAAACTTTTTATCAAAAAGATTACAAAAGTTAAGTTATTTTAAAATGTTACAAGTCAGAAGTTTTACAACATCAGAAGTTTGTTTTTCAACATCAGCTCTTAAGTTTATGAACTTAAAGCCAATCCGAGTAAAGTCGGAACAGATAGGAAGAATCTCCTTGCCTTAAGGCTAAAGCATCATAGATCCTTGAACGGGATGGCCACAGGCTGAAAGTTCACCAAGTGACGGTTTCACCACCACACCAACAAATGGTTATCAATTCACCATGTCTAACCAACAAGAAAGAATTGGCTATTCCGGATTACACGGCTAACCGGTAAAGAATTATCAAATCCGTTTATGGCTGATAGTTTGCCAAAAACTATAGAACCAGCTAAGTTGGTTAAGTCTCTGGGCTTCAACCAGAGACCACACAGGGGTATTCAAACACCTTCAAAATCTAAGGTTCAAACCTTAGTATCGAAGCAATTCGATCAAGGGTCAATCCCTGAAATGGTGAATAATAGGAGTGTGAAATGATTTCAAAAATCACTTCTTGGGAAGCATTTTTTGAGGGGGAGAGAGTCACACTCCCTGATGATTGTACCTTAGAGATACACACTCCCTGATGATTGTACCTCATAGATATCCTCACCATACCATACAACACAACCACCCCATTGCTACCATACAACCTCTCAAACCACACCAAAACAATAAAACCAATCACATACCAAAAAATCGAAATTTTATCCAGGAGCATCACTAAAAAATCCATCACATTCATTAAATAGGTATCAACGGGTATCTGATGAATGTTTGAAGAAAGTAATGATGAAGCTGGTATTGGTAGTGTGCTTGAACAGGTTAGAGTTTTTATTGAATGAAAGAAGTTGGTTTAGGGTAAAAGAGTTGTTCATAGCTGATGTTAACATCAGATGTAGTGAACTAGTGTTCTGGGATTCGATGGTATACTTGGGTACTTAGTAGTTTGGAGTAAAGTTCATGCCGTGTTTGATCACCACTGTTTGAAGCAAGTCTCTGAAACACCAAGATAATCTGAGTCGCTAAAGACGTTCATCAGAGATGACACAATCATGAAGATGAAGATCTGGTCTGAACACTGTTACTCTTTTTCAACAACAAAGGATCAGAAGATTGTTATATTTATTATGTCACTTTGTTGTATCTTAGTATGTAAGAAGAAGCCTTTATGCTCACTTACTACTATTTAACTTAGGCTACTTTTCTATCCAAATAGGGGTTGATTGTTGGGCCAATTCAGTGCCTGATTTGTCCCTTGCACAGGATTTGGATGTAAAGTATCCTAAGTAGTGTTAGTCACTGAACTTACGTATGTTACAAGTTCAGTGTGTCATTCTTTAGAGTTCTTTAGAGTCTACGAGATAGACTCGTCATTAGCTGAGGTGGATCTCAGTAAGTGTGCAAAGAATCAAGGATGATGGAGTAAGTAAGTGATGACATAATAGCTTACTAACTCCTCAAGACTATTACTTCTTTACAAGACCTGAAGATGTTAAGAAGACCTGAAGAAGTGTCTTAAGTATTAGTGGGAACAAGTCTTATTAGCAATGACGACAAAGAGGATGACTTTTTCAAAGGTGCAAAAAGGAAGACTACAAAGTATAAGGTGGTTACTTGTATTTTGGTAAAGCTTCTCAAGGAAGCTTCACACTCCCACTATATATATGTGGTACTTGTAATAGAATATTCAATGATTCCCACCACAGAAAACACACATGTAACACTTTAGTGGATAGGGGTTTCATCCTCCCATTGTTGCATATGCTTAGCTAGCTATGAACCTGGGAGTTTAGTTTGTCATTCATCGCCCGGTTGTTATTCTACAAACAACCGGGCAAGTCTTGTATATTTGTTGATTCGTTATTAATAAGATATACAAACGATGAAAAGTACAAGCTTTGTTATTAGTTAGTCAATTGGTTTAATTGTGCAAATGTTCTTTATAGATCTTCATGTATTCGATGTGCAAATGTTCTTTATAGATCTTCAAGTAATATCCATTGATAATTCATGAAGCACAAGGCTTTGAAAAGACATAGTAATTATCTTCATTAGAGTAATGTAATATTTCAACATGTAATCAAGAGATGAAATACTACAATCATAATTAAAATAAATAATAAGGATTAGAGAGTTACCCGCGCAGATATCGAACAACATTGGCAGATTCTATGGTTGACACTTAGAAACATGAAATATTTGAATTTTCGGTTATAGACTAAGTTTTGAAAAACGACTAAGTTCCCTATAACCATCGTTCTGATACCAATCTGTGAGACCCCAAAAATCATACAAGGGAACAACTAGGCAGTAAGGGGGTTCCACGTCATGGTACAAGAAACAATGAATTAGTGTTGACACAAAGTTGACGTAATAAAAACATGTACATTACATCATAAAATATCAGAGTTTTAAACATAGGTCCCAGAGTTTTATATGCGGAAAAATTTATTATTTCATCATGATTTATAACATATAGTTACCAAAAATACAGAAAAATCTTCTGAAGGTTTTTAGATAATACCAAAGTTTAATATATACAGATTTCTCAAAGTTGCGATAATATCCTGCGGGCTCCCATCAAAGCAAAGCTAAGTAATAATACCTGAGATTAAACATGTAAAATCGTCAACATAAAGTTGAGTAATATTCATAGGTTTAGCAGTAAAGGTGCGGAACACAAGCATTCATTTGTAACAAGAAATAGGGAAAATGGTTATGTACAATTACCATAGTCCGAAACCGTTATTATTGCTATTTAGTTCATGAACCGAAGCTTAACTCATGTAAGTTCCTCTAGTGAGTATTCAGCCTTGTTGGGCTAATTCAGTGCCTGATTTGTCCCTTGCACAGGATTTGGATGTGAAGTATTCTAAGTAGTGTTAGTCACTGAACTTACGTATGTTAGAAGTTCAGTGTGTCAATCTTTAGAGTTATTTAGAGTCTACGAGATAGACTCGTCATTAGATGAGGCGGATCTCAGTAAGTGTGCAAAGAATCAAGGATGATGGAGTTAGTAAGTGTTGACATAATAGCTTACTAACTTCTCAAGACTATTACTTCTTTACAAGACCTAAAGATGTTAAGAAGACATGAAGAAATGTCTTAAGTATTAGTGGGAACAAGTCTTATTAGCAATGAAGACAAAGAGGATGACTTTGTCAAAGGTGCAAAAAGGAAGACTACAAAGTATAAGGTGGTTACTTGTATTTTGGTAAAGCTTCTCAGGGAAGCTTCACACTCCCATTATATATATGTGGTACTTATAATAGAATAGTCAATGATTCCCACCACATAAAACACACATGTAACACTTTAGTGGATAGGGGTTTCATCCTCCCATTGTTGCATATGCTTAGCTAGGTATGAACATGGGAGTTTAGTTTGTTATTCATCGCCTGGTTGTTATTCCGCAAACAACCGGGAAAGTCTTGTATATTTGTTGATTCGTTATTAATAAGATATACAAACGATGAATAGTACAAGCTTTTTTATTAGTTAATCAATTGGTTTAATTGTGCAAATGTTCTTTATAGATCTTCATGTATTCGATGTTTGCACAAGTGTCGTGGACCAACAAGTGGTATCAGAGCGGGTTGGATTAATTTACTATCCAGGTCCGTTCAGTATATGACTGCTAATAACATATTTAGATCGTCAAATTTTAGTGTTGATTAAAAAAAACTGCTACTACTAATGTAGTCTGTGCAGTTTTTAAGGAGGAAATAATACATTGCTATTTGATCTACCTACCCACCACCACCTAAAATCTTATCCTATTCTCCCCACCCTATTCACGTGTCAACCAAAAACATAAAAAAACCTTCACCGTCTCTTTCTATTCTTCATATCTCAAAATCTTATTCCACCAAATCCAAATCTACACACACCGAATCTTTGTTTCACCATAACCAAATCACAATTAAAACCTCAAACAATCACCGAATGTGACATAAATTAAAAGATCACTTTAACAAAAAAAACAAATTCATCACCACCTACGCTTATTTAATCCTATCCATCATCTATACTCCATATCCCCCCACCGTCACTCACATTCATTAAAAAGGAATATCACAACACATACTTGTTCCATCTTTACGTTACACCCACCACAAACAAAATTCACCCACCGATCCACTCATCTTCATCAATTTGAAATCAAATCAAAATCCACGAAACCCAAATCAATCTCGAACTCAACTCAAGGTCTTGATATGTACACTAAACAGTCTTGATGCACACACGATATGTATAGTATTGATATTACATCAGTATTTACTAATCCTCACAAAAAAATTGAAATTATAAGTGAAGATCGATTGTTACTTTTTGGAGGTAGGTAAAGAGTTGGTGATTTCGGTGGGAAAGTTGATGGGTTTGTTCATCAGGATAAGATGAAGTGGTTACATATTAGCTAAGAATTGATGAAAGTGGTGATTTCTTTGATTTTCGGTTTCAGTAGTGGGTTTGATATGGACAGTTGCTGAAGTGATTGTTCATAAACGAAGATGATATCAAAGGTGGTTTTAGAATTAAAGTACACAGGATGAAAATGGATATGGGGCATTGGTCTGAATAGAACCAAAGGATTGTTGTTATATTGATGATGTCGAGGGGTATTGAATGTCGAGTGATGCTACCAAGAATAGTGACGCTGTCGGATATTTAAGTAGTTGGGTTGGCTGCTTAAACGATTCTTTAATTGATAAAGAAATCAGTGAATAAAAGAAGAAAGTGGCGTGTGAATGAGAGGTGATGGATGTTGTAGTAGTATGTTCGTGAAACGGTGTTGACAAAACAGCAAAGCTGACCTATGATGAGAAGACAAAGGTCACTGACTTCTTAGATTTTGAATCGCTGGTATGTTGAAAAGGCTGATAAATGATCAGCTGGGGAGTCGCATGGAAGCTGTTAAAAAAGGAACAGTGATATTAAAAAGGGTGTTGATAAGAAGCTGATATGTGACAATCCGAGAATTTCAGGTCAATATTTTAATCTCGACTATTAAGTATTATATGATTACTTTTACAAGAATTTTGAATTATCGGCTAACCGAGAAAGTTATGGATTGAAACTTAACGTAAGAATTTCGTTTAGATGAAAACCAGCAAGGATACGTTGGGTATCGATATTATATTCTCAATTTATTATAATAATAATTTTATTGTATTTATTTTAATTTCTCGTGATTTACGTTTTAATGAATGACGAGAACTATTAGTGATCGCGATATCGACGGATGCCCGAAAATTTATGTTTTATTATCGATTATTTCGATATTTAATATTTTCGACGTTTTTGATTTAATTACGTTTTAAGTCGTGTCGAAACTATATTATTATATTTATGAAGCGTTTTAACTTTTGAAAGTATTTTTACGAAACCCGAGTCCCGTAAATATTTTCTATTATCGTCATTTAATTTTTTATTGTTTTAATAGTATTTTCCGTCATTTACGTTAAGCCTTTAGTGTCATTCTTTCATTCGACGCATTAACTTATTTAAAGTCATTTATTTATTAAAATAAAAATTTCCTCTAAATGTCGATGTTTTTATTTTATATTGAGCGTTTATTTTTCGTGTTTTACGTGTATCTTTCAAAATCGCGTAACTTTTAAAATATCGGGATTTCAATAATACCCGCTTTTATACTAATATGATAATTGTATAAAAAGAAAGAATTTGAAATATTAAACAACACTTACGTGTCTAGTTATGCAATCAAATAGGACAGATGTTGTGTATATGACTTGCATGACTCACTTGCTAGATTTACTTCCATTTCATTTTAACGAAAGTCTTACACAAATCTTTCTTGATTCGTTCTTTTCTTTGCCGAATGTAAAACCAACGTCACCACTATCACTATTTTTTTATATAGCTAAAATATTTGGTATGTTCTTGTTGAAGGAATTTTTAAATCAACATATATCAAGAGTTTGAGTTTGTGTCTTTGTTAATCTCGGGTAGAATTTACTTTGCTAGTACTTGTGTTCGTGGCGTTTTGTATACTCATACGTGTATCGCAACTTTGGTTCACCTGTATTTCCTCATCGAGCTAAGGTACTACTTAATATGAGCTCATTATTACAATTCCAAAAATGTTACTATTATTCGAACAATTGTTTGAATGAACAAGTAACCTTAACGTCAAATTCATGTAATACAAATGCATTTAAACATTTTTAGTCCTTGATTTAAAGGCTATATACAAATGAATATTATAAAATTTTAATATAACACTTTCGATGCTTCTTCATTTTATACTTTTCAAAGGTAGTCCTAAAAGTTATAATTTAGCTATTTTAAAAGTAATTGTCTTTATATAAAAAAGAAGTCGATTATATTTCTAAGACGCGTCACTTTATTTTAGGTCGTTGTTAGATGCTCGTAGTTTCAATTCTCGACTTATCTTAATTTACCGTTTCACTCGTGTCACTATTATCTTGATCGTTATCCTCGTTGATATCGCTATCGCTAAGGTGAGTTCATAGCCTCGCTTTTATTTATTTACTTGTTTTATAAAACCCGCGAGGGGATAACATGCTTGTTTTTAAAATAGAACACAAGGGACCCGATTGTATGCTTAGATGAATGTTATTACATAAGTTTGCTTATAGCCTTAAAAAGACCCATTTCCCATGAATTTTTAATTACTCGGTGTGAGTGAACGCTAATACTATGGATAGATTTATCGGGGTGATGCCCAGTCTGATTGCGATTAGCTATCGCAATATGTAGTGAAGCACATGTGTATTGGAGCACATCGGATGCATATGTATAAGAGAAATATACACACTTGGCTAGGTGTGTTGGTGGGCTGAAATAAATATATGTTAACATTCAATGTCATGAAGCTTATGTAATAACAACGATAATTATGTCCGTACAACATAATTGTCTTTCGATGAAGGTTTATTGTTGGAAATACGTTTTTACGTATTTAGAAAGGATCGGTCACTCCAATGATATTGGGCTCGTGATCCAATATAGCCCATATAGCCCACATGTAGGGTGGGCTATATATAAACCCCCTCCTAGCATGTTAGGAGGGGTTGAACACTTTCATTTATCACATTCCATTTTTCTTTAATCTCTCACCTTTCTCTCTCTACCTTTCTCTCTCTAAGTTCTTTCTTTCCCATCCATATCAATAGATAAATCCATAACATGCCTAGTCCTTAGAAAATACGATCCTACAATTGGTATCAAGAGCTTAGTTGATTCTTCGGATTGGCGTATTTTTTTATCTATTGATTTGGTGGTAAAAAAAATCTTTTCTTTCTAAATTTTTTTTTTCTCATTTCTTTTTGGTGTTGCGTGTTTATCAATTTGATAAAAATCATTTGTCTCATCTTTTATTTTTCATTTTTCAAATTTCAATTGTTTATTTATTTGGTGTTGCGTATTTTTTTGCGTGTTTATCAATTTATCAATTTGGTGTTGCGTATTTTTATTTATTTATTTTATTTTATTTTATTTTATCTTATTTTATTAAAAGTATCAGTTTTTTGTTTATCAAAACTTTTGTTTCATTCTGTCTTTGTTTTTGGTGTCATCAGAAAAGGGTTTTAAAACATTCCGACATATTTGTCTTTTTGGTATTCCGATAAGGGTCACTCCGATCTCATTCCGACACCATTCCGACAAAGGTATTTCCGATTACATTCTGATTGTGTTTTCCGATATCATTCCGACAAGACTGATTCCGATACGACATTCCGATGGTGTTTTTTTGTTTAAACATTCCGATGGTGTTTTTTGTTTAAACATTCCGATGGTGTTTTTGATATTCCGATCGAATTGTATGTTGAACTCAAACAAAAGGACTCATCTCGACTCGACTCGACTCTTTGACTTAGACACCCTCGACTCCCACTTTGACTCCCTCTCTCCAAGACCATCACACGAGATTAACACTCTAAATCCCTCGTCTGTCACCCCTCAAACTCTAGACCATACTCAAACCAAACAAAGTCTTTCGACACACATACTCTAACTCTCGACTCAATCTTAGACCAACCCTCGTTTACAAACCAAGACCTTACCCAACCTCCCTGGACTCGAAACACTAAACCAAACTCAAACATCTCTCGAATCAAGACTCTTATTTTTTATTTTTTATTTTTTTTATTTTTTATTTTTTTATTATTTTTTTTCAAAAAAACATCACTCACAACTGCCTCGTTCCTCGACAAACTCAACCAACATCCACTACCCTATCTCGACTCAAACCTTGAAAGATCTCAGTTTTAGTTTCGTTTTGTGACATGCATGTCAAGATCTATTAAGATCTATACACAAGAAACTCATTTCATCACTGATCTATGTCGAAGCTTTTAACCTCTTTTCATATACGAAATTAAATAAAGATTTATAACAAACTTGTTATAATCCTTATTTTGTTTCATTTCATTAATCAAAACCAATAACAAATTTTCGAATTTAAAGAAGATTGATAACAAATATGTTATAATATTTCTTCAGTTCGTTGACTCACAAATTCAACCGACATGCACTTCAAAATATTAACCCTACCTGAGATCTTTGTTAAAAGATCTTGAAGCCTTCTTCGAATAAAGGTGTAATTTTATATTGGGATTGATTGTGGATCGGGATTTCTTCATTGTGGGTTGACCTTTGATGACGAGATGAGAGGGTAGCAGATTAGGTTTTGTTTTTTTAGGTGTTTGGTGATTGAGAAGGGGGCGGAGGATTTGAGAAAAGGAGGCCGTGTGTGTGTTATCTGTGTTTGAGGAGGGAGAGATAATTTGGGGAAGTGAATTTTAATTAGGGGCGGAGTTTTTTTTGAGATTTCTATAAAGTCAAAGAAGGAGTTAATATAGGACGGAGGTTACGAAGTAGTGGGGATATTTGTTTTGATTCTTGGATGCGTGTCAGGTTTTAGATTTTGACTAGGACTCAAAATAAAAACAGATATTGCGTAGGTTTTAGATTTTGACTAACACTTTTGGAGTGCGATCGAAAAATATATTTGTAAGGTTCTAGTTTAATTATAATAGTTTATTTTGATATCTGATTTTTATTAGTATTTTCAAAATCTTGATTTTATTTTGATTTCATTTTAATATCTGATTTTAAATCTTAATTTTATTTTGATAATAACATTTTCGAGTGTGGATACATAGTGGGTTCAGATATTATTATTATTCCTTTCTTCAAAATAAATGAGGTTTTTGAAATAAGTTACGGGTATTGTTTTTAAAAGAACTCAGGTAAATTTTTAATTTTCGAACAAAAGTGCTTAAACGACAAAGATATTTTTCGATCTAATAAAGAATTGGACTTTAGACAAATTTTGTGGATTTCAAGCACCGTTTTTATCAACAATACCAAACAAAGATCCAAGAATTCTATTATCAGAAGAAATGGAATTGTTTGATTCGACATGTCAAAAGGGAGAAGCGCATAAAATGGAAGACAAAGTTAGTGATAATGGCATCACTTCATTTCAAATGCTTCAGTATCATCTAGGTACTATTTCACGTATTCAAGGAGGGAGCGAATTTGTGACACTCTTTGGTCAAGATCGTCATATATTCATGGAATCGATGTTCATCATCTTGAACCAACTAGCAGAGCAACTCCACAATGAAGACTTTAATCACTCTGCATCAGAAACAGCATATTAGGCTCTTGTGGCACAACTCACGCCTTTCATCCAATTCAATATCATCAAGTCTGACAATTCAGGGATATGCCATTCATTTTTTCGAGACACACAAACCGAGCTTCAAGTTTCCCGTGGTACACTATTGAAACTTTTGTCATCGGTCTCGTCTTCGATTTATGAAAAATCCCGACTTCAGCAAGCGTATGATAATGAAGTGAAAGAATCTATGATGCTGATGCGAGAGGAGAATGGTCATACGGTTGACAAATTGGCGCCTAACGATGGCAAGAGCACGGAATCAGAAGGACAACATGATACCAGTGGTACGTCAGGGAATGTTCACGAGATCTCTTTTGATGACACCTTACCCGTTTATGACGAAGAGCCTGCGAACATGGTACAATGTAATGTTGGTTATGATGTATATGCTGATGAAATATCGCATATTGAGCATTCTGAACCTAACTATGACAAACATGGGATGGAAAAGAGTGATAGCGATACCACGTCTGATTCATCCGATGTGAGTCATAATGGGGGAGGAAGTGTTCAAAATTCTAACTATCACGATAAATGCTTTATGACTGCCTCGTTAACTGATTCTGATTCCAAGATTAGAGAGCTCGAAACGATTATAGCTCAACAATCAAAAGATCTTGAGGATGCCAAATTTGAATTTTCAAAGAAAACGGACAAATTTGAAACATATTTTGAAAAACTTGAAAAGTCAAACGTTGTTCTTGAAAGAAAATTGGATCAAAAAATTCTGGATTCTAAAGCTGAAAAGGATAATCTTTTGAAACAAATTAAGTTGCTTGAATCTAAGTTGGCATCCCAAGATGAATTGCTCAAAGAGAATGAGACATTAAAAGCTCAAGTACAGGAAAAGGTCTTTGCTATAGCTGCATTGAAAAACGAATTGAGAAAAACTAAAGGATCTAGTGTGGATACAAAGCTTAAAAAACCATCAAACTTGGGGAAACCGCCTCAAATTCAGTCTGTTAGACAACCTACTGCATTTAGATCCGAGCGATCTCAATCCTCGAGACCGCGGTTTGCCTCCCAAGTTGATTAGGTTCATCTTTCTAGACCAGTCACTCCAGCAACTAAGTCCAATGTGACCAAAACAACTTTAGCAAGACCTAATCACATGATTGCCTCTAGTCTCCCTAGACATAGTCCAAAGAACACGTCTCAAACTAGTTCAAATGACGTTCGCCATACTTTTGGTCTAAGGGAAGCTAAGCTAAAGACACAAGTAAGAAATAGGAATTTCAAACCTAGTCAGATGCCTTCTAGTTTACCCAACACTGCTAACCGTAGCATGTCACTTCCTAGGAGCATCAATCAATCGTCCAGGAATTCTAGATCTTACTCGACATTAAATATGCTACTTGTAAAACATGTAGAAAATGTGTCTTTACGGCAAATCATGATTCTTGTATCAAGAAACTACTTAATGAGGTGAACTCCCGTGCTAGACTTAAATCCCAGTGGGTTGCTAAAATCAAACCCATTGGTAAAATGTGGCGCCCCACTGGTAGAACTTTCACTCTTGTAGGAAACGAGTGCCCTTTAACTAGGATAATCTCTGATTCTACTAAGACTGCTAGGGAGGAAATTTAAAAGGATGATACGTCACTTAAGCCTGAACTTAAAGTTTTCTATAAAAGGAAACGTTTGCCAGCTAAGACAAGTGAATCATCTCCTCAGGTCACCTCTAGCACAAGAAATGAAAATTGTGAACCCCCACTTGCTTCTAAGATAGATATCGCTAACCCATATCAAAGCATGCAAATTCCTAATGGGAATACAGGTACCAAAGAGGATGTTCCAAAAGAACGAAGCGGTCCAATCATTATATTCCATTTAATTAAGGACACTCTTAGAGTTTGGTTGCTGAAGAAGCAGATATCGGAGAAAAAGTGTCTCAGGGGTTTCATGGTTAAGCTTAACAAAAGGCTTACAGTCGGATCACAGATTGTAACCCGTGCTTCAAAGAAAGGAAAGTTTATCACCGATGATAAACTTATCCTTACAACGAAAAATTAATTTTTCTCGGGCATGGGCTATTATTAAAATTATTCAAAGATTTTAAGCTCGTGTACATGGCTCACAGTCAAATTACAGTCTATGACCCGATATTCAGAGAAAGGGAAGTTTATCTACGCAACGATAACTTACCCTAAAAACGAGAAATTAATTTTTCTCGGACACGAGCTTTCATTAAAACTATTCAACGGTTTTAAGCTCGTGTACAGGACTTACAGTCACATCACAGACTGTAACTCGTTCATCAAAGAAAGGAGAGTTTATCTCCGATGATAAACTTGTCCTAACAACGAGAAATTAAGTTTTCTCGGGCATGAGCTTATATCAAAAACATTCCAAGTTTTTAAGCTCATGCATAATGGCTCCTCGTTAAATGACAGACGATGACCCGGACTTCAGAGACAGGGAAGTTTATCTTCGCAACGATAACTTACCCTCAAAACGAGAAATTAATTTTTCTCGGACACGAGCTTACATTAAAAACCATTCAAAGGTTTATAGCTCGTGTATATGGCTCCTCGTTAAATGACAGACGATGACCCAAACTTCAGAGACAGGGAAGTTTATCTACGCAACGATAACTTACCCTCTTAACAAGAAATTAAGTTTTCTTGGACACGAGCTTCTCCTAAAACCATTCAAAGGTTTTAAGCTCGTGTATATGGCTTATCGTTAAATATCAGACGATAACCCGTGCATCAAAGA
Organism: Glebionis coronaria; assembly: GCA_025667525.1. Taxonomy (NCBI): domain Eukaryota; kingdom Viridiplantae; phylum Streptophyta; class Magnoliopsida; order Asterales; family Asteraceae; genus Glebionis; species Glebionis coronaria. The sequence continues at coordinate 4,959,657 of CM046880.1, forward strand.
AAGGAAAGTTTATCGCCGATGATAAACGTATCCTTACAATGAGAAATTTATTTTTCTCGGGCATGAGCTAATAATAAAAATATTCGAAGTTTTTAAGCTCATGCACAATGACTTACAGTTAAATATCAGACTGTAACTCGGATTTCATATTTAGGATAGCTTATCTTTAAAGATAGCTTATCCTCATAACGGGAAATTAAATTTTCTCGGTCATGAGCTTGTATTAAAACATTCCAAGTTTTAAGCTCAGAAAGGTTGTATCTTTTAAATAAGAGAACTTTTCCTCATAACGGGAAATTCATCTTTCTCGGTCATGAGCTTTACGTTAAAACATTCAAAGTTTTTCAAGCTCGTGAAAACAACTTCTAAGTAAATGTCAACTTAGGACCCGTTCTTCAGTTAAAAGGAAAGTTTATCGTCGATGATAAACTTATCCTTAACAACGGGAAGTTTACAACTTCTCGGACTTGAGCTCGTTTTGTAAGATATTCAACATCTTAAGCTCAAGTAATTGGTTTTCAAAACAATGAACACAATTTTTCGAGAATTTCTCAAAAGGTTTTTTCTAAATCTTTCAAAATTATGTGTTCAAAAAATGTTTTGATAAAAAGAGCATGTCTTCTGGAATCGATAATATTTACGATACTAGAAATGTCATTCAATAATGACACGGGGTTGTAAATAAAGTTCGAGCAGAAGTTCAAACGTTTTAAAACATGCTCAAAATGGCTTGCTATTATTTCTGATAGTAACCCGCTTTTCACTTTAAAGTCAAGCTTTTCACCGGAAAGCTGACTCAACAACGGGAATTAATTTTCTCGGGCATGGTTTACTTTATAACCATGTAAGGGATTGTGTTTACGTAATAACACAATCTAACACGAATTTATGTACGTGTCAGTGCATTTATTTGATAAACAAGAGAAGTTTTGTTTTTATGAAGTTATCATCTCCACCAACTGTAGCAATTTACAATTGATATCTACATACTCGATGATGCGACTACTCAAACGGCGACTACAACTCTTTCAATAGAACACGGATCAACAATTGAGGGGGAGCAATTGTCCAGCATTCAGAATCCTTGATGTCGAGAGTGACAAGTTCACATATTGGTGTCAAGACAACGATATCAATCATACACATGGAGTCAAGAGATAACTTCAGACGTGATGAGGCGACCAACATTCGTGAACAAGAACCCTGTGCTTCTTTCATATGATGTTCTCCATCATTCAGGTCCAACCTCATAAATCGCTAATCTTGTGAATACATTATCATATATGATCTTTGCATGCGATAAATACCTTACACTTGTGTTCAAAGGGTATTTATTTTACGTTTCAAGCACACCCTCATTAATTTGAGGGGGAGCTTGTGTAATTCATGGAGATAATTGGCTTTGCATTTTTCTTCCCAAATTTTCTTAAAATGCTATTAAATCAATTGATATTAAAAATATCGATTGGGTTAATATTTTTAATATGGGGGAGAAAATGTGATTTAATATGGGAAATGATAAGCATAAATGGTTTGACTTAACGTGATAGCTCATCCCGACATGTGCGAAATGTTTTCGGATATCGTGGCATATGTTAAGGGGGAGAAAAATGGATTTGGACTTCAAAATGGATTTCATGGTGACATATACTTACCCAAAACATCTCTATTCACGACGGTGAAGATTGTGGTGACATAAGGACGGTAGGATAGGTTAAAGTCCAATAATTCCTCTAGAACCGGAGGAATCTTCCCAAGGACATTCCATAGCTAGAAATAGTTGTCCTTAGGAAAGATGGAGAAAGATTGTGAATGTAGTTGAATGCTGACCAAGTACTTAAGTTAGCTCTGGAACAATCACAACAAGGTGCTAGCGATGACGTATTGGTAAGCATTGAAGGGTTTGAAGAATGAAAAAGAATTGTAAAGATAAAGGGTGTAAAGAAAGAAGCCCTCCTAACAACTTAGGCAGAAATCGGGTCAATACAATGCTATTAAAATCATTGTTTAATGATTCTTGATATTGAAGACAGACATCATGGACCCAGTGATGCAAGGCACAACCCATTCCAGCTAACTCAGATATCTCTTAAGAGATATTTGTTTTAATCACACGGAGACAACGCATTATCTATTGATTTATTCACTCCGAATAAATTGGTATTGAAATGGTGGCACTCCTCTCCAGCCTCCGATCACTAAAATCCAAAATGCACGATCGAGTCTAGAGCCATTTGAGATCATCAAATATCTCATTAGGATACACTGTCATATTTCCTTGCTTCCTCACACACTATGAAAAGTAAGAAAGATCTTAAGAGTCCTACGCAAAATCTTCATGATCTTGCCTGAACATCCGAGTAATACGAAAGTATTTACAATGAAGATGGAAATACTTCTTGAGCGAATATCAAAAAGCTCATGGTAGGTGACTTGTGCGATTCTTTATGAATCAAACTTGTGATAACTGGAAAGCGACAGTGGTTTAATTCTTAAATGAATTTAAACACGTTCCAGGCCTCTACGCAATATCTTAGTGATCTTGCCAGAACACTCAGAGTGATACCTTAGTGTTCACAGTGATGAGTGGAAATCCTTCTAGTGTTAACCTCAAACAACACTTGGTAGGTAACTTGCAAGATTCTATACGAATCAAGCTCGTGACAACTGGAAAGCAACGATGGTGCGGTTCTTAATTGAACTTCACTTGTTCCAGGAACATGAATTGACGGCTTCAAATCATGCGGATATTATTATCCAAATGATTCACTCTTTATGTTCGCAGTCAGCTTTGGACGGTCGAATAAAGAGAATGGGTTTACCCGCGAAATCTTGTCAAGGATGTTCTTAATTGAAACTACCTGCCACAAGTACGATAGTTAATATCGTCCAACGGTCTTCACCGACTGGAGGTAAAATGCTACCGATTTAGAATGAAATGTTCAAGGCCATTTCATCCGTGTATATGTTTTGTTGCTAACTGTCTTATGCAGCGTAACAAGAAGGTGGCATTGCGGTGTACAATCTAGAAGAAGTCGTCACCACATGCTAATACTATATGCACATAATACTTCATCAAATTCTAGAAAGTCTAAAAGTCAAGTCTTCCGCTGTATCAAACTCTGAAGCTTTCAAGAATTTATAAAAGTATAAGTATGTGGAACATGAAGTCGCGAGGAGGCAAACGTCACAAGTGATGAATTCACAAGGTCAAAGCAAGGACACATGCTCAAGACCAAAGTCAAAGATCTCATCAGCATATTCACAAGAACAAGATCGAAGACTCAAGCATAGTATGCTAGGTTTAAGATTTTGCAAAATGGTGTGACCTCCCTTTGGGGGAGATTGTTGGAAATACGTTTTTCCAAGGAAAGTCTCGGTCACATCATTATTAGCGTAGATCACGAGCTATAGACTATTTAGGACATTGTAACTTGGAGTGACCTACCTTTGGGGGAGATTGATGGAAATACGTTTTTACGTATTTAGAAAGGATCGGTCACTCCAATGATATTGGGCTCGTGATCCAATATAGCCCATATAGCCCACATGTAGGGTGGGCTATATATAAACCCCCTCTTAGCATGTTAGGAGGGGTTGAACACTTTAATTTATCACATTCCATCTTTCTTTCATCTCTCTCCTTTCTCTCTCTACCTTTCTCTCTATAAGTTCTTTCTTTCCCATCCATAACTTTTATCTTTTGATGTGTACTGTAACTATTTTAAAATTATCTGGGACCGAGTATGGATTATTATTTTTGAATGAATGAATGGATGTTTTATTAAAATGACTCGTTTTGAGCCGTTTTCTATAATTGTGTGATTGTATCATGTAAGTAACACTCAAGGACCCTTCTGCTTATGTGACCCGATTTTGAGAGTGTTACAGATTGGTATCAAGAGCTCAAGTTATAGTGAACGAAAAGATTTTCCAAAAATGAATTTTTGAGATCTTTTGGCTATAAAAGTTGCAAGCGAAATCTCCGAGTTACCAATGGACGAGAGTGAGAAATTTATATATATTGGATAATATATATACATATGCTGTAATGATTATTGATAAATTGTACTTGTGGATTACAAGTTATGTTTTCGTTTATTTAATGATAAATGTTAATTTTATATTAATACGGGATATTTATACGACGTAGATTGTCACGAAGCAACCCTAGTCATTCTAACGCTAACGTTGAAGTTATTCCTAAAGTGAATCTCGTTATTTCTGAGTTTAACTATAATTGTGGATGCCCATGATCCCAACGAAATGGTTAATATTCCTAATGATATTTATTTGGTTACAAGAATTTTGATTCCTGTGTTCTTATTCTTGATTTATCAATCCATTCATCTCGTTTAGTAAATTTAATCCCCACTTACATTAATCTTTGACATTCTACTGTTTCGCTAGAAAAAAAGTTTGTTTGAGATTGTACATGTTGTTTGTTAGGAATTGAGGTTGATTGGTATGGTATTCACATGCCAAATAGAATTCCATATCATATCACTGATCTTTTTCTGTTTAATCAGTTTCTCGTTTATTTTGATCCTGATCTTCTATGTTGAGCTGGTGATGCTTAAATAAGGTGATTTATAATCGTCTTGTTGGAATGAATTGGCCATTTATTTGAACAAGGAAATTATAAATTGTTGAACCACTAATTTCTAAATCTTATTTGGATTGATTTGATCAATCCATGGAAATAATGATTTATAAATGTGTGGGCTTAAGCATATAGCATCTGCGTGATTAAACTCTTATTGACTCGTAATTCGTTTTCTCAATTCATTCTTTGATTTTGTTCCTCTAATTCTATGATCATGCGATGATATATATTGGGCTGTTTCAAAGCTGCCAATTGAAGAGGATACCGAGCGTCTCGGAAAGACACTGGAGAAATCTTCTTCTAGTGGGACCGAGGAGCCTTCTTAGCCACGTGAATTAACTAGTAACTTTTATGGGTTAGTTTATCTGTTGTAGTATCATTCATAAATCACTAACTAAACTGTGACATCAGTTAGTAGGACTAGTCTTTTCAGTTGTATAGCATTAGACGATGATAGTCTATAATGCTTGACAATACAATTTATACTAATTCGTGATTAATGGAATGACTATCTTTTGATTCCTAATTCTACATCGTTCTATTATTATCTTTCTTTGCTTTTTAAGTCGTGTCGAAACTATATTATTATATTTATGAAGCGTTTTAACTTTTGAAAGTATTTTTACAAAACCTGGGTCCCGTAAATATTTTCTATTGTCGTCATTTAATTTTTTTGTTTTAATAGTATTTTCCGTCATTTACGTTAAGCCTTTAGTGTCATTCTTTCATTCGACGCATTAACTTATTTAAAGTCATTTATTTATTAAAATAAAAATGTCCTCCAAATGTCGATGTTTTTATTTTATATTGAGCGTTTATTTTTCGTGTTTTACGAGTATCTTTCAAAATCGCGTAACTTTTAAAATATCGGGATTTCGATAATACCCGCTTTTATACTAATATGATAATTGTATAAAAAGAAAGAATTTGAAATATTAAACAACACTTACGTGTCTAGTTATGCAATCAAATGGGACAGATGTTGTGTATATGACTTGCATGACTCACTTGCTAGATTTACTTCCATTTCATTTTAACGAAAGTCTTATACAAATCTTTCTTGATTTGTTCTTTTCTTTGCCGAATGTAAAACCAACGTCACCACTATCACTATTTTTTTATATAGCTAAAATATTTGGTATGTTCTTGTTGAAGGAATTTTTAAATCAACATATATCAAGAGTTAGTTTGTGTCTTTGTTAATCTCGGGCAGAATTTACTTTGCTAGTACTCGTGTTCGTGGCGTTTTGTATACTCATACGTGCATCACAACTTTGGTTCACTTGTATTTCCTCATCGAGCTAAGGTACTACTTAATAAGAGCTCATTATTACAATTCCAAAATTGTTACTATTATTCGAACAATTGTTAGAATGAAGAAGTAACCTTAACGTCAAATTCATGTAATACAAATGCATTTAAACATTTTTAGACCTTGATTTAAAGGCTATATACAAATGAATATTATAAAATTTTAATATAACACTTTCGATGCTTCTTCATTTTATAATTTCAAAGGTAGTCCTAAAAGTTATAATTTAGCTATTTTAAAAGTAATTGTCTTTATATAAAAAAGAAGTCGATTATATTTCTAAGACGCGTCACTTTATTTTAGGTCGTTGTTAGATGCTCGTGGTTTCAATTCTCGACTTATCTTAATTTACCGTTTCACTCGTGTCACTATTATCTTGATCGTTATCCTCGTTGATATCGCTATCGCTAAGGTGAGTTCATAGCCTCGCTTTTATTTATTTACTTGTTTTATAAAACCCGCGAGGGGATAACATGCTTGTTTTTAAAATAGAACACAAGGGACCCGATTGTATGCTTATATGAATGTTATTACATAAGTTCGCTTATAGCCTTTAAAAGACCCATTTCCCATGAATTGTTAATTACTCGGTGTGAGTGAACGCTAATACTATGGATAGATCTATCGGGGTGACGCCCAGTCTGACTGCGATTAGCTATCGCAATGTGTAGTGAAGCACATGTGTATTGGAGCACATTGGATGCATATGTATAAGAGAAATATACGCACTTGGCTAGGTGTGTTGGTGGGCTGAAATAAATATATGTTAACGCTCAATGTCATGAAGCTTATGTAATAACAACGATAATTATGTCCGTACAACATAATTGTCTTTCGATGAAGGTTTATCCAGATACTTGTGTTCTATTTACATACGTAAACTCTATGGATTCACTCAACAATTCTTGTTGATTTTATAGCATGTTTTATCTCAGGTCCATAAAGAAGGTACTCAAGGAAGGTGGTTTCATGAAGCTTGCTTAATTTTGGTGACTCTGGCCCACTTTTATAAAATATGTCCATTCTAAACAACTTATATCTTTTAATGTGTACTGTAAATATTTTAAAATTATCTGGGACCGTGTATGGATTATTATCTTTTGAATGAATGAATGGATGTTTTATTAAAATGACTCGTTTTGAGCCGTTTTCTATAATTGTGTGATTGTATCATGTAAGTAACACTCAAGGACCCTTCTGCTAATGTGACCCGATTTTGAGAGTGTTACATGATACAGTTATCAGCTATAGTTGTGGTATGAAGTAAAGTCAGAGGTTGGGAAACTGACATGGGTCATTTGTATGAACCCTCTAACCACTGTGCAGTCTCCATTAGAAACCCCTGATCTTTGAAGTGGTCCAAAACTCAGGCCGCTAAGCCCACTGAGTGGAACCCATTGGGATAATCGGGTAGGTGAACAGGCCCCGACCAAAGCTGAAATGGTACATGGGAAGATGCTATTATGAGTGACTGATGATTATCAGGTAATCGGAAAACCCAACTCGCTGAACCCAAGCTACCAAGATCCATGTGAAACCCCAGACCAGCGACCATTAACTGTATGAAGGTTAATGGTGAGAATTATCAGATGCTTGGGGTGAAAGTTGTTGTCAAATGTTGCAATGGGTGTTAACTTTCAGAGAATGATCAATAATAATGATCATTTGTTTCATTCAAAGTGACACTTTAAACAAAACAAGCACTCAGACCCAGACACGGCCGCAGCCTACCCTCGAGGTTGCTGAATATGTACCCACAACCAAATAGGCTGTGAACCTCAACCGTTGTGACCCCAACCGTTGAACCCACACACAGCCACAGTCACAAACAACAACCACAGAGACCAGCCAATGACCCAATCACAGGGGTTTACACCACAGGTGTTCAACCACTTCAGGGGTTCAACAACTCAACATCAGGGGTCGATGCACAGGCGGTGATGCAAATAGGTCATCTCACAGTGAAGCCCTGTCTCTGAACCCTCAACCTCACACACAGCCACAGCCGCTGAGTGTTGGCAAACCAAAGATTTCTATGTCGTTGAACTCACAAAGGGCCTGTAAAATGGCCACTCATCAGCTCACTTCACAGCCGGACCACCTCACAACGGATAGTCACTGGACATATATCGAACTAGGTTATAGGTCAGAGGTTGAAGTTATCACAAATGTTGATAACTTCCGAGGTTGCGATAAACCATTAGGGGCTCAAACATGTTTTGTATACATCATCACATTAGCACAATTCTTATACATCAGAGGGGGTCTGATAAAACATGTCCTAATGGCGGTCGATGTGATGGCGGTCAATGCACAGATGAAGATGCACACGCCGATGTACAGAGGTCGACTCACACAGGGAATATAGGAGAGACATAAGAGGAGGTACACAGAGGTCGACACATAGAGGGGAGCGGAGCGCTGGTATATCACGCTGACAAAAATCATCAGCGAGGGGTGTAAGAAATGAATGGGTTTATTCATTAAGTTGGTATTGAAGTTATACTACCAGCGGCCTCCAAATCACTGGACTTAAAAATCAGCGACCCCCTGTCCCCAGGTCTCTGAATGACCAAAGCTGGCCATTGATCGTTGTTGCTGAATCATAACCATCAGGATCGTTGATTCTTTAGGTTTTATGATTTATTATGATAGAACCTCAGGGGTCGATGCTTCCCCAGAGTTTGAGAGCCCAGAGGTCGAGAACCCAGAGGTCTCACAGCCATTGTACCCCCAACCCGGTGTCTCCGAACCCCAGAGTTCGCTGAAGAGAACTCTCCTTCAGGTAGTTTTATACTTGATTTCCTTCAGTAAACCATAACATTTCTTCAGATTAAAAGCAGTAACTGAGACGTCCAAACTTACAAAGTTTGAGGTATCTGATGATGAATACTCCAGATACTTGGTATGTTGGTGGATTTTTATCCAAACTCAAATGAGTTGAGGCGCGTTGTACGCCTTTTGGTTGATGTGATAAGAGGTTAATCGGAGTCAAAAGATGTTTCTAAAGATGCATATTTTGAGGGGGAGAGAAACATGGACATCTACACACCGCTGTGATATAGATGCCAATGTGACATACACGCAGCCGTGATCTATATGCAACAGTGATATACCTACCTGTATCCATACAACCCCACAATCACCCTCACAAAAACAAAACAAAAAAATTCCTTCCTTCATCCCCATCATCTTTCTCACTTTCATTCTCAACAACAACAAAATCACATCAGGGGTAATCTTAACCTTCATAGGTTTGTAATGAACCATTAACCAAAGTAGTTCAATACCCTTGGAGAGCCACACCAAGTACTACTCTTGGCACACACCAAAGGTTCGAGTGCAAGACACTCAATATGTTATCTTCAGAGCCTTCAGCATTTGAAGGACTTGGTCACTCAGGAATTATTTCCTCATACTAAGATAAAGAAAGAAGATACCTTTACTCAAAAGAAGTCCAGCAATAAATCATGTCATCTTCACATAGCCTGAAGCCTCATTCAGGACTTGGTCAATCAGGTACATGTCATTACCTCAAACCAAGGCAAAGAAAGAAGACGACATCTGGGCTATTAGTATACCTCCAGCAGTCCCATATAACCATCATAACCTCTTCTCTTTTCCCACTATTAGAGGTTAGTACTTGGTTAGTACTTTACACCCAAGAGGTTACACCCACCAGAGGTCCTCATCAGATGTGTAACCATCAGAGGTGTAACCATCAGAGGTCGCACCCATCATCATCAGATGTCACCTTCAGAGCTCGCACCTATCAGAGGTAGCCACCAGAGCTCACACCATCATAGGTTACCATCAGAGGTCACCATCAGAGCTTACACCATCAGACGTGTAATTAGAGACCTCTGGACCTCAGGTACCCATATGTTGCTTGAAATTTTCAAAGACTTATTTTTTATACTTAAACTTTTTATCAAAAAGATTTCAAAAGTTAAGTGATTTTAAAATGCTACAAATCAGAAGTTTTACAACATCAGAAGTTTGTTTTTCAACATTAGCTCTTAAGTTTATAAACTTAAAGCCAATCCGAGTAAATTCAGAACAGATAGGAAGAATCTCCTTGCCTTAAGGCTAAAGCATCACAGATCCTTGAACGGGATGGCCACAGGCTGAAAGTTCACCAAGTGTCGGTTTCACCACCACACCAATAAATGGTTATCAATTCACCATGTCTAACAAACAAGAAAGAATTGGCTATTCTGGAGTACACGGCTAACCAGTAAAGAATTATCAAATCCGTTTATGGCTGATAGTTTGCCAAAAACTATAGAACCAGCTAAGTTGGTTAAGTCTCTGTGCTTCAACCAGAGACCACACAGGGGTATTCAAACACCCTCAAAAATCTAAGGTTTAAACCTTAGTATTGAAGCAATTCGATCAAGGGATTCAATCCCTGAAATGGTGAATAATAGGAGTGTGAAATGATTTCAAAAATTACTTCTTGGGAAGCATTTTTTAAGGGGGAGAGAGTCACACTCCCTGATGATTGTACCTTAGAGATACACACTCCCTGATGATTGTACCTCATAGATATCCTCCCCATACCATACAACACAACCACCCATTACTACCATACAACCTCTCAAACCACACCAAAACAGCAAAAAAAATTATCCAGGAGCATCACTAAAAAAAATCATCACATTCCTTAAATAGGTATCAACGAGTATCTGATGAATGTTTGAAGAAAGTAAAGATGAAGCTGGTATTGGTAGTGTGCTTGAACAGGTTAGAGTTTTTATTGAATGAAAGAAGTTGGTTTAGGGTAAAAGAGTTGTGCATAGATGATGTTAACATTATATGTAGTGAACTAGTGTTCTGGGATTCGATGGTATACTTGGGTACTTAGTAGTTTGGAGTAAAGTTCATGCCGTGTCTGATCACCACTGTTTGAAACAAGTCTCTGAAACACCAAGATAATCTGAGTCACTGAATATGTTCATCAGAGATGACACAGTCACGAAGATGAAGATCTGGTCTGAACACTGTTACTCTTTTCAACAACAACAGATCAGAAGATTGTTATATTTATTATGTCACTTTGTTGTATCTTAGTATGTAAGAAGAAGCCTTTATTATCATTTACTTATATTTAACTTAGGCTACTTTTCTATCCAAATAGGGGGAGACTGTTGGGCCAATTCAGTGCCTGATTTGCCCCTTGCATAGGATTTGGATGTAAAGTATCCTAAGTAGTGTTAGTCATTGAACTTACGTATGTTACAAGTTCAGTGTGTCATTCTTTAGAGTTCTTTAGAGTCTACGAGATAGACTCGTCATTAGCTGAGGCGAATCTCAGTAAGTGTACAAAGAATCAAGGATGTGTAGAAATGTAAATCTATGCTTATGTTTAGAGAGAGAAAGAGATAGAGAGATGGTGGATTAAACACACTTTAGAGAGAGAAAGTTAAAAGGAACTATGTGTAAATTATGAAAACCACACCCTCTCCATCAAAGGAGAGGGTTTATATACCCAAGCCTTGTAATGGGCTTGGGTTTACATGTTTGGGCCGGCCTACACAAGTTGTAGGCTAGGCTTGGACTTGTTTGTTAATTAAAGAAAGTTAAATAAACTACGAGCTATTACATGGACTATCGTTGGAGTGACCGATCCTTCTTAATACGTAAAACGTATTTCCAACAATCTCCCCCTAAGGGAGGTCACTCCAAACAAGGGCGTTACCCGAGTTACAATAATGAAATAAACCTAGCATACTATGCTTGTCTTGAGCTCGTAGTCTTCGTCTTTCTTTTCTTTTTCTTTTTCTGGTGAACATGCTGATGTGATCTTTGATATCAATCTTGAGCATTAATCTCTTGCCTTGATCTTGTGCATCCATCACTTGTGATCTTCGCCTCTTCGTGACCTCACGTCCCACATACTTATACCTTAGTAATTCTTGAAAGCTTCAGAGTTTGATACAGCGGAAGACTTAACTTTTAGGCTTTCTTGAATTAGATGAGGTATTAAGTGCATAAAGTATAAGCATGCGAGGACGACTTCTTCTAGGATTCCGCAACGCCACCGTCTTCAAATGCCGCAACATAAGTAGACACGAACGAAATGACTTTGAACATTTCATTCTAAATCGGTAGCATTTTACCTCCGGTCGGTGAAGACCGTTGGACGATATTAGATATCGTACCCGTGACGGATAGTTTCATTTAAGTAACTTCCTGACAGGATTTCGCGGGTAAACTCGTTCTCTTTATTCGACCGTCCAAAGCTGACTGCGAACATAAAGAGTGAATCATTTGGATAATAATATCCGCATGATTTGAAGCGGTCAATTCATGTTCCTGGAACAAGTGAAATTCAATTAAGAACCGCACCATCGTTGCTTTCCAGTTGTCACGAGCTTGATTCGTATAGAATCTTGCAAGTTACCTACCAAGTGCTGTTTGAGGTTAACACTAGAAGGATTTCCACTCATCACTGTGAACACTAAGGTATCACTCTGAGTGTTCTGGCAAGATCACTAAGATATTGCGTAGAGGTCTGGAACGTGTTTAAATTCAGTTAAGAATTAAACAGCTGTTGCTTTCCAGTTATCACAAGTTTGATTCATAAAGAATCACACAAGTCACCTACCATGAGCTTTTTGATATTTGCTCAAGAAGGATTTCTATCTTCATTGTAAATACTTTCGTATTACTCGGATGTTCAGGCAAGATCATGAAGATTTTGCGTAGGAATCTTAAGATCTTTCTTACTTTTCACAGTGTGTGAAGAAGCAAGGAATTATGAAAGTGTGTCCTAATGAGATATTTGATGATCTCAAATGGCTCTAGACTCGATCGTGCATTTTTTATTTTAGTGATCGGAGGCTGGAGAGGAGTGCCACCTTTTCAATACCAATTTATTCGGAGTGAATAAATCAATAGATAACGTGTTGTCTCCGTGTGATTAAAACAAATATCTTTTAAGAGATATCTGAGTTAGCTGGGATGGGTTGTGCTTTGCATCACTGGGTCCATGATGTCTGTCTTCAATATCAAGAATCATTAAACAATGATCTTAATAGCATATGTATTGACCCGGTTTCTGCCTAAGTTGTAAGGAGGGCTTCTTTCTTTACACCCTTTATCTTTACAATTCTTTTTCATTCTTCAACCCCTTCAATGCTTACCAATACGTCATAACTAGCACCTTGTTGTGATTGTTCCAGTGATAACTTAAGTACTTGGTCGGCATTCAGCTACGTTCACAATCTTTCTCCATCTTTCCTAAGGACTACTATTTCTAGCTATGGAATGTCCTTGGGAAGATTCCTCCGGTTCTGGAAGAATCATAGGACTTAACCTATCCTACCATCCTTATGTCACCACAATCTTCATCGTCGTGAAATAACTGGGTTTTGGGTAAGTATATGTCACCATGAAAATCCATTTTGATATAGCAAATCTATTTTGCTCCCCCTTAACATATGCCACGATATTTGAAAACATTTCGCACATGTCGGGATGAGCCAGCACATTAAGTCAAACCTTTTGTGATAATGTCCCATATTAAATCACATTTTCTCCCCCATATTAAAAATATTAACCCAATCGATGTTTTTAATATCAATTGATTTAATGAAGTTTTAACAAAGGTTTTGGGAAGAAAATGCAAGTCTATTTTGTCTTCATGATATCGAACGTATGAGATATGATATCGATTTGTAGCCTGATCACATATTCACCATATTAAAAAAAAATAAAAAAAAATAAAAAAAATTGACAAGGTTGGACCTTATAGATGAGAACATCATATGATAAGATCAAATGGTTCTTGTCAGCATATGTTGGTCGCCTCGTCACATCTGAAGTCATCTCTTGACACTAAGTGTACGATTGGTATTGTTGTCTTGACACCAGGTAGTGAGCTTGGCACGTTCGGCATCGAAGATTCTGAATGCTTGACAATTGCTCCCCCTCAATTGTTGACCCGTGTTCTATCGAAAGAGCTGTAGTCGTCGGTTGAGTAGTCGCATCGTCGAGTATGTAGATACCAATTGTAGATAGCATGGTTGTAGAGATGATAACTTCATAAAAACAAGACTTCTCTTGTTTTAACAAATAAATGCACTGAGGCGTACATATATTTGTGTTAGACCAAGTTATAAAGGAAACTTGATCCCTTACAAGGTTATAAAGTAAACCTTGCCCGAGAAAATTAATTCCCGTTGTGAGCCAAAGCTTTCATAAGAAATACTTGACTGTAATGTGAAAACCGGGTTGCAGTCAGAAATAACTACAAGCCATTAGGGCATGTTTTATGAAATATTTACAACTTTTGTACGAACTCTATTTTTGGCGCCGTGTCGATATTAATCAACATTTCTAAGGCCGTAAATATTATCGTACCAAAAGACATGCCTTTGAGAAATAAAGTAAAAATATTTTTGGATTTTTCTAGATTTTCAATTTTTATGGTTTTTATATGGTTTTATATTTTTGTATTTTGCTTTTGTGGATAAAAATATAAACAATACATACAAATGATCACCAAGGATACTGAGAATAGTTTTACCACCACTATTCTTTCGCTTCATCTGCTAGCTCCTTAAGAGTCTCGGGCGAGAAGGTTCTCATTCCTAGCTTGTCGGCCAAAAATTCAATTCGAGCGCGATCTAAAGCCTTCGTGAAAATATCCGCCAATTGATACTCAGATCGGACAAAGTAAAGCTCTATTACTCCATTTTCCACTTGCTCCTTGATGAAATGGTAGCGAATGTCAATATGCTTCGACCGGGAGAATTGAACATTGTTGCAGCATAAGGCAATTGCACTCTTGTTGTCGCAGTACATCGGAATCTTGTTGAAACCTAGACCATAGTCGGTTAATTGCGATCTCATCCAAAGAATTTGAGCACAGCAACCGGACATAGCTATGTATTCTGCTTCCGTACTTGATATTGCAGCGCTTTTCTGCCTTTTTGATGCCCAACTGATTAATCGATCTCCTAGTAGTTGCAATGTTCCACTCGTGCTACGCCTTGTATCTTGACAACCCGCGTGATCCGCATCTGCATATGCCATTAGTGCAATAGAAGAGTCTTTCGAATACCAAAGTCCCTGATTAATGGTTCCTTTAAGATATCGAAAGATCCTTTTAACAGTAGCTAAGTGTAACTCAGTAGGCCTAGTTTGATACCTGGCACACATACATATAGCAAACTGAAGATCAGGTCGACTGGCTGTGATATACAGAAGAGTACCGATCATTCCACGATAAAGTGTCGGATCAACGGCAACTCCATGTGGATCTGCATCAAGCTTAAATTTCTCCACCATTGGAGTGTCCACGGGGTCGCAAGATTCCATCTTATATTTCTTAAGCGATTCAAGGGCATATTTGGATTGATTAATAAAGATGCCTCTGGGACTATGAGATATCTGAAGACCTAAGAAGAATGATACCTTGCCCATCATTGACATCTTAAACTTGGAAGACATGAGTGTCCCAAACTCATCCGATAAGGTTTGGGTCGAGGCTGCAAATATAATATCATCAACATATATTTGTACCATAATCATATCTTTACCTCGTTTATGAATGAACAGCGTGGGATCCACCTTGCCTTTTGCAAAGCCTTGAGTAATGAGGAATTGTGACAATAGATCATACCATGCGCGTGGAGCTTGCTTCAACCCATAGAGAGCCTTCTTAAGCTTGTACACATGATTAGGGTAATTAGGATTCACAAAACCATCCGGCTGTTGAACATAGACTTCTTCCTTGATTTCACCATTAAGAAATGTCGTCTTCACATCCATATGATAGACGATCATATTCATATGGGCTGCATAAGCGAGGAATAGTCTAATAGCTTCCAAACGGGCAACAGGTGCAAAGGATTCCATAAAGTCGACGCCCAATAATTGCTTGTATCCACGAGCTACTAGTCGAGCTTTGTTTTTCAATATTCCGCCTAACTCATCGAGTTTCACCTTGTAAACCCATTTCAAAGTGAGTAACTGCACTTGATCCGGGCATGGGACAAGTTCCCATACTTCAAGACGTATAAACTCATTAAGTTCTTCTTGCATAGCTTCTATCCAACAGGATTGAGTAAAAGCTTCTTTCCATGTCTTAGGTTCAACTTCAGTGAGAAAAGCATCAAAGTGACAAAACATTGCACTTTCTTGTAACTGACTTCGTGTGGATACCGGACGATTAGGGTCACCAATAATAGAATCTATAGGATGATCCTTTGTCCACTTGCTGTCATGTTCACGAATCCGTGGATTGGAGTAAACTGTAGAAGGAGCTTCCTTTGTGGTGGACGACCCGGCTTGATTAGGGTCGGGAATAGGTACACCAAAGAATGGAAGTTCACGCATTTGAGCGAATTCCAAATCGTGATCATCATCATCCTCTTCATCATCAATAGGCATGACATGGGTATTTGTTACATGTGTTGGTTGAGAATTACTTGTGGATGGTATATCTTGACCAATTGTAGGTGCAGACGTATCTGATTGTGCAACGGTTGCTGGAGCGACAACTTCGGTTACTGGAGCTATTACCTCAGGTTCTGGAGCAAAAATAGTTGGAGGAGTAAAGAATTCATCAAAGAACGGTTGAAACAACGTATCCCATTCATTCATAGTAGGTGGTGTAAATGATGATGAAGTAGGGTTGTTTGGGACAAGACCAGAGCTAATGTTACTGGGTCCCATTTCATGAAGTGCGGGTTCAGAACTGCTTTGCTCAGAAGCCATTGCTGTCAGCTCATCAAAATCAACATTCATAGTTTCAATGATCTTGCGAGAGTTACGGTTGTAGATTCGGTATGCCTTCTTTGTGGGTGCGTAACCAATGAAAATACCAATATCAGCCTTAGGTTGAAGTTTTCCCAAATTGTCACCATCATTATTTGGATAGCAAAGAGAACCAAATACATGAAGATATGATAAATCTGGTACTTTTCCATGGAGAAGCTCATAAGGTGTTTTACCATGGCATTTACGAATTAGTGACCGGTTTTGGGTGTACACTGCTGTAGATACTGCTTCTGCCCATAAAAACAATGGAGCCTTTGCGTAAATTAACATCGTTCGAGCAGCTTCCATAAGTGTGCGATTTCGCCTTTCAACGACACCGTTTTGTTGTGGAGTGCGTGCAACTGATGTTTCATGAGATATGCCAACTTCCTCATAATAATTACGCAATATTTGATTCACAAATTCGGTTCCATTATCTGTACGAATGCGTCGGACAATAGTGTTGAGACGCACTTGAATCATCTTGAGATATCCGATGATGAATTTAGGTGCCTCATTTTTTGCTTTCAAAAATTTCACCCATGTAAACCGAGAGTAATCATCGACAATGACGAGGATATACTTTTTACCACTAAGACTTTCAACACGCATTGGCCCACAAAGATCCATATGCAATAGATAAAGTTTCTCTTGGTTGGTGTCTTCCGTCTTGGGTTTGTAAGATTTCTTAGTGCTTTTCCCCATTGTACACGCGGAACACAAATGATCCTTGTGAAATGAAAGTTTAGGAAGACCACGAACAAGTTCGTTTTTCGCCAAGTGATTAATAGCGTCAAAGTTAAGATGAGATAACCGTCGATGCCATAACCATGACTTAGTCTTCGATGCTTTGGAGAGAAGACATACGGGAGAAGCGGCCATCATGTCTTGTAGAGACAAAGTATACAAATTATTCCCTCGAGTACCTTTCAATAAATCAACCCCTTCCAAATTACGAATGAAGCAGGTATGCTCTCGAAAAGCAACTTCTAGGTTTGCATCACAAAATTGTCCCACAGAAAATAAGTTGTGACCGAGACCTTCCACGTAATACACTCTTGAAATTATAACATTCCCAATATGATATTCACCATAACCCATTATCTTTGCAATATGATCATTACCAAATCGAACCGTACCAAGAAACTTGCTGACGAAATTTCTGAGCTGAGAGCGATCTCCGGTCATATGCTTGGAGCAACCAGAGTCCAAATACCAGAGAACAATTTGGACCACCTGTTTTCAACAACAACAGTAGACATTGCATTGGAAACTATTGGTTCCGGAGTGTTAGCAGATACAGATATAAAATTATCAGAATTGCTAACATTTTTGAGACCCTTCGATTTCCTGCGTTTTCTAATGTGAGTTTTAGCACTAACAGGTTTTACAGTTCCAACTTGCTTAGGTTTTGGACTATTCACGGGCACTACAGTGGGAGTAGACCTATTTAAAGGGCACTTGGTTCCTACAGTAGTGTCAGTGTTCCTAGTTAAAGGACACGCTTGTGTTTTGGTAGCCTTGGTACTCCTAGTTAAAGGGCACGCTTTCTTCACTTCACTGGGAGTGATCCTAGTTAAAGGGCACATATTTCCTGCTATAGTGAAAGTTCTACCAGTGGGGCGCCACATCCAACCAACTTGGGTTAACACTTTCCCAGTCGGTTTCCATTCTAATCCATTTTTTCGGGCATGCATCTCATTCACATGGTCAATAAGGCAAGAATCATGACGACTAGAAAACATACATTCATTGCAATTCCAACATTTCAAATTAGAATTCATAGTAGGCTTAGAACACTGCACAACCGCAGAGCCTTTAGGTTTAGCTACATGATTCTTTTTATGCAAAACAGAAATAACATTCCTAGGATGGGCTTCTACTTTCTTCTTCACTTGACTACTAGATGGGGGCAAGATCCTATCATTCGTCTTGTTTCTTTTAAGCTTAGATCTTTGAGCCTTAGTAGTGGTGCTTACTCCTGTAGAAGGCAACACGGGAATATTAGAAGCTGGTTTTGATTCCGCCTTATCTTTAGTGACCAAAGTTTGAGATGGTTTAGTCCTAGGGCCCTTGTTAAGTGGTGTGACGGCTATTAGGTTCCTTTTGATTGCACTAGAGGACGATGCTGAGACAGTGGCTGCGTTATCCACAACATTCTTACCTTTGAGAGTACGAAGTGTTTCCTTTAACTCAGCCAAGACCAGGTTCTTATCACAAATTTGTTCCCTCAAATCAGATATTTCCATCGACTTTCGATTCAATTGTTCAATCAATGATTGATTCTGTGCAGTGGGTTCAACACATGCGGATTGTACTGAATCGAAGAGTCGTGTATTTTTCTGTTTTAAGTTATCAACTTTGGACAAAATCTTTGAAACTCGATTATCTAGATCCAGTTTAAGATTCTCAGCGACCTCAAGTACGTTCACACAATTAAGCTCCTTAGATTTCTCTATTTCTATCGGCAAAGATTTAGCAACTTTGTCACTTGGCTGACGCTGTTTTGATTGTAAATTCAATCGAAAATTCTTTTCAAAGTTTGCATCATCAATATTAACACCTTCGAATGACGTTTCAAAGATTTCTTGAATAAATTGTTGCTTGCATTCAAGCGAAATACAATGTGTTTGAATCTCATCAAAACGTTTTGAAAGCGAAGAATATGAATCTTGAAGCTTTAAAAATTCAGCGTCAGATTCGTGACAAGTACTATCTACCACATTATCCACAGATTCAACATTATGCACAATAGAATCATTATCAACACTGTTATTCACACAGACAGAGACTATATCATGAGACATCACTTGTTTCAGAAGTAAATCATTTTGGCGTGAAACCCGTTCTATTTCAAGTAAACTGTTTTCATAAGCATCATCCATTTCATTGAAAACACGTTTAACTTCTTCTAATTCCAAAATCAAATCTTGATCAAGATTACGAAGACAGGCCTTTACATTGTCTACAAACGGAACAATTTCATTTCGGAACGCAGCTCTAGTGTGCTCAAACTTCCATTCACCTTCCGTTATGGCCGTAGCCGTCGTACGTTCCAAAATGACCTTGTCAAAATCGGCTAAGTCTTGGTGAACCGCATTTAAGTTAACGGACGCCTTACTTACCGGTGGGATTAACTTCGTTAAATCCTTTTTGACAAGTGTAGGAGACGTACTAGGAAGGTTTTCATTTGACAAACTTTGGGGCACAAGAACTGTTAATTCTGCTAAATCCTTTTGTAAGCGAATGCGTGTCTTTTTCGAAAATTGATCTTTGTTATGTTGATCATAATCAATTGTATAGAATTTTGAAAGCATTTTAGAATGAGTTTCATCCGCAAATGATTGTGTCTCCTCAGAACTACGAACATAAGGTGCTTCTTTCGATTTGCCAATTATGGTCAGATCATAAAGACCGGGAATATATTCCTGAGCTTGTTTTGCATAACCGGGATTAGGTGGTAAATCTTGAAGACGCTTAAGTTCAAATTCTTTAAATGATTTAGTTAAAAGATGAACCTTTTCTGTGGAAGCGTATTGTTTTAAAAGCTGTTGTTCTTTGAATTTAAGAAGTTTGTGTTGGGTCCAATTATTGAGTTGATAAGTCAAAACACAACAAAATAAGAAGACAAGGGCTAAAAAGTACAAGTTGCAAAAGAACAAGCCGTTGGAGTCTTTTTATTACTTTAGCTTTCTTTGTAAGCTATGTTTTCTAGTATATAAAGAAAACATAGGACGTAGGTTTTATAATATATCATTCATTCACAATGTAAACCTAAAGTGTGTGTCGACTAGGTGTGGGATTCAATGTACACACACCTAGTGGTTGTTCGTTATTAATATAATGAGCAATCCAATTGTGTTTTAATTCATGTTTTGTGCCTAAACACCTTGTTCATGATCATTGTTCTTTTCCGCTATGTTATCATATGAACGATGATCAAACCTAGATATATGGTTCATAACCACTGAGCCCAACGATCATAGGACTCATCAATTGGTATCAGAGCCTAAGGCTCGTGATATCTAGGTCCGACGAGGTGTTCGTGTATGGTGAAGAAAAGAAAAATTCGTATTGAGTTTTTCTGGACGTTTTTGTGTGCGCAGCAGTATTCAGAAGGTCATAACTTTTGATCTAACCGTTGGATCGTCACGAAATTTTAGATGTGTGTTCTACATACATAGATCTAAACATCCACCGGAGGGATTGTCGAGTTTTATCCCCAGGCAAAAGTTATTAAGCGTCGAAGTTGGCTGATCAATGATTTTCAGTTTTTCTGCTTTCACATAAAATCATGAACTAGGGTTCTTCAAACCCTAGATCTATTTAAAAGCAGGAAGAATTGATGTTCGTGGCTGTTAAAACGTGTGATGATACACGATCTTAGGTTATTCATAAACCCTAATTAGGGTTTCGGTGCTCAAAGTTCTAAACCCTAGATCTGGTAAAAGATGGACTGCTGTTTGTTTGTTAAAAGAGACACGCAGC
This sequence comes from Glebionis coronaria, assembly GCA_025667525.1. Taxonomy (NCBI): domain Eukaryota; kingdom Viridiplantae; phylum Streptophyta; class Magnoliopsida; order Asterales; family Asteraceae; genus Glebionis; species Glebionis coronaria. Next base: position 4,980,833 of record CM046880.1, read on the forward strand.
AAAGATTATTAGGTGTAATATAGATCAGACGTGGAAGAAAGACTTATTTGTGGCAAATATATATGGAAAGCAAGTTAAGAATCTGTTCACACGGTTCTGCGCTTTTGATTGGTTGAAGCTTATTGCTTTCACACGGTTTGTCAGAATCAAACCCTAATATTCGTTATACAAGTATTCACATGTTCGGATCCTCTACATGCTAGGTCATTATGTTACCGTGAGCCTTCATTCCCATTGGTTAAAGATCTATGTTCACACGGTTGCTTGATGATGATTGGATAAGAGTTCTATGTTCACACGGTTAAATTGTGTTACTGTGGTCACATGATCAATGCCAAAACAAGAAGTGTTCACACGAAGAAACAATTTCTATTGGTGGAAATAGATGTGTTCACACGATTAGGTATGGTATACATGAGGTCACTTGATCAAAGCCTATTCGAAAAGAATATTAAGAGTTAGACGCTGATAAGAATTTAGACGCTGACAAAGTAAAGAATGAACGCTGACAGGTTATAAGGTTGGCGCTGACGTTTGTTATTTGGGCGCTGACAGGAAGGGTTTCGACGCTGACAAGAAATAAGTCAACACTGTTAGGTTGGCAGTGTTGTCCGAGATATGTTCTTCAAACGCTGATACGCCTTGTCTGATATCGGGTAATGAATGTGGATATTGGACAAAAGAGGATCTCGGGTAACACACTGTTTGCTACTGTTTGAGAAAATGAGTACGTTTTAAGCACACAAAAAGAAGGGAAATACACACAAAGGTACATGGAATCTCCGTTTAATTCAGAATATCATTATGATATTTATGGCTCGGATATTTTTAAATGGATTAATGATTTTAAAGCGAGTTAGCAATTATTCGTGAGGTAATTTATTGGATTTGATTATGTAATCGGGGTAGCCTTGTAAAAGAGTTATCCGTCTTATCACTTTTACATATGATATGAAGATTAAGTTTCTTCATGAAGAAGTGTTAGCTTAAGGGGAAGAATTCTTATGGAAGTTTGATGATTGAAGAAGATTTTCGCGAGTTTGTGTTCTATCATATCTTAAAGTCATGGACTTCCAGCCACTGACTTTAAAGGTAACTTGTTCGTGCTTACATAGTTGGTGACGAAGACTTGTCATAAACACTTGAAGGAGTTACATTATCGTGCTCAGTGTCTCACAAAGGATGAGAATATTGACAAGGGATCGAGGTCTACTTATATTTTTAACACCTGGTATAAGTTCTTCATCACATGGATAAACAAGACATGGAACATAGGTTTGTGGTTATTTTACTTCTACATCAAGACTACTTTAAGTTATTTTTCTTCAGGATCATTACACAGAGCCTACTTTTGGAGAATCTACAAGATTGCATACTTTCACATATTCCCTATTGATGTGTCAAAAAGGGGAAGAATATGTGCTATACTTAAGGGGAAGCTTCTTGGAGATCATGTACTACATACAAAGGATTCATGCTTAAGAAGAGTGTTTTGACATCATCAACTAGGGGGAGATTGTTGGGTCCAATTATTGAGTTGATAAGTCAAAACACAACAAAATAAGAAGACAAGGGCTAAAAAGTACAAGTTGCAAAAGAACAAGCCGTTGGAGTCTTTTTATTACTTTAGCTTTCTTTGTAAGCTATGTTTTCTAGTATATAAAGAAAACATAGGACGTAGGTTTTATAATATATCATTCATTCACAATGTAAACCTAAAGTGTGTGTCGACTAGGTGTGGGATTCAATGTACACACACCTAGTGGTTGTTCGTTATTAATATAATGAGCAATCCAATTGTGTTTTAATTCATGTTTTGTGCCTAAACACCTTGTTCATGATCATTGTTCTTTTCCGCTATGTTATCATATGAACGATGATCAACCTAGATTCATCAACTAGGGGAAGATTGTTGGGTCCAATTATTGAGTTGATAAGTCAAAACACAACAAAATAAGAAGACAAGGGCTAAAAAGTACAAGTTGCAAAAGAACAAGCCGTTGGAGTCTTTTTATTACTTTAGCTTTCTTTGTAAGCTATGTTTTCTAGTATATAAAGAAAACATAGGACGTAGGTTTTATAATATATCATTCATTCACAATGTAAACCTAAAGTGTGTGTCGACTAGGTGTGGGATTCAATGTACACACACCTAGTGGTTGTTCGTTATTAATATAATGAGCAATCCAATTGTGTTTTAATTCATGTTTTGTGCCTAAACACCTTGTTCATGATCATTGTTCTTTTCCGCTATGTTATCATATGAACGATGATCAACCTAGATATAATGGTTCATAACCATTGAGTCGAACGATCATAGGACTCATCAGTTTGGTAGCATTAATTTCCGATTCAACCTTTTTAGACTCGAGAGTTTCGAAATCCATTTTAAGTTTCTGAAAATCATTGACAACCGACTCTTTTTCTTTTAATTCATTGGAAAGATTAGCTTTTAATGATTCTATTTCTTTCAAGTGTTCAATCTTTTCAAAACGAAATTGGTCAAATTCAGAACATGTTATTTTCTCTTCTTGAGGGACCATTTCAAAAGTTTTGATCTTTTCTTTATGCAACGCAAGCTCAGCAGTTAGGGTGGAATTCGTATCTACGGATTGTTTGAGGGCCATATGCATTTGATCAATAATATGTTTAGGCACCATGACCAAATCATGTTGTGCATAAGATTCCATACCCGTCGTAGCATTTGGTTGAGGTTCACTCAAATGTGTAGAATTGGGTACCACATCATTTGAGTTACTAGTTCCCGAATGCTGTTCGAGGTTGTCATTTTCATGCCCAACTTGATGTTGGTTATCATCAATATTATTAGATGTGGTTGGTACCTCACTGATGACATCAGAACCGTAGTGAGAAAGATTAGCAACAAGAGCAGCTTGGGCAGAGTGAATGTCATCACAATCTGAATCATAAGCATCAAGATCATCTGCTTGATAAGCTGCATTAGAAGTAGAAACGACTGCAACGCCTTCAGTATCTGCTGCCCCTGGGTCTACAAGAAATGCTAACTCCTCTGAATCCAAGATCTTCCCCTTAGACTGAGCATCAACCAAATACATCTTCTCACGAAACCATGCATCATCCCTCCTCCTTTTCGGCTGAGTGCATTCCTTAGCCATATGACCTTGTCCTCGGCAATTGAAGCAAGTCACAACCTTCTTAGGACCAATAGGACTCCCATTTCTACTAGCTTGAGAATTCACAGCTTGATTGTTCCCAGTCCTTGTAGGAGGTCCATATGAATTTTTCCTTCCCTGAATAGGTTGCACCGTCACTTGACCATCTTGAACAGTGGCTTGTTGTCGAGGATTTGATGAGGTGCGAAGCTGATTGTTTGTTGGTGGAAATCCTCTAGTTGCAACAAGTTTTGACAAGTAGGCGGTGAGATGGTTTAGAACATCAGCTGGCGTATCATTTGGAGTAAAGACCGGTGCTTGGATTGGTGGAAGTTCATTAGAGTAGAAAGCTTGTGCTGGTTGTGCTTCAATTGGAAAATATCCTTGCTGAGGAGTATAGCCCAATAGAGAAGTGTTGGCTTGTGATGGTGATGTTTGATATGGTGGTTGCTGTTGAAAAGTTTGTTGATGAACACTTTGTTGATATTCTTGTTGTGGCATCATTGGTGGTTGATAAGATGGTTGCTGTGGTTGCTGATAGATGTGTGGTGGTGGCTGCTGCAAGTATGATGGTTGTTGATAAGTATAAGCCATGTTTTGTTGAGAAGTATACATTGCAAGTGGATCATGAACTTGAGGTGTAGACAACCGAGCCTCGATCACATGGCATTCGTGTTGTTGAAGAAAAGCTTGAAGTTGATCCACATTGGTGTTATGCAAGTCCTTAGCCAATTTAACATCCGTCACGTATTTTTTCCATTCTGGAGGAAGAGTGTTCAAATACTTGGTGTTCAATTGAAAGCTAGGTATTGTCATGCCATAGATATTAAGCTCATTCAACAATAGGGTAAATCTCAGATAGTAATCATTGAGAGTCTCCCCTGGCACATAGGCAAACTTATCAAAAGTATCATAAAGCTTACACTCTCGTTCTTGTTTAGTTAACGAGGTGCCTTGCATTAGAACACGAATTCTATCCCATAACTCTTTGGCAACTTTATGTTTGCTGACGAGTTTGTAGACATCTGGAGGAAGAGCTTGGAGAATGATGTTTGTAGCATACTTATCACATTTATCTTGAATCTTCATATCTCCAGTCAACTCACCCGTTGTGCGAGGACGAGTGGTCGTACCTTCCGTCACAGTACCATAATCTAATGGTCCATTGAGCACCGATGCCCAAATTAGATGTCCATTCTCCTTGTTTAACATATAAAGTTCCATTCGGGAAGCCCATTCCTCATACATAGTCTTCACCAACATTGGTGGACGATTATCCGTACCCGAGAGGATGGACTTATCCGTAAGAGATGTGTACTCCATTTCAATAAGTTAAGATTTACAAAGTTGATCGAACAATGAAATAAGGTTATGTATTTTTGTGTTGTTGTGAGTTAAAATCAAGAAACAATGTTAAAATCCCCTAAAATATGTTCTCGATAAACCAAAAATTCCAAGTCAAAATTACACACGTCGAAATTTTTTAAGGAATGATTTTTGGATTGTCGGAATGTCAGATCGGAATGCCAGATCGGAATGTCACACTATCTTAATGTCCAGATCGCAATGACTTATCGGAATGATTCAGATCGCAATGTCCTATCGGAATGATTCAGATCGCAATGCCTATCGGAATACTCAGATCGCAAAGCCCTATCGGAATTTTCAGATCGTAAAGACCTATCGGAATGTTCAGATCGCAAAGACCTATCGGAATGTTCAGATCGCAAAGTAGCTGACAAAATTTAGGCAGAGTAACGACTTAAATTACTTCCTTATACCCGTTGGAATCCCAGATCGCAAAGTATGATCGGAATGACCAGATCGGAATAAGTAATAAAACCCAAACGATCGCAATGTAGAACCAAACCCTTTCCGATGGTAAGGTTATTGCGATGGAAGCCCACGTACAACTTGTACTTTCCGATGGAAGTGTTTGCTTGAATTTTGGAAAGAAGAACACAAGGACTTTTTGAACTTTTGATCCAAGAAAGATTGTGTTTTAACCAAAATCAAGACACCAAAAACACTACAATACTGCTGAATACGTTATGCTTCTTGAAATCACGATCAAACACAAAAAAAAATTTGATGATTCGGCAAAATGAACTCAAAAAGCCACAAAATGCTTATAAGAACATACGAGACACACAAACAAACCTATATTTCATCCCAAGCTCTGATACCATTTGTAGAAATATAAATCTATGCTTATGTTTAGAGAGAGAAAGAGATAGAGAGATGGTGGATTAAACACACTTTAGAGAGAGAAAGTTAAAAGGAACTATGTGTAAATTATGAAAACCACACCCTCTCCATCAAAGGAGAGGGTTTATATACCCAAGCTTTGTAATGGGCTTGGGTTTACATGTTTGGGCCGGCCTACACAAGTTGTAGGCTAGGCTTGGACTTGTTTGTTAATTAAAGAAAGTTAAATAAACTACGAGCTATTACATGGACTATCGTTGGAGTGACCGATCCTTCTTAATACGTAAAACGTATTTCCAACAGGATGATGGAGTTAGTAAGTGATGACATAATAGCTTACTAACTCCTCAAGACTATTACTTCTTTACAAGACCTGAAGATGTTAAGAATACCTGAAGAAGTGTCTTAAGTATTAGTGGGAACAAGTCTAATTAGCAATGAAGACAAAGAGGATGACTTTGTCAAAGGTGTAAAAAGGAAGGCTACAAAGTATAAGGTGGTTACTTGTATTTTGGTAAAGCTTCTCAAGGAAGCTTCACACTCCCACTATATATATGTGGTACTTGTAATAGAATAGTCAATGATTCCCACCACAGAAAACACACATGTAACACTTTAGTGGATAGGGGTTTCATCCTCCCATTGTTGCATATGCTTAGCTAGCTATGAACATGGGAGTTTAGTTTGTCATTCATCGCCCGATTGTTATTCCGCAAACAACCGGGCAAGTCTTGTATATTTGTTGATTCGTTATTAATAAGATATACAAACGATGAAAAGTACAAGCTTTGTTATTAGTTAGTCAATTGGTTTAATTGTGCAAATGTTCTTTATAGATCTTCATGTATTCGATGTGCAAATGTTCTTTATAGATCTTCAAGTAATATCCATTGATAATTCATGAAGCACAAGGCTTTGAAAAGACATAGTAATTATCGTCATTAGGGTAATGTAATATTTTCAACATGTAATCAAGAGATGAAATACTACAATGATAATTAAAAAAAAAGGATTAGAGAGTTACCCGCGCAGATATCGAACAACATTGGCATATTCTATGGTTGACACTTAGAAACATGAAATATTTGAACTTTCGGTTATAGACTAAGTTTTGAAAAACGACTAAGTTCCCTATAACCATCGCTCTGATACCAATCTGTGAGACCCCCAAAATCATACAAGGGAACAACTAGGCAGCAAGGGGGTTCCACATCATGGTACAAGAAACAATGAATTAGTGTTGACACAAAGTTGACGTAATAAAAACATGTACATTACATCGTAAAAGATCAGAGTTTTAAACATAGGTCCCAGAGTTTTATATGCGGAAAAATTTATTATTTCCTCATGATTTATAACATATAGTTACCAAAAATACAAAAAATCTTCTGACGGTTTTTAGATAAAACCAAAGTTTTAATATACACAGAAATCTCAAAGCTGTGATAATATCGTGCGGGCTCCCATCAAAGCAAAGCTAAGTAATAATACCTGAGATTAAACATGTAAAATCGTCAACATAAAGTTGAGTGATATTCATAGGTTTAGTAGTAAAGGTGCGGAACACAAGCATTCATTTGTAACAAGAAATAGGGAAAATGGTTATGTACAATTACCATAGTCCGAAACCGTTATTATTGGTATTTAGTTCATGAACCGAAACTTAACTCATGTAAGTTCCTCTAGTGAGTATTCAGCCTAAATACTCGAGTAATAAATCAAATGTTAAATGCGTCAAGGTAATAGGGACGAGGATTGTCAATCCTGATGGATCCACCAACAACATTCGCGCTTAGCAACACAAGTAAATTAACGGTTCATGATCAAGAGAGACAACTTAAGGCTATAACTAAAAGCAATATGAAAACTGTTTGAAAAGCATACAAGTCTGGATAACATACAAGTTCTGGATAGCATACAGTTTTTAAATAGTTGTGTTCCACCATGTAAAATCTCACCCCGCGTTTAGAAACAATTTGCAAGTAAAAGGGCCTATGAACTCACCTTGGCCACGAGGTAAGTGAATCATGGTACTCAGAAGCTGAGTAGAAACGGTAGTGGTAAAACGATCACCGAAGATATGGATGCCCGGGAAAACACGAAAGCCGCAACCTATCAAAATAAGGCACGCGTTAATACTCGAACTAAAATATCGATATATACCAGTTATAACATGAATTTAAATATTTTTAAAGTATTCATATTTCATGACTAATGACACGAACCAAATGAATCCATATTATCCCATTTATTCCAACACTACACGTTTAAACACTTGCACTCATGAAATTGACCCGTCATAAGACGCCAAGTCAACGCAAGTCAAACTATCCCTTTACTTCACTTGGAGCAGTAACTAAGCCATTTATATAATGACTAAACACTTGAGTAAGTCACCATGTCCAATAATGAATACTCAGACTCACGTAACACAAGCATTGGACTACGTGTCCAAAATACCAATCAACATGTACACTTCAAATGTACACACCAATCTACCCTATCTAGACTTGTCCGATTTTGATGAAACTTGGTTTCAAGGTCACTTATAACCTGTATAAGACCCAGCCAAAATTTGAGTCAAAGTTTATACTTCAAAACCCATCAGCTCGACTCCAAAATTTGGGGCAGAATGTATACTTGTTTTATAAACCGTTTATACCTCTTTAAAAGTACTATCGTGACATTTCGCATTTTAAACCCACTATTAGACTCATCGTATTAAGTTTGTGAACTTTGAGAACCAGTAGTATAATTTATTTAACCTTGCCTAAAGTTCCCGAGAGTCGACCCAAAATCAGCCACAATTTTGGATTGTGCCGATTTGCCTCTCCCGGTACACGAATACTAAAACTAGCATAACTTTTGATCCGTAATGAGTTAGAAGCTCTATCTTATATCAAAACGAGCGTATCGACAACCACTACAATAAAATCAAATAATCTCAACCTATATCCAAACTTGAACCCACGAAAATCAGCTCTAAACCTGTTGTCCAAAACCACCTCTTTAAAATCATATCAAATAAATTTTTCAACTCATTCTAAACAATTCCATACCTCTAAAATTACTCTACCATCAAATCCATCAACCAAACACTCTTAAAACACTTGCATGCAACATAAACAAAATCAAAATCAAAAAAATTAAACTCTTTATAATCAAAACACCATGATCTTACCAAGATTATCACATGCATGATGATCAAACACTTACTAACCATAAAATCATAAGAAATCTTAAAACTTGTTGCATGTGTACAAAAGTTGGATCAGAATGATTACCATTAGATTACAAGAATGGGGCTTGATTTAGTTTTAGCTAAAACATGTTAAAAATCAAGATTTTTGGTGGTTTTGTGGTAGAGAGGGTGGCGTCAAATCTTAGAGAGAAAGAAAGAGACATGAAAATTTTGGTTGTGTGTGTTTTTTAGTGATTCGAATGAGGTTGGTTGTAAAAAGAATAGTTTATATAGTGGGGTGGAGATCTAGTTCGCCAATTGTGTATTATTTTGGAGTTAAAAGCAATTTAATTGTTTAAAGGGTAGAAAATGACTATTTTGAAAATATTTATGAGGCTCGGGTTTCGTAAAACTACTTTTCAAAAGTTAAAATGCATCATAAATATGATAATATGGTCTCCCGACACGACTTAACACGTAATTAAAACGAAATCGTCAAAAATATTAATTATCGAAACAATCGACAATAAAATGTAAAATTTTGGGCATCCGTCGGTATCACGATCACTAGTAGTTCTTGTTATTCGTTGATTTGAGTAACTATTTGTCAAATGCACGTGGGTGTTTTTAAATCAAAAACTTTGATATAAAAAAATATGGAAAAATAAAATAAAATTTTTATAATTCCAAATAAAGTATTATCAATGATCAGAAAATACTTAAAAAATATAATTTACTAAAATTATCATGATCTCAGGATTTACATATAAAGAATTCAAGAAAATATAATACGTTGGAAAATTCAGAAAGCACGAGTTAAAGAATAAAATAATACCAGAAAAAATACGAGTTCTTACAAGTTTGGCCTTCCTTGACCATCGTTGACCACAGTTCATCGTCGTTAATCGCTTTTACATTAATCGGCAAGGTTGATGGCCTTGTAACGATTAAACGGCGATTAATCAGCTTTGTATACCATTTTTTGCAACATTGCCTTCCACTGAAGGTATTACTACAAATAATAAAAATTTTATAAATTAATTGATAAAGTTAAATTGTCACTGTGTAAAAAGTAAAAGAGAAAACTGAAAAGTATTGTTTTTATTAAACGGCGTGTTTTTTTGTCGAATGACTGTTATTATTGGACGGATGGAATAAGTTGATACACATAAAATGTGACAAAAAAGCATTCATTTAAAATAAAAAAAGGAAAAAAAATGTTTTTAAAACAAAGAAAAAAAATCTATACTTTTTCGTCTCAAGATTATTTTCTTTTGAAAGAAAATACACAGTTTAAAAAATGTATTTATTATTGTCTTTCTTTTTTTATTTGTTGATTGATAGTTTTACTTTTAACTAATTAATTAAAATTTTATTTAAAATTTATAATAATAATTAATTATATTAAGTAAACGAAACATCTTAAAAAAATATGAACTGTAAATTCAAGATGATGTGTATCAAATCTATACTTCTATACTACATTATAAAGAGCCAATACTCAATGTTGAAAAAAGTTTCAACAATTCTTAATATAAATTCTTACAAACCGTGACTTTGAAATTCACATAGAAAATATAGAAACAATCTCTACTAATTTCTAAAAGTATATCAATATAAATGCACAAGGAAGACAAAAATGGAAACAAAAAAGACATAAATGGAATATATTCAAAAAATAGTTTATTCAAAGAAAGTACTTAATGAATATTATTGTATACATGGTTGGAAATCATTTATTCCAATTATAACTTAAACTCTCGGTTGTAACCCACCCTTATTAACCCTAATCTCACTTTTTCTTACCATTGTTCCATATAATATTGTCATTCACTTCCCCTTCTCTCTAAAAACACACATAACGCCCAAATTTATCTTCTGTTATCCTTAACCATACACTCATTGCTGCCGCTACTTTTACTGCCGTTTGCCAAACCAATGACCAGGTTTCGGTAGACTAGGTGGTTTCTATGTGCTTGGTGCTTTTAGTGTGCGTAGGGGTTTCTGTTGTTTGTCTTAGATTGAATATATTTTTTATTTGATATCATGAATATTGAGTGTTTAGTGTTTCAGATATGTTAAAGGAAACTATAGAAACTAGAAGGGGGGGGGTTGAATAGTTTCTCTTCGATTGGTGACCAAATTAAAATTACTTTCAATTTGGTTTGTATCAAAACTATCTTTTACTTGAGGCTAAGTTGCATAATGATTAGGTTCAATTCAAATGCACTAGCAAAGATAATAGGTAAGTGTAATGATAAAGAAATAAGTAAAGAGTAAGGAAGGAGAAAACCTAGTGGGAAGACACCAAGATTTATAGTGGTTCGACAACGAGGCTCTATCCTCGTTTCTACTCCACTCCTCGAGTACACCTACTCGAGATTTCCACTATATCCACAAGCTCCCTTCTCGGCGGAGAAAACCTTACATCGTTGCTTACATTATTTTCCGACACTAAGCTAAATGTCGAGACCTAATCTTTAGCTAGGACCAATCTACACAACGTTGCCTACTTCACAATTTAACGACACAAGGCTAGATGTCGAGTTCTAATCTTAAGGTAGAACCAATCTTCACGACGTTGCCTACTTCATCATTTTACGACACAAGGCTAGATGTCGAGTTCTAATCGAAAGCTAGAATCAATCTTCACGACTCTTCACTTTGAAGCTAAGTGAGAACTTCACACAACACAACTACTAGTCACTTTATAGTTTAGTGAGAACTCACAAGACACAACCACATCACTTTATAGTTTAGTGAGAACTCCTAATCAAATCTATTACAACTCAACTAGACTTATCCAAGTACACACATGTAGCTTGGATTTACACAACACAAATCCAAGCAAACACATATGCAATGGATGTACACAACAAATCCAAGTATCCACAAATAACTTGGATGAACACAACTAGTCCAAGTATTCATAAATACATTGGATTGACCTAAAACAAAAAGGGTATCATGATGAATATGACTAGCTCATAGATTCATCTTTATCACAACACTATTGAGTGAGTGATCTTCTCATTGGACAAGGTAAAGGAGGGGATCAAGAAGATAATCATATGTAAACATCCTTAACAATTTAAGTGATCATTTACTAATAATTATGCTATAGAAAACAGAAAGAGGGCTGAGAAAAACGTCCAAGAGGCTTACTGGAAAATGAGATTTGACCCACTATTTAAAGGAGACAAAGTATAACGGATCTATAACGGCTAGCTGTGCGCGGTACCTTATCTCACCCCGCAGTTCCATATCGCTAAGGAACCGCGTAGGTACTTAAGGTACCGCCACTAGACTACGCTCCGTTTTTTGTCTTTTAGTGGGGTGGGATTATCTGAGGTATTTGAAACGTTTAAAGGATATTCTAACAGCATTTGGAATATGCTATTTTCAAATTTTCATTTTCCATTTTAATAAAACATTTTCTAAAAAAGAAAGTTTATTAAAAAGTCTTTTGTCATATTAACAAAAGTGAGTTTTAAGGATAACCATTTTGATGATCACTAAGTATGATTAAGAAAGGTTAGTGATATGATTATTACCTTGATGATAGTGTTAGTTAAATAATTCATTTTGTGTTTTACACTAAATGTGTTGTATGGTTTGTTGTGATCAAAACTAAGAAAGTAGCTAACACTAATAATGTTTTTAGGCATCACTTGCATTAACAATCTCCCCCTTTTTGATTACGACAAACGATAAACTCATTTACGTAGAAACACAAAATATGGAATTATTAACTAGTTTATCACTATCATTTCTCCCCCTTTGTCGTAGCAAAAAGGTTAGCACAAGTCTTTGAAGAACATCGAACTTTGCTAGTAGCTCCCCCTTGGTGGTTGCTCCCCCTTGCTTGGGGCACCAAGTTTGTGAGCTAAGGTGACATGCTACACAAAGGTTAGTAGAAAGGAAAGAAACACCAATGTATATATGATCACTACCTACTAAGTAACTTGAGAGGGAGAGAGAGAAGAAATCTCAAATTAGAAGCAAGTATTTTGCTAAGTATGTCCAAAGAGGTAATTGACAAAATCAAGCTTCAATCCGATGAAGATGATAAGCTTGTCAATGGGTTACAGTTTAGAATTGATGGAATCACCCATAAGAAATTGTAAAAATTAACCATGATTAACTCAAAATAGAACTAATGAAATAACACACAAACAACACAAATGTTACATAAAAGAAAAAGACACAACAAAGAAGATAGTCATACACACAATATGATTATCTAAAACCAATAAATATGGAAAATAAACCACTAAGCATAAGCTAGTCTAATAGTGATATTTTCCAAGATTGCTTAAAAAGAAATAAAAGACTAAAAAGACGACGATGCATCATTCGAAGTTTTGTCCACCGGAACGAAAACTTGAATAGGAGGTCGAGTGAGGAGGAATTCAAGAAAATTTAACTTCTCATACACATGAGCAAGTTCAATTTGTTGAAATCGACAACAAGCTCACAAGGATCCATGATGCAACACAAAATCGTTTGATGGGGGTATGGCATCAAACTTAGGGTTTGGTGGTGGTGGGGTAATGGGTTTGGGAATGTTTTCACAATGCCTTGTGAGGTTTGGGAAGGTTGAAAGGTCATTGAGTTGAGGGGTATTGAAGGATTGTGGTGGTGGGGGAACATTTTCTTTTGCTCCGGTGATGGGGTTTATGGTATAAGTCTCATTCCAATACTTGATTAGAGAGAAGTTAGGATTTTTGGGTGGTTTGGACGAATATGGTTCATTCTTCTTAACCCAAATAGGTCGAACCGAGATTTTCGGTTTCTTTGAAAGCTTGGATGAGGAAGCTTTGGGTGAGTGGGGTTGTGACAAAGAAATGTCAAGGTTAGGAATGTAGGAGTTAGGCATTGTGAGAGTGTGAGAATGAAATCTCAAGGTTGTGTGAGAATGAAATCTCAAGGTTGTGTGAGAATGAAATCTCAAGGTTGGGAAGGTGTGAGAATGAAATCTCAAGGTTGGGGTATAAGTAAAATGTAATCAAGGTAAGAATTTGAATACAAAATGTGAAGTGTCAAGGAATGTTTAGTTAATTTGAGTAAACAAGGAATCTTGACAGGGTATAGGGTTTTAAAAGTTTTGACCAAAAATTCGTCAAAAACTGATTTCTGCCCGCGGTACCTTAAAGGGACCGGCGGTTCCATATCGCTAGGGAACCGCGGGGCTTTAAGGATCCGCGTCCAGTGGACTTGAAACCAAGTTTTTGAGAAAAACTAAGACTTTTTCAAAAAGTTGCAAATCTTGGAATTTTACCTATATTAGAACCAAATTATGCTAGGGTTGCATAAAGCAACACATTCACAAAGAATGTCTTGAAAAAGGGTGACAAAATAATTTAGATATCATTTTGAACCAATTTTAGTCAAGTTTTTAGAGGTTGTGATAGATTCAGGTTCAATTTTAATTTCAAATTAAAGTTGATTAGTGTGCACAAAAGGATAGAAACACACAAAGCTAAATTCATAGATCAACAACATGAAACATTAATGAAAGAGGCAAGTACAATGACAAATAAAACTAACCAATACATAGCTAGCTTAACATTATATCTAGATAAGTAGTCTTCTTTGGCTTGGTTTTGTTGAAAACTCTTATTAAGAAGACTATATCATTCATCTCCTAGGAGGAGGCATGGAGAACAAGGCAAGAAAGAACTCTTGCAACCTCCTATGTAGTCCATACATATCCATCCTAAGGTTATGGATGATGTAGTGGTTGTAAATACAACATGGACAACTAGGACCATGTGTTTGTTGAAACCCATAGTATGGATCACCCAAAAGGAGGGAAAGTGGAACACCCAAAATTGGAATGTTTGAGTTGGGTGGAGGTGGAGGAGGCATGTTCTCCAAGGGTGATGTGGGTGAGAGTGGAGGCATGTTCCCTAAAGGGGAAATGGGTGAGTATGGAGCTAATTTCTCCAAGGTTGGTGAAATGGGTGAGTTAAGAGGGGTAAATGGTAAAGTCACCAAAGTGTCATCAAAGTCATTCACAAAAGGAATGCTTTGGATTGGTTGGGGTTGTGTGGTCACATCCAAGGGTGCACTTGGAGTGAAGGGTGAAGAGATCTCATTCATTCTTGAGTTGAATGAAGAGGAGGTAGAACCAATGGAGTGATTAGTACCATGGGTGGATGATGTCTTGCATGGTGCAAAAGGTGGGGAAGGTGATGATGAAATGAGGATAGAAGCCATCTCATTCTTAGGTGTGTAGAAAGGTGAGGAGTTAGGCTTGGCTACCTTAATCCTTATTTTGAGAGTTTTCCTTGGGGTGGAGGTCTTGGAAGTGTTTGAGGTTTTGGTACACACCATGGTTGTTTAGGGTTAAGGGAGGTATGTTTGATGTGAGAAGAACATGGCAAACAAGGTTAAAATAATTGGGTGAGGGGATGATACAAACTAGTAATGGGTTAAAATCATTTTAGGTGAATAATGAATTTAGATAAGCTAGTTTAGGAAATGTGCAGTTTATTACTGAAAATCATGCAAGGTTTACACAGATTTAAGAAAACAGTGTAAAGCAAAAGATGCTGTCGTGCACAGTGGCCGACGGTTCCTTATCTAGGACCCGCGGTACCTTATCGATAAGGATCCGCGGGTTGATATGGAACCGCAACCAGAGGGCTTTCAAAAATTTCACCTCCCAAATTTTGGTTAACCCAGAATTTAACCAAAGGATTTACAAGCCAAAGTTAACTACAGATCATAATCTAATAAGCTAACTATCACAAAGATGTACAAAGCTATGTAAATCACAAACATCATGGCATAAACAATATTAAGGATCAAAATAGATAATAATCCAAACATGTAGCATAAGTTAATACACATTCAAGATAGTAAAAAATATTGTTCAACATTACATGTTTACCAACATGTATTCTTTGAAAAACTTCAAAGCTTTCACCTTCTCTTTTTGCCCAATCCTTTGATCATATTCCCCAAGAACTTGAAACCTTTTTCTTGATTCAACCCGGTGTTCGTGCAAATCCCCTCGAGTTCTAAGGTTTTCACGGTAAAGATGCTCCATATTGAGATCTTCTGGTACTTCACTAGAATGATGAGGAGGAGGAGCTAAGTCTTCAAATTCATCCTCGAATGGGTTTGAGGATGGATGGGAATTACTCGAAGAGTGGAAATGAGAACTAGTACCTATGCCATCACCATCACTTGTTGGCATGTCCATGTCCTCATCATCCATCTCTTGATGATCAGATTTTCTGGATCCTCGATCACTTCTTGTCTTTCTTGCATATGCCTCTTGAATAGGCAACATAACCCGATGAACCGGGTAGAAGCGAGAGAGATCGAGGTGGGGAAAATCATGATCAACCCTTTTGAAAAGGCGAGTTAGAAGCATAGCATAGGGAAGGTTTGTTTTGGGCTTCGAAAGGGCATAATTGATTCGTCGAGCGATATAGAATGCCAAGTTGTACTTGGTGGATGTAAAGATGCAACTCAACATATGCACCATACACGCCGGGATATGATCTCGGTTTCCACCAAGACAAAAGACATTCTCCCTAAGGATATTGGCCCATTGGACCATAAAATCCTTAAGGTCGCTAGAGAGCACTTCATATCGATTCACATTTCGTACATTTGAATGAAGGCTTCTCACAACGTTTCCATCACGCTCTTTCGAGATGATGTCAAGGATGAACTCTAGATCAATTTCGGTGAGGTCATTTGGAGGTTTATCGTAGGATTCCGAGAGAGCATCAAGTCTCCATTTATCCGTAAAACGACAAGTGCCTTCATATGGCACACCGAGAATTTGACCAAAGTTTTCGAGGGAGTATTGAATCAATTGATCATTCAACACGAAACAAATGTAAATTTCTCCATTGTATTCAAGCATGGAGTAGGTGCTAAAGAATTCAAGAAGGAATAATGGGTAAATATCTTCTTCTATGTTGAGCAAGCAATCAAACCCCGAAAGCTCAAACATAGATTGGATATAGTCATAACCCGTTATTTCCTTGTCAACGACTCTACCCTCATGGAAACAACGAGTGGAAAGGGATGGAAAAGCGTTTTGAAGTTGGGGGGAAGCATAGGTTTGGGAGAGGTTTGGCATGTATTGTCTAGTGTATTGATGATCCTTTTGAAATTGAGAAGGCATGATTAGTACATAAATAAACATAAGACAATATTTTTCCAATCACTCATATGAAAAATAAAATCAAAAATTGAAAATATAAGAATGTGTTATATCAATTTCTTGACAAACAAAGGATTGAATCCATATCATTTTCATGTTCACAATGCATCTATTCCATCATTAACCAAGAACACATGAACTATGTTGGATCAACAATGGATTAGAACATTGGTTTTTCAAAACAAGGTTTTTAGGTAAGCATTAACAATGTCATTACCTACTTGTTCATGGGTTCATCTCAAATCCATCTTTTAACCAAAATCATTTAGCCTAATTTCGGATTTGTTCTACAAGTGGGTTTTAGTGAAATCTTAATGAATATGAACCTAAGGAATCATAGTAAAATAACCATGTCAACCCACATTCCTATTAAGGTTTTAATTCAATTTCAGTTTTAAAAATCCCCAATTATGAAAGGATGAACCCTAGAACAAAATAGATGAAATTGAAAGAAAATACTTACAATTAATTGATGTTAGATGAAGGATGAGTGAAACCCACAACTTGAATCAATTAATTTGAGTGATTGAAGGTTTTGGAAGCTTCAACAATGGTGGAAAACAAGAAACCCGTCGGCTGTGTGTTTTTGGGAGAGAGAGGGTTTGGTTTGAAAAAGAATAAAATACTCAAACTGGCACTCTGACAAAAGTTTCTGCCCGCGGTTCCTTATCGATAAGGTACCGCGGGTTTGAGCCGCCTAGATAAGGAACCGCCTACAGAGGCAGGTTTTTATCTATGAAAAACGCCAAATTTCGAAAACCAAGTTTTTCTAAAATACTTAAAATTAAATCATGAGCCTTTTAGAGTATCATTGGATCATCATAACACTAAGCAATATGCCTTAACGAAGGATTACGAGTTAAATCAAGATCGAAAAGAACCGAAACGGACAAACGATTACTCGTAGCAAAACGGTAAAGTGGAGAGAAGTCAAGGGAAGTGAATCAAGACTAGGACCAATGCTCAAGGGATTAATGACAATCTTCAAATAGTGGTAACAAAGAGCTTGTGTCATATATAGTGGTTAAAGACGTGCCTTTCCGGCGAAACGTTAAACGGCTTTGGTAATGAATAAGCACAAAGCAATTATTCAAGTATAGACTAAGATCACTTTCAATAATAGTCTTAGTCTAAACCAAAATATGAGCAAGGTATTAATTCACTTTCTCTCCCACAAAGGTCCTACTAACCGTATGGGTGCAAACCATGGAAATCATGTTTGATACTTTAAGCTTCTACTAACTCACTCAACATCACCATAGTGAGTCAAGTATCTAAGCAATGAAGGTTTGAGAGGATAAAGGAAAAGAAACACAAACCACAAATAAATGTCAAGGCAAGGATGCCAAGAGCAAGCACATAGTCATGTAATGATCAAAAGAATGATCAAAAGGGCGTGTGGAAGAACAAAAGCGTAACTTGGCCACAGAAGCATTCCAATCCAACAATGCAAACCCCAAGAGTGACTATCATGAATACTAAGTATTTAATGACTAGTATCAATCCCACTCATCATTCAAAGATATTGAAAATCGATGATGATAAGTCTTCTACAAGTGCAAGTAACTCAATCCGCAACCAATTCAATGATTGATCTTCATGAGTACCTACACAAATCAAGATGCAATCTAGTAGATACATTTCAAGAGTAGATCTAAAATGTATAAAGGCTACTAATCTAAGTGGGATGCAATATTACCATTTAAAAGACGAATTTTCAAAGAAAACATAGTTTTGACCAAAGAGAAACTTTAGTACAACAAGACCTTCTAATTTGAGGAGACAATAGATCGATCCAAGTTTCAAAGTACAATATACTTTAAAGATCTTGAGTGACCATCGCTCTGATACCAATTATAGAAACTAGAAGGGGGGGGGGGGGGGGGGGTTGAATAGTTTCTCTTCGATTGGTGACCAAATTAAAATTACTTTCAATTTGGTTTGTATCAAAACTATCTTTTACTTGAGGCTAAATTGCATAATGATTAGGTTCAATTCAAATGCACTAGCAAAGATAATAGGTAAGTGTAATGATAATGAAATAAGTAAATAGTAAGGAAGGAGACAACCTAGTGGGAAGACACCAAGATTTATAGTGGTTCGACAACGAGGCTCTATCCTCGTTTCTACTCCACTCCTCGAGTACACCTACTCGAGATTTCCACTATATCCACAAGCTCCCTTCTCGGCGGAAAAAACCTTACATCGTTGCTTACATTATTTTCCGACACTAATCTAAATGTCGAGACCTAATCTTTAGCTAGGACCAATCTACACAACGTTGCCTACTTCACAATTTAACGACACAAGGATAGATGTCGAGTTCTAATCTTAAGGTAGAACCAATCTTCACGACGTTGCCTACTTCATCATTTTACGACACAAGGCTAGATGTCGAGTTCTAATCGAAAGCTAGAACCAATCTTCACGACTCTTCACTTTGAAGCTAAGTGAGAACTTCACACAACACAACTACTAGTCACTTTATAGTTTAGTGAGAACTCACAAGACACAACCACATCACTTTATAGTTTAGTGAGAACTCCTAATCAAATCTATTACAACTCAACTAGACTTATCCAAGTACACACATGTAGCTTGGATTTACACAACACAAATCCAAGCAAACACATATGCAATGGGTGTACACAACAAATCCAAGTATCCACAAATAACTTGGATGAACACAACTAGTCCAAGTATTCATAAATACATTGGATTGACCTAAAACAAAAAGGGTATCATGATGAATATGACTAGCTCATAGATTCATCTTTATCACAACACTAGTGAGTGAGTGATCTTCTCATTGGACAAGGTAAAGGAGGGGATCAAGAAGATAATCATATGTAAACATCCTTAACAATTTAAGTGATCATTTACTAATGATTATGCTATAGAAAATAGAAAGAGGGCTGAGAAAAACGTCCAAGAGGCTTACTGGAAAATGAGATTTGACCCACTATTTAAAGGAGACAAAGTATAACGGATCTATAACGGCTAGCTGTGCGCGGTACCTTATCTCACCCCGCGGTTCCATATCGCTAAGGAACCGCGTAGGTACTTAAGGTACCGCCACTAGACTACGCTCCGTTTTTTGTCTTTTAGTGGGGTGGGAATATCTGAGGTATTTGAAACCTTCAAAGGATATTCTAACAGCATTTGGAATATGCTATTTTCAAATTTTCATTTTCCATTTTAATAAAACATTTTCTAAAAAAGAAAGTTTATTAAAAAGTCTTTTGTCATATTAACAAAAGTGAGTTTTAAGGATAATCATTTTGATGATCACTAAGTATGATTAAGAAAGGTTAGTGATATGATTATTACCTTGATGATAGTGTTAGTTAAATAATTCATTTTGTGTTTTACACTAAATGTGTTGTATGGCTTGTTGTGATCAAAACTAAGAAAGATTAGTTAACACTAATAATGTTTTTAGGCATCACTTGCATTAACAGAAACCATAACCTGAGTTGAAGAATCATAAAGAAAGGCCAGTTTTGTGCTTGGTAGCCATATTGCCATGACTAATAGCGTAGAAATAGTGAAGCCATACTTGTGGATGTGGTTGTTATTGGTCATTAATAAGTTTTGTTGTGCTTGCATTGTAGGTCATGACCAACTCTGCTGAAAAAGTTAGATTGGCTGGAAATCAAAATGCTATGTTTGTGAGAGTGGAACCATGTTTGGAAACAGTAAATTACTCTAAGCTAACAGTGTTTAATATCTCATGCCTTATGTGTTCTATTTTGTTTGGTGTGCAGATGATTTAATTGTTGATTCACGCAACTTCAAGCGGATGTATGTCGCAATAATAATACGCCATAGTTTTTTTATATTTTATGGTCGTTAGATATACACTATGCCCTCGAAGGCTTTAGTTACTTTATTATTTTCATATGTTTCAAGTTCTATGTATGTGATGCATGTATCAAATTTCACACATCCATTACAAAAACCTCCTGGTAAAAGGTAAGCATATTTTGTGATCCATGCTTGGTAGAGGTCTATATTAACAGATATATCTTAGTTGCATAGCCATCAAGCATGCGTTTGTTTAAGCGTGTATCTAGCGAATGTGATTGAAAGTGTTATAGTATGCTGATCTTATTATAACTTTGAATCATCCATCATTTACAACCCTTTTCTAGAATTCTGCTATTGGACTTCACTTATTAATCCCTTAATGGGTTGAATTGGATTACAATTCTTATCAGAAACATTTTGGGTTGGGCTTAACTTGAAACATTTTGTTATTATTAGTAGAAGTTTGTATACAGACACTTATATGAATTAAATATTCTTGAGTGCTTCTAAGCTATTTTAGAGAGATATTTAATATGATATAACTCAAATAAACTATATGCCACATTTTAGGAGATCTACCAATTCGTTTTATTTCTGCAAATAATAGTTTGTATATGGGGAGGCTATAAGTAGTATTATTTTGCTTTAGGTTTCATGCTATGTCGAGGTCGGATTTAGCTAAGTTTGGTTAGTATATTTTTCATTGAATCAATGTTCCAAATGTGTAAAAAGTACGATATACGCGGCTTGAATATATGTTTTTTAATTTATTTTGCGCGAGTGCTCCGCGACGAACATTTATGTTTGCTTGACTTTTTTTTGTTTTTCGGAAAACACAATTTTTTTTTACTTTTTCGTAACTACACAAAAGTCGCGCTTGTTCCAAAATTCGAGTTTTTTTCATTTATATTTTGGAATTTTTGTTTAAACTATCTGATAGATGGAAAAAAAATTATTTTGAGCTATTTAAGTAAATAGCACAAAGGTTTTTCGACTTTTTAAAACACCGTTCATAGTTTTAGCCCAAATGATTTCTAAATGCTCTAATGTACGATATCATCATCCAAAGTCTGGCATCACACAATAACAACTTGGATAGTTTAAATTGAGAAATAAAACTTGGTACTTAAATTTAAATTGTAAAGTGTAATACATTTTATGCAAATTTTGCATTTCTTTTTGTTATTGTAAATACTAAATCACGGGTACCAGTTGATTTTATCACAATATAACGTATTGTTAACTTTATGTCGCTAGATAATTTCCGTCGCTATGCGCGGATACTCGTCTAGTTGGAAGAAAAAATTGTTCGTTAGTCAACTCAACTCAACTTCGATACTAAAATTGTATATATGGTTCCTCCCTTAAAAGCCTTTAAAGAATCTAGTTGTGAACCTCCTGCCAACCCATTTGTGAACCCTCTTTTGCTCAAACGAACCCCATCTTCTTTAATCCCAACCCCTACAAACCAATTGCGAACCCTCCTTTCATGAACTGATACATATTGCGAACCTTCCCTTCATCCATTTTTGAACTTCTCTATACAACCCACTATTTTTACACCTTCATTTCTTCGCTAATTTTTACCATTTTGTCAACAATTTCAATTTTTATCAATTTATTTGTTTTGTCTTTTTTATTTGGCAACCCGATTTAAAAATTGTTTTTCTATCTTGTGGATTAATCAGACTACCGAACGAAACTATGATTAAAAAATATATACATATATTATGTTTTCGTATCGAGTAAACCGAGAAAAATATGCATTGTGATTTGGTTGAACTACAATATTAGAAATTGTAGAAGTGAGGTGAATATGTTTTTATTTGTTTTATGTTTTAAGTAAGTTACGAGCCGAATTTTTTAGTTAATATGTATAAAGGAATCAAGTAATATATATTGTGTTGTTTAATATTAATTAGAAAAGTTTATACTTACGGTATTTAATACACACTAATTTTTACTCATTGAGCATTGGTTAACAAAATCATTAGTAAAATAACAAATTCTAGAGAATAAAATCAAGTAACATAATTTTATGATTCTACTAAGCATGAAATACACAAACTAATGGGTGATTTAACCGTGAGAGATTAGTCTTTTAGGACGAAAATCTCTAAATATCTTAGATCAATTCTTGAGAAAAAATAAAATAAAATAAATAAATAAAATAAATACAAAGTCGTAGCCTTAGTTGAAAAAATAAAATAAATACAAAGTGCAAAACTATCAACATTTTTTTATCGACTTAATTTGGATTTCTATCGACTTAACTTTGACAAGTTCAAGAACGTGTGAGGCTGAAACTTAAAAAGTAAAAAAGAAAATAGAAAAAAAAAAGTAGGAATTCATTTACTTCTGTCTTGTTGTATAAAAAGACTTGTGCAAATAGTCAAATATAAGCATATTTACCACATTTGCTACAATCTGCTGCACCAAAACCAACTCTTCGGTTCGCAATATCAAACTCAACCCATTGATTTTGTTGATGAAAATTTTCTATAATGTTACTTGGAACTCCTCGTATTCCCGACCGTGCTATCCTCAAGCAACTGATTCCACGACTAACATCGTCTAACATCATCTCTTTCACAATAACTACTTGTACACCTTTATCAAATTCGAGTACCATATCTACTATCAATCGGCCAATCTCTATTGAGTTTCCGTTGAAGCACAATTCCAACGAGTTATGATGAACATATCATTTTTCACTCTAGACGCAGCCGTTTTTAAAATTTAAGAACATAATGTTCGTGTCTGAACTCAATATGTTATGCTTAATTGTTTTGTCTTTTTCATTTACTGAAAATTATGTTTTATTTGTAAATTAGTTAGTTTAAAGAACAAAGATTATAATTAAGAAAGTTATGCTTTTTTATCGAGTAAATTAATTATTCAATTTTTTTTGAAAAGATAGTACTTGTGATTTGGTTAAACTACAATGTTAATCTTTATGATTTGATTAAATTAGTTTACTACTTAAGTAAGTTAAGAGTAGAATTGATAAGTAATGTGTGTAAACAATCAAGTAATATATATTTGAGTCATCCATGTGCTATGTTAAAAGTTTAAATTACATTTCTCGTTAATACTTTGCGTAGCTGATGTAGTGGTTTTACACACCTTTAGGAAAAAGAGGTAAATAGGGCAAGTATTAAGTGTCGGTTTAGGTAAACCAAGCACTAATGACCAAATAAGTTCAAGTTCGTTTCCCGAGTAGGCTAGTGCATTGTGTAATGAAATGATTATCTTTGTTATTTTATTGTTATGAGAAAAGAAAATAGAAATGGGGTGTGACAACTGGGAATTTTCTGACTTTAAATACTAATAAATTATATTATTTATTAATCGAAATTCGTTTTCGAGAAATATCAAAGTCATTTGATTCGAAAACGGGAGTTTATTTTATATACTGTAAAAGACTGCGCAAAAATCTGAGAACTGACGCGATACAAATTAATTTTATATTTAATTATTCAGAAATATTTGATAAAAAGATTTATTAAACTATCTGATATTATTCATTTTAGTTTTAAAACCACACGTTCAAAACGAAATCAATCGAGTTGAGTTTTATTTTTCTTGGAACGCAACTGTTCGAGTTAACCGATGATAATAACTATTTTAAATAAGAATGTATACGATTACGAAAATTTGTCAAGTAAATACTCTAATTTATTGGAAAAATTATTTTAAATTGAACGGCGCAAATTTCTAAAACCGAAACAAATTTTATCAAACTCAAACGAATCCCGAGTCACGTTTAAACAAAAAAAAATGACGAGAAATGTAAATAAATAAGTTACAGTGTTAACCTCAACTATTCCCAACCTTACACATTGTATTGATATAAATAGAAAATAATTCCATTTTTATTCATTTACAAACACAAACCCTAAAACTAAAAACACACACACACAAAACCCTAACTATATACTCTCTCTAAAATCCGGCCACCGGAAAAACTTTCCGGCGCCGTCACTATTTCCGGCCAAACTTTTGGTGAGCACTAAAATACTCCTTACCACCCGATCTACAAGATAAACCACCCGACCTATTATATTTTTCATTTCCGGCGACCATCGCCGCCACATCTCACTAACCGCCGTCCACCTACTGTTCGCTGTCACCATCACCGTTGTCCCATTACCACCACCACCTAGCTGCTCCGCCAACATCAGCCACCATATTTAGCCGCCACTAAAACAGCTGCTGCCACCACCCCGTCGCCAACATTACAATAGTCACCACCATCGTTCACCTCTACACAAACCACCATGTAGCCGCCACCATTAATCTCAGTCGCCGTGGTGTTTTACCACCATTGCTGCAGTCGACTTCACACCACCACACCTTCACCATCGCGGTGATCAACCACGCCGCCACAGATTTATCATCTCCATCTTGTTTTAGCTACCACGACCACCACACACAGCATCTCCACAGCGTGGTGATAGAACCACGTGCACACCACCAGATCCGTAGACCTACCACAACCATTATCACTAGATCTGGCGACTGCTGCCATCGTTCAACCACAGCCGCCACGTCGACAGTCACCACCAGCAGTTTATCAGCCATAGGTGCTTTCTTTGGTAGCTATAAATCAGTAAAAAGGGGCGTTTGTTTCTTGTTACAACGCTATGGTGTGTTTTGGTTTTTCTAGTAACACCACTAGGGTGCGTTCGGGCTATCACAGGTAGCAGTTGGTGGGGGGTAAATTACCACTAGCGGAGTGTGTTTGGATTCGCTGTTTATCAGCAACCGCGGTGCGTTGGTGCAGCAGGAACTCCATAGAGGTGCGTTTGGTGCAGCAGAAACGTCACCAGGGGGTGTTTGGGTATGCAGACAGCTTATAAGAGGGTGTTGGGTCTGCAGACAGTTTATAACGGGGCGTTTGGGTCTGCTGACAGCTTATAACGGGGTGCGGACTGCAGATACGCGATAGGAGTGTGTTGGGGTTTGCAGAAGTTTAAAGGGCCGTTTGGTTTGGTGATTATTAGTTTTGGTTGCGTACGTGGGACGTCGAAGTTTTAGAGTGTCGGGCACGATATGGGCTAATGGTTTGTTGTGGTTTAGGATCGGCTAATAACATATCTAATTTTATTAAGTATTAAAGCGGATTAAAATGGTGGTATATATATTTATCGGTTAAATAAATATGTCGAATACTATTATTATTACGAGAACTATGAATATGATTATACATTTAAATATGTGTTTAAATAGCTCACATCGGGCGTTTGACTTTTAATGTATAACACATAGGTTGTGTTTGGTTCTATTTAATTATGGTGATTAAATAGTCTAGTTTGGATATACATTAAAACGTGATTTGCGCAACGTAAATTGTTTGGAAAATATTGAGAATTGTTTAATATGGAAAAGGTTGTATAAACGAAAAGGTCATGTCGAAATTTCTATAAAATGCTATACTTTATATTTTGTTGGGTACAAACTACCATTATATTTGTAAATCGATAAATAAATATACTATTATATTTGTAAACTGGTAAAATAGATGAATTCTATTGTACTGATAAACTGATGAAAGTTATACTTTTTATTTAAAAGTGACAATTATTAATTAAGTGGTTATCTTATTTAAATGTGTCGAACGATGTTGTCTAATTATTTTGTCACAATCTTTATACTGTATACAGAATAAATATATACTTTGGTTTTAATTGTAAAAATTATTATTGCTATTATATAATTCAACATAAGAATTATATAATTGTCTAGTTATACGTAATGTGTACGGAATACATTATATACTTGATGCATGCTTAATTAATTTATTTAACCGACCACTGGACTATTATAACTTGGAACTTAAATATTTATCAACGGATCATGTTGATGTAAATATTCATCAAGAACTCAACTGCACATTTTTAAGATTTAGCTGATTAGTTAAACCACAACGCCATGACCGAGCCGTATCGATTTCCGTTTCTACTGAGCGTATTGTTAGCATCACTATTATTCGTGCTACTTCGTCGAGGTGAGTTCATACCCCACCTTTTCTTGCTTTGAATTGAGTTATAAATATTTTATAATTGCTCTTTGGGGGAGGTACATGCTTGGTCATAAACTACTTATAAACTTGCTTGGTTGTCAGAAACTGATATTAAACTTGTTTGGTTGTCTATAACTGTTTATAAATTACTTGATTGTCATAAGCTAATGTTAAGCTTACTTGGTTGGTCATAAACTATCTTTAAACTGGTTTAATTGTTACGTGCTGAGTGGCCAACTCCTCTAATTGTTATACATATGAATGCTGATACTAATATTTCTATTGTGATTTTTATAGCCCAAAACTTTAACTGCTTTTTACTGGTTCTCGGGTAGAGACAATGGTTGCAAGAATGAACACAAGTGCATATCTCTTTTATGTATTGGTCTAAGTCCCACTTTAACCCAATTACTTTGGCCCATTATCATGAACCGTTAATTTCAGACCGGATGACCGGTCGAAAGCGCGAATGTTATGGATAGATCTATCGGGGTTGACGCCCCTGTCCGGCTTGGTCCAACAGAGGACAAGCGGGCACAGTTTCATTTGAGTCTGAGGATGGATGTCGTGGGTTAGGCATCCGTAGGGGCTGCATTATGTGATTATACTACCGGTGTTGTTAACGCTTCGGTGTCATGAGCTTAGACAATAATAAATGCTTTATTTTATTTAGTGACTTTGTATTTGTTATATTGTCACTAAGTGGTTGGAAAATCTTGTGGTTCATAATCAATTCTATTATCATCGAAAACTCTATTATTTATCAGTGAGCTCTACTTTTATCAGAAAACGCTAGTTGTTATCTATGAACTTTGTTTTATCTATAAACCCTATTTATTTCATGTGAATTCTGTTTTATCAGAAAACTCAATTTATTTTCCGTGAACTTTGTCTTATCAGAAACTCTACTTATTTTAGCGAACCTTGTTATATCAGTAAACTCTCGGCTTTTATAAATAAACTCTGTCTTTATCAGTACACTTTGAAAATTTCAAAGAAAGACTATTTAACAAGAAACTGTGATTTTTAAACACTTATGTTTTACTGCAAGGTGCAGTGATCGGTAAAACTATAATTTTTCATAAACGTTTTAAAACAAACTTATGAACTCACCAACTTTATGTTGACATTTTTAAGCATGTATTTCAGGTACTTAACTATGTGGATTATTTGGAGTCTGCTATGTGGGTTAGGCATGTAGAGGTCGTTCTCGGATCAAGCTCTTGAATACTCATGAAGTCACAAGTCCCCAAAGCAAGTCTTCCGCTGCAGTGAATTTGTGGGTGTGACATGGGGTAAGAAGAGAATGACGGTTACGATGACGGATTACACTAAGACGAAAAGGTCGTTCACGTAAAACCGTAAAAAGCACCAAATTAAAAATTAAACCTAAAAATTAATTAAAAGTTAAAACTAAGTCTAAAATAATATAAATAAGAATAAAAATCCAACAAAAATAGTTTAAAACCTTTTATTAATTAAATATTCAATTTTAAATGCTAATTAAAGCCCTAAAATTAAATATAATTAACAAAATGTCCAAAATATTATTTTATTAAACAAATAACTCACTTATATTATTTAAAGACTAAAAAGTATTTTTCCTAAATTTTAAAAACTATTTTTCTATTTTTAAATCACTAAAAACTATTTTTAAACCAAAATAATCATAAAAAATAATAAAATAATGCCAAAAATAATTTGACAATTTTAAAAATCCTAAATTATGCTATTGAACAGTAGAAAAATGAAAAAGTTTGAAAAAACTAAAATTTTGCACTAAAAGACAAAACAGTTAATAAATAAAACCTTAATTAAACTAAATTAATTATAAAAATTAATTAAAAAGTGAACAGTAAAAACTTTTTAAACTAAAAATCTTAAAATCTTTTTCTAAATCTAAGAAAAATTTTAAAACTGAAAAATATTTAATTTTACCACTAAAAGACAAAAAACAGAAATTAAAAAGTAATTTAAAATAGCTATTTAATCTAAAAAATATCAAATGAACAGTAACTGAAAAATAAAATAAACTGAAAAATCCAAAATAAAATAAGAAAAATATTGAAACAAAAATCAAAGCCTAAAACCAATTTTGACCCACTAAAGACAAAAAACTAAGTTTCTAATAGTGACATGTTGACTGAATTTGTTTTCTAGCAAGGCAGTGGTAACCAATGTGCTAGCAGGGGGAACTTAGTTCCCACTGTTAGTGCAATTTGTAGGTCTGGTGACTGAATAAAGCTTAGGAAAGCTTATGTGATGCTTTTCTTTGGACAATGGGGCACCCCTACACTCAGTGGAGTGTAGGGAGTCTAGATAAACACAAAAACACACAATCACTTCACACAAGTTGCACAAAAAATGGCCAAATAGGTGATTGTGAAGGCTATGAAGGTCTGATGAACAGTGACTTTGTTTACTTGCACAAAATGATCAAATCTTGCATACAAGTCTACCAAATCACATATAAGCTAGTTACAAACCTAACTAAACCAATCTTCCAACAATTAATCAGATTTGATGAGCAAATTTCTACAAAAACAGGCATAAAAGTTGATTTGCTGATTTTTTTAGATACTTTACCAATTTTAGACATGCAACATGTTTTAAACACTTGCCAACTAACTCAAACTTGCTGTTATAACCTAACTAAAGCTTAAGCTGTGTGTTTAACTAGTTTTTAAACAAGATTTATGTCACTTAAACCAATTTAAACCCTAATCCAAACACCCTCTTAATTTTCAGAAAATCAATATATCAAACCAATTGCTTACAAATCCTACCCAAACTGATTTTAAACACTTCTAACATGCAAGAAAACATCAAATAAGCATAAACCAGCAGATGAGTTATCACAAACACATGTTCTTCACACAATCATATAAGCTCACATAAAATTTCAAAAAATAAGCCAAATGGGGTTCAAGCTGATTACCCAAGTTGATGCCTTCCAAATGCACTTGTTTTGAGCTTTTAGGAGCTAATAGAAGTGTAGAGGGGCTTGTGTGGGAGTCCAAAGCAGGACCTCAAGCCTAAAATATCTTCAAATCCTGAAAGATGAAATGGAAGGAAATGAATGGAGTATGTGGTTTCTTTTGGTACCTACACAACCACAAACAACAAGCAGAAAGTTCAAGTATCAAAAGGCCATAAGCTTGTAGCTTATGGCTTTTTATACAGTAAAAGATTAGTAAAAAAATGGGAAAACAGATTTTTGTAAAAAAAAAATCCTTAAAAAACCTTCTTAAAACCAAATGAACTCCTAACAAAATTTTAACACCCAACTGAATATGACACAATAATTCCACTTTTACTTCATTATCATGTTACATACAAGTCTTGGAAAACTTTTTCAGAAAACAAGCTTACAAAACGAATTTCTGAAACTCTTTAATAAATGAAAACCTTGGAATTTCAAGAATAATATGGATAAATGGAACTCAGATTATGCTAATAACAACACCAACTTTTAAACATAAAAAGGAATTACTTTTAAAATAAAATACCAACTTTTATAGATTAAAAAGGGATTACAAAAATTATAGCAAAAATCTGGAACAAGAGGAAATATGGGTACATGCACCTTATATTTATACTAGCTAGATGATAATTCTAGAAAACAAGGAAATACAAAACCCTAGCTAAATAATCTGACTAAAATGCCCTTGCCGAAAATTTGAAATCTTGGTCAACTTGAACCATGTGATGACTGACTTGATCTTGGCGATTGAATGAGACTTTGGGGGAAAGGAATTCACTGGGAACGTAGATTATCTGTCCAGATTCGTTTATTTCCCAAATTGGTGAAGCAGGGGACAATTGTGGGGCCCTTTGGAGGTCACGGGTGAGGTTGTTTGAAGGTAGGTTGGGTTAAGGCTTGGGTTAATTGCTAATCTGGATAAAATAGGGAAAACCCCCTTTTGTTTGTGCTCAATTGATCCTGGGATGTTTTTAGGGTTTATGAGGGATTAGGGAAAGTTTAATCTATTTGGGGAATAGATTTAGTTTAAAAATGTGTTTGGGTGGGAAATTAACTGGTTAAGTTTTCAGTTAATGGGATGTGACGTGGATGGGGTGATGTGTAGCTTTTGGTGATGTGGCGGCTAAGTATTGGTGGTGGGAAGTTTATTTGTCTGCCAAGAAAGGCCCCCATACTCCCAAATTGTTTTCATTCCAAGTTTAACAGCTTTTTCCCCCTTTTTTCTTTATAATCAACTTAGAGCTATTGCCAAATTCAGTCCTTCTACTTGATAAGTAATAGAATAAGGACTATATGTGTCACTTTAGCATTCTTTAAGGGATATTCTTGACATATCTTCAATCTTAAGGAATTTTTCTTGCAATATCATGATTCTTCAAGGACTAAAATTGACAAATTTTCAAAGATGAGGGACCAAACTTGTACAATCTTCAAACTTCAAAGGCATTTTTGCAAAATCAACATTCAGGTCCGGTTCATTGTGCAGCTTCGTTTCTCGTGTTCGTTTTTCTTTGTTTCTTGTGATCTTTTATCATTTTCTCAATATCCATACCAAAATACACAAAGAACAAAACAAGCATATTTTGGGGTATTTTAATGATATTTTAAGCATTTTAAGCCCAATTTGGACGATGAGACTATGTATAAAAGCAGTCTCATCACTCCCCCATACTAAACCATTGTTGTGCCCTCACGCAATGCTAGAATAAAGTATCTTAGCATCTCCAAAATTAACTTTTATTCACTTTATTGAATGATAAACTAGCTACACTACTACTATTACTACTACTTGTGTTTTAGACATAATGTATGATTTTCATCGCAAAATGGGACATTTAGGTTCATAGAATAAGAACACGTGAATGCTTCGTTAGAAATAATTTCATCGTCCTCGATTTTCACCCCAATTCCATGACAAGCGTGCAACGAGATCATTGTCATTATAAGTTAGTAATGCTAACACTACTCATATGCCCTAATCACGTACTTATCCTCCCATTATTCCTAAGTTGTATCTCTTATATTTTATTTTGTCTTGAATGTTTCACGAGGATACATTGTTTGACTTATGCGATAATAGAGATTTAGGTCTAAAAATAGAGTCCTAACGGTGTAACCAAGACCATCAAATGAATAACCCCTCCTAATAGAAAACGATGTCAAAAAATTAAGTCAACAAGAGGGATCGATAAACACGGTTTTATAACGGTTTTGAACATGAGACTTATTACCAAGACTTTTATACGCCCCCTAACGGAAAGGCCTTATTATATTTGGTTTACCTCCATCTTTTATTCAACTTCGCCATGAAGCTTTTATTATGACTTCGGTCTTGCCTTGCCTTTTATTATCCGCCTCATCGGTGGTTTTATTAGCCAAAGACGTATATCCTCACGCTAAGGCGAATTTTGGATCTTTAAAGCTTCGAAGATTAAGGCTTGATTCACTTTCAATTTTTCGATTTTTTGGCCTTGTGGGGCTTCAAATTGTTTGCTTGATTTAGCTGAGCACTTGAAATCTTATTATTGGGTGAAGCTTTTGATTATTCGGGTGCCAATACTTCAAAACCGTGACGCTGGCGATACCTTAATGTCTCCCCAATTTAATTACACGGAAGCTACTAGAAAAGACTAGAAACCCAACAATCCCAACTAAACCGCTAAGTCAATATTTATTAAGAAAAAAATATTTACAAGCGAAGGGAGAATAAGCAAATAACGAGAACACATGAGTTTTTGAAAGAATACGAGTACTCTACGTTTAGCATAGTAACTTATAATTAACCCTATCATTTCTCGTCCTCATTTAAGAGACTTAGTGATATGTGTGTAAACACACATCTTTTCTACCACTTAATTACAATAATAACCGGACCAAAACGTGTATTTTATGTCTTTTATGTAGGAATTATGCGTGGTTTGTGTTTTTGTTGTGATTTAGGACGAAAAGGTGAAAAGTGGAGAAAACACGGACATTCACGGGCATTTACGGACTTTTATTGAAGAAAAAGATAAAAGACGAAGTCAAGAAGTCAAGAGTGCAAAAAGAACGGAAGTCCAAGACCAATTCTGAAGATTTATCGAAGAAAAAGTCAAAAGACGGAAGTTTATCAAAAGCCGAAGAATTCAAGTCTATTTTATTGAAGAATTTAAAGACGAGTTCAAAGAAATCCCGAAGCCAAAAGTCCTTTAAGTCCAAGTTTAAAGAAGATTAGAAGAAAAGGACTAATGATGCAATTAATGAAGATTAAAAGAAGGAGGGACTTAACCTCGCAATTAAGAAGAAATGAAGGAGGGGAGGAAGCTTCCTAATCCTCCCTTATATATAGTTTAGTTGTTAATCACTTTTTCTTTGTTGGCTAAGTGTGACAATTAGTCTTCCACCTTTAATTACCTTGTCATTTAAATACTTGTCAATTTAATTACCTTGTCTTGCACCTTAAATTCATTTAATTTCAAGTAAGTTTTCATTTAATTATTGTCAATCTTTACTTTATCTTGTTAATCTCTTATCTACCTTTCTTAATCTTTGATTTTCATGTTTATGTTTGTGTTCATGTTCTTATTTTTATTTTGATCAAGTGGGTTTTTTATTATTGTGGTTAAATTTGTTAGTTTTGTTGATTTAAATTGTTTGTTTATGATTATTAAATGTTTTGTTATTAGTTTAGCTTATTCGTTTGTTCGATTTTGATTGATTTGTGGTTAGATTCGTGGTTTCTGTGATTCCCTTGTTCTTCGGGGTGTTTGTTTGTGTTTCTGTATTCCCATGAAAACTTCTGAACCAAAGAGAAGAGAAAGGCTGTTCATTCGGAACTCCAAAGTTCCGAACCAAGGGATTTCATCCGGAACATTCAAAGTTCCGGATCAAGAGTGTTCATTCGGAACTCAAAAGTTCCGAGTCAAGACCTTCATTCGGAACTTAAAAAGTTCCGGATCAAGCAATTCATTCGGAACTTTAAAAGTTCCGCATCAATACTTCCGGACGAACTTCCGACTCAATTCTTCCGAACGAACTTCCGGATCAACACCAAACTTCCGACTCAAGGTAGCTTCATTTGGAACTTTAAAAGTTCCGAACCAACTTCCGGATCAAGGACAAGTTCCGGATCAGCATATTCATTCGGAACTCAAAAAGTTCCGAATCAAGAAGTGTTCATTCGGAAGTCTGAAACTTCCGGATCAAGAAGGCTTCATCCGGAAGTCTTCCGAATCAAGGGTTGACCAAAAGTTCCGAATCAAAGCAAGTTTGAGAAGTTCCGAATCAGTAAAGTTCCGAACGAAGGATTGTTTTGGATAAGTGACATATTCAGATCAATTTGTTCCGGATCAAGGATTTTGGTAATATTCCGAGCGAAGAAGAATCATTCCAACCGAAGGTGACATTCCGGACGAGTGATTGTTCCAAACAAAGGATTATTCCGAATGAGCTGTATTCAGGTTCTTTTTAGTTTTTGTCTTTGATTTTTATTTTCAAGCTTTATTTTTCCTGCCTTTTCCTTAGTAGCCCTTTAAGTTAATTTTTCCTTAGATTTAATTTAGTTTTGCCTTAGTTTAAGTTTTAAATTCGCGTCATTTACTTTAGTGCCTTTAATTTCAGTCACGTTTTTAAATACTTGCACTCATTTACTGTAATTAGACTTAGATTTAAATTACCTGCCTTTTACTTTAATTGTTTCGCACTTATTATTTAAAAACAACCAAAAATATTTGTTTCACCAAAAACAATAGAGTCACATAGAGAACCTAGATCAATTCGTTAAGATACCGAGAACAACAATAGAACCGAGCAAAAAATTTAAATATCAAATGGCGCCGCTGCCGGCTCTTTTCGTAAAGATTAATGGTTTTCTGTGAGAGACGCGTTGTTTTTTGGGACCCGTTCACTTGTGAGCGTTATTTTTCTTGCATAAAAAAATTCAAAAAAATCATAAAATTAAAAATTGATAAAAAATCATAAAAATTAAAATTTTCAAAAATCCAAAAAGATTTTATCTTTATTGTGTATATATATTGTCTTTGTATTTGGTTTTGTTTTCTTTTGCATTTTCAGGTGTATGCGTACTAGATCTTCTAATTATCAAGAGCCCGAGCCTCAAGAAGATTTAGCTATGTCAGGTGTCAACAACAACATTCCACCTCACCTCAATAATAATAATAATAACAACAATGTTCTTCCACAGCCCAATCTTCGGACCATGGAAGAGCTTTGTCAACCTACAATGTTTGGACGAGGAGGACCGATTGCGCCGATGAAAATCAACGCTCCTGAGTTTTCGTTGAAGCACCACATGATTCAGCAAGTACAAACAAACCCATTCCGTGGATTGCCTGATGATGATGCCAACAAACACCTCGACAAGTTCATTACAATCACCCAAAGCATGAAGTTGGCCGGTGCCACAATGGATGAACTTCGCCTACAACTCTTTCCACATACCTTATCACATCATGCCGAGAAATGGTTTGATCGTCTCCCGAAGAATTCTATTCACACTTGGGATGACATGACTCAACGCTTTTTGTCGCGCTACTTTCCACCATCCATGGTCACGAGCCTTCGCAATCAAATCAGCGGTTTCATGCAAGACCCTGATGAATCTCTTTTTGATGCTTGGGAGCGATATAATGTCTTGATCGATAAAAGTCCAAACCACAACATGCTCCCTGTGACCTTAATAGATACTTTCTACAACGGTTTGACTTTTCGAGATCGTGATACGATTAATGCAGCCGCCGGTGGCACATTCATGAAAAGGAGACCCGAGGAGTGTAGAGAGTTAATTGAGAACATGACTACTCACCACAAAAACTGGGATTCCTCTGCTTCTTCAAGGAATAACCCGAGAGTCAATGTTTCCTCCACCTCAGCAAACCCTGAGATGACTGAACTCACCCGCATGATGACTGAAATGATCAAAAGTATTACGCTTCTCGCTTCAAACCAACAATAACAACAAGTTAAAGCGGTTGCTAATCCTTGTGAAACATGCGGCGGTCCTCACCCATACACCGATTGTCCTTCGACTCAAGGAAATCCGGAAAATGTGTATGCAGCTTATGGTAATTATTCACCGGAAAATTACCAAGCTAGACAACAAGGGGATAAAAATCTGCTGAGTTACCGATCCAACAATTACCTTTCACCCGGTTTTTCTCCTCAAAACCAAAACTCCGCCAACAACTACAATAGAAGCAACCAAATCCCACCAAGAGCTTCTAACCCTTATCAACCACCCACCCAACAAAACCCACACATTAATCCCGATGTTGAAGCCGT
The DNA here is from genome assembly GCA_025667525.1 of Glebionis coronaria. NCBI lineage: Eukaryota > Viridiplantae > Streptophyta > Magnoliopsida > Asterales > Asteraceae > Glebionis > Glebionis coronaria. Next base: position 5,016,644 of record CM046880.1, read on the forward strand.
CATGAGAACTCATGGTGAGCAAATCAAGAATCTACAAAGCCAAATAATCAATTTGAAAGGAGATATCATGAAGCAAGGTAATGACATTAGAACCGAGGTTCGCGATAATATTCAATCCTCCTTCAGCACTCAAACGACTGAATTAAAGAATCTATTGGCTAGTTTCTTGCCCGTCACTCAATCTTCTACTTCGAGTTCTCTACCTTCAAACACCGTCACTAATCCGCGAGCCAATGTGAGTGCTATTACTACTCGTAGTGGAGTCACCATCGTAGGACCACCAATCCCACCCCCATCATCTACACCTCCTCCACCACCATGTGTCCCTACTTCTCCTACACCTAGTATTAGTGCACCATTACCGTCTCCGCCTCGTCATGACGATGTATCTCGGAAGGACCCTTCAACATCCCAACCTTTACCGACTACACCTTCACCTTCCACCTATAAACCTAAAATCCCATACCCTTCTCGCTTAGGCAAGACCAATGATCTAACAAAGGAGGACTCTCAAGTGACAAAATATATCAATATGATTTCTCAAATGGGCTTCATCATTAGTTTTCTTGAAGCACTTGTCCACATGCCCAAATTTGTTAAAGCATTTAAGGAATTGCTTAACAAGAAGGAGAAGCTGATTGGACTCGCCAACACACGCTTAAATGAAAACTGCTCTGCAGTTATTCTTAAAGAACTTCCAGAAAAGCTAGGAGATCCTGGTCGTTTTGTGTTGCCTTGCGTGTTCAACAAAACTGAAGAATTTACTGCCCTTGCTGATCTCGGGGCTAGTATTAATTTGATGCCACTGAGTGTTTGGAAAACACTATCATTACCCGACCTCACTCCAACAAAGATGACTCTTGAACTTGCAAACCGCACTCTCGCTTACCCCGTTGGTATAGCCGAAGACGTGTTCATCAAAGTTGGCGCATTTACTTTCCCGGTCGATTTTGTCGTAGTTGATTGTCAAATGGACCCTCGTATTCCTTTAATACTTGGTCGGCCATTCTTGAGAACCGGACGTGCTTTAGTGGATGTTGCCGAAGGTGAGTTAATCTTAAGAGTCGGGAATGATTCACAAATTTTTAAAATGGGGAAGCTTACAGGCAAATACTGTGGACGAGAATCAGTGAATATGATTAATGTGCTCGATGACTTTACCGTCTATGACAATCCTCTATTCGAGTCTTCCACTGATAATCCACTTTTTCAAGATGATGTGGATGATTCTCTCCCTACTTTGGCAGCTTCTCCCATTTATGATTCGCCACCGGTCTTTGATGCTTATGATGATGATGATTCTAGCTCAGATTCGGATGATTTTGATGATTGTACTTCTGAGTATCCCGAGATGCCCACTTTCGATGATTTTGATGAGGCCGATACTCTTTCGAGCGATTCTTCACATGATGAAGATCCTCCGCCATCACTCGATCCTACTTTGGACGATTACTCATTTGAGGAAGATTTCTCTGAATTTCTCAACACTTACTTCCCTCATGAGAGTGATGTTCCTCCTTATGACTTTGAAGATTATCGTCTTGATCCTACTTTGGATTTGAAGCACATTCTTTCAAAGGAGAAGAAACCGGTCGACACCAATATCCGTTGCACATATGCTTTGACACCTCTTTGTCCCCCTTCTGAGGACGAGGTTGTGCTTCTTTGCGGATCTTCTTCACACTCGGCTGAGCCTGAGTACTATTTTCCCTTAAAGAAAAAGGTGTTCGACCCCGGTATTGAAGTCTTTAAGCCATCTCAGTATCCACCTAATGAAATAAAAGGAAAAATCTTTGGAAATTTTAAAGACATGCTTGCACTTCACCCTTGCTTCCACCGTGCTCCATCGCTGCTTAAGGGAACCTTGCCTACTCTTCTTTGGCTTGCCTTGTTCGCCTTAAGCTTGTGTTATTTGCTCGATGAAAACTACGTCTTTGATCCTGGTGGATATGTTTCATGCTTCTTCCGTTGATGATCAAGGTCGAGTCAGGCTAATGACTCGGTTAACAAAAATCAAGCGCTTCTTGGGAGGCAACCCATGCATCTATCTTTTCGCTTTCTTTATCATAAGTGTAGGGGAGACCCTTTGGTTTGCTATTTCCTCTCCTCACTTCTTAATCAGGGATTCGAGCTTCAATGATCTACTCTTCATGATTCTTGACGACCCGTGATTCCGTGTCCACTTCTTCCCGGTTCTATCCTAAACTCTTTTCGATTCACTATTTTATATTTTCTCAATATTAAAATAGGAATCTCTTTAGTTGTCCTTTCCTTAGCGAGATTTAAACAAAGTGCATAATGTCCTAAGTGTAGGGGAGTTTACTCCCGCATGCTTAAACATTGAGGAAAATGTTTATCTTAAGTGTAGGGGGACTTCTATCGAAGTTAAGTGGTCTTTTCCTTGTATTTGTCCTCATTTTAACCAGAAAATCAATTTTTCGACATTTTTCAAAATTTTTGATCTATTTTGGCCTATTAGTTTTCCTTTTGTATAGTTATTTCCTTTCCTTATTAGAATAAAATAAAGTGGTTTTAATTTTCAAACGTTGTGAATCTTTTGACTCAATCCGAGTTTACTTATCTTAAGTTACTCTAGCTAGTATCCTTAACGTGTTTGAGTCAAGTTTTGCTAGGCTTTTATATAGGGAGCTATAAAACGCGAAAGTCTTAACTCTCACGGGTTAAGAACAAGAACTTTTCGCAAGTTCCTATAATTGATCCTAGAGAGTCGTTTATCAAGGGAACTTTAAAACGCGATTTCTAAACTTGAAAAAGTCTAAGAATTTGCAAGATCCTATAAGCGACTCGAAAACCCAAAACTTTGATTTAATAGGCTAAGTATCCACGAGTCTCATTACTTGAGATTTTAAACTGTGGAGAACAAGAGATGATAGAGCCAATTATAAGTTCGGTATTCTTTCGTGAATTTATGTGAGTTAATTATAAGCCTATTCTCCCATCGCTTGCTAATAAATTTATCTGCTAATAAATAAGGTTGTACGATTTGAAAAGTTACTTAGCTTCTAGCCCCAGATCGTTTAAAAGTTGCTCGGTATGGATTAGAGTTCATAGCCAAGGCATAACTTATTGAAGCGGGATACGAAGATTGGCGAGTCCGAAAAGGCCCTAACAAGGCATGAGGGCTATATTTTGTTGCTAAAGATCCAAAAGTGATGTGAAGAATCATTTATCGAAAATCAATATGAAGGATCGAGACACACGACAAAAAGCAAAAACTCCCAAAAGTCATGGAGAAGTGTATCCGAAAAGACCCTAACAAGGTATGAGGATAAATAGATCCAAGTCAATAAAAGGAGGCGGATCGTTGTATATCAAAGTCCAAAATAAAGATTGGAGAAAAAATGAAGAAGTCGTGGTCCAAGTATGAATCTCTCAAAACTTCAAGTGAAGAAAATTCCATTATGAAGAGAAGACCATAATTTCATGAACGTCTCTCAAGGTTTGAAGTATGAAGTCGCTGCCAAATATCGGTCCGAGAAGGGTCTCAAATCGCGAAGCGAGTTATGCCAAGATATGAACTTTATGAGGTCCCGAGAAGCAGTTTTAAAAGATTTGGTCCTTTAGCTAACTATTGATTAAATCGTTCACTTTATTTTCAGACTTAATAACTATCGAAATAAGTCAAAAATGCATCCTCGTGATCATTCAAGACAATAATAAAATATAAGAGATACACCTAGGAATAAGGGAGTCTAAGTAAGTAATTGGCCCACATGAGTTCGTGTTAGTCTATTAACTTATAATAACAATGATCTCGTTTTTAAGCTTGGTTTAGAGAAAGTGAAAACTTGAGGATTATGATTATTCATAACATTTTCAAAACCCAAGGTATGCTTTTGATTTCTTTATTCTGAATGTTTTTAATTTTCTATCTCTTTAATAAAGGCCACTATGGATTGATTATGATGAAAAGTGTAAACGTACTTTGTAACTAATGCATTGCATGAGGACATTGCAATGGTCAAGTGTAGGGGATTTGATATGTGTGTAAACACACATCTTTTCTACCACTTAATTACAATAATAACCGGACCAAAACATTTATTTTATGTCTTTTATGTCGGAATTATGTGTGGTTTGTGTTTTTGTTGTGATTTAGGACGAAAAGGTGAAAAGTAGAGAAAACACGGACATTCACAGGCATTTACGGACTTTTATTGAAGAAAAAGATAAAAGACGAAGTCAAGAACTCAAGAGTGCAAAAAGAACGGAAGTCCAAGACCAATTCTGAAGATTTATCGAAGAAAAAGTCAAAAGACGGAAGTTTATCAAAAGCCGAAGAATTCAAGTCTATTTTATTGAAGAATTTAAAGACGAGTTCAAAGAAATCCCGAAGCCAAAAGTCCTTTAAGTCCAAGTTTAAAGAAGATTAGAAGAAAAGGACTAATGATGCAATTAATGAAGATTAAAAGAAGGAGGGACTTAACCTCGCAATTAAGAAGAAATGAAGGAGGGGAGGAAGCTTCCTAATCCTCCCCTATATATAGTTTAGTTGTTAATCACTTTTTCTTTGTTGGCTAAGTGTGACAATTAGTCTTCCACCTTTAATTACCTTGTCATTTAAATACTTGTCAATTTAATTACCTTGTCTTGCACCTTAAATTCATTTAATTTCAAGTAAGTTTTCATTTAATTATTGTCAATCTTTACTTTATCTTGTTAATCTCTTATCTACCTTTCTTAATCTTTGATTTTCATGTTTATGTTTGTGTTCATGTTCTTATTTTTATTTTGATCAAGTGGGTTTTTTATTATTGTGGTTAAATTTGTTAGTTTTGTTGATTTAAATTGTTTGTTTATGATTATTAAATATTTTGTTATTAGTTTAGCTTATTCGTTTGTTCGATTTTGATTGATTTGTGGTTAGATTCGTGGTTTCTGTGATTCCCTTGTTCTTCGGGGTGTTTGTTTGTGTTTCTGTATTCCCAGGAAAACTTCCGAACCAAAGAGAAGAGAAAGGCTGTTCATTCGGAACTCCAAAGTTCCGAACCAAGGGATTTCATCCGGAACATTCAAAGTTCCGGATCAAGAGTGTTCATTCGGAACTCAAAAGTTCCGAGTCAAGACCTTCATTCGGAACTTAAAAAGTTCCGGATCAAGCAATTCATTCGGAACTTTAAAAGTTCCGGATCAATACTTCCGGACGAACTTCTGACTCAATTCTTCCGAACGAACTTCCGGATCAACACCAAACTTCCGACTCAAGGTAGCTTCATTCGGAACTTTAAAAGTTCCGAACCAACTTCCGGATCAAGGACAAGTTCCGGATCAGCATATTCATTCGGAACTCAAAAAGTTCCGAATCAAGAAGTGTTCATTCGGAAGTCTGAAACTTCCGGATCAAGAAGGCTTCATCCGGAAGTCTTCCGAATCAAGGGTTGACCAAAAGTTCCGAATCAAAGCAAGTTTGAGAAGTTCCGAATCAGTAAAGTTCCGAACGAAGGATTGTTTTGGATAAGTGACATATTCAGATCAATTTGTTCCGGATCAAGGATTTTGGTAATATTCCGAGCGAAGAAGAATCATTCCAACCGAAGGTGACATTCCGGACGAGTGATTGTTCCAAACAAAGGATTATTCCGAATGAGCTGTATTCAGGTTCTTTTTAGTTTTTGTCTTTGATTTTTATTTTCAAGCTTTATTTTTCCTGCCTTTTCCTTAGTAGCCCTTTAAGTTAATTTTGCCTTAGATTTAATTTAGTTTTGCCTTAGTTTAAGTTTTAAATTCGCGTCATTTACTTTAGTGCCTTTAATTTCAGTCACGTTTTTAAATACTTGCACCCATTTACTTTAATTAGACTTAGATTTAAATTACCTGCCTTTTACTTTAATTGTTTCGCACTTTTTATTTAAAAACAACCAAAAATATTTGTTTCACCAAAAACAATAGAGTCACATAGAGAACCTAGATCAATTCGTTAAGATACCGAGAACAACAATAGAACCGAGCAAAAAATTTAAATATCACTTAGCCTAATGTGTAGTTAAGGAATCAAAGCTAAGTGCTCAACACGCACGGTCGAGTCAAAAATTACTCTTATTCTCGCCATCGGAAAACCTACATTCGTGTCTTCAAACACTTATAAAACATGAGAAAATTTTAAAATCTGGCCATTTTTAGCCTTATTTTGCAACAAAACGATAAACAAAAAGATAAATTTTGGAAAGCGTGAAGGTTTGGCAAGGCAAGTATCTATTCACCCCCCTATACTAAAGTTAAACATTGTCCTCAATGTTTCGAGTCTAGGGGTGCAAACACCCCCATACTAGAGACGTAGTCGAATGCCTAATCTAGCATGGAAAGGGTGTAACCGTTAAATTTAATGCCGTTTATGAAGTGTGTTATAAACCTAAGGTTAGAACATCAAAGGATATATCCTTTGGATATTGAGAAAGTCTTCAAAGCAAACGATCGAGTGCTCCCATAAAACGAACACGAGAGGCTCCAATCGTGAAGATCATGATCTAAAAACCACAATTCACAAAGAACCACGGAACAGAGGTTGGAAGGGCACAAATCCCCTCACATTAAACTAATTAGAAAGCAATAATATGTACATGGATAAGCATGGGTTTCCCCCACGAGGCACCTTTTTTTTGATAACCGAGTCAAAAGCTCGACTCGAATCCCCATAAATGTGATCATTTAGGGATAATCATGGTGTGGTCAATTTTTAGTGGGGCTTACATGATAAACAAGGCCCAAAAACAACCGGTATTAAGGACTAAGTCCTTTGATGGTGCAAAATACCAGGATCGAAGATGGCGTTCTCGTTTTCATTGGAAAAACAAATCAACGCCACTTCATCATGTGTCAACACAAACCCAAAGGGTTTAAAGAAAATAGACGAGAAGAAATAGAAGGGTGGGACAATGGGTAAGTCATAAAAACCATGAGCTACTCGAGGTAGACTCGCACCAATCAAATAGAAAGATTTTCCATTTATTGCATCGGTGGAAGACCGAGATTTCCCTTTATAAGCAATTCCGGGATCAAATATCTCGTCCTCGGTGGAGAAAGGGGAGGGAACATAAGGGTCTTCCCCCAAACTAAGTCCACACAAAGCATCGTCAAAAGGAGAAGACGAGCTTGTAGTACTCAAAACACGAGGTGATGACGGAGTTAGCATTGTAGAAAAATCTTTTAAATCCAATTTAAAATCTTTCCCTTTTTCATCTTTTAAACTCTCCTTATGAAAACCCGACTTAATTATGTCAAAAATATTTGGTGTTTCTAAAGCAATGTTAGTCACACTAAAAATTCTCACATTTGAAAACCGTTTTGGTTTAGGTGGTGGTAAGTTCTCAAAACGTTTGTCAACAAAGAAAACTTCCCCATTGGGATCAACATATTCATCATCCGAAGAATCATTCGTGATTGGAAGCGTAGGCCTAACACTCTTAACCTCCACCGGCGGAGGGGACGGAAAATCGTTTTTATCATCAACTTCTAAAACTCTTTTTGAAATCCTTTTACAAATGTTTTTGATGGGATTAACATTGTTCAAAGATGTGATAGAATACACATGAGAAAGTGTGGAGTTTTGAGTTGCATTTATGACGAGTTCTTCCTCATTGAAACGAAGAGTGATTTTCCTAGCATGCACATCGATAAGTGCTCTCGAGGTATCCAAAAATGATCGACCTAAAATTAGAGGAACTTTAGGATCGATGGGAATGTCAACAACGATAAAGTCTATGGGATAGTAGAACTTTCGAACTTTCACGAAGACGTCCTCGGCTACTCCACAAGCTAGAATCGTAGAATGATCGGCCATCTCGATTGACATTCTTGAAGGAGTGATATTTGGAAGATTGAGCGACTTAAAAATCTCAAGAGGCATCAAATTTATACTAGCACCAAGATCGGCCAAGGCGTAGCATTCCTCCATATCTTGTATTGCACATGGGATTAAAAATTTACCGGGATCACCAACTTTTTGAGGTATGCGGCTAAGAAAAACCGAAGAAAAACTAGACGACTTTTCCAATTTCTCTTTGTTATTCAACATACTTTTGAAGTTCGCGGCAAATCGAGGCATCATGACCAAGGCGTCGGCAAAACTTATATTAAAATGCAAGTCACGAAACATTTTCATAAAAAGTTCAAATTGATAATTATTTCGTTCTTGTCCCTTTTCCTTGTTTCGTCTTGAAGGGTAAGGTAAGGGTGGTGTGGGTTGGGGCATAGGCAACGGCCTTGGAATCTCGGGTTCCACTATTGGTATTGGTTCAACCGTAGGTGTGGTTTGAGCGGTACTTCGTGGGCTTGGAATTTGCTCCTTTTCTACCACCACCTCGGGTTCTTTCTCTTTTTCCTTCTCCGTAGAAGTACTTGGACGAGAAATGGGTTCTTTGAAAGTTTTACCACTACGAGTAGTAATAACCTTCAATTCTCCTTTCGGGTTTACGATGGTATCACTAGGAAGACCACCCGAAGAAGAAGGTTTACACATGATAGCTTCAAACATTTTTCCCATTCGGTCTTCAAACTTAGATTGCCTAGCATCCGCTTTTAACAACTCTTGCTCAATCTCATGTTGACCTTGCTCCATTTTTTATTGATTTTGTTGGAGACGTTGAACATTTCAATCCATTTTATTAGCATGAGTCTTAAGTTCATTAGCAAGTTCTTTTTAAGCTCGTTTTTCAACTCGGATCTTAAGCTAACCATTTCACGTTGCATATTATCAAACTTAGCATCGTTTGCTTTAGCATAATTCAAAAATTCTCCTTGAAGATTTTTGGTGTGATCATTTTGAAATCCTTGAGTGGTAGTTTGAAAATCACGGTTTTGGTTTTGGTTTGAAATTTGCCCATTTCCACTTTGATAGTTACCCTTGTTGTAGTTACGTTGATTTCCTTGATAAGCACCACTTTGATTGTTGTTTCGATAGTTGTTAGCATTTTGATTTTGTGGAGCTTGATTTTGGCGGGAACCTTGACCGTTTTGGTTATAAGTTCCCGTGGCTACATAAGCATTCGAAGTGTTACCATCCGCGGTAATGCACTCGGAAAAATCATGAGCTCCACCACATGAAATACAACTCTTGGCAACCGCCTTAACCGATGCGAAATTCAAAGCATCTTGTGCTTTCCAATGAGTCATAAGAGTCGAAAACCTATCGAAAAACCGATTCTCCTCATTTGCTTCATCTTGCAAGGCATTAATGCTACGAGACGATGACGACGATGACGAACCCAAATTGGCAACACTCGGTGTGTTACGAGGGCTATAAACCTTAGACCTATTCTCAATGATTTTCAAAGCCTCATCGGTCGTTTTGCACAAAAATTTACCACCCACAGCGGATTTAAGTAATCTCGTTCATGATCATTAAGCCCATTATAAAAAGTGTCAATTTGATGCAATTCGGAAAAATCATGGTGTGGACATTCATGTAACATTTCTTTAAACCTTTCCCAAGCCATTGAAAAACTTTCATTAGATCTTTGTGTAAATCGTGAAATCTCGTTTTTCAAATGTGTTGTTTTATATGGTGGAAAAAATTGATTCACAAATTTAGAAACGAGATCACCCCACGTCAAAATCGAATTTGGGGGTTCTTTCTCGAGCCATATCTTGGCGGGTCCATCTAACGAGTATGGAAACAACATCATCTTAATGGCATCGTGTGGTACATCCTTAAACTTGCTTGTCGCGGTGAGACGATTAAATTGCCTAATGTGATAATGTGGGTTGTCTTTCTCGTGTCCGCGAAACTTGTTGGCTTGAAGCATAGACATTAAACCCGTCTTGATCTCGAAGTTCTCCGCAAGGATGGCGAGAATCACAATGGCCTCTCCAAAACCCTCGGTGGGTGCTTGAAGAAACTCCATCATAGTACGATTAGCCATGATAGCTTCTTGTTCTACAATAGGTTCCTCACTTGGAGTCTCTTCACTAGAAAGATTAGGAGTAGGTGTTGCCTCCTTTTTGTTTTTTCGTTTACGTGCACGTCTTGCTTTATTACGAGTAAGCATAAACGTCACGTACAATGTGGGGATGAGCAAAGAAGAATCTTTTTGGTGTTTTTAACTTTTTCAATTTTTTTGGATTTTTGATTGTTTTTACTGTTTTTGGATTTTGGAATTGTATTTAAGTAGACAAAAATCTACAAATCTCCTCCTTAATCAAATCTCTTGATTAAAGAAGCCTCAAGGAATGAAAACGATCACGTGAAGTGAACGCCTTCGATGACTTTAGAACGTTGGTGGAACACCAAAACGTTCAAGAGGGTTTAATCAATGAAACCAAGAAAATATATATGATACTTAATAATACTTTGGGCGGCAAAACCCTCGATTAGCTCTCAAAATCAAATACTCACAAGCAAGCGGGGAAACGAGGCGGCGCGAAGCACTTAAGAGCCTTTTTCCTTAGGATATATTTTATAATATCCGCCTTATACCTACCTTATAGTTTGTATTTTCAAAATCGAGCTTCTCGAAAGTATTTATCTATTTTTGCCTTTTTCCTTTGGTTTGAGATTCGAATACAATGATTGGGTAATGACCTCCCAAGTCAAGGTTGTGATTTCTCACGTATTTGGAGTACTTGTGTATTTATTGTTCTACGTATACAATATAGTAATAGTATTCACAAAAAAACGAAAAACCGATAATACGTATTAGTAGAGTGCTACTAATACAAATACTTATTATGGCTATATAAAAACAACAATTGTTCAAATCAAAAAACAACACGCCTCCCCGGCAGCGGCGCCTGATGGTTGAGTTTTTGTATACCCTTTAGGAAAAGAGTACCAAAATAGGGTAAGCACGACGATTTAGGAAAACCGTGTGTAAATGACCCTAAAGTGAGTTCGTTCTCAAGGAGGCTAGTGCGTTGTGTAATGAAATGATTATCTTTGTGATTTTATTGTTATGAGAAAAGAAAATAGAAATGGGGTAAGAAGAGAATGACGGTTACGATGACGGATTACACTAAGACGAAAAGGTCGTTCACGTAAAATCGTAAAAAGCACCAAATTAAAAATTAAACCTAAAAATTAATTAAAAGTTAAAACTAAGTCTAGAATAATATAAATAAGAATAAAAATCCAACAAAAATATTTTAAAACCTTTTATTAATTAAATATTCAATTTTAAATGCTAATTAAAGCCCTAAAATTAAATATAATTAACAAAATGTCCAAAATATTATTTTATTGAACAAATAACTCACTTATATTATTTAAAGACTAAAAAGTATTTTTCCTAAATTTTAAAAACTATTTTTCTATTTTTAAATCACTAAAAACTATTTTTAAACCAAAATAATCATAAAAATAATAGAATAATGCCAAAAATAATTTGACAATTTAAAAATCCTAAATTATGCTATTGAACAGTAGAAAAATGAAAAAGTTTGAAAAAAATAAAATTTTGCACTAAAAGACAAAACAGTTAATAAATAAAACCTTAATTAAACTAAATTAATTATAAAAATTAATTAAAAAGTGAACAGTAAAAACTTTTAAAACTAAAAATCTTAAAATCTTTTTCTAAATCTAAGAAAAATTTTAAAACTGAAAAATATTTAATTTTACCACTAAAAGACAAAAAACAGAAATTAAAAAGTAATTAAAATAGCTATTTAATCTAAAAAATATCAAATGAGCATTAACTGAAAAATAAAATAAACTGAAAAATCCAAAATAAAATAAGAAAAATATTGAAACAAAAATCAAAGCCTAAAACCAATTTTGACCCACTAAAGACAAAAAACTAAGTTTCTGATAGTGACATGTTGACTGAATTTATTTTCTAGCAAGGCAGTGGTAACCAATGTGCTAGCAGGGGGAACTTAGTTCCCACTGTTAGTGGAATTTGTAGGTCTGGTGACTGAATAAGCTTAGGAAAGCTTATGTGATGCTTTTCTTTGGACAATGGGGCACCCCTACACTCAGTGGAGTGTAGGGAGTCTAGATAAACACAAAAACACACAATCACTTCACACAAGTTGCACAAAAAATGGCCAAATAGGTGACTGTGAAGGCTATGAAGGTCTGATGAACAGTGACTTTGTTTACTTGCACAAAAACGAATTTCAAATGATCAAATCTTGCATACAAGTCTACCAAATCACATATAAGCTAGTTACAAACCTAACTAAACCAATCTTCCAACAATTAATCAGATTTGATGAGCAAATTTCTACAAAAATAGGCAGATTAGTTGATTTGCTGATTTTTTTAGCTACTTTACCAATTTTAGACATGCAACATGTTTTAAACACTTGCCAACTAACTCAAACTTGCTGTTATAACCTAACTAAAGCTTAAGCAGTGTGTTTAACTAGTTTTTAAACAAGATTTATGTCACTTAAACCAATTTAAACCCTAATCCAAACACCCTCTTAATTTTCAGAAAATCAATATATCAAACCAATTGCTTACAAATCCTACCCAAACTGATTTTAAACACTTCTAACATGCAAGAAAACATCAAATAAGCATAAACCAGCAGATGAGTTATCATAAACACATGTTCTTCACACAATCATATAAGCTCACATAAAATTTCAAAAAATAAGCCAAATGGGGTTCAAGCTGATTACCCAAGCTGATGCCTTCCAAATGCACTTGTTTTAAGATTTTAGGAGCTAATAGAAGTGTAGAGGGGCTTGTTGTGGGAGTCCAAAGCAGGACCCCAAGCCTAAAATATCTTCAAAATCCTGAAAGATGAAATGGAAGGAAATGAATGGAGTATGTGGTTTCTTTTGGTACCTACACAACCACAAACAACAAGCAGAAAGTTCAAGTATCAAAAGGCCATAAGCTTGTAGCTTATCGCTTTTGATACAGTAAAAGATTAGTAAAAAAAATGGGAAAACAGATTTTTGTAAAAAAAAATCCTTGAAAAACCTTCTTGAAACCAAATGAACTCCTAACAAAAGTTTAACACCCAACTGAATATGACACAATAATTCCACTTTCACTTCATTATCATGTTACATCCAAGTCTTGGAAAACTTTTTCAGAAAACAAGCTTACAAAACGAATTTTTGAAAATCTTTAATAAATGAAAACCTTGGAATTTCAAGAATAATATGGATAAATGGAACTCAGATTATGCTAATAACAACACCAACTTTTAAACATAAAAAGGAAATACTTTTAAAATAAAATACCAACTTTTATAGATTAAAAAGGGATTACAAAAATTATAGCAAAAATCTGGAACAAGAGGAAATATGGGTACATGCACCTCATATTTATACTAGCTAGATGATAATTCTAGAAAACAAGGAAATACAAAACCCTAGCTAAAGAATCTGACTAAAATGCCCTTGCCGAAAATTTGAAATCTTGGTCAACTTGAACCATGTGATGACTGACTTGATCTTGGCCATTGAATGAGACTTTGGGGGAAAGGAATTCACTGGGAACGTAGATTATCTGTCCAGATCCGTTTATCTCCCAAATTGGTGAAGCAGGGGACAACTGTGGGGCCCTTTGGAGGTCACGGGTGAGGTTGTTTGAAGGTGGTTTGGGTTAAGGCTTGGGTTAATTGCTAATCTGGATAAAATAGGGAAAAACCCCTTTTGTTTGTGCTCAATTAATCCTGGGACGTTTTTAGGGTTTATGAGGGATTAGGGAAAGTTTAATCTATTTGGGGAATAGATTTAGTTTAAAAATGTGTTTGGGTGGGAAATTAATTGATTAAGTTTTCAGTTAATGGGATGTGACGTGGATGGGGTGAGGTGTAGCTTTTGGTGACGTGGCGGCTAAGAATTGGTGGTAGGAAGTTTATTTGTCTGCCAAGAAAGGCCCCCATACTCCCAAATAATTTTCATTCCAAGTTTAACAGCTTTTTCCCCCTTTTCCTTTATAATCAACTTAGAGCTATTGCCAAATTCAGTCCTTCTACTTGATAAGTAATAGAATAAGGACTATATGTGTCACTTTAGCATTCTTCAAGGGATATTCTTGACATATCTTTAATCTTAAGGAATTTTTCTTGCAATATCATGATTCTTCAAGGACTAAAATTGACAAATTTTCAAAGATGAGGGACCAAACTTGTACAATCTTCAAACTTCAAAGGCATTTTTGCAAAATCAACATTCTAGTCCGGTTCATTGTGCGGCTTCGTTTCTCGTGTTTGTTTTTCTTTGTTTCTTGTGATCTTTTGTCATTTTCTCAATATCCATACCTAAAATACACAAAGAACAAAACAAGCATATTTTGGGGTATTTTAATGATATTTTAAGCATTTTAAGCCCAATTTGGACGATGAGACTATGTATAAAAGCAGTCTCATCAATAGCATACATCCTTATGTTTGTAAAAATAGTGCACCATACATCTCTGAGGACGGATGATGGAGATAGTTTTTAGTTAAGAGTTATAACTATTTGTCTACTTAAGGGTGTTTTAGTTATTTTTACAACACATGGATGATTTTTGCACTTAACTTTTAAAAAAAAATCAGAAAAAAATTTCGAAAAAGTTTTTTTTTCAATTTTTTTTAAAATAGTTTCTTTTTCCAAAAAATTTCGAAAAAGTATTTTTTTTAATTACGAAGAAAAAAATTTCCAAAAAAATCTTTTTATTAATCTTTTTTGGAAAAGAGTCTTTTTCTTCAAAAAAATTTTGAAAAAAAAAACTTTTAAAAGTTATTAAAAAAAAGAATGCTATTTTCGAAAATATTTATAAAAAAACTTTTTTTTAATTATTTTGAATAAAAAAATATTTTTGAAAAAAAAATAATTTTTCGGAATTTTTTTGGAAAGTAATATATTAACTTGATTAAACTTTTTTTTAAGTAAAAGACGATAAATTTAAGACATCTTAAAAAGAAGAAAAGAACAATAAATTCAAGAAGTATTAAATTGTACGGTTGGAAGGAGATCGGTTGTTGGAAAGTTCGTAACTCAAGTCACCTTCGACACTAAAATTGTGAACACTCTTCCGCTATTGCGAACCTTCTGCCAACCAATTGTGAACCCTCCTTTGCTTCTACGAACCCCATCTTCTTTAATCCCAAACCCCTACAAACCAATTGCGAACCCTTCTTTCATTAACTGATACGTATTGCGAACTTTCCGTTCATCCATCTTTGAACTTCTCTTTACGACCCACTTCTTTTACACCTTTTTTTATCAATCTCGTCTTTTTCATTCCATTTTGTCAAGAATTTCAATTTTAAGTAAGTTAAGAGTCGAATTCTTTAGTAAATGTGTATAAACAATCAAGTAGTATATGTTGTATCAAATTGTAAGAGTAAAAGGTGTCACGTCACACTAATTTTTCTTTATTTTGGTCTTATGGCATCTCATGGTTATATCATTTTAGGGTGTGTTTGGTTGACCCATATCAGAATGAGCGAATGATAAACAACTTCCATATTTTGGATTGAAAGATAAATATGTTTTGTACTTCATAGAACCTATTATACCTACCTATGGGTTGTATCATCCTCTTCTATCCTCAAGCAACTGATCCCACGACCAACTTTAAAACTAATAAGCTAAATACAAAATAAGCCAATGAGCATGTCAAGCTCAAGACTTAAATCGTATGAAAGCCTAGATAGGAATAAAAAGATAAACTTTTTAATCAAATAAGCAATAAGATCAAGCAAAATAAATGCTTAATCCGAATCAATAATCAAATCAAAAACAAGAAAAGTAGAATAAGAATGATAATGAAAAGCTTGATTAAAGAAAAATAAAGATTCAACAACAAAATTAAAAGACTTACTTGAATTAAAGGCAAGAAATTAAAGGTTCAAGACAAGGAAATTAAAATGACAATTAAGTAAATGACATGAAAATTAAAGGTACAAGTAATTAAAGGTGGAGAGCTAAGTTGTCAAGTTAGCTAACAAAACTAAATGAGGTGAAAATGTCTCTATTTATAGGGAGAAGGGAGGTTAGCATGTGTTTGAAGCTTCCTTCTTTCTTTCTTTCTCGTCTTTTCGTCTTCTAAATTCTTCGACTTTTTTCGACTTTTGTCTCGGGATTATTTGAACTCGTCTTATAATGTCTTCATTTATTATACTTGAATTCTTTGTCTTCATTAAACTTTCGTCTTTAGACTTTTTCTTCGATAAATCTTCAGAATAGGCCTTGGACTTCCATTCTTTTTGCACTCTTGATCTTTTGACTTCGTATTTTGTCTTTTTCTTCGATAAAAGCTCGCGAAAGCCCGTGTTTTCTTTCCTTTTCACATTTTGATCCTAAATCACAACAAAAACACAAACCACGCATAATTCCGACATTTACGACATAAAATACACGTTTTGGCTTGGTTATTATTATAATTAAGTGGTAAAAGGATAAGTGTTTTCACACTTATTAAATCCCCTACACTTGACCATTGCAATGTCCTCATGCAATGTATTAATTACAAAGCAAGTTTATATTTTCCATCACAATTAATCCACATTGGCCTTTATTAAAGAGACAAAATATTTAAAGGAAGAAAACAAGTAAAAAGATCAAAAACTTACCTTAGGGTTTTGAAATGTCGTGAATGATTATCATCCTCAAGTTTCACGTTCCCCATACCAAGCTTAAAAACGAGATCATTGTTATTATAAGTTAGCAAACTAACACAAACTCATGTGGGCCGATTATTTACTTAGACTCCCTTATTCCTAGGTGTATCTCTTATATTTTATTGTTGTCTTGAATGATCACGAGGATGCATTGTTGACTTATTTTGATAGTTATTTAGGCTGAAAATAAAGTATGACGATTTAATCAATAGTTAGCTAAAGGACAAAATCTTTTAAAACTGCTTCTCGGGACCTCATAAAGTTCATATCTTGGCATAACTCACTTCATGATTTGAGACCTTTCTCGGACCGATATTTGGCAGCGATTTCATACTTCAAATCTTGAGAGACGTTCATGAAATAATGGTCTTCTCTTCATAATAAGAATTTCTTCACTTGAACTTTTTGAGAGATTCTTCATATTTGGACCACGACTTCTTCATTTTTCTCCAATCTTTATTTGGGACTTTGATATACAACGATCCGCCTCCTTTTAGGACTTGGATCTATTTATCCTCATACCTTGTTAGGGCCTTTTTGGATACACTTCTCCATGATCTTTAGGGGAGTATTTGCTTTTCGTCGTGTGTCTCGATCCTTCATATTGATTTTTGATAAATGATTCTTCACATCACTTGGGATCTATAGCAACAAAATGTAGCCCTCATGCCTTGTTAGGGCCTTTTCGGACTCGCCAATCTTCGCATCCCGCTTCAATAAGTTATGCCTTGGCTATGAACTCTAATTAATACCGAGCAACTTTTAAACGATCTTGGGCTAAAAGCTAAGTAACTTCACAAATCATACAACCTTACTTATTACAAATATATTTATTAACAAGCGATGGGAGAAAAAGCTCATAATCAACTCACATAAATTCATGAAAGAATACCAAACTTATAATTGACTCTATCATCTCTCATTCTCCACTGTTGGAGCATAATTTGGTAGGGCCGGTCTGACGACTCTCCTGGGTCGTTCGTCATCCTTTCGGGTCCTGAGTAATGCTGCAAACAAAGGTAAACCGGTTAGGAGTGGACCCGAGGCCGGAGCCCCGGATTCCACCTCCGACGGATTAATAGGTGGTATAAGAGGTGTGGTTAAGAGAGAGAGAACCTGATGTAGAATGA
Organism: Glebionis coronaria; assembly: GCA_025667525.1. Taxonomy (NCBI): domain Eukaryota; kingdom Viridiplantae; phylum Streptophyta; class Magnoliopsida; order Asterales; family Asteraceae; genus Glebionis; species Glebionis coronaria. Next base: position 5,034,303 of record CM046880.1, read on the forward strand.
GACCCCTCCTCCTGTTTATATAGGGCTAGGGTTTCTTGAAGGGTAAGTAAGGTGTATGGGCCGCGGGCCTGTAGGGCTGGGCCCTTGACCGACTGTACGTCAACATGTCCCCCAGTCCAGTATGACATGGTCCATGATCATGTTATGCTAGACTCATCCATGTATCACGCTCACTAACAACCGCGTGCAGCTTGCTGCTAGGACATCCTCGTAGGTCGTCCGTAACATATGGCTCCACTCGTAAATGGGCTACCTTTAGCAAAAAGATGATGGGCTGGGATTGCGAATAGTGAACATAGCCACTATACGCCATCATGTTCCCCCAGTCTAGTATGCGAGGTTGTCACCGAGGTTACTAGACTTTACACCATATCCGCTACTTCTAAGCATATCCACGTCGAAAGAAATGGGAAAACATTTATACGTAAGACGGGTGGTTGTGCTCGAATGCTTGGTTTCCCACGATTAGATGGTAAGGACCCCATAAGAAGAAGACGTGTTCTATAGCCGGGGTAACACTGGCATTTGTCAAGGTTTAATTCTTGTTCATCACTAACGTGAGGATGACAAGAAGGTTTTATGAAGGTGGAAGTGGAACCCATATGTTGCATTGTGAATATTTTGAAGGCGTACTTCTTGTACCCACTGATGATGCAACACAATGCGAATATTACATTCGTCTTAAGGCCAACAGAATTCGTACATCTGTGTCAAAGTGATGCGGATATTACATCCGTCTTATGGCCATGACATTTGATAACGACTTCCTAAATTTGTCACGGTTTTTCCTGGATTAAACGTAGTTGATCAGGCTTCATCTAATTAAGTACAAACGATATAAATTTTGGAAATTCACTCCGTAGCCGGGCCAAGTAATTCATCGCGGAAGGCGAACTTCCACAGCAAAGATATGAGCCAACGAAAGAAGTACTTTCCTGGCGAAAATAGTTAGCCGGTGGAAGGAGTACTTCCACGGCGAAGACAATAAGCCAGTGGAAGGAGTAGTTCCACGGCGAAGACAATAAGCCAGTGGAATGAGTACTTCCACGGCGAAGATAGTGAGCACGTGGAAGGAATACTTCCACGACGAATGATAAGGAGCACGTGGAAGAATACTTCCACGGCAAAAGATAATGATCCCGTGGAAGAGTACTTCAACGGCGAACGATAAGGAGCACGTGGAAGAATACTTCCACGGCAAAAGATAATGAGCCCGTGGAAGAGTACTTCCACGGCGAATGATAATGAGCACGTGGAAGAATACTTCCACGGCAAAAGATAATGAGCCCGTGGAAGAGTACTTCCACGGCGAATGATAATGAGCACGTGGAAGAATACTTCCACGGCAAAAGATAATGAACATGTGGAAGAATACTTCCACGGCGATTGATAATGAGCACGTGGAAGAATACTTCCTCGGCGAAAGATAACGAGCACGTGAAGAATACTTCCACGGCGCATGAATAAGTCAACGGAAGAGATACTTCCGTGGCAAAGGCATAAGCCAACGGAAGAAATACTTCCATAGCAAAGGAATAAGCGCGCGGAAGGAGTACTTCCACGGCGAAGGAATAAGCCAATGGAAGAGATACTTCCATGGCGCAGGAATAAGCACGCGGAAGGAGTACTTCCGCGGCGAAGGAATAAGCCAATGGAAGAGATACTTCCATGGCGCAGGAATAAGCGCGCGAAAGGAGTACTTCTGCGCCGAAGGAATAAGCCAATGGAAGAGATACTTTCATGGCGCAGAAACAAGCGCGCGGAAAGAGTACTTCTGCGGCGAAGGAATAAGCCAATGGAAGAGATACTTCCATGGCAAATGAATAAACGCGCGGAAGGAGTACTTCTGTGGCAAAGGAATAAGCCAATGGAAGAGATACTTCCATTTGCGCAGAAATAAGCGCGCGAAAGGAGTACTTCCGCGGCGAAGGAATAAGCCAATGGAAGAGATACTTCCATGGCAAAAGAATAAGCGCGCGGAAGGAGTACTTCCGTGGCAAAGGAATAAGCCAATGGAAGAGATACTTCCATGGCGCAGGAATAAGCACGCGGAAGGAGTACTTCCGCGGCGAAGGAATAAGCCAATGGAAGAGATACTTCCATTTGCGCAGAAATAAGCGCGTGAAAGGAGTACTTCCGCGGCGAAGGAATAAGCCAATGGAAGAGATACTTCCATGGCAAAGGAATAAGCGCGTGGAAGGAGTACTTCCGCGGCAAAGGAATAAGCCAATGGAAGAGATACTTCCATGGCAAAGGAATAAGCGCGCGGAAGGAGTACTTCAGCGGCGAAGGAATAAGCCAATGGAAGAGATACTTCTATGGCAAAAGAATAAGCGCGCGCGGAAAGAGTACTTCCGCGGCGAAGGAATAAGCTAATGGAAGAGATACTTCTATGGCAAAGGAATAAGCGCGCGGAAGGAGTACTTCCTCGGCGAAGGAATAAGCCAATGGAAGAGATACTTCCATGGCAAAAGAATAAGCGCGCGGAAAGAGTACTTCCGCGGCGAAGGAATAAGCCAATAGAAGAGATACTTCCATGGCAAAAGAATAAGCGCGCGTAAAGAGTACTTCCGCGGCGAAGGAATAAGCCAATGGAAGAGATACTTCCATGGCAAAGGAATAAACCGGCAGAAGGCGGACTTCTGCGGCAAAGGAATATATCCAAAGATATTTGTGTGACGTGCACATAAATAGTGGTATTAGTATACCCTGTTAGCCCCCCAAGTTTAATGGTGCTACACTCGATTAGGAGTATTAAACTTAATCAAGTATTCAAAAAATTACGGTCACGTAGAAACAGCGCGAATGGACGTACCATAGCCGCATACGAAAGATAAAAATTGGGTTCGAACGTGCGAACCAACGCGGATGGGTCTTGCCATAACCACGAATTGTCACATAGTATAAGACGTATCTTAACTAACTTATTGCATGAGCTATGCCATTACGTGCGGCGTACCGCTACTACCATAAGGACGGTCAAAGTTTTGACAAAATGTTGTTAGACGTGCACAGTGTGTCTTTTGCAAGTCCATCATGAGTCATATGGTTTGTGTAACTTACTACAACGTCTTGATAGCAAGGTGTCTAACAAGGATACATGATTCGTGGTCGTTGGGTTTGCAACCCTCTTACACGACAAGTTGAATTATTAGGTTCACTTAATCCTCTTATTCCGCTTGGGAACGATAAGTACATGTACGCCCGTAGGCTAAAGATGTCTGAACGTGCAGACTAGAGATGATAAATAAAATATATTATTTAAAAAAACATATGTAATATATCTTATCGATTAAAAAGATATATATAATAAAAAAATATCGGAATATATCCTAAAGAATATCTTGTAGTAATTTAAATGATATGTGTAATATCCGTTATTAAGATAAACAATATATCCGAACATGCGAATTAATATGGAAGACACGGCTCATGACTGATGCTCTAATTTTTACTCGTTGAAAATTCGTTTTCTCGGTATCTCTTCGAATTGATTTCCGGTTAATTGTGTGAGATTAGTTGTTCTTGATGAAACAAATATTTTTGGTTTTGGAAAATAAATGAGCAAGACTTAAAAATAAATGCTGAGAAATTAAAACAAGTTAAAATGTAAACGGTGCGATATTTAAAACTTTAAAATTAAATGACGAGAAATGAAAGGACGTAAAATTAAATCTTGGCGAAAAGTAAATTGCGAGAAAATTAAAAGGTAAATAAAGTACATGAATCAAATCAAAACTTAAACTAAAAAGAAAGCAGATAAAAATTCAATTAAAGAAAAAGGCGGGAAAAATAAAACTTGAAAATAAAAGACAAAAATACTTAAACATAAAAAACCACAAAGAAAACTTGCCAGAAACCTTCATTCGGAAGTTTTAAACTTCCGAATGAAGCCCAAACTTCCGGATGAAGAACAAACTTCCGGATGAAGCCCAAGTTCCGGATGAAGCCCAACTTCCGGATGAAGAACAACTTCCGGATGAAGAACAAACTTCCGGATGAAGCCCAACTTCCGGATGAAGAAAAAACTTCCGGATGAAGCCCAACTTCCGAATGAAGCCCCAACAAACTTCCGGATGAAACTTCCACCTTCCGAATAAATAACAATCTTCCGAATGAAGCTTCAAATCTTCCGAATAAAGCTTGCTTCATTCGGAACTTTTCAAGTTCCGGATGAAGCTTACCTGGGAATGATGGAATACAGTAACCACCAAACGAAGAACAGGGTATAAACAGTAACAACGATTTATCCTTAAATCAATTAAAATCAAACGAAAGATTAAACCAAAACAACCAATAAGCATCAACAAACAATAATCAATCAAAACAAATCATCAAAACTAACAAACATAACCAAATCAATCAAAACCCACTTGATCAAAATCATAAAAACTCAAGAACATGAACAAAGATGAATAAGAACAAATTAAACTAGAAAGAATGAAGATGATGAATTAAAAGCTTGATTAAAAAGTAAAGATTCAATAACAAAAACTTAAACACAAATTAATCTAGAGAGAGAAAGCATAAGTTTAGAGAGAGAAACTACCTACTCCTAATCTAATCCTAAAACTAACCAACCCTCTCACATGTTGTGAGGGTGGTATTTATAGGAGAGGGGAGTGGTTGGTGGCTCCCTCTTTCTTTCATTCTTTATTAGTCCTCAGTCTTCCAGTCTTTAAGTCTTCTTAAATTCTTCGACTTTTCAGACTTCGTCTCGGGATTTCTTTGAACTCGTCTTGTAATTTCTTCATAATTTAGACTTGAGTTCTTCGGCTTTTAGTAAACTTCCGTCTTTTGACTTTTTCCTCGATAAATCTTCAGAATTGGTCTTGGACTTCCGTTCTTTTTCCACTCTTGATCTTTCGACTTCATCTTTCGTCTTTTTTCTTCGATAAAAGCTCGTGAAAGCCGTGTTTTCTCCACTTTTCACCTTCTCGACCCTGAAACACAATAAAAACACAGACCACGCATAATTCCGCCATTTACGACATAAAATATACGTTTAGGTCCCGTTTTAATGTAATTAAGTGGTAGAAAAGATGGGTGTTTTCACACCTATCAAATCCCCTACACTTAACCATTGCAATGCCCTCATGCAATGCTTAGCAATAAAGCAAGGTTTACACTTTCCATCATAATCAACCTACATTGGACTTTATTAAACAACTAAGGAAAATCAAAAAGATAGAAAATAACAAGATGCAACAAGGAAGAAACTTGTAAAGAAATCTAAGACTTACATTAGGGCTTGTGTGTCATGAATGTTTATCACCCTCAAGTTTCACGTTCCCCATGCCAAGCTTAAAAACAAGATCATTGTTAGTACAAGTTAGCATAACAAACATTTACTCATGCAGTTCAATTAATCACTTAAACTCCCTTATTCCTATGGGTATCTCTTATATTTTATTGATGTCTTGAATGATCACGAGGATGCATTGTTGACTTATTTCGATAATTTATTTAGGCTGAAAGCAAAGTAGGACGATTTGATCAATAGTTAGCTAAAGGACAAAATCTCTTAAAACTGCTTCTCGAGATATCAAAAAGTTCATATCTTGGCATAACTCGGTTCACGATTTGAGACCTTTCTCGGGCCGATATTTGGCATGTACTTCATACTTCATATCTTGAGAGACGTGCTTGAGATAATGGTCTTCTCATCGTTCATAGAGTTTCTTCACTTGGAGACTTTTGAGAGGTACTCCAACTTTGTTGACCACGACTTCATGATTATTTCTTCAATCTCTATTTGGGATTTTGAGATACAACGATCCGCCTCCTTTTCGGACTTGGATCTATTTATCCTCATACCTTGTTAGGGTCTTTTCGGATAGACTTCTCCATGATCTTTATGGGAGTTGATTGCTTTTCGTCGTGAGTCTTGATCCTTCATATTGATTTCGGGAATAATGCTTTTCACATCACCTTGGATCTTCAGCAATAAAATTGAATCCTCATGCCTTGTTAGGGCCTTTTTGGACTCGCCAATCTTCGCGCCCCGCTTCATAAGTTACGCCTTGGCTATGAACTCTCGTCATTACCGAGCAACTTTTAAACGATCTTGGGCTAGAAGCTAAGTAACTTTTCAAATCGTACGACCTTACTTATTGCAGATAATTTATTAGCAAGTGATGGGAGAAAAAGATCATAATTAACTCACATAAGTTAATGAGAGAATACCAAACTTGTAACCAACTCTATCATTTCTCGTTCTCCACAATTTAAAATCTCAAGGAATGAGACTCGTGGATGCTTAGCCTAATAAACCAATTAAGGTCTACATGGTTAAGGATACTAGCTAGAGTGAACTTGGATAAGTAAACTCGGGTTGAGTCAAAATATTCACAACGGGCCTACTATATCTAAGATATCTAAACTTGCTAAAACCATTTTATTAAAATAAGCAAAAATAAAGGGAACTACAACTAGGCCAAAATAGATTAAAAATTTTGAAAAATGTCGAAAAATAGATTTTTCGGATAAAATGAGGGCAAATACAAGGAAAAGACCACTTAACTTCGATAGAAGTCTCCCCTACACTTAATATAAACATTGTCCTCAATGTTTAAGCATGTGGGAGTAAACTCCCCTACACTTAGGACATTGTGCACTTTGTTTAAATCGTGTTAAGGAAGAGACAACTAAAGAGATTCCTATTTTAATATTGAGAAATATAAAATAGTGAATCGAAAAGAGTTTAGGATAGAACCGGGAGGAAGGGAACACGGAATCACGGTTTGTCAAAAGTCATCAAAAGTGTGTCTTTGAAGCTCTAATCCTTGCATATGATAAGAAAGAGAACAATAAACACCAACGGGGCTCCCCCTACACTTATGGTGAAATAAGATAGATAATTGGGTTGCCTCCCAAAAAGCGCTTGTTTTTGTTAACCGAGTCACAAGCCTTACTCGTCCCCGAATTAAATGGTCCATGGGGAAGCCTCGAATGTAATACCGGGATCAAAGACCTTGTCCTCGTTCCCGGTTGACATCAACAAAGGAGAGGCGGGGGGATAAGTCTTGAATGGGAGAAAAACCCTTTCGACATACGAGAAGTATGTGAATTCAAGATCCACGGGAGGTGGGGTGGGTAAAGTAAGCACATTGTCATCCCCCAAAGACAATGGATGTTGAGCACTCGGGCAAAGCCGTGAGGGTATCAATTATAGAATTGTCATTGTCACCTCCCGGGTCAAAGCACTCATCCTCATTTCCCGGTATGAAACGAGGAGAGTAAAAGTGATACATCACCCGCTTGGGTGTGCACGTGGTAGGATGAGGTGGAAATATAACATGATAAGTATGATAACAATTACCTTCCACCTGCGTCTTGTTTTCAGTAGATTCACGTCTTTCCACCTCTGGGATAGGAGGTATGGCTAACAAAGTATGCTCATGAATAGCAAGAGAAGTAGCGCTATCAATGTCCTTAATCCCTTCGTCAAAGAGCGGATTCACCTCACTAGATATGTAGGCGTCATCAAAATTAAATAAAGGGTTCGAATAAATCTTGAAAGTTTCATGCAGAACGTCTTCATCGGATAGTGACTCGTCATCACTAGAAGTAAAATCATCATCTTGATCGAAAAGAGGATTAGAGAAAGCCAAAGAATCATCTCCCAAAGTGTTGGTGGAAGGAACATCATCATTAAGAGCGACCTCATCCGTAAGCTCCTCAAAAGGTAGTACATCACAAACCTCATGAAAGAATTTATCAAGACCGAAATCACTAATCTCACTCGAAGTATCACAATCCTTAGAGGCGTTGGGTAAATTGAGAGGAGGGATGACAATAGCACTAGGACATTGAGCAGTAAGATCATTCCAAGAAATAGTAGGCTCATCGTCATCATCATCGTAATAGTATTGATACACAAGAGGAGGGGTATAATCACTAAGATTAGATACGTGCTCTTGTTGCAGTCGCTTTTCCTCGTCCCTAAGTTCTTTAAGCAAAACAACGGCTTCTTGAAGTTGCAAAATGATGGAGTGTGTTTCTTCATTCAAGGTAGTGAGTTGTGGGTAAAGATTAATTTGTTGAGAGGATTGATGATTGAGGGTGTGATGTGGGGGCTCAAAGTGTTGAAAACCTGAATTATAGTAAGGTTGTGGCTCATAGTTGTTCATCGGTTGAGAAGAATTAGGAACCGGGTTTGGTTCATAATAATCCATAGGTGAAGAAAACTGAGGACACGGATTTTGCTCATAATAATTCATTGGTTGACAAGAATAGGTATCGTGAGGACCCCCACAGTTGGTGCAAACCGGGTGTGGAGAAAATCAGGTGCGTCTTGTGGATAGCTATTATCATTGTTATAATTGTACCCCGGTTCTTGCCCGTGACCACACGGGTATTGAACCGGGCACGAAACATGCCAATGAGAGTCGCTTCCACAATAGATGCATGGGGGAACAGGAGGTAGGTTCAAAAAGAGGGAATTAGTCGAGTTGCACAAGGGACAAAATCCGAATTGTTTGTAGTCGATATCGTAACCGCACCGTTCACATGTACACCATTGACAAGAGTTGTTCCCAGATAATTGTTTCCCACACCGGACGCAATGGACATAAAAATCCATAAAGAAAGATAGATAAGCAAGAAGAATATTTTTGGTGCAAAACTTTGAAAAAGAAATGCTTTTTATGATTTTTCAAATGTTTTTGGATTTTTGAAAGTTTTTGACAAGAAAAATAACGTTCACAAGTGAACGGATCCCAAAATCCAACGCGTTACTCACAAAAAACCTTCGATCTTCACGAAAAGAGCCGGCAGCGGCGCCATTTGATGCTCTAATTTTTACTCGTTGAAAATTCGTTTTCTCGGTATCTCTTCGAATTGATTTCCGGTTAATTGTGTGAGATTAGTTGTTCTTGGTGAAACAAATATTTTTGGTTTTGGAAAATAAATGAGCAAGACTTAACAATAAATGCTGAGAAATTAAAACAAGTTAAAATGTAAACGGTGCGATATTTAAGACTTTAAAATTAAATCACGAGAAATGAAAGGACGTAAAATTAAATCTTGGCGAAAAGTAAATTGCGAGAAAATTAAAAGGTAAATAAAGTACATGAATCAAATCAAAACTTAAACTAAAAAGAAAGCAGATAAAAATTCAATTAAAGAAATAGGCGGGAAAAATAAAACTTGAAAATAAAAGACAAAAATACTTAAACATAAAAAACCACAAAGAAAACTTGCCAGAAACCTTCATTCGGAAGTTTTAAACTTCCGAATGAAGCCCAAACTTCCGGATGAAGAACAAACTTCCGGATGAAGCCCAACTTCCGGATGAAGCCCAACTTCCGGATGAAGAACAACTTCCGGATGAAGAACAAACTTCCGGATGAAGCCCAACTTCCGGATGAAGAAAAAACTTCCGGATGAAGCCCAACTTCCGAATGAAGCCCCAACAAACTTCCGGATGAAACTTCCACCTTCCGAATAAAGACCAATCTTCCGAATGAAGCTTCAAATCTTCCGAATAAAGCTTGCTTCATTCGGAACTTTTCAAGTTCCGGATGAAGCTTACCTGGGAATGATGGAATACAGTAACCACCAAACGAAGAACAGGGTATAAACAGTAACAACGATTTATCCTTAAATCAATTAAAATCAAACGAAAGATTAAACCAAAACAACCAATAAGCATCAACAAACAATAATCAATCAAAACAAATCATCAAAACTAACAAACATAACCAAATCAATCAAAACCCACTTGATCAAAATCATAAAAACTCAAGAACATGAACAAAGATGAATAAGAACAAATTAAACTAGAAAGAATGAAGATGATGAATTAAAAGCTTGATTAAAAAGTAAAGATTCAATAACAAAAACTTAAACACAAATTAATCTAGAGAGAGAAAGCATAAGTTTAGAGAGAGAAACTACCTACTCCTAATCTAATCCTAAAACTAACCAACCCTCTCACATGTTGTGAGGGTGGTATTTATAGGAGAGGGGAGTGGTTGGTGGCTCCCTCTTTCTTTCATTCTTTATTAGTCCTCAGTCTTCCAGTCTTTAAGTCTTCTTAAATTCTTCGACTTTTCAGACTTCGTCTCGGGATTTCTTTGAACTCGTCTTGTAATTTCTTCATAATTTAGACTTGAGTTCTTCGGCTTTTAGTAAACTTCCGTCTTTTGACTTTTTCCTCGATAAATCTTCAGAATTGGTCTTGGACTTCCGTTCTTTTTCCACTCTTGATCTTTCGACTTCATCTTTCGTCTTTTTTCTTCGATAAAAGCTCGTGAAAGCCGTGTTTTCTCCACTTTTCACCTTCTCGACCCTGAAACACAATAAAAACACAGACCACGCATAATTTCGCCATTTACGACATAAAATATACGTTTAGGTCCCGTTTTAATGTAATTAAGTGGTAGAAAAGATGGGTGTTTTCACACCTATCAATGACCGCAATAAAAAATAAAATATGACCGAACATACAGACGCGCACGGCTGGATATACCATGGCCGCGAATAAAAAATAAAATAATTGCTGAATGTGCAGACCAGTGCGGATGGACGATCCATGACCGTGAATCACGATATTACTACTTCGGGTCACGACGTATATGAAAAACATATTTAACCAAATCAAAAGATATATGTAATATCTCCTTGCCAATTTAAAAGATAAAAATAATATCTTTTATTCATACGAAAAATATTGATAATATATATCTTGAGTTTAAAAGATATGGGTAATATTAGTATTTTTATAAATTTGTATACATCATAATATACCTTTACCAAATTAAAAGATAAATAATATCTTATCATTAATTTAAAAAGATATGTGAAATATCTATGAAAAATATGTTCAAACGTATGGATTAAGATAACGCGGCTCATGATCGTAGCTTTAAAAAATAAAATATGATTGAAGGTGCGGATGAGCACGGATGAACATGTCATACCCACCGATAAAAAATAAAAATAGAAACAAAGCAGGATACGGTACAAACATTCGTACATCTATTGCGAGTTTATCATAAAATAAATTTGGCATTAAGATAACTAGGTATACTGTAAATCTAAGATAATCATTGCAGTATTGATTTTAAGATATGTGCAAGCTATCATAGTCTACCAAGTTACCTCTCAATATTTAACACGTCCGCACGAATTCAAAATCTCAAGGAATGAGACTCGTGGATGCTTAGCCTATTAAATCAAAGTTTTGGGGTTTTCAAGTCATCTATAGGATCTTGCAACTTCTTAGACTTTTTCAAGTTTAGCATTCGCATTTTAAAGTTCCCTTGATAAACGACACTCTAGGATCAATTATAGGAACTTGCGAAAAGTTCTTGTTCTTAACCCGTAAGAGTTAAGACTTTCGTGTTTTAAAGTTCCCTATATAAAAGCCTAGCAAAACTTGACTTAAACACGTTAAGGATACTAGCTAGAGTAAACTTGGACAAGTAAACTCGAGTTGAGTCAAAAGATTCACAACGTTGAAAAATTAAAACCACTTTATTAAACTTTATTCTAGCAAAGAAAGAAAATAACAATAACAAAGGTAAAACTACTAGGCCAAAATAGATCAAAAATTTTGAAAAATGTCGAAAAATCAAATTTTCCGGTTAAAATGAGGACAAATACATGGAAAAGACCACTTAACTTCGATAGAAGTCCCCCTAAACTTAATATAAACATTGTCCTCAATGTTTAAGCATGTGGAAGTAACCTCCCCTACTCTTAGGACATTGTGCAGTTTGTTTAAATCTTGGTAAGGAAAGGACAACTAAAGTGATTCCTATTTTAATATTGAAGAATATAAAATAGAGAATCAAAAGAGTTTAGGATGAAACCGGGAAGACGGTAACACGGAATCACGGGTTGTCAAAAGTCATCAAGAATGGGTCTTTGAAAGCTCGAATCCCTGCACATGATAAGAAAGAAAACAACAAACACATACTAGGGTCTCCCCCTACACTTATTATAAAAACAGAATAAAAAGGATAAATATTGCGGGTTGCCTCCCGAGAAGCGCTTGTTTTTGTTAACCGAGTCGTGAGCCTGACTCGACCTTGATTAGCATGGTAAGAACCTTGAAAAACATCCACCAGGATCAAAGACATGGTTTTCATCCATCAAGTAGCACAAGCTTAAGGCGAAAAAGGCAAGCCAAAGAAGAGTAGGCAAGGTTCCCTTAAGCAAAAGTTCCCTTAGGCAAGGTTCCCTTAGGCAAGGCATATTTCCAAAATTTCCAAAATTCTTTCCTTTTATTTCAGCAGATGGATACTGAGATGGCTTAAAAATTGCAATACCGGGGTCGAACACCTTTTCTTTTAGGGGAAAATAACACTCAGGCTCAGTAGACCTTGAAGAAGATCAGCTCATAAATCTCACAATCTCATCCTCAGAAGGTGGATAGAGAGGTGTCAAGACATAAGTGATATGGATATCGGTGTATTCCGGCTTCTTCTCCTTTGAAACAGGTTTCTTAATATCCGAAGGAGGATAAAGACCAAAATCAAAGTCCAAAGAAGGAGAATCATTCTCATTTGGGAAGTAGGTATTGAGAAAAGTAGCAAAGTCTTCCTAAAATGAGTAGTCATCCAAAGTAGGATCAAGCATTGTTGGTGGAGGATCTTCATCAAAGGTAGGTGCAAGGTCATCATGTGAAGAATCACTCGAAAGAGTGTCGACATCCTCAAAATCATCATATGTTGGCATGTCTTTATACTCAGAAGAAAAATCATCAGAATCATCTATGTCAGAACTAGAATCATCATCACAGTCATCAAAGATTGGTGGAGACTCATGAATTGGTGGAGGATCTAAATTGGAGAGAGAATCATCCACATCATCTTGGAACAGTGGATTATCATAGCAAGAATCAAAAAGAGGATTTTTGTAGATGACAAAATCATCAAGCACATTAATCATATTCGCTGATTCTCTTCCATTTAATTTGGTTGTGATCTTCCCCCTTTTAAAAACTTGTGCTTCATTCCCGACTCTTAAAATTAGTTCACCTTCGGCAACATCGACTAAAGCTTTTCCGATTCTCAAGAATGGCCGACCAAGTATTAACAGAATACGAGGGTCCATTTCATAATCAACAACAACAAAGTCGACCGGAAAAGTGAAGGTACCAACTTTAACAAACACATCTTCGGCAATACCAACAGGGTAAGCGAGAGTGCGATTTGCTAGCTCGAGAGTCATCTTTGTTGGTGTAAGGTCTGGTATTGATAACTTTTTCCAAACACTTAAAGGCATCAGATTTATACTTGCCCCGAGATCGACTAAGGCAGTAAATTCTTCGGTTTGGTGAAAAGTACATGGTAGCACAAAACGACCGGGATCTCCAAGTTTCTTCGAAATTTCTTTAAGAAGGACTGCTAAACAGTTTTCATTCAATCGAGTATTAACAAACTCGGCCATCTTCTCCTTTTTATTAAGAAATTCCTTAAACATCTTAACAAATTGCGGCATTTGGGCTAGAGCTTCAACAAGGGTAAAGGTGATGGTCAGTCATGAAATCTTCTTTAAAAAATTTGACACTTGAATATCATCCTTGGTGAGCAATTGGCACTTGTCTAAGCGAGAAGGATAAGGGATATTGGGCTTAGGTGGTGTAGGTGTAGCAGGTAAAGGTTGAGATGTTGAAGGTTTAAAGGTGGAAGGTGGGGTTGGTGAAAGGTGTTTCTTGGGAACATCTGCTGGTAGAGGTGGAGACGGTAATGGAGAACTAATACTAGGTGTGGGAGTAGGAAGGATAAATGATGGTGGAGGAGGTGTAGATGGAGTAACTGGGGGAGGGATAGATGGTCCTACTAAGGTTGCTCCACTGCGTGTAGTAATAGCACTCACATTCGCTCTCGTGTTGGTGACGGTATTTGAAGGAAGAGAGCCCGAAGTAGAGGGTTGAGTACTTGGGAAGAAACTAGCCATCATATTCTTTAAATCATTCGTTAGATTGCTAAAAGAGGTTTGTATATCATGTCGAAGCTCGGATCTAACATCATTCCCTTGCTTAGTGAAATCTCCTTTCAATTTGATGATTTGGCTTTGAAGATTCTTAATTTGCTCTCTTTGGGTCCTCATGAAAGTTTCCACATCTTGATTAATGGGTGGTGCTTGTTGAGTGGGTGGGTGAGAAGGATTAGAAGCTCGAGGTGGGTTTGGGTTGCTTCTATTGTAGTTGTTGGGGTTGTGGTTTTGAGGAGAAAACCGGGTGAAAGAAAGTTGTTAGAACGGTAACTTAGCAAGTTACAATCACCTTGAGGTCGGGCTTGACAGCTTTCTGTTGAATAGTTACCATAAGCCGCATACACGTCTTCCGGATTGTCATGAGTAGAAGGACAATCAGTGTATGAATGAGGACCCCCGCAAATCTCACAAGAAGTTGCAACAGCTTTAACTTGTTGTTGTTGATTTGTAGCCAAACGTTGCATGTTTTTGCTCATTTCGACCATTGCGCGGGTCAATTCGGTGATATCAGGGTTTGAAGTAGTAGAAGAAACATTTAATCTCGGGTTTGATCTTGAGGATGCGGATGAGTCCCAAGTTTTGTGATGAGTAGTCATGTTCTCTATAAGCTCTCTACACTCCTCAGGTAATCTTTTCATAAATGTGCCACCGGCGGCTGCATTAATCGCATCACGATCACGAAAAGTTAAACCGTTGTAGAAAGTATCAATTAAGGTGACGGGGAGCATGTTGTGGTTTAGACATCGATAGATCAAAACATTATATCGTTCCCAAGCATCAAAAAGTGATTCATAAGGTTCTTGTGTAAATCCACTAATTTGATTTCGAAGGCTCGTGGCCATGGATGGTGGAAAGTAGCGCGACAAAAAGCGTTGAGTCATCTCATCCCAAGTATGAATTGAATTCTTCGTAAGACGATCAAACCATTTTTCGGCATGGTAGGATAAGGTGTGTGGAAATAGGTGAAGGCGAAGAAAATCCATAGTAACCCCGGGCAACTTCATGCTTTGAGTAACGGTAATGAATTTGTCGAGGTGTTTCTTGGCATCATCATCCGGTAATCCGCCAAATGACAAGTGTTCTGCACTTGTTGGATCATGTGATGCTTCAACGAAAACTCTGGAGCCGTGATTTGCATCGGCGCAATCGGTCCTCCGCGTCCATTCATCGTAGGTTGACAAAGCTCCTCCATTGTTCGAAGATCGGGTGGGGGAATATTGTTGTTGTTATTCATGTTGGGGTGGGTGGATTATTGTTGTTGTGGTGGGGTGGATTATTGTTGTTGTGCACACCAGCCATATCTAAATCTTCACGAGTCTCGGGCTCAAAATAAGTTGAAGATCTAGTACGCATACACCTGCAAAAGAAAAAGAAAAAGATACCAAAGAAATAGAGAATATATATGTACGTTGTAAAAATAAAAATAAAATGCTTTTTGGATTTTTGAAATTTTTTAATTTTTATGGATTTTTAACAATTTTAATTTTTATGGATTTTTGAAAATTTTTGAGCAAGAAAAATAACGTTCACGAGTGAACGAATCCCAAAATTCAACGCGTCTCT
The DNA here is from genome assembly GCA_025667525.1 of Glebionis coronaria. NCBI lineage: Eukaryota > Viridiplantae > Streptophyta > Magnoliopsida > Asterales > Asteraceae > Glebionis > Glebionis coronaria. The sequence continues at coordinate 5,049,816 of CM046880.1, forward strand.
CACAGAAAACCGTTAATCTTCACGAAAAGAGCCGGCAACGGCGCCATTTAATAACTAGATTTTACTCAGTTAAAAATATCGTTGAACCAGACTTTTCGAATTGATAATAGTTAACAGTGCGACTCAGTAGTCTTTTGGTAGATAAAATAATAGATTGGTCGTTGTAGTAAATTTAAATTGCAAGACTTTAAAGTAAATGACGGTAATTAAAGCTAAAACTAATTAAAAAGTAATTGTGCAAAATATTAAAACTTTGAAAGTAAATTAATTAAATGACTTAAAATTAAAACTTGACAAAAAGTAAATTAGACAATGTAATAAAAATGAAAATTTGAAAACTTAAAACAATGCAAACTTAAAAATTAAACTAAGACAAAATATTAAAACAAAACCAAATCCGTCGGAATCCACCTATCGGAATGACTCGTCAGAATACAATCTGAATACACCTATCAGAATGTTCGTCGGAACCCTGTCGGAATAGATAACAAAGTATCGGAATAACAGACCTTTAAGATATCGGAATCCCTGTCGGAATGATGTTGTCTGTCGGAATATGGCTGTCAAAAATTTGGCAGCATTCCGTCGCAATACAGCCTTAAGCCCCGTCGCAATATACGATCGCAATGAGCGATCGCAATCTTGATCGGAATAAGGGGGAGTATCGCAATACTGATCGCAATGTATGGTTTTTGCGATCGCAACAAGCTGTCGGAATGTAAAACCCTTGCATTTTCCGATGAAAGTACAAAAACAAAAGGAGCAAAATAAGCAAAGACCAAATAAGCACTTTGACAATAAGCAAATACCAAAAACTTAATTAAAACAAGAATAAGTAAAACTAATTAAGCACAAATTTAAAAACTTTCAAGACACAAAATAAGCAAACTTTATAACAAACTTTAAAAAGATAAAACTTTTAAGAAAACTTTAAAACTAATAAGCTAAATACAAAATAAGCCAATAAGCATGTCAAGCTCAAGACTTAAATCGTATAAAAGCCTAGATAGGAATAGAAAGATAAACTTTTTAATCAAATAAGCAATAAGATCAAGCAAAATAAATGCTTAATCCGAATTAATAATCAAATCAAAAACAAGAAAAGTAGAATAAGAATGATAATGAAAAGCTTGATTAAAGAAAAATAAAGATTCAACAACAAAATTAAAAGACTTACTTGAATTAAAGGCAAGAAATTAAAGGTTCAAGACAAGGAAATTAAAATGACAATTAAGTAAATGACATGAAATATAAAGGTGCAAGTAATTAAAGGTGGAGAGCTAAGTTGTCAAGTTAGCTAACAAAACTAAATGAGGTGAAAATGTCTCTATTTATAGGGAGAAGGGAGGTTAGCATGTGTTGGAAGCTTCCTTCTTTCTTTCTTTCTTTCTCGTCTTTTCGTCTTCTAAATTCTTCGACTTCTTTCGACTTTGTCTCGGGATTATTTGAACTCGTCTTATAATGTCTTCATTTATTAGACTTGAATTCTTTGTCTTCATTAAACTTTCGTCTTTAGACTTTTTCTTCGATAAATCTTCAGAATAGGCCTTGGACTTCCGTTCTTTTTGCACTCTTGATCTTTTGACTTTGTCTTTTGTCTTTTTCTTCGATAAAAGCCCGTGTTTTCTTCCCTTTTCACATTTTGATCCTAAATCACAACAGAAACACAAACCACGCATAATTCCGATATTTACGACATAAAATACACGTTTTGGCTTGGTTATTACTGTAATTAAGTGGTAAAAGGATAAGTGTTTTCACACTTATTAGTCAACTTAAGGGCGTTTTAGTTATTTTTACAACACATGGACAATTTTTGCACTTAACTTTAAAAAAAAATTGGAAAAAATTATTTTTTCAAAATAATTTCGAGAAAGTTTTTTTTTTCCAAAAAAATTTTGATAATTTTTTTTATAAAAAATTTTGAAAATAGTTTTTTTTTCAAAATTTTTCGAAAATGTATTTTTTTTAATTACAAAGAAAAAAATTTCCAAAAAAAATTCAAAAATATCTTTTTATTAATCTTTTTTGAAAAGAGTCTTTTTCTTCAAAAAAAATTTTGAAAAAAAAGTACTTTTTAAAAAATTTTGAAAAAAATGCTATTTTAGAAAATATTTATAATTTTTTTTTAATTATTTTGAATAAAAAATATTTTTGAAAAAAAAAAAATTTTTCGGAATTTTTTTGGAAAGTAATATATTAACTTGATTAAACTTTTTTTTTAAGTAAAAGACGATAAATTTAAGACATCTTAAAAAGAAGAAAAGAACAATAAATTCAAGAAGTAGTATTAGATTGTACAGTTAGAACGAGAGCGGTTGTTGGAAAGTTCGTAACTCAAGTCACCTTCGACACTAAAATTGTGAACACTCTTCCGCTATTGCGTACCTCCTGCCAACCCAATTGTGAACCCTCCTTTGCTTCTACGAACCCTATCTTCTTTAATCCCAACCCCTACAAACCAATTGCGAATCCTCCTTTCATGAACTGATACGTATTACGAACTTTCCCTTCATCCGTCTTTGAACTTCTGTTTACGACCCACTTCTTTTACACCTTTTTTTATCAATCTCGTCTTTTTCATTCCATTTTGTCAAGAATTTCAAATTTAAGTAAGTCAAGAGTGGAATTATTTAGTAAATGTGTATAAACAATCAAGTAGTATATGTTATATCAAATTGTAAGAGTAAAAGGTGTCACGTCACACTAATTTTTCTTTATTTTGGTCTTATGACATCTCATGGTTATATCATTTTAGGGTGTGTTTGGTTGACCCATATCAGAATGAAGCAATGATAATGAAAGTGATTGCAATTGTTTGGTTGGGATGTACAACTTTCATAGTTTGGATTGAAAGATAAATATGTTCTGTACTTCATAGAACCCACTATACCTACCTATGAGTTGTATTATTCTCTCTTCTATCCATTCTCACCCACAGATATATTCATGAGCTTTTACAAGTTCATCTTCAAGGTGATATTATTTTCTTCCTTTCTATCAATCTTGTGAGTTTTTTAAGTTTGGGACTTTTTCTTTTGTCACAAGGCTAATATATTTGCACAAGATCTAGATATGGATCTGAATATCTATCCAAGATTCATATTCCATTATCTTTGTTGGTTGGTTTGTTTCATCCCTTCATCACAAAAAGAACCTATCTGCTCATTTGTAAAGAATTTTGATAAAATATCTTTTCCTTTTAACTCTTCTTTTTTTCGAAAGAATTTTTATTCATGTTTTGTGGTGGGTGATCGATGGGCTATAGAAATGTAGAAAGTTTGTTCTTTTTTTAGTTGAATAAGACCCATGTACATGTGATTCTTATGTTCATCTAAAACATACCAAACAAGAGTAATGATAGTCATACATCTAATTACATACCAACCCTTAATCAAAGACATAGTGATTGTGATTCTCGTTGTCAAACCAAACGCACCCTTAATCAAACATCTTAAGATATTCTTTCACTCACAACATATATTAACTTCTTCATTTGAGTCTCACTCACTCACAATATTTTTTCCATATTTTTCACATAAATTAAATTCATTTTATTAAATTAAAAATTCAATACATAAATAAAAATATAATACAAATCTAAAAGCGTAAAAAATACGAAAATTTAAAACATACAACAAATTAAAAAACATATGATAAGTTGTTGTGGGTTCGATGTATTAAGAAAAGAACTAAAGTTCATATGATAATATTTTTATTGGTCCCTTGTAATTAGTACTATACTTAAGAATACTAAGTATAGTCAAATACTAAGTATAGTCCTAACTCATGGTAATGTAATGTAAATACACAAGACGATATAAAGTAAGTGACACAAAATATTTTCAACGTTTAACTCTTATTATTCAAAGAATTATACCCTATTGTATGCGAAGCTACAATAGGGATTGAATAGACAATGTGTGTGTTTGTGATCTCCTCATTAACAAACTCTATCAACCTTAACGATTGATAAGCTTGACGATTAAGACAACAAGAGTTTAGAACTCAAGTGCTTTTGATCGTATTTGGAAGAGAGAACTTGTTTTTGAATGTCTAAATCATTTAGTGCACAAACTTCAATTCTATCTTTTACAACCATCCTATTTATAGAAGCAAAGGGTAGATACGTGACAAAGAATTGCCATGTGCAATTCTTGTCTCATTGGTACAGTGTACTATCTTGTCTTAGCCTATTCGGTATTAAGATATAAGTCCTTTTACAAGGTCAGTACCCTATCTATCCTATAAGGGGTAAGTCACGATAAGTGTATGATGTACTACATCTTATCACAATTCTTATCCCGCCTTTACTTCAGTCTTTGAGAATGCTTGTTCCTTTAGGGAGATCGTATGGGGTTCAGTCGGTCTATTGCCACAACTCACTAAACCCATCACCTTCTTCTTTGTCTTAGATACATCATTCATTGAACTTCGCCTCTCTGAATGCTCGAGTCTTTCTCTTAGACTCAATTTAAGGTCTTGAAGGTAACTCACTGAGTGATTGTTCACTCAGTGACTTCTTTATGTTAAAGGATAATACTTTACGTAGGCTGATTTTTATTCAAATCCATCAGTGAGATCATTAGGCACTGAATTGACCTAACAATCTCCCCACATTTGGATATAAAATATGCTTAAGTAAATTGTTATAAGCGAGAAAAGAGGATTCTTCTCATACAAACTAATCTACTGATGAAGAGACTTGTTTCAAACAAAGTACTTTATTTTATTCATCATTACAAAGACTGAAAAGTCCGATACACGAAAAAAACAAAAAAACAAAAGATTACAACCCTTCAGGCATCCATTGCTTCTCTCTTTACCCTTGACGAGCTCAACACCTTTTCTTTATCAGGCCTCCTTGCAATCACCTACCTGAGATTCTCAGCAAACCTCTTATTCTCCTCAGTCTGTACTTATCCAACCATCACAAAGAAAATAAAGAGACTCTTAGTGGGACATTTCTCAATGTCACTCATCCTTTGAAAAGCTTGATCCCCAAATACATCAATAAAAAGACATCTCACTCAGGTTCTTCGATGACCATGTTGTTGACAAAGGGAATGTTCTCAAGAAGAGTTCGATTGCATTCTAACCTAGAGACCTTTGTTTTAGCTTGTAGTTCAACCCTTTTTTATTTTTCGTCCCTGAGTCTTGGTAGGATCCTGTTCTGCCAGAGGAAGTTCCTCAGTGATCCCTAACTGATTCTTTATTTGTTTCAACCTCTCATATCTCTTGTTGAGGGAGTTGAGTAGTTCAGGGATACACTTATTGGTTTTGGTCCTGAGGATTCTCCCCATCTCATCCCACTCATTGAGGCCAAAATCGCCAAATGAAAACTTCTTCATTACTTCAAAGAATCTGTCATCATTGTTTTTGTAGACAGAGACTGAGACTGGTGTGGTGTGAGGAATGATTTGGAGGTTAGTGATTTGTTCAGGATTTCTTCTCTAAGTTGTAACCCATGTGTATTGATCAAACAGTTTCTTCAGTTGTGAAGTTCTTTGCTGTTGTTTCTTGATCATTTCATCCTGAATGGCTTTGAGTTCTTCTTCTTACTTCTGAATAAACTTTTTTCCACCCTTCACACTTAGCAACTCACCAGGGTTACCACCCACTTCCTTAACAAACTCAGTGGACACCTTGAGTATCTCAGCTCTTGTTTCCTCATTGGTCTTAGCCCTCTCCATCATGTCTAAGTACTCTTGAATTTGCTCAGGAGTCATCTTGTACATTTTGCCATTAATCTCATATGGTACCAAGACTGGAGCATCAGGGTCTGGCCTTCTTTCCCTTGAAGCTTTTATGAGCTTCTTAGGGGGTGATTGGGTTTCATCAACAATGCCTTTTCCCTTGTCCAAGTTAGAGACTGGGGCTCAGGGTTGGGTAGAATGGAGTTCAAAGGTTGTGGTGTAGGGATATCTAGCACATGAGACTGTGGGTTCACCATTTCTTCTTGCTCCCCCTCAGGTTGAGAGGGAGGTTCTTCCCATGTAAGCATCATTAGTACAACATTCTCCCCCTCAAAATTTGAAGGGTCAGGCTGACTGATCCCAACTTTTGGTTGTTATGGTGGTCCTGAGGAGGAGGTGGTAGATGATCCCTTGAAAGCATGAGACATTTCAGTCACCATTTTCTTCATTGATTGAGTGTCAGTCTTGATAGTCTAAACATCCAATTGTATGAGAGACTGAGTGGTTTCAATGGTGTGAATCCTGGTCCTGAGGTGAGGAATATCCGCTTCCTTAAGAGCCTTGGAGATATCTGAGATGTTTGAAGCATTAGCCATATACCCCTTTTCACTTTGCTTAGTCGAAGTTCAGCCTCAAAATCCATGTGAACATCTTCATAAATAGCTTCACACTTTGCTTTCACCACATCTAGGTCAGACTTAAGAGAGTCCAACCTAGTGAAAACCTCAGAAATCCTATCTTCCTTAAGAAAATCTAGGAATTCACCAACCTTGTAAGTAGACTCAGTGGAACTAGAGATCAGTCCATCCAAGGTTGTCTTTAAAGAGACATTCGCTTCAACAGTTGGGAAAGCATGGTTTAGGAAATTTATAAGCTTCTTCTCATGATTCTCATGACTGTTGTTGACTGAACTGATGAAATCCATTTGGTTGTCAGCCTGAACTCTCATCTTCTCCTTAACGATATCAAAATGATCACCATACGTCCTGAATTTGTCAAGGAGTTCATCAGCCTTGAAAGAAAGGTATTATTGGTTCTAAGAAACCTCGGCCTTCAAAGTGGTATACACATGGTTGAAGACACCACTAAGAGTTTCATAAAGAACCTTCTCAATGACAGGTTTGGTGTCATCAAAAGTAGAATTTAGAACCATAGTCTAAATCCCCAATGACGAGGTGTCAAAGTGTGCCTCATGGGAGGCTTTTTAGTTGCCTCATGGGAGGGCTCCTTTTGTTCGATTGCCTTAGGGGAGGGATTTGGTTGAGCCTCAGGGGAAGGCGATATGTCCGCGAACAAAGGTGGGGACTGTGGCTTCTAGTCTGATTGAAGAGGGTCCTGAGTGTCAGGTTCATCCCCAGCCTCAATCATTTCATCGTCGTTACTGAGTCCATGGAGTAGCTCCTTAGGCTCATCAAGTAAATCAATAAAGTCTCCATAGTTCAGTGATCCCTTGGGTTTATCTAGCTCCCCTCCAAAAGAAGGTTTGCCTTGGTTTTGGTCACTCACTGCCCCAAATCCTGAGGCTTGGGTTTTAGCCAGCTGATTCTTAGGGGAAATTTGTGATTGATCAGGGGTGGAAGTGAGATCCCTATTAGTGAGGTGTTTTACCCGCAGACGTCTCCTTGAGTCTTTGGGATCGATAATGGTTCCCTCAGGCAAAGACTTTTGATTTAGTGTGCCTTCATCAGGAGTTGTGGAGGTGAGATTCCTATCAACGAGGTGTTTTACCCGTAGGCGTCCCTTTGAGTCTAAGGAATCAGTTTTGGTTCCTCAGGCAAAGACTTTTGAGCTAGTGTGCCTTCATCGGATGTTCTGGAAGTGATAGGCCTATCAGCGAGGTGTGTAACCCGTGGGCGTCTCCCTGAGTCTTTGGCCTTGGTTTTGTCTTCAGGCAAAGGTTCTGCTTTACGAGTTCCCTCATCAGACTGACTGGAAGGCAGTCCCGTAGGAGAGGGTTGTATATTTCCCTCTCCATAAAGAGGACCAATAGGTTGCCCCGTCAACCCTGACTGTGATGTATCAGGGCCCCCTGTAAGCTCTTTCCCTTGGGGTAGATGAAGCTTGGTCTGAACAAGGGTAGTCTTTTTAGCCTTGGCCTTTTTTTGGACGTGTCTCGGAAGCCTCATGGCCCTGTGTTGTTGGTTTGGTCTTTGGCACAATCTGAGGCTTCTTGTTCCCCTTCTTTGGTAAGAAGGGAATGTGAGACACGGATGATTCACGACTGATCACCTCAGTCATGTGAGCCGTCAATTCAATAGGGGCAACTTCAGATGGGATCTTTGAAAAATTTGTGGAACTCAGGATTGGTGTAGAAAAAATAGTAAATTTCTTCTGAGTGTAAAGAGAACCAAGTAACCTTTCTAAGGCGCGAGATATGAACCTTGGGTAAGATACATACTTTTTCCATGACTTCTTCAGGAGCCTGGTTACGAGATCATTATAAATGATCTCTCCTATGTCAATCTTCAGTCCATTAATGAGACTGTAGATTAGCATCTACTGAGTAGAATTAACTTGCTCAATAGATGAGTAATTCCCACCGATCACCTGAATCACAAATGTGACCAGGATCCTCCAAGCCATGGGGAAAGCAGTTTTGATTAATGGGGTTTTAGATACAAGTAACTCAGAACCCCGATCTCTTTTAATCCATTTTTAACTTACGCAGTGTCAGGGTGTGCAACATAATTACCTTTATTATAGTCGAGTCCACTGGCTTGACAAAAGGTTTTGAAGTCTAAAATCAATGGTGTCTTCCCATTGTTCATAGTGAACCCAATGACACTTCCCTTGTGTGACTCGTTCTCAGACCCTTGAGAACCTTCAGGCCCTTGGGTAGTTGGGGTTACAACCACAACAGTATACAAGAATTCCATGAGATATTCATGGTAGAATACTGAGGGGGTGTTTGTAAAAGCATCAACCCAATCACAGATTTTTAGAAATTTGCAAATTGGTTTGTAGGCTGATACACTATGAGGGTAACTGAAATTTCCCCCGTAGTTGTTTCCTGAAAAGTGGACACCCTCATTGATGAGATGCTCAGCCTGAGGGGCATATGAGATAGCCTTGGATAGTGCCATTTTAAGTTATGATTTTTAAAACATTATAGAAAGGACTATGACACTTTGTAGGAATCAAACCAAGACTTGTTTCTTGTTATAATGCAACAATAGGTCACCAAGTGACTTAATGCAAAATTTTGAACTTGAGAAGAAAATCAAAAGATCTAAACACTAAGTAACTTTGATCGCTTGTATGTATACTATATAACAATGAACGAGTGATCAATGTGATCACCTTTTAATAAACAAACAATGTTTGAACACACACACTTTTCATTGAGAGGGTATTTTGGCAGAGTAAGTTTGCTAAAATCTTTGTGTGTGTGATTGTTTTGATGTTTGGGTATTTATAGGCTCGGATGTGAAAGTGAATTTATTTGTTATAATTTCTAATTTTGAATTTCTTTTCACGTCCGTATTTAATGAAATATACAAGTGGTCCCCCTTTTTCTTGGCAACTGTTCCGGTCCTGCAATAATAACACTTTTTGTAGAGATGACGTGGGGTCATGTGCAGTTGAAAAGACATTTTTGCAATAGATTTTGCTTGAAAAGGGCAAGCATTTAATGCTTAGTGGGTGCCTTGACATTTTGTGACCCCTTAACTGGTTGATGACAGTTATTCAAGGAATATTTGTTCCTTATTTAATATTGTGTGTCACTAACCTATGACATTAAGTAACCAAATCCTTAAAGCATTTAGTTACATCATTTAATGTACCTCAATATCAAGGGGAAGACAATAAGATATATTTACTCATGAAGAAGATTATGAATGTACACTATACTAAACATCAAGTCATCAGGGACACTGATTAATCAATGTTCAACATACCAAGTTCAACTTTCAGTCTAGTGAACGTTGGTTCATCCAAAAGTTTAGTAAAAATATCAGCTAGCTGATATTCAGTTGGAATGGACTGTAACTCAATATCTCCTTTCAAGATGTGGTCCTTGAGAAAGTGATATCTTATTTCTATGTGTTTAGTCCTTGAGTGTAGGACTGGATTGTTGGAAATGGCAATTGCACTGGTGTTGTCATAAAAGATGGGGACTACTTTGTATTCCATATTATAGTCCCTTAGTTGACTTTTCATCCAAAGGATGTTTGTACAACACCCAACTACAGCCACATATTCAGCCTTAGCAGAGGACATGGCTACTGACTGCTGTTTCTTTGCACTCCAACATACTATCTTTCCACCTAGGAATTGACATGCACCTGAGGTACTTTTTCTATTTATATTGCAGCCAACATAGTCTGAGTCTGAGTATCCTTTATGATCGAAGCCTGTGCAACGAGGATACCATATACCTAGTGTTGGAGTGCCCTTTAGGTACTTGAAGATTCGTTTAACAACAGTAAGATGTGATTCTTTTGGGTCGGCCTGATATCTTGCACATAGGATTGTTGAGAACTGAATATCAGGCCTAGTAGCTGTTAGGTACATTAATGATCCAATCATTCCCCTGAATAGGGTTTGATTGACTGGTTTACCAGTGAGATCAGGACCTAAGTTGTTAGGGGGAATCATGGGAGTCTTCACTGAAGCACACTCAGAGATGTCATATTTTTTAAGTATTTCTTTGGTGTATTTTTCTTGACAGACTGAGATCCCTTTGTCCCTCTGCTTGATTTGTAGTCCAAGAAAATATGTTAATTCACCCATCATACTCATTTTGAATTTCTTTGTCATAAGTTTTTAAAACTTTCTACAAAGGTCATAGTTAGTGGATCTGAATATGATGTCATCATCATATATTTGAACTAGCAAAACATCCTCCTTGGTTCTAAAGATAAATAAGGTATTGTCTATCTCCCCCCTGACAAATTTATTCATTATCAGGAAGGTAGAGAGAGTTTCATACCATGCCTTTGGTGCTTGTTTATGTCCATATAGGGCTTTGTCAAGTTTACAAACATGGTTTGGGAACTCATAACTCTCAAAACCAGGAGGCTGAGCCACATAAACTTCCTCATTGATCTTGCCATTCAGGAAGGCACTTTTCACATCCATTTGGAATACATTGAAGTTCATGTATGTAGCATAGGCAAGGAAGTTCCTGATGGCTTTCATTCTTGTATCAGGGGCAAAGGTCTCTTCATAGTCAATGCCTTCAAGCTGACCACACCACTGAACAACAAGCCTAGCCTTGTTTTTTTTATAACAATTCCGTTTTCATCAGTCTTTTTCTGAACACCCATTTTGTACCAAGAGCTGATTTCCCGTTAGGGAGAGGAACAAGTTTCCATTCCTTGTTCCTGAGGAATTGATTAATTCTTCTTGCATAGCCTCAACCCACCCTGGATGTGTCAAGGCCTCTAAAATCTTTTTAGGTTCAATTTTAGAGAGAAAGTCTGCGAATAGACATTCATGGGCTGAGGCAGCAGAGAGTTTAGCAGCCTGACTGCGTGTGAGCATCCCCTTAGATATATCACCAATTATATTTACAAGCTCTATGTGTTGTTGTCTATACCATCTGTCCTGAGGACTTGTATTGTAGCTTGTGGATAATTGATGATTATCAGGGTCTGGCTGTTCAGTACATAGTACTGGATCATCACTTATCACTAAAGGATTTTCAGTGACTGGTAGGTCATTATTTTCACCAATTATCCCTTTAGTGTATGCATGGATGAGAGAGTCAGTTGATTCTTCAGCCTGAGTAGCTATAACTTCAGGGACATGTTGATTTGTTATCAAGTTATTGATTGACCTATTGTGAGGTGATATATGAAAATATATATCAGCATTAGATTGATATTGTTTTGAGGGACTATGTTCATACTCATCAGGAGGATATTTTGATGAGTCATTAATCCCAATCTCTTCCATTGATTGATTTATGAAATTAATGGCATCCATACTTTCATCAAATGTGATATGAAATGATTCCTCAACTTGTTGTCTCCTTGTGTTAAAGACCCTGAAGGATTTGGAGACAAAAGAGTATCCAAGGAAGTATCCATCATTAGCTTTTGCATCAAATTTACCAAGATAGTCCTTTTGATTGTGAATGAACATAGGACATCCAAACACATGAAATAGTTGATATTTAGAATCCTTTTCCTGAAAATTTCATAAGGAGTCTTATCATGTATTTTGACAATGATACTTCTATTCTGAGTATAACAAGCTATTTTTACAACCTCAGTCCAAAAGTGTTTTGAAAGATTGGATCCATTAAGCATGGTTCATGCAACTTCAATGAGAGTTCTATTCTTCCTTTCAGTCACACCATTTTGTTCAGGTGTGTAGGAAGAATAGAAGTTTTGAGAAGTTCCTTTCTCATCACGAAAACTCTCGAGCTCTTGGTTCCTGAATTTTGTCCCATTATCAGTCCTTATTTGTTTGACGACATGATGAATTCAGGAGCCTAACTTTTTCTTAAGGAAGTATACCCATGTGTATCTAGAGTATTCATCAACAATCACAAGGGTATATCTCTCCTGATTTATAGACATTGGACTGACATGCCCAAATAACTCCATATGAAGAAGATGGAGACACTTCCTTATAGAAAAGTTTTGTTTTGGCTTGAAAGAAGCTCTCGTGTGTTTACCCTTTTCACAGGCTGAACAAGGTTTGTCTTTTGAGTACACAAGAGATGGTAAGCCAAGAACTTTGTTTTGTTATGCAAGTTTGTTTATGTCTTTGAAATTGAGATGTGATAGTCTCTTGTGCCAAAGCCAATTGACAGAGTCTGAGGCTTTAGCGAACAAACATGCTTCTGAGAGAGTTACAGATGACATGTCCAAGACATGTACATCATTTCTTATTGGAGCAGTCAGTACAATTTCTTTGTTAACATTGAAGATTGTTCCTTGCTTATCATCAAACTGAACGATGTACTTAGCATCACACAATTGGTTGATACTTACGAGGTTATACTTTAGACCATTTACAAATGCCACTTTTGAGAACACTATTCCACCACATTTTATTGAACCATATCCCTTAATAACACAAGATGAGTTATCACCTAATACTACCTTGGGACCTGGTTGCTCTACGTATTTGTGCAGATAAATTTTGAACCTTGTCATACTTCTTGAACACCCATTGTCTAGGTACCAGACACCAGACAGACTCCTTGAAGTGTTTCTACATAAATAATGAGGTGGATTAGTTTCTCTTGTGAGCCCACTTTCTAGTAGGCTCTTTGGCTCTAGGAGACTGACGTCTTTCACCTTGTTTTAAGTATTCAAACTCAGCATGATCTGAGGTGGAATGAACATTGCTTTCACATGTGTTGCAGCTTAGTCCTACTGAGGATTCAGTATTTTGAGATGACTCAGCTAGCATGCCTCTCCTGACCATAATTATCCTATTGTGTCATGAGGTAGTATGATCATTGCTTCCACAAATTCCACACTCAAGGTAATATACACAATCATCAGGCCTATGATCAGAGATGCCACAATGTATACATGGTGGGAAAGGCTTAGCCTTGGATTTCTTGATTTGTTTAGAGGCGGGCCCATAGTTGTAAGGTTGAGCATTATATCTATTAGAATTTTTAATAGACGCCATGTGTACTTCATGATCAGCTGTCCTGTGATTTTTACTTTTACACTTCATGCAATAGAGGACTCTATAACAATCATCAATAGTATGATTTGTGTAGTGACATAGTTCACAGGTGAGTTTCTTTGCTTTAACCTTCTTGGAAGACTCAGGTTCAGTTTTGTTACTTTTTGATGATTCAAGCTATGAGGACACAGATGTTTCACCCTAAGCTTTAGAGGCTGAGTTCAGCTTCTCTTCCATGAATAGTTGGAACAATCTACCCAACTCTTCTTGATTTACAATAGGAGTGGAGTTAACTAAGTTTTTAGGAGTCCCTGAGGGAGAGATAGATTCAGTTGTTTTCTCAATGACAGTTCTTGACCTAGTGTGATTGGATGTCTCTTTTGAGTCATGCTTTGTTTGTTCAGGACAACCTACTCCAACTCTTCCTCTATGTGAGTGTTCTTGATAAGATAATGGAATTAGTTCAGAAGATGGACTTGCCCCTTGAAGATTTTTCAAAGGAGGCAGAGGAGTCTGAATGTCCTTCTCAGCAACACTTAGTGGTTCAGTGTTACTGGATTTATTAGGGACATCAGTCTTCTCATCAAGACCAAGTAATTCATTAACAACCTGAGATTCAGGTATTAATATATTTCTAGTATCAAAGTTAGGTAACACACTCTCAGGGTTTTATCTTTCAACCTAGTCTTTTGACTTTGGTATCATTTCATGATCAAACCCTACTGAGGCTGGGAGAAATGCTTTTTCACTCATTTCGTCAGTAAGTAGCTTCTTAGTGAGTTGGAGTCCCCCAAGAATTTTACTCTTTTGTGCTTGGATTTGACTGTTTATACACTGAGAAGCTAAGGTAAAGCTATGAGTCCATTTCTCATTGATGCGTTTTCCTTCCTTAAGTTTTTCTTGAAGAGCATGATTAATTTTAGTAAGTTCAGTGTTCTGAAGTTGACAACTTACTACTTCAAGTTTGGCTTGTTTCAAAATTAGTAGATCATCTCTACATTTGTTTAATTCAAAAACAAGTTTATTATATTTTGAAAGAAGGTTTAATCTCTGCTCTTCAACAAATGATAAATCAATATTTATATACTTAAGGAACCTTTCCCAATCAGACTCTTCATCCATAGAAAGAAGCATGTTTACCTTTCTAATGGTGATGTCAACCCATTCTTCATTTCTAGCATGACTCTTTCCAACAGATAGTTCATCATCAGCTAGAGCCATCAACACTTAATATCTAACTTCTTCATCTTCTGAGGATAGATCTTCATCATCCCAATCAAAGGTTTCAGCTACCAACCCTTTGGCTTTGTTCTAAGGAGGTTTTTGAGTCTGATTATTCAAAGGTCCATCTTCGAAGAGTTCAAGCTTTGCTTTGACCTTCTTGTATTCAGACCTGTAATCCTTCTCAATTTTCTTACTATTCTGAAACTTTGGTTAGTTGGAGGAGCCTGAATCAGTTTAGGTGTAAACTTTGGTTGAAAATTATCATTTCCTGATGATGAATTTTGACTTTTATATGAGGCCAATGGAGTTTTAGAAAGACAATATTTTACAAAGCGCCTATTTTTACCACATCTAATACGATCCACTCCCTCAGTGGATTGATTTACAGCAAATCTAGTTCTTTTGATATAACATTTGGTATTTGCCAATAGGGCTCTTTCATGAAATTCCCTATGTATATCCCTTATGTATTCAGTACTAGATCTTTCAACAACCTCATCATATGAGGTCTCCTAGAAATCTTGAACAATTGCATTTGAGTAAAAAGCAGTTGATTTGGGTCCATGACTAATAGGGGTTAGTTTGGCTGAGGCGTCTGTTATTAAGGCATTCTTAGACTCAGTATATCTTCTATTTATTAGATTATCCTCATAGATAAATCTTTCATAGATATTGTTGATCCCAAACTTAGATCGATTAGCTTTGTGTATACGAGATTAGATCAAGTATAACACGTAGAGAAACCTTTGTTATATGCTTTGTGAATCTAAGTATTATGCGGAATTTAATACTTAAACAAGAACACAAGATGTAAACAAAACTTTCACTTTGATTATCAATATCGAACTTGCTTACAATGAAAGATGTTTACGAATGAAAACTTAATGAAAACTTTATTCTAAACATTAACCTAAAGGCCTTCTTTTATAGACTATGAAGCCTTGTACAATAAGCTACGTATCAACTATTCTAGGTAAAGATAAACATAGAAAATACATTGTCGTTTCTATCCTTACTAGAAGTATTCTAGAACATAATAAACGTGTAGCTTATATCTTCCATCAATGCTTGTCTTCAATGTGTCAACGCTTGACTTTAACCTGTCAACGCTTGAGCTGTCAGCGCTCACTTTGTTCTTGTCAACGCTTGAGTTGTTCTTGTCAGCGTTCAAGTGATCTGGCCTTAATTTATTCCCAACAATCCTCCCCTAAACTTGATATCCACTCTTATGATCAAGTTTCTGAATAATCATTAAGAACTTGGAGGAGTCTGACAAACTTTATCATATTGGTAATAAATAAATCTGATCAAATTCTTTGCCACGTCACTTGTATAATCTATTTCCAACTGGGTGTCCTTCATCTTTTCCAAAACAGCCTTGGATATAAAATACTGAGCATCTACAAGTAAATACTCAGCAAACTTTGTAGAACTCAAATGGTATACACCAGCAACTGAATATAACCTCCATTGAAGACCACTGAGGTCATCTTCAAGATCCTTCCATATTTCAGGATCTTCCTCATTTGTCCCACACATTCTTTTGAATGTGGTCCAAAGTTTTATTCCATTAGCTGAAGTTGGTGCTTCAGCCTCATACTTGGTCTCCAGCAACCTCCAAAGGTCCACCAAGTCTTCTCTATCACAACTTGCAAATAAAGATATGAGAGTGGTAAAAGTGTGTACCTCCTTGCCATATCTTTCAATCTTCCAGAATCCACATTCATCCTCATCATAATTCACAATTGGATTCCTGGAATCTAGTGGTAACACATGCACCATATCTGAAGCTTCTAATGGGGAGAGCTTGAGGCTCTTTCTAATAATTGCTTCACTTGGATATAGTTGATTCATATCTTTTGGAAACTCAAGTGTAAATCCCTTCTTCACTGGTCTGGGAACTATCATAGCCTTCTTGATTTCCATCTCTTCTGCAAGTTGCTCCTTTCTTTCATCTGAAAGAAGTCTGAAAGTGTTTTCTTCCTGCACTTTCACCCAAATAGGATAAGCCCTATGTTCCAACTCATCAAATGTCAAAGCCTTCAGCTTCTGATGTGTCCATCCAACTCCATGACATCTGAGCAACATAAAGTAGAGCTTCCTTCTATCCCTTTTCAACTCAGAGAGAATGTTGCTTGCCTTGTGCTTCAAAATCACCTTACAATCCTTCTGAACTCTAAGAAGAATTTCCAAACCCCATATTTGATCTGAAATGGTCAAATCTGGATTATCCATGCAGCTTTCTTCCCAAGAATTGTACATCTGAACCACCTCTGGCATATCAAAATCAATCTACAACTTTAAATCTCTCAACTTTTCCCTAGCAAGCTCATCACCATACTCAAGCCTTTCTGGTTCAATAATCATCACACTTGAGTCTGAGCTAGCTCCATCACTTTCTTCTTTAGAAGTCACAACAAATGGTGACTTTTCCTTTTCACCTTGTTCCATCATTTGCTCAGCCAATCTTCTATCAAATTCAACCTGAGCTGCATTCTTTGGAACAATTTCTTCTACCAACTTACCCTTACCCTTATCTGATGGTGTAATGGTTGGTAAGGTATATGGTAATACCTGAGTAGGAACATCCTTGATGATAGATGATGACTGGAATACATCACCTCCATATGCAGATCTGTCAACGCCCAAATTTCCTCTATCAGCGCCCAAAATACTTCTATCAGCGTCCAAACTTGTCTTGTCAACGCTCAAATATTTTCCCTCAGCGCCTTGTGTAACCTCTCTCAACATAGCTGTAAATGACAAATTTAGATTGGTTGGAGAGATTAAGGACGTATCAAAACCTGTTTGTTCCTTCAAAGTAGTAAGAGCTTCAGCAACATCCAATGATTGACCATCTTGACTTGTGACATTCGTCAAATTTCCATCATTTATTTATTCATGTAGTACGAGTATTTTAACTGTTTATCGACGAGATGTCGACATGAACGTGTTAATTGTTTTGCTTTGCGGACAAAGCCCTTTTTAGGGAGAGCATATGTAACATCTCAATGTTTCGCGATTATTAAGTTGAATGCAATACACAAGTTGTGAGCGTCGTATGTTTTTGCTGTACGTGTTATTTGTTATAGTTATTAAGTTTTTCATGACGTCTCGCACAATTGTCTTTTGTTTTGGGATCGTATACTAAACGGTTTTGCTGTCGTGTTATCTCAGTCGCGTCTAAACCTAAACATTGTAAACCCGAGTCGAGTTTATAGCTATCACAGCAAGTGTACATATAACTGAATATATAAACCTTCAATTTTATTGCCAAGCTTGTCATACAAGGGTCTCAAATCAGTCACAAGTCTACATTACACATAAACTTTATAGTTTGTTGTCCCACTAAAAGACAACACATTTGCCTAGTTTACCCCTTTTGGGTATATCACAAGTTAACATTTCCAGATTTACACTAACCCTAGACTAACTATACAAGCTTATATACAAATCCAAAGTAATATCCAATGTCCAAATACAAGTTATCACAGTCCAAAATACAAACATCAAAAATCTGCACAAGTCTTCACAATACAACTCCTGGGTAGAAGTTTTGGTCCAGTCAACTCACACGCCCCGTCCGAACCTGCACAACCAAGAGTCTTCAGGCCGTCCGAACCTGCAAAACCGAACGTAGCATCCCCATTGTGAGTCTTTTGTCTTTTTCGTCTTTCTTTTGAAGTCTAGATGTGCTTGTTTGTACGAACCTACGAATAAACGAAACCGTGGTTAGTCATTGAAATGAACTTATGCTTTTATACTAAAAACTGAAAATTGCTAAACTTTTTAAATACAAACATGTTTATGTTATTATTTTGCTATCAACCAAACCGAGACCCAATTTAGATCAAACCGAGACCCATGTTCAACCAAACCGAGACTCAATCAAGAACCAAACCGAGACCCATGTTCAACCAAACCGAGACTCAATCAAGAACCAAACCGAGACCCATGTTCAACCAAACCGAGACCCAATCAAGAACCAAACCGAGACCCATGTTCAGCCAAACCGAGACCCAATCAAGGACCAAACCGAGAATCAAAGCAAACCAACCAAAGTTCTACTTTCTGCCAAATTATTAACCATTATTACCAACCAAAATCCAAATGTATTAATCAAGCTTTATTTTACAAAAAAACATTAATCATGCCGCGGGTATAGAAACCCCCAATTCAAATCAAAACCCTAATTATTTAAAACCTTTTTAACATCTAATTAACATTGCCACATTCCAGAAACATCATATAAACACGAGTAACATTCGAATATATAAAAACCCCCAATTTTTATAAAACCCTAGATTTACTTTTTATTAATTAAAATGCTAATTAAACCCAATCTAAACCCAAACCCCTTAATTAATTTAATTAAAAGTGAGTTATACAAAAACCCCCAAATGACCGAAACCCTAATTTTTATAAATCGATTTTATATATGAAATTAGTTGATTTTATAATAGAAAACACCATTTAATTATGTTTAAACCTGATTTTAATGAAAACCCCCAAATATTTCAAAACCCTAATTTTGTTTAATTCAATCCGAGAATCATATGATTCACAATAAGTATATACAAATGAATTAAACCCACTGATAATTATTAAATCGAAAATCAATTAAAGCTTTTAAAAAGAAACAAGGAAAATAAACTTATCTTTGATTTTGGTTATGGATTCATGAAACCACAAGGGAGAACACCATCATAAAACCCATCGGTTTGATGTGGGGATTAACCCCACATCTCACGCGATATAAGAACCTCAGACCACCCGTATTTGATTCTATAACTCAAACTGAATAGATGATAACCATAGTAGATGATTGAACCGATCTAGGTTTAGAGAGAGAGAGAGTTTTGGGACGGTGGAGATAATATCGAGAGAGGAGAGAGAGTCAACTCCCAGATATGGGGTTGTGTGTGATAAACACACGCATATACTCCCTTCGTTTCCTTGTTTATTCCGCCAAGCGGGCCGGGCCGGGTCAATGACCTTGGGCCGGTTGTGGTGTAATGATTTTGGACTCCCATTTTGGGCCTCATGTGTTTTAATTAGTTTGGTTAAAGCCCAAACGAAATTTGGTAAGTTTAAGTTATATTTTGACCCGTAAAACCCGACCCGTTAATAAACCGATTTTATTTATCGTACTTTTCCGTAAAATCGTACTTTCCATAAACGTATGGTTTCGTCAAGCACAACTAGGGTGTCGAGTCATTTAATAATACCATTATTCGTATCGTAACTCGATTCTTAAATTAATTAGGTCGCGGCTAGCGTAACCGTACTCCCGAGCTATTTTATCTTCGTTCTCTTTGCTGAATTTACGAGGTGAGTTTATAGCCCCATACTTTACTATTTTCACTGCTTTTTGGGGTGAGACATTGCTTAATTTTAACGTTTGAACACAAGTGCATTTACTGATTTATATATTAGTCTAAGTCCCACTAAAAACCCAGTTGCTTTGGCCCATGAATCGTGAACCGTTAATTACTTTGTGTAAGCGCGAATGTAATGGATAGATCTATCGGGATTGACGTCCCTGTCTGTCTTGTCCAACAAGGGGACAAGCGGGCACAGTTTCATTTGAATCTGATATAGGATGTCGTGGGTTTAGGCATCTAGTTTGGGCTACATTTATATGATTATACTGCCGGTGTTATTAACGCTTCGGTGTCACGAGCTTAGACTGTAATAAATACTTTTGAGATGACTTTGTATCTGTTATATTGTCATCACATTTGGGAAAATCTTGTGGTTCATTAAACATTTCAAACTAACTAAACCTATGAACTCACCAACTTTATGTTGACACTTTAGCAATGTTTTTCTCAGGTATTAAGAAGGAAGATGCTAAATGAGGTCTCATGCATTGCCGTCATTCCTTTGAAAACAACGATCATCTATACCATTTAAGAAAACTATGCTTTGTAACCGTATTCAGTTTATGCTTCCGCACTTTGTTGAAACAATCTATTTTATTAATTACAAGTGATCTATTTTCCGAACGTCTCATTTAGAGGTCGTTCTTTGTGACTATGTGTGTATGATAATCATGACGTCACCACTCCCTTGTCGCCATTATACTCTGATATTTTGGGAGTGTGACAGATTGGTATCAGAGCACTAGTTATAGAGAACTAGGTTGCATTTAGTAATTCTAGACTATAACTGTTCTATGTTTAATCGATTATCATACAGATTGTAAGTATTAAGTATATGTAGATACATAAGTAATAAATGGGATACATGTGAATTAACAATTACGAGGTATATTTACATGGGTTACATGTGCAACAACAAAATCTGAATTATGTTATATGGGATACATGTGGATTCAACAATGATTGCTATGTTATGTTAATGTCCTTTTTACGGACTAATTTTATGAGATATTTACACACCTTTATTTTGTTTATGATTACAGCGATGTCTTCATCCGATGATTCCACGTCTACAGGAGCGTACTACAACCGTAGTTCGCAGTCGACCATCAGTTCATCAGTAGGACTACCTAGGGGATCGCCGTCAGGATATCCGTGGTACCGGATGGTTTCAGATGATGATGTAGAGAGAGAGGCTGAGGAAGTTCGTCATTCACCGATCCGTATTCCTGATGCATCAGCTGACGATGTGCTTAGCCTAGAAGGCGGGGGAGAGGATGACTTAGACACTGACGTGGTGCAGTCACCAGGTCAGACATCAGTGACTGGAGATGAGACGGTAGAGGAGACAGAGGATGATGGGATGGAGTTTACAGATGGGGAAGGAGAGCCTATGGAGGTCACAGACACTGAGAACCCTCCTACTGCATATGCCGCTACTCCTGAGGTTTCCCTAGCACATATCTCCTCATCTTCATCTGAAGACGAAGGAGAAAGGACTGCTATTCCTGCTCCAGCACCTGGTACCCTACCTTTCTACTATGTGAGACGACGTCTTCGGGGGAGAGCTGCTCGACCACCACTTTCACCTTACAGACCCCTCATACCTTTCACTGCCACTGACAGGCATGCAGCCCGCACACCTGCCAGTTCTGTCCCAGAGGCACCATTACTACTACCACCACCAGAGACTGTACCTGCAGTATACCAGGAGATGCTTACCGACGCTGGTATCTCTACGGGACCGAGAGCTACGACTCCTCTTCCTAGGAGAGCTACGTCGACGGTGGTGATGCTTGGGGCGGCAGATGGTTGTGTGAAGACATGGTTGAACAGGTTGGAGGATGCTGTAGAGGCTTTAGGTGAAGAGTACAATGAAGTGCAGGATAAGTTAGAGGCACTGGCGAAGAAGAGTCCAGTCAGGGATGAGACAGTGTTGACAGTATGTGTGACCCGTCTACGAGGACAGCTTCTTACTGTTCTTGATCAGATGGAATCTATGCCAAACACTCGTCTTGAGGAGATTGAGAGCCTGATGACCCGTTGGGGAGTAGAGCCATTGGTGGAGACAGGCGGACTAGAGGCACCAGTGGATGACCCTGTTGCAGATTTGGATAAGAGGTTTAGAGCCGCTTGTCATGACACCGACGTTAGGTTGAGAGATTCCCAGGCTCGTGAGCTAGTGGTTGAGAGGAGATTAGCAGAGTTGGAGAAGGAGCTTCATCAGCGCCGTGAGGGCACTAGTTAGATTTATTTTGTACCATCGACCTATCCCTGTATGACCACTAAGCTTTGAAGTTTGTCTTAGCTAGTTGGTATTTTATTTTCTTTTATTATGTTATGACAAACTATGATGTACTATCAAACGATTCCATGAATGATATTATGAGTTGCAAATTGTGAGATCATTATATATTGTGTATTATATCTTGGAGCATTTCATAATTGTGTTGTGCGTGCCATGCATGTTATGTCTGGCAAAAACTTATTATCCTACTACCTTGTTAGATTATGGCGCCAGTTAGAAGATCCGAAACGCAGAATCCGCCAGCCGCTACCGGTGGAGTTGACACCGCCCTGTTAAGCCAAATGATAGCCGAACGAGTGGCCGAGGCACTCGCGACCGCTGAAGCAAACCGTACAGCTAGCACACAGGAGGAGACCAACCAAGGAGCTACTAATGCTATTGCACGAACTTGTACCTACAAGGAATTTCGTGCAGTTACGCAAGTAAGTTTCCGAGGTACTGAAGGAGCAGTAGGATTAACCAGATGGTTTGAGAAGCTAGAATCCCAATTTGGGATTAGCAATGTCGCTGAAGCCGACAAGGTGAAGTTTGCGTCAAGCACGTTAGTGGATGGTGCTTTGACTTGGTGGAACGTCTATGCTCGTGCAGTGACCATTGACGTTGCCCAAGCGACGCCCTGGAGTGAATTTAAAGCTATGTTTGTGAGGAAATACTGTCCCCGAAATGAAGTCAAGCAGATGGAAGTTGAGCTGTGGAACCTGAAGGTCAAGGGTACTGCTCTTACTGCTTACAATCAGCGCTTTCAGGAGCTGATTTTGTTATGTCCTGAAATGGTGCCCAACGATGACCGATTGTTGGAGCGCTACATTGAAGGACTACCTTTGAGCATCAAAGGGAATGTGACTTCATCCAAGCCGACTGATTTGCACGAGGCAATCGACATGGCTCAGAGTCTGATGTACCAAGTGGTACAGGAGTTGGGAGAAAATACTGGGGATAAAAGAAAGTGGTCTGGCAACCACTACAACAACAATACCAACAACAACAACAACCCAAGCAACTACAACCAGAACAAGCGACAAGAAGTAGCAAGAGTGTTCACTGCTGGACAAGGAAATACTGGGAACTACGCTGGGAGACTACCTTTCTGCGGAAAATGTGGTCGACACCACGAAGGAGCATGTCCCCCTACGTGCTACAATTGTGGGAAGGCGGGACACAAGGCAAAGGAATGCCGAGCACCACCTCGTTCTACTAATCAAAGAGGATCTGGAACGCAAGGTGGTCAAGGAGCAAATGTCACTTGCTTTGGATGTGGAGAGAAAGGTCACTACAAGAACAAATGTCCGAGCGGTGGAAACCAAGGTCGTAATAACCAGATTCGAGGGAATCAAAATCAGAACCAAGGGAACCAGAAGCAGAATCAAGGGAACCGAGGAGGGAATAACCGAGCCACAACTAGTACTCCTGGAGGATTCACGGCACCTAGCAAAGTGTATCATCTCTGTGCTGAAGCTGCTGTGCAAGACAACAATGTTGTGACTGGTACGTTTCTAGTCAATAACAACTATGCTTCAGTACTATTTGATTCTGGTGCGGATAGGAGTTTTGTGTCGTCTATATTTAGTGAACGCCTAAATGTTACCCCTACTGCGTTAGACGTTAAGTATAATGTAGAATTAGCCGATGGGAAGTCAGTAACCACCGACGTTATTCTGAAAGGATGTAGTGTAAGGCTACAAGGTCGTTTGTTTAGTATCGACCTACTCCCTATAGAATTGGGAAGTTTTGACGTCATCATTGGAATGGATTGGATGTCGAAGCATCACGCGGAGATTGTATGTCATGAGAAGTGTGTCCGTGTTCCTTATGGAAACGACGTGCTCATCATACAAGGCGAAAGAAGTGGTGTGAAGAATGGATCAAGATTGGAAGTCATCTCATGTATCAGGACCCAAAGATACATTGAGAAGGGATGTCCGGTATTCTTGGTTCAAGTAACACAAAAGGAAGGAGAAGAAGATCGCGAGAAGAAGGTGGAAGATGTACCGATCGTTAAAGACTTTCTGGACGTATTTCCAGAGGATTTACCCGGACTACCACCAGCACGGCAAGTGGAGTTTCACATCGAGCTTACACCAGGAGCCGCGCCTGTTGCTAGAGCCCCATACCGTCTAGCACCGGCCGAGATGACAGAGTTAGCTGAACAGATAAAGGAACTTTCTGACAAAGGTTTCATTAGACCAAGTTCCTCACCCTGGGGAGCGCCGGTCTTATTTGTCAAAAAGAAAGATGGATCCTTTAGAATGTGTATCGATTACCGAGAATTGAATAAGCTGACGATAAAGAACCGCTACCCATTGCCAAGGATTGACGATCTTTTCGACCAATTGCAAGGATCTAGCATATACTCGAAGATCGACTTAAGGTCAGGATATCATCAACTAAGGGTTAGAGAGGAAGACGTTCATAAAACGGCTTTTAGAACCCGGTACGGACACTACGAGTTCCAAGTTATGCCTTTTGGTTTGACAAACGCACCTGCGGTATTCATGGATCTCATGAACCGAGTTTGCAAACCATACTTGGACAAGTTTGTGATTGTATTTATCGATGACATCCTTATCTATTCTCGTAACGAAGAAGAGCACAAGGAGCATTTGAAGGCCATATTAGAGCTGCTAAGGAAGGAGAAGTTATATGCAAAGTTTTCCAAATGTGAGTTTTGGATAAACACAGTGCAATTCCTTGGACATGTGATCGACAGCAGTGGTATTCACGTTGATCCTGCTAAGATCGAGGCTGTAAAGGATTGGGCGACTCCAACAACACCCACGGAGATCCGTCAATTTTTAGGTCTTGCTGGTTACTATAGGAGATTCATTGAAGGTTTCTCCAAGATAGCTAAACCAATGACGGAATTGACTCAAAAGGATAAGAAGTTTGAGTGGAAGGAGGAGCAAGATTTGGCATTCCAGACGTTGAAGCAGATGTTGTGTGAAGCACCGATACTAGCCCTACCCGAGGGTAATGAAGACTTTGTGGTGTATTGTGATGCATCCATAAAGGGGTTAGGTGCAGTACTGATGCAAAGGACTAAGGTCATAGCTTACGCATCAAGACAACTAAAAGTGCACGAGAAGAACTACACAACTCATGACCTAGAGTTGGGAGCAGTGGTGTTTGCCTTGAAGATTTGGAGACACTACCTTTATGGTACTAAGTGTGTTGTATTCACTGACCATAAGAGTCTACAACATATTTTGAATCAAAAGGAACTCAACATGAGACAACGACGTTGGCTAGAGTTGCTCAGTGATTATGATTGCGAGATCCGTTATCACCCAGGCAAGGCAAATGTCGTGGCCGACGCTTTGAGTCGAAAGGAGAGAGTTCTTAGGGTGAAGGCGTTAATGATGACCATTGACCTGGACCTTCCATCCTTAATTCTCAAGGCTCAGAAAGAAGCAGTCGAGGAAGAAATTCTTAAGACTGAAGATGTTGGAGGAATGATAAAGAAGTTGGAAGCACGTTCGGATGGAACGTTATGCCTTGATAATAGGAGTTGGTTACCATGCCATGGTGACCTACGATCCTTGATTATGCATGAGTCGCATAAGTCAAAGTACTCCATACATCCGGGATCTGATAAAATGTATCATGATCTGAAGATGTTGTATTGGTGGCCGAACATGAAGGCGGACATTGCTACATACGTTAGCAAGTGTTTGACTTGTGCCAAAGTCAAAGCCGAACATATGAAACCATCAGGATTATTGGTCCAACCCGAACTGCCAGAATGGAAGTGGGAAAGGATCACTATGGATTTCATTACCAAGCTACCAAAGACCGCAGCCGGATTCGACATGATTTGGGTAATCGTCGACCGACTCACCAAATCGGCTCATTTCCTACCCATCAAGGAGACTGATGGAATGGATAAGTTAGCAAGGACGTACTTGGAGGAAGTAGTCACGAAGCACGGTGTGCCTGTGTCTATAATCTCCGACCGAGACAGCCGATTTACTTCGCAGTTTTGGAAGTCGCTGCAGAAGGCATTGGGAACGCAGTTGGATATGAGCACTGCGTATCATCCCCAGACCGACGGTCAAAGTGAACGGACCATTCAAACCCTAGAAGATATGCTGAGAGCCTGTGTGATTGACTTTGGAAATAGATGGGATAGACACCTACCGCTGGTGGAATTCTCATACAACAATAGTTATCACACTAGCATTAAGGCAGCGCCGTTCGAGGCACTGTATGGTAGGAAGTGTCGTTCACCCGTGTGTTGGGCAGAGGTCGGTGAAGCACAACTCACTGGACCTGAGATCATACACGAGACTACCGAGAAGATCTTCAAGATTAAGAGCCGTATGCAAGCCGCAAGAGATCGACAGAAGAGTTATGCTGATATGAGACGCAAACCTCTTGAGTTTGAAGTTGGTGACAAAGTCATGTTGAAGGTCTCACCTTGGAAAGGTGTGATTCGCTTTGGAAAGCGTGGAAAGTTAAATCCTCGTTACATTGGACCCTTCAAGATTATAGAGAGGATTGGCCCCGTAGCCTATCATTTGGAATTACCCCAAGAACTTAGCCGAGTGCATAATGTGTTCCACATTTGCAATCTGAAGAAATGCTTAGCCGACGAAGCACTCGTTATTCCTTTGGAGGAGATTCAACTCGACGACAAACTCAATTTCGTAGAAGAACCGGTAGAAGTCATGGACCGTCAAGTTAAACAACTCAAGCAAAGCCGTATACCGATTGTGAAAATCCGAAGGAACGCGCGTAGAGGTCCAGAATACACGTGGGAACGTGAAGATCAATTCAAGAGCAAGTATCCTCATCTTTTCGTTAACCAACCTACTACAACAACGTCTTGATTTCGTGACGAAATCTCTAAAACATGGGAATACTGTGACATTCGTCAAATTTCCATCATTTATTTATTCATGTAGTACGAGTATTTTAACTGTTTATCGACGAGATGTCGACATGAACGTGTTAATTGTTTTGCTTTGCGGACAAAGCCCTTTTTAGGGAGAGCATATGTAACATCTCAATGTTTCGCGATTATTAAGTTGAATGCAATACACAAGTTGTGAGCGTCGTATGTTTTTGCTGTACGTGTTATTTGTTATAGTTATTAAGTTTTTCATGACGTCTCGCACAATTGTCTTTTGTTTTGGGATCGTATACTAAACGGTTTTGCTGTCGTGTTATCTCAGTCGCGTCTAAACCTAAACATTGTGAACCCGAGTCGAGTTTATAGCTATCACAGCAAGTGTACATATAACTGAATATATAAACCTTCAATTTTATTGCCAAGCTTGTCATACAAGGGTCTCAAATCAGTCACAAGTCTACATTACACATAAACTTTATAGTTTGTTGTCCCACTAAAAGACAGCACATTTGCCTAGTTTACCCCTTTTGGGTATATCACAAGTTAACATTTCCAGATTTACACTAATCCTAGACTAACTATACAAGCTTATATACAAATCCAAAGTAATATCCAATGTCCAAATACAAGTTATCACAGTCCAAAATACAAACATCAAAAATCTGCACAAGTCTTCACAATACAACTCCTGGGTAGAAGTTTTGGTCCAGTCAACTCACACGCCCCGTCCGAACCTGCACAACCAAGAGTCTTCAGCCCGTCCGAACCTGCAAAACCGAACGTAGCATCCCCATTGTGAGTCTTTTGTCTTTTTCGTCTTTCTTTTGAAGTCTAGATGTGCTTGTTTGTACGAACCTACGAATAAACGAAACCGTGGTTAGTCATTGAAATGAACTTATGCTTTTATACTAAAAACTGAAAATTGCTAAACTTTTTAAATACAAACATGCTTATGTTATTATTTTGCTATCAACCAAACCGAGACCCAATTTAGATCAAACCGAGACCCATGTTCAACCAAACCGAGACTCAATCAAGAACCAAACCGAGACCCATGTTCAACCAAACCGAGACTCAATCAAGAACCAAACCGAGACCCATGTTCAACCAAACCGAGACCCAATCAAGAACCAAACCGAGACCCATGTTCAGCCAAACCGAGACCCAATCAAGGACCAAACCGAGAATCAAAGCAAACCAACCAAAGTTCTACTTTCTGCCAAATTATTAACCATTATTACCAACCAAAATCCAAATGTATTAATCAAGCTTTATTTTACAAAAAAACATTAATCATGCCGCGGGTATAGAAACCCCCAATTCAAATCAAAACCCTAATTATTTAAAACCTTTTTAACATCTAATTAACATTGCCACATTCCAGAAACATCATATAAACACGAGTAACATTCGAATATATAAAAACCCCCAATTTTTATAAAACCCTAGATTTACTTTTTATTAATTAAAATGCTAATTAAACCCAATCTAAACCCAAACCCCTTAATTAATTTAATTAAAAGTGAGTTATACAAAAACCCCCAAATGACCGAAACCCTAATTTTTATAAATCGATTTTATATATGAAATTAGTTGATTTTATAATAGAAAACACCATTTAATTATGTTTAAACCTGATTTTAATGAAAACCCCCAAATATTTCAAAACCCTAATTTTGTTTAATTCAATCCGAGAATCATATGATTCACAATAAGTATATACAAATGAATTAAACCTACTGATAACTATTAAATCGAAAATCAATTAAAGCTTTTAAAAAGAAACAAGGAAAATAAACTTATCTTTGATTTTGGTTATGGATTCATGAAACCACAAGGGAGAACACCATCATAAAACCCATCAGTTTGATGTGGGGATTAACCCCACATCTCACGCGATATAAGAACCTCAGACCACCCGTATTTGATTCTATAACTCAAACTGAATAGATGATAACCATAGTAGATGATTGAATCGATCTAGGTTTAGAGAGAGAGAGAGTTTTGGGACGGTGGAGATAATATCGAGAGAGGAGAGAGAGTCAACTCCCAGATATGGGGTTGTGTGTGATAAACACACGCATATACTCCCTTCGTTTCCTTGTTTATTCCGCCAAGCGGGCCGGGCCGGGTCAATGACCTTGGGCCGGTTGTGGTGTAATGATTTTGGACTCCCATTTTGGGCCTCATGTGTTTTAATTAGTTTGGTTAAAGCCCAAACGAAATTTGGTAAGTTTAAGTTATATTTTGACCCGTAAAACCCGACCCGTTAATAAACCGATTTTATTTATCGTACTTTTCCGTAAAATCGTACTTTCCATAAACGTATGGTTTCGTCAAGCACAACTAGGGTGTCGAGTCATTTAATAATACCATTATTCGTATCGTAACTCGATTCTTAAATTAATTAGGTCGCGGCTAGCGTAACCGTACTCCCGAGCTATTTTATCTTCGTTCTCTTTGCTGAATTTACGAGGTGAGTTTATAGCCCCATACTTTACTATTTTCACTGCTTTTTGGGGTGAGACATTGCTTAATTTTAACGTTTGAACACAAGTGCATTTACTGATTTATATATTAGTCTAAGTCCCACTAAAAACCCAGTTGCTTTGGCCCGTGAATCGTGAACCGTTAATTACTTTGTGTAAGCGCGAATGTAATGGATAGATCTATCGGGATTGACGTCCCTGTCTGTCTTGTCCAACAAGGGGACAAGCGGGCACAGTTTCATTTGAATTTGATATAGGATGTCGTGGGTTTAGGCATCTAGTTTGGGCTACATTTATATGATTATACTGCCGGTGTTGTTAACGCTTCGGTGTCACGAGCTTAGACTGTAATAAATACTTTTGAGATGACTTTGTATCTGTTATATTGTCATCACATTTGGGAAAATCTTGTGGTTCATTAAACATTTCAAACTAACTAAACCTATGAACTCACCAACTTTATGTTGACACTTTAGCAATGTTTTTCTCAGGTATTAAGAAGGAAGATGCTAAATGAGGTCTCATGCATTGCCGTCATTCCTTTGAAAACAACGATCATTTGTACCATTTAAGAAAACTATGCTTTGTAACCGTATTCAGTTTATGCTTCCGCACTTTGTTGAAACAATCTATTTTATTAATTACAAGTGATCTATTTTCCGAACGTCTCATTTAGAGGTCGTTCTTTGTGACTATGTGTGTATGATAATCATGACGTCACCACTCCCTTGTCGCCATTATACTCTGATATTTTGGGAGTGTGACATGACTGCTCTTATCACTCAGATTTCTTTGATCTTCCTCCCCTTTGGAAGACTCCTCCATACCTCTCCTAGCATGATCACTTTCCAAAACAACAATCCTCTCCCTCAATTTCTTGAGTTCAAGGCCTTGTAAGCTGACAATTTATACTAAGTCTGCTTTTTGCTTTTGCAAGCTAATGCAGACAGCCGTCAATTCCAAAAGAGTCATTGGTTCCAGTCTGCCCTCTTCTGAAATGGGGATTTGACCTCCCAAGTCAGGTTCATTGGGCATGGATGAGGACTTAATTATGGTGGGACTGCCTTGGCCAGCTTCTAAGCCAGAACCAATAGTCCCAGCCTCATCCAGGTCACCAGCCACACTTGTGGTGGTGGTTCTGTCTGCTTCATGGCTAGGACCACCAGAGGAGAACTCTCCAGCAGTCCTTTGGCGTTTGATCAACCTATATTCAGGTGGTGTGGAAGATGGTGTGGAAGAATGGGTAGATGTGGGTTGGTTAAGGGGTGTTTGGGATTGTGATGGTTGGGTGTCAGCGTTGGAAATAGGCACATCAACGCCCACATTAGATGTGTCAGCGTCAAAGGGTTCTTGGTCTATTTGCATTTGTTCAGGTGAGGGTAAAGGTTCAGGGATAGGTTCAAGTTGTGGTTGTGGGTCAATATGAGGTTGGGGGTCTGGTTGGGGTTGTGCTGCTGCAATAACAGCAAGCATGGCTGGGGTTAAAGGTAGGTCTCTATGAGGTGGTGAATTCATCTTGGTAAAAATAGCTTTCTTTTGTTCAGGGATTTTATAAAAATCATTGTGATCCCTGGAACAATATCTTTGATCATCAAAAATCATTTGCAGAAAACGGGGATAAGCTAAAGTCATTTTTGTCCCCTTGTTTTTACACATCCCTTCAAAAATCATTTTAGAATAGTTATATTTTCGCCGTGTTGCAATACACACAATAGCAGTTGCAATGGATCTATTGATCTCATTGTGTGCAGTACATTTGGGACTCAAACATTGAAGGAGAATGTGAATGAGGTACTTCCAGGCTGGGGGAAATTCCTGCTTATGGTACTTATTAAGAGTACCTTCATCAGGAATAGGGTATCCCAAAGCCCTAAGCCCTTGTTCTATTTCAGTTATGGGAAGAATGGTTATACCATCAGCATCATCAAGATGCAAGGCCTGGCGTACCAAGGCCTCAGTAACCACCCAAGATCTCCCATGAACAATAGAAGTTAATGTGGTCACTCCATTAACTGTTGAGGAACTAACAGTGTTCCAAAACTGTTTAATGTGTGTGACTGGAATGAGTGGTGCATGAGAAAGAGCATACCTTAATGGGGATGCGTTCAAATACGCCACCATTTGTGTTTATTGAGGGAACAAAGTATTATCAGCAACAAGATAAGCAATCATGTTGTGTTGAGACTTGAACCCCAAATCCAATTCTGCTGAGTTAAATCTTGGTGCCATTGATGAAAGCTGTTAATTTGAAGTGTAGAAGATGAAGGTTGATAAGAGAAAAGTGTTAGACAAGAATTATAGATACCCTGTTTAAAAATAGGAGCCAAATTTATAGGAGATAAACAATGTATGTGATTGGCCCAAAAATAGGCAAAGATTTTCAAAAACTAATCATGAAAATATTGAAAAAGTTATAAGTTATCTCATGCATTTAATGAAAGTAACAACTCCTAAAATTACGGCTTGAAAATATGTCAAAAAGTAACAACTGGGTAGGTCCCATTGAGTGTCAACGGTCAAATATAACCCATCAACGCCCAACGGCTATAATCCTGTCAACGTTCGCCTAAAGCCATGTCAGCGTCCAATTTGGTCACAACAACGCTTGGAAAAATCTTGTCAGCGTCCAAAAATAAAATTGTTTTAAAAAGTGAAAAATGACCTTAACAAGTAATTTATCCTAGAGAAGATAACCAAAAGCTGATAATTATCATAGGGCGGCAAGCACTGTCCAGTTATGCACACGTGCATAAGCAAGATAGACATAACAGTCCTCTAGTGTCCCTTGCTAACCAAAATTCTTAACAACCAAGTTACCTCATAAAATCCTTGTTACTCCCAGGTAAATCCCATATGAAAACCATTTCGGAGTCTCCCAACAGACCACAACCAATTCTAGGCCAAAAATGTCTTGGCAGCATGCAAAGTTGATATACTATGCATGCTACAGTGCCTCATGGTTTAGTAAAACTAACCCATACTCACCTGTGGACACAATCTAGAATTGTGATAAGAGTATCAAATGGATACCCAAAAATCCTAAAGGTTCCTAAAACCTCCCCTTAAACAAAGATACAAAGAGTTTGCAAAAAACATGCATGAACATAAAAAATTTATGTCAAGATAGGAATGAAACATTCCAACCATCATCCATAAATAAAAACTTGTCCAAATGCTTCTCCTTTGATCCATAAGCAACTCTGTATCCAATGGTATACTGCTAACACCATCTGCACATTTAGATTGAAAACCACAAAACTAACATTGTTGCTGACAACGCCCCGATAACACATAACAGCGTTGAAAGAAGCTTTGTCAGCGTTAGGCAATTATATTGCTGACAACGTTGCAAAAACACTTATCAGTGTTCAAACAACATTTGTCAGTGTTAGAAAAATATAGTGGAAAATCTAAATTATCAATAAGACCAATAATAGTAATGCATCATCCTGTACATACTTTTACAAAAAGAATCCAAAACACATATTAAGTGAGATTAACCATTCCAATACTTGTTACCAAGTACTGAAATCTTCCAGTATCAAAAGGTTTAGTTAATAAATCTGACACATTTTCCTCAGTGTCAACCCTATCTGGTTGTATTAAACCTTTCTCAAAGCAATCTCTTATAAAATGGTGTCTAATTTCTATGTGTTTAGTTTTAGAATGATGCACAGGATTCTTAATGATGCATAAAGTACTATTATTGTCAACAAATATCTTAGTATGCATGAAATTATACCCATAATCCAACAGCTGATTCTGAATCCACAACACTTGACCACAACATGCTGTTGCAGCCACATATTCTGCTTCAGTTGTAGAGTTAGCCACCACTGTTTGTTTCTTGCATTGCCAAGATATTAATCTGCTCCCAAGAAATTAACATCCACCAGTTGTGGATTTCCTATCAAACTTATCACCTCCATAATCACTATCTGAATATGCAATCAGCTCCACTGGGGAATCCTTTGGGTACCACAAACCAAGATTAGGGAAACATCTTAGGTACCTAAAGATCCTCTTCACAGCGTAAAGGTGACATTCTTTGGGAGTCACTTGATGGCGTGCACATGCACACACAGCAAACATGATATCAGGTCTGGAAGCAGTAAGATACATCAAGGATCCAATCATGGATCTATAATGCCTGACATCAACATCTTTCCCATCTCCAATCTTTCCCCAAGGGTGTTCTCTATCCATAGGGGTAGAAGCCCTCTTTTCATGTGGAGAAAAGCCAAACTTCTTCAAGATTTCAGCAACATATTTGTCCTGGGAGATGAAGATACCATCTTCTTTCTGCTGAACTTGTAAACCAAGAAAGAAGTTCATCTCCCCCATAGCACTCATCTTGAATTTGTCTGTCATAAGCTTGGAGAAATCCTCACTCATCTTTGGATCAGTAGACCCAAAAATGATATCATCAACATAGACCTGCACAAGCAACACATCTTTGCCTTTCTTCTTTGTAAATAGTGTCTGATCTATGGTGCCCCTCTTGAATCCATTGTCCACTAAATATGTAGACAAAGTACCATACCATGCTCTAGGGGCTTGATGAAGGCCATACATAGCCTTTTTGACTCTATACACTTTATCTGGATGCTCAGGATCCTTAAAACCAGGAGGTTGCATGACATAGACTTCCTCAGCTATGGTGCCATACAAGAATGCACTCTTTACATCCATTTGATAGACTGTAAAGCCCATGCAAGATGCATAGGCTAGAAAAATCCTAATAGCTTCAATCCTTGCAACTGGTGCAAAGACTTCTTCATAGTCTATCCCTTCCTCTTGTGTATAACCTTGAGCCACTAACCTTGCCTTGTTTCTGACCACAATACCTCTTTCATCTCTTTTGTTCCTAAGAACCCATCTTGTCCCTATTGGTCTGACATATCTAGGACAATCAACCAGCTCCCAAACATCCTGAATAGCAAATTGGTGAAGCTCATCCTGCATTGCTTCCACCCAACTTGGTTCTTTGAGAGCATCAAATATCTTCTTGGGTTCTTCTTGTGACAGAAAACATGCAAACAAACATGCTTGCACAAGAGGGGTATCAACCTTCTTGTGTATATTGGCAATAAATCCACCAAGACTTTGATAGGATCTTCTTGTCTGAACTGGAGTCATAACATCACCAATGATCTGAGATGGGGGGTGATTCTTCATTGTGGAAGTGAGAACTCCTCCTTCAAAAAGTCTGGTGTCCTCAACTTCACGCTCCATGTTGCCAATATCTTCTTCATCAGACTCTCTTTGAGCAACAGGAATCTCTTCATGGACATTGGAAGGTCCACCTTGTTCAAAACTGGAAGAGAAAAGATGCCCATATGTGTTGTCAATGTTTGAATCTTGGTTGTCAGCGTCTGGGCTGACAGCGCCTGAAATGTTGTTGTCAACGTCTGAATTGGTCTTGTCAGCGCTAGATTTGCCTTTGTCAGCGCCTGAAGAACCATGCATGTTTGTATCTGGTGGTGTTTGGAAACCACCATTAGCTTGTCCAGCAGCAGCAGCAGCAGCAAAAGCATCAGTCCAAATGGGAATTATGACATATTCAAATGTAGGAGATGCCTTTTCTGCTTGTGATCCAACCCTCTCATCAACCTGTGTACCTGAAACATGAACAACTTGTTCCTCCACAACATTTGAAGTTACCTTCACAATGTTTGGATTAGTGACAGGCATATAATTTAAAGTTCTAGATAAGGGTTCCAAATCAAACAACCAATTAGGACCACTTTCAGGATCACTAGGTTTATTCTCTAAGAACCTAACATGTACTCTTTCAACAATATGTTTGTCCTCCTTAAGATAAATCCTATAACCCTTGCTCTGCACTGAATACCCCATGAAGTAACCTTCATCACCTTTTGCACTAAATTTCCCTAAGGCATCACTAGTGTCTAAGACTACTACATGACATCCAAAAGGTCTGAGAAAACCAATATTAGGTTTTCTTCCCCAAAGTAACTCATAAGGTGTTTTGTTCTGAATTTTGTTAACCAATGCTCTATTTTGCACAAAGCATGCTGTATTAACAGCCTCAACCCAAAAGGCTATGGGAAAGTGAGCATCCGCCAACATTGTTCTGGCTGCTTCAATTAGGGTTCTATTTTTCCTTTCAGCAACCCCATTTTGTTGTGGGGTTCTAGCAATACTAAACTGCCTAGTAATTCCCTTCCTGGCACAAAAATCATCTAGCTTCTTGTTCCTAAATTCTCCACCATTATCACTCCTAAGCATCTTAACCTCATAGCCAGACCTTTTCTCAATTTGAGTGATAAATTCAATAAGAACATCAGCTGTGTCACTCTTCATAGCTAGAAAGAATGTCCAAGTAAACCTAGAAAAGTCATCAGTGACAACAAAACAATATGACTTGCCATTCAAACTTTCTATATTAGTTGGACCAAAGAGGTCCATGTGAAGCATATGAAGAGGTCTGGAACTAGTATGCACCTGCTTGGACTTGAATGAGACCTTGTGCTGCTTGCCTTTAAGACATGCAACACAAGAGTGGTCATTGTGGAAGGCCTTCTCAGGCAAACCATCAACTAAACCAAGCCTCACAAGTCTATTTATATTTTTAAAGTTTATGTGCCCTAGTCTCCTGTGCCACAAATTACTTTCATCTGCTGAGGCCTTAGCATAAAAACAAGACATATTTGTATTCACTTTAATCCCATTTAAATTCACATTATATATGTCCTTATGCCTAGGTGTTCTATACTCAATGTACTTCTCATCAGGGATCTTAAAATTCTTGCTTAACACCAAACACTCAGTATCAGTGAAAAGAACCTTATTTTTGTTATCACACACTTGTGATACACTAAACAGATTATAATCCAGTTCTTTTACCAGGAAGACGTTCTCAAAATGTAGATTATTGGTGAGAAGGGTTCCTTTGCCTGTGATGGTGTCGTAGCCCCCTCCAAAGTATACCTTATCACCATCTTGAATAGGAGTGAAGTTCGTCAGATAGTCTTCCTTTCCTGTCATGTGCCTTGAGCATCCACTATCCCAATATCCATAATCATTGATCTGTCTCTGAATGCCCTGCACATAAAGAAAACAAATTAGTTTTCTTTGGGAACCCAAGTCTCCGAAGACTTGGATTCATCTGGTTGTTCAATAAGAACAGACTTAGTTCTCATAACAACCCCATTCTCATCCCTTTTAGGATGAAATACCCAGTTAACCCCAATTGGTTTTGTAATGACTTTTGAAATATAATTAAACCTATTGCAAGTCATTGAAATTCCGTTATTATTAGGGTTTTGATCTTTCTTGGGTCTCCATGTTAAGCTTGAAGAAGCTTTAGACCCCTTACCTTGTGGCTGCAAATACTTAGGTCTGGTCACGTTTCTGTCAGCGTTGGATTTTGTCCTGTCAACGCTGAAATTACCCTTGTCAGCGTTGAACCTAGGGTTTGCTACAGGAACCCATTGCCTATTTGACCAGGTATTTGTCTTTTGAAAAGGTCTTTGTCCATGAGGGTTAGACCTTCTAGAAAAGAATGGGGCTGGTCTAATCACTTGTGGACTTTGTTGCACACAAGGTCTGGGTCTGACAACGTTTGACTTCCTAACAACGTTGACTTTCTTCCTATCAGCGCTGAAATTGTTCCTATCAGCGCTGGCTTTGGGAGCGTTGACACACTTGTATGCCAAATGTGAAAAGCTACCACAAGTATAACAGGCTTTCTTAGACACACTCTTAGGTCTAGAAGCAAAGAAACCTGTTCCATGATTGTTACCTTGGCTCTTGGGTGACCTATTATTCCTATACATCTCTGCATATTTAATGGTAGGTCTTCTAACAGTGTTGGAGCCTAGGTCAACAGCTTCACCAGTAACTGGGTGAGTAACCTTAATGGGTGGAGATTCATTAGGACTTTCACATAGCAAACCTCCCTTAACAAATAAAGTAGGGTTAGCTTTCTTCCACTCATTTAGGTCAGTCAGTTTTTGTTGATACTCTTCTACTGGGGTGACAACTCTTGGTGGAGGAATGAATTCCTCTTCTTGGCATTCTGGTATACCAGTCCAAGATAAATCCTTTCTAAGGACACCATAGAAGTCACCAGCTGGTGGTGGAACCAGAGAGTAATCATTCTCATTCATCCCAAGCCCAGTCATATCCTTAGGATCTCTTTGTTTAGCTACACAGTCTCCTAGGGCTTGGGTGGCTCTATCAAATCTTTGAATCTTGAGGTCAACATTATCTTTATTCTTAATGGCCTCATCTAACTTAGCCTGTAGGTCTTTATTGACCTTTGACATGATATTTCTAATATCCATACTACCCTCTAGCTCATGTTTTAAGATATTTATCTTATCTTTTAAATCAAATTCCATTTTCTTGTATTCAGAAATGGTTTTCTCAGTTTCAGTAAGAGCTAGTTGGTAATTGGATAATTTACACCTTTCAGTGCTCATATCCTCTTTTAGTTTTATCACTTCTTTGTTAAGTCTGTCAGTGTTTAACCTACAACCTTTGCTACAAAAAGCATCATCATATACCTCATTATCAGATGAAGAGGAGGAGTGTGCCATGAGAGCATATTCAACATGCTCTTCTTCTTCAATATCAGCAATCAAAGCTTTGTCCTCTTCAGCATCCTTAGCCAGATAGCTCCAATCCCATCCAGTACCATCAATTCCTTGAACTGCAACCATGGCTTTGGAGTCTTGAGCTTTAACAACCTGACTTGAGGGTTTACCAGCATCAGATCTTCTAGGAGATCTGCATTCCCTCATGAAGTGCCCCATGCGATGACAGTTGTAGCACTCAACTTTATTTTTTATCAAATCCAGCAGTGTCTTTAGCATTGAAGGTCATCTTCTTCTTGAACCTTCTATTCCACCTATTTGCTCTTATACTAGCAAGAGCCATGTTCCACTTGATGTCCATCTCTTCCAAGTGTTCATCACTTATCTGCTCAAGGTCCTCATATGTAATCACTGAACCATTGGGCAAAGAAGCAATGTAAGCACAAACAGTATCCAAATCCAAACCAGCAGGTTTAACTCTTGGGGAGTCATTCATGAATGTGTCAGCGTCTGAAAAGGAGACGTTGACAGGACTTGTTCCAGCGCTGACAAATGATGATCCAGTAACTGGATGCATAAAAGAGTCCTTCTGATTGAATTGACCTTCACTATGAGAGAAGAAGGCCATGTT
The DNA here is from genome assembly GCA_025667525.1 of Glebionis coronaria. Taxonomy (NCBI): domain Eukaryota; kingdom Viridiplantae; phylum Streptophyta; class Magnoliopsida; order Asterales; family Asteraceae; genus Glebionis; species Glebionis coronaria. The sequence continues at coordinate 5,088,560 of CM046880.1, forward strand.
GCTGGTGCTAGCTTTGCTTCCATGTGCTGAAAGAGTTTCATCTTCCAACAGTCTTAGTTTGTTGTAGATGTCATCAAACGAAGAGCTCTTGTAAGTATTATTGGCAAGAATAGATCTTGCCTCAATCTTCCATGTCTCACCAAGACTTTTCAGAAAAGTAGCATTGGTGTCAATATCACCAACTTGAGTCCCCATGAAGGACAATTTGCTTGTGATGTCAAGCAATCTGCTTCTCACACTGCTCAGTTTCTCATTGGGCTGAGCTTTGAAGACAGCATAATCATGCAGAAGTTGCTTTTTCTTTTCTTCCTTAGTTTCTGCATTACCACCATATGCAACTTCAATTGCTTCCCAAAGATCCTTAGCAGATTCATAGCTTCTATATTTGTGCTGATTTTCTTGTCCCAAAGATACTTTCAGAATATTTAGGGCTTTCATGTCAGCCCTTTTCTTTGCAATATCTTCAGCACTTACAGCTCTACCATCTCCAGGTTTTTCTTTCTTATCTTCATCAGGACATCCTTCAACAGCTGATCTTGCCGTAATGGCATCCTGAATCTTTTGAGCCTTATTGAATGAGTTTCCATATTCAATAATGTCCCAGAGTGTGTAGTCAAAGATCCCCAGATATTGTTCAAAGTTGAACCTCCATAAGTCAAAGTTGGTTGCATCAAGCATGGGAATCTTGATGTTTGGTAAGGATGAGGAGGAGGAATTTATCGCTTCAGACATGATGTTTTTAGGGTTTTGAGAAAATTAGGGTTTTGGTGTTCGTATATCGTTCTGGTGTTCTTCAAAGATCAAAAGTTCCTCAACAAGCTCTGATACCACTTATTGATCCCAAACTTAGATCGATTAGCTTTGTGTATACGAGATTAGATCAAGTATAACACGTAGAGAAACCTTTGTTATATGCTTTGTGAATCTAAGTATTATGCGGAATTTAATACTTAAACAAGAACACAAGATGTAAACAAAACTTTCACTTTGATTATCAATATCGAACTTGCTTACAATGAAAGATGTTTACGAATGAAAACTTAATGAAAACTTTATTCTAAACATTAACCTAAAGGCCTTCTTTTATAGACTAAGAAGCCTTGTACAATAAGCTACGTATCAACTATTCTAGGTAAAGATAAACATAGAAAATACATTGTCGTTTCTATCCTTACTAGAAGTATTCTAGAACATAATAAACGTGTAGCTTATATCTTCCATCAGTGCTTGTCTTCAATGTGTCAACGCTTGACTTTAACCTGTCAACGCTTGAGCTGTCAGCGCTCACTTTGTTCTTGTCAACGCTTGAGTTGTTCTTGTCAGCGTTCAAGTGATCTGGCCTTAATTTATTCCCAACAGATATCTGCTAGATCCTGAGTCTGAATGTGATTAGCATTTCTCAGTCCTTGAGTAAAACCAAACCATTTTTCAGGAGAGTGTTTACAAAACCAACATTGATTTCATGTTTAGACAGTTTCACCCTGTCATTTGATAGCTCATTGAGCAAAGTCTTATATCTGGTGTAAGTCTGAGGAAGAGTTTCAGATGGTTTGGCCCCGAAAGTGTTATATCCTAACTTCAGGTCCATAATCCGATTTTCCTTAGTGTCAGATGGTCCTTCGAAAATATGAACAAGATCTGTCCAAGTCTCTTTGGCCGTCTCACACTCAATGACAGCTTTCATAATATCGTCAGGAAGAGAAGATTTTATGATGCTTTTGAGAGTTGGTCTTGATTAACCACTCTTCTTTCATCGTCAGACCATTGGTTTTCAGGTTCATCATCACCTGCTGTTGTTTTAGGTTTGAATGGACCATTCTTAATACAAGTAATGTAATAAGGTTCCATTCCCATCAAATAAAATATTATTCTTTTCTTCTAATTATTAAATCTTTCAAGTTCCAACTTAGGAGCATTAACAGAGTAACTTGCTCCCTTTTTGTTGACAAGTCGAGGTACATTACTTTCAGCCATAATGGATCAAGGTTTTTAAAAACTTTGAGAAGGTAGTTAAAAAGTTTTATAATCCTACTGCTCTAATACCACTTGTTGGTCCCTTGTAATTAGTACTATACGTAAGAATACTAAGTATAGTCCTAACTCATGGTAAAGTAATGTAAATACGCAAGACAATATAAAGTAAGTGACACAAAATGTTTTCAACCTTTAACTCTTATTATTCAAAGAATTATACCCTATTATATGCAAAGCTACAATAGGGATTGAATAGACAATGTGTGTGTTTGTGATCTCCTCACTAACAAACTCTATCAACCCTAACGATTGATAAGCTTGACGATTAAGACAACAGGAGTTTAGAACTCAAGTGCTTTTGATCGTATTTGGAAGAGAGAACTTGTTTGTGAAGGTCTAACGCATTTAGTGCACAAACTTTAGTTCTATCTTTTACAACCATCCTATTTATAGAAGCAAAGGGTAGATACGTGACAAAGAATCACCATGTGCAATTCTTATCTCATTAGTACAGTGTACTATCTTGTCTTAGCCTATTCTAGGTATTAATACATAAGTCCTTTTACAAGGTCAGTACCCTATCTATCCTATAAGGGGTAAGTCACGATAATTGTGTGATGTACTACATCTTATCCCACAATTCAACTTATCCCGCCTTTACTTCAGTCTTTGAGGATGCTTGTTCCTTCAGGGAGATCGTATGGGGTTCAGTGAGTCTATTGCCACAACTCACTAAACACATCACCTTCTTCTTTGTCTTAGATACATCATTCATTGAACTTTGCCTCTCTGAATGCTCGAATCTTTCTCTTAGACTCAGTCTAAGGTCTTGAAGGTAACTCACTGAGTGACTGCTCACTCAATGACTTCTTTATGTTAAAGGATAATACTTTACTTAGGTTGATTGTTATTCAAATCCATCAGTGAGATCATTAGGCACTGAATTGACCTAATAATTTTTCATTTGGAAGTTGAGATATATTTTTTTTTTGTGAAACCAACACCAAACTTGTTAGCATACACTTTTGTAAGATTGGTCAAAGTAATCGCTTAACCGTGCAACCCAGCTAAAAATGTAACAATACATTTCTCGAGGTCCTTATAAGAAGTCATAAGGCCATCCACAACCTACATATGTAAAGTTTCACCCTCAAAGGTTTTTGATTTTTGATGTTTTCTACTTTCATCTTCAAATTTATTTTTCATACTTAAAACGAAAAAGAAAAAAAAATCTCATATGGTCGAAATGTCATGAAACAAAATGCGAAAAAATAAGCTCAAAATCCCGAACCATTGAGGCATTACGAGTCCTATTACTCTCTTACCTCAAACATTACCACTCAAAGAGGACTTATATCTTATTTAACATGTTTGCTTTAACTTCTTATATCAAATATCCTAGATTTTGATGGGCTTATTTTACATAATTGATATTTAATTCGGAATAAGCTCAAATGACCGAAAAATAAAGATATGAAAATATAAGTAGAGTCAGAAAAAACAGTCTACCTAGTACACTCTTTTAAAACATCATCATATATGTGTCTTTGTTTTATGTCCAGGGCTTCACCTAGTGTTTGTTTAGACTTACACGTTGGTCTTAAGATATTACTATATTTTATTTTTATATTAGCATATTGCAGCGGTGAATACCATATATTATAATTTTAAAAAACAATATTTTAATTTTATGTTTCTCTTATAAAGACATCTTAAAAAATGGTAGTTTAATGTTTAGGTAACTATATTTAATTGGTTAGTAAAAACTCACGATGTCTCTGATTTTCGATTGAAACATTGGTCTGGTTTGGTTTTTCAAAACTATATACATCATTGTTTTAGGTAAATAACATTACCCCCTTATTCATTCATGGGAATGAAAAATGAGAATAAAAAACAATATACTTATGTGAGACAAATAAATATGGACCGTTCAAATTATTGGGCGCCCATACCTTCCTTCACCAAAAACAAAATCGGACCGTCCATTGCTTGGAAAAAAGTCCCAGGTATGGCTTCCTCAACATTCCGTATGGGGTTTTTCCAAAACCACTTTTTTAACCGTTCGTTTGTTCTGATATATCTCTCAGTATCTCTCTCTCTCTCTCTCTCTCTCTCTCTCTCTCTCTCTCTCTCTCTCTCTCTCTCTCTCTCTCTCTCTCTCACACACACACACATAGATCTACTTTTTTCTCTCAAATAATACATATCACATATCTACTTGATCTACTTTAGATCGGGTCTGATGCTTTTTTATCTATAATTGATTGTTAAAGACGGATCAAATTACCTTTTGTTTCCCCGATCTCTTCACTGCCACTGTTTGGTGTGTGGTGTTGTTGATCGGCTGGTGATGATGGGGACGAAATATAAGCATTTGACAAGTTTAATTTCTTTATTGTCGGTATTGAGATGCTTGAATGGTGTTCTTTGCTTCTGGGTTTGTAATTTGTCTGATTCTCTTAAACTTGATTATACTTTTATTCGATTATTATTCAATACGTGTCTCCTTTCAGATCTTTGTGATTAATTGAAAGGTTTTATAAATTGTTTTTAGTCTTCCATTCATGTGTCGTTTGCTTAAGAACTGTGGTTTTTGACTTGCTGGTGTGAATTCTTTATGGCTTTTGGCTTACATATTGTTGTTATAATTCATGTTGTTAGTAATTAAAACTGAGTAACTTATAACTGAATAAACTATAAGCTGACGTATAAGCCGAAACAAACACCCATTAGTTGTTAGAGTGTTTACTTTTAGTTTTTGGTTTGTTAGTCTTTGGCGGATGCTAGGTTATATGAGAGTCATGAAGAGGCGATAAGTAGAGAAGAGGTTTTAGGACGTTTGGATCAGGTTGAATGGAATTACGGTTTTTGGATTATGTTTTGTGGTTTTATGGTTTCCGGGTTTTGTTTTTTTATTGTTTTTATTGGTAGTTTTGATGGTATTTGGTGAATTTAACAGATTGTGAAAACACGGGTGAAAAGAGTGAGTCGGACGAGAGGGTTAAATGAGCAGCTTGTACAGGAAGCTAATGCTTCGACTGTTGTCAAGGTAATGTGAAAAATGGGTCAAGACATTTGTGTTTTTTATAGAAGGTGTTTGGGATAGATGATCTAATATTGCTCTAATTATGTACTTCTTATAATAAAAAAAAGAATAAAGAAATATTAGGCACACACTTGACTACTTTTTACTTTAGCATCGTTTCAAATGAAGCTTTAACATTATACATATTCTTGATTATCCAGTAAATGTCTACTTCAAGTACGCACTTCCATTTTATTTAGACGTTGCTTATCCTACGACATACTTTTGCTTTATTTGAACATGATGTAAGATGATTTTTGTTTCATAGGAGGAAACCCACTGCTATAGAATATATAATATGCGCTATCTAATAGATTATGTGGCCTCCAAACATATGGGTGTTTGTGGTTGCTTATGAATATGTGAAGGTTAAAATGTGATTATTGTTATGAGTAGCTAGATGATGATTTATTAGCTAGGTTAGACTAGCTTCATGTCAATTGATAGATGTAAGTATTGCTGATTTGTTTCTAACTTTGACCATGATTTTCATGATTTTGTTGAATTTCTAGCGTTACTTACGCTTTAGTATGCATTGTAGATGTGCAGCAGTGCAGGTTGTAAAAATGTGATTACAGTTATGTGTAGTTGAGGTCGATTTGATATTAATCTATGTAAGTACGTATAGCTGATATGTAATTGCACGCTTCTGATGTTAATGATTTTGTTGTGCTTTATCACGTTAAACAGTCAAAATTAAACTTAACTTCTACTTCAACATGTTGTTTCTATAATGTAACAGATAACGAGTCCTAATAAGTGTGTAAACACTTATCCTTTTATCACTTAAGACAATGAAAAATGAGACCAATACGTGTAATTAATATCGTAAATGTCGAATTTATGCGTGATTTGTGTTTTTGTTATTAAATAGGTACAAAATATCAAAAGGAAAGAAAACACGGGATTTTACGGTCATTTATTGAAGAAAAGGACAAAAGACAAGGTCAAGAAACATCAAAACGACCACGAGATTGGAAAGAGCACGAAATTGCGAATCCAACGGTCTTAACCTCGCATCGTAACTCCTCACGGTTTGTTCCCTACGAGTTTTTTAAGTTTAATTAGTTTTTAAATAAAATAAATAAGTTTTTAATAAATTAATAATATAAATAAAAATTTATATTTTTGAAAATTAATAAAAATAAAAGTAAAATAAAGTTTTTATAAAAATAAAAATGATTTCCGTATTATTGTTATTATTGTTATTATTATTATTTTTATTATTAAATCATCACTTTATTAAAATAATAAGATTTTACAAAAAATTAGTGAGAAGCCTAGAAATAATTTGGCTCAAAAAATTACAAAAAACTATTATTATCATTATTATCATTATTATACCATCACTTTATTAGAAACAAAAAGGGATTTACAACAAACTGGATGGGAGTCGAGATACTATCTGCGCTCCCACCCCTTTAGCAATGGTACAACCTATTCTATGGAAAATATGTACAACAGTGCGCGCTCCAATGTCTTGAGCCTTAGAAAATCTCTGGATCCGCTTCAGCAACGCAACTGCATCTTCCTGTAACTCCCCTAAAAAGAAAAGGAGAAAGGAAGAAACCCATATCCGAGAGCTGCACACTTAGCCAAATATTATTATTATTATTATTATTATTATTATTATTATTATTATTATTATTATTATTATTATTATTATTATTATTATTTATTATTATTATTATTATTATTATTATTATTATTATTTACTAGTCCAAAATTTGGGGGGGTTCATAGTAGCAGCTGGGTCCAAACGTATAGGGGTTAACATTCAAATTTCACATTAGTAAAACTGAAGGGCTGCCCAGCTCAGCTCGTAACCCTTCAGTGGTTAAGTTTTGAGCCAAACGGTGAGGGTTCGAATCCTAGGCTCGCAAGAAGTGGGATTATATTTAGCCAGTGCCACGTGGCACCCCGACCCGACCCAGACCTGACCGGACCTGAACCTGACCCGAACCTGACCCGATCCAGACCCGACCCGATCCGTTGACTGACCCGTTGACCAGCCGACGTCATGCTGACGTCAGCAGACACGTTGCGGTGACTGGCCAATGCCAGCGCGCCACGTATCACTGATAGCTACTGATTACTGTGTAGGTACGAGGTACAGGTGGCGACGGCTGACGAATGAGAGGCTGACACGTGGCAGTACGAGGTGGCAGTGACGGTGCTGACACGTCAGACTGACGTGTTAGTACGAGGTTTAGACGTGGCAGAGGCGGCGCAGGTGGTAGTGGCGGTTGGCCAATAGGAGCGTGACACGTGGCGGCGGCGCCGCCACGTCAGTCCGAGGTGTCAGAAGTCAGATGTTGCAGTGGCGGCTGACCAATAATAAAGTGCCACGTGGCATGGCGATGAAAACAAGAAAAGGAATGGCATGTGTAGGCGTGTGGCAGGCATTGGATCACACGCAATCATGAGTTGTCCCCACATTCGATTAAAACAAGAAATGAGGCGGAGTTTAGAAAAGAGAAAAAAAAGGCAAAAAGACTATTCTACCCCTGATGGCTGGCAGCTTATATATACCCCATTTCTCATTTGTGTGGGGATGTTAGCTTATATTTAGTTTAATTTTCTCTCTAGTTTTATTGTATTTTACTGTCAAAAATAGGTGTAATTTTATTTCAAGCTTTGTAATCTTCCAATTTTAATAAAATCCAAGTTTTAGCTTACTGATTATCGCTTTAGTTTAATTCTCATTCTTCCTTTCTTTTTACTTTTAATTATAATCTATCTTATAATTTAGGATAAGTTTTTATAACTTTTTCCAAATAAGTTAGATTTATATAAAAGCTTGGAATAATTCATTTTATTTCAAGCTTATTGTTGCCTTATATTCCTATATCTAGCTTATTGTTGGAGGATTTATTTGATTAGCTTTTTAGCTTTTTAAATCTCATAAATTCTAAGCTTAGGCTTACAACTTATTTATAAGCTAGCTTTTCAATTAAGTACTTTTAGTTTATATCTATTAGTTTTTTTAGATCTATTAGTTTTAAGTCTTAAAAATTAAAAATACTTTTATAAAAACCAAAAAAATAGTTAGATCTATTAGTCTTTTATACAAATTAGTTTAGATCTATAAGTTTTTAGTTTAAAAATCAAAGTATGCTTATAAATCTAAAAAAAATAGTTTAGATCTATTAGGTTTTTAAATAAATTAAGTAGATCTATAATTTTTAGCTTTAAAAAATAATATATTTTTTTATAAAACTTAAAAAAATAGTTTAGATCTATTAGTTTTGTTTGAATCTCTTTATTTAATATTAATAGTTGCTTATTATTCTAACCTCTTGTGTTATTTTGATTTTGGCGAATCGGTTCATCAAGTTTGGTAAAGAGCTTATGGTTTGATAAATTTGGTTCGAGTTTGATTTGGTTTGTCGTGTACTTTACAGGTCAGGTTACGCTTTAGATTAGTTTGATTTGGTAGGTCGTGTACTTTACGGGCCATAACTTGTTGATTATGTTGATGTTTTGTTTAGAGTGTTTTTTCGGACCACGGGTACTAAGTTCTTTCCTTTTTAAATATCTAGCTTAATTGTTTTAGTTTTATTAATTAGATTAAAATAGTTTTTAAATAGTATCTCTTTCATAAAATTCGTTTTAATTAGTTTTAAAAGTTATTTTTGTTTTGAAAATAGATTTAATAAAAATTAGTTTTAATTTAGATAAACTTATTTTAAGTATAAAGTTTACACCTTTTGTGATTATTAAGCTTATTAGTATAAAGTTTCAAGTTTTATCTTCTATAAAGGTTAATAAGCTAAAAAGGTTAAATCTTTATGCTTTAATCTTAAGTTTATTATTTTTAGATTTTAATTTTTATCATTTTTTCTTGCTTGTTAATTACGTGCTTCCATTTAGCTTAATTTTGCATTTAGAATAATTAATTTTTAATTTTTAGTATAATTTTGTTGCATCGTAGAATTAAATTAGTTTAATCTAGATTTTTAATTGTAATATTATTTTATTTTGCATTTTAGATTAATTTTATATGAATTATTTGCACTTTAATTTTTATATATTCCTGAGCCTAAAAGTATATTCCTATTTTTCAAGTTTAATTAGAAATAGATTCCAAACAAGTATTATTAACCAAAAATAAATAAAGTCTTAACGATAAAATTGGATTTTAATTCAAGTCGATTCGAGGAAAACGATATACTAAAAAAAGGGTTATTAAAATGGCGCCGCTGCCGCATCGATCTCGTTACGATTGACGATTTTTCGTGAGACGATTTGGATTTTGGGATCCGTTCACTTTTTGAACGTTATTTTTCTTGTTAACAAAATAAAAAATACAAAAAAATATATATATAAATACAAAAAAAAATCACAAAAGGAAATTTTTCCTAAGATTTGCACCAAAAAAATTAAAAAATCCAAAAGTAATACTTTTCCTAAAGTATTACACCAAAAATATTTAAGTATTATTATTTTTCTTATTTCGATTTCTCTTGTTTTTATTGTGAATATATTTTATTTTAAAAAAATAAAAAATACAAAAAAAAATTCTTTTTACTATAGATATTACGTATACGAACCTCAATATACAATATTTCCATAAGTATTGCTTGCAATACCCTGTATTTGAAGGCGTTCCGGTTCCATATACGTGTATCGATCTAACAAAATAAAAAGGCATAAATAGATAAATACTTTCGTTAAGCAAGAATTCGAAAAATACGAACTATACGGTGAATAGATAGGCGACGTGCTATAAAAGGCCGTCTAAGGGAAGCTAGGTACTTAAGTGCTTCGCGCCACCTCATTCTCCTCGTTCACTTGTGAGTATTTTGAGAAGGAAGGCTAATTGAGGGTTTTTCCACCCAAGTAGTATTACGTATATATTTTTTTGTAGCTTTTTGATAGTGAACCTCGAGAGGGATAATCCCTTTCCTCTCAAAGTCGACCAAGGGCAATCCCCTTATTCCTCGTGTTTAGTTGTATGCCGACTCGCGCGCGTGCACACATACCGAGTGGTGAACCGAATACTTCTAATTCTTCTAAAAAGAAGAATAAGAAGAAAAAGACCGTCAATCAAGCCGATCCCGAGAATCGAGCTTTCAACAATACGATGGCAACGGATAATCGACCGATGATTGCTTTCTTGCAATCCCACGTGGAGGGCAATGATGACGCGATTGTAGTGCTCGAGATAAGTGAACTAGTAAGTTTGTTCTAAAGCATGTGATAATAACTCCTACGGAAAAGTACTAATGTCCTCAAAAGAAAATAATTAAAAATTATTAAACCAAATTTAACAACTAAAATATACTTTAAAGCACCTACTGGTTTTATAAATGTAGAAAACAAAAGGAACACTTTTCTTAATGAATCTAAATGAACCAAAACCTGAAATCAACTTAAAATAACCTTCTAATTTTAACGCAATCGATCTTAATCCATGAATCTACACCTAAGATAGACTATTAGCTAGAACCAAAACTAGTTAAAATTCAGAAAATAGAAATTAACAAAGCAGTTAACACAAATAAGCAATAAACATAAAAGTAAATGACATAAACGCTGAAATGATAGAAAATTAAGCATCTATGAAAAAGGAATAAGCACTTAAGACAATAAGCACCACAATAAGCATATAGCAAAAATCAATAAGATGATAACTTATAAAAATTAAGGGAACTTAGATGTCCTTGCAGCTCAACCTTCAAACTTCTATAAGCCACTTCTCAACTTATCAAGGACAGCTATAAGAGCTTAATGTAGCTTATGCTTAAAAGCTTGTAAGCAAACATAAAGAACCAGTACATATATCTTCAATTCAGCAAGACAACATCATCAAGTATCTCCAAACTTATTCAACGGCACTTGTCACGTAAACAAAAGCTTACAAAAGGAGCTTACTGACAGAAAGTTCCAACGTAGCTTATGCTACAGTACTATGTTAAAATTTGTGAAAATGTTCAAAGATTTGCTCAAGAAGAAGGAAAAAATGGTAGAGCTCGTTAACACTCGTTTAAATGAGAATTGTTTCACGATTCTCCTCAAAGAGCTTCCCGAAAAGCTAGGAGATCCCGGTCAATTCGTGTTACCTTGCTCGTTTCCTAAAAATGATGATTGTATGGCTTTAGCGGATCTCGGTGCTAGCATCAATCTTATGCCATTATCGGTATGGAAACAATTATCATTACCCGACCTTGCACCAATTCGCATGACTCTCGAGTTAGCTAATAGAACTCTCGCATACCCCGTTGGTATTGCCGAGGGCTTTTTTTCGAGTTGGTACATTCACTTTTCCTGTGGACTTTGTCATCGTCGACTATGAGATGGATCCTCGTATTCTGTTAATACTTGGTAGACTATTCTTAAGATACGGAAAAGCATTAGTTGATGTGGCCGAAGGGAGTTAATTCTTAGGGTTAGGAATGAACAACAAGTTTTTAAAATGGGAAGAATCACAACTAAATCGAATGGCAAAGAGTCGGTCAATATGATTGATGTTCTTAATTATGATAATGAAGAGATTTTTATTCATCCTTTTGGAATTAAAAAGTCTAATCAAAATGATTTTCTGATACCTTCATCCCTTCCCTTAGAGTCTTAATTTTTCGAAACTCCTATATACGATACTTATAGTGATGACACTTCTTTAAGTGATCACACTATCTTCGGTTTAGACGACCCACCTTTTGACCCGCCCACTTTTGATCCACCAATCTTTGAGGATTACGATGATGACACTTCTTTAAGTGATCTCATTATTTTTGATGACCCACCTCGTGACCTTAATACACCTCATATCTCTATGAGTGATTCTTCCATTATGGAGACTTCTTTTGACTTTATACCCCAATTTTAGAAGTCATGACTTTTGAGGAGGATCCTCCACTCTTATAGATCATTCCTACTTTAGAGGATATTCCATTTGAGGAGAATTTAGATATCTTTCTAAATACCTATTTTCCTCACGAGGATGAGTTTTCTTATGACTCCGACGATACTTATGTTTTCACATCGAGTTTGGAAGAGGACGACTTTCCCACTTTGGATTATGATGACATTTTGAGCTTTAATGTCAACACCTCTTGCTATTTTCCCGTTAAGGAACCGGTGCTTGATCCCGGAATAGAGACTTTAGTGCTATCATTGCCATATCACCATAACACCTTTCCTTGTAAGAGATTTTTGACTAAGGGTACCCCACTTTTCTTTGCCTTGTGTGATTTTACCACCTTGGAGTTTATTTCCTTTCGTGATGGAAATTATGTGTTTGACCCGGGTGGATTTTCTTGGGGTATTCCTTAAGTGAGTATGTTTCACCCTTTATCATAGAGAGATTTTCATCCCTTGGAAATTTTGGCTTTTCCATGATTTCACCCATTTCCACCTTTTCACCTTTTCCATAATAAGTGTAGGGGGCCATGTAGGTTATTTATGATGTGTTGTTTTGTTGGGATGTGTGCTTTCGTGCTCCACTTTTGGTACCTTTGAAGAACCGTGATCCCGTGTTACCATTGATACCGGTTCTATGCTAACTATTGTGATTCATACTTGTATATAAATAAATTGAATAAATGTAATCACTTTAGTTGTCTCTTCTTTAGCTCGTTTAAACAACATACACAATGTCCTAAGTGTAGGGAAGTTTACTTCCACATGCTTAAACATTGAGGACAATGTTTATATTAAGTGTAGGGGAGACTTCTATCGAAGTTAAGTGGGCTTTTCCATGAATATGTCCTCATTTTAATTGGAAAATTTAATTTTTCGACCTTTTTAAAAAAAATTATCGATTTTGGCCAAGTAGTAGTAATAGTCTTTATTTTTCTTGTTTTTTGTCATCGTTATATTTTATATTTTCTTGAATAAAGTCAAAATTATGAAAAAGAAAACATAAATAAATAAATAAAGTGGTTTTAACAAGTTTAGACGTCTTTGACATATTAGGCCCGTCGTGAATATTTTGACTCAACCCGAGTTTCCTTATTCAAGCTTACTCTAGCTAGTATCCTTAACCATATGGACCTTAATTGGTTTATTAGGCTAAGCATCCACGAGTCTCATTACTTGAGATTTTAAATTGTGGAGAACGAGAAATGATAGAGTCAGTTATAAGTTTTGTATTCTTTCATGAATTTATGTGAGTTACTTATAAGCTTTTTTCCCATCGCTTGTCAATAAATAATTGCAATAAATAAGGTCATATGATTTGAAAAATTACTTAACTTCTAGCCCAAAATCGTTTAAAAGTTTCTCAGGATTAATTAGAGTTCATAGCCAATGCATAACTTATTGAAACGGGACGCGAAGATTGGCGTATCTAAAAAGGCCTTAACAAGGCATGAGGATGTCCGACTCCAAAAAGGCCCTCACAAGGCATGAGGATTCACTTTTTGCTAAAGATCCAAAGATGATGTGAAGATCATTAATCCAAATCAATATGAAGGATCAAGACACACGACGAGAAGCAATTACACCCATAAAGATCATGGAGAAGTCTATCCAAAAAGACCCTAACAAGGTATGAGGATAAATAGATCCAAGTCCGAAAAGGAGGCGGATCGTTGTATATCAAAATCCTAAATAAAGACAAGGATTAATATTTGTGTTGTTAGTTCATTTTTCTCGACTCAATACGAATTGATCATCCAATAGAAATCAGGTTAACTAATTGTTTTTAGTGTTAGATTTATAGAATTTTGGTAATCTAGGTCTAGTTATCACAAAGCACGTAAAAATGTAAAAAAAATATGATATCTACGTATCCGTACTAAGCTAAAAAACAAAGTGCACATACCACACATAATGCTAAAAGTAAAAGTAATCAATGCACAATATGTAAATTTGCTCAAAATGTAAAGTTTATAAAAGTACAAGTACTGGAAATGTAAATTCTGAAAGTTAAAGGTCTTGAAGTGAAAGTATAACAAATTATTAACCAAAATGTAACAAACTACCAAACTACCCAACTGAAAATGTAACAATCTAACAAGATTAGGGATCTGTTTGCAACACCTAGAAAGTTTAAACTATTTTTAATAGATTACACTAATTCCTAAAATCAAGGGACCTTAATGCAATTTTAACAAGTCTTTAAGCAAAAACGGGCACCTATGGTTCAATAAGTTGAAACAATAATTCTAGTCCACCAAATAAGCTGAAATTTGTTTCAAAAAGTTTCTAATCCAATTCCACCTAGTGAGTTTCAAAGAATCCAACTGAAATGACCTATAAGGCAAATAAGCACTTTTGGAATAAGCACTTTTCAAGAGATCAGCTTATTCGGATAAGCACTTGACTTCTACTTCTCAAAATATGATCTATAGGCCAAATAAGGAACACCTATCTCAAAAAGCACTAAGGAACAAGCCAGAATATCGAATAAGCTAAATTGGCTTATTTTGACCAAGCGTTGACCAAGTTTGACTTTGGTCCAAACTTATTTTCTTAGCATATGTTACTGATTTGTGAAAGAAAATTAGCACTTTTATGAAAGGATTAAACAGATATTGAAAATCTGATAAGCCTATTATCACAGAAACTTCACTTTGTTATGATGCTTGTTCTAGGGCTTATTTCTAGCTTAACTGTAAGAACTATATGTTCTACCTTATATCCCTAAAAAGCCTAGATGTTAATCTATACTCAGAAACAAATTTCACACTCTAATTCCAAAGAATGAAGAATTGGCAAGTTATTGAATTAGGCATGTTTTGGTGATAAAACTGACCCAATGATTTTGAAGGACTAATTGCCTGTTTGACTTTCAGTTTTACTCCAAATCTTTACACTATCACTTGTTACCAACTACTGAGTGTAAACCAACTCCTAACAACAACTTTCGAACACATTCTAAGATTATGAGTAATGACAAACACTAGTTAATTGGATAAGCACAAGTATAAGTTATGTGATCTTATCAAAACCAACTCATAAAGTTATCTAACAATCAAAACATATCAAAGACATGAAAATGAACAAGTAACATGCATTTTTAAGTAATTTTACACTAGAATACAAAAATGAGCATCAAGACTAGGATTCTAGAGGAATTTTGTAAAGAAAACTTAGAAATAGAATTGTAGGCTCCTTTGATGAAGAAGTGGAGCGCTGAGCTCACTTTTACACCTATCAACACCAAATTCAGCTACTTTATAGTGCTACAACCACAATCAACCATCATCATCATCATTTTTGCCCCTGTTGCAAGGTCTGATCAAGGAATTTGGCTAGTCTGAGCTATGAAAATGAACTGCTACTTCTGAATTCTTGAACAAAGCTTCTAAATCAATTACAAAACTCCATTGTTCAAACAAGAACAACAGAATCAAGATAGAACAGTAGGACAGTATGAATTTGCAAGTGAAATGAGAATGAGAAGTGAATTTAGGGAAAGTTGAGTTTCATTAATGGAGTGATTCGTTACAACAGCTCTAACTAACTAACTAACTTTCTCAAAGTGTTTGCCAGACACTTTGAGAAGTTAGAAATGCTAACTGAAAACAAGATTGAGAGAGAAAGGTAAAAGTATGTTTTTTTTCACACACTAGCTAACTGTTACAAAATGAGAGGTACTATAGGTATTTATAGAGTGAAAATGAGTGTTGGTGAGGTGTGATGACGTGTTGCATCCAATCAGAAGTTTCCAGGTGGCTTCATCTACTCATTTGAAAATTCGTGTTCTTGATCAGATTTGGGGAAAAATTATTCCTTGGATGAAATGTTGATTAACCAAGTGGGTTGAGTTCGTCTCTCCATTTGGATCATATTTGGTGTTGAAAGCTTTTTCTGAAATTGTATATATCGACCTCGACGATCTGGGCTTGAAGAGTGCTACGTGTCATGTTGTTATAGGCCCAATAATATTCACACATATCGTTATTTAAAGCAACAGTGAAGTATATGAGATGGGGCTTTGTGATTGGAGGAGAAGTGCTAGTGCGCTTCACTGTTGAGATACGCCAACTTTTAAAAACCAGACTACTTCTCTCCTCATTAATTCTCTAGTCAACGATCCAAATCTCCATAATACTCACTTCTTATTGGCTGGTTGAGCTATCACACAGATCAAGTATCATACACTTTCCAAAATTGGTAGCCTTAGTCCTTTTTGTAGTCCTTTTTATTATCAGCTTTATAACTTGAGTTTTAAACTTCAAAACTTGTCATTCTTGGCCCTTGGACTTTGTACTTGACCATAATTGAACCCTTGACTTGTTGACTTTGACCAGATTTGACTTTGTTCTTGACTTTTCCACTTTGACACTTTTAGTCCCTCTACTTTACAAGTTGTCAAGAAAGGTCCTTTGACTTGTGTTGACTTGTCATCTTTTGTCATTCTTTTGTCTTTTCTTCATCATAAATGACTTGAATTCCATGTTTGCATCAAATTTGTATATTTTTACCTACATAAGCACAAACAACAAAGAATACCCATAATACTACTTTTACACATTAAAATCTGGTATTTTACTTTGTGTTTTAGGGTTAAATATGATATAACTGATATGAGATTTCACTCATATCAAGGATAAATGAAGAAGTCATGGTCAACATTTGAAGCATCTCTCACTCCTAATGAAGATGTATACAATATATGAAGAGAATACCATAATTTCAAGATCGTCACACAAGATTTAAAGTTTGAAGTACATGCCAAATATCGGTCTAAGAAAGGTCTCAAATCGTGAAATGAGTTATGCCAAGATATGAACTTTATGAGATTTCGAGAAGCCGTTTTAAAATATTTTGTCCTTTAGCTAACTATTGATTAAATCGTCCTACTTTATTTTCGGCCTTAATAAATTATCGAAATAAGTAAAAAATGCATCCTCGTGATCATTCAAGACAAAAATAAAATACAAGAGATACACCATAGGAATAAGGGGTTCTGAGTGAATAATTAAACCACATGAGTAAGTGTTAGCTTTACTAACTTGTAATAACAATGATCTTATTTTTATGCTTGAAATGGGGAACGTGAAACTTGAGGGCGATAAATATTCATGACACCAAAAGGCCTAATTTAAGTCTTAGATTTCTTTACGAGTTTCTTCCATCAAACATTTTTCAAGTAAATAAATAAAATGGAAATTGTTATGTCTTTTATCTTTAAAAGTTTTAGTCTTTTATCGTTAATTTTATTATTAGTCAGTAGTAGTAATAGTATATCGTAATAAGGCCAAGATTGATTTAAAATGAGAAAAATGTAATTATTGCTTTGAAATACATGCATTGCATGAGGACATTGCAATGGTCAAGTGTAGGGGATTTAATAAGTGTGTAAACACTTATCCTTTTACCACTTAAAACAATGATAAACGAGACCAATACGTGTAATTAATATGGTAAATATCGGAATTATGCCTGGTTTGTGTTTTTGTTGTGAAATAGGTATAAAATATAAAAAGGAAAGAAAACACGGGAATTTACGATCATTTATTGAAGAAAAGGACAAAATACAAGGTCAAAAACATCAAAACGACCACGAGATTGGAAAGAGCACGAAATTACAAATCCAACGGTCCCGACCTCGCATCGTAACTCCTCACGGTTGGTTACTTATGAATTTTTTAAGTTTAATTTGTTTTTAAATTAAATAAATTAGTTTTTAATAAACTAATAATATAAATAAAAATTTATATTTTTGAAAATTAATAAAAATAAAAGTAAAATAAAGTTTTTATAAAAATAAAAATAATTTCTGTATTATTGTTATTATTATTATTACTTTCTTTTTATTAAACCATCACTTTATTAGAAACAAAAAGGGATTTAAAAACCCATATTTTTATTACTATTATTATTATTATTATTATTATTATTTTATTATTTTTTTTTTAATAATAATAATAATGCATTAACATAAAAAGTTTTACAAGAAGTTTGATGGGAGTCTAGACACAAGTTGTGCTCCCACTCCTTTCTGGATACAAAAGCTTACTCTATGAAAGATAAATGCACCATTCCTAACATTATTTGAGTGGCTAATGGATATAGACTTTTTTTTTGAACGGTAACACAACTTGTATTAAAAAAACTAGCAAGGCGCTAGGAACATTACAAGGAAATTAAATATGGGTTTTTAAACCAAAGCTCCTTGGAGATTAAACTAGAACAACGGTTGGCACACCAATTAAAAGAAAAGGAAACTACATCATCAAACATATGAGCTTGTCTTGGAGGAGTGGAATCAAATAGAACCTTATTACGAAACGACCAAATAAGCCACCATGTAGTGAAGAAAACACCCTCCAAAAGAGATTTAATCGGAAATCGGATAAAGAGGAACCATGCGTCCCACTCTATGAAAGTAGCAGGATCGGACCAGGAGATGTTCCACCAATGACAAATTTTATACAGAAGATCCTTAGCTAGAGAACATCCAAAAAATAGATGAGTCGCATCTTCTGATCCTGAGTTGCACACCGGACATGTAATGGAAGAAGTTGTGATACCTCTTAAGCTAATGTTAAGTCTAGTAGGAAGACAATCGTAATGAGCCCGCCACACTAGAACATTAACCTTTATAGGGACTCCTTTTACCCAGCGAGTTGCTTTATGCGAGTATGGAAGAACCAAGTCATCGATAACCGAGCGAACATCTTTAACACGAAAAATACCTTCTCCATCCAAATCACATACCCAACGGTCTGCAGAGGAGGAAAACGTACATGTATCGATGATGGACACGAGCTCGTCCCATTGATGCTTTTCAACTCCATCACGAATCTGTCTCTGGAAAGAAGAACACAACGAAGGCGCGTTCAATTTATCGTGAACCAGAATATCTTTGGCCTCCTCTAAAGCGAACAATCTAGGAAAAAGGGTACTAAGAGCAGATTCCAAGGTCCAGTGATCGAGCCAAAACCTGGTCTTGGCACCATCTCCCACACGGATTTTACAATGAGACAAAAAGCTAAACCCTTTTGAGTTTAAGTCGTGTACCTCTCTAAGGATTGAGTTCCAGCAGGATGAATGGTTCAATCTATGATCCTCTAGAGATACACCGTACAGTGCTCGAATGACGTGATACCATAACGAATTGTCTTGGGATTTAAAACGCCAAACCCATTTGAGAATTAAGGCTCGGTTTAATGCAAAAAAACTAGAAACGCCAAGGCCCCCTCTTAAGGCTCGGCTAATGGATATAGACTTAATACATGAAAGTGTATCCAAAGCCTCAATATCCAACTCCCCAAATGTAGAAAAAGCAAATGGAATGAACTTGTATCCGTTGTCCTCACATATGGACACGTACTTGTTTTTTTTATTCTCAACGGCATTGTGCAAAGCTACCCCAGGAACCCAAGATGTCGCCCCCGTACCAGCAAAGGGGGAGATGCCAGTCATTATTATTATTATTATTATTATTATTATTATTATTATTATTATTATTATTATTTACTAGTCCAAATATTGGGGGGTTCATAATAGCAGCTGGGTCCAAACGTATAGGGGTTAACATTCAAATTTCGCATTAGTAAAATTGAAGGGCTACCCAACTCAGCTCGTAACCCTTCATTGGTTAAGTTTTGAGCCAAACGGTGAGGGTTCGAATCCTAGGCTGGCAAAAAGTGGGATTATATTTAGCCAGTGCCACGTGGCACCACCTGAGTGGTCCACGTGGTAACCCGACCCGACCCGGACCTGATCCGACCCGAACCTGACCTGATCCAGACCCGACCCGATTCGTTGACCGACCCGTTGACCAGCTGACGTCATGCTGACGTCAGTAGACACGTAGCGGCGGAGGGACAATGCCATTGCGCCACGTGTCACTGATAGCTAATGATTACTGTGCAGGTACGAGGTACAGGTGGCAGCGGCTAACCAATGTGAGGCTCACACGTGGCAGTACGAGGTGGCAGTGACGGCGCTGACAAGTCAGACTAACGTGTCAGTACGAGGTTCAGACGTGGCAGAGGCGGCGTAGGTGCCAGTGGCGAATGGCCAATAGGAGCGTGACACGTGGCGGCAACGCCGCCACGTCAGTCCGAGGTGTCAGAAGTCAGCTGTAGCAGTGGCGGCTGACCAATAATAAAGTGCCACGTGCCATGGCGATGAAAACAAGAAAAGGAATGGCATGTGTAGGCGTGTGGTAGGCATTGGATCACACGCAATCATGAGTTGTCTCCACATTCGATTAAAACAAGAAATGAGGCGGAGTTTACAAGAGAGAAAAAAAGGCAAAAAGACTCTTCTACCCATGATGGTTGGCAACTTATATGTACCCCATTTCTCATTTGTGTGGGGATGTTAACTTAGATTTAGTTAAATTTTCTCTCTAATTTTATTGTATTTTTACTTTCAAAAATAGATGTAATTTTATTTCAAGCTTTGTAATCTTCCAATTTTAATAAAATCCAAGTTTTAGCTTATTGATTATCTCTTTAGTTTAATTCTCATTCTTCCTTTCTTTTTACTTTTAATTATAATCTATCTTATAATTTGGGATAATTTTTTATAACTTTTTTCCAAATAAGTTAGGTTTATATAAAAGCTTGGAATAATTCATTTTATTTCAAGCTTATTGTTGCCTTATATTCCTAGATCTAGCTTATTGTTGGAGGATTTATTTAATTAGCTTTTTAGCTTTTTAAATCTCATAAGTTCTAAGCTTAGGGTTACAGCTTATTTATAAGCTAGCTTTTTAATTAAGCACTTTTAGTTTATATCTATTAGTGTTTTTAGATCTATTAGTTTTAAGTCTTAAAAATTAAAAGTACTTTTATAAAAACCAAAAAAATAGTTTGATCTATTAGTTTTTTTATACAAATTAGTTTAGATCTATAAGTTTTTAGTTTTAAAATCAAAGTATTTTTATAAATCTAAAAAAATTAGTTTAGATCTATTAGGTTTTTAAATAAATTAAGTAGATCTATAATTTTTAGCTTTAAAAATTAATATTTTTATAAAAAATAAGAAAATAGTTTAGACCTATTAGTTTTGTTTGAATCTCTTTATTTAATATTAATAGTTGCTTATTATTCTAACCTCTTGTGTTATTTTGATTTTGACGAATCGATTCATCAAGTTTGGTAAAGAGCTTATGGTTTGATAAATCTGGTTCGAGTTTGATTTAGTTGGTCGTGTACTTTACGGGCCGGGTTGCGCTTTAGATTAGTTTGATTTGGTAGGCCGTGTACTTTACGGGCCATAACTTGTTGATAATGTTGACGTTTTGTTTAGAGCGTTTTCTTTGGACCACGGGTACTAAGTTATTTCCTTTTTAAATATCTAGCTTAATCATTTTAGTTTAGTTTAAATAGTTTTTAAATAGTATCTCTTTTATAAAATTCGTTTTAATTAGTTTTAAAAGTTATTTTTGTTTTGAAAATAGATTTTATAAAATTAGTTTTAATTTAGATAAACTTATTTTAAGTATAAAGTTTACACCTTTTGTGATTATTAAGCTTATTATTATAAAGCTTCAAGCTTTATATTCTAAAAGGTTAATAAGCTAAAAAGATTAAAGCTTTATGCTTTAATCTTAAGTTTATTATTTTTAGATTTTAATTTTTATCATTTTTTTCTTGCTTGTTAATTACGTGCTTGCATTTAGCTTAATTTTTAATTTAGAATAATTAAGTTTTGATTTTTTATTTTTAGTATAATTTTGTTGCATCGTAGAATTAAATTAGTTTAATCTAGATTTTTAATTGTAGTATAATTTTTTTTTGCATTTTAGATTAATTTTATGTGAATTATTTGTGCTTTAATTTTTATATATTCCTTAGCCTAAAAGTATATTCCCATTTTTCAAGTTTAATTAGAAATTGATTCCAAACAAGTATTATTAACCAAAAACAAATAAAGTCTTAACGATAAAATTGGATTTCAATTCGAGTCGATTCGAGGAAAACGATATACTAAAAAAGGGTTATTAAGTCCCATGAGTTGCTGCACTCAAAATGCACAGTTCAGATTCACCAATCTGCTTACACACAGAGTTTTGTAACAACCTGCTAAACACCAGAAGTTATGTTCTCCTACAGCAGCATACCCTGAAAACCTTGCCAATTGATAGATGTAAGTATTGCTGATATGTAAATATTGCTTATAGTGAGCGGGTGCATGAGGTTTTGGGAAATATGATATAAGGGTTGTAATTCAAAATCAAGTTTACTTATCACCTATTAATAGATTAACTGAACAAGGACTAGATTTTCACGACATTTGACATTATGTAAGTAGAAGTTTCTAAGCTATGTGGCCTAATAAATTCAACCTGAACACCCCTGAGGTCGGTGTCATAATAAGATTAACAATAGTAAGCTTCTACACGTATTCAGTTATGATCATGTGTCATTACTCGACATTGCACTAATGTTACATGACTGATTGTTTAACTGATGTGTCTTCGCCAAGTTAGAAAGTAATAATAACGTTGAGTTGCATCAGGTAAATAGTACACATACTATATGCGAATGACTTTTAATATTGTCTTTGTTTATATATAGTTAAGTGTTTTGATTTAATACTATAGAACCGGTTGCAGTCCCCGGATGATGCATCTGAAACAGCTCAGCAGAATGATATCTGGCGGCTTTTTATAGAAGCTCAGCGAAGTGAGTCATTATACGGCCATTTATATCCAATCTATAATTTACCTTAAATGGTTATTACTTGTCTTTTTACATTGCTTGTACAGATAATAGCAAAATATTTAACCATTCATATGTGTTTATTACTTTCACCAGTTATTATGTACCTAAATAGACAACGAGTCCAAGCTTTAGAGGAGTTGGATGAAATGAAGAAGGAACAGCAGCTTTGCTTGAAAATATACAACAGCTAGAGAAGTGTGAATTATTAACCTGAACGCTTGAAGTTCATAAATACTTCAGAAGGGTTTCAGCAACGAAGAAGCATATCTCATTTTCATAAGCAGTTTTTACCACGGTTTATGGAGGCTGCGATATCTATATTTCCCTGTAAAAGCACTGGAAGCAAACTCCCGCGGCGAAGCGCATGCACCATAACCTAGTATTAATTTTGTAGATGTATGTTTTTAATTGTTGTAAATGTGAACAATTAAGAAATGAGGTTTATTAATTAATATTATTTTCAAATGTGTATAAATTATTATGTATTAACCAATTAATTTAAAACCTTTTTAAAGTTTGTAATTATAATTCCAACTATGGGTATTGTAGTAATCTCGATCTAAACTTCCTATTTATTTTTAGAAGTAGACAATTTATTTGGGACAACCAAAAAAACAAAGGTGGACTATAATTTTTGGACGAAAATAGTAATTAGTTTTAATATGAGTATTAATTTATGTTTGTATTAATGAGTGTTATAAATTTCAATTGTAAATTTTTCCGCTTCTTTTGATCGTACATTATGCATTAATATATATAAGTTGAATTTTCAAGTATACTATTATTAATAAGGTTAAATGTATTATATATAGTATAGATAAATTTTATTTTTTTGAGACTCTGGAGCTTATATTAACTTATATGCCTATAACTAAAACTTATGAAATATTCTTTCCGTCCTAAAAGTAAAGAAACAGTTTAAAAAAGTAATTTATTAGTATTTTATTTTTTATATTTTTTTATAGAATGACAGTTTTACTTTTTAACTAATTAATTAAAATTTTATTAAATTTTGTAATAATAATTTTAAACAAGAATAATATATCAAACTGATTAAATTTTTCTATCCATTTTTTAATAGTAAATATTTAATTTAAGAAATTTAAAAAAATATAAACAATAAAAAAGAAGTATAAACATAAATCAAATAAGCTTGCACAGAAAAAGACAAAGGTTAATTTGTCATTTCAGATCTGTTGAGGACTGTATTTACGGTTCAAAATTCGAAATAGAAATGTTGACTATACTTACAAAATGACGAGGACCAAACATATATTTCGGTCCAAAAATGCTATTTACTCTTTGTTAACCCCATTTGAAGATTTTATTATTGAGTAAATTAAAAATTTTATAGTAGTTGTGGTTTGGTTAATTGCATACTTTCTTAATGGAGACCTATTAGCGTGTAATTATCGTTTCTGGTACATGTTAGAATTGAAGAACCGTAAAAATGAGGCGAGTATAAGAACGGCTAGGCCCAAAGACTCATGTCAACGAAAATGTAAGTGTCATGTAACATTCACACGAGAATCTTTTTTGGCATCCCATTTTGTGGGTGTGGTAAGCAAAATAAAATCTTGTGTCAAATAATAAAAAGTGGTACCAGGTGTTTACATATACTCTACTTTTTATTAAAAGAAAAAAAAAAGCTAAAACATAGCTTGGAGTGAGCTGTTAAGTTTGGCATCATGACCTGGTGTGGTAAGCCAAAGAACTTTCGTGCCAAAAGCTTAACAATCCATATAGGAGTCACCATATCTCACTCTCTTAATTTAATAATAAATGATATATTTAAATTAAAATTTACACATCTATACTATCTATACTACTAATTTATAAAACATTTACACTATTTCTAAATAAAGAAGTCTTAAAGTCTTAAACATTTCTTTATTAAAAAAGTAAAAATGACCAATTGACCAATTAAATTAAAAATCTTCACTCTCAAATCGATAGCTTTACATACACAAAATTAAAACTAACATTATAAAATTTAAACGTCATTACATCTCTAAACTTGTGACAGTCCTACAATATTATTGTACCTCTTGTAACGACCCATTTAAATTTGTAACGGCTCATTTCTACATTAATCTTTGTAACACCCGATGTAAAACCCGTATTTTAAATCGAGAATTTATAAATACGCGGTTTATTATTATTTACGCGGGATATTTTTCCTTAAAACGTACACGTGGAAAGTTTTAAACAAACGCGAGAAATTTATTACAAAGTACTATTTATTACAAGTGTTATTAAATAAAGACACAATTTCGTAACTGCCAGCAGCATCAATTGCGCCGCAACTCTTACGTCTTGCGCCGCAACTCGTGATCCGCAGCACCATGATCTGTAGCCCCTTCAATTGCGCCGCAACTCATTGTCTTGCGCCGCAACTCGTGATCCGCAGCACCATGAACCTTCAATTGCGCCGCAACTCATTGTCTTGCGCCGCAACTCGTGAAAATAAATTTGGGCCAAGCCCATGTGAAGGAAATAAAACAGACGGGGTCCTTTGTTTTTCTTTTCTGAGCCGACACAAAAACACTCCAACAAAACCCTAGAAACTAAATACAGCCGCCAGTTTATTGTTGTTCATTCCTCCCTGCCGCGACCACATCAAGAAACAAGACTAAGGATCGAGGATTGATCCTGGGAGAACAAGGATTTTCGTTTTTCTTTTGATACCCTAAGCCCTAACACGAACACAAGGTAAGAAACCCTAATTCTTTTGTTTCTTTTCTTTAATTCGATTTCAAGGAGTTTTAATCATGGAAAACGCGACCCATAGGGGGAGGGGGTGTTCGTTTGGACGGTTTGCACACAAACCGAGACTCATATGAGTCTCGGTGGTGATGATTTTCCACCAGCGCAACCCTAATTAGGGTGCCGGCTTGATTTTGGCCTGGCAATGGGTTTTAGAGAGTTATGGGGGTGTTTGGCAATCCTTTTTAGAACAGGTTAAGGGTGTGTTTGGCAGTCAGTTTTGTAAAAACAATTAGAGGGCTGTTTGGCTAGACTTATTTTAAAACTTAGCACGAGTTTTCGGAATCGCTTATAATAATTATTGAACGGGATTATTTAAACACTTTAAATCATTTTAAAAAGGGATTTTGTAAATAAAGAAATTTAATTGTCGATTTTATTATCTTATTAATAAAATTATATCGATATCGTTTTGTCATGTTAATTGTTTAAAACATAGGATTTATCAAGGATTTAATTTAAAGGAACTATTTTGGATACGTTCTATTTCAGGAAACTTTCTATATTAGGAAACTTTCTAATTATGACGAGTTACTATTTATAGTAATGTCAGATTATACATTATCCAGTAATCAGAAATACATGGTATATTAAATCTGTAATATTTACGAACAATAAGAATTTATTAGATTATATAAATAGTAATACAAGTATAACTTAAATCCAACTAAAACAGTTAAGAGCAGTAAAATATTTAACATCAGTCAACTTATTTTTCGCGTACGTTATTTATGTAGTACCTGTGAAGTCGGGATCGATCCTTCAGCTTTCGTTCTTATTTCATTAATGGGCACAAGGTACGGATTTCCGTCCTTTCAGTAAGGACTTCCTTTCTATGCATGATTAGGATTCCCCGTCTTCAGCCAAATGTTTTTCCCCAGTATATGTTTAAGTTTATCAGTAATCATGTTAATAACGAAATAAATTGCCTGAGCATTATATACAAGCACGACCAGTTTATGTACTAGTTACGGAGGTACCGTAACCACGGCACTAGAGGCACCAGTGTCGTGACTCACATGCAGGAGAGTGATATCCTGCATCGTCCCACTCATGTTCAGTTGGCCATTTTTATATGTATGTTTTAGTGGGGCGTATGGATGCATCCTAGGCTTATAAGTGTTTCATGTTATCAGGGTGAATGTGGTGTGTGCTCTACATCCTTCACATTGGAGCTGATCCCTCCACCCAGCACAGTTATTTAGAGGTCACCCCTCTACAGCATGACGAGGTCACCCCTCTAGTTATTCATGCACGGTTGTTACAGCACGTGACCTATATAAGCTCTGGCAAATAAAATACAGTAAATGCATGTTTTCAGAATTAAAAGTTATATTTCAGTATCAGTATATATGAATCAGATTGCTCAGATTTTATGCAGAGTTCTACCACATATTTCATATCAGTCTTACAGTTTCTATATTCTATCGTCTGCTTCATTCAGTATATTCTTATCGTGCTCTATATCCGTTCACTGAGCGTTATGCTCAGCCGTAGTTCTTTTCATTGTTCTAACGGCAGGTACACCAGGACGCTTTTAGGATTCTAAGAGCGTGTGCATTTGGAATGGAAGCTATACAGACTCCTTATTTTATGTACTTACATTATTCTGCTTATTTGGACATTGTTTAGTCCTTTCTTTCAGTATTTCATTTTCATGTTTTGAGCTTAGGTTGGATTACCGATGTTTGATTCCGGTATTTCCGTTATGGTCTTTTAATGTTTCATTACATTTGCCTTATGCTTTGATGACACGCCATAAATACACGTAACGGTCCACTTATCCAAGTGGGGTGTTACAATTATGGTATCAGAGACTGGTTCGACCTGTAGGCTCTAAAACTTGACCTGTGACTAGTGGGTAGTCACCAGGAACTTTCCAGATTTTGGCGTTGTTATCTTTCATGTTTCTCATGCATTAATCAGTCAGTTTTTCTTCAATTATCAGTCATTTTCTTAAAGTTTTTGACTAAGTAAAAGGTTGGTACAGGACTGGCCATATTTAGTCGCATGTGCTTTTCATTCGAATTTTGTTTTGGTGAACCGACCCATAGGCGTTCACCCTTGCTGTTCAGATTTCGTATTGGTAAACCGACCATAGGCGTTTACCCTTACTCATGACAGATTCATGTTTTCAGTCAAATATCACTTGGTGAACCAACCATAAACGTTCACCATTTCTCAAGTCAAATTTCATGCTTTTCAGTCGAATGATGTTTTGTGAACCGATCCACAGTTGTTCACCTTTGTCATATCATGACATTCTATAAATTTTGACAAGTATGGATTGGACTTCAGCCATCCATATTTAATACCAGAGTATAAATTTCTATACATGACAGTTCTCAGAAAATTTTGGCCAGTATGGATCGAACCAGAATAGCCCATACTTAGTCTCATATTTCCTTCCTTGAAGTACGTGGATTGAACCATAACTATCCACATCAGTTGATGTTAAACTTAGTTGATTATTCTTCTATGTTCTTTGTATCAGTTAAGTTTGTACTCTCAAGTGGATGTCGTTTTCATGCTGATTAAGTTCATGTCTCTTTATGAGGATTACGTTTTCAGCAAGGCGATGATGTTTTCATGCTAAGATATAAGGAAACTACCGTAAAATCCTATTTCATGATAAATCATGTTCTGATCTTTATCAATCATGTCCTTATACTGAACATTGATGAAACTCCATTTAATCATACTTTTAGCCTCTATACAACCAACATTAAGTCTGCGCAGAAATTATCAGCCTATCATGTTAACCGTTTCAGTTCAGTTTACTACCGTTTAAATCAATTTATTCTTTGAGAATGTCAGAAAATCGACACCAGTATCGATCATCCCATAAAATTTCCACCAGCTTCATGTACAGTATTCCATATGTACCCCATGTACAGTGTCTCAGTTATACTCCATGTACAGTATTTCACGTGTACTCCACGTACAGTGTCTCATATATGTTCCATGTGCAGTATTCATTGTGTACTTCATGTACAGTAGTCCAGGTGTACTCCAGGTACCCTACTCCATAGATATTACAAATCGATCCTTAAACATCGCGGACGTTCCCACTTGTCGATATTCTACCAGGTGCTGATGCTGCTCGTGAGTTGAAGATTTTACCAGATGCTGATGCTGCTAACACTCTGAAGACCACACTGATGCTGATGCTGCTGAACCTTGGAGATTTCTCAAGATGCTGACGCCGCGGAACGAGGACGAAAACTATAAACTTGAAATTTCTGACAAGAATAAATTCAACCATCAGACGCTACCATTCGATTTTATGCTGTTACCTTCTCAGTTAGATGTCACACTTCACCCAGCCAACTTTCATTCAGAAGAGTGGGAACCGGAACCCAGCCGGCCACTCAGCAGAATAGTCACATGAATCACGGTCATGATAATGACCGTCATAAATTGACAGACAAAGCAGTGGTGACAATCATCGTGCTTATAATTAATCAGTCAGTAACCATCGGAACTCCGGAACGGACATGACCAACAATACAAGAGGTCAGTGGTCTAACCGGTCCGCCGACCCTAGCAGTTACCATAAATTCTTAATCTTATTCAGACTCACCCATTAAAACACGTGCCAAGACATCAGTCAAGACATAGTTCTCAGGTATCATTTCGGAAGACACATATCAGGGCACCCGTCATGATACACGTCATACGAATATCTTCTCAGAGTACGAGTCAGAGCTCCTAATTCCAGTATGTTCCAAGCAAGACCTTCAATAATTCAGGGTATCTTTCAGAAAAGGGTATACTCATTCTGTTATGCCACGCATAAAACCAGACCAGTAAAAATTCAGTTACCATTATTATTCAGGAAAAACACGCAGTATTCACTCTGTGGGGTTACAGACGAACCCATTCAGTGAAAAGTCTCCATGTCCACTTCATGTATCCCTATGTCAGCCTTATCTCAAACCAGGTAGTTATCTGCCTCTCACCCAGAAAGGACTCAACAGTACCACCATATTTATTAAAGTTTTCCCTTCAGTTAACGACGAGATCCGTCTTATTAAATCCCAAATATATTCATTATATATTTTGCCAGAAAAATCAGTACAAGCTGTTTCTTCCTTACGAGCGCGTGACTTACCAATACATAGTTACGAAGACTTTTGGCTATCAGTTATAAATTCACTTCTGAAATTCCTCGAATCCATGACCAGCAGATTATCCTAAAATTTTCCGATGTCATTCCAGAAGGTGTTCCAGAAATTCATGCCTACCCACGAGACATAATTTAACATCGAGCTTGCCTCAAGAACAGAACCTGTTTTCAAAACTCTTTATTACAGGGCTCTAGCTACGATTAAAAGAATTGCAGCAATTGCTGCAAGAGTTACCAAAACTAGGCTTTATTCGCCCTAGCGCCCCATCAAAAAATTTATCAGATCACCATTCCAAATCGATATTCATTCCACGAATAGAAAGTTTAATTGACCTACTACGAGGTGTCTTAAACATCCTTCCAGGAAAATTCAAGATCATGCTACCATCAGTGATGAGGAAAGAACATGATGATCTTCAGACCGTTGTTGCACATATTATAGCCACTCTAAGAATTTTTGAATTTTACTTCTGAGCTCCCTAATGCTCCAACTATAGTATGAAAATGTATGAATAAATTTTCCTTGAATTCTCAGACAAATTTGGCAGTACATTCGTTGACAAGATTTTGATCTCCTAAATTCTAGAGAAGGACATGGGAATCATCTTTTCACGACCCCGCAGATTCTCCGATAGGAGAAAATTATATACGCAAACTTTCTAGATGTATGTTGCAGATGAACAAGGTGGCATATCTGAACCACCCTATTTCAACAGAAAGAAATTCCAGACAATCCTGCGAAGGTGAAGGCCATCACCTGATGGTCCCGACTGACGACTATGAACGTAGTATAAAATTTCTAGAACTCAATTGACTGCTACCGCAGAAATTGCCGACAGTCATCACTAGAAATTCTTCTATGACTATTCAACAAGATTTCCACCAGAATGTTCCATAATCCCAGACAAACACTGATAGAATCCGCATCACACATTAATGCAACTATGTTCATATCTAGATGCCTGACCTACTGCAGGTTCAAGATAGAACACCGACATGCTATCACTACAAGTAGAAATTCTAGACTGAAAAGAGACAAGACTCCATGGAGATTGTAATCAGTTTACCACAGACTCAGAGAAATTATGATGCTATCTAAGTTATCATCAACCATGTAATCAGCCTGCGCGTCCCTTTCATCCGAAAGGAGCACGTAGTAGCAGATCTGCAGAAAATTTTACAATTCAGCAATAAATCGTACGAATTCAAGGCATTCCATCGACCATCATATCAAACAGAATACATGTTCACGATCAAGTGTATGTTTACGCCCACTTTAAATTCAGGTTTATCTTCACTTTCACGTTTACGTCTTATTCACAGTATGATACTGTTTCAGTACATCTTTATGCTATCTCATGATTTAAGCTCACGTTAGCATTCATAACATTGTTCACGTTCAAGCTCGTGTGCCATTTCACGATACACGCTTCTCATCTTATCACCGTATACGGTTACAGAAAGCTTGAGAGACCAGACTCAAATTTAGCACAACTTTCCAATAACCAGGTAGACGTTTCACATCTCAGACCCTATCGTTTGGCATTCCTTCCTCAGTCAGCATACGTTCAGGATATGTTCTAGTATCACGTTCACAGTATGATTCACTTATCATATTCTAATTCTATGCCAGTGCTCCTCATATAATTATGAACCACGTTCACAATTGCTCACTTAGCATGTTCACAATTGTTCACGTAGTTTGTCCCTAGATATACTCTCAACAGCTTGCTCAGGGATATAAATGTTATCTTTTCAGGATAATTGTACGTACCGTTTTATGTATACTACATGCTATAGCTTATTCATTCAGGATTAGAAATTCCATCTTAGTATGGAACCAGAAACCTGTCAGCATCATCAGGACAGGGTCAACAGGACCAAGACTTTATTTATTATGTTAGACATTTGAAGGGATCGTTTCGAGCGGGAGGCCACTCGAAACGGAGGAGTCCATCCGGACCTCTCATTGTTTTCTTCAATAAATTTAGTTATGTTCTTCCAGTCATGTCACGTTCCATGTTCTCTTCAGCCATGTCACATTACATAATCATTTCAGTCATGACAAGTTTATACTTATCAGCAGCATTATGTCTTAACCAGAAGACAATTTATCCTTCAGCTTAATTGTCTTTTCAGTCTACGTGTTCTTTCAGTTCTTATAACTCCATCAGCTTATCATCGTTAATTCGGGGACGAATTATTGTTTTTAGAGGAGAAGAATTGTAAAACCCAGTACGCCGCATTTTAATTCGGGGACGAATTATTTCTTTTAGAGGAGAAGAATTGTAAAACCCGTATTTTAAATCGAGAATTTATAAATACGCGGTTTATTATTATTTACGCGGGATATTTTTCCTTAAAACGTACACGTGGAAAGTTTTAAACAAACGCGAGAAATTTATTACAAAGTACTATTTATTACAAGTGTTATTAAATAAAGACACAATTTCGTAACTGCCAGCAGCATCAATTGCGCCGCAACTCTTACGTCTTGCGCCGCAACTCGTGATCCGCAGCACCATGATCTGTAGCCCCTTCAATTGCGCCGCAACTCATTGTCTTGCGCCGCAACTCGTGATCCGCAGCACCATGAACCTTCAATTGCGCCGCAACTCATTGTCTTGCGCCGCAACTCGTGAAAATAAATTTGGGCCAAGCCCATGTGAAGGAAATAAAACAGACGGGGTCCTTTGTTTTTCTTTTCTGAGCCGACACAAAAACACTCCAACAAAACCCTAGAAACTAAATACAGCCGCCAGTTTATTGTTGTTCATTCCTCCCTGCCGCGACCACATCAAGAAACAAGACTAAGGATCGAGGATTGATCCTGGGAGAACAAGGATTTTCGTTTTTCTTTTGATACCCTAAGCCCTAACACGAACACAAGGTAAGAAACCCTAATTCTTTTGTTTCTTTTCTTTAATTCGATTTCAAGGAGTTTTAATCATGGAAAACGCGACCCATAGGGGGAGGGGGTGTTCGTTTGGACGGTTTGCACACAAACCGAGACTCATATGAGTCTCGGTGGTGATGATTTTCCACCAGCACAACCCTAATTAGGGTGCCGGCTTGATTTTGGCCTGGCAATGGGTTTTAGAGAGTTATGGGGGTGTTTGGCAATCCTTTTTAGAACAGGTTAAGGGTGTGTTTGGCAGTCAGTTTTGTAAAAACAATTAGAGGGCTGTTTGGCTAGACTTATTTTAAAACTTAGCACGAGTTTTCGGAATCGCTTATAATAATTATTGAACGGGATTATTTAAACACTTTAAATCATTTTAAAAAGGGATTTTGTAAATAAAGAAATTTAATTGTCGATTTTATTATCTTATTAATAAAATTATATCGATATCGTTTTGTCATGTTAATTGTTTAAAACATAGGATTTATCAAGGATTTAATTTAAAGGAACTATTTTGGATACGTTCTATTTCAGGAAACTTTCTATATTAGGAAACTTTCTAATTATGACGAGTTACTATTTATAGTAATGTCAGATTATACATTATCCAGTAATCAGAAATACATGGTATATTAAATCTGTAATATTTACGAACAATAAGAATTTATTAGATTATATAAATAGTAATACAAGTATAACTTAAATCCAACTAAAACAGTTAAGAGCAGTAAAATATTTAACATCAGTCAACTTATTTTTCGCGTACGTTATTTATGTAGTACCTGTGAAGTCGGGATCGATCCTTCAGCTTTCGTTCTTATTTCATTAATGGGCACAAGGTACGGATTTCCGTCCTTTCAGTAAGGACTTCCTTTCTATGCATGATTAGGATTCCCCGTCTTCAGCCAAATGTTTTTCCCCAGTATATGTTTAAGTTTATCAGTAATCATGTTAATAACGAAATAAATTGCCTGAGCATTATATACAAGCACGACCAGTTTATGTACTAGTTACGGAGGTACCGTAACCACGGCACTAGAGGCACCAGTGTCGTGACTCACATGCAGGAGAGTGATATCCTGCATCGTCCCACTCATGTTCAGTTGGCCATTTTTATATGTATGTTTTAGTGGGGCGTATGGATGCATCCTAGGCTTATAAGTGTTTCATGTTATCAGGGTGAATGTGGTGTGTGCTCTACATCCTTCACATTGGAGCTGATCCCTCCACCCAGCACAGTTATTTAGAGGTCACCCCTCTACAGCATGACGAGGTCACCCCTCCAGTTATTCATGCACGGTTGTTACAGCACGTGACCTATATAAGCTCTGGCAAATAAAATACAGTAAATGCATGTTTTCAGAATTAAAAGTTATATTTCAGTATCAGTATATATGAATCAGATTGCTCAGATTTTATGCAGAGTTCTACCACATATTTCATATCAGTCTTACAGTTTCTATATTCTATCGTCTGCTTCATTCATTATATTCTTATCGTGCTCTATATCCGTTCACTGAGCGTTATGCTCAGCCGTAGTTCTTTTCATTGTTCTAACGGCAGGTACACCAGGACGCTTTTAGGATTCTAAGAGCGTGTGCATTTGGAATGGAAGCTATACAGACTCCTTATTTTATGTACTTACATTATTCTGCTTATTTGGACATTGTTTAGTCCTTTCTTTCAGTATTTCATTTTCATGTTTTGAGCTTAGGTTGGATTACCGATGTTTGATTCCGGTATTTCCGTTATGGTCTTTTAATGTTTCATTACATTTGCCTTATGCTTTGATGACACGCCATAAATACACGTAACGGTCCACTTATCCAAGTGGGGTGTTACACCCGACAAAATCTAAAAATATATATAAACCACACAAAACCAAAAAACTATCCTACTCTATCATTTTTCTCTTTAAAAATAAAAAATACACATGTGGCATCACAAGCCTGAAGCCTCTATCTCTCTCACTAAGTTTCAGCATAAACCACTACTGCTACCACCATAAAATCTATTACCACGACCCCAATGCGTTTCACCGTTTATTAATGGTCTTATTTGTTTGGCTAGTTACGGTTTTTAGTGTTTTGCGGTGAGTTTGGGCATGTTAGTGCATTTCGTGTGTTTTTTCGTGTGTAGATTTGTTAGGAAATGTAAAGATCCAATCGGAATATGACGGTATATATTTGTAAATATACATCTCATATTTATAGATTTTTGTTATGTTTAGTAGTTTCTTGTGGGGGTAGTTTGAAGATTTGTAAAGATGTTTTTACGGCACTTTAAGATTCGATGATATACTTAGTGCCATTTTTCAATGATCATTTGATGAACTTTATGGTTCAGTTTATAATGAATATGGGTTTTGGCATGATTATTAAATGTGTTTGTGTTTATTTTTATTAGCATTGTTACTTTACTTGATTTGATAATATAATTTTAGTGTTTTTCAATGAATGAAATTCTATTATCCAACTGTTTTGTTCTGAGAAATTTTAATTACCATTATTGAATGTTAATGTTTCTTTATAATGCCTAAATTTGATCCATCCTTTGAATGCATAAGTTGTACAATCCTTGATATGAATAAAAATGCATTTTCTAGTATGCTATAATGTTCACATATGTTGTGCAAAACATTTACTTGTTTGGTGTGTTTAACTTGGCTGGTGTAATGTGTTATGTTTTTAGTATTACAAACATTGCACAATTGACCGTATTTATGGTAGCAATATTTAATTGGATCATTTTTTGGACTTTAGACCAATGCTAAAATAAATTTCCCTGACTATACCTATTGTTGGCATCATTAAGGCTGTATAAACCCACCCAGTCATACTGAAATAAATGCAGGTCCTTCTTATTTATTAAGGTTTCTATGAATATATAGTCAAACTATAACTGACCTCTCTAAAGGCAAGGTATGGAGGACGTACACAACATTAAATGCATGTCCATGAACAATTCTGTCAACTGTTCACTTTCTTCACTAGGTCGTACTAGTCTGCTTTAACTTGAATCTTCACTTTATCATGCCTAAAGTGCTTTATCAGATTCTCTCGCCTAAAGTATAAAGGGATAAGGCTAGTCTCTACTTGCTTAAACTAACTTCAAAGGGTCTAGAGTGACCTTAGAGTATTATCACCTCTGAGGCCTCGAACAGCCAACACATTCCTTCTACATTCCAGCTGTTATCCATAACAGCTGGTGAGTATGTCTTCAGATTATCTTTGACTTCTCAGACGATGTCTTTGACTTGAATGTGTCTGGTGTGCCATCTGAGGCTTTGCATTCAGATTGTCCTTAAATATGTCGTTGGATTCTGTCATCGACTCATAACACTTAGTCTAATTTAAATCAAATCTAGATAGGGCCATATGGAACTTTCATTGGCCCAACAATGAGAATGTTCAAGGCTTGCATATTGTCCAATTGTAATTGGATGTCACTGTGGGCTCGAATTAGTAACTACTAACTCGTCGTTAGAAAAACAAGTAATTTATACTTTCTTCGTATCAAGATTACCGTCTTTTGACAAAAAAATACACAGTTTAAGAAAGAACACATTTATTATAGTCTTTTCTCTCTAACTTTTTGATAGAATGATAATTTTACTCTTAGCTAATTAATTAAGAGATGCATTATTTTGCATCCTTATTTTTTACTACATACTAAGGGACAAATTCTCACCTTATATTTATTTTCGATCTAATGGTGGAGATTAACCGAGGATTTAAAAAAAACCCGGAGTGGTCATTTTTGCCAAAATGTCCAAAAGTTGTAAAAATGGGCGGAGGGACTGAATTTGTAAATATGACGAAGTAATGATTTATCACTAGTGATATTTCACTAGTGAAAGTAATAAAATATCGCTAGTGATAAAGCAATAATATGAATGTAATATTACACATTAACTATGTTTACGAAATATCACTAGTGATATTTCATTGTTTTATCGCTATTGATAACCATTTTTCGTTATATTTATAATTTTAGTCAATCCGTCGTTTTTTACAACTTTTAGACATTTTGACAAAAATGATCCTTAATTAAAGTTTGTAATAATCATTTCAAACTAAAAATATATTAACTTAGATCAAATTGTATTATTTATTTTAAGTAAAAGACAATAATTCTAGAACATTTTAAATAGAAAAAAAACTATAAACTCAAGAAGTATTGAATTGTACCGCTGGAAGGAGTGAATGGTTTGCATATATGGTCCCTCCCTTAAAAGCCTTTAAAGAACCCTCTTTTCCTATTGCGAACCTCCTGCCAATCCAGTTGTAAACCCTCCTTTGCTTCTACGAACCCCATCTTCAACCCTTACAAACCAGTTGCGAACGCTCTTTTCGTGAACTGATATGTTGTATTGCGAACCCTCCTTTCATCAATATATGAACTTCTCTTTACAACCCATACTTTTTCTTTTTCACTTTCGTTTCTTCACTCATCTTTACCATTTTGTCAAGAAATTCATTTTTAATCAATCTAAATGTTTTGTTTTTTTTTCATTTGTGAAACCGAAATCATGATTAAAAAATTATATATATTATGTTTTCGAATCGAGTAAACTGAAAGGAAAAAAATCCTTATGGTTAGAAGAGTTATTTTTTGCATTCTTATTTTTTAAAGAACTTTTGATTTTTACTACGTGACTAACTATCACAATCTATTTGTTTTTTTACCAAAATATATGTTTGGTCCTCGTCATTTCGAAAGTATACTCAACATCTCTATTACAAATTTAGACTGTAAATACAGTCCTCAACAGATATGAAATGACAAATTAACCTTTGTCATTTTCTATGCAAGCTTATTTGATTTCTATTTATATTTTCTTCTTTTTATTTTTATTGTTCATATTTTTTAAAAAATTTTAACTTAAATATTTACTATTAAAAAATAGATAGAAAAATTTGATCAAATTTTGTATATTATTCTTGTTTAAATCAATGATAAAAAATAAATAAATTTTTAATTAATTAGTTAAAAAGTAAAACTATCATTTTATCAAAAAAAGTAAAAATAATAAAATACTTATAAATTACTTTTTTTAAACTGTTTCTTGTCATAAACAAAAATTTTAGCATAGAAAGAAATAACATTTCATAAATTTTATTTTTAGACTTATAAGTTAATATAAACTCACGAGTCTCAAAAAATTAAAATTTATTTATAGTACATAAAAAACATTTAACCCTGGTATCTTTGAAAATTCAACTTATATATATTAATACATAATATACGATCAAAAGAAGCCTAAAAAGTTAGATTAGAAATTTATAACACTCATTAATATAAATATAATTTAATACTCATAGTAAACTAGTTAATACATAATAATTTATACTCATTTAAAAATAATATTAATTAATAAACCTCATTTTTTAATTGTTCACATTTACAACAATTAAAAACATACATCTATAAAATTATACATATGTTATTTACCTAAAATAATGATGTATATAGTTTTGAAAAACCGAACCAGACTAATGGTCTCAATAGAAAATCGGAGTCATATTGAGTTTCGGATAATCAATTAAATATAGTTACCTAAACCTTAAACTATCGTTTATTAAGATATCTTTGTAAGTGAAACATAAAATTAAAATATTGTTTCTTAAAAACTATGTTATATGATATCCGCCGACGCAACACACTAACATAAAAATAAAATACAGTAATGTCTTAAACCAACGTGTAAGTCCAAACAAATACTGGTTGAAGCCCTTAACATAAAACAAAGACACATATATGATAGATGTTTTAAATGAGTGTACTAGGTAGACTGTTTTTTCTAACTAGCCTTATATTTTCATATCTTCATTTTTCTGGCTTATGAGCTTATTCTGATTTTAATTTCAACTATGTAAAATAAGGCCATAAAAAATTTGCTTATTTGATATAAGAAGTTAAATCAAACATGCTTAAAAGATATAAGTCTTCATTTACTAGTAATGTTTGAGGTAAGGGAGTGATAGGACTCGCAATGCCTCAACGGTTCGGGCTTTTAAGCTTATTTTTTTCGCATTTTGTTTCATGACATTTCGACCATATGAGCTTTGATAGGTGTGTAAACACCCATCCTTTTACCACTTAATTCGGGCTAAAACGAGACCAAAACACGTATTTAATATCATTTGTTTGGAATTATGCGTGGTTTTTGTGTTTATTGTGTTTTCAGAGCCAACCGGATGAATATTAAAGAAAACATGGGATTGCACGGGTTTTACTGAAGAAAAAGACTCGAGATAAAGTCTATTGTCCAAGAGATGCAAAAGATTTGAAGTCACTGGGCCTATTCGAAGATTTATCGAAGAAAAGGACCAAAGATGGAAGATTTATATAAGTCGAAGAAACTC
This sequence comes from Glebionis coronaria, assembly GCA_025667525.1. Classification (NCBI taxonomy): domain Eukaryota; kingdom Viridiplantae; phylum Streptophyta; class Magnoliopsida; order Asterales; family Asteraceae; genus Glebionis; species Glebionis coronaria. Next base: position 5,127,369 of record CM046880.1, read on the forward strand.
AAGTCTATTAAACGAAGAAATTAAAAGACGAGTTGAATTTAATCGACGACAAATCCCGAATCAGAATCGAAAACGGAAACTTTTCTGAAAAGACGAAAAGACAAGAAGAACGGGAGAAAGCCCACTCACCAACCAAAAGAAACACCTATAAATAGGCAACCCCTCACACACATAGTGAGCTAGCCTGGAGTTTTCTCTCCTCCCCTTTTTTCTCCTTTCTTGTTCGTTCCATCACAATCACCACTAGGGTGATTGATGATTTTAATCTTTGTTCTTCCAATCTTGTTGTTTTAATCTTTGTTTAATCTTGTTAAAACATTAATCATTCAATACAAAGTCTTGTTTAATCTTTCCATTTAATCTTGTTCTTCATCATCTTCTTTTGCAAGTTCTTAAGTTTTCCATTTGATTCAAGTTTGATCTTAAAAAGTTGTTGATTAAGTGTTTTTATTGGTGGGATTTGTTGTCTATAGTATTTAAATGATTTGTGTTTAATTTGGGAAAACCTTTTTAAGTATTTGGTTTGATTTTGATTAAAATTCGACCTCCTTGTTCTTCGTTGTCTGCTACTGTTCTGGGTTTCCAGACTTCCGAACCAGCTAAAACTTCCGAACCAAGTGTTCATTCGGAAAGTTCCGAACCAAGCATTAAGTTCCGAATGGGTTTGAAGTTCCGAACCAATTTTTGAAGTTCCGAATCAATTTTTGAAAAACTTCCGAATCAGTAAGTTCCGGATCAAGCCAAGACTTCCGAACCAAGCACCTTCATTCGGAAGGTTCCGAACCAAGCAGAAGTTCCGATCCAAGCCTTCATTCGGAAGTCCTAAACTTCCGAACCAAGCCAGAAAGTTCCGAATCAATTGTTTTTCAAAAGTTCCGAATGAATGAACAGTAACTTCCGAATGAGTTATCTTTGAGTAAGTTCCGAATCAAGGGTAAAAGTTCCGAATCAATTTTCTTGTAGTGTTACTGTTTTTCTGTTTAAGTGTTTCTTTACGTTTATCTCACAAATTATATTTTATATTTCATACTTTAATTTCAATTTTAGTTTTGATCCTAATTTCACTTTTAATTCACATTTTTATTAATTGTTATTAAAGTAATCGTGTTTGATTTAAATTTCCATTTTAACATTAAGTAGATTAGAAAACCAAACCCTTTTATTTAGTAACCAAGAACAATCATTCCACTTAAGACTGAGATCAATTCGAGAGGATTCCGAGAATCGAACTTTCAACATAGAAAATCCTTGTATCAAATGGCGCCGCTGCCGGCTCTTCTCGTTAAGATCAAAAGTTTTTTGTGAGAACTTGGATTTTGGGATCCGTTCCCCGTGAACGTTACTTTTTCAAGAAAATTTTCAAAAAAAAAAAAAAAAAAAAAAAAAAAAAAAACAACTAAAAAATATAAAATTTTCAAAAATACAAAAAAAAAAAATTAATTAATTAAAAAACCATAAAAACCAAAAATATTTGTGCTTTGCTTTTCTTTGTTCGTTCTTTTGCAGGTGTATGCGCACTCGATCCACGTCATATCAAGAGCCCGAGCCTCTCGATCACTTAGACATGGCCGGTGTACCACCTCCAAACAATAATAACAACAACAACATGAACAATAACAACAACAATGAGCACCTTCCGAATAATCGCCCGATGATTGAATTGCTGCAAGCTCATGTCGATGGCAACACGGATCCAATCGTTATACCACCAATTGCCGCCAACAATTTCGAGCTAAAATCAGGCTTTATCCAGATGGTCTCCGCTCAACCATTCTTGGGACGAACCATTGATGATCCACACGACCATATCAAGAGATTTTTACAACTCACCAACACGGTCAAGTTCAATGGTGTTCCACAAGAAGTTATAAGGTTACAAGTTTTTCCCTTTTCTTTAGAGGGACAAGCCCGGCATTGGCTTGCTAAGGAACCGCCACAGAGTATTCTCTCGTGGACGGATTTGGAAACAAAGTTTATAAATTACTTTTTTCCACCCTCTCGTACTATCGCTTTGCGGAATGAGATCATAAATTTTGAACAAAAGTACGATGAGTCATTCAGTGAATCTTGGGACCGCTTTAAAGATCTTTTAAGAAAATGCCCACAACATGGTTTTACCAAAGTACATCAAATCAATACTTTTTACAATGGTTTAAGCATGAATGACAAAGATTCACTGAACAGCGCCTCGGGGGGTAATCTATTGGCTAAGACTTCCAATGCTGCTTGGGACATCATTGAGAATAAATCTCGTGTGCAAACCAAGAGTGTTAGGACCAATGTTGCTAGTGCTAGCACTAATGACAGCGACAAGCGACTTGACAAAATCACCACGCTTCTTGAATCGCTTGTCACCCACACCGTCAGCACAACAACAGCAACAACGCCAAAAACGCTCAAGTGAACGCTGTCAGCCAACCTTGTGAGATATGCGGTGGTCCTCACTCTTACACAACTTGTACCGCCACCCAAGACTACCCTGCTGAAAATGTGAATGCGGCATATGGCACCTACCAACAACCTGCTTATCAAGCTAGACCTCAAGGTGACCGTAACTTGCTTAGCTATCGATCCAACAACTACCTTTCACCACCTGGCTTTCCTCCTACCAACCCAAACCAACAACAAAACCTTAACCGCCCTCCTCAACAACAACAACAACCTCGACAACCATACATCCCACCTCACAAGCAGCAACAACCACCTCAACGTAACAATCAAGTCTACCAACAGCCTGCTTACCAACCACCTGCATACAATGCTCCTCCCAACCAAGCCACCACTGCATTACACCAAGAGGTTGCAACCTACATGAGGACCAATGATGTGATTGTGGGAAATCTCCAAGAGGAAGTGCGCAATTTGAAAGCAGACTTGGTCAAGCAAGGAAACGACTTGAGAGCCGACATGAGAAACACGTTGGATACCCAAACTAATGATCTGAGGAACATGATGGCTAGTTTCTTCCAAGGTAATCAACCCTCTTCTTCGGGTACTCTTCCGAGTAACACCGTTGCGAACCCAAGAGGGGAGATGAAAGCAATCACTACTCGAAGTGGTAAAGGTACCAAGGAACCCGAGCTTCCTATACCTCCACCGGTGGTTGTGACTAAGAAGAACGAGTCACCTGCTCCTATTCCTCATTCTTCTCCTTCCCCAATTTCTCCACCTCTTCATTCTACCCCTCCTCCACCCGTGGTCGTGAGTGATCCTATTCCCCTAAATCCTTCTTCTTCATCCAATATACCTTATCCTTCAAGGTTGAGGAAAGAGAAGCAAAAGAGCAAGGATGATATTCAGGTTTCGAATTTCCTTAAAACGTTCAAACAACTGAATTTCAATATCTCCTTCGCTGAGGCTCTCGCTCACATGCCCAAATACGCCAAAATGTTTAAAGACCTTCTGAGCGACAAGGAAAAGCTCCTCGATATTGCCAACACCCAACTTAATGAGAATTGCTCTGCAGTGCTCTTAAGGAAATTGCCAACCAAGCTTGGTGATCCGGGTCGTTTTCTTATCCCTTGTAATTTCCCAGGAGTAGAGAATTGCATGGCCCTAGCCGATCTAGGTGCCAGTATTAATCTCATGCCTCTAAGTGTTTGGAAGCAATTATCTCTCCCAGAGCTAGTCCCCACTAAAATGACTTTGGAATTGGCCAACCGTACGGTTGCTTATCCAGTGGGGATAGCCGAAGACGTCATTGTAGGAGTCGACAAATTCACCTTCCCTGCTGATTTTGTTGTCGTCGACTACGAGATGGACCCCCGTGTACCACTTATTGTTGGTCGTCCATTCCTTAGGACCGGTCGCACTCTCATTGATGTTGAAGCCGGTGAGCTTATCATGAGAGTGGGTGACGATAAAGTAGTCTTCAACATGGGAAAGTTGTCTAAACAACCTTATTCATATGAGAGCGTTAATTGTATTGACGTTCTTGATGAGGCTTGTGAAGAACACTTTAATGATGCTTGCAAAAGTATTCCTACCTCTCTTCCCAATGTTGAGACCGTGTCCTCCATTGATTCATCATTGTCTCTATTTGGAGATGGTGATTTATTCTGGAACAATCTTGAAGATACCATGGGAGATGTGAATTTAGCCACTAATGATTCTCCTATCGATGGCGATGAAGACATGAATTTCTTTGACAATCTTCTCACCGAAGACAATCCTTCGCCTCCATCTCCCACGGTTATTGCTATCGATGCCACAACTTTGAAAACGCCTCCCGTCGAAAATCCTCCGGATTTGGAACTTAAGGAGTTGCCGCCTCATCTCGAGTATGTGTTCCTTGACGACAACAAGAAGTCGCCCATCATTATTGCAACGGATTTGAAAGATGAAGAGAAGACTCGCCTCGTTGTCGTGCTGAAAGCTCATAAGAAGGCTATTGCTTGGAAAATCTCGGATATTCGTGGAATTGATCCTCACTTCTGCACGCACAAAATTCTCATGGAGGACGACTATAAGCCCACTATTCAAAGCCAACGAAGGGTGAATCCAAAAATCCATGAAGTCATCAAAACAGAGGTTATCAAACTTCTTGATGCGGGTATGATTTACCCTATTTCGGATTCACCGTGGGTTAGTCCAATCCATTGTGTGCCCAAGAAGGGCGGAATAACCGTTGTTCCCAATGAACACAACGAGTTGATTCCCACTCGTCTCGTTACTGGGTGGAGAGTTTGTATAGACTACCGCAAACTCAATGATGCCACGAGAAAGGATCATTTCCCTCTACCTTTTATGGACCAAATGCTCGAACGTTTAGCCGGTAATGAATATTACTGCTTTCTCGATGGTTTCTCGGGTTATTTTCAAATACCCATCGATCCCCAAGATCAAGAGAAGACTACATTCACTTGTCCCTATGGCACTTTCGCTTACAAAAGAATGCCTTTTGGCTTATGTAATGCGCCCGGGACTTTCCAAAGGTGCATGTTAGCTATCTTCCATGACATGGTTGAACAAACCATGGAAGTCTTCATGGACGATTTCTCAGTCTTCGGGGATTCGTTCTCTTCTTGCCTTGCCAATTTAGAACGTATGCTCAAGCGGTGCGAAGACACTCGCCTAGTTCTAAATTGGGAAAAATGCCATTTTATGGTAAAAGAAGGCGTCGTGCTTGGACATAAGATCTCGAAAGCCGGTCTTGAAGTAGACCGTGCTAAAGTCGATGTTATCGCAAAGTTGCCTCCACCTTCAACCGTGAAGGGTGTGAGAAGTTTCCTGGGTCATGCGGGCTTCTACCGTCGATTCATCAAATATTTTTCCCAAATCGCTCGCCCGATGACCCACCTCTTGGAAAAAGATACTCCTTTTATCTTCTCCAAAGAGTGTCTTGAAGCCTTCAACTCGCTTAAGGATAAGCTCACTAAGGCACCCGTCTTGGTTACCCCTAATTGGGAGCTCCCTTTCGAGTTGATGTGCGATGCTAGTGATTTTGCTATTGGAGCGGTTCTTGGACAAAGAGTGAACAAACACTTCCAACCGATCCATTACGCTAGCAAGACAATGACAGGGGCACAATTGCATTATACGACAACCAAAAAAGAGCTTTTAGCTGTTGTCTATGCCTTTGAGAAATTCCGCCCCTATCTTGTCCTTTCTACCACGATTGTGTACACTGATCATTCCGCGCTGAAGTACTTGTTGACAAAGCAAGATTCCAAACCAAGACTTCTTCGCTGGGTTTTGCTGCTCCAGGAATTTAAAATCGAAATCCGCGATAAAAAAGGAGCAGAAAACTTAGCCGCGGACCATCTCAGCAGACTTGAGGATCCTTACCAAGGGGATCATCCGACCAAAGAAATCAATGATTCTTTTCCCTTGGAGACCTTAATGTCTATAAACTCGAAGCCGAATGAAACCCCGTGGTTTGCGGACTTTGCAAACTACTTGGCGGGTAGAATTCTCAAGGAAGGGTTGACGTCCCAACAGAAAAAGAAGTTCTTCACCGACATCAAGACTTACTTTTGGGACGACCCTTACCTATTCAAACAATGTGCCGACCTGATTATTCGCCGATGTGTTGATGGACCGGCAGCGTCTGAAATCCTTAATGCTTGCCACAAAGGACCCACCGGTGGTCACTTTGGTCCCAACTACACCGCTAAAAAAGTGTTTGATTCCGGATTTTATTGGCCCTCCATATACCGTGACGCTCACGATATGGTCAAACGATGTGATGTTTGCCAAAAGCAAGGCAAAATCACACATAAAGACGAGATGCCTCAAAATTTTATTCAAGAGTGTGAAATTTTTGATGTTTGGGTTATCGACTTTATGGGGCCATTCCCTTCTTCTAAAGGAAACAAATACATCCTTGTAGCTGTTGACTACGTTTCAAAGTGGGTTGAAGCCAAAGCTTTGCCTACTAATGACGCAAGGGTGGTTTGTAACTTTTTGAAAGCTCTTTTCGCTAGATTCGGTGTGCCTCGCGCCATTATTAGTGATCGTGGGACTCATTTCTGCAATGACCAATTTGCTCGAGTCATGGCTAAGTACGGTGTAAATCATCGTCTTTCCACAGCCTACCACCCACAAACTAATGGCCAGGCTGAAATATCAAACCGAGGGAGAGCATCGTGCCTCATGGGCTGATAAACTTGATGATGCTTTGTAGGCTTTCCGTACTGCTTACAAGACCCCGATCGGCTGTACGCCTTATCGTCTTGTGTACGGGAAAGCGTGCCACCTCCCCATTGAGTTGGAGCACAAGGCTTATTGGGCCTTGAAGTGGGCTAATTTTGATATAAACAAAGCCGGTGACCTACGCAAGATCCAACTCAATGAGCTGAATGAACTCCGTAATGAGGCTTATGAAAATTCTTTGATCTATAAGGAAAGGACTAAGCTCATTCACGACTCTAAGATCAAAAACCGAGAGTTCCATGTTGGAGACAAAGTCTTACTTTTTAACTCTCGGTTGAAAATCTTTTCGGGCAAACTCAAATCTCGTTGGTCCGGCCCATTCACCATTGCCCAAATTTTTCCATATGGTACTCTCGAGCTCGCTCAACCTGATGGACCAAATTTTAAGGTGAATGGCCAACGAGTGAAGTTGTACTTTGGTGAGGACACCTCTCAGTAGGTGATTCCATCCCTCACCACGTTCCCCATGAACTAATTTTGGGTCGAGTCAGGCTCGTGACTCGGTTATCAAAAACAAGCGCTCCTCGGGAGGCAGCCCGAGTATCTATCCTTTCATGTTTTAATCCCCTAAGTGTAGGGGGGACTTCTATATGTGTTTGTCTTTGTGTGGTGTGATTACAGGGATAAGTGGACTCTTAGAATTTTTGAAGAACCGTGCTCCCGTGTTATCCGAAATCCGGTTCTATCTCTCAACTATCGTGATTCAATTTTCTTCATACTCACATTTGAAATTGATCACTTTAGTCGTCTCTTCCTTAACTTGAGTTAACCAACGTCCACAATGTCATAAGTGTAGGGGAAACTTTTCCCACATGCTTAAACATTGAGGACAATGTTTATCTTAAGTGTAGGGGGGACTTCTATCGAAGTTTTAAGTGGACTTTTCCATGAAAATGCCTTCAATTAACCGAAAAATCATATTTTTCAACATTTTTCAAATTTTTTATTAACTTTGGCCATTTAGTTGTAATTTTTAAATTTTTATCGTTGCTTTCATATGTATATATTCCGCAATAAAGTCAAAAATATTAATAAAGTGGTGTAGCTAGTTTAGAAGTCTTTGACATATTAGGCCCGTTGCGTTTATTTTGACTCAACCCGAATAGACTTATCCAAGTTTATTCTAACTAGTATCCTTAACCATGTAGACCTTAATTGGTTTATTAGGCTAAGTATCCACGAGTCTCATTACTTGAGATTTTAAATTGTGGAGGACGAGAAATGATAGAGTCAATTATTATTTGCCTATTCTCCCATCACTTGCTAATAATTTATCTGCAATAAGTAAGGTCGTACGATTTGAAAAGTTACTTAGCTTCTAGCCCAAGATCGTTTAAAAGTTGCTCGGTAATGATAAGAGTTCATAGCCAAGGCATAACTTATGAAGCGGGGCGCGAAGATTGGCGAGTCCGAAAAGGCCCTAACAAGGCATGAGGATTCAATTTTATTGCTGAAGATCCAAAGTGATGTGAAAAGCATTATTCCTAAAATCAATATGAAGGATCAAGACTCACGACGAAAAGCAATCAACTCCCATAAAGATCATGGAGAAGTCTATCCGAAAAGACCCTAACAAGGTATGAGGATAAATAGATCCAAGTCCGAAAAGGAGGCGGATCGTTGTATCTCAAAATCCCAATTAGAGATTGAAGAAATAATCATGAAGTCGTGGTCAACAAAGTTGGAGTACCCCTCAAAAGTCTCCAAGTGAAGAAACTCTATTATGATGAGAAGACCATTATCTCAAGAACGTCTCTCGAAGATATGAAGTATGAAGTACATGCCAAATATCGGCCCGAGAAAGGTCTCAAATCGTGAACCAAGTTATGCCAAGATATGAACTTTTTGATATCCCGAGAAGCAGTTTTAAGAGATTTTGTCCTTTAGCTAACTATTGATCAAATCGTCCTACTTTGCTTTCAGCCCTAATAAACTATCGAAATAAGTCCAAAAATGCATCTTCATGATCATTCTAAGACAAAAATAGAATATAAGAGATACGCCTAGGAATAAGGGAGTTTAAGCATTTAATTAAGCCATGTGTGTAAGTGTTTGAATTGCTAACTTATAATAACAATGATCTCGTTTTTAAAGCTTAGTTTGGGGAACGTGAAACTTGAGGGTGATAAATCTTCGCGGCACCAAAGCCCTAATGTAAGTCATCGATTTCTTTGCAAGTTATTTCCATGTAGCTATTTTCAAAGTGAAAATGGTTTTCTATCCCTTTGCTACCTTTGAAGTTTTATTTCTTTAATTTTTGTTTAGTAAAATTTAAATAAGGCCAAGGTTGATTAATTATGAGGAAAGTGTAAAATTGCTTTATCACTAAGCATTGCATGAGGGCATGGCAATGGTTAAGTGTAGGGGATTTGATAGGTGTGTAAACACCCATCCTTTTACCACTTAATTCGGGCTAAAACGAGACCAAAACACATATTTAATATCATTTGTTTGGAATTATGCGTGGTTTTTGTGTTTATTGTGTTTTCAGAGCCAACCGGATGAATATTAAAGAAAACATGGGATTGCACGGGTTTTACTGAAGAAAAAGACTCGAGATAAAGTCTATTGTCCAAGAGATGCAAAAGATTTGAAGTCACTGGGCCTATTCGAAGATTTATCGAAGAAAAGGACCAAAGATGGAAGATTTATATAAGTCGAAGAAACTCAAGTCTATTAAACGAAGAAATTAAAAGACGAGTTGAATTTAATCGACGACAAATCCCGAATCAGAATCGAAAACGGAAACTTTTCTGAAAAGACGAAAAGACAAGAAGAATGGGAGAAAGCCCACTCACCAACCAAAAGAAACACCTATAAATAGGCAACCCCTCACACACATAGTGAGCTAGCCTGGAGTTTTCTCTCCTCCCATTTTTTCTCCTTTCTTGTTCGTTCCATCACAATCACCACTAGGGTGATTGATGATTTTAATCTTTGTTCTTCCAATCTTGTTGTTTTAATCTTTGTTTAATCTTGTTAAAACATTAATCATTCAATACAAAGTCTTGTTTAATCTTTCCATTTAATCTTGTTCTTCATCATCTTCTTTTGCAAGTTCTTAAGTTTTCCATTTGATTCAAGTTTGATCTTAAAAAGTTGTTGATTAAGTGTTTTTATTGGTGGGATTTGTTGTCTATAGTATTTAAATGATTTGTGTTTAATTTGGGAAAACCTTTTTAAGTATTTGGTTTGATTTTGATTAAAATTCGACCTCCTTGTTCTTCGTTGTCTGCTACTGTTCTGGGTTTCCAGACTTCCGAACCAGCTAAAACTTCCGAACCAGCTAAAACTTCCGAACCAAGTGTTCATTCGGAAAGTTCCGAACCAAGCATTAAGTTCCGAATGGGTTTGAAGTTCCGAACCAATTTTTGAAGTTCCGAATCAATTTTTGAAAAACTTCCGAATCAGTAAGTTCCGGATCAAGCCAAGACTTCCGAACCAAGCACCTTCATTCGGAAGGTTCCGAACCAAGCAGAAGTTCCGATCCAAGCCTTCATTCGGAAGTCCTAAACTTCCGAACCAAGCCAGAAAGTTCCGAATCAATTGTTTTTTAAAAGTTACGAATGAATGAACAGTAACTTCCGAATGAGTTATCTTTGAGTAAGTTCCGAATCAAGGGTAAAAGTTCCGAATCAATTTTCTTGTAGTGTTACTGTTTTTCTGTTTAAGTGTTTCTTTACGTTTATCTCACAAATTATATTTTATATTTCATACTTTAATTTCAATTTTAGTTTTGATCCTAATTTCACTTTTAATTCACATTTTTATTAATTGTTATTAAAGTAATCGTGTTTGATTTAAATTTCCATTTTAACATTAAGTAGATTAGAAAACCAAACCCTTTTATTTAGTAACCAAGAACAATCATTCCACTTAAGACTGAGATCAATTCGAGAGGATTCCGAGAATCGAACTTTCAACATAGAAAAATCCTTGTATCAAGCTTTTTTTTTCTTCCATTATAAGTATGAAAAACAAGCTTGAAGCTTAAAGTAGAAAACATCAAAAATCTTAGAGGGTGAAACTTGTGGATGGCCTTATGACTTCTTATGAAGACCTTGAGAAATGTACTATTGCGTTTTCGGCTGGTTAAAACGGTTGGGCTTTTACTTTGACCAGTTTCACAAAAGTGTATACTAGCAGATTTGGTGTTGGATCCGCAATAAAAACTATCTCAATTTTTAAATGGAAGGTATTCTCATCTGAACATTAGTTCTTTTCTTAATACATCAAACCCACAACAATTCGTCATATGTTTTTTTTTGTTGTATGTTTTTAATTATCGTAATTTTTTTACACATTTGTTTTGTATTATATTTTTATTTATGTATTGAATTTTTAATTTAATAAAATGAATTTAATTTATGTGAAAAATGAAGAGAATAATATTATGGGTGGATGGGGCTTAAATGAACAAGTTAATGTGTGTTGTGAGTGAAAGAGTATTTTGAGATGTTTTATTAAAATGATGTAACTATGAGATTGTAAAGACCAGAATAAAGAGAAAATAGCGTGTCGTGAGACCCTTTACTCTTACAATTTGATACATCATATACTATTTGATTTTTTATATACATTTACTAAATAATTCAACTCTTAACTTACTTAAAATTGAAATTTATGACAAAATAATAAAAATAAGTGACGAAATATCGGTTCCTACAAATGAAAAAGACAAAACAATGTAGATTGATAAAATTTGAAGGTGTAAAAGAAGTGGGTCGTAAAGAGAAGTTTAAAAATGGATGAAAGAAGGGTTCGCAATAAATATCAGTTATGAAAGGAGGGTTCATAATTGGTTTGTAAGGGTTGAAGATGGGGTTCGTAGAAGCAAAGGAGGGTTCACAACTGGGTTAGCAGGAGGTTCGCAATAAGAAAAGAGGGTTATTTAAAGGCTTTAAGGGGAGAGACCGTATATGCAATGTTAATATCGAAGGTGAGTTCACTAACGTACTTCCCAATTTGATTCTTCTTGAATTTATAGTTTTTTTAAATAAATATGATAGTTTGATCAAGTTAATTCATTATTTTTGATTAAAATTATTATTACAAATTTTAAATAAAACTTAATTAATTAGATAAGAGTAAAATTATTATTCTGTCAAAAAATAAGAGGAAAAAAATTATGATAAACAAATTTTTATAAATTATGTATTTTTTGTCAAAAGATTAATAATTTTGAAACGAAGAAAATATATATTACTTCATTTTTTACACACATTTACTTATTAAATTATACTCTTAACTTACTTAAACAGTAAACTAATTTGATCAAATCACACAATTTATCATTATAGTTTAACTAAATCACACGTACTATCTTTTCAATTAACTCGATAGAAAACATAAATTTTTTAATTATAATTTCCGTTCTTTAAACTAACTGATTTATAGATAAAACGTAAGTTTCAAATCAATTTCACAAATGAAAAAGACAAAACAATTAAACATGACATATTGAGTTCATGCACGAACATTGTGTTTTGGACTTAATATTTGAAAGTAAATAAAATGAAACATAATTTATATATTTTTACACTCAGTTTTCGAGTTTTAGATGAAAGGAATGGGAAAATGAAAGGAAAAAGAAAGGAAAAGGAAAAGTAAATGAAGTGTTATTTATATGTTCTTGAGATGAAAGAAAGGAAAAAGAAAGTGAGGAAAAATCATGTTCTCAAGTGAGAGGAAAAGGAAAATAACTTGGTAAATTACATATATGCTATTTTAATTCTTAAGTCCAAATATTATAAAAAAGGGTATTTATACAACTTAAAATGAAGTTTTCTTTCCCTTTCCTCCCAAAAGTGGGAGGAAAGTTTTATAAGCAAAACTTCCTTCCATTTTCCTTTCTAATTCCTTTTCCTTTCTTAAAAAAATTAAAGAACACAAAAAAGTTTCCATTTTCTTTCCCCTCAAATGTGAACTCGAGAACACAATGTTATAGTTTTTTTTTTAAAGATAGGAAAACTAATTAAAGAGAAAAATTAGAGAAAATTTTGGTTATAAAAATTTTCTTACACTGTTCGGAAGAAAAAGTAAGGAAATCACAAAGCAAATTATATTTATAACTACGTTATAAAGTATTTGGTACTTTCTTAAAATAGCAAGGCTGAAAATTCAGATTTAGTGTTAGGTGACTTATTGTTTTAATAGCCGTCTTTTTTGGGTTTTATTTGCTTTCTCCTTGAAAGCTCTTTTATGTATGGTTCCTTGACATTTTTCTAAGGTTTTGCTTTTCAAAAAAAAAACATTATGTACTAAAATAATTTCTAACAACTTTTTATAATAATTTATTAAAATAAGATTTTTTCTTTAAAATTGAAAATTTATTTATTTATTTATTATTTTTATAATCTAATTTTACTATATTTTCTAGAATTTTGTGCTCTTTAATTTAATATCTATTTTGCTAAATTTTTATTAACTTTGAGATTCTTTCATTTTTAATGGTTTTTTTTATTCGATTTTATAACTATAACAATACAAACTGAATAGGTAAGAAATTAATATTTGTTAGCTTCAAAAATCGTTATCAGGTACTCGCCGCCACATTACACGGGTACCATGCTAGTAAGGACTAAAATGTCTTTTTATTGTGATATTTGATTATAAAAACTAAAGAATATACATATAGTTTAATAAGTTATTTTTTTCCCCTAATTTAAAAATATGGTTCTTGTTTACCTTTTTTTCCTTTTGTTTTAAAAACATGTAAATAAATTTTTTTTAGACGAGTAAATTTTAATGGTTAGTGGGTCGAGTCGTGAAATAAGCCTGCACGTATTTTTTCAAACTTTCCCCTATATTAAAACTATTAGCAGGTCTCAAAATAAGCCAAAAATTTGAAAACCAAATAAGCTTATTATAAGCCCCAAAGGGGTTCATTTGGTCTGTCTTTCCAGAAGCTGGGATTGATTGAACCCATAAGCTACTTATAAGCTAATAAGCCCGGAAATAAGGTAAAATAAACACCCCCTTAGTTGTAGCTCTAAAATCAGGCGATTAATCTGTTTTGTTTTAGCCTTGTTAGAATTGACCAGATTTAGGTGGTGCCTATTTCGGCTTATGGCTTATTTGGTTTCGGGCTTATGTTTCATAAGCTCACTTTTTGTGGCTTATTTTGAAACTTATTACTGTAATTTATATAAAATTAGGATGAGCTCGGGACCAATCCTGTCCTGTACCCGTCCCGATTTAGTGCTCTCGATTTTTACCGATCTAAATAGTTATTTATCAATTCCGTACCAAACGGGATTCGGGTATCGGTACCGGTACGGGTATCGGTATCGGGAAATCGCGATTTTCTCGTATTTTTTTTGGAATTTCCTGATTTGATACCGATCCCGTACCGAATTAGTGGTCCTGAATTTTTTTTCACTTTATTTCGTAGTCCCGTTCTCGTACCGAACAGGATTCGAGTACCGAGAATAGGTACGGTTTCAAGTACGGTTTAAGTTCGGAATCGAGATTCAGGTCAAAACTAACACCCTGAAGCTGTAACACGAAATAAGGTGGTTTCTAGGTTTTTTACATGCTTATTGTGCTTTTAGTTTTTACATTGCTGCATTTTGTTGTTAGTTTCTTAGTTTGTCCATCGTGTAGTTAGGTTTCACTTTTTGCCCCAAAATAAGCAGATCAGCAAAAGCAGTTTTGTATGATCCAAAGTTCCAAAAAAAGTGCTTATCTGTTTATTATAAGGAATCCCAAAGACCCTCTTAGGAATTTTTATCTTGAAGCAATTTTACATACAAATGGAAGTTGTATAAAGGGAACTATTCGGTTTTCCATTTCATTTAGTCAAGTGTCAAACTTGTTTGCTAAAAATGGCGTGTAGACTGTCAAGTTTGAAATCGAGCTGACGAAAGTTGGGGAGAAGGTGTTTTTTCGTCTTTTGTTTCATGACATTTCAAGCATATGAGCCTTTTTTTCTTTCCATTTTAAGTATGAAAAATAGGCTTAAGAAACGAAATCACCTAATAAGCCCGAGCATAGTCACATGGATCGCCAAACCTTAGGCGAATTTCGATCTGGTACGAGCGATCCCAATCGCGGTACGGTCGCGATCCGGATCGCCGTGGATCGCGAACCAAAACCCATAAAGTGTCGTTCCCAATCGTACCCAATTAGCGTTCCCAATCGTACCGGATCGCGATCCAAAACTTTGCAGATCGGCGATTTATAGGCCTCGAAAACGTGTATGATTACTATCTAATACGAAGTTTGTATTTACAATGCTCTTAAATGTGTTTTCATGCGAAAAGTAAAGGTGTGTTTTCATAGGAAGAGTGAAGCTGTGTTTTCATGGAAAGAGTAAAGGGTTTTTTATATTTACAATGCACTTTTCTTTCTTAAAAAACAGTCATATCTTCAAAATGACATTTGGTCATCAAGAAAGTGGTAAAAAAAGATCTCTAGATCAACGTGTAAAAAGCATGACATAAGAGTTCTATGATCTTGAAGAGGAACATGTGCTTGATGAGAGTATGACTCAAAGCGAAACACAATCTCAAACACGTTTTCCTTTCAATTATGTTTTTCCTTCATCATTAAGTATTAAATCGAATGAAATGTTTTATGTTTATTATTACTGTGCACGCCGTACCAATGTATTTGGTACATCGAACCGAAATATATGGTACACCGAATCGAAGCGTACCGAAATGAGCCTACCCCACGTCGTACCGGATTTTGAGAAATAGCGAACCCCGATCCCGTACCGCGATCTCGTACCGAAACGATCCCCGTTCCATGTGACTATGAGCCCGAGAATGAGAAAAAATAAACACCCTCTTAGTTGTAGCTCGAATTTAGGGCTAAGATCAGGCGATTAATCGGTTTGTGCATAATCATTTTGTTTTTTTAGCTTTTGTTAGAATTGTTATAGTTGAGCACATTTAAGATGATTTTTCATTTTGGGATTGCTGATATTTTCTAGCTTATGCTTTTATTTCATAAGCCCATTTTTCCTGCCTTATTTTGTAGCTTTTGTGCTTATATTCATTCCATTGTTAAGTCATAATTAAAAAGTAAGTCGGTAGAAATGAGCATATGATATATATAACCATACCCAAATAAGCTCATATGCCCTAAAATAAGTTTAAACAACAGCAATAACTAACACCATGAAGCTTTGACTCGAATATAGGCCTCAAATAAGGTGAATACATTACTGCGTTTTCTAGTTAGTTTCTTAGTTTGTGTATCGTGTAGTTAGGTTTCACTATTACTAAATTTTGCCCTAAAATAAGCAGTTTTGTATAATCCTAAGTTCCAAACAAACTGCTTATCTGCTTATTATCAGCAATCCCAAACACCCTCTTAGGTTTTAATAGGAACTTTTATCTTAAAACAATTTTACATACAAATGGAAGTTTTAGGTCTCGAATACCGAAACTAATCGGTCTTTTCATTTTCATTCAGTGAACTGTTAAACTGTATTGCTAAATGGCGTCGAGATTGACAAGTTCTTTCGTCAGTCTCGAAATCGAGCTGACGAAAGTTGGGGAGAAGCTGTTACATCTGCCGTCTTCAACGGAAGGGATTATCAAATGTCTTGTGGTTAGTGTTCCCTTATTCTCCATATAGTTATGTGTTTTATACTCGTATTTGTTGTTGATGTCAACTAAATTGTAACTCGCTTTTATTATCTTGTAATAGCGAACAGAGGATATTCTATCCAGGTTACCACAATCGGCATCCATATCGATGAGTAAACTGCTGCATCCTGTGATTAAGGCATTGATTGCTGAAGACTTGGTGAGACATTCAAATATTGGTGTGAAAGTCTCTGTTGCGTGTTGCATCTGTGAGATCATGAGAATTATGGTACTCGATCCACCTTACGACGACAACCAGATGATGGTATGGCTCGGTTTAAGTTGTGGAGAATTATTTAAGTATAATGCAAGTAACTGAATTTTCCTTTGTCTTTGGTGATCAGGAGTTTTTTGAACTGGTAGTGGCGGTGTTCGAGAAAGTATCTTCTTCTTCTGATGGATTCCATACTAAAATGATCAAGGTTCTCAATGCATTTACCAGTGGTAGATTTGTTGTGATGATGTGTAACCTGCCGCTGGAGGGACTAATTGTTCGACTATTTAAACGGTTTTTAACTGTTTCTGAGTAAGAACTGCATTTCTTTTCTAAAAGTTAGACTTGTTCTCCTTGCACTTCTGGTTTTGTAAAATGTGACCATTTTTGGGCTAAAACACTCGTTGCAATCAATTTCAATGTGCAGTCATCTTTTGTAACTAGAGCACTAAAACGATATCAAAACCGTTTAGTGGATTATTTTTAAGGTCGTCTGAGTTTACATTTTCTTCTGTTTTTAAGCACGAGTTCATCTGCTGTTGTATCCAAGATGGAGAAGATTATGACTATGATCGTAATGGAAATTAAGGAGCTCCCGCGTGAGCTTGTAAATCTTCTAGCTATGAACGGAAAAAGCAATAAGCAGGTGATTATAGTTTTGCTGATTTTTACCAAATTAGGTGTTTCGTTCATCCCAAATTACGTGCTATACTGAAGTGTTGATCTTCTTGCAGATTGCTTCACCTGTTTGTACACAAGTAGCGAAGAAAGTTCTGAAGACATATGCTGATCAACTCAATCCAGATATCCCTGATATGGTATTAGATAGCTCTTAATTATTAGAGTAAATGTCACTAGAAGACCAAAATGGCAGTATCTATATGTAGTTGTGTATCTAAAAAACGACGCAATAGTGTTCGTACCTATGCTCATACTTCAATATATATGGTGCAGGCTGTAAGGCGTTGTCCACATTCTGAAAGTGAAAAGAAATCCCTTGAGACACCAATGCAATCAAAATCTGTACCAACGGTGAATGGAAAACGCAAGAAACAGGTAATAACATTTGCTTCTGAAAACAATTTTAGTTTTAGGTGGTAAAATCGGACGAATAGCATCACTTTGTCTTTCATTTTATTATGATGTTTAACCCATTTTAGTTTTTTTTACCGATTTGACCCGTTAAAGGTACAGTATAACCCAAAACGACTCGTTTACCCATAAATGTCTCCAAATTGCCACCTCTAGTTCTTATCCTTTATTGAAGTTAAACATGAACAACTCTTCAATTCAGTCCGTTAATCGAATTCTGGATTATAAAAATGTATACACTATTCAGATTCTGTCTGCTGAACATGGTGAAAATTTAGTGGGGAGCAGGATAAAAGTTTGGTGGCCTGAAGATAATACGTAAGTATGTACTACGTATAAAATATGACTAGATTCATGAACTTTGTAACTAATTTAATGTGAACGTCTTTTGCTGCAGTTATTATGAAGGAACTGTGAAATCATTTGAATCTCGTAAAAAGAAGCACAAGGTTTGATTTTACAAATTTAATCTTCAAGGCGTCATCTAGCATATTCTATATACATTGTATGTAATATGTGTGATATATCTTTCTAGGTATGGTATGATGACGGTGATAAAGAACTCATAGACCTCAAGACGCAAAAGTGGGAGTTGGTTGAAGACGTGTCTCCTATGTTGGACTGTGTACATATCTCCTTACCTTTCTATATATTTTGGAACTTCTTTTGCTAAGCTTCATGTTACTAAACTAAATTAAGTTATATGTTCCCACTATTTATATCAGAAATGGCAATGTCCTATTGGTCTTAACTGGGTTAAATTGGGCTTTCTCTTGTTAGTCTTTTGGCTTGTAAGGACTAAACAACATATCCAAGCGAGCTAGATAAAAGAAAGTGTTAAAAAGTTTTTCTGGTCAAATTGGGCCGTGTCAGATTGTGTTGGCCTTTGTCAATTTTCTCAAATTTCATATAAGTAAGATGTTAAATGCGATCACAAAAAGTATAATAAGAAAACAATAATTTGTATATATTGTAATTTAAGAATACAGGACAGTTAAGCATTAGATTGCATAAATCATTACTACAAGGAAAAACTAACGTGTCAATCCAACTCGTTTTATCACCCGACCTATTTATCACCACCCCTCTCTTCTAATGTTTATCCATTTTGTACAGCCCAGAATGATATCATCGTCTTAATGCAGCTATAAGCTACAGAAAGAAGGTAAGTACCATAGTAACTGACCCAATGCTATGGTACTTGCCTTTTATCAGCAATTTTTGTTTACCTAAATTAAAACAACCTACTTGACCCGTTAGAAAAAGTTGTAAGTCCTAAATTGCTCGTTATACTGTATTGAAAAGAAATGGAAAAATCTAACTTTCAACCCAACCCGTTTGATCCATTACAGACCCGTTCCATTTGCCACCTCTAATCTGTATTTATTTGCCCAGCTGGTAGTGCTTGAAGATTCTTCATCAAATCAGTCTGGCATAAGAAGTGCCCAAGGCTACAAGGTGAAGAACGTCAACGCACCAATCCTTGAAGCCATTTTAAAAAAACATGGTGACATTGGAGCAACCTGTGTGTTCCCGGATGCTGCTTTGAGAACATCTTTACTTGACGTTGTTTGTGAAATTGTTAGGTGGATCGAAACCAATGATGTCATTAATATCATGTCTCAGATGGAAGAAATAGAGAGCCAATTGTCCGCTGCAGAGGCTGCCAAAATCAATGTCTCGTGGCTTCGAGCTTCCCTGAACTCCGTTCATAAAAGAAACGAGGCTGGAAAAAAGGTAACTTTGCTTATGGAAATGAAAAGAAACACCATTTTGGTTAAAAGAGCAGCAAGAAATGATCTCGTGGATGCAGAAAATCAGCTTGCAGAAGCCAAAAGGTGCATGGAAGTACTCAATCTTGTAGAGAAGAAGGTAAACAAAAATTTATTGGAATCGAAGACTGAACAAGACCTGTGGGTAGGACACCCGATCATATAGGCTTATTAGATCATGCTAGATTTGTGATTATTAGAATATTGAGAGGGTCTCGCTAACTTAAGTTTTGTGTATCTAGGACGTTACTAAAATACTTTCAGGTTGAGATCAGTTAAGGTAAAAACCCCATATCAAGTCAAATCTGCAATTGATACCTTCAGGTTCATCAGACATTACCATGACTGAGCTTATTACTCTTGTCTTGGAGTCAAATACGTCTGATATGGTCGTGTTTGACTGGATATGGTTTGCATTTTTGGACTATAACTCCAGGAAAATAGGCTTGACTGAGGCCATATTTCGCAACACAACGTCGTGTAAACCAACAGCGTACAATAGCCAATCTCAATGTCCACTTAGGAAACTTATTTGACCAAATTCTTTTTTATATAAATTTTTGTGTCTAAAGAATGTTACAATTATGTGTAGAATGAGAATGCATGTACTTCTTTTAGTTAAGAGGCTTAGGTACGTAATGTATGAAACCAGCCTAAAGTTTTTCCTTTTAAAAAGTGGAATACAATTCATCTTTCTCAAGCCTAAAGTCTTCCTTCTCTTAATCGTCAAATAAGTTTCCTAAGTAGTGATTCCGCAGACTTTTACATGACATGTTTCGATCCATACATGTGTAATGAGGAAATAGACATGAAACCTCTTGATGAAAATCGTAAATTCTTTGATGATCGATTTATTCAAATGATTGAATATTTGAATGAAAGATGCATATTGGACACGGATCTTCTTGTTCAACTATGGCTGCCTGCGATTAGGAATGGAAAACGAGTCCTGACGACAGAGAATCAACAGTTTATGGTCACCTCAGACAGTACAAGTCTCTCTTGTTATAGAGAGGTTTCAAAGAACTATCAGTTAACAGTTTGGTAGCACTTCTTTTAACAGTCAAAATTCCTTAAAACAAAAATGAACCAATGAACAATACAACCCAAGAAATGTGCGACAACAAAGATAACAAACTACTACAGTAAAAGATAAAGGTCTCCATGCATCTGTTAACAACTGAAATGCAAGGCCCGGTTCTGCCAAATACTGTTTCTAAACCAACACAAACCCGAAAGAGAAACAAGCTACACCCTCATACAGTTCGCTCTCACACTTCCAGACGCTAAATATGTCTTCAGCAAATGCTATTAAAACTGAAAATGCATCAGTGAATGTATCTGTGGCCATTGATGAACCTACGCCTTCTCCATCTTGACCTAGTGAAGTATCATAAGTTCAGATCTCAGATAATGGCAACACGGACCCACTTTTAGGCATATCGATAGATGATTAAGATAAATTGTGTAATAGGATTGTACATGTTATAAACTAAATATAGGTCAGTTTCACTAAACGATGGACATGTTATAAATGACCAGGCGACCCCTTTACGATCTGAACCCACTTGAACTAACCCTGACCCGTCATGTTACTAATATTATCATACTGCTTTTTGGCACTATTCAAGTTAACTGTAGGGACATCAAGGATTGCTCTCACCATATACACCCCCTTACAGTTCACTCTCAGACTTCCAGACTCGCTTCATATACAATAATACAGGTATGTTCTTTAAAAGGGAGCATGCATTATGACTATGATGATATGCAAACTTCCAGACTCCTAATTGTTTTCGCAAGATTAGTAATTAGTGCATTGTAACACCCGTAATTTTATTTTAGTATTTCTAACTTCTATCTCGCGTAATTATGTCCCTAGTTTATAGAAAATACACCAGCCATTCATTCTCACATTCACGAAACAAAATCATAAATTCCTAGAGGGAGGAACAACGTTAGATCAGAATAAGAAGATCAACACACTGTAGCTTAGTCATCGTTTTAGTGATCACCATTAAATAGATAAATCAAGTTTATATGTATGCTTAATATTAGCAGCTAAGTCTTTCAATGGTTGAAAATCAAAGTTTAAAATAGTATATGAGATGTTATGGGTTTAAAGCAACAAAGAAAGAAAACAACTATCGTATGTCATTGTTATATTGTTTAGTTAAGAGTTAATGAGTAATTATTTTGGTAAAAAGAAAAAGTGGTAGTCGTTTGAAGTTTTGTAAAATGTTAACAAAAGAATAGATGGAAAGAGTGCTTGAAGACGTTAGTATGTTTATAGGCTGATGAGCAAATTTTAAATGATTTGAAACATGTAGCTGTTATGAGACTTCCATATGTGATCATGATTTATATTAGCAATCACAAATAGTAAGAACATAATGAATTAAAAACTATAACTCACAAGAAGCTTGACATACAAAATGGGTTGACGCCAATGGTTCATCAGATTCATGAAATGCTTGTTCTTTAGGGTATTTATCTGATAAATATCACATTTTCTTAAAAGGCCAGTTAACTAGAATAAATATCACTCAAATTATTTGTTTATTTTCATTTTCTTATAAGGCCAGTTAAATATCACTCAGTAGCTCAACGGTGAACCAGGGCAACCTACCGAAGCCTAGAGTGGGGTCAGCAGGAGCAAATATTTACGGAAAGCAAAACCAAAACAGGTTGAAGTTACCCTTTAAGCAGAGCAAATATTTACGGAAAGCGAGCATCTACATAAGCATCGCCTAATTACTACTTTTAGGTGAACAATTATCATAATCATTACCCTGAACCGGTGATTCATTGGTTGGAGTTACTAATCAGATAGTATCATTTATGGGTGAAACACATATGAATTTGATTCGCATAACATTATTATAGGAAATGACATACAAAGTCAAACAGAAACAACCCCTAACATCGCCTAAACAAAAATCAATCGCAATTCGCAAACAACACAGTAAGTCAAATAAGCAATCATAAGGAGCCCCAAATCATTTGCACTCCCCAACTGTCCTAAAAATACTAAAATTAAGCATTCACAAACATGACTTATATGATAATCAAATCCCAATTCCCAAACAGGAAAACGTTTGAAACAAGGAAAGAAGAGAAACCTTGTTTGCTGACGAAGGAGCATCGGATATTAGACGCATTCTCTCGAGAAAGAGCATATGTGCCTGTTTTAAGGTGTGTATCGGGTTGGCATTGCTAAAACACAATATAAGAAAAGTTAAGAAACAAATTTAGTTGAGACATGCATAAGATAGGTAACAAGGTGAGATGATAGATTATAAACCTTGAAATGCCCAAGCGATAAACATCATCAGCCTCCACGAACGCCTCATTCTCTTCCAAATGCAACGCGTATACCACATACAAGCACGCCTGAGTTTGACAAATCTTAACCTTTCGAATCTGTTCAAACTCGGCAGCGTGATCATCACAAAATGCAAGCTACATCACACACACACACATAGACACATTAAAATTCCACAAGTGCAAAATAGGGAAGGTAATTGAAAGACGAATAAAAAAAAGAAAGGAAAGGGACATACATAACGAAACCAAGTTCGAAGAAAACGGTTGTCGTTGCGAGCACGGAGACTATTCTTAAACTTCTTGACACATTGAGAAACAAGGTCTTGGTATAACCCTTGATTCTTATCCTTCGCGGCTGCTTCAATCTTACTGTCAAAATAAAACTGAATTACATTAACACACGAATTCAATTGAAATGATTTAATTTAAAAAAAGTTTACTATACCCACCCTAGAAAATATGGAAGAGGATATTCTGCTGCCATTTTTGGATATGGATATGATATGGCGGATGAACGGTGGATTCAGGCTGCTGGAATTGATGAAGGTGAAGAGAGGATTTCAAAATGGTGGCTAGGGTTTTTATGAGTTTTTTATTTATATTAAATAAAAATATGTTAAGTGGTTAATATTTAGGGGCTGATTTTGTAAATATAACTAATAGTTTGGGACTCCTTTTCGATAGTTAACGGATGATTCAAGACAAGAAATTTTCGTCATTGCGTTTCAAAAGGTTTTTCTTATGAAAATTAGTACTATTTACTTACAATCGTTTCGTAATATTTTATAAGTTTATCTAAAATGTTGATTATTTATCGATTATCACGGATAAGTATTGTTTTAAGAAAAATAGAATTTACTTTAATTATTCTCGATTTTAACATCCGTTATAAAAATGAAAGTAATAAATAATTTAATAAATTCTTTTATCATATATCTCTTAATAATTAAATATAAATTTCATTTGTATCGCGTTAGTTTTCAGATTTGCGTAGTATCTTACAATTTACCAAATAAACTCCCATTTTCAAATAATATAACTTTGATATCTCTCATAAATGAATTTCGATTAATAAATAATATGAATTATCATTATTTAAAGTCTAGAAAATTCCTGGTTGTCACTGTCTCTCTGCGTTATTTGGAGTTTCGTCCTCGAAACTCGGTATTTGTTACCCAGCTAAAAGTGTCGAGACGGGGAAATCCGAGGTTGTACCCCACTGTTAGGTCAAACATATTTAAGTTTGCTCACTTCTAATCCTTCTCATATTTTTAAATTGTTTTTATCCACTTATGGTTGTTTAGGAAAGTCATGGGTAAAATTGGGATGCATATGAAGGATTCGATAGGTCAATCTAACAAAGCGGCTGTCATTCGTAAAACAATAGAAGGAAACAATTCGAAGCGAAAAATCTAGAAACTCGTCAACTCTTAAAAGTCGTTAAAGGTTCACCACAGCCAGCTCGGCTCATAATTATAGTCCACCGACAAAGAATACAGTTTAATAAATTACCACTTTTTCAGTTTTTTTTTCTCTAATTTTGTATATAATGATAATTTTACTTTTAACCAATTAATTTACAACTTTTTAAATATTTGTAATAATAACTTTAAGTGAAAATGTTATGATAAACTTAATTTATATTATGAAACGTAAAAAGTAAATTTTTATCTATTTATTTGCCCTCTGATACCTTCAACTATCATAACAATATGATACCGTTGGATTCAAAACACAATATAACAATTTGATACAGTCAGTAGCATATAAACCCCACGTGAGTAACAAGAATTCAAAACACAATATGAACTGCATATGATGGATATGATATGACCTCGATGTCTAACTGTGTGACCCCTTAGGCCCAACTACTTTCAATCGTATAATATAATAACTATGACTTATGCACAACCCAACAAAGATGGCAATTTCATCATACGCTTATATACAAATTTTTATTCACGTTATACACAAATTTGTATACACATATTTTATGCACGTTTTATACACATACGTTTATAACATGCGTATATAAAAACGTGTGTAAAAATATATGTATAATAAATGTGTGTATAATAAATGTGTATATAAAACATGTGTATAAAAGCTTATGTATAAAAACATATATAGAAATGTGTATATAAAAATGTACAAAAAAGACGTGTATAAAAACGTGTGTACAAAAATGTATCTAAAAATGTATATAAAATGTGTGTATAAAACGTGTATATTAAATGTGTGTATAAAAACATGTGAACAAAAACAACAAAGTTTAGTAATTATGTGAACTAATTCGCAAAGTTTAGTAACATATTTGTCCAATAACCTGATAAGTTTCTCACCTGGATAAAGGGCCACATAAGTAACCGGTTACGGGTAATCGAGGTAAACTAAATGAACATACTTTTGATGTTTAGTAACCTAAAAAGCAAAACTTTATAGTTCAGTAACCCAAAGTCTTAAAAATAAATTGGTAAATTTAGGTGAACAAAAAGTAAAAGTTAAGTAACTTAAACATCCCTTATAACTTCAAACCCTAAACTAATATAGAATTTCAATCTTAATTTTCTATTTATATTTAGAAGTAGGCAATTAAGTTAAAATAACCCAAAAAAATATAGAGTTAACTGCTTTTTTATCCTCGTGGTTTGATCCATTCTTCACTCTTGGTCCATTTTTTCAAATAGTTTCGTCTTTTACCAAAAAAACTATAAACGTTACTCACTTTTGGTCCATTTCTAACCATTCCGTCAAATTGGTCAGTCACGTGATCCACAAGTGAAGGCATTATTGTCTTCCTATTATTAAGTGTGGGTATTAATGTCTTTTACTTTTTCCCGCTTATTAATCGTATCTCATACCCCAAAAGCCAAATACCCGATCATTTACATACCTAAAAAACACACACCCATGTTCTATTCATTTGATTGCATAAAAAACAATCAACCCTAAAATGCTTATTAGTGTATGGTCCTTGAGACCTCCTGGGCGTCCGTTTGATCCCTATTCCACATTCAGTAAGTAACTCTTCAATTTTGGTTTAGTTAAAATTAGGGTTTTTTATTATTTGGGGTTTTTTTAGAAAATGTATGATTGATGATCAATTTATATTAACTAATCTTTAATTTTATTGCAACAGGTCAACTCCCCACTGTTTTCTCATTGGAGATACACCATGGCGGTGTGCTTAGTAGAAAACATAATCGGGTTTACAATAATGGGAATGTTAGTTGGTTTGATAAAATTGATTATGATGGTTTTTCTATAGTTAAAGTATTTCAACATGTTAGCTTGCTTAGGTTATAAAAATCAGAAAATAAAGTTTTGGTATAGAGTCCCAAACAAGGACTTAGATAATGGTCGTGTTCCTTTAAGGAGTGATAGTGATGTCTTGAAGTTTAATAGGTATGTTAATAGGTTTAAACTGATGAGGTTGTATGTCCTGCACCTAGTTGATGAACCTAAACCAATTGATGTAGAACAAAATGTAGGAGATGAATTGGACCCAAAATTTTGTGACTTAGACCCTTCTGATGTAGAACAAAATGAAAGTGTAGTTGAGGAGAATCCAAATGATTTGTATCTTTTGATTTGTATCTTTTGAGGGGAAATCTAATAAATAGCCAACATCCCACGGTGTTTGTCTGCTTGATACTGATAATCAATGTGGCTCTCATAGACAAGTAGAGCCCTTAATATTGTGGAAACTTTCTTAATGAAATAGTTTTCGTGATATTGTGTTTGCATTTGTTAGCATACGTGCAAAGTATAAGGCTTGTATTCTGCAATATATGTGAACCAAATTGGGATAGTGACTGAAGCAATTGAAGTAGTGAAAATGGCAAAGGATGCACAATGGGGTGTCTTATTTAATATCACAAAGAAGTGGGGAAACGGGTGATTCTTTCATTGTTGATCTTTTGGTCGATCTTGCCACGGGTCAGATAAAAGCAGGTGTACCTTGCCGTGGAGAGCGGTTGGCTAAGTACAATCAGGTAAGGTTTTCATCTCTTACTATCTTACGAAAGTCTAGGGTATGGTCAGGATCGTTATGAAGGGTATGCATTTGTGGCGCAATCAGGATATGATCAGCAAAGTTACGATAATCGTACATCCGGATATAATGTTAACAGCCAAACTACTGATTGTAGAAAATGGAAATGCTCCACAAGGGAGTTATTAGGGCGATAATCCTAATCAAGCCGACAATATCTGCGCCTCAATCTGGTTATGCTCAACAACCTGGTTCAAACCCGAGTCATCCACTTTAAAAGCAGACAAAACAAATTTTTTTCCTTAGAGTAACCTTAGAACACAACATCTTAGAAATGATTAGCATAAAAAAATAGCTTAACTGTTTCATTGTATTGTTCAAACAATTATTGTTCTAACAATTGTTAACAATTATGTCTTCCATAATATAATATTACTACAAAATTCAATTCATCTTTCGGCTCTCAGAAGAACACAAGCCCATTTCATTTTTACATTGAATAACACATAGGCCCTTTTGTGAATGAAAAGAAGGGGATAGGGTTTCATGATAGCCACATCTTATCCCAAATCCTCAAAAAATCTGAATCTCCCCACCTTTTTTTCCATTTTCAGCTACAAACCAAAGGTGATGTATGACACACCCATGTGAATGTGAAGATCAGAGACCAAACATTAAATCTTTTGTTACCTACCAAACACAATCCAAAGGTGGGGATGAATAGTTTCTAGAAGGTAAAATTAGGGTTTCCACGAACCCATATATAACAAAACCCACAACCATCATCAGACTCTCATCACATATCTCTGTTCAAAACCCTAACCCTAATTCACGACCGTCACACAAGCCTTTCATCATTTAGATCCACCAATCAGATCACTAAACATAATTGTAATGAGTTTTCGGAAAGAAAGGAGGGTGTGGTGTGTGCCATGGCGGTTATGTCGTTAGGCCCTCGTTGTTGTAACAGATTGTTTCGAAATACTGGTAAAGATCTTATTCTCTTAAAACAATGGGGATTTATACAGGGAAAAGGGTTTTGGGTTATAACTGACCACAACCACCTAAATCTTGTTTACTAATATCACTGAGTACAAGTTCACTTTGAAATGAACTTGAGAAATGAGATTGTGATATTGACGTAATGGTGTTTTTGCAGGTAAATTTGACAGCCACCTCTCTCCCCAATATTGGAAGAAACCGAAAAGGAGGAAGAAGATGGTGATGGAATTAATGTAAGAAGTGTGAGTAGCATAGATGCCAGAACAAAAAACAAGAGACATGACCACTTCTGAAAAAGAATTCCTTTTTTACATTTCTTTCATAAATTTCAACACTTTTAAGCCCATTTCTTAAAAAATTTATTACGTGCAGTGTCCAATTAAGAAGAAAGAAGCATTGCTCAAGTTCCAAAACAAGGTAAAACTTTACGGTATGTTGCTGAAAATTTATCCTTGTTCCCACTTGTTAAGTCATTCGAAGTAATTGTATTGCTTGAATTTGTCGCTAAGGTGAGCCTATCCTTATGGCTTATTTGGTTTTGGGCTTATGTTTCATAAGCTCCCTAAAATATGGCTTCTTTTGAAACTTTTAAAATAAGTCCTGTCATAATGAACAGACAAAAAGTTTTCTAAATAACCAAGAAAAAGTGAGGTTTTGAAAGATAAGACCAAAAGCTAAACAAGCCACCAGCCCAACTGTTTTGCTTTGACTTCTGAAAGTCTTTTTTTTGGCAAAAAGTATGAAACATTTGTGCTTTGACTTTTGAGAGTCAAAATGCACTACTTCATCAAAATCAACTTCTTGATGTCGAAGTTGTTTTCTTTTGACTTTTGAGAGTCATATGTCAAGTTCTATATGAGTTGAGTAATATATTTAACATGACTGTACTTTTAAAATTAAAAGTTGTGACTTTCAGTCAAATTATGTTGGCGAAAAATATGAAAGTATTTTGTTTTCAATTTTGAGTGTCAAAATGCAGTACTTCATGAAAGAAGTTTATATGAGTTATTGTGTTTATTGTGGCTGGATTTTAAGACCGAAAGTTGTTAGAAATATGTTTTTAACGTATATTAGAAGTATCGGTCACTCCACGTTATTATTAAATGTTAAATAGCTCGTAGTTGAATATTATGTTACTTTGTTAGTAAACCCGGCCCATGGGCTTGTCATGGGTCGGAGGCCCAAGTCCATTAAGGACTTGGGTATATAAACCCCTTTCCACCATGGAAAGGGGTGTTCGTTGTTTCACTCTTTGATTAATAAAACACACATTTTCTCTCACTACTTTCTCTCTCTAGAAACATCAACCCACCTTATTGATTCACAAGATTATCACAAATCTACAATTGGTATCAAGAGCCATGGGGTGATTTAAGGTAAGGATTAGTGTTGCTTTTTAGTTTTTGATAGTATTAGTGATTTTTAGGAAAATCTACCTTGAATCTTGTAATTTTTGATGTTTTTGTTGTTGGGATTAGTAGATAAGTGTTGGGTTTAGCTTATTTTGGTAGAAATCACAAAACTTTTCGTGGTTTTTGGTCAAAAATCAGGTTTAGATTCGTTTGTTCTAAGAAAAAACATCAAAAGTCGGTTTACTTGGTCTCGAAGTCATTTTTGCCAGTTTATTCCGGATCAACAAGGTATTCCTAATCAACAGAGTATTCCGAACGAAGCAAAAGATTCCGGATCAACAAGTTATTCCGAATAAAGAAAAACATTCCGGATCAACCAGTTATTCCGGATCAACCAGTTATTCCGGATCAACCAGTTATTATGGATCAACCAGTTATTCCGGATCAACCAGTTATTCCGGATCAACCAGTTATTCCGGATCAACCAAGTTATTCCGGATAAACCAAGTTATTCCGGATCAACCAAGTTATTCCGGATCAACCATGTTATTCTGGATCAACCAAGTTATTCCGGATCAACCAAGTTATTCCGGATCAACAAGTTATTCTGAACCAATATTCTGAACCAACAACTATTCCGAATCAAGGTATTTTTTCTGAACCAAGGTCTTTTTCCACATAAAAGTAGTTTTATTCCGAATCGACTTAAATATTCCGAGTCAAGGGATATTATTCCGAACCAAGGGATATTTTACGAGTTTTTTCGACAATTTTTAGAGAATTTAATCTTGGTTTCTTACACAACAACACAACACAACTCACAACCTTACTTCACTGCTCGATCAACCGATAATCTTTGATTCTTTAAAGTGATCAAAATGAATCCGAGTTCATTAATGCCTCAAATGACATCACTTACGGTTATTTCCGTTATAACGGGAACGGATAATCGCCCTCCAATGCTCATTAAAGAAGTCTTTGAAGCATGGCAAGGCCGTATGATGTCATACATTAAGGGAAAACCGACATATGGGAGGCTTATGGTCAAGTCAGTTCTAAATGGTCCACTTGATTATGGTACCATCGTTGTTAACAATGTGACACGACCACGGGAGTTTGAAGAACTTACGCCAGCTCAACAACTTATTGCCGATGCAGACGAAAAGGCTCTTCAAACCATTCTCCAAGCTCTTCCACATGACATCTATCGAATGGTAAGTCAACATACGGTTGCAAAGGAGTTATGGGAACGTCTACAGGTTTTGCTACAAGGTACGTCTCTTACTAAACAGGAACACGAATGTCAGTTGTATGACCTGTTTGATAGGTTCACGTACAATCCAGGGGAAACGCTTCACGACTACTACTTCAGATTCACTACTCTCATGAATGATTTGAATGTGTACAATCTCGTGATTGCTCCATTCCAGGTTAACACCAAGTTTTTGAATACTTTACCTCAAGCTGAATGGGGTGAGTATATTACTGATGTTAAGTTAACTAGGGATTTGCATAAGTGCAATTTGGATCAACTCTATGCTTTTCTCCAGCAGCATGAGAAACATGTAATCATGCACCGTATGCCTCGAGGTATGTACCCTGAACCTTTAGCTTTGATGGCAAATCAACCAAGCTTGTCATATAACAACACTCCTTATATCATGGGACACCAAGCTTATCATCCATCACCGTACATGACTCCAAGCTTCCCCCAATATTCGATTCTACCTCAACCACCCACCTCACATCAGCAACAATGTCGGTTTAATGCACCTTCGTCTCAGAGAGAACCACAAGCATCACAATATGCTCCACAACCTCACCTATATTCACCAACAAGCATTGCACCCTATGCTCAGTCATCATACTCTTCATATCAAGAAAATGCAGCATATCCACCAAGCTATTCTGACCATACAAGTACTCCTTCTAGTGCTTATGCCGCTCAACAATACCAAGCAATGTATTGTGATAATGATGAGGTTCCCATTCCTGAACTCAAACAAGGAACTGACCCAGCTGAAGTGTTAGCTACCATGTCTGCTTACCTCACAAGGACATTGAGCAAACGAGGATTTAAAGGACCAGCTCCTACTAACAATCAGCTGAGGAACTCATCTAATTCTCGACAACAAGCTACCATTGAGAATGGCAGAGTAATGGTTCAACCTATTCAACCTTATCAGGGGAGATCCACTACATCAACCACCAATGCACGCATGGTCAATCCTGCTCCAATGGTCAACACTGCTCCAATGGTTAATGCTCCATGGGCTAATTCCACAGGTAAGTTGAGAATGATAACATGCTACAACTGTAAGGAAGAAGGTCACATGTCTAGGGATTGCACAAAACCCAAGAGGAGAAGGGATGGTCAATGGTTTGCAGAGAAGATTTATTTGGTGAACACTCAGACACAAGGACAGGAACTTGATGAAGAGGAGCTAGCATTTCTTGCTGATCCAGGGATTGCGGAACAAGAAGTTCTCACTACACAGAATGCAGCATACCAAGCAGATGATCTGGATGCTTACGATTCAGACTGTGATGATCTTCAATCTGCTCAGGCAGCTCTTATGGCAACTATCTCTAGCTTTGGGTCAGATCAAATCTCTGAGGTACTTACTAATACCATTGATACTAGTATTCAACCACATCAAGTTGGGCAAGAGGGTGCTGATCCGAATGAGTCTTCGGTGGTGAGTCTTTCAATGAGGAGACAATCAATGATAGCAATATCAATGCAAGTCCCCAAACTTTGAGTGAATCACAACCGGGAGTCATTTCGCATACGCATATTCCTGCTCAACAAGATTTGGTCATGGTTCCTGCAAAGTTACTTAGCCAAATGAATACTGCACTTTTAGAAACCCTAGCTACGAATAAGAATCTATCGGCTGAGCTTGCCTTGTGCAACGAAAAAGTTCAAACTTTAGAATTAGTTCCTTCATCCAATGTTCTAACAAATCCCGAATATGATCATTTTCGAAACAAACAAATGGGTCATTTGCAAGAAATTGAAACCTTAAGAGCAAATCTTTCCAACGAACTTAAAGAAAAAGAGTTAGTGGTCACTAATTTTCACAAACTTCAAACGGATTTTGAATTACTCGAGTCTAAAAAGAATGAAATGGAAATTAATGCGGCTAATAGGATTAAGAGTTTAGATTATTTGCTGTTAAGACAATACGCTGCCTCTCAACTAGTGCACTTATTTGACTCATCGTTTAGAGATTTTAACTTATCGCATCAAAAAGACCTTCCCCCTAACCCACGGTATGCAAGACAAGCTTTTATCCATAATATAAGACTTTATGATGCAACCAAATTAGGATTGGTCTTAGATCCGATTGTTATTTTCGAAGATCGCAAGAATAAGGCTCTAGTTGATGAGAGCCGGTCATACAATTTTGCAAAATATCCCCAGTGTGATTATTTTAAAATGAATCAGGAGTTTGCAAAAAAGGACTTTAGAATTCGCTTCCATATTGATAAAGATCTCATCACAACACCAACCTACATGTTAAATGAAGAAAACCCTAGTACACTTCCTACACTTGTCAAAATGGAAGGACCTAAGGAAATTCCAAAGGATCTTCCACCTATTAGCACTGTATGGATAAACTTGCAAGAGATTAATCAATACTTTGCTAGTTTTGACAAGGTCATCCGGGAATGTACGACTTCAAATGGTCTAAACGCCAGAGAATGGGCTTTCGAACACATGAACGAGGTGTTTAAGAATGAAATCAACCCTTTTGTCGAAAATCTAAAAGGAAGTTTTGCATCTCTTTCGGAAAATCTCGATTTTGAAATTAAAGAAGTTCAAAAAGTGTTTTATGAAATGGACACCGCTTACTAACTACAATTAATTGAAAAGGAAAAGATTTTATCCGAATATGACCGATTCTTGTCCCAAGTAATATCGTGTGATGTGCTTACTACTGTGAATGTTAATTATTCGAATGAGCTTACATCCGCTATGAATATATGTGATGCTGTGAATATATGTGATGATGTTCATGATCTCTCTATTAATATTGCTGAGACTGTAAATGACGTAGATAATCACTCTTGTCACGAGTCTAACGCTAAATTTTTAAAGCTTTAAGATTCTTACAATTTACTTGCAAAACGTTTTAATCAACTTGAACAACATTGTATATCTTTAGAATTAAAACAACAAACTCAAAATGAGGATCTTTTGGTAACAAATGGTTGTGAAAACAGTGTTGAGACGAGTGACAAGATGATTGGGATAGTTAAGGCATTAGAGGAAGAGATTATGAGATTAAAGAGAGATTTATCATCGAACGAAACACTAAATTTGGAACTAGAGGCTGCAGAGTCTAAAAACCAGTACTTAGAAACTAGACTTTCGTCTATTCTAGGGGAGATGGAACGTGCAAGACAGGGAATGTCCACTCTTTATGGTTCACTAGAAGAACGCTTCGCTTTTAATGCGGCACAACAACAATCTTATGTTGAACAATTGAACCAAAAGTGTGAGGAAATCTCTGACTTAAATATCCAACTCATTGACAAAAACATGGTTTTGGCCGAGTTAAAGGAGACACTTCTTCTCACCCGACAAGAAGTTGTTAATAACTTAGCTACCAACTCTGCACCGTCCTCTAGTGCTTCATCAACCAATTCAGTAGTGATCTATAAGAACCCGCACCATAAGCAAAATTCGGATACTTATGATGTTTATATGATGAATGCAATTAAGCACGTGGACCTTGTTAGGGATATTTTAGATGATTTGTATGCGTTAGATCCCTCAAGCAGTTACTATTATTCAGCTCATGCATATATTTAGCGAGTTCAATATTGCTTAGCATATTTGCAATACATAGGAAAACCGGGTTCTGCACTACTCACTAATCGACCCATTGATGTAACTTCATTCAATAAGACCCCAGGAGCAAAACCGTCATTGACACCATCAACTAAGGCACCTTTAAAATCTGTTGCTAATGTTCCCACTTTGCCTTCTACAGGAGTAAAAGAGTCTACTAAGGCTAAAGGATCACACGTCAAGAAAGATAGGATCAAGCCCTCCACTAGTAGTACCATCAAGAAGAAAGTAGAAGCTCACCCTAGGAATGTTATTTCAGATTTAAATAAAAAGAATCATGTTGCTAAGACTAAAAGCTCTACGCCTGTGCAAAAGCCTAAACCATTTGTGAATTCTAATTTGAAATGTTGGAATTGTAATGCATGCATGTTTTCTCAACGTCATGATTTGTGTCTTATTCATCATGTGAATGAAATGATGCCATTAGGAATGATCTTGAATGGAAGCCAACTGGGAGAACTCGTACCCAAGTTGGATGGAAATGGCGTCCCACTGGTAGGACCTTTACATTAGATGGAAAAATGTGCCCTTTAACTAGGAATGCATCCATTGAGGTTAGGTCTCAGCGTCCTTTAATTAGGCACACTAGCACTAAAGTATGGAAACCACGCCCTTTAATTAGGTCAGCCCCCACTATAGTGCCTATCAGTGAAGAAATACCTCAGGATTTAAGCGAACTTGAATCTACACCACCAACTAGGAAGAAGGCTAGGAAATCTAAGAAACCTAATGTTAGCAAATCTAAGATCATTAAATTTGTATCTGCTAATAACAAGGAACATTCAGATTCCGAAACCTATACATTGTCCTCGTCTGGTGATATTTTCAGGTGGTCCAAATCATCCTCTGGTATTTGGACTCCGGTTGCTCAAAGCATGTGACCGGAGATCGCTCGATGCTCAGAAACTTTGTCAGCAAGTTTCTTGGAACGGTTAAATTCGGTAATGATCATATTGCAAAGATAATGGGGTATGGTGAATATCAGATTGGAAATGTTACGATTTCAAGGGTATACTATGTAGAAGGTCTTGGTCATAATTTATTTTCAGTAGGAAAGTTCTGTGATTCCAACCTAGAGGTTGCTTTTCGACGACACACTTGTTTCATCCGCAACTTGGAAGGAAAAGACTTGTTGAAGGGGTCTCGTGGTGCAAATCTTTATACTTTGTCCCTACAAGACATGATGGCCGCCTCTCCAGTATGTCTTCTCTCCAAAGCATCTAAGACCAATTCATGGTTATGGCATCGCAGATTATCTCATCTCAACTTTGATGCTATTAATCATTTGGCTAAAAACGAATTAGTTCGTGGTCTTCAAAAGCTCAAATTTCACAAGGACCATTTATGTTCTGCGTGTTCAAGGGGGAAAAGCACCAAGAAATCATACAAGCCCAAAGCTGAAGACACCAATCAAGAAAAACTTCATCTTTTGCATATGGATCTGTGTGGGCCAATGCGAACCGAAAGTGTGAGTGGTAAGAAATTCATCCTTGTTATTGTGGATGATTTCTCCAGGTTTACATGGGTTAGATTTCTACGTACAAAGGATGAAGCACCGAAGGCTATCATCACTTTCCTGAAATTCATTCAGGTACGTTTAAATACTACTGTCCACCGTATTCGTACTGATAATGGAACAGAGTTCGTCAACCAGACTCTTCGTGATTACTATGAATAAGTTGGTATCTCACATGAAACATCCGCTGCACGTACTCCACAACAAAACGGTGTCGTTGAAAGACGGAATCGTACGCTTATGGAAGCTGCTAGGACTATGCTGATTTATGCGAACGCTCCATTATTCTTATGGGCGGAAGCTGTATCTACTGCATGTTACACCCAAAACCGCTCTATCATTCGGAAACGCCATGGAAAAACACCTTACGAGCTTCTACATGATCGTAAACCCGATGTTTCATTCTTTCATGTGTTTGGTGCTCTTTGTTATCCAAACATTAATAGTGAGAATTTGGGCAAACTTCAACCGAAAGCCGATATAGGTATTTTCATTGGTTACTCACCCTCAAAGAAAGCATACCGAATTTACAACCGTCGTCTTGGTAAGATAGTAGAAACTATGGACGCAGATTTTGATGAGCTGACAACGATAGCTTCTGAGCAACGCAGCTCTGAACCCGCGCTTCACGAGATGGGAACCGGTGCTTTTAGTTCCGGATTAGTTCCAATAATCCTACTTCTACATCATTTATACCACCTACAAGGCCCGAGTGGGATAAACTATTTCAACCGTTGTTTGATGAATTCTTTGATCCCCCAAGTGATGAAGTTCCAGCACCTGTAGTGATAGCTCCAATTCCTGAAGTTGTTGCTCAAGCTAATGAAGCTTCATCCAATGCATCTTCAATTAACATTGAACCGGATGCACCTCCACCAAGTAATTCTCAAACTACACCTGAATCTTCACCCTTACTTGTGCCTAATGACGATGATGAGGATTCTGTTGATCACGATTTGGAATATGCTCACCAACAAGAGCTTCCATTCTTTGGTATACCGATACCTGAAAATCCTTCAGCCGCGTCTACCTCAGAAGAAACTCCTACAATCGTTCACTCCAGACTACCACGGATTGAAAATCACAGCACCAAATGGACAAAAGATCACCCAATTAGGAATATTATTGGAGGTCTCAATCGACCAGTCTCGACACGCCATCAATTACAAGAGAGTGCACTCTATTGCTATTTTGATGCATTTCTCTCTGAAGTTGAACCTAAAAACTGGCAACATGCTATGACTCAATCATCTTGGATTGAAGCCATGCAAGAGGAACTAAATGAATTCCAAAGACTTGAAGTATGGGAATTAGTTCCTCTCCCTGACAGGTTAACATCCTTACTTTGTTGTGGGTTTATAAGGTTAAACTCGATGAGATGGGTGGAGTTTTGAAGAATAAAGCTAGATTGGTTGCTAGAGGATACAAACAAGCCTTGGGTATCGATTTTGAAGAATCTTTTGCTCCGGTTGCACGATTGGAGGCTATTAGACTTTTCCTTGCGTATGCTGCTCATATGAATATGATCGTCTATCAAATGGATGTGAAGACGGAATTTTTGAATGGTGAACTAAGGGAAGAAGTCTATGTTAGTCAGCCGAATGGGTTCGTTAGCACGGAGTTTCCTAATCATGTGTACAAGCTTAAGAAGGCTCTCTATGGGTTGAAACAAGCTCCACGCGCGTGGTATGATCTCCTTTCAACATATCTCATGTCGGAAGGCTTCTCCAAAGGCAAGGTGGACCCCACTCTATTCACTCTCAAGGAAGACAACGACATGATACTGGTACAAATTTATGTTGATGATATAATATTTGCTGCCTCTAACATAGAATTGTCAAACCGCTTTGAGAAAATAATGTCCACACGCTTTCAGATGTCAATGATGGGAAAAATTTCATTTTTCTTAGGATTACAAATTTCTCATAATCCCAGAGGCATCTTTACTAATCAATCCAAATATGCTCTAGAATCATTATAGAAATATAACTTTGAAAATTGTGACCCCGTGGATACTCCAATGGTGGAGAAATCCAAGTTAGATGAAGATAGGAATAGGATTGCTGTCAATCCGAAACTCTACCGTGGGATGATCGGCACCCTTCTCTATCTGACTGCTAGCAGGCTTGATCTGCAATTTGCCGTATGCATGTGTGCTCGGTATCAAGCTCGGCCTACCGAAAAGCACCTACATGCTGTTAAAAGGATCTTTCGGTATCTCAAAGGAATACTTCATCGTGGTCTATGGTATCCGAAAGATTCCTCTATTGCTTTAATATCATATGCAGATGCCGATCATGCTGGGTGTCAAGACACGAGGCGTAGCACTTCTGGTTCTGTGCAACTCCTTGGAGACAGATTGATTAGTTGGTCTTCAAAAAGGCAGAAAAGCGCTGCAATTTCAAGCACGGAGGCTGAATACATTGCCATGTTCGGTTGTTGTGCTCAAGTCCTTTGGATGAGATCACAACTAACTGACTACGGTCTTGGATTCAACAAAATCCTGATGTATAGTGACAACAAGAGCGCCATTGCCCTTTACTGCAACTACGTTCAACACTCCCGGGCAAAGCACATTGACATTCGCTACCATTTCATTAAAGAGCAAGTGGAAAACGGAGTGATCGAGCTGTATTTAGTCACCACTGAGTATCAGCTGGCAGATATGTTCACAAAAGCCTTAGATCGAGGACGAATCGAGTTTTTGATCGACAAGCTTGGCATGAAATCCTTCTCTCCAGCGACTCTCAAAGAATTGGCAGAAGAATCAGTAGAATAGTGGTGGTAAACTATTCCTGCGTATCCTTTGATCGTGATCATGTATATTATCGTATATATATAAACCACAAAAAGAAAAATACAAAAATATAAAACCTACAAAAACCATAAAAAAATATAAAACCTACAAAAACCATAAAAAATATAAAACCAAGAAAACCCAAAAATATTTTCGTTTTTTAATCGTGCATGTCTTTTTGTACGGTAATATTTACGGCTTTAGAAATGTCAATTAATATTGACACGGCGCCATAAATAGAGTCCGTATAAAAGTTGTACATTTTTAAAACATGCCCATTATGGCTTGTAGTTATTTCAGACTGCAACCCGCTTTTCGCATTAAAGTCACGTATTTCCTTGGAAAACGTTGGCTCACAACGGGAATTAATTATCTCGGGCATGATTTACAAGCCAAATCATGCAAAGGGATCAATGTTACTTTATAACTTGGTCTAACACGACTTAGTGTACGTTTCAGTGCATTATTTTGTTTAACTAAGAGAAATCTTATTGCCACCACGAATCAATCTTCTGAAAGACATTAATTGGAAAATGTTTTTATCAATATTTGACTCTTTAAACAATGACTACAACTCTTTCAATAGAAAACGGGTCATCGTTTAAGGGGGAGAAAATATTAAATTATCTTCGTCATAAAAAAGGTCTTCAAAAGTTTTCGAGGAAAATTAATTGGCTAAATGGTTAATGACTGGAATTGCTTTGGTACTCGTCTTGTATTCGTTCGTGATTTGTCGTGAATATTTAAGTTGTGTGATCACTAAGATAGGTAAAGGTGGTTAAGTCTAACGATGGTTAGTGACTAGAAACGAAAAGAAAAACGAAAAGTTAAGGGATCAAAAGTGACAAAGGGAAAAACTTTAAAAAGTTTGACCTAAGTCAAACTAACCCCCCCCCCCCCCCCCCCGTCCTTCTTTCTTCTCTCTTTTTCTGTTTTCTCACTTGGCCGCCATTAAAACACACAAAAACACACAAAAAACTCAAATCATTCGCGTTCTTAATCAATCAATCCATTCCATTCGATTAACAAAGGTACATACTCGCTATTAATTCATCTAATTCGTTGTTAATCCACTTAAATTAATTCGATTTAATTAAAGTAATCTAATTAGGGTTTATAGCTAATTAGGCTTTAATTGATTAGGGTTTTAGGTGGGTTTGGCTCGGAATAGGATTAGAATGAGTTTGGTTGCCTTTAGAATGCCTTAAACACACAAATGAGCTTAGATTAATCGAACTCATAGCACGTTTATTAAGTTATTCCGGATGAACCGATTTTGCAAAAAACATTACGAATGAACAAGGTTTTAGGTTATTCCGAATGAGCATGCTTTCAAATTTATTCTGGATAGACCATTTTATTCCGGATAGACCATTTATTCCGGATAGACAATTTATTCCGAATAGACCATTTATTCCGGATAGACCATTTATTCCGGATAGACCATTTTATTTCGGATAGACAATTTATTCCGAATAGACCATTTTATTCCGAATAGACCATTTATTCCGGATAGACAATTTATTCCGGATATACCATTTATTCCGGATAGACCATTTATTCCGGATAGACAATTTATTCCGGATAGACCATTTATTCCGGATAGACCATTTATTCCGGATAAACCGTTTATTCCGGATGAAGTGTTTATCCGGATGAAGTGTTTATTCCGGATGAAGTGTTTATTCCGGATGAAGTGGTTATTCCGGATGAAGTGTTTATTCCGGATGAGATGTTTATTCCGGATGAGATGTTTATTCCGAATGAGATGTTTATTCCGGATGAGATGTTTATTCCGGATGAGATGTTTATTCCGAATGAGATGTTTATTCTGAATGAGATGTTTATTCCGAATGAAGGTGTTTTTGCTTAATAACTTGTTAAATGTTTGAGTGTTTTGAATGCTTAAGGACTTATGTCATATGTATAATGCTTAGGTATAAATTCATAATGGTATTTATATCTGTGTGTATCAACTTTTATGTTTTATCTTAAGCAGAAACAATGACCAACCCAACCGTGCAACAAATACAAGACACTAGAGCAGCAGCCATTGCCGAGGCCAAAACCCTCAGGTTCATCCCAAACAACTACCAGTTGAAGGAAGTCTCTCACTCCAATCACACTGGATTCAAAGTCGGATCAGCCATTCTTGACCAATCTCACTTCAAGAATGCTTTAAGGAGTAGTGCTTCGGTGCCATTCGATTACATGTACGAATTCTGGGCTACCAAGGAAAGGACGTCAAACAAGATCACCTTCTTCCTCGGTAACAAGCAACAGACACTCACCGTTTCAGACTTCCGCAAGATATTTGGAATTCGGGATACACCCAAGGGTATGTCATTTTCAAGGAACCCTACCAAAGACGAACTCATGGAGATGTTCCGTGCTCTTGGATGTCCTGACCTACGAATAGTGTCCGATTTTACCACAGCCAAAGTGGGTCAACCTTGGAGAGCTATCTTTGGTATCCTCAGTAGATGTCTTACACCTAAAACAACTGGGCATGATGCTGTACGTGGTCCAATTATAAACATCTTCTATGGAATGTACAAAGGATTAAATACAGATTATGCATCCTTGTTGTGGGAAGAGTTTAACTTTCAACTCTTCCAAAACACGAAGCAGAAGGCTAATGTTTTTCCTTACCCTCGGTTTATCAAGCTTATAATTCATTACTTTATGAAGAATGATGCTTCTATTGATAAGCGTGCAGAAACCATCACCACACTGAAGAGGCTGATGACCTTGTAGACCTAAGGCATGAAGGACCCTCTGGTGCTGTTAATCCTGGTCCTGTTCCTAGTCATCTCCTGACGGACAAAATTCTAGCTTATGATGATTACAAGCAAATTGTTGGAAATACGTTTTTACGTATTTATGAAGGATCGGTCGCTCCAACGATATATTAATGTATTCGGCTCGTGATCCAAGTATAGCCCATATAGCCCACATGTAGGGTGGGCTATATATAACCCCTCCTAGCATGTTAGGAGGGGTGGTTGTTCATTTCACACTTCTTAATCATTTTCCATCTTTACTTTCTCTCTCTACTTTTCTCCCTTCTCTCCTTTCTCTCTCTACTCCATCATCTCCTTCCTTCATTTTTCTTATGTTTATCAATTAATCAACCATCCAAATCCATCAAATCCATCATGTAGAATAGGCCAATAATTTCGTAGACCTTCAATTGGTATCAAGAGCCAAGGTTTGTTTGGTTTATTCTTGTTTTTTTTTTTTTTTTTTTTTTTTTGATTTTGGTGGGTTTTTTGATTTAATCATGCTTTTATATTAAAAAGTTTGTATTTTTTATATATAAAGTTTGTGTTTTTATGTTTTAAATCATAAAAAGTTTGTATTTTTCATATAAAGTTTGTGTTTTTTATGTTTTTAATCATAATTAAATCGTTGATTTACTTATTTTATATAAAATCACAAATTTTTAATTCAAAAATCAATTTTTTTATATAATCAATTTCTATTTTAATTTGTTATTATTAGTTTTTCTTTTAAGTTTTTATAATCAGTTTTTTTTTTATAATCATTTTAAAATTTTTTTACCAGTTTTTTATATGTAATTTTTTTTTATCCTGGGTTTCGAGATCTGTCCAGTTGTATTTATTTTTTATAATCAGTATTTTTCTTTATTTTTTAATCAATTGGGTCTCGAGTTTTTGTCCTATATCTGTCCTACAGTCCTTCATCATCAAAGTTTTTCATCATCTTTGTCCAAGAATCTAAGTCAGTTTCATCAAGTTCCGGGTGAACAAAAGTTACGGGTGCACAAAAGTTCAGGGTGAACGAAACTTCCGGGTGAACAAAACTTCCGGGTGAAAGAAAACTTCCGGGTGAAAGAAAACTTCCGGGTGAAAGACAACTTCCGGGTGAGAGAAAACTTCCGGGTAAACGAAACTTCCGAGTGAACGAAAAGTTCCGGGTGAACGAAAAGTTCCGGGTGAACGAAAAGTTCCGGATGAACGAATAGTTCCGGATGAACGAAACTTCCGAATGAATGACACTTCCGAATGAATGAAAAGTTCCGAATGAATAAATTCTTCCGAATGAACCAAATTCAAACATAACGGAAAACAAACACAAACCCACACAAATCTTTTCTGGACTCTCACAAGACTCGAACATCAAACCCACTCTCGACATTAACACCCTCACTCACCTCACGCACACAACTGTCTCAAACTCGACACCCATCCTCAGACTCTTTTCGTGACACAAGATTCACTCAACACACGACAAACACATTCAATCAGTCTCTCACATTCAATCAGACTCAACACTCCCTCACCCATATTCAATCAATCTCTCACAAACTGACCCTATCGTGTCACCACAAACACACTCGAACACACAGCCTTTTTACCCACCCTCGATTCGACCCAAACCCACAACTCGTCTAACACCACAAAACCCAATTCCACTCTCTCTCTCGACTCCCACAACCCTCGACTGACATCAATCTCGAAGACCTCACTCTCCCTCGACAAATCAACTTAACAACAACCGCCTCACACAAACACAAACACACCCCTCACCATCACATCAATCTCGACCCTCACAACTTGACCCATTTTGTTTCGGTTTGAAAGTTGACACAAAACAAAAGGACTCTATCCTTTTTTATCAAACGTCATAAACGACTCGACGCAATCTCACCTTAACTCTCGACTCACACTTCGTCTTCACATAGAACACCACTCACCCTCGACCCTCACCACAAGACTCCAACATCAAAATTCGACAGAATGACGCTACAGAAGATGAGAGAGACTACAATTAAAACTTAAATTAAAAACAGAACCTACCCGAGACCCTTTGTTTACAAAAGATCTTGAAGTATCTTCTTGTTCTCGAAGCTGTCATAACGAAATCAAAAGGGGTGTAATATTTGTGATAAGACTTGTCTAAGTGTGGTTGTGTGGTTTATTGATTGTGAGAAATTAGGTTTTGAGTTTTTAGGTGTTTTGGTGATTGAGAGTAGGGGCGTTGATTTGTGAGATTTGGAGCTTTCAAGAAGAGAGACGAAGGGATTGTAGTGAATGAGAAGAACAGACGGAGGTTTCTAGGGTGTTTGAGGAGAGAGAGAGAAATTAGGGAAAAGAAAAACAGAGTGTTAGATTTATTTTTGCAAATTCAAACTATGATTAAATAATGGGGCGGAGTTCACGATGTTTTATCAAACACGTGTCTGGTGATTTTGTGGAAGTTAAGCATAGCCAAGTTTTACCATTTAGGACCATTACACGGTTTTTTTTTTTTTTTTTTTTTCTTGTAACCATTTGGGACACGTTTTATTTAAACAAGACTTTTATTTTTTAAAGATCAGATTTTTTTATTTTATTTTATTTCCCATTTTAATTAAGTAAGATTTTTTTAGTTCAAGTTTATTTTTTTTTATATTTTTAGATTTTAAAAGTTATTTTTTTTAGTTAGTTATACTAATTTTTGTATTTTGTCACTTTTATATTTCTAGTTTCGTATATCTTGTTTATTTATTTTTGGCAAATCGTGTTA
Organism: Glebionis coronaria; assembly: GCA_025667525.1. Taxonomy (NCBI): domain Eukaryota; kingdom Viridiplantae; phylum Streptophyta; class Magnoliopsida; order Asterales; family Asteraceae; genus Glebionis; species Glebionis coronaria. Next base: position 5,171,081 of record CM046880.1, read on the forward strand.
AGGCGGGTATTTTTTAAAGTTAACGTGGAAAAATATTTGTCGGGATAAACGTTATTGTGGCCGGATTTCAAGAAAAAACGTGAAGAGTCAAAGTGACGAGCTTCATTTATATCATCCATCGAGGAATTTTAAGTGTTATTTATGGGTCTTTCGTTTTTTCACGAACTCTAAAATTCCGAAAACAACAACATCCCCGTCATTCTTAATCGATATTTAATGGGTTCGTTCGATTCGACATGTCAAAAGGGAGAATCGTATTTAATGCAAAACAAAGTTAGGAAAAGCGGCATCACCTCCTTTCAAATGCTCCAGTCTCATCTTGTCACTCTTTCGGGGATTCAAGGAGGGAGCGAATTTGTGACCATCTTTGGACAAGATCGTCATATTTTCATCGACTCAATTTTCACCACTTTGACCCAACTCGCCGAGCAACTCAACCATGACAACTTTAATCACTCTGCATCGGCACTTGCATATAAGGCTCTTGTGACACAACTCACGCCTTTCCACCAATTCAATATCATCAAGCCTGAAAGTTCAGTGATTTGCCAATCATTTCTTCGAGATACACATACCGAGCTTCGAGTTTTCCGTGATACAATTTTGAAACTCATGACATCGGTCTCGTCTTCGATTTATGAAAGATCTCGACTTCAGCAAGGGTATGATAATGGAGAACAAGACTCTTAGATGCAAGAGGAAACTGGTCATACGGTTGAAAACTTTGAGCCTAACGATGGCAAGAGCACGGAATCAGGAGGACAACATGATACCAGTGGCACGTCAGGAAATGTTCACAAGATCTCTCTTGATAACACCTTACCCGTTTATGACGAAGAGCCGGCAAACATGGTACAATGTAATGTTGTTTATGATGTATATGCTGATGACATGCCGCATATTGAGCATTCTGAACCTAATTATGACAAACATGGGATGGAAAAGAGTGATAGAAATACCACTTCTGATTCATCCGATGTGAGTCATAATGGGGGAGACAGTGTTCAAAATGCTATAGTACATCATGATAAATGCTTTATAACTGCTTCGTTAACTGATTTTGATTCCAAGATTAAAGAGCTCGAAACGATCGTAGCTCGGCAATCTAAAGATCTTGAGGATGCCAAACTTGAATTTTCTAAGCAAACGGACAAATTTGAAACATACTTTGAAAAACTTGAAAAGTCAAACGTTGTTCTTGAAAGAAAATTGGATCAAACTGTTCTAGATTCTAAAGCTGAAAAGGATAATCTTTTGAAACAAATTCAACTGCTTGAATCTAAGTTGGCATTCCAAGATAACTTGCTCAAAGAAAATGAAACGTTAAAAGCCCAAGTTCAGGAAAAGGTCTTTGCTATAGTTGCGTTGAAAAACGAGTTAAGGAAAAATAGAGGACCTAGTGTGGACACTAAGCTTGAAAAACCATCAATCTTGGGGAAACCGCCTACAAATCAGTTCGTCAGACAACCGATTGTCAGACAACCTACTGCATTTAGATCCGAGCGACCACAATCCTCGAGACCGCGGTTTGCCTCCCAAGTTGATTTGGGTCATATTTCTAGAACAGTCGCTCCACCAACTAGGCCTAATGTGACTAAATTAGTTTTAGCAAGACCTCATCACATGATTGCCTCTAGTTTCTCTAAGAATAGTTCAATGAACACGTCTAGAACTAGTTCAGCTGATGTGCGCCAGGATTTTGGTCAAAGAGAAGCTAAGCAAAAGACACAAGTAAGAGATAGGAATTTCAAACCTAGTCAGATGCCTTCTAGTTTACCCAACACTGCTAACCATAGCATGTCACATCCTAGGAGCATCAATTAATCATCTAGGAATTCTAGATCTTACTCGGACATTAAATATGCTACTTGTAAAACATGTAGAAAATGTGTCTTTACGGCAAATCATGATTCTTGTATCAAAAAATTGCTTAATGAGGTGAACTCTCGTGCTAGACTTAAATCCCAGTGGGTAGCTAAAATCAAACCCGTTGGCAAAATGTGGCGCCCCACTGGCAGAACTTTCACTCTTGTAGGAAACGAGTGCCCTTTAACTAGGATAGTCTCTGATTCTACAAAGACTACTAGGGAGGAAATTGCAAAGGATGATACATCACTTAAGCCTGAACTTAAGATTTTCTATAAAAGGAAACGTTTGCCAACTAAGACAAGTGAATCATCCCCTCAGGCCACCTCTGACACAAGAAAAGAAAACCGTGAACCCCCACGTGCTTCTAAAATAGATATCTCTAACCCATGCAAAAGTATACAAACTCCTAATGAGAATGCAGGTACCAAAGTTGATGTTCCAAAAGAACGAAGCGGTCCAATCATTGTATACCGTTCAACTAAGGACACTCTCAGAGTTTGGTTGCTGAAGAAGCAGATATCAGAGAAACTAGTATCTCAGGGGATTCATGGTTAAAGTTTACACATGACTTATAGTCACATTACAGACTATAACTCGATCTTCAAAGAAAGGAAAGTTTATCGCCGATGATAAACTTATCCTTATAACGAGAAATTAATTTTTCTCGGGCATGAGCTTATATCAAAAACATTCCAAGTTTTTAAGCTCATGCACTATGGCTCCTCGTTAAATGACAGACGACGACCCGGACTTCAGAGACAGGGAAGTTTATCTACGCAACGATAACTTACCCTCTTAACAAGAAATTAAGTTTTCTTGGACACAAGCTTATACTAAAACCATTCAAAGGTTTTAAGCTCGTGTATATGGTTTATCATTAAATGTCAGATGATGACCCGATCTTCAAATTAAGGAAATTTTATCGCCGATGATAAACTTATCCTAACAACGAGAAATTAAGTTTTCTCGGGCATGAGCTAAAATTAAAAACATTCGAGGTTTTTAAGCTCATGCACAATGACTTACAGTTAAATGTCAGACTGTAACTCGAACTTAAAATAAAGGAAAGAGTATCTTTTATGATAACTTATCCTCTTAACGAGAAATTCACCTTTCTCGGTCATGAGCTTGTATTAAAACATTCGAAGTTTTAAGCTCAAAAAGGAAAGTGTATCTTTTAAATAAGAGAAATTTTCCTCATAACGAGAAATTAACCTTTCTCGGTCATGAGCTTTCCATTAAAACAGTCAAAGTTTTCAAGCTCATGAAAAACGACTTCTAAGTAAATGTCAGCTTAGGACTCGTTCTTCAGATAAAAGGAAAGTTTATCGCCGATGATAAACTTATCCTTAACAACGAGAAGTTTACAACTTCTCGGACTTGAGCTTTCCTAAGATATTCCAAATCTTAAGCTCAAGTAATTGTTTTTCAAAACTTTGAACACAATTTTTCAAGAATTTCTCAAAAGGTTTTTTCTAAATCTTTCAAAATTGTGTGTTCAAAAACGTTTTGATAAAACGAGCATGTCTTCTGGAATCGATAATATTTACGAACCTAGAAATGTCATTCAATAATGACACGGGGTTGTAAATAAAGTTCGAGCAGAAGTTTAAAAGATTTAAAAACATGCTCCATATGGCTTGTAGTTATTTCTGACTGCAACCCGCTTTTCATAATCAAGTCAAGCATTTCACCGGAAAGCTTTGACTCAACAACGGGAATTAATTTTCTCGGGGACGTGGCGAGGTGACCAACATTTGTGAACAAGAACCATGTGAATCTTTCATATGATGTTCTCCATCATTCAGGTCCTACCTCGTAAATTGTTAATCTTGTGAATTCATTATCATATATGATCTTTGCACGTGATAAATACCTTACACTTGTGTTTAAAAGGTATTTAATTTACGTTTCAGCACACCCTCATTAATTTGAGGGGGAGCTTGTGTAATTTATGAAGATAATTGGATTTGCATTTTTCTTCCCAAAATTTCTTAAAATGCTATTAAATCAATTGATATTAAAAACATCGATTGGGTTAATATTTTTAATATGGGGGAGAAAATGTGATTTAATATGGGAAATGATTAATCACAAATGGTTTGACTTAACGTGCTGGCTCATCCCGACATGTGTGAAATGTTTTCGAATATCGTGGCATATGTTAAGGGGGAGCAAAATGGATTTGCACTTCAAAATGGATTTCATAGTGACATATACTTACCCGCAACCCATTTATTTCACGACGATGAAGATTGTGGTGACATAAGGATGGTAGGATAGGTTAAAGTCCAATGATTTCTCTAGAACCGGAGGAATCTTCCCAAGGACATTCCATAGCTAGAAATAGTAGTCCTTAGGAAAGATGGAGAAAGATTGTGAACGTAGCTGAATGCCGACCAAGTACTTAAGTTAGCATTGGAACAATCACAACAAGGTGCTAGTGATGACGTATTGGTAAGCATTGAAGGGGTTGAAGAATGAAAAAGAATTGTAAAGATAAAGGATGTAAAGAAAGAAGCCCTCCTTACAACCTTAGGCAGAAACCGGGCCAATTCATATGCTATTGAGATCATTTTTAATGATTCTTGATATTGAAGAAAGACATCATGGACCCAGTGATGCAATGCACAACCCTTCCCAGCTAACTCAAATATCTCTCAAAAGGTATTTGTTTTAATCACACGGAGATCAACACATTATCTATTGGTTTATTCACTCCGAATAAATTGGTATTGAAAAGGTGGCACTCCTCTCCAGCCTCCGATCACTAAAATCCAAAATGCACGATCGAGTATAGAGCCATTTGAGATCATCAAATATCTCATTAGGACACACTTTCATATCTCCTTGCTTCTTCACACACTGTGAAAAGTAAGAAAGATCTTAAGAGTCCTACGCAAAATCTTCATGATCTTGCCTGAACATCCGAGTAATACGAAAGTATTTACAATGAAGATGGAAATCCTTCTTGAGCGAATATCAAAAAGCTCATGGTAGGTGACTTGTGCGATTCTTTATGAATCAAACTTGTGATAACTGGAAAGCACCAGTGGTTTAATTCTTAAATGAAATTAAACACGTTCCAGGCCTCTACGCAATATCTTAGTGATCTTGCCAGAACATTCAGAGTAATACTATTAAGTATTTACAGTGACGAATGGAAATCCTTCTAGTGTTAACATCAAACAGCACTTGGTAGGTAACTTGCAAGATTCTATATGAATCAAGCTAGTGACAACTGGAAAGCAACGATGGTGCGGTTCTTAATTGAACTTCACTTGTTCCAGGAACATGAATTGCCTTCTTCAAATCATGCGGATAATATTATCCAAATGATCCACTCTTTACGTTCGCAGTCAGCTTTGGAAGGTCGAGTAAAGAGAACGGGTTTACCCGCGAAATCTTGTCAAGGAGGTTCTTTATTGAAACTACCTGCCACAAGTACGATATTTAATATCGTCCAACGGTCTTCACCGACCGGAGGTAAATTGCTACCGAATTAGAATGAAATGTTCAAGGCCATTTCATCCGTGTATATTGTTTGTTGCTAACTGTCTTATGCAGCGTAACAAGAAGGTGGCATTACGGTGTACAATCCAGAAGAAGTCGTCACCACATGCTTATACTACATACAATTAGTACTTCAACAAATTCAAGAAAGCCTGAAGGTCAAGTCTTCCGCTGTATCAAACTCTGAAGCTTTCAAGAATTTAAAAGTATAAGTATGTGGAACATGAAGTCACGAAGAGGCAAATATCACAAGTGAAGAATGCACAAGGTCAAGGCAAGGAAACATGCTCAAGACTAAAGTCAAAGATCACATCAAGCATATTCACAAGAACAAGATCGAAGACTCAAGCATAGATGCTAGGTTTAAGATTTTGTAAAAAGATGTGACCTCCCTCAGGGGGAGATTGTTGGAAATACGTTTTTCCCAATAAAGTCTCGGTCACATCTTAGTTAGCATAGATCACGAGATATAGAATATTTAGAGCTTTGTAACTTGGAGCGACCTCCCTTAGGGGGAGATTGTTGGAAATATGTTTTTACGTATTTATGAAGGATCGGTCGGTCCAACGATATATTAATGTATTAGGCTCGTGATCCAAGTATAGCCCATATAGCCCACATGTAGGGTGGGCTATATATAACCACTCCTAGCATGTTAGGAGGGGTGGTTGTTCATTTCACACTTCTTAATCATTTTCCATCTTTACTTTCTCTCTCTACTTTTCTCCCTTCTCTCCTTTATCTCTCTAATCCATCATCTCCTTCCTTCATTTTTCTTATGTTTATCAATTAATCAACCATCCAAATCCATCAAATCCATCATGTAGAATAGGCCAATAATTTCGTAGACCTTCACAAATGCTAATAGAAATCAGAAAACAGCAAGAAAAAGTTCAGGCGGGAGAAGTCTCGTCAACTACAGTCAAAAGTAAAGGTAAACGTAAGCAAGATGTTGTCTTACCTGAGTCTAAACCCAAGAAAACAAAGACTGTGGCTAAAAAGGATAAGCGCAAAGCTGAGAAGTTTGTCATTCGAGATGAAGATACTGAGGACGATGTTACTCCCGAGCAAATTCGCAAAGCTGAGAAAAAACAGTTGAAAAAGGCTGTTGAAAGAAGTAGGAAAGACCCAGGAGGTAGTGGTTCGGGTGTGCAGATAGAAGATGAACAGGAAGTCGAGGAGCCGCATGACATTTTTGAGTTTGGAACACCAGAAATGTACTCAGGTCCGAAGGAGACATCCATTGCCGAAACAACAAGCATCGAAAAGGAGTCCGTTGCTACAACAATCTTTGTGACTCCAAAGCCTTTATCTACTCAACCTCCACCAATCCAGCCTCTACCAACACAACCGTTGACTACTCAACTACTATCCCTTCCACCTCCAACTACTTCCGTCCTTAGTACTGTCATCACAACCGTGCCGATTTAACCGCCCCAGAGTAGCCCTGTGTCATCTTCATTTTCTGCACTCTTAATAGCAGAAATGATGGATAAACACATGGAAACTCAAAGAAAAGAGATGGCCCAAATCCGAGAAGAGTTACTCAAACGAGTGCAAAGTGAAGAGGCATCCAAGAAAGCTCAAGCCGAGATGATAGCTAAGTTCAATGCTGAGATGGAGTCTACACGAAAATCTCATGCAGAAGAACTTGTTCATGTCAGAAAAGATGAAGCTGATAAAAGTACATCAAGGATTACCAAACTCCGCGAATTAAAGAATAAGTATAAAGAGGAGAAAGAAATACTTGAAGCTTCACTTAATGATAGGGTAAAGGAATCTGTTAAGTCTATTATGCCAAAGCTGCGAAAAGAGATAAAGAAAATTGCGGCTGATAAGTTGATGATTAAATCGTCAAAACCTTCCAAATCCGCCTATAAAATTGCATATGACTTAACGGACTTTGAACTGAAGAAGATTCTCCACGCCCGCATGGTTGAAGTTGGATCTTTCGACAAATCCAAAATTCAGCGGACACTTCACAAGGCACTTAATGCAACTATAAAGGAGGATGACAGGCTGTTTAAGACATTTGGAAGTGTGGTTCCTTACCATATTTTGTATAAAAAGGGTGATGAAGAGGCATCTGGTGAGGAGGATAGTGAGCAAGAAGAGAGTGGTGGTGAAGAAGACGATGCGAGTGATGAAGATAAGGGTGATGATGATGATGATGATGGTGAAGGCGGTGATGGTAATGAGGACAGTGACGAGGATAGCAATAGGAACGATGACGATGATGATGACAACGAGAACAGGGGTAGCTACAACAGTGACAAGTCTGACGAGCCTGATCAGTTTGATGATGATGATAGGGGTGACAATGCTGCCAGCAAGAAGAAACCGTCCAAGACCGATGGCAAATCTCAGAAAGATGTTGCTCACAAGGGTAAGTCCACATCTACGGAGACAGGACGCACCAAGTGGCACCATGATGTAAATGCTACAACAGCATCTTCAATTCACGGTACATCTGTTTCTAGCTCTATACCTGTTATTGTTAATCCTGTTAGTTCTTTTGTTGTTACCACAACTGCAGAACCAGAAACTGCACCTGCTGCTGATAAACCTGAATCAGAACCGGCACCCATTCAAGTATCTACTGCTCCACCTCATGAACCAGTTACTACGGTTCCTGAGTCAAGCACACTGGATTGGGCTGATACATTACAGATCGATGAGACCGCACCAGAACAACCATGGATCACGGCAGCTGCAGCATATGAACCAATCACAAATGCTGATGCAAATGTTCTGTATCTACGTATTCGCAATCCAATAGATCTGTGTGCATTTTGGACTCGTGAGTATGGATATTCGGTCACTCCGTCCTTGGTGAAGAGAGCGTTTAAAGACAAGATAATTCGCGCTAAATCAAGATTAAGCCGAATGGAGTATGAATATTATGCTGATGAAATCCTGAAAGCTCTCGATACAATTCAAAGGCCAGGCCTTCATGCGCCAGAAAGACCTCCTCTTCCAATTGATTCTACTAAAGACAATCAAATTGCACTTGACTTCTTTGTCACATATGATCTTGATTATCTTCTCAAAGGATCATCCAAGTACGCGACCTCCCTGACTTTGTTGAAAGCTGCTTCTTGGGGGTTAATACCTTGGATCGAAGAAAAGGTCAATCGCCTCTGGGTTTCAAAGGTAAATCGTAATTATGACATGTATGCTGCTATAGGAGCATCACATTGGGACGAGCGAGTCCGAAGGGCATACAAAGGTTGCTGCTTAGCCAACTCAGGTAGTATCGTCAGATCCAATCTTCGAATCACAAGTATATTAGGAATAAAGATTGAACCCAAGAATGGATATCATCATGTGACGGAAATTCTACTAAAAAGAGAAGATGATCGAGAATACAAAATACAACAAGGAGATTTTTCAATCATTCGCCTTGAAGATATAGAAGATATGTTGCTTTTCATGACCCATGATCAGCTTACACGTCTCACTCGTGAAGAAATCATTGCTCTGAACACAACACTTCGTATGTTTACACGAAGTGTTGTCATCAAGAAACGTGTAGAAGACCTACAACTGGGAGTTGAAAGCTATCAACGCAAGCTTAACATGACTCCTCCACTTAATCAAGTATTACCTCAACATGTCGAAAGATGTCCCTATACCGGCACAAACCTTCCGATGTGCGGGATTTTCTACTTGAACAGTCGTGGGATAATGAAGTTTATGAGGGTAGCTGAGCTTCATAAGTACAATGATGGGACTCTCTTACACGTCAAAGCCAAATTGGAGCATCTCAATTCTGGCAGGAAATTACCAGAAGTGATTGAGGATTGGCATCCGGGTTATCAGAAAATGGCTACCTATGTGATCAAGAAAATTGATGAAAAGCTCAGGGAACGTAGGTTGATGAGGAGCTTAGAAAGGTTCGTGGGTGGCAGACCGTATGGAGGGAACTTTAGACTTTTGCAACGATCCATTTAATATGGGTTGTCTTCACTAAGGTCAACTCCATACTGTAAGTTAATTGTGAATATGTGAATATGTTAATACTGTGAATATTGTGCTTTTGTGGCTTGATGTAGTGTGAAGGTATGATAATTTTTCAAGAATTTCTCACAAGATTCTAAATCTTTCAAAATATATCATACTCAAGCACTACAACTAACCCTCATTAATTTGAGGGGGAGCATTAATATGTTCTATGGCCATATATTGATTTCATTTTTTTACCCAAATACCGGTTAATCCATTCAATATCCTAAATATTAATGGTTAAACATTTTGGATAAGGGGAGAAAATGGGATTAAGGAGACTTAATGATATGTGGCTAATGATGAAAAAGACTTAAAGATAATCCAACTTAATATGTGTAATGCATGTGTTAAGGGGGAGCGTTTTTGATGAACAAAACACTTAAGGCACAAAAACTTTGATTATAATATCACAAGTGCCTTAAGTGATTTTCAAGGATTTTTCATGGTGACAATACTTACCCACATGTGACAATCCGTCAATTTCAGGTCGTTATTCTAATCTCGACTATTACGTATTATGTGTTTACTTTATTGAGAAATATAAATTATCGGCTAACCGGGAAGGTTAAGTCTTGAAACATAGCGTAAGAATGTCGTTTAGGTTATAACCGGCAATGAATACGTTAGGTATCAATATTTATTACCTTGTTATGACATAGAAATATTTTCTATTGTCGTCGTTTAATTTTCGTTTTAATAGTAATTTTCGTAATTTACGTTAAGCTTTTACGTATCATTCGTTCATTCGACATATTAATGTATTTTAAGTCATTTATTTATTATAAAAATGTCCTCCGTTTGTCGTCGTTTTTATTTTATATTGAGCGTTTATTTTTCGTGCTTTACGTGTAATTTTTATATCGCGTAACTTTTAAAAATATCGAGCTTTAATAATACCCGCTTTATTTTTTTTTAAATATTATTTTTGATAATAAAAACACAAAAATTTTGTGCCATTGACGTAAAAATAATAATAATAAAAAAAAAATATACCAATTGCAAATGTCACATTAAGAATCCATATTATTATTATATACAAGCAAATGCAAAGATGTGTTTCTCACTTGAAACAAAATGAAAGAGACTTCTCATGTACTCATATGTACTTGTATGCATTTTTTATTGTGACAAGTGATATTACCACTAGACACGCGGCAAGAGAATAAATCCCCTCATCACTTTAGGCGTCCTGTCTTTTTAATACTAGAAGCAAACAAAACTTCACAACTCAAAATCTGAAGTTTCCTCTGTGTTCGTGTTAGAATTCGAGTAAGATCATGCTTGCCTATATTCATGGTTGTCTAGTTGATATTGGTTCGTTTTTGGTTCATAGATTTGGTTACGTACATGTTTATACGTGATGAAGAAGAGATGTTCGTGTTTAGAGTCGCTAGCCGATAAAGCCAAATAATTAGACGAGTTTATATCCCGTAAGGTGTTATATATGGTATCGTTCATTGGAGTTTGTGTTTTTGTTTGAGTCTCGGCATATTAAACCTCGTTACTATTCTATTCGTTTCGGTCATTATTCGCGTGCATCATGACTCCAAATCACTAGTATCTCGACGTGCACCTAAGGTATCACTTGATAACAAGTTAATATTATGCTTTACTATTAGTTGCACTATTCAAATGAGATACTAACAATGAACTATATGGCTAGTAATTTTCCAATGAACCAAAGTGAGTTTCAACACCATCTTCACGTCATGAATATGCATTTCAAATGCATATTTACATGTTTGGTCCATAATTTTTAAAGTTAACTACAAATAGAGATTGTATAATTTCAAAGTAATACATTTGGCCCTCATTAACTTTATGCTTTTCAAAGCAAGTCCTAAAATAATAATTTAATTATTTTATCAATGTAGTAGTTGTGTTTATAAATGTCATTTTAATATTGTACTTTGTCGTTTATATTTCTAAGACGCGTCACTTTATTTTAGGTCGCTCGTGGTTTCTCGGATTATCTTATTTCACCGTTTCACTTTTTTCTATTGTCTTGATCAGTGTCCTCGTTTGATATCGTTATCGCTAAGGTGAGTCTATAGCCTCGCTTTTAAATTCTTTAATTGTTTTAGAAACCTGCGAGGGGGATAACATGCTTGTTTTATTAAAAGTAAATAGTACAACTAGTTGCGATAAACCAATTGAATGGTGCAACTAGTAGTTGTGGAAGCTCTATTTACTTGAAAAGTAATTATTTAAAATGAAGGGTACAACAAGAGTTGCTGTAAACCCATGAATGGGTGCAACCAGAAGTTGTGGTAAACCCTATTTATTTTAAAATAGAACACAAGGGACCCGATTGTATGCTTAGATGAACGTTATTACATAAGTTAGCTTATAGACTTAAAAGACCCATGGAATCGTGAATTGTTAATCGAAAGAACGCTAATACTATGGATAGATCTATCAGGGTGACGCCCAGTCCGATGCGATTAGCTATCGCAATGTGTAGTGAAGCACATGTGTATTGGAGCACATCGGATGCATACGTATAAGAGAAATATACGCACTTGGCTAGGTGTGTTGGGCTGAAATAATATATGTTAACGTTCAATGTCATGAGGCTTATGTAATAACACCGATAATTATGTCCGTACAACATAATTGTCTTTCGATGAATTGTTAACCATGGAATGTTATTTTGAATACTTGTGTTCGATTTTTATAGTTTAAACTCTATAGATTCACTCAACATATTTAGTTGACTTTATAGCATGTGTTATCTCAGGTCCATAGGGAAGGCACTCGAGGAAGGTGGTTTCGTGAATCTTGCTTAATTGAAATGACTTTGGCCCACTTTTCTAAAACATATTCATTCAAAGAACTTTTATCATTTATTATAGTTTGTAAACTTTAAATTATCCGGGACCATGTGTAAAGTTTTATCGTTGAATGAATGAATGGATGTTTCAATCAAAACGACTCGTTTTGAGCCGTTTTTATAATTGTGTGATTGTATCATGTAAGTAACACTCAAGGACCCTTCCGCTAATGTGATCCAATTTTGAGAGTGTTACAGATTGGTATCAAGAGCTCAAGTTATAGAGAACGAAAAGATTTTCCAAAATAAATTTTGAAATCTTTTAACTATAACAGTTGCAAGCGAAACCTCCGAGTTGCCAATGGACAAGAATGAGAGTATTTATATATATATATATATATATATATATATATATATATATATATATATATATATATATATATATATATATATATATATAGAATTATATATATATGTTGCTATCGATTATTTGTACTTGTGGATTACAAGTCATATTATCATTTATTTAATTATAAATGTTAAATAATTACATACGAGATATTTATACGACTTAGATTGTCACGAAGCCACTCTAATTATTTTAACGCTAACGCTGAAGTTAATCATGTTATTCCCGAGGCTAACTAAGTTGTGGATATACATGATCCCAATGAAATGGTTAACAATTGATGATATTCTTTTGGTTACAAGGAATTTGATTCCTAGGTTCTCATTCTTGATTTAATAATCCGTTCATTTTGTTTAGTGAATTTAATCTGCATTTTCATTAATCATTGACATTCTACTATTTTGCTAGAAACATGTTTGTCTGAGATTGTACTATTGGTTGTCAGGAATTGAAATTGATTGGTATGGTATTCATATGCCAACCAGGATTCCATATAATATCACTGATCATTTTCTGCTAAATCAGTTTCTCGTTTGTTTCGATCCTGATTTTATGCGTTGAGTTGGCGATGCTTAAATAAGGTGATTTATAATCGTCTTGTTGAAATGAATTGGCCATTTATTTGAACAAGGAAATTATAAATTGTTGAACCATAAGTTTCTAAATCTTATTTGGATGGATTTGATCAATCCATGGAAATAATGATTTATAAACGTGTGGGCTTAAGCATATAGAATTCGCGCATTTAAACTCCTATTGACTCATAATTCGTTTGCTCGATTCATTCCTTGATTTTGCCCCTCTAATTCTATGATCGTGGGATGGGTGTATTGGGGCTGTTACAAAACCGCCAATTGAGGAGGATATCAATCGTCTCTGAAAGACACTACAGATTTTTTTTATATTTTTTTAGTAGGACCGAGGATCCTTCTTAGCCATGTGAAATTACCTAGTAACTCTTGTGGATTAGTTTATCAATTGTATCTTTTCATAACTCACTAACTAAACTGTGACATCAGTTAGTAGGACTAGTCTTTTAAGTTGTATAGTATTAGACGATGACAATCTATAATGCTTAACAATACAACTTGTACTAGTTTGTGATTGATGGAATGATTATCTTTTGATTCCTAACTCTACATCATTCTATTATTATCTTTCTTTGCTTTTCTCCTTTAAATTCCTGTGGTAAAACGCAATCATTGAATGAATACTCATTATGATTTGATTTGCGTTGCACAAGAAATCATGCAGTCAATGAAAGCTACGACTGAGGCACGAATGCTCCAAGTTGTTAGTGAATAAGTTAGTGTATCTTTAACTAAATTCATGGCCAACATGAATGGTGGAACCTAAACTGTCAAGGTCAATCAGTATATTCACGGGCTGACCATGAATATACACGGTGATGTGACTTCTTCTAAGCCATTTACTATTTGTGATGCTGTCTGCATGGATTATTAGCTCATGGGACACATAATTTAAGGCAAGGCTGATGAGGTCACTGAAGGGAAAAATAATTCCAAACTGAAAATCGTTTCATGCATTAGAGCTCGTAAGTATATCGAAAAAGGTTGTGAATTATTCTTAGCTTAAGTATCGTAGAAGAAATCGTAAAAGAAGTGAGTAGAAATACTCTAGTCATTCGTGACTATTCTGAAGTGTTCCTGGATGATTTCTCAGGACTTCCGCCTCCAAGGCAAATAGAATCCTTAATTGATCTAATTCATGGTGTTGCAACTGTGGCACGTGCGCCATATCAATTAGCATCATCCGAGCTGAAGGAATTATTTGTGCAATTTTAAGAACTATCTGATAGAGGTTTTATTCGACCGAGCTCGTCAGTTTTTAGAACTCATATTCTATTCGTTAAGAAGAAAGATGGATCGTTTCGTATGTGTATCGATTACCGAGAGCCGAATAAGCTAACAATTAAGAATCGGTACTCATTTCAAAAATTGATGATCTATTTGATCAACTTTAAAAGTCTCGTGTTTTCTTCAAGATTCTAGTGTTTTCTCCAAGATTAGCCTTCGTTCTGTTTACCATCAACTTCGCATACGCGAGGAAGATATTCTTATTATGGCGTTTATACTCGTTATGGTCATTATGAGTTTCGGGTTATAACTTTTGGGGTTGACCAATGCACCTGATGTATTCATTGACTTAATGAATCGCATTTGTAAGCTGTATCTTGATAAATTCATGTTCGTTTTCCTTGATGATATTTTTATCGGCTCTAAGAGCGAGGAAGAACATGCCAAACACTTAAGGACTATATTGAACTTGTTAAAGAACGAAAAGTTGTACGCGAAGTTCTCAAAGTGTGATCTTTGGCTAGTTCTGTACCATTTCTCTGACATAGGATCGATAAAAGTGGTGATTTTTACTCTTCGCCTATGGAAACATTATTTGTATGGTACTAAGTGTACGGTATCCACCGATAGTAAGATCCTACAATGTCTTATGGAATAAAAAAGATAAATAAGCCTTTAAGTGATTACGATTGTGTTATTCGTTATCATTTGGGAGGTAGGAGCAAATTACAATGGATTCATTGTTAAGCTCTCAAAAACTCAGTCTAGATTTGATTCCATTTGTGTCAATGTTGATTGATTAACTCTGCTCATTCTATTCCGATAAATTAAATAATCGCGCGAACTAAGAATCGTTTGTTAACTGCTTATAGTATACATGAAAGTTATAATGATGTGAAGCGAAAACCCTTGGAATTTGAGGTAGGTGGAAAAGTTATGCCAAAGCTATCACCATGTAAAAGGTGTTAAATATTTGGAAAATGTGGGAAGTTAAGTCCCCGTTAGTTTGGACCATTCGAAATGATATCAAGAGTGGGTTCGGTGGCATGAGAACTTTAATTGCCTCAAGAACTACAAGGAATTCACAATACTTTTTCACGTGTCGAACTTAAAGAAATTTATTTCCGACAAAGATCTTATTTTCCCTCTTGATGAAGTATGAATCGACGGTAAGTTGCATTTCATCAAAAAAAACTTGTGGATATTATCAATAAGAAAGTTGGGCAACTGAAGCAAAGTCGAATTCCTATTGTCAAGTCTGATGGAACTCAAGACGAGGACCAAAATACATTTAACTCATTGATTTCAACGAGCGATCGAGGAAGAACGCAAGTTGATCTTCGGGACGAAGATCCCAATTTGGTGGGGATGATGTGACAATCCGTCAATTTCAGGTCGTTATTCTAATCTCGACTATTACGTATTATGTGTTTACTTTATTGAGAAATTTAAATTATCGGCTAACCGGGAAGGTTAAGTCTTGAAACATAGCGTAAGAATGTCGTTTAGGTTATAACCGGCAATGAATACGTTAGGTATCAATATTTATTACCTTGTTATGACATAGAAATATTTTCTATTGTCGTCGTTTAATTTTCGTTTTAATAGTATTTTTCGTAATTTACGTTAAGCTTTTACGTATCATTCGTTCATTCGACATATTAATGTATTTTAAGTCATTTATTTATTAAAAAATGTCCTCCGTTTGTCATCGTTTTTATTTTATATTGAGCGTTTATTTTTCGTGCTTTACGTGTAATTTTTATATCGCGTAACTTTTAAAAATATCGAGCTTTAATAATACCCGCTTTATTTTTTTTAAATATTATTTTTGATAATAAAAACACAAAAATTTTGTGCCATTGACGTCAAAAAAAAAAAAAATAAAAAAAAAAATATACCAATTGCAAATGTCACATTAAGAATCCATATTATTATTATATACAAGCAAATGCAAAGATGTGTTTCTCACTTGAAACAAAATGAAAGAGACTTCTCATGTACTCATATGTACTTGTATGCATTTTTTTATTGTGACAAGTGATATTACCACTAGACACGCGACAAGAGAAGAAATCCCCTCATCACTTTAGGCGTCCCGTCTTTTTAATACTAGAAGCAAACAAAACTTCACAACTCAAAATCTAAAGTTTCCTCTGTGTTCGTGTTAGAATTCGAGTACGATCATGCTTGCCGATATTCATGGTTGTCTAGTTGATATTGGTTCATTTTTGGTTCATAGATTTGGTTATGTACATGTTTATACGTGATGAAGAAGAGATGTTCGTGTTTAGAGTCGCTAGCCGATAAAGCCAAATAATTAGACGAGTTTATATCCCGTAAGGTGTTATATATGGTATCGTTCATTGGAGTTTGTGTTTTTGTTTGAGTCTCGGCATATTAAACCTCGTTACTATTCTATTCGTTTCGGTCATTATTCGCGTGCATCATGACTCCAAATCACTAGTATCTCGACGTGCACCTAAGGTATCACTTGATAACAAGTTAATATTATGCTTTACTATTAGTTGCACTATTCAAATGAGATACTAACAATGAACTATATGGCTAGTAATTTTCCAATGAACCAAAGTGAGTTTCAACACCATCTTCACGTCATGAATATGCATTTCAAATGCATATTTACATGTTTGGTCCATAATTTTTAAAGTTAACTACAAATAGAGATTGTATAATTTCAAAGTAATACATTTGGCCCTCATTAACTTTATGCTTTTCAAAGCAAGTCCTAAAATAATAATTTAATTATTTTATCAATATAGTAGTTGTGTTTATAAATGTCATTTTAATATTGTACTTTGTCGTTTATATTTCTAAGACGCGTCACTTTATTTTAGGTCGCTCGTGGTTTCTCGGATTATCTTATTTCACCGTTTCACTTTTTTCTATTGTCTTGATCAGTGTCCTCGTTTGATATCGTTATCGCTAAGGTGAGTCTATAGCCTCGCTTTTAAATTCTTTAATTGTTTTAGAAACCTGCGAGGGGGATAACATGCTTGTTTTATTAAAAGTAAATAGTACAACTAGTTGCGATAAACCAATTGAATGGTGCAACTAGTAGTTGTGGAAGCTCTATTTACTTGAAAAGTAATTATTTAAAATGAAGGGTACAACAAGAGTTGCTGTAAACCCATGAATGGGTGCAACCAGAAGTTGTGGTAAACCCTATTTATTTTAAAATAGAACACAAGGGACCCGATTGTATGCTTAGATGAACGTTATTACATAAGTTAGCTTATAGCCTTAAAAGACCCATGGAATCGTGAATTGTTAATCGAAAGAACGCTAATACTATGGATAGATCTATCGGGGTGACGCCCAGTCCGATGCGATTAGCTATCGCAATGTGTAGTGAAGCACATGTGTATTGGAGCACATCGGATGCATACGTATAAGAGAAATATACGCACTTGGCTAGGTGTGTTGGGCTGAAATAATATATGTTAACGTTCAATGTCATGAGGCTTATGTAATAACACCGATAATTATGTCCGTACAACATAATTGTCTTTCGATGAATTATTAACCATGGAAGGTTATTCTGAATACTTGTGTTCGATTTTTATAGTTTAAACTCTATAGATTCACTCAACATATTTTGTTGACTTTATAGCATGTGTTATCTCAGGTCTATAGGGAAGGCACTCGAGGAAGGTGGTTTCGTGAATCTTGCTTAATTGAAATGACTTTGGCCCACTTTTCTAAAACATATTCATTCAAAGAACTTTTATCATTTATTATAGTTTGTAAACTTTAAATTATCCGGGACCATGTGTAAAGTTTTATCGTTGAATGAATGAATGGATGTTTCAATCAAAACGACTCGTTTTGAGCCGTTTTTTATAATTGTGTGATTGTATCATGTAAGTAACACTCAAGGACCCTTCCGCTAATGTGACCCAATTTTGAGAGTGTTACACCACAACACACTTAATTCACGACGGATGTGGTGACAAAATGGTGGTAGGTATAAGTATTAGTCCAATGATTCATCAGAACCGATGGAATCTTCCCAAGGACAATTCCCTAGATAGAACTAGAAGTCCTAGGAAAGATGGAGAATGATTGTGAACGAAGCTGAATGCCGACCAAGTACTTAAGCTAGCACTAAGAACAATCACAACAAGGTGCTAGTAATGACGTATTGGTAAGCATTAAAGGGGTTGAAGAATGAAAAAGAATTGTAAAGATAAAGGGTGTAAAGAAAGAAGCCCTCCTTACAACTTTAGGCAGAAACCGGGTCAATACATATGCTATTGAGATCATTTGTTAATGATTCTCGATATTGAAGAAAGACATCATGGACCCAGTGATGCAATGCACAACCCTTCCCAGCTAACTCAAATATCTCTCAAAAGGTATTTGTTTTAATCACACGGAGATCAACACGTTATCTATTGGTTTATTCACTCCGAATAGACTGATATTGAATAGGTGGCACTCCTCTCCAGCCATCGCTCACTAAATCAAAACGCACTATCGAGTCTAGAGCCACGAGATCATCAAAAGTCTCATTAGGACACTTTCCATTTATTCCTTGCTTTCTCACACACTGTGAAAAGTAAGAGATCTTTATGAGTCCTACGCAGTATTCTTGTAATATTGCCAGAACATCCGAGTGATACGCAAGTATTACAATGAAGATGGAAATCCTGCTTGAGCCAACATCAAACAAGCCCATGGTAGGTGACACGTGCGGGTTTTTAGAAACCAATCTTGTGAAAACTAGAAAGAAACAGTAGTTTAATTCTTAATTGAACTTAAACTCGTTCCAGGCCTCTACGCATTATCATATGATCTTGCCAGAACACTCAGAGTGACACTCTTTAGTGTTCACAGTGACGAGTGGAAATCCTTCTAGTGTTAACATCAAACAACACTTGGTAGGTGACGTGCAAGATTCTATATGAATCAAGCTCGTGACAACTGGAAAGCAACAATGATGAAAATCTTAATTGAAATTCACTTGTTCCAGGTTCATGAATTGACGGCTTCAATCACAAGGATAATTTATCCAAGTGATTCACTCTTTATGTTCGCAGTCAGGCTTAGTGACGGCCGAGTAAAGAGAACGGGTTTACCCGCGAAATCCTGTCAGGAAGTTACTTAATTGAAACTATCCGTCACGGGTACGATATTTAATATCGTCCAACGGTCTTCACCGACCGGATGTAAAATGCTACCGATTTAGAATGAAATGTTCTAAGCCATTTCATTCATGTCTTGTTATGTTGCGGCATTTGAAGACGGTGGCATTGCGGTGTACCAGTTGAAGTCGTTCCCACATGCTTATGTTTTTCTGCATCAAATTTCAGCAAAATTCAAGAAAGTACAAAATGAAGTCTTCCGCTGTACCAATCTCTGAAGCTTTCAAGAATTCAACAAAAACATAAGTGTGTGGAACATGGACTCACGAGGAGGCAAGATTCACAAGAAGGCAAAGATCACACGTGAATGGTCAAAAGGAACAATGCTCTAAAGCCAAAGCCTAAAAGACTAACATGAACATATTCACAATAGAAAAGGCAAAAAGAAAAGACTACGAGCTGAAGAACGAAGACTTAGTATAGTATGCTAGGTTTAGGACTTTGTAAATTGGAGTGACCTCCCTTAGGGGGAGATTGTTAGAAATACGTTTTTAACGTATATTAGAAGTATCGGTCACTCCACGTTATTATTAAATGTTAAATAGCTCGTAGTTGAATATTATGTTACTTTGTTAGTAAACCCGGCCCATGGGCTTGTCATGGGTCGGAGGCCCAATTCCATTAAGGACTTGGGTATATAAACCCCTTTCCACCATGGAAAGGGGTGTTGGTTGTTTCACTCTTTGATTAATAAAACACACATTTTCTCTCACTTTCTCTCACTACTTTTTCTCTCTAGAAACATCAACCCACCTTATTGATTCACAAGATTATCACAAATCTACAAAAGTTGTGTAAAATTGTTTCGTTTCTGGCAGATCACACAAGCTATACATGATGATTTTGAGTTGCTGTAAACGCGCCCTTTGATATTAACTATGAACAAGAAGCAAGGGCTCAAGATATACGATGATAGCAAACCAAACAAGACTTAAGCTTTGAGTCATGCAAATGTTCACTCAATTTTGATGCTTGAAAGTTTGATAATTCTAGTAAGATTGCTACACCGAATAGAATTTATTTTTGGTGTAGCAATCTTTCTAGAATTATCAAAGTTTCCAACATCAAAATCGAGTGAACGTTTGCATGACTCAAAGCCATAACTAGGTGATCTATCAGTTCTAATTTTGACTACACGATTTGGGGCTACAGTTTTTGGTGTTTTAGCAATCACACCTACTACCATTTTAATGCTATTATTGTATCCAAACCCAATAGTTATATCTTTCTGCATAGCAAACGCCCCCAAGATTTTCTAACATGTTATAATGGATGGCCTGGTGAGTTCTTTTCATTTATAGAATGTATATTGTAGCATCTATCACATGATGGTTGAATTTCTCTATTTGATCCTCCTGTCACTATTTGAGTATCATATTATACCCCTTGACAGGAAAAAAGAGTAGCTACAGAATTTGAAAATTTCCTCATTGTAGCATATTGCTTCTCTCTTCTTTTGGTTTCTTTTTACGTGAAATATAATTTCGTTTTCTTGTTTCATTGGAATTAATAAGAAGTGTTAACTAGAACTGGCTGTGGATGCCTGCCAAAATGATGTCTGAGACAACTTAGTAAACACCAGCACAACAGACCCTATAAACAAAGCGACCAAATTTAGTAACACAAGATGGCTATTCCTGACGGAGAAAAGTTTGGTGTGAGTACCTTGCATAACAACTCCAAATTTAGTAACTCAAGATGGCTATTCCTGATGGAGAAAAGTTTGGTGCGTGTACCTTGCATAACAACTCGTAGTCAACGTTCTTCCAGAAAATTTTCGACGATTGCGTGAAATGGGATCAGTTTATTTTGACCACGGAAGACTTCGCCTCGCATATGTAGATTATTGTATCCCATGATTATCCACATGCTTCGACTATAGTTCGACTATTATTGTTAAAATGATGATACAGTCCTTGTGCATGACCATATCAACACAAGTGGTTAAAATTCCCGTAATTTACTTGTGTGATTACAAAAAATGATTTAGCCATAAATCGTCACACTTGCTGAGTTATTTCTCTGTTGTAGAGAGTAACTAACTCGCTATTATAAAAAAAAACCAAAATAACTTATAAGAATGTAAAAGATAACTCGGTATTGGACTATTGGGCTCTCTTTTATTTCTGCAAGATCGATTCATCATTAGCTGCAACTCTCTGTATTTCCTATTGACAATACCAGTTATAGGAAAATTGTGTATGCGCTTTCTTAATTTCGGGCTTTTTTTGTTATCGAGTGTTCATACCCCCCCAAAATGGGGCAGTCCTAACCGTTTCTGGTTTGTAGACCTTATGACCACCTATCCAAGATATCGGGGGTAAGACGGTCTACATGTCACATCGCCACCACCTCCATCCATACCTTGTGGAAGATGGGATTGGGTAAAAGGTTGATTTTGAGTCCTCAAACTATGTATTTAACTAATAAGTTCTTTGATTTTGAGTCCTCAACCTCAGTATTCAAGTCTCATTTTACTGAATTACATGGTTGTCGAATGGTTAAAAAAATCAAAAAACGGTGTGTCTGTTAACTTGCCACCACAACCAGTGTGTTTACAGTCGTGGATGATAATGTTGGTAACAAACTGGATTCAAAGACAAGCTCCATTAGCAATGTGTACGTTGACCCGACAAGCATCAATTATCTTGAAACTGTTCATGATAAGTTCTTGCTTCAATTGGATAACCATGTCACGTTATAAGACAATCCAGAGTGGAGCATCTTGGATGACGGTAGGGATGGCAACGGGTAAGAAAAAAACCCATAACCCACCCACACATAAATAGGTGGGTATTTTCATCATTTTACACCCACGGGTAGGTCGTGGGTATAAATCAAAACCCATTAATGGGTGGCGGGTGGGTGACGGGTATGCTATACCCGTCATAGGTAAACCCATGATACCCATAATGGGCAAACCTATGAAACCCATTTGATATACCCACATGTGTATCCATCAATTTACTTATGGATTTTCTTATAATCCCATTTAAAATAAGATAAAATTCAGTATACCTCTTAAATAGTTGTACTTAGATAGTTGTGACTTGTGAGACTATTATAAATTATAATTGCTACCAATGTCAAGAAAACACATTAAACTAGAAAAGACTATTCGATTTGCTAGACTAAAAAGTAAAGATCAAATATCAGATCATCAAATATATATACATAGATAATCTAGTTCATCTCTTCTTGTGCTACCAAACATCAATCCGTCCATACTAATACATATATGATACTACTGTTTTACACTTCTAGCATATTTTGTTCACTCTACAAGGTACACGACACACCTCTAATCCTCAAACACATCTAAATAAATATTCACTTATTCTAGTTTTGTTGTTTTATTGATATTGTCTTTAATTCAGTTTCTTGAAACGCACTTACATAATTATTTTTCATATAAGATTGTGTGATTTTGTTTTATTGCATTAACCCATGAGTTTACCCACGGGTAACAAATACCCACGGGTATGGGTATGGATATCAAACTATACCCACTAATGGGTAAGGGGTGGGTGATGGGTATGAAAATATTTACGTGGGTGGGTGACGGGTTTGAGATACCCGTACCCATTACCCACGTGTGCCATCCCTAGATGACGGCGTGTTAAAGGGTGCCAAGTCGTGGGCTAATTGGGTTATCATCTCTGGAGTCAGTCACTACGTAAAAGCGTCCATCACGGCCTCCAATGGCATTTCGGCCAAAACCAATCCCACAGTCAGCAAGGGGCTTGCGGTTGCGTCTCCAGTTTAGGTCACATCCAGCAGTCGTCAATAGGATTACCCGTACCACATGAGAAGTACCCCAACTTTCTCCTTTATGTGCTGTTAAATCCACCTCGTAAGTCAATATGGTCAAATGAAAATTACAAAACAATATGATGTTACTATTATCTTTCACCATGTGTTATTTCACACAATATCACCAAGTAATGTAGGACCAATTGCCATAACTATGTCCCGGTTGCCTTCTTATATAATGATCAAAACCAAACAGCTATCTAACAATACTCCTGAAAATGATTAAACTTACCAGAAATTATCACATTAGAGCTCATGATAATTATTCAAATGAACCCAACTTTGGGCATACCATGCGAAAGTACTGATTTGAGTCTTTAAACTTATGTATGTCTAAACATTTTTTAAGATTAGAATCAAAATGTTCTAATCTTCCCTTTCTAAAAGTGGAATACAATTCATCTTTCTCAAGCCTAAAGTCTTCCTTCTCTTAATCATCAAGTAAGTTTTCTAAGTTACTTTATTTGGCAATAATAGTAGTGATTCCGCAGACTTTTACATGACATGTTTCTATCCGTACGTGTGCGATTAGGAATGGAAAACGAGTCCACGAAGTCTAATAAACAGATATAATCTCAAAGATGCCTACCGTTCTTTTCTTTTTTGTTTGATCTCTTTGGTCTAATTTTCAAACCCTTTTTCATGTTGAACTTTGCTAGAGATTTACCGGCCTCTTTAGATGATGACTCTGACGCTGTAAATATACAAACGCAATGGTAAGATATATATAACAGCTACGTATACTGAATACTGGTTGAATAAACATACAGAAAACCGATTACTACATCAAGGAAGGCATCCTTCAGGCCTGACTATTTGCCAAAAGAATTTGACACATAACCAAAGTACCAAACACTATCAGCGTTTATCTTACTATTCTAGGATCAATTTAACTTGTGAGGTGTTTGTGATTGCTTATTTGCACATCTTATGTATCCCCGTATTTGTCAACAAATAGCTGTAAAAAAGCACAACGCAGAAGATAGTGTTTTTGACTGTTTTTAAGTCGTATCAAAATAGAATAACCCGATAAGTAGCTTTCGGGTGTTTGGCAAATTTAACTCCCTGTTCTATACTAAAAAAGTGCTGATTTGAAAGCTTGAAGTACTATAAGTGGTCAGTTGTTTGTCTCCACCTAAAATCCAAAAAAAAATCTTATAAGCTACGAGCTGATAGGTTATCCAAACAAGCAATTCCAAACACCCTTACATAATACTTATAATCACAGCCTCAAACAAAAGCATGTCTAGATATTATCTCCTACTTGTCCACAATCCATTTTATTAGGTATCCTTTCAAAAGGTGAATGCCAGACACAACCCTATGCATTCTTTCACAAAGCACTGAATCCTATAGCGTCAAGTAGGGGTGAGCATTTTGGACCGCCGACCAGACCGGACCGACCCGGACCATTTTGGTCCGGTCCTCAGTCCAGGGTTTTGGGTCCGGTCCGGCTCGGTATTAACAAAAGACCAAAACAGACCATTTCGGTCCAGGGTTTTGGACCATTTCGGTCCTCGGTCAGGTCTTAGCCGGTCCGGTCCGGACCTGATGCTCAACCCTAGCGTCAAGTGCGCCACATTTCACCTAAGGTTCATAACATTAACTGCACAACAGAAACAATGCATATTAGTTTAAAGCAAAGATGTTTACCATCTGCAACTGCCATCTCGATATCTTCCATAGTAATCAAACCCTTCTCCACAGCCTCCTTTGAACCTGTTTTTCAGCGCATCATTCAAAAATATATCAGACCATAAATACAATGTACATCTAATTATCCAAAACCAACTTCATTTAGCCATCAAAGCAACCAACTTAAATCAACAAACATACTATGGCTATTATTGGCAAAACTAGTTGCAACTGTTTTATGAAAGTGTTTGGTAATGCAACAGTGATTATGATGTGCGAGATGATGTACAAGCTAATGTCAATTTTTACTAGCGTTACTTCCATATATGAGCATTTTAAAAAAATCCAAATGCCCAAGACTCTTTAAATAGCCATTGTATTCTAAAGGCTCCAAAAATCTCGTCACCAAGCAAGTACTGAACCATAAAACATAAATATTCTGCTACTCAACACAACTAACTTCAGTTACCCTCCAAATCAACCAACTTTATGAACCCAAAAACTATGACTATGTTTAGCAGGAGCTGCAACAATTAGTGTTTGAAAGTAAAACTTATTTGTTTTACAAACGTATTTTAACGTAGTGTGCAAAAACTATATTGTTCCCTACTAGTTTTTAAGGTGTTTGTTTAAGCTTATACAGTGGGCTTGACCTAGTGAAGTATCATAAGTTCAGATCTCAGATAATGGCGACACAGACCCACTTTTAGGCATATCTATAAATGATTAAGATAAATTGTGTAATGGGATTGTACATGTTATAAATTAAATATAGGTCAGTTTCACTAAACGATGGACATGTTATAAATGACCAGGTGACCCCTTTACGATCTGAACCCACTTGAACTAACCCTGACCCGTCATGTTACTAATATTATCATAATGCTTTTTGGCACTATTCAAGTTAACTGTAGGGACATCAAGGATTGCTCTCAACATATACACCCCCTTACAGTTCACTCTCAGACTTCCAGACTCGCTTCATATACAATAATACAGGTATGTTCTTTAAAAGGGAGCATGCATTCTGACTATGATGATATGCAAACTTCCAGACTCCTAATTGTTTTCGCAAGATTAGTAATTAGTGCATTGTAACACCCATAGTTTTGTTTTAGTATTTCTAACTTCTATCTCGCGTAATTATGTCCCTAGTTTATAGAAAATACACCAGCCATTCATTCTCACATTGAGACAAATAAAAAAGAAAGGAAAGGGACATACATAACGAAACCAAGTTCGAAGAAAACGGTTGTCGTTGCGAGCACGGAGACTATTCTTAAACTTGTTGACACATTGAGAAACAAGGTCTTGGTATGACCCTTGATTCTTATCCTTCGCGGCTGCTTCAATCTTACTGTCAAAATAAAACTGAATTACATTGACACACGAATTTAATTCAATTCAATTGAAATTATTTAATTTAAAAAAAGGTTACTATACCCACCCTAGAAAAATTGAAAGAGGATCTTCTGCTGCCATTTTTGGATATGGATATGATATGGTGGCTGCTGGAATTGATGAAGGTGAAGAGAGGATTTCAAAGATGGTGGCTTAGGGTTTTTATGAGTTCAAACCCTAATGTTTTTTATTTATATTAAACTAGCTTCAAGGCCCGCCCGTTGGGCAGCGAGTTTTAAAAATTTATGTTAAAAACATTTATATTATAATCATGATTCCATATTAATTATGGTTATTTCTACTATTTTTCAAAATTTAAAAAACTTTTATGTTATAATCTAAACCATCTATTTTTTATTGGTTTTTAATAAGTGACCAATGGTTAATAGAACATTGACAAATAAATTAGCAAAAATGAGTTTATAAGATAATATTGCCGAAACAATAATTTCCAAAAAAAACTCATAGTAATAGAAAAACCAATAAATAGTAGGGGAGATATATATTCATTAAAAAAGACTGATATCAAGTCACCACACTGGTTATGTAATTGCAATAATGTACATGTACGTTAACCTACAACAGGGATATGTAGGAAACTTCACCTTTCTGTTATCGTTTTATCTCATAGATTTTCATCGTATCAACATGTCAAATTGGAAAAAAAAGATACATCACATATAGTATCTTGCAGATGGATGTCTCTCTCAACACTGTAACACATAGCTAGTAGTGTGAGTGTGTTATGTGTTTCATAATTTAGTAGGCTCTATTATAAATAAATCTTAAGAAAACAACCATCAATTAGGGGTACTATTAGAGTATCTAAACTCAGTATAGTAGTTAATCAATTTATCTACTCACGCTTTCCAAAACTATCACAACATCTTGTTTTCGGGCTGTCTTGAAATTCTCCTTGAAACAGTTAAATGAATCATCCATCGTATGATTGATCTTCAAATAAATTAAGCCACAACATAAGAGCAAATGATTTCTTGCAATATTTAGCAAGTTCGAAACAAACGTTGCTTCCTTCTCCTCTTTTACTTTTCAATATCAAAATTGATTAAAGTAAAAGTAAAATGCCATAACATCTTTTTTATTATTATACTACTCATATTTGTATTTTGTGCATCATAGGAAATTAGCAATATTTACACCTTATCAAACCTATATGTAAAAGTAGGAGAAAATTGCATAAATCGTCCCTGAAGTTTGGACATTTTGCAGGTTTTGTCCTAAATATTTTAAAAGTGCTGATATGGTCCTAAAATCAAACTACTTTGCAAATTTTCATCCTGAACGTTTTGCTATGTTGCATGTTTTGTCCCAAAAATTTTGGCCATTTTGCGTGTTTCGTCCCAAGAATTTTCCCCATAAGGACGATACTTGCATTAAAATTTCCAAATAGGGATGATTCTTGCACTTTCGTAATGTTTAGGACAAAACATGCATTTTAGCCAAACTTTAGGGACGATTTATGCAATTTACTCTAAAAGTAGGCTTAAGTGTATTAAAAACATTTGTATAGAATTAATTTACAAATTTATCTTGAGAAATCTCTCATTCTCTGCCACAACTTCAAACAGAGTAGTTCATTAAGACACAAGTATTTTGATCACAAATTACACCAACATTGAAATGAGTATATTTCACCTGCAAGTCTGCAACATCAGATCATTGCACAAAATTCAAAACATTAGTCTATAGCTCAAGTATAACCAATTCAAAACATTAGATTATTAAATAGAAAAATGTTTGCTTACCAGTTAGCATGTTAATTATTTTTGGCATCAAATAAGATATGTAATGATGCTAGTAACAACACTTACCATTCACCATTGTGTAGTAATATGAGCTTTAGATCACCTTCTTAGTTGAGTGGCAATTGCTTCATGCACACCAGACCTTGAAAGATGAAGTTGAAACAAAAGATTAATAAAATATATTGATAAACCATACCCATCAGTAATGCTACTCGATAATACTATTAAATTAAGTATTCCATTTTTAGCTCTGAGGTATGGCCTTGTCGAGACTCAGAAATCTCTTATCCTGATAACACAACTCATAATAAACTGCATGAGATCTTATGTTTTCATTTTTATGCTCACTTATTAGACCTACACCTACACATGCTTTTGAAGTACTCATCTTTAAATAAAAGTACTGGTATTTTAGAGTACCTACCTTTAGGAGATGATTATGATTATAAGGCTACACGAACTGGGTCGGGTTTTATGACACATAAAGTCCAATCACCAAGAAGTCCCATTGTCCCTTTTCAAACCCGCGAGTTAAATCATATATATGCAGAACGTAACGAACATGAAAAATCATATATGTAGAATAAACATGAATGGTATTATTATAAGCTGAATGCGTAAGCTTGTAACGTATCAGTAGTGACAAGGTTTTTGAAGAGGAACCATATAAAATATAAATAGCCTTGAAGAACAATCAGAATATGCAATATAAAAGACTCCTCAAAACCGACTTGAGCTATTATAATACCAACCCTTTATAGCATATGAAACAAAAATGATAATACTAATACTCTACATTCTACAATACGAACAAATAGCAAACTCCATAATTAAACTCTTCGTGTGACCATTAAACAAATATATGACTTATTAGACTATTGCCCTATTTGATTAGATCCTTATGACACTATTTTTTTTTTGGTTAAAGTGGGATCATCCTTAGGATACTATCTCACCTACATCAACCCATTTAAATTGTAACTGAATTCAGTTACATACAAAAAAATAAGAAAGTGTGTTGGTAAGATATTAAGCTTGACACATATTTCATCAAGCAAATGGCGTGTATAAAATCTCATCATCAATGCATAACAAATAAAATTTACAACTTCATTACATACAGTGATTCAGCAACAGGTTAACATCTGCCCCAATCAGATCATATATCATATCCGCACATAATCACAACAGTATAAAATCAAACAAATTCATTATATAATCCAAACATAAACCTTTAAAAAATAAAACCCACAAATTCATCATACTGACAATAGTTTATGTTAAAAAAGTTTTAAAAACTAAAGTTAGGGTTTCGATTCATAAAACTGTAAGCATTAAAATATTTAAAATGAAGAGCCGAAAGATAAATCTTACCAAAATCAAGGTATGCCCATCCATAAAACGGTCAATTGGATTAATGATTATGTTCTTGCCACGAGCGAGATGTCTCTTAATTTTTTTGGGGGTTTACTGATTTGTGGTATTAAATCTCAATCGTTGTTAGTGCAATCGATTTGTTCTTGATTCAGATAGTAAGATTTGTGATTTTTTTGTTTGTAAGCCGAATGATTTGATGGGATTGATTGTTTGAGGGGATGTTTTTTTATCGGCTATTTTTTTGGGACGTTTTCTTTTAGCATTGAATGCTCGATGACGAAATTTTATGTAAGCCGTTGATTATTTTGGAATATACAGGTGTCATTGTTTTATAAATTATGGTCAAGATCATGTTTATCAAAACCATGCTTTATTATATCCTTAATAAGAGGGGGGAATCACGTTCCCCAATGAACAGTTCCCCCCTCATAGTTAAACACTTTTTTTATTCGTTTCTCACACAACTCACACAACACATACACACACAACTCACACAACATACTCTCCTGCTACTGTAGATCTTCATTAATTGTTCTTCAACGTTTTGTGGCAATTATTCAACGTTTTGTGGCAATTAAATTAACCCAATTAACCATTTGTGGCCAGTGAGTCCAATTATTGCATTTAAAAAATCCAATTCATCCACGTTGCCCAATTAATTTCCCTTAAAAGATGATCCTGGCCGTTGGTTTTGCGTTTAAACGGGTTACGGGATTAATTGTTGGCCTCAACCGTTGATTGGTCGTTGGCGTTTTCCGTTTTGGGTTAGCTGTGGTGAGAAAATGATCTTACGGTTGCTATTATTCCAAGAAGTTATTGGGCAAAACGGGGTTCATCTAGGCTGCCCCGTGTCCTCAACTGTAGCATGCATATATACCTCACGTCTTCCAAGTTTTTTGATCAAGAGTTACATTATTGTTCGCGTGGTGTTCTTGGTCTGTCTAGAATTTGCTTTCCTTCTGCCATTTTCGGGTCCCTTTGTTTTACTGAAAACCATTGGTTAGTTTTCTGATTCCCTTTCTCCTAACTTTTTTTTGGGGTATAAGGGGTCGTTTGTTTTCGCTTATATGGCATAGGCTCATTTGGGCTTATATAACATAAGCTTCAGTTTACTGCCTTATTTAGAGACTTATTGGCTTATATAAATTTATAATGATATAATAAAGTTATATAAGCTAATGATTATTCAAATAAGCTTAAAAAATTTACTGCCTTATTTAGAGACTTATTGGCTTATATAAATTTATAATGATATAATAAACTTAGATAAGCTGATGATTATTCAAATAAGCTTAAAAAATTGAAGTTTATGAAATATAAGCCGAAATATGGCTTATTTTCGGCTTATACAGCATAGTTCAATGCTGTGTCTTATTTAGAGACTTATTGGCTTATATAAATTTATAACGATATAATAAACTTATCTAACCTAATAATTCTTCGAATAAGCCTAAAAAATTGATGTTTATCAAATATAAGCCGGAATATTGCTTACTTACATAAGCCCTAATTTTGTGGATGATTTGGAGATTTAGGGGCTTATATAAGCTTATTACGCTTATTATGATATAATAAACTTACATAAGCCCATAAGTATCCGAATAAGCCACAAAAGTATGGCTTATGTTATATAGGCCAAAATGGGCTTATGGGGTATAAGCCAAACCAAACACCCCCTAAAAGGTACAGTTTTTTCCCGGCTCAGTTGTTTAGTTGTTGTACACCCTATCTGCCGGTCTAAAATGTCTATTTGCTGCTTTGTTTTGTAGTTACTTTATACACGATATCTTGCAGTTGTTTTTCATTGTTCATGTCTGTTAGTTAGTATATTATTAGCTTATAGATTAGCGTATGTTTGTTGCCTCAGGGTAAATAGGCGTGTGTATATTGTTTTACCATTGTAGACCGTCCCGATCTTTATAACAGTACCTTTGTTTCTTTTTATTTCGGGACATGCTCAGCACAATGTCTGATCCATCGGGTTCAGATTCATCCAATGTTAGTTTGTGTCCCGTGTGTGGTAACGCGGGGTTTGGGATTGTGTGTTCTGCGTGTTTGGCCCGTGCCCGGACAGACACCGTTGTCAGCTCCCTCATCACAGGTCCGTTGCCCGTGCCATACGTTTTCATACACACCTAATACCTCTACGAATGTATGTTCCTAAAACAAACATTTCTTTCCCCCTTTTGGCAGAGGCATACCGTAGGTATATGGACAAACGTGGTCTGAAACTCCTGCCCCAGCCACGCTTATGGGCTGATATTACCGGAACCCCCCCGTCTGATACTTTGCTATTCAATTCTGGCCAACCACAATTGCCTGCCATAGGTAATCACTTAACACCCTAAACATTCCGTGCTCATCACATATCATTTAAACTTATCCGTCTGTTTGTTCAGCAACGTCGCCTGCAGCACGGCAGGTCCTTCCACAAACTTCGCCTGATGGCGACCCTGTAAACCAGCTGGGTATTCGTCGTACGGGTCTTTATATAGGTCCGCGTCGGCGTTTGGTTTTCCCTCCAAGTGTATCTGGCCAACATCCCACACCAAACGGTAACCGTTTGTTTCTATACATACACTTTACCGCACTAACACACGTTATACTTCTTACATAATATGCGTTCCATTCTCGCGGCGTCTATCTCAGGTCAGTTGTCCGAACTTGGTACAACCAACGAACAGTCTGCTCGCCGTGTTCCAGGTGCTGTTTACCACCCAAACCCAACATCCTCACGCGGCTCGCATAATCAAGCATCTACCAGCACTGCACCACCTGTCTCGCAAGTTAGCCCATCAGTTACACCTACAAATGGTGCTACGTCATCGACGAGTACCCCAGGTATACAATTGGTTGACAATGCTTCTACCATTTATATGGTTACCCTTGCCTAATTTACCTTCCGATTCATTATCTTCTTTCAGCCTCTCCTGTTTACCGCGATCTTGGTGACTGCACGTACGAATGTCAATTCTGTCGTGCACTTTTCTGGTATGGTGAACGTTTAAAGTCAACGCGTTACATGAGACGCCCAGAATATCATACCTGTTGTGGTGGGGGGAAAATGTATTTGCCACCGACACGCCCGCCACCTCAGTCGATACAACAACTCTTCAGTCAACGACATTTCATGGAGAACATACGGGCGTATAACCAAATGTTTGGTATGACTTCCTTGGGAGCAACAATCGATGAATCTGTTAACCGTTCGGCGGGCCCTTACGTGTTCAAAATTTCTGGCCAAGTATACCATCGGCTAGGATCTCTGGTCCCCGAACCAGGCAAACCACCACGGTTCCTACAGCTCTACATATATGATACACAAAATGAAGTCGCTAACCGGATGGCTCCTTTTGGAGGCCTAGCAGATGGCTCTTTGAACCCTTTGATTGTCCAGCATCTGATAGAGATTCTCAATAGCACAAACGTTCTGGTACAACTGTTTAGGACAGCAAGGGATAAGTGTCTTGACGGCAGTATTCCTGAATTCAAAATCCGTTTATACAACACTGGAGATACGCGCGGTTACGAACTGCCTACAGCACGGGATATTGGTGGAATTGTATTTAACGCTGGGCAGGACACCAGGACTGATTACGATGTCATTATTGAGCACAGGGGTGGGCCCCTCAAGCGTATCAATAAACTCCATAAATCCTATATGTCTCTCCAATACCCGCTTCTGTTTATATTTGGCGAACCAGGGTATCATAAAAAGCTGATTGTCATGCCACGTGACGGTCATGGTGAAGGGACTACCATTTCTATGAACCGCTATTACAAATACCAACTTCACCAACGCGCATGTCAATATGGTTTGCTCTTTAGAGGTGGCAGACTATTTCAACAGTATGTAGTTGGTGTGTATTGTGCTTTGGAAATGGCGAGGCTTGATTTCATCCGTACCCATCAAAATGATATACGATCTGATTATCTTGCTGGCTTATACGATTCTTTGAACAGAGGTGATCGTGAGGGTATCCAATGCGGTAAGAACATCATCCTGCCAATGTCTTTCACGGGAGGCCCTCGGTACATGTACAGCCACTACCTTGACGCACTCGCGTTGTGCAGGGCGTTAGGGAATCCTCAGTTTTTTGTCACATTCACGTGCAATGCAAAATGGCCCGAGCTGAACCGGTTCATGGCTGATTACCCGCTGTTGTCAACGTCGGACAGACCCGATGCTGTATGCAGGGTCTTCGAACAGAAAGTAACCGACTTCGTTAAATTCTTAAAAGAGGTCCAGCCTTTCGGGGCAGTAACAGGAGGTATACACACCATTTTTCCCTTGCCCGTTTCCAATTGCTATTTACTGTGTTTCCTAACAACCTTCACTTCTCTTATCAGTTTTGTACACAATCGAGTTCCAAAAAAGGGGCCTTCCGCACTGCCACACGCTGGTTTGGCTACATGAGAAAGACAGAATTATTGACCCAGCACAACTAGACCAATATGTTAGTGCTGAACTCCCCGATCCTGACAGCGATCCTGAAGCTTTTGCAATAGTTTCTGACCTTATGCTCCATGGCCCGTGTGGCACACCAAACATGACCTCACCCTGCATGAAGGATGGTTCTTGCAGTAAACATTTCCCCAAAAAATACAATGAACGTACCTACTTCGATGATGCGGGGTACGTTCATTATCGAAGACGAGACAACGGCATACATGTCACAAAGAAAGGTGTTCAGCTAGACAATGCATACGTGGTGCCATTTAATAGGACCCTGTCTATCGCATTCAATGCTCATATCAACGTCGAATATTGTGGATGGAGTATGCTGATAAAATATCTTTTCAAATACATCTCAAAAGGACCTGATCGGATCTTTGCTAGAGTGTCTCCTCTTATTGGAGAGGCGTCAACTTCAACGGCTCCTGCACCAGCGGCTAGGGATGAGATCCAAGATTTTGTTGATGGTCGTTTCATATGTCCCCATGAAGCTTGCTGGCGCATCTTCGATTTCCCTATACACAGCAGGGAACCCGCTGTTCAGATATTGGCCGTCCACCTAGAAAACATGCAACAAATAAATTTCCGTGAAAAGGACGATATCGCATGTATTGTTAATCTTCCTCACAAAAAAAAGACAACGCTAACAGAGTGGTACGCGTACAATGCACTCTACGAGGATGGCCGGCATCTCACGTATCTAAAATTCCCAACATAATTTGTGTGGTACGCAGACTCCAAAAGTTGGCGTCGTAGGGTTGTCCGTACAAAACACTCATTTGGAAGGCTTGCATTTGTACACCCAAGTGATGGAGAGTTGTTTTATTTTAGGATGTTATTGTCGCACAAAAAAGGCTGTAGGTCACCTGTCGAAGTCCGCACTATTAACAATGAAGTGTATCCAACATATCGTGCTGCTTGCGATGCATTGGGCCTCCTAGGTGATGATCGTGAATGGGACATCGCTCTAGAAGAGGCTGCTGGCAGCGCGACCTCCGCAGAAATACGAACACTATTTGCACAAATGCTTCTGTTCTGCGAGATAGCTGACCCTCGCAAACTATGGGACAAACACTGGATTTCCATGTCCGACGATATATCCACTCGGGTTTCAGCCCAAACAGGGATACCCCGCCTTTTCGTCAATGATGCTGAGAAGAAAGGATACATACTTTTCGACATTATCTGTATCCTAAGTGACTACGGCCGGACATTACGTGAGTTCGGCCTTCCGGACCCTCCACAGTCACTCCTAGACGATCTTAAAAACAAGTTGCTGATGGAAGAAAAAGGATATAACCGGCAATTGTTGATTGAAGAAACTATGCAAGCAGTACCGAAATTAAACACCGCTCAAAGGAAAATATTTGACTCAGTTGTTGTTGCATCGACAGAAAACAGACAAGAATTGATCTTTGTGTATGGCCACGGCGGAACGGGTAAAACGTTTCTTTGGAAAACGGTTACGGGCGCTCTACGATCACAAGGGAAAATTGTTTTAACTGTTGCTTCATCAGGCATTGCATCACTACTTCTACCGGCTGGCAGAACAGCACACTCTAGGTTTAAAATACCTCTGGAATTAACTGATGAGTCGACGTGTCACGTTAAAAAAAACACACAACTTGGTCGCCTATTGACTGACACAGATGCTATAATATGGGACGAAGCACCGATGAATAACCGTCGTTGCTTTGAAGCGTTGGACAGGTCCCTTCGAGATCTTATGGGTACGCCAGAGTGTGTTTTTGGTGGCAAGACAGTCATTCTCGGCGGTGATTTTCGCCAAACCCTTCCTATTAAGAAGGGCGCATCAATGCTTGAGCTTATAACCTTATCCATTGCCCATTCAGACCTATGGTGCCACTTCAAAGTACACACACTGACTGCAAATATGCGCCTTATGCGAGGGGATCTGACTCCATTTCAGCGGGAAACCGCACAAGAATTTGCCGCGTGGCTACTTGCAGTTGGAAATGGTGAGGTTGGAGAACCAGATAACGAAGAACCACAAAGCGCATCCTGGATATCCATCCCACCCCAGTTCTGTGTGCCTGATGACGATGGAACAGGACTTGAAAATCTGATCGGGTTTATTTACGATGACGAAACCCTACAAAGGCCCACTGCAGCCAGTTTCCAAGAGAAGGCGATTGTTTGCCCAAAGAATGACACATCTGATATTATCAACGAAAAGATACTCTCGTAGATCCCTGGAGAAACATTTACGTATCTAAGTGATGACCAGGCATATCCAACAGGAGGCAATACATCTGAAACCGACATGTTATACCCACCAGAGTTTTTAAATACGTTGCAATTCCCGGGGTTTCCACCTCATGAGTTACAATTGAAGGTAGGATGTCCTATCATGTTGCTTAGGAACACGAACTTGGCAGGCGGGCTATGCAACGGTACACGGATGATTGTCAAGTCCCTGGGATCCAAGTTAATCCAGGCTCAAATTATAACCGGTACACGGGTTGGAGAAAAAGTATATATACATAGAATCCCGCTGGCACACCATGATCCTAACATGTCTTTCACATTTAAACGGAAATAGTTTCCAGTTAAGTTATGTTACGCTATGACTATAAACAAAAGCCAAGGTCAGTCGTTATCTAAGATAGGTGTATATCTGCCCGAGCCCGTGTTTAGCCATGGCCAGCTGTATGTTGCTCTCTCGAGAGCCACTTCACCGAATGGGCTAAAAATCCTTATTTAGAATACTGGCAACAAACCTTACAACTGTACAAAAAACATTGTGTACAAAGAATTCCTGAAACAGATATAAACAACACGGTTATAGCAAACCACATATACCATACACTTCAGGAACACGTTGCTATACTTGCTAACATCCAACTTGCTAACATGCTTTGTTTGTGCTTACTATCCTATGTGCGCGTAAAAATAATTGTTGTCACCCACATGCGTTCTCCTATATTGTCTGCTACATATTTTTGTTTTTACCAATACATTAAAAGATATATGAAATTTACCTTAGAATCAGATACATAATACCATTTCTTTTTTTTTACTGGATGCTGCTCTCAGGTTATTCTTTTTATATAGCTTCTTACGAACCATAGTTCGCCTTTAAAAAAACCCTGCTCAGTTATCGTGCAAGTTGTCTAACGTGTTATATTCTTTAAATGCAGTTAGCTATTTCGTATGGCTGGTACAAGCAGCACTGCGTTAGTTGTCACCCCGACACCTATTTCAGAGCTCGCTCCTGGAAAAAGAGGATGTGTTCTCGAAGCAAAAGTATATCGGAAATGGATGGCCAGAAGCATCCCAACCGAAAACGACCCAGTGATGAAAGATCTTAATTTATGCTGCATGTTGATTGACAAACAGGTAACTTTTTCATCCCTAGGCCAACAGCAAAACAATGAACTATGTAATTGTTAGCGTCTTACATTTTCGTCATGTACGTGCAGGGGGACGCTATAAATGCAATTATGGATGCCTCGAATGCCACGTACTTTGATTCGTTACTCACTTATGGGAAAGTTTATCGTATCAGCGCGTTTTTCTGCGAAAAAACAAATACATACCAGCAAACGCTTCGAAGGGAAACCACTCTACGGTTTGGAAAGATCACAAAATTCGAGCAGCTAGAAGGCCATGAACAGGATTACCCGCTGCATTACTTTGACTTTGTGCCGTATAACCAGCTCAATACAAGGTTGCCAATCAAACGTGAACGGACCAAAACAGTTTACCCACCTTTGGCAGGTACCAATACCACCTTCCTTTCTATCTTCTTATTAGCAGTTGCTAACATTTTTTTGTTAAATGGCCCAAGATTATTTAGGTTGCATCCGTTTGATTGGGGATCTGCCTACACAAGGCAAAATTCGCCGTAAGATTGACATAGAGAACATAGAGTAAGGGTCATGTGTTTTTTTTCCCTATTGGCCTTGCATACTATCATTTGCCTGTTCTTACAACCAACTAACTTTGCATTTTCCCCTTTGCCGACCCGAACAGAGGGGCCGTTATTGAGTTAACTCTATGGGATACACTTGCCATACAGTTTGACAAAGAGACATATGAGAAACTCGAGCCCCCTGTCATGCTTGCGATTACATCCTGCCGCGTTGGCACTTACAAAGGTTCGTTACAACATGAATAACATTTGTAACAAAACTGATATCGTATACACTAACAAACATCTTACTATTACAGGCACATTTGAGATCTCATCGTCACCTGCTACATTCTATTACATCAATCCTAGAACGCCCGAGGTTGACGAGGCCCGCGCCGCGTACGTATTTCTGAACACATTATTATTTTGTAACAATCATAGATCTAACAAGTGTTACAAACGCAGGTTTATCGAACGTTTCAAAACAACGCCAATGCTACAGGTTACCAAATATCACTTCAAGGATCCTGGCACCGAGAGAAAGGCCAGCCCCCAAACATTGTCTGCTTTGCTCCTTCAAAATCCAGCCGACTACAAGGTATATCCAACTCCTGATCCATGCATTATTAACAAAAACAACCTACAAACCCATCCTAACAGATAACCTTTTTAGGGAATTCAATTCACGGTCACCGCGACAATCAGTACAGTCTTTCGCAACAGGAACTGGTATTTTGTGATATGCAAGAAATGTGGTAAACGTCCAATGGACTTGGGTGACATGTATATGTGTGAAGACGACGGGAAGTGGAAAGCCCTGATTTCAGGTGGCCAAAATTAACCTAACTTACAATATCCGTGAAACTGTTATCGTTTCTGTTTAGTTAACTCTATCACTAGCGAAAAACAATACGCAGGTACAGCTTCAAAACATCCGTTCACGATGGGACCGCAAAAGCCTACTTCACTTTCTTTACAGACTCTGGCCTCCAGATTACAGGTCATGAATGTGCTGAACTCGCTGCCAAATACCGAGGCATGGCCGCAAACACCATTCCTATCGAAATCAGTTCAATCGTTGGAAGGACCGAGAAATTTGTCATACGGTTTTCTCCCGGGTCAAAGAAAGGTTCAGCAGAATTCAGCGTTGACAAGCTATCAACCAAAGTACCCTTGCTTGAAAATGCCGACGAAACAACACTTGGGAACACGTCTGCCACTTTGCCTATGTCAGTTGAACCCGAAAGCCCGTCCGTTCCAGAGGCTATTGAACAGCCACCGCCATATGAGACCGATGCATTACCTTATGGTATGTTCCCTTCGCATCAACATTCTTACTGCATCCTTCCACTTTATCTTCCTAACCTTATAAAAACACCGCAGGGAAAGAAGACATATACGAAGAACAGAAAGCTTCCATTGGGCCCAGTACTACAATACACAACCCACCATCTACCCCTGCTCAGCCCATGAAAGCCATTGAACCAGGTATGTTTCTCTCAAGCGGATTTAAAAAAAACACTCCTATTTTAGTTTTATTGAATTATTGAATTATTAAAACAACAATTTAAAATTAACACCTTCAAACTGACAATACATTGCCCGCAAAGCGCACAAAGCGCGCTTCGCGTACGAAACAAATAAACACACGGGCCAACACAAAGCACCCTTACTTATTATACATACATGCTCTCTAGGAGCTTTAATATGACATCATGCCATCGGATACAGAAACCTCGAAAAAAAAAGGGTGGGCCATCGCCAGAAACAACCCACTTTATTAACATTGCACACAATCACATCATCACACACAAGAGATTCTCAACCAATTCCAGTTAGGGTCCTCAGTTAGCCCCGTTACCAGTCAACCTTCGCAGGTATGTTTCTTTTCCACGTAGCCGCTTTGCGGACGCCTCACCCTCTGCCTTCAGTTTATCACGGAAACGACCCTCAGTGTCCATAGTTTTGTTGAGGTACGCGACCATTTGTTCAACAACCCGTCCACCTCTGACTGTCCTCAGTTCCTGGCATAAATGCTCACGACCCATAATCCTCACGTTCAAATCCTCATACATACTTTCAACCTGTGCCTTCCAAGCTGTCTCATCAGCGATGTCATTCGAAACATAGCATGCAAACATATCATTCCAGTCGCTCGACTGGGCTTCAGCCTGAAGCGCCGCACACCTACGAAGATCAGACATGTGTTTTCTTCTTTCTTTACTAATACAGGAACTGCTGCAAATGTGAAGAAACCAAACCAAGTGTTACCCCCTTAAATAGAAAGACATTCACCCCTTTCTACAGCTATTCCACACAACCCACTCATCTTTTTATCACCGCCAACAGTTCCCACCAACAACATACAGTATGACCACTCACCATTTACATGGTCATCTTTTGTCCTTTCCAAAAGTGGTCAGCAAAAGTAAACCCTCAAAAAAACCATATCCACATTTTGTAATGGTAAAAAAAAACCTATATATGGACAAGCAAAAAAACAACAAAACACAGTAACAGCACTCACCATTTACATGGTTATATGCCACTCTTTCCAAAAGTAGGATAAAAAGGTTGAGCAAAAAAAAAACTTCTTGATATGACCAAACACACATGCCTGAACCAATATTAACATATCTTACTGTTCGTAACCTCTTTTGTCTTTTCAACCATTGTTTTTGTTTGATATTCACTAAAGTTACTTTATTTCACAAGATCTATGCACAAACACATAATACATTCAACTAAAAACATACATTGAATTAGAATACGCCCAACTGGGACTTACAACATTCCGCATTACAAAGGCAGGTTCGATGACGCGTTCTAAGACACAACAAATACACACAAGAACAAACAAAAGACACAAAACAGAAACGACCGACACCATTCTGGAAGAGAGACAGAACCATGAACCACCCGCCCCACACACGAGTCACAGTCGCCATTTATTGAAATTTAAAAACACACACAACACTGACTACCCGCCCACAACAACGCTTCCCACCGCTCACAGACGACGCATGAAGAGCTCCATGTCATGCACACGCGCATCCGACGCGTCCATCAATCCTTGCAGACGTAAGAGCTCTTCCTGATCACGTTCTTGCATGTCCAGCAAAAGACGGACCATTCGCCTCACAAGGCCGTCTGGGGAAATGCAGGACAGCTCACTTATGAATCCATCCCTTGCTGTGATTGCGGTCCTCTTTTGCGCATACATAGACCCAAGATTTCTCCTCCAAACTTCCTCCTGTTGCACACGATCACGCAGATAGTGATAGAAAATGTTTGGAAAGTCATCAGAACCACATTGCTGTTGCAAGACTTCCAAAATTTGCCTCCAAGCCATTTTTAGTGCACCTTATTAGTTACTATATTCTATGACCTATGTTGCCAATAGCTACACTTAACACTTATATAAAGGTCCTAACCAACTGTTGACATAGAGCTTTGGATGCCATACAATATTTTAATCTACCTAAACATATAGTGCCCAACCATTCCT
The DNA here is from genome assembly GCA_025667525.1 of Glebionis coronaria. NCBI lineage: Eukaryota > Viridiplantae > Streptophyta > Magnoliopsida > Asterales > Asteraceae > Glebionis > Glebionis coronaria. The sequence goes on from CM046880.1 coordinate 5,212,471, forward strand.
GGCAACTTTAGCATACCAACAGCTTTAAGTGTTATCTTACAAGCCACACACACCCCAACTCACCCAGGCTGCATGTGCATTTACAGTAAAGACAGTTGATAGATGTTTGACTGGATTGTAACCACAAACCAAGTCTGAAAATACTGTACATGACAATACAATTCATATACACATTATGCTATTTATTTACAAACCAGTTAATGGCTTAATACTCAGTGCTTACAACTAACTAATTATTATGTTTACGAAGCAGGTACCCCAGCCACCCCTGTTGTTTACAAAGTCGCAGAAACAATTCTCGAAAGCTTCAAGACTGCCGAACCTTCAACGAAGACAAGCTCTTCGAAAAGAGCTTTGTTCACAGACGTAGAACACCCATCAAAGAAAGGCAAACAAAATTAGATCACCAAAACCAACGACAACCGCTGAAGGCTCTTTTGTCAAAAAAACCTTACTATGCAGACTTATGTAGCTTATCTATTATATGACTGCCTACTGTGTGTAATATGTAACCAGTAATCTCTCTTTTGGGCAGCACACTTATCTTTTACAAACTGTTTGCATGTATCTAATTTCGTAGAACTGTCAGCAACAAACGCGTATGACTACCCATGTACAAAAAGACCATGCCACCCTACCCACCAACGCCCAGCTCTCGCCGCGGCGGAGCGCGGGCAAAGTCCCTAGTATAGATAGTAGATAAAAATATGTTAAATGGTTAATATTTAGGGGCTGATTTTGTAAATATAACTAATAGTTTGGGACTCGTTTTCGATAGTTAACGGATGATGATTCAAGACACGAAATTTTTGTCATTGCGTTTCAAAAGGTTTTTCTTATGAAAATTAGTATTTACTTACAATCGTTTCGTAATATTTTTTAAGTTTATCTAAAATGTTGATTATTTATCGATTATCACGGATAATTATTGTTTTAAGAAAAATATAATTTACTTTAATTATTCTCGATTTTAACATCCGTTATAAAAATGAAAATAATAAATAATTTAATAAATTCTTTTATCATATATCTCTTAATAATTAAATATAAATTTCATTTGTATCGCGTTAGTTCTCAGATTTGCGTAGCATCTTACAATTTACCAAATAAACTCCCGTTTTCAAATAATATAACTTTGATATCTCTCATAAATGAATTTTGATTAATAAATAATATAAATTATCATTATTTAAAGTCTAGAAAATTCTTGGTTGTCACTGTCTATCCGCGTTATTTGGAGTTTCGTCCTTGAAACTCGGTATTTGTTACCCAACTAAAAGTGTCGAGACGGGGAAATCCGAGGTTGTACCCCACTGTTAGGTCAAACATATTTAAGTTTGCTCACTTATAATCCTTCTCATATTTTTAAATTGTTTTTATCCACTTATGGTTGTTTAGGAAAGTCATGGGTAAAATTGGGATGTATATGAAGGATTCGATAGGTCAATCTAACAAAGCGTCCATCATTCATAAAACAATAGAAGGAAAAAATTCGAAGCGAAAAATCTAGAAACTCGTCAACTCTTAAAAGTCGTTAAAGGTTCACCACAGCCAGCTCGGCTCATAATTATAGTCCACCGACAAAAAATACAGTTTAATAAAATACCACTTTTTCGGTTTTTTTCTCTAATATTGTATATAATGATAATTTTACCTTTAACCAATCAATTTACAACTTTTTTAATATTTGTAATAATAATTTTAAGTGAAAATGTTATTATAAACTTAATTTATATTATGAAACGTAAAAAGTAAATTTTTATCTATTTATTTACCCTCTGATACCTTCAACTATCATAACAATATGATACCGTTGGATTCAAAACAAGAATTCAAAACACAATATAACAATTTGATACAGTCAGTAGCATATAAACCCCACGTGAGTAACAAGAATTCAAAACACAATACGAACTGCATATGATGGATATGATATGACCTTGATGTCTAACTGTGTGACCCCTTAGGCCCAACTACTTTCAATCGCATAAAATACTAACTATGACTTATGCACAACCCAACAAAGATGACAATTTCATCATACGCTTATATACAAATTTTTTATTCACGTTTTACACAAATTTGTATACACACATTTTATGCACGTTTTATACACATTCGTTTATAACATGCGTATATAAAAACGTGTGTAAAAATATATGTATAATAAATGTGTGTATTAAAATGTGTATATAAAACATGTGTATAAAAACTTATGTATAAAAACATATATAGAAATGTGTATATAAAAATGTACAAAAAAGACGTGTATAAAAACGTGTGTACAAAAACGTATCTAAAAATGTATATAAAATGTGTGTATAAAATGCGTATATTAAATGTGTGTATAAAAACATGTGAACAAAAATAACAAAGTTTAGTAATTATGTGAACTAATTCGCAAAGTTTAGTAACATATTTGTCCAATAACCTGATAAGTTTCTCACCTGGATAAAGGGCCCCATAAGTAACCGGTTGCGGGCAATCGAGGTAAACTAAATGAACATACTTTTGATGTTTAGTAACCTAAAAAGCAAAACTTTATAGTTCAGTAACCCAAATTCTTAAAAATAAATTGGTAAATTTAGGTGAACAAAAAGTAAAAGTTGAGTAACTTAAACATCCATTGTAACTTCAAACCCTAAACTAATATAGAATTTCAATCTTAATTTTCTATTTATTTTTAGAAGTAGGCAATTAAATTAAAATAACCAAAAAAATATAGAGTTAACTGCTTTTTTTATCCTCGTGGTTTGATCCATTCTTCACTCTTGGTCCATTTTTTCAAATAGTTTCGTCTTTTACCAAAAAACTATAAACGTTGCTCACTTTTGGTCCATTTCTAACCATTCCGTCAAATTGGTCAGTCCTGTGATCCACATGTGAGGGCATTATTGTCTTCCTATTATTAAGTGAGGGTATTAATGTCTTTTACTTTTTCCCGCTTATTAATCGTATCTCATACCCCAAAAGCCAAATACCCGATCATTTCCATACCTAAAAAACACACACCCATGTTCTATTCATTTGATTGCATAAAAAACAATCAACCTTAAAATGCTTATTAGTGAATGGTCCTTGAGACCTCCTGGGCGTCCGTTTGATCCCTATTCCACATTTAGTAAGTAACTCTTCAATTTTGGTTTAGTTAAAATTAGGGTTTTTTATTATTTGGGTTTTTTTTTGAAAATGTATGATTGATGATCAATTTATATTAACTAATCTTTAATTTTATTGCAACAAGTCAACTCCCCATTGTTTTCTCATTGGAGATACACCATGGTGGTGTGCTTAGTAGAAAACATAATCGGGTTTACAATAATGGGAATGTTAGTTGGTTTGATAAAATTGATTCTGATGGTTTTTCTATAGTTAAATTATTTCAACATGTTAGCTTGCTTAGGTTATAAAAATCAGAAAATAAAGTTTTGGTATAGAGTCCCAAACAAGGACTTAGATAATGGTCGTGTTCCTTTAAGGAATGATAGTGATGTCTTGAAGTTTAATAGGTCTGTTAATAGGTTTAAACTGATGAGGTTGTATGTCCTGCACCTAGTTGATGAACCTAAACCAATTGATGTAGAACAAAATGTAGGAGATGAATTGGACCTAAAATTTTGTGACTTAGACCCTTCTGATGTAGAACAAAATGAAAGTGTAGTTGAGGAGAATCCAAATGTAGGGGATGAGTTGGATCAAAATACAGTTGAACCTAGTTCGGACCATGTGGAGGGTAATGAACAGAGCGATGAGAGTGAAGAGAGTGATGACAATGATTTTGATATGGAATTAGAGGATATGATTAATGATGTTGAGGTAGATATGGATGAGTTTAGGAAGAACATTGATAAAAATGTTGAATGGGTGGGATGTAATGAATCCCCTATTGAAGACAATGATCCAGTACAAGTAGGATTAGAGGATGTATATTTGGAAGAGTTTAATAGTGATAGTGACCCAAATGATGTTGAAAGTAGTAGGAATAAGGCTTTAAAGAAGTTAGCTAAACAACACAAACCTGTGGATGGGTAGATTTATTCTGAAAATTTCTATTATGGATAAACCATTCCTAATAAAGATATGATAAAGAATATGGTTACCAAGTTGGTTGTATCTACTAGGAGACAGTTGAAGTTGAAGTTGATGTGGATGGTTACCAAGATGTGTGTGTGCTGCTGTTAGGACACCTCAAGCAACTACTCTTGTGCCATCACAAGGTTCTGCAAGTGCTTCTGCTAGGCCACCAAGTGCACCTTTTGTCACTCAAAGATACACCAAAGGAACTGCGTCAAAGTTGTCCCCATCAAAGAAGAAGTGACTTGTGATTTGCTTTTAAGACTATGTTTATGTCATTTGGCATGTAAGACTTTGTTATTTGGTTTTTAGATTATGTTCTGTTATCTCTTTTGGCATGTAATAATTTGTTAAGACTATGTTTTGCTAAATCAGTTGCCATGCCAAAGTTGGGTTTCTTATTAGTTTAGATCTTCGAGTATTTGTCTGCAATAGCCATAAACACAACCAACAACTTTCAACTACCATAATTACAGTAAAGACTGCAATTTCATTAACTTCATTACCAGTACATGCAAAAGCAATAAAGTCTTTCATTACAACCATTACATCACTGACATAGATAGAAAACAAAGAAAAACGGCCAGCTAAACAATAACAAAATCTTCATTTTTCTTGTTTCAGCAACACTTTGAGCAAGATCCACTTGTAGTTGATTATTTTAAGTCATTAGTTCAGGAATTATCACCACCTAAATCAGTTGCCATGCTAAATTCGAGTTTTTTTATTAGTTTAGATCTTTGAGTATTTGTCTGCAATATCCATAAACACAACCAACAACTTTCAACTACCAAAATTACAGTAAAGACTGCAATTTCATTAACTTCATTACCAATACATGCAAAAGCAATAAAGTCTTTCATTACAACCATTACATCACTGACATAAATAGAAAACAAAGAAAAATGGCCAGCTAAACAATAACAAAATCTTCATTTTTCTTGTTTCAGCAACACTTTGAGCAAGATCCACTTGTAGTTGATTATTTTAAGTCATTAATTCAGGAATTATCACCATAGAGTATTGGCACATTCCTTCATCATACCAATCAATAAACCCGTGATTTTCACCCTTCTAATTACAAATTAGGTCAAATCGATTATTTATTGAAAACTCAAGCTAAATAGAAATTTGGGGCAAATCGACTTACCCTTGTAGAACAACAATAGAATCGTCTTCCGGGGTTCTCTTGTGTCCATGAAGTACGCACCACTCTAATTGAGTTATGGTTTTAGGGTTCTTATGAGTGTGTGTGTGTGTGTTTGTTTATGTTAGATGTGTGTAGGGAATAGATGTGTGGAATAAATAGATAAAAGGAGAGTAAAATAAAAGAAGAACAAACAGAGTAAAATATTAAGAGAGAAAGACAACATTACCCCCACGTGAAAGTCACGTGTAACGTCTAACGTTCCAATTTGACGGAATCATAAGAAATGGACCAAAAGTGAAGAACGTTTATAGCTTTTTGGTCAAGAATGAAAGTATTTCAAAAAATGGACCAAAAGTGAAGAATGGACCAAACCACGAGGACCAAAAAGTAGTTAGCTCAAATATATATATATATGTAAAAAATAATTTTAGAGTGAAGGGCAAAGATCATCCTTATGGTATGTCGAAAAATCGAATTATATCATTCGTTAGTTTTTAGGACACCAACCATCCCTCCGTTAGTGAACGGTGCATCATACATCCCTCTGGACGGATGTCAAATGTTTTTATCGTTAAGAAATAACAAAGTCTAAAAGGGAGGGTATTATTGTCTTTTTTTCAGGGATGTATGGCGAACCTTATCATTTAAAAAAATCGATTTTTTTAATCTTCTTCGAAAAAAGTTTGTTTCAAAAAAAATTAATTTTTTCTTACAGATAATTTGTTTCGAAAAAAATTAATTTTTTCTTACAGATAATTTGTTTCGAAAAAAGTTAGTTTCGAAAAAAAGGTTTAATATTTTTCAAAAAATAAAAAAACATTTTTTAGAAAAAAATTTATTTTTTAAAAAAAGTGTTTTTTAAATAATTTGTTTCAAAAAAAATTAATTTCGTAAAAAATAAAAAATATTTTTTTAAAATAAAAGACTAATATTTTCAAAAAGAAAAGAAATTAAACTTTTTTTTAAATAATTTGTTTCGAATTTTTTTTAAAAAAAAGTTTAATTTCTTTTCGAAACAAACTTTTTTAAAAAAAATATTTTTTTTTTCAAAAAAAATGTTTTTATTTTTTTGAAAATATTTTTGGACATGGATATGATATGGTGGCTGTTGGAATTGATGAAGGTGAAGAGAGGATTTCAAAGATGGTGGCTAGGGTTTTTATGAGTTCAAACCCTAAATTTTTTATTTATTTAAAAAAAATATGTTAAGTGGTTAATATTTAGGGGCTGATTTTGTAAATATAACTATAGTTAACGGATGATTCAAGACACGAAGTTTTCGTCATTGCTTCCCAAATGGTTTTCCATAAGTCTTCGTCCGTAAGTTGACGTTTCGAAAGTACGGGATGGAAGAATATAAATGTCGATAGGCGATAACGCGATCGCAAACGTATATGGCGGGAGTTTTTGGCCAGGCAGTGGGAACAACAGCAGGAGGGCTGCGGTGGCAGTTTTGGAATAGGAACCGTGAGCTTAGAGCTCTCGGTGGTGTTTGTTTCGTGCAACCGAGACCTTAGGGTCTCGGTAGGCTATTGATTTTGGGGCTCGGGTAAACCGTAGGTAATAAAAAGACATGTGTTTGGTTTGTCTCGGCTTATTTAAAACTTGGGCTTATTAAAATTAACTTATTATATAAATTGTATTATTAATCACGACTTATTTAATTGGCTTATAAATAATACAATTTATTCAAATGGACATATTGTTAATATTAATCATTTATAACACATGAGGTTTTATTAATTAATAATCAAGGTATAAAACATGATATATTATTAATTAATAATTAATTATAAATATAGTATATGGAAATAATTATTAAAATGGACTTATAAAAATAATTATTATAAATTACCATGGCTTATAATAATTAGCTTATTCAATATACATATTAAATCATGACTTACAAAACGAGCTTATTCGATTAACAAGATAGTATTACTTATGTATATTAAACGAGCTTATTACTATTTATGGAAGCTTACTATTTATAGAAACTTATTACTTTTGGAAAGTTACTATATATGAAAACCTGCTATTTTTAGAAAGTTACTATATACAGAAACCTGCTATTTTTGGAAAGTTACTAATTATAGAAATACCAAGTATAATAACACAAGAAACATGTAATACATTATTCAAGAACATATGAATGCATAATAATAAGAAATACAAGATAAAACATGAACAAGTAATTTATATATGAACAAGCAACCCATATACGTAATTTATCATACACGCCATTTCATCTTTTGCCGTTTACTGGATATAAGATACGGATATTGTGTCCTTCAGTAAGGACATATTTTCTATGCATGCTTAGGATTCCCCATTTGCTATGCCATCTGTTTTCCCCAGTTTTCAAATCATAAAAAAATTTCATTGTTTGCCATGTTATCATTTTAAATCACCTGAGCTATATATGCATGACCATGACTTACATGACCACCTAGTTATGGAGGTACCATAACCATGACACATGAGGCACCTGTGTCATGACTCTTTCGTGACGATAGTGATTTCTCGCGGCGTCCCTCCACGTTCAGTTTGGCCATTATTATTATTATTATTATTATTATTATTATTTTTATTATAAACATCACTACATTATTATTATTATTATTATATGGGGCGTATGGGTGCAACCTAGTTTCAGGTTGACAAGTATAGGGTGATTGGTTTAGTGTGTGCTCTACACTCCATCACATTTAGGTTGATCCCTCCATCCAGACTTATATTATTAGAGGTCGCCCCTCTAATTGCATGACGAGGTCACCCTCTATGTATTCATACACGTTAGGAATATGTTATGACTTATATGAGCTCGTGGACATTTAATTATATTGCATGCATAAATTTAAGACTTTTCAAAATATTCCTTTTGTTTATAAATCATCTTCCAGGTTTTCCAGGACATACACATATTCCGCTGAATTTCATATATTTTACTTATATTTCAGTTATTCTTATCATGTCATTATATCCGTTCATTGAGCGTATCGCGCAGCCGTATTTTCTTTCTATGTCCCATACGACAGGTACCCTAGGACAAACTTGAGCATTTGAGAGTACGTGCATAGGATGGAGGCTACCTTAGACTTCTTTCCTTTTTGCATTTTAAATACTTATGCTTGGTTGGACAATGTTTTATCCTTTTCTACATTCTTTACTTTATGCATGTTTGAGCTTATGTTTCGGGCCGATGTCTGATTCCAGCTTTCATATTATGCTTTGATGACACGTCATAATTATGACATAACGGCCACCTTGTCAAAGTGGGTCGTTACTAAAGCTATGTGAAGAAAATCTTGCAAAGGTTCAACATGCAATATTGTAAGCCAATATCCATCCCGTTTCCTATTAATGTCAAGTTATCCTCCGAGATGAGTCCTAACAGTGAAGAAGAGAGGATTGAGATGTCTCGAGTACCGTATGCATCAGCAGTGGGAAGTTTAATGTTCGCAATGATATGTACAAGACCAGACATTCCACATGCAATGGGAGTAGTGAGTCGGTACATGGCGAAACCTGGTAGAGGGCATTGAGAAGCTGTAAGAGGAACCTTAGATATCTTAGAGGAACCTCGGATGTTGCATTATGCTTTGAGGAATTGGATCTTATTGTCAAAGGATTTTTAAAAAAAAAAATATGTTAAGTGGTTAATAGTTAGGGGCTGATTTTGTAAATATTACTAATAGTTCGGGACTCGTTTTCGATAGTTAACGGATGATTCAAGACACCGAAATTTTCTCATTGCGTTCGAAATGGTTTTCCATAAGTCGTCTTTCATAAGTTGACGTTTCGAAAGTACGGGATGGAAGAATATAAATGTCGATAGGCGATAACGCGATCGTAGACGTATATCAAGAAATGGAAACTCATTGTTATAAGTAGGATAATTATATAATACTCGGTTATAAATAAGCAATTATCCATCACACAGATCTTTCCTATCCTCGAGGAAGACTCATCAAAACTCTAAGCTGAGTAATAACTTATCATAACCCAACCTCGCAACTCACTCACAAAGAATAGACGCGGGGTTGTTATGAATTATTACACATCTCAACCTTTCGATGACTCAGATCGACTCTGAGTAGACATCACATTCTACATTTTCACGTAAGACTACGAGTCTATATTTCGTCTAACTATCGGCCAATCAAAATTTTATTTGTTATAATACACAAAAGGAGCACGCAGATGTAAAATCATCATTCTAAGGTGATTTACAAAAATGTTGTAAAGAGTTGGCATAACAATCTAACTTGAGCCCGAATCATTAACAACCAAAATGATACTTATATTTTGATTAAGATAAAATCCGAATCACAAACTAAATATAACATCAACAATTAAAATTTATAAAACGTAAAAAACATCTAATGTGATAGGTGTGAAAACACCCATCCTTTTACCACTTATTTCTTACTAAAACAAGACCAAAACGCATGTTTAATATCATTTGTTTGGAATTATGCGTGGTTTTTGTGTTTATTGAGTTTTCAGAGCCAACCGGATGGATATTGGAGAAAACATGGGATTACACGGGATTTATCGAAGAAAAAGACTCAAGACGAAGTCTATTGTCCAAGAGATGCAAAAGATTTGAAGTCAATGGGCCTGTTTGAAGATTTATCGAAGAAAAGGACCAAAGATGGAAGATTTACATATGTCGAAGAAACTCAAGTCTATTAAACGAAGAAATTAAAAGACGAGTTGAATTTAATCGTCGACAAATCCCGAATCAGAATCAAAAACATCAACTTTTCTGAAAAGACGAGAAGACAAGAAGAAAGGGAGAAAGCCCATTCACCAACCAACCACTAGGACTATATAAAGAATTCCCCTTCACACTTTTTAGTCAGTTTTAGTTTTTCCCTTTTCTTTCCTTTTTGTTCGTAGGTATCACCAACACCATTAGGGTGTTTGGTGATTTTGATTCTGGTTTTCACAAATCTTGTAGTTTAATCTTTTCCTTTGATTGTTTAAACCTTAATCATCAATATAATCTTTTCATTCATCTTGTTTATCTTCATCTTTTTATTCAAAGTTTTAAAGTTCTTATTTAGTTGATTTTGATCTTCAAAAGTAAGTGGGTTTTGTGTTTTTATTGTTGGGATTTGATGTTTATGGTTAGTAGATGACTTGTTATTAGTTTTGTTTAAGATTTGGCTAAAAACTTGGTTGATTTTTGATAAATTCGTGTTCCCCTGTTTTCTCGCTGTGTCTGTTCCTCATTCCCAGTTATTCCGAATAGCCATTATATTCCGAGTAGCCTAGTTATTCCGAGTAGCCTAGTTATTCCGGATAGCTCAGTTATTCCGATTAGCCATTTTATTCAGCATAGAGTTTCTCCATCCGGAATATTTATTATTCCGGATAGACCATATTCCGAGTAGCTTAAATATTCCGAGTAGCTTAAATATTCCGAGTAGCCAAGTTATTCCGAATAGCTTTTTATTCCGAGTAGTCTTTTTATTCCGGATAGCTTCTTTATTCCGAATAGATTATTTATTCCGCATGGCAAGTTATTCCGAATAGCCAATTTATTCCGGATAACCATTGTATTCCGAGTAGCACTAATATTCCGGATGGCCATTTATTTCGAATAGCTATTTATTCCGCATAGAGCTTTTTATTCCGCATAGCATAGTTATTCCGAATAGCCTATTTATTCCGCATAGAGCTTTTTGTCTGATTTATTCCGGATCAAGCCATATTCCGAATCAAGCATTTTTAAGGTTATTTACTGTTACTATTTTATTTAATTTGTATTCAAGTTTTACTTTTATTAATTAATTGCTTCTAGTTTACTTTTAATTACCTTACGCATTTACCTTCTTAGTAACATAGAAAACCAAACCCACTATTTGTCACCAAGAACAAATCATTCCACTTTGAGCTGTGAATCAATTCGAGGAGATTCCGAGAATTAAATCTGAACCATACAAAATCTCGTGTATCAAATGGCGCCGCTGCCGGCTCTTCTCGTTAAGATTAACAGTTTTTTGTGAGAACTTGGATTTTGGGATCCGTTCGCCGTGAACGTTACTTTTTCATAAAAAATTTCAAAAACCCTAAAAATATAAAATTTTCAAAAATCCAAAAAAATTAAGAAACCATAAAAACCAAAAATATTTCTTGTTTGCTTTGTTAGTTCTTTTTCAGGTGCATGCGTACACGATCGACGTCTTATCAAGAGCCCGAGCCTCTCGAAGACTTAGACATGGCCGGTGTACAAAACAACAACAATAACCCACCTCAAAACAATAACAACAATAACAATCCACCTCTCAACAACAATAATAACAACAACAATGAACCTTTACCAGACAATCGCCCTATGATTGAACTTTTTCAAGCACATGTAGACGGCAACAATGATCCAATTGTCATACCCGCGATTGCAGCCAACAACTTTGAGCTTAAATCCGGTTTTATCCAGATGGTCTCTACTCAACCATTCTTGGGGCGTACCATTGATGATCCTCATGACCACATCAAAAGGTTCTTGCAACTCACAAATACGGTCAAATTCAATGGTGTTCCACAAGAGGTAATCCGTTTACAACTTTTTCCTTTCTCCCTAGAGGGACAAGCCCGACATTGGATTGCAAAGGAACCGCCACAAAGTATTCTGACGTGGACGGATTTGGAGACCAAATTTATCAACTACTTTTTCCCACCCTCTCGTACTACCGCTTTGCGGAATGAAATTATTAATTTTGAACAAAAGTACGATGAGTCTTTTAGTGAATCTTGGGACTGTTTTAAAGATCTTTTAAGAAAGTGCCCACAACATGGTTTTACCAAAGTGCACCAAATTAATACCTTTTATAATGGTTTAAGCATGACTGACCAGGATTCACTAAATAGTGCCTCGGGGGGTAATATTTTGGTTAAGACTTCCAATACCGCTTGGGATATCATTGAAAATAAGTCTCGTGTGCAAACCAAGAGTGTGCGGACCAATGCCGCTAGTGCTAGTACTAGTGACAACGACAAGCGACTTGACAAAATCACTGCGCTTCTTGAATCGCTTGCTACCCAAACCGCTAGCAACACCAACAACATCAATGCTAAAAACGCTCAAGTCAATGATGTAAGCCAACCATGTGAAATATGCGGGGGTCCTCACTCTTACACCACTTGTACCACCACCCAAGACTACCCTTCTGAGAATGTGAATGCAGCATACGGTACCCATCCTCCGGCCGCTTATCAAGCTCGTCCTCAAGGTGACCGCAACTTGCTTAGCTACCGCTCTAACAACTTTCTTTCCCCGCCCGGTTTTCCTCCTAACAACCCAAACCAACAACAAACCCTCAATTTCCCTCCTCAACAACAACAACAACCTCGTGCACCATACCAACCACCTCACAAACAACCATATCCACCTCAAAGAAACAACCAAGTTTACCAACAACCTGCTTATCAACCACCCGCTTACCATGCTCCTCCTCCGAACCAACCCACCGCATTACACCAAGATGTGGAAACCTACATGAGGACCAATGATGTGATTGTGGAAAATCTCCAGCGGGAAGTGCTCAACTTGAAAGCAGACATGGTGAAACAAGGGAACGATCTCCGAGCTGATATGAGAAACACTTTGGCAAGTCAAACGAATGACTTAAGGAACATGATGGCTGGTTTCTTCCAAGGTAATCAACCCTCTTCTTCGGGTACTCTTCCGAGTAACACCGTTGCGAATCCAAGAGGGGAGATGAAAGCAATCACCACTCGCAGTGACAAAGGTACCAAGGAACCCGAGCTTCCTATACCTCCACCGGTGATTGTGACTAAGGAAAACGAGTCACCTGCTCCTATTCCTCATCCTTCTACTTCCCCAATTTCTCCACCTCTTACTTCTACCCCTCCTCCACCCAAGGATGTGAGTGATCCTATTCTCCCAAAGCCTTCCTCTTCTTCCGATATACCTTATCCCTCAAGGTTGAGGAAAGAGAAGCTAAAAAGCAAGGACGATATTCAGGTTTCGAACTTTCTCAAAATGTTTAAACAATTGAATTTCAACATCTCCTTCGCTGAGGCTCTCGCTCACATGCCTAAGTATGCGAAAATGTTCAAAGATCTTCTTAGCGACAAGGAGAAGCTTCTTGATATTGCTAACACCCAACTTAATGAGAATTGCTCTGCAGTGCTCTTAAGGAAATTGCCAACTAAGCTTGGTGATCCGGGTCGTTTCTTAATCCCTTGCAACTTCCCGGGAGTAGAGAATTGCATGGCCCTAGCCGATCTAGGTGCCAGTATTAACTTAATGCCTTTAAGTGTTTGGAAGCAATTATCTCTCCCTGAGCTAGTCCCCACCAAAATGACTTTGGAATTAGCTAACCGTACGGTTGCTTATCCAGTGGGGATAGCCGAAGACGTCTTTGTAGGAGTCGAAAAATTCACTTTTCCTGCCGATTTCGTCGTGGTTGATTACGATATGGACCCTCGTGTGCCATTGATCGTTGGTCGTCCATTCCTGAGGACCGGTCTCACTCTCATCGATGTTGAAGCCGGTGAGCTTATCATGAGAGTAGGTGACGATAAAATCGTCTTTAATATGGGAAAGCTTTCTAAACAGCCTTATTCATATGAGAGTGTTAATTGTATTGACGTTCTTGATGAGGCTTGTGAAGAACACTTCAAAGATGCTTGTAAAAGTATTCCTATCTCTCTTCCCAATGTTGAGACCGTTTCCTCTATTGACTCATCACTATCTCTATTTGGAGAAAGCGATTTCCTTTGGAAAGATTTGGAAGCCACCATGGGAGATGTGAACTTAGAACATGACGATTCTCCCACGGATTGGGATGAAGATCTTCGCCTCATTGAGAACCTTCTCAAAGAGGACCATATTTCTCTACCATCTCCCAAAGCTATTGCTATCGATGCGCCGACTTTGAATACGCCTCCCATCGAAAATCCTCCGGATTTAGAACTTAAGGAGTTGCCGCCCCATCTCGAGTACGTGTTCCTTGAAGATAAGAAGAAGTCGCCCGTCATCATTGCTAAGGACTTGAAAGAAGAAGAGAAATCTCGCCGTGCTTAAAAATCATAAGAAGGCAATTGCTTGGAAAATTACCGATATCCGCGGAATTGATCCGAACTTTTGTACTCACAAGATTCTCATGGAAGATGACTTTAAACCCGCAATCTAGAGCCAAAGAAGGGTTAATCCTCGCATTCATGACGTCATCAAACAAGAGGTTATCAAACTTCTTGATGCCGGTATGATTTACCCTATCTCGGATTCGCCTTGGGTAAGTCCCGTCCATTGTGTGCCCAAGAAGGGCGGAGTAACCGTTGTTCCCAATGAACACAACGAGTTGATTCCCACTCGTCTCGTTACTGGGTGGAGAGTTTGTATTGATTATCGCAAGCTCAGTGACGCCACGAGAATAGATCACTTTCCTCTTCCTTTCATGGATCAAATGCTCGAGCGTCTAGCGGGTAATGACTATTACTGCTTCTTAGACGGTTTCTCCGGGTATTTTCAAATTCCCATCGATCCCAAAGACCAAGAAAAGATCACATTCACTTGTCCCTATGGAACATTTGCTTACAAACGTATGCCTTTCGGTTTATGCAATGCTCCTGGGACGTTCCAACGGTGTATGATGGCTATCTTCCATGACATGGTTGAAGAAACTATGGAAGTATTCATGGATGATTTCTCGGTTTATGGCGATTCTTTCTTTGCTTGCCTTGCCAATTTAGAACGTATGCTTAAGCAGTGTGAAGACACTCGCCTTGTTCTAAATTGGAAAAATGCCATTTCATGGTAAAAGAGGGCATCGTGCTAGGACACAAAATTTCCAAAGTCGGTCTTGAAGTGGACCGTGCTAAAGTCGATGTTATTGCTAAGTTGCCTCCACCTTCAACCATGAAGGGTGTGAGAAGTTTCCTCGGTCATGCGGGCTTCTACCGTCGCTTTATCAAAGATTTTTCTAAAATCGCTCGCCCGATGACCCACCTCTTGGAAAAATATACTCCTTTTATCTTTTCCAACGAGTGTATTGAAGCCTTCAACCTGCTTAAGGATAAGCTAACTAAGGCACCGGTCCTAGTTACCCCTAATTGGGAGCTGCCTTTTGAGTTGATGTGCGATGCTAGCGACTTTGCTATTGGAGCGGTTTTGGGCCAAAGAGTGAACAAACACTTCCAACCGATCCACTATGCTAGCAAGACAATGACGGGGGCTCAATTGCATTACACGACAACCGAAAAAGAGCTTTTAGCTGTTGTCTATGCTTTTGAAAAATTTCGCCCCTATCTTGTCCTTTCTACCACCATCGTATATACCGATCATTCCGCGTTGAAGTACTTGTTAACTAAACAAGATTCCAAACCAAGACTTCTTCGCTGGGTTTTGCTACTTCAAGAATTTAAAATCGAAATTCGTGATAAGAAGGGAGCTGAAAACCTAGCCGCAGATCATCTCAGCAGACTTGAGGATCCTTATCAAGGGGAACATCCGAACAAAGAGATCAATGACTTTTTTCCCCTGGAGACCTTAATTGTTGATCCCAAACTTAGATCGATTAAGCTTTGTGTATACGAGATTAGATCAAGTACTACATGTAGAGAAACCTTTGCTTATGAATAAAGTAACAAAGTGTTATGCGGAATTAACACTTGATCTAAAACACAATGATGTTAAACAAACTTTCACTTGTATTAGAATAATCGTGTTGATTACAATGAAAGGTTTAACTTGCGAATACTATGAAAACTGATATTAAACATTAACCTAAAAGATCTTCTTTTATAGAACAAGAAGTCTTGTACAATAAGCTACGAATCAACTATTCTAGGTAAAGATAAACATAGAAAATACATTGTCGTTTCTATCCTTACTAGAAGTAATCTAGAATATAATATACGTGTAGCTCACATCTTCCATCAGTGCTTGTCTTCAATCTGTCAACGCTTGACTTTATCTTATCAACGCTTACGCTGTCAGCGCTCACTTTGCTCTTGTCAACGCTTGAGTTGTTCTTGTCAGCGTTCAAGTGTTCTGGCCTAAATTTATTCCCAACAATCCTCCCCTAAACTTGATATCCACTCTTATGATCAAGTTTCTGAATAAACATTAAGAACTTGGAGGAGTCTGACAAACCTTATCATATTGGTAATAAATAAATCTGATCAAATTCTTTGCCACATCACTTGTATAGTCTATCTCCAACTGGGTGTCCTTCATCTTCTCCAAAACAGCCTTGGATATGAAATACTGAGCATCTACAAGTAAATACTCAGCAAACTTTGTAGAACTCAAATGGTATACGCCAGCAGCTGAATATAACCTCCATTGAAGACCACTGAGGTCATCTTCAAGATCCTTCCATATTTCAGGATCTTCTTCTTTTGTCCCACACATTCTTTTGAATGTGGTCCAAAGCTTTATTCCATTGGCTGAAGTTGGTGCTTCAGCCTCATACTTGGTCTCTAGCAACCTCCAAAGGTCTACCAAGTCTTCTCTGTCACAACTTGCAAATAAAGATATGAGAGTGGTAAAAGTGTGTACCTCCTTGCCAAATCTTCCAATTTTCCAGAATCCACATTCATCTTCCTCATAACTTACAATTGGATTCCTGGAATCTAATGGTAACACATGAACCATATCTGAAGCTTCTAATGGGGAGAGCTTGAGGCTCTTTCTAATGATTGCTTCACTTGGATATAGTTGAGACATATCTTTTGGAAACTCAAGAACAAATCCCTTCTTTACTGGTCTAGGGACTATCATAGCTTTCTTGATTGCCATCTCTTCTGCAAGTTGCTCCTTTCTTTCATCTGAAAGAAGTCTGAAAGTGTTTTCTTCCTGCACTTTCACCCAAATAGGATAAGCCCTATGTTCCAACTCATCAAATGTCAAAGCCTTCAGCTTCTGATGTGTCCATCCAACTCCATGACATTTGAGCAACATAAAGTAAAGCTTCCTTCTATCCCTTTTCAATTCAGAGAGAATGTTGCTTGCCCTGTACTTCAACATCACCTTACAATCCTGCTGAACTCTAAGAAGAATTTCCAAACCCCATATCTGGTCTGAAATGGTCAAGTCTGGATTATCCATACAGCTTTCTTCCCAAGAATTGTACATCTGAACTACCTCTGGCATATCAAAATCAATTTGCAACTTCAAATCTCTCAGCCTTTCCCTAGCAAGCTCATCACCATACTCAAGTCTTTCTGGTTCAACAATCATCACACTTGAATCTGAGCTAGCTCCATCACTTTCTTCTTCAGAAGTCACAACAAATGGTGACTTTTCCTTCTCACCTTGTTCCATCATTTGCTCAGCCAATCTTCTATCAAATTCAACCTGAGCTGCATTCTTTGGAACATTTTCTTCTACCAACTTACCCTTACCCTTATCTGTTGGTTCAATTGTTGGTAGGGTAGATGATAATACCTGAGTAGGAACATCTTTGATGATAGATGATGACTGGAATACATCACCTCCATATGCAGATCTGTCAACGCCCAAATTTCCTCTATCAGCGCCCAAAATACTTCTGTCAGCGTCCAAACTTGTCTTGTCAACGCTCAAATATTTTCCCTCAGCGCCTTGTGTAACCTCCCTCAACATATCTATAAATGATAAATTTAAATTTGTTGGAGAGATTAAGGACGTATCAAAACCTTTTTGTTCCTTTAATGTAGTAAGAGCTTCAGCAATATCCAATGATTGACCATCTTGACTGCTCTTATCACTCAGATTTCTTGCTTCCTCCCCTTTGGAAGACTCCTCCATACCTCCCCTTGAATGAGCACTCTCCAAAACAACAATCCTTTCCCTCAAATCATTGAGTTCAAGGCCTTGGTTACTGACAATTTGTACTAAGTCTGCATTTTGCTTTTGCAAGCTAATGCAGACAGCCGTCAATTCTAAAAGCGTCATTGGTTCCAGTCTGCCCTCTTCCAAAATGGGAATTTGACCTCCCAAGTTAGGTTCATTGGGCATGGATGAGGACTTAATTATGGTGGGACTGTCTTGGCCAGCTTCTAAGCCAGAACCAATAGTCTCAGCCTCATCCAGGTCACCAGCCACACTTGTGGTGGTGGTTCTCTCTGCTACATGGCTAGGACCACCAGAGGAGAACACTCCAGCAGTCCTTTGGCGTTTAATCAACCTATATTCTGGTGAAGATGGTGTAGAAGATGGTGTAGATGCAGGTTGGTTAAGGGGTGTTTGGGATTGTGATGGTTGGGTGTCAACGTTGGAAATAGGCATATCAACGCCCACATTAGATGTGTCAGCGTCAAAGGGATTTTGGTCTATTTGCATTTGGTCAGGTGAGGGTAAAGGTTCAGGGATAGGTTCAAGTTGTGGTTGAGGGTCAATATGAGGTTGGGGGTCTGGTTGGGGTTGTGCTGCTGCAATAACAGCAAGCATGGCTGGGGTTAATGGTAGGTCTCTATGAGGTGGTGAATTCATCTTTGTGAAAATAGCCTTCTTTTGTTCAGGGATCTTATAAAAGTCATTGTGATCCCTTGAACAATATCTTTGAGCATCAAAAACCATTTGCAGAAAACGGGGATAAGCTAAAGTCATTTTTGTCCCCTTGTTTTTACACATTCCTTCAAAAATCATTTTAGACCAATTATAATTTTGCCCTGTTGCAATACACACAATAGCAGTTGCAATGGATCTATTGATCTCATTGTGTGCAGTACATTTGGGACTCAAACATTGAAGGAGAATGTGAATTAGGTACTTCCAGGCTGGGGGAAATTCCTGCTTATGGTACTTATTAAGAGTACCTTCATCAGGAATAGGGTATCCCAAAGCCCTAAGCCCTTGTTCTATTTCAGATATGGGAAGCATGGTTATACCATCAGCATCATTAAGATGCAAGGCTTGGCGTACCAAGGCCTCAGTAACCACCCAAGGTCTCCCATGTACAATAGAATTCAATGTTGTCACTCCATTAACTGTTGAGGAACTCACAGTGTTCCAAAACTGTTTAATGTGTGTGACTGGAATGAGTGGGGCATGAGAAAGAGCATACCTTAATGGGGATGCATTCAAATACTCCACCATCTGAGTGTATTGAGGGAACAAAGTATTATCAGCAACAAGATAAGCAATCATGTTGTGTTGAGACTTGAACCCCAAATCTAATTCTGCTGAGTTAAATCTTGGTGCCATTGATGAAAGCTGTTAATTTGATGTATAAAAGATGAAGGTTGATAAGAGAAAAGTGTTAGACAAGAATTATAGATACCCTGTTTAAAATAGGAGCCAAATTTATAGGAGTGGATGAATGCACGTGATTGGCCCAAAAATAGGCAAAGATTTTCAAAAATCAATCATGAAAATATTGAAAAAGTTTATAAGTTATCTCATGCATTAAATGAAAGTAACAACTCCTAAAATTACGGCTTGAAAATATGTCAAAAAGTTACAACTGGGTAGGTCCCATTGTTTGTCAACGGTCAAATATAACCCATCAACGCCCAACGGCTATAATCCTGTCAACGTTCGCCTAAAGCCATGTCAGCGTCCATTTTGGTCACAACAACGCTTGGAAAAATCTTGTCAGCGTCCAAAAATAAAATTGTTTTAAAAAGTGAAAAATGACCTTAACAAGTAATTTATCCTAGAGAAGATAACCAAAAGCTGATAATTATCATAGGGCGGCAAGCACTGTCCAGTTATGCACACTTGCATAAGCAAGATAGACATAACAGTCCTCTAGTGTCCCTTGCTAACCAAAATTCTTAACAACCAAGTTACCTCATAAAATCCTTGTTACTCCCAGGTAAAACCCATATCAAAAGGATTCCCAAGTCTCCCAACAGACCATAACCAATTCTAAGTCAAAAATGTCTTGGCAGCATGCAAAGTTGATACACTATGCATGCTACAGTGCCTCATGGTTTAGTAAAACTAACCCATACTCACCAGTGGACACAATCTAGAATTGTGATGAGAGTATTCTAAGAATACCCAAGAGTCCTAAAGGTTCCTTAAACCTCCCCTTAAACTATGATACATGAGTTCTCAAAATATATATATGAACATTAAAAATTTATGTCAAGATAGGAATATAAATATTCCAACCATCATCCATAAACAAAACATGTCCAAATAGCTCTTCAAAGGTCCATAAGCAACTCTGTATCCAATGGCATAAAGCTACCATTACCTGCTCATTTAGATGAAAACCACAAAACTAACATTTGTTGCTGACAGCGTCCCGACAACACTTATCAGCGTTGAAGGAACTCTTGTCAGCGCTAGACAATAATATCTCCAACAATGGCAAAATAACACTTGACAGCGTTGCATTTACCTTTGTCAGTGTTAGAAAAAGAATGTGGAAAATCTAAATCATCACAAAGACCAATAACAATGCATTATCCTGTACATACTTTTACAAAAAGGTTCCAAAACACATATTAAGAGAGATTAACCATTCCAATATTTGTTACCAAATATTGAAATCTTCCAGCATCAAAAGGTTTAGTTAATAAATCAGCTACATTATCTTCAGTATCTACCCTATCTGGTTGTATTAAACCTTTCTCAAAGCAATCTCTTATAAAATGATGTCTAATTTCTATGTGTTTGGTTTTAGAATGATGTACAGGATTTTTAATAATGCATAAAGTACTGTTATTGTCTACAAAAATCTTGGTATGCATAAAATTATACCCATAATCCAACAGCTGGTTCTGAATCCATAAGACTTGTCCACAACAAGCAGCTGCAGCCACATATTCTGCTTCAGTTGTAGAGTTTGCCACCACTGTTTGTTTCTTGCATTGCCAAGATATTAATCTGCTCCCAAGAAATTGGCATCCACCAGTTGTGGATTTCCTATCAAACTTGTCACCACCATAGTCACTGTCTGAATAAGCAATAAGATCCAAGGGAGAATCTTTTGGGTACCACAATCCAAGATCTGGATAACACCTTAGGTACCTAAAAATTCTCTTCACAGCAAAAAGGTGACATTCTTTGGGAGTCACTTGATGGCGTGCACATGCACACACAGCAAACATGATGTCAGGTCTTGAGGCTGTAAGATACATCAATGATCCAATCATTGATCTATAGTGCCTAACATCCACATCCTTTCCAGCTCCAATTTTTCCCCAAGGGTGTTGTCTATCCATAGGAGTGGAAGCCTCCTTCTCATGTGGAGAAAAACCATATTTCTTCAAGATTTCAGCTACATACTTGTCTTGGGAGATGAAGATACCATCTTCTTTCTGCTGAACTTGTAAACCTAGAAAGAAGTTCATCTCACCCATTGCACTCATCTTGAATTTATCTGTCATGAGCTTGGAAAAATCCTCACTCATTTTTGGATCAGTAGACCCAAAAATGATGTCATCAACATAGACCTGCACCAGCAACACATGTTTTCCTTTCTTCTTTGTAAATAGTGTCTGATCTATGGTGCCCCTTTTGAAACCATTTTCCACCAAGTAGGTGGACAATGTACCATACCATGCTCTTGGGGCTTGATGAAGTCCATACATTGCTTTCTTCACTCTATAAACCTTGTCTGGATTCTCAGGATCTTCAAAACCAGGAGGTTGCATGACATATACCTCCTCAACAATTGTCCCATAGAGGAAAGCACTCTTCACATCCATTTGATAAACAGTGAAGTTCATGCAAGATGCATAAGCTAGGAAAATTCTGATAGCTTCAATTCTTGCAACTGGAGCAAAGACTTCTTCATAATCTATGCCTTCCTCTTGTGTATATCCCTGAGCTACCAAACGTGCCTTGTTTCTGACCACAATACCTCTTTCATCTTTCTTGTTCCTTAGAACCCATCTTGTCCCAATTGGTCTCACATATCTAGGACAATCAACTAGCTCCCAAACATCCTGTATAGCAAACTGGTGAAGCTCATCCTGCATTGCTTCCACCCAACTTGGTTCTTTGAGAGCATCAAAAATTTTCTTGGGTTCTTCCTGTGACAGAAAACAGGCAAACAAACATGCTTGTACAAGAGGGGTATCAACCTTCTTGTGAATATTGGCAATAAATCCACCAAGACTTTGATGGGATCTTCTTGTCTGAACTGGAGCCATAACATCACCAATGATCTGAGATGTGGGGTGATCCTTTGCTGTGGAAGTAAGAACTCCTCCTTCAAAGAGTCTGGTGTCCTCAACTTCACGCTCCATGTTGCCAATATCTTCTTCAGATTCTTCTTGATCAACAGAAATCTCTTCATGGACATTTGAAGGTCCACCCTGTTCAAAATGGGAAGAGAAAAGCTGTGTAAAGGTGTCTCCAAAGTCTGATCCTTGTTTGTCAGCGTTTGGGCTAACAACGCTTGAACTGGTGTTGTCAGCGTTGGAGCCATCAGCGTCTGAATTGGTCGTGTCAGCGCTTGATTTCCCTTTGTCAGCGCCTGAAGAATCATGCATGTTTGTATTTGGTGGTATTTGAACACCACCATTATCTTTCCTTGCAGCAGTAGCAGCAGCATAATACTCATCTGTCCATATAGGAAGTGTAACATATTCTTGTGTGGGAGATGATTCAACTGCTGGTGGTCCATCCTCCTTAGCAACCTGTATACCTGAAACATTACCAATTCTCTTTTCCAGAACACTTGAAGTTACCTTCACAATGTCTGGATCAGTAACAGGCATATAATTTAAAGCTCTAGATAAAGGTTCTAAGTCAAACAACCAATTTGGACCACTCTCAGGATCACTAGGTTTACTTTCTAAAAACCTAACATGTACTTTTTCAAGTATACGTTTTTCCTTTTTAATGTAAACCCTATATCCTTTACTCTGCACTGAATAACCCATGAAGTAGCCTTCATCACCTTTTGAATCAAATTTACCTAGGGCCTCACTAGTTTCTAAAACAACTACATGACAACCAAATGGCTTGAGAAAGCCAATATTGGGCTTCCTTCCCCAAAGTAATTCATAAGGTGTCTTATTATGTATCTTGTTGACCAATGCCCTATTCTGAACATAACAAGTTGTGTTAACAGCTTCAGCCCAAAAGGCTATTGGAAAGTGGGCATCAGCCAACATGGTTCTGGCTGCTTCAATAAGGGTCCTATTCTTCCTTTCAGCAACCCCGTTTTGCTGTGGGGTTCTAGCTATGCTAAACTGCCTAGTAATCCCTTTCTTGGCACAAAAATCATCTAACAACTGATTTCTAAACTCACCCCCATTGTCACTTCTAATAATTTTGACCTCATTACCATTTTTCTTTTCAATCTGGGTAATGAAATTAATCAGACTAAGGGCAGTTTCACTTTTCTTAGCTAAAAAGAAAGTCCATGTAAACCTGGAGTAATCATCAGTAATGACAAAACAATATGATTTACCCTTCAAACTTTCTATATTAGTTGGACCAAAGAGGTCCATATGCAATAAGTGAAGGGGTTTAGAACTAGAGTGCACCTGTTTAGACCTGAATGAGACCTTGTGCTGCTTGCCCTTAAGGCATGCAACACAAGAGTGGTCATTGTGGAAGCCTTTTCAGGCAAACCATCAACTAAACCAAGCCTCACAAGCCTATTAATATTCTTAAAGTTTATGTGCCCTAGTCTCCTGTGCCAAAGATTACTTTCATCTACTGAGGCTTTAGCATACAGACATGACATTTTATTATTTACCTTAATCCCATTAAGATTCACATTATATATGTCTTTATGCCTTGGTGTTCTAAAATCTATGTATTTCTCCTCAGGGAGCTTATAATCTTTGCTTAACACCAAGCACTCAGTATCTGTGAAAAGAACCTTATTTTTGTTATCACACACTTGTGATACACTAAACAAATTATAATCCAGATCTTTCAACAAGAAGACATTATCAAACCTTAGATTGTTGGTGACAAGGGTTCCTTTTCCTGTGATTGTGCCGTAGCCACCTCCAAAGTATACCTTATCACCATCTTGAATAGGAGAGAAATTGGTCAGATAGTCTTCCTTTCCTGTCATGTGCCTTGAGCATCCACTATCCCAGTATCCATAATCATTGATCTTCTTCTGAATGCCCTGCACATAAAGAAAACACATTAGTTTTCTTTGGGAACCCAAGCCTTAGAAGACTTGGATTCATTTGGTTGTTCAACAAGAACAGACTTGGTTCTCATAACAACCCCATTTTCATCCCTGTTTGAATGAAATTCCCAGTTAACCCCAATTGGTGTTGACAATGCCTTTGAAATATAATGAAACCTGTTGCATGTCATAGAAATACCAGTAGAATTAGGGTTTTGGTCTTGTTTTGGTCTCCATGTTAAGCTAGTAGATGCTTTAGACCTATTTCCCTGTGGTTGCAAATACCTAGGTTTAGCAGTGTGTCTGTCAGCGCTGAAATTACTCCTGTCAGCGCCCCGATTGCTCTTATCAGCGTTGAACCTAGGGTTTGCTACAGGAACCCATTGCCTATTTGACCAAGTATTTGACTTTTGAAAAGGTCTTAGGCCTTGTGTGTTAGACCCTCTAGAAAAGAATGGGGCTGGTCTAACAACTTGTGAACTTTTGTTCACAAAGGTATTGGGTCTGACAGTGTTTGACCTATGTTGACTTTTGTCAGCGCTGAAATGGTTCCTGTCAGCGTTGACATTGGAAGCGTTGACACATTTGTAGGCCAAATGTGAAAGGCTACCACATGTGTAACAAGCTTTTCTAGACATAGTCTTAGGTCTAGAAGCAAAGAAGCCTGTTCCATGGTTACTAACTTGGCTTTTTGGTGACCTAGAATTTCTATACATCTCTGCATATTTAACACTAGGTTTTCTAACATTTTGTGGGCCAAGGTCAACAGGTTTGCCAGTGGTAGGGTGTGTGATCTTAATAGGTTTAGGATCATCAATTGGTTTTGTGATTGGTGTGGGCTCATTTGGACTTTCACACAATAACCCTCCCTTAACAAACAAAGTGTGGTTAGCTTTCTTCCACTCTTCTAGGTCAGTCAGCTTTTGCTGATATTCCTCAACTGGGGAAGTCACTCTAGGTGGAGGAATAAACTCCTCCTCTTGGCATTCTGGCAAGCCAGTCCAAGATAAGTCCTTTGATTGGACACCATAGAAATCCCCAGCTGGTGGTGGAACAACAGTATAATTATTCATCCCAATCCCACTCATATCCTTAGAGTCTCTTTGTTTACTAACACACTCTCCTAGGGATTGTGTGGCCTTATCAAATCTCTGGATTTTAAGACTCACATTATCTTTATTTTTGTTAGCCTCCTCTAACTGAGCTATCAAATCAAGATTAACCCTATTTACTATATCTTGAACATCCTTACTCTGATGTAACTCATGTTTTAAGATATTTATTTGATCCTTTAAATCAAACTCCATTTTCTTATACTCAGATACTGTCCTTTCTGTTTGGGTAAGAGCAACTTGATAGTTAGATACTTTGCATCTTTCAGTACTTGCCTCATCTAATAATTTAACTATCTCTTGTTTTAATTTTTCAGTATTTAAACGACAACCCTTAGAACAGAAAGCATCATCATATACCTCATTATCTGATGAAGAAGAAGAGTGTGCCATGAGAGCATATTCAGCATGCTCTTCTTTAACCTCAGCAACTAAAGCTCTGTCCTCTTCCTCATTCTTAGCCATCCAGCTCCAATCCCATTCTCCAACACCATCAATTTGTTGAACAGCAACCATGGCCTTGGGATCTGGGTTCTTAATCATTTGGCTAGAAGGCTTCCCAGCATCAGATCTCCTTGGAGATCTACATTCCCTCATAAAGTGCCCCATCCTATGACAGTTGTAGCACTCAACCTTGGACTTGTCAAATCCAGCAACATCCTTAGCATTAAAGGTCATCTTCTTCTTGAACCTTTTATTGAACCTGTTTGCTCTTAAACTTACAAGAGCCATAGTCCACTTGATGTCCATCTCTTCCAATTGTTCATCACTTATCTGCTCAAGATCTTCATATGTGATTCTTGAATCACTGGGCAAAGAAGCAATGAATGCACACATAGTATCAAGATCAAAACCAGCAGGTTTAATTCTATCAGCGCCATGATTGTGTGTGTCAGCGCTTGAGTATAAAGCGTTGACAGGATATGATCCAGCGCTGACAGATTGACATCCAGCGCTGACACCTTGAGATCCAGTTGCTGAATGTCCATAGAAGTTCCTGGAATCAAATTGGCCTTCACTTTGTGAAAAGAAGGCCATGTTGCTGCTGGAAGATTTGTTATCACTCTCCAATTGCCATTCATTCTCCAACAGCCTTAACTTGTTGAAGATGTCATCAAACCTGGAGGTCTTGTGGGTGTTATTGACAAGAATAGATCTTGTCTCAATCTTCCATACATCACCAAGGCTTTTGAGAAAAGTAGCCTTCAATTCAGGATCATCAATCTGTTTTCCCATGAAGGAAAGTTGACTTGTGATGTCAAGAAGTCTACTTCTCACACTGCTGAGATTCTCATTAGGTTGAGCTTTAAAGACAGCATACTCATGCAATAGTTGCTTCTTCTTTTCTTCTTTTGTGTCAGCATTGCCACCATGTGCTACTTCAAGAGCTTCCCAAAGCTCTTTTGCAGACTCAAATCGCTTGTACTTGTGCTGATTCTCATGACCTAGGGCATGTTTCAAGATGTTTAAGATTTTCATGTCTACCCTCTTCTTGGCTATGTCTTCAACAGCTACAGCTCTCCCATCTTCAGGCTTTTCCACCTTATCAGATTCAGGACAATTAGGAACAGCTGTCCTTGTGGCAATAGCAGCAGTAATCTTTGTTGCTTTATCGAATGTGTTCCCATATTCGATAATTTCCCAAAGAGTGTAGTCATGAATAGCTATGTATTGCTCAAAATTGGACTTCCAAAGCTCAAAGTTCCTGGCATCAAACATGGGAATTTTGATACTAGGGTTTGAGAAGTTGTTTTGAAGCAAAGCAGGAGGTTGATTTGTGCCAGACATGATGTTTTTAGGGTTTTGAGAATTTTAGGGTTTTTAGGGTTTTGTGTTTTAGGGTTCTGCGTTACTTAAAGATCAAAAGTTTCTCAACAAGCTCTGATACCACTTGTTGATCCCAAACTTAGATCGATTAAGCTTTGTGTATACGAGATTAGATCAAGTACTACACGTAGAGAAACCTTTGCTTATGAATAAAGTAACAAAGTGTTATGCGGAATTAACACTTGATCTAAAACACAATGATGTTAAACAAACTTTCACTTGTATTAGAATAATCGTGTTGATTACAATGAAAGGTTTAACTTGCGAATACTATGAAAACTGATATTAAACATTAACCTAAAAGATCTTCTTTTATAGAACAAGAAGTCTTGTACAATAAGCTACGAATCAACTATTCTAGGTAAAGATAAACATAGAAAATACATTGTCGTTTCTATCCTTACTAGAAGTAATCTAGAATATAATATACGTGTAGCTCACATCTTCCATCAGTGCTTGTCTTCAATCTGTCAACGCTTGACTTTATCTTATCAACGCTTATGCTGTCAGCGCTCACTTTGCTCTTGTCAACGCTTGAGTTGTTCTTGTCAGCGTTCAAGTGTTCTGGCCTAAATTTATTCCCAACATTAATGTCTATCAATTCGAATCAGGATGAAACCCCGTGGTTTGCGGACATTGCAAACTACTTAGCGGGTGGAATTCTCATTGACGGGTTAACATCCCAGCAAAAGAAAAAGTTCTTCCAAGACATTAAGACTTACTTTTGGGATGACCCGTATCTATTCAAACAATGTGCTGATTTGATTATTCGCCGATGTGTTGATGGACCGGCAGCTTTAGAAATCCTTGACGCTTGCCACAAAGGACCCACCGGTGGTCACTTTGCTCCCAACTACACCGCCAAAAAAGTGTTCGACTCGGGATTTTATTGGCCCACCATTTATCGTGATGCTCACGAGATGGTTATACGTTGTGATGCTTGCCAAAAACAAGGCAAGATCACACATAAAGATGAGATGCCTCAGAATTTCATTCAAGAATGTGAAATCTTTGATGTTTGGGGTATCGACTTTATGGGGCCATTCCCTTCATCTAAAGGAAACAAATACATCCTTGTAGCCGTTGACTACGTTTCAAAGTGGGTTGAAGCCAAAGCTTTACCTACTAATGACGCAAGGGTGGTTTGTAACTTTTTGAAGTCGCTATTCGCTAGATTCGGTGTGCCTCGTGCCATTATTAGTGATCGCGGGACTCATTTTTGCAATGATCAATTTGCTAGAGTCATGGCTAAGTATGGTGTAAATCATCGTCTTTCCACCGCCTACCACCCACAAACTAATGGCCAGGCTGAAATCTCTAACCGAGGATTAAAGCGAATTCTTGAAAGAACCGTGGGAGAGCATCGTGCCTCATGGGCTGATAAACTTGATGATGCTTTGTGGGCTTTTCGTACCGCATACAAGACTCCGATTGGTTGTACACCATATCATCTCGTGTACGGGAAAGCGTGCCACCTCCCCATTGAGTTGGAGCACAAGGCTTACTGGGCCTTGAAGTGGGCTAATTTCGATATCAACAAAGCTGGTGACCTACGCAAGATCCAACTCAATGAGCTCAATGAACTCCGTAATGAGGCTTATGAAAATTCTTTGATCTATAAGGAAAAGACTAAGCTCATTCACGAATCTAAGATTAAGAACCGAGAGTTCCAAGTTGGAGACAAAGTTTTACTCTTTAACTCTCGGTTGAAAATCTTTTCGGGCAAGCTGAAATCTCGTTGGTCCGGCCCATTCACCATTGCCCAAATTTTTCCATATGGTACTCTCGAGCTCGCTCAACCTAATGGACCTAATTTTAAGGTTAATGGCCAACGAGTGAAGTTGTACTTTGGTGAGGACATCTCTCCTGAGATGATTCCATCCCTCACCACGTTCCCCATGAACTAATTTTGGGTCGAGTCAGGCTCGTGACTCGGTTATCAAAAACAAGCGCTCCTCGGGAGGCAGCCCGAGTATCTATCCTTTTTCGTTTTAACCTCCTAAGTGTAGGGGGACCTCTATAGGTTTCTTGTGTTTGTGTGGTGATGTGATTACAGGGATGAATGCACTTTTGGAACCTTTGAAGAACCGTGCTCCCGTGTTATCCGAAATCCGGTTCTATCTCTCAACTATCGTGATTCAATTTTCTTCATACTCACATTTGAAATTGATCACGTTAGTCGTCTCTTCCTTAACTTGATTTAACCAACGTGCACAATGTCATAAGTGTAGCGGAGACTTTTCCCACATGCTTAAACATTGAGGACAATGTTTATCTTAAGTGTAGGGGGGACTTCTATCGAAGTTTTAAGTGGACTTTTCCATGAAAATGCCTTCATTTAGTCGGAAAATCATCTTTTTCAACATTTTTCAAATTTTTAATTAACTTTGGCCATGTAGTCGTAATTTTTAAATTTTTATCGTTGCTTTCATATGTATATATCCCGCAATAAAGTCAAAAATATTCATAAAAGTGGTGTAGCTAGTTTTGAAATCTTTGACATATTAGGCCGTTGCGATTATTTGACTCAACCCGAATAGACTTGTCCAAGTTTATTCTAGCTAGTATCCTTAACCATGTAGACCTTAATTGGTTTATTTGGCTAAGCATCCATGAGTCTCATTACTTGAGATTTTAAATTGTGGAGAACGAGAAATGATAGAGTCAATTATAAGTCGGTATTCTTGCACAAGCTCACTTGGTGTAATTATTTGCCTATTCTCCCATCACTTGCTAATAATTTATCTGCAATAAGTAAGGTCGTACGATTTGAAAAGTTACTTAGCTTCTAGCCTAAGATCGTTTAAAAGTTGCTCGGTAATGATAAGAGTTCATAGCCAAGGCATAACTTATGAAGCGGGACGCGAAGATTGGTGATGTGTCGTGGATAAACACATATACGTTATAGGACAAATTTATGTAATTACCTTTAGGAAAAAGTAATTAACCAAAAATAAGTCAAAGACGGATACGATTAAACACGTGGGTGAAACAAGTTCGTTGTACACGAAGATCGAGTGAATTTGAGACGCTTTGCTTTGATTTGGACAATTGATTTGAATTGATTTTCGGTTTTTAAACTACAATTAAAATCTACGAATTTTAAGCTATTTAAAATTAACCTAAAGTACATGAATCGTAAATCCCGCCTATTTAAAATTCTATAAACACTTAATTACTTAAAAATTAAAACTATTAAAAATTAATCTAATTAAAATCTATAACTTTTAATCTATTCAAAAATCTAATTTAACTTTTAAAAAATTAATTAAACTTTTAAAACTACTTTACTTTATTAAAACAATATCTTTAAAACAATTATACTTTAAAACTATATTTATTTAAATCTAAAGTTATAAGAACCTAATTAATTAAATTTAAACTAATTAAACTTTTTAAATAAAAACATTTTTTTTATTATTTTTTTTTATATATATTTTTTAATTTAAGTAACCATTTTTTTAATCTAAGAGTAATCAAAAATCTTAAATTAAACTTTTAAAGCAAGAGTAAAAAAAACGTCTACAAAACAACTAGTTTAAAGAATTCGTATAAAAGTTAAATGGAATAAGATTTTAACAAATAAAGTATCTAGCCCAGTGGTTAAGGCACTGGACAGTTAACTGAGAGGTCGAAGGTTCGAAACCTGCTGTAAGCAGGTTTTGTGATTTTTGTTTATGAGCAGATTTGGAACAAATTTTAAGGAGAAAAATATTACTGTATAAGTAAAACTGCAAACCAAACACCCCAAACGCACAGAATTACAGAAACACAGCAATAATAGAATTCTAAATACTCAGGCAAACATTTAAATTCGATATCAGTAGAATAAAAATAAACTGAAACCGAGCATTCAATTACTAACACAATTATAAAAAGGATTATTTAAAGAGCACGAAAAACAGTCATAAATCAAAAAGAAAACACAGCAAATAAATCAAGTTACAGTTGAATTAAATCAGCATTATTAAAAAATTTGACAGCTAAAAAAATCATCCAGTGACAATTTCCAAATAACTCTTATAGAACTCTACATTGATCATCCAAAAAGGAAACAAAATTAACACAGGCAAACATACAGCCTAAAACTAATGATCAAACATGGCAGCATATACAGCAGGTATACGAATCAAATAAAGAACTACAGCAAACAGTCAATTCAAACTTCAAAAGGAACAAATTAAACAAAAGCAGAAAATAAATCTAACATTCATGTTTAATGATATCAGATTAAAGTAAGAAAACGATCTAATAAAACGACTTAAACTAAACATCAACGAGGGAATGCAGCAGCATCTAGTTGCAGACTAAACAGATTAAAATACGACCAAAACAGATTAACTTGGAACTCCTAAAAATCGACTCACAACATATAAATATCCTACTGAATCGCTCTAACATCCTCATAAGATCAATAGCAAACATAGTTGAAATAGGCAAAATCACTCTAGTACACGATGAATCAACTAACAACTTATATAGCAGCTTATCAACTTAACAATTAAACAGATACAGTAATTCAAGCAGGTGAAATCAAAAACTACACTACGAACATTATACTACTAGTAAAGCTATACACTATCAGTAAATTCAACAATAATGCGAAGCTAAACAATTTGAATCAAGCTACTGATCTAAGGAAAACATTAAGCATGTAATCAGCTGGTAATATAAGCAGAATACACATTTAAATTGAAAATCATGGATTCAAACAGAACAGAAAGGCAGATTCACATATAACAGTATAAATAAAATATCTAATTATACTAACTTTACAAAAGTAACTGAGCTTAACCAGATGTATGAAGTAACCGTTGAGCAGAAATCGCGCGCTGAGCGGATTTGACTGAATCAACACCAAACTCCATTAACGAACCAAACACACCACTATTGAACAAGCAGCTTAATATTCTATCGATAACTTTTCGATTTATCAGTGGATAAACCGAGTTCCCAAATTCAGCTATAATCAATCTTTATAAGCTATGGAGAATCTTATAAGATTAATCGGATATCACAATGTTCAAAAGAAGAATAAAGCAATTAATTAAAAACTTTCGGAGATAATAGACAGCAGTAAAACGGGATTTATAAATTCAGAAAATTAACTTCATTAACTAAAAACTTCGATCATTACAAACTTAAGTAAAAATAAATCCTAAACTAATTTTGACATTATAACAATAAAACTAAAAATGGGATGATCAAATACACGTAATTTGGGGGTTTTTATAGCCACCCCCAAAGGCTTTGCTGAGGAGATATCCGCATCTTTTTGGAATATTCTTCTTTAATCTGAGCCTTTAATCTTCACTTTTCTTTCTCTCTCATGATTGGATGGCTGTGATTGTTCACAATAGCACACGGATTGCCAACGTGGCATCCGTGTGCTAGTTGTGCTTCTTTTAAGAGCGCTGATTGGTGGGATTGGCTAAATGATGTGTATCTTCCAATAACTCTTTGCCACGTAGCCATTCCTCACCATTCCTTCTCTTCCTAAAAATTGGGGGTTTTTATTCCCCTACACGTGAATTTCACGTGTGATTGGAAGCCCTAAGTTTAATTAAATTTTTGGTAAATTAGGGTTTGTGGGAATAGTGGATTGTTTACTGGTTATTTGGGGTAGAAAAAATGGAGAAGAAAGCTAGCATAGGTTATATCGAATGTGTGGTGAGAGAGAGTGGGTGTGAAGTTTATTTAATGGAATGAATATACGGTTATATATATTTATGACTGGGTGAGATATTTATTTGAGAAAAACGTGTGGAAGTGAAATAATATATTGGAACGGTTTATGATAGTTTGTGTTGAAACCCTAAAAGCCCATTGAATTCGCTTACTATTTCCACTGAATTGGGCTTTAAGCCCAATAGCAATTCATTCATCCGTAAATAGAAATCCCTTGGACCTAATAGTTTGGGCTTTCAAAAGCAATATCATTTGTATCCAAATTTGGGCTCTTCAGGCCCAATAAGCCCATGTGGGACCCACTTGGCCCATAACTTGACAGTTTATTAAATCCTCTAGAGTCGAGCTCGATTTTGGCTTCTTAATCTTTTTCATCATTCTCGTGTCGGTTTTCGTCGGTTTTCGTGAACTTGGTACCTACACACATGAAAACAAGAAACAAGCATATCCAAGGCATATTTGATACATTTCATGCAATATTTCATTGTTTTAAACTACAAATGATATGAGTAAATACACTCATATCAAATTCCCCCATGCTAAGCAATTGCCGTGTCCTCACGCAATGATAAAATAATACTATATCTACACCATTATTCAACTTTTGACAATTTATTTTGCAAAGACATAAAATAACTAAAAGGATTATAAAAGCTCAAATAGATTCATCGTCCTCGACTTTTCACTTTTCCATGCCAAGTGCAAAAACAAGATCATTGTTATTATAAGTTGGTAGACTAACACGAACTCATGTGGGCTAATTAATCACTTAGACTCCCTTATTCCTAGGTGTATCTCTTATATTTTATTATTGTCTTGAATGATCACGAGGATGCATTGTTGACTTATTTCGATAATTTATTAGGCCGAAAATAAAGTGAACGATTTAATCAATAGTTAGCTAAAGGACAAAATCTTTTAAAACTGCTTCTCGGGACTTCATAAAGTTCATATCTTGGCATAACTTGCTTCGCGATTTGAGACCTTTCTCGGATCGATATTTGGCAATGACTTAATACTTCCAACCTTGAGAGACGTTCACGAAATAATGGTCTTCTCTTCATAATATTTCTTCACTTGAATTTTTGAGAGATTCATACTTGGACCACGACTTCTTCATTTTTCTCCAATCTTTACTTGGGATTTTGATTAACAACGATTCGCCTCCTTTTTGGACTTGGCTTCATTTATCCTCATACCTTATTTTGGTCTTTTTGGATAGACTTCTCCATGACTTTTTGGGAGTATTTTGCTTTTCGTCGTGTGTCTCGATCCTTCATATTGATTTTTGATAAATGAGTCTTCACATCACTTGAGATCTTTAGCAATAAAACATAGTCCTCATGTCTTGTTAGGACCTTTTTGGACTCGCCAATCTTCGCATCCCGCTTCAATAAGTTATGCCTTGGCTATGAACTCTAATCCATACCGAGCAACTTTTAAACGATCTTGGGCTAGAAGCTAAGTAACTTTTCAAATCGTTCAACATTATTTATTGCAATTAAATTTATTAACAAGTGATGAGAGAATAGGCTCATAATTAACTCACATAAATTCCCGAAAGAATACCGAACTTATAATTGGCTCTATCATCTCTTGTTCTCCATAAATGGATACTTAGCCTATTAAATCAAAGTTTTGGGTTTTCAAGTCATCTATAGGATCTTGCAACTTCTTATACTTTTGCAAGTTTTAGAATTTGCGTTTTAAAGTTCCCTTGATAAACGACTTTCTAGGATCAATTATAGGAGCTTGCGAAAAGTTCTTGTTCTTAACTCGTATGAATTAAGACTTTCGCGTTTTAAAGCTCCCTATATAATAGCCTAGCAAAACTTAATTCAAATACGTTAAGGAAAAGCTAAGGTTAAAAACCAAGTCGAGTCAAAAACTATTCTTATTGAAAGCCTACATTCGTGTCAAAAACACTTATTTCCTTTATTAAAACTTAAAAATAACACAAAAAATTTAAAATTTTATGAAAAATGAGAAAAACAACACGTTTGGACACGACAAAAGCAATTGCAAGCGATTATATCGATTGACTCCCCCATGCTAAAACCAAACATTGTCCTCAATGTTTCTTAGCTCAAGAGTAACACCCCCTTGCTAAGACACGAAGAGTCTAATGCAAATTCCTAGCATGGAAAGAGCACGCAAATCTATAAGCCGTTTATTAATTATGCCTCAAGATAAAACGTTAGTCAATAATAATCAAGGGATAGAAAGTGTGCCCCTTTTTGGCATTCAAAGAATGGAAGATCAAGTGGACCGGCAAAAACCGAACACGAGAGTCTTCAATGATAAGGGTCGTACCTAAGATCACAACACAACAAATCACGAACACGAGCTTGAAAGATCAAGCCTTATTAGTGTTAGAAAATAGAAAGAAGATAGAATGTATGGGACTCCCCCACAAGGCACCTCGTTTTTGTTCACCGAGTCATGAGCTCGACTCGATCCCCGCATTCATTGGTCCTTAGGGAAAGTGGTAAAAACCGGCATATTGGAATAAAAACCAACATAAAGCACGATGCCGGGGTCAAAGATCTTATCCTCGTTGTCGGATGACAAACGAAAGGATAAAACTCCAACACAAACCTCTAAAAAGAGATGGTAGTCACAAAAAATGGTATGGATGTAGCATGCTCCACGAGGTAAACTCGCACCAAGATGATAGAAAAATCTTTCATTTATTACATCGGTGAAAGGCCGAGATTTCCCTAAATCAACGATTCCGGGATCGAATACCTCGTCCTCGGTGGAGAAAGGAAAGGATAACACGGTGTCGTCCCCCCATGCTAATCCAAGATCATAGAAAGCAAATGGTAATGGTGGTATAAAAGTTTCATCCAAAGTGGAATCAACATTCTTTGCTTTAACGACCATTTCACCCTTAGAAATGTGATCAATAGGGTCATGGTACTCAATATGAGACACATGAAAAACCCGCACATTAAGGTCAAAGTGGGTGGGAGGAGGACTAGGGACGAAATCATCATCAAGTAAATTCTCTAAAAAGAGAGCGTCCCCCTCCGGGTCGATATCATCAACACCCGGTGGTATCGAATCATGAGAAGCAAGAAAAGTATCAATCTCCTCCATAAGCGGATCACTATCCTCAACGGGAATAGGAGATGGAGAAAAAGACTTTCTAATAGGCTTAGAATTCAAAGCCTCGATCCTAGATATGAGAAGATAGACGTTGCATAATTTCTCACGAAGAACCACGTCCTCCACATCTAAATGAGTAAGTTCATCGGTGAACTTCTCAAGGATCGGAATAGTAATATCAACCTCATTTCCCGGTGGAGATGGGTCTAAAGGAGCAAGTTCAAAAGTGAACCTCTCATAAAATGGATCACTATCATCCTCATTTCCCGGTGGAAATGGGTGAAGAAGAGTAGGTTCATCGGTAAACCCCTCAAAATCCGAGTCGTGAATATCATCTTTATAAGAAAGTTCATCGGAGAACTCCTCATTAGAAAATTCACTAGAAGTAGAATCATCCTCAAAATCTTCATTTCCATCACAATTTTCATCATTAGAATTGGAGAAAATATCAACGTGAATGGAAGAAGTCGAGTCATCACAATGTGGCAAATCACACATCTCATTAGAAATACCGTCAAACTCTCGTAGGTTTGGACAAGTATAGTGCTAATATGCTCGTCCCCCTTGCTTAGAGAATTTTCGGGTTCCACGGTGGAAGATTCATGAATAGGAGTGGTGATGTCATGAGAGATTTCCTCATCATCTAGGATGGGAGAATCCTCGGGCTCCAAGATACGAATAGGAAACACGATAGCACTAGACGAAGGATGAAGAGCAATAAGATCTCGCAAAGAAATAGTACTATCCTCGTCATCATCCAAAAGAAGAGAACGATGGATTTCACGATTAGCAAGATATCTTTCTTCCTCTTGAATTTTTTCTTTCTTTCGAATCTCAATGCTTAAACCATTATAATCTTGCGAAAGTTGTCGAATCTTAAGCTCACAATCTCGTCTAAATCCCTCATCAATTATTTCTCCATGAAATCGTCGACTTCCTAATTCATTCGTAATGTCATTAATCTCTTGATTAATTTGTCTTTTTTCAAGCAACAAATCTTCAATACTTTTTTCAATAATTTCAACATTTCGTTCAATTTCGAAAGAATATTGTGGAGATTGGTCAAAACCGGATGGAATCGAATTATAGCAAGGATTAGGCTCATAAAAACTTTGATCTCTCGGTTGACAACAAAAACTCTCGTGAGGACCTCCACAATACTCACAACAAAGATATTGTTGTGAAAAACTCGGTAAATCTTGTGGATAACAATTATCATTAAAGTTTTGATTGTAGCTCGGTTCTTGCTCGTAATTAAGCGAGAATCGATGCGAACAATTAATTCCTAAATGAGAATTATTTCCATAAAACTCACACGAGGGCGTCTCGTATGTAGGGTGTGGAGGTGGATTGAAATCGAGAGAATTATTCGAAAAATTCGGATTTCCACATGAAGTAATATCATCACAAGAAGGACAAAATCCAACACGTATATCGTGACGTAAGTCATTTCCACAACGCTCACACGTGCACCACCGACATGGTGAAAAACCATATAACGGTTCTCCACACCCTTCACAATTGACGAAAGAAGAATTAAAATTTAGAGGGTGAGGAGAAAAAGAATTAAACATAATAGAGGATTAAGAAGATTATTTTTGGTATTTTTCATAAAAACGATACATACTATATAAAAAGAAAATAACAAAACTTCCCGAGGACGGCAAGGATCTTCAAATCAACGATCAACAAATCTCCACAAAAGCGAATCGTACACAAGATCCCCGGCAGCGGCGCCAAAATTTTTGATGTGATCGTGATAGTATAGTGATAATTTGAGATACGTTATAGGGTAAATTAGAAAATTACCTTTAGGAAAAAGTAATAGTCTAATAGTACCAAAGACGAATCCAATTAAACACGTGATGAACCAAGTTCGTTGTACACGAAGATCGAGTGAATTTGAGACGTTTCGTTTTGATTTGGACAATTGGTTTGAATTAGTTGTTCGGTTTTTAAAACTATAATTAATCCTACAATTTATAAATCCTAAGTGCAAGAATCGTTCCCGAATTATTAATTTAAAAATAACTATTTAAAAATTAAAACTATATTAAAATTTAAACTATTTAAATAACATCAAATAAAAACTTATTTATTAAAGTAAGATTACTTTTACACTATTTTAAAAAATCTATGAAAAACTATTTTACTTCAAAAAATTATTTAAATCTAATTTATTTAAAAACTAACTTTATTAAAATCTAATTATTTTAAAAACTAATTAAATTTCTAAAATTAATAAAACATTTTTTTTTAATTTTATTTTTATTTTTATTTTTTTTTGTTTATTTATATTTTGTATATGTTTTTATTTATTTATTTGAAAACTTTAATAAAGAAATTTTAAACAAATTATTTCAATTATTAAAAATGAAACTAAGTATTAATGTTGAATTTAAAACTGCCAGTCAAATTCTACAAAGGTTTATTAATTAAACAATCTATATTACAACACAAACTAGTGGCTAGCATAGTTGGTTAACACGTTTGGAATCTAGCTGAAAGGTCAAGGGATCAAACCCTGTGCTGGACGTTTTTACTTCTTTTTTATATATATATAGAAACACAAAACTAGCTATAATTTAACAAGACTCCAAAGCAATCTAATAACAGAAAAAACACTATAGAGCAGGCGGCTTATGGGAAATGTTGTTAAGCATTATGTACTACGCAGGTGGTCACGGGTTCAATTCCCATTGTCAGCAAATTAAACTTTTTGCTACTCGAATTCTGTTACTATTCTACACAGACCCAAACACCCCTGTTTGAGTCTGCTGACAGCAAATAACAAATGTAGCAATAAAATCAACAAGTAATGCAACTACAAATCCAATACACAAAATGCTAATAACAAACTGCTACAGTAGCAGTCAAACTTACAGCATCTAAATTAACAAGAGAAAATGAAGTCTGCTGCGATAAACTAATGCCACTCGAAAATTAAGCTATTTGAACAAAACTAATAGAACGCAACGTTGCAACTAAGAAAGAGTTTCATTGCAGCAATTATAAACAAGAATAACATCAGCAATCACGCAGGTTTACAGATCAAGCAAAAAGTGATCCTCTGATGGATACTAACAACAAAGACGAACAGTACGACAGCAGCTAAATCATTTAAACTCAAATAATCAGGGATATGTAAAAAAAATAAATCAGCAGACGTGTCATCTGCCTAATAGATTCACATGTTCAAAAACTGTATAACTAACTAAATGCATTTTACCCTAATGCCAGCAGACTCTATTCCTATACTATGACAGCTGAATACTAACAGTTATAATGACAGCTTAATCGAGTTCTAATACCAACGACATCAGACCAAAATAATCAAACTCTTAATAAATCTCAAACCAAATCAACTATTTCAATCCAGTTACAATCTATAAACATATTAATCAAATTCATTTTAATAACTAAACCATAAATCATTATTCAAAAACAGTTTAACTCAAAACAAATTATCAATTAACAAGTATCACTAGAACAGAATCATATACTCATACGACAATCACGAATTAAACTCAGCAGGTATAATTCTTAACAGATTCATAAGAACAGGACAACTTATAGAATGCATAACAAACTAAATATCGGTTTAAATCAAACTTGGCATACAAACAGTTTAGATAAAAACGAAAATCAAAAGCACATAGAAAGATATAACAGATTAAATGTAAACAGATTCAATGATCATCTTTTCATTAAAGCAGACTAAAATATCAGTAAAAATAAAACTCACTCATAATCCATCTCAATCATACTCAGCAAATAACTAATTGACTTATTTAAGCTAAAATATGCAGAAAATAAAACGTGCTTGACCTTGTATTGAAGTTAACCATTGAAGTAGAAGGTAAGCGCTGCGCTTCCTTATGCAAAACGACACCAGTCAAAACCATTCAAGAAAATGAATATCAGCTCGAAACATCATCACATCCCACCATGAAACTTACGAACCAGTACTCGAACCAAACAGGCAATCGATCCAACAGATATATTTATTGAACTTAATCAGTAGGATTAAGTTTATTCCCTACTTCACTTCTAATCATTCACTATAGCTATCATTTAAGCTAAAATGAACAACATTTAATTATAACATGATTTTGTAAGATTAGAAAATTGCAATTAAATTTCGACAGTAAATTTAAACGTGAAGGACAAGAGATAAAAACTGGAAATCAATTTTATTAAATCAAATCAACCTTACAATACTTTAAGAAATAGAAGATTACAAATCCTAACTACAAACTAACATTATAATATTAGAGTAAAAAGGGAATAATCATACTGAAAAATATGGGGGTTTTTATAGGCTCGGTGAAGAGTGGTTTGTTGGGGAAGATTGATTTTCGGCCTTTAGATCAACACTCCTATCATCTCTCTCTTGTTTGTTAAGATCCAAGGGTGGAGATTGGTTTACCTTCTCGCGGATCGCCAACGTGGCCACTCTTTGTGCTACTTCTCTGCCTATGTGGCTTCACCTAATTGGTCAAATGACAATCTTCCAGTAAGATCAACCAATAGGAAAGAGCTATGACTTTTCAATCAGCCACATGGCATCTGGGATAGCATCTTCTCAACTCCTATTTTCATGGGAATTAATTTTGGAGCGTGTGATGCACTCTCTTGAAAACCCCCAAATTGATTTAGGGTCTTTGTTCTTGGCTGCGTTCTTCTTTTCTTTCTCTTCTGCTTTCTTTTCTCTCTCACGTTATATTTTCTTTGTGTGTATCAGACGAATGGTTTTGACCTCCAATGTTGACCACAAACTTTAATAAACTTGCACTCCTTTTTGATGACGTCGTGAATTTTGGGGTTCACCCTCCTTTGACTTTGGATTGTGGGCTTGAAATCCTCCTCCATTAAGATTTTGTGGGTACAAAACTTGGGATCGATTCCCTTAATGTCGGATAACTTCCACGCAATCGCCCCTTTGTGTTCCTTTAGAACATCGACAAGTGCGGTTTTTTCATCATTCGAAAGATCCTTCGCAATAATAACCGGCAACTTATCGTCCTCCTCCAAATAGACATATTCGAGGTGAGGAGGTAAATATTTCAACTCGAGGATAGGTGGTTCCTCAAGTGAAGATTTGGGCTCGATACTCATAACCTCCTCGGGTGGAGGAAATGGGAAATCGTTAAGAAAATCCTTGATAATCGAGAAGTCCTCATCGTTGTCGAGGTCTTCGTCACAAGTACGTGGAACATTGCATTCTTCCAACGTAAAACCACCACCTTCGAAATGAGTGAAGGCTGGTGTCGAATTATCAAGAATTAGATCTAACATAGTGGGATTGCCAGTAGTTTCTTCATCACCAAACCCTAAAACTTCTTGTGAAAATTCCTCGCAAACCACATCGATCATATCAACGAGGTTTATGGTAGCAACGGAATAAACATGAGAAAGTTGAGAATTTTGAGTTGCGTTTATAACAAGTTCCTCGTCGTTGAAACGTAAGGTGATCTTTCTAGCATGGACATCAATCAAAGCCATAGACGTATCTAAAAATGAACGACCTAAAATGAGAGGAACTTGAGGATCCGTGGGGATATCAACAACGATAAAGTCTACGGGATAGTTGAACTTCCCCACTTTCACAAAAACGTCTTCCGCCAAACCACATGCACGAATCGTGGAATGGTCGGCCATCTCGATAGACATTAGTGAAGGAGTAAGATTAGGAAGATTGAGAGACTTGAAGATTGCAAGTGGCATCAAATTAATGCTAGCACCAAGATCGACCAAGGCATAGCATTCTTCCATATCTTGAATGGCACAAGGGATCAAAAATTTACCGGGATCACCGACTTTTTGAGGTATGCGATTAAGATAAACCGACGAACAACTAGACAATTGATGCAATTTCTCCTTGTTGTTCAACATGCTTTTAAAGTTAGCGGCAAATCGAGGCATCATGACCAAAGCATCGGCGAAACTCACATTAAGGTGCAACTCACGAAACATTTTCATAAAAAGCTCAAATTGATAGTTGTCGCGCTCTTGTCGTTTCTCCTTCCTAAGTCTCGATGGGTAAGGCAAGGGTGGTGTGGGTTGGGGCATAGGCATAGCCTTTGGAATCTCGGGTTCCAATGTTGGTAAAGGATCGACCGTAGGTGTGGCATGAGCGGTA
The DNA here is from genome assembly GCA_025667525.1 of Glebionis coronaria. Lineage (NCBI taxonomy): Eukaryota > Viridiplantae > Streptophyta > Magnoliopsida > Asterales > Asteraceae > Glebionis > Glebionis coronaria. The sequence goes on from CM046880.1 coordinate 5,254,597, forward strand.
CTTTGTGGGCTTGAAATATGCTCCTTTTCGACCACCACCTCGGGTTCTTCCTCAATTTCCTCCACCGTTGGAGCAATTGGTTGAGGAGTCGGTTCTTTAAGTGTCTTACCACTTCGTGTGGTAATCACTTTCATCTCTCCCTTCGGGTTTGAAACAGTGTTACTAGGCAAACTTCCCGAAGTAGAGGCTTTGTTCCCCATGACGGCTTCTAAAATGGCATTAAGCTTAGCATCTTGACTATTAAACTTAAGATCTTGATTAACGGCTTTTTGGTCAATTCTTTGTTCAAGCCTAGCATGACTTTGTTCAATCTTATTGTTTTGACCTCTAATTTGATTAGCAAAATCATTTTTCAACTCATTTCTCATGTTAAGATTCTCCTTCACAAAATTAGCTAACTCCTTGGTGTTTTTAGCCGTGTCCCTAGCTTGACTAGCCAATTGCTCTTGAATGTTTTCCAAAATCTTATCATTTGCCGTAGCGTAATTCAAAAAGTCCATTGGAAGTTCTTTAGTGTAAACATTTTGAAGACCTTGACTCGTGTTTTGAAAATTACGGTTTTGGTTTTGATTTTGCAATTGGCAACTACTTCCTTGATGTGAGACCCCCAAAATCAGGCAAGGAAAACGTAGGCAGCATGAGGGTTCCACGTCATGGTACATGAAACAATGATATATAAGTGACACAAAGTTGACGTAATAAAAACTTATACATTACATCACAAAAAGATCAGAGTTTTTAAACAAAGGTCCCAGAGTTTTATAAGCGGAAAATATATTATTTAAACATGGTTTTGTAACATGTTGTTACCAAAATATAGGATAAACTTCTGACAGCTTTTACCAAAACCAAACTTTAAAAAGTAACACAGAAATCTCCAAGCTGCGATAATATCTTGCGGGCTCCCATCCAAGCAAAACTAAGTAATAATACCTGAGATTAAACATGTAAAATCGTCAACATAAAGTTGAGTGATATTCATAGGTTTAGCAGTAAAGGTGTGGAACACAAGCATTCATTTGTAAAACAAGAAATAGGGAAAATGGTTACGTACGATAACCATAGTCCGAAACCATTATTATTGCTATTTATTTCATGAACCGAAGCTTAACTCAATGTAAGTTCCTCTAGGGAGTATTCAGCCTAAATACTCAGGTATAAACAAATGAAATGCGTCATGGTTAAAGAACCGCAACATGGGACTGGGATTGTCAATCCCGATGGATCCACCCACAACATTCGCGCTTAGTAACACAAGTAAATTAACGGTTCATGATCAGGAGATGAAACTTAAGGCTATAGACTAAAAGCAATAATAATAATGAAAAACTGTTGGAAATCATCAAGTTCTGGAAAGCATACAAGTTCTGGAAAGCATACAAGATCTGGATAGCATACAAGTTCTGGATAGCATACAAGTTCTGGATAGCATACAGTTTTAAATGAATGTGTTCCACCATGTAAAATCTCACCCCGCGTTTAGAAAAATGTATAAGTAGTAAAAAGGGGCTATGAACTCACCTTAGCGATAGCGATATCAAATGAGGATAATGATCAAGATAATAGTGACGGGTGTGAAATGATGAAATAAGATAAGTCGAGAACCCCGAGATTCTAACGACAACCTAAAATAAAGTGCCGTGTCTTAGAGATATAAACGACAACAATAAACGAGTGTTATAAATATCTTTAATAAAAATATTTTGGACTACTTTTTTGAAAATAATAAAATGTACAATGATTAAAGATGTCATTTTCCAAATCTATGAAACACATTTGTACTTAGCTAAATAAATTGTGGACTAAATATGTATATTTAGGGGTGAGCAAAAAAAACCGAAAAACCGAAACCGAACCGAAAAACCGGAAAAACCGAACCGAAAAAACCGACCGAATATAAAAACCGATGGTTTGGTTTTTACGTTTTCAAAAACCGAAAAGTTTCGGTTCGGTTTCGGTTTTCATCCAAAAATCGAACCGTAAAAACCGAACCGAACCGAACTATTATATTATATAAAAAATATAAATATAATATAATATAAATAAATAAGTAATATATCAAAATTATAAATTAATATTCGTTTTTTAGGGAAATAGAAGTAATATATTTATCTTATTGTACTTTATACGCGTGTTTGATATATATTTGTGCTTACTTGATAATATATAATTACATATGTGACAATAATCGTTTGTACGCTTGTTTATTTGCATGTGTGTTTATCTTAAAAATATGTGTGTAATTATGAATTAAAAATTTGAGATAAACATTATTAGGCCTAGAATGAAAATTAAAAAAAAACTATTTTTTACGCAAAACAAGTTTTTTAATTTAAATCGGACGTACCCAAATATAAACGGTTTTAAAATCGAAAAAACCGAAAAACCGAACCGAAACCGATTACAAACCGAAAAAACCGAACCGCCCAAAACCGAACGGTTTCGGTTTTTGGTTTTTTTAAAACCGAATATGTCGGTTCGGTTTCGGTTTTAGCCAAAAACCGACCCAAACCGAACCGTGCACACCCCTATGTATATTTGCAATTAGATTACATGACAATGATGTAAAGGAATTTACTCTTCATTCTTAATATTCCATGTTGCATTCGTGTAGTACTAGCCATCAAAATCATAATCACAATTTCTAATATTCAGTTACCTTAGTTCCACGCGGAATTCGAGTGATTCGATGTCGCGATGCACGATCAAATATACGGATCGAACATAAATACTAATGAAGTGGACCTGCCTTCGAATCCATCGAACATGAACTAGAAACTCCGAACACAAATAGATCGAATCAACCTATTGTAATATATCAAATCACGGACCACATCGGCGTGACCGATACCCGATCTAGGTGTTGGTAAACACTCAAATTATAAATTCAACCCGACTTTGAAAGATTTTTTTTATAAAACTCTAATATCATCCCCTTAGCCTCCAAGTATGATGATTAGTTTTGATGTCGAATAAAAACATGCTCGAGCAAATGAAAAATATGGGTATGAACACTTATTTTGTAATTGAAAAATAGAGACTCTTTGTAAATTCTTAATAGATTGAAAATATAGGATGGTTATATGTTAGTTGCTGCCATTTATTTGTGTGGTAAGAAAGAGATAGATGTATCTCTTGTTTTTTCTTTTTATTTTTTTATCATATTACAGAAATGAATTTTGCAAAAATACGTTTATATTTGATAAGTGTATTCAAAGAACTTTTAGAGTACACGTGGGTTGCAATAGTAATAGAAGAAAGGGAGTCATAAGCATAAATTTGAGACGTGTGTTTTAGATAAGGTAGGATAAGTTTATTTTATAACGTTTGTTTTATAAGTTGCAAAGGCGGGTACAATTAATATCTGATATTTTAAAAGTTACGCGATTTAAAGGACACACGTTAAACTACGAAAATAAACGTTCAATATAAAATAAAAACGCCGACATTCGGAGAACGTTGATACTTGATATATAAATGAGGGCTTATAATTTAATAAGCTTTAAAACGTCGTATAAACGAATAACGCCCAAAGGCTTAACGTAAATTACAAGAATGCTTGTAAAATGAGAAATTAAAAATGACGATAATAGAAAATATTTCTATATCCTAACGAGGATATTTATGGTTGATGACGGACATAACATTTGTCGATAAATAATGAATGACGCGTATCCGATACGTTAAAATCTTAACCTTGTCGGTTAGCCGAGAATTCAGTATTATTCATAGAACGAACACAAAAAATTAAAAGTCGATTAATAATTATTGGTCCGAATATTTGAAATAGTATTAGAACTCGGTCTAAATATTAATTTTAAAGTTCGGGATACAAAAGTAAATAAATTTAGAAAAATAAAAATAAAAGTTTTATAATATTCTGAATAAAATATTATCAATAATCAGAAAAATAATTAAAATATAATTTAATTAAAATTATCGAGATCTCAGGATTTACGTATGAAAAAGTAAAGAGGAACAAGTAAAACAATGTAAAATCGAGAAGTACGAATAAAAGAATAATTTAATTACCGGGAAAAATATGAGTTCTCATAGTCGCCCCCCCTAAAGGAACTCTGGTCCCCAGAGTTCCACTGGAGACGGAAGAAAATGCAAACAAATGACTAGAAATAGCACGAGGGAATAAAATGAAATTCGTATCAACTCTTAACAAACGTGATAGAATAGACGCGTCGATGAACAAAATAATAAGAAACAAGGATTTAGCCAGTCATCACTTCTTGAGTGCACTTGGTGTCACCAACAACGACTTAATAAGTGCTCGATGGTCGATACACGATCAAAATAGAAAAGCCACGCAATAAATTTTCGAATCACAGAAAATTCTTAAGTTTCTTGATAGTAATTCCAGTAAACTGAACAACACTAGCCATGAAAGACGAAATCAACACATAATTCACACGAATGAATTTCAAAATGATATCTAACACATAATCATAACAGTTACACGAATTTATCGTTCACGTCCCATCATAAATCACTATTCGCGTCTAGAGGCGTTTCGAAGGTCTACCAAAATAGATAGGAAAGGTTGGTAAATGAATAAGCTTAAAAACATTGAAATTTTCAAGTCTGATATCATTGGTAAGAAATTAGACAATTGGTAACGAGAATTATGTCACGAAAGAAAATGAGGTAACAAGTTAAACAAAGATCGTTGAGTAAGAAAATATGTGCTTGAGGCATGTACTTTGTTCAAGAAAAGATAAGGGTTCATATGTATAAGTCGCGAACTGTTGATACTCGCATAAAATGTAAATATTTCCAAAATTTACATTTATCTAACTTTTTAAGAAACATAATTAAAAAGTTGATTCTTGGTTAAATATTTAAGGTGACTACTATTTGGCGTTGCATGGCTCCTTCTAAATTATGCATAGGTGATCAGGCCATGCATAATTTAGGACTAGCAATGCGATACTCAGCTTCGTCAAATCAGTATTACAGTTTAAAATATGTATATAATGCTATTTGTAAAAAAAACAGGAATCAAAATATTTTATGAAACTTTTCGCCAATAAGTTACTGGCTAGATATTTAATTCAACAATTTTTTTATGGTTACAAGGGTTCTTTATAAGACCAATTGTTGAACAATTTGAGAAATTACATCGTAAAATTAATATAAATTAATTTTATAAGATAGCATTCAATTATTTAAGAAAGACCAAATGAAACCTTTTGTAAAATGATTCGCAAACAAGACCAGTTTGAGTTTATATGGTAACATGATAATAGTTTACAAAGTAGCGAGTGAGTTACAAGAGGGAAATAAGGAGTAGTTCAAGACAACCAATGAAATGGTTACAAAGTGATAGGGTTTCGAGAGGTTTAGCTGGAATTGTCAAGAGTCCCGTGTCAAGAAGGATAACGAATGATGAAAATAAGAACTTCAACCTCGGTCCAAATCAGTGGTACGATAGAAGCAAAGAAAGACAACTTAGAATGACAATTAAGTCATATATAAAAGAAAGATAGAGGAATCCATATGTGTGCACATCGTTATTTATTTGACATAAATATGCACTATTTTAACGTTTTCAATCGCAATCATTGTTTCATGGTTGTAAAATATCATTAGTTAAAGTTTTACGAGCTCACACGAACTCAAAAACGCCTAAAAAACCTTATTTCAAAATTTCTACCAGTTTTGACTTTTTAGTCAACTTTGACCTTTTGGGATTGACCAAACCAATTGATTCACTAAATGATATTCTAAGACTCGAAGTCTAATGCAATTCGATGTAAAACGATGTTTTGAACAACTTTCTAGTTTTACTAGAGACTTGAAACGGATAAAAAATGGACGAAAATGCCCTTGCATTTAAATCTGTCAACAAAATGATATTTTAGAACTACATAGAAATGAGTTCTTAAATTTTACAGTCCCAAATGAGCGTAACTTGCTTGTTATTTTTAATGTTTACTGGTAAAATATTATTTCCTAAACGGACGTCTCAACAAGTAGAAATATATACTTTTATGTCTAAAGTTATAAAAATATTTTCTCGACACTGATAAATTTCCTGTAAAGTTTCTGTACAAAGTATATTTTTCGACACAGTTTGAAATTAAATCCAAATTTCATAATAACCCAGACTTAATGTACACACAAGACTTGTGGATTTCACAAAGACGAAAAAGAATAAATTCAGTAATTAATCATGTAAAGAAAACACATTATAGAAATGGTTCAAGAATGCCAACGATAAACTAAGAATTCAAAAACGACGCATGACATCCGTGTCTTAGATTTCGAGATGCAATGCAAGAAGGTCTCTTGGCAGTGTGATTTTTTTTTCTAAAATCACAAGACATATCGAGAAAAAATTGGAGGATTAACGGGTCACACTCCTGGGGCGAGGAGGTTAAATGAAAAGGGGAGGATACAAGTTTTTAGAAGTACAATCGTGTTCCAAACAATCGCCATATAATAGAGGATGATTTACAAGATGACAATGGTGTTTCCATGGTACAAACGAACGTTGTGATTCGAAGTCGAAACGTAGAATGGTCAATGAAGTAATATTTAATCGATATACAAGTGTCGCGTAAAATGGTGAAGTAAAGGTCAATCAAGGTTACGAAAACCCACAATATAATTCAACATTGATTCAAGGAATGCTTTGAGATGTGTGACTCACAATGTGTCGTTTAGTCTTTTTCGGAGGCACTTTGAGCTACCTAATGGTCGATAGAATATTTTTCAAGACATCCAATCACAAATGGTCGAAGAGCAATTTAGATATCTAAACTGATATCTTAAAGGAATTAAACAATTAAAGCAACACGCACGGTAGTAGAATGAAAATCAAAAGTTTCATTGGAAGAAACACTTCTTAATCCCAAACAATGGTATTACGAGAGTACACACAACATGTACAGAATTTGTCGAGAAAAACAGGCGGTTCAAAACGAACGAGTATACGAGGTCAGTCGAATCACGCATAAACGAAACAACAATAGTACTCAGAAAAGTGAGTATAAAAATTTGGCAGCATACGCGCTCTGAATACAAGTATGTAACATCATAACAATATAAAATCATTGTAACAAAATCAGTTCACAAAAACAAGAATTTAAGATATGTAGCAAGAGCATATGTAATCAAGCAATATCCAATGATAATTCATGAAGCACAAAGGCTTTGAAAAAACATAGTAATTATCGTCATTAGGGTGATGTAATATTTCAACATGTAATCAGGAGAAGAAATACTAAAACGATAATTAAAAGTAAATAATAAGGATTAGAGAGTTACCCGTGCAGATATCGAACAACAATGGCAGATTCTGTGTTTGACACTTTAAACATGAAATATTTGAAATTTCGGTTATAGACTAAGTTTTGATAACGACTCAGTTCCTTATAACCATCGCTCTGATACCAATCTGTGAGACCCCCAAAATCAGGCAAGGAAAACGTAGGCAGCATGAGGGTTCCACGTCATGGTACATGAAACAATGATATATAAGTGACACAAAGTTGACGTAATAAAAACTTATACATTACATCACAAAAAGATCAGAGTTTTTAAACAAAGGTCCCAGAGTTTTATAAGCGGAAAATCTATTATTTAAACATGGTTTTGTAACATGTTGTTACCAAAATATAGGATAAACTTCTGACAGCTTTTACCAAAACCAAACTTTAAAAAGTAACACAGAAATCTCCAAGCTGCGATAATATCTTGCGGGCTCCCATCCAAGCAAAACTAAGTAATAATACCTGAGATTAAACATGTAAAATCGTCAACATAAAGTTGAGTGATATTCATAGGTTTAGCAGTAAAGGTGTGCAACACAAGCATTCATTTGTAAAACAAGAAATAGGGAAAATGGTTACGTACGATAACCATAGTCCGAAACCATTATTATTGCTATTTAGTTCATGAACCGAAGCTTAACTCAATGTAAGTTCCTCTAGGGAGTATTCAGCCTAAATACTCAGGTATAAACAAATGAAATGCGTCATGGTTAAAGAACCGCAACATGGGACGGGGATTGTCAATCCCGATGGATCCACCCACAACATTCGCGCTTAGTAACACAAGTAAATTAACGGTTCATGATCAGGAGATGAAACTTAAGGCTATAGACTAAAAGCAATAATAATAATGAAAAACTGTTGGAAATCATCAAGTTCTGGAAAGCATACAAGTTCTGGAAAGCATACAAGATCTGGATAGCATACAAGTTCTGGATAGCATACAAGTTCTGGATAGCATACAGTTTTAAATGAATGTGTTCCACCATGTAAAATCTCACCCCGCGTTTAGAAAAATGTATAAGTAGTAAAAAGGGGCTACGAACTCACCTTAGCGATAGCGATATCAAATGAGGATAATGATCAAGATAATAGTGACGGGTGTGAAATGATGAAATAAGATAAGTCGAGAACCCCGAGATTCTAACGACAACCTAAAATAAAGTGGCGTGTCTTAGAGATATAAACGACAACAATAAACGAGTGTTATAAATATCTTTAATAAAAATATTTTGGACTACTTTTTTGAAAATAATAAAATGTACAATGATTAAAGATGTCATTTTCCAAATCTATGAAACACATTTGTACTTAGCTAAATAAATTGTGGACTAAATATGTATATTTGCAATTAGATTACATGACAATGACGTAAAGGAATTTACTCTTCATTCTTAATATTCCATGTTGCATTCGTGTAGTACTAGCCATCAAAATCATAATCACAATTTCTAATATTCAGTTACCTTAGTTCCACGCGGAATTCGAGTGATTCGATGTCGCGATGCACGATCAAATATACGGATCGAACATAAATACTAATGAAGTGGACCTGCCTTCGAATCCATCGAACATGAACTAGAAACTCCGAACACAAATAGATCGAATCAACCTATTGTAATATATCAAATCACGGACCACATCGGCGTGACCGATACCCGATCTAGGTGTTGGTAAACACTCAAATTATAAATTCAACCCGACTTTGAAAGATTTTTTTTATAAAACTCTAATATCATCCCCTTAGCCTCCAAGTATGATGATTAGTTTTGATGTCGAATAAAAACATGCTCGAGCAAATGAAAAATATGGGTATGAACACTTATTTTGTAATTGAAAAATAGAGACTCTTTGTAAATTCTTAATAGATTGAAAATATAGGATGGTTATATGTTAGTTGCTGCCATTTATTTGTGTGGTAAGAAAGAGATAGATGTATCTCTTGTTTTTTCTTTTTATTTTTTATCATATTACAGAAATGAATTTTGCAAAAATACGTTTATATTTGATAAGTGTATTCAAAGAACTTTTAGAGTACACGTGGGTTGCAATAGTAATAGAAGAAAGGGAGTCATAAGCATAAATTTGAGACGTGTGTTTTAGATAGGGTAGGATAAGTTTATTTTATAACGTTTGTTTTATAAGTTGCAAAGGCGGGTACAATTAATATCCGATATTTTAAAAGTTATGCGATTTAAAGGACACACGTTAAACTACGAAAATAAACGTTCAATATAAAATAAAAACGCCGACATTCGGAGAACGTTGATACTTGATATATAAATGAGGGCTTATAATTTAATAAGCTTTAAAACGTCGTATAAACGAATAACGCCCAAAGACTTAACGTAAATTACAAGAATGCTTGTAAAATGAGAAATTAAAAATGACGATAATAGAAAATATTTCTATATCCTAACGAGGATATTTATGGTTGATGACGGACATAACATTTGTCGATAAATAATGAATGACGCGTATCCGATACGTTAAAATCTTAACCTTGTCGGTTAGCTGAGAATTCAGTATTATTCATAGAACGAACACAAAAAATTAAAAGTCGATTAATAATTATTGGTCCGAATATTTGAAATAGTATTAGAACTCGGTCTAAATATTAATTTTAAAGTTCGGGATACAAAATTAAATAAATTTAGAAAAATAAAAATAAAAGTTTTATAATATTCGGAATAAAATATTATCAATAATCAGAAAAATAATTAAAATATAATTTAATTAAAATTATCGAGATCTCAGGATTTATGTATGAAAAAGTAAAGAGGAACAAGTAAAACAATGTAAAATCGAGAAGTACGAATAAAAGAATAATTTAATTACCGGGAAAAATATGGGTTCTCACACTTGATTCCCATAGTTGTTATTACCCTTGAAATTGTTCCTTTGATTGCTTTGGTAACCAACTTGATTGTTTCGATAATTGTTAGCATTTTGATTTGGTGGAAAACCCGGTGGAGTCAATTGATTAGTGCGAGGAACTTGACCGTTTTGGTTATAAGTTCCCGCGGCCGCGAAGGCACTCGAAGTGTTACCACCGTTGGTAATTCACTCGGAATAATCGTGAGCTCCACCACAATACATACAAGAAACCTCAACCGCTTTAGCCGTAGCGGGAGTGGGTTGTTCACCAACTTTAAACTCAATTAACAATCCCTTAAGCTTATCAAAAATCTTGTTCTCTAAATTAGCCTCGATTTGGCAAGCATCAACGGTGTGTGACAATGAAGGCGAAGGCGAAGACGAAGTCTTACGAACACTCGACGTGCTACGAGGACTATAGACCTTAGACCTATTCTCAATGATTAACAATGCTTCCTCGACCGTCTTACATAAAAAATTACCACCCGCGGCGGCGTTAAGATAATCACGCTCATGATCGTTCAAGCCATTGTAAAACGTGTCAATTTGATGCAAGTCGGAAAAACCATGATGAGGACATTCGTGCAACATTTCCTTAAACCTATTCCAAGCCGTTGAAAAACTCTCATTATACTCTTGCGAAAACTTTGAAATCTCGTTTTTCAAATACGTAGTCTTAGAGGGCGGAAAAAATTGGTTCACGAATTTTGAAACGAGATCCTTCCACGTCAATATAGATTTGGGTGGCTCTATCTCTAACCAAATTTTTGCGGGCCCCGCTAAGGAATACGGAAAAATCATCATCTTAATCGAGTCGTTTGAGACGTCCTTAAACTTGCATGTGGCGGTGAGACGATTAAATTGGCGAATGTGGTTATGAGGGTTGTCCTTTTCGTCACCTCGAAACTTGTTGTTTTGAATCATGGACAACAAACCCGTCTTAACCTCAAAATTCTCCGCAAGGATAGCGGGAATCACAATCGCTTCTCCATAACCCTCGGTGGGTGCTTGAAGCAACTCCATCATAGTTCGATTAGCCATGGGTGCTTCTTTAACAACAATGGGTTCGTCAATAGGAGACTCCTCACTAGAAGGAGTGATGGATTTGTTTCTTCGTTTACGAGCACGTCTTGCTTTGGAGCGACTTTGTATAAACGTCACGTACAACGAGAAAGCGAGCAAAGAATATTCTTTTTGGTGTTTTTACTTTTTCAATTTTTTTGTGGTTTTTGATTGTTTTTACTTTTTTGGATTTTTGGAATGTATTAGGTAGACACAAATCTACAAATCTCCTTCTTAATCAAATCTCTCGATTAAAGAAGCCTCAAGGAATGAAAACGAACACGTGAATTGAACGCCTTCGATGACTTTAGAACGATGGTGGAACACCAAATCGTTCAGGAGGGTTTAATCAATAGAAACCAAGAAAATATATATGATACTTAAGTAATACTTTGGGCGGCAAAACCCTCGATTAGCTTTCAAAATCAAAATACGCACAAGCAAGCGGAGGAAACGAGGCGGCGCGAAGCACTTAAGAGCCTTTTCCTTTAGGTCGTGAAATACAACCGCCTTATACCCACCTTATAGTTTGTATTTTTCAAAATCGAGCTTCACGAAAGTATTTATCTATTTTTGCCTTTTTCTTTGGTTTGAGATTCGAATACAATGATTGGGTAATGACCTCCCAAGTCAAGGTTGTGATTTCTCACGTAGTTGGAGTACTTGTGAATTTATTGTTCTACGTATACAATATAGTAATAGTATTCACAAAAAACGAAAAACCGATAATACGTATTAGTAGAGTGCTACTAATACAATTAGCTATTATGGCTATATATAAAAACAACAATGTTCAACCAAAACACAACACGCCTCCCCGGCAGCGGCGCCAAAATGATGTTGTAAGTTTTTACTACTCTTTAGGAAAAGAGCAATAAATAGGGCAAGTGTGCACGACGATTTAGGAAAACCGTGTGTAAATGACCCTAAGTGAGTTCGTTCTCGAGGAGGCAAGTGCGTTGTGTTAAGAATTGATTAATGGTCTGTGATTATATGATTGAAAAAGGAAGAAAGAAATGAGATTAGAAGAGAAAGACGGTTACGAAGACGGATTAAACTAAGACGAAAAAGGCGATCACGCAAAACCGTAAATAGTGCCAAAATTAAATTTTAACCTAAAAATTCCTAAAAATTACTAAAAATCCCCAATAATATTCTAAGAGTTTACAAAAAATCCAAACTTGTTAAAACCTTTTAATTAATTAGATAATGACTTTTTAATGCTAATTAAAGCCCTAAAAATCACAATTAATTATTAAAAAGCCCTAAACAAGATCTTATAGTTTGTAAACCTCAAAATATCCTAATTAAGCTAAAAACTATTTTTAAAAATTTCAAAACCAAATTAAACTATTTTTAAACACCTAAAAACTATTAAAATCAATTAAAACTTAAATTAATTCTAGAAAATAATTGAAAAGTCCTAAAAATATTTGGAAAGTGACAAAACTTCTAATTAAGTGTCCTTAACCTAGGAAAAATGTAAAAACTAAAAATATCAAACTTCAATTTTTAATAATAAAATAATATTCAAATATTCAAAAAAATTCAAAGTTTATAAAAAGAATTCTAAAAAATTACAAAAAATCTAGAATAATGTAACTAAGATAAAAATGCAATTAAAATTTTCTGAAACCTATTTAATAATTTTATATTAAATTTTAAAGTTAGATAAAAACCCTAAAATCCTATAAAATCAAAAATAAGACTTTTTGAAAACTTTTTTAGCTGTAAACCTCAAGTTACTTAAATAAAACCTAAAAACATTTTTTATAAAATTTTAAAACTACTTTATCTATTTTTTATCTAATTATCTAAATACGGCCAAAGAAAAATGCATAAAAAATAAATAAAGAAAGAGAAAATTCCAAACTTAGGCTAGAAAAATCCTAAACTAAGTTACAAACTTAGGAAAAATGAAAACTAGCTAATAAGCTAAGCCAATAAGCAGTTATGGGCTTATTTAGCTACGGCTTATATTTGAAAAGCCCAAACAACAACTCCTTAAGTACAATTTGAAACCAACCTTGGTCAGTAAAAGACCCAAGGGCGCAATGGTAGTGAGTGTGTGTTGTGAGAAGGATGGCGCAGGTTCGAGTCCTGGCCAGTCCTTTTTGAAAAAAAAACTTTTTTTTTCTTTTTTAAACTTTTAAAACTCAATCCTTATGTCACTTTAATCACAAAAACACAAAATCAGACTCAAGTTATCAAGATTAAAACAATCTGGAATCAAAAACGTGCTCAGGTTGGTCTATGTTTCTGATGAACATAAAGTGTATTCTTCACTTGTGAAGAAAGAATCAAGAGGACTTAATTTTGATATTGTGGTGATTTTGATGGACAATAGGGCACCCCTACACTCAGTTGGAGTGTAGGGAGTCAATACAAACAAAAAACAAGCACAAGAAATCACACAAAATCAATCACAAATGAGCAAACAAGTTTCTGATAAAGGCTTATGTTATCTGATGAACAGCAGGCACAAATTACATGCACAATTATGAAATTTAAAGGCTTAAAACTTGCAACCAAGCTCACCAAATAGCATACAACCAATGCACAATCCTAAAACAACCTATCTCCTAACAGACTACCAAATTTGAAGGTCAAATTAACACAAAATCATAAACAATAGGCAGTTTTCTGATTTTTGCTATTTTTATCAATCTTTTAGCATGCAAATGTGTTCAAAACTTGACCAAACTGAAACTTAAGCACTTATAATACCTAACAACTAACCAATGAGTGGATATAACAGGTTTACAAGCAAGATTAATAACAATAATCCAAGTTTCACCCTTATCCCAAACACCCCTTTAGTGACTGAAATACAAATTTTAACAAAGCAAATGCTTACAAATCAAATCCAAACTGATTTTAAATTAATCTAGCATGCATATCAACCTCAATCATGCATAAATAAGCCAACAAACCAACTCTTAAACATATAACACAACTTTCATGCAAATAATCACATAAACAACAAATAACTGAAAAATGAAAATGGGAAAAGATTTTTACCAAGAGGGACCTACATCCAGGTCCCTCAGTGGTTGCTTAACCACCTCCAAATAGGCTGGGGCCTATGCAGATCCTTGGACTAATCAAGAACTTCAATCCTGCTAAGAAAAAAATGAACAAGCACAAAATACAAAGTCTGATTTTGAAACTTCTTTTAAACCTTTTTCAAATAACTCTCTTAAACAACTTCCTTTGAAAGCACTAACACAAACAAATTCCAACCTTGGAAAACCAAATGAGAACAAGTATTTCACCAAGAAAAACCAATTTTCAGAAACTTTTGAAAACAAGACTAAATTTTAAAAACTTGAAATATAAACAAACTTGGAACTTAGAACATAATCAAACAATGTAAATTAAGCTGGCTCTTTTCTTCTCATCAACAAACTTTAACCTTTTTTCATTCATAAAAAAAACAGGACTTACAAAGTTGTGACCCAGGAGAAAAAAAAAGAACAACTAAAATGCTAAGCCTATACGTCCTTATATAATGGACTACAGATCATTCTAGAATAGTAAAATAATCTAAACCCTAATTGCTGAAATGCCAAAGTTGCCCTTGTTGTTTGACTGAATCTTTGGTCAAATTGTGCCATGTGATGTTGTTGTGATGTCCAGCTGGTCTTGTTATGATCTTGGACGTTTATAAGTCCTTGGGGACCAAGTAGAGCTTGTGGGACGTTGATCTTGTCTGCTTTAGGGTTTTGAGGGAAAGGGACGGGGCAGGGGAGGGTCCCACAAGACACATGGGTGTGTCTTGCGTTGGTTTGATATGTGGGTTTAGGTGAGGTGGAGGGTAATCAAGGATCTGGACAAAATTAGGGAAACCCCCTTTGAATTAAGGGAGATTGGACCTGGCAATTTTAGGGTTTAAGGGGGTGATTAGAGGGTGATTAGATCCAAAAGGGAAAAGATTTATTTAAAAATCTTGTTTGGGTGGGAAAATGGGAAAGGTTGACTGGGGGGTTTGACTGAGTTTATTTAATAAACTTGGGTTTTGGGTTTGGGTAAATGGGTTGGACGGGTAGGGTAATTGGGTAAATGGGTGGGTTATGGTGAGGTGTCAGCTCATGAGTGGGTGTGTAAGTATGGTTGTCTGGCCAGTTTGGCCCCCAAGGTTTCTTGTTCTTCTCACTTTGCATTAAATGGCAACAAACTTTCTTCCTTTGTAAATAAGTTTTGGCAGTTTGTCATTTTTGGCACAAGGATTTTACAAACTTTGAATAAGGACTAAAAGTGCAATTTTGGCAATCTTCAAGGGCCTTTAGTGACATGTCTTCATACTTTAAGGTGTTGACTTGTTTGTTGACTTCTTGGAGGACCAATATTGACAATTTAGTTTTGTTGAGGGACTAAATTTGCCAATTCTTCAAAGTTAAGGGTCCTTTTTGTAATTTTGACAAACTTTAGGGACCAAACTTGTAATTATAAAGATACAAGGGTATAAAGTGTCAATTCTTCCATATTGGAGGACCCTTCTTCATAATTCTTCAAATCTTCAAGGGTTTTCTTGGAAAATTCTTCATTAGGGCTTGGTTCATCGTGCGGCTTCGTTTCCCGTGTTCGTTTTTGACTGATTCTTGTGATCTTTTGTCATTTTCTTAATATCCGTACCTAAAATACACAATCAACAAACACAAGCATATATTTGGGTATTTTGATGATATTTAAAGCATTTTAAGCCCTATTTGGACGATGAGACTATGTATAAAAGCAGTCTCATCACCCTCCTTACAACTTTAGGCAGAAACCGGGTCAATACATATGCTATTGAGATCATTAGTTAATGATTCTCGATATTGAAGAAAGCCATCATGGACCCAGTGATGCAATGCACAACCCTCCCCAGCTAACTCAAATATCTCTCAAAAGGTATTTGTTTTAATCACACGGAGATCAACACGTTATCTATTGGTTTATTCACTCTGAATAGACTGATATTGAATAGGTGGCACTCCTCTCCAGCCATCGATCACTAAATCAAAACGCACTATCGAGTCTAGAGCCACGAGATCATCAAAAGTCTCATTAGGACACTTTCCATTTATTCCTTGCTTCTTCACACACTGTGAAAAGTAAGAGATCTTTATGAGTCCTACGCAGTATTCTTGTAATATTGCCAGAACATCCGAGTAATACGTAAGTATTACAGTGAAGATGGAAATCCTGCTTGAGCCAACATCAAACAAGCTCATGGTAGGTGACACGTGCGGTTCTTTAAGAACTAATCTTGTGACAACTGGAAAGAAACAGTAGTTTAATTCTTAATTGAACTTAAACTCGTTCCAGGCCTCTACGCATTATCGTATGATCTTGCCAGAACACTCAGAGTGACACTCTTTAGTGTTCACAGTGACGAGTGGAAATCCTTCTAGTGTTAACATCAAACAGCACTTGGTAGGTGACAAGCAAGATTCAATTTGAATCAAGTTTGTGACAACTGGAAAGCAAGGATGGTGAATGTCTTAATTGAAATTCACTTGTTCCAGGTTTCATGAATTGACGGCTTCAATCATAAGGATTTTTAATCCAAATGATTCACTCTTTATGTTCGCAGTCAGCTTTGGACGGTTGAATAAAGAGAACGGGTTTACCCGCGAAATCCTGTCAGGAAGTTACTTAATTGAAACTATCCGTCACGGGTACGATATCTAATATCGTCCAACGGTCTTCACCGACCGGAGGTAAAACGCTACCGAATTAGAATAAAATGTCAAAGCCATTTTATTCGTGTCGTTGCTGTGTACCTGTTGAAGACGGTGGCGTTGCTGTGTACCTGTTGAAGACGGTGGCGTTGTTGTGTACCTGTTGAAGACGGTGGCGTTGCGGTATACCTGTTGAAGACATCCTCACATGCTTATTCCTTCTGCATCAAATACTCCTGCAAATTCAAGAAAGTATGACCTGAAAGTCTTCCGCTGTATCGACTCTGAAACTTTCAAGAATTAAACAAATGATAAGTGTGTGGGACATGAAGTCACAAAGAGGCGAATACCACAAGAAAACAAAGACTGCACGTGAAAGGCCAAAAGAACGTGTTCCAAGCAAAAAGCTGATATTATTCAACACATATTCACAAAAGGAAAGAAAAAGAAAGAAAAGAAGACTACGAGCTCAAGAACAAGATCTAACATGCTAGATTAGGACTTTGTAAATTTGGAGTGACCTCCCTTTGGGGGAGATTGTTGGAAATACGTTTTACGTATTTAGAAAGTCTCGGTCACTCCAACAATATAGTTATAGGCTCGTAGTTATGTTTAGTTTCACTTATTAAAAAGCCCGACCCATGAGCATGTTCATGGGCCGGAAGCCCAAGTCCATTAAGGACTTGGGGTATTTAAACCTCTTTCCACCATGGAAAGAGGTGTTGGTTGTTTATTTCTTTCATTTCAATATACAAGTTTCTTTCACTTCTCTCTCTAAGTTTCTCTCTCTAGAAAACATCAACCCCCTTGTTTCACAAAGATTATCATTGTTCTACACTTCTTGTAGTAACGCCTAACTGATGTTGAAGACGAAGTAGACATTAGGGTTTTAAAAGGAGTAATTTACTTTACAATGGATTGTTGCAATTGGGATAATCGATTGAGAGAGTTTTTGTATGGAGGGAAATAGCGTTTATGTTCTTATGTTACGATTTCCAGAAAATTAAAGGTAACGAGTAAAAGGAAATGGTAGGTTTTGGGTTGGGTTCGATGGGTTGGGGATTATACCCGTCCAACTAAGCTGCCAACATAGCAAAAATTCAACCATTACTTGTTTGACTTTGCAATGTCAGCAGGTAACTTGTTATAACAGGTTGCACTATAACTTTAGACCTAAAACATCCGTCATTTATAATGGATTACTTTTAAAAGTACATAGTGTATTTGCGACTTTTACCCTGGTATTAAAATGATGTGTTGATAACATATCACAAGTAAGACTCAAATAAAAAGATTATAGTGTGTCATGGCATCATTTACTCTTATAATTTGATACATTATAAATTACTTGATTGTTTATACAATTACTAAATATTCGACTCTTAACTTATTTAAACAATAAAATAAAATAAAACAAAACGTATTCACCTCACTAGTGAATTTTATAACATTATAGTTTAACCAAACCAGAATTCAATTTATTTGATATTAAAACATAACATATATATTTTTTAATTATGATTTTCGCTTTTTAATTTAACTAATCCACAAGATAAAAAAATGATTTTCAGATCGGTTTCACAAATGAAAAAGACAAAACACTAGATTGATGTAAATTGAAATTATTGACAAAATGGTAAAATTAAGTGAAGAAATGAAGTAAAAGAAACGGGTTGTAAAGAGAAGTTCAAAAATGGATAAAGGAAGAATTCGAAATACGTATCAGTTCATAAAAAGGGGGTTCTCAATTGGTTTGTAGGGGTTGGCATCAACGAAGATGGGATTCTTTCGAGCAAGGGAGGGTTCACAATTAGGTGAAGGTTTGCACTAGGTCATCAATATGGCATGTGAATGGGTTATTTCCTTTGGTTGGCCTTACTCTTTGTATTGTTCCTCGTCGGTGTTGTTTCTTCTTTAATCGGATCGATTAAGAAGGTTGGACGTCTTTGTTTGTCATGTTTTATTTGTGGTCATTGATGCGCAATTCTGACAACCATCCCATTTTAATGAACATACTTTAATGTGATACTGGCCATGTACCCGCGCAATGCGGCGACGGGTACACGGCGACTGTTTTTTGTTGCGAACAATTGTTTTTCAGATATTAAATTATTTTGAAGTTTTATATTGTATCAAAGAAATATAGCTCTTACAAAATCTATCTCAAATGACTCAATCAGATCGATTTAAAAATCGGGTTATAATACATTACCATTTCTAAGTTTTGAAAATGCTTAATCGAGAGTCAGTACTTAGTAGTGGAAACATAAGGATTATTCAAGGCACTATGTATAAGAATGATTAAACAGTAGATTAAATAGTTTTGATCTATTTCAAATGAGTATTGAAAATGAAGGATACTATCATACTTTTCAACAATGATAGAGCCTACTCACATTTAATAATCACGAAAAAACCGTTATTCACTATAAACTGAACCATAAAGTTTATCAAATGATCATTGAAAAATGGCACTAAGTATATCAACGAATCTTAAAGTGCATTAAAAACATCTTTACAAATCTTCAAACTACCCCACAAGAAACTACTAAACATAACAAAAATCTATATATATGAGATGTATATTTACAATATATCTTCATATTCCAATTGGATCTTGACAGCTCCTAACAAATCTACACACGGAAAAACACATGAAAGCCGCTAACATGCCCAAAACCACCAAACTCACCGAAAAACACTAAAAACCGTAACCAGCCAAACAAATCAAACCATTAATAAACAGTGAAACGCATGGGGTCGTGGTAACAGATTTTATGGTGGTAGCAGTGGTGGTTTATGCTGAAACTTAGTGTGAGAGATAGAGGCTTCAGGCTTGTGATGCCACAGGTGTATTTTTTATTTTTAAAGAGAAAAATGATAGAGTAGGATAGTTTTTTAGTTTTGTGTGGTTTATATATATTTTTAGATTTTGTGGGGTGTTACAAGGATTAATGTAGAAATGGGTCGTTACAAATTTAAATGGGTCGTTACAAGAGGTACATTAATATTGTAGGACCGTCACAAGTTTAGAGATGTAATGACGTTTAAATTTTATAATGTTAGTTTTAATTTTGTGTATGTAAAGATATTGATTTGAGAGTGAAGATTTTTAATTTAATTGGTCAATTGGTCATTTTTACTTTCTTAATAAAGAAATGTTTAAGGCTTAATATTTTAAGACTTATTTATTTAAAAATAGTGTAAATATTTTATAAAGGAGTAGTATAGATAGTATAGATGTGTAAATTTTTAATTTAAATATATCATTTATTATTAAATTAAGAGAGTGAGATACGGTGACTGATATATGGATTGTTAAGCTTTTGGCATGAAAGTTATTTGGCTTACCACACCAGGTCGTGACGCCAAACTTAACAGCTCACTCCAAGCTATGTTTTAGCTTTTTTTCTTTTAATAAAAAGTAGAGTATATGTAAACATCTGGTACCACTTTTTATCATTTGACACAAGATTTTCTTTTGCTTACCACACTCACAAAATGGGGTGCCAAAAAAAATTATCGTGTGAATCTTACGTGACACTTACATTTTCGTTGACATGAGTCTTTGGGCCTAGCCGTTCTTATACTCGCCTCATTTTTACGGTTCTACAATTCTAACATGTACCAGAAACGATAATTACACGCTAATAGGTCTCCTTTAAGAAAGTATGCAATTAACCAAACCACAACTACTATAAATTTTTCAATTTACTCAACAATAAAACAATATTTAAAGGGGTCTACAAAGAGTAAATAGCATTTTTGGTCCATGACCGAAATATATGTTTTGTCCTCGTCATTTCGTAAGTATAGTCAACATCTCTATTCCAAATTTTGAACTGCAAATACAGTCCTCAACAAATCTGAAATGACAAATTAACCTTTGTCCTTTTCTGTGCAAGCTTATTTGATTTATGTTTATACTTTCTTTATTGTTTATATTTTTTTAAATTTCTTAAATTAAATATTTACTATTAAAAAATGGATAGAAAAATTTAATCAAGATTGATATATTATTTTTGTTTAAAATTATTATTACAAAATTTAAATAAATTTTATTTAATTAGTTAAAAAGTAAAATTGTCATTCTATAAAAAAACACTAATAAATTACTTTTTAAAACTGTTTTTTTACTTTTAGGATGGAAATACTATTTCATAAGTTTTAGTTTTAGACTTATAAGTTAATATAAACTCACGAGTCTTAAAAAATAAAAATGTATCTATACTATATATAATACATTTAACCTTACTAATAATAGTATACTTGAAAATTTAACTTATATATATTAATGTATAATGTACGATCAAAAGAAGTCTAAAAAGTTACAATAGAAATTTATAACACTCATTAATACAAACATAAATTACTACTTATATTAAAACTAATTACTACCTCCGTCTCAAAATTATAGTCCACTTTCCTTTTTTTGGTTGCCCCAAATTAATTGTCTACTTCTAAAAATAATTATGAAGTTTAGATCGAGATTACTACATTACCCTTAGTAGAAATTATAATTACAAACTTTAAAAAGGTTTTAAATTGAATGGTTAAAGGTAAAACTGTCTTTATGCAAAAAGTAAGAGAGAGAAAGCCGTAAAGGTTGTACTTTTCTTAAACTATGTGTTTTTTGTCGGTGGACAATAATTTTGAGACGTATGGAGTAATACATAATAATTTATACACATTTGAAAATAATATTAATTAATAAACCTCATTTCTTAATTGTTCACATTTACAACAATTAAAAACTTACATCTACAAAATTATACATATGTTATTTACTTAAAATAATGATGTATATAGTTTTGAAAAACCAAACCAGACCAATGTTTCAATCGAAAATCAGAGTCATAGTAAGTTTTGGCTAACCAATTAAATATAGTTACCTAAACCTTAAACTATCATTTATTAAGATGTCTTTGTAGGAGAAACATAAAATTAATATATTGTTTCTTAAAAACTATGTTATATGACATCCACCGCCGCAACACGCTAACATAAAAATAAAATATAGTAATGTCTTAAACCAACGTGTAAGTCCAAACAAACACTGACTGAAGCCCTGAACATAAAACAAAGACACATATATGATGATGTTTTATATGAGTGTACTAGGTAGACTGTTTTTTCTGACTCTGCTTGTATTTTCATATCTTCATTTTTCTGGCTTATGAGCTTATGAGCTTATTCCAAATTAAATTTCAATTATGTAAAATAAGCCCATCAAAAATTAGGATATTTGATATAAGAAGTTAAAGCAAACATGCTTAAAAAGATATAAGTCCTCCTTGAGTGTTAATGTTTAAGGTAAAGGAGTAATAGGACTTGTAATGCCTCAATGGTTCGGTCTTTTGAGCTTATTTTTTCGCATTTTGTTTCATGAAATTTCGACCATATGATCTTTTTTCTTTCTCTTTTCTAATTCCTAATCATTTGTAAATGATCATTTAATATGTTAAGTATGTTTACTTGTGATTATCCCCTTGATCCTTCTTTACCTTGTCCAAAGAGAAGATCACTCACACACTTGTGATGTGACTAAAGATGAAGCCTTGATGAAGATCATCCTCTTCTAAAGATCTAGTCATGTTCATCATTTGTTTTATTTGTGTCTTGTGTAGTGTATTTGTGTATGCTTGGATTAGTTGTGTTAATCCTATGTATTAGTAAATACTTGGATTAGTCTTGTGTAAATCCATTGTATATGTGTATACTTGAATTTTTGTTGTGTAGATCCAACTTACATGTGTATACTTGGATATGTGTTATTGAGTTGTAAGAGTTGTATCTTGTTAGTTCTCACTAAACTATAAATTGATGTGTGCTTGTGTCTTGTTAGTTCTCACTAAACTATAAAGTGATGTGCGGTTGTGTCTTGTGAGTTCTCACTTAGCTTCAAAGTGAAGAGTCGTGAAAATTGGTTCTATCTTTCGATTAGAACTCGACATCTAGCCTTGTGTCGGAAAATGATGAAGTAGGAAACGTTGTGAAGATTAATTATAGCTTTCGATTAGAACTCGACATCTAGCCTTGTGTCGTAAAATAGTGAAGTAGGCGACGTTGTGTAGATTGGTGCTAGCTAAGATTAGGTCTCGAAATTTAGCTTAGTGTCGGAAAATAATGTAAGCGATGTTGTAAGGTTTTCTCCGCCAAGAAGGGAGCTTGTAGATATAGTGGAAATCTCGAGTAAGGTGTACTCGAGGAGTGGAGTAGGAACGAAGATAGAGCTTCGTTGTCGAACCACTATAAATTTTGATGTCTTCCTATTAGGTTGCTTCTTTCCTTACTCTTTACATACGTTCATTATTACATCACATACAACAACTATTTGTCATTGTTAATGCATTAGAATTGAACCTAGTCATTATGCAACTAGATTTCAAGTAAAAGGTAGTTTTGAGACAAACCTAATTGAAAAGAACTTTAATTAGGACATAAACCGAAGAGAAACTATTCCACCCCCCCCCCCTTCTAGTTTCTACACTTATGTTTGGGAGCTGATGCTTGTTTCCGGTTTTCCTTTATAGTCATTTATGTTTTTAAGACATATTACCTTGCATGTTTTGATGACACGCCATAATTATCATGTAACGGTCCACTTATCAAAGTGGGGTGTTATAGCAATGATCCATTTACCTTACTTAATACTTTTAAAATTGGTTTTTTACAAGATCCAAAACTTTAAGTTAAACGGGAAATATATACATGTTCGTGCGTTGTTGTCCTTGTTATATAATTCAAGGTATGAATTATATACATGTTCCATTCCTTCGTATGCATTATATATATATATATATTAGGTATATATATATTACATACTTGGTGATATCTTTCGCTTGATCCTACTTAACCGATTATTGATCAAATACGACATGGGATTTAAACCGTTTATCAACCGGTGGTATTGACAAAACTATTCATTTGGGGAGATTAGATGTATTCATATGAATTAATGGGGATTAGCCATCAAGATAGATCGTGACTTATAGTATCAATCCGTTCCAGCTTACGTTTACGCTGCTCTTAACGTTTTTTTTGCTGATTGCTCTGCAACGTCGAGGTGAGTTCATACCCCATCATCTTGTTTTAAATTGATTTATAAGGGTTTTATAATCATTTCGGGGGAGGTACATGTTTGGTCACATACTATTTATAATTTGCTTGGTTGGTCATAAACTGGTTTAATTGTTACATGCAGAGTGGTCAACTCCATTAATTGTTATACTTATGAATGTTGATACTAAAATTTCTATTATGGGTTTCGTAGCGCAAAACTTTAACTGCTTTTCAATGGTTCTCGGGTATAGACAATGGTTGCAAGCATGAACACAAGTACATATACTCGTTTATGTATTAGTCTAAGTCCCGCTTTAACCCAATTACTTTGGCCCATTATCATGAACCGTTAATTACGTTGTGTAAGCGCGAATGTTATGGATATATCTATTGGGGTTGACGCCTATGTCCGGCTTGGTCCAAGAGAGGACAAGCGGACACAATTTCATTTGAGTCTGAGGACGGATGTCTGGGTTAGGCATCCGTAGGGGCTACATTATATGATTATACTACCAGTGTTGTTAACGCTTCGGTGTCATGAACTTAGACAATAATAAAGGATTTTTTTTATGAATTTGTATTTGTTAAGTTGTCACCAATGGTTGAAAAATCTTGTGGTTCATCAAACACTTCTTTTATTATCAAGAATCTTATTTGTTAACTGTAATATCTTTTATTATCAGGGAATTCAATTATTAACGAGAACATCTATTATTATCAGTAAACTCTGCTTATATAAATAAACTCTGTTTTTATCCGTAAACATTGTCTTTATCATTAATCTATGTTATTGTCAATGAACACTGTTTTTTTTATCATAAACTCTGTTATAAGTAACAAAGTTTGTTTTCATCAAGAAAAGCATTTTACTAAGAAACTATGATTTTTACTGCAAGGTGCAGTGATCGATATAAACTATATGCTTTCATAAACACCTTAAAACAAAACTTATGAACTCACCAACTTTATGTTGACATTTTTAAGCATGTATTTAAGGTACTTGACTATGTGGATTATTTGGAGTCTTCTTTGTGGTTTTTGGCATGTAGAGGTCGTTCTCGGATCAGGTTCTCGAATACTCATGAAGTCACGCATCCGCAAAGCAAGTATTCTGCTTCAATGAATTTGGGGGTATGACAGATTGGTATCAGAGCCTTGGTTATGGAGAACTAGGTTGCATTAGTAACTCTAGACTATGACCGACTCTCAGTTTTATTTAGTAGCAACATTAATCACATCATACTCATTTCGTCGTTATATGAATATTTACAATACATGTTTGATATTGCTTTGTTGTATGCCATGTGATTACTTGTTTACATGAGTTCGATTGCTTGATTAGTGCACTCAGACATATAATATACTTCTATATATGAACACTAGAACATTCATTGGGCATTGTGAGTTACCTAATGGTCCCGTAGATCTTTTCATAATCACACCTAGAGACATCATGTGAATTTTGGGTTAATGATTAGTCGTGAGTTACTTTACCAGTTTAGTGTTAAGCTTCATGGCATTAGATGGTTTTTACGTTTTATAAATTTTAATTGTTGATGTTATATTTAGTTTGTGATTCGACTTTTATCTTAATCAAAATATAAGTATCATTTTGGTTGTTAATGATTCGGGCTCAAGTTAGATTGTTATGTAATACAAGGTTTTTGCCAAGTATGAAAATTTGTTCGTCCCGATTCAATTCGAATTGATTTTCGGTTCAAAGTGTGACTTAGTCGTTTTTGGTTAACAAAAAGAAAGTTTTGATTATCTATTTCTAAGTAAAAGTTAAATGCGAATAGTAATAAAAATAAGCTAAAAACAATTAACTAAAAATAACGAAACAATATAAATAATAAAACGTGAAGTTAAAACGAAACAATTAATAAAAATAAAACTAAAAGACGAAATTAACTATCGACTCGAAAATAAAGTTTACTAAATGAAAAAGGAGAGAATAAAACTAAAATGGTACTTTAAAGCTAAACGAGGCAAAACCTAAAGCGGATACTAAATAAAAGATAAAACTTGAACTTCACGAAAAAATAGTAATTTTAAAAATAGAAGAAAAATTCAACTAAAAATACGTAACTTTCAAAATTAAAATGGGAACAACTTTCAAATAAAACTAAACAATTACGGAACAATACTAATAAATAAACAAGCTAGCAGGCAGCTAACTCAAGCTAGCAACCTACTAGCTCAATTAAGCGGGAAAACATGTAAAGCACCCTAGCTAGCAGCCATGTCAATTTCAAAGAAATCTTCGCAATAGCTACAGTAGAATTCGGAAGTTTCATCTTTTTCGCAATAATTGATATTTCCAAAAAAAAGCTATAGGAAATTTCGGAATTTCTACTTTTTCGGAATAACTGATTTTTCGGAAAAACAAGTTTTTCGGAATAATCACGTTTCAGAACTTTTAACTTTTTCGGAATAATTGTTTTTTCGGAATATTAACTTTTTCGGAATAACAGAATTTTCAGAAAAAGAAAAATCTTCGGAATAACAATAAATTCAGAGAAAATAAAAATTTCGGAAAAATGACTTTTTCGGAATAAATGGTTTTCAGAGAAATGACAAATTTCGGAATAATTAACCCTAATCCGGAAAAGTGAAAAATCAGATACAGTAATATCTAATAATCAAAAAATAAGCCAAAGATAAGCACAAATCAAATAAGCAATTAACCAAAACTTAATCTAAAACACTTTTAAGAAAAACTAATTTAACCACAAATCAAAAACTTGAAAAATACTAATAAATCTAAAAATTAAAAATCAACTTTTTATAAAATAAACTAATAAGCACTTATCTAAAAACTTAACCAAATTGATAGAAAAAGCTAATTAGCCAAAATTTAAAAACATTTAAAAACACTAAATAATAAAAATATTTAAAAACAACTTTTTATAAAAATTAACTAATAAGCACTTAATTAAAAATAAGAAAATTAACACAATAAGCACTAAAACACTATAAGCTATAAAAATCAAACACATAAAAACCAATAAGCACAATAAATCAAAAGCATCAATAAATCAATAAACATCAAGATTAAGCAACTACAAGATCATCTAAATCAACACAAGATTAATAATAAAGAAAAGAAGAATGAGAATGATTAATTGAAAATCTTGATTAGATAAAGATTAAGATCTAATACAAGATTAATAAAAAAGATTAAAACATGAAATAAAAGCTAGAGAGAGAAAATGAAAACTAGAGAGAGAAAGTAAAACTACACTACTCCTAATCTAAACTAACTAACCCCCTCCTAATGACACATTAGGAGGATATTTATAGGAGGAGTAAAATGTTGGTGCTTTCTTCCTTCTTTCTTCTTATCTCGACTCGATTTAAATTCTTTGTCTTTCTCGACGTCGTCTCGGGATTTGTCGATATAATTTGAACTCGTCTTATAATTTTCTTCTTTAATTAGACTTGGTTCTTCGACTTCATTAAACTTCCGTCTTTAGACGTTTTCTTCGATAAATCTTCAGAATAGGCCTTGGACTTCCGTTCTTTTTGCACTCTTGATCTT
Organism: Glebionis coronaria; assembly: GCA_025667525.1. Classification (NCBI taxonomy): domain Eukaryota; kingdom Viridiplantae; phylum Streptophyta; class Magnoliopsida; order Asterales; family Asteraceae; genus Glebionis; species Glebionis coronaria. The sequence continues at coordinate 5,282,091 of CM046880.1, forward strand.
TTGACTTTGTCTTTTCTCGTTTTCTTCGATAAAAGCCCGTGAAAGCCCGTGTTTTCTTCCTTTTTCATATTTTGGTCCTAAAACACAATAAAAACACAAACCACGCATAATTCCGACATTTACGACATAAAATACACGTTTTGGCTTGGTTATTATTATAATTAAGTGGTAAAAGGATGGGTGTTTTCACACCTATCAAATCCCCTACACTTGACCATTGCAATGCCCTCATGCAATGGATTAGTTACAAAGCAAGATTTACATTTTCCATCATAATCAATCCACCTTGGCCTTTATTAAAGAGATAGAAAATTTAAAGGAAGAAAACAAGTAAAAAGATCAAAAACTTACCTTAGGGTTTTGGAATGTCATGAATGATTATCACCCTCAAGTTTCGCGTTCCCCAAACCAAGCTTAAAAACGAGATCATTGTTAATATAAGTTAGCAAACTAACACAAACTCATGTGGCCCAATTATTCACTTAGACTCCCTTATTCCTAGGTGTATCTCTTATATTTTATTGTTGTCTTAAATGATCACGAGGATGCATTGTTGACTTACTACGATAGTTATTAGGCTGAAAATAAAGTAGGACGATTTAATCAATAGTTAGCTAAAGGACAAAATCTTTTAAAACTGCTTCTCGGGACCTCATAAAGTTCATATCTTGGCATAACTCGCTTCACGATTTGAGACCTTTCTCTGACCGATATTTGGCAGCGACTTCATACTTCAAATCTTGAGAGATGTTCATGAAATAATGGTCTTCTCTTCATAATAGGAATATCTTCACTTGAAATTTTTGAGAGATTCTTCATATTTGGACCACGACTTCTTCATTTTTCTCTAATCTTTATTTGGGACTTTGATATACAACGATCCGCCTCCTTTTAGGACTTGGATCTATTTATCCTCATACCTTGTTAGGGCCTTTTTGGATAGAATTCTCCATGATCTTTACGGGATTATTTGCTTTTCGTCGTGTGTCTCGATCCTTCATATTGATTTTTGATAAATGATTCTTCACATCACTTTGGATCTTTAGCAACAAAATATATCCCTCATGTCTTGTTAGGACCTTTTTGGACTCGCCAATCTTCGCATCCCGCTTCAACAAGTTATGCCTTGGCTATGAACTCTAATTAATACCGAGCAACTTTTAAACGATCTTGTGCTAGAAGCTAAGTAACTTTTCAAATCGTACAACCTTATTTATTGCAGATAAATTTATTAGCAAGCGATGGGAGAATAGGCTTATAATCAACTCACATAAATTCACGAAAGAATACCAAACTTATAATTGACTCTATCATCTCTCGTTCTCCATAATTTAAAATCTCAAGGAATGAGACTCGTGGATGCTTAGCCAATTAAATCAAAGTTTTGGGTTTTCGAGTCATCTATAGGATCTTGCAAACTCTTAGACTTTTTCAAGTTTAGAATTCGCATTTTAAAGTTCCCTTGATAAACGACTCTCTAGGATCAATTATAGGAACTTGCGAGAAGTTCTAGTTCTTAACCCGTGAGAGTTAAGACTTTCGCGTTTTAAAGCTCCCTATATAAAAGCCTAGCAAAACTTGACTTAAACACGTTAAGGATACTAGCTAGAGTAAACTTGGTAAGTAAACTCGGGTTGAGTCAAAAGATTCACAATGTTGAAAAATTTAAAACCACTTTATTGAAAACTTATTCTAGCAAAGAAAGTAAATAACGATAATAAAGGAAAATAGTACTAAACTACTAGGCCAAAATAGATTAAAAATTTTGAAAAATGTCGAAAAATCAATTTTTCGGTTAAAATGAGGACAAATACAAGGAAAGCCCACTTAACTTTGATACAAGTCCCCCTACACTTAATATAAACATTGTCCTCAATGTTAAAGCCTGTGGGAGTAAACTCCCCTATACTTAGGACATTGTGCACGTTGTTTAAATCTTGCTAAGGAAAGGACAACTAAAGTGATTCCTAATTTAATATTAAAGAATATAAAATAGAGAATCAAAAGAGATTAGGATAGAACCGAGAAGACGGGAACACGGAATCACGGGTCGTCAAAAGTCATCAAGGATGGATCTTTGAAAGCTCGAATCCCTGCACATGATAAGAAAGAAAACAACAAACACATACTAGGGTCTCCCTCTACACTTATTAGAAGAACAGAATAAAAGGATAGATAATTGGGTTGCCTCCCAAAAAGCGCTTGTTTTTGTTAACCGAGTCACGAGCCTGACTCGTCCCCGAATTAAATGGTCCATGGGGAAGCCTCGAATGTAATACCGGGATCAAAGACCTTGTCCTCGTTCCCGGAGGACATTAATAAAGTAGAGGTCGAAGGATAAGTCTTAAAGGGTAGAAAAGTCCTTTCAACATACGAAAAGTATGTGAGGTCGTGATCCACGGGAGGTGGGGTGGGTAAAGGAAGCACATTGTCATCCCCCAAAGACAATGGATGATCACTGAGCGGCAAAGCCGTAAAGGTGTCAATCATGGAATGGTCAATGTCACCCCCCGGGTCAAAGCACTCATCCTCGGTAATGGTTTCTAAAGGTTGGGATAAAAGGTGCTCGGGAGGGGGACTTGGGACAATATCTTCATGCAGCAAATTATCAAAAAGAATATCCCCCTCCGTGTCATCATCATCAATACCCGGAGGTATTGAGAGAATGTCGATTTCCTTCATAGCTGTATCATTATTCTCAACTGAAATAACAGACAGAGGTAAAGACTCAAAAATAGGAGCAGAATTCAACGCTTCAATCTTAGCGATATGAAGATGAACTTTCAGTAATTTGTCGCGAAGAATAACGTCTTCCACCTCATCTACAAGATCAAGTTCAGTGGTGAACTTCTCGTATGTCGGAGAGAATGAATCAACATCGCCTTCATCGCCCGGAGGAGAATGAGAAATTTCAAAGGTGAAATTCTCATAGCATGGAGAAAAATCATCATTAAGAGCGACCTCGTCCGTAAGTTCAGCAAAAGTAGGGACATCACAAACCTCATCAAACAATTTATCAAGACCAAAATCACTAATCTCACTCGATGTATCACTATCCTTAGACGCATTTGGGATATCAAGAGTAGGAGTAGTAATCTCAAAAGATGGGTTGAGATCATAGATATCATCCTCGTCATCATAATAAAAGTAGTATGGACGCACAAGAGGAGGAGTATAATCACTAAGATTAGATACTTGTTCTTGTTGCTGTCGCTTTTCCTCCTCCCTTGCTTCGCGTATGCTAGCTAATTCTTGTTGAACGTATTGAAGTGTATTCAAAAAATTGGCTCGTTCTTCTTCACACATTCCAACAGAAGGTTGATGATCGAGGATGTATTGTGGGGGCTCAAAATTGTGAAAACCAGAATTATAGAACGGATGTGGCTCATAGTAATTCATCGGTTGAGAAGAATTAGAACACGGATTTGGTTCATAATAATCCATCGGTGAAGAAAAATGAGGACACGGATTTGGCTCATAATAATTCAATGGCTGACAATAAGAAGTATCGTGAGGGCCCCCACAATGATTGCAACACGGGTATTGAGAGAAACCCGGTGCATTTTGTTGATATGGATCGTCATATATGGGAGAGGGTGAAATAGTGTCATTAGAAGAGAAGAATGAATTGAAGTATGAATTGATCGAATTGCACGATAGACAACGGCCAAATTCGTAATTAGGGATATCCATTCCACACCGTTCGCATGAACACCATTGACAGGATTGACTACCAGAAGATGGTCTTCCACACCCTACACAGTCAACAAACGAATCCATTAAGAACAATAGATAAGCAAGAAGAATATTTTTGGTGAAAAACTTTCGAAAAAGAAATGCTTTTATGATTTTTCAAATGTTTTTGGATTTTTGAAATTTTTATTTTTATGGATTTTTGAAAAATTTTGGCAAGAAAAATAACGTTCAAAAGTGAACGGAACCCAAAATCCAACGCGTCTCTCACAATAAACCGTTAATCTTCACGAAAAGAGCCGGAAGCGGCGCCATTTAATACAATGTTTTTGCCAAGTATGAAAATTTGTTCGTCTCGATTCAATTCGAATTGATTTCCGGTTCAAAGTGTGACTCAGTCGTTTTTGGTTAACAAAAAGAAAGTTTTGATTATCTCTTTCTAAGTAAAAGTTAAATGCGAATAGTAATAAAAATAAGATAAAAACAATTAATTAAAAATAACGAAACAATATAAATAATAAAACGTGAATTTAAAACGAAACAATTAATAAAAATAAAACTAAAAGTCGTAATTAACTATCGACTCAAAAATAAAGTTCACTAAATGAAAAAAGGAGAGAATAAAACTAAAATGGTACTTTAAAGCTAAACAGGCAAAACCTAAAGCGGGTACTAAATAAAAGATAAAACTTGAACTTCACGAAAAAATATTAATTTTAAAAATAGATGAAAAATTCAACTAAAAATACGTAACTTTCAAAATTAAAATTGGAACAACTTTCAAATAAAACTAAACAATTACGGAACAATACTAATAAATAAACAAGCTAGCAGGTAGCTAGCTCAAGCTAGCAACCTACTAGCTCAATTAAGCGGGAAAACATGTTAAGCACCCTAGCTAGCAGCCATGAAACATGTTAAGCACCCTAGCTAGCAGCCATGTCAATTTCATAGAAATCTTCGCAATAGCTACAGCAGAACTCGGAAGTTTCATCTTTTTCGCAATAAGTGATATTCCCAAAAAAAAAGCTATAGAAAATTTCGGAATTTCTAGTTTTTCGGAATAACTGATTTCTCGGAAAAACAAGTTTTTCGGAATAATCACGTTTCAGAACTTTTAAATTTTTCGGAATAATTGTTTTTTCGGAATATTAACTTTTTCGGAATAACAGAATTTTCAGAAAAAGAAAAATCTTCGGAATAACAATAAATTCGGAGAAACTAAAATTTACGGAAAAATGACTTTTTCGGAATAAATGGTTTTCAGAGAAATGACAAATTTCGGAATAAATAACCCTAATCCGAAAAAGTGAAAAATCAGATACAGTAATATCTAATAATCAGAAAATAAGCCAAAGATAAGCACAAATCAAATAAGCAATTAACCAAAACTTAATCTAAAACACTTTTAAGAAAAACTAATTTAACCACAAATCAAAAACTTGAAAAATACTAATAAATCTAAAAATTAAAAATCAACTTTTTATAAAATAAACTAATAAGCACTTATCTAAAAACTTAACCAAATTGATAGAAAAAGCTAATAAGCCAAAATTTAAAAACATTTAAAAACACTAAATAATAAAAATATTTAAAAACAACTTTTTATAAAAATTAACTAATAAGCACTTAATTAAAAATAAGAAAATTAACACAATAAGCACTAAAACACTATAAGCTATAAAAATAAAACACATAAAAACCAATAAGCACAATCAATCAAAAGCATCAATAAATCAATAAACATCAAGATTAAGCAACTACAAGATCATCTAAATCAACACAAGATTAATAATAAAGAAAGGAAGAATGAGAATGATTAATTGAAAAGCTTGATTAAGATAAAGATTAAGATCTAATACAAGATTAATGAAAAAGATTAAAACATGAAATAAAAGCTAGAGAGAGAAAATGAAAACTATAGAGAGAAATTAAATCTACACTACTCCTAATCTAAACTAACTAACCCCCTCCTAATGACACATTAGGAGGGTCTTTATAGGAGGAGTAAAATGTTGGTGCTTTCTTCCTTCTTTCTTCTTATCTCGACTCGATTTAAATTCTTTGTCTTTCTCGACGTCTTCTCGGGATTTTTCAATATAATTTGAACTCGTCTTATAATTTTCTTCTCTAATTAGACTTGGTTCTTCGACTTCATTAAACTTTCGTCTTTAGACTTTTTCTTCGATAAATCTTCAGAATAGGCCTTGGACTTCCGTTCTTTTTGCACTCTTGATCTTTTGACTTCGTCTTTTCTCGTTTTCTTCGATAAAAGCCCGTGAAAGCCCGTGTTTTCTTCCTTTTTCATCTTTTGGTCCTAAAACACAATAAAAACACAAACCACATATAATTTCGACATTTACGACATAAAATACACGTTTTATCTTGGTTATTATTATAATTAAGTGGTAAAAGGATGGGTGTTTTCACACCTATCAAACCCCCTACACTTGACCATTGCAATGCCCTCATGCAATGCATTAGTTACAAAGCAAGATTTACATTTTCCATCATAATCAATGCACCTTGGCCTTTATTAAAGAGATAGAAAATTTAAAGGAAGAAAACAAGTAAAAAGATCAATAACTTACCTTAGGGTTTTGGAATGTCATGAATGATTATCACCCTCAAGTTCCGCGTTCCCCAAACCAAGCTTAAAAACGAGATCATTGTTATAATAAGTTAGCAAACTAACACAAACTCATGTGGCCCAATTATTCACTTAGACTCCCTTATTCCTAGGTGTATCTCTTATATTTTATTGTTGTCTTAAATGATCACGAGGATGCATTGTTGACTTATTACGATAGTTATTAGGCTGAAAATAAAGTAGGACGATTTAATCAATAGTTAGCTAAAGGACAAAATCTTTTAAAACTGCTTCTCGGGACCTCATAAAGTTCATATCTTGGCATAACTCGCTTCACGATTTCAGACCTTTCTTGGACCGATATTTGGCAGCGACTTCATACTTCAAATCTTGAGAGACGTTCATGAAATAATGGTCTTCTCTTCATAATAGGAATTTCTTCACTTGAAATTTTTGAGAGATTCTTCATATTTGGACCACGACTTCTTCATTTTTCTCCAATCTTTATTTGGGACTTTGATATACAACGATCCGCCTCCTTTTAGGACTTTGTTAATCCCATTCAATCCATAACACAAGATTTAGAAGAGATATTTAGAGAGAGAAAGAGAAGAAAAGTAGAGAGAGAAACAAGAGAGATTTTGGAAGGTTTATGTTTACTAGAGAGAGAAAGTAAAATGAACCAACACCCTCTTCCATACATGGAAGAGGGTATATATACCCTTGGCATATGGGCCGTGGGTTTAGTATCCTTGGGACGGGCTTGGCTTTGTTTTGGGCTTACGCCCCTAACTTATACAATATTAGCTTAAAGTCCAAGCCCGGTTTCCCGACTAACCTATTACAATACAAGACCAATAACGACTAAGATGACCTATTACATTCTTGTTTGACTATATAAAATATACGGCTAAAAATCTCCCCCAATGTATCGGTCATCTTAAAAAGCTTAAAAAGCATAAGATGATTGAATGAATACATTCTTGTAAAGGAGATATTCCTTCTTTGGTCTTGTATCTTGGTCTTGATCTTGTTTGTAACGGTTTTGTTCCTTCATGCTTTTGTGATCTTTATCTGAGCCTTTGTCATTTGACTTTGAGTGCTTGAGATCTTCAATCTATTCTTGATAGTGTTCATCTTGAGCTCTTGTGACAAGATGACCTATTACATTCTTACATTCTTAAGTATCTTGAATATCGCCATCTTGTGCTTATGTGACTTCTGAATCGACATCGATTACACAGCTACGCCACCTTGATATGCAGCAACATATATGGACACGGATAAAATGGCTTTGAACATTTCATCCTAACTCGGTAGCATTTTACCTCCGGTCAGTGAAGACTGTTTAGACGGTATTAGATACCGTACCTGTGATCGGGTAGATTCGATTAAGAATCTCCTTGATAGGGTTTCCCGGCGGTAGCAGCCAGTTCTCTTTACTCGACCGTCTCAAAGCAGATTGCGAACGTAAAGAGTGAATCATAAGGATAAATTATCCGTCTGATTAGAGTCGTCAATTCAGATTTCCTGGAACAAGTTTGATTCAAAAAGAATCGTACCATTGTTTCTTTCTAGTTTGTCACAAGCTTGATTCATAGAGAATCTTGCGAGTCACCTACCGCAGTGCTGTTTGATGTTGACACTGGAAGGATTTCCATTCGTCACTGTGAACACTAATGAGTGTCACTCTGAATGTTCTGGCAAGATCACACGGATTTTGCGAAGAAACCTGGAATCAAGTTTGAATAAATTAAGAATCGAAACTTAGTTGCTTTCCAGTTCTCACAAGTTTGATTCGTGTAGAATCGCACAAGTTACCTACCATGAGCTTGTTTAATGCTGGCTCAAGCAGTATTTACATCTTCATTGTGAATCGTATCACTCAGATGTTCTGGCAATATCACAAGGATAATGTGTAGGACTCGATTGTGTCCTAATGAGATGATAAATTGATCTCTTTTGGCTCTAGACTCGATAAGTGCATTTTGGTAATCAGAGGCTGGAGCAGACTGCCACCTTTTCAATATTAACTAACTCGGAGTGAGAAAGTCAATAGATACGTGTTGATCTCCGTGACAATGAGACAAGTTTCTTTTGAGAGAAACTCGAATGGTTGAGAAAGGGTTGTGCATCGCATCACTGGGTCCATGACACTTGTCTTCAAGATATGTGTTAACCCGGTTTCTGCCTAAGTTGCATAGAATATTCAACTCCTTCAATGCTTACCAATACGTCATCACTAGCACCTTGTTGTGATTGTTCCAGTGCTAACTTAAGTAATTGGTCCGCATTCAGCTTCATTCAACTCCATCTTTCCTAAGGACAACTATTTCTAGCTATGGAATGTCCTTGGGTAGATCCCTCCGGTTCTGGTTGGATCATAGGACTTAGTTTCCTATCCTAAACCACCTTTTGACTCCATCGTTCCGTCGTAGGTTGTTTTGGGTATAGATCGTAACCATAAACCATTGAAAACCATTCAAAGTGTTTGATAAAAATCAAAACTTTTAACACTTGAAAGTTTTACATTTCTGAAAAGCTCCCCCTACGCACATGCATCGATATATGAAATAGTTTGGCATGTGAAGGAAAGAGTTGCACTTGAGTCTTTAAGATCACTTGTTGCGATATATTACATTTTAATCACATTTTCTCCCCTGTCTCTAATATAAAAATATAATATTAGAGATACCAATAGATTAAAATATGACAATTTCCGAAAAATCGACGGGAGAGAAACATGTGTGCACGCATGAATCATGGAAAATTTTTAGTCGGGACGCTCCCTCTCAACTATATATGTGTGTCTTGAAACAAAATTTGACAAAATTTTAGAAAAACGACACCACAAAATATGTTGAGGTACGGAGTTGAGATGCCTTTACCGATAATATATATGACAGATTTAATCACATTTTCGGAATGTGTTGCATACATAAAATATGACAATTTTAGAGATGTACCCAACAACATTAAAAGGCTTGATTTTAAAACGCTCCCCCCTCAAAAAGTGATCAAAATAACATATGACATTTTGAGATAAAAACCTATTATGAGGAAGGGAGTGTTGAACACACAATTTTGAAAGATTTAGAAAAACCTTTTGAGAAAGTCTTGAAAAATTGTGTTCAACGGTTTTAAAATAATCAGGATAGAAGACTTCTCTTCTATTGCTTAGGGAAAGCGCACTGAAACGTACACTCCCCTTTCGGGTCCGTTTTTCATGAGCTCAAAACTTTGATTGTTTTGTGACTAGCTCATGACCGAGAAAAATAAATTTCCCGTTGTGAAGGATAAGTTATCATCCGTGATAAACTTTCCTTAAGTTGAAGTTCGAGTTCTAAGCTGACATTTACTTAGAAATCGTTTTTCATGAACTTAAAAACTTTGAATGTTTTTATGAGAAGCTCATGACCGAGAAATATGAATTTCTCGTTGAGAAGGATAAGTTATCGTCCGAGATAAACTTTCCTTAGTTGAGGTCCGAGTCCTAAGCTGTGATGCGCTTAGAAGTCATTGTGAGAGAATATCAAGCAGCTTCATTTGCCAAAACCTCCAAGTCTTCTGGAGTCATATACTTCATACCAAGACGGCCAACGAGATACGCAAACCTATCTTTCGAGAGAGCTTTTGTAAACAAGTGTGCCAGCTGGTACTCAGTTCTGACAAAGTATAATTCCACGATGCCGCGTTCCACTTGTTCCTTAATGAAGTGATATCTGACATCGATGTGCTTGGTGCGTGAGTGCTGAACCGGATTGCAAGATATGGCTATGGCCGACTTTGAGTCACAATACATAGGAATTTTATCAAAGTGGAAGCCATAATCCGTGAGTTGAGTTCTCATCCAGAGGACTTGAGCACGGCACGCGGATAGAGCCACATATTCTGCTTCAGCTGATGAGAGCGAAGTGCAATCCTGCTTCTTTGACGACTAGCTGACAAGCTTGTCTTCCCCTAGAAATTGTATGCTACCAGAAGTGCTTTTTCGACTATCAAGACAACCTGCGTGATCAGAATCTGAAAAAGCTGTTAGATGAAAACCGGTTCCCTTCGGATACCAGAGTCCCATGTGAATGGTATTCTTAAGGTATCGAAAGATCCGTTTAACCTCTTTGAGGTGCTTTTGAGTAGGTCTGGCTTGATATCGTACACAATAGCATGTGTCATGATGAATATCAGGCCTGCTGGCTGTAAGGTACATAAGTGACCCGATCATACTGCGATATCGCGTTTGATCTACGGGATATGAGTACAAGTCAGCGTCTAGGGATGTGGTCGACAATGGTGTACCAACGCGAGCACATGAGGTCATACCATGCTTTTTAAGTATCTCTTGAGCATACTTAGCTTGGTTTATGAAGATACCACGTGGGGATTGATGAATCTGGAGGCCTAAAAAGAATTTTAGCTCCCCCATCATTGACATTTCAAATCTGCTGTGCATTAATTTTTCAAAACGTTTTGAAAGTTTTGGGTTCGTAGAACCAAAAATAATGTCATCAACATAAACTTGCACCACCAGTATGTCATCCCCATATTTATTAATAAAAAGAGTAGGATCAATAGAACCTTTGGAGAATCCTTTCGAGACCAAGAAGTTGGATAGTTCTTTGTACCATGCCCTTGGATCTTGTTTAAGTCCATATACAGCCTTCTAGAGATGATAGACTTTGTCAGGGTGATGAGGATCGATGAATCCTTCCGGCTGATTCACATACACTTCTTCCTTCAAATGACCGTTGAGAAAAGCGGTTTTAACGTCCATCTGAAAAACCGTGAATCCCTTATGTGCAGCATAAGCAAGGAATATCCTGACAGCTTCCAAACGAGCAACTGGAGCGAATGATTCATCGAAATATATCCCTTCTTGTTGACGATACCCCTTAACCACAAGACGAGATTTGTTTTTGATGATGGTTTATTCTTCATCCAGTTTTTTTTTCCAGATCCATTTGAAATCTAAAATTGACATTCCATAGGGTCGGTCAACAAGTTCCCAAACATTTAGGCGTTCAAACTGATGAATTTCGTCTTGCATTGATTCAATCCACGCATGATCTGTTATGGCTTGTTTGAAGTTTGTAGGTACAGTTGAACTCACGGTGAGTGCATACATACACACATCGCCATCGGTTTCGAGTTGTCTACGTGTTCAAACTGGTTGTGAAGGATTTTAAATGACTTGCTCCAATGGATGATCACGTATCCAATGGTGAGTGGATGGATATGGTTGGTAGAATGTATGCATGTTGGACGGATCAACATGTTGAGTAGAAGACTCTCCGACTTCGTGTATCGGTGTACCGAACGGATTGATAAATTCTTCTTCGTCAGGTTGTGCATCGACTGCTTGATTGTTGTTTCCTCCTTCAGCATTGACGGTTGGTGATGTTGGTTGTATGACTGTTTCTTGAGTTTGTTGAGTATCCACTGGAATTGTCTCTTGAGCAACGGTTGCTGAAGTAGATATAGTTGTGTCTTGTTGACTTTGTTCGGGTGCATCAGCAGTATTGACAGCGGAAGGCTTTAACACAACCTCTTTGTTTCCATAGTAATATTCATCAAACATTGGATCATATAAATCAACCAACTCATTCATTTGTGTCGTATCCGTCGAGTCTGCTGTAGGAGTACTTTGTTGACATTCTTGCACGGGACGTACACTGTTTTGTGTAGGTGCCATTGCTAGACATTGAGGTGCGGGACTTGAGCTGTTGTGATCAAGTATCATTTGTGGCAATTCGTCAAAGTTCACATGAATTGTTTCAGCAATAATCTTTGTTCCCTTGTTATAGACCCGATATCCTTTCGACAATGTTGCATACCCCACAAAAATACATGCATCACCTTTTTATTTCATCTTATCGAGATTCTCACCGTCTTTAAGAATGTAGCATAAAAGAAAGAATTTGACAGTAGGTTTCCTGCCATTGATGATGTGGTAAGGTGTCTTTTCATGTCTAGGGATAACGAGAGAACGATTCTGAGTATAACAGGCAGTTGCAATTGCTTCAGCCCAAAAGAATAGCGGTAATTTTGAAGCAGAAAGCATTGTTCGAGCTGCCTCAACCAAAGTACGGTTCCGCCTTTTGACAACGCCGTTTTGTTTAGGAGTTCGAGCAATAGACGTTTTATGTTCGATGCCTTCTTCTTGAAAGTAAGATTGCAAGTTCTTGTTCAAAAATTCAGTACCCCTATCCGTTCTTACGGTTAAGACTTGAGCTTGAAGATTGCGTTGTATCATCTTGAGAAAGTTTTTGAGAACCTCTGGTGTTTCATCTTTGGACCTTAAGAAGAAAGTCCATGTGTATCTAGAGTAATCATCAACAATCACGAGAATATACTTTTTCCCGTTAATACTCTCTACACGCATGGGACCACATAAATCCATGTGTAGAAGTTCCAATCGTCCTTTTGAGCTTGGGGTAGTCATTGATTTGAAAGACTTATGTTTTGCTTTCCCCAACTCACAAGAAGAACAAAGATGGTCTTTGACGAATTTTAACTTTGGAAGACCGGTCACAATATCATTTTTCGAAAGCAAGTTGATGGTGTCAAAGTTGAGATGTGACAATCGTTGATGCCATAACCATGCTTGAGATGATGAAGCTTTAGCCATTAAGCAAATTGGATTTGTTGAAGATGTGTCTTGAAGAGTTACTGTGTAGAGATCAGAACCACGAGAACATGTAAGAAGGTCATTCCCATCGTAGTCTCTAACATAGCAAGTATATTTCCGAAAAGCCACTTCCAAATCCGCATCACAAAATTGACCAACCGAGAATAAATTGTGATTCAGTCCCTCGACGTAATAAACCCATTTGATAGTGAGATTTCCTTGAACCAAATCTCCATATCCAAGTATCGGTGCAAACTGATCATTTCCAAACCGCACCGTACCTAGAAACTTCTCCACGAAGTTAATGAGAAGCTTGAGATTGCCCGTCATGTGCTTTGTGCACCCAGAGTCCATTATGAATAGGATGATTTCGACGAGCTGCAGAAGAATTACAAGACAATGTAGCATTTGACAAATGGGAGCCCTTGATAAAAACGGGTTCCAAAATAGTAGTGGGCCTAGATGCAAAGTCTACAGGCAAGCTGATATTCCTAGACCCAATCACTAAAGTGGTTAACTTAGGTACCCATTTGTATCCGGGTGGTGTTAAATCTCAAATACCCCCGTGTACATGTCCTAATCATGTTCTCATATAGCTTCTTTAATCTGTTTTGTTGACGCAGAGTAGTGGAGTCTAACGCACTTAGTTTCTTAAGTGGTTGATCAGTGGATTGGTTCAAAGTTCTTGTGGGTTCTCTAGTACTAGTGGGCACAGGAATAGGCTTCCTAGTTCTAGTATTCACTCCATTATGATTAAGAGCACAAGCATCATGATTGAAAGTACGAACACATTTTCCACATTCAACACAAACAATTTCAACATTCAGGTCTTAGCATTTAAACTGTCATTACAAGCAGTTACAAACGTTTTATTCTTAGAAAACTTAAAATTCCTACGGTGATCTTCTACTTCCTTCTTCTTCCCTTGACTATTGTTAGGCATGAATCTATCTTCGATTCTAGTGCTCTTAAGCTATGGTCCGCTAACACTAGTAGTGGGATTTACTCCTGTAGAAGAAGACAAACGTTTATTAGTTTTCCTAGTATTCTGAGGTAACCGCGTTGTTCTAGTTTGAGTGTACCTAGTGTTCATCTTATACATTCCAGGTGCTATCACATTAGTGCTCTTATCATTTCCTATCTTAGGCAAAGTCTGTAGGGATTGTCCCAAAATAGATGATTTAGGGCATTTAACCGCATTCGGTTGACGAACAGCGGATGGTTTACCCAAAACAGACTTTCCTTTCATTTTCTCAATGAGTTTCTGTAACTCACTAATGGCTATGTCCCTTTCTTTTAGCTGAGCTTTCAAATCATTTCTTTCGAAATCTTTTTCATTTAGTTGACGAAACGAAGAAGCTGACATTTCTTGACACTTTTTATGATTATGAGATTTTTCACCTTTTTGTAAAGCAAGTTCAAGAGAAATGGAGTGTTTCTCAAATTGAGAAAAACTTTTTGAAAGTTTGTTATATGACTGAATTTGTTTCGAAAGCTCTACTTCAAGATTGCGACATTTCTCGTCCGATTCTGACACTAGACATGCTACATGACAATATTGATCAAGATCGGTATACACACCAAGTATAGCATTCATATGGTCAGCATAAAAGTATTCCTTAGAAAGTCGATCAATTTTGTTAGAAAGTTGGTGTTCTTGTGTCTTTAATTTAATTTTAAGAAAATCAACTTCATCTTCAAGAGATTTGACATAGCTTAAATCAGTTAACATTTCCTCAGTGAGAGCATTATAAAACATGTCCACATTTTTTTAAAGATCATCAATGGTTGGAACAATGCATTGTTGAATGACGACTTCTACTTGTGGGTTAGGTTTAATATTCCAAATGGTATCCCTAGAAACTTTTTCATAGTCGACGACACCTTTGTACAGATTTAAAACCCCTTGTTTTATAAACTCAAATTGCTGAACACTTTTGCTTTTCTCATCCCATTTACGTTTTTCATCCGAAATTTGTTTTTCTAACAAAATTGATTGCTTTTTGAAACTCCTTTTTAAAGAAACTTTCTTTTGGGGTTCATCACTTGGTGGTGGAACACTATTGTACATCTTTTGTTCTTTGGAAAGTTCTTTTTGAGGAACAAACTTAATATAATTATCAGAATCAGAAAGGTTTATTAAATCACTTAAGTTTGATCGACTTTCTTCTTGTTGACGAATGATTTCGTCGCAGTCAGGGGAAAGCATGAGAGCAAGATTA
This sequence comes from Glebionis coronaria, assembly GCA_025667525.1. Taxonomy (NCBI): domain Eukaryota; kingdom Viridiplantae; phylum Streptophyta; class Magnoliopsida; order Asterales; family Asteraceae; genus Glebionis; species Glebionis coronaria. The sequence continues at coordinate 5,297,221 of CM046880.1, forward strand.
TCAACATAACAACCGATATCATAAAGAGCAGGCTTGGTACTTTGAACTTTCTTGAGATATTCAGGCTTGACAAAACTCGTTTTCATATTTCTATTGAGCATATTCATAGTTTGAATAGACTGACCCGTTTTGTAAACAATGTTGTTTAACGTGTCGACTCTCTTTTCCAAAGCAAGAATTTTGTCAATATCCTTTTCTTCACGAGTTTTATAAAGCTCAGTTTGTTCTTTGTTAACCGACTCTAATTCAGTAATTTAGAGTTTATGTAGTAGCAGTTGTTCTTCAAGGTATAATATCTTTTGTTTTGATATATGAATTCCGTGTGTTACTTTAGAACAATATTGTTCATTGAGCACCTTACGTTCATATACCAAACCATTAGCTATCGCAACCCGTCGATCAACTTCTTTTACATAATCACACTCTTTAAGCCTGTCTATCTCCTCGGCTAAGGATGTGTTTGCTTGCTTCAAACGTTTATTAGCCTCTTTGTTTTCCTCAATTTCATGTTTTAAAGAATCAATAATAGACACAAGCAAATCACGGTCCTCATCCGAGTCAGTATCCTGAACAGCTTTTCCGTCATCATTACACATATGCTGTGAATCCGTAGAGATATTGCTATCCTCCGTGTCCATTACATATGTGTCATTGATGCTTTCGGGTTGCTCAGGATGACGTCGTTCATTAGCAAACACATTATAGTTATCATGTGATGGTACCTTTTCAAGTGGCTCAGAATAATAGATGGGTCCAGAAGTATCATCAGTCTCTGGGATCACTTCTTGAATCTTTGCCATGTACACATAATGTGCCTCCAACTCTTGATCATCGGCTTCATCATCAGTGTCATCACGCCAGTCAACTTCATCTGCTGTGAGTGGAATTCCTGCTTCTTCTTTCTTACACAGCAGCATCTTTTCCTTGTGATATCCCGAATCCTTAACCCGTTTTGGATTCTTGCATTCCCTAGCCATGTGCCCAAATCCCTTGCAGTTGAAGCATTGAATCCCAGTCTTTTGCACAACCAGAGTGCCTACAGTGTCTCTAGCCCCAACTTGATTTGGTATCCTCTGATTATCATACCTAGCATCACGATCATACCAAGGTGCATGATCAACTTCCTTATATCTAACATTGGATGATGATCTGAGGTTGTTGTTGGTAGGTTTGTAGATCTTCTTATAAGTTGTGGTGAGTAAAGACATGAGTTCCTCAATCTTCTTGTCCCTTGAAGTTTGTTCATCATCATTGTCTCCATCTGACTCGGTGTCATACTTTGGAGGTGGAGTGGGGACAATTGCTTTTGCTTTGTGTTTAGCAGTAGCTAGAGGTTTGGTGGATGAGCTTGATGACTTTGAGGAATGAGTAGTTGGTTGTTGACGGGGAACGGGTTTTGTTGAAGTAGCAGCCACAAAAGAAATAGAGTTCGCAGATCGTTCTGCCTTTTCAGCTCTAAGTTCATTTACTTCAATATGATGTTGTTTCAATATATCATAAAGTTTGTGGTAAGATATAGTCTTGATATCCTCCCTTTGTTTGACCAAAGTCACAAACCTTTGCCATTCCGGTTTGAGTTGAAGTAGAAATTGAACATTGGCATGATGATTGGAGATGGTGCACTGATTTCTGACAAGCTCATTCATCATTTTGTAGAATCTCGAGTAATATGAGTCAATGGATTCACCATCTTTAGATGTGAATTTTCCAAACTCCCAAAGTAGATTAGTCTCGAGATCTTGAACATTGATCGACTCACCTTGCTTTATCGATGAATTATAATACAAGGTTTTTGGCCCGTATAAAAATTAGTTCGTTTAAGTATGTCTTTTTGAATTGATTACGGGTTTTAAGTATGTGACTCAGCTGTTCTTTGGTGAAACAAATAGTTGTCGTTGTAGTATATTAAAATGCAAAAGACTTAAAAGTAAAAAGCGTTAAAATAAAATGCGTTAAAGTAAAACTAAGTCTAATTAAAAGTAAAGTGTGCAACATTTAAAAACTTTGAAAAGTAAAATAATTAAATGACTTAAAATTAAAGCGAGACGAGAATTAAAATTAGACAAAGTATTAAAAACATAAACTTAAAAATTAAACACGGCAAAACACTAAAACAACCCCAATCGGAATATATTCCGATCAGACCTCGTCGGAATGGACTTACCCCTCTGGTCGGAATGTTGAATATACTACCCTGATCGGAATGATGGAGTAGACTCCTGATCGGAATAACAAACAACCTCAGATCGGAATAAGCAAGGACCCTGGTCAGAATGTCGATCGGAACCCCTAATTGGAATATGTCACCTCTTCTGATCGGAATAACCAAACGAACACCTCGATCGGAATGAGGAATGGACCAGATCGGAATAACTGTCACTTACCTGATCGGAATAATCAAACTCGCCCTGATCGGAATACCAAAGCCCTTATCGGAATGAGCAAGACACCCCAAATCGGAATGTCAATAGGAATATCAAAACCCTTATCCGATCACTCTAATCGGAATGATAAACCCTTTTCCGATTTACCAGATCGGAATACAGTTGAAAAGGCAAATTAAGCTAGAAAAATAAGCTACTAATCTAATAAGCACACAACGAAAATCCTAAGGCAAACCGTATAAGAAAAAGCTACTAAACTAAAATTTAAGGACTTTTCAAACACGAAAAGGAAAAGGTTTACGAAAACAAACTTTTATATAAAAATAACTTTTATAAAAACTTTAAAAACTTAAAGATGAAAACAAATAAGCTATAAGAATCAATAATCTAAAACAATCAAAAGCATAAAAACATAACCTTTAATCAAATAAGAGAGACAATAAGCATGTAAACAACAAGATCAAGCAAGAAAGAAAGGTAGAATGAGAGATCAAACAAGTAAAGTAAAGGTGCAATAAAGATAAAAGTAACTTACTTGAAAATTAAAGTGCAAGACAAGGTAATTAAAGGTGCAATAAAATAAATGTGCAAGTAATTAAAAGGTGGAAGAACTAGTGTCACTCTAGCCAACAAGAGTAAAAATGATTATCCTAATGACTATATATAGGGGAGGATTAGGAAGCTTCCTCCCCTCCTTCATTTCTTCTTAATTGCATCATTAGGCCCTTCCTTCTTAATCTCTTTGTTAATTGCACCATTAGTCCTTAAGCCTTTAAATCTTCTTTAATCTTGGACTTTAATGACTATTGGCTCGGGATTTCTTTGAACTCTTCTTTTAATTCTTCAATAAAATAGACTTGAGTTCTTCGGCTTTTGATAAACTTCCGTCTTTCGACTTTTTCTTCAATAAATCTTCAGAATTGGTCTTGTACTTCCGCTCTTTTTGCACTCTTGACTTCTTGACTTCGTCTTTCATCTTTTTCTTCAATAAAAGCCCGTAAATGCCGTGTTTTCTCCACTTTTCACAATTTCGTCCTAAATCACAACAAAAACACAAACCACGCATAATTCCGACATAAAAGACATAAAATACACGTTTTGGCTCGGTTATTATTGTAATTAAGTGGTAAAAAGGATGGGTGTTTTCACACCTATCAAATCCCCTACACTTGACCATTGCAATGTCCTCATGCAATGCATTAGTTACAAAGCAAGATTACATTTTTCATCTTAATCAATCCACGTTGGCCTTTATTAAAGAGATAGAAAATTATAAACACTCGAAATAAAGAAATCAAAAACATACCTTGGGTTTTGGAAATGTCATGAATAATCATCATCCTCAAGTTTTCACTTTCTCCAAACCAAGCTTAAAAACGAGATCATTGTTATTATAAGTTAGTAAACTAACACGAACTCATGTGGGCCAATTATTCACTTAGACTCCCTTATTCCTAGGGGTATCTCTTATATTTTATTGTTGTCTTGAATGATCACGAAGATGCATTGTTTGACTTATTTCGATAGTTATTTAGTCTGAAAATAAAGTGAACGATTTAATCAATAGTTAGCTAAAGGACAAAATCTTTTAAAACTGCTTCTCGGGACCTCATAAAGTTCATATCTTGGCATAACTCGCTTCGCGATTTGATACCTTTCTCGGACCGATATTTGGCAGTGACTTCATACTTCAAACTTTGAGAGACGTTCATGAAACTATGGTCTTCTCTTCATAATGGAATTTCTTCACTTGAAGTTTTGAGAGATTCATACTTGGACCACGACTTCTTCATTTTTCTCCAATCTTTATTTTGGACTTTGATATACAACGATCCACCTCCTTTTATGACTTGGATCTATTTATCCTCATACCTTGCTAGGGTCTTTTCGGATACACTTCTCCATGACTTTTGGGGAGTTTATTTTGCTTTTCGTCGTGTGTCTCGATCCTTCATATTGATTTTCGATAAATGATTCTTCACATCACTTTGGATCTTTAGCAACAAAATATAGCCCTCATGTCTTGTTAGGACCTTTTTGGACTCGCCAATCTTCGCATCCCGCTTCAATAAGTTATGCCTTGGCTATGAACTCTAATCCATACCGAGCAACTTTTAAACGATCTTGGGCTAGAAGCTAAGTAACTTTTCAAATCGTACAACCTTATTTATTGCAGATAAATTTATTAGCAAGCGATGGGAGAATAGGCTTATAATTAACTCACATAAATTCACGAAAGAATACCAAACTTATAATTGGCTCTATCATCTCTCTTTCTCCACAGTTTAAAATCTCAAGGAGAGACTCGTGGATACTTAGCCTATTAAATCAAAGTTTTGGGTTTTCGAGTCGCCTATAGGATCTTGCAAACTCTTAGACCTTTTCAAGCTTAGAAATCGCATTTTATAGTTCCCTTGATAAACGACTCTCTAGGATCAATTATAGGAACTTGCGAAAAGTTCTTGTTCTTAACCCATGAGAGTTAAGACTTTCGCGTTTTATAGCTCCTTATATAAAAGCCTAGCAAAACTTGACTTAAACACGTTAAGGATACTAGCTAGAGTAAACTTAGATAAGTAAACTCGGGTTGATTCAAAAGATTCACAACGTTTGAAAATTAAAAGCACTTTATTAAAGATTTATTCTAATAAGGCAAGAAAAATAACTATACAAAAGGAAAAACTAATAGGCCAAAATAGATCAAAAATTTTGAAAAATGTAGAAAAATTGATTTTCCGGTTAAAATGAGGACAAATACAAGGAAAAGACCACTTAACTTCGATAGAAGTCCCCCCTACACTTAACATAAACATTATTTTCAATGTTTAAGCATGTGGGAGTAAACTCCCCTACACTTAGGACATTGTGCACGTTGTTTAAATCTTGCTAAGGAAGAGACAACTAAAGAGATTCCTATTTTAATATTGAGAAAATATAAAATAGTGAATCGAAAAGAGTTTAGGATAGAACCGGGAAGAAGTGGACACGGAATCACGGGTCGTCAAGAATCATCAAGAGTGGATCATTGAAGCTCGAATCCCTGATTAAGAGAGGAGAGGAGAGGAAATAGCAAACCAACGGGTCTCCCCTACACTTAGGATAAGGAAAGCTAAAAGATAGATACATGGGTTGCCTCCCAAGAAGCGCTTGGTTTTTGATTACCGAGTCGTGAGCCTGACTCGACCTTGATCATCATAGGAAGAAGCATGAAACATATCCACCAGGATCAAAGACATAGTTTTCGTCCATCAAATAGCACAAGCTTAAGGCGAACAAGGTAAGCCAAAGAAGAGTAGGCAAGGTTCCCTTAAGCAGCGATGGAGCACGGTGGAAGCAAGGGTGAAGTGGTGCAAGCAGATTTCCATAAGTTCCAAAGATATTTCCTTTTATTTCATCAGGTGGATACTGAGATGGCTTAAAGATTTCAATACCGGGGTCGAACACCTTTTCCTTTAAGGGAAAATAGCACTCAGGCTCAGCAGAGTGTGAAGAAGATCCGCGAAGAAGCACAACCTCGTCCTCAGAAGGGGGACAAAGATGTGTTAACTCATACGTACTACGGATATTGGTGTCGACCGGTTTCTTCTCCTTAGAAAGAATGTTCTTCAAATCCAAAGTAGGATCAAGACGATAATCTTCAAAGTCCAAAGGAGGTGCATCACTCTCATGAGGGAAGTAAGTGTTGAGAAACGTAGAGAAGTCTTCCTCAAATGAGTAATCGTCCAAAGTAGGATCGAGTGATGGCGGAGGATCTTCATCGTGAGAAGAATCGCTCGAAAGAGTATCAGCCTCATCAAAATCATCATATGTGGGCATCTCGGGATACTCGGAAGTAAGGTCATCATAATTATCCGAATCTGAGCTAGAATCATCATCATAAGCATCAAAGATCAGCGGAGACTCATAAATGGCAGAAGGTTCCAAATTGGAGCGAGAATCATCCACATCATCACGAAAAAGTGGATTATCAATGCAAGAATCGAATAGAGGATTGTTGTAGACAACAAAATCATCAAGCACATTAATCATATTCACTGATTCTCGTCCTCCAAAGGATTTACTTGTAAGCTTCCCCATTTTGAAAACTTGTGCATCATTCCCGACTCTTAAGATTAACTCACCTTCGGCCACATCCACTAAAGCTCGTCCGGTTCTCAAGAATGGCCGACCAAGTATTAAAGGAATACGAGGGTCCATTTCATAATCAACAACGACAAAGTCGACCGGGAAAGTAAATGTGCCAACTTTAATGAACACATCTTCGGCTATACCAACGGGGTAAGCGAGAGTACGATTAGCAAGTTCAAGAGTCATCTTTGTTGGAGTGAGGTCGGGCAATGATAGTGTTTTCCAAACACTCAAAGGCATCAAATTAATACTAGCCCCGAGATCGGCAAGGGCAGTAAATTCTTCGGTTTTGTTGAAAACGCAAGGCAACACAAAACGACAAGGATCTCCAAGCTTTTCCGGAAGTTCTTTAAGAATAACTGCAGAGCAGTTTTCATTTGAACGTGTGTTGGCGAGCTCAATCAGCTTCTCCTTCTTGTTAAGCAATTCCTTAAATGCTTTAACAAATTTCGGCATGTGGACAAGTTCTTAGAGAAAGCTAATGTTGAAGTTCATTTGAGAGATCATCTTCACATAGCTCGACACTTCAGAGTCATCCTTGGTTAGCATTTTGGTCTTGCCTAAACGAGAGGGATAAGGGATATTGGGTTTTGGTGGTGAAGGTGCAGGTGTAGCATGTAAAGGTTAAAATGTTGAAGGGTCCTTCCTGGAAACATCGCCATGACGAGGCGGAGATGGTAATGGTGCACTAATACTAGGTGTAGGGGGAGTAGGGATAAATGGTGGTGGAGGAGGTGTAAAAGATGGGGGTGGGATTGGTGGATCGACAATGGTAATTCCACTACGAGTAGCAATAGCACTCACATTTGCTCGCGGATTGGTGACGGTGTTTGAAGGTAGAGAACTCGAAGAAGAAGGTTGAGCTGCGGGCAAGAAACTAGCAAGCATATTCTTCAAATCATTGGTTTGATTGCTGAAGGAGGATTGGATGTTATCTCGAATCTCGGATCTTATCTCATTCCCTTGCTTGGTAATATCTCCTTTCAGATTGATAATTTGGCTCTGAAGATTCTTGATTTGCTCACCTTGGGTTCTCATTATGGCTTCAACATCGGGATTAATGGGTGAGGTTTGTTGAGCGGGTGGGTGATAAGGATTAGAAGCTCTAGGTGGGATTTGGTTGCTTATATTGTAGTTGTTGGCGGGGTTTTGGTTTTGAGGAGAAAAACCGGGTGAAAGGTAGTTGTTTGATCGGTAACTCAGCAGATTTCTATCCCCTTGAGGTCGAGCTTGGTAATTTTCTGGTGAATAATTACCATAAGTTGCATACACATTTTCCGGATTTCCTTGAGTCGAAGGACAATCAGTGTATGAGTGAGGACCGCCACATGTTTCACAAGAAGGTGCAACCGCTTTAACTTGTTGTTGTTGTTGGTTTGAAGCGAGAAGCGTGATACTTTTGCTCATTTCAGTCATCATGCGGGTGAGTTCGGTCATATCAGGGTTTGCTGAGGTGGAGGAAACATTGACTCTCGGGTTGTTCCTTGAAGAAGCAGAGGAATCCCAGTTTTTGTGGTGAGTAGTCATGTTCTCAATAAGCTCTCTACACTCCTCGGGTCTCCTTTTCATGAATGTGCCACCGGCGGCTGCATTAATCGTATCACGATCACGAAAAGTCAATCCGTTGTAGAAAGTATCAATCAACGTGACGGGAAGCATGTTGTGGTTTGGACAACGATCAATCAAGACATTATATCTTTCCCAAGCATCAAAAAGAGATTCATCGGGATCTTGCATGAAACCGCTTATTTGATTGCGAAGGCTCGTGACCATGGATGGTGGAAAGTAGCGCGACAAAAAGCGTTGAGTCATGTCATACTGATAGGTGTGTAAACACCCATCTTTTCTACCACTTAATTACAATAATAACCGGACCAAAACGTGTATTTTATGTCTTTTATGTCGGAATTATGCGTGGTTTGTGTTTTTGTTGTAATTTAGGACAAAAAGGTGAAAAGTGGAGAAAACACGGGAATTCACGGGCATTTACGTACTTTTATTGAAGAAAAGGATGAAAGACGAAGTCAAGAAGTCAAAAGTGGATAAAGAACGGAAGTCCAAGACCAATTCTGAAGATTTATCGAAGAAAAAGTCAAAAGACGGAAGTTTACTTAAAGCCGAGGAACTCAAGTCTTATTTATCGAAGAATTAAAAGACGAGTCCAAAGAAATCCCGAGCCAAAAGTCATCACATTCCAAGATTAACAAAAAGATTAAGAAGGAAGGACTTGATGGTGCAATTAACAAGAAAGGAAGGAGGGAGGAAGCTTCCTCTAACCTCTCCCCTAATCACCTATAAATACTCTCATTTTCATTTCATTTAGTTTTGTTGACTAATAGTGACAATTAGTTCTTCCATGGTTGGTGGCTTGACAAACCATTCTTCCACTTTCATTTATGCACCTTTATTTACTTGTTATTTAAATACATGTTTTGCACCTTTAATTACCTTTTAATTCCAAGTAAGTTTTTAATTTGTGTTCTTTAAATTCTTGTCTTTACCTTTCTTTATCATTTGATCAAGTTCTTTTTATAAATCTCAATCTACCTTTCTCTCTTTTTGTTTCGGCTTGAATTTCGGATTAAGCAAGGTTTTGCTTAATCCATTTGCTTATTTTGATTAAAGTTTCGTCCTTTTTATTTCCTCACACGAAATAAGCCACGAGATTGACAACCTTGTGTGCTTATTTGGAATTTTTCTTAAGTATTTTGAAAAGTTTTCTTTAAAGTTTTGATTTTTAACTTTTGATTTCATTTAAGTTTCGTGTGTAAAAGTTTGAAAGACTTTAACTTTCTAGCTTATTGTTTCGTTTTGATTTCATTTCATTAAAGTTTTTGGTAACTGCTTATTAGAATAGCTTATTTAGTTCTTGTGCTTGTCACGAAATTGTGCTCCATCGGAAAGCTAGGGTTTTCCCCACATTGCGACGGTTGCAATTCCACATTCCGATAGTGACAGTATTGGTCCAAGGGTTTAGCATTCCGATCCGGGATTGCGATAGGTGTACCATTTCCTCATTCCGATCTGGGGATTGCGATCGCATATTGCGATCGCTCTTTCCGACGGCTCTTGAGGCTTACTTAGACGAAGTGCTGCCCAATTTTCCTTAGCCTCATTCCGATAGGTACATTCCGATAGGACACATTTCGATCTGGATTACATTGCGATCTGAGGTTGTTAGGTTATTCCGATCTGAAAAGGTGACATATTCCGATCTGAGTTTCTTCAACATTCCGATAGGTGGTGTGTTCATTTCGATGGTAAGGTTGATCGGAATATATTCCGATCTGGGTTAACTTTTATGTTTTGTCTTGTTTAATTTTTAGTTCATGTTTTTAATACTTGTCTAATTTTAATTCTCGTCACATTTTAAATTTAAGTCATTTTAATTAATTTACTTTCCGTCACGTTTTTAAATATCGCACCTTCTTTTAATTAGACGTAGATTTAATTTCACGCATTTATATACTTGCCCTTTACTTTAACGACATTTACTTTTAAGTCTTGCACATTTAAATTTAAAACCAACCAAAAATATTTGTTTCCACCAAAATAAAACTGAGTCACATAGAAAACTAAGATCAATTCGATTAGACATACTTAAAACGAAAATTAATCTTTTTAACTTAGGTAAAAACCTAGTTATTAAATGGCGCCGCTGCCGGCTCTTTTCGTTAAAATCAATAGTTTTCTGTGAGAGACACGTTGCTTTTTGGGATCCGTTCACTTGTGAACGTTATTTTTTGCCTAAAAAATTCAAAAATCACAAAAATTAAAAATTGATAAAAAACCATAAAAATTAAAAATTTCAAAAATCCAAAAAGATTTTATCTTTCTTGTGTATATATATTGTCTTTGTGTTTGGTTTCTTTTTCTTTTGCATTTTCAGGTGTATGCGTACTAGATCTTCTAACTACCAAGAGCCCGAGCCTCAAGAAGATTTAGATATGGCAGGTGTTAACAACAATAATCAACTACCGCACCTCAACAATAATAACAATAACAACAATGCTCTTCCACAGCCCGATCTTCAGACCATGGAGGAACTTTGTCAACCAACCATGTTTGGACGAGGAGGACCGATTGCGCCGATGCAAATCAACGCTCCTGAGTTTTCATTGAAGCACCACATGATTCAGCAAGTACAAACAAACCCATTTAGAGGATTGCCTGATGATGATGCCAACAAACACCTCGACAAGTTCATTACTATCACTCAGAGCATGAAGTTGGCTGGTGCCACAATGGATGAGCTTCGCCTACAACTCTTTCCACACACTTTATTACATCATGCCGAGAAATGGTTTGATCGTCTCCCGAAGAATTCTATTCACACTTGGGATGATATGACTCAACGCTTTTTGTCGCGCTACTTTCCACCATCCATGGTCACGAGCCTTCGCAATCAGATCAGCGGTTTCATGCAAGATCCCGATGAATCTCTTTTTGATGCATGGGAGAGATATAATGTCTTGATCGACCGTTGTCCAAACCACAACATGCTTCCGGTCACCTTGATCGATACTTTCTACAACGGATTGACTTTTCGAGATCGTGATACGATTAATGCAGCCGCCTGATATGAGTGATTTTACTCATATCAAGTATATCATAAAACGGACAATAAATGCATAAATTCGATAGAAAATGCCTCGTATATGCATGTTTTGTTGTTTGATGTGTGTAGGTACCAAGGTTCGCGAAAACCGACAAAAAACGACACGAGATGAAGAAAAGAACAACAAAGCCGAAAACATGCTCGATTCTAATGGATTTAACTTAAAGGAAGTCAATTGGGCCTTGGTGGGACCCACAATTGCTTATTTGGGCCTAAAAGCCCAATTATGGGATTAATAGTTACTTTTCGGGTCAAAGCCCAAATCAAAGCCCATTTTCAACTTAATAAGACGGCTAAAAGTTTTATCTTGGGACCATTTTATCAAAAGCCCAAAGCAAAAGGAAATAATGTAACGAATGCAATGTTGATTATCTTTTGGGTCCATTAAAAGCCCAACCAAAAGTTGGACAAGAGTTTATAAACTCTTTTGGTCAGACAATCGGTCAAAGAAAGGAAAAAATAAAGAAACGAGAGAATAAAGAGTATTTTTGGGGGAAAAGAAGAACACGCAGCCACCATCTCATGAACCCTAATTATTAGGGGTTTTCTCCAATCAACAGGGAAGTAACCATCACGCGATTGATTCAGAAAAGAAAGGGAAGAAGGGGTGCGTGAATACCACGAGATTCTTAGTACCAAGCTATGACCTGGCAGGATCAACTCGTCATCAAAGGCCTATGATTGGCCAATCCACTTCATTCCTGACAAGAAGCCAATCCTACTCTGCCACGTCAGCAATCAAAGAAGCACACCTTGTGCCACGGTGTCAATCCGTGTGCACAAGGGCCAACCACAACCATCCGATCATAACCGAAAGGAGAGAGAAAAAAGAAGAAAGGATCGGATGGCTCAGATCGTTTCATCACCAACAAACTCATCCCTACACCCTCTCACCGAGCCTATAAAACCCCTACCCATTTACTCAGAATGGTATCTCCTTTTAGTGTAATTTTTTAGTGTTAGGAGTAGTGTATTCTAGCTTAAATAAATTGTATTTGTCTTTTCAATAATTTTGTACTCATTTGCTTATTAATGAAATCGGTTTTAATTTAAATGATTTGTTCTTAATTTTCTGCAAATTTATGCTTATGAATGTTATTAAAATTATGTTACAAGTTTTTCAAGCTTCTGTTCATTTAAATAAGCTCTTCATAGCTTAGTCGAATGAACCACATTCTCTCGTGACCTTGAAATTACACGTTAGGAAGGGAATAAACATTCATCCCCACTGGATGAATGGTATAAGCAAGTTGCTGATTTGATAGTCCGAGCCGGGATGGTATTTAGTTCATGTTTTTGTCTTGATGAATAGAGGTGAATAAGGCGTCTTGATTCAGTCTTAAATCCGCTCAGCGCGCGATTTCTGCCCAACGGTTCTTCAATTAATGGTTAAGCTCAGTTTTTCGGTTTTTTAAGTTTCTTAATACCTGCTTTTATTTGATTAGTTAGCTTTTTGAGTATTTAATAATCTGTTATGTTAGAATCTATTGATATCGGATTGCTGTATGATTCGAGTAGTTGAATTAAATTGTTTTTGGATGATGATTAGTTTAGGTTTAATAATCTGTTATGTATTAGAGTTCTACTGTTTTTCATGGATAATATTAGTTACTGCAATGTGTAACTTGGGCTGCGGTATTTGAGTTTTAGTTGAAATCTGATTAGGCTGCTGAATGAATTAGGTTTGTGTTGTTACTGCTTAATCCTTGCTGCTAGTTTCGTCCTGTTGAGTTTAATTAGTCTCGTGTAATCTTTATTTGGGTTTTTCCTTTTATTCGACTGTTAATATTGCCTGTTTTTCTTAATTCCGGATTGACTGTTATTGTTCTTATAGATAATATTAATTGCTCTATATAGTTTTCTGTTTTAACTGTCTTATATGTGTTTAATACTGTAATTTTGCTCATGATCTTACTATATGATTAAAGAGGCAAGACTGTTAAATAAAGTCCGCTGAATCAGTACGTCTGTGAGTTTGCTAGGATTTTTGATAAATCTGCTTTTACTGTTATAATATATTTTAGATATGCTGATGAATTCCTGTCTTGATTTAATGAGAAGCTGCTGAGTTTTGTTTTCGGGATTTGAGCATAGTCGTTTAAGGTTTTTCTTGATTGCGGTTATTTAAGAGTCTAGGTTGCTAATGTAGTTTATTCTGATGTTTGTCTCTATATATGATTTAAAGAAAATTTATCTCTGTGTTGTTTTATGAGTAGTATGCTAGATCTGTTACTTATCAGCTTTCCATACGTATTATGCGGAACTGATTTTGTAGTTGACAAATGTTTCTGCAATCTGCTGATGAATACTGAGTTAAGAATAATCTGATTTTTTTATTCTTGTCATGGTTTGGTGGAATTTAATTTGCTCAGCTGAATTTACTCTCTAGCAGACCTGTATTGGACTGTTGGATCTGTTTTTTTTTTACAGTTTTTTAGTTATTTGTTGGTTGAAATAGGATTATTGTTTATTTAAATTTGGGATTCTGTTTTAGTAGTGTTTGGATTTGTTTGATTGTGGTACTAAATTTGTTTTGTACGGTTATTATAAGCTGTTGAGATTGATTTTAGTTTGCTGAGTATTTGTGTTATTTTAAACTGATGCTTTTTGTTGTTAAATCTGAGCTCCAAAAAAATAATATCAAAAAAAATTGCCTCCAGCAGATCTCGAACTCGAGACCTGCATGCTATATGTATAACGCCATTACCAACTGGGCTAGGCTCAGTTTTTTGTTTGTAACTGTAAATTCAGTTTTATATACCTTCACTTTGAATTGTCAGTTTTCCTCCAAACGTATTTATTTACTTTTGATTTCAAAAGTGTAGTGTTTAAAGTAAATTTACTTTTATTTTGGGTAAATTTAATTAGCTTAATAGTAAAAAAAATAAAAAATGTTCTTATTTAAAAAGTTTAATTAGTTTAAATCGTAATAAATTAGATTTTTACAACTTTAGCCTTAAATAAATATAGTTTTTAAATTGCTTTGTTTAAAGTATTCTTAAATAAGGTAAATTAGTTTTAAAAAAAGATTAATTAGATTTTTAAATAGATTAAAAGTTATAATTTTTAAATAGACTTAATTTTTCATAGATAATTAAATTAGTTTAAATTTTAAATAGTGTTAATTTTTAAATAATTAAGTAATTGTAGAATTTTAAATAGGCGGTTTACGATTCATGCACTTTAGGTTAATCTTAAATAGTTCAAAATTCGTAGTTTTTAATTGTAGCTTAAAAACCGAAAACCAATTCAAATCAATTGTCCAAATCAAAGCAAAACGTCTCAAATTCATAAGATCTTCGTGTACAACGAACTCGACTCACCAACGTGTTTAATTGAATTCGTCATTGGTATTATTAGTCTATTACTTTTTCCTAAAGGTAATTTTCTAATTTACCCTATAACGTATCCAAATTATCACATATACTTATCCACGACACATCAAAAATTTTGGCGCCGCTGCCGGGGATCTTGTGTACGATTCGTCTTTGTGGAGATTTGTTGATCGTTGATTTGAAGACCCTTTCCGTCCTCGGAAAGTTTTGTTATTTTCTTATTATATAGTATGTATCGTTTTTATGAAAAATACCAAAAATAATCTTCTTAATCCTCTATCATGTTTAATTCTTTTTCTCCTCACCCTCTAAATTTTAATTCTTCCTTCGTCAATTGTGAAGGGTGTGGAGAACCGTTATATGGTTTTTCACCATGTCGGTGGTGCACGTGTGAGCGTTGTGGAAATGACTTACGTCACGATATACGTGTTGGATTTTGTCCTTATTGTAATGAGATTACTTCATGTGGAAATCCGAATTTTTCGAATAATTCTCTCGATTTCAATCCACCTCCACACCCTACATACGAGACACCCTCGTGTGAGTTTTGTGGAGATAATTCTCATTTTGGCAATGATTGTTCGCATCGATTCTTGCTTAATTACGAGCAAGAACCGAGCTACAATCAAAACTTTAATGATAATTGTTATCCACAAGATTTACCGAGTTTATCACAACAATATCTTTGTTGTGAGTATTGTGGAGGTCCTCACGAGAGTTTTTGTTGTCAACCGAGAGATCAAAATTTTTATGAGCCTAATCATTGCTATAATTCGATTCCTTCCGATTTTGACCAATCTCCACAATCTTCTTTCGATATAGAACGAGCACAAGCGGAAGCAAAATCTCTTGCTAATCGTGAACTCGAGCGTTTACTTCTTTTTGATGATGACGAGGATAGTTTTATTTCTTTGAGAGATCTTATTGCTCTTCATCCTTCGTCTAGTGCTATCGTTTGTCCTATTCGTATCTTGGAGCCCGAGGATTCTCCCATCCTAGATGATGAGGAAATCTCTCATGACATCACCACTCCTATTCATGATTCTTCCATCGTGGAACCCGAAAATTCTCTTAGCAAGGGGGACGAGCATATTAGCACTATTCTTGTTCAAAACCCAAGAGAGTTTGACGGTATTTCCAATGATATTTGTGATTTGCCACATTGTGATGACTCGACTTCTTCCATTCACTTTGATAGTCTTTTTAATTCTAATGATGAAAATTGTGATGAAAATGAAGATTTTGAGGATGATTCTACTTCTAGTGAATTTTCTAATGAGGAGTTCTCCGATGAACTTTCTTATAAAGATGATATTCACGACTCGGATTTTGAGGGGTTTACCGATGAACCTACTCTTCTTCACCCATTTCCACCGGGAAATGAGGATGATAGTGATCCGTTTTATGAGAGGTTCACTTTTGAACTTGCTCCTTTAGACCCATTTCCACCGGGAAATGAGGTTGATTTGACTATTCCGATCCTTGAGAAGTTCTCCGATGAACTTACTCATTTAGATGTGGAGGACGTGGTTCTTTGTGAGAAATTATCCAACGTCTATCTTCTCATATCTAGGATCGAGGCTTTGAATTCTAAGCCTAATGCTAAGTCTTTCTCTCCATCTCCTATTCCTGTTGAGGATAGTGATCCGCTTATGGAGGAGATTGACACTTTTCTTGCTTCTCATGATTCGATACCACCGGGTGTTGATGATATCGACCCGGAGGGGGACGCTCTCTTTTTAGAGAATTTACTTGATGATGATGTCGTCCCAAGTCCTCCTCCCACCCACTTTGACCTTAATGTGCGGGTTTTTCATGTGTCTCATATTGAGTACCATGACCCGATTGATCACATTTCTAAGGGTGAAATGGTCGTTAAAGCAAAGAATGTTCATTCCATTATGGATGAAACTTTTATCCCACCATTTCCATGTGCTTTATATGATCTTGGATTAGCATGGGAGGATGACACCGTGTTATCCTTTCCTTTCTCCACCGAGGACGAGGTATTCGATCCCGGAATCGTTGATTTAGGGAAATCTCGGACTTTCACCGATGCAATAAATGAAAGATTTTTCTATCATCTTGGTGCGAGTTTATCTCGGGGAGCATGCTATATCCATTCCACCATTTGTGATTTCTATCTCTTTTTAGAGATTTGTGTTGGAGTTTTATCCTTTCGTTTGTCATCCGACAACGAGGATAAGATCTTTGACCCCGGCATCGTGCTTTATCATAGATTTTATTTTAATATGCCGGTTTGCACCACTTTCCCTAAGGACCAATGAATGCGGGGATCGAGTCGAGCTCATGACTCGGTGAACAAAAACGAGGTGCCTTGTGGGGGAGTCCCATACATTCTATCTTCTTTCTATTTTCTAACAACTAATAAGGCTTGATCTTTCAAGCTCGTGCTCGTGTTTTGTTGTGTTGTGATCTTAGGTACGACCCTATTATTTGAAGACTCTCGTGTTCGGTTTTTGCCGGTCCACTTGATCTTCCTTTCTTTGAATGCCAAAAAGGGGCACACTTTCTATCCCTTGATTATTATTGACTAACGTTTTATCTTGAGGCATAATTAATAAACGGCTTATAGATTTGCGTGCTCTTTCCATGCTAGGAATTTGCATTAGACTCTTCGTGTCTTAGCAAGGGGGTGTTACTCTTGAGCTAAGAAACATTGAGGACAATGTTTGGTTTTAGCATGGGGGAGTCAATCGATATAATCGCTTGCAATTGCTTTTGTCGTGTCCAAACGTGTTGTTTTTCTCATTTTTTATAAAATTTTAAATTTTTAGTGTTATTTTTAAGTTTTTAATAATAAAATAAGTGTTTTTGACACGAATGTAGGCTTTCAATAAGAATAGTTTTTGACTCGACTTGGTTTTTAACCTTAGCTTTTCCTTAACGTATTTGAATTAAGTTTTGCTAGGCTATTATATAGGGAGCTTTAAAACGCGAAAGTCTTAATTCATACGAGTTAAGAACAAGAACTTTTCGCAAGCTCCTATAATTGATCCTAGAAAGTCGTTTATCAAGGGAACTTTAAAACGCAAATTCTAAAACTTGCAAAAGTATAAGAAGTTGCAAGATCCTATAGATGACTTGAAAACCCAAAACTTTGATTTAATAGGCTAAGTATCCATTTATGGAGAACAAGAGATGATAGAGCCAATTATAAGTTCGGTATTCTTTCGTGAATTTATGTGAGTTAATTATGAGCCTATTCTCCCATCACTTGTTAATAAATTTAATTGCAATAAATAATGTTGAACGATTTGAAAAGTTACTTAGCTTCTAGCCCAAGATCGTTTAAAAGTTGCTCGGTATGGATTAGAGTTCATAGCCAAGGCATAACTTATTGAAGCGGGATGCGAAGATTGGCGAGTCCAAAAAGGTCCTAACAAGACATGAGGGCTATGTTTTATTGCTAAAGATCTCAAGTGATGTGAAGATTCATTATTCAAAAATCAATATGAAGGATCGAGACACACGACGAAAAGCAAAATACTCCCAAAAAGTCATGGAGAAGTCTATCCAAAAAGACCAAAAATAAGGTATGAGGATAAATGAAGCTAAGTCCAAAAAGGAGGCGAATCGTTGTTAATCAAAATCCCAAGTAAAGATTGGAGAAAAATGAAGAAGTCGTGGTCCAAGTATGAATCTCTCAAAACTTCAAGTGAAGAAAATATTATGAAGAGAAGACCATTATTTCGTGAACGTCTCTCAAGGTTGGAAGTATTAAGTCATTGCCAAATATCGATCCGAGAAAGGTCTCAAATCGCGAAACAAGTTATGCCAAGATATGAACTTTATGAAGTCTCGAGAAGCAGTTTTAAAAGATTTTGTCCTTTAGCTAACTATTGATTAAATCGTTCACTTTATTTTCGGCCTAATAAATTATCGAAATAAGTCAACAATGCATCCTCGTGATCATTAAAGATAACAATAAAATATAAGAGATACACTTAGGAATAAGGGAGTCTAAGTGAATAATTGGCCCACATGAGTTCGTGTTAGTCTACCAACTTATAATAACAATGATCTTGTTTTTGCACTTGGCATGGAAAAGTGAAAAGTCGGGGATGATGAATCTATTTGAGTTTTATGATCCTAAAAGTTATTTTTCGAATAATGAAAGCAATACATTATGTCTTTGCAAAATAAATTGTCAAAAGTTGAATAATGGTGTAGCTAAAGTTTTATTTTATCATTGCGTGAGGACACGACAATTGCTTAGCAAGGGGGAGTTTGATATGAGTGATTTTACTCATATCAAGTATATCATAAAACGGACAATAAATGCATAAATTCGATAGAAAATGCCTCGTATATGCATGTTTTGTTGTTTGATGTGTGTAGGTACCAAGGTTCGCGAAAACCGACAAAAAACGACACGAGATGAAGAAAAGAACAACAAAGCCGAAAACATGCTCGATTCTAATGGATTTAACTTAAAGGAAGTCAATTGGGCCTTGGTGGGACCCACAATTGCTTATTTGGGCCTAAAAGCCCAATTATGGGATTAATAGTTACTTTTCGGGTCAAAGCCCAAATCAAAGCCCATTTTCAACTTAATAAGATGGCTAAAAGTTTTATCTTGGGACCATTTTATCAAAAGCCCAAAGCAAAAGGAAATAATGTAACGAATGCAATGTTGATTATCTTTTGGGTCCATTAAAAGCCCAACCAAAAGTTGGACAAGAGTTTATAAACTCTTTTGGTCAGACAATCGGTCAAAGAAAGGAAAAAATAAAGAAACGAGAGAATAAAGAGTATTTTTGGGGGAAAAGAAGAACACGCAGCCACCATCTCATGAACCCTAATTATTAGGGGTTTTCTCCAATCAACAGGGAAGTAACCATCACGCGATTGATTCAGAAAAGAAAGGGAAGAAGGGGTGCGTGAATACCACGAGATTCTTAGTACCAAGCTATGACCTGGCAGGATCAACTCGTCATCAAAGGCCTATGATTGGCCAATCCACTTCATTCCTGACAAGAAGCCAATCCTACTCTGCCACGTCAGCAATCAAAGAAGCACACCTTGTGCCACGGTGTCAATCCGTGTGCACAAGGGCCAACCACAACCATCCGATCATAACCGAAAGGAGAGAGAAAAAAGAAGAAAGGATCGGATGGCTCAGATCGTTTCATCACCAACAAACTCATCCCTACACCCTCTCACCGAGCCTATAAAACCCCTACCCATTTACTCAGAATGGTATCTCCTTTTAGTGTAATTTTTTAGTGTTAGGAGTAGTGTATTCTAGCTTAAATAAATTGTATTTGTCTTTTCAATAATTTTGTACTCATTTGCTTATTAATGAAATCGGTTTTAATTTAAATGATTTGTTCTTAATTTTCTGCAAATTTATGCTTATGAATGTTATTAAAATTATGTTACAAGTTTTTCAAGCTTCTGTTCATTTAAATAAGCTCTTCATAGCTTAGTCGAATGAACCACATTCTCTCGTGACCTTGAAATTACACGTTAGGAAGGGAATAAACATTCATCCCCACTGGATGAATGGTATAAGCAAGTTGCTGATTTGATAGTCCGAGCCGGGATGGTATTTAGTTCATGTTTTTGTCTTGATGAATAGAGGTGAATAAGGCGTCTTGATTCAGTCTTAAATCCGCTCAGCGCGCGATTTCTGCCCAACGGTTCTTCAATTAATGGTTAAGCTCAGTTTTTCGGTTTTTTAAGTTTCTTAATACCTGCTTTTATTTGATTAGTTAGCTTTTTGAGTATTTAATAATCTGTTATGTTAGAATCTATTGATATCGGATTGCTGTATGATTCGAGTAGTTGAATTAAATTGTTTTTGGATGATGATTAGTTTAGGTTTAATAATCTGTTATGTATTAGAGTTCTACTGTTTTTCATGGATAATATTAGTTACTGCAATGTGTAACTTGGGCTGCGGTATTTGAGTTTTAGTTGAAATCTGATTAGGCTGCTGAATGAATTAGGTTTGTGTTGTTACTGCTTAATCCTTGCTGCTAGTTTCGTCCTGTTGAGTTTAATTAGTCTCGTGTAATCTTTATTTGGGTTTTTCCTTTTATTCGACTGTTAATATTGCCTGTTTTTCTTAATTCCGGATTGACTGTTATTGTTCTTATAGATAATATTAATTGCTCTATATAGTTTTTTGTTTTAACTGTCTTATATGTGTTTAATACTGTAATTTTGCTCATGATCTTACTATATGATTAAAGAGGCAAGACTGTTAAATAAAGTCCGCTGAATCAGTACGTCTGTGAGTTTGCTAGGATTTTTGATAAATCTGCTTTTACTGTTATAATATATTTTAGATATGCTGATGAATTCCTGTCTTGATTTAATGAGAAGCTGCTGAGTTTTGTTTTCGGGATTTGAGCATAGTCGTTTAAGGTTTTTCTTGATTGCGGTTATTTAAGAGTCTAGGTTGCTAATGTAGTTTATTCTGATGTTTGTCTCTATATATGATTTAAAGAAAATTTATCTCTGTGTTGTTTTATGAGTAGTATGCTAGATCTGTTACTTATCAGCTTTCCATACGTATTATGCGGAACTGATTTTGTAGTTGACAAATGTTTCTGCAATCTGCTGATGAATACTGAGTTAAGAATAATCTGATTTTTTTATTCTTGTCATGGTTTGGTGGAATTTAATTTGCTCAGCTGAATTTACTCTCTAGCAGACCTGTATTGGACTGTTGGATCTGTTTTTTTTTTTACAGTTTTTTAGTTATTTGTTGGTTGAAATAGGATTATTGTTTATTTAAATTTGGGATTCTGTTTTAGTAGTGTTTGGATTTGTTTGATTGTGGTACTAAATTTGTTTTGTACGGTTATTATAAGCTGTTGAGATTGATTTTAGTTTGCTGAGTATTTGTGTTATTTTAAACTGATGCTTTTTGTTGTTAAATCTGAGCTCCAAAAAAATAATATCAAAAAAAATTGCCTCCAGCAGATCTCGAACTCGAGACCTGCATGCTATATGTATAACGCCATTACCAACTGGGCTAGGCTCAGTTTTTTGTTTGTAACTGTAAATTCAGTTTTATATACCTTCACTTTGAATTGTCAGTTTTCCTCCAAACGTATTTATTTACTTTTGATTTCAAAAGTGTAGTGTTTAAAGTAAATTTACTTTTATTTTGGGTAAATTTAATTAGCTTAATAGTAAAAAAAATAAAAAATGTTCTTATTTAAAAAGTTTAATTAGTTTAAATCGTAATAAATTAGATTTTTACAACTTTAGCCTTAAATAAATATAGTTTTTAAATTGCTTTGTTTAAAGTATTCTTAAATAAGGTAAATTAGTTTTAAAAAAAGATTAATTAGATTTTTAAATAGATTAAAAGTTATAATTTTTAAATAGACTTAATTTTTCATAGATAATTAAATTAGTTTAAATTTTAAATAGTGTTAATTTTTAAATAATTAAGTAATTGTAGAATTTTAAATAGGCGGTTTACGATTCATGCACTTTAGGTTAATCTTAAATAGTTCAAAATTCGTAGTTTTTAATTGTAGCTTAAAAACCGAAAACCAATTCAAATCAATTGTCCAAATCAAAGCAAAACGTCTCAAATTCATAAGATCTTCGTGTACAACGAACTCGACTCACCAACGTGTTTAATTGAATTCGTCATTGGTATTATTAGTCTATTACTTTTTCCTAAAGGTAATTTTCTAATTTACCCTATAACGTATCCAAATTATCACATATACTTATCCACGACACATCACCGCCGGTGGCACATTCATGAAAAGGAGACCCGAGGAGTGTAGAGAGTTAATTGAGAACATGACTACTCACCACAAGAACTGGGATTCCTCTGCTTCTTCTAGGAACAACCCGAGAGTCAATGTTTCCTCTACCTCAGCAAACCCTGAGATGACCGAACTCACCCGCATGATGACTGAAATGAGCAAAAGTATTACGCTTCTCGCTTCAAATCAACAACAACAACAAGTTAAAGCGGTTGCTAATCCTTGTGAAACATGTGAAACATGTGGCGGTCCTCACTCATACACCGATTGTCCTTCAACACAAGGAAATCCGGAAAATGTGTATGCAGCTTATGGTAATTATTCACCGGAAAATTACCAAGCTAGACAACAAGGGGATAGAAATCTGCTGAGCTACCGTTCCAACAATTACCTTTCACCCGGTTTTTCTCCTCAAAACCAAAACCCCGCCAACAACTACACTAGAAGCAACCAAATCCCACCAAGAGCTTCTAATCCTTATCACCCACCCGCCCAACAAAACCCACCCATTAATCCCGATGTTGAGGCCATCATGAGAACCCAAGGTGAGCAAATCAAGAATCTGCAGAGCCAAATTATCAATCTTAAAGGGGATATCACAAAGCAAGGAAATGAGATAAGATCCGAGCTTCGAAATGATATTCAATCCTCCTTCAGCAATCAAACCAATGATTTGAAGAATATGCTTGCTAGTTTCTTGCCCCCTGCTCAACCTTCTTCTTCAAGTTCTCTACCTTCAAACACCGTCATTAATCCGCGAGCCAATGTGAGTGCTATTACTACTCGTAGTGGAGTCACCATCGTAGGACCACCAATCCCACCCCCATCATCTACACCTCCTCCACCACCATGTACCCCTACTCCTCCTACACCTAGTATTAGTGCACCATTACCGTCTCCGCCTCGACGTGATGAAGTTCCCACCAATGATCCTTCAACATCTCAACCTTTACCTACTACACCTGTTCCTTCACCACCCAAACCTAATATCCCTTATCCCTCTCGTTTGGGCAAGAACAAAATGCTAAACAAGGAGGACGCTCAAGTGACTAGCTATATCAAGATGATTTCTCAAATGAATTTCAACATTAGCTTTCTTGAAGCACTTGTCCACATGCCCAAATTTGTTAAAGCATTTAAGGAATTGCTTAACAAGAAGGAGAAGCTGATTGAACTCGCCAACACACGCTTAAATGAAAACTGCTCTGCAGTCCTTCTTAGAGAACTTCCGGAAAAACTCGGAGATCCCGGTCGTTTTGTGTTGCCTTGCGTGTTCAACAAAACTGAAGAATTTACTGCCCTTGCTGATCTCGGGGCCAGTATTAATTTGATGCCATTGAGTGTTTGGAAAACACTATCGTTGCCCGACCTCACTCCAACAAAGATGACTCTTGAACTTGCAAATCGCACTCTCGCTTACCCTGTTGGTATAGCCGAAGACGTGTTCATTAAAGTTGGCACATTTACTTTCCCGGTCGATTTTGTCGTAGTTGATTATGAAATGGACCCTCGTATTCCTTTAATACTTGGTCGGCCATTCTTGAGAACCGGACGTGCTTTAGTAGATGTGGCCGAAGGTGAGTTAATCTTACGAGTCGGGGATGATGCAAAAGTTTTCAAAATGGGGAAGCTTACTAGTTTAACTTTTGGAGGTCGAGAATCAGTGAATATGATTAATGTGCTAGATGACTTTACCGTCTACGAAAATCCTCTATTCGACTCTTGCATCGATAATCCACTTTTTCATGATGATGTGGATGATTCTCTCCCTACTTTGGACGCTTCTCCTATTTATGATTCGTCACCGGTCTTTGACGCTTATGATGATGATGATTCTAGCTCAGATTCGGATGATTTTGATTGTACTTCTGAGTATCCCGAGCTGCCCACATTCGATGATTTTGATGAGGCTGATACTCTCTCGAGCGATTCTTCCCATGATGAAGATCCTCTGCCATCACTCGATCCTACTTTGGACGATTATTCATTTGAGGAAGATTTTTCTGAATTTCTTAACACATACTTCCCTCATGAGAGTGATGCTCCTCCTTATGACTTTGAAGATTATCGTCTTGATCCTACTTTGGATTTGAAGAGCATTCTGTCCAAGGAGAAGAAACCGGTCGACACCGAAATCCGTTGCACGTATGATTTGACACCTCCTTGTCCCACTTCTGAGGACGAGGTTGTGCTTCTTTGCGGATCTTCTTCACACTCGGCTGAGCCGGAGTGCTATTTTCCCCTGAAGGAAAAGGTGTTCGACCCCGGTATTGAAGTCTTTAAGCCATCTCAGTATCCACCTGATGAAATAAAAGGAAATATCTTTGGAAATTTTGAAGACATGCTTGCTCCACTTCAACTTTGCTTCCACCGTGCTCCATCGCTGCTTAAGGGAACCTTGCCATTTCTCTTTTGGCTTGCCTTGTTCGCCTTAAGCTCGTTCTTATTGATGGATAAAAACTATGTCTTTGATCCTGGTGGATTTGTTTCATGCTTTTTCCGTTGATGATCAAGGTCGAGTCAGGCTCACGACTCGGTAAACAAAAACCAAGCGCTTCTTGGGAGGCAACCCATGTATCTATCTTTCCGCTTTCTTTATCATAAGTGTAGGGGGACCCCTTTGGATTGCTATTTCCTCTCCTCACTTCTTAATCAGGGATTCGAGTTTCAATGATCCACTCTTGATGATTCTTGACGACCCATGATTCCGTGTTCTACTTCATCCCGGTTCTATCCTAAACTCTTTTCGATTCACTATTTTATATTTTCTCAATATTAAAATAGGAATCTCTTTAGTTGTCTTTTCCTTAGCGAAATTTAAACAACGTGCACAATGTCCTAAGTGTAGGGGAGTTCACTCCCACATGCTTAAACATTGAGGACAATGTTTATCTTAAGTGTAGGGGGGACTTCTATCGAAGTTAAGTGGTCTTTTCCTTGTATTTGTCCTCATTTTAACCGGAAAATCAATTTTTCGACATTTTGTCAAAATTTTTGATCTATTTTGGCCTATTAGTTGTTATCTTTGTATAGTTATTTTCTTCCTTTGCTAGAATAAATGTTTAATAAGTGGTTTTAATTTTCAAATGTTTTGAATCTTTTGACTCAATCCGAGTTTACTCTAGCTAGTATCCTTAACGTGTTTAAGTCAAGTTTTGCTAGGCTTTTATATAGGGAGCTATAAAACGCGAAAGTCTTAACTCTAACGGGTTAAGAACAAGAACTTTTCGCAAGTTCCTATAATTGATCCTAGAGAGTCGTTTATCAAGGGAACTTTAAAATGCGATTTCTAAACTTGAAAAGGTCCAAGAATTTGCAAGATCCTATAGGCGACTCAAAAACCCAAAACTTTGATTTAATAGGCTAAGTATCCACGAGTCTCATTACTTGAGATTTTAAACTGTGGAGAACGAGAGATGATAGAGCCAATTATAAGTTCGGTATTCTTTCATGAATTTATGTGAGTTAATTATAAGACTATTCTCCCATCGCTTGCTAATAAATTTATCTGCTAATAAATAAGGTTGTACGATTTGAAAAGTTACTTAGCTTCTAGCCCCAGATCGTTTAAAAGTTGCTCGGTAATGACGAGAGTTCATAGCCAAGGCATAACTTATGAAGCGGGGCGCGAAGATTGGCGAGTCCGAAAAGGCCCTAACAAGGCATGAGGGCTATGTTTTGTTGCTAAAGATCCAAAAAGTGATGTGAAGAATCATTTATCGAAAATCAATATGAAGGATCGAGACACACGACGAAAAGCAAAAAAAACTCCCAAAAAGTCATGGAGAAGTGTATCCGAAAAGACCCTAACAAGGTATGAGGATAAATAGATCCAAGTCATAAAAGGAGGCGGATCGTTGTATATCAAAGTCCAAAATAAAGATTGGAGAAAAATGAAGAAGTCGTGGTCCATATATGAAGAATCTCTCAAAAATTCCAAGTGAAGAAATTCCAATTATGAAGAGAAGACCATTATTTCATGAACGTCTCTCAAGATTTGAAGTATGAAGTCGCTGCCAAATATCGGCCCGAGAAAGGTCTCAAATCGCGAACCAAGTTATGCCAAGATATGAACTTTCTGATATCCCGAGAAGCAGTTTTAAAAGATTTGGTCCTTTAGCTAACTATTGATTAAATCGTGCACTTTATTTTCAGACTAAATAATTATCGAAATAAGTCAAACAATGCATCTTCGTGATCATTCAAGACAAATAATAAAATATAAGAGATACCCATAGGAATAAGGGAGTCTAAGTGAATAATTGGCCCACATGAGTTCGTGTTAGTTTACTAACTTATAATAACAATGATCTCGTTTTTAAGCTTGGTTTGGAGAAAGTGAAAAGTTGAGGATGATGATTATTCATGACATTTTCAAAACCCAAGGTATGCTTTTAATTTCTTTGCTTTGCATTTTTATAATTTTCTATCTCTTTAATAAAGGCCAATGTGGATTGATTATGATGAAAAGTGTAAACATGCTTTGTAACTAATGCATTGCATGAGGACATTGCAATGGTCAAGTGTAGGGGATTTGATAGGTGTGTAAACACCCATCTTTTCTACCACTTAATTACAATAATAACCGGACCAAAACGTGTATTTTATGTCTTTTATGTCGGAATTATGCGTGGTTTGTGTTTTTGTTGTAATTTAGGACAAAAAGGTGAAAAGTGGAGAAAACACGGGAATTCACGGGCATTTACGGACTTTTATTGAAGAAAAGGATGAAAGACGAAGTCAAGAAGTCAAAAGTGGATAAAGAACGGAAGTCCAAGACCAATTCTGAAGATTTATCGAAGAAAAAGTCAAAAGACGGAAGTTTACTTAAAGCCGAGGAACTCAAGTCTTATTTATCGAAGAATTAAAAGACGAGTCCAAAGAAATCCCGAGCCAAAAGTCATCACATTCCAAGATTAACAAAAAGATTAAGAAGGAAGGACTTGATGGTGCAATTAACAAGAAAGGAAGGAGGGAGGAAGCTTCCTCTAACCTCTCCCCTAATCACCTATAAATACTCTCATTTTCATTTCATTTAGTTTTGTTGACTAATAGTGACAATTAGTTCTTCCATGGTTGGTGGCTTGACAAACCATTCTTCCACTTTCATTTATGCACCTTTATTTACTTGTTATTTAAATACATGTTTTGCACCTTTAATTACCTTTTAATTCCAAGTAAGTTTTTAATTTGTGTTCTTTAAATTCTTGTCTTTACCTTTCTTTATCATTTGATCAAGTTCTTTTTATAAATCTCAATCTACCTTTCTCTCTTTTTGTTTCGGCTTGAATTTCGGATTAAGCAAGGTTTTGCTTAATCCATTTGCTTATTTTGATTAAAGTTTCGTCCTTTTTATTTCCTCACACGAAATAAGCCACGAGATTGACAACCTTGTGTGCTTATTTGGAATTTTTCTTAAGTATTTTGAAAAGTTTTCTTTAAAGTTTTGATTTTTAACTTTTGATTTCATTTAAGTTTCGTGTGTAAAAGTTTGAAAGACTTTAACTTTCTAGCTTATTGTTTCGTTTTGATTTCATTTCATTAAAGTTTTTGGTAACTGCTTATTAGAATAGCTTATTTAGTTCTTGTGCTTGTCATGAAATTGTGCTCCATCGGAAAGCTAGGGTTTTCCCCACATTGCGACGGTTGCAATTCCACATTCCGATAGTGACAGTATTGGTCCAAGGGTTTAGCATTCCGATCCGGGATTGCGATAGGTGTACCATTTCCTCATTCCGATCTGGGGATTGCGATCGCATATTGCGATCGCTCTTTCCGACGGCTCTTGAGGCTTACTTAGACGGAGTGCTGCCCAATTTTCCTTAGCCTCATTCCGATAGGTACATTCCGATAGGACACATTTCGATCTGGATTACATTGCGATCTGAGGTTGTTAGGTTATTCCGATCTGAAAAGGTGACATATTCCGATCTGAGTTTCTTCAACATTCCGATAGGTGGTGTGTTCATTTCGATGGTAAGGTTGATCGGAATATATTCCGATCTGGGTTAACTTTTATGTTTTGTCTTGTTTAATTTTTAGTTCATGTTTTTAATACTTGTCTAATTTTAATTCTCGTCACATTTTAAATTTAAGTCATTTTAATTAATTTACTTTCCGTCACGTTTTTAAATATCGCACCTTCTTTTAATTAGACGTAGATTTAATTTCACGCATTTATATACTTGCCCTTTACTTTAACGACATTTACTTTTAAGTCTTGCACATTTAAATTTAAAACCAACCAAAAATATTTGTTTCCACCAAAATAAAACTGAGTCACATAGAAAACTAAGATCAATTCGATTAGACATACTTAAAACGAAAATTAATCTTTTTAACTTAGGTAAAAACCTAGTTATTACATACCAAGTGTGAATAGAATTCTTTTGAAGACGATCAAACCATTTCTCGGCATGATGTGATAAAGTATGTGGGAAGAGTTGAAGGCGAAGAACATCCATTGTGGCACCAGGCAACTTCATGCTTTGGGTGATTGTAATGAACTTGTCGAGGTGTTTGTTGGCATCATCATCAAGCATTCCTCTAAAAGGATTTGTTTGCACTTGCTGAATCATGTGGTGCTTCAACGAAAACTCAGGAGCGTTGATTTGCATCGGCGCAATCGGTCCTCCTCGTCCAAACATGGTAGGTTGACAAAGCTCCTCCATTGTCCGAAGATCGGGCAATGGAAGAACATTGTGGTTATTGTTGAGGTGCGGTGGATTATTGTTGTTGTTAACACCTGACATACTTAAATCTTCTTGAGTCTCGGGCTCTTGATAATTAGAAGATCTAGTACGCATACACCTGAAAATGCAAAAGAAAAAGAAACCAAACACAAAGACAATATATATACACAATAAAGATAAAATGTTTTTGGATTTTTGAAAATTTTAATTTTTATGGATTTTTAGCAATTTTTATTTTTATGATTTTTTGAATTTTTTATGCAAGAAAAATAACGTTCACAAGTGAACGGATCCCAAAAAGCAACGCGTCTCTCACAGAAAACCGTTAATCTTTACGAAAAGAGCCGGCAGCGACGCCATTTAATACAAGGCTTTTGGCCCGTATAAAAATTAGTTCGTTTAAGTATGTCTTTTCGAATTGATTACGGGTTTTAAGTATGTGACTCAGCTGTTCTTTGGTGAAACAAATAGTTGTCGTTGTAGTATATTAAAATGCAAAAGACTTAAAAGTAAAAAGCGTTAAAATAAAATGCGTTAAAGTAAAACTAAGTCTAATTAAAAGTAAAGTGTGCAATATTTAAAAACTTTGAAAAGTAAAATAATTAAATGACTTAAAACTAAAGCGAGACGAGAATTAAAATTAGACAAAGTATTAAAAACATAAACTTAAAAATTAAACAAGGCAAAACACTAAAACAACCCCAATCAGAATATATTCCGATCAGACCTCGTCGGAATGGACTTACCCCTCTGGTCGGAATGTTGAATATACTACCCTGATCGGAATGATGGAGTAGACTCCTGATCGGAATAACAAACAACCTCAAATCGGAATAAGCAAGGGACCCTGGTCGGAATGTCGATCGGAACCCCTAATCGGAATATGTCACCTCTTCTGATCGGAATAACCAAACGAACACCTCGATCGGAATGAGGAATGGACCAGATCGGAATAACTGTCACTTACCTGATCGGAATAATCAAACTCACCCTGATCGGAATACCAAAGCCCTTATCGGAATGAGCAAGACACCCCAAATCGGAATGTCAATAGGAATATCAAAACCCTTATCCGATCACTCCAATCGGAATGATAAACCCTTTTCCGATTTACCAGATCGGAATACAGTAGAAAAGGAACAAATTAAGCTAGAAAAATAAGCTACTAATCTAATAAGCACAAAACGAAAATCCTAAGGCAAACCATATAAGAAAAAGCTACTAAACTGAAATTTAAGGACTTTTCAAACTCAAAAGGAAAAGGTTTACGAAAAACAAACTTTTATATAAAAATAACTTTTATAAAAACTTTAAAAACTTAAAGATGAAAACAAATAAGCTATAAGAATCAATAATCTAAAACAATCAAAAGCATAAAAACATAACCTTTAATCAAATAAGAGAGACAATAAGCATGTAAACAACAAGATCAAGCAAGAAAGAAAGGTAGAATGAGAGATCAAACAAGTAAAGTAAAGGTGCAATAAAGATAAAAGTAACTTACTTGAAAATTAAAGTGCAAGACAAGGTAATTAAAGGTGCAATAAAATAAATGTGCAAGTAATTAAAAGGTGGAAGAACTAGTGTCACTCTAGCCAACAAGAGTAAAAATGATTATCCTAATGACTATATATAGGGGAGGATTAGGAAGCTTCCTCCCCTCCTTCATTTCTTCTTAATTGCATCATTAGGCCCTTCCTTCTTAATCTCTTTGTTAATTGCACCATTAGTCCTTAAGCCTTTAAATCTTCTTTAATCTTGGACTTTAATGACTTTTGGCTCGGGATTTCTTTGAACTCGTCTTTTAATTCTTCAATAAAATAGACTTGAGTTCTTCGGCTTTTGATAAACTTCCGTCTTTCGACTTTTTCTTCAATAAATCTTTAGAATTGGTCTTGGACTTCCGCTCTTTTTGCACTCTTGACTTCTTGACTTCGTCTTTCATCTTTTTCTTCAATAAAAGCCCGTAAATTCCGTGTTTTCTCCACTTTTCACAATTTCGTCCTAAATCACAACAAAAACACAAACCACGCATAATTCCGACATAAAAGACATAAAATACACGTTTTGGCTCGGTTATTATTGTAATTAAGTGGTAAAAAGGATGGGAGTTTTCACACCTATCAAATTGCATTCCACATTTCCATAGCATTAGGACATGCATCAACTGTGGAATAGATATCGTTATCAATTCCAGTGAGTATGAAGTTTACAGCATCAGTTTCAGCTTGGAGGAGTTTATTTTTCTCAGCAGAACATGTGTCAAAATCCTCCATAGCTCGTATAGTTGATGAAGTACCATCCTCTGCCTGTATTGTAATTGGTCTGAATTCAAAAACTGGAGGTGGATTCTCAAGGCAGTGACGAAGAGCAGTTCGGTTTTCTTTTCCGTCGAGAAATCTGAGAAAACGATATCTCCATTGAACGTAGCAACCGGCAGTGAGCACAGGTGGATTACCGTTGCCACCTTGTTCCAAACGAATTTGATTAGCAGTTGCAATGTTGATGTTGTTGTTAGACATGGTGAATACTTGTGGATGAATTGCAGATCTTAGTGGATTTGTTGTGATGATGTGTGGTTAAAATTGAAATTCCGAAAATTCTAAAAAAATTTCTCAGTCCGACAATAAACTCCTCAGTCTGACAAAACGGTAAGCCGAAAAATTTTGTATCGCCAAATTTTGAATTTGAGATAGAAATAGCCAAAAACTAGTAGGGAAAAAATTAATTTTACTTGACCTAAAAATTTTAACTCTTTTTTTTATCTTCGTCTAAACTATGTTCCGAAACTAGACTAGATAGTGGCTAAGTCTAAAAATTACTCAAACAAAATATCCATCGGAATGTCCATCGGAATAACCTTGTCGGAATGTCCTTGATCGGAATACCCTTGTCGGAATAACCTTGTCGGAATAAACCCTATCGGAATACCCTGATCGGAATATCGGAATACCCTTGTCGGAATAACCTTGTCGGAATGTCCCTATCGGAATATCCAAATCGGAATTTCCAAATTGGAATACTTAAATCGGAATGTCAAATCGGAATGTCGAAATCGGAATGTCCAAATTGGAATACTCAAATCGGAATGTCAAATCGGAATGTCAAATCGGAATGTCCAAATTGGAATGCAATCGGAATCCCTTGATCGGAATGTGATCGGAAAACTTTAACCCTTTTCCGATGATACAGATCGGAATGACTATTATACTCCTGAAACCCTTTTCCGATGACCCAGATCGGAATATAACCCACTTTTCTCGGACAAAACTCAACCAATTCGAGATTTTAAGCCAAAAAATGATCAAAACACCCAAAAATTTTGTGTTTTTAGCCAAAGTAAATATACCAAATCTCTACCACAACTATGTAGAAGATTTGTATCGAGAAAAAACCATAAAAAACACAAGAAAAATTTTAGGACGTGAGATATAGATCAAAATAGCCACGAAAAATCAAGAACACCACACACGAATCTTCAATCACCTATCCACTATAGGCTCATGATACCAAATGTTAATCCCATTCAATCCATAACACAAGATTTAGAAGAGATATTTAGAGAGAGAAAGAGAAGAAAAGTAGAGAGAGAAACAAGAGAGATTTTGGAAGGTTTATGTTTACTAGAGAGAGAAAGTAAAATGAACCAACACCCTCTTCCACACATGGAAGAGGGTATATATACCTTGGCATATGGGTCGTGGGTTTAGTATCCTTGGGCCGGGCTTGGCTTTCTTTTGGGCTTACGCCCCTAACTTATACAATATTAGCTTAAAGTCCAAGCCCGATTTTCCCGACTAACCTATTACAATACAAGACCAATAACGACTAAGATGACCTATTACATTCTTGTTTGACTATATAAAATATACGGCTAACAGACTTGGATCTATTTATCCTCATACCTTGTTAGGGCCTTTTTGGATAGACTTCTCCATGATCTTTACGAGATTATTTGCTTTTCGTCGTGTGTCTCGATCCTTCATATTGATTTTTGATAAATGATTCTTCACATCACTTTGGATCTTTAGCAACAAAATGTAGCCCTCATGTCTTGTTAGGACCTTTTTGGATTCGCCAATCTTCGCATCCCGCTTCAAGAAGTTATGCCTTGGCTATGAACTCTAATTAATACCGAGCAACTTTTAAAAGATCTTGTGCTAGAAGCTAAGTAACTTTTCAAATCGTACAACCTTATTTATTGCAGATAAATTTATTAGCAAGCGATGGGAGAATAGGCTTATAATCAACTCACATAAATTCACGAAAGAATACCTGATGTAGGTTTTTCGTACACGTTTTAGGAAAAACACGTATGAGCGGCAAGTATTAAGTCTTACGCTTTAGGAAAAACGTAAAACCGAATAAATGCGGGTTCGTTCTCGAAGGAGGTGTGTGGATTAAGTGTGCCAATATATAAAATCAAAGTTTGGATTAGTAACGTTTTTGGTTTATAAGAGAAAAAGTAAAGACGAGCTACGACTACGATTACACTACGACGTAATAACGTAAAACGCGAACGTAAATACGTAAAACGTGACGAAATTAAAAGTTAAAGCTAAAAACAATTTAAAATTAAAACTAAGTATAAAATAATATAAATAAGAATAAAAATCCAACAAATATATTTTAAAACCTTTTATTAATTAAATATTCAATTTTAAATGCTAATTAAAGCCCTAAAATTGAATATAATTAACAAAAAGCCCAAAATTTTATTTAATTGAACTAATAAATCACTTACATTATTTAAAGACTAAAAAGTATTTTTCCTAACTTTTAAAAACTATTTTTCTATTTTTAAAACACTAAAAACTATTTTTAAATTAAAATAATGATTAAAAATAATAAAATAATGCTAAAAATAATTTGAAAATTTTAAAAATCCTAAATTATACTAATGAATAGTAGAAAAATGAAAAAGTTTGAAAAGAGTAAAATTTTTCACTAAAAGACAAAACAGTTTATAATAAAACCCTAATTAAACTAAATTTAATTCTAAAAATTAATTAAAAAGTGAACAGTGAAATAATTTAGGACTAAAAATCTTAAAACACTTTTCTAAATCTAAGAAAAATGTTAAAACTGAAAAATATTAATTTTTGTCACTAAAAGACAAAAACAGAATATTAAAAACTAATTTAAATTGCAATTAAATCTAAAAAATAAAAGATGAACAGTAAAATAAAAATTTATTTAATGGAAAAATCAGAATTAAAATAAGAAAAATAAAGAAACTAAAATCAAGTTCTAATTCCTAAATTAGCTCACTAAAGACAAAAAAAGAGAAAAACTGATAGTGACACTTTGTGGATTTTGTTTGGTAGCTTAGCAGTACCTACTTTTCAACTAGCAGGGGTAAATGAGTTCCACTGCTAGAGAAAAAAACGGGTTTGGGCACAATTTTGCTTGTATCTTGAGATTTACTTGGTTTCTTTTGGATCCAAAGGCACCCCCACAACCAGTTGGGTTGTGAGGAATCAAATAAAAAACAAAATAGCCAAGTTGTTCACAAATTTACACACAAATAGCCCTATAAAGTTACTGATATGGTCTAAAGCAGGTCTGGTGCTATCTGGGTAGTTTGACTGATGCAAATGGTCACTCAATGAACTTCTACCCACCAAAGCTTTGCTCAATCTAACCCTAAACCACAATTAAGCAGATAACAATCCTAATTGACCCTATATCTAACATCCTAACAAGTTTAGAAGGCACAATATACCCTAAATCATGTAGAAAATGGGCTTACTGATTTGTGCTATATTGGCCAAATTTTTGCATACAACTTGCACACAAAACCTATCTAAGATGACCCAAACTAACCAAACAACCTATCAATGACCTAAGAAACGTGTTTAAGCTGATTTAAAACCAAAATCTTTTCAAGAATTTGATTTTTAACCTAGACCCAAACACTCCTTAATTTTTAGAAAATGGACTTTTTCACACAAAATCTAAACAAACTCAAGTAAAACTGATGACAAATGTTCTAGACATGTATATGAGACAGAAATAAACATGTATGAACAATAAACTAGCATGCAAACATCTTGTTTCACAAAATCACGCAAAATCACATAATATGCACAAAATGAAGGGTTCAAGCCAATATTACCAAGAGTGACTCACATCTAAGCCACTCTATGGCCAGTTGATGCCATCTCCAAAGTGAGCTTATGAGACTTTTGGGCTTTTGGAAGCTTATGATAGCTGATGTAGAGAGTGCTAGGTGGTGACTGCTTAAGTCCAAACCACCCCCATATATCTTGGAAAAATAAAACAAGCTGTGACAACCGGGAATTTTTCAGGCTTTTAAATAATAATAAATTAAATTATGTATTAATCAAAATTTGTTTTCGAGAGATATCAAAGCTATTTGATTCGAAAATGGGAGTTTATTTTACATATTGTAAAAGACTGTGCAAAATTTGAGAACTGACGCGATACAAATCTAATTCATAGTTAATAATCAAGAAATATTTGATAAAAGATTTGTTAAGTTATCTAAATCTCTTGTCTTAATGTTAATACTGTACATTGAAAACAAAAATATTCAAGTTGGATTATATTTCTTTTAGAACGCAAACTATTCGAGAATTTTTTTTAAAAAAAAAGGGTAATTATATTAAATAATATAGAACGATTACGAAAAATTTATCGAACAAATATTAGAATTTATTAGAAAACTTATTTTAAAAACAACGACGCGATTTTTGGAAACCGAATCAAATTTTATATAACACGAACGAGACCCGAACCGCGATAACGGAAACGTTTAAACAAAAATACAAAAGAAACCTTATAACGAAAGTTACACAATAGACCCTGCTGAAATATATACTTGCCATTTTAATTTTTAAAACTTTTTAGACTATATATTCTTACTATTAGGGTTTCACCTCATTTAAAAACACAACCCTAAACCTAAGTTTCCACACACACTCCTCTCATATTATCTTCTGGCGCCCCCTTCAAGTTCCAGTCACCGGAAATATTTTCCGGCCACCAAAAACCGTCGTCGCCGCCATCATAAATCAGTAGATCTATGTCTATCAAACATCATCCACACCACTCTCACCACTCCACATGTATTGTCGTGCAACCGCCACTTCTATCGTGACTTCATCAGCCACCATCATCCCATTACTATCAAAGGGCTATCATAGCCGTGACTCCACCACCAACCATCACATCTACCACCCTACCGTCACCATTTTTACAACACCCACCACCACGATCCTCCAACACAACCACCAGCCGTGGTCTAATCACCATCACCTGACAACCATTCACAGCTGCCACGTTTGATAATTGTCCTCACCACCAGGTCCACGTCACCGCTCAAAAACCACCAACGTAGTGGTTACTACACCGCCATCAGCAGATCTGTGGCCTAGGTCTGTCATCAGCCCTTAAAGGTGATGAAACCATTAATCATGGATCGATTAAGCTTACTAGGATAATCAACGTTCATATGATAAACATAGCGGAATTAGAACATTGATTATGAACAAGGTGTTTCTCTTCCAAGGTTTACTTGTATTAAACTTCAAACAATTACAAGTAACAAACCCTAGACGTGTTTACAAGAACACACACGTCTAGAACACACGACACACACTTTAAGACTACATTGTGAATAATTGAATGATTAAACCTATGCGGGGTGTGTGTTTATATACTACACATACCCCTTCTTACAAGAAATCTAATTACCTAGAAGTCCCTCCATCTTTTGCTAATAAGTCCTCCTTGTTGTATGAAAGGGCTCCATATTCTTGTAAATATTTCTTTTTGCACATAAGTCCTTCTTGTTTCATTATTCTTGTTTTGTCTCATCAAATTAATTCCCAACAAAAGGGTGTTTCTCGTTCGTCAAGTTTCGACCACCAACAGGGGTGCGTTTTGTTTGCAGCAAACACAGGGTGCGTTTTGTTCAGCAACACCAACAGTAGGGTGTGTTGGTTTATGGCAGCAACACCACCGAAGGTTTGTTTGTTTCAATATTTATCAACCCATGAAGGGTGCGTTCGGGTTACTAAAAGCAGCACCAAAGCTGCATTTCTGACGCGAGTAAAACACCACCAGCAAGTGTGCGTTGGTTTTGGGGTAAAAAGATCACAACAGGGTGCGTTTGTTTACGGCAGCAACATAGGATGCGTTTTGGTTTTTCACATAAAACCACGAGGAGTGCTTGTTTTATTGATGTAGATCAGTAGGGGGTGTTCGTTTTGGCAGAAGATCAGCCTAGGGATTGTTTGGATCTGCTGTGGTTAACAGCAGTAGGGGTGTTTGGATCTGCTGATAACTAGCAGTAGGGTGTTGGGGTATGCTGAGAGTCTAGCAGGGGTGATTGGAGTTAGCAGGGAACCATAGGGGTGCGTTTGGGTCTGCAGCCGGATGTAAAGGGTGCGTTAGGGACTGTAGACAGTGTATAAGGGGCGTTTGGGACTGCAGACAGCGTATAAGGGGCGTCCGGGACTGCAAACAACGTATAAGGGGCGTTTGGGACTGCAGACAGTAAACAGTTAGGGTGCGGTCGGGTTTGTCATCCCACCGATAAGGGTGCATTTGGGTTATGTGGACGCGGGACTTCAAGGGTTTAGAGTACCAGGCGCGATTACAAATTCATGGTTGGTTGTGGTTTAGAAATCGGCTAATAACTTATATAATCTTATTATTTATAAAAACAGATAAAACGGTGGTATGATTATGGTTAAATAAAAACGTTGAATACTACTGATATCATTAGAACTACAAAAATAATTATACGTTTAAATACGTGTTTAAATAGCTCACATCGAGCGTTTGGCTTTTCGATTTACAACACATAGGTTGTGTTCGGTTGATACTTAATTAAACTAATTTATTTAGTAGTTGGATATATGTTAAAACACGTAGATTGTTTGGAACAATGGAAAATATTGAGAATTAGTAAATGTGGAAAATGTTGTACAAACGAATAGGTCATGTCGAAATTTCTATAAAATTATTTACTTTATATATTGTTCGCCACAAACTACTATTATAATTGTAAACCGATAAAATAAGTAAATACTTTTATATTTGTAAATCGATAAAATAAATGGATTCTATTGCGTTGATAAACCGATGGAAATTATACTATTACTTAAAAGTGACAATTATTAATTAAGCGGTAATTTTCTTAAAATGTGTCGGACTATGTTGTTTAATTATTTTTATCACGATCTTTATACTGTAACTACAAAATAAATATATACTTTGGCTTTTGTAAGATTGTTGTCCCTATTATATAATTCAAAATAAGAATTATATAATCGTCTGGTTATACGTAATGTGTATGGGATACATTACATACTCTGTGTGTGCATGATTTATTCATTTTATTTAACCAACCACCAAACTATTATAACTTAGAACTTAATATTTTATCAATGGGACGTTGATCGAGAACTCAAATATACATTGTTAAGTTATTGGATTTAGCCGATTAGTTAAACCACAACACCATGACCGAGCCATATCGATTTCCGTTTGTGCGGAGCGTATATTAGCATCACTATTGTTCGCGCTACTACGTCGAGGTGAGTTCATACCCCACCTTTTCTTGCTTTAAATTGAATTATAAACGTTTTATAATTTCTCTTTGGGGGAGGTACATGCTTTGGTCAAAAACTTATATTAAACTTGTTTGGTTGTTTATAACTGTTTATAAACTACTTGATTGTCATAAGCTATTGTTAAGCTTACTTTGTTGGTCATAAACTATATTTAAACCGGTTTAATTGTTACGTGTTGAGTAGTCAACTCCTTTAATTGTTATACTTGTGAATGCTGATACTATAATTTCTATTGTGAGTTCCATAGCCAAAACTTTAACTGCTTTTCACTGGTTCTCGGGTAGAGACAATGGTTGCAAGAATGAACACAAGTGCATATACTCGTTTATGTATTGGTCTAAGTCCCGTTTTAACCCAATTACTTTGGCCCACTATCATGAACCGTTAATTTCGGACTGGATGACCGGTCGAAAGCGCGAATGTTATGGATAGATCTATCGGGGTTGACGCCCCTGTCCGGCTTGGTCCAACAGAGGACAAGCGGGCACAGTTTCATTTGAGTCTGTGGACGGATGTCGTGGGTTAGGCATCCGTAGGGGCTGCATTATGTGATTATACTACCGGTGTTGTTAACGCTTCGGTGTCATGAGCTTAGACAATAATAAATGCCTTATTTTATTTAGTGACTTTGTATTTGTTATATTGTCACTAAGTGGTTGGAAAATCTTGTGGTTCATTAAACAATTCTATTCTATTGGAAAACTTTATTATTTATCAGTGAGCTTTGTTTTTATCAGAAAACGCTAACTATTATCTATGAACTATGTTTTATCAGAAAACTCTATTTATTTCCAGAAAACTCTGTTATTATCAGTAAGCTATATCTACTATCAGTAAACTTTGTTTTTATCAGTAAACTTTGTTTTTATCAATAAACTTTGTTTTTACTAATAAACTTTGAAATTATCAAAGAAAGTCTATTTAACAGAAACTGTGATTTTTAAACTCTTATATTTTACTGCAAGGTGCAGTGGTCGGTAAAACTCTAATTTTTCATAAACGTTTTAAAACAAACTTATGAACTCACCAACTTTATGTTGACATTTTTAAGCATGTATTTTCAGGTACTTGACTGTATGGACTATTTGGAGTCTGCTATGTGGTTTTGGCATGTAGAGGTCGTTCTCGGATCAAGCTCTCGATTACTCATGAAGTCATAGCCTCCCAAAGCCAGTCTTCCGCTGCAGTGAATTTGGGGGTGTGACAGATTGGTATCAGAGCCTTGGTTATAGAGAACTAGGTTGCATTAGTAACTCTAGACTATAACCGGCTCTCAGTTTTATCTAGGAGTAACACTCATCACATCATACTTATTCCGCTGCTATATGAATATTTGCAATGCATGGTTGTTATTGCTCGTTGCCTGTCATGTTATTACTTGTCTACATGAGTTCGCTTGCTTGATTAGGGTACTTAGACATATAATATACTTTTATATATGAACGGTAGAACATTTATTGGGCATTGTGAGTTACGCAATGGTCCACAGACCTTTTTAAAATCAAACGTATTGGTATTATGTGATTTTGGTTCACGATTGGTCACGGGTAATCTCAGGTTCGAGCTAATTTATTCAAAAAGGTTGAGAGGTGTAACAATACTTAACTATGCCTCAGTGGGCCTCATGTTTGATTGAGTACGAGATGAAGTTAAGTATGGGACGTTACACAGCCTATGATTTTTGATGAATTATCTCGAGGGTGGGTAAGACTCGTAGTCTTACGTGTTAATGTGGAATGTACTGTATTTTCAGAGTCGAGCTGAGTCATCAAAAGGTTGAGATGTGTAATAATTCATAGCAAAACCTGGGGCCATTCTTTGTGAGTGTGTTTCGAGGTTGGGTTATGATAAGTTATTACTCAGCTTAGTATTTGATGAGTCTTCCTCGAGGATGAGAAAGAATTGTGTGATTGGATAATTTGCTTATTTAGAACCGACTACTATATACTTATCCTACTTATAACCGTGAGTTCTTTACTTGATATACGTCTACGACTGCTTTATCGCCTATCGACACTTATGTTCTTCGATCCGGTACGTTCGAAACGTCTACTTACGGAAGACGGCTTATTTTCAACTCATACTCTTTGCTTTTTGTAATTTTGGATAATATCGTTTAGAGATTTTAACGATTTCGAATTGGGTATTTTGCCGGTGACACTTAAGTAGGACAATTTATGAAGTCTTTATTTAAATGGATTGGGACGCCTTTGCATTTGAATAAAGAAATTATAAATCACCGAACCATAAGCTTATAATGACATATTTGCATAGATTAGGACGCTTCTATATGCAAATATGAGATTATAAATGAGTGGGCTTAAGGATAACCGACGTGTCCCTGTATATTTATGATATCAGTATTCCAGTTTGGAGTGTATTTTTTTTTAACTCAGGATTTGTCCATACGAATGAATCGCATTTCATCTTGTTATGTTATCATTACGACGTTTTGACGAGTGATCTTTAAACTTCGTTTGATTCGCGAATTGTTACGAGAATCTTTTCTGAATGTATACTGATCGACGTGAACCTAACGGGCTGGTGGTGGTGAACCATTGTAAACTTTTAAGAGCTGACGAACTTCTAGACACTTCGTTTCGAATTGTTTCCTTTTATCGTTATATTAACGAGGGCCGATTTGTTAGATTGACATGTAGAACCGCTCAGATATATCCCTTTCTACTATTGGTGGATAACACAAATAAAAAAAAATAATAAAAAAAATAAATAAAAAACTTCGGACAGACTTATCTGTGAATAAATATAAGTATATTCGATGTAACACTAGGGTATAACTTCAAAATTATTTTCTCTACACTTTTATTAGGGTAACAACGATTGAGTTCGAGGACGAACTCCAAATAACACGGATGTACTGTGACAACCGGGAATTTTTCAGGCTTTTAAATAATAATAAATTAAATTATGTATTAATCAAAATTTGTTTTCGAGAGATATCAAAGCTATTTGATTCGAAAATGGGAGTTTATTTTACATATTGTAAAAGACTGTGCAAAATTTGAGAACTGACGCGATACAAATCTAATTCATAGTTAATAATCAAAAAATATTTGATAAAAGAATTGTTAAGTTATCTAAATCTCTTGTCTTAATGTTAATACTGTACATTGAAAACAAAAATATTCAAGTTGGATTATATTTCTTTTAGAACGCAAACTATTCGAGAATTTTTTTTTTAAAAAAAAGGGTAATTATATTAAATAATATAGAACGATTACGAAAAATTTATCGAATAAATATTAGAATTTATTGGAAAACTTATTTTAAAAACAACGACGCGATTTTTGGAAACCGAATCAAATTTTATATAACACGAACGAGACCCGAACCGCGATAACGGAAACGTTTAAACAAAAATACAAAAGAAACCTTATAACGAAAGTTACACAATAGACCATGCTGAAATATATACTTGCCATTTTAATTTTTAAAACTTTTTAGACTATATATTCTTACTATTAGGGTTTC
Source organism: Glebionis coronaria (assembly GCA_025667525.1). NCBI lineage: Eukaryota > Viridiplantae > Streptophyta > Magnoliopsida > Asterales > Asteraceae > Glebionis > Glebionis coronaria. Next base: position 5,339,238 of record CM046880.1, read on the forward strand.
ACCTCATTTAAAAACACAACCCTAAACCTAAGTTTCCAGACACACTCCTCTCATATTATCTTCTGGCGCCCCCTTCAAGTTCCAGTCACCGGAAATATTTTCCGGCCACCAAAAACCGTCGTCGCCGCCATCATAAATCAGTAGATCTATGTCTATCAAACATCATCCACACCACTCTCACCACTCCACTTGTATTGTCGTGAAACCGCCACTTCTATCGTGACTTCATCAGCCACCATCATCTCATTACTATCAAACGGCTATCATAGCCGTGACTCCACCACCAACCGTCACATCTACCACCCTACCGTCACCATTTTTACAACACCCACCACCACGATCCTCTAACACAACCACCAGCCGTGGTCTAATCACCATCACCTGACAACCATTCACAGCTGCCACGTTTGATAATTGTCCTCACCACCAGGTCCACGTCACCGCTCAAAAACCACCAACGTAGTGGTTACTACGCCGCCATCAGCAGATATGTGACCTAGGTCTGTCATCAGCCCTTAAAGGGTGTTTCTCGTTCGTCAAGTTTCGACCACCAACAGGGGTGCGTTTTGTTTGCAGCAAACACATGGTGCGTTTTGTTCAGCAACACCAACAGTAGGGTGTGTTGGTTTATGGCAGCAACACCACCGAAGGTGTGTTTGTTTCAATATTTATCAACCCATGAAGGGTGCGTTCGGGTTACTAAAAGCAGCACCAAAGCTGCATTTCTGACGCGAGTAAAACACCACCAGCAAGTGTGCGTTGGTTTCGGGGTAAAAAGATCACAACAGGGTGCGTTTGTTTACGGCAGCAACATAGGATGCGTTTTGGTTTTTCACATAAAACCACGAGGAGTGCTTGTTTTATTGATGTAGATCAGTAAGGGGTGTTCGTTTTGGCAGAAGATCAGCCTAGGGATTGTTTGGATCTGCTGTGGTTAACAGCAGTAGGGGTGTTTGGATCTGCTGATAACTAGCAGTAGGGTGTTTGGGTATGCTGAGAGTCTAGCAGGGGTGATTGGAGTTAGCAGGGAACCATAGGGGTGCGTTTGGGTCTGCAGCCGGATGTAAAGGGTGCGTTAGGGACTGCAGACAGTGTATAAGGGGCGTTTGGGACTGCAGACAGCGTATAAGGGGCGTTCGGGACTGCAAACAGCGTATAAGGGGCGTTTGGGACTGCAGACAGTAAACAGTTAGGGTGCGGTCGGGTTTATCAGCCCATCGATAAGGGTGCATTTGGGTTATGTGGACGCGGGACTTCATGGGTTTAGAGTACCAGGCGCGATTACAAATTCATGGTTGGTTGTGGTTTAGAAATCGGCTAATAACTTATATAATCTTATTATTTATAAAAACAGACAAAACGGTGCTATGATTATGGTTAAATGAAAACGTTGAATACTACTGATATCATTAGAACTACAAAAATAATTATACGTTTAAATACGTGTTTAAATAGCTCACATCGAGCGTTTGGCTTTTCGATTTACAACACATAGGTTGTGTTCGGTTGATACTTAATTAAACTAATTTATGTAGTAGTTGGATATATGTTAAAACACGTAGATTGTTTGGAACAATGGAAAATATTGAGAATTAGTAAATATGGAAAATGTTGTACAAACGAATAGGTCATGTCGAAATTTCTATAAAATTATTTACTTTATATATTGTTCGCCACAAACTACTATTATAATTGTAAACCGATAAAATAAGTAAATACTTTTATATTTGTAAGTCGATAAAATAAATGGATTCTATTGCGTTGATAAACCGATGGAAATTATACTATTACTTAAAAGTGACAATTATTAATTAAGCGGTAATTTTCTTAAAATGTGTCGGACTATGTTGTCTAATTATTTTTATCACGATCTTTATACTGTAACTACAAAATAAATATATACTTTGGCTTTTGTAAGATTGTTGTCCCTATTATATAATTCAAAATAAGAATTATATAATCGTCTGGTTATACGTAATGTGTATGGGATACATTACATACTCTGTGTGTGCATGATTTATTCATTTTATTTAACCAACCACCAAACTATTATAACTTAGAACTTAATATTTTATCAACGGGACGTTGATCGAGAACTCAAATATACATTGTTAAGTTATTGGATTTAGCCGATTAGTTAAACCACAACACCATGACCGAGCCATATCGATTTCCGTTTGTGCAGAGCGTATTATTAGCATCACTATTGTTCGCGCTACTACGTCGAGGTGAGTTCATACCCCACCTTTTCTTGCTTTAAATTGAATTATAAATGTTTTATAATTTCTCTTTGGGGGAGGTACATGCTTTGGTCAAAAACTTATATTAAACTTGTTTGGTTGTTTATAACTGTTTATAAACTACTTGATTGTCATAAGCTATTGTTAAGCTTACTTTGTTGGTCATAAACTATATTTAAACCGGTTTAATTGTTACGTGTTGAGTAGTCAACTCCTTTAATTGTTATACTTGTGAATGCTGATACTATAATTTCTATTGTGAGTTCCATAGCCAAAACTTTAACTGCTTTTCACTGGTTCTCGGGTAGAGACAATGGTTGCAAGAATGAACACAAGTGCATATACTCGTTTATGTATTGGTCTAAGTCCCGTTTTAACCCAATTACTTTGGCCCACTATCATGAACCGTTAATTTCGGACTGGATGACCGGTCGAAAGCGCGAATGTTATGGATAGATCTATCGGGGTTGACGCCCCTGTCCGGCTTGGTCCAACAGAGGACAAGCGGGCACAGTTTCATTTGAGTCTGTGGACGGATGTCGTGGGTTAGGCATCCGTAGGGGCTGCATTATGTGATTATACTACCGGTGTTGTTAACGCTTCGGTGTCATGAGCTTAGACAATAATAAATGCCTTATTTTATTTAGTGACTTTGTATTTGTTATATTGTCACTAAGTGGTTGGAAAATCTTGTGGTTCATTAAACAATTCTATTCTATTGGAAAACTTTATTATTTATCAGTGAGCTTTGTTTTTATCAGAAAACGCTAACTATTATCTATGAACTATGTTTTATCAGAAAACTCTATTTATTTCCAGAAAACTCTGTTATTATCAGTAAGCTATATCTACTATCAGTAAACTTTGTTTTTATCAGTAAACTTTGTTTTTATCAATAAACTTTGTTTTTACTAATAAACTTTGAAATTATCAAAGAAAGTCTATTTAACAGAAACTGTGATTTTTAAACTCTTATATTTTACTGCAAGGTGCAGTGGTCGGTAAAACTCTAATTTTTCATAAACATTTTAAAACAAACTTATGAACTCACCAACTTTATGTTGACATTTTTAAGCATGTATTTTCAGGTACTTGACTGTATGGACTATTTGGAGTCTGCTATGTGGTTTTGGCATGTAGAGGTCGTTCTCGGATCAAGCTCTCGATTACTCATGAAGTCACAGCCTCCCAAAGCCAGTCTTCCGCTGCAGTGAATTTGGGGGTGTGACACAAGCTGCTAAGATGAAAAAGAAACTGCAATGAAACCAAACTCAATAAGCTTATATAAGCTTGTCAGGCTTATATGAGCTTATTGTCCAAGGAGGGTTAGCAATAAATGACAAACTTTAAAAACAGAACTTTTGAAAAGAAGTAAACTCCCTTTTCTAAAAACCAACTTTTGAAATCGTCCAATCTTGAAATGACTTAAAGAATGGTAACAAATCAACAAAGAAGCTCTGAAATCTCATCACACATCCACTTTCACTTCAATGTGAATGGAATTTCAGATAAACTAAAAATTGATTTTCGAAAAACTTTTTGAAAAACTGAAAACTCTTAAAATCTTATAACTAATTTGCAACTTAAAGGAAATATTACACTAAGAAAATGGAACTCAGCTTAATAATGGAAGATTTTCAATAAACTGTAACTATTTTTCATTAAAAAGAGCTTTTACAAAATAAGCTGGAACAAAAGGAGACTCACAATCTGAGTTCTCTCTTTATAGTACTACTAAGAACTATCTAGAATAAAGTAAACCCTAGTTACAATGATTCCCTAAACTACCCTTGGTCAATGAAGTTGAAATCTTGGTCAAATGCTTTCTTGTGATCTGCCAGAATGCCATGTCATGACTGTTTGGAGTCATGTGTGTTGCCAGCTTGTATTCCATCATCTTGGACAAGTAAAATCATCTTGGCCATCTATCTTGTCGGTTTTAGGGTTTTGGGGATGAAAGTGATGGGCAGGGGAGGTCCCAATGGGGACTCACACCCATGTGGTGTCGTTTTTTGGGTGGGGAATTTTTTATGGTGATGTTAATTGGGTTTCTGGAAAGGATCAAACAAAAACCCTTTGGCTTGTGATTAATTGAAACTGGGGTTTTTCAGGGTTTATGTGTGGGAGGGAAAAGAGATTAGGGGTTTTAATCCTGTTTAGCTTTTAAACTAGTGTTTCCCCCACTTTTGTAATATTAAATCGTGTTTAATAAAGTTTGTTTAAAAATTTTGTAGAAACTAGAAGGGGGGTTGAATAGTTTCTTATAATTTACTTGTTAAAATATGGTTTCCAAAAATCCTTTTTCAAAAAACTTAGGCTTGAGGAAATATGTGAAATCTTCTTATGCACAATATGAACAATGATAGTGTAACTAAACTAATACTAACAAAAATATATCCACAAAGAATAAAGAATGATAGTGTAGCTAATCTAATATTAACACATGTATATGCAAAAAGAATAAAGAATGTAAAGAGTTAAGGGTAAAGAAAGATCAAACCGAACACCAAGGATTTATAGTGGTTCGGCAACGAAGCTCACTCCTCGTTCCTACTCCACTCCTCGAGTACTCCTTACTCGAGAGTTCACTACACAACAAGCTCCTTATGGTGGAGAAAACCGTACACGTCGCTTAACCAATTTCCGACTCTAAGCTAAAAGTCGAGCCCTAATCGTAGCTAGGACCAATCTACACAACTATACTTAGTACATACACAACTTCCAAATAGACACAACTACTTGGATCTTCACAACTATGACACAACTACAAGTATATAAAAATTGATCTTCAATGGATCTTTGGTGATGGACTCAACACTTCACTAGGATAGTGTTCTTCTCTTTGCACTTGGAGAGGAAGGGATGGAAGAACAAGATTCACTTCTTAAACAAGTAATAATCAAACAAATGATCAAAGATTTGAGTGATTAAAGAAGGGGTTTGAATCTGGAAATAAATGTGCAAAAGGGTGATACATTTGGTTTTTGTATGGGTTCAGATTAAATCTCGGAATCCTCTCGAATTGATCTCGGCCTTAAGTGGAATGATTGTTCTTGGTTACTAAATAAAAGGGTTTGGTTTTCTAATCTAATAAAAAGTGGAAATGAAAATTTAAATCAAAGACAATCACTTAAATTATAATTAACAAAGACTTGAATTGAAATTAAGATTAAAATTAAGATTAAAATTAAAATTGAAATTAAAGTTCAAATTACAGTTAAAATATAAATTGTGAAATAAACATAAAGAAACAGTAAAACAGCAACTTTAAACTTTAAAAGAAAATTTGATTCGGAACTTTTACCCTCGATTCGGAACTTAACTCATGCGGAACTTAATGATTCATTCGGAAGATTTTAGTTCATCCGGAACTTTGGACTGATTCGGAAATTACTGATTCGGAAGTTACTGATTCGGAAGTTTTTGGAGAATAAACCTTCATTCGGAACTTTTTCAAATTGGTTCGGAAGTTTCCGATTCGGAAGTCTAAAATTGGTTCGGAAGATTTGTTTCGTTCGGAACTTTTGGCTTTGTTCGGAAGTTTTCCTTGGGTCGGAAGTTTTTGGCTTGGTTCGGAACTTATGGCTTGGTTTGGAACTTATGCTTCGTTCGGAACTTTTTCTTGGTTCGGAAGTCTGGAAACCCAGACACAGAAATAACACCCAAAGAACAAGGAAAAACCGATTTTGATCCAAAATCACCAAATTTTTCACCAAATCTTAAATAAAACTAAACATAAAGCCTCTACTAACCATAAACTACAAATCCCATCAACAAAAACACAAATCCCAACAACTTTTGAAGATCAAATCAAGAAAATAAAAACTTAAGAACTTGAGGATAAAGATGATGATGAACAAGATGAAATAGAAAGATCAAACAAGATTTGTATTAAATGATTAATGTTTTAACAAGATCAAACAAAGATTAAAATCACAAGACTAGAAAAACAAAGATTAAAAATCACCAATCACCCTAGTGGTGATGGTGAAGGAACGAACAAGAAAGGAGAAAAAAGGGGAGGAGAGGAAAACTCCAGACTAACTAAAAAAACTAGTCTAAATGTGTGAGGGGAGGGCTATTTATAGCCTTGTCTTTTGGTTGGTGAGTGGGCTTTCTCCCGTTCTTCTTGTCTTTTCGTCTTTTCAGAAAAGTTTCCGTTTTCGATTCTGATTCGGGACTTGTTGTCGATTAAATTTAACTCCTCTTTTAATTTCTTCGTTTAATAGACTTGAGTTTCTTCGACTTGTGTAAATCTTCCATCTTTGGTCCTTTTCTTCGATAAATCTTCGAATAGGCCCAGTGACTTCAAATCTTTTGCATCTCTTGGACAATAGACTTTATCTTGAGTCTTTTTCTTCAGTAAAACTCGTGCAATTCCATGTTTTCTTCAATATTCATCCGGTTGGCTCTGAAAACACAATAAACACAAAAAACCACGCATAATTCCAAACAAATGATATTAAATACGTGTTTTGGTCTCGTTTTAGCCCGAATTAAGTGGTAAAAGGATGGGTGTTTACACACCTATCAAAGGGGTGAGGTGAAAAGCTGAGAATGGTCCACTATTTAAAGGATAAAGGAGCCAACGGCTATATCTGCCCGCGGTACCTTATCACAGCCCGCGGTACCTTATAGATAAGGTACCGCCTAGGCGCTAAGGTACCGCCGGACTAGACTCCGCTCCTTTTTGTCCTTTAGTGGTGGAGGTCTTATTTGGGTATAAAAAATATCCTGAAAGGATATTCTTAACAGAATAAGAATATGCCATTTTCAAATTTCAAATAATTAATTTAATAAAACATTTTCTTAAAAATAAAGTTTAATAAAAACTTGTCACATTTAATAAAAAGTGAGTTTTAAGAAAAGATTAAATCACTTGATCACTTGATTAAGGTTAGTACTTGTTTATCCATACCTTAAGTGAAAATGGGTAAAATGAAAAATACTTGAACTCAAGAATTCGTTTTTCGTTGTTTTCGTAAATGCTTGTTTTTACATATTGTCGTAATCAAAACTAAGCGAGACCGAAAAATGCAAGTAACGTTTTTTAGTCATTATTGCATTAACAATCTCCCCCTTTTTGATTCCGACAATACATAAACTCAATCACACAAAAACAAGATTTTCGAAGACGAGTTTATTCATTTCTCCCCCTTTGTCGAAGCAAAAAGGTTGCGTAAGCCGGTGTTGAAGAAACGGACTTTGCAAAGACTCCCCCTTGGTGCTTACTCCCCCTGGCTTGGGGCACCGGGGAATCGAGATATGGTGACAAGCTACATAGAAGGGTTAGTTGAACAAAAGAAACAACCAACAATATATAGCAATAGGTCAAAAAAAAATTAAAAGAGAAGAAAACACAAAGACAAAGATCCAAGATAGGTTACTAAAGAAACATCATACAAAGAAGTATGAAAAAAAGAAATAAGCCAAAAGCATAAATCTAATCCTAGTTATTCTAGAATTCTAAGATTTGCTTGAATTTGGTGTCTTGAGGATAAGCAATCAATGCTTATATGAAAGACAAGGTAATAGCGGAGGGTGGTGGTGGTGGCTTGTTGGAGATCTCATAATCAAAATGAATAGGAGGCTTGATTAAGAGACTCTTAATGTAGCTCAACTCCTCATAGATGTGTGCCATAGTAAGATGTTGATATTGACAACAATGACAATATGTTTCATGGTGCATGACATTATCATGAGAAGGAGGAAGAACACTAAAGGGTGGTAATGGAAGAAAGGAAGTTCCACAATCAACATTCTTGGTAGGAGAAATGTGATTAAGAGTGTTCTTGGGTGGGTTTAGATTGAAAGCAATTGGAGAAAATGGAGGAGATTCAAGGCTTTCATTGGGAGAATAAGACATTTTGGATGTGAAGTAATGCAAAATGGTTATGGTTTAAATAGGGAAGGCTTAGGGTATTTTTGGGGTGGTCAAAGGGTTTGAAACAAAGATTCTCAAAAAGGTTGGAGCAAATCTGGAGTTTCAGACAAAAACCCGAAAAGGAAGGCCACTGTAGGCGGTTCCTTATCTATGGTGGCGGTACCTTATCAATAAGGTACCGCGGCTCACTTATGGAACCGCCTGCAGAAGCACGGTTTGGTGTTTGGAGAAAGATTTTTCAGCAAAACTTATTTTTCTAGTCTAACTTATCATAGGGATGTGCTTAAAAGCAAAGATAGACAAAGAAAATATATGCAAACTTACCAAATAGAGATTTGACCAAAATACATGGATTAAAAAAATCAATGTAGGAGGTGTGTAAGACAAGACCTTAAGTCATGACACAATGATCCTCCATGATTCAATCTTGTTCTTGCTATGTTTGAGAGAATCATACATATGAATTATGTAAGCTCTATATTAATAGCGAGAATCTATGAAAAATCGTTTTTAGATTGAATTAACAATGTCAAACGAGTTTCTCAACCATTTTTGAAAGAGACTTTGAGAGTTTTGAAAAGGAGATGAGAAGATTTTTCAAAAGAATCTTAAAAGACTCAAGGACTCAAGGTGGTAAGAGAAAACACACAAGAAGAAAAGAATTTAAGGAAGATTTTCCATTAATCCTAGACCTAGACGTAAGTAATTAAAAGGTTCCCTCTTAAGTGGCTTAGTGAAGATATCGGCTAAGTTGTCCTCGGAGGGCACCTTTTCGATAGTAATGTTCCCCTTTTGAACATTATCCCTAAGGAAATGGTGTCTAATTTCTATGTGTTTGGTTCGCGAATGTTGCACGGGATTCTTGCTTAGGTCTATAGCGCCTTTATTATCGCACATGATGGGAACATCATCAAGAGAAATCCCGTAATCAACAAGCGCTTGCTTCATCCATAGAGCTTGTTGGCATGATTTACCGGCACTCACATACTCGGCTTCCGTGGTGGATATCGCAAGAGCAGTTTGTTTCTTGGAGAACCAAGAAGTTAAACAACAACCCATGAAGGTACAAACTCCACTAGTGCTTTTCTGGTCCACATAGTCTCCCGCATGATCAGAGTCCGCGTAGACAGTGGTTTCTACGCCGGTCCCTTTAGGATACCATAATCCTAAATGTATAGTGCCTTTAATGTATCGGAAGATACGCTTAACCGCTTCAAGGTGAGAGGTTTTGGGATCCTCTTGGAAGCGAGCACAAAGGCAAACACTAAACATGATATCCGGTCGACTTGCCGTTAGGTACAACAAACTACCAATCATACCTCTATATTTGGTGTTGTCTACCGACTCACAATCATCATCTACGGTGAGTTTAGTATCCGAGGCCATAGGGGTCTTCATTGGTCTAGATTCTTCTGATCCAAATTTCTTTAGCATTTCTTTAGCGTACTTAGATTGACTAAAGAAAATACCATCGTCCATTTGTTTAATTTGGAGTCCTAAAAAGAAGTTAAGTTCTCCCATCATACTCATTTCAAACTCATCATGCATGATTTTGGCAAAGTCATCACACAATTATTGACAAGTTGAGCCAAATATAATGTCATCAACATATATTTATACGATTATGAGGTGAGGACCTTTCTTCTTTGTAAAGAGTGTATTGTCTACCATACCCATGGTATACTCATGTTTAACAAGAAACGCTTTAAGTCTATCATACCAAGCTTTGGGTGCTTGTTTTAGTCCATAAAGTGCTTTCTTAAGCTTGTAAACATGGTCCGGTTTCTCAAAATCAATGAAGCCGGGAGGTTGAGCCACATATACCTCCTCATTGATCAAACCGTTAAGAAATGCACTCTTTACATCCATTTGTTGAAGCTTAATATCTAAGGCACAAGCGTAGGCTAAAAGGATTCTAATTGATTCTAATCTAGCTACCGGTGCATATGTCTCGTCATAATCAATCCCTTCTTGTTGATTATAGCCTTGAGCTACAAGTCTAGCCTTGTTACGAGACACAACACCATTCTCATCTAGCTTATTCCTAAATACCCATTTGGTTCCTATAATGGTAGAACTTCTAGGTGGAGGAACAAGTTCCCAAACATCATTGGCAACGAATTGATTCAATTCTTCTTGCATCGCAATGACCCAACTCTTATCCGTCAAATCTTCTTTAACATTCTTAGGTTCAATCAAGGAGACAAAACAAAAGAAGTTGCTTTGGTTTTGGACTTGAGATCTTAGGGTCCTTTGATTTAAGTCACCAATGACATTATTGAGAGTATGATCCCTAGACTCCTTAATGTTTACTTCCTTTTCAACACTAAGGTCTTCAACTCCTATTTTTCTAACCTCTTTGGCTTTAACTACTTCTAATTCATCCAAGTCATCATCAACCAATGGTGGCGTCTTGGGTGAAGGAGAGGTTTCATCAAAGGTTACGTTGAGTGATTCTTCAATAACCCCTGAGGTTCTATTTAGGACTATGTAGGCCTTACTAGTTTGGGAATAACCTAAAAGGATACCTTCGTAAGACTTTGGGTCAAACTTGGTAAGGTAGTCTTTGGTGTTGAGGATAAAGCACTTGCTTCCAAACACCCTAAAGTATTCTAATGAGGGTTTCTTACCTTTAAGAATCTCATAGGGGGTCTTTCCTAGGAAAGGTCGAATAAGAATTCGGTTGAGAATATAAGTCGATGTATCCACGGCATTGCACCAAAACTTTTGAGGCAAAGATTGCTCGTTTAACATCGTCCTACTCATCTCTTGGAGAGTCCTATTCTTCCTTTCAACTACCCCATTTGATTGTGGGGTGCGAGGAGCCGAGAAGTTATGGGTAATACCATGAGCTTCACAAAAGGCACCAAATTGCACTTCATTATCAAATTCCCTACCATGATCCGTCCTAATAGAAACAATTGAACATCCTAGTTGATTTTGAATTCTTCGACTAAAGATTTAGAAGTGATCGAAAGCTTCATTCTTAGATGCCAAAAATCTAGTCCAAGTGAATCTAGAATAGTCATCAACTATAACTAGGGTATAAAGGTTACCTCCATAACTCCGTATGGCGGAAGGTCCAAAGAGATCCATATGTAGGAGCTCTAAGCACCGAGAGGTCGAAACCAAATTCTTGGCTTTGTGACTTGAGTGAACTTGCTTTCCAATTTTGCAAGCATCACAAAAGTGACTATCAAACTTAATCTTGAGGAGGTGTCTTACCAACTCCTTAGAGACTAAAGATTGAATTAAACGCATATTAGCGTGACCTAATCTCCTATGCCAAAGAGTAGAACTATCATCTATAGTCGCAAGACATATGTTGTCTTTTGACTTCTTATTAACCTTCATGACATAAAGCCCATGCTTTCTAACACCTTTTCCAATGACTTTTCCATCTTTTACGATTTCACTGTCATGTTCCGAAAAGATGACCTTACACTTATTATCACAAATTTGACCTATACTTAAAAGGTTAAAACCTAAGTTATATACGTGCTCAACATTTTCAATGGTCATGGAGTCAAGAGAAACTGTACCTTTGCCAATGTTATTACCACGTAGACTACTAGCGAATGTGACGTTACCTCCATCATATGCTTTGTAATGCGAGAACAAACTTCGATTACCCATCATGTGTTTAGAACATCCACTATCCTTAATCCACTCATCGGGCTCCAAATCAATTCCCAAGCATATCTAGGTAACAATAAACAAGATCAAACATTTGGTCCCCAATATCTCATGGGTCCAAAATTGTTAGTTCCAAACATCCCTTGCATTTGGTTGGGATGTATGAATGAGGTGGGGATTCCCCATGGAGAACAAAATGGAGGAGGGTAGTAATTCATGTAACCATTTTGTTGTTCATTACTTCTCCTAGGTGTGTTTGATCTAGGTTTAGAGTTATTATTATTCTTTCTAGGTGTTGGAGTTTTACTTCTAGGTCGTGAGTTGTTTTGATTATCTCTTGTAGGCGTTGTTGTTCTACTTCTAGGCTTAGACTCATTCCGTACTCTAGGTGGAGTAGAAGATAGTCTAGATAAACTTCTATTTCCCATGAGAGGTTTACTTAACGGCTTATAGAACTTACTAATAGCATTGTCGTCAAGTATGGGTAATTGAACCTTATTAACAGTAAGATGCTTTGGTTTTTCATTTAACTTAAATTTTTCAGAAAGTTCAGAATTTTCACAAAACTCAACTTCTGGCCGCGGTACCTTATCTATGGCCGCGGTTCCATAGTGATAAGGAACCGCGCCATACAATGTGGAACCGCGTCCAGAAGGTGTTTTCTGTGAAAACCTGACTTGTTTTGGTTCACTAGTTGAGGCTTCATTTGAGTTAAAACCTAGACCAAGTTTTTCCTTAGAATGAACTTGTTTGTTTAACATATCATCAAGAGCACTAGTACCTTTCATGAACTTTTCCAATTTAATGGAGGTGCTCTTGAGATCATCATTCTCTAATCTAAGTTTCTCACAACTTAAGCAACCTAAATCAACCTCTTTGTTTTTCTCAAGTTTAGCCAATTTCTCTCTAAGTTCATTGATCTCATTTTCAAGCTTAGTTTTGGTTGATTTTAAGGTTTTATTCTTTTCTATGAATTTAAGACTAAGTTTGTGTAAGCTATCATATTTGCCTTCAAATTCAGTATCATCTAAAGTGGAACTATCATTGCTATAATATTCGGTTTCGGAATGTACCTCTTTAGAAGTGTGAGCCATAAGACATTTCTCCTCTTTGGGGTTGTCATCATCATCTTCACCGCTATCGCTCTAAGCGCCACTAACGAATGCCGTGTGGTTCTTATCACGAGCGGGCTTTGGACAATCACCAATGAAGTGATTTGGATCACCACATCTAAAGCAACTCCTATCACCTTTTTCGTTCTTGACAAACCGATTCTTTGACAATGGTTTCTTGTCATAGTTTGGTTGCCTAACGTGTTGACCTCGTCTCTTGAAGAACTTCTTGAAATCTCTCGCCGACAATGCATACTCCTCGTCATCACTTTCCGAGGAACTATCATGGTCACTTTGTGCCTTCTTGGCTTTAAGTGCAAGAGATTTCCTTTCACTCTTGGTTTTTACTAATTCCGAGTCCTTCAAAATTATCATCTCATGAACCTTCAAGCTTCCTATGAGTTCATCGAGTGATAAAGTTGAGAGATCTTTCGACTCTTCAATAGCCGTGACTTTTGCTCTCCACTTTGGATGTAAGGCCCTTAGAAACTTCCTAACATTGTTCTTGCTAGAAAAACCTTCATCAAGTGCTTTTAGACTAGTAATAATGGTGTTAAACCTAGCAAATGCACTATCAATAGTTTCATCTTCTAAGATGACAAATTGTTCATATTGTTGGACAAGAAGATCGATTTTACTTTATTTGACTTGGCTATTACCTTGGTGGGTTACTAAAAGAGTGTTCCAAATATCTTTAGCGGTTTCACACATAAAAATTCTTTCATACTCTTTCTTAGGCAAAGCATTATAAATCACCATTATAGCCTCATTATTTTTTGAAAGTTTCTTTTTAGTATCATCATTAGCTTTGTCAAAAGTGACTAATTCTTTTGTTTTAGAAACTTCATTAAATTGAAAGGGTAAAAAATCACCATTGGTAATAACATGCCAAAGATCTAAATCTTTTGATTTCACATAAGTTTCAAATCTATTTTTCCAATAAATAAACTATCAGTTTTAAAAAGTGGTGGTCTTTGCATAGATTGCCCTTCTAGGTACTTGTTGGAATCCATAGATAGATTCAAGTATTAAAATACAATATACTTTAAAAAATCTTGAGCAACCCGCTCTGATACCAATTGTAGAAACTAGAAGGGGGGGGTTGAATAGTTTCTTATAATTTACTTGTTAAAATATGGTTTCTAAAAATCCATTTTCAAAAAACTTAGACTTGAGGAAATATGCGAAATCTTCTTATGCACAATATGAACAATGATAGTGTAGCTAAACTAATACTAACAAAAATATATCCACAAAGAATAAAGAATGATAGTGTAGCTAATCTAATATTAACACATGTATATGCAAAAAGAATAAAGAATGTAAAGAGTTAAGTGTAAAGAAAGATCAAACCGAACACCAAGGATTTATAGTGGTTCGGCAACGAAACTCACTCCTCGTTCCTACTCCACTCCTCGAGTACTCCTTACTCGAGAGTTCACTACACAACAAGCTCCTTATGGTGGAGAAAACCGTACACGTCGCTTAACCAATTTCCGACTCTAAGCTAAAAGTCGAGCCCTAATCGTAGCTAGGACCAATCTACACAACTATACTTAGTACATACACAACTTCCAAATAGACACAACTACTTGGATCTTCACAACTATGACACAACTACAAGTATATAAAAATTGATCTTCAATGGATCTTTGGTGATGGAATCAACACTTCACTAGGATAGTGTTCTTCTCTTTGCACTTGGAGAGGAAGGGATGGAAGAACAAGATTCACTTCTTAAACAAGTAATAATCAAACAAATGATCAAAGATTTGAGTGATTAAAGAAGGGGTTTGAATCTGGAAATAAATGTACAAAAGAGGTGAGGTGAAAAGCTGATAATGGTCCACTATTTAAAGGATAAAGGAGCCAACGGCTATATCTGCCCGCGGTACCTTATCACAGCTCGCGGTACCTTATCGATAAGGTACCGCCTAGGCGCTAAGGTACCGTCGGACTAGACTCCGCTCCTTTTTGTCCTTTAGTGGTGGAGGTCTTATCTGGGTATAAAAAAATATCCTGAAAGGATATTCTTAACAGAATAAGAATATGCCATTTTCAAATTTCAAATAATTAATTTAATAAAACATTTTCTTAAAAATAAAGTTTAATAAAAACTTGTCACATTTAATAAAAAGTGAGTTTTAAGAAAAGATTAAATCACTTGATCACTTGATTAAGGTTAGTACTTGTTTATCCATACCTTAAGTGAAAATGGGTAAAATGAAAAATACTTGAACTCAAGAATTCGTTTTTCGTTGTTTTCGTAAATGCTTGTTTTTACATATTGTCGTAATCAAAACTAAGCGAGACCGAAAAATGCAAGTAACGTTTTTAGTCATTATTGCATTAACAAATATATTGGTGGAAAATCACGTGGGGGATAGAGTGTGTTTGATTGGTTAAAATTTGTGAGTGGGACACGTGTAGGCTTAAGAGTGGAGGGTTTAAGGTGCTTGTCTGCCCCAATTAGCCCCTTACCTTTCTTTCTTTGTTCATTTAACTTTGAAACTGCCAAAGTCTATTTTCCTTTGTTAAGCAAGTTTAAAAACTTGCATTTTGACCACAAAAAGTTCATGAAACTTGTTCCAAGGGCTTGTTGAGTCATTTAATCAATCTTCAAGGGCTAATCATGTAATATCTTCAATCATGGAGGACCTTTTCTTGCCAATGATGATTTCTTCAAGGTCTTTTCTTGCCAAATCTTCAAAAATGAGGGACCAATGTTGACAATCTTTAAAACTTCAAGGACTTCTTTGGAAATTCATGATTCGGGTCCGGTTCTTTGTGCGGCTTCGTTTCCCGTGTTCGTTTTTGCTTGATTCCTTTTATCTTTTGGTGAATTCACGATATTCGTACCTAAAATACACAATGAACAAACACAAGCATATATTTGGGTATTTTTATGATATTTTAAGCGTTTTAAGCCCGATTTGGACGATGAGACTATGTATAATTACAGTCTCATCACTCCCCCATACTAAACCATTGGCGTGTCACCACGCAATGCTAGAATTAAGTATCGTGGCACTTCCAAAATTCATTTTATGATGACATTTATTGAAGACGTAAACTTAAATAAACTACTACACGCGTTTTAGACATAATGTATTGTTTTCATCACGATTAAGTGACTTTTAGGATCATAGAACAAGAACACGTAAGTGCTTCGTTTGAAATAATTTCGTCGTCCTCGATTTTCACCCAATTCCATGCTAAGCGTGTAACGAGATCATTGTTATTATAAGTTAGCAACACGATCATATCTCATGAGTGTTAATTATGAACCTAAACTCCCTTATTCCTACTTGGTATCTCTTATATTTTATTTTTGTCTTAATGATCACGAGGATACATCATTGACTTATGCGTGAATAAAGATTAAGTCTAAAAATAGAGTCTTAACGGTGTAACCAAAATCATTAAATTAATAATTCATCCTAATAGACAACGATGTCAAAAAATTAAGTCAACAAGAAGGATCGATAAACACGGTTTTATAACGGTTTTTGTGACAACCCTGGTTTTGAGGTTCGTCACTTAGTTTTATTTTGTGCTAGTTACGTGTCTTTACGTGTTGATGTGCTAATTGGAGTGTATAGATTGTGGTTTGGATATCGTTTCCGGTACGGGGTACCTTGTGAGTGAAACGATGTGTGATGATTTCATGTTCATGAGTTCACATGGTAGTGACTATGAAATGAGATGGTGTTATTTAGTGGTTTTACGTATACGTATATGTATTATAGAAAATCGTATTTTTACGATTTACGGTTTAGCATTTAGAGGTCTCGGATGAGGTAATTAGTCATATGAATATTTTTCGGGATGGTTTTAAGTCATTTGGGACTTAGTTATAAAGTTTATTTCAAAATTTGAGATTTTTTATAAAAGTGTATATTTTACGTCTTTTATGGTAAAAAGCGTAAATTTGACTAGTTTTACGGTTTTGAGGTTTTGAAGGCTTTAGGAGCTGAAATAAATTAAGGTAAATTAAGGTAATATTAATAAGATATTAATTAACAATAAAAAGAAAAATATATATATACATATATATATGAGGCGGTTTGGGACGAATCAAAAGAAAAGAAAAGGGAAAAAAAAGGAAAAAGGGAATCGGGTTTTTGTAATGGGCCAAGGACTTGTTAGGAAACTATATAAATACTTTTTATTAACCAAAACACTTCATAAAACCCCTGGAGATCACCTTCAAGTCGGCATCAATGGTGGTGTTAGGGTTCTTCATTAATTTTTCTTCTTTCAAAAATTATAAGGTAAAATCTTTAATACTCTTTTTAATTAAAGTGTTTTAATTCTTTCTCAATCATCTTATGATGGATTTAAGTTAGGGTTTAAATAAGAATCTGTATTTTAATGATATTATAATGATTAGATGGTTTAGGGTTTGTAATTAATGGGGTTATGGGTAATTAACTAGGTTAAATTAATTAAACCTGTTTTAAAAACTGGGCAGAATTTTGGGCCATTGTTTTGATCATATAGGGAGATCTACAGACTCTTATTTTGCGATCCACATATCCCTGGAAAGCTAATTGAAGTGGCTTTCCAATTCAAGAAACTAGAACTAAATTGGAGGTCGGGAAGTGGTTCAAAAACAGGTTACAACAGTCGGAGGTCAAAACAGTTTTGAAGTCAGCCTGTTTTCTTTTTAAGTTTTGGGTTGTTGGGGTACTTAGGGTTGCATTGGGATCTTCTCACGAACATGAGAGATGGTTTATATATTATAGTAAGTATCTGCACTTGGGATAAGGTTGTGGTTTAGGGTAAGACCCCCTAATTTTAACAAACGTTTCATACGTTTAAAATCAGTGAATTCTGGATAGGTAGAAATATATATACATATATCGGGGCCTTAACAGTAGCTTTAAGGTTAGGGCAAGTGGGAGGTTTTAGCTAACATATGTAAAAGTATGAATATTCGTTTTACAGAAACCATGGGTATGTTTAAGTGGACGTTTGACTTAAAGTTTTGAGACCTAAAAACTGGGATGGTTTTGTGTAAAATATGAACGGGATAGTTATTAAACTTAACCAAGTTAAGGACTTGTTAAGGAAGGGTAATGGAGTGATTAGAGCTTATCAATGAGGTATTTATGTGGGAGTAGGCTAGATGTCCATCATAGGTTGATGAGCCATCTTAGTGATTGGTTCATATTTTGATTGCGTGTTTTTGGTTTGTTAGCTTGTTGCTAGTGCGAGGACTTTTGGAGAAGCAATTAGGTGAGTTTCATAGTCCCATGTTTATTATTGCTTTTGACTTCTAGATGGGATGGAAGAGACATTGTGTTGAGTTATTTATAAATTGATGTTGTGAATGTTTTTAGGGTTTGAGATGGACTTGTGTGTACAGTATGTGATTAACTGCTATGTGATTCTTGTTTGTGTACGATTTGGATCGGAAAGGTACATAGGTGTATGGGCGCCTATGGTATCATGGTGTTTGGTAAGGCGTGATGCCTTGGAAATTATGGTTATTGGTAAGGCGTGATGCCTTGGAAATTATGGTTATTGGTAAGGCGTGATGCCTTGGAAATTATGGTGTTTAGTGAGGCGTGATGCCTTGGAAATTGTGGTTGTTGGTAAGGCGTGATGCCTTGGAATTGTGATAATTGATTAATCTTGAATGCTAGTTGTTAATGCATACTTGTAGCACATTGTCCATATGTTATTGTGTTGATGGTTGTTATTCACAGCTTATAACTGATTTAGCGTTAGAGTCTAAACCTATGACTCTCACCAACTTTATGTTGACGTGTTTTAGTGTCTCTTTCAGGTGTGAATGTGTTTAAGCTTGAGGATAGAAGTGGCTAGACTTGGATGCCTTAGGATTGCATATAGAAGGAGATCCCCGTTCCTTCTTAGTTTACCTTTATGTTTTTTTTTTGATAAGTGATACATGTTGGAACCTATATGTTTGTTTGGTTTATGTTTATTGTTTGTCTTGGGTAAGTGGTAGGACTGTTACCTACTTACCTAGACTCCTGCTTTGTTGAGATATTGTCATGACATTTGTGTCACCATTTATGACATTATATTTGCGTTTTAGTTTTCTCTATAGAGACACCGTTTGTTGTGATTATATCCATACGTCGCGCTCCATATTCCGCCATGGTGGGGTGTGACAGAATGGTATCAGAGACAATGGTTATAGAGAATTAGGTTGCCAAGTCGCGTAGCCTAGTCTATAGCTTAAGGGTCCCTGCATATAGGCGTCATAGGAGTATGTGTGCATTTTATAATAATTGATGTGTTTGGATGTTATTTATTGCGATGTTTTGACTAGTATGAATTGAACCGTAGTATGTTCATACTTAGTCACATGTTATTTTCTTTTCAGGTTTCTGACTAGTGTGGGTTGAACCATAATCGTCCACGCTAGTCACTGTTGTATTTTGCTTAAATTGTACATTATAGTACATAATTTAGTACAAGGTAGTTTCTATCTTTTATCGAGTTATTTTACATACCTGAGGTATGTTATTTTTCTTTTGATGTTTAAGTCATGTTCCCTAAGAATCGTGTGGTGGTTCGAGTTACTAGGAGTAGGTGGATAGGAAGGGTTTTAAGTTGTTTCCACTCTTAAGGGCGACATGACTTATAACTGATGATGTTTTCGTTTTGGATTTAGTCTATGTTGTTTTAGCTAGACTATGGATTTTTGTATTCCAAGAGTATTACTATGTTATTTTAATAGATGGAGTTTTGGACTTTATTGTTTATGTGGTTATGAGCTTATGTGAGTAGATGGATTATGTGTTATATGTTGTATTGATTCTTATAAGTGTCATCATAGGAGGGAGTGCATTGGGGGAAGGGTAATTGTATAAGTATGGTGGCCAACATAGTTATACAAGTACCACAACTTCAATGGGTTCTCAAGTATGATTGCATGAAAGAGGGTTAGTACATGCTTGTATATGATGAGATGTAGAATTTGGGTATACGTATAATATATGGGTTTTGTGCCTTGTTGTGGCATGGTGAGATGGTGAGAAGGTGATTACTCGTATGGAAAAACGAGTGTATAAAGCGATTGATTGACTTGACATGTATGATAACGAGTATGTTTGGGAGATTTGATAGGTATACATATGCGGATGTATATATACTAATAGATGTTATGTTATGATTTACGGTCGTTCAGTAGCTATTATAACTTGCACGTACCTGGTACTCTCTTGTGTTTAAACAATTTATTAGAGCTCGAGTTTGGGGGAGTTTCAACGACGTTTTGGATCTTTTGAAGTGTGTCTTGTAGCGTATTCTTTGAGTTTCGTATTTCACGTGTACGTTCTAAAATGGTGTTCTTGGTTTTAAGTCTACTGAAGTAACTTGGGATTTCTTTTGAAATAATGAAATCTTTTGTGTTGGGTCTTACATTTCTTTTGGTCGGTATATATTGAGAAAAAGGGGGACTTGGAAATCTATTATAGGGTTAGATAGTTGGTTGTATTCGTTAAAATAAGGGTAAGGTGTTGGAGTCGTGTTTGAAACAAGGTGCAACATAAGACTTCTTTTTAATCAACACTTACTTATTTCAAATTCTAAAAGACTTTCTTTAAAATAGAACGAAGTAAAATTTCTTTCTACTTACATAGTTTATATAATTGGGTTTAACCGATTCACGTCATTTATAATTATTAATACGAGGTTAAATTGAGTTTATGAAGGTTACACATACAATTATATCTTTCATTTAAAAGGATTGCATTAATCACTAAGTTTATTCTTTAGTTTTTAAAACAACTAGTATAAAATTGTTTTGGTCATAACTTGTTCGTTTTTAGAGCTTTTTGAGTGATTCAAAAGCTAAAAATTATGTACTCGGAACGTACTTTTCAAATATTCAGAACGTATAGTCATGGGAGGTCAGTATCTTGGCCGGAATTATTGTACAAGTGTCGGGTTAAAGGTTGAGTTTGAATAGTAGTTTATTTTTATGATTTGGGATGCACGGGATACCTAGTTTTTTTGTTGAGTTTTGAGTTCGTCAAGAGGGTTGTTTGTAGATTGTTTGAGTCACATAGATGTGGGAGGTAATAATAAATAGATAAAAAAAAAGATATATATTCTTTTGGAAAAGTCGATCTTTTGCACGGTTTAAATAATATGTCGCAGGGCATAATATGTTTGGTTGCCATTGGGTGTTTCTTGGATTATTTTTCGTTGTGATGGGTCATTTTGAATTGATACACGTTTTGGGTTTGAGTTTTCTTTTTAGTCTCATGGTTTTTGACTTGTTTTAACTGGTGCACGTGAAATGTCGTTAGTTATCCGTGGGTTTGATTCATTGATCGTATCTGATGGATTCAGGATGTAGTTTTTGGTATCGTATTGTTCGGGAGTGTTGAGGTAGTCATATGAAAGACTTGGTCGCGCCTACACGATTAAGTAGGTGGCCATGAGAGAACGGTCGGAATACCCTTAGTGGGGAGGAAAGAAGTTCGTAGACGAACTAGTGTGGTCATGAGGTCTCTTAGGAGTACCAAGGAGGTGAATATAGATTTGTGGGATATTAACACAAGTAACGCGCCATAGAGAGTGTTGGAAGGGGATGTAATACCTCAAAGGTATTTATGATTGTTTGTAGGGCATGTAAGTTTTTCGAAAATTTCCTGAAATTTAGTAGGTTTGCCTATTACTGTGAGGTAGAACCATAAATAGAGAAAGTAGGAGAAGTGAGAGGAGTTGTAGTTAGTGCCCTTCCAAGGCAAATCGTTGATGGAGTGATTTAAAAACAAGAGCTGTTAGAGATTGCAAGGAATGCCGGATAAAAGTTGAGTTGCTTAGTAGTAGATTGGATGTGGAAAGAGGTTGAGTGGTCTGATGAGAGGAAGTACCGGTCTTTTAAGATGCGTGTAGAATTTTGCAAGTAGAACGAGGTAGGAATTTATTCGTATTGCCGCTAAGAGAGGGTGCAAGGAGGACATAGTTGAAACTACTAAGGATGTTGTATGAACGCTTTGGGTTTACGATTATGAATTTGGCTTCGCCAAAGCACTAGCGGTTTTCATGGTGTCAATGAACCAAGTGTGCATGAACGTGTATAAACGAGTTGTCATCGGGAGCGTCGACAACATCTTGAACTACTCAAATCTGAGAAGGAGAGTGAGGCGAATTATGTGTTGGTTTTGGAGTGGAGTTATACGTGAGATTTTCGGGTGTGAGTTTTTAGTATTAAGTTTACCATGATAAGTAGTTAGAGATGATGGCATATCATGGAACCAGCAAGGGGCGAAGTGAAGAAGGATGAGGAAGCATTTTGGAGGCTGAAGAGGTGGATTGGACAATGAGCCGATCTCGGCATTATCGGAAGGACTGGATGAGTTCGCGAAGCATGACGATACGTGGAGCAAGGATTTGGATGTGTACGAGAACGACAAAGAAAGGCGATTGCTTATATGTTGCAAGAACTGAAGATTTGGAAGAACTAGATATGACTTAATTAGTGGAGCTGGATTGTTATATCTGCCTAGAATGCTAGAGGCATTTGGTGTACGAGACGTAGAGAATGATCTATACGAATCATGAACGTCTCCAACACATACTCAATCATCTTGATTGAACATTTGACAAAGGTGATGGGTGGGGTTAAGTGGTGAAAGAAAATTGCAAGGCCAAGTACCATCTGGGAAAGGCATGCATGGTTGATGAGACCTGGAATAAGAAGAATGAAGTGAAGCTAAGACTATATGGATGGAGTATTAGGGTGGTTTGGATGAAGGATGTAGGTTGCACGAGTTGAGTTGTCTAAAGCAGAGAACGCGTCAACATGTATGTTGCATGGCTTGGACAATCATATGGAGAAAAGGGACGTAGACTATACTTCCTACATAGATAGGAGTAGCTTAGAAAGGGCGATGTAAGGACGAAGTTGGTGAAAGGGATACATAATGCGGTGGAGGAATAACTACGACGAGAGTTGGGTGATAGTCGATAGACAGACTAATTCATCTCATATTCAAGAGGAATGAGAAGTCACGTAGTTGAGAAGTTGGAAGGATTGCGTACGAATGTGATGGAATAGAGGGTTTTGGCGTAAAAGGTAGCCTAATACGTATGGAATTCCTTATAAAGGATTATGGCAAGGGAAGAAACGATGGGAAGCATCACATCGTGATGTATGGTATGAGTTGAGGAAAGAGAAGGAAGTGTGTATAGAAGCGAAGCAAGAATAAAATAGGTCGAGATAGGAACCGAAGGTAAAACTTTGGTAGAGCCTAATGAGTAGAATAAAGCACAACGCAGGCTAATACTGTCGTGGTGTGGAAAAGGAAATGGCACTGACCTATACTGATTGTTTAGGAGGCTTAGTATCGATAATCGAATGGATGAGGAGTTACAGGTGTGATATGCCATAGGGACGAAGGGCTTGGTCTAACTGAGATAACCGTCCTTTTGATGATGTGTATATATCATAAGTTGATTTGGATTGGAAGAACTAATGGATATGTGAAAGACCGCCATAGGTCACTTTGTAAGGAGATTGGAATCTTTAAGTAGTTTGGGGTACGGACTGAAGGGAGTTAATGAACATGATTGGATATGAGTATATCCAGCGAGCTGGGAAAAGGATAGACAAGTGAGATATTTATACAACCTTAGGAGTTACACTGAGGGCATGAGTGATTGATAAGAGGGAGTTAGGAAACTCATTAGCGATGGCTGAGTTTTTCGTATAATGATAGGTATCATACTAGAGGTCGATAAATGCCATTGGAGGCACTATATGAAAGGATCGGGTGAGTTGTCCCCATGGTGGACTAGAATTGGTAAGAGAGGCTACCAATGCGGTAATGATGTAGAAAAGGGGGAACCACTAGAGTTAGTGACAAAGTTATGTAGGGAGTTTCACCCATAGTAGCGGGTGGTATGTTTTGGTAAAATAGAAGAGTTGATGTAGAGTTTTGTAGGTCCATTTATGATCTTTGGAAAGATCGGACCATTAGCTTATGAGCATAGAATTACCTGGGGGAAATGAGTTGTATACATGATACATTTCATGTATTGAGATTTGGTAAAGGTTGGTTGAGAATGCATTTTGCATGTACGGTTATTTGGGACTTGTATTAAAAAGAGTCTTTGTTTTATCAAAGAGTCATTTGTGAGATTTATCGACTGTGAGGGCAAGAGTTTGGCAATGAGTTTAATTATTTTTGGTTTGTATATGTGGTATTTTGAAACTTGAACTAAAGTTCACGTGGGAATGAGAGGAGTTCATTTAGAACAAGTATCCTCGTGTGATGTGTTGTTTGTGTGTTTGATCCTAAGGAGTAAATCTCGGGACGAGATTTCTATTAGGAGGGAGTGATGTGACAACCCTGGTTTTGAGGTTCGTCACTTAGTTTTATTTTGTGCTAGTTACGTGTCTTTACGTGTTGATGTGCTAATTGGAGTGTATAGATTGTGGTTTGGATATCGTTTCCGGTACGGGGTACCTTGTGAGTGAAACGATGTGTGATGATTTCATGTTCATGAGTTCACATGGTAGTGACTATGAAATGAGATGGTGTTATTTAGTGGTTTTACGTATACGTATATGTATTATAGAAAATCGTATTTTTACGATTTACGGTTTAGCATTTAGAGGTCTCGGATGAGGTAATTAGTCATATGAATATTTTTCGGGATGGTTTTAAGTCATTTGGGACTTAGTTATAAAGTTTATTTCAAAATTTGAGATTTTTTATAAAAGTGTATATTTTACGTCTTTTACGGTAAAAAGCGTAAATTTGACTAGTTTTACGGTTTTGAGGTTTTGAAGGCTTTAGGAGCTGAAATAAATTAAGGTAAATTAAGGTAATATTAATAAGATATTAATTAACAATAAAAAGAAAAAAAAATAAAAAAATATATATATGAGGCGGTTTGGGACGAATCAAAAGAAAAGAAAAGGGAAAAAAAGGAAAAAGGGAATCGGGCTTTTGTAATGGGCCAAGGACTTGTTAGGAAACTATATAAATACTTTTTATTAACCAAAACACTTCATAAAACCCCTGGAGATCACCTTCAAGTCGGCATCAATGGTGGTGTTAGGGATCTTCATTAATTTTTCTTCTTTCAAAAATTCTAAGGTAAAATCTTTAATACTCTTTTTAATTAAAGTGTTTTAATTCTTTCTCAATCATCTTATGATGGATTTAGGTTAGGGTTTAAATAAGAATCTGTATTTCAATGATATTATAATGATTAGATGGTTTAGGTTTGTAATTAATGGGGTTATGGGTAATTAATTAGGTTAAATTAATTAAACCCGTTTTAAAAACTGGGCAGAATTTTAGGCCATTGTTTTGATCATATAGGGAGATCTACAGACTCTTATTTTGCGATCCACATATCCCTGGAAAGCTAATTGAAGTGGCTTTCCAATGCAAGAAACTAGAACTAAATTGGAGGTCGGGAAGTGGTTCAAAAACAGGTTACAACAGTCAGAGGTCAAAACAGTTTTGAAGTCAGCCTGTTTTCTTTATAAGTTTTGGGTTGTTTGGGGTACTTAGGGTTGCATTGGGATCTTCTCACGAACATGAGAGATGGTTTATATATTATAGTAAGTATCTGCACTTGGGATAAGGTTGTGGTTTAGGGTAAGACCCCCTAATTGTAACAAACTTTTCATACGTTTAAAATCAGTGAATTCTGGATAGGTAGCAATATATATACATATATCGGGGCCTTAACAGTAGCTTTAAGGTTAGGGCAAGTGGGAGGTTTTAGCTAACATATGTAAAAGTATGAATATTCCTTTTACAGAAACCATGGGTATGTTTAAGTGGACGTTTGACTTAAAGTTTTGAGACCTAAAAACTGGGACTGTTTTGTGTAAAATATGAACGGGATAGTTATTAAACTTAACCAAGTTAAGGACTTGTTAAGGAAGGGTAATGGGGTGATTAGATCTTATCAATGAGGTATTTATGTGGGAGTAGGCTAGATGTCCATCATAGGTTGATGAGCCATCTTAGTGATTGGTTCATATTTTGATTGCGTGTTTTTGGTTTGTTAGCTTGTTGCTAGTGCGAGGACTTTTGGAGAAGCAATCAGGTGAGTTTCATAGTCCCATGTTTATTATTGCTTTTGACTTCCAGATGGGATGGAAGAGACATTGTGTTGAGTTATTTATAAATTGATGTTGTGAATGTTTTTAAGGTTTGAGATGGACTTGTGTGTACAGTATGTGATTAACTGCTATGTGATTCTTGTTTGTGTATGATTTGGATCGGAAAGGTACATAGGTGTATGGGCGCCTATGGTATCATGGTGTTTGGTAAGGCGTGATGCCTTGGAAATTATGGTTATTGGTAAGGCGTGATGCCTTGGAAATTATGGTTATTGGTAAGGCGTGATGCCTTGGAAATTATGGTGTTTGGTGAGGCGTGATGCCTTGGAAATTGTGGTTGTTGGTAAGGCGTGATGCCTTGGAATTGTGATAATTGCATAATCTTGAATGCTAGTTGTTAATGCATACTTGTAGCACATTGTCCATATGTTATTGTGTTGATGGTTGTTATTCACAGCTTATAACTGATTTAGCGTTAGAGTCTAAACCTATGACTCTCACCAACTTTATGTTGACGTGTTTTAGTGTCTCTTTCAGGTGTGAATGTGTTTAAGCTTGAGGATAGAAGTGGCTAGACTTGGATGCCTTAGGATTGCATATAGAAGGAGATCCCCGTTCCTTCTTAGTTTACCTTTATGTTTTTTTTTTGATAAGTGATACATGTTGGAACCTATATGTTTGTTTGGTTTATGTTTATTGTTTGTCTTGGGTAAGTGGTAGGACTGTTACCTACTTACCTAGACTCCTGCTTTGTTGAGATATTGTCATGACATTTGTGTCGCCATTTGTGACATTATATTTGCGTTTTAGTTTTCTCTATAGAGACACCGTTTGTTGTGATGATATCCATACGTCGCGCCCCATATTCCGCCATGGTGGGGTGTGACAGTTTTGAACATGAGACTTATTACCAAGACTTTTATACGCCCCCTAACGGAAGGGCCTTATTATCATAGGTTTACCTCCATCTTTTATTCAACTCCGCCATGGAGCTTTTATTATGACTTCGGTCTTGCCTTGCCTTTTATTATCCGCCTCATCGGTGGTTTTATTAGCCAAAGACGTATATCCTCACGCTAAAGCGAATTTTGGATCTTTAAAGCTTCAAAGATTAAGGCTTAATTCACTTTCAATTTGAGCATAGAGTTTTCGGCCTTGTGAGCTTCAAATTTTTGCTTAATTTAGGTGAGCACTTGAAATCTTATTATTAGGTGAAGCTTTTGATTATTCGGGTGCCAATACTTCAAAACCGTGACACTGGCGATACCTTAATGTTTTCCCAGTTTAATTACATGGAAGCTACTAAAACAAATTAGAAACCAACAATAGTGACTAAACCGCTAAATCAATATTTATTAAAAATTTATTATACAAAAGCGTGGGGAGAATAAGCTAATAATTACTACACATGAGATCGTGACGATTACGAGACTTATAAATAACTCTATCATTTCTCGTCCTCATTTAAGAGACTTAGCCTAAAAAGTTAAGGAATCGAAGCTAAGTGCTCAACACGCACGGTCGAGTCAAAATTAATCTTATTCTCACCATCGGAAAACCTACATTCGTGTCTTAAACACTTATGAAAAATAAGAAAAAAATTAAAATTTGGCCATTTTTAGCCTTATTTTGCAACAAAACGATAACAAAAAGATGAAAATTGGATTGTGTGGTGACGTAAGCAAGGTGAAGTATCTACTCACCCCCATACTAAAACTAAACATTGTCCTCAATGTTTCGAGTCTAGGGGTGAAAACACCCCCATACTAGAGACGAAGTCGAATGCTTAATCTCGAGCATGGAAAGGGTAAAACGAATAACCTAAAATCCGTTTATGAATTATGCTAATAAGATAAACGTCAGAACAATAAAGGATATCATCGGATATCAGAATCTCCAAAGGCAACGATCGAAGCTCGAGTGATCCGTAAAACGAACACGAGAGGCTTCAATGATGACGATGAACCTAATGAATCACAATCACAAACAACCACGGAACAAAGGTTGGAAGAGCATAAGTCCCCTCATTACATTAACTAAGAAAGCGATAATATTTACAAGGATAAGCATGAGAATCCCCCATGAGGCACCTTGTTTTTGATAACCGAGTCAAAAGCTCGACTCGAATCCCCATAAATGTGATCAATTAGGGATAATCTTGGTTTGGTCATTTTTGGTGGGGCTTACATGATAAACAATGCCCAAAAGTACGTGGAGTACTTTAAAAACCCGATATACGTATACCGGGGTCAAAGATAGCGTCCTCGTTTTCGGATAAAAGACGAAACAACGCCACTCCAACATGAACCCCAATGGGGTAGAAGAAAATAGATAAGAAGTAGAAAGGTGGGGAAATAGGTAAGTCAACATAATGAGCTACTCGATGTAGACTCACACCAATCAAATGAATATATTTTCCATTTATTGCATCGGTGGAAGACCGAAATTTCCCTTTACAAGCAATTCGGGGATCGTAAATCTCGTCCTCGGTGGAGAAATGTGAGGGAACATAAGGGGCTTCCCCCCACTAGATCCACACCAACCGTCGTCAAAAGGAGTAGACGAGGTGGTAGCACTCATAAAACAATGTGACGACGGAGTTAAACATGTAGAAAAATCTTTTAAAACATTTTTAAAATCTTTTCCTTTTTCATCGTTTAAAAACTCTTTATGAAAACCCTATTTGATAATGTTGAAAATATTTGGCGTGTCAAATTCAAAATTAGTCGCGCTAAAAATCCTCACATTTAAATCGCGGTTAGGGGGTGGTGGATTATATAAGTTCTCAAAACGTCGATCAATAAAGAACACCGCCCCCTCGGGGTCTACATACTCGTCATCTTCATGAATGTCGATCTCATCAATTTCTTCGTCATAGATAGGCTTGTCAAACCATGGTTTGTCATTCCCCTCTTTGATGATTTTAGAAACTCTCTCGAAGAGATCACGGTCAAGCACGAAACCATCATTCTTTTGTGGGGGTCGTTGATAAGTTAGATCCTTACGAATGTGGTAAACGTCATTCTCAAATGAGGAGTGTTTATAAGGTAACTCCTCGAGAATGGGACTTGTGTCTATAGCGAGAAATTCATCGACCTCCTTAAAGAATTCATCATCATCACAATCGTGAAATGAAGGAGGATCGATGATATGGTCATCAACGTTCTCAAATTCATCATCAAAAATGGGGTTATGATGAAAAATAGGTTCGTATACAGAATTCGAGTACGTTGTGAAAGTGTCGTCATTCTCATCATCATAAGAAATTTCCGACACGAGATCGTCCTCTTCATTTGAAGATTTATCAAAGGGTAAATCCTCGAAGATGGATGGCAGATTAACAAGTATATGCTTGATCTCGGCAAAATCACCATCGCCATCAAAGAAAGTGTCGATGTGAGCAAGTTCTCGAGTGGATTTCTCGAGAGTCACAACCATGGTCTTACAAGCCCTTGGGCTATGCTTAGGTTACATTTCTATGATAGGTAAGATTGCATTGGGTTAGGCCACTTCCTTAGCCTGAATGGATTTGGGGCTAGGAGTGGGATGCACTTCAATGGGTTTAGAAGTATGGGCCTCAAAGTCATGGTCCTTCGAAGGTGGTGAAGACGAGCCCATATTGGTCTTTGTCGTGATGGCACTAACGTCACCCTTCGGAATTGGTGTTTCACTTGTTTCACTAAATATATCCCAAAGTGATTTTTCATCCATAAATTTACGCATCCCCTTTTGAATTAGGTACACGTATTCTTTATCATTAAAATCATCATCTTTAAAACCGTTCTTCTTAATTCTTTCAAAACATGCGTCAAGCCTCATATTTTCCGCTAAAGTTAACATTTTGAAATCATTAGGTTTAGAAACATTTGGTTTTGAAACCTCGGTTTTTTCATTGTCATTAAACACTTGGGATTTACTCGTGAAAAAGTCCATTTTATCCTCCCCATATCTCATAGTAAGTCTCCCCTCGTGAACGTCGATTATGGTTCGAGCCGTCGATAAAAATGGTCGGCCTAAAATAATGGGACATTTAGGGTCACACTCGTAATCGGATATAACGAAATCCGCGAGAAAAACAAACTTTCCAATTTTAACATAGACATCATCGGCTATTCCAATTGGTATAAGTGGAGTACAATTTGCAAGCTCGATAGTCATGTTCGTGGGGGTAAGTCTAGGCAATCTCATCAATTTCCATAGAGAATGAGGCATAAGATTGATGCTAGCACCTAAATCGGCAAGGGCTAAACATCCCTCAATCTCGGAAAAATCACAAGGTAATAGAAATTGGCCCAGATCCTCTTCCTTTCTCGGCATACGCCTTTTAGGTTTTTTAAGAAGGATCGATGCACAAGTTTCTTCAAGGGTCACTTTGGTGAGGTCGATGAAGCTCTCTTTTTGAACCGTGGATGGAATTTGAGGTACACGAGGGTGTGCACTCTTTTCCTTGGTCACCACGTTCACCCCATCGAATTTAGAACAATAAGACGTCTTAGAAGTCGAGGGTTGAGAAAAAGAAACAACTCGAAATCCATCAAGGTTAGGGGTAATCACACGACCTTTCTCACGAGACGAGGCAACTTTACATTGTTCCTTAGGATTTGCAACGGTGTCACTAGGTAACGAACTCGATGAAGCACCCGAGGCTTTGTTCATAATAGCCGAAAACATCTTTTTAATATCAATTTGTCCTTGCTCAATCGTCGTGTTTTGCAATTTCAAAGTATTTGTAAAGTCGTTTTTCAAAGTACCAATTTCTCCCTCTAATCGTCTCATATTAGCCTCATTCATTTTCATGTAGTTTTGAAAATCGTTTGACGAACTATTTTGATTTGAATTAAAGTTCCCTTGGTTTTGATTACTTCTTTGAAAATTTCCTTGATTCCCACTTGAAAAATTGTTTCCTTGATTGTTGTTTTGAAAACTCGAGTTTTGATTGTTGTCTCGATTTTGCCAATTCAAATTACGACCTTGATTATAACCTTGATTTTGATTCGAAAAATTTCCTTGTTGATTATTTCCTTGAAAATTGTTACGATTTTGAAAATTGTTGCCTTGATTATAATTGCCTTGTT
Source organism: Glebionis coronaria (assembly GCA_025667525.1). Lineage (NCBI taxonomy): Eukaryota > Viridiplantae > Streptophyta > Magnoliopsida > Asterales > Asteraceae > Glebionis > Glebionis coronaria. The sequence continues at coordinate 5,370,263 of CM046880.1, forward strand.
GTGATGGACCCGCGTTATTTTGATTTTGAAAATTGTTGTTTCCATTTAACGCACTCACATTCGACGTTTGGCCATCCGTAGCCGCACACTTGTAATAATTATGAGGTCCACAACAAAATGTACACGAAACCTCAATCGCTTTCACCGTAGCGGGAGCGTCTTTCTTTTGCATTTCAACGAGAAAAGACGTAAACACATTCGTCAACGTGTCGACTTTGGCATCAACCCTCTCAATGTCGCGATTAGAACTACTAACATTAGAGACATTGGCAACACTCGGTGCGTTGAGGAGTTGATAAACCTTGGATCATTTTTCGATAATTATCAATGCATCTTTCGGAGTCTTACACAAAAAGTTGCCACCGGCGGCGGAATTCAACGAATCTTGCTCTTGAAAATTAAGACCGTTGTAAAAAGTATCGATTTAGTGCAACTCGGAAAAACCATGGTGAGTACATTGCCTAAGCAATTCCTTAAAACGATCCCACGCGTCTCTAAAAGATTCATTCGGTTTTTGCTCAAATTTCTTAATTTCATTTTTGAAAAACGTCGTCTTAGACGGTGGGAAAAAATAATTAACGAACTTGGAAACGAGATCCTTCCATGTAGTTATCGAATTAGGTGGCTCTTTCTCGTACCAATCCTTGGCGGCACCATCGAGCGAGTACGAAAAAGCATAAGCTTGACGACATCGGTGTCGACGTTCTTAAACTTGCTTGTGGCCAAAAGACGATCAAAATTCCGAATATGGTCGTGAGGATTTTTGGCTTCACGACCTCGAAACTTCGTAGCTTGGATTAACGAAAGCATTCCGCTCTTAATCTCAAAATTCTCTGCTTCGATAGCGGGAATTACGATCGCATCTCCATAACCCTCGGTGGGTGCTTGGAGCAATTCCATCATCGAACGATTGTCGGCCATCTCGTCTAAGGTTTCTTCAACAACGATACTAGGAACGTCGGTTTCTAAATCTCGTCTACGTCGTCGATTCCTTCGATTACGATTGTGTCGATTCGAAGCGTCGCTAGAATTAGAATAATCCTTCGATCGAGTGCGCATGTACTAAGCGTAGAATGGGTGATAGCAAAGAAGATTCTTTTTGGGGTTTTTCGATTTTTCAATTTTTTTGGTTTTTGATTGTTTTTAATTTTTTTGGATTTTTCTTGTATTACGTAGACTCAAATCTATAAATCTCCCCTCGAATCGATCTTCTCGATTAAAGGAGCCTCAAGGAATGAAAACGATCACGTGGAGTGAACGCCTTCGATGACTTTAGAACGTTGGTGGAACACCAAAACGTTCAAGAGGGTTTAATCTTGAAAACAAGCAAATATATATGATACATAGATAATACTTGGGCGGCAAACCCTCGATTAGCCCTCTTTCTCAAAACACGCACAAGCAAGCGGGGGAAACGAGGCGGCGCTAAGCACTTAAGAGCCTTTTTCCCTTAGGTCGTGAAATACAACCGCCTTATACCCACCTTATAGTTTGTGTTAATTGAAATTAAGCCTCACGAAAGTATTTATCTATTTTGCCTTTAAACTTTTTCTTTGGATTCGAATACAATGATCGAGTGATGAAATCCCGAATCAAGGTTGCGTTTTCACGCTTTTGGAGTACTTGTATATTTATTGTTCTACGTAGTACAATATAGTAATATATTCACAAGAAAAACGAAAACGATAATGGGATATCTACAATATAGTAAAATGATTGGTTTGTGTTTAATTTAGGAAAATTAAACACGATTTATTTGGATATTATAGTATAATAGAGAAAAATAACAAAAATGAGTATGTACGTTTATGTACGCTTTCCAGGTTTTGAAAAGCAAAAACGCACTACTCACACAAACACGATAATAATAATGGCACTATAAAAACCTCCCCGGCAGCGGCGCCAAAAATTGATGTAGGTTTTTCGTACACGTTTTAGGAAAAACGCGTATGAGCGGCAAATATTAAGTCTTACGCTTTAGGAAAAACGTAAAACCGAATAAATGCGGGTTTGTTCTCGAAGGAGGTGTGTGGATTAAGTGTGCCAATATATAAAATCAAAGTTTGGATTAGTGACGTTTTTGGTTTAGAAGAGAAAAAGTAAAGACGAGCTACGACTACGATTACACTACGACGTAATAACGTAAAACGTGAACGTAAATACGTAAAACGTGACGAAATTAAAAATTAAAGCTAAAAAACAATTTAAAAATTAAAACTAAGTCTAAAATAATATAAATAAGAATAAAAATCCAACAAATATAATTTAAAACCTTTTATTAATTAAATATTCAATTTTAAATGCTAATTAAAGCCCTAAAATTAAATATAATTTACAAAAAGCCCAAAATATTATTTTATTGAACTAATAAATCACTTATATTATTTAAAGACTAAAAAGTATTTTTTCTAACTTTTAAAAACTATTTTTCTATTTTTAAAACACTAAAAACTATTTTTAAATTAAAATAATGATTAAAAATAATAAAATAATGCTAAAAATAATTTGACAATTTTAAAAATCCTAAATTATACTAATGAACAGTAAAAAATGAAAAAGTTTGAAAAGAGTAAAATTTTCACTAAAAGACAAAACAGTTTATAATAAAACCCTAATTAAACAAAATTTAATTCTAAAAATTAATTAAAAAGTAACAGTGAAATAATTTTGGACTAAAAATCTTAAAACACTTTTCTAAATCTAAGAAAAATTTTAAAACTGAAAAATATTAATTTTTGTCACTAAAAGACAAAAAACAGAATATTAAAAACTAATTTAAATTGCAATTAAATCTAAAAAATAAAAGATGAACAGTAAAATAAAAATTAATTAAATGGAAAAATCATAATTAAAATAAGAAAAATAAAGAAACTAAAATCAAGTTCTAATTCCTAAATTAGCTCACTAAAGACAAAAAAAGAGAAAAAGTGATAGTGACACTTTGTGGATTTTGTCTGGTAGCTTAGCAGTACCTACTTTTCAACTAGCAGGGGTAAATGAGTTCCCACTGCTAGAGCAAAAAACGGGTATGGGCACAATTTTGCTTGTATCTTGAGATTTACTTGGTTTCTTTTGGATCTAAAGGCACCCCCACAACCAGTTGGGTTGTGGGGAGTCAAATAAAAAAGAAAATAGCCAAGTTGTTAACAAAATTTACACACAAATAGCCTTATAAAGTTACTGATATGGTCCAAAGCAGGTCTGGTGCTATCTGGGTAGTTTGACTGATGCAAATGGTCACTCATTGAACTTCTACCCACCAAAGCTTTGCTCAATCTAACCCCAAACCACAAATAATCAGATAACAATCCTAATTGACCCTATATCTAACAGCTTAACAAGTTTAGAAGGCACAATATACCCTAAATCATGTAGAAAATGGGCTTACTTATTTGTGCAATATTTGCCAAATTTTTGCATACAACTTGCACACAAAACCTATCTTAGATGACCCAAACTAACCAAACAACCTATCAATGACCTAAGAAACGTGTTTAAGCTGATTTAAAACCAAAATCTTTTCAAGAAACTGATTTTTAACCTAGACCCAAACACTCCTTAATTTTCAGAAAATGGACTTTTTCACAAAAAATCTAAACAAACTCAAGTAAAATTGATGACAAATGTTCTAGACATGTATATGAGACAGAAATAAACATGTATGAACAATAAACTAGCATGCAAACAGCTTGTTTCACAAAATCACACAAAATCACATAATATGCACAAAATGAAGGGTTCAAGCCAATATTACCTAGAGTGACTCACATCCAAGCCACTCTATGGCCAGCTGATGCCATCTCCAAAGTGAGCTTATGAGACTTTTGGGCTTTTGGAAGCTTATGATAGCTGATGTAGAGAGTGCTAGGTGGTGACTGCTTAAGTCCAAACCACCCCCATATATCTTGGAAAAATAAAACAATATGCTAAGATGAAAAAGAAACAGCAATGAAACCAAACTCAATAAGCTTATATAAGCTTGTCAGGCTTATATGAGCTTATTGTGCAAGGAGGGTTAGCAATAAATGACAAAGTTTAAAAACAGAACTTTTGAAAAGAAGTAAACTCCCTTTTCTGAAAACCAACTTTTGAAATCGTCCAATCTTGAAATCACTTAAAAAATGGTAACAAATCAACAAAGAAGCTCTGAAATCTCATCACACATCCACTTTCACTTCAATGTGAATGAAATTTCAGATAAACTAAAAATTGATTTTTGAAAAACTTTTTGAAAAACTGAAAACTCTTGAAACCTTATAACTAATTTGCAACTTAAAGGAAATATTACACTAAGAAAATGGAACTCAACTTAATAATGGAAGATTTTCAATAAACTGTAACTATTTTTCATTAAAAAGAGCTTTTACAAAATAAGCTGGAACAAAAGGAGACTCACAATCCGAGTTCTCTCTTTATAGTACTACTAAGAACTATCTAGAATAAAGTAAACCCTAGTTACAATGATTCCCTAAACTGCCCTTGGTCAATGAAGTTGAAATCTTGGTCAAATGCTTTCTTTTGATCTGCCAGAATGCCATGTGATGGCTGTTTGGAGTCATGTGTGTTGCCAACTTGTATTCCATCATCTTGGACAAGTAAAATCATCTTGGCCATCTATCTTGTCGGTTTTAGGGTTTTTGGGATGAAAGTGATGGGTAGGGGAGGTCCCAATGGGGACCCACACCCATGTGGTGTCGTTTTTTTGGGTGGGGAATTGTTTATGGTGATGTTAATTGGGGTTCTGGAAAGGATCAAACAAAAACCCTTTGGCTTGTGATTAATTGAAACTGGGGTTTTTTAGGGTTTGTGTGTGGGAGGGAAAAGAGATTAGGGGTTTTAATCCTGTTTAGCTTTTAAACTAGTGTTTCCCCACTTTTGTAATATTAAACCGTGTTTAATAAAGTCTGTTTAAAAAATATATTGGTGGAAAATGACGTGGGGGATAGAGTGTGTTTGATTGGTTAAAATTTGTGAGTGGGACACGTGTAGGCTTAAGAGTGGATGGTTTAAGGTTGCTTGTCTGCCCCAATTGGCCCCTTACCTTTCTTTCTTTGTTCATTTAACTTTGAAACTGCCAAAGTCCATTTTCCTTTGTTAAGCAAGTTTAAAAACTTGCATTTTGACCACAAAAAGTTCATGAAACTTGTTCCAAGGGCTTGTTGAGTCATTTAATCAATCTTCAAGGGCTAATCATGTAATATCTTCAATCATGGGGGACCTTTTCTTGCCAATGATGATTTCTTCAAGGTCTTTTCTTGCCAAATCTTCAAAAATGAGGGACCAATGTTGACAATCTTCAAAACTTCAAGGACTTCTTTGAAAATTCATGATTCGGGTCCGGTTCTTTGTGCGGCTTCGTTTCCCGTGTTCGTTTTTGCTTGATTCCTTTTATCTTTTGGTGAATTCACGATATCCGTACCTAAAATACACAATGAACAAACACAAGCATATATTTGGGTATTTTGATGATATTTTAAGCGTTTTAAGCCCATTTGGACGATGAGACTATGTATAATTACAGTCTCATCAATACCAAACTTATAATTGACTCTATCATCTCTCGTTCTCCACAATTTAAAATCTCAAGGAATGAGACTCGTGGATGCTTAGCCAATTAAATCAAAGTTTTGGGTTTTCGAGTCATCTATAGGATCTTGCAAACTCGTAGGAGGGTATTTATAGGAGGAGTAAAATGTTGGTGCTTTCTTCCTTCTTTCTTCTTGTCTCGACTCGATTTAAATTCTTTGTCTTTCTCGACGTTGTCTCGGGATTTGTCGATATAATTTGAACTCATCTTATAATTTTCTTCTTTAATTAAACTTGGTTCTTCGACTTCATTAAACTTCCGTCTTTAGACTTTTTCTTCGATAAATCTTCATAATAGGCCTTGGACTTCCGTTCTTTTTGCACTCTTGATCTTTTGACTTCGTCTTTTCTCGTTTTCTTCGATAAAAGCCCGTGTTTTCTTCCTTTTTCATCTTTTGGTCCTAAAACACAATAAAAACACAAACCACGCATAATTTCGACATTTACGACATAAAATACACGTTTTGGCTTGGTTATTATTATAATTAAGTGGTAAAAGGATGGGTGTTTTCACACCTATCATTATGCCAACTCTTTACAACATTTTTGTAAATCACCTTAGAATGATGATTTTACATTCGCGTGCTCCTTTTGTGTATTATAACAAATAAAATTTTGATTGGCCGATAGTTAGACGAAATATAGACTCGTAGTCTTACGTGAAAATGTAGAATGTGATGTCTACTCAGAGTCGAGTTGAGTCATCGAAAGGTTAAGATGTGTAATAATTCATAACAAACCCGCGTTTATTCTTTGTGAGTGAGTTGCGAGGTTGGGTTATGATAAGTTATTACTCAGCTTAGAGTTTTGATGAGTCTTCCTCGAGGATGGGAAAGATTTGTGTGATTAGATAATTGCTTATTTATAACCGAGTATTATATAATTATCCTACTTATAACTGTGAGTTTCCGTTTCTTGATATACGTCTGCGATCGCGTTATCGCCTATCGACATTTATATTCTTCCATCCCGTACTTCCGAAACGTCAACTTATGGAAGACGACTTATGGAAAACCATTTCGAACGCAATGAGAAAATTTCGTGTCTTGAATCATCCGTTAACTATCGAAAACGAGTCCCGAACTATTAGTTATATTTACAAATCAGCCCCTAACTATTAACCACTTAACATATTTAAAAAAAATCATTTGAAAATAAGATCCAATTCCTCAAAACATAATGCAACATCCGAGGTTCCTCTAAGATATCTAAGGATCCTCTTACAGCTTCTCAATGCCCTCTACCAGGTTCCGCCATGTACCGACTCACTACTCCCATTGCATGTGGAATGTCTGGTCTTGTACATATCATTGCGAACATTAAACTTCCCACTGCTGATGCATACGGTACTCGAGACATCTCAATCCTCTCTTCTTCACTGTTAGGACTCATCTTGGAGGATAACTTGACATTAGTAGGAAACGGGGTGGATATTGGCTTACAATCTTGCATGTTGAACCTTTGCAAGATTTTCTTCACATAGCGTTAGTAACGACCCACTTTGACAAGGTGGCTGTTATGTCATAATTATGGCGTGTCATCAAAGCATAATACGAAAGCCGGAATCAGACATCGGCCCCAAACATAAGCTCAAACATGCATAAAGTAAAGAATGTAGAAAAGGATTAAACATTGTCCAACCAAGCATAAGTATTTAAAATGCAAAAAGGAAAGAAGTCTAAGGTAGCCTCCATCCTATGCACGTACTCTCAAATACTCAAGTTTGTCCTAGGGTACCTGCCGTATGGGACATGAAAAGAAAATACGTCTGCGCAATACGCTCAGTGAACGAATATAATGACATGATAAGAATAACTGAAATATAAGTAAAATATATGAAATTCAGCGGAATAGGTGTATGTCCTGGAAAACCTGGAAGATGATTTATAAACAAAAGGAATATTTTGAAAAGTCTTAAGTTTATGCATGCAATATAAATAAATGCCCACGAGCTCATATAAGTCATAACATATTACCAACGTGCATGAATACATAGAGGGTGACCTCGTTATGCAATTAGAGGGGTGACCTATAATAATATAAGTCTGGATGGAGGGATCAACCTCAATGTGATGGAGTGTAGAGCATACACTAAACCAATCACCCTATACCTGTCAACCTTAAACTAGGTTGCACCCATACGCCCCATATAATAATAATAATAATAATAATAATGAAGTGATGTTTATAATAATAATAATAATAATATTAATAATAATAATGGCCAAAACAAACACCACCGAAATCAATAGCCTACCGAGACCCTAAGGTCTCGGTTGCACGAAACAAACACCACCGAGAGCTCTAAGCTCACGGTTCCTATTCCAAAACTGCCACCGCAACCCTCCTGTTGCGGTTCCCACTGCCTGGCCGAAAACTCCCGCCATATACGTTTGCGATCGCGTTATCGCCTATCGACATTTATATTCTTCCATCCCGTACTTTCGAAACGTCAACTTACGGAAGACGACTTATGGAAAACCATTTGGGAAGCAATGACGAAAACTTCGTGTCTTGAATCATCCGTTAACTATAGTTATATTTACAAAATCAGCCCCTAAATATTAACCACTTAACATTTTTTTTAATATAAATAAAAAACTTTAGGGTTTGAACTCATAAAAACCCTAGCCACCATCTTTGAAATCCTCTCTTCACCTCCATAAATTCCAACAGCCACCATATCATATCCATATCCAAAAATATTTTCAAAAAGATAAAAACATTTTTTTGAAAAAAAATAATTTTTTTAAAAAAGTTTGTTTCGAAAAGAAATTAAACTTTAAAAAAAAATTTCAAAACAAATTATTTAAAAAAGAAAGTTTAATTTCTTTTTTTTTTAAATATTAGTCTTTTATTTAAAAAAATATTTTTTATTTTTTACGAAATTAATTTTTTTTGAAACAAATTATTTAAAAAAACACTTATTTAAAATAAATAAATTTTTTTTCAAAAAAAATGTTTTTTTATTTTTTGAAAAATATTAAACCTTTTTTTCGAAAATAAATTTTTTTTGAAACAAATTATCTGTAAGAAAAAATTATTTTTTTTTTGAAACAAGCTTTTTTCGAATTTTTTTTTTATTTTTTTTCGAAGAAGATTAAAAAAAAATTCGTTTTTTTAAATGATAAGGTTCGCCATACATCCTTGAAAAAAAAGAGACAGTAATACCCTCCCTTTTAGACTTTGTTATTTCTTAACGATAAAAACATTTGACATCCGTCCAGAGGGATGTATGATGCACCGTTCACTAACGGAGGGATGGTGTCCAAAAAACTAACGAATGATATAATTCGATTTTTAGACATACCATAAGGATGATCTTTGCAGTTCACTCTAAAATTATTGTTTACATATATATATTTGAGTTAACTACTTTTTGGTCCTCTTGGTTTGGTTCATTCTTCACTTTTGGACCATTTTTTGAAATAATTTCATTCTTGACCAAAAAGCTATAAACGTCTTCACTTTTGGTCCATTTCTAATGATTCCGTCAAATTGGAACGTTGGAAGTTACACGTGACTTTCACGTGGGGGTAATGTTGTCTTTCTCTCTTAATATTTTACTCTATTTATTCTTCTTTTATTTTACTCTCCTTTTATCTATTTATTCCACACATCTATTCCCTACACACATCTAACATAAACACACACACACACACACACACACACACAGACACACACTTATAAGAACCCTAAAACCATAACTCAATTGGAGTGGTGCGTACTTCATGGACACAAGAGAACCCCGGAAGACGATTCTATTGTTGTTCTACAAGGGTAAGTCGATTTGCCCCAATTTTCTATTTAGTTTGAGTTTTCAATAAATAATCGATTTGACCTAATTTGTAATTAGAAGGGTGCAAATCATGGGTTTATTGATTGGTATGATGAAGGAATGTGCCAATGCTCTATGGTGATAATTCTTGAACTAATGACTTAAAATAATCAACTACAAGTGGATCTTGCTCAAAGTGTTGTTGAAACAAGAAAAATGAAGATTTTGTTATTGTTTAGCTGGCCATTTTTCTTTGTTTTCTATCTATGTCAGTGATGTAATGGTTGTAATGAAAGAATTTATTGCTTTTGCATGTATTGGTAATGAAGTTAATGAAATTACAGTCTTTACTGTAATTTTGGTAGTTGAAAGTTGTTGGTTGTGTTTATGGATATTGCAGACAAATACTCAAAGATCTAAACTAATAAAAAACTCGAATTTAGCATGGCAACTGATTTAGGTGGTGATAATTCCTGAACTAATGACTTAAAATAATCAACTACAAGTGGGATCTTGCTCAAAGTGTTGCTGAAACAAGAAAAATGAAGATTTTGTTATTGTTTAGCTGGCCGTTTTTCTTTGTTTTCTATCTATGTCAGTGATGTAATGGTTGTAATGAAAGAATTTATTGCTTTTGCATGTACTGGTAATGAAGTTAATGAAATTGCAGTCTTTACTGTAATTTTGGTAGTTGAAAGTTGTTGGTTGTGTTTATGGCTATTGCAGACAAATACTCAAAGGTCTAAACTAATAAGAAACCGAACTTTGGCATGGCAAATGATTTAGCAAAACATAGTCTTAACAAAGTATTACATGCCAAAAGAGATAACAGAACATAATCTAAAAAGGAAATAACAAAGTCTTACATGCCAAATGACATAAACATAGTCTTAAAAGCAAATCACAAGTCACTTCTTCTTTGATGGGGACAACTTTGACGAAGTTACTTTGGTGTATCTTTGAGTGACAAAAGGTGCACTTGGTGGCCTAGCAGAAGCACTTGCAGAACCTTGTGATGGCACAGGAGTAGTTGCTTGAGGTGTCCTAACAGCAGCACACACACATCTTGGTAACCATCCACATCAACTTCAACTTCAAATGTCTCCTAGTAGATACAACCAACTTGGTAACCATATTCTTTATCATATCTTTGTTAGGAATGGTTTATCCATAATAGAAATTTTCATAATAAATCTACCCATCCACAGGTTTGTGTTGTTTAGCTAACTTCTTTAAAGCCTTATTCCTACTGCTTTCAACATCATTTGGGTCACTATCACTATCAAAATCTTCCAAATATACATCCTCCAATCCTACTTGTACTGGATCATTGTCTTTAATAGGGGATTCATTACATCCCACCCATTCAACATTTTTATCAATGTTCTTCCTAAACTCATCCAAATCTACCTCAACATCATTAATCATATCCTCTAATTCCATATCAAAATCACTGTCATCACTCTCTTCACTCTCATCGCTCTGTTCATTACCCTCCACATGGTCCGAACTAGGTTCAACTGTATTTTGATCCAACTCATCCCCTACATTTGGATTCTCCTCAACTACACTTTCATTTTGTTCTACATCAGAAGGGTATAAGTCACAAAATTTTGGGTCCAGTTCATCTCCTACATTTTGTTCTACATCAATTGGTTTAGGTTCATCAACTAGGTGCAGGACATACAACCTCATCAGTTTAAACTTATTAACATACCTATTAAACTTCAAGACATCACTATCATTCCTTAAAGGAACACGACCATTATCTAAGTCCTTGTTTGGGACTCTATACCAAAACTTTATTTTCTGATTTTTATAACCTAAGCAAGCTAACATGTTGAAATACTTTAACTATAGAAAAACCATCAGAATCAATTTTATCAAACCAACTAACATTCCCATTATTGTAAACCCGATTATGTTTTCTACTAAGCACACCACCATGGTGTATCTCCAATGAGAAAACAGTGGGGAGTTGACCTGTTGCAATAAAATTAAAGATTAGTTAATATAAATTGATCATCAATCATACATTTTCTAAAAAAAACCCCCAAATAATAAAAAACCCTAATTTTAACTAAACCAAAATTGAAGAGTTAATTACTGAATGTGGAATAGGGATCAAACGGACGCCCAGGAGGTCTCAAGGACCATTCACTAATAAGCATTTTAGGGTTGATTGTTTTTTATGCAATCAAATGAATAGAACATGGGTGTGTGTTTTTTAGGTATGGAAATGATCGGGTATTTGGCTTTTGGGGTATGAGATACGATTAATAAGCGGGAAAAAGTAAAAGACATTAATATCCTCACTTAATAATAGGAAGACAATAATGCCCTCACACGTGGATCACGTGACTGACCAATTTGACGGAATGGTTAGAAATGGACCAAAAGTGAGTAACGTTTATAGTTTTTTGGTAAAAGACGAAACTATTTGAAAAATGGACCAAGAGTGAAGAATGGATCAAACCACGAGGATAAAAAAAGCAGTTAACTCTATATTTTTTTTGGTTATTTTAACTTAATTGCCTACTTCTAAAAATAAATAGAAAATTAAGATTGAAATTCTATATTAGTTTAGGGTTTGAAGTTCTAAGGGATGTTTAAGTTACTCAACTTTTACTTTTTGTTCACCTAAATTTACCAATTTATTTTTAAGACTTTGGGTTACTGAACTGTAAAATTTTGCTTTTTAGGTTACTAAACATCAAAAGTATGTTCATTTAGTTTACCTCGATTACCCGTAACCGGTTACTTATGGGGCCCTTTATCATGGTGAGAAACTTATCAGGTTATTGGACAAATATGTTACTAAACTTTGCGAATTAGTTCACATAATTACTAAACTTTGTTGTTTTTTTACACATGTTTTTATACACACATTTAATATACACGTCTTATACACACATTTTATATACATTTTTAGATACGTTTTTGTACACACGTTTTTATACACGTCTTTTTTGTACATTTTTATATACACATTTCTATATATGTTTTTATACATAAGTTTTTATACACATGTTTTATATACACATTTTAATACACACATTTATTATACATATATTTTTACACACGTTTTTATATACGCATGTTATAAACGTATGTGTATAAAACGTGCATAAAATGTGTGTATACAAATTTGTGTAAAACGTAAATAAAAATTTGTATATAAGCGTATGATGAAATTGCCATCTTTGTTGGGTTGTGCATAAGTCATAGTTATTATTTTATACGATTGAAAGTAGTTGGGCCTAAGGGGTCACACAGTTAGACATCGAGGTCATATCATATCCATCATATGCAGTTCATATTGTGTTTTGAATTCTTGTTACTCACGTGGGGTTTATATGCTACTGACTGTATCAAATTGTTATATTGTGTTTTGAATTCTTGTTTTGAATCCAACCGTATCATATTGTTATGATAGTTTAAGGTATCAGAGGGTAAGTAAATAGATAAAAATTTACTTTTTACGTTTCATAATATAAATTAAGTTTATCATAACATTTTCACTTAAAGTTATTATTACAAATATTAAAAAAGTTGTAAATTAATTAGTTAAAGGTAAAATTATCATTATATACAAAATTAGAGAAAAAAACTGAAAAAGTGGTATTTTATTAAACTGTATTTTTTGTCGGTGGACTATAATTATGAGCCGAGCTGGTTGTGGTGAACCTTTAACGACTTTTAAGAGTTGACGAGTTTCTAGATTTTTCGCTTCGAATTGTTTCCTTCTATTGTTCTATGAATGATGGCCGCTTTGTTAGATTGACCTATCGAATCCTTCATATACATCCCAATTTTACCCATGACTTTCCTAAACAACCATAAGTGGATAAAAACAATTCTAAAATATGAGAAGGATTATAAGTGAGCAAACTTAAATATGTTTGACCTAACAGTGGGGTACAACCTCGTATTTCCCCGTCTCGACACTTTTAACTGGGTAACAAATACCGAGTTTCGAGGACGAAACTCCAAATAACGCGGATAGACAGTGACAACCATGAATTTTCTATACTTTAAATAATGATAATTTATATTATTTATTAATCGAAATTCATTCCTGAGAGATATCAAAGTTATATTATTTGAAAACGAGAGTTTATTTGGTAAATTGGAAGATACTACGCAAATCTGAGAACTAACGCGATACAAATGAAATTTATATTTAATTATTAAGAGATATCTGATAAAAGAATTTATTAAATTATTTATTATTTTCATTTTTATAACGGATGTTAATTAAAGTAAATTCTATTTTTCTTAAAACAATAATTATCCGTGATAATCGATAAATAATCAACATATTAGATAAACTTATAAAATATTACGAAACGATTGTAAGTAAATAGTGCTAATTTTCATAAGAAAAACCTTTTGAAACGCAATGACGAAAATTTCTTGTCTTGAATCATCCGTTAACTATGGAAAACGAGTCCCAAACTATTAGTTATATTTACAAAATCAGCCCCTAAATATTAACCACTTCACATATTTTTATTTAATATAAATAAAAAACATTAGGGTTTGAACTCATAAAAACCCTAGCCACCATTTTGAAATCCTCTCTTCACCTTCATCAATCAGATCTCCCCATCATTTAGATACACCAATCAGATCTCCCCATTAAAACTAAACATATTTCAGCTGATGAGTTTTCGGAAAGAAAGGAGGGTGTGGTGTGTGCCATGGCAGTTATGTCGTTATGCCTTCGTTGTTGCAACAGATGTTTTCGGAATACTACTTTGGTAAAGATCTTATTCTCTTAAAACTTGGTTTTGCTTTATTTCAACTTGATAATGAAAATATATGTCTTAAGACTTTTAAGAATGATCTCTCTTAGCAACGATAAACATTGAAATAGATGAAATAAAGGAGACAATGAAAATATATGTCAAGAGATCATTTCAATTCAATTGTGTGTTGTTTGTTTTTTAATGTAATTCAGTGTGCAAATGATACTTTTAAAATTGGCTTTTTACAACATCCAAAACTTTAACATCAGCTTGGATGCAAAAATAGTCTTCTTGCAGTCAAACAATTGGAGTTAGAGGTTAGGTTGTTGCTATTTTTCATCTAATAGCAGACTTGCTAATTATATTTACTTGCCGTTTCATGGAAAATGGAAACTAAAAACACGTGAAATAACTGACAATAAGGTTAATAGATTATTAATAAGTAAATCTATGCTTTGTGACATAATATTTATGTATACGTTTGACAGAAGGTGAGTCTATCCTCTACCGTTGCAGAAAGCGCGAAAGGCGAGAAATCCAAAAGTAAGAGTAATTTGTGCTTTGATCTCGTTCCTGATGCATTGGAATCGGATTTTGATAGTTTATTTACATTTTAGGCCCTTGTGTTGCTAAGGATCAGGATAAGGCCATGGCTGACAATGGAAGGTTTGTTTTATATATATGATCTAATTGTGTCACATTAAAAATATTAGTTTATGTATTTACTGATAGAAGGTGAAAATATCTAGCCATGCAGAAAGTGATAAAGGTCAACAATGTAATGCCGAGCAAGATTCTGTTAGAAAGGGTGAGGAGAGGTATGTTACTTATCTCAAGTGTATTACAATGAAACTACAAGTTTTACGTAGATAATCAAACTTTATTTTCTTCTATAGGGTCCTCGGCAAAAGACAAGATGACTCACATTCAGTGGCTCCTTCTCGTAAGAAAGAAAAGGTGGCAGATGAAGCAATTAACGAATGTAAAAGATCGTCCATTTCAAGACCATCACGTGTAGCAGCTTCAAAAGTTAAGTCTTACAAGGAAATGGGACGAAATTTGAAATTGCGTAGACCTGAGTGAGTATTTTCTAACTTCTTGCTACAAGGAATATCGTTTTGGAATGCCTAGGGAAACTTTCCCCTAAAATGTTGTTATCTGTACAAATGTAGTTTTCTGAGGGCGAGGGTTCCTTTATTGTAAAATGTTGGATACAGTCTCTCGGTAAGCACCTGTATTCGGCATATGAAGTTGGTATAGCTGATTGTAGGTTGTATGTTGGAAAAATGCTGCTTTCATCTTGTTATGATTCTGATGACAAATCTGAATTTGGGCATTATTAAACTGAGAAAGCTTTTTGCAGATGTACAGTTTTCAGGAAATATTCTATTTTGTATCCGACACTGGAATTTTAATGTGTCTGTGTGTGTGATGTAGCTTGCATTTTGCGATGATCACGCTGCCGAGTTTGAACAGATTTGAAAGGTTAAGATTTGTCAAACTCAGGCGTGCTTGTATGTGGTATACGCGTTGTTTTTGGAAGAGAATGAGGCGTTCATGGAGGCTGATCGTGTCTATCACTTGGGCATTTCAAGGTTTATAATCTATCATCTCACCTTGTTACCTATCTTATGCATGTCTCAACTAAATTTGTTTCTTAACTTTTCTTATATTGTGTTTTAGCAATGCCAACCCGATACACACCTTAAAACAGGCACATCTGCTCTTTCTCGAGAGAATGCGTCTAATATGCGATGCTCCTTCGTCAGCAAACAAGGTTTCTCTTCTTTCCTTGTTTCAAACGTTTTCCTGTTTGGGAATTTGGATTTGATTATCATATAAGTCATGTTTGTGAATGCTTAATTTTAGTATTTTTAGGACAGTTGGGGAGTGCAAATGATTTGGGGCTCCTTATGATTGCTTATTTGACTTACTGTGTTGTTTGCGAATTGCGATTGATTTTTGTTTAGGCGATGTTAGGGGTTGTTTCTGTTTGACTTTGTATGTCATTTCCTATAATAATGTTATGCGAATCAAATTCATATGTGTTTCACCCATAAATGATTAGTAACTCCAACCAATGAATCACCGGTTCAGGGTAATGATTATGATAATTGTTCACCTAAAAGTAGTAATTAGGCGATGCTTATGTTGATGCTTGCTTTCCGTAAATATTTGCTCTGCTTAAAGGGTAACTTCAACCTGTTTTGGTTTTGCTTTCCGTAAATATTTGCGCCTGCTGACCCCACTCTAGGCTTCGGTAGGTTGCCCTGGTTCACCGTTGAGCTACTGAGTGATATTTAACTGGCCTTATAAGAATATGAAAATAAACAAAGAATTTGAGTGATATTTATTCTAGTTAACTGGCCTTTTAAGAAAATGTGATATTTATCAGATAAATACCCTAAAGAACAAGCATTTCATGAATCTGATGAACCATTGGCGTCAACCCATTTTGTATGTCAAGCTTCTTGTGAGTTATAGTTTTTAATTCATTATGTTCTTACTATTTGTGATTGCTAATATAAATCATGATCACATATGGAAGTCTCATAACAGCTACATGTTTCAAATCATTTAAAACTTGCTTATCAGCCTATAAACATACTAACGTCTTCAAGCACTCTTTCTATCTATTCTTTTGTTGACATTTTACAAAACTTCAAACGACTACCACTTTCTCTTTTTACCAAGATAATTACTCATTAACTCTTAACTAAACAATATAACAATGACATACGATAGTTGTTTTCTTTCTTTGTTGCTTTAAACCCATAACATCTCATATACTATTTTAAACTTTCATTTTCAACCATCAAAAGACTTAGCTGCTAATATTAACCATAAGCATGTATCAATCATTTTTTGACAACTATACATGTATTAAGCATACATATAACTTGATTTATCTATTTAATAGTGATCACTAAAACGATGACTACGCTACAGTGTGTTGATCTTCTTAGCTAACGTTGTTCCTCCCTCTAGGAATTTATGATTTTGTTTCGTGAATGTGAGAATGAATGGCTGGTGTATTTTCTATGAACTAGGGACATAATTACGCGAGGTAGAAGTTAGAAATACTATAAATAAAACTACCGGTGTTACAATGCACTAATTACTAATCTTGCGAAAACAATTAGGAGTCTCGAAGTGTGAGAGCATGGACCAAAATGATAAAGTTTGCACATCATCATAGTCAGAATGCATACATACATGTATTATTGTATATGAAGCGAGTCTGGAAGTGTGAGAGCGAACTGTAAGGGGTTGTATATGGCGAGAGCAATCCTTGATGTCCAACTTGAATAGTGCCAAAAAGCAGTATGATAATATTAGGAACATGACGGGTCAGGGTTAGTTCAAGTGGGTTCAGGTCGTAGATGGGTCGCCTGGTCATTTATAACATGTCCATCGTTTACTGAAACTACTAAACACACACTGACCTATGTTTAGTTTATTACATGTCCAATCCCATTACACAATTTATCTTAATCATCTATAGATATGCCTAAAAGTGGGTCCGTATCTGAGATCTGAACTTATGATACTTCACTTGGAGAAGCCATAGGTTCATCAATGGCCACAGATACATTCACTGATGCATTTTCAGTTTTAATAGCATTTGCTGAAGACATATTTAGCGTCTGGAAGTGTGAGAGCGAACTATATGAGGGTGTCTGGATTAGCTTGTTTCTCTTTCGGGTTTGTGTTGGTTTAGAAGCAGTATTTGGCAGAACCGGGCCTTGCTTCAGTACAGCTTCACTTGTTTCAGTTGTTAACTATAATCTTTGTAATTGAAAGCCATGTAAACAGTTGCGTAGAGACCTTTATCTTTTCGTAGTTTGTTATCTTGTTCCATTGCACAATTCATAAACAAGAGGACAGGCGCGCAGCGATGATCCATGTTTTAGTAATTTTTCTTCTTGTGATAGTTTGATTTCTGCGTATATAATATCTTTTGAACTCGTGTGCAGGTGATCACTGGTGGTGGTGACAGCAGCAACAGCTAAGGCACGTGCATGCGAGGATATAAAAGGAAGAGAGAGGAGAGTGGCGACGACAAAGTATGTTATGATTCGACAATTGAACTATATTTCCATCACTAGCATCATAGCAACGCTTTATGCCTGAAAGAAGCATTTTGCTATCATTAATTAGATTCACACCCTATCAGAGGTTCATAAGAAGACGTGCAGCTTCATCTTTAAATAATTGTTAGAGTTTGTTTCTGGTGTAAGATTCAATATCATATGAAACTGGAACCAAGCTATCATAACTGTTTTTTCAGTGTCACATCTCACTAGAGCTTTGATAAGTAGTGTCTAAAAATAGAGTGTAGGAGCAAGATATTTCGATTGTTGGTCTTTTAGTGAGCATCTCCAGAAAAGGTTTTTTCGTTGTAATCGTGTCAACATACCTCCAATTTGTATATTTTTAATTACTACATCTAGTATATTTTTGTAACAAGGAATCATAGCCAAAATGGTTATATCTTACATATTTTGTCAAAAAAAACACAACTCGATTTGTCCATCAAATCAAACGAATAATGAAGCCAGGTAACATGAGAAACTATATGAATTTTCACATTAATATTTCGTTAGGAATCATAAATTTCATGGTATACCAACACTGCAATAAGCCCATAATAAGTTATCATCAAACTGAATCATGCTCTTGTGAATTGCATCTTATGATATGTGATAGTATAAGTTATATTTGGGGAATATATTGAAGTCATATTTTCGCAAACGAGGACCTACTAAATGTATTAACAAAATTGCAAGGGGATTCAAAAGGAACACGGCCGCACGTTTATTTTATCAGACCTAATACTAAATAGTGCTAATACTCACATTTTGGAACCTGCAGTTTTGGCGACTCTTAGATTTTATAAACGTACAACAGCAGAAACCGTATGGGGACATTCTCATTTCAAGAGGTAAAAAGATGTGACACGTAGAAACTGTTTTGCTTTGACTTCTGAAAGTCCATTTTTTTGGCAAAATGTATGAAACATTTGTGCTTTGACTTTTGAGACTCAAAATGCACTACTTCATCAACATCAAAATCTCTATGAGTTGAAATTTAGCTAGAGTTCTTTACGCATTCGAATTTACCCACATGTTGGATTCAACTGCTAATTATTACATATATAAAGCTGGATTCATGCTAGGTGCAAACAACCTTGAAAGTGGCCACACTTGAGTATGTGACGATAGGTTCAAACCCCATGGTGGGCAGGGTCTTTTATTTTGGGTGGGCTAATAGACAAGTACAAAGCATATAAACCAGTAATACTTCATATAAACAATGCAATGGGGTTATGCCCTGACCATTACGATTGAAGTATCATACGACTATATTTAGTTTATAACATGTACAATCGTTTAGTGAAACTGACCTATATTTAGTTTATAACATGTACAATCCTATTACACAATTTATCTTAATCATCTATCGATATGCCTAAAAGTGGGTCCGTGTTGCCATTATCTTAGATCTGAACTTTTGATACTTCACTAGGTCAAGATGGAGAAGGCGTAGGTTCATCAATGGCCACAGATACATTCACTGATGCATTTTCAGTTTTAATAGCATTTGCTGAAGACATATTTAGCGTCTGGAAGTGTGAGAGCGAACTGTATGAGGGTGTAGCTTGTTTCTCTTTCGGGTTTGTGTTGGTTTAGAAACAATATTTGGCAGAACCGGGCCTTGCATTTCAGTTGTTAACTAGAATCTTTAAAGACTCAAATCAGTACTTTGGCATGGTCTGCACAAAGTTGGGTTCATTTGAATAATTATCATGAGCTCTAATGTGATAATTTCTGGTAAGGCTGTTTGGTTTTGATCATTATATAAGAAGGCAACCGGGACATAGTTATGGCAATTGGTCCTACATTACTTGGTGATATCGTGTGAAATAACACATGGTTAAAGATAATAGTAACATTAGATTGTTTTGTAATTTTCATTTTACCATATTGACTTACGAGGTGGATTTAACAGCACATAAAAGAGAAAGTTGGGTACTTCTCATGTGGTACGAGTAAATCCTATTGACGACTGCTGGATGTGACCCAAACTGGCGACGCAACCGCAAGTCCCTTGCTGACTGTGGGATTGGTTTTGGCCGAAATGCCATTGGAGGCCGTGATGGACGCTTTTACGTAGTGACTGACTCCAGAGATGATAACCCAATTAGCCCACGACCTGGCACCCTTCAACATGCTGTCATCCAAGATGCTCCACTCTGGATTGTCTTATAACGTGACATGGTTATCCAATTGAAGCAAGAACTTATCATGAACAGTTTCAAGATAATTGATGCTTGTCGGGTCAACGTACACATTGCTAATGGAGCTTGTCTTAGAATCCAGTTTGTTACCAACATTATCATCCACGGTTTACACATCCACGACTGTAAACACACTGATTGTGG
Source organism: Glebionis coronaria (assembly GCA_025667525.1). Taxonomy (NCBI): domain Eukaryota; kingdom Viridiplantae; phylum Streptophyta; class Magnoliopsida; order Asterales; family Asteraceae; genus Glebionis; species Glebionis coronaria. Next base: position 5,390,823 of record CM046880.1, read on the forward strand.
TGGCAAGTTAAGACACACTGTTTTTTGATTTTTTTAACCATTCGAAAACCATGTAATTCAGTAAAATGAGACTTGAATACTGAGGTTGAGGACTCAAAATGAAAGAACTTATTAGTTAAATACAGAGTTTGAGGACTCAAAATCAACCTTTTACCCAATCCCATCTTCCACAAGGTATGGATGGAGGTGGTGACGATGTGACATGTAGACCGTCTTACCCCTGATATCTTGGATAGGTGGTCATAAGGTCTACAAACCAGAAACGATTAGGACTGCCCCATTTTGGGGTATGAACACTCGATAACAAAAAAAGCCCGAAATTAAGAAAGCGCACACACAATTTTCCTATAACTGGTATTGTCGATAGCAAATACAGAGAGTTGCAGCTAATGATGAATCGATCTTGCAGAAATAAAAGAGAGCCCAATAGTCCAAGGACTGTATCATCTTGTGTTGATATGGCCATGCACAAGGACTGTATCATCTTTCTGACAATAATAGTCGAACTATAGTCGAAGCATTTGGATAATCATGGGATACAATAATCTACATGTGCGAGGCGAAGTCTTCCGTGGTCAAAATAAACTGATTTCACGCAATCGTCGAAAATTTTCTGGAAGAACGTTGACTACGAGTTGTTATGCAAGGTACTCGCACCAAACTTTTCTCCGTCAGGAATAGCCATCTTGTGTTACTAAATTTGGAGTTGTTATTCAAGGTACTCACACCAAACTTTTCTCCGTCAGGAATAGCCATCTTGTGTTACTAAATTTGGTCGCTTTGTTTATAGGGTCTGTTTTGCTGGTGTTTACTTCAAGTTGTCTCAGACATCATTTTGGCAGGCATCCACAGCCAGTTCTAGTTAACACTTCTTATTAATTCCAATGAAACGAGAAAACGAAATTATATTTCACGTAAAAAGAAACCAAAAGAAGAGAAGCAATATGATACTCAAATAGTGACAGGAGGATCAAATAGAGAAATTCAACCATCATGTGATAGATGCTACAATATACATTCTATAAATCAAAAGAACTGATCAGGCCATCCATTATAACATGTTAGAAAATCTTGGGGGCGTTTGCTATGCAGAAAGATATCACTATAGGTTTGGGTACAATAATAGCGTTAAAATGGTAGTAGGTGTGATTGCTAAAACACCAAAAACTGTAGCCCCAAATCGTGTAGTCAAAATTCAGAACTGATAGATCACATAGTTATGGCTTTGAGTCATGCAAACGTTCACTTGATTTTGATGCCGGAAACTTTGATAATTCTAGAAAGATTGCTACACCAAAAAAAAATTCTCTTCGGTGTAGCAATCTTACTAGAATTATCAAAACTTTCAAGCATCAAAATCGAGTGAACATTTGCATGACTCAAAGCTCAAGACTTGTTTGGTTTGCTATCATCGTATATCTTTGAGCCCTTGCTTCTGGTTCATAGTTCATATCAAAGGGTAGCAACTCAAAAATCATCATGTATAGCTTGTGTGATCTGCAAGAAAGGAAACAATTTCACACAACTTTCGGTCTTAACATCCAGTCACAATAACTGTCACAATAACTCATATAAACTTCTTTCATGAAGTACTGCATTTTGACACTCAAAATTGAAAACAAAATACTTTCATATTTTTCGCCAACATAATTTGACTGAAAGTCACAACTTTTAATTTTAAAAGTAGTCATGTTAAATATATTACTCAAATTATTTGTTCATTTTCATTTTCTTAAAAAGCCAGTTAAATATCACTCAGTAGCTCAACGCAACCTAGCGAAGGCTAGAGTGCTGGTCAGCAGGAGCAACAACAAATTGAAAGAAGAAAAGAAAATGAAAGAGCGTACCCTTGTAGCATTACTGGGTTTTGCTATCACAGACGCTTCACCTATGTAGTTATCAAGGTTCTTTAATACGTCGTCTCTCATTGACCGTGCTTCATCTTTGTTCTTATCAGAATTCTTTAATATCTAAAGAGGTATAACAAAGTTTATAAAGGAAGCCAATGTTGAAGTTTTGTGTTATTTCAGAATTGTAGATAGTAACAGCCTCTTGTTATGCAAGAAAACTGACAAGGAAAGAAATCAGACTTACAAGCTAAAAAAGGCATGTAAAAAGGGGAAAAACCGTTTTTGAACTTTCATTTAAACCCACCAGATTATGAAAACAATTACTCGTCTTAATAATTTTGTACTCCAATGCATCTAATCTACAGCTATAATATAAATAAATAAAATTGAATAAAGTGGACTAATGCCGGACTTTATTTAGTACTAAATTGATTAGCAACTAGTACTAAATTATTAAAAATGACTAGTGTATACTAAATTATTAAAATTGATTAGAAAGATTCTCTTAGCCTCACGCTTCGGGTTAGCATAACACGTGTTTTTAGTAGTAAAGTTATATGTGTTAGCCTATGTGCAGACTAGCTAACAACGAGTTATAATGGGAGCTGTGCATACATAATATATAAAATCCTACATCTTCTAGTAGCAAAGTTACATGTTTTAGGCGTTTATCGGTACTATAAGTCATTCCACATAATTTGTCCCTCAGAAGGTAATTCTATGTGCAGATTAGCTAACTGCAAGTCAAACATAAACATGGCTAATAAGGTCATTCACCTTCATACTGTTGCTATCATGTTCTGTTATTTAAGAGGCAGGCGAGGTAAATTATCCTAGATAGAGATTAACAGTATGTTACAGCATTGATTAAAACACATTTGAATTGTTAAATTATCGTACAGCTAGCTTCGGCTTTAGTCTAAATACGCAAAATTATAGCTAACAAACCACAACTAGTGATCCCGCACCAAGCAATGTTTTGATTAAAAAGTAGAGTTATAATAGAAACTGTAGAATTATATTCAAATCACCGCCAAAAACAGAACCGCCATCGGTATCTTGTTCCTCCTCTATTATTGTAATCTTACGATTATGATTCCATCACTTGGTACTCAAAAGCATAGAAGGCCAAAAATAACTAACACAAAATTAAACAATTAGAGCTTCTTATTCTGACTCTGGCCTCGCATTTAACTAGATACTCGGGTCCTAGGCCTATAAGTCAAACATAGATTAAAAGGCCATTAACCTTCCTACTGGCCTTACAAAGCCGTGCTACTCACTAATTTGCTATTATAGTACTGTTAAACTGTTAGGGTCAAACCTTTTGCATATCTCGACACCAAATGCAATCAGATTTACATTTCTAAACCCATCACAACACTATATTAATGAAACCAACAAGTGTATATTAACCTTACTTTTGTAAGCTAAAAGTGGCCATTGCTCATTTCTGTAAGCAGGTGAACTCGAGCAAAACTATAATCTGATACGAACTCAGGGGTCTAAGAGATAAATATAAAAATATAAAATCTGCTGGAATATTTAGTTTTATTTATTTATTTACTTTCTAGTTATTAAGTGCTTTCCTTGTTTAAGTTATCTTGTTGCACAAGATTACTGAGTCTTTATATAGGGTTAGGAGTCTATCCGTTTAGGAGGAGGGAATAGAACAGGTCTGAGGACTTGGAACAACTTTAGATTAGGGTTTATTGTTCTTTGTTTTCTGTTTTTCTTTATTATTAATAAAATCACCAGCAAGTTCGTATCAAATTGGTATCAGAGCAAGATCTGGGCCAAAACATTCTTTCACGGTTACTGTTCACGGCTATGTTACTATTCATCGGCTACTGTTCATCGGTCGGAAAGTTACCGTTCACAAGACAGTAACCTTAAAATTCTCAAGATGATCTGTGAAGACCGGCTAATTGAAGTTGCAGAGATGCTGGAACAGTTTCACTCTGATTGGAAGGAAAGATTTTCTAAATTAGACGAAAGGTTAGCTCTGTTCCAGTTAAAGATGAAGGAGGAATTTTGACAGGCGCGCCAAGATATCTCAGTGGCAACTGAGAAGTTTTACAGATCATTAAAAGCGGCAGTAAAGGAAGAGATAATCCATGAAGGACAAGTTCATTCAATGAATTCAATGAAGGTCCAACTAAATCAACGAAGTCCTAACAGGAAGGTGAAGGCAAGGTTGTTTTGGAAAAAGTTTGTGGTTGCATGTATCCAAACTAGAAAACCTAGAGAGCTATTTACCTCGCTTGGTAATGGATCTGAAAGATTGGATTCACATGAACAATTACAAGTTTGCGTAAGAGAGCTCAAAAGAATATATCAAGACTACTGCTTGCTCTTGAAGCACGGGATACAACGAAGAACATGGGATCCCGGAATCACGTGAGGCAAGATTTTGGAGCAACACCTTGAGGACAAGGTGTTTTTGGGGGCCGGAGTAATGATACGAACTCAGGGGTCTAAGAGATAAATATAAAAATATAAAATCTGCTGGAATATTTAGTTTTATTTATTTATTTACTTTCTAGTTATTAAGTGCTTTCCTTGTTTAAGTTATCTTGTTGCACAAGATTACTGAGTCTTTATATAGGGTTAGGAGTCTATCCGTTTAGGAGGAGGGAATAGAACAGGTCTGAGGACTTGGAACAACTTTAGATTAGGGTTTATTGTTCTTTGTTTTCTGTTTTTCTTTATTATTAATAAAATCACCAGCAAGTTCGTATCAAATTGGTATCGATTTCGAGACTGACGAAAGAACTTGACAATCTCCACGCCATTTAGCAATACAGTTTAACAGTTCACTGAATGAAAATGAAAAGACCGATTAGTTTCGGTATTCGAGACCTAAAACTTCCATTTGTATGTAAAATTGTTTTAAGATAAAAGTTCCTATTAAAACCTAAGAGGGTGTTTGGGATTGCTGATAATAAGCAGATAAGCAGTTTGTTTGGAACTTTGGATTATACAAAACTGCTTATTTTAGGGCAAAATTTAGTTATAGTGAAACCTAACTACACGATGCACAAACTAAGAAACTAACTAGAAAACGGAGTAATGTATTCACCTTATTTGAGGCCTATATTCGAGTCACAGCTTCATGGTGTTAGTTATTGCTGTTGTTTAAACTTATTTTAGGGCATATGAGCTTATTTGGGTATGGTTATATATATCATATGCTCATTTCTACCGACTTACTTTTTAATTATGACTTAACAATGGAATGAATATAAGCACAAAAGCTACAAAATAAGGCAGGAAAAATGGGCTTATGAAATAAAAGCATAAGCTAGAAAATATCAGCAATCCCAAAATGAAAAATCATCTTAAATGTGCTCAACTATAACAATTCTAACAAAAGCTAAAAAAACAAAATGATTATGCACAAACCGATTAATCGCCTGATCTTAGCCCTAAATTCGAGCTACAACTAAGAGGGTGTTTATTTTTTCTCATTCTCGGGCTTATTAGGTGATTTCGTTTCTTAAGCCTATTTTTCATACTTAAAATGGAAAGAAAGAAAAGGCTCATATGCTCGAAATGTCATGAAACAAAAGATGAAAAAACACCTTCTCCCCAACTTTCGTCAGCTCGATTTCAAACTTGACAGTTCCATTTTAGCAAACAAGTTTGACACTTGACTAAATGAAATGGAAAACCGAATAGTTCCCTTATACAACTTCCATTTGTATGTAAAGTTGCTTCAAGATAAAAATTCCTAAGAGGGTGTTTGGGATTCCTTATAATAAACAGATAAGCACTTTTTTTGGAACTTTGGATCATACAAAACTGCTTTTGCTGATCTGCTTATTTTGGGGCAAAAAGTGAAACCTAACTACACGATGGACAAACTAAGAAACTAACAACAAAATGCAGTAATGTAAAAACTAAAAGCACAATAAGCATGTAAATAACCTAGAAACCACCTTATTTCGTGTTACAGCTTCAGGGTGTTAGTTTTGACCTGAATCTCGATTCCGAACTTAAACCGTACTCGAAACCGTACCTATACTCGGTACTCGAATCCTGTTCGGTACGAGAACGGGACTACGAAATAAAGTGAAAAAAAATTCAGGACCACTAATTCGGTACGGGATCGGTATCAAATCGGGAAATTCCCGGAAAATCGCGATTTCCCGATATCGATACCCGAATCCCGTTTGGTACGGAATTGATAAATAACTATTTAGATCAGTAAGAATCGAGAGCACTAAATCGGGACGGGTTCAGGACAGGATTGGTCCCGAGCTCATCCTAATTTTATATAAACTACAGTAATAAGTTTCAAAATAAGCCAAAAAAGGTGAGCTTATGAAACATAAGCCCGAAACCAAATAAGCCATAAGCCGAAATAGACACCACCTAAATCTGGTCAATTCTAACAAGGCTAAAACAAAACAGATTAATCGCCTGATTTTAGAGCTACAACTAAGGGGGTGTTTATTTTACCTTATTTCCGGGCTGATTAGCTTATAAGTAGCTTATGGGTTCAATTAATCCCAGCTTCTGGAAAGACAGACCAAATGAACCCCTTTGGGGCTTATAATAAGCTTATTTTATTAAGAAAGCAGACAAAACATCATCATTTGCTTTTTTGTTTCGGCGCTTATTTGGTTTTCAATTTTTCGGCGAAAGTTTGAAAAAATACGTGTAGACTCGACCCACTAACCATTAAAATTTACGAGTCTAAAAAAAATTTATTTACATGTTTTTATAACAAAGGAAAAAAAAGTATTTTTAAATTAGGGGAAAAAATAACTTATTAAACTATATGTATATTCTTTCTTTCTTCTTTTTCTTCTTTTTTTTTAACGGCGAGTTATTAGTTAGTGATTCGAGCTTACAGTGACATCTAATTGGGCAGTATGTAAGCCTTGAACCTTCGCCTTAGGGGATAAACCCTACTCCTGCTTCTTAATTCAGGCCCCTAAAGGTTCTTGGTAAGACTCGAACTCGAAACCTCTCCAAAAATACCTCCCTAAGGATACCCTTGGTGACCAACTGAGCTAGCTCAGCTGGTTAACTATATGTATATTCTTTAGCTTTTATAATCAAATATCATAATAAAAAGACATTTGAGTCCTTACTAGCATGATGCCCGCGTAATGTAGCGGTAAGTATCTGATAACGATTTTTAAAACTAACAAATATTAATCTCTTACCTATTAAGTTCGTATTGTTAAAGTTATAAAAAATCGAATAAAAAAACCATTAAAAATGAAAAAATCTCAAAGTTAATAAAAATATAGCAAAATAGATATTAAATTAAAGAGCACAAAATTTTAGAAAATATATTAAAATTATATTATAAAAATAATAAATAAATAAATAAAATTTCAATTTAAAAGAAAAAAATATTATTTTAATATATTGTTACAAAAAAAAGCTGTTAGAAATTGTTGTTGATGAAGATATCAATAATTTTGTTTTATTTGGTAGATAAAGGTCCAAAATAATTTATAATATAGTTATAGATATAATTTGCTTTGTGATTTCTTTCATTTTTCTTCCGAAAAGTGTAAGAAAATTTTCATAACCAAAATTTCTCTAATTTTTCTCTCTAATTAGTTTTCCTATCTTTAAAAAAAACTATAAAAATAAATAAATTATGTTTCATTTTATTTACTTTCAAATATTGAGTCCAAAACAAAATGTTCGTGCATGAACTCAATATGTTATGTTTAATTGTTTTGTCTTTTTCATTTCTGAAATTGATTTGAAAGTGACGTTTTATCTATAAATTAGTTAGTTTAAAGAACGGAAATTATAATTCAAAAAGTTATGTTTTTTATCGAGTTAATTAAAAAGATAGTACTTGTGATTTAGTTAAACTATAATGATAAATTATGTGATTTGATCAAATTAGTTTACTGTTTAAGTAAGTTAAGAGTAGAATTTAATAAGTAAATGTGTGTAAAAAATGAAGTAATATATATTTTCTTCGTTTCAAAATTATTAATCTTTTGACAAAAAATACATAATTTATAAAAATTTGTTTATCATAATTTTTTTTCTCTTATTTTTTGACAGAATAATAATTTTACTCTTATCTAATTAATTAAGTTTTATTTAAAATTTGTAATAATAATTTTAATCAAAAATAATAAATTAACTTGATCAAACTATCATATTTATTTAAAAAAAAACTATAAATTCAAGAAGTATCAAATTAGGAAGTTCGTTAGTCAACTCACCTTCGATACTAACATTGCATATACGGTCTCTCCCCTTAAAGCCTTTAAATAACCCTTTTTTCTTATTGTGAACCTCCTGCCAACCCAGTTGTGAACCCTCCTTTGCTTCTACGAACCCGATCTTCAACCCTTACAAACCAATTGCGAACCCTCCTTTCATGACTGATATTTATTGCGAACCCTTCTTTCATCCATTTTTAAACTTCTCTTTACGACCCACTTCTTTTACACCTTCAAATTTTATCAATCTACATTATTTTGTCTTTTTCATTTGTAGGAACCAATATTTCGTCACTTGTTTTTATTATTTTGTCATATATTTCATTTTTAAGTAAGTTAAGAGTTGAATTATTTAGTAAATGTATATAAAAAATCAAACAGTATATGCTGTATCAAATTGTAAGAGTAAAGGGTCTCACGGCACGCTATTTTCTCTTTATTTTGGTATTTACAATCTCATAGTTACATCATTTTAATAAAACATCTCAAAATACTCTTTCACTCACAACACACATTAACTTGTTCATTTAAGCCCCATCCACCCATAATATTATTCTCTTCGTTTTTCACATATTAAATTGATTTTATTAAATTAAAAATTTAATACATAAATAAAAATATAATACAAAACAAATGTGTAAAAAAATTACGATAATTAAAAACATAAAACAAAAAAAAAACATACGACGAATTGTTGTGGGTTTGATGTATTAAGAAAAGAACTAATGTTCAGATGAGAATACCTTCCATTTAAAAATTGAGATAGTTTTTATTGCGGATCTGTGACAACCCTGGTTTTGAGGTTCGTCACTTAGTTTTATTTTGTGCTAGTTACGTGTCTTTACGTGTTTATGTGCTTATTGGTGTGTATAGATTGTGGTTTGGATATCGTTTTCGGTACGGGGTACCTTGTGAGTGAAACGATGTGTGATGATTTCATGTTCATGAGTTCACATGGTAGTGACTATGAAGTGAGATGGTGTTACTTAGTGGTTTTACGTATACGTATATGTATTATAGAAAATCGTATTTTTACGATTTACGGTTTAGCATTTGGAGGTCTCGGATGAGGTAATTAGTCATATGGATATTTTTCGGGATGGTTTTAAGTCATTTAGGACTTAGTTATAAAGTTTATTTCAAAATTTGATAGTTTTTATAAAAGTGTATATTTTACGTCTTTTACGGTAAAACGCGTAAATTTGACTAGTTTTACGGTTTTGTGGTTTTGGAAGCTTTAGGAGCTGAAATAAATTAAGGAAAATTAAAGTAATATTAATAACATAATATTAAATAATAAAAATAAAAAAACAAACGAATTTAGGGGTGTTTGGGTCTAGGGGTGCAAACGAGCTGAGCCGAGCCCGAGCTTAATAGGGCTCGGGCTCGACTCGAAACATAAATAGTAGGCTCGAGCTCGGCTCGATAGCTCGTCAAGCTTTTACCTTTAAGGCTTGAGCTCGGCTCGATTAGGATTCGAGCAAAGCTCGAGCTTAGCTTAAAAAGCTCGAAATTATATATACGAAACAAATTTATCATTATCGTTTACACACAACCACAAATTCTATGTATGTACTAACTTATGATAACAACTATCAATATATTATTTAAATTTTTATATAGATACTCTTTATAATAAGTCTAATACTCAAATCAACGTTTGCTTACTAATATAAAAATATATTTATACCAAGGCTCGAAAAAGCTCGATAAGGGCTCGAGCCAAGCTATCAAAAGCTCGAGCTCGACTCATTATATGTTTCGAGCCATACTATTGGGCTTGAGCTCGGGCTTGGGCTCGATAAAAGCTCGGCTCGATCGAGTCGAGCATGAGCTCGAGCTCGAATAGCTCGGTAAAAGCTCGGCTCGTTTGCACCCCTATTTGGGTCGGTTTAGACGCACCAAAGAAGAAAGAAAGAATGGAAAAGCCCAAAACAGGCCCAATGGACTTGTAATGGGATTAGGGGGCCTTTAGGACTTAACCAAACCAGACTCATAACCATAATAATCAGGTTTTTAACCTCCATAACATCTCCTAGCCGAAATTCATCAATGGTGGCCAATTAGGGTTCTTCAAAAATTAGGTTTTCTTCATCTTCTATTAATTCAAAGGTAAAACCTTCTTAACCCTTTTCAATTTAATTATTTTAATGATGTCTTAATTATCTTATGACGGATTTAGGTTAGGCTTTAATTAAAAACAGTATATTAATCATATTATAATGATTAAATAAATTAGGGCTTGTAATTAGAGGGATTAGGGTTAATTAATGAGGTTGATTTTGTTAAACCCGTTTTTAAAAACTGGGCAGAATTTTGAGTCAATTGTTTTGATCATATCGGGAGTTATAGGAACTTTCAAGATGCGATCCAAGTATCCCTGAAAAGAAAATTGAAGTGGTTTTCCAATTCAAGAAAGGAGAACTAAAATGGAGGTCGGGAAGTGGGTCAAAAACAGGTTACAACAGTCGGAGGTCAAAACAGTTTTGTAATCAGCCTGTTTTCTTTTTAAGTTTTGGGTTGTTTGGGGTACTTAGGGTTGCATTGGGATCTTCTCACGAACATGAGAGATGGTTTATATATTGTAGTGAGTATCTGCACTTGGGCTAAGATTGTGGTTTAGGGTAAGACCCTCTAATGGTAATGAACTTTTCATACGTTTAAAATCAATAAATTCTGGATAGGTAGTAATATATACACATATATCGGGGCCTTAACAGTAGCTTTAAGGTTAGGGCAAGTGGGAGGTTTTAACTCACATGTATAAAAGTGTGAATATTCCTTTTACAGAAACCATGGGTATATTTAAGTGGACGTTTGACTTAACGTTTTAAGACCTAAAACTGGGACTGTTTTGTGTAAAATTATGAACGGGATAGCTATTAAACTTAACCAAGTTAGGGACTTGTTAAGGAAGGGTAATGGGGTGATTAGAACTTAACAATGAGGTAATTATATGGGAATAGGCTAGATGTCCATCATAGGTTGATGAGCCATCTTGGTGGTTGGTTCGGGTATTGATTGTGTGTTTCTGGTTTGTTAGCTCGTTGCTAAGTGCGAGGACTTGTGAAGAAGCAGTCAGGTGAGTTTCATAGTCCCATGTTTACTATTGATTTTGACTTCCAGATAGGATGGAAGAGACACTGTGTTGAGTTATTTATAAATTGGTGCTGTGAATGTTTTTATGGTTGTGATGGACTTGTGTGTATATTATGTGATTAACTGCTATGTGATTCTTGATTATGTATGATTTGGATCAGGGGACACGTGCCGTTTCAGTTCTTGTGGTTTGATAAGGTAGTGGCCTTGTGGTTTGACAAGGTAGTGGCCTTGTGGTTTGACAAGGTAGTGGCCTTGTGGTTTGACAAGGTAGTGGCCTTGTGGTTTGACAAGGTAGTGGCCTTGGGATAGGTACATAGTGTGATCATCTATGATACCATGTTGTTTGGCAAGGTAGGAGCCTTGGATTTTGGTTTGGTATGATTAATATTGAATGTTAGTTGTTAATGCATATTTGTAACACATTGTCCATATGTTCTTTTGTTGATGGTGGTTATTCACAGCTTATAACTGTTTTGGCGTTGGAGTCTAAACCTATGACTCTCACCAACATTATGTTGACGTGTTTTAGTGTCTCTTTCAGGTGTGAATGTGGTTAAGCGTGAGGATAGAAGTGGCTAGACTTGGATGCCTTAGGATTGCATATAGAAGGAGATCCCCGTTCCTTCTTAGTTTACCTTTATGTTTTTTTGAATTAGTGATACTGTTGGCACCTATATGTTTGTTTTGTTTGTGTTACTTGTTTGTCTTGGGTAAGAGGTAGGACTGTTACCTACTTACCTAGACTCCTGCATTGTTGAGATATTGTTATGACACTTGTGTCACCATTTTATGACATTTCTTATATCATTTAGTTATCTCTATAGACACGTTATTGTTGTGATGATATCCATACGTCGCGCCCCATATTCCGCCATGGTGGGGTGTGACAGAATGGTATCAGAGCCCAATGTTTATAGAGAATTAGGTTGCCTAGTCGCGTAGCCTAGTCTATAGCTTAAGGGTCCCTGCATATAGGCGTCATAGGAGTATGTGTGCATTTTATAATAATTGATGTGTTTGGATGTTATTTATTGCGATGTTTTGACTAGTATGAATTGAACCGTAGTATGTTCATACTTAGTCACATGTTATTTTCTTTTCGGGTTTGTGACTAGTGCGGGTTGAACCATAATCGTCCACGCTAGTCACTGTTGTATTTTGCTTAAATTGTACGTTATAGTACATAATTTAGTACAAGGTAGTTTCTATCTTATATCGAGTTATCTTACATACCCGAGGTATGTTATTTATCTTTTGATGTTTAAGTCATGTTCCCTAAGAATTATGTGGTGGTTCGAGTTACTAGGAGTAGGTGGATAGGAAGGGTTTTAAGTTGTTTCCACTCTTACGGGCAACATGACTTATAACTGATTATGTTTTCGTTTTGGATTTAGTCTAGGCTGTTTTAGCTAGACTATGGATTTCTGTATTCCAAGAGTTTATTATGTTATTTTTATAGATGGAGTTTTGGACCTTATTGGTTATGTGGTTATGAGCTTATGTGAGTAGATAGATTTATATGTTATATGTTGTATTGAGTCTTATAAGTGTCATCATAGGAGGGAGTGCATTGGGGAAATGGTAATTGTATAAGTATGGTGGCCAACATAGTTATACAAGTACCACAACTTCAATGGGTTCTCAATTATGATTGCATGAAAGAGGGTTAATACATGCTTGTATATGATGAGATGTAGAATTTGGGTATACGTATATATATGGGTTTATGTAACGGCTACCTACGATATGGCTATATTATTAGTGTGTTATATGTTTTGAGTTATAGTCGTATTGTGTGATGATGAGGTCACACGATAGGGGTTGGTTTTGGTATTGGGTTTTGTGCTTGTTGTGGCATGGTGAGATGGTGAGAATGTGATTACTCGTATGGAAAAAACGAGCGTATAAAGTGATCGATTGACTTGACATGTATGATAACGAGTATGTTTGGGAGATTCGATAGGCATACATACACGGATGTATATATACTAACAGATGTTATGTTATGATTTACGGTCGTTCAGTAGTTATTATAACTTGAACGTACCTAGTACTCTCTTGTGTTTAAACAATTTATTAGTGCTCGAGTTTGGTGGAGTCTCAACGACGTTTTGATTTTTTTTTTCTTTTTAAGTGTGTCTTGTAGCGTATTCTTTGAGTTTCGTATTTCACGTGTACGTTTTAAACTGGTGTTCTTGGTTTTAAGTCTATTGAAATAACTTGGGATTTCTTTTGAGATAATGAAATCTTTTGTGTTGGGTCTTGCATTTCTTTTGGGTCGGTATATATTGAGAAAAATGGGGACTTGGAAATCTATTATAGGGTTAGATAGTTGGTTGTATTCGGTAAAATAAGGGTAAGGTTTTGGAGTCGTGTTTGAAACAAGATGTAACGTAAGATTTCTTTTAATCAACACTTATTTATTTCAAATTTTAAAAGACTTTCTTTGAAATAAAGCGAAGTAAAAATTTCTTTCTACCTACATAGTTGATATAATTGAGTTTGACCGATTTATGTCATTTTTAATTATTTATACAAAGTTAAATTGAGTTTATGAAAATTTCACATATAATCATATCTGTCATTTAAAAGGATTACATTAATCACTAAGTTTATTCTTTAGTTTTTAAAACAACTAGTATAAAATTGCTTTGGTCATAACTTGTTCGTTTTTAGAGCTTTTTGAGTGATTCAAAAGCCAAAAATTATGTACTCGGAACGTACTTTTCAAATTTTCAGAATGTATAGTCATGGGAGGTCAGTATCTTGTCCGGAATTATTTTACAAGTGTTGGGTTAAAGGTTGAGTTTGAATAGTAGTTTATTTTTATGATTTGGGATGCACGGGATACCTAGTTTTTGAGTTGAGTTTTGAGTTCGTCAAGAGGGTTGTTTGTAGATTGTTTGAGTCACATAGATGTAGGAGGTAATAATAAATAGATAAAAAAGGATATATATTCGTTTGGAAAGGTCGGTCTTTTGCACGGTTTAAATAATATGTCGCGGGGCGTAATATGTTTTGGTTGATATTGGGTGTTTCTTGGATTATTTTTCGTTGTCATGCGTCATTTTGAATTGATACACGTTTTGGGTTTGAGTTTTCTTTTGAGTCTCGTGGTTTTTGACTTGTTTTAACTGGTGCACGTGAAATGTCGTTAGTTATCCGTGGGTTGATTCGTTGATCGTATTTGATGGATTCGGGATGTAGTTTTGGTTTTGTATTGTTCGGGAGCGTTGAGGTAGTCATATGAAAGACTTGGTCGCGCCTACACACTTAAGTAGGTGACCATGAGAGAACGGTCATAATACCCTTAGTGGGGAGGAAAGAGGTTCGTGGACGAACTAATGTGTTCATGAGGTCTAATAGGAGTGCCAAGGGAGATGAATAGAGATTTGTGAAATGTATAGATATTAGCACAAGTAACGCGCCATAGAGAGTGTTGGAAGGGAATATTGTTCGTAAGGCATGTATGTTCTCTAAAAACTTCCTGAAAGTTAGTAGGTTTGCCTATTATTTTGAGGTAGAACCATAAATAGAGCAAGTCGGAGAAGTTAGAGGAGTTGTAGTTAGTGCCTTTCCAAGGCAAATTGTTGATGGAATGATTTAAAAACAAGAGTTATTAGAAAATGCAACGGATGCAAGGTAAACGTTGAGTTGCTTAGTAGTAGATTGGATGTGGAAAGCGGTTGAGTGGTCTGATGAGAGGAAGCATTGGTCTTTTAAAATGCGTACAGAATTTTGCAAGTAGAACGAGGTAAGAATTTATTCGTATTGCCGCTAAGAGAGGGTGCAAGGAGGACATAGTTGAAATTGCTAAGGATGTTGTATGAACGCTTTGGGTTTACGGTTATGCATTTGGCTTCGCCAAAGCACTAGCGGATTACATGGAGTCAATGAAGCGAGTGTGCCTGAACGTATATAAATGAGTGGTCATCGGGAGTATCGACGACATCTTGATCTACTCAAAGTCTAAGAAGGAGAGTGAGGCGAAGTATGTGTTGGTTTTGAAGTGGAATTATACGGGAGATTTTCAAGTGTGAGTTTTAGTATTAAGTCTACCATGATGAGTAGTTAGAGATGATGGCATATCATGGAACCAGCAAGGGGCGAAGTGAAGAAGGATGAGTAAGCATTTTGGAGGCTGAAGAGGTGGATTGGATAATGAGCCGATCTTGGCATTATCGGAAGGACTAGATGAATTCGCGAAGCATGACGATACGTGGAGCAAGGATTTGGACGCGTACGAGGACGACAAAGAAAGGAGATTGCTTATACGTTGCAGGAACTGAAGATTTGGAAGAACTGGATAGACTTAGTTAGTGGAGTTGGGCTGTTATATCTGCCTAGAATGCTAGAGGCATTTGGGTGTACGAGACGTGGAGAATGATCTATACGGATCATGAACGTCTCTAACACATATTCAATCATCTTGATTGAACATTTGTCAAAAGTGATGGGTGGAGTTAATTGACGAAAGAAAAATTGCAAGGCCAAGTACCATCTGGGAAAGGCAAGCATGATTGATAAGACATGGAATAAGAAAAATGAAGTGAATCTGAGACGAACTTGAACTATAGGGATGACGTATTAGGGTGGTTTGGATGAAGGATGTAGGTTACGCAAGTTGAGTTGTCTAAAGCAGTGAACGCGTCAACATGTATGTTGCGTGGCTTGGACAATCATGTGGAGAAAAGGGACGTAGACTATACTTCCTACATAGATAGGAGTAGCTTAGAAAGGGGGATGTAAGTACGAAATTGGGGAAGGTGACGAGAGTTGGGTGATAGTCGATAGACTGACTAATTCATCTCATATTTCAAGAGGAATGAGAAGTCACGTAGTTGAAAAGTTGGAAGGATTACGTACGAATGTGATGGAATAGAGGGTGCTGCATAAAAGTTAGCCTAATATGTATGGAATGCCTTATAAAGGGTTATGGCAAGGGAAGAAACGATGGGAAGCATCACATCGTGATGTATGGTATGAGCTGAGGAAAAGAAGGAAGTGTGTATAGGAGCGAAGCAAGAATAAAATAGGTCGAGATTGGAAAAGGAAATGGCACTGATCTATACTGATTGTTTGGGAGGATTAGTATCGATAATCGAATGGATGAGGAGTTATAGGTGTGATATGCCATAGGAACGAAGGGATTGGTCTAACTGAGATAACCACCCTTTTGAGGATGTGTATAGATCGTAGGTTGATTTGTACTGGAAGAACTAATGGGTATGTGAAAGACCGTCATAGGTCCCTTTGCAAGGAAATTGGAAATTTTAAGTAGTTTGGGGTACGAACTAAAGGGAGTTTCACCCATAGTAACGGGTGGTATGTTTTGGTAAAATGGAAGAGCTGATGTAGAGTTTTGTAGGTCCATTTATGATCTTTGGAAAGATCAAACCAGTAGCTTATGAGCGTAGAATAACCTGGGGGAACCGAGTGGTATACATGTTATATTTCGTGTATTAAGATTGGTAAAGGTTGTTTGAGAATGCATTTTGCATGTACGGTTATCTGGGACTTGTGTTAATAAGAGTCTTTGTTTTATCAAAGATCATTTGTGAGATTTATTGACTGTGAGGTCAATAGTTTGGCAATGAGTTTAATTATTTTTGGTTTGTATACGTGGTATTTTGAAACTTGAACTAAAGTTCACGTGGAAATGAGGGGGGTTCGTTTAGAACAAGTATCCTCATGTGATTTGTTGTTTGTGTGTTTGATCCTAAGGAGTAAATCTCGGGACGAGATTTCTATTAGGAGGGAGTGATGTGACAACCCTGGTTTTGAGGTTCGTCACTTAGTTTTATTTTGTGCTAGTTACGTGTCTTTACGTGTTTATGTGCTTATTGGTGTGTATAGATTGTGGTTTGGATATCGTTTTTGGTACGGGGTACCTTGTGAGTGAAACGATGTGTGATGATTTCATGTTCATGAGTTCAAATGGTAGTGACTATGAAGTGAGATGGTGTTATTTATGTCACACACGTGAACTTTGAATCTATTTAATTTATGTGAAACTTAATAGTTCGGGTTAGACTTGTCTGTCTATTGATGTTCCCGATTGTTTACGCGTATTTTGTCTATGAATTTAAATTTTTATGAATGAAAATCGTGAATAATTATTACTTGAATGGTTATTATTCATTTACGTTACATGATAGGGATTCTTAGTTTAGAATGCGACATTTATTTACATCAACGTAACTTAAGAGTTCCAATACACAAAACAAATAATACGTGCAATACATTTACAAACTCCTCTGTATTCTCATTTCACCAAATTGTCTTGAAACTACTACTTGGATTTTCCTAAACTCTAGGCTACATATAAACATCTAAACATTTACAATATCTACACTACATTACAAACACAACAACTACAATGGCAAATTACCAAAATAAAAGCAAAACAACTTTCCTTCTCTTGTCACTACACTCCAAACACTAGCTCTAATAATCCCAAATGCAAACTCACATTTTGTTATGTAGACCCACGGTACATATTATAAATTGTAGTACCTTCACTCACCAATTAATTCCTTGTACTCTTGCTCCTTTCTTTCTCTCCCAAACCAACGGACACATACCATGCTCCCATGGATTTTCTTTGAGCCTTAATGTTACAACCAACATAGCCAAGAATAGTCAACCAAGTACACTTGTACAACCTTGTTTCTGACCTAGACGCAAGAAACGAGACCTTTACCTCTTCCCCATTTTCGTGCAATTTCCCATGTTAGTTACCTTGGAAACCTTAGTCACAAACTAACTAAAACTCCTAACTAAGCCTTGAAACCCTAATTTGAACTCTTGAACACACTACTTGCCTATAAATAGCCAACAAGTTACTCATTAAACACACACATTAAAAACTACAACACTCAAAGAAAACCCCCTGGAGTCACTGCCATTACCAAATAAGAAAGCTAAGGAGTGTAGGTTTGGGTGATGATATCACTTGGTTACTAAGCAAGTAAAATACTTTGGGTTTAGAACATAAGAACGATCCTTGTCCTTCTAACTCCTTCACATTTACTAAGGACCCTTTGTAAGTCACCTTGGCCTTTGTTTTTCTCATGTTTTGGTTGATAATATACTTGCTATAAAATCTTGAGAAACAAAAACTTTCATTGAATAAGTCACGGCTTGGGTTGACGTGGGAATCACTTGATGGACTAGACTACGTGAAACAACAAAGAAACCCATTAACAAACTAGACGAACGAACAATGTACTAAATGGGTGATTTTATGAACAAGTGTGAATCTACATAGTAAACATGTATGATTGTATGCAAATATCATAGATAAGTTCCACGACACATAAAAATATGAGACCTTGGTCACGTACTTTTCTTTATACCTCCATGAAAGTGATTGTGTGTGAAGCCACAAAGTGTGTCGACTATATGCTATACCTAGGAGGAACCGTGCATATCGAAGTGGGTATGACTTAACGAGAAATAGATGGGTGATTTTATGTATGCTTGCATCAGTAAGTTTGTGCTCACAACAAGGGTGTCTATCAAACGAGTGTGTGTTGGAGTACTTTCAAAAGTTTCATAGAATAAGTAGATACACTAAGTTGCGTGTGTATGTGTGCATGAGTTAATACCATGTGCATAAACCTTAGTTAGATATACTTCATACATAAAATGAGGGTCGGCGTGTGAGCAGGTGTACCACCGAGAGAACCAAAGTAATTCAAACGTTTCAAAGTTAAAATGTGTATTTTGTTGGTATGTGTGAACGAGCAGGAAGAAACAACAAACCTTTCTTTTTCTTGTTGATGAAGATGTAATGCATGTATGAGGTTTATGTGCCTGTGTGTAAGAAGTAAGAATCAAGGACAGTGGTCCTCTCTTCTTTTGTTTCTTTTTGGTTTACTTGTCATGTGGGGTAAGGTATGGGTTAAAATTTATAATACAAATGTTACTTGACATCTTTAGCAATAGTATACAAGTTGGGGACTTAAGTTTAGCCGTAAGATTGTAAACAAGACATACAAAAACAGTAGTAATATTGACCTTAGCATGTATGAAGTACTTCCATTATCTTTGTGCATATATGACGTGAATCAGGAAGGTATAAAACAAGAAATAACAAGAGTGTGTTATATAGGCACTAGTAGGAATCCCCATTTCCCCTTTTTAGGGCACCAACTACGAAACACAACAAGCACAGTGGACATCATCTTCTTTCTTTTTGACTTATGGTGTAATTAGTTGTATGCTATGTGAAAATAGGTTGCCATGAAGTATGCACATTGTTAAGTTGTAAAGGAAACATGACACTATTTTTCTGTAACAAGAGCTGCGTATAGTAAGTTCACAACAAAGGGATTCACATTTTTTTTTTCTGATTATGGTAATGTATGAATGATGTATGCGAGACTATGTAAAGACCCATACTTCTTGCGTATGGTTGGTATAGACAACAACCACCAGTAAACGAAACACCTCCTTTTTACTATATCATAGATGTATGGTTTTTGAGGCATGTATGTATGAAAGTATTGTATCCAAAAAGCTTACTGTTATAAACCATGGTGTGAAAACAAAACCCACTTTTTCTTTTCTAGCATAGTACAAAGCATGTATTTTGAGCTAAATGTTAAAGAAGTGAAAACAAGTACCTACTATGTGTAAGAGTAAACAGTGATATAGACACTAGACTAAAAGTGAGAATGCCATCATAGAAATTTTATCATGTTATATATATATATTGCGAGTCTAGTCACCAAACAGGGGATACAATCCTTGAAAATAATACACATGGAATTGATAGGCAGAAGGCCACATTTTGGTCACTTGGATTATTTTTCCTTCGACCCAAGGACTCCTCTTTGTGTCCCTTTTTAAATAGCCAAACGAGCATGCCCCTTTTATCTATAAATACCTTAGTAAACTTGACACGGCCTAGTTTATAACGTAGCTTTCCGTTTGTCCTGAAGGCGACTAATGAACCCGCAATTAATTTCCAAACATGCTTGTTTGACACTTAGGAATAATTGAGCCTTAGTTGTTTGTTTTTGTTTACGAGTGGACTACTTTGCATAATTATTTGATAGACTTAAAGACTTCGTAAAAATGCGATATTTATCAAATATCGAAGACCTCACGGCTTGGTTGTTATAACAAGAACCCGTTTATTTTTCAGACTAATATTTAACGAGCAATCTTGACCCAAAGTCGACCCCGTGACTAAAATGAATGAACATGAAAAATGTATGAAAACATTTTATAAATCAGTAGCAAGTATGAAATATCAACCAAGTGCATTGTACCTTATTATTTATTGTATTTAGCCTAAGTACGGATATTTTACTTAGGTTACGAGTAGATCGTTTGTGCATCGTTTTGCGTGCCTTGATATTCCGTGCTATCTTTATTGATCATATTCACTGCTTCTTCAAGGTGAGTTTTATAGCCCCCCCCCCCTTTTAATTGTTTTAACTATTTTGGGGTGAGAACATTGCTTGTTTTAAACGGATGAACATAAGTGCTTTAAACTCATACGTTTGCCTACATGATGTCTAAGTAGCGATATCCCTAGATGCTTTAG
Organism: Glebionis coronaria; assembly: GCA_025667525.1. NCBI lineage: Eukaryota > Viridiplantae > Streptophyta > Magnoliopsida > Asterales > Asteraceae > Glebionis > Glebionis coronaria. The sequence continues at coordinate 5,411,543 of CM046880.1, forward strand.
CCCACTATCGTGAACCGTTAATTACTTTGTGTAAGCGCGAATGTTATGGATAGATCTATCGGGATTAACCTCCCTGTCTAATTTGGTTGTGTGACCAAAGTTAGATACACTTACATTTGAGGATTTACAAATGCTTCAGGATAGGCATTTGCTCGGGCTCTTATTATATCTTGTTGGTTTAGGTTAACGCTTCGGTGTCACGAGCTTAGACGTAGGTGATTAAAACGTATACTTTTGATTATAATCTTGTATTTGTTATAAGATTATATGCCGGTTGCCTTGGAAAATCTTATGGTTCATCACACTATTTAAACTTAAACCTATGAACTCACCAACCTTTGTGTTGACACTTTAGCAATGTTTTTCTCAGGTATCAAGACGGAGGAGTGGCGTGGTTATGCATGAGAGATTTTTAAATGAAAATGGTCGTGACTAGTATATGGATATTTGGATCAATGTTAAAGTCTTTTGAAACAATGTTTTATTATGATCTGGTGTAATTCGTTTCCGAAACAAGTTTTATGCTTTTAATTAAATTAAAACGACTTTTAAATAGTCGTTCTTTGTATCTATGTCTTTTGATAGTCATGACCGTCGCACCCCATTGTGTTGTATTACTCTGATAAATTGGGGGTGTGACAGATTGGTATCAGAGCCTGGTTATAGAGAACTAGGTTATTTTACAAAATGATTTTTATAAACGTGAGTCAAAAATTTATTTATCGGAAAAATAATTCTAGACTATAACTGTCTCTCAAAAATCTCCAAGAACCACTTCACTCCACGTCTTCGATACAAGTAAGTTGTGAATTGAGATAGTTTATGATTTTTTTGCAATGCTAAGTTTTGAATTTGATTGCTAAGTATTATTAGCATTAGGTATACCCTTCCCATGTTTGAGTGATAACCATAGGGACATGTAATAAAACGATTTTTAAAACATCCTTGTATGGATCATTACGATACGCAAACGGTTTGTGCCATATTTATTTGAATGGTTTGTGCCATCTTTGTTTAAATGGTTTGTGCCATATTTATTTGAATGGTTTGTGCCATATATATATTTTCCTTTGAGATTAAGCGTACGCATACTTATATTTTAGATAGTCTGCGGGACTATTATCGACTATCGAAACGTTTTGTGTTTCATATTACTATGCGCCCAATTAAAAATATCGCCATGATTCCTAGAAAGAAAACTATATGAATATATTTATTTACCATGGGTTTGGTAGTGTGTTAATTTGTAGTGATACTTGAATCAAGCGATACTATTATAAATGTCGAGAGGAGCAACTATTTACTGGGTTCGGTAAATTGTTACTCCACTAAACATTTAGAATAGGCTCGGTTGAGGAAAGGTGACCTACGTTAATTAACGGTTTCGAAATTGAAATTGATGCGACCGAGGAACGACGATGATGTCACTATTTAAAATGACATATGACGATAAAACACTTAGTACAAGTATTACTCTTGTAATGCTCCAATGAATACTACAATTCAAAGAACGAATAAATTTAGCGATATATGAACTATCCATAAATGCGCTGACATGTAAGTCAAATGGTTATCAAAGAAATTTTTATAAACTACGCAACGACGAATCAAAGTTTTATTAGTCCATTGATTGCGACTAAGTTATCATGACTTTATTATAAATTTCGAAGTTACAATATAGATCTAAATTAAAGGGTTTACCCTTAGTTAAACTAGTATGCCAATTTCCACATCAAAGGGATTATCGCGTTGCACGATATTTGAGAACCCCAGATGCGAAATGTGGGCATATATTGAGATCTTAAATACAAGGTATAAATATACAACAATGACTGTAAAGTTTATATAAGGTTGCGAGCAAAACGCTAGACGAGAGCAAGATAAACGAAACATATAAGGTATAACGGAACATATTCCAAAATCAGAGAAATTCTTGTAATGAAATTTAGTAATTGCTCGAATTGAACATTTTGAACGATTACAGATTAAAAACATATGGAACAATTCTTGTGATGAAATTTTTGTGATAAAATTTTAGTACTCGACTCGTTTAAATCAAATAAAAAAATTTTCAAGGTGTAAAAATTGTCGAAAGTGTACGAACTAGCAATAATAAGTTAAGGAAAGACGTATGAAAACAAGAACTAGTACGGGCTACGTAATAGCCGTAAGCCGACTAAAACTCAAAAACATACTTACTCATCCGAGTTGCAAGTAATAAACGTTTAACAAGAGGAAACTGCACAAAAATGAACGTCGTAATAGACCTAAATTGATGAAAGAATTGATTAAGGATAATTGTATTTATCCATCCATGCATAATCACTACTAAAAGAAAGTACAAATAATAAGTATGTGGAAGAGCATGTTAGAGGACTTTAACATTCCACGATTTACTTATTGTTTTCCGTGTAAGGACTACTTGGACATTTAAGTAGACTTATGGATTGATGTGCGAGAACTTACTCTAAATAAAAGAAAATTTACAAGACATCATGCAACTCATTTCTATTTTTAGAACTTTAGAAAAATACTTCGTTTCTACCTATCAAATAACCGTCGTTTTACATTTGGTGACAGGCGAAAAGGAAAAATGCCTCTCACTCCGTTTGTCATTTTGCAATCCGAATCCGACAAGGAAATTACCCCCATCCGGAGCGTAATCACAATAAATTCGGATGACGAGCAAGATTCGCCAGTCATGATGCCAAATGTCACTAGGGATTTCCTTCCATCGTCCCAAATATTTCTACTACTATTACTATGCCGATCTCCACTCCTATGCCTTCAGCAGTGCCTGAAACTTCTATAAAAAGAAACCGTGCTTCATCACCACCACCTAATGTTGCTCAATCCCCAGAAGAGGGGCCTACTTCAGAAGCACTCGGATTCGATGCAGAACACCTGATGGGCCGTCTAGAGGATCTAGAGGGTGATGTGGATCACCTTATCGAGCAAGATGAAGACAAGGACTTAGTGATAGCCGAGTTACGAGAGTCTCTTGAGGCTGCTGAGTCCGAGATTGCAATTTTACAAATGAGGAACAAGGATACCGAGGCTAGGCAAGCCACGGATCATGCCCAAATCCAAGAGATCCTACGCCACCTAGGCCTTTAGGATTTTCCCTCCTTTCTAATAAAAGTATGATGTTTTGTAATGAATGTATGACGTGTTGTCAAGACTAAAAGAAGCCATTCATTAGTTGAATGGAATTTTGTACTTTAAGCTCCAAAACTATGTATGGAACATAGTTCAAGAATGAAATGTACGAATTTTATGATCCGATCCCTTGAAAATTGTATTACAATAATTGTGAGAAAAGTTTGGTCAAATTTGAACAATCGTAAGAATTGATAACAATGAAAGAACTAACAAAAATATACATCGTTTGTGCGATAATGTTACACAGAAAATTTGAAATGACGGAACAAGGTTGCAAGGACCTCAAAGAGGTCATCACTCGTCAATACCAAAATGCCATTAGGGCTGTCGATGCGTTTGAAGCTAGTATCCGCACGGTTGACCGAACCATGGATCCTAGTGTTTACGAAAAAGCTAAGGAAACAAGTGCTACTCCGGTTAACACTTTTGGACCTCGAAATACCCCTTCAAAAACTAAGGTAAATCATACCGTTAGTGGAAGAAAAGGGCCTTATGAGAGGAGATGCTATATGTTGAAGAACCACCCAAGGTTTAACACCATGAAGCAAGGTGTCGAAAGGTTTAACCCTCACCCTATGACTAAACCAAAGAATCACTCGTGGAAAGCGCCGCGTGTTCACCAAGGAAAAACCTTACCATCCTCTACTTGTTGTGCAAGGACAAATTTCCGGGAGGATGTTCCTAAAACAACTCCCATCTTGAACAAGAAGTATCTCGGCAACCTTCCATATTGCCGCAAGTGTGACTACCACCACAAAGGTAGTTGCGCGAACCATTGCATGCTTTGTGATGACTTTGGGCACTTGGAGGGTGATTGCCGAGTGGTAAAGTCCCATGAGAAAAAAATGAAGGAACGCTACATGGAGGAATGTCGTTTAAGACAAGAAATACTTGAAATCGCCCAAGAAGGAAGCTCGAGGGCAAAGAGCGTCCAATACCCCGCCAACGTTTTACACCAGTTGTCTTTCAAGAAAAATGCGCCGACAATATTCAAGTATCAACCCAAGGGTTTCCACCCTCGTCATGGATAGAGCGTGAAAAATTCATGTTATATGAACTATTTTACTTTTATGCAAATCAAGTGACTCGACGTCCGTCGATGTTACCACCAACAAAACTCAATTATGTAACCGTACTCCAAGTATTCAATTAAATCGTGTTATTTTATCTTTAAAGCCTCTTTTGTTTAACCAACGAGAAGATTTTATTTTTCATGTGTCGGAGGAAAAATTCATCCGCCAAAAATTTTACTTAAGAAAAAGATTTCTTCAACAATATTTTCTTTACCAATCGAAGAGAAATAAATAAAGTAAATTTTACCTAAAAGATTTTTGAAAAATATTCTTTAGAAAATATCAAAATTGATTTTACTATAAGAAATTACGAGCGGAAACACTTATTAGTGGGAATAATAACAATCGAAATAATGTAAGTTAGAAGATTAATAAAGGTATTATTAATTAAACGCCACAACTAATAGTGAAATATTTTGGTAAGAACTACCATGTAATGTTGTGGAACTTGGTTTGACTACCAACTCGATGTGGAGAACAAGAACTATTGATAAACTTGACGAGAACTAGCACGAATGAATTTTTGGAAATTATTTTGTTAATTGTGAAAAGTGAGCAACGGTAACGAACGAAATGCACCGTGGACTACCAATATATAATTACAACCTCAAAGAGTCAAATTGTGATGAAAAGGAGGATGCAACCGTTTGTCCCGAGACGTACGTAGCCTGATCAACTACGTATGATCGAGGTCGAACGCGAGTATGCTCATAGTAGTCATCGTAAAAATAGAGTATATTAGTACTAATAGAATATATTGAGGTTACCCTATTTCTTCAAGGAAAATTTATTATGTGCTATGAACGTCAAACATTTCTATACCGTCTTAAGTAAAAGCGTCGAGAACGCGATACGAGTAAACCTAGTATAATTATTCTCTTCGCTACTATTTCATACGAGAGCGTATATGACACGCAAATACTAAGAGCGCTAATTGTTTTTGAACAACAATTAGACTCAAATAGATTAGAGTTGAAAAATTGAAAACAACTTTTAAACAATAATGAGAAGAACGAAACCTCATTTGAGTAAAATCCAAATTTAACGGATATCCAGAACTCGCCGTAACATAACCCAAGTTAAAGAACAATTGGTTCAAGATAAGCGTGCTTTCGTGTATAAATGGAATACCGAAACCGTCTAGACAAAGATCTATTTTACCTAACGATGTTTGAGCATCACACCATAATCATAGGCTTAAGAAATATTATATATTTTCTTCATAAAAGGAATCTGAGCGAACTATGATTTAAATATATTATAAATTGTGCACCCGTTTACCTTTCCATGAAAAGGACATAAACGGGAAGGAATGCAAACTAAATTGATTAATATACGAAATTATCTAATAGCAAATGTCACAGAAAAGGAAGAAACGCCCTGACCACCATGTGTTAGGACGACCAATTGTGCTAGATTTTTGGGAAACCGATTCATGAAACCTTGACGCATACGATTAATGTGAACGGATTAATCAAACTATGAGGAACGATTTTAAAATGTGCGATATATAGTCGTCTAGGCGAAAAATAACAATACACGACACTTTAAAGTGGGAAATAATACGCGAGATGACGCAAAAAATTAATAATGAGAAAACACACTAAACAAAACCGACGTCGTCAATAAAAATTTGACATACAAGAAAAGATTTAGGGAATGCTATAAAACCATGTGCAAGTCGGGATAAATGTTCGTTAATTTTAATTCTAGCAAGATTATACTAATTTTAATCTTAGCTACAAACTAAAGAAAAACGAACGCATTGAACACCATGAAAAGAAGATAAAAATTTAATTAACCTCTTGTTTTGACAACGACATCGACGTGCTAGTTTTGAGGACAAAACTCAATTTAAGGGATTACGAATGTCACACACGTGAACTTTGAATCTATTTAATTTATGTGAAACTTAATAGTTCGGGTTAGACTTGTCTGTCTATTGATGTTCCCGATTGTTTACGCGTATTTTGTCTACGAATTTAAATTTTTATGAATGACAATCGTGAATAATTATTACTTTAATGGTTATTATTCATTTACGTTACATGATAGGGATTCTTAGTTTAGAATGCGACATTTATTTACATCAACGTAACTTAAGAGTTCCAATACACAAAACAAATAATACGTGCAATACATTTACAAACTCCTCTGTATTCTCATTTCACCAAATTGTCTTGAAACTACTACTTGGATTTTCCTAAACTCTAGACTACATATAAACATCTAAACATTTACAATATCTACACTACATTACAAACACAACAACTACAATGGCAAATTACCAAAATAAAAGCAAAACAACTTTCCTTCTCTTGTCACTACACTCCAAACACTAGCTCTAATAATCCCAAATGCAAACTCACGTTTTGTTATGTAGACCCACGGTACATATTATAAATTGTAGTACCTTCACTCACCAATTAATTCCTTGTACTCTTGCTCCTTTCTTTCTCTCCCAAACCAACGGACACATACCATGCTCCCATGGATTTTCTTTGAGCCTTAATGTTACAACCAACATAGCCAAGAATAGTCAACCAAGTACACTTGTACAACCTTGTTTCTGACCTAGACGCAAGAAACGAGACCTTTACCTCTTCCCCATTTTCGTGCAATTTCCCATGTTAGTTACCTTGGAAACCTTAGTCACAAACTAACTAAAACTCCTAACTAAGCCTTGAAACCCTAATTTGAACTCTTGAACACACTACTTGCCTATAAATAGCCAACAAGTTACTCATTAAACACACACATTAAAAACTACAACACTCAAAGAAAACCCCCTGGAGTCACTGCCATTACCAAATAAGAAAGCTAAGGAGTGTAGGTTTGGGTGATGATATCACTTGGTTACTAAGCAAGTAAAACACTTTGGGTTTAGAACATAAGAACGATCCTTGTCCTTCTAACTCCTTCACATTTACTAAGGACCCTTTGTAAGTCACCTTGGCCTTTGTTTTTATCATGTTTTGGTTGATAATATACTTGCTATAAAATCTTGAGAAACAAAAACTTTCATTGAATAAGTCACGGCTTGGGTTGACGTGGGAATCACTTGATGGACTAGACTACGTGAAACAACAAAGAAACCCATTAACAAACTAGACGAACGAACAATGTACTAAATGGGTGATTTTATGAACAAGTGTGAATCTACATAGTAAACATGTATGATTGTATGCAAATATCATAGATAAGTTCCACGACACATAAAAATATGAGACCTTGGTCACGTACTTTTCTTTATACCTCCATGAAAGTGATTGTGTGTGAAGCCACAAAGTGTGTCGACTATATGCTATACCTAGGAGGAACCGTGCATATCGAAGTGGGTATGACTTAACGAGAAATAGATGGGTGATTTTATGTATGCTTGCATCAGTAAGTTTGTGCTCACAACAAGGGTGTCTATCAAACGAGTGTGTGTTGGAGTACTTTCAAAAGTTTCATAGAATAAGTAGATACACTAAGTTGCGTGTGTATGTGTGCATGAGTTAATACCATGTGCATAAACCTTAGTTAGATATACTTCATACATAAAATGAGGGTCGGCGTGTGAGCAGGTGTACCACCGAGAGAACCAAAGTAATTCAAACGTTTCAAAGTTAAAATGTGTATTTTGTTGGTATGTGTGAACGAGCAGGAAGAAACAACAAACCTTTCTTTTTCTTGTTGATGAAGATGTAATGCATGTATGAGGTTTATGTGCCTGTGTGTAAGAAGTAAGAATCAAGGACAGTGGTCCTCTCTTCTTTTGTTTCTTTTTGGTTTACTTGTCATGTGGGGTAAGGTATGGGTTAAAATTTATAATACAAATGTTACTTGACATCTTTAGCAATAGTATACAAGTTGGGGACTTAAGTTTAGCCGTAAGATTGTAAACAAGACATACAAAAACAGTAGTACTATTGACCTTAGCATGTATGAATTACTTCATTATCTTTGTGCATATATGACGTGAATCAGGAAGGTATAAAACAAGAAATAACAAGAGTGTGTTATATAGGCACTAGTAGGAATCACCATTTCCCTTTTTTAGGGCACCAACTACGAAACACAACAAGCACAGTGGACATCATCTTCTTTCTTTTTGACTTATGGTGTAATTAGTTGTATGCTATGTGAAAATAGGTTGCCATGAAGTATGCACATTGTTAAGTTGTAAAGGAAACATGACACTATTTTTCTGTAACAAGAGCTGCGTATAGTAAGTTCACAACAAAGGGATTCACATTTTTTTTCTGATTATGGTAATGTATGAATGATGTATGCAAGACTATGTAAAGACCCATACTTCTTGCGTATGGTTGGTATAGACAACAACCACCAGTAAACGAAACACCTCCTTTTTACTATTTCATGGATGTATGGTTTTTGAGGCATGTATGTATGAAAGTATTGTATCCAAAAAGCTTACTGTTATAAACCATGGTGTGAAAACAAAACCCACTTTTTCTTTTCTAGCATAGTACAAAGCATGTATTTTGAGCTAAATGTTAAAGAAGTGAAAACAAGTACCTACTATGTGTAAGAGTAAACAGTGATATAGACACTAGACTAAAAGTGAGAATGCCATCATAGAAATTTTATCATGTTATATATATATATATTGCGAGTCTAGTCACCAAACAGGGGATATAATCCTTGAAATTAATACACACGGAATTGATAGGCAGAAGGCCACATTTTGGTCACTTGGATTATTTTTCCTTCGACCCAAGGACTCCTCTTTGTGTCCCTTTTTAAATAGCCAAACGAGCATGCCCCTTTTATCTATAAATACCTTAGTAAACTTGACACGGCCTAGTTTATAACGTAGCTTTCCGTTTGTCCTGAAGGCGACTAATGAACCCGTAATTAATTTCCAAACATGCTTGTTTTACACTTAGGAATAATTGAGCCTTAGTTGTTTATTTTTGTTTACGAGTGGACTACTTTGCATAATTATTTGCTAGACTTAAAGACTTCGTAAAAATACGATATTTATCAAATATCGAAGACCTCACGGCTTGGTTGTTATAACAAGAACCCGTTTATTTTTCAGACTAATATTTAACGAGCAATCTTGACCCAAAGTCGACCCCGTGACTAAAATGAATGAACATGAAAAATGTATGAAAACATTTTATAAATCAATAGCAAGTATGAAATATCAACCAAGTGCATTGTACCTTATTATTTATTGTATTTAGCCTAAGTACGGATATTTTACTTAGGTTACGAGTAGATCGTTTGTGCATCGTTTTGCGTGCCTTGATATTCCGTGCTATCTTTATTGATCATATTCACTGCTTCTTCAAGGTGAGTTTCATAGCCCCCCCTTTTAATTGTTTTAACTATTTTGGGGTGAGAACATTGCTTGTTTTAAACGGATGAACATAAGTGCTTTAAACTCATACGTTTGCCTACATGATGTCTAAGTAGCGATATCCCTAGATGCTTTAGCCCACTATCGTGAACCGTTAATTACTTTGTGTAAGCGCGAATGTTATGGATAGATCTATCGGGATTAACCTCCCTGTCTAATTTGGTTGTGTGACCAAAGTTAGATACACTTACATTTGAGGATTTACAAATGCTTCGGGATAGGCATTTGCTCGGGCTCTTATTATATCTTGTTGGTTTAGGTTAACGCTTCGGTGTCACGAGCTTAGACGTAGGTGATTAAAACGTATACTTTTGATTATAATCTTGTATTTGTTATAAGATTATATGCCGGTTGCCTTGGAAAATCTTATGGTTCATCACACTATTTAAACTTAAACCTATGAACTCACCAACCTTTGTGTTGACACTTTAGCAATGTTTTTCTCAGGTATCAAGACGGAGGAGTGGCGTGGTTATGCATGAGAGATTTTTAAATGAAAATGGTCGTGACTAGTATATGGATATTTGGATCAATGTTAAAGTCTTTTGAAACAATGTTTTATTATGATCTGGTGTAATTCGCTTCCGAAACAAGTTTTATGCTTTTAATTAAATTAAAACGACTTTTAAATAGTCGTTCTTTGTATCTATGTCTTTTGATAGTCATGACCGTCGCACCCCATTGTGTTGTATTACTCTGATAAATTGGGGGTGTGACAATTTAGTGGTTTTACGTATACGTATATGTATTATAGAAAATCGTATTTTTACGATTTACGGTTTAGCATTTGGAGGTCTCGGATGAGGTAATTAGTCATATGGATATTTTTCGGGATGGTTTTAAGTCATTTAGGACTTAGTTATAAAGTTTATTTCAAAATTTGAGAGTTTTTATAAAAGTGTATATTTTACGTCTTTTACGGTAAAACGCGTAAATTTGACTAGTTTTACGGTTTTGTGGTTTTGGAAGCTTTAGGAGCTGAAATAAATTAAGGAAAATTAAATTAATATTAATAACATAATATTAAATAAAAAAAATAAAAAAACAAACGAATTTAGGGGTGTTTGGGTCGGTTTAGACGCACCAAAGAAGAAAGAAAGAAGGGAAAAGCCCAAAACAGGCCCAATGGACTTGTAATGGGATTAGGGGGCCTTTAGGACTTAACCAAACCAGACTCATAACCATAATAATCAGGTTTTTAACCTCCATAACATCTCCTAGCCGAAATTCATCAATGGTGTCCAATTAGGGTTCTTCAAAAATTAGGTTTTCTTCATCTTCTATTAATTCAAAGGTAAAACCTTCTTAACTCTTTTCAATTTAATTATTTTAATGATGTCTTAATCATCTTATGACGGATTTAGGTTAGGCTTTAATTAAAAACAGTATATTAATCATATTATAATGATTAAATAAATTAGGGCTTGTAATTAGAGGGATTAGGGTTAATTAATGAGGTTGATTTTGTTAAACCCGTTTTTAAAAACTGGGCAGAATTTTGAGTCAATTGTTTTGATCATATCGGGAGTTATAGGAACTTTCAAGATGCGATCCAAGTATCCCTGAAAAGGAAATTGAAGTGGTTTTCCAATGCAAGAAACGAGAACTAAAATGGAGGTAGGGAAGTGGGGCAAAAATAGGTTACAACAGTCGGAGGTCAAAACAGTTTTGTAATCAGCCTGTTTTCTTTTTAAGTTTTGGGTTGTTTGGGGTACTTAGGGTTGCATTGGGATCTTCTCACGAACATGAGAGATGGTTTATATATTGTAGTGAGTATCTGCACTTGGGCTAAGATTGTGGTTTAGGGTAAGACCCTCTAATGGTAATGAACTTTTCATACGTTTAAAATCAATGAATTCTGGATAGGTAGTAATATATACACATATATCTAGGCCTTAACAGTAGCTTTAAGGTTAGGGCAAGTGGGAGGTTTTAACTCACATGTATAAAAGTGTGAATATTCCTTTTACAGAAACCATGGGTATATTTAAGTGGACGTTTGACTTAACGTTTTGAGACCTAAAACTGGGACTGTTTTGTGTAAAATTATGAACGGGATAGCTATTAAACTTAACCAAGTTAGGGACTTGTTAAGGAAGGGTAATGGGGTGATTAGAACTTAACAATGAGGTAATTATATGGGAATAGGCTAGATGTCTATCATAGGTTGATGAGCCATCTTGGTGGTTGGTTCGGGTATTGATTGTGTGTTTCTGGTTTGTTAGCTCGTTGCTAAGTGCGAGGACTTGTGAAGAAGCAATCAGGTGAGTTTCATAGTCCCATGTTTACTATTGATTTTGACTTCCAGATGGGATGGAAGAGACACTGTGTTGAGTTATTTATAAATTGGTGCTGTGAATGTTTTTATGGTTGTGATGGACTTGTGTGTACATTATGTGATTAACTGCTATGTGATTCTTTATTATGTATGATTTGGATCGGGGGACACGTGCCGTTTCAGTTCTTGTGGTTTGATAAGGTAGTGGCCTTGTGGTTTGACAAGGTAGTGGCCTTGTGGTTTGACAAGGTAGTGGCCTTGTGGTTTGACAAGGTAGTGGCCTTGGGATAGGTACATAGTGTGATCATCTATGATACCATGTTGTTTGGCAAGGTAGGAGCCTTGGATTTTGGTTTGGTATGATTAATATTGAATGTTAGTTGTTAATGCATATTTGTAACACATTGTCCATATGTTCTTTTGTTGATGGTGGTTATTCACAGCTTATAACTGTTTTGGCGTTGGAGTCTAAACCTATGACTCTCACCAACATTATGTTGACGTGTTTTAGTGTCTCTTTCAGGTGTGAATGTGGTTAAGCGTGAGGATAGAAGTGGCTAGACTTGGATGCCTTAGGATTGCATATAGAAAGAGATCCCCGTTCCTTCTTAGTTTACCTTTATGTTTTTTTGAATTAGTGATACTGTTGGCACCTATATGTTTGTTTTGTTTGTGTTACTTGTTTGTCTTGGGTAAGAGGTAGGACTGTTACCTACTTACCTAGACTCTTGCATTGTTGAGATATTGTCATGACATTTGTGTCACCATTTTATGACATTTCTTATATCATTTAGTTATCTCTATAGACACGCTATTGTTGTGATGATATCCATACGTCGCGCCCCATATTCCGCCATGATGGGGTGTGACAGGATCCAACACCAAATTTGCTAGCATTCACTTTTGTGAAACTGGTCAAAGTAAAAGCCCAACCGTTTTAACCAGCCGAAAACGCAATAGTACATTTCTCAAGGTCTTCATAAGAAGTCATAAGGCCATCCACAAGTTTCACCATCTAAGATTTTTTGATGTTTTCTACTTTAAGCTTTAAGCTTGTTTTTCATACTTACAATGGAAGAAAAAAAAAGCTCATATGGTCGAAATGTCATGAAACAAAATGCGAAAAAAATAAGCTTAAAAGCTCGAACCATTGAGGCATTGCGAGTCCTATCACTCCCTTACCTCAAACATTACTAGTTAATGAAGACTTATATCTTTAAGCATGTTTGATTTAACTTCTTATATCAAATAAGCAAATTTTTTATGGCCTTATTTTACATAGTTGAAATTTAAATCAGAATAAGCTCATAAGCCAGAAAAATAAAGATATGAAAATATAAGGCTAGTTAGAAAAAACAGTCTACCTAGTACACTCATTTAAAACATCTATCATATATGTGTCTTTGTTTTATGTTAAGGGCTTCAACCTGTGTTTGTTTGGACTTACACGTCGGTTTAAGACATTACTGTATTTTATTTTTATGTTAGTGTGTTGCGTCGGCGGATATCATATAACATTGTTTTTAAGAAACAATACTTTAATTTTATGTTTCTTTTACAAGGATATCTTAATAAACGATAGTTTAAGGTTTAGGTAACATATTTAATTGATTATCTGAAACTTACTATGACTCCAATGTTCTATTGAGACCATTAGTCTGGTTCGGTTTTTCAAAACTATATACAGAATAATAATTTTACTCTTATTTAATTAATTAAGTTTTATTTAAAATTTGTAATAATAATTTTAATAAAAATAATAAATTAACTTGATCAAACTATCTTATTTATTTAATAAAAAAACTATAATTTTTTTTAACAAAAAAACCTATAAATTTAAGAAGTATCAAATTGAGAAGTTCGTTAGTCAACTCACCTTCGATACTAAAATTGCATATACGGTCCTTCCCTTAAAGGAACCCTCTTTTCTTATTGCGAACCTCCTGCCAACCCAGTTGTGAACCCTCCTTAACCCCATCTTCAACCCTTACAAACCAATTGCGAACTCTTCTTTCATGACTGATATTTATTGTGAATCCTTCTTTCATCTATTTTTGAACTTCTCTTTACGACCCACTTCTTTTACACCTTCAAATTTATCAATCTACATTGTTTTGTCTTTTTATTTGTAGAAACTCATATTTCGTCACTTGTTTTTATTATTTTGTCATGAATTTCAATTTTAAGTAAGTTAAGAGTCGAATTATTTAGTAAATGTATATTAAAAATCAAGTAGTATATGTTGTATCAAATTGTAAGAGTAAAGTGTCTCACGGCACGTTATTTTCTCTTTATTTTGGTGTTTATAATCTCATAGTTACATCATTTTAATAAAACATCTCAAAATACTCTTTCACTCACAACACACATTAACTTATTCATTTAAGCCTCATTCACCATAATATTATTCTCTCCATTTTAACATAAAATAAATTCATTTTATTAAATTAAAATTTTAATACATAAATAAAAATAAAATACAAAAAAAAGTGTAAAAAAATTACGATAATTAAAAACATACAACAAAAAAACATACGACAAATTGTTGTGGGTTCGATGTGTTAAGAAAAGAACTAAAGTTCAGATGAGAATACCTTCCATTTAAAAATTGAGATATTTTTATTGTGGATCCAACACAAAATTTGCTAGCATACACTTTTGTGAAACTGGACAAAGTAAAAGCCCAACCGTTTTAACCAGCCGAAAACGCAATAGTACATTTCTCGAGGTCTTCATAAGAAGTCATAAGGCCATCCACAAGTTTCACCCTCTAAGATTTTTGATGTTTTCTACTTTCAGCTTCAAGCTTGTTTTTCATACTTACAATGGAAAAAAAACTCATATGGTCGAAATATCATGAAAAAATAAGTTTAAAAGCCCGAACCATTGAGGCATTGCGAGTCCTATCACTCCCTTACCTCAAACATTACCAGTCAAGGAGGACTCGTATCTTTTTAAGCATGTTTGATTTAACTTCTTATATCAAATAAGCAAATTTTGTGTGGCCTTATTTTACATAGTTGAAATTTAAATCAAAATAAGCTCATAAGATAGAAAAATGAAGATATGAAAATATAAGGCTAGTTAGAAAAACAGTCTACCTAGTACACTCATTTAAAACATCATCATATATGTGTCTTTGTTTTATGTCCAGGGCTTCAGTCAGTGTTTGTTTGGACTTACACGTTGGTTTAAGACATTACTATATTTTATTTTTTTTGTTAGCGTGTTGCGTCGGCGGATATCATATAACATAGTTTTTAAGAAACAATATTTTAATTTTATGTTTCTCTTACAATTTTACAAAAATGTTTTAATAAATGATAATTTAAGGTTTAGGTAACTGTATTTTTATTTGGTTATCCGAAACTCACTATGACTCCGATTTTCTAGTGAAACCATTGGTCTCGTTCGTTTTTTCAAAACTGTATACATCATTATTTTAGGTAAATAACATATGTATAATTATGTAGATGTATGTTTTTATTGTTGTAAATGTGAACAATTAAGAAATGAGGTTTATTAATTAATATTATTTTCAAATGAGTACAAATTATTATGTATTAGTTAGTTTTAATATGAGTATTAAATTATATTTGTATTAATGAGTGTTATAAATTTCTATTCTAACTTTTTAGGCTTCTTTTGATCGTATATTATGTATTAACTAGTCGAGTACATGCGCATAGCGGCAGCTGTTTGATGTTCTGATAATATTTTGACGACATATATTTTCTTTGACCGCATGGTTGCGCTATGTGTTTCTATGATGTGGTTGCATTGTTTTTCTGATAGCATCGTTTTAAGTTGTAGTCTCCGTTAAAAACTGTAATAACAATATATTTAAGCGCTATATTTAATAACCGAATTTCTGCGGCTAGCGGCATTGATTTCTAGCTTCGACTGGATTTCAACAGTTGGTATTTTTTCGACGGCATGGTTTGGTAATGCTTTTCTATTAACGTGTTTGCAATTTTGCATTGTTTTTCTCATAACATCGTTTCAAGTTAGAGTAATCATTCAGTAATAATAATATATTCAAGCATTATATTTGAAAAAAATAAATTTGAAAATAATAATTCTTCACTTTTTTAACATTACATTTAAAATACTTCATATTTCAAAAGTTTAGTTTTAAAATTTTGAATTTCAAAACTTTTATACCCGTACCTAATGGAAGCGATACATAACTTTGTGTAAAACCCGTATTTAAATTTCCCGAATATTAAATACGCGTAGGCTCAGCTTTCACTTTAACTAAACGTAAATAATAAATACGTAGCCTCGGTTTATTAAATACTACAACAAAATAATTATCCAGAAGATAATTATTAAGTTAAGAAAATAAATAATTAAACGTTAACAATAATTACGCACTCAGTTTTATTTAAATATTACAAATTAATTATTCAGAAAATAATTAGTTAATGTCATAAAGATTACGTAAATATTATACGTAAGTATTTATTCAGAAAATATAGAGATTACAAAATCTCGATCACGAACACGAGCACGGACATTTAAATTATTAATCGAAGCAAAATGAAAACTATATGTAAATGGGCTGGCGGATTGTATAATAGAAACAAGGAAAAGAGAGTGGGCTTTAGAGCCCGGCCCAGTTTAAAAAAAAACATATGGGAGTTTTATTCTCCCCACTTTTGGTCAACAATAATCAAAAAAAAGAAGGGGGAATGACTTAGGGTTGAGAATGGTGGCTGACGGCTGTAGACAAGAACAAGGGACCCAGGTTTGAATTTCGAATCACTGTTTGGATACGAGTGATTGTCTTCTCCGAAATCAAATAATGGTAATTAAATTTTATTTTTTTTATTATCACGAAATATATCATACAAGCAAGAACAGTAGTAATAAAAAAAAGAATCAGGGACGGGTTGTCTTGATTTATGAAACCAAGCCATAAGGGTCTTGGTGACCCTTTCTTTCTATCAGCCGCGAGTGACCACAACCCCATAGTGGGGCGATCCGACCATCAGTAGCAAACCGAGATTTAAAAACTCTCGGTGGTGGTGTTTGTGTTGAGACCAGCAGGGGTGTTTAAGGTTTAGATTTACCACTGCAGGGGCGTTTGGGTTTTGATTTGACAGCAGGGGTGTTTGGGATTGTCAGGGTGTTTTGGCCTGATAGCAGTGGGAACCACTGCACTGGCAGTGGGAACCACTACACTGGCAGTGGGAACCACTGCACTGGCAGTGGGAACCCCTGCACTGGCAGTGGGAAAACTGTCCAAGACAGTGGCACGACAGCAGCTTTGGGACTGCTGGCCGCCGGCTTAAACCAACAGCCGCTGGCTGTTGGTAGGAGGTTACTTACTTCGCCGTTTTGTTTAGCGCGAACAAGATAGTTATCTCAGTAGGCTCGGGTCGGGTTACACGGATTTATTAAAAGGGACTTTTGATTTAGCATTTTTATAATCAAGTTTTAGCCATTTACTTATGATAATTAATCAAAGTATAAATCATTTTAAATTTAATTTACTTAAACTTTTATAAAAATTAAGCATGATATATTGGTTAATATTTAATACTTGATTTCATTTAAACGATTTATTATTATGAAACCATTTCTTCAAACGTTTATTATAGGAAATATTTTATTTCAGGAAACTTGCTATTTTTAGCAAGCTACTAATAACAGTATTATTATACTAGTATACAGTAAAATACACTATTCAGAATACAGTATAATACATAGTAATCAGAAGTGCAGAATATACGCTAATCAGTAAATAGTTAAAGAACAATAAGATTTATCAGAAAGACACCGGAACAGTTAGATTTACCAGATTATATATAAGACAATACAATAATACAAGAGGAGATAAAACAAGTTAATAACAGTAAGAATCAGTGAAGTATACAGTAATCAGACAACTCATATCACGTCCCTTATTAATGTAGTAACCATGAAGTCGGAGTAGATCTTTCATATTTCATTCTTATTTCATTACTGGACACGAGGTACGAATTTTCCGTCCTTTCAGTAAGGACTTCCTTTCTATGCATGATTAGGATTTCCCGTATGCAACCAATTGTTTTCCCCAATTATATGTTATAAGAATTATCAGAAATATATAATTAAGTTAAATTGCCTGAGCCTTATATACAAGCATGACGAGGTCAGTAGTACTAGTTACGGAGGTACCGTAACCATGACACTTAAGCACTGGTGTCATGACTCACCTGTGGGAGAGTGATATCCCGCAACGTTCCACTCAGCTCAGCTTGGCCATTTTATCAGTATTATTAGTGGGGCATATGGATGCATCCTAGGCTTATCAGTTTACAGTTATCAGGTGAATGTGGTGTGTGCTCTACATCCTTCACATTGGAGCTGATCCCTCCACCCAGCACAATATTTAGAGGTCACCCCTCTACAGCATTTAGAGGTCACCCCTCTATAGCATGACGAGGTCACCCCTCCAGTTATTCATGCACCATTGTTACAGCACATGACCTATATAAGCTCTGGCAATTAAAATACAGTAAATGCATGTTTTCAGATTTAACAGATAACAGTTTAGTTTTATTATTTATAAATCAGACATATCAGATTTTCTACAGTTTTCATCATACTCCACATATCAGTCTTTCAGTTTCAGTAATTATTAATTATTTCAAGTTCAGTTTATTCCTATCATGTATTATATCCGTTCACTGAGCGTTATGCTCAGCCGTAGTTCTTTCATGTTCTAACGGCAGGTACACCGGGACACTCTTAAGATTCTGAAAGCATGTGCATTAGATGGAAGCTGTCCAGACTTCTTTACTTTATGCACTTCTTTTTATATTGCCGTTGGACATTGTTCGGTCCTTTCTTTCAGTATTTTACTTTTCATGTTTTAAGCTTATGTTGGATTACCGATGTTTGATTCCGATATTTCTGTTATGGTCAGTTAATGTTTTAGGACATTTACCTTATACTTTGATGACACACCATAAATACACGTAATGGTCCACTTATCTAAGTGGGGTGTTACAGTTATGGTATCAGAGCTATAGGTTCGACCTGTAGGCTCTAAAACTTGACCTGTGACTAGTGGGTAGTCACCAAGAACTTCCCAGATTTTGGCGTTGTTATCTTTCATGTTTCTCATGCAATTATCAGTAAGTTTTCTTCATTTATCAGTCAGTTTTATTAAAGTTTTTGACTAAGTAAAAGGTTGGTACAGGACTGATCATATTTAGTCGCATGTGCTTTTCATTCGAATTTTCGTTTTGGTGAACTGACCAGAGGTGTTCACCCTTGCCCGTTCAGATTTTTGTATAGATGAACTGACCATAGTCGTTCATCCTTACTCATAACAGATTCATGTTTTCAGTCGAATATTACTTGGTGAACTAGCCCATATACGTTCACCAATGTTCAGATCAAATTTTCATGCTTTACAGTCGAATGTTGTTTTGTGAACCGATCCATAGTTGTTCACCTTTGTCATATCAGGACATTACATAAAATTTTGACAAGTATGGATTGGACTACAACCACCCATATATAGTCCCAGATCGTAAATTTCTATACATGAACGTTCTCAGAAAATTTGACAAGTATGGATCGAACCAGAATCACCCATACTTAGTCACATGCTTTCTCCTGTAAATTATGTGGATTAAACCATAGCCATCCACACCAGTTGATATTAAACCTCAGTTGACTATACCCTTATGTTCTTGTTAACAACCAAGTTTCATACCCTCAAGTGGATGTCATTTTCATGCTGATTAAGTTCATGTCTCCTTATGAGGATTTCATTTTCAGCAAGGTGATGATGTTTTCATGCTAAAATACAGAAGAGTTACTGAAAAATCATATTTCACGATATATCATGTTCTTGTCTTCATCAATCATGTCTTCATATTGAACATTGATGAAACTCCGGTTAATCATACTTTTCAGCCTCTATACAACCAGCATTAAGTGTACGCAGAAATTGTCAGCCTATCATGTTACTCATTTCAGTTCAGTTTGCGAACCGTTTAAACCAATCTATCGTTACCTTGATCATGTCAGACGATCGACACCAGTATCGATCATCCCATAAATTTCCACCAGTGACATGTACAGTATTTCATGAGTACTCCACGTATAGTGTCTTATATATGCTCCATGTGTAGTATTCATTTTGTACTTCATGTATAGTAGTCCAGGTGTACTCCAGGTACCCTACTCCATGAATATTGCTAATCGATCCTCAATCATCTCAGGCGTTTCCACTTGTCGATATACCAGATGCTGATGCTGCTCGTGAGTTGAAGATTTTACCAGATACTGATGCTGCTAACACTTTGAAGATCTCACAAATGCTGATGTTGTTGATACTTTGGAGATTTCTCAAGATGCTGATGATGTTTATACTATGAAGACTCTGCAGAACAAGGACGGAAACTATAAATTAGAAATTTCTGACAAGAATAAATTTCAACCAGCAGACACTACCATTCCATTCCATGCTTTTACTTTCTCAGCTTGATGTCACACTTCACTCATCTAACCTTTCATTCAGAAGAGTGGGAACCAGAACCCAGCCGGCCACTCAGCAGAATAGTTACATGAATCACGGTCATGATAATGACCGTCATAAATTGACAGATAAAGCAGTAGTGACAACCACCGTGCTTATAATTAATCAGTCAGTAAATATCGGAACTCCGGAACGGACGTGACCAGAAATACAGAGGTCAGTAGTCTAACTGGTCCGCCATTCCTAGCAGTTACCAAAAATTTTCAGCCTTGTTTAGATTCATCTACTAAAACATATGTCAAGACACAGGTCTCAGGTATCATTTCGAAAGACACATATCAGGACACCAGTCATGGTACACGTCATACGAATATTTTCTCAAAATACGAGTCAGAACTCATAACTCCAGTATGTTTCTAAACCAGGCCCTCAGTAATTCAGGGTACCCTTCAGAAAGGGGTATACCCGTCCTATTATACCACGTATGAATCAGATCATTAAAAATTCAATCACAACCACTAGAGTATTAGTCAGGTTAAACACGCAGTATTCATTCTCTGAGGTTACAGACGAACACATTCAGTGATAAATCGTCATGTTTACTTCACTTGTTCCTATGTGAGCTTTACCTTAAATCAGGTAGTTACCTGTCTCTCAGCCAGAAAAGACTCCACAGTACCAACCATGGTTATTAAAGTTATCCGTTTAGTTAACGACGAGACCTGTCTTACCAAGTCCTGAACATATTCATTTTATTTTCTGCCAGAAAAATCAGTACAAATTGTTTCAGCACGTAAATTATTATCTTATAGCTGCAAAGACTTCTAGTCACAAGTCATGATGCGACTTCTGAAATTCCTTAAATTCACGATCAGTAGATTATCTCAAAGTTTCCAAATGTCATCCCAGGAGGTTTTCCAGAAATTTATTCCTAACCATGAGACAGAATTTAACATCGAACTTGTCTCAAGAACATAACCTAATTTCAAAACTCTTTATTCCAGGGCTTCAGCTAAGTTAAAAGAGTTGCAGCAATTGCTGCAAAAGTTACCGGAACGAGGCTTTATTCGCCCTAGCGCACCACCAGGAGGTGCACCGTTTTTGTCTATCAGGAAGAAGGCCGGTAACATGAGATCATGTATCGACCACCGGAAAATTTACCAGATCACCATCATTAATTGATATTTATTCCACGTATAGAAGGTTTACCTACCTGTTACGATGTCTAAAAAAAATTTCAAGAACAATTCACGATCATACCACCAGTAGTGGTGAGAGAAGGAACATGAGATTTCCAGACTGCTGTTGCACACGTTATAGTCTCTCTAAAATTGTGACTTATACTTCTGAGCCCTAATACTCCAACTATTGTATAAAATTTATGAATAAAAGTTTACCCATGACTTCTTAGACAAAATCGTCAGTATATTCATTGATAACATTCCGATCTGCTAAATTCTAAGAGAAGTACTAGAGAATCATTTTCTCACAGTTGTACAGAACCTCTGATAGGAGAAAATTATATAAGCATCTTCCCAGATGCGAATTCCAGTTGAACACGGTGGCATTTCTGAACCACCCTATTTCAGCAGAAAGAAACTTCAGACAATCCTGCGAAGGTGAAGGCCATCACCTGATGGTCCCGACTGACACCTGTGAACGAAGTACAAACTTTTCTAGAACTCAGTTGACTGCTACCGCAAAAATTACTGACAATTCTCACTAAAAATTATTCCATAACTATTCAACCAGATTTCCACCAGAATGTCCCATAATCCCAGGCATAATTTTGATAGAATCGGTATCACACATTGATGCAACTATGTTTGTTGGAAATACGTTTTTACGTATTTATGAAGGATCGGTCGCTCTAACGATATATTATTGTATTAGGCTCGTGATCAAGTTTGTAGTAAATATAGTCCATATAGCCCACATGTAGGGTGGGCTATATATACCCCTCCTAGCATGTTAGGAGGGGTGGTTCATTCATTTACAACATTTTTCATTTTAATCTAATCACTTTCTCTCTCTACTTATCTTTTCTCTCCTTTCTCTCTCTACACCTCATCTCCTTCTTCCCCATCTCTTCCACCAAATCAATAGATCTAATCCATCATTTACCAAATCCTTAGATATCGTAGACCTTCAATTGGTATCAAGAGCCATGGTTAAATCTTAGGATTTGTATTTTTTTTTATCTATTGATTTGATTGAATTTTTTTTAATAATCTTTTCGTCTTATTTTTTTTTATATAATCGTCTCATTTTTTTTCTTCTTTCTGTCTTGAACATCTATCCAATCAGTTTTTTTTATCAAGTTTTTTAATCATATCATTTTTTAATCATATCATTTTTTTTTAATCAGTTTGTCAGTTTCTCATTTTTTTAAAAAAATTTTTAATCAGTCACTTTTTAATAATTTTTTATCCGTCATTTTTTATTTTGTCATTTTTTAATCATTTTTTTAATGTGTCATTTTTAATCAGTTTCTTCTTCATTTTCAAATCGGTCCAAAGTCTCAGGTTTTTGGTCAAATCAGTCCAATAATCCATCTCCCATCAATTTGTCCAAACATATCCAAAGTTATCAGTTCTCGGGTCAGATTTCCGTCTTTCCGAATAGACATTTTTTCCGAATAGACAAACTTTCCGAATAGACCATTTTTCAGAATAGAAAACTTTCCGAATAGGAATTTTTCCGTATAGGATTTTTCCGTATAGAATTTTTTTCCGTATAGGAAATTTTCCGTATAGGATTTTTTCCGTATAGTATTTTTTTCCGTATAGGACTTTTTCCGTATAGACTCGACCCCCATTTTTCACCCACTCCTCGAAAACCATACTCAAAAACACTCTCGACTCTATACAGACTACACAACCCTCGACACAACCCTTACCCTCACGACAGACTCGAAGAAACCAACCCATACCCAATCAAAACACCCCCCACCCTCGACTCATTTACCCACCCTCGTTTCGAAATCATAAAACCCTCGTCACAACTCTTGACCAAAACAGTTACGAACCAAACAAACAACATCTAGACTCGACTCAGTTATCACAAACACTCGTCTCAACCATCACCCTCACTAAACCAAACACACCCGCTCACCTCACCCGATCCACCCTCACAATACTCTCGACAATCTCTCGTCAACATCTTTCATCTCTCGACAACAACTGACCTGACACCCTCGACCAACAAAATCCACATAAAAATTGATGAAAGATCTCAGTTATTTCCTTTTAATCGTGTCATCAGATCAATAATCGAAAGACAAATATCATCATGGATCTCTTTTGAAGCATTATTTACTTGCTTCGACTGATAAAAAGATTGTAGAAAGCATCTCTTGCTTCGACTGACCAAAACTCTACCAAACCACCCACGACAACAAAAAACAAGAAGGAAACTACAGAAGATAGAAGACAGACACACGCATGCAACAAAGTTATAATACCTACCTGAGACCCCATAGAGATCTTGAAGCCGCCTAAAGATTTACTTGATCCAGGTTTTTTTGTTCTTGAGATTGTAGGATATCCTTGAAGATAGGAACTGGGTAAATAAATTAGGGGATTCAGATTAGAGTGAAATTTTTTTTTTTAACTGGGTTTCAGAAGAGAGAGAGGGGGCGGACAAAAAATTGAGAGAGATTGTTGGTGACGGTTAATCTGTGAGAGAGATATATAAATTAGGGTTATATATTTTAATGGGCGGAGGTTACAAAGTGTCTATTGCCACGTTTAAGGCTGACCAACACGTGGGGCACAATTTGACAACATAATTTGAAATTCCAATATATCAGATTCTTTTTAAACGCATTGTTGATTCTTTTAAAGTCAAAAATTTAAAAGATTTGTTATTTTGTTTTTTTTGTTAAGTAAATTTTTATAGTTTTACATTTTTATATTTTAATTTTTATAAAATCAGATTTTTATCGTTTCAGATTTTTATTTTTGTTAAGTTTTTATAAAGTTAATTTTTTAGTTTAGTATATTTTGTTCATTTTTTTGGCAAAACGTGTTAAGGCGGGTATTTTTTTTAAAAGTTACCGTGAATTTTTTTTTTGACGGGTTATAGTGACGAGTTATAGTGACGGGTTAAAAGTTTTGTGGCCGGCTTTGAAGACAAAAGTAACGAGTTATAGTGACGGGATTTATTTTTGCAGTGAGCCGAGTTTAAATTGGACCTATTAGTATCCGGTTTAATCTATAATCGTTTGAGCCGACAACATTTTTTTTTTGAGCCGAGTCGAATTGTAAAAACCCGACTACAACAACATCCACATTATCTTTCTTCGACTTTCAATGGATTTTTTGAATTCGACATCAAACAAGGGAGAATCATATAATTTGCAAGACAAGGTCAGCGAAAGTGGCATCACTTCATTTCGAATGCTTCAGTCTCATCTTGTCACTCTTTCGGGGATTCAAGGAGGGAGCGAATTTGTGACAATCTTTGGTCAAGATCGTCATATATTCATGGAATCAATGTTCACCATCTTGACCCAACTCACAGAGCAACTCAACAATGAAAGTTTTAATCACTCTGCATCGGCACTTGCTTATAAGGCTCTTGTGACACAACTCACGCCTTTCCTCCAATTCAATATCATCAAGTCTGAAAGTTTGATGCTTTGCCAATCTTTTCTTCGAGATACACATACCGAGCTTCGAGTTTTTCGTGATACAATATTGAAACTCATGACCTCGGTCTCGTCTTCGATTTATGAAAGATCTCGACTTCAGCAAGGGTATGATAATGGAGTGCAAGACTCTTCGATGCAAGAGGAAATTGGTCATACGATTGACAACTTGGAGCCTAACGATGGCAAGAGCACGGAATCAGGAGGACAACATGATACCAGTGGCACGTCAGGGAATGTTCACGAGATCTCTTTTGATGACACCTTACCCATTTATGACCCAGAGCCTGCAAACATGGTACAATATGATGTTGTTTATGATGTCTATGCTGATGACATGCCGCATATTGAGCATTCTGAACCTAATTATGACAAACATGGGATGGAAAAGAGTGATAGCAATACCACTTCTGATTCATCCGATGTGAGTCATAATGGGGGAGAAAGTGTTCAAAATGCTATAGTTCATCATGATAAATGCTTTATAACTGCCTCGTTAACTGATTCTGATTCCAAGATTAAAGAGCTCGAAACGATCGTAGCTCGGCAATCAAAAGATCTTGAGGATGCCAAACTTGAATTTTCTAAGAAAACGGACAAATTTGAAACATACTTTGAAAAACTTGAAAAGTCAAACGTTGTTCTTGAAAGAAAATTGGATCAAAGTGTTCAAGATTCTAAAGCTGAAAAGGATAATCTTTTGAAACAAATTCAACTGCTTGAATCTAAGTTGGCATCCCAAGATAACTTGCTCAAAGAGAATGAGACTTTAAAAGCCCAAGTACAGGAAAAGGTGTTTGCTATAGCTGCGTTGAAAAACGAGTTAAGGAAAAATAGAGGACCTAGTGTGGACACTAAGCTTGAAAAACCATCAATCTTGGGGAAACCGCCTACAAATCAGTTCGTCAGACAACCGATTGTCAAACAACCTACTGCATTTAGATCCGAGCGACCACAATTCTCGAGACCGCGGTTTGCCTCCCAAGTTGATTTGGTTCATCTTTTTAGACCAGTCACTCCAGCAACTAGGCCCAATGTGATCACTCCAGCTTTAGCAAGACCAAATCATATGATTGCCTCTAGTTTCCCTAAAAATACCAACACCACGTCTAGAACTAGTTCAAATGACGTTTGCCATGAATCTGATCTTAGGGAAGCTAAGCAAAAGACACATGTAAGAGATAGGAATTTCAAACCTAGTCAGATGCCTTCTAGTTTACCCAACACTGCTAACCGTAGCATGTCCAATTCTAGGAGCATCAATCAATCATCTAGGGATTCTAGATCTTACTCGGACATTAAATATGCTACTTGTAAAACATGTAGAAAATGTGTCTTTACGGCAAATCATGATTCCTGTATCAAAAAATTGCTTAATGAGGTGAACTCCCGTGCTAGACTTAAATCCCAGTGGGTTGCTAAAATCAAACCCGTTGGCAAAATGTGGCACCCCACTGGTAGAACTTTCACTCTTGTAGGAAACGAGTGCCCTTTAACTAGGATAGTCTCCGATTCTACTAAGTCTACTAGGGAGGAAACTGATAAAGATGATACTTCACTTACGCCTAAACTTAAGGTTTTCTATAAAAGGAAACGTTTGCCAGCCAAGACTAGTGAATCATCTACTCAGGTCGCCTCTGAAACAAGTAAAGCCAACTGTGAACCCCCATGTGCTTCTATAATTGATATCGCTAACCCACGTCAAAGCATGCAAATTCCTAATGAGATTGCAGGTACCAAAGTTGATGTTCCAAAAGAACGAAGCGGTCCAATCGTTGTGTACCGTTCAACTAAGGACACTCTTAGAGTTTGGTTGCTGAAGAAGCAGATATCAGAGAAACAAATGTCTCAGGGGATTCATGGTTAAGCTGCAACAAAGGACTTACAGTCACATAACAGACTGTAACTCGATCTCAAAAGACAGGAAAGTTCATCCCGATGATGACTTATCCTAAAAACGAGAAATTCATTTTTCTCGGGCATGAGCTTAAATAAAAAACATTCCAAGTTTTTAAGCTCATGCATTATGGCTCCTCGTTAAATGACAGACGACGACCCGGACTTCAGAGACAGGGAAGTTTATCTACGCAACGATAACTTACCCTCTTAACAAGAAATTAAGTTTTCTTGGACACGAGCTTATCCTAAAACCATTCAAAGGTTTTAAGCTCGTGTATAATGGCTTATCGTTAAATATCAGACGATAACCCGTGCATCAAAGAAAGGAAAGTTTATCGCCGATGATAAACTTATCCTAACAACGAGAAATTAAGTTTTCTCGGGCATGAGCTAATATTAAAAACATTCGAAGTTTTTAAGCTCATGCACAAAGGCTTATAGATAGATGACAGTCTGTAACCCGTTCTTCAAAGGCAGGAAAGTTTATCGCCAATGATAAACTTATCCTTACAACGAGAAATTAATTTTTCTCGGGCATGAGCTTATATCGAAAACATTCAAAGTTTTTAAGCTCATGCACAATGACTTACAGTTAAATGTCAGACTGTAACTCGAACTTAAAATAAAGGAAAGTTTATCCTTTATGATAACTTATCCTCTTAACGAGAAATTCACCTTTCTCGGTCATGAGCTTGTATTAAAACATTCGAAGTTTTAAGCTCAGAAAGGAAAGTGTATCTTTTAAATAAGAGAACTTTTCCTCGTAACGAGAAATTAACCTTTCTCGGTCATGAGCTTTCCGTTAAAACAGTCAAAGTTTTCAAGCTCATGAAAACGACTTCTAAGTAAATGTCAGCTTAGGACTCGTTCTTCAGATAAAAGGAAAGTTTATCGCCGATGATAAACTTATCCTTAACAACGGGAAGTTTACAACTTCTCGGACTTGAGCTCGCTTTTAAGATATTCAACATCTTAAGCTCAAGTAATTGGTTTTTTTTCAAAACTTTGAACACAATTTTTCAAGAATTTCTCAAAAGGTTTTTCTAAATCTTTCAAAATTGTGTGTTCAAAAATGTTTTGATAAAAAGAGCATGTCTTCTGGAATCGATAATATTTACGAACCTAGAAATGTCATTCAATAATGACACGGGGTTGTAAATAAAGTTCGAGCAGAAGTTCAAATTTTTAAAACATGCTCAAAATGGTTTGCTATTATTTCCGATAGCAACCCGCTTTTCATAATCAAGTCAAGCATTTCACCGGAAAGCTTTGACTCAACAACGGGAATTAATTTTCTCGGGGACGTGACGAGGTGACCAACATTCATGAACAAGAACCATGTGCTTCTTTCATATGCTGTTCTCCATTATTCAGGTCCAACCTCGTAAATTGCTAATCTTGTGAATACATTATCATATATGATCTTTGCACGTGATAAATACCTTACACTTGTGTTTAAAAGGTATTTAATTTACGTTTCAACTACACCCTCATTAATTTGAGGGGGAGCTTGTTAAAATCACGAAGATAATTGGATTTGCATTTTTCTTCCCAAATTTTCTTAAAATGCTATTAAATGAATTGATATTAAAAACATCGATTGGGTTAATATTTTTAATATGGGGGAGAAAATGTGATTTAATATGGGATATGATCAATCATAAATGGTTTGACTTAACGTGTTAGCTCATCCCGACATGTGCGAAATGTTTTCGAATATCGTAGCATATGTTAAGGGGGAGCAAAATGGATTTGCACTTCAAAATGGATTTCATAGTGACATACACTTACCCAAAACATCTCTATTCACGACGGTGAAGATTGTGGTGACATAAGGATGGTAGGATAGGTTAAAGTCCAATGATTTCTCTAGAACCGGAGGAATCTTCCCAAGGACATTCCATAGCTAGAAATAGTAGTCCTTAGGAAAGATGGAGAAAGATTGTGAACGTAGCTGAATGTCGACCAAGTACTTAAGTTAGCACTGGAACAATCACAACAAGGTGCTAGTGATGACGTATTGGTAAGCATTGAAGGGGTTGAAGAATGAAAAAGAATTGTAAAGATAAAGGGTGTAAAGAAAGAAGCCCTCCTTACAACTTAGGTAGAAACCGGGTCAATTCATATGCTATTGAGATCATTTTAATGATTCTTGATATTGAAGATAGACATCATGGACCCAGTGATGCAAGGCACAACCCATCCCAACTAACTCAGATATCTCTTAAAAGATATTTGTTTTAATCACACGGAGACAACACATTATCTATTGATTTATTCACTCCGAATAAATTGGTATTGAAAAGGTGGCACTCCTCTCCAGCCTCCGATCACTAAAATCCAAAATGCACGATCGAGTCTAGAGCCATTTGAGATCATCAAATATCTCATTAGGACACACTTTCATATTTACTTGCTTCTTCACACACTGTGAAAAGTAAGAAAGTTCTTAAGAGTCCTACGCAAAATCTTCATGATCTTGCCTGAACATCCGAGTAATACGAAAGTATTTACAATGAAGATGGAAATCCTTCTTGAGTGAATATCAAAAAGCTCATGGTAGGTGACTTGTGCGATTCTTTATGAATCAAACTTGTGATAACTGGAAAGCAACAGTGGTTTAATTCTTAAATGAATTTAAACACGTTCCAGGCCTCTACGCAATATCTTAGTGATCTTGCCAGAACATTCAGAGTAATACTATTAAGTATTTACAGTGACGAATGGAAATCCTTCTAGTGTTAACATCAAACAGCACTTGGTAGGTAACTTGCAAGATTCTTTATGAATCAAGCTAGTGACAACTGGAAAGCAACGATGGTGCGGTTCTTAATTGAACTTCACTTGTTCCAGGAACATGAATTGACGGCTTCAAATCATGCGGATAATATTATCCAAATGATTCACTCTTTACGTTCGCAGTCAGCTTTGGACGGTCGAGTAAAGAGAACGGGTTTACCCGCGAAATCTTGTCAAGGAGGTTCTTTATTGAAACTACCTGCCACAAGTACGATATTTAATATCGTCCAACGGTCTTCACCGACCGGAGGTAAAATGCTACCGAATTAGAATGAAATGTTCAAGGCCATTTCATCCGTGTATATGGTTTGTTGCTAACTGTCTTATGCAGCGTAACAAGAAGGTGGCATTACGGTGTATAATCCAGAAGAAGTCGTCACCACATGCTTGTACTACATACACTTAGTACTTCAACAAATTCAAGAAAGTCTGAAGGTCAAGTCTTCCGTTGTATCAAACTCTGAAGCTTTCAAGAATTTAAAGGTATAAGTATGTGGAACATGAAGTCACGAAGAGGCAAATTTCACAAGTGATGAATGCACAAGGTCAAGGCAAGGAAACATGCTCAAGACTAAAGTCAAAGATCACATCAAGCATATTCACAAGAACAAGATCGAAGACTCAAGCATAGTATGCTAGGTTTAAGATTTTGTAAAATGGTGTGACCTCCCTTAGGGGGAGATTGTTGGAAATGTGTTTTTCCAAAGAAAGTCTCGGTCACATCATTATTAGCATAGATCACGAGCTATAGAATATTTAGAACTTTGTAACTTGGAGCGACCTCCCTTAGGGGGAGATTGTTGGAAATACGTTTTTACGTATTTATGAAGGATCGGTCGCTCCAACGATATATTATTGTATTAGGCTCGTGATCAAGTTTGTAGTAAATATAGTCCATATAGCCCACATGTAGGGTGGGCTATATATACCCCTCCTAGCATGTTAGGAGGGGTGGTTCATTCATTTACAACATTTTTCATTTTAATCTAATCACTTTCTCTCTCTACTTATCTTTTCTCTCCTTTCTCTCTCTACACCTCATCTCCTTCTTCCCCATCTCTTCCACCAAATCAATACATCTAATCTATCATTTACCAAATCCTTAGATATCGTAGACCTTCAATGTTCATATCTCGATGCCTGACATACCGCAGGTTCAAGATAGAACGCCGTCATGCTAGTGAGTTACTACAATCCTTAGAAATTTCTGAGCAGAAATGAGACGAAATTCCGTGAAATTGTTATCGGTTACCACATACTCAGAAAAGTATGATGCTATCTAAGGCATTGTCAACCATGTAATCAACCTACGCGTTTTCTTTCATCCGAAAGGATTACGCAGTAGCGGGCCTGCGGAAAATTCAGCAGTAAATGGTACGATTCCAGGGTATTCCATCGACCGTTATATCAGACAGAATTCATGTTCAAGATCACGTGTATGTTTACGTTCACTTTACGTTCACGTTATTTTTAGTTTCACGTTTACGTCTCATTCGCAATACGATGCGGTTTCAGTTCATGTTTTGGTGTTGTCTCATGATTTAAGCTCACGTTCGCGTTCATAACATTGTTCACGTTCAAGTTCGTGTTCCATCTCGCGATACACGTTTCACAGTTGTTACCGAATACGGTTACAGAAAGCTTGAGAAACCAGACTCAAGTCTAGCACGGCTTTTCCATACCCAGGCAGACGTTTCACGTCTTAGGTCGTATCGTGTGGCATTCCTTCCTCAGTCAGCATACGTTTATGATTTGTTCTAGTATCACGCTCACAGTATGTTTCACGTATCACGTACATGACATATTTCATGCACAACGCTCCTTTTATGATCACGAACCACGTTCACAATTTCTCATGTAGCACGTTCACAACTGTTCACGTAGTTTGGTCCCATATATTATCAACAGCTTACTCAGAGATATAAATGTTATCTTCTCAGGATATTTGTACGTACCGGTCCATGTATACTACATGCTATAGCTTGTTCATTCCATCAGATTCAGAAAATCCATCTTAAGTATGGAACCAGAAACTATTCAGCATTCATCAAGACAGGGTCATCAGGACCAAGAATTTTTTATTTTTTTTATGTTAGACCTTGAAGGAATCGTTTCGAGTGGGAGGCCATTCGAAACGGAGGAGTCCATCCGGACCCCTCATCCCTTTTACTTCAATAAATCCAGTTAAGTTCTTTAAGTCATGTCACGTTCCATGTTCACTCCAGTCATGTCACGTTATACCTTTCAGCAGCAGTATGATCTAAATCAAGGACGAATGGTCCTTCAACTTATATGTCTTTTCAGCATTCATGCTCTTTCGGCATATATGTCCTTTCAGCTTTTATTAACTTCACCAGCCTATTACCTTTAATTCAAGGACGAATTTCTCCTTTTTAGAGGGAAAGAATTATAAAACCACGGCATAATCGTATCCTTAATTCGAGGACGAATTTTTTTTTTTTTTTTGAGGAGAAGACTTGTAAAACCCGTATTTAAATTTCCCGAATATTAAATACGCGTAGGCACAACCATTACTTTAGCTAAACGTAAATAATAAATACGCAGCCTCAGTTTATTAAATACTACAACAAAATAATTATCCAGAAGATAATTATTAAGTTCAGAAAATAAATAATTAAACGTTAACAATAATTACGCACTCAGTTTTATTTAAATATTACAAATTAATTATTCAGAAACTAATTAGTTAATGTCAGAAATATTACGTAAATATTATACGTAAGTATTTATTCAGAAAATATAGAGATTACAAAATCTCGATCACGAACACGAGCACGGACATTTAAATTATTAATCGAAGCAAAATGAAAACTATATGTAAATGGGTTGGCAGATTGTATAATAGAAACAAGGAAAAGAGAGTGGGCTTTAGAGCCCGACCTAGTTTAAAAAAACATACGGGAGTTTTATTCTCCCCACTTTTGGTCAACAGTAATAAAAAAAGGGGAACGACTTAGGGTTGGGAATGGTGGCTCACGGCTGGAGACAAGAACAAGGGACCGAGGTTTGAATTTCGAATCACTATTTGGATACGAGTGATTGTCTTCTCCGAAATCAAATAACGGAAATTAATTTTTTTTTATTATCACAAAATATATCATACAAGCAAGAACAGTAGTAATAAAAAAAAGCATTAGGGACGGGTTGTCTTGATTTATGAAACCAAGCCATAAGGGTCTTGGTGACCCTTTCTTTCTGTCAGCCGCGAGTGACCACAACCCCATAGTGGGGCGATCTGACCATCAGTAGCAAACCGAGAGTTAAAAACTCTCGGTGGTGGTGTTTGTGTTGAGACCAGCAGGGGTGTTTAAGGTTTAGATTTACCACAACAGGGGCGTTTGGGTTTAGATTTGACCCCAGGGGTGTTTGGGATTGTCAGGGTGTTTTAGCCTGATAGCAGTGGGAACCCCTGCACTGGCAGTGGGAACCCCTGCACTGGAAATGGGAAATCTGGCCAAGACAGTGGCACGACAGCAGCTTTGAGACTGTTGGCCGCCGGCTTAAGCCAACAGCCGCTGCCTGTTGGTGGGAGGTTACTTACTTTGCCGTTTTGTTTAGCGCGACCGAGATAGTTATCTCGGTCGGCTCGGGTCGGGTTACACGGATTTAATAAAAGGGACTTTTGATTTATCATTTTTATAATCAAGTTTTAGCCATTTACTTATGATAATTAATCAAAGTATAAATCATTTTAAATTTAATTTAATTAAACTTTTATAGAAATTAAGCATGATATATTGGTTAATATTTAATACTTGATTTCATTTAAAAGATTTATTATTATGAAACCATTTCTTGAAACGTTTATTATAGGAAACATTTTATTTCAGGAAACTTGCTATTTTTAGCAAGCTACTAATAACAGTATTATTATACTAGTATACAGTAAAATACACTATTCAGAATACAGTATAATACATAGTAATCAGAAGTGCAGAATATACGTTCATCAATAAATAGTTAAAGAACAGTAAGATTTATCATAAAGACACCGGAACAGTTAGATTTACCAGATTATATATAAGACAACACAATAATACAAGAGGAGATAAAACAAGTTAATAACAGTAAGAATCAGTGAAGTATACAGTAATCAGACAACTCATATCACGTCCCTTATTTATGTAGTAACCATGAAGTCGGAGTAGATCTTTCAGCTTTCATTCTTATTTCATTACTAGACACGAGGTACGGATTTTCCGTCCTTTCAGTAAGGACTTCCTTTCTATGCATGATTAGGATTTCCCGTTTGTAGCCAATTGTTTTCCCCAATTATATGTTATAATAATTATCGGAAATCAGTTTTATAATTAAGTTAAATTGCCTGAGCCTTAGATACAAGCATGACCAGTCAGTAGTACTAGTTACGGAGGTACCGTAACCATGACACTTGAGGCACCGGTGTCATGACTCACCTGCGGGAGAGTGATATCCCGCAGCGTTTCACTCAGCTCAGCTTGGCCATTTTATCAGTATTATTAGTGGGGCGTATGGATGCATCCTAGGCTTATCAGTTTACAGTTTTCAGGTGAATGTGGTGTGTGCTCTACATCCTTCACATTGGAGTTGATCCCTCCACCCAGCACAGTATTTAGAGGTCACCCCTCTACAACATTTAGAGGTCATCCCTCTACAGCATGACGAGGTCACCCCTCCAGTTATTCATGCACCATTGTTACAGCACATGACCTATATAAGCTCTGGCAATTAAAATACAGTAAATGCATGTTTTCAGATTTAACAGATAACAGTTTAGTTTTATTATTTATAAATCAGACTTATCAGATTTTCTACAGTTTTCATCATACTCCACATATCAGTCTTTCAGTTTCAGTAATTATTAATTATATCAAGTTTAGTTTATTCCTATCATGTATTATATCCGTTCACTGAGCGTTATGCTCACTCGTAGTTCTTTCATGTTCTAACGGCAGGTACACCGGGACACTCTTAAGATTCTGAAAGCATCTGCATTGGATGGAAGCCGTCCAGACTTTTTTACTTTATGCACTTCTTTTTATATTGTCATTGGACAT
This sequence comes from Glebionis coronaria, assembly GCA_025667525.1. Taxonomy (NCBI): domain Eukaryota; kingdom Viridiplantae; phylum Streptophyta; class Magnoliopsida; order Asterales; family Asteraceae; genus Glebionis; species Glebionis coronaria. Next base: position 5,446,318 of record CM046880.1, read on the forward strand.
TGTTCAGTCCTTTCTTTCAATATTTTACTTTTCATGTTTTAAGCTTATGTTGGATTACCGATGTTTGATTCTGGTATTTCCGTTATGGTCAGTTAATGTTTTAGGACATTTACCTTATGCTTTGATGACACACCATAAATACACGTAACGGTCCACTTACCTAAGTGGGGTGTTACACTTTGACAACTTTAAGTTGCTTTTATATTTGTGTGTTTATTTTGTGAATCGTTTCAGTTGGTTTATATGTTTTCAATGTTTGAAGTTGATTTTACGTATATAAATTTGATTTTTATCTATATGAAAACGATATAACACGAAAGTATTTGAAAACGACATCCTACACCATAATCACGATTCCCTATAATTCAAACTATTTTCCTTTTACTTCTTTATTACCGTACATAAGACAAAAATCTTCAAACACATATAGCAAGAGTACTTAATATGTTGTGTGGCTCAATAAAATAAAAGATTTCAAACAATTCAGAACTTTTGATTTTGAATATTTTAAAATTTAAGATATCGTAACATTTTAGCAAAAAAAAAATTACGCAGCCCCAAAACACCAATTTTTTTACCATGGCTATCCTCAAGTTCAACATATAAAAGGTAGATTTTGTTACGAATCATTTTATCTTCGATTGCGTAAAAGAAATTTTCAATATCATTAATTCAAACAACGCCTTTCTTTAAATTTGCACCATGGTATTTACAGATATCTTATACATAATTTTCAAAAAGATATTTCATTCATCAAAGACTAATTGGTTACATTTTCCTGTCCTTATGCCTACTCGAGAATACGCCATTCATTTTCATTTCTTTGATGAAAATTTTAGCTTTTCCCAATATAAAAGTTATTACTTTGCTCATATTTCCATCTTCTACAGTTCTCTAGAATTTTAATTTCCAACTTTCACGGTTCTCTAAAATTTAAAATTTCACTAATTTCCAACTTTTTGGGTTCCCGAAAGTTCAAAATTTACCCGTTCAACTTCTTTCAAATCTATTCAATTTATAAGTACTAACAAAATAAACTTTACATAAACTTGTAAAAACTTATCACAAATTCATAAAAACTTTACTATAAGCTTCGCAAAAACTTTACGCAAGAAACTTCATAATCAAGTTTATACGAAAAAATCTATATAATAAATTTTATAAAAAATATTAACAAATTATAGTAACAAAATGGCATACACATTCCGACAACGCACACACTTTTGCGGCGGTCGTAACAATGATTCATGAGGACAGCAGTGGCGGCGGCAAAATTTCCTACGAGACTGCAGCATCTGCACATTAACTTTTTCACAATAAATTTAAGAAAAAATTTCAAGAATAGTCCCTATCGTTTGCACTAAACATCAACTTTCGTCCCTATCTCAAAATAACTTCACCAGTCGTCCCTATCGTTTACAACTTGGATAAAAAATCGTCCATATTTTGGATGGACGTTAGTTTTGGCTGTTAAGTGCAATGAGGGGCGGGGTATTTTAGTCTTTTACTTTATTTCTCATGCATTTATATTATCAAGCCCACTTTTTACACTTGCCCCCTTTATTGGCCTCTTTCTAAACTAAAAAATACCAGATCCAAAGTTTTCCTTCCTCATCAAAAAATACCAGATCCAAACTTTTCCAAGATCATCATCATCATCAAAAACCCATATAAGAAAAATCTATCCACTTCCCTCCTTCTACTCAACTAGATAAACCCATCATCACCACTCTAACTATCTTCCTCACCTTCAAAAACCCTCTAAAAAACCAGCCCAAAAAGTGGCCACCATTTCATCATCCATAATATCATCAACCACACACCTCCATCTCCACTCGTCTTCCAAACCCTTTAAAACACATTCCCAACATCACGCAGCAGATTAGACGAATCTGGGGCCCATCTCTACTACAACTGCCCTAGTGGAAACTACTTTGAATACCAAGCTTTTGCTATCGGGTCTTGCTCACAAGCTGCAAAAACCTACATGGAAGTTGGAACGCAAGTTTGAGAACTTCACAAGCTCCTCTCGTAATAACCTCATCAAGGACGCTCTATTTGCCATAAGAGAGACCTTGCAAGGTGAAAAACTCACAAGCTCTGTGTGCACCATCTCTGTGGTTGGAGTAGAAGAACCATTTACCATATTGGATCAAGTAACTGTACAAGCCTTAATCAACGAGTTTGAAGTTAGTGCTGGAAGAAGCTCCAGCAAATGAGGCTGCTGTAGAGCCAACAACTGGTGGTGATGATGTTGCTGCTGAAGAGGCGGCTCCAATGGATTTATGAAGATCGAGGTGTTTATTTTGAGCCTACTGTTTGTTTTAGAACTTAAGATAGATATGATGTTATTACTTTGTTGGAATCTTCTTATTGCAGTTGACTTTCTCTCTTTATTTCTCAAAGAGTTGACTCTTTTGAACTCTGTTTGAACTTGTTGTCTGGTTGCAGCTATTAATTCGAGATAAAGACGCCACTTGTGTTATGTGAAAGTACTTCATTTGTCAAGAGGTTTGAATTAACAAAATGGTAATGTGCCTTTTATTTGATGACATCAGTTATTAAGTTGATGTTTTGACTAAGAGGCATCGGTGGAGGTTTGATGAGATTTGTTTATGAATGTGATTTATGAGAGATGAGATTGAGTTTATCAGATGCATCGGTGGAGGTTTTGTTTGAGATATAGAAAGAATTGTTTGTGATGGAATAGATTTGATGGAGACGGTGGAAGGTGAAGTGAACATGGGTAGGTGGAATGACGGTGGGTGAGGTTTTGAGTTTTATTATTGTGTCGGTAGTGGTGGGTAGTGGATAAGATATGTGTGGATATTTCCCCACTTGTTTGTATTTATAGAAGCTAAAATTAGTAAAAGACCAAAATACCCCTCAACTCATATGAGAAAACGGAAGAAATTAACGCCCATCCAAGATAGAGACGAATTTTGATCCTATTTGTAAACGATAGGGACGATTCATGGAGTTATTTTGAGATAGGGATGAAAGTTGATATTCTGTGTAAACGATAGGGACGAAACATGAATTTTTTTCTAAACTTAACAACAAAATTTAAACAAATATTCTTTCAGCAAAGTAAAGAGTGGCAGTTTTCCAACGAACATCGACTTTTGTGGAGAGACACACGGTGAAATCCTTCGACCTGTCCAAAAAAACGCAAAAAATAAAATAAAATTATAAGATCTAAGCATAAAGCATTATAAAAAATTTAAATAAAAGATGCCAACAACACTATACCAAAATTGTAGTAAATTTTGTAACATATATTAACGGCAAATATAAGAGTGGACCGCACATATTCCGCCAAGTTATCCACAGTCAGTCCAACAATACATGCAACAACCTTTCTCCGGTGACTCAACCAAATCAGCGGGTGGCGACTTTTCTGGCATGACACGCGGCTACTTTCCCGACCTGATAGAAAAAATAAAAGAAATAAATATAATAGTTATAGATCTATACATGAAACTTATAGATCTACATATAAAAATCATAGATCTATACATTAAACCCATAAAGGTATAAATAAAGACTATACATCTAATTAAAAAATACTTGAAAGCTTACATCAAAACTTAAAAAATCTTTGGGTGATTCTTTCTTTCGATGGTAAATTAGTGGTGACGTCTGGGAGGTTCGGATTTTGATGGTGTTTGAGATTGTTAAGTGAGATGAGAGACTTTTTTTAGATAGATGTGTGTTTTATCTATTGAGAGATTTTTTGTGAGATGAGTGTGTTATTGTATAATGGTTTTGCGTTTAGTGGGAGAATGAGTTTGTATGGTAGGTTTATATTGTTTAATTGGTTTGGTAAGTTTTTGGTTCCGAGGATATTGGCATGGTGTGTGTAAATTTAGGGTCTGTTTGGTTTCGTGGTGGGTTTAGAATTAACTTTAGTATATGGTATAAAAGATAGGTTTAAGTTACTGTTCTGTTTTAATTTATATGAAATGGGACCCATGAAATTTAGTATTTTATATTGTATTTGATTAGTAAAATATATTATTGTAAATAAAATATATATAAGGCTTTAGACACATACAAAGGCTGGGACCCATCAAAATTCTAAAAACCCACCGATTATATGAGATTTGTGTCAGTGGGGTTAGTTCCCATGTTTTTCACTTTATGATTTCAACCAATCAACTAAATTAAAAGTAAAAGGTAAAGATGACCCTAAAATACTATAAACCAAACGGGCCTTTAGGTATTTATATTGGTTTGGAAGTCTGAATTTTGAAGTTGGATGGTTGGTTTATGGTTGGGAATAAAGTTGGAGGGTTGGTTTATGATTGAGGATATGTATGTTTTATAAAGGAGTATAGAAGTATAGATCATTTTAGTGGGACCTATATTTTTCAACCATCCTATATTTTTAACTTTCAACCATATAGATAAATGCTTTATAAGATAGTAAAGATATATATAAGTTGAATTTTCAAAGATACTAGGGTTAATTGTTTTATATGTAGTATAAATAAATTTTAATTTTATGAGACTCGTGAGTTTATATTAACTTATAAGTCTAAAAATAAAACTTATGTAATATTATTTCTTTCTATCCTAAAATTATTGTTTTTTACAAGAAACAGTTTTATAAAAAGTAATTTATTAGTGTTTTATTATTTTTAGTTTTTGATAAAATGATAGTTTTACTTTTTAACTAATTAATTAAAAATTTATTTAATTTTTTTAATATCGATTTAAACAAGAATAATATACCAAACTTGATCAAATTTTTATATCTATTTTTTAATAGTAAATATTCAGGTTAAGAAATTTAAAAAAATATGAACAATAAAAAAAAGAATGTATAAATAGAAATCAAATAAGCTTGCACAGAAAAGGACAAATGTTAACTTGTCATTTCAGATCTGTTGAGGACTGTATTTGTAGTCCAAATTTGTGTTGACTATACTTTCGAAATGACGAGGACCAAACATATATTTTGGTAAAAAACAAATAGTATGCGAGAATTAGTCACGTAGTAAAAGACAAAAGTCCTCTAAAAACAAGAATGCAAAAAATAACTCTTCTAACCATAAGGATTTTTTTCCTTTCAGTTTAATCGATTCGAAAAAATAATATATATAACTTTTTAATCATGATTTCGGTTTCACAAATGAAAAAAAACAAAAGATGTAGATTGATTAAAAGTGAAATTCTTGACAAAATGGTGAAGAAACGAAAGTGAAAAAGAAAAAGTATGGGTTGTAAAGATAAGTTCATATATTCATGAAGGGAGGGTTCGCAATACAACATATCAGTTCATGAAAAGAGGGTTCGTAATTGGTTTGTAAGGGTTGAAGATGGGGTTCGTAGAAGCAAAGGAGGGTTCACAACTGGGTTGGCAGGAGGTTCGCAATAGAAAAAGAGGGTTCTTTAAAGGCTTTTAAGGGAGGGACCATATATGCAACCACTCACTCCTTCAATTTGATACTTCTTGAATTTATAGTTTTTTTCTATTTAAAATGTTCAAGAATTATTGTCTTTTACTTAAAATAAATAATACAATTTGATCTAAGTTAATATATTTTTAGTTTGAAATGATTATTACAAACTTAAAAAAAACTTTAATTAATGAAAAAAATTTATTTTGAATTTTTATATTTTACTACATTTTAAAAGACAAATCATAATCATCAATTACCTAAGATTAAAAAAAGCATAGATGGATCATTTTTGTCAAAATGTCTAAAAGTTGTAAAAAGGATGGATGGACTAAAATTATAAATATGACGAAAAATGGTTATCAATAGTGATAAAACAATGAAATATCACTAGTGATATTTCGTAAACATAGTTAATGTGTAATATTACATTCATATTATTGCTTTATCACTAGTGATATTTCATTACTTTTACTAGTGAAATATCATTAGTGATAAATCATTACTTCGTCATATTTACAAATTCAGCCCTCCGCCCATTTTTACAACTTTTGGACATTTTGGCAAAAATGACTACTCCGTGTTTTTTTTAAATCCTCGGTTAATCTCCACCATTAGATCGAAAATAAATAGAAGGTGGGAATTTGTCCCTTAGTATGTAGTAAAAATAAGGATGAAAAATAACGCATCTCTTAATTAATTAGCTAAGAGTAAAACTATCATTCTGTCAAAAAGTTAGAGAGAAAAGACTGTAATAAATGCGTTCTTTCTTAAACTGTGTATTTTTTATCAAAAGACGGTAATCTTGATACGAAGAAAGTATAAATTACTTGTTTTTCGAACGGCGAGTTAGTAGTTACTAATTCGAGCCCACAGTGACACCCAATTCTAATTGGACAATACGCAAGCCTCGAACATTCTCATTGTTGGGCCAATGAAAGTTCCATATGGCCCTATCTAGATTTGATTTAAATTAGAATAAGTGTTATGAGTCGCAGACAGAATCCAACGACATATTTAAGGACCATCTGAATGCAAAGCCTCAGATGGCACACCAGACACATTCAAGTCAAAGACATTGTTAGAGAAGTTAAAGATAATCTGAAGACATACTCACCAGTTGTTATGGATAACAACAGGAATGTAGAAGGAATGTGTTGGTTGTTCGAGGACTCAGAGGTGACAATACTCTAAGGTCACTCCAGACCCTTTGAAGTTAGTTTAAGCAAGCAGAGACTAGCCTTATCCATTTATACTTTAGGCGGGAGAATCTGATAAAGCACTTTATGCATGATAAAGTGAAGATTCAAGTTAAAGCAGACTAGTACGACCTAGTGAAGAAAGTGAACAGTTGACAGAACTGTTCATGGACATGCATTTAATGTTGTGTACGTCCTCTATACCTTGACTTTAGAGAGATCAGTTATAGTTTGACTATATATTGATAGAAACCTTAATATGTAAGAAGGACCTGCATTTATTTCAGTATGACTTGGTGGGTTTATACAACCTTAATGATGCCAACAATAGGTATAGTCAGGGAAATTTATTTTAGCATTGACTAAAGTCTAAAAAATGGTCCAATGAAATATTGCTACCATAAATAAGGTCAATTGTGCAATGTTTGTAATATTAAAAACATAACACGTTACACCAGCCAAGTTAAACACACCAAACAAGTAAATGTTTTGCACAACATATGGGAACATTATAGCATACTAGACAATGCATTCTTATTCATATCAATGATTGTACAGCTTATGCATTCAAAGGATGGATCAAGTTTAGGCATTATAAAAAAACATTAACATTCAATAATGGTAATTAAAATTTCTCGGAACAAAACAGTTGGATAATAGAATTTCATTCATTGAAAACACTAAAATTATATTATCAAATCAAGTAAAGTAACAATGCTAATAAAAATAAACACAAACACAAACCACCAACAACAACCTATCATAAACATGGAATTTGGCCTTTAGAACCTTCAAGTCCTCCTTCATTCTAGTCACCTCCTTCATTCCATTAACCAGCTGAGCACTTGAGTCATGGGGTAAGACACTTGTAGAAACTTTGTTAGATACAGAAGGTTTGGCAATCCTCTTCAAATACTTTTTCTCCTCATTAAATTCATACAACAACTCTTTGTAGTACTTAGATGGTAGTTATAGGTCTAGAAACCCATACACCCTACATTTTAGTGTTTTATCACGAAACTTGAACAATCTTCCAGGATTCTCAAGAGTCCAATAAGTTTGGACAGGGATGGGGTGGGGGGGGGTCACAATCGCAATGTGTTTTGTTTGTAACATCTTGATTCTTCTTGTAGTAACGCCTAACTGAGGTTGAAGACGAAGTAGACATTAGGGTTTTAAAAGGAGTAATTTACTTTACAATGGATTGTTGCAATTAGGATAATCGATTGAGAGAGTTTTTATATGAAGGGAAATAGCGTTTTTGTTCTTATGTTATGATTTCCAGAAAATTAAAGGTAACGAGTAAAAGGAAATGGTAGGTTTTGGGTTGGGTTCGATGGGTTGGGGATTATACCCGTCCAACTAAGCTGCCAACATAGCAAAAATTCAACCATTACTTGTTTGACTTTGTCATGTCAGCATGTAACTTGTTATAACAGGTTGCACTATAATTTTAGACCTAAAACATCTGTCATTTATAATGGCTTACATTTAAAAGTACATAGTGTATTTGCGACTTTTACCTTGGTATTAAAATGATGTGTTGATAACATATCACAAGTAAGACTCAAATAAAAATATTATAGTGTGTCATGGCATCATTTACTCTTACAATTTGATACATTATAAATTACTTGATTGTTTATACAATTACTAAATATTCGACTCTTATCTTATTTAAACAATAAAATAAAATAAAACAAAAGGTATTCACCTCACTAGTGAATTTTATAACATTATAGTTTAACCAAACCAGAATTCAATTTATTTGATATTAAAACATAACATACAACATATTTTTTAATTATGATTTTCGCTTTTTAATTTAACTAATCCACAAGATAAAAAAATGATTTTCAAATCAGTTTCACAAATGAAAAAGACAAAACACTAGATTGATGAAATTTGAAATTATTGACAAAACGGTAAAATTAAGTGAAGAAATGAAGTAAAAGAAACGGGTTATAAAGAGAAGTTCAAAAATGGATAAAGGAAGAATTTGAAATACGTATCAGTTCATAAAAAGGGGGGTCTCAAATTGTTTGTAGGGGTTGGCATCAACGAAGACGGGATTCTTTCGAGCAAAGGAGGGTTCACAATTAGGTGAAGGTTTGCACTAGGTCATCAATATGGCATGCGAATGGGTTATTTCCTTTGGTTGGCCTTACTTTTTGTATTGTTCCTCGTCGGTGTTGTATCTTCTTTAATCGGCTCAATTAAGAAGGTTGGACGTCTTTGTTTGTCATCTTTTATTTTTGGTTGTGAGAACCCGTACTTTCCCAGCATTATTTTATTCTTTTTATTCGTGCTTCTTGAATTTTCCAACGTATTACGTTTTCTTGTATTGCTATATGTAAATCCTGAGATTTTTAAATTATACTTTTCAAGTATTTTTCTGTTCAATGACAATACTTTATATGGAATTTTAAAATTTTATTTTATTTTTCCATATTTAACTTAAATCAAAGTTTTTGATTTAAAATCACCCGCGTGCGTTTTACTACGAGTTTATTTAAAATCAATGTACAACGAGAATTCCTAGTGATCGCGATACCGACGGATGCCTAAAAGTTTACGTTTATTTATCGATTGTTTCGATAATTAATATTTTCGACGATTTCGTTTTAATTACGTATTAAGTCGTGTCGGGAAGTCATATAATCATTTTTATGATGCATTGTAACTTTTGAAAAGTATTTTTACGAAACCGAGCCCCGTAAATATTTTCAATATTTACCAATAACCATTTTCTACCCTTTAAAACTATTAATTGTTTTTAAGTCCACAAGTTTGCAAATTGGTAAAACTAGCCCTCCACTTAAACCACCATATAAATACTACTTTCTTTCCACTACTACACACTCATACAACAAGTAAATAAAAAAAACACAACCCTCTTCCTCCTACATTTTATGCCGCCACCCCTACACACACAAAACACCATTGATCATCAATTTTTACAAGGATTTAGCCAAAACTAAAATTAGACCACATCTTAGAATTCAATAGTGATTCTAATGACACCAAAATCATATACATGCATCAAGTTTTCAAGATTTTATGATTCTATGGTGGGATTATGTTTAAATCATCTTGCATATGTTATTTTTGGTAAGATTGTCATGTTTTGATCCTTAAAAGTCTTGTTTTTAGTCTTTGATTTTTGTTAGATTTTTCATACAAGTGTTTTTAGGAGTTTTTGGTTGTTAGGAATGATAGTATAGTGATCCTAGGGGTATGGGAATGATTGGTTTTGAGTGAAAAATGGATTTGACTTGTTTTCTAAAATGTTATTTTGGGACAGCAGGTATTAAACAGATTTTTCGTGGGTTTAAGGTCTGTGAAAGACTGAGATTATTTGAAATTGTTGTGGACTTTTCCGAGACGCTCGTTTCGGTATAAGATAGAGCCTATAACTCATTACGAGTCAAAAGTTATGCTAGTTTTAGTTTTCGTGTACCGGGAGACGCAAGTCGGCACAATCCGAAATTGTGGCTGATTTTGGGTCGACTCTTGGGGACTTTAGGCTTGGTTAGATAGTTGATACTACTGATTTTCAAAGTTTACAAACTGAGTTTGATGAGTCTAGTAGTGGTTTCAAAAGACGGATTGTCGAGATAGTATTTTTAAAGTGGTCCAAACGGTGTTACAAAACAAGTGCACAAATCTGTCCTAAAATTTGGAGTAGAGTAAAGTGTCGAGCTGATGGATTTTAAAGTGTGAACTTTAGCTCAAATTTTGGTGAAGTCTTATACAGGTTATAAGTGACCTTGAAACCAATTTTCATGTAAAACGGACATGTCTAGATAGGGTAGATCGGTGTGTACATTCGGGGTGTACTTGCTGATTTTTATTTTGGACACGTAGTTCAAATGATTGTGTTGCGTGAGTTTGAGTGTTCACCATCGGACATGGTGACTTACTCAAGTGCTTAGTCATTATATAAATGACTTAGCTACTGGTCCAAATAAGGTTAAAGGATAGTTTGACTTGCGTTGACTTGGCGTCGTATGACGAGTCATTTTCAAGTGTTCAAGTGTTACAACGAGTAACGTTGGATAAATGGATTCTTTTGATTCGTGTCAATGGTTTTGAAACGTGTATACTTTGAAAACATTTGAGTCATGTTATATTTGGTATATATATCGATATTGAGTTCGAGTCTTAACGCGCGCCTTATTGTGATAGGTTGCGGTTTTCGTGTTTTCCCCGGACATCCATATCGTCGGTGATCGTCTCACTACATTATTTCTACTCAATTGTTGAGTACGTGATTGACTTAACACGTGGCTAAGGGCCACGAAATTTCTAAGCATCAAGGAGGAGGAATTGTTTAATTTGCGTGTTTGGATTAATTCCTACTTGTTATGAAGGTATAGTCACTCCTAGCATTTTAGTTTTGATGTTACTAGTACTTTGATTCTTTTTATTCATGAATTTTGAATTCCTTGGGTGAAACCCACTGAGATTATAGATACTTAGGGCATATTAAGACTTAGGACACTTGCGTGGCGATTTGGTATAGCCTAAGTGTTGCTTGATTGTGGTTAGGTAGCTAAATGGAGTTGTTTTTGTAGTATAGAAATCACCACAGAAACAAACAGGTCATGGCAAAATTTTCTAAAACATATGACCTTGTTTTTATTTGAAAAATGGATACCCACTGATGTTATTAGTATGTGTTGAGTTGGATGGAAACGGGAAGTGTCCGGATGAGTCCGAAACGGTCGTTTTACTAAACTAGGTCAAATCTGAATGTTATGCTTAAAACGTGGGTAAATTGACTTGGGTAAAAAGGATTAATTTATGATTTTATGACTTTTTACAGTAGCTACAAATATAATAAAACTTCTCTTTTTGGTTTCATGTCAAAATCTTTTACCGATTGGGATTTATGCTTAATCTACCGTAAGGTACGAAAGACGTTTACAACTTTCTGTTTTGATAGTCTTTCACTAAAAGTGCATTTCCCGTTGATTGAAAATAGTTCTAGGGCTGTTCTTTCCCAACTTTTAAAGGTAAGAGAAATACCTATACATGTCAAGAACTTTCACCTCCTGTACTATTATAGATTTTTAGATATGACCAAATCTTCACAGCCTTTTTCAGAAAACTGAATGCAGTCCCTTGTTTTGGTTTTTCAAACCGAGTCTTAAACGTGTTCGGAACCCACACATAAATGCTTGGACCATCATACAAGGTTGATATTAGGTTATTACAGTAGTTTCTAGGTGTTGGGTCAAAATTTTAACTTAAGCTTAGGTCTCGCCATCGCACGCAAGTTACCTAGTCATACTATGTCCCACCACTTCTAAAACGTTATCGATTCATTGAACGCATTCTTATTACGCGTCACCATTGCATAGGTCCGTGAAGACTTCTTTTTGCTCAGCCCCTTTTACCTTGTGATTACTTACTAAAGGTGAGTTCATAGCCCCTTTTACTACTTGTACATTGTTTCTAAACGCGGGGTGAGATTTTACATGGTGGAACACATCCATTTAAAAACTGTATGCTATTCATAACTTGTATGCTATTCATAACTTGTATGCTATTCAGACTTGTATGCTTTCCAATAGTTTTCATTGATATTATTGCTTATAGTTAATAGCCTTAAGTTTCCTCTCTTGATCATGAACCGTTAATTGTCCCGTATGCTTTGCGCTAAGCGCGAATGTTGTGGGTGGATCCATCGGGATTGACAATCCCCGTCCTGATTACCTTGACGCACTTACATTTGTTTATACTTGAGTATTTAGGCTGAATACTCCCTAGAGGAACTTACTTTGAGTTAAGCTTCGGTTCATGAACTAAACAGCAATAATATTGGTTTCAGACTATGGTTAATGATCATAACCATTTTCTCTATTTACTTGTTTTACAAAAGAATGCTTGTGTTCCACACCTTTATTGCTAAACCTATGAATTTCACTCAACTTTGTGTTGACGATTTTACATGTTTAATCTCAGGTATTATTACTTAGCTTTGCTTGGATGGGAGCCCGCAAGATATTATCGCAGCTTAGAGATTTCTGTGATGCTTTTGAAAGATTTGTTTTATATAAACTATTAGAAGTTTATTCAATCTTTTGGGCAACTTATTGTTATAAATCGAGACGAAATAATATAATTTTTCCGCTTCTAAAACTCTGGGACCTATGTTTAAAAACTCTGACCTTTTTATGATGTAATGTACATGTTTTTATTTCGTCAACTTTGTATGAATTGTAATTCATTGTTTCTTGTACTATGACGTGTTACCCCCTCGTTGCCTAGTTGATCCATGTCAGATTTCGGGGGTCTCACAGATTGGTATCAGAGCGTTGGTTATAGGGAACTGAGTCATTTTTCAAAAACTTAGTCTATAACCGAAAGTTCAAATATTTCATGTTTTAAGTGTCAACCACAGAATCTGCCAATGTTGTTCGATATCTGCGCGGGTAACTCTCTAATCCTTATTATTTACTTTTAATTATCGTTTTAATATTTCATCTCTTGATTTTATTTTGAAATATTACATTACCCTAATGACGATAATTAATATGTCTTTTCAAAGCCTTTGTGCTTCATGAATTATCATTGGATATTACTTAATTACATTTGCTCTTACTGCATATCTTGAATTCTTATTCTTGTGAACTGATCTTGTTACAATGATTTCATATTGTTATGACGTTACACACTTGTATTCAGAGCGCGTATGCTGCCGACTTTTCATGCTCATTTTTCTGAGTACTATTGCTATTTCATTTATGCGTTGTACGACTGACTTCATATGCTCGTTCGTTTTGAACCGTCTGTTTTTCTCGACTCGCTGTTATATGTTGTGCATACTCTCGCGATACCATTGTTCGGAATTAAGAAGTGTTGTTTTCGATGAGACTCCTGATTTTCATATTTACTACCGTGCGTGTTGCTTCCATTGTTCAACTCTTTAAAGTATCTATTTAGATGCACAGATTTTCTTTCCGACCATTCGTAATTGAATGTCTAGTCTATAGACCATTGCTTAGCTCAATGTGTCTCCAGAAAAGACTAAAAGACATTGTGTGATTCACACATCTCGAAGTATTCGTTGAATCAGTACCTGAATATTATTGTGGATTTTCGTAATCTTGATCGACCTTTATGCTACCGTTTTACACGACATTTGTACATGGATTACATCTCATTTCATTGACCATTCTACGTTTCGATTTCGACTTACAACATCCGTTGTACCTTTAACACATGATCGTCGTTTATTATGTGACGAATTATTTGGATTACGATCCTATTTGTATCCTCCCTTTTCATTAAACCTCCTTGCCTCAGGAGTGCGACTTGTTAATATTTTGTTTCTTTCTCGGTATGTCTTGTGATTTTGGAAAATCACACCGTCAGGAGACCTTCCTGCATTGCATCTTGCAGCCGAAGACATGGATGTCATGCGTTGTTTTTTTATCTCTCAGATTATCGTTGGCATTCTTGAACCATTTCCATACTGTGTTTTCTTTACATGATTAATTATACAGTTTATCTTCTTTCGTCTTTATGGAATCCACAAGTCTTGTGTGTACATTAATTTTGAGTTATCATGAAATCTAGATTCAATTTCAAGTTGTGTCGAAAAAAAAATATACTTTGTACAGAAACTTTACAGGGAATTTAACACTGTCGAGAAAATATTTTTATAACTTTAGACATAAAATATGCTTCTATTTGTTGAGACGTCCGTTTAGGACATAAAATTTGGCCAATAAACATTAAAATCGAGCAGGTTATGCTCATTTGAGATTGTGAAAATTTAAGAACTTATTTTTGCGTAGTTCTAAATTATCGTTTTGCTGACAGATTTAATGCAAGGGCATTATCGTCCATTTTTAATCCGTTTCAAGTCTCGAGTAAAACTAGAAAGTTGTTCAAAACGTCGTTTTACATCGAATTGCATTAGACTTCGAGTATTAAAAATGTAGTTTAGTGAGTCAATGGGTCTGGTCAACCCAAAAGTCAAGTTGACTAAAAAGGTTAAAACTGATAGAAGTTAAAAACATGGATTGAAGTGTTTTTGAGATTCGTTTGAGCTCGTAAAACTTTAACTAATGATATTTTGCAAACTAAAAACAAGGATTGCGTTTGAACAAGTATAAAATAGTAATTTTGAGTTCGGTCATACATAGATCTTGAACTTTTGAAATTCGGTAACTTCCTAATATAGAAACTTTTCAGTGTGATTGTACTATTTGTTAACTGGTACCTTACTTTCTTAAAAGTATATTTTTGTCAAATAAATTACGATGTGCACATACGGATTCCTTATTCCTTTCTTTTGTTTATGACTTATTTGTCATTCTACTATCTTTCTTTGCTTCTATCGTACCACTGAATTAGACCGGGGTTGAAGTTCTTGCTTTCGTATCGTTCGTTACCATCTTGACACGTGTCTCGTGACGATTTCGGCTAAACCGCTTGAAACCTTATCACCTTGTAACCATTTCGTTGACTGACTTGAACTACTCCTTATTTCCCTCATGCAACCCACTCGCTATTTTGTAAGCTATCATCATGTCATCACATGAATTTAACTGGTATTGTTTGCGAAACATTTTACAAAAGTTCCACTTGGAATTTACAAAATACTTGAAGGTTATCTTATAAAATTAATTTATTTTAATTTTACAATGCATTTTCACAAATTGTTCTAGTACGGTCTTATAAAGAACCCTTGTAACTATACGAATTGTCGATTTAAAACAGTTAGCCAGTAACTTATTAGCAAATAGTTTCATAAACTATTTTGATTTCTGTTTTTACAAATGGCATTATATGCATATTTTAAATCATATGATATGTAATATTGGTTGACGAAGCTGAGCATCGCATTGCTAGTCCTAAATTATGCATGGCCTGATCACCTATGCCTAATTTAGAAGGAGCCATGCAAGGCCAAATAGTAGTCACCTTAAATATTTAACCAAGAATCAACTTTTTAATTATGCTTCTTAAAAAGTTAGATAAATATAAGTTTTGAAAACTTTTACTTCTTGTGCGAGTAACAACAGTTCGCGACATACACCTATGAACCCTTATCTTTTCTTGAACAAAATACATGCCTCAAGCACAGATTTCTTTACTCAACGATCCTTGCTTTACTTGTTACCTCATCATCCTCATGATACAATTTTCGTTACCATTTGCCTAAATTCTTACCATTGATACCCGACTTGAAAGTTTCAACGTTGCTATGCTCCTACATCGATTGACCATCTCTATCTATTTTGGTAGACCTTCGAAACGTCTCTGGACGCGATTAGTGATTTATGACTGGACGTGAACGATGATTACGTGTAATTGCCATGATATGTGTTAAGATACTATCGTCTTGAAATTTCATTCGTGTGAATCATGTGTTGATTTCGCCTTTCATTGCTAATGTTGTTCATCTTACTGGAACTTCTCTCAATTGACATCTTAAGAATTTTCTTTGATTCGAAAATTCGTTGTGTGGCTTTTCCATTTCGATCGTATTTCGACCACCGAGAACTTAATAAGCCGTTATTGGTGACGCCAACCGCACTCGTGAATTAATCTTGCTATAATCATTGTTTCTTATTATTTTTATTATTGACGTGACTATTCTACCACGTTTGTTAAGAATTGATACGACTTCCGTCTTATTCCTTTGTATATTGCTCGCATACAGATTGTTGACCTTTATATGATTCACATTCGTTGCTGTCTTGTCACCTTTTGAAAACCAGAAACTGTTACGTGTTTATCGTTTGATATCTTAAACACTTTCTTAAATTTCTAAAAAATTATTATTAATTTTTAAGAACATTTTATACATTTTATCAAATGTTTAAATTACCAAAATAACTGTTTCAAGTTAACTATCGGATCTTTATATCCTCTTTGGTAAATTTACTTAATGTTTCAAAAGATATCAAGCTGTATCTTTTAAAGTATTTGATTATATCATACTTTATTGTCAACCTAATGAAATTATTTAAATTAATTTATAATTTCTGACAATGATTCTAAATAACTTGGAAAATCTGATTTTCCTAATGGTAACGTTAAACCTGAGTTTTAACAATAATTTCATACAGTCACCCAAAAGTTCTTAAGCCGATCAGGATAACTATTTTGAACTGTTCTACTTTTGCTCCGGAAATCATGATCAAGAAAAAAGATTTGACAACTGTTTACCCACTCATTTTTTACAGAGTTTGATTTTTTTTTTAAATCACTACACCTTGTAAAATTTTCTTTTAATAAATAAAATATTTAAAACTAAGTTTTAAAGTAATATTAAACACCTAGACAACTGATTTTAACAGCCTATATTTTGAATGATCATATGTAATTCATTATTTTTTTTTCCCTTCTAGTTCTTTTGTAAACTAGATTATTACATTTTAAGATTGTCACGTTTTACAGTTGCACGATTTGCGACCTCTTGTTGATTTACAATCTTGGTTCATCTTATCGCACCTTGCCTGTTTAAGCGATTCTTGTGTTCATTCTTGTTAGTTTATCGCACGTATTTCCAACAACTCTATCTCTTGATGTATCTCCTTATTCAAAGATCGTTATCCTAATCCAAGACTGAAAAGCTATACGAAAAAGGAGTTAATAAATTGAAGCATAGTGAATCCTAACCGTTAAGATTCGTCGTGGTACGGAAATTACCTGGGAAGCAATGAATTTTGTTCTACACTTTGTACCTCCTCTTGTTCGCATCTTCTACTGTTTTTAGGAGAACTCTGGGGACCAGAGTTCCTTTAGGGGGGAGGACTGTGAGAACCCGTACTTTCCCAGCATTATTTTATTCTTTTTATTCGTGCTTCTTGAATTTCCCAACGTATTACGTTTTCTTGTATTGCTATATGTAAATCCTGAGATTTTTAAATTATACTTTTCAAGTATTTTTTTGTCCAATGACAATACTTTATATGGAATTTTAAAATTTTATTTTATTTTTCCATATTTAACTTAAATCAAAGTTTTTGATTTAAAATCACCCGCGTGCGTTTTACTACGAGTTTATTTAAAATCAATGTACAACGAGAATTCCTAGTGATCGCGATACCGACGGATGCCCAAAAGTTTACGTTTATTTATCGATTGTTTCAATAATTAATATTTTCGACGATTTCGTTTTAATTACGTATTAAGTCGTGTCGGGAAGTCATATAATCATTTTTATGATGCATTGTAACTTTTGAAAAGTATTTTTACGAAACCGAGCCCCGTAAATATTTTCAATATTTACCAATAACCATTTTCTACCCTTTAAAACTATTAATTGTTTTTAAGTCCACAAGTTTGCAAATTGGCAAAACTAGCCCTCCACTTAAACCACCATATAAATACTACTTTCTTTCCACTACTACACACTCATACAACAAGTAAATAAAAAAAACACAACCCTCTTCCTCCTACATTTTATGCCGCCACCCCTACACACACAAAACACCATTGATCATCAATTTTTACAAGGATTTAGCCAAAACTAAAATTAGACCACATCTTAGAATTCAATAGTGATTCTAATGACACCAAAATCATATACATGCATCAAGTTTTCAAGATTTTATGATTCTATGGTGGGATTATGTTTAAATCATCTTGCATATGTTATTTTTGGTAAGATTGTCATGTTTTGATCCTTAAAAGTCTTGTTTTTAGTCTTTGATTTTTGTTAGATTTTTCATACAAGTGTTTTTAGGAGTTTTTGGTTGTTAGGAATGATAGTATAGTGATCCTAGGGGTATGGGAATGATTGGTTTTGAGTGAAAAATGGATTTGACTTGTTTTCTAAAATGTTATTTTGGGACAGCAGGTATTAAACAGATTTTTCGTGGGTTTAAGGTCTGTGAAAGACTGAGATTATTTGAAATTGTTGTAGAGTTTTCCGAGACGCTCGTTTCGGTATAAGATAGAGCCTATAACTCATTACGAGTCAAAAGTTATGCTAGTTTTAGTTTTCGTGTACCGGGAGAAACAAGTCGGCACAATCCGAAATTGTGGCTGATTTTGGGTCGACTCTCGGGGACTTTAGGCTTGGTTAGATAGTTGATACTACTGATTTTCAAAGTTTACAAACTGAGTTTGATGAGTCTAGTAGTGGTTTCAAAAGACGGATTGTCGAGATAGTATTTTTAAAGTGGTCCAAACGGTGTTACAAAACAAGTGCACAAATCTGTCCTAAAATTTGGAGTAGAGTAAAGTGTCGAGCTGATGGATTTTAAAGTTTGAACTTTAGCTCAAATTTTGGTGAAGTCTTATACAGGTTATAAGTGACCTTGAAACCAATTTTATGTAAAACGGACATGTCTAGATAGGGTAGATCGGTGTGTACATTCGGGGTGTACTTGCTGATTTTTATTTTGGACACGTAGTTCAAATGATTGTGTTGCGTGAGTTTGAGTGTTCACCATCGGACATGGTGACTTACTCAAGTGCTTAGTCATTATATAAATGACTTAGCTACTGGTCCAAATAAGGTTAAAAGATAGTTTGACTTGCGTTGACTTGGCGTCGTATGACGAGTCATTTTCAAGTGTTCAAGTGTTATAACGAGTAACGTTGAATAAATGGATTCTTTTGATTCGTGTCAATGGTTTTGAAACGTGTATACTTTGAAAACATTTGAGTCATGTTATATTTGGTATATATATATCGATATTGAGTCCGAGTCTTAACGCGCGCCTTATTGTGATAGGTTGCGGTTTTCGTGTTTTCCCCGGGCATCCATATCGTCGGTGATCGTCTCACTATATTATTTCTACTCAATTGCTGAGTACGTGATTGACTTAACACGTGGCTAAGGGCCACGAAATTTCTAAGCATCAAGGAGGAGGAATTGTTTAATTTGCGTGTTTGGATTAATTCCTACTTGTTATGAAGGTATAGTCACTCCTAACATTTTAGTTTTGATGTTACTAGTACTTTGATTCTTTTTATTCATGAATTTTGAATTCCTTGGGTGAAACCCACTGAGATTATAGATACTTAGGGCATATTAAGACTTAGGACACTTGCGTGGCGATTTGGTATAGCCTAAGTGTTGCTTGATTGTGGTTAGGTAGCTAAATGGAGTTGTTTTTGTAGTATAGAAATCACCACAGAAACAAACAGGTCATGGCAAAATTTTCTAAAACATATGACCTTGTTTTTATTTGAAAAATGGATACCCACTGATGTGATTAGTATGTGTTGAGTTGGATGGAAACGGGAAGTGTCCGGATGAGTCCGAAACGGTCGTTTTACTAAACTAGGTCAAATCTGAATGTTATGCTTAAAACGTGGGTAAATTGACTTGGGTAAAAAGGATTAATTTATGATTTTATGACTTTTTACAGTAGCTACAAATATAATAAAACTTCTCTTTTTGGTTTCATGTCAAAATCTTTTACCGATTGGGATTTATGCTTAATCTACCGTAAGGTACGAAAGACGTTTACAACTTTCTGTTTTGATAGTCTGTCACTAAAAGTGCATTTCCTGTTGATTGAAAATAGTTCTAGGGCTGTTCTTTCCCAACTTTTAAAGGTAAGAGAAATACCTATACATGTCAAGAAATTTCACCTCCTGTACTATTATAGATTTTTAGATATGACCAAATCTTCACAGCCTTTTTCAGAAAACTGAATGCAGTCCCTTGTTTTGGTTTTTCAAACCGAGTCTTAAACGTGTTCGGAACCAACACATAAATGCTTGGACCATCATACAAGGTTGATATTAGGTTATTACAGTAGTTTCAAGGTGTTGGGTCAAAATTTTAACTTAATCTTAGGTCTCGCCATCGCACGCAAGTTACCTAGTCATACTATGTCCCACCACTTCTAAAACGTTATCGCTTCATTGAACGCATTCTTATTACGCGTCACCATTGCATAGGTCCGTGAAGACTTCTTTTTGCTCAGCCCCTTTTACCTTGTGATTACTTACTAAAGGTGAGTTCATAGCCCCTTTTACTACTTGTACATTGTTTCTAAACGCGGGGTGAGATTTTACATGGTGGAACACATCCATTTAAAAACTGTATGCTATTCATAACTTGTATGCTATTCATAACTTGTATGCTATTCAGACTTGTATGCTTTCCAATAGTTTTCATTGATATTATTGCTTATAGTTAATAGCCTTAAGTTTCCTCTCTTGATCATGAACCGTTAATTGTCCCGTATGCTTTGCGCTAAGCGCGAATGTTGTGGGTGGATCCATCGGGATTGACAATCCCCGTCCTGATTACCTTGACGCACTTACATTTGTTTATACTTGAGTATTTAGGCTGAATACTCCCTAGAGGAACTTACTTTGAGTTAAGCTTCGGTTCATGAACTAAACAGCAATAATATTGGTTTCAGACTATGGTTAATGATCATAACCATTTTCTCTATTTACTTGTTTTACAAAAGAATGCTTGTGTTCCACACCTTTATTGCTAAACCTATGAATTTCACTCAACTTTGTGTTGACGATTTTACATGTTTAATCTCAGGTATTATTACTTAGCTTTGCTTGGATGGGAGCCCGCAAGATATTATCGCAGCTTGGAGATTTCTGTGATGCTTTTTAAAGATTTGCTTTATATAAACTATTAGAAGTTTATTCAATCTTTTGGGCAACTTATTGTTATAAATCGAGACGAAATAATATAATTTTTCCGCTTCTAAAACTCTGGGACCTATGTTTAAAAACTCTGACCTTTTTATGATGTAATGTACATGTTTTTATTTCGTCAACTTTGTATGAATTGTAATTCATTGTTTCTTGTACTATGACGTGTTACCCCCTCGTTGCCTAGTTGATCCATGTCAGATTTCGGGGGTCTCACATTGGTCATCCTTGGTTTGCAATTTAGCCTTGTCTAAATGAGATGGATAAGGAATATTGGGTTTATAGGTGGAAGGTGGGGTTGGTGAAGGGTTCTTCTTTTTGGGTACGTCAGTAAGAGGTGGAGACGGTAATGGAGAACTAATACTAGGCATGGGAGTAGGAGGGATAAATGGTGGTGGAGGAGGTGTAGATGGCGTAACTGGGGGAGGGATAGATGGTCCTACTAAGGTGGCTCCACTACGTGTAATAATAGCACATACATTCGCTCTTGGGTTTGTGACGGTGTTTGAAGGTAGAGAGCCCGAAGTAGAGGGTTGAGTAGTTCGTAAGAAACTAGCCAGCATATTCTTCAAATCATTTGTTTGAGTGCTAAAAGAGGTTTGTATATCATGTCGAAGCTCGGATCTAATGTCATTACATTGCTTAGTGATATCCCCCTTCAAGTTGATAATTTGGCTTTGTAGATTCTTAATTTGCTCTCCTTGGGTTCTCATTAAGGTTTCAACATCTTGATGAATGGGTGGGGCTTGTTGAGCGGGTGGGTGATAAGGATTAGAGTCTCGAGGTGAGATTTGGTTGCTGCGATTGTAGTTGTTGGGTTTGTGGTTTTGAGGAGGAAAACCGGGTGAAAGATAGTTGTTAGAACGGTAACTTAGCAAGTTACGATCACCTTGAGGTCGAGCTTGATGGTTTTTTATTGAGTAGTTACCATAAGCCGCATACACGTTTTCCGGATTGTCTTGAGTAGAAGGACAATCAGTGTATGAATGAGGACCGCCGCAAGTCTCACAAGAAATTGCTACAGATTTAACTTGTTGTTGATGATTTGTAGCCAAGAGTTGCATGTTTTTGCTCATTTCGACCATTGCGCGGGTCAATTCGGTGATATCATGGTTTGAAGAAGTAGAAGACACATTGATTCTCGGGTTTGATCTTGAAGATGCGGATGAATCCTAATTTTTGTGGTGAGTAGTCATGTTCTCTATAAGTTCTCTACACTCCCCAGGTATTCTTTTCATAAATGTGCCACCGGCGGCTGCATTAATCGTATCACGATCACGAAAAGTTAAACCATTGTAGAAAGTATCAATTAAGGTGACGGGGAGCATGTTGTGGTTTGGACATCGATAAATCAAAACATTATAGCGTTCCCAAGCATCAAAAAGTGATTCATCGGGTTCTTGAGTAAATCCACTAATTTGATTTCGAAGGCTCGTGACCATGGATGGTGGAAAGTAGCGCGACAAAAAGCGTTGAGTCATCTCATCCCAAGTATGAATTGAATTCTTTGGAAGACGATCAAACCATTTTTCGGCATGGTGGGATAAGGTGTGTTGAAATAGGTGAAGGCGAAGAAAATCCATAGTAACACCGGGAAACTTCATGCTTTGAGTAACGGTAATGAATTTGTCGAGGTGTTTGTTCGCATCATCATCCGGCAATCAGCAAAATGGACAAGTGTTCTGCACTTGTTGGATCATGTGATGCTTTAACGAAAACTCTGGAGCCGTGATTTGCATCGACGCAATCGGTCCTCCTCGTCCATTCATTGTAGGTTGACAAAGCTCCTCCATTGTCCGAAGATCGGGTGGGGGAACATTGTTGTTGTTATTGTTGAGGTGGGGTGGGTTATTGTTGTTGTTCACACCTGCCATAGCTAAATCTTTACGAGTCTCGGGCTCTGGATAAGTTGAAGATCTAGTACGCATACACCTGCGAAAGCAAAAGAAAAAGATACCAAAGCAATAGACAATATATATACACTATAAAAAAACAAAAAAACTTTTTGGATTTTTGAATTTTTTTTAATTTTTATGGATTTTTAAGCAATAAAAAGAACGTTCACGAGTGAACGGATCTCAAAATTCAACGCGTCTCTCACAGAAAACCGTTAATCTTTACGAAAAGAGCCGGCAGCGGCGCCATTTAATAACTCGATTTTACTCAGTTAAAAAGTTCTTTGTCTTATGTCTAACTGAATCGATTACTGGTTTAAATGCGACTCAATCGTCTTTTGGTGGAAAACAAGGATATTTGTCGTTGTTGAAAAATAAATGTGCAAAACTTTAAAGTAAATGACGGGTAAATAAATCTAAAACTAATTTAAACTTAAATGGTGCAATATTAAAACTCTTAAAAGAAATTAATTAAATGACTTAGAATTAAAGCATGACGAAAAATTAAATTGACAATGTAATAAAAATGTAAACTTGAAATTATAATAAAGCTAAACAATTAAAATAAAACTTAAAGAAAAATAGCTAGAAAAATAACTGCTTGAAAATAAAAAGGAAGTAAACAGAACCTGAGCCCGGATCCAAAATACTGTCACTATTCGGAATCAATCTTACTCTTATCCTGGATAATCGAACCTGCTGCTTATCCATAATAAAATTGTCACTCTTATCCGGAATAATCAACTTGTTCCTTATCCGGAATGCTGTTCTATCCACTATCCGGAATTCGTACCTGGCAGCTTATCCGGAATAAGCAAGTTAAGTTTATCCGGAATCCCCTTCGAGATCTTATCCGGAATCCACCAAGTAATGCTTATCTTGAATAATGATCTGTGCTATATTCAGAATAACCAAAAACTCTTATCCGTAATCTTGGTTAAGTCTTCCTTATCCGGAATGAACCTCTATCCGGAATAACACACTCGAAGCTTATCCGGAATAACCAAATGGAGCTTATCTGGGATACACAACACACCACTATCCGGAATTCGTACCTGGCAGCTTATCCGGAATGTATTCCGGATTCGTATCCGGAATAATCTTCTTCACACTATCCGGAATCAAGAATCCAGCTTATCCGGAATAAAGTTCTTCTCTTTATCCGGAATGTTGAGTCGCAATACTATCCGGAAATGGACTTGCCCCTTATCCGGAATAAGAGGGTTTTACCGAAACCCGGATAATACTAAAATTAAATAAGCTAGAGACAATAATTAAGCTAAACACAAATTAGCACTAATCTAAAAACTTAACCAAATCAAACTTAAGAAAAAGCTAATCAACCAAAATTTAAAAACTTTTAAAAACACTAAATAATAAAAATGTTTAAAATCAACTTTTTATAAGAAATTAACTAAAAAGCACTTAATCAAATTTAAGAAAAACACAATAAGCTATCCATTCAATAAGCTAACTCAATCAATAACATAAAAATATAACAAGAAATCAAATAAGCATGACAATAAGATAATAAGCACAAAGATTAAGCAAAACAAGAAAGATAGAATGAGAGATTAATAAAAACTTGATTAAAATTATGGATTCAACAATTAAAAGTAAAGATTAAGCTTACAAATGAAGGTGCAAGACAAGTAATTAAAGGTGCAATTAAAAAAAGTGCAAGTAATTAAAATGGAAGAACTAGATTGTCAAACTAGCCAACAACTCCTAATGACACATTAGGAGTCTATTTATAGTGATTAGGAAAACTAAACATGTGTTGGTTCATTCTTCTTTCTTTCTCGACTTCTCGTCTTCTAATTTCTTCGACTTTTTTCGACTTTGTCTCGGGATTAATAAACTCGTCTTATAATTTCTTCATTAATTTAGACTTGAGTTCTTCGACTTTTATTAAACTTCCGTCTTTAGACTTTTTCTTCGATAAATCTTCAGAATTGGCCTTGGACTTTCGTTCTTTTAGCACTTTTGATCTTTCGACTTCGTCTTTTGTCTTTTTCTTCGATAAAAGCCCGTGAAAGCCCGTGTTTTCCTCCCTTTTCACATTTTGATCCTAAATCACAACAAAAACACAAACCACGCATAATTCCGACATTTACGACATAAAATACACGTTTTGGCTTGGTTATTATTGTAGTTAAGTGGTAAAAAGGATGGGTGTTTACACACCTATCAAATCCCATACACTTGACCATTGCAATGTCCTCATGCAATGCATTAGTTACAAATCAAGTTTTACATTTTCCATCATAATCAATCCATATTGGCCTTTATTAAAGAGACAAAATATTTAAAAGAAGGGAACAATTAAAAAGATCAAAAACTTACCTTAGGGTATTAGAATGTCGTGAATGATTATCATCCTCAAGTTTCACGTTCCCCAAACCAAGCTTAAAAACGAGATCATTGTTATTATAAGTTAGCAAACTAACACGAACTCATGTGGGCCAATTATTTACTTAGACTCCCTTATTCCTAGGTGTATCTCTTATATTTTATTGTTGTCTTGAATGATCATGATGATGCATTGTTGACTTATTTCGATAGTTATTAGGCTGAAAATAAAGTGGGACGATTTAATCAATAATTAGCTAAAGGACAAAATCTTTTAAAACTGCTTCTCGGGACCTCATAAAGTTCATATCTTGGCATAACTCACTTCACAATTTGAGACCTTTCTCAGACCGATATTTGGCAGTTACTTCATACTTCAAATCTTGAGAGACGTTCAGGAAATAATGGTCTTTTCTTCATAATAGGAATTTCTTCACTTGAACTTTTTGAGAGATTCTTCATATTTGGACCACGACTTCTTCATTTTTCTCCAATCTTTATTTGGAATTTTGATATACAACGATCTGCCTCCTTTTAGGACTTGGATCTATTTGTCCTCATACCTTGTTAGGGCCTTTTTGGATAGACTTCTCCATGATCTTTAGGGGAGTATTTGCTTTTCGTCGTGTGTCTCGATCCTTCATATTGATTTTTGATAAATGATTCTTCACATCACTTTGGATCTTTAGCAACAAAATGTAGCCCTCATGCCTTGTTAGGGCCTTTTCGGACTCGCCAATCTTCGCATCTCGCTTCAATAAGTTATGCCTTGGCTATGAACTCTAATCAATACCGAGCAACTTTTAAACGATCTTGGGCTAGAAGCTAAGTAACTTTTCAAATCGTACAACCTTATTTATTGCAAGTATATTTATTAACAAACGATGGGAGAAAAAGCTCATAATTAACTCACATAAATTCATGAAAGAATACCAAACTTATAATTGACTCTATCATCTCTCGTTCTCCACAATTTAAAATCTCAAGTAATGAGACTCGTGGATGCTTAGCCTATTAAATCAAAGTTTTGGGTTTTCGAGTCGTCTATAGGATCTTGCAACTTCTTAGACTTTTTCAAGTTTAGAAATTACATTTTAAAGTTCCCTTGATAAACGACTCTCTAGGATCAATTATAGGAACTTGCGAAAAGTTCTTGTTCTTAACCTGTGAGAGTTAAGACTTTCGCGTTTTAAAGTTCCCTATATAAAAGCCTAGCAAAACTTGACTTAAACACGTTAAGGATACTAGCTAGAGTAAACTTAGATAAGTAAACTCGGGTTGAGTCAAAAGATTCACAATGTTTAAAAATTAAAACCACTTTATTAAAATTTATTCTAGCAAAGAAAGAAAATAACTATAACAAGGGAAAAACTAATAGGCCAAAATAGAACAAAAAATTTTGAAAAACGTCGAAAAATTGATTTTCCGGTTAAAAATAGGACAAAACAAGGAAAAGACCACTTAACTTCGATAGAAGTCCCCCACACTTAATATAAACATTGTCCTCAATGTTTAAGCATGTGGAAGTAAACTCCCCTACACTTAGGACATTGTGCACTTTGTTTAAATCTTGTTAAGGAAGAGACAACTAAAGTGATTCCTATTTTAATATTGGAAAATATAAAATAAAGAATCAAAAGAGTTTAGGATAAAACCAGGAAGACGGGAACACGGAATCGCGGGTCATCAAAAGGCATCAAGAATGGATCTTTGAAAGCTCGAATCCCTGCATTTGATTAGAAATAAAACAACAAACACATACTAGTGTCTGCCCCTACACTTATTATAAAAACAAGAGAAAAAGGATAGATACTGCGGGTTGCCTCCCGAGAAGCGCTTGTTTTTGTTAACCGAGTCGTGAGTCTGACTCGACCTTGATTAGCATAGGAAGAAGCTTGAAACACATCCACCGGGATCAAATACATGGTTTTCGTCCATCAAGTAGCACAAGCTTAAGGCGAACAAGGCAAGCCAAAGAAGAGTAGGCAAGGTTCCCTTAAGCAGCGATTGAGCATGGTGGTAGTAAGGGTGAAGTGCAAGCATATCTCCATAAGTTCCAAAGATCTTTCCTTTTATTTCATCAGATGGATACTGAGATAGATTAGAAAGTGCAATACCGGGATCGAACACCTTTTCCTTTAGGGGAAAATAACACTCAGGCTCAGCAGATCTTGAAGAAGATCCGATCATAAATCTCGCATTCTCATCCTCAGAAGGTAGGTATAGAGGTGTAAAGACATAAGTGTTGTGGATATCGGTGTCGGCCAGCTTTTTCTCTTTTGAAGCGGGTTTCTTCATATCCAAAGTAGGATAAAGACCATAATCATCAAAGTCCAAAGGAGGAGCATCACTCTCATTTGGGAAGTATGTGTTGAGAAAAGTAGCAAAGTCTTCCTCAAATGAGTAGTCATCCAAAGTAGGATCAAGTGTTGTTGGAGGAGGATCTTCATCATGTGAATAATCACTCGAGAGAGTATCAGCCTCATCAAAATCATCATAAGTGGGCATGTCTGGATACTCAGAAGTAAAGTCATCATAATCATCTCCATTGGAACTAGAATTGTCATCATAAGCATCAAAGACCGGTGGAGAATCATAAATTGGTGGAGGATCAGAATTGGATAGAGAATCATCCACATCATCTTGGAACAGTGGATTATCATAGCAAGAATCGAATAGAGGATTGTTGTAGGCGACAAAATCATCAAGCACATTAATCGTATTCGCTGATTCTCTTCCATTAGATTTGGTTGTGATCTTCCCCATTTTGAATACTTGTGCATCATTCCCGACACTTAAGATTAACTCACCTTCGGCAACATCAACTAAAGCTTTTCCGGTTCTCAAGAATGGCCGACCAAGTATTAAAGGAATACGAGGGTCCATTTCATAATCAACAACAACAAAGTCGACCGGAAAAGTGAAGGTGCCAACTTTAATAAGCACGTCTTCAGCAATACCAACGGGGTAAGCGAGAGTACGATTTGCTAGCTCAAGAGTCATCTTTGTTGGTGTAAGATTGGGTAATGATAGTGCAGTCCAAACACTTAAAAGGGCATCAAATTAATACTTGCCCCGAGATCAGCTAGGGCAGTAAATTCTTCGGTTTTGTTAAAAATGCAAGGCAACACAAAACGACCGGGATCTCCAAGTTTTTCCAGGAGTTCTTTAAGAATAACTGCAGAAGAGTTTTCATTTAAGCGTGTGTTGACAAGCTCAACCAGCTTTTCCTTATTATTAAGCAATTCCTTGAATGCTTTGACAAATTTCGACATATGGACAAGTGCTTCAACAAGGCTAATGTTGAAATTCATTTGAGAGATCATCTTCAAATAGTTCGACACTTGAATGATATCCTTGGTTTGCAATTTAGCCTTGTCTAAACGAGATGGATAAGGAAGATTGGGTTTATAGGTGGAAGGTGGGGTTGGTGAAGGGTTCTTCTTCTTGGGTACGTCAGTAAGAGGTGGAGATGGTAATGGAGAACTAATACTAAGCGTGGGAGTAGGAGGGATAAATGGTGGTGGAGGAGGTGTAGATGGAGTTACTGGGGGAGGGATAGATGGTCCTACTAAGGTGGCTCCACTGCGTGTAGTAATAGCACTTACATTCGCTCTTGGGTTAGTGACGGTGTTTGAAGGTAGAGAGCCCGAAGTAGAGGGTTGAGTAGTTGGTAAGAAACTAGCCAGCATATTCTTCAAATCATTTGTTTGAGTGCTAAAAGAGGTTTGTATATCATGTCGAAGCTCGGATCTAATGTCATTACCTTGCTTAGTGATATCCCTATTCAAGTTGATAATTTGGCTTTGCAGATTCTTAATTTGCTCTCCTTGGGTTCTCATTAAGGTTTCAACATCTTGATGAATGGGTGGGGCTTGTTGAGCGGGTGGGTGATAAGGATTAGAGGCTCGAGGTGGGATTTTGTTGCTGCGATTGTAGTTGTTGGGGTTGTGGTTTTGAGGAGGAAAACCGGGTGAAAGATAGTTGTTAGAAAGGTAACTTAGCAAGTTACGATCACCTTGAGGTCGAGCTTGATGGTTTTCCGTTGAGTAGTTACCATAAGCCGCATACACGTTTTCCGGATTGTCTTGAGTAGAAGGACAATCAGTGTATGAATGAGGACCGCCGCAAGTCTCATAAGAAATTGCTACAGATTTAACTTGTTGTTGATGATTTGTAGCCAAGAGTTGCATGTTTTTGCTCATTTCGACCATTGCGCGGGTCAATTCGGTGATATCAGGGTTTGAAGAAGTAGAAGACACATTGACTCTCGGGTTTGACCTTGAAGATGCGGATGAATCCCAATTTTTGTGGTGAGTAGTCATGTTCTCTATAAGCTCTCTACACTCCTCATGTCTTCTTTTCATAAATGTGCCACCGGCGGCTGCATTAATCGTATCACGATCACGGAAAGTTAAACCATTGTAGAAAGTATCAATTAAGGTGACGGGGAGCATGTTGTGGTTTGGACATCGATCAATCAAAACATTATAGCGTTCCCAAGCATCAAAAAGTGATTCATCGGGTTCTTGAGTAAATCCACTAATTTGATTTCGAAGGCTCGTGACCATGGATGGTGGAAAGTAGCGCGACAAAAAGCGTTGAGTCATCTCATCCCAAGTATGAATTGAATTCTTTGGAAGATGATCAAACCATTTTTCGGTATGGTGGGATAAGGTGTGTGGAAATAGGTGAAGGCGAAGAAAATCCATAGTAACACCGGGCAACTTCATGCTTTGAGTAACGGTAATGAATTTGTCGAGGTGTTTGTTGGCATCATCATCCGGCAATCCGCGAAATGTACAAGTGTTCTGCACTTGTTGGATCATTTGATGCTTCAACGAAAACTCCGGAGCCGTGATTTGCATCGGCGCAATCGGTCCTCCTCGTCCATTCATTGTAGGTTGACAAAGCTCCTCCATTGTCCGAAGATCGGGTGGGGGAACATTGTTGTTGTTATTGTTGAGGTGCGGTGGGTTATTGTTGTTGTTCACACCTGCCATAACTAAATATTCACGAGTCTCGGGCTCTGGATAAGTTGAAGATCTAGTACGCATACACCTGCGAAAGCAAAAGAAAAAGATACCAAAGTAATAGACGATATATATACACTATAAAAATAAAAATAAAATCTTTTTGGATTTTTGAAATTTTTTTAATTTTTATGGATTTTTAACAATTTTTAAGCAATAAAAATAACGTTCACGAGTGAACGGATCCCAAAATTCAACGCGTCTCTCACAGAAAACCGTTAATCTTTACGAAAAGAGCCGGCAGCGGCGCCATTTAATAACTCGATTTTACTCAGATAAAAAGTTCTTTGTCTTATGTCTAATTGAATTGATTACTGGTTTAAGTGCGACTCAATCGTCTTTTGGTGGAAAACAAGGATATTTGTCGTTGTTGAAAAATAAATGTGCAAAACTTTAAAGTAAATGACGGGTAAATGAATCTAAAACTAATTTAAACTTAAATGGTGCAATATTAAAACTCTTAGAAGAAATTAATTAAATGACTTAGAATTAAAGCGTGACGAAAAATTAAATTGACAATGTAATAAAAATGTAAACTTGAAATTAAAATAAAGCTAAACAATTAAAATAAAACTTAAAGAAAAATAGCTAGAAAAATAACTGCTTGAAAATAAAAAGGAAGTAAACAGAACCTGAGCCGGGATCCAAAATATTGTCACTATTCGGAATCAATCTTACTCTTATCCTGGATAATCGAACCTGCTGCTTATCCAGAATAAAACTGTCACTCTTATCCGGAATAATCAACTTGTTCCTTATCCGGAATGTTGTTCTATCCACTATCCGGAATTCTTACCTGGCAGCTTATCCGGAATAAGCAAGTTAAGCTTATCCAGAATCCCCTTCGAGATCTTATCCGGAATCCACCAAGTAATGCTTATCTTGAAAAATGATCTATGCTATATTCAGAATAACCAAAAACTCTTATCCGGAATCTTGGTTAAGTCTTCCTTATCCGGAATGAACCTCTATCCGGAATAACACACTCGAAGCTTATCCGGAATAACCAAATGGAGCTTATCTGGGATACACAACACACCACTATCCGGAATTCGTACCTGGCAGCTTATCCGGAATGTATTCCGGATTCGTATCCGGAATAATCTTCTTCACGCTATCTGGAATCAAGAATCCAGCTTATCCGGAATAAAGTTCTTCTCTTTATCCGGAATGTTGAGTTGCAATACTATCCGGAATAACGGACTTGCCCCTTATCCGGAATAAGAGGGTTTTACCTAAACCCGGATAGTACTAAAATTAAATAAGCTAGAGACAATAATTAAGCTAAACACAAATAAGCACTAATCTAAAAACTTAACCAAATCAAACTTAAGAAAAAGCTAATCAACCAAAATTTAAAAACTTTTAAAAACACTAAATAATAAAAATGTTTAAAATCAACTTTTTATAAAAATTAACTAAAAAGCACTTAATCAAATTTAAGAAAAACACAATAAGCTATCCATTCAATAAGCTAACTCAATCAATAACATAAAAACATAACAAGAAATCAAATAAGCATGACAATAAGATAATAAGCACAAAGATTAAGCAAAACAAGAAAGGTAGAATGAGAGACTAATAAAAACTTGATTAAAATTATGGATTCAACAATTAAAAGTAAAGATTAAGCTTACAAATGAAGGTGCAAGACAAGTAATTAAAGGTGCAATTAAGAAAAGTGCAAGTAATTAAAATGGAAGAACTAGATTGTCAAACTAGCCAACAACTCCTAATGACACATTAGGAGTCTATTTATAGTGATTAGGAAAACTAAACATGTGTTGGTTCATTCTTCTTTCTTTCTCGACTTCTCGTTTTTTAATTTCTTCGACTTTTTTCGACTTTGTCTCCGGATTAATAAACTCGTCTTGTAATTTCTTCATTAATTTAGACTTGAGTTCTTCGGCTTTTATTAAACTTCCGTCTTTAGAATTTTTCTTCGATAAATCTTTAGAATTGACCTTGGACTTCCGTTCTTTTAGCACTCTTGATCTTTCGACTTCGTCTTTTGTCTTTTTCTTCGATAAAAGCCCGTGAAAGCCCGTGTTTTCCTCCCCTTTTCACATTTTGATCCTAAATCACAACAAAAACACAAACCACGCATAATTCTGACATTTACGACATAAAATACACGTTTAGGCTTGGTTATTATTGTTGTTAAGTGGTAAAAAGGATGGGTGTTTACACACTTATCAGATACTATCATACTTTTCAACAATGATAGAGCCTACTCACATTTAATAATCATGCAAAACCCCATATTCATTATAAACTGAACCATAAAGTTTATCAAATGATCATTGAAAAATGGCACTAAGTATATCAACGAATCTTAAAGTGCATTACAAAAATCTTTAAAAATCTTCAAACTACCCCACAAGAAACTACTAAACATAACAAAAATCTATATATATGAGATGTATATTTACAAATATATCGTCATATTCCAATTGGATCTTGACAGCTCCTAACAAATCTGTTGGAAATACGTTTTACGTATTAAGAAAGATCGGTCACTCCAACGATAGTCCATGTAATAACTCGTAGTTTAGTTACTTATCTTTATTTAACAAACAAACCCAAGCCTAGCCTACAACATGTGTAGGCCGGCCCAAATGTAAGCCCAAGCCCATGTCAAGGGCTTGGGTATATAAACCCTCTCCATTGATGGAGAGGGTAGTGGTTCTTCATTTTACACATAGTAAACTTCATTTTTCTCTCTCTAGAATTGTGTGAAATCAACCATCTCTCTATCTCTTTCTCTATCTAAAACATAAGTAGGATTTACATATCAACAAATGGTATCAAGAGCTTGGGATGAAATATAGGTTGGTATTTGTGTTGTTTATGCTTTCTTATGCATAACGTGTGGTTTTGATTGTTTTTTTACCGAATCATCAAAAAAAATTTCGTGTTTGTTTGTGTTCTAAAGTCGAATACATTCTTTTATCATGTCGAAGTGATTTTGGTATATTGGTTTTGATTAAAACACAAGTCTTTTGGATCAAAAGTTGGGAAATTTCTTGTTTTTCAAACTTCCCGAAATTCTTGCAAGTGTTTCCATCGGAAAGTACAAGACTGTGTGGTTTGATTGCAATAACCTATTGGTTCTACTTTGCGATCAATGGATTTCGTTACCTTATTCCGACGTGACATTCTGATCGAACAATGTGATATGGGATTCCGACGGTTTTAAGGAATCTTGAATCGTTACTCTGTCCAATTTATTTTAGCTACATTCCGATCTGGACATTCCGATAGTGGCATTCCGATCTGGACATTCCGATAGTGACATTCCGATCTGGACAGTGTGACATTCCGATCTGGACATTCCGATAGTGTGACATTCCGATCTGGACATTCCGATAGTGTGACATTCCGATCTAGACATTCCGATACCAGCAACATTCCGACAGAAAAGAGTATTCCGACAGAAATCAACATTCCGACAATACAAAAATTATTCCGTAAAAAATTTCGAACTCGTGTGTAATTTTGACTTGGAATTTTTGGTTTATCGAGAATATATTTTAGGGGATTTTAACATTGTTTCTTGACTTCAACTCACAACAAAAAAAAGATAACAACATCTTTCATTTAACAACACAAAAACACTTAACCTTATTTCATTGGTCGATCAACGTTTGTAAATCTTAACTTATCGACATGGAGTACACATCTCTTACGGATAAGTCCATCCTCTCGGGTACGGATAATCGTCCACCTATGTTGGAGAAGTCTATGTACGAGGATTGGACTTCTCGAATGGAACTTTACATGTTGAACAAAGAGAATGGACATCTCATTTGGGCATCGGTGCTCAATGGACCATTAGATTATGGTACAGTGACAGAAGGTACGACTACTCGTCCTCGCACAACGGGTGAATTGACTGGAGATATGAAGATTCAAGACAAATGTGATAAGTATGCTACAAACATCATTCTCCAAGCCCTTCCTCCAGATGTCTACAAACTTGTCAGCAAACATAAAGTTTCCAAAGAGTTATGGGATAGAATTCGTGTTCTAATGCAAGGCACCTCGTTAACTAAACAAGAACGAGAGTGTAAGCTTTATGATACTTTTGATAAGTTTGCCTACGTGCCAGGGGAGACTCTCAATGACTACTATCTGAGATTTACCCTATTGTTGAATGAGCTAAATATCTATGGCATGGCAATTCCTACGTTTCAATTAAACACCAAGTATTTGAAAACTCTTCCTTCAGAATGGAAAAAGTACGCGACGGATGTTAAATTGGCCAAGGACTTGCATAACACCAATATGGATCAACTTCAAGCTTTTCTTCAACAACACGAATGCCATGTGATTGAGGCTCGGTTGTCTAAATCTCAAGTTCATGATCCACTTGCCATGTATGCTTCTCAACAAAACATGGCTTATACTTATCAACAACCATCATACTTGCAGCAGCAGCCACCACACGCCTATCAGCAACCACATCAACCATCTTATCAACCACCAATGATGCCACAGCAAGCATTTCAACAAAGTGTTCATCAACAATCTTTCCCACAGCAACCACCATATCAGACATCATCATCACAAGCCAACACTTCTCCAATGGGCTATACTCCTCAGCAAGGATATTTTCCAATAGAAGCACAACCAGCACAAGCTTTCTACTCTAATGAACTTCCACCAATCCAAGCACCAGTCTTTACTCCAAATGATACGCCAGCTGGTGTTCTAAACCATCTCATTTCCTACT
Source organism: Glebionis coronaria (assembly GCA_025667525.1). Taxonomy (NCBI): domain Eukaryota; kingdom Viridiplantae; phylum Streptophyta; class Magnoliopsida; order Asterales; family Asteraceae; genus Glebionis; species Glebionis coronaria. The sequence continues at coordinate 5,481,547 of CM046880.1, forward strand.
TGTCAAAACTTGTTGCAACTAGAGGATTTCCACAAACAAACAATCAGCTCTGCACCTCTTCAAATCCTCGACAACAAGCTACTGTTCAAGATGGTCAAGTGACGGTGCAACCTATTCAGGGAAGGCAAAATTCATATGGACCTCCTACAAGGACTGGGAACAATCAAGCTGTGAATACTCAAGCTAATGGAAATGGAAGTCCCATTGGTCCTCAAAAGGTTGTGACTTGCTACAATTTCTGAGGACAAGGTCATATGGATAGGCAGTGCACTTAGCCGAAAAGGAGAAGGGATGAAGCGTGGTTTCGTGAGAAGATGTATTTGGTCGATGCTCAGTCTAAGGGAAAGATCTTGGATTCAGAGGAGTTAGCATTTCTTGCAGACCCAGGGGCAGCAGACAATGAAGGCATTGCAGCCGTTTCCACTTCTAATGCAGCTTATCAAGCAGATGATCTTGACGCATATGATTCGGATTGTGATGATATTCACTCTGCCCAAGCTGCTCTCGTTGCTAATCTCTCTCACTACGGTTCTGATGTCGTTAGTGAGGTACCAACCAGATCTAATAATATTGATGATAACCAACATCAAGTTGGGCATGTAAATGACAACCTCGAACAGCATTCGGGAACTAGTAACTCAAATGATGTGGTACCCAATCCTACACATTTGAGTGAACCTCAACCAAATGCTACGACGGGTATGGAATCTTATGCTCAACATGATTTGGTCATGGTACCTAAACATATTATTGATCAAATGCATATGGCCCTCGGACAATCCGTAGATACCAATTCCACCCTAACTGCTGAGCTTGCGTTGCATAAAGAAAAAGTCAAAACTTTTGAAATGGTCCCTCAAGCAGAGAAAATAACATGTTCTGAATTTGACCAATTTCGTTTTGAAAAGATTGAACACTTGAAAGAAATAGAATCATTAAAAGCTAGTCTTTCCAATGAATTAAAAGCAAAAGAGTCGGTTGTCAATGATTTTTAGAAACTTAAAATGGATTTCAAAACTCTCGAGTCTAAAAAGTTTGAATCGGAAATTAATGCTACCAAACTTCTTAAATTCAAAGAACAACAGCTTTTAAAACAATACGCTTCCACAAAAAAGGTTCATCTTTTAACTAAATCGTTTAAAGAACTCGAACTTAAGCGTCTTCAAGATTTACCACCTAATCCTGGTTATGCAAAACAAGCTCAGGAATATATTCCGTGTCTTTATGATATGACCCTAATTGGCAAATCGAAAGAAGCACCTTTTGTTCGTAGTACTAAGGAGACACAGTCACTTGCGGAAGAAACTCATTCTAAAATGCTTTCAAAATTCCATACGATTGATTATGATCAGTATAACAAATATCAGTTGTCTAAAAAGACCCGCATTCGCTTACAAAAGGAATTAGCTGAATTGACAGTTCTTGTGCCCCAAAGTTTGTCAAATGAAAACCCTCCTAGTACGTCTCCTACACTTGTCAAAACGGATTTAACGAAGTTAATTCCACCGGTAAGGAAGGCGTCCGTTAACTTAAAGGCAGTACACCAACACTTAGCCGATTTTGACAAGGTCATTTTGGAACGTACGACGGCTTCGGCCATAACGGAAGGTGAATGGAATTTTGAGCACACTAGAGTTGCATTTATAGACGAAATTGTTCTGTTTGTAAAGAATGTTAAAGCTTGTCTTAGTAATCTTGATCAAGATTTGCTTTTGGAAATAGAAGAAGTTAGACGTGTCTTCAATGAAATGGATGATGCTTATGAAAATAGTTTACTTGAAATAGAACGGGTTTCACGCCAAAATGATCAGCTTCTGAAGCAAGTGATGTCTCATGATATAGTTTCCGTCTGTGTGAATAAAAGTGTTGATAATGATTCTATTGTGCATAATGTTGAATCTGTAGATAATGTGGTAGATAGTACTTGTCACGAATCTGACGCTGAATTTTTAAAGCTTCAAGATACATATTCTTCGCTTTCAAAACGTTTTGATGAGATTCAAACACATTGTATTTCGCTGGAATGCAAGCAACAATTTATTCAAGAAATCTTTGAAACATCATTCGAAGGTGTTAATATCGATGATGCAAACTTTGAAAAGAATGTTGTGGATAATGCAGCCACTATCTCAGCATCGTCCTCTAGTGCAATCAAAAGAGCCCTCATAGCCGTCACACCATTTAATAAGGGCCCTCGGACTAAACCATCTCAAACTTTGGTCACCAAAGATAAGGCGGAATCAAAACCAGCTTCTAATATTCCTATGTTGCCTTCTACAGGAGTAAGCACCACTACTAAGGCTCAAAGATCTAAGCTTAAAAGAAACAAGAAGAAATATAGGATCTTGCCCCCATCTAGTAGTCAAGTGAAGAAGAAAGTAGAAGCCCATCCTAGGAATGTTATTTCTGTTTTGAATAAAAAGAATCATGTAGCTAAACCTAAAGGCTCTGCGGTTATGCAGCGTTCTAAGCCTAGTGTGAATTCTAATTTGAAATATTGGAATTGCAATGAATGTATGTTTTCTAGTCGTCATGATTCTTGCCTTATTGACCATGTGAATGAGATGTATGCCCAGAAAAATGGATTAGAATGGAAACCGACTGGGAAAGTGTTAACCCAAGTTAGTTGGTTGTGGCGCCCCACTGGTAGAACTTTCACTATAGTAGGAAATATGTGCCCTTTAACTAGGATCACTCCCACTAAAGCGAAGAAGGCGAGCCCTTTAACAAGGAGTACCAAGGCTACCAAAACACAAGCGTGTCCTTTAACTAGGAACACCGACACTACTGTAGGAACCAAGTGCCCTTTAAATAGGTCTACTCCCACTATAGTACCCGCGAACAATCCAAAACCTAAGAAAGTTGGAACAGTAAAACCTGTTAGTGCTAAAACTCACATTAGAAAACGCAGGAAATCTAAGAGTCACACAAATGTTAGCAATTCTGATAATATTATCTGTATCTGCTAACACTCTAGAACCAATAGTTTCTAATGCATTGTCTACTGTTGTTATTGAAAACATGTGGTCCAAATTGTTCTCTGGTATTTGGACTCTGGTTGCTCCAAGCATATGACCGGAGATCGCTCTCAGCTCAGAAATTTCGTCAACAAGTTTCTTGGTACGGTTCGATTTGGAAATGATCATATTGCAAAGATAATGGGTTATGGTGAATATCATATTGGGAATGTTATAATTTCAAGAGTGTATTATGTGGAAGGTCTCGGTCACAACTTATTTTCTGTGGGACAATTTTGTGATGCAAACCTAGAAGTTGCTTTTCGAGAGCATACCTGCTTCATTCGTAATTTGGAAGGGGTTGATTTATTGAAAGGTACTCGAGGGAACAATTTGTATTCTTTGTCTCTACAAGACATGATGGCCGCTTCTCCCATATGTCTTGTCTCCAAAGCATCAAAGACTAAGTCATGGTTATGGCATTGACGGTTATCTCATCTTAACTTTGACGCTATAAATCATTTGGCGAAAAATGAACTTGTTCGTGGTCTTCCTAACCTTTCATTTCACAAGGATCATATGTGTTCCGCGTGTACAATGGGGAAAAGCACTAAGAAATCATACAGACCCAAGACTGAAGACACCAACCAAGAGAAACTTTATCTGTTGCATATGGATCTTTTTGGGCCAATGCGTGTTGAAAGTCTTAGTGGTAAAAAGTACATCCTCGTCATTGCCGATGATTACCTCGGTTTACATGGGTGAAATTTCTTACAACAAAAAATGAGGCACCTAAATTCATCATCGGATTTCTCAAGATGATTCAAGTGCGTCTCAACACTACTGTCCGACGCATTCGTACAGATAATGGAACCGAATTTGTGAATCAAATCTTGCGTGATTATTATGAAGAAGTTGGCATATCTCATGAAACATCCGTTGCACGCACTCCACAACAAAACGGTGTCGTTGAAAGGCGAAATCGCACACTTATGGAAGCTGCTCGAACGATGTTAATTTACGCAAAGGCTCCATTTTTTTATGGGCAGAAGCAGTATCTACAGCAGTATACACCCAAAACCGGTCACTAATTCGTAAACGCCATGGTAAAACACCTTATGAGCTTCTCCATGGAAAAGTACCAGATTTATCATATCTTCATGTATTTGGTTCTCTTTGCTATCCAAATAATGATGGTGACAATTTGGGAAAACTTCAACCAAAGGCTGATATTGGCATTTTCATTGGTTACGCACCCGTAAAGAAGGCATACCGAATCTACAATCGTAAGTCTCGTAAGATCCTCGAAACTATGAATGTTGATTTTGATGAGCTGACAGCAATGGCTTCTGAGCAAAGCAGCTCTGAACCCGCACTTCATGAAATGGGACCCAGTAACATTAGTTCTGGTCTTGTCCCAAACAACCCTACTTCATCATCATTTAGACCACCTTCTAGGAATGAATGGGATACGTTGTTTCAACCATTCTTTGATGAATTCTTTACTCCTCCAGGTATTGTTGCTCCAGAACCTGAGGAAATAGCTCCGGTAACCGAAGTTGTCGCTCCAACAACCGAAGCACAATCTGATACGTTTGCACCTACAATTGGTCAAGATATACCTTCAACGAGTAATTCTCAACCAACACATGTTTCAACTACCCATGTCATGCCTATTGATGATGAAGAGGATGATGATGATCACGATTTGGAATTCGCTCAAATGTGTGAACTTCCATTCTTTGGTGTACATATTCCCGACCCTAATCAAGCTGGGTCGTCCACCTCAGAGGAAGCTCCTACTACAGTTTACTCCAATCCACAGATTCGTGAACATGACAGCAAATGGACAAAGGATCACCCTATAGATTCTATTATTGGTGACCCTAATCGTCCGATATCCACACGAAGTCAGCTACAAGAAAATGCAATGTTTTGCCATTTTGATGCTATCCTCACTGAAGTTGAACCTAAGACATTGCAAGAAGCTTTTACTCAATCCTGTTGGATAGAAGCTATGCAAGAAGAACTTAATGAATTTATACGTCTTGAAGTATGGGAACTTGTCCCATGCCCGGATCAAGTGCAGTTACTCACTTTGAAATGGGTTTACAAGGTGAAACTCGATGAGTTAGGCGGAATATTGAAGAACAAAGCTCGACTAGTAGCTCGTGGATACAAGCAATTATTGGGCATCGACTTTATGGAATCCTTTGTACATGTTGCCCGTTTGGAAGCTATTAGACTATTCCTCGCTTATGCAACCCACATGAATATAATCGTCTATCAGATGGATGTGAAGACGGCATTTCTTAATGGTGAAATCAAGGAAGAGGTCTATGTTCAACAACCGGATGGTTTTGTGAATCCTAATTATCCTAATCATGTGTACAAGATTAAGAAGGCTCTCTATGGGTTGAAGCAAGCTCCTCGCGCATGGTATGATCTATTGTCACAATTCCTCATTACGCAAGTCTTCGCTAAAGGCAAGGTGGATCCCACGTTGTTCATTCAGAAACGAGGTAAAGATATGATTATGGTACAAATATATGTTGATGATATTATATTTGCAGCCTCGACCCAAACCTTATCCGAAGAATTTGGGACACTCATGTCTTCTAAGTTTAAGATTTCAATGATGGGAAAGGTATCGTTCTTCTTAGGTCTTCAGATATCTCAGAGTCCCAGAGGCATCTTTATCAATCAATCCAAGTATGCCCTTGAATCACTTAAGAAGTATAAGATGGGATCTTGCGACCCCGTGGATACTCCAATGGTGGAACGAACTAAGCTTGATGCAGATCCACATGGAGTTGCCGTTGATCCGACACTTTATCGTGGAATGATCGGTACCCTTCTGTATATCACAGCTAGTCGACCTGATCTTCAGTTTGCCATATGTATGTGTGCTCGGTATCAAACTTGACCTACTGAGTTACACTTGGCTACTATGAAACGGATCTTTCGATATCTTAAAGGAACCATTAATCGGGGACTTTGGTATTCAAAGGACTCTTCGATTCAACTTATGGCATATGCAAATGCAGATCACGCGGGTTGTCAAGATACAAGGCGTAGCACGAGTGGAACTTTGCAACTACTAGGAGATCGACTAATCAGTTGGGCATCGAAAAGGCAGAAAAGCGCTGCAATTTCAAGTACGGAAGCAGAATACATAGCTATGTCCGGTTGCTGTGCTCAAATTCTTTGGATGAGATCGTAATTAACCGACTATGGTCTAGGTTTCAACAAGATTCCGATGTACTGTGACAACAAGAGTGCAATTGCTTTATGCTGCAACAACGTTCAATTCTCCCGGTCGAAGCACATTGACATTCGCTACCACTTCATCAAGGACCAAGTGGAAAATGGAGTAATAGAGCTTTACTTTGTCCAATCTGAGTATCAACTAGCGGATATTTTCACGAAGGCTTTAGATCGCGTTCGAATTGAATTTTTGGCCGACAAGCTAGGAATGAGAACCTTCTCGCCTGAGACTCTTAAGGAACTAGCAGATGAAGCGAAAGAATAGTGGTGGTAAACTATTCTCCGTATCCTTGGTGATCATTTGTATATACTGTTTATATTTTTATCCACAAAAGCAAAATACCAAAATATAAAATCATATAAAAACCATAAAAATTGAAAAATTCAGAAAATTCCAAAAATATTTTTACTTTATTTTTTCAAAGGCATGTTTTTTGGTACGATAATATTTACGACCTTGGAAATGTTGATTAATGTCGACACGGCGCCATAAATAGAGTTCGTACAAAAGTTGTAAATATTTCATAAAACATGCCTAAATGGCTTGTAGTTATTTCAGACTGCAACCCGATTTTCACATTAAAGTCAAGTATTTCTTATGAAAGCTTTGGCTCTCAACGGGAATTAATTTTCTCGGGCAAGGTTTACTTTAAAACCTTGTAAGGGATCAAGTTTACTTTATAACTTGGTCTAACACAAATAAATGTACGTTTCAGTGCATTTATTTGTTAAAACAAGAGAAGTCTTGTTTTTATGAAGCTATCATCTCTACAACCATAGCTATCTATTGGTATCTACATACTCGACGATGCGACTACTCAAACGGCGACTACAGCTCTTTCAATAGAACACGGGTCAACAATTGAGGGGGAGCAGTTGTCAAGCATTCAGAATCTTCGATGCCGAACGTGCCAAGTTCACTAATTGGTGTCAAGAAAACCATACCAATCGTACACGTGGTGTCAAGAGATGACTTCAGTAGTGACGAGGCGACCAACATATGCCGACAAGAACCATTTGATCTTATCATATGATGTTCTCATCAATCAGGTCCAACCTCGTCAATTTTTTTCTAATATGGTGAATATGTGATCATGTTACAAATCGGTATCATATCTTATACATTTGGTATCATGAAGATAAAACGGACTTGCATTTTTCTTCTCAAAACCTTTGTTAAAACTTCATTAAATCAATTGATATTAAAAACATCGATTGGGTTAATATTTTTAATATGGGGGAGAAAATGTGATTTAATATGGGAAATTATCACAAATGGTTTGACTTAATGTGCTGGCTTATCCCGACATATGCGAAATGTTTTCGAATATCGTGGCATATGTTAAGCGGGAGCAAAACGGATTTGCACATCAAAAATGGATTTCATGGTGATTTATACTTACCCACAACCCATTTATTTCACGACGATGAAGATTGTGGTGACATAAGGATGGTAGGATAGGTTAAGTCCTATGATTCTTCCAGAACCGGAGGAATCTTCCCAAGGACATTCCATAGCTAGAAATAGTAGTCCTTGGGAAAGTTGGAGAAAAGATTGTGAATGTAGCTGAATGCCGACCAAGTACTTAAGTTAGCACTGGAACAATCACAACAAGGTGCTAGTTATGACGTATTGGTAAGCATTGAAGGGGTTGAAGAATGAAAAAGAATTGTAAAGATAAAGGGTGTAAAGAAAGAAGCCCTCCTTACAACTTTAGGCAGAAACCGGGTCAATAAATATGCTATTGAGATCATTTTTAATGATTCTTGATATTGAAGATAGACATCATGGACCCAGTGATGCAATGCACAACCCATCCCAGCTAACTCAGATATCTCTTAAAAGATATTTGTTTTAATCACACGGAGACAACGCATTATCTATTGATTTATTCACTCCGAATAAATTGGTATTGAAAAGGTGGCACTCCTCTCCAGCCTCCGATCACTAAAATCCAAAGTGCACGATCGAGTCTAGAGCCATTTGAGATCATCAAATATCTCATTAGGACACACTTTCATAATTCCTTGCTTCTTCACACACTGTGAAAAGTAAGAAAGATATTAAGAGTCCTACGCAAAATCTTCATGATCTTGCCTGAACATCCGAGTAATACGAAAGTATTTCCAATGAAGATGGAAATCCTTCTTGAGCGAATATCAAAAAGCTCATGGTAGGTGACTTGTGCGATTCTTTATGAATCAAACTTGTGATAACTGGAAAGCAACAGTGGTTTAATTCTTAGCTGAACTTAAACACGTTCCAGGCCTCTATGCAATATCTTAGTGATCTTGCCAGAACACTCAGAGTGATACCTTAGTGTTCACAGTGATGAGTGGAAATCCTTCTAGTGTTAACCTCAAACAGCACTTGGTAGGTAACTTGCAAAATTCAATATGAATCAAGCTCGTGACAACTGGAAAGCAATGATGGTGCGATTCTTTAATGAATCAAACTTGTTCCAGGAATCAGAATTGACGGCTTCAATCATGCGGATAATTTTATCCAAATGATTCACTCTTTACGTTCGCGGTCAGCTTTGGACGGTCGAGTAAAGAGAACGGGTTTACCCGCGAAATCTTGTCAAGGAGATTTTTAATTAAATCTACCTGCCACAAGTACGATATTTTATATCGTCCAACGGTCTTCACCGACTGGAGGTAAAATGCTACCGAATTAGAATAAAATGTTCAAAGCCATTTCGTTCGTGTCTACTTATGTTGCGGCATTTGAAGACGGTGGCGTTGCGGGATCCAAGAAGACGTCGTCCCCGCATGCTTATACTTTATGCACTTAATACCTCATCTAATTCAAGAAAGCCTAAAAGTTCAGTCTTCCGCTGTATCGAACTCTGAAGCTTTCAAGAATTACTAAGGTATAAGTATGTGGGACGTGAGGTCACGAAGAGGCGAAGATCACAAGTGATGGATGCACAAGATCAAGGAAAGAGATTAATGCTCAAGATTGATGTCAATGATCACATCAGCATGTTCACCTAAAAAGAAAAAGAAAAGAAAGACGAAGACTACGAGCTCAAGACAATCATAATATGCTAGGTTTATCTTATTATTGTAACTTAGGTAATGCCCTTGATTAGAGTGACCTCCCTTAGGGGGAGATTGTTGGAAATACGTTTTACGTATTAAGAAGGATCGGTCACTCCAACGATAGTCCATGTAATAGCTCATAGTTTAGTTACTTATATTTATTTAACAAACAAACCCAAGCCTAGCCTACAACATGTGTAGGTCGGCCCAAATGTAAGCCCAAGCCCATGTCAAGGGCTTGGGTATATAAACCCTCTCCATTGATGGAGAGGGTAGTGGTTCTTCATTTTACACATAGTAAACTTCATTTTTCTCTCTCTAGAATTGTGTGAAATCAACCATCTCTCTATCTCTTTCTCTCTCTAAAACATAAGTAGGATTTACATATCAACAAAATCTACACACGAAAAAACACACGAAAGCCGCTAACATGCCCAAAACCACCAAACTCACCGAAAAACACTAAAAACCGTAACCAGCCAAACAAATCAGACCATTAATAAACGGTGAAACGCATGGGGTCGTGGTAATAGATTTTATGGTGGTAGCAGTGGTGGTTTATGCTGAAACTTAAAAGTGAGAGATAGAGGCTTCAGGCTTGTGATGCCACAGGTGTATTTTTTTATTTTTAAAGAGAAAAATGATAGAGTATGATAGTTTTTTGGTTTTGTGTGGTTTATATATATTTTTAGATTTTGTGGGTGTTACAAGGATTAATGTAGAAATGGGCCGTTACAAATTTAAATGGGTCGTTACAAGAGGTACATTAATATTGTAGGACCGTCACAAGTTTAGAGATGTAATGACGTTTAAATTTTATGATGTTAGTTTTAATTTTTTGTACGTAAAGCTATTGATTTGAGAGTGAAGATTTTTAATTTAATTGGTCAATTGGTCATTTTTACTTTCTTAATAAAGAAATGTTTAAGGCTTAATATTTTAAGACTTATTTATTTAAAAATAGTGTAAATGTCTTATAAAGTAGTAGTATAGATAGTATAGATGTGTAAATTTTTAATTTAAATATATCATTTATTATTAAATTAAGAGAGTGAGATACGGTGACTGCTATATGGATTGTTAAGCTTTTGGCACGAAAGTTATTTGGCTTACCACACCAGTTCGTGACGCCAAACTTAACAACTCACTCCAAGCTATGTTTTAGCTTTTTTTTTCTTTTAATAAAAAGTAGAGTATATGTAAACATCTAGTACCACTTTTTATCATTTGACACAAGATTTTCTTTTGCTTACCATACTCACAAAATGAGGTGCCAAAAAAAATTCCCGTGTGAATCTTACGTGACACTTACATTTTCGTTGACATGAGTCTTTGGGCCTAGCCGTTCTTATACTCGCCTCATTTTTACGGTTCTACAATTCTAACATGTACCACAAACGATAATTACACGCTAATAGGTCTCCTTTAAGAAAGTATGCAATTAACCAAACCACAACTACTATAAATTTATCAATTTACTCAATAATAAAACAAATTTAAATGGGGTCTACAAAGAGTAAATAGCATTTTTGGTCCATGACCGAAATATATGTTTGGTCCTCGTCATTTCGTAAGTATAGTCAACATCTCTATTCTGAATTTTGAACTGCAAATACAGTCCTCAACAGATCTGAAATGACAAATTAACCTTTGTCCTTTTCTGTGCAAGCTTATTTGATTTATTTTTATACTTTCTTTATTGTTTATATTTTTTTAAATTTCTTAAATTAAATATTTACTATTAAAAAATGGATAGAAAAATTTAATAAAGATTGATATATTATTTTTGTTTAAAATTATTATTGCAAAATTTAAATAAATTTTATTTAATTAGTTAAAAAGTAAAATTGTCATTCTATCAAAAAAAAAACACTAATAAATTACTTTTTAAAACTGTTTCTTTACTTTTAGTATGGAAAGAATATTTCATAAGTTTTAGTTTTAGACTTTTAAGTTAATATAAACTCACGTGTCTTAAAAAAATAAAAATGTATCTATACTATATATAATATATTTAACCTTACTAATAATAGTATACTTGAAAATTTAACTTATATATATTAATGCATAATGTACGATGAAAAGAAGTCTAAAAAGTTACAATAGAAATTTATAACACTCATTAATACAAACATAAATTACTACTCATATTAAAACTAATTACTACCTCCGTCTCAAAATTATAGTCCACTTTTCTTTTTTGGTTGCCCCAAATTAATTGTCTACTTCTAAAAATAAATATGAAGTTTAGATCGAGATTACTACATTACCCTTAGTAGAAATTTTAATTACAAACTTTAAAAAGGTTTTAAATTGATTGGTTAAAGGTAAAACTGTCTTTATACAAAAAGTAAGAGATAGAAAGCCGTAAAGGTTGTACTTTTCTTAAACTGTGTGTTTTTTGTCGGTGGACAATAATTTTGAGACGTAGGGAGTAATACATAATAATTTATACACATTTGAAAATAATATTAATTGATAAACCTCATTTCTTAATTGTTCACATTTACAACAATTAAAAACTTACATCTACAAAATTATACATATGTTATTTACCTAAAATGATGTATATAGTTTTGAAAAACCAAACCAGACCAATGTTTCAATCGAAAATCAGAGTCATCGTAAGTTTTGGCTAACCAATTAAATATAGTTACCTAAACCTTAAACTATCGTTATTAATATGTCTTTGTAAGAGAAACATAAAATTAATATATTGTTTCTTAAAAACTATGTTATATGACATCCACCGCCGCAACACGCTAACATAAAAATAAAATATAGTAATGTCTTAAACCAACGTGTAAGTCCAAACAAACACTGACTGAAGCCCTGAACATAAAACAAAGACACATATATGATGATGTTTTAAATGAGTGTACTAGATAGACTGTTTTTTCTGACTCTGCTTGTATTTTCATATCTTCATTTTTCTAGCGTATGAGCTTATGAGCTTATTCCAAATTAAATTTCAATTCTGTAAAATAAGCCCATCAAAAATTAGGATATTTGATATAAGAAGTTATAGCAAACATGCTTAAAAAGATATAAATCCACCTTGAGTGTTAATGTTTAAGGTAAAGGAGTAATAGGACTTGTAATGCCTCAACGGTTCGGGCTTTTGAGCTTATTTTTTTCGCATTTTGTTTCATGACATTTCGACCATTTAAGCTTTTTTCTTTCTCTTTTCTAATTCCTAATCATTTATAAATGATCATTTAATATGTTAAGTATGTTTACTTGTGATTATCCCCTTGATCTCTTTCTTTACCTTATCCAAAGAGAAGATCACTCACACACTTGTGATGTGATTAAAGATGAAGCCTTGATGAAGATCATCCTCTTCTAAAGATCTAGTCATGTTCATCATTTTTTTATTTGTGTCTTGTGTAGATCTAATGTATTTGTGTATGCTTGGATTAGTTGTGTTAATCCTATGTATTAGTGAATACTTGGATTAGTCTTGTGTAAATCCATTTTATATGTATATACTTGGATTTTTGTTGTGTAGATCCAACTTACATGTGTATACTTGGATATGTGTTATTGAGTTGTAAGAGTTGTATCTTGTTAGTTCTCACTAAACTATAAAGTGATGTGTGGTTGTGTCTTGTTAGTTCTCACTAAACTATAAAGTGATGTGCGGTTGTGTCTTGTAAAGCTCTCACTTAGCTTCAAAGTGAAGAGTCGTGAAAATTGGTTCTATCTTTCGATTAGAACTCGACATCTAGCCTTGTGTCAGAAAATGATGAAGTAGGCAACGTTGTGAAGATTAATTATAGCTTTTGATTAGAACTCAACATCTAGCCTTGTGTCATAAAATGGTAAAGTAGGCGACGTTGTGTAGATTGGTGCTAGCTAAGATTAGGTCTCGAAATTTAGCTTAGTGTCGGAAAATAATGTAAGCGACGTTGTAAGGTTTTCTACGCCAAGAAGGGAGCTTGTGGATATAGTGGAAATCTCGAGTAAGGTGTACTCGAGGAGTGGAGTAGGAACGAAGATAGAACTTCGTTGCCGAACCACTATAAATTTTGATGTCTTCTTATTAGGTTGCTTCTTTCCTTACTCTTTACATACGTTCATTATTACATCACATACAACAAATATTTGTCATTGTTAATGCATTAGAATTGAACTTAGTCATTATGCAACTAGATTTCAAGTAAAAGGTAGTTTTGAGACAAACCTAATTGAAAAGAACTTTAATTAGGACATAAACCGAAGAGAAACTATTCAACCCCCCCCCCTTCTAGTTTCTACACTTATGTTTGGGAGCTAATGTTTGTTTCCGGTTTTCCTTTATGGTCATTTATGTTTTTAAGACATATTACCTTGCATGCTTTGATGATACGCCATAATTATCATGTAACAGTCCACTTATCAAAGTGGGGTGTTATAGCAATGATCCATTTACCTTACTTAATACTTTTAAAATTGGTTTTTTACAAGATCCAAAACTTTAAGTTAAACGCGAATTATATACATGTTCGTGCGTTGTTGTCCTTGTTATATAATTCAAGGTATGAATTATATACATGTTCCATTCCTTCGTATGCAATATATATATTAGGTATATATATATTACATACTTGGTGATATCTTTCGCTTCATCCTACTTAACCGATTATTGATCAAATACGACATGGGATTTAAACCGTTTATCAACCGGTGGTATTGACAAAACTATTCATTTGGGGAGATTAGATGCATTCATATGAATTAATGGGGATTAGCCATCAAGATAGATCGTGACTTATAGTATCAAGCCGTTACGTTTACGCTGCTCTTAACGTTTTTTTTTTGCTGATTGCTCTGCAACGTCGAGGTGAGTTCATACCCCATCTTCTTTTTTTAAATTGATTTATATGGGTTTTATAATCATTTCGGGGAAGGTACATGTTTGGTCACAGGCTAATTATAATTTGCTTGGTTGATCATAAACTGGTTTAATTATTACATGCAGAGTGGTCAACTCCATTAATTGTTATACTTATGAATGTTGATACTAAAATTTCTATTGTGGGTTTCGTAGCCCAAAACTTTAACTGCTTTTCAATGGTTCTCGGGTATAGACAATGGTTGCAAGCATGAACACAAGTACATATACTCGTTTATGTATTGGTCTAAGTCCCGCTTTAACCCAATTACTTTGGCCCATTATCATGAACCGTTAATTACGTTGTGTAAGCGCGAATGTTATGGATAGATCTATTGGGGTCGACGCCTATGTCCGGCTTGGTCCAAGAGAGGACAAGCGGGCACAATTTCATTTGAGTCTAAGGACGGATGTCTGGGTTAGGCATCCGTAGGGGCTACATTATATGATTATACTACCAGTGTTGTTAACGCTTCGGTGTCATGAAATTAGACAATAATAAAGGATTTTTTTTATGAATTTGTATTTGTTAAATTGTCACAAATGGTTGGAAAATCTTGTGGTTCATCAAACACTTCTTTTATTATCAAGAATCTTATTTGTTAACGATAATATCTTTTATTATCAGGGAATTCAATTATTAACGAGAACATCTATTATTATCAGTAAACTCTGCTTATATAAATAAACTATGTTTTTATCCGTAAACATTGTCTTTATCATTAATCTATGTTATTATCAATGAACAATGTTTTTTTATCATAAAATCTGTTATAAGTAACAAAGTTTGTTTTCATCAAGAAAAGCATCTTAATAAGAAACTATGATTTTTACTACAAGGTGCAGTGATCGATATAAACTATATGTTTTCATAAACACCTTAAAACAAAACTTATGAACTCACCAACTTTATGTTGACATTTTTAAGCATGTATTTAAGGTACTTGACTATGTGGATTATTTGGAGTCTTCTTTGTGGTTTTTGGCATGTATAGGTCGTTCTCGGATCAGGTTCTCGAATACTCATGAAGCCACGCGTCCGCAAAGCAAGTATTCCACTTCAGTGAATTTGGGGGTGTGACAGATTGGTATTAGAGCCTTGGTTATAGAGAACTAGGTTGCATTAGTAACTCTAGACTATGACCGACTCTCAGTTTTATTTAGTAGTAACATTAATCACATCATACTCATTCCGTCGTTATATGAATATTTACAATACATGTTCGATATTGCTTTGTTGTCTGCCATGTGATTACTTGTTTACATGAGTTCGATTGCTTGATTAGTGTACTCAGACATATAATATACTTCTATATATGAACACTAGAACATTCATTGGGCATTGTGAGTTACCTAATGGTCCCGTAGATCTTTTCATAATCACACCAAGAGACATCATGTGAATTTTGGGTTAATGATTAGTCGTGAGTTACTTTACCAGTTTAGTGTTAAGCTTCATGGCATTAGATGATTTTTACGTTTTATAAATTTTAATTGTTGATGTTATATTTAGTTTGTGATTCGACTTTTATCTTAATCAAAATATAAGTATCATTTTGGTTGTTAATGATTCGGGCTCAAGTTAGATTGTTATGCCAACTCTTTACAACATTTTTGTAAATTACCTTAGAATGATGATTTTACATCCGCGTGCTCCTTTTGTGTATTATAACAAAAAAAATTTTGATTGGCCGATAGTTAGACGAAATATAGACTCGTAGTCTTACGTAAAAATGTAGAATGTGATGTCTACTCAGAGTCGATCTGAGTCATCGAAAGGTTGAGATGTGTAATAATTCATAACAAACCCGCGTCTATTCTTTGTGAGTGAGTTGCGAGGTTGGGTTATGATAAGTTTTACTCAACTTAGAGTTTTGATGAGTCTTCCTCGAGGATGGGAAAGATTTGTGTGATTGGATAATTGCTTACTTATAACCGAGTATTATATAATTATCCTACTTATAACTGTTAGTTTCCATTTTTTGATATACGTCTGCGGTCGCGTTATCGCCTATCGACATTTATATTCTTCCATCCCGTACTTTCGAAACGTCAACTTATGGAAGACGACTTATGGAAAACCATTTCGAACGCAATGAGAAAATTTTGTGTCTTGAATCATCCGTTAACTATCGAAAACAAGTCCCGAACTATTAGTTATATTTACAAAATCAGCCCCTAACTATTAACCACTTAACATATTTTTTTAAAAAAATCCTTTGACAATAAGATCCAATTCCTCAAAACATAATGCAACATCCGAGGTTCCTTTAAGATATCTAAGGATCCTCTTACAGCTTCTCAATGCCCTCTACCAGGTTCCGCCATGTACCGACTCACTACTCCCATTGCATGGGAATGTCTGGTCTTGTACATATCATTGCGAACATTAAACTTCCCACTGCTGATGCATACGGTACTCGAGACATCTTAATCCTCTCTTCTTCACTGTTAGGACTCATCTTGGAGGATAACTTGACATTAGTAGGAAACGGGGTGGATATTGGCTTATAATCTTGCATGTTGAACCTTTGCAAGATTTTCTTCACATAGCTTTAGTAACGACTCACTTTGACAAGGTGTCCGTTATGTCATAATTATGGCGTGTCATCAAGGCATAATATGAAAGCCAGAATCAGACATCGGCCCCAAACATAAGCTCAAACTTGCATAAAGTAAAGAATGTAGAAAAGGATTAAACATTGACCAACCAAGCATAAGTATTTAAAATGCAAAAAGGAAAGAAGTCTAAGGTAGCCTCCATCCTATGCACGTACTCTCAAATGATCAAGTTTGTCCTAGGGTACCTGCCGTATGGGACATGGAAAGAAAATACGGTTGCGCAATACGCTCAGTGAACGGATATAATGACATGATAATAATAACTGAAATATAAGTAAAATATATGAAATTCAGCGGAATATGTGTATGTCCTGGAAAACCTGGAAGATGATTTATAAACAAAAGGAATATTTTGAAAAGTCTTAAGTTTATGCATGTAATATAATTAAATGCCCACGAGCTCATATAAGTCATAACATATTCCCAACATGCATGAATACATAGAGGGTGACCTCGTCATGCAATTAGAGGGGTGACCTCTAATAATATAAGTCTGGATGGAGGGATCAACCTCAATGTGATGGAGTGTAGAGCACACACTAAACCAATCACCCTATACATGTCAACCTGAAACTAGGTTGCACCCATACGCCCATATAATAATAATAATAATAATAATAATAATAATAATAATAATAATAATAATAATAATAATAATAATAATAAAGTGATGTTTATAATAAAAATAATCATAATAATAATAATGGCCAAAAGTGAACATGGAGGGACGCCGCGAGAAATCACTATCGTCACGAAAGAGTCATGACACAGGTGCGTCATGTGTCACGGTTATGGTACCTCCATAACTAGGTGGTCATGTAAGTCATGGTCATGCATATATAGCTCAGGTGATTTAAAATGATAACATGGCAAACAATGAAATTTTTTTATGATTTGAAAACTGGGGAAAACAGATGGCATAGCAAACGGGGAATCCTAAGCATGCATAGAAAAGATGTCCTTACTGAAGGACAGAATATCCGTACCTTATATCCAGTAAATGGCAAAAGATGAAATGGCGTGTATGATAAATTACGTGTATGAGTTGCTTGTTCATATATAAATTACTTGTTCATGTTTTATCTTGTATTTCTTATTATTATGCATTCATATGTTCTTGAATAATGTATTACATGTTTCTTGTGTTATTATACTTGGTATTTCTATAATTAGTAACTTTCCAAAAATAACAGGTTTCTATATATAGTAACTTTTCAAAAATAGTAAGTTTCCATATATAGTAACTTTCCAAAAATAATAAGTTTCTATAAATAGTAAGTTTCCATAAATAGTAATAAGCTCGTTTAATATACATAAGCAATAATATCTTGTTAATCGAATAAGCTCGTTTTGTAAGTCATGATTTAATATGTATATTAAATAAGCTAATTATTATAAGCCATGGTAATTTATAATAATTATTTTTATAAGTCCATTTTAATAATTATTTCCATATACTATATTTATAATTAATTATTAATTAATAATATATCAGGTTTTATACCTTGATTATTAGCTAATAAAACCTCATGTGTTATAAATGATTAATATTAACAATATGTCCATTTGAATAAATTGTATTATTTATAAGCCAATTAAATAAGTCGTGATTAACAATACAATTTATATAATAAGTTACTTTTAATAAGCCCGAGTTTTAAATAAGCCGAGACAAACCAAACACATGTCTTTTTATTACCTACGGTTTACTCGAGCCCCGAAATCAATAGCCTACCGAGACCCTAAGGTCTCGGTTGCACGAAACAAACACCACCGAGAGCTAGCTCACGGTTCCTATTCCAAAACTGCCACCGTAGCCCTCCTGTTGCGGTTCCCACTGCCTGGCCAAAAACTCCCGTCATATACGTTTGCGATCGCGTTATCGCCTATCGACATTTATATTCTTCCATCCCGTACTTTCGAAACGTCAACTTACGGAAGACGACTTATGGAAAACCATTTGGGAAGCAATGACGAAAACTTCGTGTCTTGAATCATCCGTTAACTATAGTTATATTTACAAAATCAGCCCCAAAATATTAACCACTTAACATATTTTTTTAATATAAATAAAAAACTTTAGGGTTTGAACTCATAAAAACCCTAGCCACCATCTTTGAAATCCTCTCTTCACCTTCATCAATTCCAACAACCACCATATCATATCCATATCCAAAAATATTTTCAAAAAAATAAAAACATTTTTTTTTAAAAAGAAAAAATTTTAAAAAAGTTTGTTTCGAAAAGAAATTAAACTTTTTTTTAAAAAAAAAAATTCGAAACAGATTATTTAAAAAAAAGGTTTAATCTGTTTTTTTTTAAATATTAGTCTTTTATTTTAAAAAAATATTTTTTATTTTTTACGAAATTAATTTTTTTTGAAACAAATTATTTAAAAAAACACTTTTTTTTAAATAAATAATTTTTTTTTCGAAATAAATGTTTTTTATTCTTTGAAGAATATTAAACCTTTTTTTCGAAAATAACTTTTTTTCGAAACAAATTATTTGTAAGAAAAAATTAATTTTTTTTGAAACAAACTTTTTTTCGAATTTTATTTTTATTTTTTTCGAAGAAGATTAAAAAAGAATTCGATTTTTTTTAAATGATAAGGTTCGCCATACATCCCTGAAAAAAGACAATAATACCCTCCCTTTTAGACTTTGTTATTTCTTAACGATAAAAACATTTGACATCCGTCCAGAGGGATGTATGATGCACCGTTCACTAACGGAGGGATGGTTGGTGTCCAAAAAACTAACGAATGATATAATTCGATTTTTCGACATACCATAAGGATGATCTTTGCACTTCACTCTAAAATTATTGTTTACATATATATATTTGAGTTAACTACTTTTTGGTCCTCGTGGTTTGGTCTATTCTTCACTTTTGGTCCATTTTTTGAAATAATTTCATTCTTGACCAAAAAGCTATAAACGTTCTTCACTTTTGGTCCATTTCTAATGATTCCGTCAAATTGGAACGTTGGACGTTACACATGACTTTCACGTGGGGGGTAATGTTGTCTTTCTCTCTTAATATTTTACTCTATTTATTCTTCTTTTATTTTACTCTCCTTTTATCTATTTATTCCACACATCTATTCCCTACACACATCTAACATAAACACACACACACACACACACACACACTTATAAGAACCCTAAAACCATAACTCAATTGGAGTGGTGCGTACTTCATGGACACAAGAGAACCCCGGAAGACGATCTATTGTTGTTCTACAAGGGTAAGTCGATTTGCCCCAATTTTCTATTTAGCTTGAGTTTTCAATAAATAATCGATTTGACCTAATTTGTAATTAGAAGGGTGCAAATCACGGGTTTATTGATTGGTATGATGAAGGAATGTGATAATTCCTGAATTAATGACTTAAAATAATCAACTACAAGTGGATCTTGCTCAAAGTGTTGCTGAAACAAGAAAAAATGAAGATTTTGTTATTGTTTAGCTGGCCATTTTTCTTTGTTTTCTATCTATGTCAGTGATGTAATGGTTGTAATGAAAGACTTTATTGCTTTTGCATGTATTGGTAATGAAGTTAATGAAATTGCAGTCTTTACTGTAATTTTGGTAGTTGAAAGTTGTTGGTTGTGTTTATGGATATTGCAGACAAATACTCAAAGATCTAAACTAATAAGAAACTCGAATTTGGCATGGCAACTGGTTTAGGTGGTGATAATTCCTGAACTAATGACTTAAAATAATCAACTACAAGTGGATCTTGCTCAAAATGTTTGCTGAAACAAGAAAAATGAAGATTTTGTTATTGTTTAGCTGGCCGTTTTTCTTTGTTTTCTATCTATGTCAGTGATGTAATGGTTGTAATGAAAAACTTTATTGCTTTTGCATGTAATGGTAATGAAGTTAATGAAATTGCAGTCTTTACTGTAATTTTGGTAGTTGAAAGTTGTTGGTTATGTTTATGGCTATTGCAGACAAATACTCAAAGATTTAAACTAATAAGAAACCCAACTTTGGCATGGCAACTGATTTAGCAAAACATAGTCTTAACAAATTATTACATGCCAAAAGAGATAACAGAACATAATCTAAAAAGCAAATAACAAAGTCTTACATGCCAAATGACATAAACATAGTCTTAAAAGCAAATGACAAGTCACTTCTTCTTTGATGGGGACAACTTTGACGCAATTCCTTTGGTGTATCTTTGAGTGACAAAAGGTGCACTTGGTGGCCTAGCAGAAGCACTTGCAGAACCTTGTGATGGCACAGGAGTAGTTGCTTGAGGTGTCATAACAGCAGCACACACACATCTTGGTAACCATCCACATCAACTTCAACTTCAACCGTATCCTAGTAGATACAACCAACTTGGTAACCATCTTCTTTATCATATCTTTGTTAGGAATGGTTTATCCATAATAGAAATTTTCAGAATAAATCTACCCATCCACAGGTTGTGTTGTTTAGCTAACTTTTTTAAAGCCTTATTCCTACTGCTTTCAACATCATTTAGGTCACTATCACTATCAAAATCTTCCAAATATACATCCTCCAATCCTACTTGTACTGGATCATTGTCTTCAATAGGGGATTCATTACATCCCACCCATTCAACATTTTTATCAATGTTCTTCCTAAACTCATCCATGTCTACCTCAACATCATTAATCATATCCTCTAATTCCATATCAAAATCACTGTCATCACTCTCTTCACTCTCATCGCTATGTTCATTACCCTCCACATGGTCCGAACTAGGTTCAACTGTATTTTGATCCAACTCATCCCCTACATTTGGATTCTCCTCAACTACACTTTCATTTTGTTCTACATCAGAAGGGTCTAAGTCACAAAATTTTGGGTCCAATTCATCTCTTACATTTTGTTCTACATCAATTGGTTTAGGTTCATCAACTAGGTGTAGGACATACAACCTCATCAGTTTAAACCTATTAACATATCTATTAAACTTCAAGACATCACTATCATTCCTTAAAGAAGCACGACCATTATCTAAGTCCTTGTTTGGGACTCTATACCAAAACTTTATTTTATGATTTTTATAACCTAAGCAAGCTAACATGTTGAAATACTTTAACTATAGAAAAACCATCATAATCAATTTTATCAAACCAACTAACATTCCCATTATTGTAAACCCGATTATGTTTTCTACTAAGCACACCACCATGGTGTATCTCCAATGAGAAAATAGTGGGGAGTTGACCTGTTGCAATAAAATTAAAGATTGGTTAAGATAAATTGATCATCAATCATACATTTTCTAAAAAAACCCCTGTTGTTCCCATTCAATCCATAACACAAGATTTAGAAGAGATATTTAGAGAGAGAAAGAGAAGAATGTAGAGAGAGAAACAAGAGAGATTTGGAAGGTTTATGTTTACTAGAGAGAGAAAGTAAAATGAACCAACACCCTCTTTCACATGTGAAAGAGGGTTATATACCCTTGGCCTTTTGGGCCGTGGGCTTTGTTTCCTTGGGCCGGGCTTGGCTTTGCTTTGGGCTTACGCCCCTAACTTATACAATATTAGCTTAAAGTCCAAGCCCGGTTTTCCCGACTAACCTATTACAATACAAGACCTTTTAACGACTAAGATGACCTATTACATTCTTGTTCGGCTATATAAAATATAGGGCTAACAATCTCCCCCAATGTATCGGTCATCTTAAAAAGCTTAAAAAGCATAAGATGATTGAGTGAATACATTCTTGTAGAGGAGATCTTCCTGCTTTGGTCTTGTATCTTGGTCTTGATCTTGTTTGTAACAGCTTTGTTCCTTCATGCTTTCGTGATCTTTATCTTGAGCCTTGGTCATTTGACTTAGAGTGCTTGAGATCTTCATCTTTGCTCCTTGTGACAAAGATGACCTATTACATTCTTACATTCTTAGGTATCTTGATAATCGCCATCTTGTGCTCTTGTGACTTCTGAATCGACATCGGTTGCACAGCTACGCCACCTTCTTGATATGCAGCAACATATATAGACACGGATGAAATGGCTTTGAACATTTCACCCTAACTCGGTAGCGTTTTACCTCCGGTCGGTGAAGACCGTTAAACGGTATTAAATACCGTACCTGTGATCAGGTAGATTCGATTAAGAACCTCCTTGACAGGGTTTCCCGGCGGTAGTAGCCAGTTCTCTTTACTCGACCGTCTCAAAGCAGACTGCGAACGTAAAGAGTGAATCATAAGGATAAATTATCCGTCTGATTAGAGTCGTCAATTCAGATTTCCTGGAACAAGTTTGATTCTAAAAGAATCGCACCATTGTTGCTTTCCAGTTTGTCACAAGCTTGATTCATAGAGAATCTTGCGAGTTACCTACCGCAGTGCTGTTTGATGTTGACACTGGAAGGATTTCCATTCGTCACTGTGAACACTAATGAGTGTCACTCTGAATGTTCTGGCAAGATCACATGGATTTTGCGAAGAAACCTGGAATCAAGTTTGAATCAATTAAAAATCGAAACTTAGTTGCTTTCCAGTTCTCACAAGTTTGATTCATGTAGAATCGCACAAGTTACCTACCATGAGCTTGTTTGATGCTGGCTCAAGCAGGATTTCCATCTTCATTGTGAATCGTATCACTCAGATGTTCTGGCAATATCACAAGGATAATGCGTAGGACTCGATTGTGTCCTAATGAGATGATAGATAGATCTCGATTGGCTCTAGACTCAATAAGTGCATTTTGGTAATCGGAGGCTGGAGCAGACTGCCACCTTTTCAATATTAACTGACTCGGAGTGAGAAAGTCAATAGATACGTGTTGATCTCTGTGACAATGAGACAAGTTTCTTTTGAGAGAAACTCGAATGGCTGGGAAGGGTTGTGCATTGCATCACTGGGTCCATGATGACTTGTCTTCAATATATGTATTGACCCGGTTTCTGCCTAAGTTGCATAGAATATTCAACTCCTTCAATGCTTACCAATACGTCATCATTAGCACCTTGTTGTGATTGTTCCAGTGCTAACTTAAGTACTTGGTCCGCATTCAGCTTCATTCCACTCCATCTTTCCTAAGGACAACTATTTCTAGCTATGGAATGTCCTTGGGTAGATCCCTCCGGTTCTGGTTGGATCATAGGACTTAGTTTCCTATCCTAAACCACCTTTTGACTCCAACGTTCCGTCGTGGATAGTAGGTTGTTTTGGGTAAAGATCGTAACCATAAAACCATTGAAAACCATTCAAAGTGCTTGATAAAAATCAAAACTTTTAACACTTGAAAGTTTTACATTTCCGAAAAGCTCCCCCTACACACATGCATCGATATACGAAATAGTTTGGCATGTGAAGGAAAGAGTTGCACTTGAGTCTTTAAGATCACATGTTGCGATATATTACATTTTAATCACATTTTCTCCCCTATCTCTAATATAATAATATAATATTAGAGATACCAATTGATTAAAATATGACATTTTCCGAAAAATCGTTGGGAGAGAAACATGTGTGCACGCATGAATCATGGAACATTTTTAGTCGGGTCGCTCCCCCTCAACAATATATGTGTGTCTTGAGACAAAATTTGACAAAAATTTAGAAAAACGACACCACAAAATATGTTGAGGTACGGAGTTGAGATGCCTTTTCCGATATAATATATTACATTTGACAATTTTATATCATTTTCGGAATGTGTTGGATACATAAAATATGACAATTTTAGAGATGTACCCAACAACATTAAAAGGCTTGATTTTAAAACGCTCCCCCTCAAAAATTGATCAAAATAACATATGACAATTTTGAGATATAAAAACCACTTATGAGGAAGGGAGTGTTGAACACACAATTTTGAAAGATTTAGAAAAACCTTTTGAGAAATTCTTGAAAAATTGTGTTCAACGGTTTTAAAATAATCAGGATAGAAGACTTCTCTTCTATTGCTTAGGGAAAGCGCACTGAAACGTACACCCCCCTTTCGGGTCCGTTTTTCATGAGCTCAAAACTTTGATTGTTTTGTGACTAGCTCATGACCAAGAAAAATAAATTTCCCGTTGTGAAGGATAAGTTATCATCCGTGATAAACTTTCCTTAAGTTGAGTTTCGAGTTCTAAGCTGACATTTACTTAGAAATCGTTTTCATGAACTTAAAAACTTTGAATGTTTTTATGAGAAGCTCATGACCGAGAAATATGAATTTCTCGTTGAGAAGGATAAGTTATCGTCCGAGATAAACTTTCCTTAGTTGAGGTCCGAGTTCTAAGCTGTGATGCGCCTAGAAGTCATTATGAGAGAATATCAAGCAGCTTCATTTGCCAAAACCTCCAAGTCTTCTGGAGTCATATACTTCATACCAAGACGACCAACGAGATATGCAAACCTATCTTTCGATAGAGCTTTTGTAAACAAGTCTGCCAGCTGGTACTCAGTTCTGACAAAGTATAATTCCACGATGCCGCGTTCCACTTGTTCCTTGATGAAGTGATATCTGACATCGATGTGCTTGGTGCGGGAGTGCTGAACCGGATTGCAGGATATGGCTATGGCCGACTTTGAGTCACAATACATAGGTATTTTATCAAAGTGGAAGCCATAATCCGTAAGTTGAGTTCTCATCCAGAGGACTTGAGCACAACACGCGGATAGAGCCACATATTCTGCTTCAGCTGATGAGAGCGAAGTGCAGTCCTGCTTCTTTGACGACCAGCTGACAAGCTTGTCTTCCCCTAGAAATTGTATGCTACCAGAAGTGCTTTTACGACTATCAAGACAACCTGCGTGATCAGAATCTGAAAAAGCCGTTAGATGAAAACCGGTTTCCCTCGGATACCAAAGTCCCATGTGAATGGTATTCTTAAGGTACCGAAAGATCCGTTTAACCTCTTTGAGGTGCTTTTGAGTAGGTCTGGCTTGATATCGTGCACAATAGCATGTGGCATGATGAATATCAGGCCTGCTGGCTGTAAGGTACATAAGTGACCCGATCATACTGCGATATCGCGTTTGATCTACGGGATATGAGTACAAGTCAGCGTCTAGGAATGTGGTCGACAATGGTGTACCAACGCGAGCACATGAGGTCATTCCATGCTTTTTAAGTATCTCTTGAGCATACTTAGCTTGGTTAATGAAGATACCACGTGGGGATTGATGAATCTGGAGGCCTAAAAAGAATTTTAGCTCCCCCATCATTGACATTTCAAATCTGCTGTGCATTAATTTTTCAAAACGTTTTGAAAGTTTTGGGTTCGTAGAACCAAAAATAATGTCATCAACATAAACTTGCACCAGCATTATGTCATCCCCATATTTATTAGTAAAGAGAGTAGGATCAATAGAACCTTTGGAGAATCCTTTGGACACCAAGAAGTTTGAAAGTTCTTCGTACCATGCCCTTGGAGCTTGTTTAAGTCCATATACAGCCTTCTTGAGACGATAGACTTTGTCAGGATGATGAGGATCGACGAATCCTTCCGGCTGATTTACATACACTTCTTCCTTCAAATGACCGTTGAGAAAAGCTGTTTTGACGTCCATCTGAAAAACCGTGAAGCCCTTATGTGCAGCATAAGCAAGGAATATCCTGACTGCTTCCAAACGAGCGACTGGAGCGAATGATTCATCGTAGTCTATGCCTTCTTGTTGACGGTATCCCTTAACCACAAGACGAGATTTGTTTTTGATGATGGTTTGTTCTTCATCCAGTTTGTTTTTCTAGATCCATTTGAAATCTAAAATTGACATTCCATAGGGTCGGTCAACAAGTTCCCAAACATTTAGGCGTTCAAACTGATGAATTTCGTCTTGCATTGATTCAATCCACGCATGATCATTCATGGCTTGTTTGATGTTTGTAGGTACAGTTGAACTCACGGTGAGTGCATACATACACACATCGCCATCGGTTTCGAGTTGTCTGCGTGTTCGAACCGGTTGTGAAGGATTTCCAATTACTTGCACCAATGGATGATCACGTGTCCAATGGTGAGTGGATGGATATGGTTGGTAGAATGTATGCATGTTGGACGGATCAACATGTTGACTAGAAGACTCTCCGACTTCGTGTACCGGTGTACCGAACGGATTGATAAATTCTTCATCGTCAGGTTGTGCATCGACTGCTTGATTGTTGTTTCCTCCTTCAGCATTGACGGTTGGTGATGTTGGTTGTATGACAGTTTCTTGAGTTTGTTGAGTATCCACTGGAATTGTCTCTTGAGCAACTGTTGCTGAAGTAGAGGCAGTTGTGTCTTGTTGATTTTGTTCAGGTGCATCAGCAGTATTGACAGCGGAAGGCTTTGACACAACTTGATTGTTTCCATAGTAATATTCATCAAACATAGGATCATATAAGTCAACCAACTCATTCATATGTGTTGTATCCGTCGAGTCTGCTGTAGGAGTACTTTGTTGACATTCTTGCACGGGACGTACACTGTTTTGTGTAGGTGCCATTGCTGGACATTGAGGTGCGGGACTTGAGCTGTTGTGATCAAGTACCATGTGTGGCAATTCGTCAAAGTTCACATGAATTGTTTCGACAATAATCTTTGTTCTCTTGTTATAGACTCGATATCCTTTCGACAATGTAGCATACCCCACAAAAATACATGCATCACCTTTTTCTTTCATCTTGTCGAGATTTTCACCGTCTTTAAGGATGTAGCATAAAGATCCAAATACGTGAAAGAATTTGACAGTAGGTTTCCTGTCATTGATGATGTGGTAAGGTGTCTTTTCATGTCTAGGGATGACGAGAGAACGATTCTGAGTATAACAGGCAGTTGCAATTGCTTCAGCCCAGAAGAATAGCGGTAATTTTGAAGCAGAAAGCATTGTTCGAGCAGCCTCAACCAAAGTACGGTTCCGTCTTTCGACAACGCCGTTTTGTTCAGGAGTTCGAGCAATAGACGTTTGATGTTCGATGCCTTCTTCTTGAAAGTAAGATTGCAAGTTCTTGTTCAAAAATTCAGTACCCCTATCTGTTCTTACGGTTAAGACTTGAGCTTGAAGATTGCGTTGTATCATCTTGAGAAAGTTTTTGAGAACCTCTGGTGTTTCATCTTTGGACCTTAAGAAGAAAGTCCATGTGTATCTAGCGTAATCATCAACAATCACTAGAATATACTTTTTCCCGTTAATACTCTCTACACGCATGGGACCACATAAATCCATGTGTAGAAGTTCCAATCGTCCTTTTGAGCTAGGGGTAGTCTTTGTTTTGAAAGACTTCCGTTTTGCTTTCCCCAACTCACAAGAAGAACAGAGATGGTCTTTGACGAATTTCAACTTAGGAAGACCGGTCACAATATCATTCTTCGATAGTAAGTTGATGGTGTCAAAATTGAGATGTGACAATCGTTGATGCCATAACCATGCTTGAGATGATGAGGCTTTAGCCATTAAGCAAATCGGATTTGTTGAAGATGTGTCTTGAAGAGTTACTGTGTAGAGATCAGAACCACGAGAACCTGTAAGAAGGTCATTCCCATCGTAGTCTCTAACATAGCAAGTAGATTTCCGAAAAGCCACTTCCAAATCCGCATCACAAAATTGACCAACCGAGAATAAATTGTGATTCAGTCCCTCGACGTAATAAACCCGTTTTATAGTGATATTCCCTTGAACCAAGTCTCCATATCCGAGTATCGGTGCAAATTGATCATTTCCAAACCGTACCGTACCCAGAAACTTCTCCACGAAGTTAATGAGAAGCTTGAGATTGCCCGTCATGTGCTTTGTGCACCCGGAGTCCATTATGAATAGGATGAGTTCGACGAGCTGCAGAAGAATTAGAAGACAATGTAGCATTTGACAAATGGGAGCCCTTGATAGAAACGGGTTCCAAAATAGTAGTGGACCTAGATTCTAAAGGCAAGCTAACATTCATAGTCCCAATTAGAATGGGGGTTGTCTTAGGTACCCATTTGTATCCGGGTGGTGTAAATCTTGAATACCCCCGTGTACATGTCCTAATCATGTTCTCATAAAGCTTCTTTAACCTGCTTTGTTTACGTAGAGTAGTGGATTCTAACGCACTTAGTTTCTTAAGTGGTTGCTCAGTGGATTGGTTCAAAGTTCTTGTGGGTTTACTAGTACTAGTGGGCATACGAATAGGCTTCCTAGTTCTAGTATTCACGCCATTATAGTTAAGAGCACAAGCATCATGATTGAAAGTACGAACACATTTGCCACATTCAACACAAACAAATTCAACATTCGAGGTCTTAGCATTTAAACTGTCATTACAAGCAGTTACAGACGTTTTATTCTTAGAAAACTTAAAATTCCTACGGTGATCTTCTACTTCATTCTTCTTCCCTTGACTATTGTTAGGCATGACTCTATCTTCAACTCTAGTGCTCTTAAGCTGTGGTCCGCTAACACTAGTAGTGGGATTTACTCCTGTAGAAGAAGACACACGTTGATTAGTTTTCCTAGTATTCTGAGGTAACTGCGTTGTTCCAGTTTGAGTGGACCTAGTGTTCATCTTATACATTCCAGGTGCTATCACATTAGTGCTCTTATCATTTCCTATCTTAGGAAAAGTCTGTGGGGATTGTCCCAAAATAGATGATTTAGGGCATTTAACCGCATTTGGTTGACGAACAGCGGATGGTTTACCCAAAACAGACTTTCCTTTCATTTTCTCAATGAGTTTCTGTAACTCACTGATGGCTATGTCCCTTTCTTTTAGCTGAGCTTTCAAATCATTTATTTCGAAATCCTTTTCATTTAGTAAACGAAACGAAGAGGCTGACATTTCTTGACACTTTTTATGATTATGAGATTTTTCACCTTTTTGTAAAGCAAGTTCAAGAGAAATGGAGTGTTTCTCAAGTTGAGAAAAACTTTTCGAAAGTTTGTTATATGACTGAATTTGTTTTGAAAGCTCTACTTCAAGATTGCGACATTTCGCGTCCGATTCTGACACAAGACATGCTACATGACAATATTGATCAAGATCGGTATACACACCAAGTATAGCATTCATATGGTCAGCATAAAAATACTCCTTAGAAAGTCGATCAATTTCGTTAGAAAGTTGGTGTTCTTGTGTCTTTAATTTAATTTGAAGAAAATCAACTTCATCTTCAAGAGATTTGACATAGCTTAAATCAGTTAACATTTCTTCAGTGAGAGCATTATAAAACATTTCCACATTTTTTGAAAGATCATCAATGGTTGGAACAATGCATTGTTGAATGACGACTTCTACTTGTGGGTTAGGTTTAATATTCCAAATGGTATCCCTAGAAACTTTTTCATAGTCGACGACACCTTTGTACAAATTTAAAACCCCTTGTTTTATAAACTCAAATTGCTGAACACTTTTGCTTTTCGCATCCCATTTACGTTTTTCATCCAAAATTCGCTTTTCTAACAAAATTGATTGCTTTTTGAAACTCCTTTTTAAAGAAACTTTCTTTTGTGGTTCATCATTTGGTGGTGGAACACTATTATACATCTTTTGTTCTTTTGAAATTTCTTTTTGAGGGACAAACTTAATATGATTGTTAGAATCAGAAAGGTTTATTAAATCACTTAAGTTTGATCGACTTTCTTCTTGTTGACGAATGATTTCGTCGCAGTCAGGGGAAAGCATAAGAGCAAGATTATCAACATAACAACCGATATCATAAAGAGCAGGCTTGGTACTTTGAGCTTTCTTGAGATATTCAGGCTTGACAAAACTCGTTTTCATATTTCTATTGAGCATATTCATAGTTTGAATAGACTGACCCGTTTTGTAAACAATGTTGTTTAACGTGTCGACTCTCTTTTCCAAAGCAAGAATTTTTTCAATATCCTTTTCTTCACGAGTTTTATAAAGCTCAGTTTGTTCTTTGTTAACCGACTCTAATTCAGTAATTTGGAGTTTATGTAGCAGCAGTTGTTCTTCAAGTTCCGATATCTTCTGTTTTGACATATGAATTTCGTGTGTTACTTCAGAACAATATTGTTCGTTGAGCACCTTACGTTCATATACCAAACCATTAGCTATTGCAACTCGTCGATCAGCTTCTTTTACATAATCACACTCTTTAAGCCTGTCTATCTCCTCGGCTAAGGATGTGTTTGCTTGCTTCAAACGTTTATTAGCATCTTTGTTTTCCTCAATTTCATGTTTTAAAGAATCAATTATAGACGCAAGCAAATCGCGGTCCTCATCCGAGTCAGTATCCTGAGTAGCATTACCGTCATCATTACCCATATGCTGTGAATCCGTAGAGATATTGCTATCCTCCGTGTCCATTACATATGTGTCATTGATGCTTTCGGGTTGCTCAGGATGCCGTCGTTCATTAGCAAACACATTATAGTTATCATTTGTTGGTACCTTTTCAATTGGCTCAGTATCAAAGATAGGTCCAGAAGTATCAGCAGTCTCTGGAAGCACTTCTTGAATCTTTGCCATGTACACATAATGTGCCTCAAGCTCTTGATCATCGGCTTCATCATCAGTGTCATCACGCCAGTCAACTTCATCTGCTGTAAGTGGAATTCCTGCTTCTTCTTTCTTACACAGCAGCATCTTTTCCTTGTGATACCCTGAGTCCTTAACCCGTTTTGGCTTCTTGCATTCCCTAGCCATGTGCCCAAATCCCTTACAGTTGAAGCATTGAATCCCAGTCTTCTGCACAACCGGAGTGCCTACAGTATCTCTAGCCCCAACTTGATTCAGCATCCTCTGATTATCATACCTAGCATCACGATCATACCTAGGTGCATGATCAACTTCCTTATATCTAGCATTGGATGATGATCTGAGGTTGTTGTTGGTAGGTTTGTAGATCTTCTTATAAGTTGTGGTGAGTAAAGACATGAGTTCTTCAATCTTCTTGTCCCTTGAAGTTTGTTCATCATCACTGTCTCCATCTGACTCGGTGTCATACTTTGGAGGTGGAGTGGGGACAATTGCTTTTGCTTTGTGTTTAGCAGCAACTAGAGGTTTGGTGGATGAGCTTGATGACTTTGAGGAATGAGTAGGTGGTTGTTGACGGGGAACGGGTTTTGTTGAAGTAGCAGCCACAAAAGCGATAGAATTAGCAGACCGTTCTGCCTTTTCAGCCCTTAGTTCATTCACTTCATTCTGATGTTGTTTCAAGATATCATAAAGTTTGTGGTAAGATATAGTCTTGATATCCTCCCTTTGTTTGACCAAAGTCACAAACCTTTGCCATTCCGGTTTGAGTTGAAGTAGAAACTGAACATTGGCATGATGATTGGAGATGGTGCACTGATTTCTTACAAGCTCATTCATCATTTTGTAGAATCTCGAGTAATATGAGTCAATGGATTCACCATCTTCAGATGTGAATTTTCCAAACTCCCAAAGTAGATTAGTCTCGAGATCTTGAACATTGATTGACTCACCTTGCTTCAATCGATGAATTGCATTCCACATTTCCATAGCATTAGGACATGCATCAACTGTGGAATAGATATCGTTATCAATTCCAGTGAGTATGAAATTTACAACATCAGCTTCAGCTTGGAGGAGTTTCTTTTTCTCAGCAGAACATGTGTCAAAATCCTCCATAGCTCGTATAGTTGATGAAGTACCATCCTCTGCCTGTGTTGTAATTGGTTTGAATTCAAAAACTGGAGGTGGGTTCTCAAGGCAGTGACGAAGAGCAGTTCGGTTTTCTTTTCCATCGAGAAATCTAAGAAAACGAGATCTCCATTGAACGTAGCAACCGGCAGTGAGCACAGGTGGATTACCGTTGCCACCTTGTTCCAAACGAATTTGATTAGCAGTTGCAATGTTGATGTTGTTGTTAGACATGGTGAATACTTGTGAATGAATTGCAGATCTTAGTGGATTTGTTGTGATGATGTGTGGTTAAAATTGAAATTCCGAAATTTCCAGAAAATTTTTTTTTTTCTCAGTCCGACAATAAATTCCTCAGTCTGACAAAACGGTAAGCCGAAAAATTTTGTATCGCCAAATTTTGAATTTTAGTTAGAAATAGCCAAAAACTAATAGGGAAAAAATTTGATTTTACTTGACCTAAAAAATTTAACTCTTTTTTTTTTTTTTTTTTTTTTTAATCTTCGTGTAAACGATGTTCCTAAACTAGTCTAGATAGTGGCTAAGTCTAAAAATTGCTCAAACAAAAATATCCATCGGAATGCCCATCGGAATAACCTTGTCGGAATGACCAATCTGAATGAGTGATCGGAATGTCGATCTGAATGCCAATCGGAATACCCAATCTGAATATCAACCAATCGGAATGCCGATCTGAATGCCAATCGGAATGCCCAATCTGAATACAACCAATCGGAATGCCGATCTGAATGCCAATCGGAATGCCCAATCTGAATATCAACCAATCGGAATGTCGATCTGAATGCCAATCGGAATACCCAATCTGAATATCAACCAATCGGAATGCCGATCTGAATGCCAATCGGAATGCCCAATCTGAATATCAACCAATCGGAATGCCGATCTGAATGAGTAAACCCTTTTCCTATTTGACCAGATCGGAATATTTTCCACTTTTCTCGGACAAAACTCAACCAATTCGTGATTTTAAGCCAAAAAATGATCAAAACACCCAAAAATTTTGTGTTTTTAGCCAAAGTAACTATACCAAATCCCTACCACAACTATGTAGAAGATTTGTATCAAGAAAAAACCATAAAAAACACAAGAAAAATTTTTGGACGTGATGTAAAGATCAAAATGACCACGAAAAATCAAGAACACACCACACTAATCTTCAATCACCTATCCACTATAGGCTCTTGATACCAAATGTTGTTCCCATTCAATCCATAACACAAGATTTAGAAGAGATATTTAGAGAGAGAAAGAGAAGAATGTAGAGAGAGAAACAAGAGAGATTTGGAAGGTTTATGTTTACTAGAGAGAGAAAGTAAAATGAACCAACACCCTCTTTCACATGTGAAAGAGGGTTATATACCCTTGGCCTTTTGGGCCGTGGGCTTTGTTTCCTTGGGCCGGGCTTGGCTTTGCTTTGGGCTTACGCCCCTAACTTATACAATATTAGCTTAAAGTCCAAGCCCGGTTTTCCCGACTAACCTATTACAATACAAGACCTTTTAACGACTAAGATGACCTATTACATTCTTGTTCGGCTATATAAAATATAGGGCTAACAACCCCAAATAATAAAAAAGCCTAATTTTAACTAAACCAAAATTGAAGAGTTACTTACTGAATGTGGAATAGGGATCAAACGGACGCCCAAGAGGTCTCAAGGACCATTCACTAATAAGCATTTTAGGGTTGATTGTTTTTTATGCAATCAAATGAATAGAACATGGGTGTGTGTTTTTTAGGTATGGAAATGATCGGGTATTTGGCTTTTGGGGTATGAGATACGATTAATAAGCGAGAAAAAGTAAAAGACATTAATACCCTCACTTAATAATAGGAAGACAATAATGCCCTCACATGTGGATCACGTGACTGACCAATTTGACGGAATGGTTAGAAATGGACCAAAAGTGAGTAACGTTTATAGTTTTTTGGTAAAAGACGAAACTATTTGAAAAAATGGACCAAGAGTGAAGAATGGATCAAACCACGAGGATAAAAAAAGCAGTTAACTCTATATTTTTTTTGGTTATTTTAACTTAATTGCCTACTTCTAAATATAAATAGAAAATTAAGATTGAAATTCTATATTAGTTTAGGGTTTGAAGTTATAAGGGATGTTTAAGTTACTCAACTTTTACTTTTTGTTCACCTAAATTTACCAATTTATTTTTAAGACTTTGGGTTACTGAACTATAAAGTTTTGCTTTTTAGGTTACTAAACATCAAAAGTATGTTCATTTAGTTTACCTCGATTACCCGTAACTGGTTACTTATGTGGCCCTTTATCCAGGTGAGAAACTTATCAGGTTATTGGACAAATATGTACTAAACTTTGCGAATTAGTTCACATAATTACTAAACTTTGTTGTTTTTGTTCACATGTTTTTATACACACATTTAATATACACGTTTTATACACACATTTTATATACATTTTTAGATACGTTTTTGTACACACGTTTTTATACACGTCTTTTTTGTACATTTTTATATACACATTTCTATATATGTTTTTATACATAAGTTTTTATACACATGTTTTATATACACATTTTAATACACACATTTATTATACATATATTTTTACACACGTTTTTATATAAGCATGTTATAAACGTATGTGTATAAAACGTGCATAAAATGCGTGTATACAAATTTGTGTATAACGTGAATAAAAATTTGTATATAAGCGTATGATGAAATTGCCATCTTTGTTGGGTTGTGCATAAGTCATAGTTATTATTTTATACGATTGAAAGTAGTTGGGCGTAAGGGGTCACACTGTTAGACATCGAGGTCATATCATATCCATCATATGCAATTCATATTGTGTTTTGAATTCTTGTTACTCACGTAGGGTTTATATGCTACTGACTGTATCAAATTGTTTATATTGTGTTTTGAATCCAACGGTATCATATTGTTATGATAGTTGAAGGTATCAGAGGGTAAATAAATAGATAAAAATTTACTTTTTACGTTTCATAATATAAATTAAGTTTATCATAACATTTTCACTTAATACAAATATTAAAAAAGTTGTAAATTAATTGGTTAAAGGTAAAATTATCATTATATACAAAATTAGAGAAAAAAACTGAAAAAGTGGTATTTTATTAAACTGTATTTTTTGTCGGTGGACTATAATTATGAGCCGAGCTGGCTGTGGTGAACCTTTAACGACTTTTAAGAGTTGACGAGTTTCTAGATTTTTCGCTTCGAATTGTTTCCTTCTATTGTTCTATGAATGATGGCCGCTTTGTTAGATTGACCTATCGAATCCTTCATATACATCCCAATTTTACCCATGACTTTCCTAAACAACCATAAGTGGATAAAAACAATTCTAAAATATGAGAAGGATTATAAGTGAGCAAACTTAAATATGTTTGACCTAACAGTGGGGTACAACCTCGTATTTCTCCGTTTCGACACTTTTAACTGGGTAACAAATACCGAGTTTCGAGGACGAAACTCCAAATAACGCGGATAGACAGTGACAACCAGGAATTTTCTATACTTTAAATAATGATAATTTATATTATTTATTAATCGAAATTCATTCCTGAGAGATATCAAAGTTATATTATTTGAAAACGAGAGTTTATTTGGTAAATTGGAAGATACTACGCAAATCTGAGAACTAACACGATACAAATGAAATTTATATTTAATTATTAAGAGATATCTGATAAAAGAATTTATTAAATTATTTATTATTTTCATTTTTATAACGGATGTTAAAATCGAGAATAATTAAAGTAAATTCTGTTTTTCTTAAAACAATAATTATCCGTGATAATCGATAAATAATCAACATATTAGATAAACTTATAAAATATTACGAAACGATTGTAAGTAAATAGTGCTAATTTTCATAAGAAAAACCTTTTGAAACGCAATGACGAAAATTTCGTGTTTTGAATCATCCGTTAACTATCGAAAACGAGTCCCAAACTATTAGTTATATTTACAAAATCATCCCCTAAATATTAACCACTTAACATATTTTTATTTAATATAAATAAAAAACATTAGGGTTTGAACTCATAAAAACCCTAGCCACCATTTTGAAATCCTCTCTTCACCTTCATCAATTCCAGCAGCCACCATCGCCTGAATCCACCGTTCATCCGCCATATCATATCCATATCCAAAAATGGCAGCAGAATATCCTCTTCCAATTTTTCTAGGGTGGGTATAGTAACCTTTTTTAAATTAAATCATTTCAATTGAATTGAATTAAATTCGTGTGTTAATGTAATTCAGTTTTATTTTTTCTTTTTTTTATATCATTTCAAGTATATTTTCTACTTCACCAATACATAGTTTTCTTTCAAAGACACCACTATGAATCCAAACACTCGTAACACTTATGATCTTTACGAGCCGTACTTCCAAGGCGATGTGGAGACACGCCCAGAGTTATCAGAGATATGAAAAATACCTAACTTTGTGTAATCAACAAGATAGAGGTTCGAGATCGGGTCCGAAAAAGACGCAGAGATACATACCTCGTTAGAGAGAAGCTGCGGAACAACGTCGACAAAATCTTATGGAGCATCTAAACAACCGTAATGAATAAATTATAATGTTTAACTAGTCTACGTTTTATGTTTTTTACGTGACGTTTTGTTATCGTAATGTTTTCTTTATCAATAAAATGTTTTCTTATTTACTAAAGTTTATCGATACAATAATTTTTTAAAAAATATATAAAAAAGTACCAGCGGCGTCACTTGGTCACTTTTTTGGTGTCAAGTAGTCAACCACTCCCCTACCAAAATATATTATGGTTTTTTCATATTTATTTCGGTTTTGTTCGGTTTAATTCAGTTTCGGGTTAAAACCAATATACACTATATATTTGTTTTGTTTTTTCTCGATTTCGTTTCAATTTTGGTCTTCATTCAATTTCGATTTGTTTTGATTAGGGCTGAGCAACAGGTCCGGACCAGACCGGACCGACAAAGATCAGACCGGACCGAGAACCGAAATGGTCCAAAACCCCGGACCGAGACTGGACCGAAATGGTCCGGTCCAATCCGGGTCGGTCCGGTTCGGTCTTCGGTCCGGTCTTATTAAACATAATCCACCTCTCATCATATATCTCCTCTCAAAACCCTAACTCTAATTCACAGCCGTCAAACAAACCATCCATCATTTAGATACACCAATCAGATCTCCCCCATTAAAACTAAACATATTTCAGATGATGAGTTTTCGGAAAGAAAGGAGGGTGTGGTGTGTGCCATGGCAGTTATGTCGTTATGCCTTAGTTGTTGCAACAGATGTTTTCGGAATACTACTTTGGTAAAGATCTTATTCTCTTAAAACTTGGTTTATTTCAACTTGGTAATGAAAATATACGTCTTAAGACTTTTAAGAATGATCTCTCTTAGCAACGATAAACATTGAAATAGATGAAATAAAGGAGACAATGAAAATATATGTCAAGAGATCATTTCAATTCAATTGTGTGTTAATGTAATTCAGTTTTATTTTGACAGTAAGATTGAAGCAGCCGCGAAGGATAAGAATCAAGGGTTATACAAAGACCTTGTTTCTCAGTGTGTCAACAAGTTTAAGAATAATCTGGCGGGATTTCTTATGTATGTCACTTTTTTTTATTCGTCTTTCAATTACCTTATTTTTAGATTAGCCCAGCAAATTAGCTAAACCTCACTTTTTTTTATTCGTCTTTCAATTACCTTATTTTTAGATTAGCTCATCAAATTAGCTAAACCAAACACCCTATTTTGCACATCTGGAATTTTAATGTGTGTCTGTGTGTGTGATAGGTTGAATTTTGCGATAAGAAAGCTTGACTCAGATTCAGTGGCTCTTTCTCGTAAGAAAGAAAAGGTGGCAGATGAAGCAACTAACCATCACGTGTAGCAGCTTCAAAA
The DNA here is from genome assembly GCA_025667525.1 of Glebionis coronaria. Taxonomy (NCBI): domain Eukaryota; kingdom Viridiplantae; phylum Streptophyta; class Magnoliopsida; order Asterales; family Asteraceae; genus Glebionis; species Glebionis coronaria. Next base: position 5,519,770 of record CM046880.1, read on the forward strand.
GTTATTTCTTACAAGGAAATGGGATGAAATTTGAAATTGCGTAGACCTGAGTGAGTATTTTCTAACTTCTTGCTACAAGGAATATCGTTTTGGAATCACGCTGCCGAGGTTGAACAGATTCGAAAGGTTAAGATTTGTCAAAATTAGGCGTGCTTGTATGTGGTATACGCGTTGCATTTGGAAGAGAATGAGGCGTTCATGGAGGCTGATCGTGTCTATCACTTCATTTCAAGGTTTATAATCTATCATCTCACCTTGTTACCTATCTTATGCATGTCTCAACTAAATTTGTTTCTTAACTTTTCTTATATTGTGTTTTAGCAATGCCAACCCGATACACACCTTAAAACAGGCACATATGCTCTTTCTCGAGAGAATGCGTCTAATATGCGATGCTCCTTCGTCAGCAAACAAGGTTTCTCTTCTTTCCTTGTTTCAAACGTTTTCCTGTTTGGGAATTGGGATTTGATTATCATATAAGTCATGTTTGTGAATGCTTAATTTTAGTATTTTTAGGACAGTTGGGGAGTGCAAATGATTTGGGGCTCCTTATGATTGCTTATTTGACTTACTGTGTTGTTTGCGAATTGCGATTGATTTTTGTTTAGGCGATGTTAGGGGTTGTTTCTGTTTGACTTTGTATGTCATTTCCTATAATAATGTTATGCGAATCAATTTCATATGTGTTTCACCCATAAATGATACTATCTGATTAGTAACTCCAACCAATGAATCACCGGTTCAGGGTAATGATTATGATAATTGTTCACCTAAAAGTAGTAATTAGGCGATGCTTATGTTGATGCTTGCTTTTCGTAAATATTTGCTCTGCTTAAAGGGTAACTTCAACCTGTTTTGGTTTTGCTTTCCGTAAATATTTGCGCCTGCTGACCCCACTCTAGGCTTCGGTAGGTTGCCCTGGTTCACCGTTGAGCTACTGAGTGATATTTAACTGGCCTTATAAGAAAATGAAAATAAACAAAGAATTTGAGTGATATTTATTCTAGTTAACTGGCCTTTTAAGAAAATGTGATATTTATCAGATAAATACCCTAAAGAACAAGCATTTCATGAATCTGATGAACCATTGGCGTCAACCCATTTTGTATGTCAAGCTTCTTGTGAGTTATAGTTTTTAATTCATTATGTTCTTACTATTTGTGATTGCTAATATAAATCATGATCACATATGGAAGTCTCATAACAGCTACATGTTTCAAATCATTTAAAACTTGCTTATCAGCCTATAAACATACTAACGTCTTCAAGCACTCTTTCCATCTATTCTTTTGTTAACATTTTACAAAACTTCAAACGACTACCACTTTCTCTTTTTACCAAAATAATTACTCATTAACTCTTAACTAAACAATATAACAATGACATACGATAGTTGTTTTCTTTCTTTGTTGCTTTAAACCCATAACATCTCATATACTATTTTAAACTTTGATTTTCAACCATCAAAAGACTTAGCTGCTAATATTAACCATAAGCATGTATCAATCATTTTTTGACAACTATACATGTATTAAGCATACATATAACTTGATTTATCTATTTAATGGTGATCACTAAAACGATGACTACGCTACAGTGTGTTGATCTTCTTAGCTAACGTTGTTCCTCCCTCTAGGAATTTATGATTTTGTTTCGTGAATGTGAGAATGAATGGCTGGTGTATTTTCTACGAACTAGGGACATAATTACGCGAGGTAGAAGTTAGAAATACTATAAATAAAACTACGGGTGTTACAATGCACTAATTACTAATCTTGCGAAAACAATTAAGAGTCTGGAAGTGTGAGAGCATGGACCAAAATGATAAAGTTTGCATATCATCGTAGTCAGAATGCATATATGCATGTATATGAAGCGTGTCTGGAAGTCTGAGAGCGAACTGTAAGGGGGTGTATATGGTGAGAGCAATCCTTGATGTCCAACTTGAATTGTGCCAAAAAGCAGTATGATAATATTAGGAACATGACCATCGTTTAGTGAAACTACTAAACACACACTGACCTATATTTAGTTTATTACATGTCCAATCCCATTACACAATTTATCTTAATCATCTATAGATATGCCTAAAAGTGGGTCCGTATCTGAGATCTGAACTTATGATACTTCACTTGGAGAAGCCATAGGTTCATCAATGGCCACAGATACATTCACTGATGCATTTTCAGTTTTAATAGCATTTGCTGAAGACATATTTAGCGTGTGGAAGTGTGAGAGCAAACTATATGAGGGTGTCTGGATTAGCTTGTTTCTCTTTCGGGTTTGTGTTGGTTTAGAAGCAGTATTTGGCAGAACCGGGCCTTGCTTCAGTACAGCTTCACTTGTTTCAGTTGTTAACTATAATCTTTGTAATTGAAAGCCATGTAAACAGTTGCGTAGAGACCTTTATCTTTTCGTAGTTTGTTATCTTGTTCCATTGCACAATTCATAAACAAGAGGACAGGCGCGCAGCGATGATCCATGTTTTAGTAATTTTTCTTCTTGTGATAGTTTGATTTCTGCGTATATATTATCTTTTGAACTCGTTGTGTGCAGGTGATCACTGGTGGTGGTGACAGCAGCAACAGCTAAGGCACGTGCATGCGAGGATATAAAAGGAAGAGAGAGGAGAGTGGCGACGACAAAGTATGTTATGATTCGACAATTGAACTATATTTCCATCACTAGCATCATAGCAACGCTTTATGCCTGAAAGAAGCATTTTGCTATCATTAATTAGATTCAAACCCTATCAGAGGTTCATAAGAAGACGTGCAGTTTCATCTTTTTCTGGTGTAAATTTCAATATCATATGAAACTGGAACCAAGCTATCATAACTGTTTTTTCAGTGTCACATCTCACTAGAGCTTTGATAAGTAGTGTCTAAAAATAGAGTGTAGGAGCAAGATATTTCGATTGTTGGTCTTTTAGTGAGCATCTCCAGAAAAGGTTTTTTCGTTGTAATCGTGTCAACATACCTCCAATATGTATATTTTTAATTACTACATCTAGTATATTTTTGTAACAAGGAATCATAGCCAAAATGGTTATATCTTACATATTTTTTCAAAAAAAACACAACTCGATTTGTCCATCATATCAAACGAATAATGAAGCCAGGTAACATGAGAAACTATATGAATTTTCACATTAATATTTCGTTAGGAATCATAAATTTCATGGTATACCAACACTGCAATAAGCCCATAATAAGTTATCATCAAACTGAATCATGCTCTTGTGAATTGCATCTTATGATATGTGATAGTATAAGTTATATTTGGGGAATATATTCAAGTCATATTTTCGCAAACGAGGACCTACTAAATGTATTAACAAAATTGCAAGGGGATTCAAAAGGAACACGGCCGCACGTTTATTTTATCAGACCTGATACTAAATAGTGCTAATACTCACATTTTGGAACCTGCAGTTTTGGCGACTCTTAGATTTTATAAACGTACAACAGCAGAAACCGTATGGGGACATTGTCATTTCAAGAGGTAAAAAGATGTGACACGTAGAAACTGTTTTGCTTTGACTTCTGAAAGTCCATTTTTTTGGCAAAATGTATGAAACATTTGTGCTTTGACTTTTGAGACTCAAAATGCACTACTTCATCAACATCAAAATCTCTATGAGTTGAAATTTAGCTAGAGTTCTTTACGCATTCGAGTTTATTAGCAAGTTTGTGCATTCGAATTTACCCACATGTTGAATTCAACTGATAATTATTACATATATAAAGTTGGATTCATGCTAGGTGCAAACAACCTTGAAAGTGGCCACACTTGAGTATGTGACGGTAGGTTCAAACCCCATGGTGGGCAGGGTCTTTTATTTTGGGTGGGCTAATAGACAAGTACAAAGCATATAAACCAGTAATACTTTATATAAACAATGCAATGGGGTTATGCCCTGACATTACGATTGAAGTATCATACGACTATTTAACAAAGCACATTTTGTCTGCTAGAACCAACAGCAGGGTGATTTGGGTTGGTTTTTGAGTATTGTAGCTTTATTTTTGGTTTACAAATAGCTTAGGGATAGTATTAGCCCTAGATTATCTGGTATTTTAGTTTTTGTGGCTTTTGGTGGTTCAATAGTGCCTTTGTTGTCCACTGTTACAGCAAACAACCCCTTTTTCTGTCACAGTAGGTATTTTAGGAGATTTGTGTGATTTTTTTTGGCTTGTGAATTTGTTAATCGATACTTCTTAGGTAGTCTAGGGCTTAAGCCTGTGATTGGTGGTCTTGTGTGCAATTTGGTTAAGGTTTAAGTTTACCAAAGCCCACTGTAGTGCCAATTGCATCAGCAAAAGGCACCATACAGTGACTACATGGGTCTTTTGTGACCTTGTTTTTTCGATATAAAGCTTTAATATTAGTCCACAATTAGAATTTAAGTTAGTTTGGGTTTGATAACTTTTGTGGCTTGTAGAGCCCATAGAAGTCCACTGTCAGCCATTTAAACCAGCAGACACCAACTTTCTGTCTGCCATAGCACCAGCAAGGTTTTTGACCTTGTTTTCAAGTGTTGTGGTTTGGATTTTGGCCCATTTGTTAGAATATAGGATAGTACACTTGTGCATTATCTGGTAGTTGGGTTTTGAGAGCTTTTGGTAGGCTTTAATAGCTATAGAAGCTCACTGTTAGGCTTTAAAGATCAGCAGACCCCTTTGTGTGTCCACAGTTGGTTATTTTTAGTGTTTTGGTGTTAGGTTTTTGGTGTACAAGTAGATCTTAGGTTAGTCTTAGGTTTTATTAGCTGGTATCTTAAGTTTAGAGGCTTTTGGTGGTTAAAAATAGCATTTGATTCATCACTGTGCACCATAAGTGACCAGCAGACTCTAGTCTTTGTCCACAGTAGCTGATCGAATAATGTTATGCGAATCGAATCAGGCATTGATATGTGTTTGACCCATAAATGATACTATCTGATTAGTAACTCCAACGAATCACCGGTTCAGGTTAATGATGATGAATTATAGTATTTAATTTGTTATGTTCTTACTATTTGTGATTGCTAATATAAATCATGATCACATATGGAAGTCTCATAACAGCTACATGTTTCAAATCATTTAAAACTTGCTTATCAGCCTATAAACATACTAACGTCTTCAAGCACTCTTTCCATCTATTCTTTTGTTGACATTTTACAAAACTTCAAACGACTACCACTTTCTCTTTTTACCAAAATAATTACTCATTAACTCTTAACTAAACAATATAACAATGACATACGATAGTTGTTTTCTTTCTTTGTTGCTTTAAACCCATAACACAAAATCAAACATCTCATATACTATTTTAAACTTTGATTTTCAACCATTGAAAGACTTAGCTGCTAATATTAAGCATACATATAAACTTGATTTATCTATTTAATGGTGATCACTAAAACATTGACTACGTTACAGTGTGTTGATCTACTTATTCTGATCTAACGTTGTTCCTCCCTCTAGGAATTTATGATTTTGTTTCGTGAATGTGAGAATGAATGGCTGGTGTATTTTCTATAAACTAGGGACATAATTACGCGAGATAGAAGTTAGAAATACTAAAATAAAATTACGGGTGTTACAATGCACTAATTACTAATCTTGCGAAAACAATTAGGAGTCTGGAAGTTTGCATATCATCATAGTCATAATGCATGCTCCCTTTTAAAGAACATACCTGTATTATTGTATATGAAGCGAGTCTGGAAGTCTGAGAGTGAACTGTAAGGGGGTGTATATGGTGAGAGCAATCCTTGATGTCCCTACAGTTAACTTGAATAGTGCCAAAAAGCAGTATGATAATATTAGTAACATGACGGGTCAGGGTTAGTTCAAGTGGGTTCAGATCGTAAAGGGGTCGCCTGGTCATTTATAACATGTCCATCGTTTAGTGAAACTGACCTATATTTAGTTTATAACATGTACAATCCTATTACACAATTTATCTTAATCATCAAACCCTATCCCCATCTTTTCATTCACTTGGTACTCAAAAGCAAATCCTTTAAAACTCCTTTGCCATCTTCGCATCTTTAGCAAGTGACCTGTCAATAAACACAAGCATCTGGTCCTTGATCAAGGTAACAGCCGCTGCAAGTTCATCAAGACGCACCAACAGAAGGACCCAAAAAGCAAATGATTAGAAAGATTCTGTTAGCATGACACATGTTTTTAGTAGTAAAGTTATATGTGTTAGCCTATGTGCAGACTAGCTAACAACGAGTTATAATCAGAGCTGTGCATACATAATATATAAAATCCTACATCTTCTAGTAGCAAAGTTATATGTTTTAGGCGTATATCGGTACTATAAGTCATTCCACATAATTTGTCCCTCAGAAGGTAATTCTACGTGCAGAGTAGCTAACTGCAAGTCAAACATAAACATGGCTAAAAAGGTCATTCACCTTCATACTGTTGCTATCCTGTTCTGTTATTTAAGAGGCGGGCGAGGTAAATTATCCTAGATAGAGATTAACAGTATCTTACAGCATTGATTAAAACACATTTAAATTGTTAAATTATCGTACAGCTAGCTTCGGCTTTAGTCTAAATACGCAAAATTATAGCTAACAAACCACAACTAGTGATCCCGCACCAAGCAATGTTTTGATTAAAAAGTAGAGTTATAATAGAAACTGTAGAATTATATTCAAATCACCGCCAAAAACAGAACCGCCATCGGTATCTTGTTCCTCCTCTATTATTGTAATCTTACGATTATGATTCCATCACTTGGTACTCAAAAGCATAGAAGGCCAAAAATAACTAACACAAAATTAAACAATTAGAGCTTCTTATTCTGACTCTGGCCTCACATTTAACTAGATACTCGGGTCCTAGGCCTATAAGTCAAACATAGATTAAAAGGCCATTAACCTTCCTACTGGCCTTACAAAGCCGTCCTACTCACTAATTTGCTATTATAGTACTGTTAAACTGTTAGGGTCAAACCTTTTGCATATCTCGACACCAAATGCAATCAGATTTACATTCTAAACCCATCACAACACTATATTAATGAAACCAACAAGTGTATATTAACCTTACTTTTGTAAGCTAAAAGTGGCCATTGCTCATTTCTGTAAGCAGGTGAACTCGAGCAAAAGTATAATCACCTGCTTATTGCTTTTTCCGTTCATAGCTAGAAGATATACAAGCTCACGCGGGAGCTCCTTAATTTCCATTACGATCATAGTCATAATTTTCTCCATCTTGGATACAACAGCAGATGAACTCGAGCTTAAAAACAGAAGAAAATGTAAACTCAGACGACTTTAAAAATAATCCACTAAACGATTTTGATATCGTTTCAGTGCTCTAGTTACAAAAGATGACTGCACATTGAAATTGATTGCAGCGAGTGTTTTAGCCCAAAAACGGTCACATTTTGCAAAACCAGAAGTGCAAGGAGAACAAGTCTAACTTTTAGAAAAGAAATGCAGTTCTTACTCGGAAACAGTTAAAAACCGTTTAAATAGTCGAACAATTAGTCCCTCCAGCGGCAGGTTACACATCATCACAACAAATCTACCACTGGTAAATGCATTGAGAACCTTGATCATTTTAGTATGGAATCCATCAGAAGAAGAAGATACTTTCTCGAACACCGCCACTACCAGTTCAAAAAACTCTTGATCACCAAAGACAAAGGAAAATTCAGTTACTTGCATTATACTTAAATAATTCTCCACAACTTAAACCGAGCCATACCATCATCTGGTTGTCGTCGTAAGGTGGATCGAGTACCACGCAACAGAGACTTTCACACCAATATTTGAATGTCTCACCAAGTCTTCAGCAATCAATGCCTTAATCACAGGATGCAGCAGTTTACTCATCGATATGGATGCCGATTGTGGTAACCTGGATAGAATATCCTCTGTTCGCTATTACAAGATAATAAAAGCGAGTTACGAATCCCGTTTGGTACGGAATTGATAAATAACTATTTAGATCGGTAAAAATCGAGAGCACTAAATCGGGACGGGTTCAGGACAGGATTGGTCCCGAGCTCATCCTAATTTTATAAAAATTACAGTAATAAGTTTCAAAATAAGCCACAAAAAGTGAGCTTATGAAACATAAGCCCCAAACCAAATAAGCCATAAGCCGAAATAGACACCACCTAAATCTGGTCAATTCTAACAAGGCTAAAACAAAACAGATTAATCGCCTGATTTTAGAGCTACAACTAAGGGGGTGTTTATTTTACCTTATTTCCGGGCTTATTAGCTTATAGGTAGCTTATGGGTTCAATCAATCCCAGCTTCTGGAAAGACAGACCAAATGAACCCCTTTGGGGCTTATAATAAGCTTATTTGGTTTTCAAATTTTTGGCTTATTTTGAGACCTGCTAATAGTTTTAATATAGGGGAAAGTTTGAAAAAATAGGTGCAGGCTTATTTCACGACTCGACCCACTAACCATTAAAATTTACTGGTCTAAAAAAAATTTATTTACATGTTTTTATAATCAAATATCATAATAAAAAAGACATTTGAGTCCTTACTAGCATGATGTCCGCGTAATGTAGCGGTAAGTACCTGATAACGATTTTTAAAACTAACAAATATTAATCTTTCCTATTAAGTTCATATTGTTAAAGTTATAAAAAGTCAAAAAAAAAACCATTAAAAATGAAAAAATCTAAAAGTTAATAAAAATATTAGCAAAATAGATGTTAAATTAAAGAACACAAAATTCTAGAAAATATAGTAAAATTAGATTATAAAAATAATAAATAAATAAATAAAAAATTAATTTAAAAGAAAAAAATATTATTTTAATATATTGTTATAAAAAAGCTGTTAGAAATTGTTGTTGATGAAGATATCAACAATTTTGTTTTATTTGGTAGATAAAGGTCCAAAATAATTTATAATATAGTTATAGATATAATTTGCTTTGTGATTTCTTTCATTTTTTTTCCGAAAAGTGTAAGAAAATTTTCATAACCAAAATTTCTCTAATTTTTCTCTCTAATTAGTTTTCCTATCTTTAAAAAAAACTATAAAAATAAATAAATTATGTTTCATTTTATTTACTTTCAAATATTGAGTCCAAAACAAAATGTTCGTGCATGAACTCAATATGTTATGTTTAATTGTTTTGTCTTTTTCATTTCTGAAATTGATTTGAAAGTGACGTTTTATCTATAAATTAGTTAGTTTAAAGAACGGAAATTATAATTCAAAAAGTTATGTTTTTTATCGAGTTAATTAAAAAGATAGTACTTGTGATTTAGTTAAACTATAATGATAAATTATGTGATTTGATCAAATTAGTTTACTGTTTAAGTAAGTTAAGAGTAGAATATAATAAGTAAATGTGTGTAAAAAATGAAGTAATATATATTTTCTTCGTTTCAAAATTATTAATCTTTTGACAAAAAATACATAATTTATAAAAATTTGTTTATCATAATTTTTTTTCTTTTATTTTTTGACAGAATAATAATTTTACTCTTATCTAATTAATTAAGTTTTATTTAAAATTTGTAATAATAATTTTAATCAAAAATAATAAATTAACTTGATCAAACTATCATATTTATTTAAAAAAAACTATAAATTCAAGAAGTATCAAATTGGGAAGTTCGTTAGTCAACTCACCTTCGATACTAACATTGCATATACGGTCTCTCCCCTTAAAGCCTTTAAATAACCCTTTTTTCTTATTGTGAACCTCCTGCCAACCCAGTTGTGAACCCTCCTTTGCTTCTACGAACCCGATCTTCAACCCTTACAAACCAATTGCGAACCCTCCTTTCATGACTGATATTTATTGCGAACCCTTCTTTCATCCATTTTTAAACTTCTCTTTACGACCCACTTCTTTTACACCTTCAAATTTTATCAATCTACATTATTTTGTCTTTTTCATTTGTAGGAACCGATATTTCGTCACTTGTTTTTATTATTTTGTCATATATTTCATTTTTAAGTAAGTTAAGAGTTGAATTATTTAGTAAATGTATATAAAAAATCAAATAGTATATGCTGTATCAAATTGTAAGAGTAAAGGGTCTCACGGCACGCTATTTTCTCTTTATTTTGGTATTTACAATCTCATAGTTACATCATTTTAATAAAACATCTCAAAATACTCTTTCACTCACAACACACATTAACTTGTTCATTTAAGCCCCATCCACCCATAATATTATTCTCTTCGTTTTTCACATATTAAATTGATTTTATTAAATTAAAAATTTAATACATAAATAAAAATATAATACAAAACAAATGTGTAAAAAAATTACGATAATTAAAAACATAAAACAAAAAAAAAACATACGACGAATTGTTGTGGGTTTGATGTATTAAGAAAAGAACTAATGTTCAGATGAGAATACCTTCCATTTAAAAATTGAGATAGTTTTTATTGCGGATCTGTGACAACCCTGGTTTTGAGGTTCGTCACTTAGTTTTATTTTGTGCTAGTTACGTGTCTTTACGTGTTTATGTGCTTATTGGTGTGTATAGATTGTGGTTTGGATATCGTTTTCGGTACGGGGTACCTTGTGAGTGAAACGATGTGTGATGATTTCATGTTCATGAGTTCACATGGTAGTGACTATGAAGTGAGATGGTGTTATTTAGTGGTTTTACGTATACGTATATGTATTATAGAAAATCGTATTTTTACGATTTACGGTTTAGCATTTGGAGGTCTCGGATGAGGTAATTAGTCATATGGATATTTTTCGGGATGGTTTTAAGTCATTTAGGACTTAGTTATAAAGTTTATTTCAAAATTTGATAGTTTTTATAAAAGTGTATATTTTACGTCTTTTACGGTAAAACGCGTAAATTTGACTAGTTTTACGGTTTTGTGGTTTTGGAAGCTTTAGGAGCTGAAATAAATTAAGGAAAATTAAAGTAATATTAATAACATAATATTAAATAATAAAAATAAAAAAACAAACGAATTTAGGGGTGTTTGGGTCTAGGGGTGCAAACGAGCTGAGCCGAGCCCGAGCTTAATAGGGCTCGGGCTCGGCTCGAAACATAAATAGTAGGCTCGAGCTCGGCTCGATAGCTCGTCAAGCTTTTACCTTTAAGGCTTGAGCTCGGCTCGATTAGGATTCGACCAAAGCTCGAGCTTAGCTTAAAAAGCTCGAAATTATATATACGAAACAAATTTATCATTATCGTTTACACACAACCACAAATTCTATGTATGTACTAACTTATGATAACAACTATCAATATATTATTTAAATTTTTATATAGATACTCTTTATAATAAGTCTAATACTCAAATCAACGTTTGCTTACTAATATAAAAATATATTTATACCAAGGCTCGAAAAAGCTCGATAAGGGCTCGAGCCAAGCTATCAAAAGCTCGAGCTCGACTCATTATATGTTTCGAGCCATACTATTGGGCTTGAGCTCGGGCTTGGGCTCGATAAAAGCTCGGCTCGATCGAGTCGAGCATGAGCTCGAGCTCGAATAGCTCGGTAAAAGCTCGGCTCGTTTGCACCCCTATTTGGGTCGGTTTAGACGCACCAAAGAAGAAAGAAAGAAGGGAAAAGCCCAAAACAGGCCCAATGGACTTGTAATGGGATTAGGGGGCCTTTAGGACTTAACCAAACCAGACTCATAACCATAATAATCAGGTTTTTAACCTCCATAACATCTCCTAGCCGAAATTCATCAATGGTGGCCAATTAGGGTTCTTCAAAAATTAGGTTTTCTTCATCTTCTATTAATTCAAAGGTAAAACCTTCTTAACCCTTTTCAATTTAATTATTTTAATGATGTCTTAATTATCTTATGACGGATTTAGGTTAGGCTTTAATTAAAAACAGTATATTAATCATATTATAATGATTAAATAAATTAGGGCTTGTAATTAGAGGGATTAGGGTTAATTAATGAGGTTGATTTTGTTAAACCCGTTTTTAAAAACTGGGCAGAATTTTGAGTCAATTGTTTTGATCATATCGGGAGTTATAGGAACTTTCAAGATGCGATCCAAGTATCCCTGAAAAGAAAATTGAAGTGGTTTTCCAATGCAAGAAACGAGAACTAAAATGGAGGTTGGGAAGTGGGTCAAAAACAGGTTACAACAGTCGGAGGTCAAAACAGTTTTGTAATCAGCCTGTTTTCTTTTTAAGTTTTGGGTTGTTTGGGGTACTTAGGGTTGCATTGGGATCTTCTCACGAACATGAGAGATGGTTTATATATTGTAGTGAGTATCTGCACTTGGGCTAAGATTGTGGTTTAGGGTAAGACCCTCTAATGGTAATGAACTTTTCATACGTTTAAAATCAATAAATTCTGGATAGGTAGTAATATATACACATATATCGGGGCCTTAACAGTAGCTTTAAGGTTAGGGCAAGTGGGAGGTTTTAACTCACATGTATAAAAGTGTGAATATTCCTTTTACAGAAACCATGGGTATATTTAAGTGGACGTTTGACTTAACATTTTGAGACCTAAAACTGGGACTGTTTTGTGTAAAATTATGAACGGGATAGCTATTAAACTTAACCAAGTTAGGGACTTGTTAAGGAAGGGTAATGGGGTGATTAGAACTTAACAATGAGGTAATTATATGGGAATAGGCTAGATGTCCATCATAGGTTGATGAGCCATCTTGGTGGTTGGTTCGGGTATTGATTGTGTGTTTCTGGTTTGTTAGCTCGTTGCTAAGTGCGAGGACTTGTGAAGAAGCAATCAGGTGAGTTTCATAGTCCCATGTTTACTATTGATTTTGACTTCCAGATAGGATGGAAGAGACACTGTGTTGAGTTATTTATAAATTGGTGCTGTGAATGTTTTTATGGTTGTGATGGACTTGTGTGTATATTATGTGATTAACTGCTATGTGATTCTTGATTGTGTATGATTTGGATCAGGGGACACGTGCCGTTTCAGTTCTTGTGGTTTGATAAGGTAGTGGCCTTGTGGTTTGACAAGGTAGTGGCCTTGTGGTTTGACAAGGTAGTGGCCTTGTGGTTTGACAAGGTAGTGGCCTTGTGGTTTGACAAGGTAGTGGCCTTGGGATAGGTACATAGTGTGATCATCTATGATACCATGTTGTTTGGCAAGGTAGGAGCCTTGGATTTTGGTTTGGTATGATTAATATTGAATGTTAGTTGTTAATGCATATTTGTAACACATTGTCCATATGTTCTTTTGTTGATGGTGGTTATTCACAGCTTATAACTGTTTTGGCGTTGGAGTCTAAACCTATGACTCTCACCAACATTATGTTGACGTGTTTTAGTGTCTCTTTCAGGTGTGAATGTGGTTAAGCGTGAGGATAGAAGTGGCTAGACTTGGATGCCTTAGGATTGCATATAGAAGGAGATCCCCGTTCCTTCTTATTTTACCTTTATGTTTTTTTGAATTAGTGATACTGTTGGCACCTATATGTTTGTTTTGTTTGTGTTACTTGTTTGTCTTGGGTAAGAGGTAGGACTGTTACCTACTTACCTAGACTCCTGCATTGTTGAGATATTGTTATGACATTTGTGTCACCATTTTATGACATTTCTTATATCATTTAGTTATCTCTATAGACACGCTATTGTTGTGATGATATCCATACGTCGCGCCCCATATTCCGCCATGGTGGGGTGTGACAGAATGGTATCAGAGCCCAATGGTTATAGAGAATTAGGTTGCCTAGTCGCGTAGCCTAGTCTATAGCTTAAGGGTCCCTGCATATAGGCGTCATAGGAGTATGTGTGCATTTTATAATAATTGATGTGTTTGGATGTTATTTATTGCGATGTTTTGACTAGTATGAATTGAACCGTAGTATGTTCATACTTAGTCACATGTTATTTTCTTTTCGGGTTTGTGACTAGTGCGGGTTGAACCATAATCGTCCACGCTAGTCACTGTTGTATTTTGCTTAAATTGTACGTTATAGTACATAATTTAGTACAAGGTAGTTTCTATCTTATATCGAGTTATCTTACATACCCGAGGTATGTTATTTATCTTTTGATGTTTAAGTCATGTTCCCTAAGAATTATGTGGTGGTTCGAGTTACTAGGAGTAGGTGGATAGGAAGGGTTTTAAGTTGTTTCCACTCTTACGGGCAACATGACTTATTACTGATTATGTTTTCGTTTTGGATTTAGTCTAGGCTGTTTTAGCTAGACTATGGATTTCTGTATTCCAAGAGTTTATTATGTTATTTTTATAGATGGAGTTTTGGACCTTATTGGTTATGTGGTTATGAGCTTATATGAGTAGATAGATTTATATGTTATATGTTGTATTGAGTCTTATAAGTGTTATCATAGGAGGGAGTGCATTGGGGAAAGGGTAATTGTATAAGTATGGTGGCCAACATAGTTATACAAGTACCACAACTTCAATGGGTTCTCAATTATGATTGCATGAAAGAGGGTTAATACATGCTTGTATATGATGAGATGTAGAATTTGGGTATACGTATATATATGGGTTTATGTAACGGCTGCCTACGATATGGCTATATTATTAGTGTGTTATATGTTTTGAGTTATAGTCGTATTGTGTGATGATGAGGTCACACGATAGGGGTTGGTTTTGGTATTGGGTTTTGTGCTTGTTGTGGCATGGTGAGATGGTGAGAAGGTGATTACTCGTATGGAAAAAACGAGCGTATAAAGTGATTGATTGACTTGACATGTATGATAACGAGTATGTTTGGGAGATTCGATAGGCATACATACACGGATGTATATATACTAACAGATGTTATGTTATGATTTACGGTCGTTCAGTAGTTATTATAACTTGAACGTACCTAGTACTCTCTTGTGTTTAAACAATTTATTAGTGCTCGAGTTTGGTGGAGTCTCAACGACGTTTTGAATTTTTTTTTCTTTTTAAGTGTGTCTTGTAGCGTATTCTTTGAGTTTCGTATTTCACGTGTACGTTTTAAACTGGTGTTCTTGGTTTTAAGTCTATTGAAATAACTTGGGATTTCTTTTGAGATAATGAAATCTTTTGTGTTGGGTCTTGCATTTCTTTTGGGTCGGTATATATTGAGAAAAATGGGGACTTGGAAATCTATTATAGGGTTAGATAGTTGGTTGTATTCGGTAAAATAAGGGTAAGGTGTTGGAGTCGTGTTTGAAACAAGATGTAACGTAAGATTTCTTTTAATCAACACTTATTTATTTCAAATTTTAAAAGACTTTCTTTGAAATAAAGCGAAGTAAAAATTTCTTTCTACCTACATAGTTTATATAATTGAGTTTGACCGATTCATATTTATACAAAGTTAAATTGAGTTTATGAAAATTTCACATACAATCATATCTGTCATTTAAAAGGATTACATTAATCACTAAGTTTATTCTTTAGTTTTTAAAACAACTAGTATAAAATTGCTTTGGTCATAACTTGTTCGTTTTTAGAGCTTTTTGAGTGATTCAAAAGCCAAAAATTATGTACTCGGAACGTACTTTTCAAATATTCAGAATGTATAGTCATGGGAGGTCAGTATCTTGTCCGGAATTATTTTACAAGTGTTGGGTTAAAGGTTGAGTTTGAATAGTAGTTTATTTTTATGATTTGGGATGCACGGGATACCTAGTTTTTGAGTTGAGTTTTGAGTTCGTCAAGAGGGTTGTTTGTAGATTGTTTGAGTCACATAGATGTAGGAGGTAATAATAAATAGATAAAAAAGGATATATATTCGTTTGGAAAGGTCGGTCTTTTGCACGGTTTAAATAATATGTCGCGGGGCGTAATATGTTTTGGTTGCTATTGGGTGTTTCTTGGATTATTTTTCGTTGTCATGCGTCATTTTGAATTGATACACGTTTTGGGTTTGAGTTTTCTTTTGAGTCTCGTGGTTTTTGACTTGTTTTAACTGGTGCACGTGAAATGTCGTTAGTTATCCGTGGGTTGATTCGTTGATCGTATCTGATGGATTCAGGATGTAGTTTTGGTTTTGTATTGTTCGGGAGCGTTGAGGTAGTCATATGAAAGACTTGGTCGCGCCTACACACTTAAGTAGGTGACCATGAGAGAACGGTCATAATACCCTTAGTGGGGAGGAAAGAGGTTCGTGGACGAACTAATGTGTTCATGAGGTCTAATAGGAGTGCCAAGGGAGATGAATAGAGATTTGTGAAATGTATAGATATTAGCACAAGTAACGCGCCATAGAGAGTGTTGGAAGGGAATATTGTTCGTAAGGCATGTATGTTCTCTAAAAACTTCCTGAAAGTTAGTAGGTTTGCCTATTATTTTGAGGTAGAACCATAAATAGAGCAAGTCGGAGAAGTTAGAGGAGTTGTAGTTAGTGCCTTTCCAAGGCAAATTGTTGATGGAATGATTTAAAAACAAGAGTTATTAGAAAATGCAACGGATGCAAGGTAAACGTTGAGTTGCTTAGTAGTAGATTGGATGTGGAAAGCGATTGAGTGGTCTGATGAGAGGAAGCATTGGTCTTTTAAAATGCGTACAGAATTTTGCAAGTAGAACGAGGTAAGAATTTATTCGTATTGCCGCTAAGAGAGGGTGCAAGGAGGACATAGTTGAAATTGCTAAGGATGTTGTATGAACGCTTTGGGTTTACGGTTATGCATTTGGCTTCGCCAAAGCACTAGCGGATTACATGGAGTCAATGAAGCGAGTGTGCCTGAACGTATATAAATGAGTGGTCATCGGGAGTATCGACGACATCTTGATCTACTCAAAGTCTAAGAAGGAGAGTGAGGCGAAGTATGTGTTGGTTTTGAAGTGGAATTATACGGGAGATTTTCAAGTGTGAGTTTTAGTATTAAGTCTACCATGATGAGTAGTTAGAGATGATGGCATATCATGGAACCAGCAAGGGGCGAAGTGAAGAAGGATGAGTAAGCATTTTGGAGGCTGAAGAGGTGGATTGGATAATGAGCCGATCTTGGCATTATCGGAAGGACTAGATGAATTCGCGAAGCATGACGATACGTGGAGCAAGGATTTGGACGCGTACGAGGACGACAAAGAAAGGAGATTGCTTATACGTTGCAGGAACTGAAGATTTGGAAGAACTGGATAGACTTAGTTAGTGGAGTTGGGCTGTTATATCTGCCTAGAATGCTAGAGGCATTTGGGTGTACGAGACGTGGAGAATGATCTATACGGATCATGAACGTCTCTAACACATATTCAATCATCTTGATTAAACATTTGTCAAAAGTGATGGGTGGAGTTAATTGACGAAAGAAAAATTGCAAGGCCAAGTACCATCTGGGAAAGGCAAGCATGATTGATAAGACATGGAATAAGAAAAATGAAGTGAATCTGAGACGAACTTGAACTATAGGGATGACGTATTAGGGTGGTTTGGATGAAGGATGTAGGTTACGCAAGTTGAGTTGTCTAAAGCAGTGAACGCGTCAACATGTATGTTGCGTGGCTTGGACAATCATGTGGAGAAAAGGGACGTAGACTATACTTCCTACATAGATAGGAGTAGCTTAGAAAGGGGGATGTAAGTACGAAATTGGGGAAGGTGACGAGAGTTGGGTGATAGTCGATAGACTGACTAATTCATCTCATATTTCAAGAGGAATGAGAAGTCACGTAGTTGAAAAGTTGGAAGGATTACGTACGAATGTGATGGAATAGAGGGTGCTGCATAAAAGTTAGCCTAATATGTATGGAATGCCTTATAAAGGGTTATGGCAAGGGAAGAAACGATGGGAAGCATCACATCGTGATGTATGGTATGAGCTGAGGAAAAGAAGGAAGTGTGTATAGGAGCGAAGCAAGAATAAAATAGGTCGAGATTGGAAAAGGAAATGGCACTGATCTATACTGATTGTTTGGGAGGATTAGTATCGATAATCGAATGGATGAGGAGTTATAGGTGTGATATGCCATAGGGACGAAGGGATTGGTCTAACTGAGATAACCACCCTTTTGAGGATGTGTATAGATCGTAGGTTGATTTGTACTGGAAGAACTAATGGGTATGTGAAAGACCGTCATAGGTCCCTTTGCAAGGAAATTGGAAATTTTAAGTAGTTTGGGGTACGAACTAAAGGGAGTTTCACCCATAGTAACGGGTGGTATGTTTTGGTAAAATGGAAGAGCTGATGTAGAGTTTTGTAGGTCCATTTATGATCTTTGGAAAGATCAGACCAGTAGCTTATGAGCGTAGAATAACCTGGGGGAACCGAGTGGTATACATGTTATATTTCGTGTATTAAGATTGGTAAAGGTTGTTTGAGAATGCATTTTGCATGTACGGTTATCTGGGACTTGTGTTAATAAGAGTCTTTGTTTTATCAAAGATCATTTGTGAGATTTATTGACTGTGAGGTCAATAGTTTGGCAATGAGTTTAATTATTTTTGGTTTGTATATGTGGTATTTTGAAACTTGAACTAAAGTTCACGTGGAAATGAGGGGAGTTCGTTTAGAACAAGTATCCTCATGTGATTTGTTGTTTGTGTGTTTGATCCTAAGGAGTAAATCTCGGGACGAGATTTCTATTAGGAGGGAGTGATGTGACAACCCTGGTTTTGAGGTTCGTCACTTAGTTTTATTTTGTGCTAGTTACGTGTCTTTACGTGTTTATGTGCTTATTGGTGTGTATAGATTGTGGTTTGGATATCGTTTTCGGTACGGGGTACCTTGTGAGTGAAACGATGTGTGATGATTTCATGTTCATGAGTTCAAATGGTAGTGACTATGAACTGAGATGGTGTTATTTATGTCACACACGTGAACTTTGAATCTATTTAATTTATGTGAAACTTAATAGTTCGGGTTAGACTTGTCTGTCTATTGATGTTCCCGATTGTTTACGCGTATTTTGTCTACGAATTTAAATTTTTATGAATGAAAATCGTGAATAATTATTACTTGAATGGTTATTATTCATTTACGTTACATGATAGGGATTCTTAGTTTAGAATGCGACATTTATTTACATCAACGTAACTTAAGAGTTCCAATACACAAAACAAATAATACGTGCAATACATTTACAAACTCCTCTGTATTCTCATTTCACCAAATTGTCTTGAAACTACTACTTGGATTTTCCTAAACTCTAGACTACATATAAACATCTAAACATTTACAATATCTACACTACATTACAAACACAACAACTACAATGGCAAATTACCAAAATAAAAGCAAAACAACTTTCCTTCTCTTGTCACTACACTCCAAACACTAGCTCTAATAATCCCAAATGCAAACTCACGTTTTGTTATGTAGACCCACGGTACATATTATAAATTGTAGTACCTTCACTCACTAATTAATTCCTTGTACTCTTGCTCCTTTCTTTCTCTCCCAAACCAACGGACACATACCATGCTACCATGGATTTTCTTTGAGCCTTAATGTTACAACCAACATAGCCAAGAATAGTCAACCAACTACACTTGTACAACCTTGTTTCTGACCTAGACGCAAGAAACGAGACCTTTACCTCTTCCCCATTTTCGTGCAATTTCCCATGTTAGTTACCTTGGAAACCTTAGTCACAAACTAACTAAAACTCCTAACTAAGCCTTGAAACCCTAATTTGAACTCTTGAACACACTACTTGCCTATAAATAGCCAACAAGTTACTCATTAAACACACACATTAAAAACTACAACACTCAAAGAAAACCCCCTGGAGTCACTGCCATTACCAAATAAGAAAGCTAAGGAGTGTAGGTTTGGGTGATGATATCACTTGGTTACTAAGCAAGTAAAATACTTTGGGTTTAGAACATAAGAACGATCCTTGTCCTTCTAACTCCTTCACATTTACTAAGGACCCTTTGTAAGTCACCTTGGCCTTTGTTTTTCTCATGTTTTGGTTGATAATATACTTGCTATAAAATCTTGAGAAACAAAAACTTTCATTGAATAAGTCACGGCTTGGGTTGACGTGGGAATCACTTGATGGACTAGACTACGTGAAACAACAAAGAAACCCATTAACAAACTAGACGAACGAACAATGTACTAAATGGGTGATTTTATGAACAAGTGTGAATCTACATAGTAAACATGTATGATTGTATGCAAATATCATAGATAAGTTCCACGACACATAAAAATATGAGACCTTGGTCACGTACTTTTCTTTATACCTCCATGAAAGTGATTGTGTGTGAAGCCACAAAGTGTGTCGACTATATGCTATACCTAGGAGGAACCGTGCATATCGAAGTGGGTATGACTTAACGAGAAATAGATGGGTGATTTTATGTATGCTTGCATCAGTAAGTTTGTGCTCACAACAAGGGTGTCTATCAAACGAGTGTGTGTTGGAGTACTTTCAAAAGTTTCATAGAATAAGTAGATACACTAAGTTGCGTGTGTATGTGTGCATGAGTTAATACCATGTGCATAAACCTTAGTTAGATATACTTCATACATAAAATGAGGGTCGGCGTGTGAGCAGGTGTACCACCGAGAGAACCAAAGTAATTCAAACGTTTCAAAGTTAAAATGTGTATTTTGTTGGTATGTGTGAACGAGCAGGAAGAAACAACAAACCTTTCTTTTTCTTGTTGATGAAGATGTAATGCATGTATGAGGTTTATGTGCCTGTGTGTAAGAAGTAAGAATCAAGGACAGCGGTCCTCTCTTCTTTTGTTTCTTTTTGGTTTACTTGTCATGTGGGGTAAGGTATGGGTTAAAATTTATAATACAAATGTTACTTGACATCTTTAGCAATAGTATACAAGTTGGGGACTTAAGTTTAGCCGTAAGATTGTAAACAAGACATACAAAAACAGTAGTACTATTGACCTTAGCATGTATGAAGTACTTCCATTATCTTTGTGCATATATGACGTGAATCAGGAAGGTATAAAACAAGAAATAACAAGAGTGTGTTATATAGGCACTAGTAGGAATCACCATTTCCCCTTTTTAGGGCACCAACTACGAAACACAACAAGCACAGTGGACATCATCTTCTTTCTTTTTGACTTATGGTGTAATTAGTTGTATGCTATGTGAAAATAGGTTGCCATGAAGTATGCACATTGTTAAGTTGTAAAGGAAACATGACACTATTTTTCTGTAACAAGAGCTGCGTATAGTAAGTTCACAACAAAGGGATTCACATTTTTTTTCTGATTATGGTAATGTATGAATGATGTATGCGAGACTATGTAAAGACCCATACTTCTTGCGTATGGTTGGTATAGACAACAACCACCAGTAAACGAAACACCTCCTTTTTACTATATCATGGATGTATGGTTTTTGAGGCATGTATGTATGAAAGTATTGTATCCAAAAAGCTTACTGTTATAAACCATGGTGTGAAAACAAAACCCACTTTTTCTTTTCTAGCATAGTACAAAGCATGTATTTTGAGCTAAATGTTAAAGAAGTGAAAACAAGTACCTACTATGTGTAAGAGTAAACAGTGATATAGACACTAGACTAAAAGTGAGAATGCCATCATAGAAATTTTATCATGTTATATATATATATTGCGAGTCTAGTCACCAAACAGGGGATACAACCCTTGAAAATAATACACACGGAATTGATAGGCAGAAGGCCACATTTTGGTCACTTGGATTATTTTTCCTTCGACCCAAGGACTCCTCTTTGTGTCCCTTTTTAAATAGCCAAACGAGCATGCCCCTTTTATCTATAAATACCTTAGTAAACTTGACACGGCCTAGTTTATAACGTAGCTTTCCGTTTGTCCTGAAGGCGACTAATGAACCCGCAATTAATTTCCAAACATGCTTGTTTGACACTTAGGAATAATTGAGCCTTAGTTGTTTGTTCTTGTTTACGAGTGGACTACTTTGCATAATTATTTGCTAGACTTAAAGACTTCTTAAAAATGCGATATTTATCAAATATCGAAGACCTCACGGCTTGGTTGTTATAACATGAACCCGTTTATTTTTCAGACTAATATTTAACGAGCAATCTTGACCCAAAGTCGACCCCGTGACTAAAATGAATGAACATGAAAAATGTATGAAAACATTTTATAAATCAATAGCAAGTATGAAATATCAACCAAGTGCATTGTACCTTATTATTTATTGTATTTAGCCTAAGTACGGATATTTTACTTAGGTTACGAGTAGATCGTTTGTGCATCGTTTTGCGTGCCTTGATATTCCGTGCTATCTTTATTGATCATATTCACTGCTTCTTCAAGGTGAGTTTTATAGCCCCCCCCTTTTAATTGTTTTAACTATTTTGGGGTGAGAACATTGCTTGTTTTAAACGGATGAACATAAGTGCTTTAAACTCATACGTTTGCCTACATGATGTCTAAGTAGCGATATCCCTAGATGCTTTAGCCCACTATCGTGAACCGTTAATTACTTTGTGTAAGCGCGAATGTTATGGATAGATCTATCGGGATTAACCTCCCTGTCTAATTTGGTTGTGTGACCAAAGTTAGATACACTTACATTTGAGGATTTACAAATGCTTCAGGATAGGCATTTGCTCGGGCTCTTATTATATCTTGTTGGTTTAGGTTAACGCTTCGGTGTCACGAGCTTAGACGTAGGTGATTAAACATATACTTTTGATTATAATCTTGTATTTGTTATAAGATTATATGCCGGTTGCCTTGGAAAATCTTATGGTTCATCACACTATTTAAACTTAAACCTATGAACTCACCAACCTTTGTGTTGACACTTTAGCAATGTTTTTCTCAGGTATCAAGACGGAGGAGTGGCGTGGTTATGCATGAGAGATTTTTAAATGAAAATGGTCGTGACTAGTATATGGATATTTGGATCAATGTTAAAGTCTTTTGAAACAATGTTTTATTATGATCTGGTGTAATTCGTTTCCGAAACAAGTTTTATGCTTTTAATTAAATTAAAACGACTTTTAAATAGTCGTTCTTTGTATCTATGTCTTTTGATAGTCATGACCGTCGCACCCCATTGTGTTGTATTACTCTGATAAATTGGGGGTGTGACAGATTGGTATCAGAGCCTGGTTATAGAGAACTAGGTTATTTTACAAAATGATTTTTATAAACGTGAGTCAAAATTTTATTTATCGGAAAAATAATTCTAGACTATAACTGTCTCTCAAAAATCTCCAAGAACCACTTCACTCCACGTCTTCGATACAAGTAAGTTGTGACTTGAGATAGTTTATGATTTTTTTGCAATGCTAAGTTTTGAATTTGATTGCTAAGTATTATTAGCATTAGGTATACCCTTCCCATGTTTGAGTGATAACCATAGGGACATGTAATAAAACGATTTTTAAAACATCCTTGTATGGATCATTACGATACGCAAACGGTTTGTGCCATATTTATTTGAATGGTTTGTGCCATCTTTGTTTAAATGGTTTGTGCCATATTTATTTGAATGGTTTGTGCCATATATATATTTTCCTTTGAGATTAAGCGTACGCATACTTATATTTTAGATAGTCTGCGGGACTATTATCGACTATCGAAACGTTTTGTGTTTCATATTACTATGCGCCGAATTAAAAATATCGCCATGATTCCTAGAAAGAAAAC
This sequence comes from Glebionis coronaria, assembly GCA_025667525.1. Lineage (NCBI taxonomy): Eukaryota > Viridiplantae > Streptophyta > Magnoliopsida > Asterales > Asteraceae > Glebionis > Glebionis coronaria. The sequence continues at coordinate 5,543,234 of CM046880.1, forward strand.
TATATGAATATATTTATTTACCATGGGTTTGGTAGTGTGTTAATTTGTAGTGATACTTGAATCAAGCGATACTATTATAAATGTCGAGAGGAGCAACTATTTACTGGGTTCGGTAAATTGTTACTCCACTAAACATTTAGAATAGGCTCGGTTGAGGAAAGGTGACCTACGTTAATTAACGGTTTCGAAATTGAAATTGATGCGACCGAGGAACGACGATGATGTCACTATTTAAAATGACATATGACGATAAAACACTTAGTACAAGTATTACTCTTGTAATGCTCCAATGAATACTACAATTCAAAGAACGAATAAATTTCGCGATATATGAACTATCCATAAATGCGCTGACATGTAAGTCAAATGGTTATCAAAGAAATTTTTATAAACTACGCAACAACGAATCAAAGTTTTATTAGTCCATTGATTGCGACTAAGTTATCATGACTTTATTATAAATTTCGAAGTTACAATATAGATCTAAATTAAAGGGTTTACCCTTAGTTAAACTAGTATGCCAATTTCCACATCAAAGGGATTATCGCGTTGCACGATATTTGAGAACCCCAGATGCGAAATGTGGGCATATATTGAGATCTTAAATACAAGGTATAAATATACAACAATGACTGTAAAGTTTATATAAGGTTGCGAGCAAAACGCTAGACGAGAGCAAGATAAACGAAACATATAAGGTATAACGGAACATATTCCAAAATCAGAGAAATTCTTGTAATGAAATTTAGTAATTGCTCGAATTGAACATTTTGAACGATTACAGATTAAAAACATATGGAACAATTCTTGTGATGAAATTTTTGTGATAAAATTTTAGTACTCGACTCGTTTAAATCAAATAAAAAAAATTTCAAGGTGTAAAAATTGTCGAAAGTGTACGAACTAGCAATAATAAGTTAAGGAAAGACGTATGAAAACAAGAACTAGTACGGGCTACGTAATAGCCGTAAGCCGACTAAAACTCAAAAACATACTTACTCATCCGAGTTGCAAGTAATAAACGTTTAACAAGAGGAAACTGCACAAAAATGAACGTCGTAATAGACCTAAATTGATGAAAGAATTGATTAAGGATAATTGTATTTATCCATCCATGCATAATCACTACTAAAAGAAAGTACAAATAATAAGTATGTGGAAGAGCATGTTAAAGGACTTTAACATTCCACGATTTACTTATTGTTTTCCGTGTAAGGACTACTTGGACATTTAAGTAGACTTATGGATTGATGTGCGAGAACTTACTCTAAATAAAAGAAAATTTACAAGACATCATGCAACTCATTTCTATTTTTAGAACTTTAGAAAAATACTTCGTTTCTACCTATCAAATAACCGTCGTTTTACATTTGGTGACAGGCGAAAAGGAAAAATGCCTCTCACTCCGTTTGTCATTTTGCAATCCGAATCCGACAAGGAAATTACCCCCATCCGGAGCGTAATCACAATAAATTCGGATGACGAGCAAGATTCGCCAGTCATGATGCCAAATGTCACTACGGGATTTCCTTCCATCGTCCCAAATATTTCTACTACTATTACTATGTCGATCTCCACTCATATGCCTTCAGCAGTGCCTGAAACTTCTAGAAAAAGAAACCGTGCTTCATCACCACCACCTAATGTTGCTCAATCCCAAGAAGAGGGGCCTACTTCAGAAGCACTCGGATTCGATGCAGAACACCTGATGGGCCGTCTAGAGGATCTAGAGGGTGATGTGGATCACCTTATCGAGCAAGATGAAGACAAGGACTTAGTGATAGCCGAGTTACGAGAGTCTCTTGAGGCTGCTGAGTCCGAGATTGCAATTTTACAAATGAGGAACAATGATACCGAGGCTAGGCAAGCCACGGATCATGCCCAAATCCAAGAGATCCTACGCCACCTAGGCCTTTAGGATTTTCCCTCCTTTCTAATAAAAGTATGATGTTTTGTAATGAATGTATGACGTGTTGTCAAGACTAAAAGAAGCCATTCATTAGTTGAATGGAATTTTGTACTTTAAGCTCCAAAACTATGTATGGAACGTAGTTCAAGAATGAAATGTACGAATTTTATGATCCGATCCCTTGAAAATTGTATTACAATAATTGTGAGAAAAGTTTGGTCAAATTTGAACAATCGTAAGAATTGATAACAATGAAAGAACTAACAAAAATATACATCGTTTGTGCGATAATGTTACACAGAAAATTTGAAATGACGGAACAAGGTTGCAAGGACCTCAAAGAGGTCATCACTCGTCAATACCAAAATGCCATTAGGGTTGTCGATGCGTTTGAAGCTAGTATCCGCACGGTTGACCGAACCATGGATCCTAGTGTTTACGAAAAAGCTAAGGAAACAAGTGCTACTCCGGTTAACACTTTTGGACCTCGAAATACCCCTTCAAAAACTAAGGTAAATCATACCGTTAGTGGAAGAAAAGGGCCTTATGAGAGGAGATGCTATATGTTGAAGAACCACCCAAGGTTTAACACCATGAAGCAAGGTATCGAAAGGTTTAACCCTCACCCTATGACTAAACCAAAGAATCACTCGTGGAAAGCGCCGCGTGTTCACCAAGGAAAAACCTTACCATCCTCTACTTGTTGTGCAAGGACAAATTTCCGGGAGGATGTTCCTAAAACAACTCCCATCTTGAACAAGAAGTATCTCGGCAACCTTCCATATTGCCGCAAGTGTGACTACCACCACAAAGGTAGTTGCGCGAACCATTGCATGCTTTGTGATGACTTTGGGCACTTGGAGGGTGATTGCCGAGTGGTAAAGTCCCATGAGAAAAATATGAAGGAACGCTACATGGAGGAATGTCGTTTAAGACAAGAAATACTTGAAATCGCCCAAGAAGGAAGCTCGAGGGCAAAGAGCGTCCAATACCCCGCCAACGTTTTACACCAGTTGTCTTTCAAGAAAAATGCGCCGACAATATTCAAGTATCAACCCAAGGGTTTCCACCCTCGTCATGGATAGAGCGTGAAAAATTCATGTTATATGAACTATTTTACTTTTATGCAAATCAAGTGACTCGACGTCCGTCGATGTTACCACCAACAAAACTTAATTATGTAACCGTACTCCAAGTATTCAATTAAATCGTGTTATTTTATCTTTAAAGCCTCTTTTGTTTAACCAACGAGAAGATTTTATTTTTCATGTGTCGGAGGAAAAATTCATCCGCCAAAAATTTTACTTAAGAAAAAGATTTCTTCAACAATATTTTCATTACCAATCGAAGAGAAATAAATAAAGTAAATTTTACCTAAAAGATTTTTGAAAAATATTCTTTAGAAAATATCAAAATTGATTTTACTATAAGAAATTACGAGCGGAAACACTTATTAGTGGGAATAATAACAATCGAAATAATGTAAGTTAGAAGATTAATAAAGGTATTATTAATCAAACGCCACAACTAATAGTGAAATATTTTGGTAAGAACTACCATGTAATGTTGTGGAACTTGGTTTGACTACCAACTCGATGTGGAGAACAAGAACTATTGATAAACTTGACGAGAACTAGCACGAATGAATTTTTGGAAATTATTTTGTTAATTGTGAAAAGTGAGCAACGGTAACGAACGAAATGCACCGTGGACTACCAATATATAATTACAACCTCAAAGAGTCAAATTGTGATGAAAAGGAGGATGCAACCGTTTGTCCCGAGACGTACGTAGCCTGATCAACTACGTATGATCGAGGTCGAACGCGAGTATGCTCATAGTAGTCATCGTAAAAATAGAGTATATTAGTACTAATAGAATATATTGAGGTTACCCTATTTCTTCAAGGAAAATTTATTATGTGCTATGAACGTCAAACATTTCTATACCGTCTTAAGTAAAAGCGTCGAGAACGCGATACGAGTAAACCTAGTATAATTATTCTCTTCGCTACTATTTCATACGAGAGCGTATATGACACGCAAATACTAAGAGCGCTAATTGTTTTTGAACAACAATTAGACTCAAATAGATTAGAGTTGAAAAATTGAAAACAACTTTTAAACAATAATGAGAAGAACGAAACCTCATTTGAGTAAAATCCAAATTTAACGGATATCCAGAACTCGCCGTAACATAACCCAAGTTAAAGAACAATTGGTTCAAGATAAGCGTGCTTTCGTGTATAAATGGAATACCAAAACCGTCTAGACAAAGATCTATTTTACCTAACGATGTTTGAGCATCACACCATAATCATAGGCTTAAGAAATATTATATATTTTCTTCATAAAAGGAATCTGAGCGAACTATGATTTAAATATATTATAAATTGTGCACCCGTTTACCTTTCCATGAAAAGGACATAAACGGGAAGGAATGCAAACTAAATTGCTTAATATACGAAATTATCTAATAGCAAATGTCACAGAAAAGGAAGAAACGCCCTGACCACCATGTGTTAGGACGACCAATTGTGCTAGATTTTTGGGAAACCGATTCATGAAACCTTGACGCATACGATTAATGTGAACGGATTAATCAAACTATGAGGAACGATTTTAAAATGTGCGATATATAGTCGTCTAGGCGAAAAATAACAATACACGACACTTTAAAGTGGGAAATATACGCGAGATGACGCAAAAAATTAATAATGAGAAAACACACTAAACAAAACCGACGTCGTCAATAAAAATTTGACATACAAGAAAAGATTTAGGGAACGCTATAAAACCATGTGCAAGTCGGGATAAATGTTCGTTCATTTTAATTCTAGCAAGATTATACTAATTTTAATCTTAGCTACAAACTAAAGAAAAACGAACGCATTGAACACCATGAAAATAAGATAAAAATTTAATTAACCTCTTGTTTTGACAACGACATCGATGTGCTAGTTTTGAGGACAAAACTCAATTTAAGGGATTACGAATGTCACACACGTGAACTTTGAATCTATTTAATTTATGTGAAACTTAATAGTTCGGGTTAGACTTGTCTGTCTATTGATGTTCCCGATTGTTTACGCGTATTTTGTCTACGAATTTAAATTTTTATGAATGACAATCGTAAATAATTATTACTTTAATGGTTATTATTCATTTACGTTACATGATAGGGATTCTTAGTTTAGAATGCGACATTTATTTACATCAACGTAACTTAAGAGTTCCAATACACAAAACAAATAATACGTGCAATACATTTACAAACTCCTCTGTATTCTCATTTCACCAAATTGTCTTGAAACTACTACTTGGATTTTCCTAAACTCTAGACTACATATAAACATCTAAACATTTACAATATCTACACTACATTACAAACACAACAACTACAATGGAAAATTACCAAAATAAAAGCAAAACAACTTTCCTTCTCTTGTCACTACACTCCAAACACTAGCTCTAATAATCCCAAATGCAAACTCACGTTTTGTTATGTAGACCCACGGTACATATTATAAATTGTAGTACCTTCACTCACCAATTAATTCCTTGTACTCTTGCTCCTTTCTTTCTCTCCTAAACCAACGGACACATACCATGCTCCCATGGATTTTCTTTGAGCCTTAATGTTACAACCAACATAGCCAAGAATAGTCAACCAAGTACACTTGTACAACCTTGTTTCTGACCTAGACGCAAGAAACGAGACCTTTACCTCTTCCCCATTTTCGTGCAATTTCCCATGTTAGTTACCTTGGAAACCTTAGTCACAAACTAACTAAAACTCCTAACTAAGCCTTGAAACCCTAATTTGAACTCTTGAACACACTACTTGCCTATAAATAGCCAACAAGTTACTCATTAAACACACACATTAAAAACTACAGCACTCAAAGAAAACCCCCTGGAGTCACTGCCATTACCAAATAAGAAAGCTAAGGAGTGTAGGTTTGGGTGATGATATCACTTGGTTACTAAGCAAGTAAAATACTTTAGGTTTAGAACATAAGAACGATCCTTGTCCTTCTAACTCCTTCACATTTACTAAGGACCCTTTGTAAGTCACCTTGGCCTTTGTTTTTATCATGTTTTGGTTGATAATATACTTGCTATAAAATCTTGAGAAACAAAAACTTTCATTGAATAAGTCACGGCTTGGGTTGACGTAGGAATCACTTGATGGACTAGACTACGTGAAACAACAAAGAAACCCATTAACAAACTAGACGAACGAACAATGTACTAAATGGGTGATTTTATGAACAAGTGTGAATCTACATAGTAAACATGTATGATTGTATGCAAATATCATAGATAAGTTCCACGACACATAAAAATATGAGACCTTGGTCACGTACTTTTCTTTATACCTCCATGAAAGTGATTGTGTGTGAAGCCACAAAGTGTGTCGACTATATGCTATACCTAGGAGGAACCGTGCATATCGAAGTGGGTATGACTTAACGAGAAATAGATGGGTGATTTTATGTATGCTTGCATCAGTAAGTTTGTGCTCACAACAAGGGTGTCTATCAAACGAGTGTGTGTTGGAGTACTTTCAAAAGTTTCATAGAATAAGTAGATACACTAAGTTGCGTGTGTATGTGTGCATGAGTTAATACCATGTGCATAAACCTTAGTTAGATATACTTCATACATAAAATGAGGGTCGGCGTGTGAGCAGGTGTACCACCGAGAGAACCAAAGTAATTCAAACGTTTCAAAGTTAAAATGTGTATTTTGTTGGTATGTGTGAACGAGCAGGAAGAAACAACAAACCTTTCTTTTTCTTATTGATGAAGATGTAGTGCATGTATGAGGTTTATGTGCCTGTTTGTAAGAAGTAAGAATCAAGGACAGTGGTCCTCTCTTCTTTTGTTTCTTTTTGGTTTACTTGTCATGTGGGGTAAGGTATGGGTTAAAATTTATAATACAAATGTTACTTGACATCTTTAGCAATAGTATACAAGTTGGGGACTTAAGTTTAGCCGTAAGATTGTAAACAAGACATACAAAAACAGTAGTACTATTGACCTTAGCATGTATGAAGTACTTCCATTATCTTTGTGCATATATGACGTGAATCAGGAAGGTATAAAACAAGAAATAACAAGAGTGTGTTATATAGGCACTAGTAGGAATCACCATTTCCCCTTTTTAGGGCACCAACTACGAAACACAACAAGCATAGTGGACATCATCTTCTTTCTTTTTGACTTATGGTGTAATTAGTTGTATGCTATGTGAAAATAGGTTGCCATGAAGTATGCACATTGTTAAGTTGTAAAGGAAACATGACACTATTTTTCTGTAACAAGAGCTGCGTATAGTAAGTTCACAACAAAGGGATTCACATTTTTTTTCTGATTATGGTAATGTATGAATGATGTATGCGAGACTATGTAAAGACCCATACTTCTTGCGTATGGTTGGTATAGACAACAACCACCAGTAAACGAAACACCTCCTTTTTACTATATCATGGATGTATGGTTTTTGAGGCATGTATGTATGAAAGTATTGTATCCAAAAAGCTTACTGTTATAAACCATGGTGTGAAAACAAAACCCACTTTTTCTTTTCTAGCATAGTACAAAGCATGTATTTTGAGCTAAATGTTAAAGAAGTGAAAACAAGTACCTACTATGTGTAAGAGTAAACAGTGATATAGACACTAGACTAAAAGTGAGAATGCCATCATAGAAATTTTATCATGTTATATATATATATTGCGAGTCTAGTCACCAAACAGGGGATACAATCCTTGAAAATAATACACACGGAATTGATAGGCAGAAGGCCACATTTTGGTCACTTGGATTATTTTTCCTTCGACCCAAGGACTCCTCTTTGTGTCCCTTTTTAAATAGCCAAACGAGCATGCCCCTTTTATCTATAAATACCTTAGTAAACTTGACACGGCCTAGTTTATAACGTAGCTTTCCGTTTGTCCTGAAGGCGACTAATGAACCCGTAATTAATTTCCAAACATGCTTGTTTTACACTTAGGAATAATTGAGCCTTAGTTGTTTATTTTTGTTTACGAGTGGACTACTTTGCATAGTTATTTGCTAGACTTAAAGACTTCGTAAAAATACGATATTTATCAAATATCGAAGACCTCACGGCTTGGTTGTTATAACAAGAACCCGTTTATTTTTCAGACTAATATTTAACGAGCAATCTTGACCCAAAGTCGACCCCGTGACTAAAATGAATGAACATGAAAAATGTATGAAAACATTTTATAAATCAATAGCAAGTATGAAATATCAACCAAGTGCATTGTACCTTATTATTTATTGTATTTAGCCTAAGTACGGATATTTTACTTAGGTTACGAGTAGATCGTTTGTGCATCGTTTTGCGTGCCTTGATATTCCGTGCTATCTTTATTGATCATATTCACTGCTTCTTCAAGGTGAGTTTCATAGCCCCCCCCCCTTTTAATTGTTTTAACTATTTTGGGGTGAGAACATTGCTTGTTTTAAACGGATGAACATAAGTGCTTTAAACTCATACGTTTGCCTACATGATGTCTAAGTAGCGATATCCCTAGATGCTTTAGCCCACTATCGTGAACCGTTAATTACTTTGTGTAAGCGCGAATGTTATGGATAGATCTATCGGGATTAACCTCCCTGTCTAATTTGGTTGTGTGACCAAAGTTAGATACACTTACATTTGAGGATTTACAAATGCTTCGGGATAGGCATTTGCTCGGGCTCTTATTATATCTTGTTGGTTTAGGTTAACGCTTCGGTGTCACGAGCTTAGACGTAGGTGATTAAAACGTATACTTTTGATTATAATCTTGTATTTGTTATAAGATTATATGCCGGTTGCCTTGGAAAATCTTATGGTTCATCACACTATTTAAACTTAAACCTATGAACTCACCAACCTTTGTGTTGACACTTTAGCAATGTTTTTCTCAGGTATCAAGACGGAGGAGTGGCGTGGTTATGCATGAGAGATTTTTAAATGAAAATGGTCGTGACTAGTATATGGATATTTGGATCAATGTTAAAGTCTTTTGAAACAATGTTTTATTATGATCTGGTGTAATTCGCTTCCGAAACAAGTTTTATGCTTTTAATTAAATTAAAACGACTTTTAAATAGTCGTTCTTTGTATCTATGTCTTTTGATAGTCATGACCGTCGCACCCCATTGTGTTGTATTACTCTGATAAATTGGGGGTGTGACAATTTAGTGGTTTTACGTATACGTATATGTATTATAGAAAATCGTATTTTTACGATTTACGGTTTAGCATTTGGAGGTCTCGGATGAGGTAATTAGTCATATGGATATTTTTCGGGATGGTTTTAAGTCATTTAGGACTTAGTTATAAAGTTTATTTCAAAATTTGAGAGTTTTTATAAAAGTGTATATTTTACGTCTTTTACGGTAAAACGCGTAAATTTGACTAGTTTTACGGTTTTGTGGTTTTGGAAGCTTTAGGAGCTGAAATAAATTAAGGAAAATTAAATTAATATTAATAACATAATATTAAATAATAAAAATAAAAAAACAAACGAATTTAGGGGTGTTTGGGTCGGTTTAGACGCACCAAAGAAGAAAGAAAGAAGGGAAAAGCCCAAAACAGGCCCAATGGACTTGTAATGGGATTAGGGGGCCTTTAGGACTTAACCAAACCAGACTCATAACCATAATAATCAGGTTTTTAACCTCCATAACATCTCCTAGCCGAAATTCATCAATGGTGGCCAATTAGGGTTCTTCAAAAATTAGGTTTTCTTCATCTTCTATTAATTCAAAGGTAAAACCTTCTTAACTCTTTTCAATTTAATTATTTTAATGATGTCTTAATCATCTTATGACGGATTTAGGTTAGGCTTTAATTAAAAACAGTATATTAATCATATTATAATGATTAAATAAATTAGGGCTTGTAATTAGAGGGATTAGGGTTAATTAATGAGGTTGATTTTGTTAAACCCGTTTTTAAAAACTGGGCAGAATTTTGAGTCAATTGTTTTGATCATATCGGGAGTTATAGGAACTTTCAAGATGCGATCCAAGTATCCCTGAAAAGGAAATTGAAGTGGTTTTCCAATGCAAGAAACGAGAACTAAAATGGAGGTAGGGAAGTGGGTCAAAAATAGGTTACAACAGTCGGAGGTCAAAACAGTTTTGTAATCAGCCTGTTTTCTTTTTAAGTTTTGGGTTGTTTGGGGTACTTAGGGTTGCATTGGGATCTTCTCACGAACATAAGAGATAGTTTATATATTGTAGTGAGTATCTGCACTTGGGCTAAGATTGTGGTTTATGGTAAGACCCTCTAATGGTAATGAACTTTTCATACGTTTAAAATCAATGAACTCTGGATAGGTAGTAATATATACACATATATCGGGGCCTTAACAGTAGCTTTAAGGTTAGGGCAAGTGGGAGGTTTTAACTCACATGTATAAAAGTGTGAATATTCCTTTTACAGAAACCATGGGTATATTTAAGTGGACGTTTGACTTAACGTTTTGAGACCTAAAACTGGGACTGTTTTGTGTAAAATTATGAACGGGATAGCTATTAAACTTAACCAAGTTAGGGACTTGTTAAGGAAGGGTAATGGGGTGATTAGAACTTAACAATGAGGTAATTATATGGGAATAGGCTAGATGTCTATCATAGGTTGATGAGCCATCTTGGTGGTTGGTTCGGGTATTGATTGTGTGTTTTTGGTTTGTTAGCTCGTTGCTAAGTGCGAGGACTTGTGAAGAAGCAATCAGGTGAGTTTCATAGTCCCATGTTTACTATTGATTTTGACTTCCAGATGGGACGGAAGAGACACTGTGTTGAGTTATTTATAAATTGGTGCTGTGAATGTTTTTATGGTTGTGATGGACTTGTGTGTACATTATGTGATTAACTGCTATGTGATTCTTTATTATGTATGATTTGGATCGGGGGACACGTGCCGTTTCAGTTCTTGTGGTTTGATAAGGTAGTGGCCTTGTGGTTTGACAAGGTAGTGGCCTTGTGGTTTGACAAGGTAGTGGCCTTGTGGTTTGACAAGGTAGTGGCCTTGAGATAGGTACATAGTGTGATCATCTATGATACCATGTTGTTTGGCAAGGTAGGAGCCTTGGATTTTGGTTTGGTATGATTAATATTGAATGTTGGTTGTTAATGCATATTTGTAACACATTGTCCATATGTTCTTTTGTTGATGGTGGTTATTCACAGCTTATAACTGTTTTGGCGTTGGAGTCTAAACCTATGACTCTCACCAACATTATGTTGACGTGTTTTAGTGTCTCTTTCAGGTGTGAATGTGGTTAAGCGTGAGGATAGAAGTGGCTAGACTTGGATGCCTTAGGATTGCATATAGAAAGAGATCCCCGTTCCTTCTTAGTTTACCTTTATGTTTTTTTGAATTACTGATACTGTTGGCACCTATATGTTTGTTTTGTTTGTGTTACTTGTTTGTCTTGGGTAAGAGGTAGGACTATTACCTACTTACCTAGACTCCTGCATTGTTGAGATATTGTCATGACATTTGTGTCACCATTTTATGACATTTCTTATATCATTTAGTTATCTCTATAGACACGCTATTGTTGTGATGATATCCATACGTCGCGCCCCATATTCCGCCATGATGGGGTGTGACAGGATCCAACACCAAATTTGCTAGCATTCACTTTTGTGAAACTGGTCAAAGTAAAAGCCCAACCGTTTTAACCAGCCGAAAACGCAATAGTACATTTCTCAAGGTCTTCATAAGAAGTCATAAGGCCATCCACAAGTTTCACCATCTAAGATTTTTTGATGTTTTCTACTTTAAGCTTTAAGCTTGTTTTTCATACTTACAATGGAAGAAAAAAAAAGCTCATATGGTCGAAATGTCATGAAACAAAATGCGAAAAAATAAGCTTAAAAGCTCGAACCATTGAGGCATTGCGAGTCCTATCACTCCCTTACCTCAAACATTACTAGTTAATGAAGACTTATATCTTTAAGCATGTTTGATTTAACTTCTTATATCAAATAAGCATATTTTTTATGGCCTTATTTTACATAGTTGAAATTTAAATCAGAATAAGCTCATAAGCCAGAAAAATAAAGATATGAAAATATAAGGCTAGTTAGAAAAAACAGTCTACCTAGTACACTCATTTAAAACATCTATCATATATGTGTCTTTGTTTTATGTTAAGGGCTTCAACCTGTGTTTGTTTGGACTTACACGTTGGTTTAAGACATTACTGTATTTTATTTTTATGTTAGTGTGTTGCGTCGGCGGATATCATATAACATTGTTTTTAAGAAACAATACTTTAATTTTATGTTTCTTTTACAAGGATATCTTAATAAACGATAGTTTAGGGTTTAGGTAACATATTTAATTGATTATCTGAAACTCACTATGACTCCAATGTTCTATTGAGACCATTAGTCTGGTTCGGTTTTTCAAAACTATATACAGAATAATAATTTTACTCTTATTTAATTAATTAAGTTTTATTTAAAATTTGTAATAATAATTTTAATAAAAATAATAAATTAACTTGATCAAACTATCTTATTTATTTAATAAAAAAACTATAATTTTTTTTAACATAAAAAAACCTATAAATTTAAGAAGTATCAAATTGAGAAGTTCGTTAGTCAACTCACCTTCGATACTAAAATTGCATATACGGTCCTTCCCTTAAAGGAACCCTCTTTTCTTATTGCGAACCTCCTGCCAACCCAGTTGTGAACCCTCCTTAACCCCATCTTCAACCCTTACGAACCAATTGCGAACTCTTCTTTCATGACTGATATTTATTGTGAATCCTTCTTTCATCTATTTTTGAACTTCTCTTTACGACCCACTTCTTTTACACCTTCAAATTAATCAATCTACATTGTTTTGTCTTTTTATTTGTAGAAACTCATATTTCGTCACTTGTTTTTATTATTTTGTCATGAATTTCAATTTTAAGTAAGTTAAGAGTCGAATTATTTAGTAAATGTATATTAAAAATCAAGTAGTATATGTTGTATCAAATTGTAAGAGTAAAGTGTCTCACGGCACGTTATTTTCTCTTTATTTTGGTGTTTATAATCTCATAGTTACATCATTTTAATAAAACATCTCAAAATACTCTTTCACTCACAACACACATTAACTTATTCATTTAAGCCTCATTCACCATAATATTATTCTCTCCATTTTAACATAAAATAAATTCATTTTATTAAATTAAAATTTTAATACATAAATAAAAATAAAATACAAAAAAAGTGTAAAAAAATTACGATAATTAAAAACATACAACAAAAAAACATACGACAAATTGTTGTGGGTTCGATGTGTTAAGAAAAGAACTAAAGTTCAGATGAGAATACCTTCCATTTAAAAATTGAGATATTTTTATTGTGGATCCAACACAAAATTTGCTAGCATACACTTTTGTGAAACTGGACAAAGTAAAAGCCCAACCGTTTTAACCAGCCGAAAACGCAATAGTACATTTCTCGAGGTCTTCATAAGAAGTCATAAGGCCATCCACAAGTTTCACCCTCTAAGATTTTTAATGTTTTCTACTTTCAGCTTCAAGCTTGTTTTTCATACTTACAATGGAAAAAAAACTCATATGGTCGAAATATCATGAAAAAATAAGTTTAAAAGCCCGAACCATTGAGGCATTGCGAGTCCTATCACTCCCTTACCTCAAACATTACCAGTCAAGGAGGACTCGTATCTTTTTAAGCATGTTTGATTTAACTTCTTATATCAAATAAGCAAATTTTGTGTGGCCTTATTTTACATAGTTGAAATTTAGATCAAAATAAGCTCATAAGATAGAAAAATGAAGATATGAAAATATAAGGCTAGTTAGAAAAACAGTCTACCTAGTACACTCATTTAAAACATCATCATATATGTGTCTTTGTTTTATGTTCAGGGCTTCAGTCAGTGTTTGTTTGGACTTACACGTTGGTTTAAGACATTACTATATTTTATTTTTTTTGTTAGCGTGTTGCGTCGGCGGATATCATATAACATAGTTTTTAAGAAACAATATTTTAATTTTATGTTTCTCTTACAATTTTACAAAAATATTTTAATAAACGATAATTTAAGGTTTAGGTAACTGTATTTTTATTTGGTTATCCGAAACTCACTATGACTCCGATTTTCTAGTGAAACCATTGGTCTCGTTCGTTTTTTCAAAACTGTATACATCATTATTTTAGGTAAATAACATATGTATAATTTTGTAGATGTATGTTTTTATTGTTGTAAATGTGAACAATTAAGAAATGAGGTTTATTAATTAATATTATTTTCAAATGAGTACAAATTATTATGTATTAGTTAGTTTTAATATGAGTATTAAATTATATTTGTATTAATGAGTGTTATAAATTTCTATTCTAACTTTTTAGGCTTCTTTTGATCGTATATTATGTATTAACTAGTCGAGTACATGCGCATAGCGGCAGCTGTTTGATGTTCTGATAATATTTTGACGACATATATTTTCTTTGACCGCATGGTTGCGCTATGTGTTTCTATGATGTGGTTGCATTGTTTTTCTGATAGCATCGTTTTAAGTTGTAGTCTCCATTAAAAACTGTAATAACAATATATTTAAGCGCTATATTTAATAACCGAATTTCTGCGGCTAGCGGCATTGATTTCTAGCTTCGACTGGATTTCAACAGTTGGTATTTTTTCGACGGCATGGTTTGGTAATGCTTTTCTATTAACGTGTTTGCAATTTTGCATTGTTTTTCTCATAACATCGTTTCAAGTTAGAGTAATCATTCAGTAATAATAATATATTCAAGCATTATATTTGAAAAAAATAAATTTAAAAATAATAATTCTTCACTTTTTTAACATTACATTTAAAATACTTCATATTTCAAAAGTTTAGTTTTAAAATTTTGAATTTCAAAACTTTTATACCCGTACCTAATGGAAGCGATACATAACTTTGTGTAAAACCCGTATTTAAATTTCCCGAATATTAAATACGCGTAGGCTCAGCTTTCACTTTAACTAAACGTAAATAATAAATACGTAGCCTCGGTTTATTAAATACTACAACAAAATAATTATCCAGAAGATAATTATTAAGTTCAGAAAATAAATAATTAAACGTTAACAATAATTACGCACTCAGTTTTATTTAAATATTACAAATTAATTATTCAGAAAATAATTAGTTAATGTCATAAAGATTACGTAAATATTATACGTAAGTATTTATTCAGAAAATATAGAGATTACAAAATCTCGATCACGAACACGAGCACGGACATTTAAATTATTAATCGAAGCAAAATGAAAACTATATGTAAATGGGCTGGCGGATTGTATAATAGAAACAAGGAAAAGAGAGTGGGCTTTAGAGCCCGGCCCAGTTTAAAAAAAAACATATGGGAGTTTTATTCTCCCCACTTTTGGTCAACAATAATCAAAAAAAAGAAGGGGGAATGACTTAGGGTTGAGAATGGTGGCTGACGGCTGTAGACAAGAACAAGGGACCCAGGTTTGAATTTCGAATCACTGTTTGGATACGAGTGATTGTCTTCTCCGAAATCAAATAATGGTAATTAAATTTTATTTTTTTTATTATCACGAAATATATCATACAAGCAAGAACAGTAGTAATAAAAAAAAGAATCAGGGACGGGTTGTCTTGATTTATGAAACCAAGCCATAAGGGTCTTGGTGACCCTTTCTTTCTATCAACCGCGAGTGACCACAACCCCATAGTGGGGCGATCCGACCATCAGTAGCAAACCGAGATTTAAAAACTCTCGGTGGTGGTGTTTGTGTTGAGACCAGCAGGGGTGTTTAAGGTTTAGATTTACCACAGCAGGGGCGTTTGGGTTTTGATTTGACAGCAGGGGTGTTTGGGATTGTCAGGGTGTTTTGGCCTGATAGCAGTGGGAACCACTGCACTGGCAGTGGGAACCACTACACTGGCAGTGGGAACCACTGCACTGGCAGTGGGAACCCCTGCACTGGCAGTGGGAAAACTGTCCAAGACAGTGGCACGACAGCAGCTTTGGGACTGCTGGCCGCCGGCTTAAACCAACAGCCGCTGGCTGTTGGTAGGAGGTTACTTACTTTGCCGTTTTGTTTAGCGCGAACAAGATAGTTATCTCAGTAGGCTCGGGTCGGGTTACACGGATTTATTAAAAGGGACTTTTGATTTAGCATTTTTATAATCAAGTTTTAGCCATTTACTTATGATAATTAATCAAAGTATAAATCATTTTAAATTTAATTTACTTAAACTTTTATAAAAATTAAGCATGATATATTGGTTACTATTTAATACTTGATTTCATTTAAACGATTTATTATTATGAAACCATTTCTTCAAACGTTTATTATAGGAAATATTTTATTTCAGGAAACTTGCTATTTTTAGCAAGCTACTAATAACAGTATTATTATACTAGTATACAGTAAAATACACTATTCAGAATACAGTATAATACATAGTAATCAGAAGTGCAGAATATATGCTAATCAGTAAATAGTTAAAGAACAGTAAGATTTATCAGAAAGACACCGGAACAGTTAGATTTACCAGATTATATATAAGACAATACAATAATACAAGAGGAGATAAAACAAGTTAATAACAGTAAGAATCAGTGAAGTATACAGTAATCAGACAACTCATATCACGTCCCTTATTAATGTAGTAACCATGAAGTCGGAGTAGATCTTTCAGATTTCATTCTTATTTCATTACTGGACACGAGGTACGAATTTTCCGTCCTTTCAGTAAGGACTTCCTTTCTATGCATGATTAGGATTTCCCGTATGCAACCAATTGTTTTCCCCAATTATATGTTATAAGAATTATCAGAAATCAGTTTTATAATTAAGTTAAATTGCCTGAGCCTTATATACAAGCATGACGAGGTCAGTAGTACTAGTTACGGAGGTACCGTAACCATGACACTTAAGCACCGGTGTCATGACTCACCTGTGGGAGAGTGATATCCCGCAATGTTCCACTCAGCTCAGCTTGGCCATTTTATCAGTATTATTAGTGGGGCATATGGATGCATCCTAGGCTTATCAGTTTACAGTTATCAGGTGAATGTGGTGTGTGCTCTACATCCTTCACATTGGAGCTGATCCCTCCACCCAGCACAATATTTAGAGGTCACCCCTCTATAGCATTTAGAGGTCACCCCTCTATAGCATGACGAAGTCACCCCTCCAGTTATTCATGCACCATTGTTACAACACATGACCTATATAAGCTCTGGCAATTAAAATACAGTAAATGCATGTTTTCAGATTTAACAGATAACAGTCTAGTTTTATTATTTATAAATCAGACATATCAGATTTTCTACAATTTTCATCATACTCCACATATCAGTCTTTCAGTTTCAGTAATTATTAATTATTTCAAGTTCAGTTTATTCCTATCATGTATTATATCCGTTCACTGAGCGTTATGCTCAGCCGTAGTTCTTTCATGTTCTAACGGCAGGTACACCGGGACACTCTTAAGATTCTGAAAGCATGTGCATTAGATGGAAGCTGTCCAGACTTCTTTACTTTATGCACTTCTTTTTATATTGCCGTTGGACATTGTTCGGTCCTTTCTTTCAGTATTTTACTTTTCATGTTTTAAGCTTATGTTGGATTACCGATGTTTGATTCCGATATTTCTGTTATGGTCAGTTAATGTTTTAGGACATTTACCTTATACTTTGATGACACACCATAAATACACATAATGGTCCACTTATCTAAGTGGGGTGTTACAGTTATGGTATCAGAGCTATAGGTTCGACCTGTAGGCTCTAAAACTTGACCTGTGACTAGTGGGTAGTCACCAAGAACTTCCCAGATTTTGGCGTTGTTATCTTTCATGTTTCTCATGCAATTATCAGTAAGTTTTCTTCATTTATCAGTCAGTTTTATTAAAGTTTTTGACTAAGTAAAAGGTTGGTACAGGACTGATCATATTTAGTCGCATGTGCTTTTCATTCGAATTTTCGTTTTGGTGAACTGACCAGAGGTGTTCACCCTTGCCCGTTCAGATTTTTGTATAGATGAACTGACCATAGTCGTTCATCCTTACTCATAACAGATTCATGTTTTCAGTCGAATATTACTTGGTGAACTAGCCCATATACGTTCACCAATGTTCAGATCAAATTTTCATGCTTTACAGTCGAATGTTGTTTTGTGAACCGATCCATAGTCGTTCACCTTTGTCATATCAGGACATTACATAAAATTTTGACAAGTATGGATTGGACTACAACCACCCACATATAGTCCCAGATCGTAAATTTCTATACATGAAAGTTCTCAGAAAATTTGACAAGTATGGATCGAACCAGAATCGCCCATACTTAGTCACATGCTTTCTCCTGTAAATTATGTGGATTGAACCATAGCCATCCACACCAGTTGATATTAAACCTCAGTTGACTATACCCTTATGTTCTTGTTAACAACCAAGTTTCATACCCTCAAGTGGATGTCATTTTCATGCTGATTAAGTTCATGTCTCCTTATGAGGATTTCATTTTCAGCAAGGTGATGATGTTTTCATGCTAAAATACAGAAGAGTTACTGAAAAATCATATTTCACGATATATCATGTTCTTGTCTTCATCAATCATGTCTTCATATTGAACATTGATGAAACTCCGGTTAATCATACTTTTCAGCCTCTATACAACCAGCATTAAGTCTACGCAGAAATTGTCAGCCTATCATGTTACTCATTTCAGTTCAGTTTGCGAACCGTTTAAACCAATCTATCGTTACCTTGATCATGTCAGACGATCGACACCAGTATCAATCATCCCATAAATTTCCACCAGTGACATGTACAGTATTTCATGAGTACTCCACGTATAGTGTCTCATATATGCTCCATGTGTAGTATTCATTTTGTACTTCATGTATAGTAGTCCAGGTGTACTCCAGGTACCCTACTCCATGAATATTGCTAATCGATCCTCAATCATCTCAGGCGTTTCCACTTGTCGATATACCAGATGCTGATGCTGCTCGTGAGTTGAAGATTTTACCAGATACTGATGCTGCTAACACTTTGAAGATCTCACAAATGCTGATGTTGTTGATACTTTGGAGATTTCTCAAGATGCTGATGATGTTTATACTATGAAGACTCTGCAGAACAAGGACGGAAACTATAAATTAGAAATTTCCGACAAGAATAAATTTCAACCAGCAGACACTACCATTCCATTCCATGCTTTTACTTTCTCAGCTTGATGTCACACTTCACTCATCTAACCTTTCATTCAGAAGAGTGGGAACCGGAACCCAGCCGGCCACTCAGCAGAATAGTTACATGAATCACGGTCATGATAATGACCGTCATAAATTGACAGACAAAGCAGTAGTGACAACCACCGTGCTTATAATTAATCAGTCAGTAAATATCGGAACTCCGGAACGGACGTGACCAGAAATACAGAGGTCAGTAGTCTAACTGGTCCGCCATTCCTAGCAGTTACCAAAAATTTTCAGCCTTGTTTAGATTCATCTACTAAAACATATGTCAAGACACAGGTCTCAGGTATCATTTCGAAAGACACATATCAGGACACCAGTCATGGTACACGTCATACGAATATTTTCTCAAAATACGAGTCAGAACTCATAACTCCAGTATGTTTCTAAAACAGGCCCTCAGTAATTCAGGGTACCCTTCAGAAAGGGGTATACCCGTCCTATTATACCACGTATGAATCAGATCATTAAAAATTCAATCACAACCACTAGAGTATTAGTCAGGTTAAACACGCAGTATTCATTCTCTGAGGTTACAGACGAACACATTCAGTGATAAATCGTCATGTTTACTTCACTTGTTCCTATGTCAGCTTTACCTTAAATCAGGTAGTTACCTGTCTCTCAGCCAGAAAAGACTCCACAGTACCAACCATGGTTATTAAAGTTATCCGTTTAGTTAACGACGAGACCTGTCTTACCAAGTCCTGAACATATTCATTTTATTTTCTGCCAGAAAAATCAGTACAAATTGTTTCAGCACGTAAATTATTATCTTATAGCTGCAAAGACTTCTAGTCACAAGTCATGATGCGACTTCTGAAATTCCTTAAATTCACGATCAGCAGATTATCTCAAAGTTTCCAAATGTCATCCCAGGAGGTTTTCCAGAAATTTATTCCTAACCATGAGACAGAATTTAACATCGAACTTGTCTCAAGAACATAACCTAATTTCAAAACTCTTTATTCCAGGGCTTCAGCTAAGTTAAAAGAGTTGCAGCAATTGCTGCAAAAGTTACCGGAACGAGGCTTTATTCGCCCTAGCGCACCACCAGGAGGTGCACCGTTTTTGTCTATCAGGAAGAAGGCCGGTAACATGAGATCATGTATCGACCACCGGAAAATTTACCAGATCACCATCATTAATTGATATTTATTCCACGTATAGAAGGTTTACCTACCTGTTACGATGTCTAAAAAAAAATTTCAAGAACAATTCACGATCATACCACCAGTAGTGGTGAGAGAAAGAACATGAGATTTCCAGACTGCTGTTGCACACGTTATAGTCTCTCTAAAATTGTGACTTATACTTCTGAGCCCTAATACTCCAACTATTGTATAAAATTTATGAATAAAAGTTTACCCATGACTTCTTAGACAAAATCGTCAGTATATTCATTGATAACATTCCGATCTGCTAAATTCTAAGAGAAGTACTAGAGAATCATTTTCTCACAGTTGTACAGAACCTCTGATAGGAGAAAATTATATAAGCATCTTCCCAGATGCGAATTCCAGTTGAACACAGTGGCATTTCTGAACCACCCTATTTCAGCAGAAAGAAACTTCAGACAATCCTGCGAAGGTGAAGGCCATCACCTGATGGTCCCGACCGACACCTGTGAACGAAGTACAAACTTTTCTAGAACTCAGTTGACTGCTACCGCAGAAATTACTGACAATTCTCACTAAAAATTATTCCATAACTATTCAACCAGATTTCCACCAGAATGTCCCATAATCCCAGGCATAATTTTGATAGAATCGGTATCACACATTGATGCAACTATGTTTGTTGGAAATACGTTTTTACGTATTTATGAAGGATCGGTCGCTCCAACGATATATTATTGTATTAGGCTCGTGATCAAGTTTGTAGTAAATATAGTCCATATAGCCCACATGTAGGGTGGGCTATATATACCCCTCCTAGCATGTTAGGAGGGGTGGTTCATTCATTTACAACATTTTTCATTTTAATCTAATCACTTTCTCTCTCTACTTATCTTTTCTCTCCTTTCTCTCTCTACACCTCATCTCCTTCTTCCCCATCTCTTCCACCAAATCAATAGATCTAATCCATCATTTATCAAATCCTTAGATATCGTAGACCTTCAATTGGTATCAAGAGCCATGGTTAAATCTTAGGATTTGTATTTTTTTTATCTATTGATTTGATTGAATTTTTTTTAATAATCTTTTCGTCTTATTTTTTTTTATATAATCGTCTCATTTTTTTTTCTTCTTTCTGTCTTGAACATCTATCCAATCAGTTTTTTTTATCAAGTTTTTTAATCATATCATTTTTTAATCATATCATTTTTTTTAATCAGTTTGTCAGTTTCTCATTTTTTTAAATTTTTTTTTAATCAGTCACTTTTTAATAATTTTTTATCCGTCATTTTTTATTTTGTCATTTTTTAATCATTTTTTTAATGTGTCATTTTTAATCAGTTTCTTCTTCATTTTCAAATCGGTCCAAAGTCTCAGGTTTTTGGTCAAATCAGTCCAATAATCCATCTCCCATCAATTTGTCCAAACATATCCAAAGTTATCAGTTCTCGGGTCAGATTTCCGTCTTTCCGAATAGACATTTTTTCCGAATAGACAAACTTTCCGAATAGACCATTTTTCAGAATAAAAAACTTTCCGAATAGGAATTTTTCCGTATAGGATTTTTCCGTATAGAATTTTTTTCCGTATAGGAAATTTTCCGTATAGGATTTTTTCCGTATAGTATTTTTTTCCGTATAGGACTTTTTCCGTATAGACTCGACCCCCATTTTTCACCCACTCCTCGAAACCATACTCAAAAACACTCTCGACTCTATACAGACTACACAACCCTTACCCTCACGACAGACTCGAAGAAACCAACCCATACCCAATCAAAACACCCCCCCACCCTCGACTCATTTACCCACCCTCGTTTCGAAATCACAAAACCCTCGTCACAACTCTTGACCAAAACAGTTACGAACCAAACAAACAACATCTAGACTCGACTCAGTTATCACAAACACTCGTCTCAACCATCACCCTCACTAAACCAAACACACCCGCTCACCTCACCCGATCCACCCTCACAATACTCTCGACAATCTC
This sequence comes from Glebionis coronaria, assembly GCA_025667525.1. Classification (NCBI taxonomy): domain Eukaryota; kingdom Viridiplantae; phylum Streptophyta; class Magnoliopsida; order Asterales; family Asteraceae; genus Glebionis; species Glebionis coronaria. The sequence continues at coordinate 5,565,550 of CM046880.1, forward strand.
TCGTCAACATCTTTCATCTCTCGACAACAACTGACCTGACACCCTCGACCAACAAAATCCACATAAAAATTGATGAAAGATCTCAGTTATTTCCTTTTAATCGTGTCATCAGATCAATAATCAAAAGACAAATATCATCATGGATCTCTTTTGAAGCATTATTTACTTGCTTCGACTGATAAAAAGATTTTAGAAAGCATCTCTTGCTTCGACTGACCAAAACTCTACCAAACCACCCACGACAACAAAAAACAAGAAGGACACTACAGAAGATAGAAGACAGACACACGCATGCAACAAAGTTATAATACCTACCTGAGACCCCATAGAGATCTTGAAGCCGCCTAAAGATTTACTTGATCCGGGTTTTTTTGTTCTTGAGATTGTAGGATATCCTTGAAGATAGGAACTGGGTAAATAAATTAGGGGATTCAGATTAGAGTGAATTTTTTTTTTTAACTGGGTTTCAGAAGAGAGAGAGGGGGCGGACAAAAAATTGAGAGAGATTGTTGGTGACGGTTAATCTGTGAGAGAGAGATATAAATTAGGGTTATATATTTTAATGGGCGGAGGTTACAAAGTGTCTATTGCCACGTTTAAGGCTGACCAACACGTGGGGCACAATTTGACAACATAATTTGAAATTCCAATATATCAGATTCTTTTTAAACGCATTTTTGATTCTTTTAAAGTCAAAAATTTAAAAGATTTGTTATTTTGTTTTTTTTGTTAAGTAAATTTTTATAGTTTTACATTTTTATATTTTAATTTTTATAAAATCAGATTTTTATCGTTTCAGATTTTTATTTTTGTTAAGTTTTTATAAAGTTAATTTTTTAGTTTAGTATATTTTGTTCATTTTTTTGGCAAAACGTGTTAAGGCGGGTATTTTTTTTAAAAGTTACCGTGAATTTTTTTTTTGACGGGTTATAGTGACGAGTTATAGTGACGGGTTAAAAGTTTTGTGGCCGGATTTGAAGACAAAAGTAACGAGTTATAGTGACGGGATTTATTTTTGCAGTGAGCCGAGTTTAAATTGGACCTATTAGTATCCGGTTTAATCTATAATCGTTTGAGCCGACAACATTTTTTTTTTGAGCCGAGTCGAATTGTAAAAACCCGACTACAACAACATCCACATTATCTTTCTTCGACTTTCAATGGATTTTTTGAATTCGACATCAAACAAGGGAGAATCATATAATTTGCAAGACAAGGTCAGCGAAAGTGGCATCACTTCATTTCGAATGCTTCAGTCTCATCTTGTCACTCTTTCGGGGATTCAAGGAGGGAGCGAATTTGTGACAATCTTTGGTCAAGATCGTCATATATTCATGGAATCAATGTTCACCATCTTGACCCAACTCGCAGAGCAACTCAACAATGAAAGTTTTAATCACTCTGCATCGGCACTTGCTTATAAGGCTCTTGTGACACAACTCACGCCTTTCCTCCAATTCAATATCATCAAGTCTGAAAGTTCGATGCTTTGCCAATCTTTTCTTCGAGATACACATACCGAGCTTCGAGTTTTTCGTGATACAATATTGAAACTCATGACCTCGGTCTCGTCTTCGATTTATGAAAGATCTCGACTTTAGCAAGGGTATGATAATGGAGTGCAAGACTCTTCGATGCAAGAGGAAATTGGTCATACGATTGACAACTTGGAGCCTAACGATGGCAAGAGCACGAAATCAGGAGGACAACATGATACCAGTGGCACGTCAGGGAATGTTCACGAGATCTCTTTTGATGACACCTTACCCATTTATGACCCAGAGCCTGCAAACATGGTACAATATGATGTTGTTTATGATGTCTATGCTGATGACATGCCGCATATTGAGCATTCTGAACCTAATTATGACAAACATGGGATGGAAAAGAGTGATAGAAATACCACTTCTGATTCATCCGATGTGAGTCATAATGGGGGAGAAAGTGTTCAAAATGCTATAGTTCATCATGATAAATGCTTTATAACTGCCTCGTTAACTGATTCTGATTCCAAGATTAAAGAGCTCGAAACGATCGTAGCTCAGCAATCAAAAGATCTTGAGGATGCCAAACTTGAATTTTCTAAGAAAACGGACAAATTTGAAACATACTTTGAAAAACTTGAAAAGTCAAACGTTGTTCTTGAAAGAAAATTGGATCAAACTGTTCAAGATTCTAAAGCTGAAAAGGATAATCGTTTGAAACAAATTCAACTGCTTGAATCTAAGTTGGCATCCCAAGATAACTTGCTCAAAGAGAATGAGACTTTAAAAGCCCAAGTACAGGAAAAGGTGTTTGCTATAGCTGCGTTGAAAAACGAGTTAAGGAAAAATAGAGGACCTAGTGTGGACACTAAGCTTGAAAAACCATCAATCTTGGGGAAACCGCCTACAAATCAGTTCGTCAGACAACCGATTGTCAGACAACCTACTGCATTTAGATCCGAGCGACCACAATTCTCGAGACCACGGTTTGCCTCCCAAGTTGATTTGGTTCATCTTTTTAGACCAGTCACTCCAGCAACTAGGCCCAATGTGATCACTCCAGCTTTAGCAAGACCAAATCATATGATTGCCTCTAGTTTCCCTAAAAATACCAAGACCACGTCTAGAACTAGTTCAAATGACGTTTGCCATGAATCTGATCTTAGGGAAGCTAAGCAAAAGACACATGTAAGAGATAGGAATTTCAAACCTAGTCAGATGCCTTCTAGTTTACCCAACACTGCTAACCGTAGCATGTCCAATTCTAGGAGCATCAATCAATCATCTAGGGATTCTAGATCTTACTCGGACATTAAATATGCTACTTGTAAAACATGTAGAAAATGTGTCTTTACGGCAAATCATGATTCCTGTATCAAAAAATTGCTTAATGAGGTGAACTCCCGTGCTAGACTTAAATCCCAGTGGGTTGCTAAAATCAAACCCGTTGGCAAAATGTGGCACCCCACTGGTAGAACTTTCACTCTTGTAGGAAACGAGTGCCCTTTAACTAGGATAGTCTCCGATTCTACTAAGTCTACTAGGGAGGAAACTGATAAAGATGATACTTCACTTACGCCTAAACTTAAGGTTTTCTATAAAAGGAAACGTTTGCCAGCCAAGACTAGTGAATCATCTACTCAGGTCGCCTCTGAAACAAGTAAAGCCAACTGTGAACCCCCATGTGCTTCTATAATTGATATCGCTAACCCACGTCAAAGCATGCAAATTCCTAATGAGATTGCAGGTACCAAAGTTGATGTTCCAAAAGAACGAAGCGGTCCAATCGTTGTGTACCGTTCAACTAAGGACACTCTTAGAGTTTGGTTGCTGAAGAAGCAGATATCAGAGAAACAAATGTCTCAGGGGATTCATGGTTAAGCTGCAACAAAGGACTTACAGTCACATAACAGACTGTAACTCGATCTCAAAAGACAGGAAAGTTCATCCCGATGATGACTTATCCTAAAAACGAGAAATTCATTTTTCTCGGGCATGAGCTTAAATAAAAAACATTCCAAGTTTTTAAGCTCATGCATTATGGCTCCTCGTTAAATGACAGACGACGACCCGGACTTTAGAGACAGGGAAGTTTATCTATGCAACGATAACTTACCCTCTTAACAAGAAATTAAGTTTTCTTGGACACGAGCTTATCCTAAAACCATTCAAAGGTTTTAAGCTCGTGTATAATGGCTTTGTGGAGTCCATTGATCGTTAGACTCAATGGTTATGAACCATTATATCTAGGTTGATCATCATTCATATGATAACATAGCGGAATAAGAACAATGATCATAACAAGGTGTTTGGACACAAAGAACACGAATTAAAACAAATGGATTGCTAATTATATTAATAATCAACAATCACTAGGTGTGTGTACATTGAATCCCACACCTAGTCGACACACGCTTTAGGTTTACATTGTATGAATTGAATTGTGTATAAAACCTAAGACTCTTGTTCCTTTTATAGTGGAAGGAACAGAATCTACAAGAGATAATATCAAATAAACATCTAAATCTTCTATTTAGATAAACTATATATTGTGTATATCATAAATAATATACTCAATATATTCCCTAAATAGAATTCTCCATCAAATCTTCAACATCCATCAGCGTTTGACTTTGTTGACTGCGTTTGACTTTTGTTGACTTCTGTCAACGCCCAATTTGCTCTTGTCAACGCTGGAATTACTCTTGTCAACGCTTGAACAAATGTCTTGATATTTTCTTCGATTTTGAGTTTCTGCCACATCAACTTTTTGACCCAACAATCTTCCCCTAGTTGATGTCGGCAAAACTCTATGTGTATCTCTTGTAAGTTGTACATGATCTTCAAATTGCTTCCCCTCAAGTGTAGCATGCGTATCTTCCCCTTTTTGTCACATCAACAGGAAAGTAAATGATTGTAGTGTTTTACTACCCTTTAGGAAAAGAGCGTAAATAGCGGTAAGTATCGAGTGATGATTTTAGGAAAAATCAACACTAATGACCCACAATCACTTAAAAGAGAGAAAAGATTCGTTTCCCAAGGAGGTATGGTGTTGTGAATTAACTTGTATTTCTTTGAGATTAAAATTGATGAGATGGAATGACGGTTTCTTGGAAATTACACTATGACGAAAAAAACGAAAACGTAAAGCCGTAGAAAAACACAAAAATTAAAAATTAAGCTAAGACCAAAAACAAAATCAAGAAAAAGATAAAAAGAAGTCTTAAATAATATAAATAAAGATAAAAATCCCACAAAGATATTTTATAACCTTTTATTAATTAAATAATTAATTTTAAATGCTAATTAAAGCCCTAAAATCAAATTTAATTAATTCAAATGTCAAAAATATGATTTTATTGAACAATTACTCAACTTATATTATTATAAGACTAAAAAGTAATTTTCTAAAAATTAAAACTATTTTTGGTATTTTTTATGGCTTTTATAAAAAACGTCTATTAATTAAATCCTAGAAAATTAATTAATAAAAGGAAAATTATGAAACTAATTTTAAAAAAAAACTAAATACTATAAGAATCTAAGGAAAAATAAGCTAGGAAAGATAAGTTGAATAAATAAGCTAGAAAATAGGGAAAAAGCTACGGTTTATTTAAAATGAGACAAAACAAAAACGTGATAAATAGATAACAAAACCACTCCCTAGTAGTCAAAGACCCTAGGGCGCAGTGGTAGTGTTGTGTGGTGTGAACGTGGTGACCAGGGTTCGAATCCTGAAACCCCCCCTTTTATCACTCAGTTGCGCCGCAACGTTTTTTTCTTGCGCCGCAACTAGTGAAACGGGAATACCAAAATCTGCAGCTCCTTCAGTTGCGCCGCAACGAGTAGGTCTTGCGGCGCAGCTTGTATAACGATAGCACCTTTGGTCTGCAGCTCCTTCGGTTGCGCCGCAACTAGTAGGTCTTGCGGCGCAATACTATGCAAAACGTGGCCTGGTACTGCTAAGTTACTGATGAATCAACCAAGTGCACACTTGTGCACTTGTGATGCCAAGAGGTCTTGGCTTGATGCTTTGTTTGGTGATTATGTTGGAACAATTGGGCACCCTTGTGCTCAATGAAGCACAAGGAGTCAATAACAACAAGGAAACAAACACCTAGCACTCAAATTCAAGAAATCAAATGCACCAAAGATCATAAAAACAAGCAAGATAACACTTATGCAGATTTTTAACACCCTTTTTACCTTTTACCTCTTAAACTAAGCTAAAACTTGTACCAAACTAAGTTACCAACTAGTTAAAATCTAAATCAACCTTAATCACTAACTATAACACCCTTACAATTCATTAATTAAGATTCAACTCCTGCTAAAACGTATTGCCAAACACCCTTTAAACTTTTTGAAAACCAATTTTTCCAAATCAAAACCTTATGAAACCTAACCAAATTGTTATCAAAGCTTTATAACATGTATATAACATAACATAAACACAAATCAAGTAACTTAAACACACTTAATCAATCAATCAAGCAAATCATGTAACAAGCACTTTTATGAACTTTTCAAAGAGTAAAAAGAGAGTTACCTTAGGACCCCTACATCCAAGGGTCCTAGTGGATGTTGAATCCACCTCCAAACCAACCCGGGTTGGTGCTGAACTAAATCAACAAGCCTTCAACCTGTTTGAACACAAAACAAAGAAAACACAATTCAAGCTTACAATATTCTTTTTTTTTCTTTTCTTTTTAAAACTTTACCAAAACTTATCAAACTTCTTAAAAACGTTTCTATTAACACTATAACACCAATTAATCAAAACCTCTTAACATCCAAACCTTTTGAGAAGATTTTACCAAAATCTCTCAAAATCTCAAAACCTTAAACAACTTTGAAAATCAAAGTTGCTTAACCAAATAAAAGTGTGGAACTCAGAATTAAGCTTAACACAACACTCAACTTTTAAAAACAATAAAAAAGGAATTACACTTGAATATTTCAAAAACCAAACTTTTTATTTCTTTAAAAAGGTATTACATGTGCAAGCTTAAAAACTGGAACAAAGGGATCACCACAGCTTGGGTCTCCTTTTATAGAGCCTATAGAACATCCTAGAAGCATAAAAACATAAAACCCTAATACATAGAAAATCCCAAATGTGCCCTTGAATGATTTTGAGTGCATTTTGTCCTTTCTTGATCTTGGCCTTTAAATTTTGCTTTGTGAGCAAGCATAGCATCTTGGACGTCCATTTTGCCACGTCACATAACTTGGGGACAAAGGAATGATGTGATTGGTGGATTGGGGAATTGGGGGTTTGGTGCACATGAGTGGGATGCAGGTTTTTAGGAGTGGGAAAGGTTTGTGAGTGTGTGAATTAAGTGTGTGAGAGTTTAATTGAGTTTTACCCAAGTAAATGTGAGGGTAAAATCTGGGGTGGTAAGAATGATGAATAGTACCATTTTGATCCGAAATTGGGGGAGGGTTGGGTGTTAGGCGCACTATTTTTTTAAATGTTTCAGGTTTGGCACAAATGGTCCTTATGTTTTGTTATTTTTGGCTTTTAAGGTTTCCAGCCCTAAAATGTGTCTTTCCTTTGTTAATATCTTCCATCAATTGACACTTTTGGCACAAACTTTCCACAAAGGCTTATCAAGGGTACTTTTTGACATTTTTGAATAATTCAAGGACTGATCTTGGACAATCTTGATCTTCCAAGGTCTTCAATGAGTCTTCCACTTTATGAGGGACTATTTTTGGCAATTTGAATTTGTTGAGGGACTAATCTTGCCATTTCTTCAAAGTTGAAGGACCTTTTTGCAATTTTGACAAACTTAAGGGACCAAACTTGTACTTATCAATATACAAGGGTTTTAAGTGTCATTTCTTCATTCATTGAGGATCAATCTTGTTTGTCTTCAAGTCTTCAAGGGTATTTGATGAAAATTCCATGATTAGGGCCCGGTTCATTGCACGGCTTCGTTTCTCGTGTTCGTTTTTCCTTGTATCTTGTGATCTTTTGTCTTTTTCACGATATCCATACCTAAAACACACAAGTAAACAAACACAAGCATATATATGGTATTTTATGACATTTTAGTGCATTTAAAGCCCGAAAAGAACGATGAGATCATGTATAAATGCCATCTCATCACTCCCCCATACTAAGCCATTGCCGTGCCCTCACGCAATGCTAGAATAAAGTATCTAAGCATCACCAAAGTTCAATTTTATTAACCTTTATTGAAGAGTAAAAGACTTGCAACATACTACGATGATGTGTAAAGACATAATGTATGATTTTCATCACCAAAATGTGACTTTTAGGGTCAAAGAATAGAAACAAGTTAATGTCCCTTAGAGTAAATTTCGTCATCCTTGATTGTCATACATTCCATGCTAAGTGCAAAAACAAGATCATTGTTGGTACAAGTCACAATGCTAACACTACTCATACGTCCAAATTGTGTAATACTTTTTCTCCCCGCAATCCTAGTTATTATAAAAGGAAATGGGTTACTAGCATTTTTTATCTAATTGTCATGGATCACAAGTGATTCATATTGACTTATTTAAGTAGTTATTAGTCCGAAAGCAAAGTAGCACGATTTGATCAATAGTTAGCCGAAGGACAAAATCTTTTAAAACGGCTTCTCGTGTATCTCCTTAAGTTCATATCTTGGCATAACTCGTTTCACGATTCGAGACCTTTCTCGGACCGATATTTGGCATGTACTTCATACTTCAAATCTTGGGAAGACGTTCTCGAAATTATGGTCTTCTCTTCATATATTTGGAATTTCTTCACTTGACGTTTTTGAGAGATTCTTCATATAGGACCACGACTTCATCATTTTTCTTCAATCTTTACTTTGGATTTTGATATACAACGATCCGCCTCCTTTTCGGACTTGGATATATTTATCCTCATACCTTGTTAGGGTCTTTTTGGATAGACTTTCTCCATTCTTTAGGGGAGTAATAGCTTCTCGTCGTGTGTCTCGATCCTTCATATTGATTTTGGAACAATGATACTCCACATCATCTTTGGATCTTTAGCAAAAATAGAGCTCCTCATGCCTTGTTAGGGCCTTTTTGGATGATCGCCAATCTTCGCGTCCCGCTTCAATAAGTTATGCCTTGGCTATGAACTCTATTCAACCCCGAGCAACTTTTAAACGATCTTGCGCTAGAGGCTAAGTAACCTTTCAAACCGTACGACCTTACTTATTGCAATTATGTTTTATTCCTAATGCATTGATCTTATGGGAAGAAAAAGCCACAATTAAAAACATATGAGTTTTTGAAAGAACACTTTCATGTTCTACGTTTAGCATGATCACTTGTCTAACTCTATCATTTCTCGTTCTTCACTATTTAAAGACCTCTAATTAAAGAGACTCGTGAATACTTAGCCATGCAAGTCAAAATTAAGCCAAATTTGGATTAGCTTTCATTAAGACTATATCAAATCAAAGTTTTGGGTTTTCAAGCCACCTATAGGATCTTGCACTTTCTTGGACTTTTTCAAGTTTAGAGAATGCGTTTTAAAGTTCCCTTGATAAGTGACTTTCTAGAATCAATTATAGGAACTTGCGAAAAGTTCTTGTTCTTAACCCGAATGAATTAAGACTTTCGCGTTTTAAAGCTCCCTATATAAAAGTCTAGCAAAACTTGAATTGAGCGGGTTAAGGAATGTAAATGGCTCCAAATGCCCATCAAGTCAAAAATTAACTCTTATTCTACCCATCGGAAAATATACATTCGTGTCTTAAAAACACTTATGAAAACTAAGAAAAATTTTAAAATTTGGCCATTTTTAGCCTTATTAGCAAAACAAAATATTGAAAATTGGAAAACGTGAGGGCGTAGCAAAGCAAGTACCTATTCACCCCCCCATACTAAAAGTAAACATTGTCCTCAATGTTTCGAGTCTAAAGGTGGAGCACCCCCATACTAGAGACGAAGAGTCGAATGCTTAGGATCTAGCATGGAAAGGGTGATCAACAATATATCTAAAGCCGTTTATTAATTATGCTAAAAGATAATTGTTAGAACAATAAAGGATATGTCATGGATTCGTGAAAAACTTCTTCAAACGAACGATGGAGGCTCACGTAAACGAACACGAGAGTCTTCAATCGTAGACGATGATGATGATCTAGATAACACAATCACAAACAACCACGAGACAACGAGTTGGAAGGGTACAAGTCCCCTTATTAGTGAATATAAAAGCATAAAGATAAGCATGGGATCTCCCCCACGAGGCACCTCGTTTTTGATTACCGAGTCATGAGCTCGACTCGATCCCCTCAAAATGTGAACATTTAGGGAGATCATGGTGTGGTCAATTTTTGATGGGGCTTACATGATAAACAAGGCCCCCAAAAAAAAAAAACAACCGGTATAAAGGACTAAGTCCTTAGATGATGCAAAATACCGGGGTCGAAAATGGCGTTCTCGTTTTCATGGAAAAAACAATTCAACACCACTTCATCATGTGCCATAAACTCAAAGAGTTTGAAGAAAATAGATGAGAAGTAGAAGGGTGGGACAATTGGTAAGACAAATGTTTGAGCTACTCGAGGTAGACTCGCACCAAGCAAATAGAAAGATTTTCCATTTATTGCATCGGTGGAAGACCGAGATTTCCCTTTACATGAAATTCCGGGATCGAATATCTCGTCCTCGGTGGACAAGGATGAGGGAACATATGGGGCTTCCCCCATACTAAAACCACACAAAACATCGTCAAAAGGAGTAGACGAGTTTGTAGTACACAAATCACGCGGTGATGACGGAGTTAGATTTGTAGAAAAATCAATTAAATCACATCTAAGATCTTTTTCTTTGTTATCTTTTAAACTCTCCTTATGAAAACCCTTTTTAATTATGTCGAAAATATTCGGTGTTTCTAAGACGATGTTAGTTACACTAAAAATTCTCACATTTTGAAACCGTTTTGGTTTTGGTGGTGGCAAGTTCTCAAAACGTTTATCGACGAAGAAAACCTCCCCATCGGGGTCAACATATTCATCATCCGAAAGATCTTCCGTAGAAACCGGCAACTTATCAACACTTTTCAAGAACGAATGTGAAGGATTTTTCGATTCAAGTATTGATGGTTTCTTCTTTGTAGGCTTAGCACTCATAACCTCCACCGGCGGAGGAAATGGTAAATTGTTTTTGGAGACATTCCCTAAAACTCTTGGTGAAAATTCTTTGCAAATGACATTGGTCGAGTCACCATGGTTTAAAGTTGCAATAGAATATACATGAGAAAGATTGGAGTTTTGTGTTGCATTGATGACAAGTTCTTCTTCATTGAAACGAAGGGTGATTTTTCGAGCATGAACATCGATAAGTGCTCTTGATGTATCCAAAAATGAACGACCCAAAATTAGAGGAACTTGAGGATCCGCGGGGATGTCTACAACGATAAAGTCAACGGGATAGTAAAACTTTCCGACTTTAACGAAAACGTCCTCGGCTACTCCACATGCCATGATTGTAGAATGATCGGCCATCTCGATGGACATGTTCGAAGGAATAAGAGCCGGAAGCGAAAGCGATTTGAAAATCTCGAGAGGCATTAAATTAATACTAGCGCCAAGATCGGCCAAGGCGTAGCATTCCTCCATATCTTGAATTGCACACGGAATCAAAAATTTACCGGGATCACCGACTTTTTGTGGTATGCGGCTTAGAAAAACCGATGAACAACTAGACGATTGTTATAACTTTTCTTTGTTGTTAAGCATACTTTTGAAGTTTGCGGCGAATCGAGGCATCATGATTAAAGCATCGGCAAAACTTATGTTAAAATGCAAATCACGAAACATTTTCATAAATAGCTCAAATTGATAATTGTTCCTTTCTTGTGCTTTCTCTTTGTTTCGTCTCGAAGGGTAAGGTAAGGGTGGTGTGGGTTGGTCATTAGGCAACGACCTTGGAATCTCGGGTTCCACAATTGGTATTGGTGTAACCGTAGGTGTGGTTTGAGCGGTACTTCGTGGGATTGTAATGTGCTCCTTTTCAACCATCACCTCGGGTTCTTTCTCGATTTCCTTCTCCGTAGAAGTACTTGGACGAGAGATTGGTTCCTTGAAAGTTTTACCACTTCGTGTAGTAATAACCTTCATTTCTCCCTTCGGGTTTGCAATGGTATCACTAGGAAGACCACCCGAAGAAGAGGGCTTACACATGATTGCTTCGAACATCTTAGCCATTCGGTCCTCAAATTTCGATTGCCTAGCATCCGCTTTTAATAACTCTTGCTTAATCTCATGTTGTCCTAATTCCATCTTTTGTTGGTTTTGTTGAAGACGTTGGACATTTCCTTCCATTTTATTTGCATGAGTTTTAAGTTCATTAGCAAGTTCATTTTTAAGCTCGTTTTTCAACTCGGATCTTAAGCTAATCATCTCACGTTGCATGTTATCAAATTTAGCATCATTTGCTTTAGCATAATCCAAAAATTCTCCTTGCAAATTTTTCGTGTGAGCATTTTGAAAACCTTGTGTAGTATTTTGAAAATCACGGTTTTGGTTTTGATTTGAGATTTGTCCATTCCCACTTTGATAATTCCCTTTGTTGTAATTGCGTGTGTTGCCTTGGTAATTACCTTGGTTGTTGTTTCGATAATTGTTAGCATTTTGGTTTGGTGGAGCTTGATTTTGGCGGGAACCTTGGCCGTTTTGGTTGTAAGTTCCCGTTGCTACATAAGCACTCGAAGTGTTACCATCCGCGGTAATGCACTCGGATAAATCATGAGCTCCTCCACACGATAAACAACTCTTAGCAGCCGCTTTAACCGAAGCGGAATTGGAAGCTTCTTGAGCCTTCCAATGGGACATTAGATTAGCAAATCTATCAAAAAACCGATTTTCCTCATTAGCTTCATCATGTAAGGCATTAATGCCACGAGACGATTGTGATGACGATGACGAACCCATATTGGCAACACTCGGTGTGTTACGAGGGCTATAAACCTTAGATCGATTTTCAATGATTTGTAAAGCCTCATTTGTCGTCTTACACAAAAAATTACCACCCGCGGCGGCATTCAAATAATCTCGTTCATGATCATTAAGCCCATTATAAAAGGTATCAATTTGATGCAATTCCGAAAAATCATGATGAGGACATTCATGTAACATCTCCTTAAATCGTTCCCATGCCATAGAAAAACTTTCATTGTTACGTTGCACAAATCGTGAAATCTCATTTTTTAAGTGTGTTGTTTTCGATGGTGGAAAAAACTTGTTCACAAACTTAGAAACGAGATCGGCCCATGTCAAAATCGAATTTGGCGGTTCTTTCTCGAGCCAAATTTTAGCGGGTCCATCCAACGAATATGGAAACAACATCATCTTAATGGCGTCATGCGGAACATCTTTGAATTTGCTAGTGGCGGTGAGACGGTTGAAATTCCTAATGTGGTAATGCGGGTTGTCTTTCTCGTGACCTCGAAATTTGTTTGCTTGTAGCATCGACATTAAACCCGTCTTAATTTCGAAATTCTCCGCAAGGATGGCGGGAATAACAATGGCCTCTCCAAAACCCTCGGTGGGTGCTTGTAGCAACTCCATCATAGTACGATTAGCCATTACGACTTCTTGTTCTATAATAGGTTCAACAATTGGAGGTTCTTCAACAATCAACGATCCTTGATTTGCTTGCTTTTGAAGTCGTTTACGAGCTCGTTTAGCTTGGTTACGAGTGATCATAAACTTCACGAAGAATGGGAGGTGAGCAAAGAAGATTCTTTTTGGTTGTTTTGTGGATTTTCAATTTTTTTGTGTTTTTGATGATATTTAATTTTTTTGGTTTTTGGTGTATCTTCGTAGACAACAATCTACAAAATCTCTCCTCGAATCAAACTCTTGATTAAAGAAGCCTCAAAGGAATGAAAACGATCACGTGGAGTGAACGCCTTCGAATGACTTTAGAACTTTGGTGAAAACCAAATTGTTCACGAGGGTTTAATCACAAAGAAACCAAGCAAATATAGTATACGTATTAATACTTTGGGCGGAAAAACCCTCGATTAGCCTTCAATCTCAAAATACTCACAAGCAAGCGGGGAAACGAGGCGGCGCGAAGCACTTAAGAGCCTTTTTCCTTAGGGTATATTTTATAATACCCGCCTTATACCCACCTTATAGTTCGTATCTTTCAAAATCGAGCTTCACGAAAGTATTTATCTATTTTTGCCTTTTCTTTTTGTTTGAGATTCGAATACAATGATCGAGTGATGAAATCCCGAATCAAGGTTGTGTTTTCACACTTTTGGAGATATTGTATTTTGATTGTGATACTTAATACAATATATTAATAATATTCACAAAGAAAAACCGAGAAAACCGATAATACGTGTTAAGGGAGTTCCACTTAACACAAATACTATTTATGGATAATATCAAAAACAAAATTTTCCAAATTAAGACACGACACACCTCCCCGGCAGCGGCGCCAAAAATGATTGTAGTAGAATACAACTCTTGTTTAGGAAAACAAAGAGCGTAAATAGCGGTAAGTATCGAGTGATGATTTTAGGAAAAATCAACACTAATGACCCACAATCACTTAAAAGAGAGAAAAGATTCGTTTCCCAAGGAGGTATGGTGTTGTGAATTAACTTGTATTTCTTTGAGATTAAAATTGATGAGATGGAATGACGGTTTCTTGGAAATTACACTATGACGAAAAAAACGAAAACGTAAAGCCGTAGAAAAACACAAAAATTAAAAATTAAGCTAAGACCAAAAACAAAATCAAGAAAAAGATAAAAAGAAGTCTTAAATAATATAAATAAAGATAAAAATCCCACAAAGATATTTTATAACCTTTTATTAATTAAATAATTAATTTTAAATGCTAATTAAAGCCCTAAAATCAAATTTAATTAATTCAAATGTCAAAAATATGATTTTATTGAACAATTACTCAACTTATATTATTATAAGACTAAAAAGTAATTTTCTAAAAATTAAAACTATTTTTGGTATTTTTTATGGCTTTTATAAAAAACGTCTATTAATTAAATCCTAGAAAATTAATTAATAAAAGGAAAATTATGAAACTAATTTTAAAAAAAAACTAAATACTATAAGAATCTAAGGAAAAATAAGCTAGGAAAGATAAGTTGAATAAATAAGCTAGAAAATAGGGAAAAAGCTACGGTTTATTTAAAATGAGACAAAACAAAAACGTGATAAATAGATAACAAAACCACTCCCTAGTAGTCAAAGACCCTAGGGCGCAGTGGTAGTGTTGTGTGGTGTGAACGTGGTGACCAGGGTTCGAATCCTGAAACCCCCCCTTTTATCACTCAGTTGCGCCGCAACGTTTTTTTCTTGCGCCGCAACTAGTGAAACGGGAATACCAAAATCTGCAGCTCCTTCAGTTGCGCCGCAACGAGTAGGTCTTGCGGCGCAGCTTGTATAACGATAGCACCTTTGGTCTGCAGCTCCTTCGGTTGCGCCGCAACTAGTAGGTCTTGCGGCGCAATACTATGCAAAACGTGGCCTGGTACTACTAAGTTACTGATGAATCAACCAAGTGCACACTTGTGCACTTGTGATGCCAAGAGGTCTTGGCTTGATGCTTTGTTTGGTGATTATGTTGGAACAATTGGGCACCCTTGTGCTCAATGAAGCACAAGGAGTCAATAACAACAAGGAAACAAACACCTAGCACTCAAATTCAAGAAATCAAATGCACCAAAGATCATAAAAACAAGCAAGATAACACTTATGCAGATTTTTAACACCCTTTTTACCTTTTACCTCTTAAACTAAGCTAAAACTTGTACCAAACTAAGTTACCAACTAGTTAAAATCTAAATCAACCTTAATCACTAACTATAACACCCTTACAATTCATTAATTAAGATTCAACTCCTGCTAAAACGTATTGCCAAACACCCTTTAAACTTTTTGAAAACCAATTTTTCCAAATCAAAACCTTATGAAACCTAACCAAATTGTTATCAAAGCTTTATAACATGTATATAACATAACATAAACACAAATCAAGTAACTTAAACACACTTAATCAATCAATCAAGCAAATCATGTAACAAGCACTTTTATGAACTTTTCAAAGAGTAAAAAGAGAGTTACCTTAGGACCCCTACATCCAAGGGTCCTAGTGGATGTTGAATCCACCTCCAAACCAACCCGGGTTGGTGCTGAACTAAATCAACAAGCCTTCAACCTGTTTGAACACAAAACAAAGAAAACACAATTCAAGCTTACAATATTCTTTTTTTTTTCTTTTCTTTTTAAAACTTTACCAAAACTTATCAAACTTCTTAAAAACGTTTCTATTAACACTATAACACCAATTAATCAAAACCTCTTAACATCCAAACCTTTTGAGAAGATTTTACCAAAATCTCTCAAAATCTCAAAACCTTAAACAACTTTGAAAATCAAAGTTGCTTAACCAAATAAAAGTGTGGAACTCAGAATTAAGCTTAACACAACACTCAACTTTTAAAAACAATAAAAAAGGAATTACACTTGAATATTTCAAAAACCAAACTTTTTATTTCTTTAAAAAGGTATTACATGTGCAAGCTTAAAAACTGGAACAAAGGGATCACCACAGCTTGGGTCTCCTTTTATAGAGCCTATAGAACATCCTAGAAGCATAAAAACATAAAACCCTAATACATAGAAAATCCCAAATGTGCCCTTGAATGATTTTGAGTGCATTTTGTCCTTTCTTGATCTTGGCCTTTAAATTTTGCTTTGTGAGCAAGCATAGCATCTTGGACGTCCATTTTGCCACGTCACATAACTTGGGGACAAAGGAATGATGTGATTGGTGGATTGGGGAATTGGGGGTTTGGTGCACATGAGTGGGATGCAGGTTTTTAGGAGTGGGAAAGGTTTGTGAGTGTGTGAATTAAGTGTGTGAGAGTTTAATTGAGTTTTACCCAAGTAAATGTGAGGGTAAAATCTGGGGTGGTAAGAATGATGAATAGTACCATTTTGATCCGAAATTGGGGGAGGGTTGGGTGTTAGGCGCACTATTTTTTTAAATGTTTCAGGTTTGGCACAAATGGTCCTTATGTTTTGTTATTTTTGGCTTTTAAGGTTTCCAGCCCTAAAATGTGTCTTTCCTTTGTTAATATCTTCCATCAATTGACACTTTTGGCACAAACTTTCCACAAAGGCTTATCAAGGGTACTTTTTGACATTTTTGAATAATTCAAGGACTGATCTTGGACAATCTTGATCTTCCAAGGTCTTCAATGAGTCTTCCACTTTATGAGGGACTATTTTTGGCAATTTGAATTTGTTGAGGGACTAATCTTGCCATTTCTTCAAAGTTGAAGGACCTTTTTGCAATTTTGACAAACTTAAGGGACCAAACTTGTACTTATCAATATACAAGGGTTTTAAGTGTCATTTCTTCATTCATTGAGGATCAATCTTGTTTGTCTTCAAGTCTTCAAGGGTATTTGATGAAAATTCCATGATTAGGGCCCGGTTCATTGCACGGCTTCGTTTCTCGTGTTCGTTTTTCCTTGTATCTTGTGATCTTTTGTCTTTTTCACGATATCCATACCTAAAACACACAAGTAAACAAACACAAGCATATATATGGTATTTTATGACATTTTAGTGCATTTAAAGCCCGAAAAGAACGATGAGATCATGTATAAATGCCATCTCATCAGTAAACAATGTATGCAATCTTTGAAGATTCTCCAAATGTAGGCTCTGTGTAATGATCCTGAAGAACAATAAATAAAGTATTCTTGATGTAGAAGTAGAATAACCCAAACCTATGTTCCATATCTTGTACGATGATGTGATGAAGTATGTGGCTGATACAAAGTCCTCATCCTTTGTGAGACACTGAGCACGATAATGTAACTCCTTCAAGTGATAGCAAATATGTGCATAGAGAATCATAAGAAAAATCACATATTCCTAGATCTTGTATCACTTCATCAGTACCATGTAAGCATAAACAAGTTACCTTTAAACCAATGCTATCCAACCATGATTTAAAGATATGATGAAACACAAACTCGCGAAAATCTTCTTCAATCATCAAACTTACCATAAGAATTCTTCCCCTTAAGCTAACACTTCTTCATGACAAGTCTTAATGAACCAATATCTTCATATGTAAAAGTTAGATGTCGAATAACTCTTTCACAAGGCTATCCCGATTACATAATCTAATATCAATCAAAGTCTTCATGAATTATTGCTAACTTACTTAAAAATCATTAATCCCTTTCAAAATATCCGAGCCATTAATATCATCATGATATTCTCTATTAAAACGGAGATTCCATGTACCTTTGTGTGTATAATCCTCCTTTTTGTGTGCTCAAAACATACCAATCAGCAACTATTCCTTTTGTTGTCCAATATCCTTCACTGTCCAAGATATCAACACTGTGTGTTGTCCAATATCGGACAACACTTATCAGCGTTGAAAAATGTATATATCGGACAACAAGTGTCAGCGCTTCCCAACAGCGCTTAACTTATTCCTGTCAGCGCCAACTTTGTACCTGTCAGCGCCTGGCCATCAGCGTCTCATCCATGGCTTGTCAGCATCACACCAACATCTATCAGCGTCACACCAACATCTATCAGCGTCTAAATAACTCCCATCAGCGGCTAATTAATCTAGGGTTTTATAAACCCTAAATCATTATTTCATGTGAAAATCTATAAACTGCAGTGAACTTCGACAGCGAATAACTTCTTCATAAATGCTCAGATCGAAGATCCCTTCGGTCAGATCCTAGACATAAGTGTCAAGAACCTACAGATCAAATTTCACGTCGATCCAACGGTTAACGAAGGAGAAATCGCGTTTTTACTATTACTGTTCACAGAAAACAGCATATGACCCCTGCTGACTTTGACGCTTAATAACTTTTTCTTGGGGATAGATCTCGACAATCCCTCCGGTGGATATCTAGATATATGTATGTAGAACACACATATAAAATTTCGTGGCGATCCAACGGTTCAATAAAAAGTTATGCCCTTCTGAATGCTGCTGCGCACACAAAAACGTCCAGAAAAACCCTAGACGGATTTTTCTTTTCTTCACCATACACGAACACCTCGTCGGACCTAGATATCAAGAGCCTTAGGCTCTGATACCAATTGTGGAGTCCATTGATCATTAGACTCAATGGTTATGAACCATTATATCTAGGTTGATCATCATTCATATGATAACATAGCGGAATAAGAACAATGATCATAACAAGGTGTTTGGACACAAAGAACACGAATTAAAACAAATGGATTGCTAATTATATTAATAATCAACAATCACTAGGTGTG
Organism: Glebionis coronaria; assembly: GCA_025667525.1. NCBI lineage: Eukaryota > Viridiplantae > Streptophyta > Magnoliopsida > Asterales > Asteraceae > Glebionis > Glebionis coronaria. The sequence continues at coordinate 5,584,334 of CM046880.1, forward strand.
TGTACATTGAATCCCACACCTAGTCGACACACGCTTTAGGTTTACATTGTATGAATTGAATTGTGTATAAAACCTAAGACTCTTGTTCCTTTTATAGTGGAAGGAACATAATCTACAAGAGATAATATCAAATAAACATCTAAATCTTCTATTTAGATAAACTATATATTGTGTATATCATAAATAATATACTCAATATATTCCCTAAATAGAATTCTCCATCAAATCTTCAACATCCATCAGCGTTTGACTTTGTTGACTGTGTTTGACTTTTGTTGACTTCTGTCAACGCCCAATTTGCTCTTGTCAATGCTGGAATTACTCTTGTCAACGCTTGAACAAATGTCTTGATATTTTCTTCGATTTTGAGTTTCTGCCACATCAACTTTTTGACCCAACAGGCTTATCGTTAAATATCAGACGATAACCCGTGCATCAAAGAAAGGAAAGTTTATCGCCGATGATAAACTTATCCTAACAACGAGAAATTAAGTTTTCTCGGGCATGAGCTAATATTAAAAACATTCGAAGTTTTTAAGCTCATGCACAAAGGCTTATAGATAGATGACAGTCTGTAACCCGTTCTTCAAAGGCAGGAAAGTTTATCGCCAATGATAAACTTATCCTTACAACGAGAAATTAATTTTTCTCGGGCATGAGCTGATATCGAAAACATTCAAAGTTTTTAAGCTCATGCACAATGACTTACAGTTAAATGTCAGACTGTAACTCGAACTTAAAATAAAGGAAAGTTTATCCTTTATGATAACTTATCCTCTTAACGAGAAATTCACCTTTCTCGGTCATGAGCTTGTATTAAAACATTCGAAGTTTTAAGCTCAGAAAGGAAAGTGTATCTTTTAAATAAGAGAACTTTTCCTCGTAACGAGAAATTAACCTTTTTCGGTCATGAGCTTTCCGTTAAAACAGTCAAAGTTTTCAAGCTCATGAAAACGACTTCTAAGTAAATGTCAGCTTAGGACTCGTTCTTCAGATAAAAGGAAAGTTTATCGCCGATGATAAACTTATCCTTAACAACGGGAAGTTTACAACTTCTCGGACTTGAGCTCGCTTTTAAGATATTCAACATCTTAAGCTCAAGTAATTGGTTTTTTTTCAAAACTTTGAACACAATTTTTCAAGAATTTCTCAAAAGGTTTTTCTAAATCTTTCAAAATTGTGTGTTCAAAAATGTTTTGATAAAAAGAGCATGTCTTCTGGAATCGATAATATTTACGAACCTAGAAATGTCATTCAATAATGACACGGGGTTGTAAATAAAGTTCGAGCAGAAGTTCAAATTTTTAAAACATGCTCAAAATGGTTTGCTATTATTTCCGATAGCAACCCGCTTTTCATAATCAAGTCAAGCATTTCACCGGAAAGCTTTGACTCAACAACGGGAATTAATTTTCTCGGGGACGTGACGAGGTGACCAACATTCATGAACAAGAACCATGTGCTTCTTTCATATGCTGTTCTCCATTATTCAGGTCCAACCTCGTAAATTGCTAATCTTGTGAATACATTATCATATATGATCTTTGCACGTGATAAATACCTTACACTTGTGTTTAAAAGGTATTTAATTTACGTTTCAAGTACACCCTCATTAATTTGAGGGGGAGCTTGTTAAAATCACGAAGATAATTGGATTTGCATTTTTCTTCCCAAATTTTCTTAAAATGCTATTAAATCAATTGATATTAAAAACATCGATTGGGTTAATATTTTTAATATGGGGGAGAAAATGTGATTTAATATGGGATATGATCAATCATAAATGGTTTGACTTAACGTGTTAGCTCATCCCGACATGTGCGAAATGTTTTCGAATATCGTAGCATATGTTAAGGGGGAGCAAAATGGATTTGCACTTCAAAATGGATTTCATGGTGACATACACTTACCCAAAACATCTCTATTCACGACGGTGAAGATTGTGGTGACATAAGGATGGTAGGATAGGTTAAAGTCCAATGATTTCTCTAGAACCGGAGGAATCTTCCCAAGGACATTCCATAGCTAGAAATAGTAGTCCTTAGGAAAGATGGAGAAAGATTGTGAACGTAGCTGAATGCCGACCAAGTACTTAAGTTAGCACTGGAACAATCACAACAAGGTGCTAGTGATGACGTATTGGTAAGCATTGAAGGGGTTGAAGAATGAAAAAGAATTGTAAAGATAAAGGGTGTAAAGAAAGAAGCCCTCCTTACAACTTAGACAGAAACCGGGTCAATTCATATGCTATTGAGATCATTTTAATGATTCTTGATATTGAAGATAGACATCATGGACCCAGTGATGCAAGGCACAACCCATCCCAACTAACTCAGATATCTCTTAAAAGATATTTGTTTTAATCACACGGAGACAACACATTATCTATTGATTTATTCACTCCGAATAAATTGGTATTGAAAAGGTGGCACTCCTCTCCAGCCTCCGATCACTAAAATCCAAAATGCACGATCGAGTCTAGAGCCATTTGAGATCATCAAATATCTCATTAGGACACACTTTCATATTTACTTGCTTCTTCACACACTGTGAAAAGTAAGAAAGTTCTTAAGAGACCTACGCAAAATCTTCATGATCTTGCCTGAACATCCGAGTAATACGAAAGTATTTACAATGAAGATGGAAATCCTTCTTGAGTGAATATCAAAAAGCTCATGGTAGGTGACTTGTGCGATTCTTTATGAATCAAACTTGTGATAACTGGAAAGCAACAGTGGTTTAATTCTTAAATGAATTTAAACACGTTCCAGGCCTCTACGCAATATCTTAGTGATCTTGCCAGAACATTCAGAGTAATACTATTAAGTATTTACAGTGACGAATGGAAATCCTTCTAGTGTTAACATCAAACAGCACTTGGTAGGTAACTTGCAAGATTCTTTATGAATCAAGCTAGTGACAACTGGAAAGCAACGATGGTGCGGTTCTTAATTGAACTTCACTTGTTCCAGGAACATGAATTGACGGCTTCAAATCATGCGGATAATATTATCCAAATGATTCACTCTTTACGTTCGCAGTCAGCTTTGGACGGTCGAGTAAAGAGAACGGGTTTACCCGCGAAATCTTGTCAAGGAGGTTCTTTATTGAAACTACCTGCCACAAGTACGATATTTAATATCGTCCAACGGTCTTCACCGACCGGAGGTAAAATGCTACCGAATTAGAATGAAATGTTCAAGGCCATTTCATCCGTGTATATGGTTTGTTGCTAACTGTCTTATGCAGCGTAACAAGAAGGTGGCATTACGGTGTATAATCCAGAAGAAGTCGTCACCACATGCTTGTACTACATACACTTAGTACTTCAACAAATTCAAGAAAGTCTGAAGGTCAAGTCTTCCGCTGTATCAAACTCTGAAGCTTTCAAGAATTTAAAGGTATAAGTATGTGGAACATGAAGTCACGAAGAGGCAAATTTCACAAGTGATGAATGCAGAAGGTCAAGGCAAGGAAACATGCTCAAGACTAAAGTCAAAGATCACATCAAGCATATTCACAAGAACAAGATCGAAGACTCAAGCATAGTATGCTAGGTTTAAGATTTTGTAAAATGGTGTGACCTCCCTTAGGGGGAGATTGTTGGAAATGTGTTTTTCCAAAGAAAGTCTCGGTCACATCATTATTAGCATAGATCACGAGCTATAGAATATTTAGAACTTTGTAACTTGGAGCGACCTCCCTTAGGGGGAGATTGTTGGAAATACGTTTTTACGTATTTATGAAGGATCGGTCGCTCCAACGATATATTATTGTATTAGGCTCGTGATCAAGTTTGTAGTAAATATAGTCCATATAGCCCACATGTAGGGTGGGCTATATATACCCCTCCTAGCATGTTAGGAGGGGTGGTTCATTCATTTACAACATTTTTCATTTTAATCTAATCACTTTCTCTCTCTACTTATCTTTTCTCTCCTTTCTCTCTCTACACCTTATCTCCTTCTTCCCCATCTCTTCCACCAAATCAATAGATCTAATCTATCATTTACCAAATCCTTAGATATCGTAGACCTTCAATGTTCATATCTCGATGCCTGACATACCGCAGGTTCAAGATAGAACGCTGTCATGCTAGTGAGTTACTACAATCCTTAGAAATTTCTGAGCAGAAATGAGACGAAATTCCGTGAAATTGTTATCGGTTACCACATACTCAGAAAAGTATGATGCTATCTAAGGCATTGTCAACCATGTAATCAACCTACGCGTTTTCTTTCATCCGAAAGGATTACGCAGTAGCGGGCCTGCGGAAAATTCAGCAGTAAATGGTACGATTCCAGGGTATTCCATCGACCGTTATATCAGACAGAATTCATGTTCAAGATCACGTGTATGTTTACGTTCACTTTACGTTCACGTTATTTTTAGTTTCACGTTTACGTCTCATTCGCAATACAATGCGGTTTCAGTTCATGTTTTGGTGTTGTCTCATGATTTAAGCTCACGTTCGCGTTCATAACATTGTTCACGTTCAAGTTCGTGTTCCATCTCGCGATACACGTTTCACAGTTGTTACCGAATACGGTTACAGAAAGCTTGAGAAACCAGACTCAAGTCTAGCACGACTTTTCCATACCCAGGCAGACGTTTCACGTCTTAGGTCGTATCGTGTGGCATTCCTTCCTCAGTCAGCATACGTTTATGATTTGTTCTAGTATCACGCTCACAGTATGTTTCACGTATCACGTACATGACATATTTCATGCACAACGCTCCTTTTATGATCACGAACCACGTTCACAATTTCTCATGTAGCACGTTCACAACTGTTCACGTAGTTTGGTCCCATATATTATCAACAGCTTACTCAGAGATATAAATGTTATCTTCTCAGGATATTTGTACGTACCGGTCCATGTATACTACATGCTATAGCTTGTTCATTCCATCAGATTCAGAAAATCCATCTTAAGTATGGAACCAGAAACTATTCAGCATTCATCAAGACAGGGTCATCAGGACCAAGAATTTTTTATTTTTTTTATGTTAGACCTTGAAGGAATCGTTTCGAGTGGGAGGCCATTCGAAACGGAGGAGTCCATCCGGACCCCTCATCCCTTTTACTTCAATAAATCCAGTTAAGTTCTTTAAGTCATGTCACGTTCCATGTTCACTCCAGTCATGTCACGTTATACCTTTCAGCAGCAGTATGATCTAAATCAAGGACGAATGGTCCTTCAGCTTATATGTCTTTTCAGCATTCATGCTCTTTCGGCATATATGTCCTTTCAGCTTTTATTAACTTCACCACCCTATTACCTTTAATTCAAGGACGAATTTCTCCTTTTTAGAGGGAAAGAATTATAAAACCACGGCATAATCGTATCCTTAATTCGAGGACGAATTTTTTTTTTTTGAGGAGAAGACTTGTAAAACCCGTATTTAAATTTCCCGAATATTAAATACGCGTAGGCACAACCATTACTTTAGCTAAACGTAAATAATAAATACGCAGCCTCAGTTTATTAAATACTACAACAAAAAGATAATTATTAAGTTCAGAAAATAAATAATTCAACGTTAACAATAATTACGCACTCAATTTTATTTAAATATTACAAATTAATTATTCAGAAACTAATTAGTTAATGTCAGAAATATTACGTAAATATTATACGTAAGTATTTATTCAGAAAATATAGAGATTACAAAATCTCGATCACGAACACGAGCACGGACATTTAAATTATTAATCGAAGCAAAATGAAAACTATATGTAAATGGGTTGGCAGATTGTATAATAGAAACAAGGAAAAGAGAGTGGGCTTTAGAGCCCGACCTAGTTTAAAAAAACATACGGGAGTTTTATTCTCCCCACTTTTGGTCAACAGTAATAAAAAAAGGGGAACGACTTAGGGTTGGGAATGGTGGCTGACGGCTGGAGACAAGAACAAGGGACCGAAGTTTGAATTTCGAATCACTATTTGGATACGAGTGATTGTCTTCTCCGAAATCAAATAACGGAAATTAATTTTTTTTTATTATCACAAAATATATCATACAAGCAAGAACAGTAGTAATAAAAAAAAGCATTAGGGACGGGTTGTCTTGATTTATGAAACCAAGCCATAAGGGTCTTGGTGACCCTTTCTTTCTGTCAGCCGCGAGTGACCACAACCCCATAGTGGGGCGATCTGACCATCAGTAGCAAACCGAGAGTTAAAAACTCTCGGTGGTGGTGTTTGTGTTGAGACCAGCAGGGGTGTTTAAGGTTTAGATTTACCACAACAGGGGCGTTTGGGTTTAGATTTGACCCCAGGGGTGTTTGGGATTGTCAGGGTGTTTTAGCCTGATAGCAGTGGGAACCCCTGCACTGGCAGTGGGAACCCCTGCACTGGAAATGGGAAATCTGGCCAAGACAGTGGCACGACAGCAGCTTTGAGACTGTTGGCCGCCGGCTTAAGCCAACAGCCGCTGCCTGTTGGTGGGAGGTTACTTACTTTGCCGTTTTGTTTAGCGCGACCGAGATAGTTATCTCGGTCGGCTCGGGTCGGGTTACACGGATTTAATAAAAGGGACTTTTGATTTATCATTTTTATAATCAAGTTTTAGCCATTTACTTATGATAATTAATCAAAGTATAAATCATTTTAAATTTAATTTAATTAAACTTTTATAGAAATTAAGCATGATATATTGGTTAATATTTAATACTTGATTTCATTTAAAAGATTTATTATTATGAAACCATTTCTTGAAACGTTTATTATAGGAAACATTTTATTTCAGGAAACTTGCTATTTTTAGCAAGCTACTAATAACAGTATTATTATACTAGTATACAGTAAAATACACTATTCAGAATACAGTATAATACATAGTAATCAGAAGTGCAGAATATACGTTAATCAATAAATAGTTAAAGAACAGTAAGATTTATCATAAAGACACCGGAACAGTTAGATTTACCAGATTATATATAAGACAACACAATAATACAAGAGGAGATAAAACAAGTTAATAACAGTAAGAATCAGTGAAGTATACAGTAATCAGACAACTCATATCACGTCCCTTATTTATGTAGTAACCATGAAGTCGGAGTAGATCTTTCAGCTTTCATTCTTATTTCATTACTAGACACGAGGTACGGATTTTCCGTCCTTTCAGTAAGGACTTCCTTTCTATGCATGATTAGGATTTCCCGTCTGTAGCCAATTGTTTTCCCCAATTATATGTTATAATAATTATCGGAAATCAGTTTTATAATTAAGTTAAATTACCTGAGCCTTAGATACAAGCATGACCAGTCAGTAGTACTAGTTACGGAGGTACCGTAACCATGACACTTGAGGCACCGGTGTCATGACTCACCTGCGGGAGAGTGATATCCCGCAGCGTTTCACTCAGCTCAGCTTGGCCATTTTATCAGTATTATTAGTGGGGCGTATGGATGCATCCTAGGCTTATCAGTTTACAGTTTTCAGGTGAATGTGGTGTGTGCTCTACATCCTTCACATTGGAGTTGATCCCTCCACCCAGCACAGTATTTAGAGGTCACCCCTCTACAGCATTTAGAGGTCATCCCTCTACAGCATGACGAGGTCACCCCTCCAGTTATTCATGCACCATTGTTACAGCACATGACCTATATAAGCTCTGGCAATTAAAATACAGTAAATGCATGTTTTCAGATTTAACAGATAACAGTTTAGTTTTATTATTTATAAATCAGACTTATCAGATTTTCTACAGTTTTCATCATACTCCACATATCAGTCTTTCAGTTTCAGTAATTATTAATTATATCAAGTTTAGTTTATTCCTATCATGTATTATATCCGTTCACTGAGCGTTATGCTCACTCGTAGTTCTTTCATGTTCTAACGGCAGGTACACCGGGACACTCTTAAGATTCTGAAAGCATCTGCATTGGATGGAAGCCGTCCAGACTTTTTTACTTTATGCACTTCTTTTTATATTGTCATTGGACATTGTTCAGTCCTTTCTTTCAATATTTTACTTTTCTTGTTTTAAGCTTATGTTGGATTACCGATGTTTGATTCTGGTATTTCCGTTATGGTCAGTTAATGTTTTAGGACATTTACCTTATGCTTTGATGACACACCATAAATACACGTAACGGTCCACTTACCTAAGTGGGGTGTTACACTTTGACAACTTTAAGTTGCTTTTATATTTGTGTGTTTATTTTGTGAATCGTTTCAGTTGGTTTATATGTTTTCAATGTTTGAAGTTGATTTTACGTATATAAATTTGATTTTTATCTATATGAAAACGACATAACACGAAAGTATTTGAAAACGACATCCTACACCATAATCACGATTCCCTATAATTCAAACTATTTTCCTTTTACTTCTTTATTACCGTACATAACACAAAAATCTTCAAACACATATAGCAAGAGTACTTAATATGTTGTGTGGCTCAATAAAATAAAAGATTTCAAACAATTCAGAACATTTGATTTTGAATATTTTAAAATTTAAGATATCGTAACATTTTAGCAAAAAAAAATTACGCAGCCCCAAAACACCAATTTTTTTACCATGGCTATCCTCAAGTTCAACATATAAAAGGTAGATTTTGTTACGAATCATTTTATCTTCGATTGCGTAAAAGAAATTTGCAATATCATTAATTCAAACAACGCCTTTCTTTAAATTTGCACCATGGTATTTACAGATATCTTATACATAATTTTCAAAAAGATATTTCATTCATCAAAGACTAATTGGTTACATTTTCCTGTCCTTATGCCTACTCGAGAATACGCCATTCATTTTCATTTCTTTGATGAAAATTTTAGCTTTTCCCAATATAAAAGTTATTACTTTGCTCATATTTCCATCTTCTACAGTTCTCTAGAATTTTAATTTCCAACTTTCACGGTTCTCTAAAATTTAAAATTTCACTAATTTCCAACTTTTTGGGTTCCCGAAAGTTCAAAATTTACCCGTTCAACTTCTTTCAAATCTATTCAATTTATAAGTACTAACAAAATAAACTTTACATAAACTTGTAAAAACTTATCACAAATTCATAAAAACTTTACTATAAGCTTCGCAAAAACTTTACGCAAGAAACTTCATAATCAAGTTTATACGATAAAATCTATATAATAAATTTTATAAAAAATATTAACAAATTATAGTAACAAAATGGCATACACATTCCGACAACGCACACACTTTTGCGGCAGTCGTAACAATGATTCATGAGGACAGCAGTGGCGGCAGCAAAATTTCCTACGAGACTGCAGCATCTGCACATTAACTTTTTCACAATAAATTTAAGAAAAAATTTCAAGAATAGTCCCTATCGTTTGCACTAAACATCAACTTTCGTCCCTATCTCAAAATAACTTCACCAGTCGTCCCTATCGTTTACAACTTGGATAAAAAATCGTCCATATTTTGGATGGACGTTAGTTTTGGCTGTTAAGTGCAATGAGGGGCGGGGTATTTTAGTCTTTTACTTTATTTCTCATGCATTTATATTATCAAGCCCACTTTTTACACTTGCCCCCTTTATTGGCCTCTTTCTAAACTAAAAAATACCAGATCCAAAATTTTCCTTCCTCATCAAAAAATACCAGATCCAAACTTTTCCAAGATCATCATCATCATCAAAAACCCATATAAGAAAAATCTATCCACTTCCCTCCTTCTACTCAACTAGATAAACCCATCATCACCACTCTAACTATCTTCCTCACCTTCAAAAACCCTCTAAAAAACCAGCCCAAAAAGTGGCCACCATTTCATCATCCATAATATCATCAACCACACACCTCCATCTCCACTCGTCTTCCAAACCCTTTAAAACACATTCCCAACATCACGCAGCAGATTAGATGAATCTGGGGCCCATCTCTACTACAACTGCCCTAGTGGAAACTACTTTGAATACCAAGCTTTTGCTATCGGGTCTTGCTCACAAGCTGCAAAAACCTACATGGAAGTTGGAACGCAAGTTTGAGAACTTCACAAGCTCCTCTCGTAATAACCTCATCAAGGACGCTCTATTTGCCATAAGAGAGACCTTGCAAGGTGAAAAAATCACAAGCTCTGTGTGCACCATCTCTGTGGTTGGAGTAGAAGAACCATTTACCATATTGGATCAAGTAACTGTACAAGCCTTAATCAACGAGTTTGAAGTTAGTGCTGGAAGAAGCTCCAGCAAATGAGGCTGCTGTAGAGCCAACAACTGGTGGTGATGATGTTGCTGCTGAAGAGGCGGCTCCAATGGATTTATGAAGATCGAGGTGTTTATTTTGAGCCTACTGTTTGTTTTAGAACTTAAGATAGATATGATGTTATTACTTTGTTGGAATCTTCTTATTGCAGTTGACTTTTTCTCTTTATTTCTCAAAGAGTTGACTCTTTTGAACTCTGTTTGAACTTGTTGTCTGGTTGCAGCTATTAATTCGAGATAAAGACGCCACTTGTGTTATGTGAAAGTACTTCATTTGTCAAGAGGTTTGAATTAACAAAATGGTAATGTGCCTTTTATTTGATGACATTAGTTATTAAGTTGATGTTTTGACTAAGAGGCATCGGTGGAGGTTTGATGAGATTTGTTTATGAATGTGATTTATGAGAGATGAGATTGAGTTTATCGGATGCATCGGTGGAGGTTTTGTTTGAGATATAGAAAGAATTGTTTGTGATGGAATAGATTTGATGGAGACGGTGGAAGGTGAAGTGAACATGGGTAGGTGGAATGACGGTGGGTGAGGTTTTGAGTTTTATTATTGTGTCGGTAGTGGTGGGTAGTGGATAAGATATGTGTGGATATTTCCCCACTTGTTTGTATTTATAGAAGCTAAAATTAGTAAAAGACCAAAATACCCCTCAACTCATATGAGAAAACGGAAGAAATTAACGCCCATCCAAGATAGGGACGAATTTTGATCCTATTTGTAAACGATAGGGACGATTCATGGAGTTATTTTGAGATAGGGATGAAAGTTGATATTCTGTGTAAACGATAGGGACGAAACATGAATTTTTTTCTAAACTTAACAACAAAATTTAAACAAATATTCTTTCAGCAAAGTAAAGAGTGGCAGTTTTCCAACGAACATCGACTTTTGTGGAGAGACACACGGTGAAATCCTTCGACCTGTCCAAAAAAACGCAAAAAATAAAATAAAATTATAAGATCTAAGCATAAAGCATTATAAAAAATTTAAATAAAAGATGCCAACAACACTATACCAAAATTGTAGTAAATTTTGTAACATATATTAACGGCAAATATAAGAGTGGACCGCACATATTCCGCCAAGTTATCCACAGTCAGTCCAACAATACATGCAACAACCTTTCTCCGGTGACTCAACCAAATCAGCGGGTGGCGACTTTTCTGGCATGACACGCGGCTACTTTCCCGACCTGATAGAAAAAATAAAAGAAATAAATATAATAGTTATAGATCTATACATGAAACTTATAGATCTACATATAAAAATCATAGATCTATACATAAAACTCATAAAGGTATAAATAAAGACTATACATCTAATTAAAAAATACTTGAAAGCTTACATCAAAACTTAAAAAATCTTTGGGTGATTCTTTCTTTCGATGGTAAATTAGTGGTGACGTCTGGGAGGTTCGGATTTTGATGGTGTTTGAGATTGTTAAGTGAGATGAGAGACTTTTTTTAGATAGATGTGTGTTTTATCTATTGAGAGATTTTTTGTGAGATGAGTGTGTTATTGTATAATGGTTTTGCGTTTAGTGGGAGAATGAGTTTGTATGGTAGGTTTATATTGTTTAATTGGTTTGGTAAGTTTTAGGTTCCGAGGATATTGGCATGGTGTGTGTAAATTTAGGGTCTGTTTGGTTTCGTGGTGGGTTTAGAATTAACTTTAGTATATGGTATAAAAGATAGGTTTAAGTTACTGTTCTGTTTTAATTTATATGAAATGGGACCCATGAAATTTAGTATTTTATATTGTATTTGATTAATAAAATATATTATTGTAAATAAAATATATATAAGGCTTTAGACACATACAAAGGCTGGGACCCATCAAAATTCTAAAAACCCACCGATTATATGAGATTTATGTCAGTGGGGTTAGTTCCCATGTTTTTCACTTTATGATTTCAACCAATCAACTAAATTAAAAGTAAAAGGTAAAGATGACCCTAAAATACTATAAACCAAACGGGCCCTTAGGTATTTATATTGGTTTGGAAGTCTGAATTTTGAAGTTGGATGGTTGGTTTATGGTTGGGAATAAAGTTGGAGGGTTGGTTTATGATTGAGGATATGTATGTTTTATAAAGGAGTATAGAAGTATAGATCATTTTAGTGGGACCTATATTTTTCAACCATCCTATATTTTTAACTTTCAACCATATAGATAAATGCTTTATAAGATAGTAAAGATATATATAAGTTGAATTTTCAAAGATACTAGGGTTAATTGTTTTATATGTAGTATAAATAAATTTTAATTTTATGAGACTCGTGAGTTTATATTAACTTATAAGTCTAAAAATAAAACTTATGTAATATTATTTCTTTCTATCCTAAAATTATTGTTTTTTACAAGAAACAGTTTTATAAAAAGTAATTTATTAGTGTTTTATTATTTTTAGTTTTTGATAAAATGATAGTTTTACTTTTTAACTAATTAATTAAAAATTTATTTAATTTTTTTAATATCGATTTAAACAAGAATAATATACCAAACTTGATCAAATTTTTATATCTATTTTTTAATAGTAAATATTCAGGTTAAGAAATTTAAAAAAATATGAACAATAAAAAAAAGAATGTATAAATAGAAATCAAATAAGCTTGCACAGAAAAGGACAAATGTTAATTTGTCATTTCAGATCTGTTGAGGACTGTATTTGTAGTCCAAATTTGTGTTGACTATACTTTCGAAATGACGAGGACCAAACATATATTTTGGTAAAAAACAAATAGTATGCGAGAATTAGTCACGTAGTAAAAGACAAAAGTCCTCTAAAAACAAGAATGCAAAAAATAACTCTTCTAACCATAAGGATTTTTTTCCTTTCAGTTTAATCGATTCGAAAAAATAATATATATAACTTTTTAATCATGATTTCGGTTTCACAAATGAAAAAAAACAAAAGATGTAGATTGATTAAAAGTGAAATTCTTGACAAAATGGTGAAGAAACGAAAGTGAAAAAGAAAAAGTATGGGTTGTAAAGAGAAGTTCATATATTCATGAAGGGAGGGTTCGCAATACAACATATCAGTTCATGAAAAGAGGGTTCGCAATTGGTTTGTAAGGGTTGAAGATGGGGTTCGTAGAAGCAAAGGAGGGTTCACAACTGGGTTGGCAGGAGGTTCGCAATAGAAAAAGAGGGTTCTTTAAAGGCTTTTAAGGGAGGGACCATATATGCAACCACTCACTCCTTCAATTTGATACTTCTTGAATTTATAGTTTTTTTCTATTTAAAATGTTCAAGAATTATTGTCTTTTACTTAAAATAAATAATACAATTTGATCTAAGTTAATATATTTTTAGTTTGAAATGATTATTACAAACTTAAAAAAAATCCTTTAATTAATGAAAAAAATTTATTTTGAATTTTTATATTTTACTACATTTTAAAAGACAAATCATAATCATCAATTACCTAAGATTAAAAAAAAGCATAGATGGATCATTTTTGTCAAAATGTCTAAAAGTTGTAAAAAGGATGGATGGACTAAAATTATAAATATGACGAAAAATGGTTATCAATAGTGATAAAACAATGAAATATCACTAGTGATATTTCGTAAACATAGTTAATGTGTAATATTACATTCATATTATTGCTTTATCACTAGTGATATTTCATTACTTTTACTAGTGAAATATCATTAGTGATAAATCATTACTTCGTCATATTTACAAATTCAGCCCTCCGCCCATTTTTACAACTTTTGGACATTTTGGCAAAAATGACTACTCTGTGTTTTTTTAAAATCCTCGGTTAATCTCCACCATTAGATCGAAAATAAATAGAAGGTGGGAATTTGTCCCTTAGTATGTAGTAAAAATAAGGATGAAAAATAACGCATCTCTTAATTAATTAGCTAAGAGTAAAACTATCATTCTGTCAAAAAGTTAGAGAGAAAAGACTGTAATAAATGCGTTCTTTCTTAAACTGTGTATTTTTTATCAAAAGACGGTAATCTTGATACGAAGAAAGTATAAATTACTTGTTTTTCGAACGGCGAGTTAGTAGTTACTAATTCGAGCCCACAGTGACACCTAATTCTAATTGGACAATACGCAAGCCTCGAACATTCTCATTGTTGGGCCAATGAAAGTTCCATATGGCCCTATCTAGATTTGATTTAAATTAGAATAAGTGTTATGAGTCGCAGACAGAATCCAACGACATATTTAAGGACCATCTGAATGCAAAGCCTCAGATGGCACTCCAGACACATTCAAGTCAAAGACATTGTTAGAGAAGTTAAAGATAATCTGAAGACATACTCACCAGTTGTTATGGATAACAACAGGAATGTAGAAGGAATGTGTTGGTTGTTCGAGGACTCAGAGGTGACAATACTCTAAGGTCACTCCAGACCCTTTGAAGTTAGTTTAAGCAAGCAGAGACTAGCCTTATCCCTTTATACTTTAGGCGGGAGAATCTGATAAAGCACTTTATGCATGATAAAGTGAAGATTCAAGTTAAAGCAGACTAGTACGACCTAGTGAAGAAAGTGAACAGTTGACAGAACTGTTCATGGACATGCATTTAATGTTGTGTACGTCCTCTATACCTTGACTTTAGAGAGATCAGTTATAGTTTGACTATATATTGATAGAAACCTTAATATGTAAGAAGGACCTGCATTTATTTCAGTATGACTTGGTGGGTTTATACAACCTTAATGATGCCAACAATAGGTATAGTCAGGGAAATTTATTTTAGCATTGACTAAAGTCCAAAAAATGGTCCAATGAAATATTGCTACCATAAATAAGGTCAATTGTGCAATGTTTGTAATATTAAAAACATAACACGTTACACCAGCCAAGTTAAACACACCAAACAAGTAAATGTTTTGCACAACATATGGGAACATTATAGCATACTAGACAATGCATTCTTATTCATATCAATGATTGTACAGCTTATGCATTCAAAGGATGGATCAAGTTTAGGCATTATAAAGAAACATTAACATTCAATAATGGTAATTAAAATTTCTCGGAACAAAACAGTTGGATAATAGAATTTCATTCATTGAAAACACTAAAATTATATTATCAAATCAAGTAAAGTAACAATGCTAATAAAAATAAACACAAACACAAACCACCAACAACAACCTATCATAAACATGGAATTTGGCCTTTAGAACCTTCAAGTCCTCCTTCATTCTAGTCACCTCCTTCATTCCATTAACCAGCTGAGCACTTGAGTCATGGGGTAAGACACTTGTAGAAACTTTGTTAGATACAGAAGGTTTGGCAATCCTCTTCAAATACTTTTTCTCCTCATTAAATTCATACAACAACTCTTTGTAGTACTTAGATGGTAGTTATAGGTCTAGAAACCCATACACCCTACATTTTAGTGTTTTATCACGAAACTTGAACAATCTTCTAGGATTCTCAAGAGTCCAATAAGTTTGGACAGGGATGGGGTGGGGGGGGGGGGGGGGGGTCACAATCGCAATGTGTTTTGTTTGTAACATCTTGATTCTTCTTGTAGTAACGCCTAACTGAGGTTGAAGACGAAGTAGACATTAGGGTTTTAAAAGGAGTAATTTACTTTACAATGGATTGTTGCAATTAGGATAATCGATTGAGAGAGTTTTTATATGAAGGGAAATAGCGTTTTTGTTCTTATGTTATGATTTCCAGAAAATTAAAGGTAACGAGTAAAAGGAAATGGTAGGTTTTGGGTTGGGTTCGATGGGTTGGGGATTATACCCGTCCAACTAAGCTGCCAACATAGCAAAAATTCAACCATTACTTGTTTGACTTTGTCATGTCAGCATGTAACTTGTTATAACAGGTTGCACTATAATTTTAGACCTAAAACATCTGTCATTTATAATGGCTTACATTTAAAAGTACATAGTGTATTTGCGACTTTTACTTTGGTATTAAAATGATGTGTTGATAACATATCACAAGTAAGACTCAAATAAAAAGATTATAGTGTGTCATGGCATCATTTACTCTTACAATTTGATACATTATAAATTACTTGATTGTTTATACAATTACTAAATATTCGACTCTTGTCTTATTTAAACAATAAAATAAAATAAAACAAAAGGTATTCACCTCACTAGTGAATTTTATAACATTATAGTTTAACCAAACCAGAATTCAATTTATTTGATATTAAAACATAACATACAACATATTTTTTAATTATGATTTTCGCTTTTTAATTTAACTAATCCACAAGATAAAAAAATGATTTTCAAATCAGTTTCACAAATGAAAAAGACAAAACACTAGATTGATGAAATTTGAAATTATTGACAAAACGGTAAAATTAAGTGAAGAAATGAAGTAAAAGAAACGGGTTATAAAGAGAAGTTCAAAAATGGATAAAGGAAGAATTTGAAATACGTATCAGTTCATAAAAAGGGGGGTCTCAAATTGTTTGTAGGGGTTGGCATCAACGAAGACGGGATTCTTTCGAGCAAAGGAGGGTTCACAATTAGGTGAAGGTTTGCACTAGGTCATCAATATGGCATGCGAATGGGTTATTTCCTTTGGTTGGCCTTACTTTTTGTATTGTTCCTCGTCGGTGTTGTATCTTCTTTAATCGGCTCAATTAAGAAGGTTGGACGTCTTTGTTTGTCATCTTTTATTTTTGGTTGTGAGAAACCCGTACTTTCCCAGCATTATTTTATTCTTTTTATTCGTGCTTCTTGAATTTTCCAACGTATTACGTTTTCTTGTATTGCTATATGTAAATCCTGAGATTTTTAAATTATACTTTTCAAGTATTTTTCTGTTCAATGACAATACTTTATATGGAATTTTAAAATTTTATTTTATTTTTCCATATTTAACTTAAATCAAAGTTTTTGATTTAAAATCACCCGCGTGCGTTTTACTACGAGTTTATTTAAAATCAATGTACAACGAGAATTCCTAGTGATCGCGATACCGACGGATGCCCAAAAGTTTACGTTTATTTATCGATTGTTTCGATAATTAATATTTTCGACGATTTCGTTTTAATTACGTATTAAGTCGTGTCGGGAAGTCATATAATCATTTTTATGATGCATTGTAACTTTTGAAAAGTATTTTTACGAAACCGAGCCCCGTAAATATTTTCAATATTTACCAATAACCATTTTCTACCCTTTAAAACTATTAATTGTTTTTAAGTCCACAAGTTTGCAAATTGGCAAAACTAGCCCTCCACTTAAACCACCATATAAATACTACTTTCTTTCCACTACTACACACTCATACAACAAGTAAATAAAAAAAAACACAACCCTCTTCCTCCTACATTTTATGCCGCCACCCCTACACACACAAAACACCATTGATCATCAATTTTTACAAGGATTTAGCCAAAACTAAAATTAGACCACATCTTAGAATTCAATAGTGATTCTAATGACACCAAAATCATATACATGCATCAAGTTTTCAAGATTTTATGATTCTATGGTGGGATTATGTTTAAATCATCTTGCATATGTTATTTTTGGTAAGATTGACATGTTTTGATCCTTAAAAGTCTTGTTTTTAGTCTTTGATTTTTGTTAGATTTTTCATACAAGTGTTTTTAGGAGTTTTTGGTTGTTAGGAATGATAGTATAGTGATCCTAGGGGTATGGGAATGATTGGTTTTGAGTGAAAAATGGATTTGACTTGTTTTCTAAAATGTTATTTTGGGACAGCAGGTATTAAACAGATTTTTCGTGGGTTTAAGGTCTGTGAAAGACTGAGATTATTTGAAATTGTTGTAGAGTTTTCCGAGACGCTCGTTTCAGTATAAGATAGAGCCTATAACTCATTACGAGTCAAAAGTTATGCTAGTTTTAGTTTTCGTGTACCGGGAGACGCAAGTCGGCACAATCCGAAATTGTGGCTGATTTTGGGTCGACTCTCGGGGACTTTAGGCTTGGTTAGATAGTTGATACTACTGATTTTCAAAGTTTACAAACTGAGTTTGATGAGTCTAGTAGTGGTTTCAAAAGACGGATTGTCGAGATAGTATTTTTAAAGTGGTCCAAACGGTGTTACAAAACAAGTGCACAAATCTGTCCTAAAATTTGGAGTAGAGTAAAGTGTCGAGCTGATGGATTTTAAAGTGTGAACTTTAGCTCAAATTTTGGTGAAGTCTTATACAGGTTATAAGTGACCTTGAAACCAATTTTCATGTAAAACGGACATGTCTAGATAGGGTAGATCGGTGTGTACATTCGGGGTGTACTTGCTGATTTTTATTTTGGACACGTAGTTCAAATGATTGTGTTGCGTGAGTTTGAGTGTTCACCATCGGACATGGTGACTTACTCAAGTGCTTAGTCATTATATAAATGACTTAGCTACTGGTCCAAATAAGGTTAAAGGATAGTTTGACTTGCGTTGACTTGGCGTCGTATGACGAGTCATTTTCAAGTGTTCAAGTGTTATAACGAGTAACGTTGGATAAATGGATTCTTTTGATTCGTGTCAATGGTTT
Source organism: Glebionis coronaria (assembly GCA_025667525.1). Taxonomy (NCBI): domain Eukaryota; kingdom Viridiplantae; phylum Streptophyta; class Magnoliopsida; order Asterales; family Asteraceae; genus Glebionis; species Glebionis coronaria. Next base: position 5,603,002 of record CM046880.1, read on the forward strand.
TGAAACGTGTATACTTTGAAAACATTTGAGTCATGTTATATTTGGTATATATATCGATATTGAGTTCGAGTCTTAACGCGCGCCTTATTGTGATAGGTTGCGGTTTTCGTGTTTTCCCCGGGCATCCATATCGTCGGTGATCGTCTCACTACATTATTTCTACTCAATTGCTGAGTACGTGATTGACTTAACACGTGGCTAAGGGCCACGAAATTTCTAAGCATCAAGGAGGAGGAATTGTTTAATTTGCGTGTTTGGATTAATTCCTACTTGTTATGAAGGTATAGTCACTCCTAGCATTTTAGTTTTGATGTTACTAGTACTTTGATTCTTTTTATTCATGAATTTTGAATTCCTTGGGTGAAACCCACTGAGATTATAGATACTTAGGGCATATTAAGACTTAGGACACTTGCGTGGCGATTTGGTATAGCCTAAATGTTGCTTGATTGTGGTTAGGTAGCTAAATGGAGTTGTTTTTGTAGTATAGAAATCACCACAGAAACAAACAGGTCATGGCAAAATTTTCTAAAACATATGACCTTGTTTTTATTTGAAAAATGGATACCCACTGATGTGATTAGTATGTGTTGAGTTGGATGGAAACGGGAAGTGTCCGGATGAGTCCGAAACGGTCGTTTTACTAAACTAGGTCAAATCTGAATGTTATGCTTAAAACGTGGGTAAATTGACTTGGGTAAAAAGGATTAATTTATGATTTTATGACTTTTTACAGTAGCTACAAATATAATAAAACTTCTCTTTTTGGTTTCATGTCAAAATCTTTTACCGATTGGGATTTATGCTTAATCTACCGTAAGGTACGAAAGACGTTTACAACTTTCTGTTTTGATAGTCTGTCACTAAAAGTGCATTTCCCGTTGATTGAAAATAGTTCTAGGGCTGTTCTTTCCCAACTTTTAAAGGTAAGAGAAATACCTATACATGTCAAGAAATTTCACCTCCTGTACTATTATAGATTTTTAGATATGACCAAATCTTCACAGCCTTTTTTAGAAAACTGAATGCAGTCCCTTGTTTTGGTTTTTCAAACCGAGTCTTAAACGTGTTCGGAACCCACACATAAATGCTTGGACCATCATACAAGGTTGATATTAGGTTATTACAGTAGTTTCAAGGTGTTGGGTCAAAATTTTAACTTAAGCTTAGGTCTCGCCATCGCACGCAAGTTACCTAGTCATACTATGTCCCACCACTTCTAAAACGTTATCGCTTCATTGAACGCATTCTTATTACGCGTCACCATTGCATAGGTCCGTGAAGACTTCTTTTTGCTCAGCCCCTTTTACCTTGTGATTACTTACTAAAGGTGAGTTCATAGCCCCTTTTACTACTTGTACATTGTTTCTAAACGCGGGGTGAGATTTTACATGGTGGAACACATCCATTTAAAAACTGTATGCTATTCATAACTTGTATGCTATTCAGACTTGTATGCTTTCCAATAGTTTTCATTGATATTATTGCTTATAGTTAATAGCCTTAAGTTTCCTCTCTTGATCATGAACCGTTAATTGTCCCGTATGCTTTGCGCTAAGCGCGAATGTTGTGGGTGGATCCATCGGGATTGACAATCCCCGTCCTGATTACCTTGACGCACTTACATTTGTTTATACTTGAGTATTTAGGCTGAATACTCCCTAGAGGAACTTACTTTGAGTTAAGCTTCGGTTCATGAACTAAACAGCAATAATATTGGTTTCAGACTATGGTTAATGATCATAACCATTTTCTCTATTTACTTGTTTTACAAAAGAATGCTTGTGTTCCACACCTTTATTGCTAAACCTATGAATTTCACTCAACTTTGTGTTGACGATTTTACATGTTTAATCTCAGGTATTATTACTTAGCTTTGCTTGGATGGGAGCCCGCAAGATATTATCGCAGCTTAGAGATTTCTGTGATGCTTTTGAAAGATTTGTTTTATATAAACTATTAGAAGTTTATTCAATCTTTTGGGCAACTTATTGTTATAAATCGAGACGAAATAATATAATTTTTCCGCTTCTAAAACTCTGGGACCTATGTTTAAAAACTCTGACCTTTTTATGATGTAATGTACATGTTTTTATTTCGTCAACTTTGTATGAATTGTAATTCATTGTTTCTTGTACTATGACGTGTTACCCCCTCGTTGCCTAGTTGATCCATGTCAGATTTCGGGGGTCTCACAGATTGGTATCAGAGCGATGGTTATAGGGAACTGAGTCATTTTTCAAAAACTTAGTCTATAACCGAAAGTTCAAATATTTCATGTTTTAAGTGTCAACCACAGAATCTGCCAATGTTGTTCGATATCTGCGCGGGTAACTCTCTAATCCTTATTATTTACTTTTAATTATCGTTTTAATATTTCATCTCTTGATTTTATTTTGAAATATTACATTACCCTAATGACGATAATTAATATGTCTTTTCAAAGCCTTTGTGCTTCATGAATTATCATTGGATATTACTTAATTACATTTGCTCTTACTGCATATCTTGAATTCTTATTCTTGTGAACTGATCTTGTTACAATGATTTCATATTGTTATGACGTTACACACTTGTATTCAGAGCGCGTATGCTGCCGACTTTTCATGCTCATTTTTCTGAGTACTATTGCTATTTCATTTATGCGTTGTACGACTGACTTCATATGCTCGTTCGTTTTGAACCGTCTGTTTTTCTCGACTCGCTGTTATATGTTGTGCATACTCTCGCGATACCATTGTTCGGAATTAAGAAGTGTTGTTTTCGATGAGACTCCTGATTTTCATATTTACTACCGTGCGTGTTGCTTCCATTGTTCAACTCTTTAAAGTATCTATTTAGATGCACAGATTTTCTTTCCGACCATTCGTAATTGAATGTCTAGTCTATAGACCATTGCTTAGCTCAATGTGTCTCCAGAAAAGACTAAAAGACATTGTGTGATTCACACATCTCGAAGTATTCGTTGAATCAGTACCTGAATATTATTGTGGATTTTCGTAATCTTGATCGACCTTTATGCTACCGTTTTACACGACATTTGTACATGGATTACATCTCATTTCATTGACCATTCTACGTTTCGATTTCGACTTACAACATCCGTTGTACCTTGAACACATGATCGTCGTTTATTATGTGACGAATTATTTGGATTACGATCCTATTTGTATCCTCCCTTTTTCATTAAACCTCCTTGCCTCAGGAGTGCGACTTGTTAATATTTTGTTTCTTTCTCGGTATGTCTTGTGATTTTGGAAAATCACACCGTCAGGAGACCTTCCTGCATTGCATCTTGCAGCCGAAGACATGGATGTCATGCGTTGTTTTTTTATCTCTCAGATTATCGTTGGCATTCTTGAACCATTTCCATACTGTGTTTTCTTTACATGATTAATTATACAGTTTATCTTCTTTCGTCTTTATGGAATCCACAAGTCTTGTGTGTACATTAATTTTGAGTTATCATGAAATCTAGATTCAATTTCAAGTTGTGTCGAAAAAAAAATATACTTTGTACAGAAACTTTACAGGGAATTTAACACTGTCGAGAAAATATTTTTATAACTTTAGACATAAAATATGCTTCTATTTGTTGAGACGTCCGTTTAGGACATAAAATTTGGCCAATAAACATTAAAATCGAGCAGGTTATGCTCATTTGAGATTGTGAAAATTTAAGAACTTATTTTTGCGTAGTTCTAAATTATCGTTTTGCTGACAGATTTAATGCAAGGGCATTATCGTCCATTTTTAATCCGTTTCAAGTCTCGAGTAAAACTAGAAAGTTGTTCAAAACGTCGTTTTACATCGAATTGCATTAGACTTCGAGTATTAAAAATGTAGTTTAGTGAGTCAATGGGTCTGGTCAACCCAAAAGTCAAGTTGACTAAAAAGGTTAAAACTGATAGAAGTTAAAAACATGGATTGAAGTGTTTTTGAGATTCGTTTGAGCTCGTAAAACTTTAACTAATGATATTTTGCAAACTAAAAACAAGGATTGCGTTTGAACAAGTATAAAATAGTAATTTTGAGTTCGGTCATACATAGATCTTGAACTTTTGAAATTCGGTAACTTCCTAATATAGAAACTTTTCAGTGTGATTGTACTATTTGTTAACTGATACCTTACTTTCTTAAAAGTATATTTTTGTCAAATAAATTACGATGTGCACATACGGATTCCTTATTCCTTTCTTTTGTTTATGACTTATTTGTCATTCTACTATCTTTCTTTGCTTCTATCGTACCACTGAATTAGACCGGGGTTGAAGTTCTTGCTTTCGTATCGTTCGTTACCATCTTGACACGTGTCTCGTGACGATTTCGGCTAAACCGCTTGAAACCTTATCACCTTGTAACCATTTCGTTGACTGACTTGAACTACTCCTTATTTCCCTCATGCAACCCACTCGCTATTTTGTAAGCTATCATCATGTCATCACATGAATTTAACTGGTATTGTTTGCGAAACATTTTACAAAAGTTCCACTTGGAATTTACAAAATACTTGAAGGTTATCTTATAAAATTAATTTATTTTAATTTTACAATGCATTTTCACAAATTGTTCTAGTACGGTCTTATAAAGAACCCTTGTAACTATACGAATTGTCGATTTAAAACAGTTAGCCAGTAACTTATTAGCAAATAGTTTCATAAACTATTTTGATTTCTGTTTTTACAAATGGCATTATATGCATATTTTAAATCATATGATATGTAATATTGGTTGACGAAGCTGAGCATCGCATTGCTAGTCCTAAATTATGCATGGCCTGATCACCTATGCCTAATTTAGAAGGAGCCATGCAAGGCCAAATAGTAGTCACCTTAAATATTTAACCAAGAATCAACTTTTTAATTATGCTTCTTAAAAAGTTAGATAAATATAAGTTTTGAAAACTTTTACTTCTTGTGCGAGTAACAACAGTTCGCGACATACACCTGTGAACCCTTATCTTTTCTTGAACAAAATACATGCCTCAAGCACAGATTTCTTTACTCAACGATCCTTGCTTTACTTGTTACCTCATCATCCTCATGATACAATTTTCGTTACCATTTGCCTAAATTCTTACCATTGATACCCGACTTGAAAGTTTCAACGTTGCTATGCTCCTACATCGATTGACCATCTCTATCTATTTTGGTAGACCTTCGAAACGTCTCTGGACGCGATTAGTGATTTATGACTGGACGTGAACGATGATTACGTGTAATTGCCATGATATGTGTTAAGATACTATCGTCTTGAAATTTCATTCGTGTGAATCATGTGTTGATTTCGCCTTTCATTGCTAATGTTGTTCATCTTACTGGAACTTCTCTCAATTGACTTCTTAAGAATTTTCTTTGATTCGAAAATTCGTTGTGTGGCTTTTCCATTTCGATCGTATTTCGACCACCGAGAACTTAATAAGCCGTTATTGGTGACGCCAACCGCACTCGTGAATTAATCTTGCTATAATCATTGTTTCTTATTATTTTTATTATTGACGTGACTATTCTACCACGTTTGTTAAGAATTGATACGACTTCCGTCTTATTCCTTTGTATATTGCTCGCATACAGATTGTTGACCTTTATATGATTCACATTGGTTGCTGTCTTGTCACCTTTTGAAAACCAGAAAATGTTACGTGTTTATCGTTTGATATCTTAAACACTTTCTTAAATTTCTAAAAAAATTATTATTAATTTTTAAGAACATTTTATACATTTTATCAAATGTTTAAATTACCAAAATAACTGTTTCAAGTTAACTATCGGATCTTTATATCCTCTTTGGTAAATTTACTTAATGTTTCAAAAGATATCAAGTTGTATCTTTTAAAGTATTTGATTATATCATACTTTATTGTCAACCTAATGAAATTATTTAAATTAATTTATAATTTCTGACAATGATTCTAAATAACTTGGAAAATCTGATTTTCCTAATGGTAACGTTAAACCTGAGTTTTAACAATAATTTCATACAGTCACCCAAAAGTTCTTAAGCCGATCAGGATAACTATTTTGAACTGTTCTACTTTTGCTCCGGAAATCATGATCAAGAAAAAAGATTTGACAACTGTTTACCCACTCATTTTTTACAGAGTTTGATTTTTTTTTTAAATCACTACACCTTGTAAAATTTTCTTTTAATAAAGAAAATATTTAAAACTAAGTTTTAAAGTAATATTAAACACCTAGACAACTGATTTTAACAGCCTATATTTTGAATGATCATATGTAATTCATTATTTTTTTTCCCTTCTAGTTCTTTTGTAAACTAGATTATTACATTTTAAGATTGTCACGTTTTACAGTTGCACGATTTGCGACCTCTTGTTGATTTACAATCTTGGTTCATCTTATCGCACCTTGCCTGTTTAAGCGATTCTTGTGTTCATTCTTGTTAGTTTATCGCACGTATTTCCAACAACTCTATCTCTTGATGTATCTCCTTATTGAAAGATCGTTATCCTAATCCAAGACTGAAAAGCTATACGAAAAAGGAGTTAATAAATTGAAGCATAGTGAATCCTAACCGTTAAGATTCGTCGTGGTACGGAAATTACCTGGGAAGCAATGAATTTTGTTCTACACTTTGTACCTCCTCTTGTTCGCATCTTCTACTGTTTTTAGGAGAACTCTGGGGACCAGAGTTCCTTTAGGGGGGAGGACTGTGAGAACCCGTACTTTCCCAGCATTATTTTATTCTTTTTATTCGTGCTTCTTGAATTTCCCAACGTATTACGTTTTCTTGTATTGCTATATGTAAATCCTGAGATTTTTAAATTATACTTTTCAAGTATTTTTCTGTTCAATGACAATACTTTATATGGAATTTTAAAATTTTATTTTATTTTTCCATATTTAACTTAAATCAAAGTTTTTGATTTAAAATCACCCGCGTGCGTTTTACTACGAGTTTATTTAAAATCAATGTACAACGAGAATTCCTAGTGATCGCGATACCGACGGATGCCCAAAAGTTTACGTTTATTTATCGATTGTTTCAATAATTAATATTTTCGACGATTTCGTTTTAATTACGTATTAAGTCGTGTCGGGAAGTCATATAATCATTTTTATGATGCATTGTAACTTTTGAAAAGTATTTTTACGAAACCGAGCCCCGTAAATATTTTCAATATTTACCAATAACCATTTTCTACCCTTTAAAACTATTAATTGTTTTTAAGTCCACAAGTTTGCAAATTGGCAAAACTAGCCCTCCACTTAAACCACCATATAAATACTACTTTCTTTCCACTACTACACACTCATACAACAAGTAAATAAAAAAAAACACAACCCTCTTCCTCCTACATTTTATGCCGCCACCCCTACACACACAAAACACCATTGATCATCAATTTTTACAAGGATTTAGCCAAAACTAAAATTAGACCACATCTTAGAATTCAATAGTGATTCTAATGACACCAAAATCATATACATGCATCAAGTTTTCAAGATTTTATGATTCTATTGTGGGATTATGTTTAAATCATCTTGCATATGTTATTTTTGGTAAGATTGTCATGTTTTGATCCTTAAAAGTCTTGTTTTTAGTCTTTGATTTTTGTTAGATTTTTCATACAAGTGTTTTTAGGAGTTTTTGGTTGTTAGGAATGATAGTATAGTGATCCTAGGGGTATGGGAATGATTGGTTTTGAGTGAAAAATGGATTTGACTTGTTTTCTAAAATGTTATTTTGGGACAGCAGGTATTAAACAGATTTTTCGTGGGTTTAAGGTCTGTGAAAGACTGAGATTATTTGAAATTGTTGTAGAGTTTTCCGAGACGCTCGTTTCGGTATAAGATAGAGCCTATAACTCATTACGAGTCAAAAGTTATGCTAGTTTTAGTTTTCGTGTACCGGGAGACGCAAGTCGGCACAATCCGAAATTGTGGCTGATTTTGGGTCGACTCTCGGGGACTTTAGGCTTGGTTAGATAGTTGATACTACTGATTTTCAAAGTTTACAAACTGAGTTTGATGAGTCTAGTAGTGGTTTCAAAAGACGGATTGTCGAGATAGTATTTTTAAAGTGGTCCAAACGGTGTTACAAAACAAGTGCACAAATCTGTCCTAAAATTTGGAGTAGAGTAAAGTGTCGAGCTGATGGATTTTAAAGTGTGAACTTTAGCTCAAATTTTGGTGAAGTCTTATACAGGTTATAAGTGACCTTGAAACCAATTTTCATGTAAAACGGACATGTCTAGATAGGGTAGATCGGTGTGTACATTCGGGGTGTACTTGCTGATTTTTATTTTGGACACGTAGTTCAAATGATTGTGTTGCGTGAGTTTGAGTGTTCACCATCGGACATGGTGACTTACTCAAGTGCTTAGTCATTATATAAATGACTTAGCTACTGGTCCAAATAAGGTTAAAGGATAGTTTGACTTGCGTTGACTTGGCGTCGTATGACGAGTCATTTTCAAGTGTTCAAGTGTTATAACGAGTAACGTTGGATAAATGGATTCTTTTGTTTGTGTCAATGGTTTTGAAACGTGTATACTTTGAAAACATTTGAGTCATGTTATATTTGGTATATATATCGATATTGAGTTCGAGTCTTAACGCGCGCCTTATTGTGATAGATTGCGGTTTTCGTGTTTTCCCCGGGCATCCATATCGTCGGTGATCGTCTCACTACATTATTTCTACTCAATTGCTGAGTACGTGATTGACTTAACACGTGGCTAAGGGCCACGAAATTTCTAAGCATCAAGGAGGAGGAATTGTTTAATTTGCGTGTTTGGATTAATTCCTACTTGTTATGAAGGTATAGTCACTCCTAGCATTTTAGTTTTGATGTTACTAGTACTTTGATTCTTTTTATTCATGAATTTTGAATTCCTTGGGTGAAACCCACTGAGATTATAGATACTTAGGGCATATTAAGACTTAGGACACTTGCGTGGCGATTTGGTATAGCCTAAGTGTTGCTTGATTGTGGTTAGGTAGCTAAATGGAGTTGTTTTTGTAGTATAGAAATCACCACAGAAACAAACAGGTCATGGCAAAATTTTCTAAAACATATGACCTTGTTTTTATTTGAAAAATGGATACCCACTGATGTGATTAGTATGTGTTGAGTTGGATGGAAACGGGAAGTGTCCGGATGAGTCCGAAACGGTCGTTTTACTAAACTAGGTCAAATCTGAATGTTATGCTTAAAACGTGGGTAAATTGACTTGGGTAAAAAGGATTAATTTATGATTTTATGACTTTTTACAGTAGCTACAAATATAATAAAACTTCTCTTTTTGGTTTCATGTCAAAATCTTTTACCGATTGGGATTTATGCTTAATCTACCGTAAGGTACGAAAGACGTTTACAACTTTCTGTTTTGATAGTCTGTAACTAAAAGTGCATTTCCCGTTGATTGAAAATAGTTCTAGGGCTGTTCTTTCCCAACTTTTAAAGGAAAGAGAAATACCTATACATGTCAAGAAATTTCACCTCCTGTACTATTATAGATTTTTAGATATGACCAAATCTTCACAGCCTTTTTCAGAAAACTGAATGCAGTCCCTTGTTTTGGTTTTTCAAACCGAGTCTTAAACGTGTTCGGAACCCACACATAAATTCTTGGACCATCATACAAGGTTGATATTAGGTTATTACAGTAGTTTCAAGGTGTTGGGTCAAAATTTTAACTTAATCTTAGGTCTCGCCATCGCACGCAAGTTACCTAGTCATACTATGTCCCACCACTTCTAAAACGTTATCGCTTCATTGAACGCATTCTTATTACGCGTCACCATTGCATAGGTCCGTGAAGACTTCTTTTTGCTCAGCCCCTTTTACCTTGTGATTACTTACTAAAGGTGAGTTCATAGCCCCTTTTACTACTTGTACATTGTTTCTAAACGCGGGGTGAGATTTTACATGGTGGAACACATCCATTTAAAAACTGTATGCTATTCATAACTTGTATGCTATTCATAACTTGTATGCTATTCAGAATTGTATGCTTTCCAATAGTTTTCATTGATATTATTGCTTATAGTTAATAGCCTTAAGTTTCCTCTCTTGATCATGAACCGTTAATTGTCCCGTATGCTTTGCGCTAAGCGCGAATGTTGTGGGTGGATCCATCGGGATTGACAATCCCCGTCCTGATTACCTTGACGCACTTACATTTGTTTATACTTGAGTATTTAGGCTGAATACTCCCTAGAGGAACTTACTTTGAGTTAAGCTTCGGTTCATGAACTAAACAGCAATAATATTGGTTTCAGACTATGGTTAATGATCATAACCATTTTCTCTATTTACTTGTTTTACAAAAGAATGCTTGTGTTCCACACCTTTATTGCTAAACCTATGAATTTCACTCAACTTTATGTTGACGATTTTACATGTTTAATCTCAGGTATTATTACTTAGCTTTGCTTGGATGGGAGCCCGCAAGATATTATCGCAGCTTGGAGATTTCTGTGATGCTTTTGAAAGATTTGTTTTATATACTATTAGAAGTTTATTCAATCTTTTGGGCAACTTATTGTTATAAATCGAGACGAAATAATATAATTTTTCCGCTTCTAAAACTCTGGGACCTATGTTTAAAAACTCTGACCTTTTTATGATGTAATGTACATGTTTTTATTTCGTCAACTTTGTATGAATTGTAATTCATTGTTTCTTGTACTATGACGTGTTACCCCCTCGTTGCCTAGTTGATCCATGTCAGATTTCAGGGGTCTCACATTGGTCATCCTTGGTTTGCAATTTAGCCTTGTCTAAATGAGATGGATAAGGAATACTGGGTTTATAGGTGGAAGGTGGGGTTGGTGAAGGGTTCTTCTTTTTGGGTACGTCAGTAAGAGGTGGAGACGGTAATGGAGAACTAATACTATGCGTGGGAGTAGGAGGGATAAATGGTGGTGGAGGAGGTGTAGATGGCGTAACTGGGGGAGGGATAGATGGTCCTACTAAGGTGGCTCCACTACGTGTAATAATAGCACATACATTCGCTCTTGGGTTTGTGACGGTGTTTGAAGGTAGAGAGCCCGAAGTAGAGGGTTGAGTAGTTCGTAAGAAACTAGCCAACATATTCTTCAAATCATTTGTTTGAGTGCTAAAAGAGGTTTGTATATCATGTCGAAGCTCGGATCTAATGTCATTACATTGCTTAGTGATATCCCCCTTCAAGTTGATAATTTGGCTTTGCAGATTCTTAATTTGCTCTCCTTGGGTTCTCATTAAGGTTTCAACATCTTGATGAATGGGTGGGGCTTGTTGAGCGGGTGGGTGATAAGGATTAGAGTCTCGAGGTGAGATTTGGTTGCTGCGATTGTAGTTGTTGGGTTTGTGGTTTTGAGGAGGAAAACCGGGTGAAAGATAGTTGTTAGAACGGTAACTTAGCAAGTTACGATCACCTTGAGGTCGAGCTTGATGGTTTTTTATTGAGTAGTTACCATAAGCCGCATACACGTTTTCCGGATTGTCTTGAGTAGAAGGACAATCAGTGTATGAATGAGGACCGCCGCAAGTCTCACAAGAAATTGCTACAGATTTAACTTGTTGTTGATGATTTGTAGCCAAGAGTTGCATGTTTTTGCTCATTTCGACCATTGCGCGGGTCAATTCGGTGATATCATGGTTTGAAGAAGTAGAAGACACATTGATTCTCGGGTTTGATCTTGAAGATGCGGATGAATCCTAATTTTTGTGGTGAGTAGTCATGTTCTCTATAAGTTCTCTACACTCCCCAAGTATTCTTTTCATAAATGTGCCATCGGCGGCTGCATTAATCGTATCACGATCACGAAAAGTTAAACCATTGTAGAAAGTATCAATTAAGGTGACGGGGAGCATGTTGTGGTTTGGACATCGATCAATCAAAACATTATAGCGTTCCCAAGCATCAAAAAGTGATTCATCGGGTTCTTGAGTAAATCCACTAATTTGATTTCGAAGGCTCGTGACCATGGATGGTGGAAAGTAGCGCGACAAAAAGCGTTGAGTCATCTCATCCCAAGTATGAATTGAATTCTTTGGAAGACGATCAAACCATTTTTCGGCATGGTGGGATAAGGTGTGTTGAAATAGGTGAAGGCGAAGAAAATCCATAGTAACACCGGGAAACTTCATGCTTTGAGTAACGGTAATGAATTTGTCGAGGTGTTTGTTCGCATCATCATCCGGCAATCAGCAAAATGGACAAGTGTTCTGCACTTGTTGGATAATGTGATGCTTTAACGAAAACTCCGGAGCCGTGATTTGCATCGACGCAATCGGTCCTCCTCGTCCATTCATTGTAGGTTGACAAAGCTCCTCCATTGTCCGAAGATCGGGTGGGGGAACATTGTTGTTGTTATTGTTGAGGTGGGGTGGGTTATTGTTGTTGTTCACACCTGCCATAGCTAAATCTTCACGAGTCTCGGGCTCTGGATAAGTTGAAGATCTAGTACGCATACACCTGCGAAAGCAAAAGAAAAAGATACCAAAGCAATAGACAATATATATACACTATAAAAAAACAAAAAAACTTTTTGGATTTTTGAAATTTTTTTAATTTTTATGGATTTTTAAGCAATAAAAAGAACGTTCACGAGTGAACGGATCTCAAAATTCAACGCGTCTCTCACAGAAAACCGTTAATCTTTACGAAAAGAGCCGGCAGCGGCGCCATTTAATAACTCGATTTTACTCAGTTAAAAAGTTCTTTGTCTTATGTCTAATTGAATCGATTACTGGTTTAAGTGCGACTCAATCGTCTTTTGGTGGAAAACAAGGATATTTGTCGTTGTTGAAAAATAAATGTGCAAAACTTTAAAGTAAATGACGGGTAAATAAATCTAAAACTAATTTAAACTTAAATGGTGCAATATTAAAACTCTTAAAAGAAATTAATTAAATGACTTAGAATTAAAGCATGACGAAAAATTAAATTGACAATGTAATAAAAATGTAAACTTGAAATTATAATAAAGCTAAACAATTAAAATAAAACTTAAAGAAAAATAGCTAGAAAAATAACTGCTTGAAAATAAAAAGGAAGTAAACAGAACCTGAGCCCGGATCCAAAATACTGTCACTATTCGGAATCAATCTTACTCTTATCCTGGATAATCGAACCTGCTGCTTATCCATAATAAAATTGTCACTCTTATCCGGAATAATCAACTTGTTCCTTATCCGGAATGCTGTTCTATCCACTATCCGGAATTTGTACCTGGCAGCTTATCCGGAATAAGCAAGTTAAGTTTATCCGGAATCCCCTTCGAGATCTTATCCGGAATCCGCCAAGTAATGCTTATCTTGAATAATGATCTGTGCTATATTCAGAATAACCAAAAACTCTTATCCGGAATCTTGGTTAAGTCTTCCTTATCCGGAATGAACCTCTATCCGGAATAACACACTCGAAGCTTATCCGAAATAACCAAATGGAGCTTATCTGGGATACACAACACACCACTATCCGGAATTCGTACCTGGCAGCTTATCCGGAATGTATTCCGGATTCGTATCCGGAATAATCTTCTTCACACTATCCGGAATCAAGAATCCAGCTTATCCGGAATAAAGTTCTTCTCTTTATCCGGAATGTTGAGTCGCAATACTATCCGGAAATGGACTTGCCCCTTATCCGGAATAAGAGGGTTTTACCGAAACCCGGATAATACTAAAATAAAATAAGCTAGAGACAATAATTAAGCTAAACACAAATTAGCACTAATCTAAAAACTTAACCAAATCAAACTTAAGAAAAAGCTAATCAACCAAAATTTAAAAACTTTTAAAAACACTAAATAATAAAAATGTTTAAAATCAACTTTTTATAAAAATTAACTAAAAAGCACTTAATCAAATTTAAGAAAAACACAATAAGCTATCCATTCAATAAGCTAACTCAATCAATAACATAAAAATATAACAAGAAATCAAATAAGCATGACAATAAGATAATAAGCACAAAGATTAAGCAAAACAAGAAAGATAGAATGAGAGATTAATAAAAACTTGATTAAAATTATGGATTCAACAATTAAAAGTAAAGATTAAGCTTACAAATGAAGGTGCAAGACAAGTAATTAAAGGTGCAATTAAAAAAAGTGCAAGTAATTAAAATGGAAGAACTAGATTGTCAAACTAGCCAACAACTCCTAATGACACATTAGGAGTCTATTTATAGTGATTAGGAAAACTAAACATGTGTTGGTTCATTCTTCTTTCATTCTCGACTTCTCGTCTTCTAATTTCTTCGACTTTTTTCGACTTTGTCTCGGGATTAATAAACTCGTCTTGTAATTTCTTCATTAATTTAGACTTGAGTTCTTCGGCTTTTATTAAACTTCCGTCTTTAGACTTTTTCTTCGATAAATCTTCAGAATTGGCCTTGGACTTTCGTTCTTTTAGCACTTTTGATCTTTCGACTTCGTCTTTTGTCTTTTTCTTCGATAAAAGCCCGTGAAAGCCCGTGTTTTCCTCCCTTTTCACATTTTGATCCTAAATCACAACAAAAACACAAACCACGTATAATTCCGACATTTACGACATAAAATACACGTTTTGGCTTGGTTATTATTGTAGTTAAGTGGTAAAAAGGATGGGTGTTTACACACCTATCAAATCCCATACACTTGACCATTGCAATGTCCTCATGCAATGCATTAGTTACAAATCAAGTTTTATATTTTCCATCATAATCAATCCATATTGGCCTTTATTAAAGAGACAAAATATTTAAAAGAAGGGAACAATTAAAAAGATCAAAAACTTACCTTAGGGTATTAGAATGTCGTGAATGATTATCATCCTCAAGTTTCACGTTCCCCAAACCAAGCTTAAAAACGAGATCATTATTATTATAAGTTAGCAAACTAACACGAACTCATGTGGGCCAATTATTTACTTAGACTCCCTTATTCCTAGGTGTATCTCTTATATTTTATTGTTGTCTTGAATGATCATGATGATGCATTGTTGACTTATTTCGATAGTTATTAGGCTGAAAATAAAGTGGGACGATTTAATCAATAATTAGCTGAAGGACAAAATCTTTTAAAACTGCTTCTCGGGACCTCATAAAGTTCATATCTTGGCATAACTCGCTTCACAATTTGAGACCTTTCTCAGACCGATATTTGGCAGTTACTTCATACTTCAAATCTTGAGAGACGTTCATGAAATAATGGTCTTTTCTTCATAATAGGAATTTCTTCACTTGAACTTTTTGAGAGATTCTTCATATTTGGACCACGACTTCTTCATTTTTCTCCAATCTTTATTTGGAATTTTGATATACAACGATCTGCCTCCTTTTAGGACTTGGATCTATTTGTCCTCATACCTTGTTAGGGCCTTTTTGGATAGACTTCTCCATGATCTTTAGGGGAGTATTTGCTTTTCGTCGTGTGTCTCGATCCTTCATATTGATTTTTGATAAATGATTCTTCACATCACTTTGGATCTTTAGCAACAAAATGTAGCCCTCATGCCTTGTTAGGGCCTTTTCGGACTCGCCAATCTTCGCATCCCGCTTCAATAAGTTATGCCTTGGCTATGAACTCTAATCAATACCGAGCAACTTTTAAACGATCTTGGGCTAGAAGCTAAGTAACTTTTCAAATCGTACAACCTTATTTATTGCAAGTATATTTATTAACAAACGATGGGAGAAAAAGCTCATAATTAACTCACATAAATTCATGAAAGAATACCAAACTTATAATTGACTCTATCATCTCTCGTTCTCCACAATTTAAAATCTCAAGTAATGAGACTCGTGGATGCTTAGCCTATTAAATCAAAGTTTTGGGTTTTCGAGTCGTCTATAGGATCTTGCAACTTCTTAGACTTTTTCAAGTTTAGAAATTACATTTTAAAGTTCCCTTGATAAACGACTCTCTAGGATCAATTATAGGAACTTGCGAAAAGTTCTTGTTCTTAACCTGTGAGAGTTAAGACTTTCGCGTTTTAAAGTTCCCTATATAAAAGCCTAGCAAAACTTGACTTAAACACGTTAAGGATACTAGCTAGAGTAAACTTAGATAAGTAAACTCGGGTTGAGTCAAAAGATTCACAATGTTTAAAAATTAAAACCACTTTATCAAAATTTATTCTAGCAAAGAAAGAAAATAACTATAACAAGGGAAAAACTAATAGGCCAAAATAGATCAAAAAATTTTGAAAAACGTCGAAAAATTAATTTTCCGGTTAAAAATAGGACAAAACAAGGAAAAGACCACTTAACTTCGATAGAAGTCCCCCACACTTAATATAAACATTGTCCTCAATGTTTAAGCATGTGGAAGTAAACTCCCCTACACTTAGGATATTGTGCACTTTGTTTAAATCTTGTTAAGGAAGAGACAACTAAAGTGATTCCTATTTTAATATTGGAAAATATAAAATAAAGAATGAAAAGAGTTTAGGATAAAACCAGGAAGACGGGAACACGGAATCGCGGGTCATCAAAAGGCATCAAGAATGGATCTTTGAAAGCTCGAATCCCTGCATTTGATTAGAAATAAAACAACAAACACATACTAGTGTCTCCCCCTACACTTATTATAAAAACAAGAGAAAAAGGATAGATACTGCGGGTTGCCTCCCGAGAAGCGCTTGTTTTTGTTAACCGAGTCGTGAGTCTGACTCGACCTTGATTAGCATAGGAAGAAGCTTGAAACACATCCACCGGGATCAAATACATGGTTTTCGTCCATCAAGTAGCACAAGCTTAAGGCGAACAAGGCAAGCCAAAGAAGAGTAGGCAAGGTTCCCTTAAGCAGCGATTGAGCATGGTGGTAGTAAGGGTGAAGTGCAAGCATATCTCCATAAGTTCCAAAGATCTTTCCTTTTATTTCATCAGATGGATACTGAGATAGATTAGAAAGTGCAATACCGGGATCGAACACCTTTTCCTTTAGGGGAAAATAACACTCAGGCTCAGCAGATCTTGAAGAAGATCCGATCATAAATCTCGCATTCTCATCCTCAGAAGGTGGGTATAGAGGTGTAAAGACATAAGTGTTGTGGATATCGGTGTCGGCCAGCTTTTTCTCTTTTGAAGCGGGTTTCTTCATATCCAAAGTAGGATAAAGACCATAATCATCAAAGTCCAAAGGAGGAGCATCACTCTCATTTGGGAAGTATGTGTTGAGAAAAGTAGCAAAGTCTTCCTCAAATGAGTAGTCATCCAAAGTAGGATCAAGTGTTGTTGGAGGAGGATCTTCATCATGTGAATAATCACTCGAGAGAGTATCAGCCTCATCAAAATCATCATAAGTGGGCATGTCTGGATACTCAGAAGTAAAGTCATCATAATCATCTCCATTGGAACTAGATATGTCATCATAAGCATCAAAGACCGGTGGAGAATCATAAATTGGTGGAGGATCAGAATTGGATAGAGAATCATCCACATCATCTTGGAACAGTGGATTATCATAGCAAGAATCGAATAGAGGATTGTTGTAGGCGACAAAATCATCAAGCACATTAATCGTATTCGCTGATTCTCTTCCATTAGATTTGGTTGTGATCTTCCCCATTTTGAATACTTGTGCATCATTCCCGACACTTAAGATTAACTCACCTTCGGCAACATCAACTAAAGCTTTTCCGGTTCTCAAGAATGGCCGACCAAGTATTAAAGGAATACGAGGGTCCATTTCATAATCAACAACAACAAAGTCGACCGGAAAAGTGAAGGTGCCAACTTTAATAAACACGTCTTCAGCAATACCAACGGGGTAAGCGAGAGTACGATTTGCTAGCTCAAGAGTCATCTTTGTTGGTGTAAGATTGGGTAATGATAGTGCAGTCCAAACACTTAAAAGGGCATCAAATTAATACTTGCCCCGAGATCAGCTAGGGCAGTAAATTCTTCGGTTTTGTTAAAAATGCAAGGCAACACAAAACGACCGGGATCTCCAAGTTTTTCCGGGAGTTCTTTAAGAATAACTGCAGAACAGTTTTCATTTAAGCGTGTGTTGACAAGCTCAACCAGCTTTTCCTTATTATTAAGCAATTCCTTGAATGCTTTGACAAATTTCGACATATGGACAAGTGCTTCAACAAGGCTAATGTTGAAATTCATTTGAGAGATCATCTTCAAATAGTTCGACACTTGAATGATATCCTTGGTTTGCAATTTAGCCTTGTCTAAACGAGATGGATAAGGAAGATTGGATTTATAGGTGGAAGGTGGGGTTGGTGAAGGGTTCTTCTTCTTGGGTACGTCAGTAAGAGGTAGAGATGGTAATGGAGAACTAATACTAAGCGTGGGAGTAGGAGGGATAAATGGTGGTGGAGGAGGTGTAGATGGAGTTACTGGGGGAGGGATAGATGGTCCTACTAAGGTGGCTCCACTGCGTGTAGTAATAGCACTTACATTCGCTCTTGGGTTAGTGACGGTGTTTGAAGGTAGAGAGCCCGAAGTAGAGGGTTGAGTAGTTGGTAAGAAACTAGCCAGCATATTCTTCAAATCATTTTTTTGAGTGCTAAAAGAGGTTTGTATATCATGTCGAAGCTCGGATCTAATGTCATTACCTTGCTTAGTGATATCCCTATTCAAGTTGATAACTTGGCTTTGCAGATTCTTAATTTGCTCTCCTTGGGTTCTCATTAAGGTTTCAACATCTTGATGAATGGGTGGGGCTTGTTGAGCGGGTGGGTGATAAGGATTAGAGGCTCGAGGTGGGATTTTGTTGCTGCGATTGTAGTTGTTGGGGTTGTGGTTTTGAGGAGGAAAACCGGGTGAAAGATAGTTGTTAGAAAGGTAACTTAGCAAGTTACGATCACCTTGAGGTCGAGCTTGATGGTTTTCCGTTGAGTAGTTACCATAAGCCGCATACACGTTTTCCGGATTGTCTTGAGTAGAAGGACAATCAGTGTATGAATGAGGACCGCCGCAAGTCTCATAAGAAATTGCTACAGATTTAACTTGTTGTTGATGATTTGTAGCCAAGAGTTGCATGTTTTTGCTCATTTCGACCATTGCGCGGGTCAATTCGGTGATATCAGGGTTTGAAGAAGTAGAAGACACATTGACTCTCGGGTTTGACCTTGAAGATGCAGATGAATCCCAATTTTTGTGGTGAGTAGTCATGTTCTCTATAAGCTCTCTACACTCCTCAGGTCTTCTTTTCATAAATGTGCCACCGGCGGCTGCATTAATCGTATCACGATCACGGAAAGTTAAACCATTGTAGAAAGTATCAATTAAGGTGACGGGGAGCATGTTGTGGTTTGGACATCGATCAATCAAAACATTATAGCGTTCCCAAGCATCAAAAAGTGATTCATCGGGTTCTTGAGTAAATCCACTAATTTGATTTCGAAGGCTCGTGACCATGGATGGTGGAAAGTAGCGCGACAAAAAGCGTTGAGTCATCTCATCCCAAGTATGAATTGAATTCTTTGGAAGATGATCAAACCATTTTTCGGTATGGTGGGATAAGGTGTGTGGAAATAGGTGAAGGCGAAGAAAATCCATAGTAACACCGGGCAACTTCATGCTTTGAGTAACGGTAATGAATTTGTCGAGGTGTTTGTTGGCATCATCATCCGGCAATCCGCGAAATGTACAAGTGTTCTGCACTTGTTGGATCATTTGATGCTTCAACGAAAACTCCGGAGCCGTGATTTGCATCGGCGCAATCGGTCCTCCTCGTCCATTCATTGTAGGTTGACAAAGCTCCTCCATTGTCCGAAGATCGGGTGGGGGAACATTGTTGTTGTTATTGTTGAGGTGCGGTGGGTTATTGTTGTTGTTCACACCTGCCATAGCTAAATCTTCACGAGTCTCGGGCTCTGGATAAGTTGAAGATCTAGTACGCATACACCTGCGAAAGCAAAAGAAAAAGATACCAAAGTAATAGACGATATATATACACTATAAAAATAAAAATAAAATCTTTTTGGATTTTTGAAATTTTTTTAATTTTTATGGATTTTTAACAATTTTTAAGCAATAAAAATAACGTTCACGAGTGAACGGATCCCAAAATTCAACACGTCTCTCACAGAAAACCGTTAATCTTTATGAAAAGATCCGGCAGCGGCGCCATTTAATAACTCGATTTTACTCAGATAAAAAGTTCTTTGTCTAATGTCTAATTGAATTGATTACTGGTTTAAGTGCGACTCAATCGTCTTTTGGTGGAAAACAAGGATATTTGTCGTTGTTGAAAAATAAATGTGCAAAACTTTAAAGTAAATGACGGGTAAATGAATCTAAAACTAATTTAAACTTAAATGGTGCAATATTAAAACTCTTAGAAGAAATTAATTAAATGACTTAGAATTAAAGCGTGACGAAAAGTTAAATTGACAATGTAATAAAAATGTAAACTTGAAATTAAAATAAAGCTAAACAATTAAAATAAAACTTAAAGAAAAATAGCTAGAAAAATAACTGCTTGAAAATAAAAAGGAAGTAAACAGAACCTGAGCCGGGATCCAAAATATTGTCACTATTCGGAATCAATCTTACTCTTATCCTGGATAATCGAACCTGCTGCTTATCCAGAATAAAACTGTCACTCTTATCCGGAATAATCAACTTGTTCCTTATCCGGAATGCTGTTCTATCCACTATCCGGAATTCTTACCTGGCAGCTTATCCGGAATAAGCAAGTTAAGCTTATCCGGAATCCCCTTCGAGATCTTATCCGGAATCCACCAAGTAATGCTTATCTTGAAAAATGATCTATGCTATATTCAGAATAACCAAAAACTCTTATCCGGAATCTTGGTTAAGTCTTCCTTATCCGGAATGAACCTCTATCCGGAATAACACACTCGAAGCTTATCCGGAATAACCAAATGGAGCTTATCTGGGATACACAACACACCACTATCCGGAATTCGTACCTGGCAGCTTATCCGGAATGTATTCCGGATTCGTATCCGGAATAATCTTCTTCACGCTATCCGGAATCAAGAATCCAGCTTATCCGGAATAAAGTTCTTCTCTTTATCCGGAATGTTGAGTTGCAATACTATCCGGAATAACGGACTTGCCCCTTATCCGGAATAAGAGGGTTTTACCTAAACCCGGATAATACTAAAATTAAATAAGCTAGAGACAATAATTAAGCTAAACACAAATAAGCACTAATCTAAAAACTTAACCAAATCAAACTTAAGAAAAAGCTAATCAACCAAAATTTAAAAACTTTTAAAAACACTAAATAATAAAAATGTTTAAAATCAACTTTTTATAAAAATTAACTAAAAAGCACTTAATCAAATTTAAGAAAAACACAATAAGCTATCCATTCAATAAGCTAACTCAATCAATAACATAAAAACATAACAAGAAATCAAATAAGCATGACAATAAGATAATAAGCACAAAGATTAAGCAAAACAAGAAAGGTAGAATGAGAGACTAATAAAAACTTGATTAAAATTATGGATTCAACAATTAAAAGTAAAGATTAAGCTTACAAATGAAGGTGCAAGACAAGTAATTAAAGGTGCAATTAAGAAAAGTGCAAGTAATTAAAATGGAAGAACTAGATTGTCAAACTAGCCAACAACTCCTAATGACACATTAGGAGTCTATTTATAGTGATTAGGAAAACTAAACATGTGTTGGTTCATTCTTCTTTCTTTCTCGACTTCTCGTTTTTTAATTTCTTCGACTTTTTTCGACTTTGTCTCCGGATTAATAAACTCGTCTTGTAATTTCTTCATTAATTTAGACTTGAGTTCTTCTCTGTTAAACTTCCGTCTTTAGAATTTTTCTTCGATAAATCTTTAGAATTGACCTTGGACTTCCGTTCTTTTAGCACTCTTGATCTTTCGACTTCGTCTTTTGTCTTTTTCTTCGATAAAAGCCCGTGAAAGCCCGTGTTTTCCTCCCTTTTTCACATTTTGATCCTAAATCACAACAAAAACACAAACCACGCATAATTCCGACATTTACGACATAAAATACACGTTTAGGCTTGGTTATTATTGTTGTTAAGTGGTAAAAAGGATGGGTGTTTACACACTTATCAGATACTATCATACTTTTCAACAATGATAGAGCCTACTCACATTTAATAATCATGCAAAACCCCATATTCATTATAAACTGAACCATAAAGTTTATCAAATGATCATTGAAAAATGGCACTAAGTATATCAACGAATCTTAAAGTGCATTACAAAAATCTTTAAAAATCTTCAAACTACCCCACAAGAAACTACTAAACATAACAAAAATCTATATATATGAGATGTATATTTACAAATATATCGTCATATTCCAATTGGATCTTGACAGCTCCTAACAAATCTGTTGGAAATACGTTTTACGTATTAAGAAAGATCGGTCACTCTAACGATAGTCCATGTAATAGCTCGTAGTTTAGTTACTTATCTTTATTTAACAAACAAACCCAAGCCTAGCCTACAACATGTGTAGGCCGGCCCAAATGTAAGCCCAAGCCCATGTCAAGGGCTTGGGTATATAAACCCTCTCCATTGATGGAGAGGGTAGTGGTTCTTCATTTTACACATAGTAAACTTCATTTTTCTCTCTCTAGAATTGTGTGAAATCAACCATCTCTCTATCTCTTTCTCTATTTAAAACATAAGTAGGATTTACATATCAACAAATGGTATCAAGAGCTTGGGATGAAATATAGGTTGGTATTTGTGTTGTTTATGCTTTCTTATGCATAACGTGTGGTTTTGATTGTTTTTTTACCGAATCATCAAAAAAAAATTCGTGTTTGTTTGTGTTCTAAAGTCGAATACATTCTTTTATCATGTCGAAGTGATTTTGGTATATTGGTTTGATTAAAACACAAGTCTTTTGGATCAAAAGTTGGGAAATTTCTTGTTTTTCAAACTTTCTGAAATTCTTGCAAGTGTTTCCATCGGAAAGTACAAGACTGTGTGGTTTGATTGCAATAACCTATTGGTTCTACTTTGCGATCAATGGATTTCGTTACCTTATTCCGACGTGACATTCTGATCGAACAATGTGATATGGGATTCCGACGGTTTTAAGGAATCTTGAATCGTTACTCTGTCCAATTTATTTTAGCTACATTCCGATCTGGACATTCCGATAGTGGCATTCCGATCTGGACATTCCGATAGTGACATTCCGATCTGGACAGTGTGACATTCCGATCTGGACATTCCGATAGTGTGACATTCCGATCTGGACATTCCGATAGTGTGACATTCCGATCTAGACATTCCGATACCAGCAACATTCCGACAGAAAAGAGTATTCCGACAGAAATCAACATTCCGACAATACAAAAATTATTCCGTAAAAAATTTCGAACTCGTGTGTAATTTTGACTTGGAATTTTTGGTTTATCGAGAACATATTTTAGGGGATTTTAACATTGTTTCTTGACTTCAACTCACAACAAAAAAAAGATAACAACATCTTTCATTTAACAACACAAAAACACTTAACCTTATTTCATTGGTCGATCAACGTTTGTAAATCTTAACTTATCGACATGGAGTACACATCTCTTACGGATAAGTCCATCCTCTCGGGTACGGATAATCGTCCACCTATGTTGGAGAAGTCTATGTACGAGGATTGGACTTCTCGAATGGAACTTTACATGTTGAACAAAGAGAATGGACATCTCATTTGGGCATCGGTGCTCAATGGACCATTAGATTATGGTACAGTGACAGAAGGTACGACTACTCGTCCTCGCACAACGGGTGAATTGACTGGAGATATGAAGATTCAAGACAAATGTGATAAGTATGCTACAATCATCATTCTCCAAGCCCTTCCTCCAGATGTCTACAAACTTGTCAGCAAACATAAAGTTTCCAAAGAGTTATGGGATAGAATTCGTGTTCTAATGCAAGGCACCTCGTTAACTAAACAAGAACGAGAGTGTAAGCTTTATGATACTTTTGATAAGTTTGCTTACGTGCCAGGGGAGACTCTCAATGACTACTATCTGAGATTTACCCTATTGTTGAATGAGCTAAATATCTATGGCATGGCAATTCCTACGTTTCAATTAAACACCAAGTATTTGAAAACTCTTCCTTCAGAATGGAAAAAGTACGCGACGGATGTTAAATTGGCCAAGGACTTGCATAACACCAATATGGATCAACTTCAAGCTTTTCTTCAACAACACGAATGCCATGTGATTGAGGCTCGGTTGTCTAAATCTCAAGTTCATGATCCACTTGCCATGTATGCTTCTCAACAAAACATGGCTTATACTTATCAACAACCATCATACTTGCAGCAGCAGCCACCACACGCCTATCAGCAACCACAGCAACCATCTTATCAACCACCAATGATGCCACAGCAAGCATTTCAACAAAGTGTTCATCAACAATCTTTCCCACAGCAACCACCATATCAGACATCATCATCACAAGCCAACACTTCTCCAATGGGCTATACTCCTCAGCAAGGATATTTTCCAATAGAAGCACAACCAGCACAAGCTTTCTACTCTAATGAACTTCCACCAATCCAAGCACCAGTCTTTACTCCAAATGATACGCCAGCTGGTGTTCTAAACCATCTCATTTCCTACTTGTCAAAACTTGTTGCAACTAGAGGATTTCCACAAACAAACAATCAGCTCTGCACCTCTTCAAATCCTCGACAACAAGCTACTGTTCAAGATGGTCAAGTGACGGTGCAACCTATTCAGGGAAGGCAAAATTCATATGGACCTCCTACAAGGACTGGGAACAATCAAGCTGTGAATACTCAAGCTAATGGAAATGGAAGTCCCATTGGTCCTCAAAAGGTTGTGACTTGCTACAATTTCTGAGGACAAGGTCATATGGATAGGCAGTGCACTTAGCCGAAAAGGAGAAGGGATGAAGCGTGGTTTCGTGAGAAGATGTATTTGGTCGATGCTCAGTCTAAGGGAAAGATCTTGGATTCAGAGGAGTTAGCATTTCTTGCAGACCCAGGGGCAGCAGACAATGAAGGCATTGCAGCCGTTTCCACTTCTAATGTAGCTTATCAAGCAGATGATCTTGACGCATATGATTCGGATTGTGATGATATTCACTCTGCCCAAGCTGCTCTCGTTGCTAATCTCTCTCACTACGGTTCTGATGTCGTCAGTGAGGTACCAACCAGATCTAATAATATTGATGATAACCAACATCAAGTTGGGCATGTAAATGACAACCTCGAACAGCATTCGGGAACTAGTAACTCAAATGATGTGGTACCCAATCCTACACATTTGAGTGAACCTCAACCAAATGCTACGACGGGTATGGAATCTTATGCTTAACATGATTTGGTCATGGTACCTAAACATATTATTGATCAAATGCATATGGCCCTCGGACAATCCGTAGATACCAATTCCACCCTAACTGCTGAGCTTGCGTTGCATAAAGAAAAAGTCAAAACTTTTGAAATGGTCCCTCAAGCAGAGAAAATAACATGTTCTGAATTTGACCAATTTCGTTTTGAAAAGATTGAACACTTGAAAGAAATAGAATCATTAAAAGCTAATCTTTCCAATGAATTAAAAGCAAAAGAGTCGGTTGTCAATGATTTTTAGAAACTTAAAATGGATTTCGAAACTCTCGAGTCTAAAAAGTTTGAATCGGAAATTAATGCTACCAAACTTCTTAAATTCAAAGAACAACAGCTTTTAAAACAATACGCTTCCATAGAAAAGGTTCATCTTTTAACTAAATCGTTTAAAGAACTCGAACTTAAGCGTCTTCAAGATTTACCACCTAATCCTGGTTATGCAAAACAAGCTCAGGAATATATTCCGTGTCTTTATGATATGACCCTAATTGGCAAATCGAAAGAAGCACCTTTTGTTCGTAGTACTAAGGAGACACAGTCACTTGCGGAAGAAACTCATTCTAAAATGCTTTCAAAATTCCATACGATTGATTATGATAAGTATAACAAATATCAGTTGTCTAAAAAGACCCGCATTCGCTTACAAAAGGAATTAGCTGAATTGACAGTTCTTGTGCCCCAAAGTTTGTCAAATGAAAACCCTCCTAGTACGTCTCCTACACTTGTCAAAACGGATTTAACGAAGTTAATTCCACCGGTAAGGAAGGCGTCCGTTAACTTAAAGGCAGTACACCAACACTTAGCCGATTTTGACAAGGTCATTTTGGAACGTACGACGGCTTCGGCCATAACGGAAGGTGAATGGAATTTTGAGCACACTAGAGTTGCATTTATAGACGAAATTGTTCTGTTTGTAAAGAATGTTAAAGCTTGTCTTAGTAATCTTGATCAAGATTTGCTTTTGGAAATAGAAGAAGTTAGACGTGTCTTCAATGAAATGGATGATGCTTATGAAAATAGTTTACTTGAAATAGAACGGGTTTCACGCCAAAATGATCAGCTTCTGAAGCAAGTGATGTCTCATGATATAGTTTCCGTCTGTGTGAATAAAAGTGTTGATAATGATTCTATTGTGCATAATGTTGAATCTGTAGATAATGTGGTAGATAGTACTTGTCACGAATCTGACGCTGAATTTTTAAAGCTTCAAGATACATATTCTTCGCTTTCAAAACGTTTTGATGAGATTCAAACACATTGTATTTCGCTGGAATGCAAGCAACAATTTATTCAAGAAATCTTTGAAACATCATTCGAAGGTGTTAATATCGATGATGCAAACTTTGAAAAGAATGTTGTGGATAATGCAGCCACTATCTCAGCATCGTCCTCTAGTGCAATCAAAAGAACCCTCATAGCCGTCACACCATTTAATAAGGGCCCTCGGACTAAACCATCTCAAACTTTGGTCACCAAAGATAAGGCGGAATCAAAACCAGCTTCTAATATTCCTATGTTGCCTTCTACAGGAGTAAGCACCACTACTAAGGCTCAAAGATCTAAGCTTAAAAGAAACAAGAAGAAAGATAGGATCTTGCCCCCATCTAGTAGTCAAGTGAAGAAGAAAGTAGAAGCCCATCCTAGGAATGTTATTTCTGTTTTGAATAAAAAGAATCATGTAGCTAAACCTAAAGGCTCTGCGGTTATGCAGCGTTCTAAGCCTAGTGTGAATTCTAATTTGAAATATTGGAATTGCAATGAATGTATGTTTTCTAGTCGTCATGATTCTTGCCTTATTGACCATGTGAATGAGATGTATGCCCAGAAAAATGGATTAGAATGGAAACCGACTGGGAAAGTGTTAACCCAAGTTAGTTGGTTGTGGGGCCCCACTGGTAGAACTTTCACTATAGTAGGAAATATGTGCCCTTTAACTAGGATCACTCCCACTAAAGCGAAGAAGGCGAGCCCTTTAACAAGGAGTACCAAGGCTACCAAAACACAAGCGTGTCCTTTAACTAGGAACACCGACACTACTGTAGGAACCAAGTGCCCTTTAAATAGGTCTACTCCCACTATAGTACCCGCGAACAATCCAAAACCTAAGAAAGTTGGAACAGTAAAACCTGTTAGTGCTAAAACTCACATTAGAAAACGCAGGAAATCTAAGAGTCACACAAATGTTAGCAATTCTGATAATATCATCTGTATCTGCTAACACTCTAGAACCAATAGTTTCTAATGCATTGTCTACTGTTGTTATTGAAAACATGTGGTCCAAATTGTTCTCTGGTATTTGGACTCTGGTTGCTCCAAGCATATGACCAGAGATCGCTCTCAGCTCAGAAATTTCGTCAACAAGTTTCTTGGTACGGTTCGATTTGGAAATGATCATATTGCAAAGATAATGGGTTATGGTGAATATCATATTGGGAATGTTATAATTTCAAGAGTGTATTATGTGGAAGGTCTCGGTCACAACTTATTTTCTGTGGGACAATTTTGTGATGCAAACCTAGAAGTTGCTTTTCGAGAGCATACCTGCTTCATTCGTAATTTGGAAGGGGTTGATTTATTGAAAGGTACTCGAGGGAACAATTTGTATTCTTTGTCTCTACAAGACATGATGGCCGCTTCTCCCATATGTCTTGTCTCCAAAGCATCAAAGACTAAGTCATGGTTATGGCATTGACGGTTATCTCATCTTAACTTTGACGCTATAAATCATTTGGCGAAAAACGAACTTGTTCGTGGTCTTCCTAACCTTTCATTTCATAAGGATCATATGTGTTCCGCGTGTACAATGGGGAAAAGCACTAAGAAATCATACAGACCCAAGACTGAAGACACCAACCAAGAGAAACTTTATCTGTTGCATATGGATCTTTTTGGGCCAATGCGTGTTGAAAGTCTTAGTGGTAAAAAGTACATCCTCGTCATTGCCAATGATTACCTCGGTTTACATGGGTGAAATTTCTTACAACAAAAAATGAGGCACCTAAATTCATCATCGGATTTCTCAAGATGATTCAAGTGCGTCTCAACACTACTGTCCGACGCATTCGTACAGATAATGGAACCGAATTTGTGAATCAAATCTTGCGTGATTATTATGAAGAAGTTGGCATATCTCATGAAACATCCGTTGCACGCACTCCACAACAAAACGGTGTCGTTGAAAGGCGAAATCGCACACTTATGGAAGCTGCTCGAATGATGTTAATTTACGCAAAGGCTCCATTTTTTTATGGGCAGAAGCAGTATCTACAGCAGTATACACCCAAAACCGGTCACTAATTCGTAAACGCCATGGTAAAACACCTTATGAGCTTCTCCATGGAAAAGTACCAGATTTATCATATCTTCATGTATTTGGTTCTCTTTGCTATCCAAATAATGATGGTGACAATTTGGGAAAACTTCAACCAAAGGCTGATATTGGCATTTTCATTGGTTACGCACCCGCAAAGAAGGCATACCGAATCTACAATCGTAAGTCTCGTAAGATCCTCGAAACTATGAATGTTGATTTTGATGAGCTGACAGCAATGGCTTCTGAGCAAAGCAGCTCTGAACCCGCACTTCATGAAATGGGACCCAGTAACATTAGTTCTGGTCTTGTCCCAAACAACCCTACTTCATCATCATTTAGACCACCTTCTAGGAATGAATGGGATACGTTGTTTCAACCATTCTTTGATGAATTCTTTACTCCTCCAAGTATTGTTGCTCCAGAACCTGAGGAAATAGCTCCGGTAACCGAAGTTGTCGCTCCAACAACCGAAGCACAATCTGATACGTTTGCACCTACAATTGGTCAAGATATACCTTCAACGAGTAATTCTCAACCAACACATGTTTCAACTACCCATGTCATGCCTATTGATGATGAAGAGGATGATGATGATCACGATTTGGAATTCGCTCAAATGTGTGAACTTCCATTCTTTGGTGTACATATTCCCGACCCTAATCAAGCTGGGCCGTCCACCTCAGAGGAAGCTCCTACTACAGTTTACTCCAATCCACGGATTCGTGAACATGACAGCAAATGGACAAAGGATCACCCTATAGATTCTATTATTGGTGACCCTAATCGTCCGATATCCACACGAAGTCAGCTACAAGAAAATGCAATGTTTTGTCATTTTGATGCTATCCTCACTGAAGTTGAACCTAAGACATGGCAAGAAGCTTTTACTCAATCCTGTTGGATAGAAGCTATGCAAGAAGAACTTAATGAATTTATACGTCTTGAAGTATGGGAACTTGTCCCATGCCCGGATCAAGTGCAGTTACTCACTTTGAAATGGGTTTACAAGGTGAAACTCGATGAGTTAGGCGGAATATTGAAGAACAAAGCTCGACTAGTAGCTCGTGGGTACAAGCAATTATTGGGCATCGACTTTATGGAATCCTTTGCACATGTTGCCCGTTTGGAAGCTATTAGACTATTCCTCGCTTATGCAACCCACATGAATATAATCGTCTATCAGATGGATGTGAAGACGGCATTTCTTAATGGTGAAATCAAGGAAGAGGTCTATGTTCAACAACCGGATGGTTTTGTGAATCCTAATTATCCTAATCATGTGTACAAGATTAAGAAGGCTCTCTATGGGTTGAAGCAAGCTCCTCGCGCATGGTATGATCTATTGTCACAATTCCTCATTACGTAAGTCTTCGCTAAAGGCAAGGTGGATCCCACGCTGTTCATTCAGAAACGAGGTAAAGATATGATTATGGTACAAATATATGTTGATGATATTATATTTGCAGCCTCGACCCAAACCTTATCCGAAGAATTTGGGACACTCATGTCTTCTAAGTTTAAGATTTCAATGATGGGAAAGGTATCGTTCTTCTTAGGTCTTCAGATATCTCAGAGTCCCAGAGGCATCTTTATCAATCAATCCAAGTATGCCCTTGAATCGCTTAAGAAGTATAAGATGGAATCTTGCGACCCCGTGGATACTCCAATGGTGGAACGAACTAAGCTTGATGTAGATCCACATGGAGTTGCCGTTGATCCGACACTTTATCGTGGAATGATCGGTACCCTTCTGTATATCACAGCTAGTCGACCTGATCTTCAGTTTGCCATATGTATGTGTGCTCGGTATCAAACTTGACCTACTGAGTTACACTTGGCTACTATGAAACGGATCTTTCGATATCTTAAAGGAACCATTAATCGGGGACTTTGGTATTCAAAGGACTCTTCGATTCAACTTATGGCATATGCAGATGCAGATCACGCGGGTTGTCAAGATACAAGGCGTAGCACGAGTGGAACTTTGCAACTACTAGGAGATCGACTAATCAGTTGGGCATCGAAAAGGCAGAAAAGCGCTGCAATTTCAAGTACGGAAGCAGAATACATAGCTATGTCCGGTTGCTGTGCTTAAATTCTTTGGATGAGATCGCAATTAACCGACTATGGTCTAGGTTTCAACAAGATTCCGATGTACTGTGACAACAAGAGTGCAATTGCTTTATGCTGCAACAACGTTCAATTCTCCCGGTCGAAGCACATTGACATTCGCTACCACTTCATCAAGGACCAAGTGGAAAATGGAGTAATAGAGCTTTACTTTGTCCAATATGAGTATCAACTAGCGGATATTTTCACGAAGGCTTTAGATCGCGTTCGAATTGAATTTTTGGCCGACAAGCTAGGAATGAGAACCTTCTCGCCTGAGACTCTTAAGGAACTAGCAGATGAAGCGAAAGAATAGTGGTGGTAAACTATTCTCCGTATCCTTGGTGATCATTTGTATATACTGTTTATATTTTTATCCACAAAAGCAAAATACCAAAATATAAAATCATATAAAAACCATAAAAATTGAAAAATTCAGAAAATTCCAAAAATATTTTTACTTTATTTTTTCAAAGGCATGTTTTTTGGTACGATAATATTTACGACCTTGGAAATGTTGATTAATGTCGACACGGCGCCATAAATAGAGTTCGTACAAAAGTTGTAAATATTTCATAAAACATGCCTAAATGGCTTGTAGTTATTTCAGACTGCAACCCGATTTTCACATTAAAGTCAAGTATTTCTTATGAAAGCTTTGGCTCTCAACGGGAATTAATTTTCTCGGGCAAGGTTTACTTTAAAACCTTGTAAGGGATCAAGTTTACTTTATAACTTGGTCTAACACAAATAAATGTACGTTTCAGTGCATTTATTTGTTAAAACAAGAGAAGTCTTGTTTTTATGAAGCTATCATCTCTACAACCATAGCTATTTATTGGTATCTACATACTCGACGATGCGACTACTCAAACGGCGACTACAGCTCTTTCAATAGAACACGGGTCAACAATTGAGGGGGAGCAGTTGTCAAGCATTCAGAATCTTCGATGCCGAACGTGCCAAGTTCACTAATTGGTGTCAAGAAAACCATACCAATCGTACACGTGGTGTCAAGAGATGACTTCAGTAGTGACGAGGCGACCAACATATGCCGAAAAGAACCATTTGATCTTATCATATGATGTTCTCATCAATCAGGTCCAACCTCGTCAATTTTTTTCTAATATGGTGAATATGTGATCATGTTACAAATCGGTATCATATCTTATACATTTGGTATCATGAAGATAAAACGGACTTGCATTTTTCTTCTCAAAACCTTTGTTAAAACTTCATTAAATCAATTGATATTAAAAACATCGATTGGGTTAATATTTCTAATATGGGGGAGAAAATGTGATTTAATATGGGAAATTATCACAAATGGTTTGACTTAATGTGCTGGCTTATCCCGACATATGCGAAATGTTTTCGAATATCGTGGCATATGTTAAGCGGGAGCAAAACGGATTTGCACATCAAAAATGGATTTCATGGTGATTTATACTTACCCACAACCCATTTATTTCACGACGATGAAGATTGTGGTGACATAAGGATGGTAGGATAGGTTAAGTCCTATGATTCTTCCAGAACCGGAGGAATCTTCCCAAGGACATTCCATAGCTAGAAATAGTAGTCCTTGGGAAAGTTGGAGAAAAGATTGTGAATGTAGCTGAATGCCGACCAAGTACTTAAGTTAGCACTGGAACAATCACAACAAGGTGCTAGTTATGACGTATTGGTAAGCATTGAAGGGGTTGAAGAATGAAAAAGAATTGTAAAGATAAAGGGTGTAAAGAAAGAAGCCCTCCTTACAACTTTAGGCAGAAACCGGGTCAATAAATATGCTATTGAGATCATTTTTAATGATTCTTGATATTGAAGATAGACATCATGGACCCAGTGATGCAATGCACAACCCATCCCAGCTAACTCAGATATCTCTTAAAAGATATTTGTTTTAATCACACGGAGACAACGCATTATCTATTGATTTATTCACTCCGAATAAATTGGTATTGAAAAGGTGGCACTCCTCTCCAGCCTCCGATCACTAAAATCCAAAGTGCACGATCGAGTCTAGAGCCATTTGAGATCATCAAATATCTCATTAGGACACACTTTCATAATTCCTTGCTTCTTCACACACTGTGAAAAGTAAGAAAGATATTAAGAGTCCTACGCAAAATCTTCATGATCTTGCCTGAACATCCGAGTAATACGAAAGTATTTCCAATGAAGATGGAAATCCTTCTTGAGCGAATATCAAAAAGCTCATGGTAGGTGACTTGTGCGATTCTTTATGAATCAAACTTGTGATAACTGGAAAGCAACAATGGTTTAATTCTTAGCTGGACTTAAACACGTTCCAGGCCTCTACGCAATATCTTAGTGATCTTGCCAGAACACTCAGAGTGATACCTTAGTGTTCACAGTGATGAGTGGAAATCCTTCTAGTGTTAACCTCAAACAGCACTTGGTAGGTAACTTGCAAAATTCAATATGAATCAAGCTCGTGACAACTGGAAAGCAATGATGGTGCGATTCTTTAATGA
The DNA here is from genome assembly GCA_025667525.1 of Glebionis coronaria. Lineage (NCBI taxonomy): Eukaryota > Viridiplantae > Streptophyta > Magnoliopsida > Asterales > Asteraceae > Glebionis > Glebionis coronaria. The sequence goes on from CM046880.1 coordinate 5,636,183, forward strand.
ATCAAACTTGTTCCAGGAATCAGAATTGACGGCTTCAATCATGCGGATAATTTTATCCAAATGATTCACTCTTTACGTTCGCGGTCAGCTTTGGACGGTCGAGTAAAGAGAACGGGTTTACCCGCAAAATCTTGTCAAGGAGATTTTTAATTAAATCTACCTGCCACAAGTACGATATTTTATATCGTCCAACGGTCTTCACCGACTGGAGGTAAAATGCTACCGAATTAGAATAAAATGTTCAAAGCCATTTCGTTCGTGTCTACTTATGTTGCGGCATTTGAAGACGGTGGCGTTGCGGGATCCAAGAAGACGTCGTCCCCTCATGCTTATACTTTATGCACTTAATACCTCATCTAATTCAAGAAAGCCTAAAAGTTCAGTCTTCCGCTGTATCGAACTCTGAAGCTTTCAAGAATTACTAAGGTATAAGTATGTGGGACGTGAGGTCACGAAGAGGCGAAGATCACAAGTGATGGATGCACAAGATCAAGGAAAGAGATTAATGCTCAAGATTGATGTCAATGATCACATCAGCATGTTCACCTGAAAAGAAAAAGAAAAGAAAGACGAAGACTACGAGCTCAAGACAAGCATAATATGCTAGGTTTATCTTATTATTGTAACTTAGGTAATGCCCTTGATTAGAGTGACCTCCCTTAGGGGGAGATTGTTGGAAATACGTTTTACGTATTAAGAAGGATCGGTCACTCCAACGATAGTCCATGTAATAGCTCATAGTTTAGTTACTTATCTTTATTTAACAAACAAACCCAAGCCTAGCCTACAACATGTGTAGGCCGGCCCAAATGTAAGCCCAAGCCCATGTCAAGGGCTTGGGTATATAAACCCTCTCCATTGATGGAGAGGGTAGTGGTTCTTCATTTTACACATAGTAAACTTCATTTTTCTCTCTCTAGAATTGTGTGAAATCAACCATCTCTCTATCTCTTTCTCTCTCTAAAACATAAGTAGGATTTACATATCAACAAAATCTACACACGAAAAAACACACGAAAGCCGCTAACATGCCCAAAACCACCAAACTCACCGAAAAACACTAAAAACCGTAACCAGCCAAACAAATCAGACCATTAATAAACGGTGAAACGCATGGGGTCGTGGTAATAGATTTTATGGTGGTAGCAGTGGTGGTTTATGCTGAAACTTAAAAGTGAGAGATAGAGGCTTCAGGCTTGTGATGCCACAGGTGTATTTTTTTATTTTTAAAGAGAAAAATGATAGAGTATGATAGTTTTTTGGTTTTGTGTGGTTTATATATATTTTTAGATTTTGTGGGTGTTACAAGGATTAATGTAGAAATGGGCCGTTACAAATTTAAATGGGTCGTTACAAGAGGTACATTAATATTGTAGGACCGTCACAAGTTTAGAGATGTAATGACGTTTAAATTTTATGATGTTAGTTTTAATTTTTTGTATGTAAAGCTATTGATTTGAGAGTGAAGATTTTTAATTTAATTGGTCAATTGGTCATTTTTACTTTCTTAATAAAGAAATGTTTAAGGCTTAATATTTTAAGACTTATTTATTTAAAAATAGTGTAAATGTCTTATAAAGTAGTAGTATAGATAGTATAGATGTGTAAATTTTTAATTTAAATATATCATTTATTATTAAATTAAGAGAGTGAGATACGGTGACTGCTATATGGATTGTTAAGCTTTTGGCACGAAAGTTATTTGGCTTACCACACCAGTTCGTGACGCCAAACTTAACAGCTCACTCCAAGCTACGTTTTAGCTTTTTTTTTCTTTTAATAAAAAGTAGAGTATATGTAAACATCTAGTACCACTTTTTATCATTTGACACAAGATTTTCTTTTGCTTACCATACTCACAAAATGAGGTGCCAAAAAAAATTCTCGTGTGAATCTTACGTGACACTTACATTTTCGTTGACATGAGTCTTTGGGCCTAGTCGTTCTTATACTCGCCTCATTTTTACGGTTCTACAATTCTAACATGTACCACAAACGATAATTACACGCTAATAGGTCTCCTTTAAGAAAGTATGCAATTAACCAAACCACAACTACTATAAATTTATCAATTTACTCAATAATAAAACAAATTTAAATGGGGTCTACAAAGAGTAAATAGCATTTTTGGTCCATGACCGAAATATATGTTTGGTCCTCGTCATTTCGTAAGTATAGTCAACATCTCTATTCCGAATTTTGAACTGCAAATACAGTCCTCAACAGATCTGAAATGACAAATTAACCTTTGTCCTTTTCTGTGCAAGCTTATTTGATTTATTTTTATACTTTCTTTATTGTTTATATTTTTTTAAATTTCTTAAATTAAATATTTACTATTAAAAAACGGATAGAAAAATTTAATAAAGATTGATATATTATTTTTGTTTAAAATTATTATTGCAAAATTTAAATAAATTTTATTTAATTAGTTAAAAAGTAAAATTGTCATTCTATCAAAAAAAAAAAAAAAAAACACTAATAAATTACTTTTTAAAACTCTTTCTTTACTTTTAGGATGGAAAGAATATTTCATAAGTTTTAGTTTTAGACTTATAAGTTAATATAAACTCACGTGTCTTAAAAAAATAAAAATGTATCTATACTATATATAATACATTTAACCTTACTAATAATAGTATACTTGAAAATTTAACTTATATATATTAATGCATAATGTACGATGAAAAGAAGTCTAAAAAGTTACAATAGAAATTTATAACACTCATTAATACAAACATAAATTACTACTCATATTAAAACTAATTACTACCTCCGTCTCAAAATTATAGTCCACTTTTCTTTTTTGGTTGCCCCAAATTAATTGTCTACTTCTAAAAATAAATATGAAGTTTAGATCGAGATTACTACATTACCCTTAGTAGAAATTTTAATTACAAACTTTAAAAAGGTTTTAAATTGATTGGTTAAAGGTAAAACTGTCTTTATACAAAAAGTAAGAGATAGAAAGCCGTAAAGGTTGTACTTTTCTTAAACTGTGTGTTTTTTGTCGGTGGACAATAATTTTGAGACGTAGGGAGTAATACATAATAATTTATACACATTTGAAAATAATATTAATTGATAAACCTCATTTCTTAATTGTTCACATTTACAACAATTAAAAACTTACATCTACAAAATTATACATATGTTATTTACCTAAAATGATGTATATAGTTTTGAAAAACCAAACCAGACCAATGTTTCAATCGAAAATCAGAGTCATCGTAAGTTTTGGCTAACCAATTAAATATAGTTACCTAAACCTTAAACTATCGTTATTAATATGTCTTTGTAAGAGAAACATAAAATCAATATATTGTTTCTTAAAAACTATGTTATATGACATCCACCGCCGCAACACGCTAACATAAAAATAAAATATAGTAATGTCTTAAACCAACGTGTAAGTCCAAACAAACACTGACTGAAGCCCTGAACATAAAACAAAGACACATATATGATGATGTTTTAAATGAGTGTACTAGGTAGACTGTTTTTTCTGATTCTGCTTGTATTTTCATATCTTCATTTTTCTAGCGTATGAGCTTATGAGCTTATTCCAAATTAAATTTCAATTCTGTAAAATAAGCCCATCAAAAATTAGGATATTTGATATAAGAAGTTATAGCAAACATGCTTAAAAAGATATAAATCCACCTTGAGTGTTAATGTTTAAGGTAAAGGAGTAATAGGACTTGTAATGCCTCAACGGTTCGGGCTTTTGAGCTTATTTTTTTCGCATTTTGTTTCATGACATTTCGACCATTTAAGCTTTTTTCTTTCTCTTTTCTAATTCCTAATCATTTATAAATGATCATTTAATATGTTAAGTATGTTTACTTGTGATTATCCCCTTGATCTCTTTCTTTACCTTATCCAAAGAGAAGATCACTCACACACTTGTGATGTGATTAAAGATGAAGCCTTGATGAAGATCATCCTCTTCTAAAGATCTAGTCATGTTCATCATTTTTTTTATTTGTGTCTTGTGTAGATCTAATGTATTTGTGTATGCTTGGATTAGTTGTGTTAATCCTATGTATTAGTGAATACTTGGATTAGTCTTGTGTAAATCCATTTTATATGTATATACTTGGATTTTTGTTGTGTAGATCCAACTTACATGTGTATACTTGGATATGTGTTATTGAGTTGTAAGAGTTGTATCTTGTTAGTTCTCACTAAACTATAAAGTGATGTGTGGTTGTGTCTTGTTAGTTCTCACTAAACTATAAAGTGATGTGCGGTTGTGTCTTGTAAAGCTCTCACTTAGCTTCAAAGTGAAGAGTCGTGAAAATTGGTTCTATCTTTCGATTAGAACTCGACATCTAGCCTTGTGTCGGAAAATGATGAAGTAGGCAACGTTGTGAAGATTAATTATAGCTTTTGATTAGAACTCAACATCTAGCCTTGTGTCATAAAATGGTAAAGTAGGCGACGTTGTGTAGATTGGTGCTAGCTAAGATTGGGTCTCGAAATTTAGCTTAGTGTCGGAAAATAATGTAAGCGACGTTGTAAGGTTTTCTACGCCAAGAAGGGAGCTTGTGGATATAGTGGAAATCTCGAGTAAGGTGTACTCGAGGAGTGGAGTAGGAACGGAGATAGAACTTCGTTGCCGAACCACTATAAATTTTGATGTCATCTTATTAGGTTGCTTCTTTCCTTACTCTTTACATACGTTCATTATTACATCACATACAACAACTATTTGTCATTGTTAATGCATTAGAATTGAACTTAGTCATTATGCAACTAGATTTCAAGTAAAAGGTAGTTTTGAGACAAACCTAATTGAAAAGAACTTTAATTAGGACATAAACCGAAGAGAAACTATTCAACCCCCCCACCTTCTAGTTTCTACACTTATGTTTGGGAGCTAATGTTTGTTTCCGGTTTTCCTTTATGGTCATTTATGTTTTTAAGACATATTACCTTGCATGCTTTGATGATACGCCATAATTATCATGTAACAGTCCACTTATCAAAGTGGGGTGTTATAGCAATGATCCATTTACCTTACTTAATACTTTTAAAATTGGTTTTTTACAAGATCCAAAACTTTAAGTTAAACGCGAATTATATACATGTTCGTGCGTTGTTGTCCTTGTTATATAATTCAAGGTATGAATTATATACATGTTCCATTCCTTCGTATGCAATATATATATTAGGTATATATATATTACATACTTGGTGATATCTTTCGCTTCATCCTACTTAACCGATTATTGATCAAATACGACATGGGATTTAAACCGTTTATCAACCGGTGGTATTGACAAAACTATTCATTTGGGGAGATTAGATGCATTCATATGAATTAATGGGGATTAGCCATCAAGATAGATCGTGACTTATAGTATCAAGCCGTTACGTTTACGCTGCTCTTAACGTTTTTTTTTTGCTGATTGCTCTGCAACGTCGAGGTGAGTTCATACCCCATCTTCTTGTTTTAAATTGATTTATATGGGTTTTATAATCATTTCGGGGAAGGTACATGTTTGGTCACAGACTAATTATAATTTGCTTGGTTGATCATAAACTGGTTTAATTGTTACATGCAGAGTGGTCAACTCCATTAATTGTTATACTTATGAATGTTGATACTAAAATTTCTATTGTGGGTTTCGTAGCCCAAAACTTTAACTGCTTTTCAATGGTTCTCGGGTATAGACAATGGTTGCAAGCATGAACACAAGTACATATACTCGTTTATGTATTGGTCTAAGTCCCGCTTTAACCCAATTACTTTGGCCCATTATCATGAACCGTTAATTACGTTGTGTAAGCGCGAATGTTATGGATAGATCTATTGGGGTCGACGCCTATGTCCGGCTTGGTCCAAGAGAGGACAAGCGGGCACAATTTCATTTGAGTCTAAGGACGGATGTCTGGGTTAGGCATCCGTAGGGGCTACATTATATGATTATACTACCAGTGTTGTTAACGCTTCGGTGTCATGAACTCAGACAATAATAAAGGATTTTTTTATGAATTTGTATTTGTTAAATTGTCACAAATGGTTGGAAAATCTTGTGGTTCATCAAACACTTCTTTTATTATCAAGAATCTTATTTGTTAACGATAATATCTTTTATTATCAGGGAATTCAATTATTAACGAGAACATCTATTATTATCAGTAAACTCTGCTTATATAAATAAACTATGTTTTTATCCGTAAACATTGTCTTTATCATTAATCTATGTTATTATCAATGAACAATGTTTTTTTTATCATAAACTCTGTTATAAGTAACAAAGTTTGTTTTCATCAAGAAAAGCATTTTAATAAGAAACTATGATTTTTACTACAAGGTGCAGTGATCGATATAAACTATATGTTTTCATAAACACCTTAAAACAAAACTTATGAACTCACCAACTTTATGTTGACATTTTTAAGCATGTATTTAAGGTACTTGACTATGTGGATTATTTGGAGTCTTCTTTGTGGTTTTTGGCATGTATAGGTCGTTCTCGGATCAGGTTCTCGAATACTCATGAAGCCACGCGTCCGCAAAGCAAGTATTCCACTTCAGTGAATTTGGGGGTGTGACAGATTGGTATTAGAGCCTTGGTTATAGAGAACTAGGTTGCATTAGTAACTCTAGACTATGACCGACTCTCATTTTTATTTAGTAGTAACATTAATCACATCATACTCATTCCGTCGTTATATGAATATTTACAATACATGTTCGATATTGCTTTGTTGTCTGCCATGTGATTACTTGTTTACATGAGTTCGATTGCTTGATTAGTGTACTCAGACATATAATATACTTCTATATATGAACACTAGAACATTCATTGGGCATTGTGAGTTACCTAATGGTCCCGTAGATCTTTTCATAATCACACCAAGAGACATCATGTGAATTTTGGGTTAATGATTAGTCGTGAGTTACTTTACCAGTTTAGTGTTAAGCTTCATGGCATTAGATGATTTTTACGTTTTATAAATTTTATTTGTTGATGTTATATTTAGTTTGTGATTCGACTTTTATCTTAATCAAAATATAAGTATCATTTTGGTTGTTAATGATTCGGGCTCAAGTTAGATTGTTATGCCAACTCTTTACAACATTTTTGTAAATTACCTTAGAATGATGATTTTACATCCGCGTGCTCCTTTTGTGTATTATAACAAAAAATTTTTTGATTAGCCGATAGTTAGACGAAATATAGAATCGTAGTCTTACGTGAAAATGTAGAATGTGATGTCTACTCAGAGTCGATCTGAGTCATCGAAAGGTTGAGATGTGTAATAATTCATAACAAACCCGCGTCTATTCTTTGTGAGTGAGTTGCGAGGTTGGGTTATGATAAGTTTTACTCAACTTAGAGTTTTGATGAGTCTTCCTCGAGGATGGGAAAGATTTGTGTGATTGGATAATTGCTTACTTATAACCGAGTATTATATAATTATCCTACTTATAACTGTTAGTTTCCATTTTTTGATATACGTCTGCGATCGCGTTATCGCCTATCGACATTTATATTCTTCCATCCCGTACTTTCGAAACGTCAACTTATGGAAGACGACTTATGGAAAACCATTTCGAACGCAATGAGAAACTTTTGTGTCTTGAATCATCCGTTAACTATCGAAAACAAGTCCCGAACTATTAGTTATATTTACAAAATCAGCCCCTAACTATTAACCACTTAACATATTTTTTAAAAAAAATCCTTTGACAATAAGATCCAATTCCTCAAAACATAATGCAACATCCGAGGTTCCTTTAAGATATCTAAGGATCCTCTTACAGCTTCTCAATGCCCTCTACCAGGTTCCGCCATGTACCGACTCACTACTCCCATTGCATGGGAATGTCTGGTCTTGTACATATCATTGCGAACATTAAACTTCCCACTGCTGATGCATACGGTACTCGAGACATCTTAATCCTCTCTTCTTCACTGTTAGGACTCATCTTGGAGGATAACTTGACATTAGTAGGAAACGGGGTGGATATTGGCTTACAATCTTGCATGTTGAACCTTTGCAAGATTTTCTTCACATAGCTTTAGTAACGACTCACTTTGACAAGGTGTCCGTTATGTCATAGTTATGGTGTGTCATCAAAGCATAATATGAAAGCCAGAATCAGACATCGGCCCCAAACATAAGCTCAAACTTGCATAAAGTAAAGAATGTAGAAAAGGATTAAACATTGACCAACCAAGCATAAGTATTTAAAATGCAAAAAGGAAAGAAGTCTAAGGTAGCCTCCATCCTATGCACGTACTCTCAAATGATCAAGTTTGTCCTAGGGTACCTGCCGTATGGGACATGGAAAGAAAATACGGTTGCGCAATACGCTCAGTGAACGGATATAATGACATGATAATAATAACTGAAATATAAGTAAAATATATGAAATTCAGCGGAATATGTGTATGTCCTGGAAAACCTGGAAGATGATTTATAAACAAAAGGAATATTTTGAAAAGTCTTAAGTTTATGCATGTAATATAATTAAATGCCCACGAGCTCATATAAGTCATAACATATTCCCAACATGCATGAATACATAGAGGGTGACCTCGTCATGCAATTAGAGGGGTGACCTCTAATAATATAAGTCTGGATGGAGGGATCAACCTCAATGTGATGGAGTGTAGAGCACACACTAAACCAATCACCCTATACATGTCAACCTAAAACTAGGTTGCACCCATACGCCCATATAATAATAATAATAATAATAATAATAATAATAATAATAATAATAATAATGAAGTGATGTTTATAATAAAAATAATCATAATAATAATAATAATGGCCAAAAGTGAACATGGAGGGACGCCACGAGAAATCACTATCGTCACGAAAGAGTCATGACACAGGTGCGTCATGTGTCACGGTTATGGTACCTCCATAACTAGGTGGTCATGTAAGTCATGGTCATGCATATATAGCTCAGGTGATTTAAAATGATAACATGGCAAACAATGAAATTTTTTTATGATTTGAAAACTGGGGAAAACAGATGGCATAGCAAACGGGGAATCTTAAGCATGCATAGAAAAGATGTCCTTACTGAAGGACAGAATATCCGTACCTTATATCCAGTAAATGGCAAAAGATGAAATGGCGTGTATGATAAATTACGTGTATGAGTTGCTTGTTCATATATAAATTACTTGTTCATGTTTTATCTTGTATTTCTTATTATTATGCATTCATATGTTCTTGAATAATGTATTACATGTTTCTTGTGTTATTATACTTGGTATTTCTATAATTAGTAACTTTCCAAAAATAACAGGTTTCTATATATAGTAACTTTCCAAAAATAGTAGGTTTCCATATATAGTAACTTTCCAAAAATAATAAGTTTCTATAAATAGTAAGTTTCCATAAATAGTAATAAGCTCGTTTAATATACATAAGCAATAATATCTTGTTAATCGAATAAGCTCGTTTTGTAAGTCACGATTTAATATGTATATTAAATAAGCTAATTATTATAAGCCATGGTAATTTATAATAATTATTTTTATAAGTCCATTTTAATAATTATTTCCATATACTATATTTATAATTAATTATTAATTAATAATATATCATGTTTTATACCTTGATTATTAGCTAATAAAACCTCATGTGTTATAAATGATTAATATTAACAATATGTCCATTTGAATAAATTGTATTATTTATAAGCCAATTAAATAAGTCGTGATTAACAATACAATTTATATAATTAGTTACTTTTAATAAGCCCGAGTTTTAAATAAGCCGAGACAAACCAAACACATGTCTTTTTATTACCTACGGTTTACTCGAGCCCCGAAATCAATAGCCTACCGAGACCCTAAGGTCTCGGTTGCACGAAACAAACACCACCGAGAGCTAGCTCACGGTTCCTATTCCAAAACTGCCACCGCAGCCCTCCTGTTGCGGTTCCCACTGCCTGGCCAAAAACTCCCGTCATATACGTTTGCGATCGCGTTATCGCCTATCGACATTTATATTCTTCCATCCCGTACTTTCGAAACGTCAACTTACGGAAGACGACTTATGGAAAACCATTTGGGAAGCAATGACGAAAACTTCGTGTCTTGAATCATCCGTTAACTATAGTTATATTTACAAAATCAGCCCCAAAATATTAACCACTTAACATATTTTTTTAATATAAATAAAAAACTTTAGGGTTTGAACTCATAAAAACCCTAGCCACCATCTTTGAAATCCTCTCTTCACCTTCATCAATTCCAACAACCACCATATCATATCCATATCCAAAAATATTTTCAAAAAAATAAAAACATTTTTTTTAAAAAGAAAAATTTTTTAAAAAGTTTGTTTCGAAAAGAAATTAAACTTTTTTTAAAAAAAAAATTTCGAAACAGATTATTTAAAAAAAAGGTTTAATCTGTTTTTTTTGAAAATATTAGTCTTTTATTTTAAAAAAATATTTTTTATTTTTTACGAAATTAATTTTTTTTGAAACAAATTATTTAAAAAAACACTTTTTTTTAAATAAATAAATTTTTTTTCGAAATAAATGTTTTTTTATTCTTTGAAGAATATTAAACCTTTTTTTCGAAAATAACTTTTTTTCGAAACAAATTATTTGTAAGAAAAAATTAATTTTTTTTGAAACAAACTTTTTTTCGAATTTTTTTTTTATTTTTTTCGAAGAAGATTAAAAAAGAATTCGATTTTTTTTAAATGATAAGGTTCGCCATACATCCCTGAAAAAAGACAATAATACCCTCCCTTTTAGACTTTGTTATTTCTTAACGATAAAAACATTTGACATCCGTCCAGAGGGATGTATGATGCACCGTTCACTAACGGAGGGATGGTTGGTGTCCAAAAAACTAACGAATGATATAATTCGATTTTTCGACATACCATAAGGATGATCTTTGCACTTCACTCTAAAATTATTGTTTACATATATATATTTGAGTTAACTACTTTTTGGTCCTCGTGGTTTGGTCTATTCTTCACTTTTGGTCCATTTTTTGAAATAATTTCATTCTTGACCAAAAAGCTATAAACGTTCTTCACTTTTGGTCCATTTCTAATGATTTCGTCAAATTGGAACGTTGGACGTTACACATGACTTTCACGTGGGGGGTAATGTTGTCTTTCTCTCTTAATATTTTACTCTATTTATTCTTCTTTTATTTTACTCTCCTTTTATCTATTTATTCCACACATCTATTCCCTACACACATCTAACATAAACACACACACACACACACACACTTATAAGAACCCTAAAACCATAACTCAATTGGAGTGGTGCGTACTTCATGGACACAAGAGAACCCCGGAAGACGATCTATTGTTGTTCTACAAGGGTAAGTCGATTTGCCCCAATTTTCTATTTAGCTTGAGTTTTCAATAAATAATCGATTTGACCTAATTTGTAATTAGAAGGGTGCAAATCACGGGTTTATTGATTGGTATGATGAAGGAATGTGATAATTCCTGAATTAATGACTTAAAATAATCAACTACAAGTGGATCTTGCTCAAAGTGTTGCTGAAACAAGAAAAAATGAAGATTTTGTTATTGTTTAGCTGGCCATTTTTCTTTGTTTTCTATCTATGTCAGTGATGTAATGGTTGTAATGAAAGACTTTATTGCTTTTGCATGTATTGGTAATGAAGTTAATGAAATTGCAGTCTTTACTGTAATTTTGGTAGTTGAAAGTTGTTGGTTGTGTTTATGGATATTGCAGACAAATACTCAAAGATCTAAACTAATAAGAAACTCGAATTTGGCATGGCAACTGGTTTAGGTGGTGATAATTCCTGAACTAATGACTTAAAATAATCAACTACAAGTGGATCTTGCTCAAAATGTTTGCTGAAACAAGAAAAATGAAGATTTTGTTATTGTTTAGCTGGCCGTTTTTCTTTGTTTTCTATCTATGTCAGTGATGTAATGGTTGTAATGAAAAACTTTATTGCTTTTGCATGTAATGGTAATGAAGTTAATGAAATTGCAGTCTTTACTGTAATTTTGGTAGTTGAAAGTTGTTGGTTATGTTTATGGCTATTGCAGACAAATACTCAAAGATTTAAACTAATAAGAAACCCAACTTTGGCATGGCAACTGATTTAGCAAAACATAGTCTTAACAAATTATTACATGCCAAAAGAGATAACATAACATAATCTAAAAAGCAAATAACAAAGTATTACATGCCAAATGACATAAACATAGTCTTAAAAGCAAATGACAAGTCACTTCTTCTTTGATGGGGACAACTTTGACGCAATTCCTTTGGTGTATCTTTGAGTGACAAAAGGTGCACTTGGTGGCCTAGCAGAAGCACTTGCAGAACCTTGTGATGGCACAGGAGTAGTTGCTTGAGGTGTCATAACAGCAGCACACACACATCTTGGTAACCATCCACATCAACTTCAACTTCAACCGTATCCTAGTAGATACAACCAACTTGGTAACCATCTTCTTTATCATATCTTTGTTAGGAATGGTTTATCCATAATAGAAATTTTCAGAATAAATCTACCCATCCACAGGTTGTGTTGTTTAGCTAACTTTTTTAAAGCCTTATTCCTACTGCTTTCAACATCATTTGGGTCACTATCACTATCAAAATCTTCCAAATATACATCCTCCAATCCTACTTGTACTGGATCATTGTCTTCAATAGGGGATTCATTACATCCCACCCATTCAACATTTTTATCAATGTTCTTCCTAAACTCATCCATGTCTACCTCAACATCATTAATCATATCCTCTAATTCCATATCAAAATCACTGTCATCACTCTCTTCACTCTCATCGCTCTGTTCATTACCCTCCACATGGTCCGAACTAGGTTCAACTGTATTTTGATCCAACTCATCCCCTACATTTGGATTCTCCTCAACTACACTTTCATTTTGTTCTACATCAGAAGGGTCTAAGTCACAAAATTTTGGGTCCAATTCATCTCTTACATTTTGTTCTACATCAATTGGTTTAGGTTCATCAACTAGGTGTAGGACATACAACCTCATCAGTTTAAACCTATTAACATATCTATTAAACTTTAAGACATCACTATCATTCCTTAAAGAAGCACGACCATTATCTAAGTCCTTGTTTGGGACTCTATACCAAAACTTTATTTTATGATTTTTATAACCTAAGCAAGCTAACATGTTGAAATACTTTAACTATAGAAAAACCATCATAATCAATTTTATCAAACCAACTAACATTCCCATTATTGTAAACCCGATTATGTTTTCTACTAAGCACACCACCATGGTGTATCTCCAATGAGAAAATAGTGGGGAGTTGACCTGTTGCAATAAAATTAAAGATTGGTTGATATAAATTGATCATCAATCATACATTTTCTAAAAAAACCCCAAATAATAAAAAAGCCTAATTTTAACTAAACCAAAATTGAAGAGTTACTTACTGAATGTGGAATAGGGATCAAACGGACGCCCAAGAGGTCTCAAGGACCATTCACTAATAAGCATTTTAGGGTTGATTGTTTTTTATGCAATCAAATGAATAGAACATGGGTGTGTGTTTTTTAGGTATGGAAATGATCGGGTATTTGGCTTTTGGGGTATGAGATACGATTAATAAGCGGGAAAAAGTAAAAGACATTAATACCCTCACTTAATAATAGGAAGACAATAATGCCCTCACATGTGGATCACGTGACTGACCAATTTGACGGAATGGTTAGAAATGGACCAAAAGTGAGTAACGTTTATAGTTTTTTGGTAAAAGACGAAACTATTTGAAAAAATGGACCAAGAGTGAAGAATGGATCAAACCACGAGGATAAAAAAAGCAGTTAACTCTATATTTTTTTTGGTTATTTTAACTTAATTGCCTACTTCTAAATATAAATAGAAAATTAAGATTGAAATTCTATATTAGTTTAGGGTTTGAAGTTATAAGGGATGTTTAAGTTACTCAACTTTTACTTTTTGTTCACCTAAATTTACCAATTTATTTTTAAGACTTTGGGTTACTGAACTATAAAGTTTTGCTTTTTAGGTTACTAAACATCAAAAGTATGTTCATTTAGTTTACCTCGATTACCCGTAACTGGTTACTTATGTGGCCCTTTATCCAGGTGAGAAACTTATCAGGTTATTGGACAAATATGTACTAAACTTTGCGAATTAGTTCACATAATTACTAAACTTTGTTGTTTTTGTTCACATGTTTTATACACACATTTAATATACACGTTTTATACACACATTTTATATACATTTTTAGATACGTTTTTGTACACACGTTTTTATACACGTCTTTTTTGTACATTTTTATATACACATTTCTATATATGTTTTTATACATAAGTTTTTATACACATGTTTTATATACACATTTTAATACACACATTTATTATACATGTATTTTTACACATGTTTTTATATAAGCATGTTATAAACGTATGTGTATAAAACGTGCATAAAATGCGTGTATACAAATTTGTGTATAACGTGAATAAAAATTTGTATATAAGCGTATGATGAAATTGCCATCTTTGTTGGGTTGTGCAAAAGTTATAGTTATTATTTTATACGATTGAAAGTAGTTGGGCGTAAGGGGTCACACAGTTAGACATCGAGGTCATATCATATCCATCATATGCAATTCATATTGTGTTTTGAATTCTTGTTACTCACGTGGGGTTTATATGCTACTGACTGTATCAAATTGTTTATATTGTGTTTTGAATCCAACGGTATCATATTGTTATGATAGTTGAAGGTATCAGAGGGTAAATAAATAGATAAAAATTTACTTTTTACGTTTCATAATATAAATTAAGTTTATCATAACATTTTCACTTAATACAAATATTAAAAAAGTTGTAAATTAATTGGTTAAAGGTAAAATTATCATTATATACAAAATTAGAGAAAATAACTGAAAAAGTGGTATTTTATTAAACTGTATTTTTTGTCGGTGGACTATAATTATGAGCCGAGCTGGCTGTGGTGAACCTTTAACGACTTTTAAGAGTTGACGAGTTTCTAGATTTTTCGCTTCGAATTGTTTCCTTCTATTGTTCTATGAATGATGGCCGCTTTGTTAGATTGACCTATCGAATCCTTCATATACATCCCAATTTTACCCATGACTTTCCTAAACAACCATAAGTGGATAAAAACAATTCTAAAATATGAGAAGGATTATAAGTGAGCAAACTTAAATATGTTTGACCTAACAGTGGGGTACAACCTCGTATTTCTCCGTTTCGACACTTTTAACTGGGTAACAAATACCGAGTTTCGAGGACGAAACTCCAAATAACGCGGATAGACAGTGACAACCAGGAATTTTCTATACTTTAAATAATGATAATTTATATTATTTATTAATCGAAATTCATTCCTGAGAGATATCAAAGTTATATTATTTGAAAACGAGAGTTTATTTGGTAAATTGGAAGATACTACGCAAATCTGAGAACTAACGCGATACAAATGAAATTTATATTTAATTATTAAGAGATATCTGATAAAAGAATTTATTAAATTATTTATTATTTTCATTTTTATAACGGATGTTAAAATCGAGAATAATTAAAGTAAATTCTATTTTTCTTAAAACAATAATTATCCGTGATAATCGATAAATAATCAACATATTAGATAAACTTATAAAATATTACGAAACGATTGTAAGTAAATAGTGCTAATTTTCATAAGAAAAACCTTTTGAAACGCAATGACGAAAATTTCGTGTTTTGAATCATCCGTTAACTATCGAAAACGAGTCCCAAACTATTAGTTATATTTACAAAATCATCCCCTAAATATTAACCACTTAACATATTTTTATTTAATATAAATAAAAAACATTAGGGTTTGAACTCATAAAAACCCTAGCCACCATTTTGAAATCCTCTCTTCACCTTCATCAATTCCAGCAGCCACCATCGCCTGAATCCACCGTTCATCCGCCATATCATATCCATATCCAAAAATGGCAGCAGAATATCCTCTTCCAATTTTTCTAGGGTGGGTATAGTAACCTTTTTTTAAATTAAATCATTTCAATTGAATTGAATTAAATTCGTGTGTTAATGTAATTCAGTTTTATTTTTTCTTTTTTTTTTATATCATTTCAAGTATATTTTCTACTTCACCAATACATAGTTTTCTTTCAAAGACACCACTATGAATCCAAACACTCGTAACACTTATGATCTTTACGAGCCGTACTTCCAAGGCGATGTGGAGACACGCCCAGAGTTATCAGAGATATGAAAAATACCTAACTTTGTGTAATCAACAAGATAGAGGTTCGAGATCGGGTCCAAAAAAGACGCAGAGATACATACCTCGTTAGAGAGAAGCTGCGGAACAACGTCGACAAAATCTTATGGAGCATCTAAACAACCGTAATGAATAAATTATAATGTTTAACTAGTCTACGTTTTATGTTTTTTACGTGACGTTTTGTTATCGTAATGTTTTCTTTATCAATAAAATGTTTTCTTATTTACTAAAGTTTATCGATACAATAATTTTTTTAAAAATATATAAAAAAGTACCAGCGGCGTCACTTGGTCACTTTTTTGGTGTCAAGTAGTCAACCACTCCCCTACCAAAATATATTATGGTTTTTTCATATTTATTTCGGTTTTGTTCGGTTTAATTCAGTTTCGGGTTAAAACCAATATACACTATATATTTGTTTTGTTTTTTCTCGATTTCGTTTCAATTTTGGTCTTCATTCAATTTCGATTTGTTTTGATTAGGGCTGAGCAACAGGTCCGGACCAGACCGGACCGACAAAGATCAGACCGGACCGAGAACCGAAATGGTCCAAAACCCCGGACCGAGACTGGACCGAAATGGTCCGGTCCAATCCGGGTCGGTCCGGTTCGGTCTTCGGTCCGGTCTTATTAAACATAATTCACGTGTTTTTGGTAAGACCGAACCGAGGACCGAAATGGTCCAAAACCCTGGACCGAGGACCGGACTGAATTTGTCCGATCCAGTCCGAGTCGGTCCGGTCCGGTTTTCTGGTCCGGTCCGGTCCGACGGTCCAAATGCTCAGACCTAGTTTTGATTACCAATTTGATTCCGGTTTTTTTAGTTCGGTTTGATTTTGAACCGGACAAACAGGGCAATAGTTAAAATTAGGGTTTCACAAAGCCATATATAAATCCACCTCTCATCATATATCTCCTCTCAAACCCTAACTCTAATTCACAGCCGTCAAACAAACCATCCATCCCAAACTATCGAAAATTTCGTGTCTTGAATCATCCGTTAACTATCGAAAACGAGTCCCAAACTATTAGTTATATTTACAAAATCAGCCCCTAAATATAAATAAAAACATATTTTTATTTAATATAAATAAAAAACATTAGGGTTTGAACTCATAAAAACCCTAGCCACCATTTTGAAATCCTCTCTTCCACCTTCATCAATTCCAGCAGCCTGAATCCACCGTTCATCCGCCATATCACAGCCGTCAAACAAACCATCCATCATTTAGATACACCAATCAGATCTCCCCATTAAAACTAAACATATTTCAGCTGATGAGTTTTCGGAAAGAAAGGAGGGTGTGGTGTGTGCCATGGCAGTTATGTCGTTATGCCTTGGTTGTTGCAACAGATGTTTTCGGAATACTACTTTGGTAAAGATCTTATTCTCTTAAAACTTGGTTTATTTCAACTTGGTAATGAAAATATATGTCTTAAGACTTTTAAGAATGATCTCTCTTAGCAACGATAAACATTGAAATAGATGAAATAAAGGAGACAATGAAAATATATGTCAAGAGATCATTTCAATTCAATTGTGTGTTAATGCAATTCAGTTTTATTTTGACAGTAAGATTGAAGCAGCCGCGGAGGATAAGAATCAAGGGTTATACCAAGACCTTGTTTCTCAGTGTGTCAACAAGTTTAAGAATAATCTGGCGGGATTTCTTCTGTATGTCACTTTTTTTTATTCGTCTTTCAATTACGTTATTTTTAGATTAGCCCATCAAATTAGCTAAACCTCACTTTTTTTATTCGTCTTTCAATTACCTTATTTTTAGATTAGCCCATCAAATTAGCTAAACCAAACACCCTATTTTGCACATCTGGAATTTTAATGTGTGTCTGTGTGTGTGATAGGTTGAATTTTGCGATAAGAAAGCTTGACTCAGATTCAGTGGCTCCTTCTCGTAAGAAAGAAAAGATGGCAGATGAA
Source organism: Glebionis coronaria (assembly GCA_025667525.1). Classification (NCBI taxonomy): domain Eukaryota; kingdom Viridiplantae; phylum Streptophyta; class Magnoliopsida; order Asterales; family Asteraceae; genus Glebionis; species Glebionis coronaria. The sequence continues at coordinate 5,654,383 of CM046880.1, forward strand.
GCAACTAACCATCACGTGTAGCAGCTTCAAAAGTTATTTCTTACAAGGAAATGGGACGAAATTTGAAATTGCGTAGACCTGAGTGAGTATTTTCTAACTTCTTGCTACAAGGAATATCGTTTTGGAATGCCTAGGGAAACTTTCCCCTAAAATGTTGTGATGTAGCTTGCATTTTGCGATGATCACGCTGCCGAGTTTGAACAGATTCGAAAGGTTAAGATTTGTCAAACTCAGGCGTGCTTGTATGTGGTATACGCGTTGTTTTTGGAAGAGAATGAGGCGTTCATGGAGGCTGATCGTGTCTATCACTTGGGCATTTCAAGGTTTATAATCTATCATCTCACCTTGTTACCTATCTTATGCATGTCTCAACTAAATTTGTTTCTTAACTTTTCTTATATTGTGTTTTAGCAATGCCAACCCGATACACACCTTAAAACAGGCACATATGCTCTTTCTCGAGAGAATGCGTCTAATATGCGATGCTCCTTCGTCAGCAAACAAGGTTTCTCTTCTTTCCTTGTTTCAAACGTTTTCCTGTTTGGGAATTGGGATTTGATTATCATATAAGTCATGTTTGTGAATGCTTAATTTTAGTATTTTTAGGACAGTTGGGGAGTGCAAATGATTTGGGGCTCCTTATGATTGCTTATTTGACTTACTGTGTTGTTTGCGAATTGCGATTGATTTTTGTTTAGGCGATGTTAGGGGTTGTTTCTGTTTGACTTTGTATGTCATTTCCTATAATAATGTTATGCGAATCAAATTCATATGTGTTTCACCCATAAATGATTAGTAACTCCAACCAATGAATCACCGGTTCAGGGTAATGATTATGATAATTGTTCACCTAAAAGTAGTAATTAGGCGATGCTTATGTTGATGCTTGCTTTCCGTAAATATTTGCTCTGCTTAAAGGGTAACTTCAACCTGTTTTGGTTTTGCTTTCCGTAAATATTTGCTCCTGCTGACCCCACTCTAGGCTTCGGTAGGTTGCCCTGGTTCACCGTTGAGCTACTGAGTGATATTTAACTGGCCTTATAAGAAAATGAAAATAAACAAAGAATTTGAGTGATATTTATTCTAGTTAACTGGCCTTTTAAGAAAATGTGATATTTATCAGATAAATACCCTAAAGAACAAGCATTTCATGAATCTGATGAACCATTGGCGTCAACCCATTTTGTATGTCAAGCTTCTTGTGAGTTATAGTTTTTAATTCATTATGTTCTTACTATTTGTGATTGCTAATATAAATCATGATCACATATGGAAGTCTCATAACAGCTACATGTTTCAAATCATTTAAAACTTGCTTATCAGCCTATAAACATACTAACGTCTTCAAGCACTCTTTCCATCTATTCTTTTGTTGACATTTTACAAAACTTCAAACGACTACCACTTTCTCTTTTTACCAAAATAATTACTCATTAACTCTTAACTAAACAATATAACAATGACATACGATAGTTGTTTTCTTTCTTTGTTGCTTTAAACCCATAACATCTCATATACTATTTTAAACTTTGATTTTCAACCATCAAAAGACTTAGCTGCTAATATTAACCATAAGCATGTATCAATCATTTTTTGACAACTATACATGTATTAAGCATACATATAACTTGATTTATCTATTTAATGGTGATCACTAAAACGATGACTACGCTACAGTGTGTTGATCTTCTTAGCTAACGTTGTTCCTCCCTCTAGGAATTTATGATTTTGTTTCGTGAATGTGAGAATGAATGGCTGATGTATTTTCTATGAACTAGGGACATAATTACGCGAGGTAGAAGTTAGAAATACTATAAATAAAACTACGGGTGTTACAATGCACTAATTACTAATCTTGCGAAAACAATTAGGAGTCTGGAAGTGTGAGAGCATGGACCAAAATGATAAAGTTTGCATATCATCGTAGTCAGAATGCATATATGCATGTATTATTGTATATGAAGCGAGTCTGGAAGTCTGAGAGCGAACTGTAAGGGGGTGTATATGGTGAGAGCAATCCTTGATGTCCAACTTGAATTGTGCCAAAAAGCAGTATGATAATATTAGGAACATGACCATCGTTTAGTGAAACTACTAAACACACACTGACCTATATTTAGTTTATTACATGTCCAATCCTATTACACAATTTATCTTAATCATCTATAGATCTGAACTTATGATACTTCACTTGGAGAAGCCATAGGTTCATCAATGGCCACAGATACATTCACTGATGCATTTTCAGTTTTAATAGCATTTGCTGAAGACATATTTAGCGTATGGAAGTGTGAGAACAAACTATATGAGGGTGTCTGGATTAGCTTGTTTCTCTTTCGGGTTTGTGTTGGTTTAGAAGCAGTATTTGGCAGAACCGGGCCTTGCTTCAGTACAGCTTCACTTGTTTCAGTTGTTAACTATAATCTTTGTAATTGAAAGCCATGTAAACAGTTGCGTAGAGACCTTTATCTTTTCGTAGTTTGTTATCTTGTTCCATTGCATAATTCATAAACAAGAGGACAGGCACGCAGCGATGATCCATGTTTTAGTAATTTTTCTTCTTGTGATAGTTTGATTTCTGCGTATATAATATCTTTTGAACTCGTTGTGTGCAGGTGATCACTGGTGGTGGTGACAGCAGCAACAGCTAAGGCACGTGCATGCGAGGATATAAAAGGAAGAGAGAGGAGAGTGGCGACGACAAAGTATGTTATGATTCGACAATTGAACTATATTTCCATCACTAGCATCATAGCAACGCTTTATGCCTGAAAGAAGCATTTTGCTATCATTAATTAGATTCACACCCTATCAGAAGACGTGCAGTTTCATCTTTTTCTGGTGTAAATTTCAATATCATATGAAACTGGAACCAAGCTATCATAACTGTTTTTTCAGTGTCACATCTCACTAGAGCTTTGATAAGTAGTGTCTAAAAATAGAGTGTAGGAGCAAGATATTTCGATTGTTGGTCTTTTAGTGAGCATCTCCAGAAAAGGTTTTTTCGTTGTAATCGTGTCAACATACCTCCAATATGTATATTTTTAATTACTGCATCTAGTATATTTTTGTAACAAGGAATCATAGCCAAAATGGTTATATCTTACATATTTTTTCAAAAAAAACACAACTCGATTTGTCCATCATATCAAACGAATAATGAAGCCAGGTAACATGAGAAACTATATGAATTTTCACATTAATATTTCGTTAGGAATCATAAATTTCATGGTATACCAACACTGCAATAAGCCCATAATAAGTTATCATCAAACTGAATCATGCTCTTGTGAATTGCATCTTATGATATGTGATAGTATAAGTTATATTTGGGGAATATATTGAAGTCATATTTTCGCAAACGAGGACCTACTAAATGTATTAACAAAATTGCAAGGGGATTCAAAAGGAACACGGCCGCACGTTTATTTTATCAGACCTGATACTAAATAGTGCTAATACTCACATTTTGGAACCTGCAGTTTTGGCGACTCTTAGATTTTATAAACGTACAACAACAGAAACCGTATGGGGACATTCTCATTTCAAGAGGTAAAAAGATGTGACACGTAGAAACTGTTTTGCTTTGACTTCTGAAAGTCCATTTTTTTGGCAAAATGTATGAAACATTTGTGCTTTGACTTTTGAGACTCAAAATGCACTACTTCATCAACATCAAAATCTCTATGAGTTGAAATTTAGCTAGAGTTCTTTACGCATTCGAATTTACCCACATGTTGGATTCAACTGCTAATTATTACATATATAAAGCTGGATTCATGCTAGGTGCAAACAACCTTGAAAGTGGCCACACTTGAGTATGTGACGATAGGTTCAAACCCCATGGTGGGCAGGGTCTTTTATTTTGGGTGGGCTAATAGACAAGTACAAAGCATATAAACCAGTAATACTTTATATAAACAATGCAATGGGGTTATGCCCTGACATTACGATTGAAGTATCATACGACTATATAACAAAGCACGTTTTGTCTGCTAGAACCAACAGCAGGGTGATTTGGGTTGGTTTTTGAGTATTGTAGCTTTATTTTTGGTTTACAAATAGCTTAGGGATAGTATTAGCCCTAGATTATCTGGTATTTTAGTTTTTGTGGCTTTTGGTGGTTCAATAGTGCCTTTGTTGTCCACTGTTACAGCAAACAACCCCTTTTTCTGTCACAGTAGGTATTTTAGGAGATTTGTGTGATTTTTTTTGGCTTGTGAATTTGTTAATCGATACTTCTTAGGTAGTCTAGGGCTTAAGCCTGTGATTGGTGGTCTTGTGTGCAATTTGGTTAAGGTTTAAGTTTACCAAAGCCCACTGTAGTGCCAATTGCATCAGCAAAAGGCACCATACAGTGACTACATGGGTCTTTTGTGACCTTGTTTTTTCGATATAAAGCTTTAATATTAGTCCACAATTAGAATTTAAGTTAGTTTGGGTTTGATAACTTTTGTGGCTTGTAGAGCCCATAGAAGTCCACTGCTAGACACCAACTTTTTGTCTGCCATAGCACCAGCAAGGTTTTTGACCTTGTTTTCAAGTGTTGTGGTTTGGATTTTGGCCCATTTGTTAGAATATAGGGTAGTACACTTGTGCATTATCTGGTAGTTGGGTTTTGAGAGCTTTTGGTAGGCTTTAATAGCTATAGAAGCTCACTGTTAGGCTTTAAAGATCAGCAGACCCCTTTGTGTGTCCACAGTTGGTTATTTTTAGTGTTTTGGTGTACAAGTAGATCTTAGGTTAGTCTTAGGTTTTATTAGCTGGTATCTTAAGTTTAGAGGCTTTTGGTGGTTAAAAATAGCATTTGATTCATCACTGTGCACCATAAGTGACCAGCAGACTCTAGTCTTTGTCCACAGTAGCTGATCGAATAATGTTATGCGAATCGAATCAGGCATTGATATGTGTTTGACCCATAAATGATACTATCTGATTAGTAACTCCAACGAATCACCGGTTCAGGTTAATGATGATGATGATGAATTATAGTATTTAATTTCTTATGTTCTTACTATTTGTGATTGCTAATATAAATCATGATCACATATGGAAGTCTCATAACAGCTACATGTTTCAAATCATTTAAAACTTGCTTATCAGCCTATAAACATACTAACGTCTTCAAGCACTCTTTCCATCTATTCTTTTGTTGACATTTTACAAAACTTCAAACGACTACCACTTTCTCTTTTTACCAAAATAATTACTCATTAACTCTTAACTAAACAATATAACGACATACGAAAGTTGTTTTCTTTCTTTGTTGCTTTAAACCCATAACACAAAATCAAACATCTCATATACTATTTTAAACTTTGATTTTCAACCATTGAAAGACTTAGCTGCTAATATTAAGCATACATATAAACTTGATTTATCTATTTAATGGTGATCACTAAAACATTGACTACGCTACAGTGTGTTTATCTACTTAGGGGGTGTTTGGGATTCCATTTTCGTTTTGAAAACTCCATTTTTGAAAACTCCATTTTTGAAAACTCCATTTTTGAAAATTCCATTTTCGCAGCTGGACCTCCTAACCAACTTTTACAAAACGCCGTTTTACTCCATTTTTGAATAACTAAACGCCGTTTCGGTCTTTTTTACCCAAACACCTTTTTCTAGTTTTTCTCCAGTTTGAAACTGGGATTCGAAGATTATTTGTGGTGAAACGCACATCCAAACACCCCCTTATTCTGATCTAACGTTGTTCCTCCCTCTAGGAATTTATGATTTTGTTTCGTGAATGTGAGAATGAATGGCTGGTGTATTTTCTATAAACTAGGGACATAATTACGCGAGATAGAAGTTAGAAATACGGTGTTACAAATGCACTAATTACTAATCTTGCGAAAACAATTAGGAGTCTGGAAGTTTGCATATCATCATAGTCAGAATGCATCTTTAGCAAGTGACCTGTCAATAAACACAAGCATCTGGTCCTTGATCAAGGTAACAGCCGCTGAAAGTTCATCAAGACGCACCAACAGAAGGACCCAAAAAGCAAATGATTAGAAAGATTCTGTTAGCCCCATGCTTCGGGTTAGCATAACACATTTTTTTAGTAGTAAAGTTATATGTGTTAGCCTATGTGCAGACTAGCTAACGAGTTATAATGGGAGCTGTGCATACATAATATATAAAATCCTACATCTTCTAGTAGCAAAGTTACATGTTTTAGGCGTTTATCGGTACTATAAGTCATTCCACATAATTTGTCCCTCAGAAGGTAATTCTATGTGCAGATTAGCTAACTGCAAGTCAAACATAAACATGGCTAATAAGGTCATTCACCTTCATACTGTTGCTATCCTGTTCTGTTATTTAAGAGGCAGGCGAGGTAAATTATCCTAGATAGAGATTAACAGGATCTTACAGCATTGATTAAAACACGTTTGAATTGTTAAATTATCGTACAGCTAGCTACGGCTTTAGTCTAAATACGCAAAATTATAGCTAACAAACCACAACTAGTGATCCCGCACCAAGCAATGTTTTGATTAAAAACTAGAGTTATAATAGAAACTGTAGAATTATATTCAAATCACCGCCAATAACGAACACAAAATTAAACAATTAGAGCTTCTTATTCTGACTCTGGCCTCGCATGTAACTAGATACTCGGGTCCTAGGCCTATAAGTCAACCATAGATTAAAAGGCCATTAACCTTCCTACTGGCCTTACAAAGCCGTGCTACTCACTAATTTGCTATTATAGTACTGTTAAACTGTTAGGGTCAAACCTTTTGCATATCTCGACACCAAATGCAATCAGATTTACATTTCTAAACCCATCACAACACTATATTAACGAAACCAACAAGTGTATATTAACCTTACTTTTGTAAGCTAAAAGTGGCCATTGCTCATTTCTGTAAGCAGGTGAACTCGAGCAAAACTATAATTACCTGCTTATTGCTTTTTCCGTTCATAGCTAGAAGATTTACAAGCTCACGCGGGAGCTCCTTAATTTCCATTACGATCATAGTCATAATTTTCTCCATCTTGGATACAACGGCAGATGAACTCGAGCTTAAAAACAGAAGAAAATGTAAACTCAGACGACTTTCAAAATAATCCACTAAACGATTTTGATATCGTTTCAGTGCTCTAGTTACAAAAGATGACTGCACATTGAAATTGATTGCAGCGAGTGTTTTAGCCCAAAAACGGTCACATTTTGCAAAACCAGAAGTGCAAGGAGAACATGTCTAACTTTTAGAAAAGAAATGCAGTTCTTACTCGGAAACAGTTAAAAACCGTTTAAATAGTCGAACAATTAGTCCCTCCAGCGGCAGGTTACACATCATCACAACAAATCTACCACTGATAAATGCATTGAGAACCTTGATCATTTTAGTATGGAATCCATCAGAAGAAGAAGATACTTTCTCGAACACCGCCACTACCAGTTCAAAAAACTCCTGATCACCAAAGACAAAGGAAAATTCAGTTACTTGCATTATACTTAAATAATTCTCCACAACTTAAACCGAGCCATACCATCATCTGGTTGTCGTCGTAAGGTGGATCGAGTACCACGCAACAGAGACTTTCACACCAATATTTGAATGTCTCACCAAGTCTTCAGCAATCAATGCCTTAATCACAGGATGCAGCAGTTTACTCATCGATATGGATGCCGATTGTGGTAACCTGGATAGAATATCCTCTGTTCGCTATTACAAGATAATAAAAGCGAGTTACGATTTGGTTGACAGCAGCAACAAATACGAGTATAAAACACAGAACTATATGGAGAATTTGGGAACACTAACCACAAGACATTTGATAATCCCTTCCGTTGAAGACGGCAGATGTAACAGCTTCTCCCCAACTTTCGTCAGCTCGATTTCGAGACTGACGAAAGAACTAGACAATCTCCACGCCATTTAGCAATACAGTTTAACAGTTCACTGAATGAAAATGAAAAGACCGATTAGTTTCGGTATTCGAGACCTAAAACTTCCATTTGTATGTAAAATTGTTTTAAGATAAAAGTTCCTATTAAAACCTAAGAGGGTGTTTGGGATTGCTGATAATAAGCAGATAAGCAGTTTGTTTGGAACTTTGGATTATACAAAACTGCTTATTTTAGGGCAAAATTTAGTTATAGTGAAACCTAACTACACGATGCACAAACTAAGAAACTAACTAGAAAACGCAGTAATGTATTCACCTTATTTGAGGCCTATATTCGAGTCACAGCTTCATGGTGTTAGTTATTGCTGTTGTTTAAACTTATTTTAGGGCATATGAGCTTATTTGGGTATGGTTATATATATATCATATGCTCATTTCTACCGACTTACTTTTTAATTATGACTTAACAATGGAATGAATATAAGCACAAAAGCTACAAAATAAGGCAGGAAAAACGGGCTTATGAAATAAAAGCATAAGCTAGAAAATATCAGCAATCCCAAAATGAAAAATCATCTTAAATGTGCTCAACTATAACAATTCTAACAAAAGCTAAAAAAGCAAAATGATTATGCACAAACCGATTAATCGCCTGATCTTAGCCCTAAATTCGAGCTACAACTAAGAGGGTGTTTATTTTTTCTCATTCTCGGGCTTATTAGGTGATTTCGTTTCTTAAGCCTATTTTTCATACTTAAAATGGAAAGAAAAAAAGGCTCATATGCTCGAAATGTCATGAAACAAAAGACGAAAAAACACCTTCTCCCCAACTTTCGTCAGCTCGATTTCAAACTTGACAGTTCCATTTTAGCAAACAAGTTTGACACTTGACTAAATGAAATGGAAAACCGAATAGTTCCCTTATACAACTTCCATTTGTATGTAAAGTTGCTTCAAGATAAAAATTCCTAAGAGGGTGTTTGGGATTCCTTATAATAAACAGATAAGCATTTTTTTTGGAACTTTGGATCATACAAAACTGCGTTTGCTAAGAAACTAACAACAAAATGCAGTAATGTAAAAACTAAAAGCACAATAAGCATGTAAAAAACCTAGAAACCACCTTATTTCGTGTTACAGCTTCAGGGTGTTAGTTTTGACCCGAATCTCGATTCCGAACTTAAACCGTACCTATTCTCGGTACTGGAATCCTGTTCGGTACGAGAACGGGACCACGAAATAAAGTGAAAAAAAATTCAGGACCACTAATTCGGTACGGGATCGGTATCAAATCGGGAAATTCCCGGAAAAATACGAGAAAATCGCGATTTCCCGATACCGATACCCGTACCGGTACCGATAGCCGAATCCCGTTTGGTACGGAATCGATAAATAACTATTTAGATCGGTAAAAATCGAGAGCACTAAATCGGGACGGGTACAGGACATGATTGGTCCCGAGCTCATCCTAATTTTATATAAACTAAAGTAATAAGTTTCAAAATAAGCCACAAAAAGTGAGCTTATGAAACATAATTTATAATGTTGTTGATGAAGATATCAACAATTTTGTGATAGTCGATAGACTGACTAATTCATCTCATATTTCAAGAGGAATGAGAAGTCACGTAGTTGAAAAGTTGGAAGGATTACGTACGAATGTGATGGAATAGAGGGTGCTGCATAAAAGTTAGCCTAATATGTATGGAATGCCTTATAAAGGGTTATGGCAAGGGAAGAAACGATGGGAAGCATCACATCGTGATGTATGGTATGAGCTGAGGAAAAGAAGGAAGTGTGTATAGGAGCGAAGCAAGAATAAAATAGGTCGAGATTGGAAAAGGAAATGGCACTGATCTATACTGATTGTTTGGGAGGATTAGTATTGATAATCGAATGGATGAGGAGTTATAGGTGTGATATGCCATAGGGACGAAGGGATTGGTCTAACTGAGATAACCACCCTTTTGAGGATGTGTATAGATCGTAGGTTGATTTGTAATGTAAGAACTAATGGGTATGTGAAAGACCGTCATAGGTCCCTTTGCAAGGAAATTGGAAATTTTAAGTAGTTTGGGGTACGGACTAAAGGGAGTTTCACCCATAGTAACGGGTGGTATGTTTTGGTAAAATGGAAGAGCTGATGTAGAGTTTTGTAGGTCCATTTATGATCTTTGGAAAGATCGGACCAGTAGCTTATGAGTGTAGAATAACCTGGGGGAACCGAGTGATATACATGTTATATTTCGTGTATTAAGATTGGTAAAGGTTGTTTGAGAATGCATTTTGCATGTACGGTTATCCGGGAGTTGTGTTAATAAGAGTCTTTGTTTTATCAAAGATCATTTGTGAGATTTATTGACTGTGAGGTCAAGAGTTTGGCAATGAGTTTAATTATTTTTGGTTTGTATATATGGTATTTTGAAACTTGAACTAAAGTTCACGTGGAAATGAGGGGAGTTCGTTTAGAACAAGTATCCTCATGTGATTTGTTGTTTGTGTGTTTGATCCTAAGGAGTAAATCTCGGGACGAGATTTCTATTAGGAGGGAGTGATGTGACAACCCTGGTTTTGAGGTTCGTCACTTAGTTTTATTTTGTGCTAGTTACGTGTCTTTACGTGTTTATGTGCTTATTGGTGTGTATAGATTGTGGTTTGGATATCGTTTTCGGTACGGGGTACCTTGTGAGTGAAACGATGTGTGATGATTTCATGTTCATGAGTTCACATGGTAGTGACTATGAAGTGAGATGGTGTTATTTAGTGGTTTTACGTATACGTATATGTATTATAGAAAATCGTATTTTTACGATTTACGGTTTAGCATTTGGAGGTCTCGGATGAGGTAATTAGTCATATGGATATTTTTCGGGATGGTTTTAAGTCATTTAGGACTTAGTTATAAAGTTTATTTCAAAATTTGAGAGTTTTTATAAAAGTGTATATTTTACGTCTTTTACGGTAAAACGCGTAAATTTGACTAGTTTTACGGTTTTGTGGTTTTGGAAGCTTTAGGAGCTGAAATAAATTAAGGAAAATTAAAGTAATATTAATAACATAATATTAAATAATAAAAATAAAAAAACAAACGAATTTAGGGGTGTTTGGGTCGGTTTAGACGCACCAAAGAAGAAAGAAAGAGGGGAAAAGCCCAAAACAGGCCCAATGGACTTGTAATGGGATTAGGGGGCCTTTAGGACTTAACCAAACCATACTCATAACCATAATAATCAGGTTTTTAACCTCCATAACATATCCTAGCCGAAAGTCATCAATGGTGGCCAATTAGGGTTCTTCAAAAATTAGGTTTTCTTCATCTTCTATTAATTCAAAGGTAAAACCTTCTTAACCCTTTTCAATTTAATTATTTTAATGATGTCTTAATCATCTTATGACGGATTTAGGTTAGGGTTTAATTAAAAACAGTATATTAATCATATTATAATGATTAAATAAATTAGGGCTTGTAATTAGAGGGATTAGGGTTAATTAATGAGGTTGATTTTGTTAAACCCGTTTTTAAAAACTGGGCAGAATTTTGAGTCAATTGTTTTGATCATATCGGGAGTTATAGGAACTTTCAAGATGCGATCCAAGTATCCCTGAAAAGGAAATTGAAGTGGTTTTCCAATGCAAGAAACGAGAACTAAAATGGAGGTCGGGAAGTGGGTCAAAAACAGGTTACAACAGTCGGAGGTCAAAACAGTTTTGTAATCAGCCTGTTTTCTTTTTAAGTTTTGGGTTGTTTGGGGTACTTAGGGTTGCATTGGGATCTTCTCACGAACATGAGAGATGGTTTATATATTGTAGTGAGTATATGAACTTGGGCTAAGATTGTGGTTTAGGGTAAGACCCTCTAATGGTAATGAACTTTTCATACGTTTAAAATCAATGAATTCTGGATAGGTAGTAATATATACACATATATCGGGGCCTTAACAGTAGCTTTAAGGTTAGGGCAAGTGGGAGGTTTTAACTCACATGTATAAAAGTGTGAATATTCCTTTTACAGAAACCATGGGTATATTTAAGTGGACGTTTGACTTAACGTTTTGAGACCTAAAACTGGGACTGTTTTGTGTAAAATTATGAACGGGATAGCTATTAAACTTAACCAAGTTAGAGACTTGTTAAGGAAGGGTAATGGGGTGATTAGAACTTAACAATGAGGTAATTATATGGGAATAGGCTAGATGTCCATCATAGGTTGATGAGCCATCTTGGTGGTTGGTTCGGGTATTGATAGTGTGTTTCTGGTTTGTTAGCTCGTTGCTAAGTGCGAGGACTTGTTAAGAAGCAATCAGGTGAGTTTCATAGTCCCATGTTTACTATTGATTTTGACTTCCAGATAGGATGGAAGAGACACTGTGTTGAGTTATTTATAAATTGGTGATGTGAATGTTTTTATGGTTGTGATGGACTTGTGTGTACATTATGTGATTAACTGCTATGTGATTCTTGATTGTGTATGATTTGGATCGGGGGACACGTGCCGTTTCAGTTCTTGTGGTTTGATAAGGTAGTGGCCTTGTGGTTTGACAAGGTAGTGGCCTTGTGGTTTGACAAGGTAGTGGCCTTGTGGTTTGACAAGGTAGTGGCCTTGGGATAGGTACATAGTGTGATCATCTATGATACCATGTTGTTGTTTGGCAAGGTAGGAGCCTTGGATTTTGGTTTCGTATGATTAATATTGAATGTTAGTTGTTAATGCATATTTGTAACACATTGTCCATATGTTCTTTTGTTGATGGTGGTTATTCACAGCTTATAATTGTTTTGGCGTTGGAGTCTAAACCTATGACTCTCACCAACATTATGTTGACGTGTTTTAGTGTCTCTTTCAAGTGTGAATGTGGTTAAGCGTGAGGATAGAAGTGGCTAGACTTGGATGCCTTAGGATTGCATATAGAAGGAGATCCCCGTTCCTTCTTAGTTTACCTTTATGTTTTTTTGAATTAGTGATACCGTTGGCACCTATATGTTTGTTTTGTTTGTGTTACTTGTTTGTCTTGGGTAAGAGGTAGGACAGTTACCTACTTACCTAGACTCCTGCATTGTTGAGATATTGTCATGACATTTGTGTCACCATTTTATGACATTTCTTATATCATTTAGTTATCTCTATAGACACGCTATTGTTGTGATGATATCCATACGTCGCGCCCCATATTCCGCCATGGTGGGGTGTGACAGAATGGTATCAGAGCCCAATGGTTATAGAGAATTAGGTTGCCTAGTCGCGTAGCCTAGTCTATAGCTTAAGGGTCCCTGCATATAGGCGTCATAGGAGTATGTGTGCATTTTATAATAATTGATGTGTTTGGATGTTATTTATTGCGATGTTTTGACAAGTATGAATTGAACCGTAATATGTTCATACTTAGTCACATGTTATTTTCTTTTCGGGTTTGTGACTAGTGTGGGTTGAACCATAATCGTCCACGCTAGTCACTGTTGTATTTTGCTTAAATTGTACGTTATAGTACATAATTTAGTACACGGTAGTTTCTATCTTATATCGAGTTATCTTACATACCTGAGGTATGTTATTTTTCTTTTGATGTTTAAGTCATGTTCCCTAAGAATTATGTGGTGGTTCGAGTTACTAGGAGTAGGTGGATAGGAAGGGTTTTAAGTTGTTTCCACTCTTACGGGCAACATGACTTATAACTGATTATGTTTTCGTTTTGGATTTAGTCTAGGCTGTTTTAGCTAGACTATGGATTTCTGTATTCCAAGAGTTTATTATGTTATTTTTATAGATGGAGTTTTGGACCTTATTGGTTATGTGGTTATGAGCTTATGTGAGTAGATAGATTTATGTGTTATATGTTGTATTGAGTCTTATAAGTGTCATCATAGGAGGGAGTGCATTGGGGAAAGGGTAATTGTATAAGTATGGTGGCCAACATAGTTATACAAGTACCACAACTTCAATGGGTTCTCAATTATGATTGCATGAAAGAGGGTTAATACATGCTTGTATATGATGAGATGTAGAATTTGGGTATACGTATATATATGGGTTTATGTAACGGCTGCCTACGATATGGCTATATTATTAGTGTGTTATATGTTTTGAGTTATAGTCGTATTGTGTGATGATGAGGTCACATGATAGGGGTTGGTTTTGGTATTGGGTTTTGTGCCTTGTTGTGGCATGGTGAGATGGTGAGAAGGTGATTACTCGTATGGAAAAAACGAGCGTATAAAGTGATCGATTGACTTGACATGTATGATAACGAGTATGTTTGGGAGATTCGATAGGCATACATACGCGGATGTATATATACTAATAGATGTTATGTTATGATTTACGGTCGTTCAGTAGTTATTATAACTTGAACGTACCTAGTACTCTCTTGTGTTTAAACAATTTATTAGTGCTTGAGTTTGGTGGAGTCTCAACGACGTTTTGAATTTTTTTTTCTTTTTAAGTGTGTCTTGTAGCGTATTCTTTGAGTTTCGTATTTCACGTGTACGTTTTAAAATGGTGTTCTTGGTTTTAAGTCTATTGAAATAACTTGGGATTTCTTTTGAGATAATGAAATCTTTTGTGTTGGGTCTTGCGTTTCTTTTGGGTCGGTATATATTGAGAAAAATGGGGACTTGGAAATCTATTATAGGGTTAGATAGTTGGTTGTATTCGGTAAAATAAGGGTAAGGTGTTGGAGTCGTGTTTGAAACAAGATGTAACGTAAGATTTCTTTTAATCAACACTTATTTATTTCAAATTTTAAAAGACTTTCTTTGAAATAAAGCGAAGTAAAAATTTATTTCTACCTACATAGTTTATATAATTGAGTTTGACCGATTTATGTCATTTTTAATTATTTATACAAGGTTAAATTGAGTTTATGAAGATTTCACATACAATCATATCTGTCATTTAAAAGGATTGCATTAATCACTAAGTTTATTCTTTAGTTTTTAAAACAACTAGTATAAAATTGCTTTGGTCATAACTTGTTCGTTTTTAGAGCTTTTTGAGTGATTCAAAAGCCAAAAATTATGTACTCGGAACGTACTTTTCAAATATTCAGAATGTATAGTCATGGGAGGTCAGTATCCTGGCCGGAATTATTTTACAAGTGTCGAGTTAAAGGTTGAGTTTGAATAGTAGTTTATTTTTATGATTTGGGATGCACGGGATACCTAGTTTTTTAGTTGAGTTTTGAGTTTGTCAAGAGGGTTGTTTGTAGATTGTTTGAGTCACATAGATGTAGGAGGTAATAATAAATAGATAAAAAAAAGGATATATATTCGTTTGGAAAAGTCGGTCTTTTGCACGGTTTAAATAATATGTCGCGGGGCGTAATATGTTTTGGTTGCTATTGGGTGTTTCTTGGATTATTTTTCATTGTCACGGGTCATTTTGAATTGATACACGTTTTGGGTTTGAGTTTTCTTTTGAGTCTCGTGGTTTTTGACTTGTTTTAACTGGTGCACGTGAAATGTCGTTAGTTATCCGTGGGTTGATTCGTTGATCGTATCTGATGGATTCAGGATGTAGTTTTGGTTTTGTATTGTTCGGGAGCGTTGAGGTAGTCATATGAAAGACTTGGTCGCGCCTACACACTTAAGTAGGTGACCATGAGAGAACGGTCAGAATACCCTTAGTGGGAAGGAAAGAGGTTCGTGGACGAACTAATGTGTTCATGAGGTCTAATAGGAGTGCCAATGGAGATGAATAGAGATTTGTGAAATGTATAGATATTAGCACAAGTAACGCGCCATAGAGAGTGTTGGAAGGGAATATTGTTCGTAAGGCATGTATGTTCTCTAAAAAATTTCCTGAAAGTTAGTAGGTTTGCCTATTATTTTGAGGTAGAACCATAAATAGAGCAAGTCGGAGAAGTTAGAGGAGTTGTAGTTAGTGCCTTTCCAAGGCAAATTGTTGATGGAATGATTTAAAAACAAGAGTTATTAGAAAATGCAACGGATGCAAGGTAAAAGTCGAGTTGCTTAGTAGTAGATTGGATGTGGAAAGCGGTTGAGTGGTCTGATGAGAGGAAGCATTGGTCTTTTAAAATGCGTACAAAATTTTGCAAGTAGAACGAGGTAAGAATTTATCCGTATTGCCGCTAAGAGAGGGTGCAAGGAGGACATAGTTGAAATTGCTAAGGATGTTGTATGAACGCTTTGGGTTTACAGTTATGCATTTGGCTTCGCCAAAGCACTAGCGGATTACATGGAGTCAATGAAGCGAGTGTGCCTGAACGTATATAAATGAGTGGTCATCGGGAGTATCGACGACATCTTGATCTACTCAAAGTCTAAGAAGGAGAGTGAGGCGAAGTATGTGTTGGTTTTGAAGTGGAATTATACGGGAGATTTTCAAGTGTGAGTTTTAGTATTAAGTCTACCATGATGAGTAGTTAGAGATGATGGCATATCATGGAACCAGCAAGGGGCGAAGTGAAGAAGGATGAGTAAGCATTTTGGAGGCTGAAGAGGTGGATTGGATAATGAGCCGATCTTGGCATTATCGGAAGGACTAGATGAATTCGCGAAGCATGACGATACGTGGAGCAAGGATTTGGACGCGTACGAGGACGACAAAGAAAGGCGATCGCTTATACGTTGCAGGAACTGAAGATTTGGAAGAACTGGATAGACTTAGTTAGTGGAGTTGGGCTGTTATATCTGCCTAGAATGCTAGAGGCATTTGGGTGTACGAGACGTGGAGAATGATCTATACGGATCATGAACGTCTCCAACACATATTCAATCATCTTGATTGAACATTTGTCAAAAGTGATGGGTGGAGTTAATTGACGAAAGAAAAATTGCAAGGCCAAGTACCATCTGGGAAAGGCAAGCATGATTGATAAGACATGGAATAAGAAAAATGAAGTGAATCTGAGACGAACTTGAACTATAGGGATGACGTATTAGGGTGGTTTGGATGAAGGATGTAGGTTACGCAAGTTGAGTTATCTAAAGCAGTGAACGCGTCAACATGTATGTTGCGTGGCTTGGACAATCATGTGGAGAAAAGGGACGTAGACTATACTTCCTACATAGATAGGAGTAGCTTAGAAAGGGGGATGTAAGGACGAAATTGGGGAAGGTGACGAGAGTTGGGTGATAGTCGAGAGACTGACTAATTCATCTCATATTTCAAGAGGAATGAGAAGTCACGTAGTTGAAAAGTTGGAAGGATTACGTACGAATGTGATGGAATAGAGGGTGCTGCATAAAAGTTAGCCTAATATGTATGGAATGCCTTATAAAGGGTTATGGCAAGGGAAGAACGATGGGAAGCATCACATCGTGATGTATGGTATGAGATGAGGAAAAGAAGGAAGTGTGTATAGGAGCGAAGCAAGAATAAAATAGGTCGAGATTGGAAAAGGAAATGGCACTGATCTATACTGATTGTTTGGGAGGATTAGTATCGATAATCGAATGGATGAGGAGTTATAGGTGTGATATGCCATAGGGACGAAGGGATTGGTCTAACTGAGATAACCACCCTTTTGAGGATGTGTATAGATCGTAGGTTGATTTGTACTGGAAGAACTAATGGGTATGTGAAAGACCGTCATAGATCCCTTTGCAAGGAAATTGGAAATTTTAAGTAGTTTAGGGTACGGACTAAAGGGAGTTTCACCCATAGTAACGGGTGGTATGTTTTGGTAAAATGGAAGAGCTGATGTAGAGTTTTGTAGGTCCATTTATGATCTTTGGAAAGATCGGACCAGTAGCTTATGAGCGTAGAATAACCTGGGGGAACCGAGTGGTATACATGTTATATTTCGTGTATTAAGATTGGTAAAGGTTGTTTGAGAATGCATTTTGCATGTACGGTTATCCGGGACTTGTGTTAATAAGAGTCTTTGTTTTATCAAAGATCATTTGTGAGATTTATTGACTGTGAGGTCAAGAGTTTGGCAATGAGTTTAATTATTTTTGGTTTGTATATGTGGTATTTTGAAACCTGAACTAAAGTTCACGTGGAAATGAGGGGAGTTCGTTTAGAACAAGTATCCTCATGTGATTTGTTGTTTGTGTGTTTGATCCTAAGGAGTAAATCTCGGGACGAGATTTCTATTAGGAGGGAGTGATGTGACAACCCTGGTTTTGAGGTTCGTCACTTAGTTTTATTTTGTGCTAGTTACGTGTCTTTACGTGTTTATGTGCTTATTGGTGTGTATAGATTGTGGTTTGGATATCGTTTTCGGTACGGGGTACCTTGTGAGTGAAACGATGTGTGATGATTTCATGTTCATGAGTTCAAATGGTAGTGACTATGAAGTGAGATGGTGTTATTTAGTGGTTTTACGTATACGTATATGTATTATAGAAAATCGTATTTTTACGATTTACGGTTTAGCATTTGGAGGTCTCGGATGAGGTAATTAGTCATATGGATATTTTTTGGGATGGTTTTAAGTCATTTAGGACTTATTTATAAAGTTTATTTCAAAATTTGAGAGTTTTTATAAAAGTGTATATTTTACGTCTTTTACGGTAAAACGCGTAAATTTGACTAGTTTTACGGTTTTGTGGTTTTGGAAGCTTTAGGAGCTGAAATAAATTAAGGAAAATTAAAGTAATATTAATAACATAATATTAAATAATAAAAATAAAAAAGCAAACGAATTTAGGGGTGTTTGGGTCGGTTTAGACGCACCAAAGAAGAAAGAAAGAAGGGAAAAGCCCAAAACAGGCCCAATGGACTTGTAATGGGATTAGGGGGCCTTTAGGACTTAACCAAACCAGAATCATAACCATAATAATCAGGTTTTTAACCTCCATAACATCTCCTATCCGAAATTCATCAATGGTGGCCAATTAGGGTTCTTCAAAAATTAGGTTTTCTTCATCTTCTATTAATTCAAAGGTAAAACCTTCTTAACCCTTTTCAATTTAATTATTTTAATGATGTATTAATCATCTTATGACGGATTTAGGTTAGGGTTTAATTAAAAACAGTATATTAATCATATTATAATGATTAAATAAATTAGGGCTTGTAATTAGAGGGATTAGGGTTAATTAATGAGGTTGATTTTGTTAAACCCGTTTTTAAAAACTGGGCAGAATTTTGAGTCAATTGTTTTGATCATATCGGGAGTTATAGGAACTTTCAAGATGCGATCCAAGTATCCCTGAAAAGGAAATTGAAGTGGTTTTCCAATGCAAGAAACGAGAACTAAAATAGAGGTCGGGAACTGGGTCAAAAACAGGTTACAACAGTCGGAGGTCAAAACAGTTTTGTAATCAGCCTGTTTTCTTTTTAAGTTTTGGGTTGTTTGGGGTACTTAGGGTTGCATTGGGATCTTCTCACGAACATGAGAGATGGTTTATATATTGTAGTGAGTATCTGCACTTGGGCTAAGATTGTGGTTTAGGGTAAGACCCTCTAATGGTAATGAACTTTTCATACGTTTAAAATCAATGAATTCTGGATAGGTAGTAATATATACACATATATCGGGGCCTTAACAGTAGCTTTAAGGTTAGGGCAAGTGGGAGGTTTTAACTCACATGTATAAAAGTGTGAATATTCCTTTTACAGAAACCATGGGTATATTTAAGTGGACGTTTGACTTAACGTTTTGAGACCTAAAACTGGGACTATTTTGTGTAAAATTATGAACGGGATAGCTATTAAACTTAACCAAGTTAGGGACTTGTTAAGGAAGGGTAATGGGGTGATTAGAACTTAACAATGAGGTAATTATATGGGAATAGGCTAGATGTCTATCATAGGTTGATGAGCCATCTTGGTGGTTGGTTCGGGTATTGATTGTGTGTTTCTAGTTTGTTAGCTCGTTGCTAAGTGCGAGGACTTGTGAAGAAGCAATCAGGTGAGTTTCATAGTCCCATGTTTACTATTGATTTTGACTTCCAGATGGGATGGAAGAGACACTGTGTTGAGTTATTTATAAATTGGTGCTGTGAATGTTTTTATGGTTGTGATGGACTTGTGTGTACATTATGTGATTAACTGCTATGTGATTCTTGATTGTGTATGATTTGGATCGGGGGGACACGTGCCGTTTTAGTTCTTGTGGTTTGATAAGGTAGTGGCCTTATGGTTTGACAAGGTAGTGGCCTTGTGGTTTGACAAGGTAGTGGCCTTGTGGTTTGACAAGGTAGTGGCCTTGTGGTTTGACAAGGTAGTGGCCTTGGGATAGGTACATAGTATGATCATCTATGATACCATGTTGTTTGGCAAGGTAGGAGCCTTGGATTTTGGTTTGGTATGATTAATATTGAATGTTAGTTGTTAATGCATATTTGTAACACATTGTCCATATGTTCTTTTGTTGATGGTGGTTATTCACAGCTTATAACTGTTTTAGCGTTGGAGTCTAAACCTATGACTCTCACCAACATTATGTTGACGTGTTTTAGTGTCTCTTTCAGGTGTGAATGTGGTTAAGCGTGATGATAGAAGTGGCTAGACTTGGATGCCTTAGGATTGCATATAGAAGGAGATCCCCGTTCCTTCTTAGTTTACCTTTATGTTTTTTTGAATTAGTGATACTGTTGGCACCTATATGTTTGTTTTGTTTGTGTTACTTGTTTGTCTTGGGTAAGAGGTAGGACTGTTACCTACTTACCTAGACTCCTGCATTGTTGAGATATTGTCATGACATTTGTGTCACCATTTTATGACATTTCTTATATCATTTAGTTATCTCTATAGACACGTTATTGTTGTGATGATATTCATACGTCGCGCCCCATATTCCGCCATGGTGGAGTGTGACAGGATCCAACACCAAATTTGCTAGCATACACTTTTATGAAACTGGTCAAAGTAAAAGCCCAACCGTTTTAACCAGCCGAAAACGCAATAGTACATTTCTCAAGGTCTTCATAAGAAGTCATAAGGCCATCCACAAGTTTCACCATCTAAGATTTTTTGATGTTTTCTACTTTAAGCTTCAAGCTTGTTTTTCATACTTACAATGGAAGAAAAAAAAAGCTCATATGGTCTAAATGTCATGAAACAAAATGCGAAAAAAATAAGCTTAAAAGCTCGAACTATTGAGGAATTGCGAGTCCTATCACTCCCTTACCTCAAACATTACTAGTTAATGAAGACTTATATCTTTTTAAGCATGTTTGATTTAACTTCTTATATCAAATAAGCAAATTTTTTATGGCCTTATTTTACATAGCTGAAATTTAAATCAGAATAAGCTCATAAGCCAGAAAAATAAAGATATGAAAATATAAGGCTAGTTAGAAAAAACAGTCTACCTAGTACACTCATTTAAAACATCTATCATATATGTGTCTTTGTTTTATGTTAAGGGCTTCAACCTGTGTTTGTTTGGACTTACACGTCGGTTTAAGACATTACTGTATTTTATTTTTATGTTAGTGTGTTGCGTCGGCGGATATCATATAACATTGTTTTTAAGAAACAATATTTTAATTTTATGTTTCTTTTACAAAGATATCTTAATAAACGATAGTTTAAGGTTTAGGTAACATATTTAATTGATTATCCGAAACTCACTATGACTCCAATGTTCTATTGAGACCATTAGTCTGGTTCGGTTTTTCAAAACTATATACAGAATAATAATTTTACTCTTATTTAATTAATTAAGTTTTATTTAAAATTTGTAATAATAATTTTAATAAAAATAATAAATTAACTTGATCAAACTATCTTATTTATTTAATAAAAAAACTATAATTTTTTTAACATAAAAAAACCTATAAATTTAAGAAGTATCAAATTGAGAAGTTCGTTAGTCAACTCACCTTCGATACTAAAATTGCATATACGGTCCTTCCCTTAAAGGAACCCTCTTTTCTTATTGCGAACCTCCTGCCAACCCAGTTGTGAACCCTCCTTAACCCCATCTTCAACCCTTACAAACCAATTGCGAACCCTTCTTTCATGACTGATATTTATTGTGAATCCTTCTTTCATCTATTTTTGAACTTCTCTTTACGACCCACTTCTTTTACACCTTCAAATTTATCAATCTACATTGTTTTGTCTTTTTATTTGTAGAAACTCATATTTCGTCACTTGTTTTTATTATTTTGTCATGAATTTCAATTTTAAGTAAGTTAAGAGTCGAATTATTTAGTAAATGTATATTAAAAATCAAGTAGTATATGTTGTATCAAATTGTAAGAGTAAAGGGTCTCACGGCACGTTATTTTCTCTTTATTTTGGTCTTTATAATCTCATAGTTACATCATTTTAATAAAACATCTCAAAATACTCTTTCACTCACAACACACATTAACTTATTCATTTAAGCCTCATTCACCATAATATTATTCTCTCCATTTTCACATAAAATAAATTCATTTTATTAAATTAAAATTTTAATACATAAATAAAAATAAAATACAAAAAAAGTGTAAAAAAATTACGATAATTAAAAACATACAACAAAAAAAACATACGACAAATTGTTGTGGGTTCGATGTGTTAAGAAAAGAACTAAAGTTCAGATGAGAATACCTTCCATTTAAAAATTGAGATATTTTTATTGTGGATCCAACACAAAATTTGCTAGCATACACTTTTGTGAAACTGGACAAAGTAAAAGCCCAACCGTTTTAACCAGCCGAAAACGCAATAGTACATTTCTCGAGGTCTTCATAAGAAGTCATAAGGCCATCCACAAGTTTCACCCTCTAAGATTTTTGATGTTTTCTACTTTCAGCTTCAAGCTTGTTTTTCATACTTACAATGAAAAAAAAACTCATATGGTCGAAATATCATGAAAAAATAAGTTTAAAAGCCCGAACCATTGAGGCATTGCGAGTCCTATCACTCCCTTACCTCAAACATTACCAGTCAAGGAGGACTCGTATCTTTTTAAGCATGTTTGATTTAACTTCTTATATCAAATAAGCAAATTTTGTGTGGCCTTATTTTACATAGTTGAAATTTAAATCAAAATAAGCTCATAAGATAGAAAAATGAAGATATGAAAATATAAGGCTAGTTAGAAAAACAGTCTACCTAGTACACTCATTTAAAACATCATCATATATGTGTCTTTGTTTTATGTTCGGGGCTTCAGTCAGTGTTTGTTGGGACTTACACGTTGGTTTAAGACATTACTATATTTTATTTGTTTTATTAGCGTGTTGCGTCGGCGGATATCATATAACATAGTTTTTAAGAAACAATATTTTAATTTTATGTTTCTCTTACAATTTTACAAAAATATTTTAATAAACGATAATTTAAGGTTTAGGTAACTGTATTTTTATTTGGTTATCCGAAACTCACTATGACTCCGATTTTCTAGTGAAACCATTGGTCTCGTTCGTTTTTTCAAAACTGTATACATCATTATTTTAGGTAAATAACATATGTATAATTTTGTAGATGTATGTTTTTATTGTTGTAAATGTGAACAATTAAGAAATGAGGTTTATTAATTAATATTATTTTCAAATGAGTACAAATTATTATGTATTAGTTAGTTTTAATATGAGTATTAAATTATATGTGTATTAATGAGTGTTATAAATTTCTATTCTAACTTTTTAGGCTTCTTTTGATCGTATATTATGTATTAACTATTCGAGTACCTGCGCATAGCGGCAGCTGTTTGATGTTCTGATAATATTTTGACGACATATATTTTCTTTGACCGCATGGTTGCGCTATGTGTTTCTATGATGTGGTTGCATTGTTTTTCTGATAGCATCGTTTTAAGTTGTAGTCTCCGTTAAAAACTGTAATAACAATATATTTAAGCGCTATATTTAATAACCGAATTTCTGCGGCTAGCGGCATTGATTTCTAGCTTCGACTGGATTTCAACAGTTGGTATTTTTTCGACGGCATGGTTTGGTAATGCTTTTCTATTAACGTGTTTGCAATTTTGCATTGTTTTTCTCATAACATCGTTTCAAGTTAGAGTAATCATTCAGTAATAATAATATATTCAAGCATTATATTTGAAAAAAATAAATTTGAAAATAATAATTCTTCACTTTTTTTAACATTACATTTAAAATACTTCATATTTCAAAAGTTTAGTTTTAAAATTTTGAATTTCAAAACTTTTATACCCGTACCTAATGGAAGCGATACATAACTTTGTGTAAAACCCGTATTTAAATTTCCCGAATATTAAATACGCGTAGGCTCAGCTTTCACTCTAACTAAACGTAAATAATAAATACGCAGCCTCGGTTTATTAAATACTACAACAAAATAATTATCCAGAAGATAATTATTAAGTTCAGAAAATAAATAATTAAACGTTAACAATAATTACGCACTCAGTTTTATTTAAATATTACAAATTAATTATTCAGAAAATAATTAGTTAATGTCATAAAGATTACGTAAATATTATACGTAAGTATTTATTCAGAAAATATAGAGATTACAAAATCTCGATCACGAACACGAGCACGAACATTTAAATTATTAATCGAAGCAAAATGAAAACTATATGTAAATGGGCTGGCGGATTATATAATAGAAACAAGGAAAAGAGAGTGGGCTTTAGAGCCCGGCCCAATTTAAAAAAAAACATATGGGAGTTTTATTCTCCCCACTTTTGGTCAACAATAATAAAAAAAAAAGAAGGGGGAATGACTTAGGGTTGAGAATGGTGGCTGACGGCTGTAGACAAGAACAAGGGACCCAGGTTTGTATTTCGAATCACTGTTTGGATACGAGTGATTGTCTTCTCCGAAATCAAATAATGGTAATTAATTTTTTTTTTTTTATTATCACGAAATATATCATACAAGCAAGAACAGTAGTAATAAAAAAAGAATCAGGGACGGGTTGTCTTGATTTATGAAACCAAGCCATAAGGGTCTTGGTGACCCTTTCTTTCTATCAGCCGCGAGTGACCACAATCCCATAGTGGGGCGATCCGACCATCAGTAGCAAACCGAGATTTAAAAACTCTCGGTGGTGGTGTTTGTGTTGAGACCAGCAGGGGTGTTTAAGGTTTAAATTTACCACAGCAGGGGCGTTTGGGTTTTGATTTGACAGCAGGGGTGTCTGGGATTGTCAGGGTGTTTTGGCCTCATAGCAGTGGGAACCACTGCACTGGCAGTGGGAACCACTACACTGGCAGTGGGAACCACTGCACTGGTAGTGGGAACCCCTGCACTGGCAGTGGGAAAACTGTCCAAGACAGTGGCACGACAGCAGCTTTGGGACTGCTGGCCGCCGGCTTAAACCAACAGCCGCTGGCTGTTGGTAGGAGGTTACTTACTTCGCCGTTTTGTTTAGCGCGAACAAGATAGTTATCTCAGTAGGCTCGGGTCGGGTTACACGGATTTATTAAAAGGGACTTTTGATTTAGCATTTTTATAATCAAGTTTTAGCCATTTACTTATGATAATTAATCAAAGTATAAATCATTTTAAATTTAATTTAATTAAACTTTTATAAAAATTAAGCATGATATATTGGTTAATATTTAATACTTGATTTCATTTAAACGATTTATTATTATGAAACCATTTCTTCAAACGTTTATTATAGGAAACATTTTATTTCAGGAAACTTGCTATTTTTAGCAAGCTACTAATAACAGTATTATTATACTAGTATACAGTAAAATACACTATTCAGAATACAGTATAATACATAGTAATCAGAAGTGCAGAATATACGCTAATCAGTAAATAGTTAAAGAACAGTAAGATTTATCAGAAATACACCAGAACAGTTAGATTTACCATATTATATATAAGACAATACAATAATACAAGAGGAGATAAAACAAGTTAATAACAGTAAGAATCAGTGAAGTATACAGTAATCAGACAACTCATATCACGTCCCTTATTAATGTAGTAACCATGAAGTCGAAGTAGATCTTTCAGCTTTCATTCTTATTTCATTACTGGACACGAGGTACGGATTTTCCGTCCTTTCAGTAAGGACTTCCTTTCTATGCATGATTAGGATTTCCCGTATGCAACCAATTGTTTTCCCCAATTATATGTTATAAGAATCATCAGAAATCAGTTTTATAATTAAGTTAAATTGTCTGAGCCTTATATACAAGCATGACGAGGTCAGTAGTACTAGTTACGGAGGTACCGTAACCATGACACTTGAGCACCGGTGTCAAGACTCACTTGTGGGAGAGTGATATCCCGCAACGTTCCACTCAGCTCAGCTTGGCCATTTTATCAGTATTATTAGTGGGGCATATGGATGCATCCTAGGCTTATCAGTTTATAGTTATCAGGTGAATGTGGTGTGTGCTCTACATCCTTCACATTGGAGCTGATCCCTCCACCCAGCACAGTATTTAGAGGTCACCCCTCTACAGCATTTAGAGGTCACCCCTCTATAGCATGACGAGGTCACCCCTCCAGTTATTCATGCACCATTGTTACAGCACATGACCTATATAAGCTCTGGCAATTAAAATACAGTAAATGCATGTTTTCAGATTTAACAGATAACAGTTTAGTTTTATTATTTATAAATCAGACGTATCAGATTTTCTACAGTTTTCATCATACTCCACATATCAGTCTTTCAGTTTCAGTAATTATTAATTATTTCAAGTTCAGTTTATTCCTATCATGTATTATATCCGTTCACTGAGCGTTATGCTCAGCCGTAGTTCTTTCATGTTCTAACGGCAGGTACACCGGGACACTCTTAAGATTCTGAAAGCATGTGCATTAGATGGAAGCTGTCCAGACTTCTTTACTTTATGCACTTCTTTTTATATTGTCGTTGGACATTGTTCGGTCCTTTCTTTCAGTATTTTACTTTTCATGTTTTAAGCTTATGTTGGATTACCGATGTTTGATTCCGATATTTCTGTTATGGTCAGTTAATGTTTTAGGACATTTACCTTATACTTTGATGACACACCATAAATACACGTAATGGTCCACTTATCTAAGTGGGGTGTTACAGTTATGGTATCAGAGCTATAGGTTCGACCTGTAGGCTCTAAAACTTGACCTGTGACTAGTGGGTAGTCACCAAGAACTTCCCAGATTTTGGCGTTGTTATCTTTCATGTTTCTCATGCAATTATCAGTAAGTTTTCTTCATTTATCAGTCAGTTTTATTAAAGTTTTTGACTAAGTAAAAGGTTGGTACAGGACTGACCATATTTAGTCGCATGTGCTTTTCATTTGAATTTTCGTTTTGGTGAACTGACCATAGGTGTTCACCCTTGCCCGTTCAGATTTTTGTATAGATGAACTGACCATAGTCGTTCATCCTTACTCATAACAGATTCATGTTTTCAGTCGAATATTACTTGGTGAACTAGCCCATATACGTTCACCAATGTTCTGATCAAATTTTCATGCTTTACAGTCGAATGTTGTTTTGTGAACCGATCCATAGTTGTTCACCTTTGTCATATCAGGACATTACATAAAATTTTGACAAGTATGGATTGGACTACAACCACCCATATATAGTCCCAGATCTTAAATTTCTATACATGAAAGTTCTCAGAAAATTTGACAAGTATGGATCGAACCAGAATCGCCCATACTTAGTCACATGCTTTCTCCTGTAAATTATGTGGATTGAACCATAGCCATCCACACCAGCTGATATTAAACCTCAGTTGACTATACCCTTATGTTCTTGTTAACAATCAAGTTTCATACCCTCAAGTGGATGTCATTTTCATGCTGATTAAGTTCATGTCTCCTTATGAGGATTTCATTTTCAGCAAGGTGATGATGTTTTCATGCTAAAATACAGAAGAGTTACTGAAAAATCATATTTCACGATATATCATGTTCTTGTCTTCATCAATCATGTCTTCATACTGAACATTGATGAAACTCCGGTTAATCATACTTTTCAGCCTCTATACAACCAGCATTAAGTCTACGCAGAAATTGTCAACCTATCATGTTACTCATTTCAGTTCAGTTTGCGAACCGTTTAAACCAATCTATCGTTACCTTGATCATGTCAGACGATCGACACCAGTATCGATCATCCCATAAATTTCCACCAGTGACATGTACAATATTTCATGAGTACTCCACGTATAGTGTCTCATATATGCTCCATGTGTAGTATTCATTTTGTACTTCATGTACAGTATTCCAGGTGTACTCCAGGTACCCTACTCCATGAATATTACTAATCGATCCTCAATCATCTCAGGCGTTTCCACTTGTCGATATACCAGATGCTGATGCTGCTCGTGAGTTGAAGATTTTACCAGATACTAATGCTGCTAACACTTTGAAGATCTCACAAATGCTGATGTTGTTGATACTTTGGAGATTTCTCAAGATGCTGATGATGTTTATACTATGAAGACTATGCAGAACAAGGACGGAAACTATAAATTAGAAATTTCTGACAAGAATAAATTTCAACCAGCAGACACTACCATTCCATTCCATGCTTTTACTTTCTCAGCTTCATGTCACACTTCACTCATCTAACCTTTCATTCAGAAGAGTGGGAACCGGAACCCAGCCGGCCACTCAGCAGAATAGTTACATGAATCACGGTCATGATAATGACCGTCATAAATTGACAGACAAAGCAGTAGTGACAACCACCGTGCTTATAATTAATCAGTCAGTAAATATCGGAACTCCGGAACGGACGTGACCAGAAATACAGAGGTCAGTAGTCTAACTGGTCCGCCATTCCTAGCAGTTACCAAAAATTTTCAGCCTTGTTTAGATTAATCTACTAAAAAATATGTCAAGACACAGGTCTCAGGTATCATTTCGGAAGACACATATCAGGACACCAGTCATGGTACACGTCATACGAATATTTTCTCAAAATACGAGTCAGAACTCATAACTCCAGTATGTTTCTAAACCAGGCCCTCAGTAATTCAGGGTACCCTTCAGAAAGGGGTATACCCGTCCTATTATACCACGTATGAATCAGATCATTAAAAATTCAGTCACAACCACTAGAGTATTAGTCAGGTTAAACACGCAGTATTCATTCTCTGAGGTTACAGACGAACACATTCAGTGATAAATCGTCATGTTTACTTCACTTGTTCCTATGTCAGCTTTACCTTAAATCAGGTAGTTACGTGTCTCTCAGCCAGAAAAGACTCCACAGTACCAACCATGGTTATTAAAGTTATCCGTTTAGTTAACGACGAGACCTGTCTTACCAAGTCCTGAACATATTCATTTTATTTTCTGCCAGAAAAATCAGTACAAATTGTTTCAGCACGTAAATTATTATCTTATAGCTGCAAAGACTTCTAGTCACCAGTCATGATGCGACTTCTGAAATTCCTTAAATTCACGATCAGCAGATTATCTCAAAGTTTCCAGATGTCATCCCAGGAGGTTTTCCAGAAATTTATTCCTAACCATGAGACAGAATTTAACATCGAACTTGTCTCAAGAACATAACCTAATTTCAAAACTCTTTATTCCAGGGCTTCAGCTAAGTTAAAAGAGTTGCAGCAATTGCTGCAAAAGTTACCGGAACGAGGCTTTATTCGCCCTAGCGCACCACCAGGAGGTGCACCGTTTTTGTCTATCAGGAAGAAGGCCGGTAACATGAGATCATGTATCGACCACCGGAAAATTTACCAGATCACCATCATTAATTGATATTTATTCCACGTAGAGAAGGTTTACCTACCTGTTACGATGTCTACAAAAAATTTCAAGAACAATTCACGATCATACCACCAGTAGTGGTGAGAGAAGGAACATGAGATTTCCAGACTGCTGTTGCACACGTTATAGTCTCTCTAAAATTGTGACTTATACTTCTGAGCCCTAATACTCCAACTATAGTATAAAATTTATGAATAAAAGTTTACCCATGACTTTTTAGACAAAATCGTCAGTATATTCATTGATAACATTCTGATCTGCTAAATTCTAAAAGAAGTACTAGAGAATCATTTTCTCATAGTTGTACAGAACCTCTGATAGGAGAAAATTATATAAGCATCTTCCCAGATGCGAATTCCAGTTGAACACGGTGGCATTTCTGAACCACCCTATTTCAGCAGAAAGAAACTTCAGACAATCCTGCGAAGGTGAAGGCCATCACCTGATGGTCCCGACCGACACCTGTGAACGAAGTACAAACTTTTCTAGAACTCAATTGACTGCTACCGCAGAAATTACTGACAATTCTCACTAAAAATTATTCCATAACTATTCAACCAGATTTCCACCAGAATGTCCCATAATCCCAGGCATAATTTTGATAGAAGCAGTATCACACATTGATGCAACTATGTTCATATCTCGATGCCTGACATACCGCAGGTTCAAGATAGAACGCCGTCATGCTAGTGAGTTACTACAATCCTTAGAAATTTCTGAGCAGAAATGAGACGAAATTCCGTGAAATTGTTATCGGTTACCACATACTCAGAAAAGTATGATGCTATCTAAGGCATTGTAAACCATGTAATCAACCTACGCGTTTTCTTTCATCCGAAAGGATTACGCAGTAGCGGGCCTGTGGAAAATTCAGCAGTAAATGGTACGATTCCAGGGTATTCCATCGATCGTTATATCAGACAGAATTCATGTTTAAGATCACGTGTATGTTTACGTTCACTTTACGTTCACGTTATTTTAAGTTTCACGTTTACGTCTCATTCGCAATACGATGCGGTTCCAGTTCATGTTTTGGTGTTGTCTCATGATTTAAGCTCACGTTCGCGTTCATAACATTGTTCACGTTCAAGTTCGTGTTCCATCTCGCGATACACGTTTCACAGTTGTTACCGAATACGGTTACAGAAATCTTGAGAAACCAGACTCAAGTCTAGCACGGCTTTTCCATACCCAGGCAGACGTTTCACGTCTTAGGTCGTATCGTGTGGCATTCCTTCCTCAGTCAGCATACGTTTATGATTTGTTCTAGTATCACGCTCACAGTATGTTTCACGTATCGCGTACATGACATATTTCATGCACAACGCTCCTTTTATGATCACGAACCACGTTCACAATTTCTCATGTAGCACGTTCACAACTGTTCACGTAGTTTGGTCCCATATATTATCAACAGCTTACTCAGAGATATAAATGTTATCTTCTCAGGATATTTGTACGTACCGGTCCATGTATACTACATGTTATAGCTTGTTCATTCCATCAGATTCAGAAAATCCATCTTAAGTATGGAACCATAAACTATTCAGCATTCATCAGGACAGGGTCATCAGGACCAAGAATTTTTTATTTTTTTTATGTTAGACCTTGAAGGAATCGTTTCGAGTGGGAGGCCATTCGAAACGGAGGAGTCCATCCGGACCCCTCATCCCTTTTACTTCAATAAATCCAGTTAAGTTCTTTAAGTCATGTCACGTTCCATGTTCACTCCAGTCATGTCACGTTATACCTTTCAGCAGCAGTATGATCTAAATCAAGGACGAATGGTCCTTCAGCTTATATGTCTTTTCAGCATTCATGCTCTTTCGGCATATATGTCCTTTCAGCTTTTATTAACTTCACCAGCCTATTACCTTTAATTCAAGGACGAATTTCTCCTTTTTAGAGGGAAAGAATTATAAAACCACGGCATAATCGTATCCTTAATTCGAGGACGAATTATTATTTTTTTGAGGAGAAGACTTGTAAAACCCGTATTTAAATTTCCCGAATATTAAATACGCGTAGGCACAACTATTACTTTAGCTAAACGTAAATAATAAATACGCAGCCTCAGTTTATTAAATACTACAACAAAATAATTATCCAGAAGATAATTATTAAGTTCAGAAAATAAATAATTAAACGTTAACTATAATTACGCACTCAGTTTTATTTAAATATTACAAATTAATTATTCAGAAACTAATTAGTTAATGTCAGAAATATTACGTAAATATTATACGTAAGTATTTATTCAGAAAA
Organism: Glebionis coronaria; assembly: GCA_025667525.1. Taxonomy (NCBI): domain Eukaryota; kingdom Viridiplantae; phylum Streptophyta; class Magnoliopsida; order Asterales; family Asteraceae; genus Glebionis; species Glebionis coronaria. Next base: position 5,686,053 of record CM046880.1, read on the forward strand.
TATAGAGATTACAAAATCTCGATCACGAACACGAGCACAGACATTTAAATTATTAATCGAAGAAAAATGAAAACTATATGTAAATGGGTTGGCAGATTGTATAATAGAAACAAGGAAAAGAGAGTGGGCTTTAGAGCCCGACCTAGTTTAAAAAAACATACGGGAGTTTTATTCTCCCCACTTTTGGTCAACAGTAATAAAAAAAGGGGAACGACTTAGGGTTGGGAATGGTGGCTGACGGCTGGAGACAAGAACAAGGGACCGAGGTTTGAATTTCGAATCACTATTTGGATACGAGTGATTGTCTTCTCCGAAATCAAATAATGGAAATTAAATTTTTTTTTATTATCACAAAATATATCATACAAGCAAGAACAGTAGTAATAAAAAAAAGGATTAGGGACGGGTTGTCTTGATTTATGAAACCAAGCCATAAGGGTCTTGGTGACCCTTTCTTTCTGTCAGCCGCGAGTGACCACAACCCCATAGTGGGGCGATCTGACCATCAGTAGCAAACCGAGAGTTAAAAACTCTTGGTGGTGGTGTTTGTGTTGAGACCAGCAGGGGTGTTTAAGGTTTAGATTTACCACAACAGGGGCGTTTGGGTTTAGATTTGACCCCAGGGGTGTTTGGGATTGTCAGGGTGTTTTTGCCTGATAGCAGTGGGAACCCCTGCACTGGCAGTGGGAACCCCTGCACTGGCAATGGGAAAATTGGCCAAGACAGTGGCACGACAGCAGCTTTGGGACTGTTGGCCGCCGGCTTAAGCCAACAGCCGCTGGCTGTTGGTGGGAGGTTACTTACTTTGCCGTTTTGTTTAGCGCGACCGAGATAGTTATCTCGGTCGGCTCGGGTCGGGTTACACGGATTTAATAAAAGGGAATTTTGATTTATCATTTTTATAATCAAGTTTTAGCCATTTACTTATGATAATTAATCAAAGTATAAATCATTTTAAATTTAATTTAATTAAACTTTTATAGAAATTAGGCATGATATATTGGTTAATATTTAATACTTGATTTCATTTAAAAGATTTATTATTATGAAACCATTTCTTGAAACGTTTATTATAGGAAACATTTTATTTCAGGAAACTTGCTATTTTTAGCAAGCTACTAATAACAGTATTATTATACTAGTATACAGTAAAATACACTATTCAGAATACAGTATAATACATAGTAATCAGAAGTGCAGAATATACGTTAATCAATAAATAGTTAAAGAACAGTAAGATTTATCATAAAGACACCGGAACAGTTAGATTTACCAGATTATATATAAGACAATACAATAATACAAGAGGAGATAAAACAAGTTAATAACAGTAAGAATCAGTGAAGTATACAGTAATCAGACAACTCATATCACGTCCCTTATTTATGTAGTAACCATGAAGTCGGAGTAGATCTTTCAGCTTTCATTCTTATTTCATTACTAGACACGAGGTACGGATTTTCCGTCCTTTCAGTAAGGACTTCCTTTCTATGCATGATTAGGATTTCCCGTCTGTAGCCAATTGTTTTCCCCAATTATATGTTATAAGAATTATCGGAAATCAGTTTTATAATTAAGTTAAATTGCCTGAGCCTTAGATACAAGCATGACCAGTAGTACTAGTTACGGAGGTACCGTAACCATGACACTTGAGGCACCGGTGTCATGACTCACCTGCAGGAGAGTGATATCCCGCAGCGTTTCACTCAGCTCAGCTTGGCCATTTTATCAGTATTATTAGTGGGGCGTATGGATGCATCCTAGGCTTATCAGTTTACAGTTTTCAGGTGAATGTGGTATGTGCTCTACATCCTTCACATTGGAGTTGATCCCTCCACCCAGCACAGTATTTAGAGGTCACCCCTCTACAGCATTTAGAGGTCATCCCTCTACAGCATGACGAGGTCACCCCTCCAGTTATTCATGCACCATTGTTACAAAACATGACCTATATAAGCTCTGGCAATTAAAATACAGTAAATGCATGTTTTCAGATTTAACAGATAACAGTTTAGTTTTATTATTTATAAATCAGACTTATCTGATTTTCTACAGTTTTCATCATACTCCACATATCAGTCTTTCAGTTTCAGAAATTATTAATTATTTCAAGTTTAGTTTATTCCTATCATGTATTATATCCGTTCACTGAGCGTTATGCTCAGCCGTAGTTCTTTCATGTTCTAACGGTAGGTACACCGGGACACTCTTAAGATTCTGAAAGCATCTGCATTGGATGGAAGCCGTCCAGACTTTTTTACTTTATGCACTTCTTTTTATATTGTCATTGGACATTGTTCAGTCCTTTCTTTCAATATTTTACTTTTCATGTTTTAAGCTTATGTTGGATTACCGATGTTTGATTCTGGTATTTCCGTTATGGTCAGTTAATGTTTTAGGACATTTACCTTATGCTTTGATGACACACCATAAATACACGTAACGGTCCACTTACCTAAGTGGGGTGTTACACTTTGACAACTTTAAGTTGCTTCAATATTTGTGTGTTTATTTTGTGAATCGTTTCAGTTGGTTTATATGTTTTCAATGTTTGAAGTTGATTTTACGTATATAAATTTGATTTTTATCTATATGAAAACGACATAACACGAAAGTATTTGAAAACGACAACCTACACCATAATCACGATTCCCTATAGTTTAAACTATTTTCCTTTTACTTCTTTATTACCGTACATAACACAAAAATCTTCAAACACATATAGCAAGAGTACTTAATATGTTGTGTGGCTCAATAAAATAAAAGATTTCAAACAATTCAGAACTTTTGATTTTGAATATTTTAAAATTTAAGATATCGTAACATTTTAGCAAAAAAAATTACGCAGCCCCAAAACACCAATTTTTTTACCATGGCTATCCTCAAGTTCAACATATAAAAGGTAGATTTTGTTACGAATCATTTTATCTCCGATTGCGTAAAAGAAATTTGCAATATCATTAATTCAAACAACGCCTTTCTTTAAATTTGCACCATGGTATTTACACATATCTTATACATAATTTTCAAAAAGATATTTCATTCATCAAAGACTAATTGGTTACATTTTCCTGTCCTTATTCCTACTCGAGAATACGCCATTCATTTTCATTTCTTTGATGAAAATTTTAGCTTTTCCCAATATAAAAGTTATTACTTTGCTCATATTTCCATCTTCTACAGTTCTCTAGAATTTTAATTTCCAACTTTCACGGTTCTCTAAAATTTAAAATTTCACTAATTTCCAACTTTTTGGGTTCCAGAAAGTTCAAAATTTACCCGTTCAACTTCTTTCAAATCTATTCAATTTATAAGTACTAACAAAATAAACTTTACATAAACTTGTAAAAACTTATCACAAATTCATAAAAACTTTACTATAAGCTTCGCAAAAACTTTACGCAAGAAACTTCATAATCAAGTTTATACGATAAAATCTATATAATAAATTTTATAAAAAATATTAACAAATTATAGTAACAAAATGGCATACACATTCCGACAACGCACACACTTTTGCGGCGGTCGTAACAATGATTCATGAGGACAGCAGTGGCGGCAGCGAAATTTCCTACGAGACTGCAGCATCTGCACATTAAATTTTTCACAATAAACTTAAGAAAAAATTTCAAGAATAGTCCCTATCGTTTGCACTAAACATCCACTTTCGTCCTATCTCAAAATAACTTCACCAGTCGTCCCTATCGTTTACAACTTGGATCAAAAATCGTCCCTATTTTGGATGGGCGTTAGTTTTGGCTGTTAAGTGCAATGAGAGGCGGGGTATTTTAGTCTTTTACTTTATTTCTCATGCATTTATATCATCAAGCCCACTTTTTACACTTGCCCCTTTTATTGGCCTCTTTCTAAACTAAAAAATACCAGATCCAAAGTTTTCCTTCCTCATCAAAAAATACCAGATCCAAACTTTTCCAAGATCATCATCATCATCAAAAACCCATATAAGAAAAATCTATCCACTTCCCTCCTTCTACTCAACTAGATAAACCCATCATCACCACTCCAACTATCTTCCTCACCTTCAAAAACCCTCTAAAAAACCAACCCAAAAAGTGGCCACCATTTCATCATCCATAATATCATCAACCACACACCTTCATATCCACTCGTCTTCCAAACCCTTTAAAACACATTCCCAAACATCACGCAGCAGATTAGACGAATCTAGGGCCATCTCTACTACAACTGCCCTAGTGGAAACTACTTTGAATACCAAGCTTTTGCTATCGGGTCTTGCTCACAAACTGCAAAAACCTACTTGGAAGTTGGAACGCAAGTTTGAGAACTTCACAAGCTCCTCTCGTAATAACCTCATCAAGGACGCTCTATTTGCCATAAGAGAGACCTTGCAAGGTGAAAAACTCACAAGCTCTGTGTGCACCATCTCTGTGGTTAGAGTAGAAGAACCATTTACCATATTGGATCAAGTAACTGTACAAGCCTTAATCAACGAGTTTGAAGTTAGTGCTGGAAGAAGCTCCAGCAAATGAGGCTGCTGTAGAGCCAACAACTGGTGGTGATGATGTTGCTGCTGAAGAGGCGGCTCCAATGGATTTATGAAGATCGAGGTGTTTATTTTGAGCCTACTGTTTGTTTTAGAACTTAAGATAGATATGATGTTATTACTTTGTTGGAATCTTCTTATTGTAGTTGACTTTTTCTCTTTATTTCTCAAAGAGTTGACTCTTTTGAACGCTGTTTGAACTTGTTGTCTGGTTGCAGCTATTAATTCGAGATAAAGACGCCACTTGTGTTATGTGAAAGTACTTCATTTGTCAAGAGGTTTGAATTAACAAAATGGTAATGTGCCTTTTATTTGATGACATCAGTTATTAAGTTGATGTTTTGACTAAGAGGCATCGGTGGAGGTTTGATGAGATTTGTTTATGAATGTGATTTATGAGAGATGAGATTGAGTTTATCGGATGCATCGGTGGAGGTTTTGTTTGAGATATAGAAAGAATTGTTTGTGATGGAATAGATTTGATGGAGACGGTGAAAGGTGAAGTGAACATGGGTAGGTGGAATGACGGTGGGTGAGGTTTTGAGTTTTATTATTGTGTCGGTGGTGGTGGGTAGTGGATAAGATATGTGTGGATATTTCCCCACTTGTTTGTATTTAATGAAGCTAAAATTAGTAAAAGACCAAAATACCCCTAAACTCATATGAGAAAACGGAAGAAATTAACGCCCATCCAAGATAGGGACGAATTTTGATCCTATTTGTAAACGATAGGGACGATTCATGGAGTTATTTTGAGATAGGGATGAAATTTGATATTATGTGTAAACGATAGGGACGAAACATGAAATTTTTTCTAAACTTAACAACAAAATTTAAACAAATATTCTTTCAGCAAAGTAAAGAGTGGCAATTTTCCAACGAACATCGACTTTTGTGGAGAGACACACGGTGAAATCCTTCGACCTGTCCAAAAAATAAAATAAAATTATAAGATCTAAGCATAAAGCATTATAAAAAATTTAAATAAAAGATGCCAACAACACTATACCAAAATTGTAGTAAATTTTGTAACATATATTAACGGCAAATATAAGAGTGGACCACACATATTCCGCCAAGTTATCCAGAGTCAGTCCGACAAGACATGCAACAACTTTTCTCCGGTGACTCAACCAAGTCAGCGGGTGGCGACTTTTCTGGCATGACACGCGGCTACTTTCCCGACCTGATAGAAAAAATAAAAGAAATAAATATAATAGTTATAGATCTATACATGAAACTTATAGATCTACATATAAAAATCATAGATCTTTACATAAAACTCATAAAGGTATAAATAAAGACTATACATCTAATTAAAAAATACTTGAAAGCTTACATCAAAACTTAAAAAATCTTTGGGTGATTCTTTCTTTCGATGGTAAATTAGTGGTGACGTCCGGGAGGTTCGGATTTTGATGGTGTTTGAGATTGTTAAGTGAGATGAGAGACTTTTTTTAGATAGATGTGTGTTTTATCTATTGAGAGATTTTTTGTGAGATGAGTGTGTCATTGTATAATGGTTTTGCGTTTAGTGGGAGAATGAGTTTGTATGGTAGGTTTATATTGTTTAATTGGTTTGGTAAGTTTTAGGTTCCGAGGATATTGGCATGGTGTGTGTAAATTTAGGGTCTGTTTGGTTTCGTGGTGGGTTTAGAATTAACTTTAGTATATGGTATAAAAGATAGGTTTAAGTTACTGTTCTGTTTTAATTTATATGAAATGGGACCCATGAAATTTAGTATTTTATATTGTATTTGATTAATAAAATATATTATTGTAAATAAAATATATATAAGGCTTTAGACACATACAAAGGCTGGGACCCATCAAAATTCTAAAAACCCACCGATTATATGAGATTTGTGTCAGTGAGGTCAGTTCCCATGTTTTTCACTTTATGATTTCAACCAATCAACTAAATTAAAAGTAAAAGGTAAAGATGACCCTAAAATACTATAAACCAAACGGGCCCTTAGGTATTTATATTGGTTTGGAAGTCTGAATTTTGAAGTTGGATGGTTGGTTTATGGTTGGGGATAAAGTTGGAGGGTTGGTTTATGATTGAGGATATGTATGTTTTATAAAGGAGTATAGAAGTATAGATCATTTTAGTGGGATCCATATTTTTCAACCATCCTATATTTTCAACTTTCAACCATATAGATAAATGCTTTATAAGATAGTAAAGATATATATAAGTTGAATTTTCAAAGATACTAGGGTTAAATGTTTTATATGTAGTATAAATAAATTTTAATTTTATGAGACTCGTGAGTTTATATTAACTTATAAGTCTAAAAATAAAACTTATGTAATATTATTTCTTTCTATCCTAAAATTATTGTTCTTTACAAGAAACAGTTTTATAAAAAGTAATTTATTAGTGTTTTATTATTTTTAGTTTTTGATAAAATGATAGTTTTACTTTTTAACTAATTAATTAAAAAAAATTTAATTTTTTTAATATCGATTTAAACAAGAATAATATACCAAACTTGATCAAATTCTTATATCTATTTTTTAATAGTAAATATTCAGGTTAAGAAATTTAAAAAAATATGAACAATAAAAAAAAAGAATGTATAAATAGAAATCAAATAAGCTTGCACAGAAAAGGACAAATGTTAATTTGTCATTTCAGATCTGTTGAGGACTGTATTTGTAGTCCAAATTTGTGTTGACTATACTTTCGAAATGACGAGGACCAAACATATATTTTGGTAAAAAACAAATAGTATGCGAGAATTAGTGACGTAGTAAAAGACAAAAGTCCTCTAAAAACAAGAATGCAAAAAATAACTCTTCTAACCATAAGAATTTTTTTCCTTTCAGTTTAATCGATTCGAAAAAATAATATATATAACTTTTTAATCATGATTTCGGTTTCACAAATGAAAAAAAACAAAAGATGTAGATTGATTAAAAGTGAAATTCTTGATAAAATGGTGAAGAAACGAAAGTGAAAAAGAAAAAGTATGGGTTGTAAAGAGAAGTTCATATATTCATGAAGGGAGGGTTCGCAATACAACATATCAGTTCATGAAAAGAGGGTTCGCAATTGGTTTGTAAGGGTTGAAGATAGGGTTCGTAGAAGCAAAGGAGGGTTCACAACTGGGTTGGCAGGAGGTTCGCAATAGAAAAAGAGGGTTCTTTAAAGGCTTTTAAGGGAGGGACCATATATGCAACCACTCACTCCTTCAATTTGATACTTCTTGAATTTATAGTTTTTTTCTATTTAAAATGTTCAAGAATTATTGTCTTTTACTTAAAATAAATAATACAAATTGATCTAAGTTAATATATTTTTAGTTTGAAATGATTATTACAAACTTAAAAAAAAACTTTAATTAATGATAAAAATTATTTTGAATTTTTATATTTTACTACATTTTAAAAGACAAATCATAATCATCAATTACCTAAGATTAAAAAAAGCATAGATGGATCATTTTTGTCAAAATGTCTAAAAGTTGTAAAAAGGATGGATGGACTAAAATTATAAATATGACGAAAAATGGTTATCAATAGTGATAAAACAATGAAATATCACTAGTGATATTTCGTAAACATAGTTTATGTGTAATATTACATTCATATTATTGCTTTATCACTAGTGATATTTCATTACTTTTACTAGTGAAATATCATTAGTGATAAATCATTACTTCGTCATATTTACAAATTCAGCCCTCCACCCATTTTTACAACTTTTGGACATTTTGGCAAAAATGACTACTCCGTGTTTTTTTTAAATCCTCGGTTAATCTCAACCATTAGATCGAAAATAAATAGAAGGTGGGAATTTGTCCCTTAGTATGTAGTAAAAATAAGGATGAAAAATAACGCATCTCTTAATTAATTAGCTAAGAGTAAAACTATCATTCTGTCAAAAAGTTAGAGAGAAAAGACTGTAATAAATGCGTTCTTTCTTAAACTGTGTATTTTTTATCAAAAGACGGTAATCTTGATACGAAGAAAGTATAAATTACTTGTTTTTCGAACGGCGAGTTAGTAGTTACTAATTCGAGCCCACAGTGACACCCAATTCTAATTGGACAATACGCAAGCCTCGAACATTCTCATTGTTGGGTTAATGAAAGTTCCATATGGCCCTATCTAGATTTGATTTAAATTAGAATAAGTGTTATGAGTCGAAGACAGAATCCAACGACATATTTAAGGACCATCTGAATGCAAAGCCTCAGATGGCACACCAGACACATTCAAGTCAAAGACATTGTTAGAGAAGTTAAAGATAATCTAAAGACATACTCACCAGTTGTTATGGATAACAACAGGAATGTAGAAGGAATGTGTTGGCTGTTCGAGGCCTCAGAGGTGACAATACTCTAAGGTCACTCCAGACCCTTTGAAGTTATTTTAAGCAAGCAGAGACTAGCCTTATCCCTTTATACTTTAGGCGGGAGAATCTGATAAAGCACTTTATGCATGATAAAGTGAAGATTCAAGTTAAAGCAGACTAGTACGACCTAGTGAAGAAAGTGAACAGTTGACAAAACTGTTCATGGACATGCATTTAATGTTGTGTACGTCCTCTATACCTTGACTTTAGAGAGATCAGTTATAGTTTGACTATATATTGATAGAAACCTTAATATGTAAGAAGGACCTGCATTTATTTCAGTATGACTTGGTGGGTTTATACAACCTTAATGATGCCAACAATAGGTATAGTCAGGGAAATTTATTTTAGCATTGATTAAAGTCCAAAAAATGGTCCAATGAAATATTGCTACCATAAATAAGGTCAATTGTGCAATGTTTGTAATATTAAAAACATAACACGTTACACCAGCCAAGTTAAACACACCAAACAAGTAAATGTTTTGCACAACATATGGGAACATTATAGCATACTAGACAATGCATTCTTATTCATATCAATGATTGTACAGCTTATGCATTCAAAGGATGGATCAAGTTTAGGCATTATAAAGAAACATTAACATTCAATAATGGTAATTAAAATTTCTCGGAACAAAACAGTTGGATAATAGAATTTCATTCATTGAAAAACACTAAAATTATATTATCAAATCAAGTAAAGTAACAATGCTAATAAAAATAAACACAAACACAAACCACCAACAACAACCTATCATAAACATGGAATTTGGCCTTTAGAACCTTCAAGTCCTCCTTCATTCTAGTCACCTCCTTCATTCCATTAACCAGCTGAGCACTTGAGTCATGGGGTAAGACACTTGTAGAAACTTTGTTAGATACATAAGATTTGGCAATCCTCTTCAAATACTTTTTCTCCTCATTAAATTCATACAACAACTCTTTGTAGTACTTAGATGGTAGTTATAGGTCTAGAAACCCATACACCCTACATTTTAGTGTTTTATCACGAAACTTGAACAATCTTCCAGGATTCTCAAGAGTCCAATAAGTTTGGACAGGGATGAGGTGGGGGGGTCACAATCGCAATGCGTTTTGTTTGTAACATCTTGATTCTTCTTGTAGTAACGCCTAACTGAGGTTGAAGACGAAGTAGACATTAGGGTTTTAAAAGGAGTAATTTACTTTACAATGGATTGTTGCAATTAGGATAATCGATTGAGAGAGTTTTTATATGAAGGGAAATAGCGTTTTTGTTCTTATGTTACGATTTCCAGAAAATTAAAGGTAACAAGTAAAAGGAAATGGTAGGTTTTGGGTTGGGTTTGATGGGTTGGGGATTATACCCGTCCAACTAAGCTGCCAACATAGCAAAAATTCAACCATTACTTGTTTGACTTTGTCATGTCAGCATGTAACTTGTTATAACAGGTTGCACTATAATTTTAGACCTAAAACATCTGTCATTTATAATGGCTTACATTTAAAAGTACATAGTGTATTTGCGACTTTTACCTTGGTATTAAAATGATGTGTTGATAACATATCACAAGTAAGACTCAAATAAAAAGATTTTAGTGTGTCATGGCATCATTTACTCTTACAATTTGATACATTATAAATTACTTGATTGTTTATACAATTACTAAATATTCGACTCTTATCTTATTTAAACAATAAAATAAAATAAAACAAAAGGTATTCACCTCACTAGTGAATTTTATAACATTATAGTTTAACCAAACCAGAATTCAATTTATTAGATATTAAAACATAACATACATATTTTTTAATTATGATTTTCGCTTTTTAATTTAACTAATCCACAAGATAAAAAAATGATTTTCAAATCAGTTTCACAAATGAAAAAGACAAAACACTAGATTGATGAAATTTGAAATTATTGACAAAACGGTAAAATTAAGTGAAGAAATGAAGTAAAAGAAACCGGTTATAAAGAGAAGTTCAAAAATGGATAAAGGAAGAATTTGAAATACGTATCAGTTCATAAAAAGGGAGGTCTCAATTGGTTTGTAGGGGTTGGCATCAACGAAGACGGGATTCTTTCGAGCAAAGGAGGGTTCACAATTAGGTGAAGGTTTGCACTAGGTCATCAATATGGCATGCGAATGGGTTATTTCCTTTGGTTGGCCTTACTTTTTGTATTGTTCCTCGTCGGTGTTGTATCTTCTTTAATCGGCTCAATTAAGAAGGTTGGACGTCTTTGTTTGTCATCTTTTATTTGTGGTCATCCTTGGTTTGAAATTTAGCCTTGTCTAAACGAGATGGATAAGGAATATTGGGTTTATAGGTGGAAGGTGGGGTTGGTGAAGGGTTCTTCTTCTTGGGTACGTCAGTAAGAGGTGGAGACGGTAATGGAGAACTAATACTAGGTGTGGGAGTAGGAGGGATAAATGGTGGTGGAGGAGGTGTAGATGGCGTAACTGGGGGAGGGATAGATGGTCCTACTAAGGTGGCTCCACTACGTGTAATAATAGCACATACATTCGCTCTTGGGTTAGTGACGGTGTTTGAAGGTAGAGAGCCCGAAGTAGAGGGTTGAGTAGTTCGTAAGAAACTAGCCAGCATATTCTTCAAATCATTTGTTTGAGTGCTAAAAGAGGTTTGTATATCATGCCGAAGCTCGGATCTAATGTCATTACATTGCTTAGTGATATCCCCTTTCAAGTTGATAATTTGGCTTTGCAGATTCTTAATTTGCTCTCCTTGGGTTCTCATTAAGGTTTCAACATCTTGATGAATGGGTGGGGCTTGTTGAGCGGGTGGGTGATAAGGATTAGAGGCTCGAGGTGAGATTTGGTTGCTGCGATTGTAGTTGTTGGGTTTGTGGTTTTGAGGAGGAAAACCGGGTGAAAGATAGTTGTTAGAACGGTAACTTAGCAAGTTACGATCACCTTGAGGTCGAGCTTGATGGTTTTCTGTTGAGTAGTTACCATAAGCCGCATACACGTTTTCCGGATTGTCTTGAGTAGAAGGACAATCAGTGTATGAATGAGGACCGCCGCAAGTCTCACAAGAAATTGCTACAGATTTAACTTGTTGTTGATGATTTGTAGCCAAGAGTTGCATGTTTTTGCTCATTTCGACCATTGCGCGGGTCAATTCGGTGATATCAGGGTTTGAAGAAGTAGAAGACACATTGATTCTCGGGTTTGATCTTGAAGATGCGGATGAATCCTAATTTTGTGGTGAGTAGTCATGTTCTCTATAAGTTCTCTACACTCCCCAGGTCTTCTTTTCATAAATGTGCCACCGGCGGCTGCATTAATCGTATCACGATCACAAAAAGTTAAACCGTTGTAGAAAGTATCAATTAAGGTGAGGGGGAGCATGTTGTGGTTTGGACATCGATCAATCAAAACATTATAGCATTCCCAAGCATCAAAAAGTGATTCATCGGGTTCTTGAGTAAATCCACTAATTTGATTTCGAAGGCTCGTGACCATGGATGGTGGAAAGTAGCGCGACAAAAAGCGTTGAGTCATCTCATCCCATGTATGAATTGAATTCTTTGGAAGACGATCAAACCATTTTTCGGCATGGTGGGATAAGGTGTGTGGAAATAGGTGAAGGCGAAGAAAATCCATAGTAACACCGGGCAACTTCATGCTTTGAGTAACGGTAATAAATTTGTCGAGGTGTTTGTTCGCATCATCATCCGGCAATCCGCGAAATGGACAAGTGTTCTGCACTTGTTGGATCATGTGATGCTTCAACGAAAACTCCGGAGCCGTGATTTGCATCGACGCAATCGGTCCTCCTCGTCCATTCATTGTAGGTTGAAAAAGCTCCTCCATTGTCCGAAGATCGGGTGGGGGAACATTGTTGTTGTTATTGTTGAGGTGCGGTGGGTTATTGTTGTTGTTCACACCTGCCATAGCTAAATCTTCACGAGTCTCGGGCTCTGGATAAGTTGAAGATCTAGTACGCATACACCTGCGAAAGCAAAAGAAAAAGATACCAAAGCAATAGACAATATATATACACTATAAAAAAGCAAAAAAACTTTTTGGATTTTTGAAATTTTTTTAATTTTATGGATTTTTAAGCAATAAAAAGAACGTTCACGAGTGAACGGATCTCAAAATTCAACGCGTCTCTCACAGAAAACCGTTAATCTTTACGAAAGGAGCCGGCAGCGGCGCCATTTAATAACTCGATTTTACTCAGTTAAAAAGTTCTTTGTCTTATGTCTAATTGAATCGATTACTGGTTTAAGTGCGACTCAATCGTCTTTTGGTGGAAAACAAGGATATTTGTCGTTGTTGAAAAATAAATGTGCAAAACTTTAAAGTAAATGACGGGTAAATAAATCTAAAACTAATTTAAACTTAAATGGTGCAATATTAAAACTCTTAAAAGAAATTAATTAAATGACTTAGAATTAAAGCATGATGAAAAATTAAATTGACAATGTAATAAAAATGTAAACTTGAAATTATAATAAAGCTAAACAAACTTAAAGAAAAATAGCTAGAAAAATAACTGCTTGAAAATAAAAAGGAAGTAAACAGAACCTGAGTCCGGATCCAAAATACTGTCACTATTCGGAATCAATCTTACTCTTATCCTGGATAATCGAACCTGCTGCTTATCCATAATAAAATTGTCACTCTTATCCGGAATAATCAACTTGTTCCTTATCTGGAATGTTGTTCTATCCACTATCCGGAATTCGTACCTGGCAGCTTATCCGGAATAAGCAAGTTAAGCTTATCCGGAATCCCCTTCGAGATCTTATCCGGAATCCACCAAGTAATGCTTATCTTGAATAATGATCTATGCTATATTCAGAATAACCAAAAACTCTTATCCGGAATCTTGGTTAAGTCTTCCTTATCCGGAATGAACCTCTATCCGGAATAACACACTCGAAGCTTATCCGGAATAACCAAATGGAGCTTATCTGGGATACACAACACACCACTATCCGGAATTCGTACCTGGCAGCTTATCCGGAATGTATTCCGGATTCGTATCCGGAATAATCTTCTTCACACTATCCGGAATCAAGAATCCAGCTTATCCGGAATAAAGTTCTTCTCTTTATCCGGAATGTTGAGTCGCAATACTATCCGGAAATGGACTTGCCCCTTATCCGGAATAAGAGGGTTTTACCGAAACTCGGATAATACTAAAATTAAATAAGCTAGAGACAATAATTAAGCTAAACACAAATTAGCACTAATCTAAAAACTTAACCAAATCAAACTTAAGAAAAAGCTAATCAACCAAAATTTAAAAACTTTTAAAAACACTAAATAATAAAAATGTTTAAAATCAACTTTTTATAAAAATTAACTAAAAAGCACTTAATCAAATTTAAGAAAAACACAATAAGCTATCCATTCAATAAGCTAACTCAATCAATAACATAAAAATATAACAAGAAATCAAATAAGCATGACAATAAGATAATAAGCACAAAGATTAAGCAAAACGAGAAAGGTAGAATGAGAGATTAATAAAAACTTGATTAAAATTATGGATTCAACAATTAAAAGTAAAGATTAAGCTTACAAATGAAGGTGCAAGACAAGTAATTAAAGGTGCAATTAAAAAAAGTGCAAGTAATTAAAATGGAAGAACTAGATTGTCAAACTAGCCAACAACTCCTAATGACACATTAGGAGTCTATTTATAGTGATTAGGAAAACTAAACATGTGTTAGTTCATTCTTCTTTCTTTCTCGACTTCTCGTCTTCTAATTTCTTCGACTTTTTTCGACTTTGTCTCGGGATTAATAAACTCGTCTTGTAATTTCTTCATTAATTTAGACTTGAGTTCTTCGGCTTTTATTAAACTTCCGTCTTTAGACTTTTTCTTCGATAAATCTTCAGAATTGGCCTTAGACTTTCGTTCTTTTAGCACTCTTGATCTTTCGACTTCGTCTTTTGTCTTTTTCTTCGATAAAAGCCCGTGAAAGCCCGTGTTTTCCTCCCTTTTCACATTTTGATCCTAAATCACAACAAAAACACAAACCACGCATAATTCCGACATTTACGACATAAAATACACGTTTTGGCTTGGTTATTATTGTAGTTAAGTGGTAAAAAGGATGGGTGTTTACACACCTATCAAATCCCATACACTTGACCATTACAATGTCCTCATGCAATGCATTATTTACAAATCAAGTTTTACATTTTCCATCATAATCAATCCATATTGGCCTTTATTAAAGAGACAAAATATTTAAAAGAAGGGAACAATTAAAAAGATCAAAAACTTACCTTAGGGTATTAGAATGTCGTGAATGATTATCATCCTCAAGTTTCACGTTCCCCAAACCAAGCTTAAAAACGAGATCATTGTTATTATAAGTTAGCAAACTAACACGAACTCATCTGGGCCAATTATTTACTTAGACTCCCTTATTCCTAGGTGTATCTCTTATATTTTATTGTTGTCTTGAATGATCACGATGATGCATTGTTGACTTATTTCGATAGTTATTAGGCTGAAAATAAAGTGGGACGATTTAATCAATAATTAGCTAAAGGACAAAATCTTTTAAAACTGCTTCTCGGGACCTCATAAAGTTCATATCTTGGCATAACTCGCTTCACGATTTGAGACCTTTCTCAGACCGATATTTGGCAGTTACTTCATACTTCAAATCTTGAGAGACGTTCATGAAATAATGGTCTTTTCTTCATAATAGGAATTTCTTCACTTGAACTTTTTGAGAGATTCTTCATATTTGGACCACGACTTCTTCATTTTTCTCCAATATTTATTTAGAATTTTGATATACAACGATCCGCCTCCTTTTAGGACTTGGATCTATTTATCCTCATACCTTGTTAGGGCCTTTTTGGATAGACTTCTCCATGATCTTTAGGGGAGTATTTGCTTTTCGTCGTGTGTCTCGATCCTTCATATTGATTTTTGATAAATGATTCTTCACATCACTTTGGATCTTTAGCAACAAAATGTAGCCCTCATGCCTTGTTAGGGCCTTTTCGGACTCGCCAATCTTCGCATCCCGCTTCAATAAGTTATGCCTTGGCTATGAACTCTAATCAATACCGGGCAACTTTTAAACGATCTTGGGCTAGAAGCTAAGTAACTTTTCAAATCGTACAACCTTATTAATTGCAAGTATATTTATTAACAAACGATGGGAGAAAAAACTCATAATTAACTCACATAAATTCATGAAAGAATACCAAACTTATAATTGACTCTATCATCTCTCGTTCTCCACAATTTAAAATCTCAAGTAATGAGACTCGTGGATGCTTAGCCTATTAAATCAAAGTTTTGGGTTTTCGAGTCGTCTATAGGATCTTGCAACTTCTTAGACTTTTTCAAGTTTAGAAATCACATTTTAAAGTTCCCTTGATAAACGACTCTCTAGGATCAATTATAGGAACTTGCGAAAAGTTCTTTTTCTTAACCCGTGAGAGTTAAGACTTTCGCGTTTTAAAGTTCCCTATATAAAAGCCTAGCAAAACTTGACTTAAACACGTTAAGGATACTAGCTAGAGTAAACTTAGATAAGTAAACTCGGGTTGAGTCAAAACATTCACAATGTTTAAAAATTAAAACCACTTTATTAAAATTTATTCTAGCAAAGAAAGAAAATAACTATAACAAGGGAAAAACTACTAGGCCAAAATAGATCAAAAAATTTTGAAAAATGTCGAAAAATTGATTTTCCGGTTAAAAATAGGACAAAACAAGGAAAAGACCACTTAACTTTGATAGAAGTCCCCCTACACTTAATATAAACATTGTCCTCAATGTTTAAGCATGTGGAAGTAAACTCCCCTACACTTAGGACATTGTGCACTTTGTTTAAATCTTGTTAAGGAAGAGACAACTAAAGTGATTCCTATTTTAATATTGGAAAATATAAAATAAAGAATCAAAAGAGTTTAGGATAAAACCAGGAAGACGGGAACACGGAATCGCGAGTCATCAAAAGGCATCAAGAATGGATCTTTGAAAGCTCGAATCCCTGCATTTGATTAGAAATAAAAAAAACAAACACATACTAGTGTCTCCCTCTACACTTATTATAAAAACAAGAGAAAAAGGATAGATACTGCGGGTTGCCTCCCGAGAAGCGCTTGTTTTTGTTAACCGAGTCGTGAGTCTGACTCGACCTTGATTAGCATAGGAAGAAGCTTGAAACACATCCACCGGGATCAAATACATGGTATTCGTCCATCAAGTAGCACAAGCTTAAGGCGAACAAGGCAAGCCAAAGAAGAGTAGGCAAGGTTCCCTTAAGCAGCGATTGAGCATGGTGGTAGTAAGGGTGAAGTGCAAGCATATCTCCATAAGTTCCAAAGATCTTTCCTTTTATTTCATCAGATGGATACTGAGATAGATTAGAAAGTGCAATACCGGGATCGAACACCTTTTCCTTTAGGGGAAAATAACACTCAGGCTCAGCAGATCTTGAAGAAGATCCGATCATAAATCTCACATTCTCATCCTCAGAAGGTGGGTATAGAGGTGTAAAGACATAAGTGTTGCGGATATCGGTGTCGGCCGGCTTTTTCTCTTTTGAAGCGGGTTTCTTCATATCCAAAGTAGGATAAAGACCATAATCATCAAAGTCCAAAGGAGGAGCATCACTCTCATTTGGGAAGTATGTGTTGAGAAAAGTAGCAAAGTCTTCCTCAAATGAGTAGTCATCCAAAGTAGGATCAAGTGTTGTTGGCGGAGGATCTTCATCATGTGAATAATCACTCGAGAGAGTATTAGCCTCATCAAAATCATCATAAGTGGGCATGTCTGGATACTCAGAAGTAAAGTCGTCATAATCATCTCCATTGGAACTAGAATTGTCATCATAAGCATCAAAGATCGGTGGAGAATCATAAATTGGTGGAGGATCAGAATTGGATAGAGAATCATCCACATCATCTTGGAACAATGGATTATCATAGCAAGAATCGAATAGAGGATTGTTGTAGGCGACAAAATCATCAAGCACATTAATCGTATTCGCTGATTCTCTTCCATTAGATTTGGTTGTGATCTTCCCCATTTTGAATACTTGTGCATCATTCCCGACACTTAAGATTAACTCACCTTCGGCAACATCAACTAAAGCTTTTCCGGTTCTCAAGAATGGCCGACCAAGTATTAAAGGAATACGAGGGTCCATTTCATAATCAACAACAACAAAGTCGACCGGAAAAGTGAAGGTGCCAACTTTAATAAACACGTCTTCAGCAATACCAACGGGGTAATCGAGAGTACGATTTGCTAGCTCAAGAGTCATCTTTGTTGGTGTAAGATCGGGTAATGATAGTGCAGTCCAAACACTTAAAGGCATCAAATTAATACTTGCCCCGAGATCAGCTAGGGCAGTAAATTCTTCGGTTTTGTTAAAAATGCAAGGCAACACAAAACGACCGGGATCTCCAAGTTTTTCCGGGAGTTCTTTAAGAATAACTGCAGAACAGTTTTCATTTAACGTGTGTTGACAAGCTCAACCAGCTTTTCCTTCTTATTAAGCAATTCCTTGAATGCTTTGACAAATTTCGACATATGGACAAGTGCTTCAACAAGGCTAATGGTGAAATTCATTTGAGAGATCATCTTCAAATAGTTTGACACTTGAATGATATCCTTGGTTTGCAATTTAGCCTTGTCTAAACGAGATGGATAAGGAAGATTGGGTTTATAGGTGGAAGGTGGGGTTGGTGAAGGGTTCTTCTTCTTGGGTACGTCAGTAAGAGGTGGAGATGGTAATGGAGAACTAATACTAAGCGTGGGAGTAGGAGGGATAAATGGTGGTGGAGGAGGTGTAGATCGAGTAACTGGGGGAGGGATAGATGGTCCTACTAAGGTGGCTCCACTGCGTGTAGTAATAGCACTTACATTCGCTCTTGGGTTAGTGACGGTGTTTGAAGGTAGAGAGCCCGAAGTAGAGGGTTGAGTAGTTCGTAAGAAACTAGCCAGCGTATTCTTCAAATCATTTGTTTGAGTGCTAAAAGAGGTTTGTATATCATGTCGAAGCTCGGATCTAATGTCATTACCTTGCTTAGTGATATCCCCTTTCAAGTTGATAATTTAGCTTTGCAGATTCTTAATTTGCTCTCCTTGGGTTCTCATTAAGGTTTCAACATCTTGATGAATGGGTGGGGCTTGTTGAGCGGGTGGGTGATAAGGATTAGAGGCTCGAGGTGGGATTTTGTTGCTGCGATTGTAGTTGTTGGGGTTGTGGTTTTGAGGAGGAAAACCGGGTGAAAGATAGTTGTTAGAAAGGTAACTTAGCAAGTTACGATCACCTTGAGGTCGAGCTTGATGGTTTTCCGTTGAGTAGTTACCATAAGCCGCATACACGTTTTCCAGATTGTCTTGAGTAGAAGGACAATCAGTGTATGAATGAGGACCTCCGCAAGTCTCAAAAGAAATTGCTACAGATTTAACTTGTTGTTGATGATTTGTAGCCAAGAGTTGCATGTTTTTGCTCATTTCGACCATTGCATGGGTCAATTCGGTGATATCAGGGTTTGAAGAAGTAGAAGACACATTGACTTCGGGTTTGACCTTGAAGATGCGGATGAATCCCAATTTTTGTGGTAAGTAGTCATGTTCTCTATAAGCTCTCTACACTCCTCAGGTCTTCTTTTCATAAATGTGCCACCGGCGGCTGCATTAATCGTATCACGATCACGAAAATTTAAACCATTATAGAAAGTATCAATTAAGGTGACGGGGAGCATGTTGTGGTTTGGACATCGATCAATCAAAACGTTATAGCGTTCCCACGCATCAAAAAGTGATTCATCGGGTTCTTGAGTAAATCCACTAATTTGATTTCGAAGGCTCGTGACCATGGATGGTGGAAAGTAGCGCGACAAAAAGCGTTGAGTCATCTCATCCCAAGTATGAATTGAATTCTTTGGAAGACGATCAAACCATTTTCGGTATGGTGGGATAAGGTGTGTGGAAATAGGTGAAGGCGAAGAAAATCCATAGTAACACCGGGCAACTTCATGCTTTGAGTAACGGTAATGAATTTATCGAGGTGTTTGTTGGCATCATCATCCGGCAATCCGCGAAATGGACAAGTGTTCTGCACTTGTTGGATCATGTGATGCTTCAACGAAAACTCCGGAGCCGTGATTTGCATCAGCGCAATCGGTCCTCCTCGTCCATTCATTGTAGGTTGACAAAGCTCCTCCATTGTCCGAAGATCGGGTGGGGGAACATTGTTGTTGTTATTGTTGAGGTGCGGTGGGTTATTGTTGTTGTTCACACCTGCCATAGCTAAATCTTCACGAGTCTCGGGCTCTGGATAAGTTGAAGATCTAGTACGCATACACCTACGAAAGCAAAAGAAAAAGATACCAAAGTAATAGACGATATATATACACTATAAAAATAAAAATAAAATCTTTTTGGATTTTTGAAATTTTTTTAATTTTTATGGATTTTTAACAATTTTTAAGCAATAAAAATAACGTTCACGAGTGAACGGATCCCAAAATTCAACGCGTCTCTCACAGAAAACCGTTAATCTTTACGAAAAGAGTCGGCAGCGGCGCCATTTAATAACTCGATTTTACTCAGTTAAAAAGTTATTTGTCTTATGTCTAATTGAATTGATTACTGGTTTAAGTGCGACTCAATCGTCTTTTGGTGGAAAACAAGGATATTTGTCGTTGTTGAAAAATAAATGTGCAAAACTTTAAAGTAAATGACGAGTAAATAAATCTAAAACTAATTTAAACTTAAATGGTGCAATATTAAAACTCTTAGAAGAAATTAATTAAATGACTTAGAATTAAAGCGTGACGAAAAATTAAATTGACAATGTAATAAAAATGTAAACTTGAAATTAAAATAAATCTAAACAATTAAAATAAAACTTAAAGAAAAATAGCTAGAAAAATAACTGCTTGAAAATAAAAAGGAAGTAAACAGAACCTGAGCCGGGATCCAAAATATTGTCACTATTCGGAATCAATCTTACTCTTATCCTGGATAATCGAACCTGCTGCTTATCCAGAATAAAATTGTCACTCTTATCCGGAATAATCAACTTGTTCCTTATCCGGAATGTTGTTTTATCCACTATCCGGAATTCGTACCTGGAAGCTTATCCGGAATAAGCAAGTTAAGCTTATCCGGAATCCCCTTCGAGATCTTATCCGGAATCCACCAAGTAATGCTTATCTTGAAAAATGATCTATGCTATATTCAGAATAACCAAAAACTCTTATCCGGAATCTTGGTTAAGTCTTCCTTATCCGGAATGAACCTCTACCCGGAATAACACACTCGAAGCTTATCCGGAATAACCAAATGGAGCTTATCTGGGATACACAACACACCACTATCCGGAATTCGTACCTGGCAGCTTATCCGGAATGTATTCCGGATTCGTATCCGGAATAATCTTCTTCAAGCTATCCGGAATCAAGAATCCAGCTTATCCGGAATAAAGTTCTTCTCTTTATCCGGAATGTTGAGTTGCAATACTATCCGGAAAATGGACTTGCCCCTTATCCGGAATAAGAGGGTTTTACCTAAACCCAGATAATACTAAAATTAAATAAGCTAGAGACAATAATTAAGCTAAACACAAATAAGCACTAATCTAAAAACTTAACCAAATCAAATTTAAGAAAAAGCTAATCAACCAAAATTTAAAAACTTTTAAAAACACTAAATAATAAAAATGTTTAAAATCAACTTTTTATAAAAATTAACTAAAAAACACTTAATCAAATTTAAGAAAAACACAATAAGCTATCCATTCAATAAGCTAACTCAATCAATAACATAAAAACATAACAAGAAATCAAATAAGCATGACAATAAGATAATAAGCACAAAGATTAAGCAAAACAAGAAAGGTAGAATGAGAGACTAATAAAAACTTGATTAAAATTATGAAACAATTAAAAGTAAAGATTAAGCTTACAAATGAAGGTGCAAGACAAGTAATTAAAGGTGCAATTAAGAAAAGTGCAAGTAATTAAAATGGAAGAACTAGATTGTCAAACTAGCCAACAACTCCTAATGACACATTAGGAGTCTATTTATAGTGATTAGGAAAACTAAACATGTGTTGGTTCATTCTTCTTTCTTTCTCGACTTCTCATTTTTTAATTTCTTCGACTTTTTTCGACTTTGTCTCGGGATTAATAAACTCGTCTTGTAATTTCTTCATTAATTTAGACTTGAGTTCTTCGGCTTTTATTAAACTTCCGTCTTTAGAATTTTTCTTCGATAAATCTTTAGAATTGGCCTTGGACTTCCGTTCTTTTAGCACTCTTGATCTTTCGACTTCGTCTTTTGTCTTTTTCTTCGATAAAAGCCCGTGAAAGCCCGTGTTTTCCTCCCTTTTCACATTTTGATCCTAAATCACAACAAAAACACAAACCACGCATAATTCCGACATTTACGACATAAAATACACGTTTAGGCTTGGTTATTATTGTTGTTAAGTGGTAAAAAGGATGGGTGTTTACACATCTATCAGATACTATCATACTTTTCAACAATGATAGAGCCTACTCACATTTAATAATCATGCAAAAACCCATATTCATTATAAACTGAACCATAAAGTTTATCAAATGATCATTGAAAAATGGCACTAAGTATATCAACGAATCTTAAAGTGCATTAAAAAAATCTTTACAAATCTTCAAACTACCCCACAAGAAACTACTAAACATAACAAAAATCTATATATATGAGATGTATATTTACAAATATATCGTCATATTCCAACTGGATCTTGACAGCTCCTAACAAATCTGTTGGAAATACGTTTTACGTATTAAGAAAGATCGGTCACTCCAACGATAGTCCATGTAATAGCTCGTAGTTTAGTTACTTATCTTTATTTAACAAACAAACCCAAGCCTAGCCTACAACATGTGTAGGCCGGCCCAAATGTAAGCCCAAGCCCATGTCAAGGGCTTGGGTATATAAACCCTCTCCATTGATGGAGAGGGTAGTGGTTCTTCATTTTACACATAGTAAACTTTATTTTTCTCTCTCTAAAATTGTGTGAAATCAACCATCTCTCTATCTCTTTCTCTATCTAAAACATAAGTAGGATTTACATATCAACAAATGGTATCAAGAGCTTGGGATGAAATATAGGTTGGTATTTGTGTTGTTTATGCTTTCTTATGCATAACGTGTGGTTTTGATTGTTTTTTTACCGAATCATCAAAAACAATTTCGTGTTTGTTTGTGTTCTAAAGTCGAATACATTCTTTTATCATGTCGAAGTGATTTTGGTATATTGGTTTTGATTAAAACACAAGTCTTTTGGATCAAAAGTTGGGAAATTTCTTGTTTTTCAAACTTTCCGAAATTCTTGCAAGTGTTTCCATCGGAAAGTACAAGACTGTGTGGTTTGATCGCAATAACCTATTGGTTCTACTTTGCGATCAATGGATTTCGTTACCTTATTCCGACGTGACATTCTGATCGAACAATGTGATATGGGATTCCGACGGTTTTAAGGAATCTTGAATCGTTACTCTGTCCAATTTATTTTAGCTACATTCCGATCTGGACATTCCGATAGTGGCATTCCGATCTGGACATTCCGATAGTGACATTCTGATCTGGACAGTGTGACATTCCGATCTGGACATTCCGATAGTGTGACATTCCGATATGGACATTCCGATAGTGTGACATTCCGATCTAGACATTCCGATCTAGACATTCCGATACCAGCAACATTCCGACAGAAAAGAGTATTCCGACAGAAATCAACATTCCGCCAATACAAAAATTATTCCTTAAAAAATTTCGAACTCGTGTGTAATTTTGACTTGGAATTTTTGGTTTATCGAGAACATATTTTAGGGGATTTTAACATTGTTTCTTGACTTCAACTCACAACAAAAAAAAGATAACAACATCTTTCATTTAACAACACAAAAACACTTAACCTTATTTCATTGGTCGATCAACGTTTGTAAATCTTAACTTATCGACATGGAGTACACATCTCTTACGGATAAGTCCATCCTCTCGGGTACGGATAATCGTCCACCTATGTTGGAGAAGTCTATGTACGAGGATTGGACTTCTCGAATGGAACTTTACATGTTGAACAAAGAGAATGGACATCTCATTTGGGCATCGGTGCTCAATGGACCATTAGATTATGGTACAGTGACAGAAGGTACGACTACTCGTCCTCACACAATGGGTGAATTGACTGGAGATATGAAGATTCAAGACAAATGTGATAAGTATGCTACAAACATCATTCTCCAAGCCCTTCCTCCAGATGTCTACAAACTTGTCAGCAAACATAAAGTTTCCAAAGAGTTATGGGATAGAATTCGTGTTCTAATGCAAGGCACCTCGTTAACTAAACAAGAACGAGAGTGTAAGCTTTATGATACTTTTGATAAGTTTGCCTACGTGCCAGGGGAGACTCTCAATGACTACTATATGAGATTTACCCTATTGTTGAATGAGCTAAATATCTATGGCATGGCAATTCCTACGTTTCAATTAAACACCAAGTATTTGAAAACTCTTCCTTCAGAATGAAAAAAGTACGTGACAGATGTTAAATTGGCCAAGGACTTGCATAACACCAATGTGGATCAACTTCAAGCTTTTCTTCAACAACACGAATGCCATGTGATTGAGGCTCGGTTGTCTAAATCTCAAGTTCATGATCCACTTGCCATGTATGCTTCTCAACAAAACATGGCTTCTACTTGTCAACAACCATCATACTTGCAGCAGCCACCACCACACGCCTATCAGCAACCACATCAACCATCTTATCAACCACCAATGATGCCACAACAAGCATTTCAACAAAGTGTTCATCAACAATCTTTCCCACAGCAACCACCATATCAGACATCATCATCACAAGCCAACACTTCTCCAATGGGCTATACTCCTCAGCAAGGATATTTTCCAATAGAAGCACAACCAGCACAAGCTTTATACTCTAATGAACTTCCACCAATCCAAGCACCAGTCTTTACTCCAAATGATACGCCAGCTGGTGTTCTAAACCATCTCATTGCCTACTTGTCAAAACTTGTTGCAACTAGAGGATTTCCACAAACAAACAATCAGCTCCGCACCTCTTCAAATCCTCGACAACAAGCTACTGTTCAAGATGGTCAAGTGACGGTGCAACCTATTCAGGGAAGGCAAAATTCATATGGACCTCCTACAAGGACTGGGAACAATCAAGCTGTGAATTCTCAAGCTAATGGAAATGGAAGCCCCATTGGTCCTCAAAAGGTTGTGACTTGCTACAATTGCCGAGGACAAGGTCATATGGATAGGCAGTGCACTTAGTCGAAAAGGAGAAGGGATGAAGCGTGGTTTCGTGAGAAGATGTATTTGGTCGATGCTCAGTCTAAGGGAAAGATCTTGGATTCAGAGGAGTTAGCATTTCTTGTAGACCCAGGGGCAGCAGACAATGAAGGCATTGCAGTCGTTTCCACTTCTAATGCAGCTTATCAAGCAGATGATCTTGACGCATATGATTCGGATTGTGATGATATTCACTCTGCCCTAGCTGCTCTCGTTGCTAATCTCTCTCACTACGGTTCTGATGTCGTCAGTGAGGTACCAACCACATCTAATAATATTGATGATAAGCAACATCAAGTTGGGCATGTAAATGACAACCTCGAACAGCATTCGGGACTAGTAACTCAAATGATGTGGTGCCCAATCCTACACATTTGAGTGAACCTCAACCAAATGCTACGACGGGTATGGAATCTTATGCTCAACATGATTTGGTCATGGTACCTAAACATATTATTGATCAAATGCATATGGCCCTCGGACAATCCGTAGATACCAATTCCACCCTAACTGCTGAGCTTGTGTTGCATAAAGAAAAAGTCAAAACTTTTGAAATGGTCCCTCAAGCAGAAAAAATAACATGTTCTGAATTTGACCAATTTCGTTTTGAAAAGATTGAACACTTGAAAGAAATAGAATCATTAAAAGCTAATCTTTCCAATGAATTAAAAGCAAAAGAGTCGGTTGTCAATGATTTTTAGAAACTTAAAATAGATTTCGAAACTCTCGAGTCTAAAAAGTTTGAATCGGAAATTAATGCTACCAAACTTCTTAAATTCAAAGAACAACAGCTTTTAAAACAATACGCTTCCACAGAAAAGGTTCATCTTTTAACTAAATCGTTTAAAGAACTCGAACTTAAGCGTCTTCAAGATTTACCACCTAATCCCCGTTATGCAAAACAAGCTCAGGAATATATTCTGTGTCTTTATGATATGACCCTAATTGGC
This sequence comes from Glebionis coronaria, assembly GCA_025667525.1. Lineage (NCBI taxonomy): Eukaryota > Viridiplantae > Streptophyta > Magnoliopsida > Asterales > Asteraceae > Glebionis > Glebionis coronaria. Next base: position 5,712,222 of record CM046880.1, read on the forward strand.
AAATCGAAAGAAGCACCTTTTGTTTGTAGTACTGAGGAGACACAGTCACTTGCGGAAGAAACTCATTCTAAAATGCTTTCAAAATTCCATACGATTGATTATGATCAGTATAACAAATATCAATTGTCTAAAAAGACCCGCATTCGCTTACAAAAGGAATTAGCTGAATTGACAGTTCTTGTGCCCCAAAGTTTGTCAAATGAAAACCCTCCTAGTACGTCTCCTACACTTGTCAAAACGGATTTAACGAAGTTAATTCCACCGGTAAGGAAGGCGTCCGTTAACTTAAATGCGGTACATCAACACTTAGCCGATTTTGACAAGGTCATTTTGGAACGTACGACGACTTCGGCCATAACGGAAGGTGAATGGAATTTTGAGCACACTAGAGTTGCATTTATAGATGAAATTGTTCTGTTTGTAAAGAATGTTAAAGCTTGTCTTAGTAATCTTGATCAAGATTTGCTTTTGGAAATAGAAGAAGTTAGACGTGTCTTCAATGAAATGGATGATGCTTATGAAAATAGTTTACTTGAAATAGAACGGGTTTCACGCCAAAATGATCAGCTTCTGAAGCAAGTGATGTCTCATGATATAGTTTCCGTCTGTGTGAATAAAAGTGTTGATAATGATTCTATTGTGCATAATGTTGAATCTGTGGATAATGTGGTAGATAGTACTTGTCACGAATCTGACGCTGAATTTTTAAAGCTTCAAGATACATATTCTTCGCTTTCAAAACGTTTTGATGAGATTCAAACACATTGTATTTCGCTGGAATGCAAGCAACAATTTATTCAAGAAATCTTTGAAACGTCATTCGAAGGTGTTAATATCGATGATGCAAACTTTGAAAAGAATGTTGTGGATAATGCAGCCACTATCTCAGCATCGTCCTCTAGTGTAATCAAAAGAACCCTCATAGCCGTCACACCATTTAATAAGGGCCCTCGGACTAAACCATCTCAAACTTTGGTCACCAAAGATAAGGCGGAATCAAAACCAGCTTCTAATATTCCTATGTTGCCTTCTACAGGAGTAAGCACCACTACTAAGGCTCAAAGATCTAAGCTTAAAAGAAACAAGAAGAAAGATAGGATCTTGCCCCCATCTAGTAGTCAAGTGAAGAAGAAAGTAGAAGCCCATCCTAGGAATGTTATTTCTGTTTTGAATAAAAAGAATCATGTAGCTAAACCTAAAGGCTCTGCGGTTGTGCAGCGTTCTAAGCCTAGTGTGAATTCTAATTTGAAATATTGGAATTGCAATGAATGTATGTTTTCTAGTCGTCATGATTCTTGCCTTATTGACCATGTGAATGAGATGTATGCCCAGAAAAATGGATTAGAATGGAAACCGACTGGGAAAGTGTTAACCCAAGTTAGTTGGTTGTGGCGCCGCACTGGTAGAACTTTCACTATAGTAGGAAATATGTGCCCTTTAACTAGGATCACTCCCACTAAAGCGAAGAAGGCGAGCCCTTTAACAAGGAGTACCAAGGCTACCAAAACACAAGCGTGTCCTTTAACTAGGAACACCGACACTACTGTAGGAACCAAGTGCCCTTTAAATAGGTCTACTCCCACTATAGTGCCCGCGAACAATCCAAAACCTAAGAAATTTGGAACAGTAAAACCTGTTAGTGCTAAAACTCACATTAGAAAACGCAGGAAATATAAGGGTCACACAAATGTTAGCAATTCTGATAATATTATATGTATCTGCTAACACTCTAGAACCAATAGTTTCTAATGCATTGTCTACTATTGTTATTGAAAACATGTGGTCCAAATTGTTCTCTGGTATTTGGACTCTGGTTGCTCCAAGCATATGACCGGAGATCGCTCTCAGCTCAGAAATTTCGTCAGCAATTTTCTTGGTACGGTTCGATTTAGAAATGATCATATTGCAAAGATAATGGGTTATGGTGAATATCATATTGGGAATGTTATAATTTCAAGAGTGTATTATGTGGAAGGTCTCGGTCACAACTTATTTTCTGTGGGACAATTTTGTGATGCAAACCTAGAAGTTGCTTTTCGAGAGCATACCTGCTTCATTCGTAATTTGGAAGGGGGTGATTTATTGAAAGGTACTCGAGGGAACAATTTGTATTCTTTGTCTCTACAAGACATGATGGCCGCTTCTCCCATATGTCTTGTCTCCAAAGCATCAAATACTAAGTCATGGTTATGGCATTGACGGTTATCTCATCTTAACTTTGACGCTATAAATCATTTGGCGAAAAACGAACTTGTTCGTGGTCTTCCTAACCTTTCATTTCACAAGGATCATATGTGTTCCGCGTGTACAATGGGGAAAAGCACTAAGAAATCATACAGACCCAAGACTGAAGACACCAACCAAGAGAAACTTTATCTGTTGCATATGGATCTTTGTGGGCCAATGCGTGTTGAAAGTCTTAGTGGTAAAAAGTACATCCTCGTCATTGCCGATGATTACTCTCGGTTTACATGGGTGAAATTTCTTACAACAAAAAATGAGGCACCTAAATTCATCATCGGATTTCTCAAGATGATTCAAGTGCGTCTCAACACTACTGTCCGACGCATTCGTACAGATAATGGAACCGAATTTGTGAATCAAATCTTGCGTGATTATTATGAAGAAGTTGGCATATCTCATGAAACATCCGTTGCACGCACTCCACAACAAAACGGTGTCGTTGAATGGCGAAATCGCACACTTATGGAAGTTGCTCGAACGATGTTAATTTACGCAAAGGCTCCATTTTTTTATGGGCAGAAGCAGTATCTACAACAGTATACACCCAAAACCGGTCACTAATTCGTAAACGCCATGGTAAAACACCTTATGAGCTTCTCCATGGAAAAGTACCAGATTTATCATATCTTCATGTATTTGGTTCTCTTTGCTATCCAAATAATGATGGTGACAATTTGGGAAAACTTCAACCAAAGGCTGATATTGGCATTTTCATTGGTTACGCACCCGCAAAGAAGGCATACCGAATCTACAATCGTAAGTCTCGTAAGATCCTCTAAACTATGAATGTTGATTTTGATGAGCTGACAGCAATGGCTTCTGAGCAAAGCAGCTCTGAACCCGCACTTCATGAAATGGGACCCAGTAACATTAGTTTTGGTCTTGTCCCAAACAACCCTACTTCATCATCATTTACACCACCTTCTAGGAATGAATGGGATACGTTGTTTCAACCATTCTTTGATAAATTCTTTACTCCTCCAAGTATTGTTGCTCCAGAACCTGAGGAAATAGCTCCGGTAACCGAAGCACAATCTGATACGTCTGCACCTACAATTGGTCAAGATATACCTTCAACGAGTAATTCTCAACCAACACATGTTTCAACTACCCATGTCATGCCTATTGATGATGAAGAGGATGATGATGATCACGATTTGGAATTCGCTCAAATGTGTGAACTTCCATTCTTTGGTGTACATATTCCCGACCCTAATCAAGTTGGGCCGTCCACCTCAGAGGAAGCTCCTACTACAGTTTACTCCAATCCACGGATTCGTGAACATGACAGCAAATGGACAAAGGATCACCCTATAGATTCTATTATTGGTGACCCTAATCGTCCGATATCCACACGAAGTCAGCTACAAGAAAATGCAATGTTTTGTCATTTTGATGCTATCCTCACTGAAGTTGAACCTAAGACATGGCAAGAAGCTTTTACTCAATCCTGTTGGATAGAAGCTATGCAAGAAGAACTTAATGAATTTATACGTCTTGAAGTATGGAACTTGTCCCATGCCCGGATCAAGTGCAGTTACTCACTTTGAAATGGGTTTACAAGGTGAAACTCGATGAGTTAGGCGGAATATTGAAGAACAAAGCTCGACTAGTAGCTCGTGGATACAAGCAATTATTGGGCATCGACTTTATGGAATCCTTTGCACATGTTGCCCATTTGGAAGCTATTAGACTATTACTCGCTTATGCAACCCACATGAATATGATCGTCTATCAGATGGATGTGAAGACGGCTTTCTTAATGGTGAAATCAAGGAAGAGGTCTATGTTCAACAACCGGATGGTTTTGTGAATCCTAATTATCCTAATCATGTGTACAAGCTTAAGAAGGCTCTCTATGGGTTGAAGCAAGCTCCTCGCGCATGGTATGATCTATTGTCACAATTCCTCATTACGCAAGTCTTCGCTAAAGGCAAGGTGGATCCTACGCTGTTCATTCAGAAACGAGGTAAAGATATGATTATGGTACAAATATATGTTGATGATATTATATTTGCAGCCTCGACCCAAACCTTATCCGACGAATTTGGGACACTCATGTCTTCTAAGTTTAAGATTTCAATGATGGGAAAGGTATCGTTCTTCTTAGGTCTTCAGATATCTCAGAGTCCCAGAGGCATCTTTATCAATCAATCCAAGTATGCCCTTGAATCGCTTAAGAAGTATAAGATGGAATCTTGCGACCCCGTGGATACTCCAATGGTGGAACGAACTAAGCTTGATGCAGATCCACATGGAGTTTCCGTTGATCCGACACTTCATCGTGGAATGATCGGTACCCTTCTGTATATCACAGCTAGTCGACCTGATCTTCAGTTTGCCATATGTATGTGTGCTCGGTATCAAACTTGATCTACTGAGTTACACTTAGCTACTATGAAACGGATCTTTCGATATTTTAAAGGAACCATTAATCGGGGACTTTGGTATTCGAAGGACTCTTCGATTCAACTTATGGCATATGCAGATGCAGATCACGCGGGTTGTCAAGATACAAGGTGTAGCACGAGTGGAACTTTGCAACTACTAGGAGATCGACTAATCAGTTGGGCATCAAAAAGGCAGAAAAGCGCTGCAATTTCAAGTACGGAAGCAGAATACATAGCTATGTCCGGTTGCTGTGCTCAAATTCTTTGGATGAGATCGCAATTAACCGACTATGGTCTAGGTTTCAACAAGATTCCGATGTACTGTGACAACAAGAGTGCAATTGCTTTATGCTGCAACAACGTTCAATTCTCCCGGTCGAAGCACATTGACATTCGCTACCACTTCATCAAGGAGCAAGTGGAAAATGGAGTAATAGAGCTTTACTTTGTCCAATCTGAGTATCAACTAGCGGATATTTTCACGAAGGCTTTAGATCGCGTTCGAATTGAATTTTTGGCCGACAAGCTAGGAATGAGAACCTTCTCGCCTGAGACTCTTAAGGAACTAGCAGATGAAGCGAAAGAATAGTGGTGGTAAACTATTCTCCGTATCCTTGGTGATCATTTATATATACTGTTTATATTTTTATCCACAAAAGCAAAATACCAAAATATAAAATCATATAAAAACCATAAAAATTGAAAAATTCAGAAAATTCCAAAAATATTTTTACTTTATTTTTTCAAAGGCATGTTTTTTGGTACGATAATATTTACGACCTTGGAAATGTTGATTAATATCGACACGGCTCCATAAATAGAGTTCGTACAAAAGTTGTAAATATTTCATAAAACATGCCTAAATGGCTTGTAGTTATTTCAGACTGCAACCCGGTTTTCACATTAAAGTCAAGTATTTCTTATGAAAGCTTTGGCTCTCAACGGGAATTAATTTTCTCGGGCAAGGTTTACTTTAAAACCTTGTAGGGATCAAGTTTACTTTATAACTTGGTCTAACACAAATAAATGTACGTTTCAGTGCATTTATTTGTTAAAACAAGAGAAGTCTTGTTTTTATGAAGCTATCATCTCTACAACCATAGCTATCTACATTTGGTATCTACATACTCGACGATGCGACTACTCAAACGGCGAATACAGCTCTTTCAATAGAACACGGGTCAACAATTGAGGGGGAGCAGTTGTCAAGCATTCAGAATCTTCGATGCCGAACGTGCCAAGTTCACTAATTGGTGTCAAGAAAACCATACCAATCGTACACGTGGTGTCAAGAGATGACTTCAGTAGTGACGAGGCGACCAACATATGCCGACAAGAACCATTTGATCTTATCATATGATGTTCTCATCAATCAGGTCCAACCTCGTCAATTTTTTCTAATATGGTGAATATGTGATCATGTTACAAATCGGTATCATATCTCATACATTTGGTATCATGAAGATAAAACGGACTTGCATTTTTCTTCTCAAAACCTTTGTTAAAACTTCATTAAATCAATTGATATTAAAAACATCCATTGGGTTAATATTTTTAATATGGGGGAGAAAATGTGATTTAATATGGGAAATTATCACAAATGGTTTGACTTAATGTGCTGGCTTATCCCGACATATGCGAAATGTTTTCGAATATCGTGGCATATGTTAAGCGGGAGCAAAACGGATTTGCACATCAAAAATGGATTTCATGGTGATTTATACTTACCCACAACCCATTTATTTCACGACGATGAAGATTGTGGTGACATAAGGATGGTAGGATAGGTTAAGTCCTATGATTCTTCCAGAACCGGAGGAATCTTCCCAAGGACATTCCATAGCTAGAAATAGTAGTCCTTAGGAAAGTTGGAGAAAAGATTGTGAATGTAGCTGAATGGCGACCAAGTACTTAAGTTAGCACTGGAACAATCACAACAAGGTGCTAGTTATGACGTATTGGTAAGCATTGAAGGGGTTGAAGAATGAAAAAGAATTGTAAAGATAAAGGGTGTAAAGAAAGAAGCCCTCCTTACAACTTTAGGCAGAAACCGGGTCAATAAATATGCTATTGAGATCATTTTTAATGATTCTTGATATTGAAGATAGACATCATGGACCCAGTGATGCAATGCACAACCCATCCCAGCTAACTCAGATATCTCTTAAAAAGATATTTGTTTTAATCACACGGAGACAACGCATTATCTATTGATTTATTCACTCCGAATAAATTGGTATTGAAAAGGTGGCACTCCTCTCCAGCCTCCGATCACTAAAATCCAAAGTGCACGATCGAGTCTAGAGCCATTTGAGATCATCAAATATCTCATTAGGACACACTTTCATAATTCCTTGCTTCTTCACACACTGTGAAAAGTAAGAAAGATATTAAGAGTCCTACGCAAAATCTTCATGATCTTGCCTGAACATCCGAGTAATACGAAAGTATTTACAATGAAGATGGAAATCCTTCTTGAGCGAATATCAAAAAGCTCATGGTAGTTGACTTGTGCGATTCTTTATGAATCAAACTTGTGATAACTGGAAAGCAACAGTGGTTTAATTCTTAGCTGAACTTAAACACGTTCCAGGCCTCTACGCAATATCTTAGTGATCTTGCCAGAACACTCAGAGTGATACCTTAGTGTTCACAGTGATGAGTGGAAATCCTTCTAGTGTTAACCTCAAACAGCACTTGGTAGGTAACTTGCAAGATTCAATATGAATCAAGCTCGTGACAACTGGAAAGCAATGATGGTGCGATTCTTTACTAAATCAAACTTGTTCCAGGAATCAGAATTGACGGCTTCAATCATGCGGATAATTTTATCCAAATGATTCACTCTTTACGTTCGCGGTCAGCTTTGGACGATCGAGTAAAGAGAACGGGTTTACCCGCGAAATCTTGTCAAGGAGATTTTTAATTAAATCTACCTGCCACAAGTACGATATTTTATATCGTCCAACGGTCTTCACCGACTGGAGGTAAAATGCTACCGAATTAGAATAAAATGTTCAAAGCTATTTCGTTCGTGTCTACTTATGTTGCGGCATTTGAAGACGGTGGCGTTGCGGGATCCAAGAAGACGTCGTCCCCGCATGCTTATACTTTATGTACTTAATACCTCATCTAATTCAAGAAAGCCTAAAAGCTAAGTCTTCCGCTGTATCGAACTCTGAAGCTTTCAAGAATTACTAAGGTATAAGTATGTGGGACGTGAGGTCACGAAGAGGCGAAGATCACAAGTGATGGATGCACAAGATCAAGGAAAGAGATTAATGCTCAAGATTGATGTCAATGATCACATCAGCATGTTCACCTGAAAAGAAAAAGAAAAGAAAGACGAAGACTACGAGCTCAAGACAAGCATAATATGCTAGGTTTATCTTATTATTGTAACTTAGGTAATGCCCTTGATTAGAGTGACCTCCCTTAGGGGGAGATTGTTAGAAATACGTTTTACGTATTAAGAAGGATCGGTCACTCCAACGATAGTCCATGTAATAGCTCGTAGTTTAGTTACTTATCTTTAATTAACAAACAAACCCAAGCCTAGCCTACAACATGTGTAGGGCGGCCCAAATGTAAGCCCAAGCCCATGTCAAGGGCTTGGGTATATAAACCCTCTCCATTGATGGAGAGGGTAGTGGTTCTTCATTTTACACATAGTAAACTTTATTTTTCTCTCTCTATAATTGTGTGAAATCAACCATCTCTCTATCTCTTTCTCTCTCTAAAACATAAGTAGGATTTACATATCAACAAAATCTACACACGAAAGCCGCTAACATGCCCAAAACCACCAAACTCACCGAAAAACACTAAAAACCGTAACCAGCCAAACAAATCAGACCATTAATAAACGGTGAAACGCATGGGTCGTGGTAATAGATTTTATGGTGGTAGCAGTGGTGGTTTATGCTGAAACTTAAAAGTGAGAGATAGAGGCTTCAGGCTTGTGATGCCACAGGTGTATTTTTTTATTTTTAAAGAGAAAAATGATAGAGTATGATAGTTTTTTGGTTTTGTGTGGTTTATATATATATTTAGATTTTGTGGGGTGTTACAAGGATTAATGTAGAAATGGGCCGTTACAAATTTAAATGGGTCGTTACAAGAGGTACATTAATATTGTAGGACCGTCACAAGTTTAGAGATGTAATGACGTTTAAATTTTATGATGTTAGTTTTAATTTTTTGTATGTAAAGCTATTGATTTGAGAGTGAAGATTTTTAATTTAATTGGTCAATTGGTCATTTTTACTTTCTTAATAAAGAAATGTTTAAGGCTTAATATTTTAAGACTTATTTATTTAAAAATAGTGTAAATGTCTTATAAAGTAGTAGTATAGATAGTATAGATGTGTAAATTTTTAATTTAAATATATCATTTATTATTAAATTAAGAGAGTGAGATACGGTGACTGCTATATGGATTGTTAAGCTTTTGGCACGAAAGTTATTTGGCTTACCACACCAGTTCGTGACGCCAAACTTAACAGCTCACTCCAAGCTATGTTTTAGCTTTTTTTTCTTTTAATAAAAAGTAGAGTATATGTAAACATCTAGTACCACTTTTTATCATTTGACACAAGATTTTCTTTTGCTTACCATACTCACAAAATGAGGTGCCAAAAAAAATTCTCGTGTGAATCTTACGTGACACTTACATTTTCGTTGACATGAGTCTTTGGGCCTAGCCGTTCTTATACTCGCCTCATTTTTACGGTTCTACAATTCTAACATGTACCACAAACGATAATTACACGCTAATAGGTCTCCTTTAAGAAAGTATGCAATTAACCAAACCACAACTACTATAAAATTTTCAATTTACTCAATAATAAAACAAATTTAAATGGGGTCTACAAAGAGTAAATAACATTTTTGGTCCATGACCGAAATATATGTTTGGTCCTCGTCATTTCGTAAGTATAGTCAACATCTCTATTCCGAATTTTGAACTGCAAATACAGTCCTCAACAGATCTGAAATGACAAATTAACCTTTGTCCTTTTCTGTGCAAGCTTATTTGATTTATTTTTATACTTTCTTTATTGTTAATATTTTTTTAAATTTCTTAAATTAAATATTTACTATTAAAAAATGGATAGAAAAATTTAATAAAGATTGATATATTATTTTTGTTTAAAATTATTATTGCAAAATTTAAATAAATTTTATTTAATTAGTTAAAAAGTAAAATTGTCATTCTATCAAAAATAAAAATAAAAAAAACACTAATAAATTACTTTTTAAAACTGTTTCTTTACTTTTAGGATGGAAAGAATATTTCATAAGTTTTAGTTTTAGACTTATAAGTTAATATAAACTCACGTGTCTTAAAAAAATAAAAATGTATCTATACTATATATAATACATTTAACCTTACTAATAATAGTATACTTGAAAATTTAACTTATATATATTAATGCATAATGTACGATGAAAAGAAGTCTAAAAAGTTACAATAGAAATTTATAACACTCATTAATACAAACATAAATTACTACTCATATTAAAACTAATTACTACCTCCTTCTCAAAATTATAGTCCACTTTTCTTTTTTGGTTGCCCCAAATTAATTGTCTACTTCTAAAAATAAATATGAAGTTTAGATCGAGATTACTACATTACCCTTAGTAGAAATTATAATTACAAACTTTAAAAAGGTTTTAAATTGATTGGTTAAAGGTAAAACTGTCTTTATACAAAAAGTAAGAGATAGAAAGCCGTAAAGGTTGTACTTTTCTTAAACTGTGTGTTTTTTGTCGGTGGACAATAATTTTGAGACGTAGGGAGTAAATACATAATAATTTATACACATTTGAAAATAATATTAATTGATAAACCTCATTTCTTAATTGTTCACATTTTGAACAATTAAAAACTTACATCTACAAAATTATACATATGTTTTTACCTAAAATGATGTATATAGTTTTGAAAAACCAAACCAGACCAATGTTTCAATCGAAAATCAGAGTCATCGTAAGTTTTGGCTAACCAATTAAATATAGTTACCTAAACCTTAAACTATCGTTTATTAATATGTCTTTGTAAGAGAAACATAAAATTAATATATTGTTTCTTAAAAACTATGTTATATGACATCCACCGTCGCAACACGCTAACATAAAAATAAAATATAGTAATGTCTTAAACCAACGTGTAAGTCCAAACAAACACTGACTGAAGCCCTGAACATAAAACGAAGACACATATATGATGATGTTTTAAATGAGTGTACTAGGTAGACTATTTTTTCTGACTCTGCTTGTATTTTCATATCTTCATTTTTCTAGCTTATGAGCTTATGAGCTTATTCCAAATTAAATTTCAATTCTGTAAAATAAGCCCATCAAAAATTAGGATATTTGATATAAGAAGTTATAGCAAACATGCTTAAAAAGATATAAGTCCACCTTGAGTGTTAATGTTTAAGGTAAAGGAGTAATAGGACTTGTAATGCCTCAATGGTTCGGGCTTTTGAGCTTATTTTTTTCGCATTTTGTTTCATGACATTTCGACCATATGAGCTTTTTTCTTTCTCTTTTCTAATTCCTAATCATTTATAAATGATCATTTAATATGTTAAGTATGTTTACTTGTGATTATCCCCTTGATCTCTTTCTTTACCTTATCCAAAGAGAAGATCACTCACACACTTGTGAAGTGATTAAAGATGAAGCCTTGATGAAGATCATCCTCTTCTAAAGATCTAGTCATGTTCATCATTTGTTTTATTTGTGTCTTGTGTAGATCTAATGTATTTGTGTATGCTTGGATTAGTTGTGTTAATCCTATGTATTAGTGAATACTTGGATTAGTCTTGTGTAAATCCATTTTATATGTATATACTTGGATTTTTGTTGTGTAGATCCAACTTACATGTGTATACTTGGATATGTGTTATTGAGTTGTAAGATTTGTATCTTGTTAGTTCTCACTAAACTATAAAGTGATGTGTGGTTGTGTCTTGTTAGTTCTCACTAAACTATAAAGTGATGTGCGGTTGTGTCTTGTAAAGTTCTCACTTAGCTTCAAAGTGAAGAGTCGTGAAAATTGGTTCTATCTTTCGATTAGAACTAGACATCTAGCCTTGTGTCGGAAAATGATGAAGTAGGCAACGTTGTGAAGATTAATTATAGCTTTTGATTAGAACTCGACATCTAGCCTTGTGTCATAAAATGGTGAAGTAGGCGACGTTGTGTAGATTGGTGCTAGCTAAGATTAGGTCTCGAAATTTAGCTTAGTGTCGGAAAATAGTGTAAGCGACGTTGTAAGGTTTTCTCCGGCAAGAAGGGAGCTTGTGGATATAGTGGAAATCTCGAGTAAGGTGTACTCGAGGAGTGGAGTAGGAACGAAGATAGAACTTCGTTGCCGAACCACTATAAATTTTGATGTCTTCCTATTAGGTTGCTTCTTTCCTTACTCTTTACATACGTTCATTATTACATCACATACAACAACTATTTGTCATTGTTAATGCATTAGAATTGAACTTAGTCATTATGCAACTAGATTTCAAGTAAAAGGTAGTTTTGAGACAAACCTAATTGAAAAGAACTTTAATTAGGACATAAACCGAAGAGAAACTATTCAACCCCCCCCCCCCCCCTTCTAGTTTCTACACTTATGTTTGGGAGCTAATGTTTGTTTCCGGTTTTCCTTTATGGTCATTTATGTTTTTAAGACATATTACCTTGCATGCTTTGATGATACGCCATAATTATCATGTAACGCTCCACTTATCAAAGTGGGGTGTTATAGCAATGATCCATTTACCTTACTTAATACTTTTAAAATTGGTTTTTACAAGATCCAAAACTTTAAGTTAAACGCGAATTATATACATGTTCGTGCGTTGTTGTCCTTGTTATATAATTCAAGGTATGAATTATATACATGTTCCATTCCTTTGTATGCAATATATATATTAGGTATATATATATATATTACATACTTGGTGATATCTTTCGCTTCATCCTACTTAACCGATTATTGATCAAATACGACATGGGATTTAAACTGTTTATCAACCGGTGGTATTGACAAAACTATTCATTTGGGGAGATTAGATGCATTCATATGAATTAATGGGGATTAGCCATCAAGATAGATCGTGACTTATAGTATCAAGCCGTTACGTTTACGCTGCTCTTAACGTTTTTTTTTGTTGATTGGTCTGCAACGTCGAGGTGAGTTCATACCCCATCTTCTTGTTTTAAATTGATTTATATGGGTTTTATAATCATTTCGGGGAAGGTACATGTTTGGTCACAGACTAATTATAATTTGCTTGGTTGATCATAAACTGGTTTAATTGTTACATGCAGAGTGGTCAACTCCATTAATTGTTATACTTATGAATGTTGATACTAAAATTTCTATTGTGGGTTTCGTAGCCCAAAACTTTAACTGCTTTTCAATGGTTCTCGGGTATAGACAATGGTTGCAAGCATGAACACAAGTACATATACTCGTTTATGTATTGGTCTAAATCCCGCTTTAACCCAATTACTTTGGCCCATTATCATGAACCGTTAATTACGTTGTGTAAGCGCGAATGTTATGGACAGATCTATTGGGGTTGACGCCTATGTCCAGCTTGGTCCAAGAGAGGACAAGCGGGCACAATTTCATTTGAGTCTGAGGACGGATGTCTGGGTTAGGCATCCGTAGGGGCTACATTATATGATTATACTACCAGTGTTGTTAACGCTTCAGTGTCATGAACTTAGACAATAATAAAGGATTTTTTTACGAATTTGTGTTTGTTAAATTGTCACAAATGGTTGGAAAATCTTGTGGTTCAGCAAACACTTCTTTTATTATCAAGAATCTTATTTGTTAACTGTAATATCTTTTATTATCAGGGAATTCAATTATTAACGAGAACATCTATTATTATCAGTAAACTCTGCTTATATAAATAAACTATGTTTTTATCCGTAAACATTGTCTTTATCATTAAACTATGTTATTATCAATGAACAATGTTTTTTTATCATAAACTCTGTTATAAGTAACAAAGTTTGTTTTCATCAAGAAAAGCATTTTAATAAGAAACTATGATTTTTACTACAAGGTGCAGTGATCGATATAAACTATATGTTTTCATAAACACCTTAAAACAAAACTTATGAACTCACCAACTTTATGTTGACATTTTTAAGCATGTATTTAAGGTACTTGACTATGTGGATTATTTGGAGTCTTCTTTGTGGTTTTTGGCATGTATAGGTCGTTCTCGGATCAGGTTCTCGAATACTCATGAAGCCACGCGTCCGCAAAGCAAGTATTCCACTTCAGTGAATTTGGGGGTGTGACAGATTGGTATTAGAGCCTTGGTTATAGAGAACTAGGTTGCATTAGTAACTCTAGACTATGACCGACTCTCAGTTTTATTTAGTAGTAACATTAATCACATCATACTCATTCCGTCGTTATATGAATATTTACAATACATGTTTGATATTGCTTTGTTGTCTGCCATGTGATTACTTGTTTACATGAGTTCGATTGCTTGATTAGTGCACTCAGACATATAATATACTTCTGTATATGAACACTAGAACATTCATTGGGCATTGTGAGTTACCTAATGGTCCCGTAGATCTTTTCATAATCACACCAAGAGACATCATGTGAATTTTGGGTTAATGATTAGTCGTGAGTTACTTTACCAGTTTAGTGTTAAGCTTCATGGCATTAGATGATTTTTACGTTTTATAAATTTTAATTGTTGATGTTATATTTAGTTTGTGATTCGAATTTTATCTTAATCAAAATATAAGTATCATTTTGGTTGTTAATGATTCGGGCTCAAGTTAGATTGTTATGCCAACTCTTTACAACATTTTTGTAAATTACCTTAGAATGATGATTTTACATCCGCGTGCTCCTTTTGTGTATTATAACAAAAAAAATTTTGATTGGCCGATAGTTAGACGAAATATAGACTCGTAGTCTTACGTGAAAATGTAGAATGTGATGTCTACTCAGAGTCGATCTGAGTCATCGAAAGGTTGAGATGTGTAATAATTCATAACAAACCCGCGTCTATTCTTTGTGAGTGAGTTGCGAGGTTGGGTTATGATAAGTTATTACTCAACTTAGAGTTTTGATGAGTCTTCCTCGAGGATGGGAAAGATTTGTGTGATTGGATAATTGCTTACTTATAACCGAGTATTATATAATTATCCTACTTATAACTGTTAGTTTCCATTTTTTGATATACGTCTGCGGTTGCGTTATCGCCTATCGACATTTATATTCTTCCATCCCGTACTTTCGAAACGTCAACTTATGAAAGACGACTTATGGAAAACCATTTCGAACGCAATGAGAAAATTTTGTGTCTTGAATCATCCGTTAACTATCGAAAACGAGTCCCGAACTATTAGTTATATTTACAAAATCAGCCCCTAACTATTAACCACTTAACATATTTTTTTAAAAAAATCCTTTGACAATAAGATCCAATTCCTCAAAACATAATGCAACATCCGAGGTTCCTCTAAGATATCTAAGGATCCTCTTACAGCTTCTCAATGCCCTCTACCAGGTTCCGCCATGTACCGACTCACTACTCCCATTGCATGTGGAATGTCTGGTCTTGTACATATCATTGCGAACATTAAACTTCCCACTGCTGATGCATACGGTGCTCGAGACATCTTAATCCTCTCTTCTTCACTGTTAGGACTCATCTTGGAGGATAACTTGACATTAGTAGGAAACGGGGTGGATATTGGCTTACAATCTTGCATGTTGAACCTTTGCAAGATTTTCTTCACATAGCTTTAGTAACGACTCACTTTGACAAGGTGTCCGTTATGTCATAATTATGGCGTGTCATCAAAGCATAATATGAAAGCCAGAATCAGACATCGGCCCCAAACATAAGCTCAAACTTGCATAAAGTAAATAATGTAGAAAAGGATTAAACATTGACCAACCAAGCATAAGTATTTAAAATGCAAAAAGGAAAGAAGTCTAAGGTAGCCTCCATCCTATGCACGTACTCTCAAATGATCAAGTTTGTCCTAGGGTACCTGCCGTATGGGACATGGAAAGAAAATACGGCTGCGCAATACGCTCAGTGAACGGATATAATGACATGATAATAATAACTGAAATATAAGTAAAATATATGAAATTCAGCGGAATATGTGTATGTCCTGGAAAACCTGGAAGATGATTTATAAACAAAAGGAATATTTTGAAAAGTCTTAAGTTTATGCATGTAATATAATTAAATGCCCACGAGCTCATATAAGTCATAACATATTCCCAACATGCATGAATACATAGAGGGTGACCTCGTCATGCAATTAGAGGGGTGACCTCTAATAATATAAGTCTGGATGGAGGGATCAACCTCAATGTGATGGAGTGTAGAGCACACACTAAACCAATCACCCTATACATGTCAACCTGAAACTAGGTTGCACCCATACGCCCATATAATAATAATAATAATAATAATAATAATAATGAAGTGATGTTTATAATAAAAATAATAATAATAATAATAATGGCCAAACTGAACATGGAGGGACGCCGCCAGAAATCACTATTGTTACGAAAGAGTCATGACACAGGTGCCTCATGTGTCACGGTTATGGTACCTCCATAACTAGGTGGTCATGTAAGTCATGGTCATGCATATATAGCTCAGGTGATTTAAAATGATAACATGGCAAACAATGAAATTTTTTTATGATTTGAAAACTGGGGAAAACAGATGGCATAGCAAACGGGGAATCCTAAGCATGCATAGAAAAGATGTCCTTACTGAAGGACAGAATATCCGTACCTTATATCCAGTAAACGGCAAAAGATGAAATGGCGTGTATGATAAATTACGTGTATGAGTTGCTTGTTCATATATAAATTACTTGTTCATGTTTTATCTTGTATTTCTTATTATTATGCATTCATATTGATGAGACTGCTTTTATACATGGTCTCATCGTCCAAATCGGCCTTAAAATACATAAAATATCATAAAATATGCCAAATATATGCTCGTGTTTGTTACTTGTGTATTTTTAGGTACGGATATTGAGGAATTGGCAAAAGATCACAAGAATCATTCAAAAACGAACACGGGAAACGAAGCCGCACAATGAACCGGGCCCAAGTTTGGAAATTTGCAAAATGACCCTTGAAGAATTGAAGATTGTCAAGTTTAGTCCCTCATCTTTGAAGAACTTGTCACAATTGACCCTCCAAATGTTAATTGTACAAGTATGGTCCTTATTATTTGAAGATTGTACAAGACCAGTCCATCAAGAATCAAGAAAATACATTAAAGGCCCTTGGATAAAATTTTAGAAGTTTTTGTGCCACTTTTGACAACTTGTCCAAAGTTGTTATGTGCAAACTAGGCGCTGATGGGATTTATTTACAAAATGAAGAGAAGTGAAATGATTGGGGACCAATTCTGCCACAAACCAAAACCCACACCAATTATATCCACCATTCACAACGTGACACCTCAGCAAAACCCACCCACCAACCCATTAACCCTACCCATATCCTACCCAAACCCGTCCATTACCCAAACCGGTTTTCATTTAAAAAATGGTTAATTGTCAACTCCCACTTAACCCCATCTTTTCCCACCATAACATGATTTTAAAATCATGTTTACCCAAAAAAGGATTAAACATTTCCCCTAATCCCTATAAACCCTAATTATTTCCCAGACCTAATCACACCCAAACAAAAGGGGTTTTGTCCCATCTAGTGCAGATCACTAATTAACACTCCTCTCAACATTTCCCACTCAACAAAACATACCCACATGGCCTGAGGGACCCACCCCGTACCTCCCCTGCTCAAGTCATTTTCCCCAAACCCTATGTCCCGACCAATTTAACGTTTGGGATGATCCCCTTGGTCCCAAGTCCAATCCAACGTTCACAAACAAGTCTCCAAGCTGGCATCTTCACATGATCACATGAAGGCACGATTTTGACCCATTTTCAGTCAAATTTTCAAAGGGCAACTTTGGCATTTCATTAACTAGGGTTTTAGTATTCTAGAGAGTTCTGTTAAGTAGTATAAAAGGAGGATGAGGCTTGTTCATTCCCCTTTGTTCCAGTTTTTAGCATTTTTCAACTTGTAATTCCTTTTTTAAATTAATGAAGTTTGGTGTTTGTGAAAGACAAGTGTAATTCCTTTTATTAAGTTTAAAAAGTTTGTGTATTGTGTTAAATGCTAAGGCTGAGTTCCTTTTTAAAATTGTGAAAGATTAGAGTGTTTGTCATATGTAGTTTTCAAAAAGTTTTAATAAGGTTTTTATTTCAGAAAGTAAGGGTTTTGGAAAGTGAAAGTGGACCAAGACTTTGATTTTCTGAGTGTAAAGGCTTTGTTTAAAACGTGTTAAGGTTTCAAAGTGGTTGCAAGATTTTTAAGGAAGTTTTTAAGAAAATCAGAAAGTTTGTTTTTCTTGTGTTTGATCTTATTTGCAGGTTTGATTGGTTGATTGTGTTGATTAAGTTCTGCATACACCCGAGTGTATTGGAGAAGGCTAAACCAGCCTTAGTTGGTCTTGGATGTGAGACCAACAAGGTATTCCCTTGTTTCAATTTTCCTAGTTAAAAAGTGAAGTTTATGTGAATTCGTATGCTTAAGTGCCAATTGTTGTTTAATCTGTTTAATTTGACTCATTTGGATGTTATAAGTATGCTAGGATAGTTATAAATCAGTTTGAGCAAGTTTTAAAGTGTTTTGGTTTGAAAAAGTTGGATAAAAGTTCTTAAGAGGGTGTTTGGATCTGCTTTTTATTTTGATTTTGATAGAAATTGGTGAGTGTTAAAACGTGTTAGATAGCTTGGTAGGGTTAAGAAAGGTTGAAGGTTAGCTTGGGTTGTAGTTTGGTTCAAGTTTTGAAACAGGTTGTTGAGAAAAAAAAAAGTGAAAGATAGCTTAAAAATTGCCTAGTCACTTCTCTGCTTGTTTTATTGCAAATCTTGTTCTTGGTTCATGAAATCTGTTAAGTGTTAGGGGTATTTAGGATTTTATTGTTTGTTTGCATGCTAGTTAGTGAGTTTGTGTGAAAAATATGGGGCTTTGAAATTGAGTTTGGTGCAAGCTGTTAAGCAAGAAAGTCCACAGACCCCATATTTTTCATCAGCAATATTGATTTGCTTGTGTATGCTTAGTTTGTGAATTTTTTGTGCTAAGTGTTGTGTTCTTTTGTGTTATATTGACTCCCTACACTCAGAAAGAGTGTAGGGGTGCCTTTGTCATCCAGAAACATCACCAATACAACACAAAACCAAGTCCTCTTGGTTTATGCACAAGTGAAGAACTCTTCACTTGTTCATCAGAAACACAAGTAAACTGGGCACGTTTTTGCCCATAATTTGGCTTTATTTTTGGTAAAAAGTGAATTGGATTTGTGTTAAAAAGGTTACAAGTGTTACTGATTAAGTTTTAAAAAGAAAAAAAAAAGAAAAAAAAAAGTAAAAACTTCACCCTGCCTGGACTCGAACCCCCGACCTGCAGCTCAGGAGTGAGGGGTTCTACCAGTGATCTAGATGAGTTTTTACGTAAGGGGTTCATTTCATTAGTTACTTAACACGTTTTTGTTTTCTTCTTATTTAAATAAGCCGTGGCCTTTTGGCTTATTTGTGGCTTATTGGATAAGTGTTTTTAGCTTATTTGATTTTTCCTAGGACATTTATAGGCTTTAGGACTTTTCTGTTTTAAAATATTATTTTTCTCTTTATTCAATTAATTATTAGGATTATTTTTAGTTTTAAATTTAGAAAGTGTATAAAAAATAGTAAACAGTAATTAAAAAACCCAAAAAAATAGTTTTTAAGTTTTAATTTATATTTTTGAGGTTTACAAATCATAAAGTTTTCAAAAACATTAATTTTTAATTTTATTTGATTTTAGGTTTTTTATTAAACTTTAAAAATTAATATAAAATTAATTAAAAGGTTTTAGGAACTTTAATTTGCATTTTCTTCTTAGTTAGAATATTTAGGATTTTTGAGAATTTTTTAGAATTTATTTAGGAACTTTTTATTTTTTGGAATATTTTAATATTATTTTAATCATAAAAATTCAAAGTTTTATTTTTAACTTTTTTTCATTTTTCCTAGATTCTAGACATTAAATTAGGAACTTTTTCACTTTCCAATTAATTTTTAGGCTTTCCAATTAATTTTTAGAATTAATTTAAGATATAATAGATTTTAATAGTTTTTAGGAGTTTAAAAATAGTTTAATTTGTTTTTAAAATTTTTAAAAATAGTTTTTAGCTTAATTAGGTCATTTTTGAGGTTTACAAACTATTAAATCTTGTTTAGGGCTTTTTAATATTTAAAAGTGATTTTAGGGCTTTAATTAGCATTAAAAAGTCATTATTAAATTAATTAAAAGGTTTTGGCAAGTTTGGATTTTTTGTAAACTCTTAGAATATTATTGTGGATTTTTAGTAATTTTTAGGAATTTTTAGGTTAAAATTTTAAATGTTGTCGTTTTTACGTATCTACGTCTTAACTTTCTAGTAGTGTTTTTGCCTATTTTTCTATTTTTTTTTTCGTCTTCGTCATTTTCTCTTCTCCTTTCTTGTTAATAATCAAAAACAAAATCAATCATTCATTACACAACACACGTGCCTCCTCGAGAACGAATTTTTGGCGCCGCTGCCGGGGAGGCGTGTTGTGTTTTGATTGAACCATTGTTGTTTTCTATATTAGCCATAATAGTATTTGTATTAATAGCACTCTATTAATACGTATATCGTTTTTCGGTTTTTGTGTGAATATTATTACTGTATTGTATACGTAGAACAATAAATACACAAGTACTCCAAATACGTGAGCAATCACAACCTTGATTCGGGATTTCATCACTCGATCATTGTATTCGAATCTCAAACCAAAGAAAAAAGGCAAAAATAGATAAATACTTTCGTGAAGCTTAATTTTGATAATACAAACTATAAGGTGGGTATAAGGCGGTTGTATTTCACAACCTAAAGGAAAAAGGCTCTTAAGTGCTTCGCGCCGCCTCGTTTCCTCCGCTTGCTTGTGCGTATTTGATTTTGAGAGTGAATCGAGGGTTTTGCCGCCCAAAGTATTACTACATATCATATATATTTTCTTGGTTTCATTTGATTAAACCCTCTTGAACGATTTGGTGTTCCACCATCGTTCTAAAGTCATCGAAGGCGTTCACTCCACGTGATCGTTTTCATTCCCTGAGGCCTTTTTAATCAAGAGATTTGATTGAGGAGGAGATTTGTGGACTCATTGTCTACTTAATACATTCACCAATTTCCAAAAGGTTAATACAATCAAAAACCACAAAAAAATTGAAAAAACACAAAATACCAAAAAGAATCTTCTTTGCTCGTCTCCACGTTGTACGTGACGTTTATGCTCACTCGTAGTCAAGCAAAACGTGCACGTAAACGCAAGAACAAAACTCCCACTCCAACTCATTCTAGTGAGGAGTCTCCTATTGACGAACCCATTGTACGAGAAGAACCAACCATGGCGAATCGAACTATGATGGAGTTACTTCAAGCACCCACCGAGGGTTATGGAGAAGCTATTGTGATTCCCGCAATCCTTGCGGAGAATTTTGAGGTAAAAACGGGTTTGTTGTCAATGATCCAAAACAACAAATTCCGTGGTGATGAGAAGGACAATCCCCACAACCATATCCGCCAATTTAATCGTCTTACCGCCACATGCAAGTTTAAGGATGTCTCGAATGACTCGATTAAGATGATGCTTTTTCCGTATTCCTTAGCGGGGCCCGCTAAAATTTGGTTAGAGAAAGAGCCACCCAATTCTATATTGACGTGGAAGGATCTCGTTTCGAAGTTTGTGAACCAATTTTTTCCGCCCTCTAAGACTACGCATTTGAAGAATGAGATTTCTATATTTTCACAAGAATCAAATGAAAGTTTTTCTACGGCTTGGAATAGGTTTAAGGAGATGTTACATGAATGTCCTCATCACGGTTTTTCCGATTTGCACCAAATCGACACGTTTTACAATGGACTCAACGATCATGAAAGAGATTATTTAAATGCCGCCGCGGGTGGTAATTTTTTATGTAAAACGGTTGAAGAAGCTTTGGTCATAATCGAGAATAGGTCTAAGGTTTATAGCCCTCGTCACACACCGAGTGTTGCCAAAAGGGGCTCATCATCGTCTCAAAGTATCAATGCATTACATGATGAAGCAAATGAAGAAAACCGATTTTTCGATAGATTTGCTAACCTTATGTCCCATTGGAAGGCTCAAGAAGCTTCCAATTCCGCTTCGGTTAAAGCGGTTTCTAAGAGTTGTTTGTCGTGTGGGGGAGCTCGTGATCTTTCCGAGTGCATTACCGCGGATGGTAACACTTCGAATGCTTTTGTAGCCACGGGAACTTATAACCAAATCGGTCAAGGTTCTCGTTCAAATCAAGCTCCACCAAATCAAAATGCTAATAATTATCGCAACAACAACCAAGGTGGAAATTACCAAGGAAATCAAAGGAATTGTAACAAAGGTAATTACCAAAGTGGAAATGGGAAAATTTCAAACCAAAACCAAAACCGTGATTTTCAAAACAATGCCCAAGGTTTTCAAAACGATCACACCAAAAATCTTCAAGGAGAGTTTTTGAATTATGCTAAGGCTAATGATGCTAAGTTTGACAACATGCAACGTGAGATGGTTAGCTTAAGGTCCGAGTTGAAAAACGAGCTTAAAAACGAACTTGCTAATGAACTTAAAACTCATGCTAACAAAATGGAAGGAAATGCCACACGACTCCAACAAAATCAACAAAAAATGGAGCAAGGACAACATGAGATTAAGCAAGAATTGTTAAAAGCAGATGCTAGGCAATCTAAGTTTGAAGACCGTATGGCTAAAATGTTTGAAGCTATCATGTGTAAGCCCTCTTCTTCGGGTGGTCTTCCTAGTGATACCATCGTAAACCCGAAAGGAGAGTTGAAGGTTATTACTACACGTAGTGGTAAAACTTTCAAAGAACCCATTTCTCGTCCAAGTACTTCTATGGAGAAGGAAAAAGAGAAAGAACCCGAGGTTGTGGTTGAAAAGGAGCACATTACAAGCCCACGAAGTACCGCTCAAACCACACCTACGGTTGAACCAATACCCATCATGGAACCCGAGATTCCAAGGCCGTTGCCTATGCCTACTTTGCCCCAACCCACACCACCTTTACCCTACCCATCAAGACGAGACAAGGAAAAGGCACAAGAACGAAATAATTATCAATTTGAACTCTTTATGAAAATGTTTCGTGACTTGCATTTTAATATAAGTTTTGCCGACGCCTTAGTCATGATGCCTCGATTTGCCGCGAACTTCAAAAGTATGTTAAACAACAAAGAGAAATTGCAAAAATCGTCTAGTTGTTCTTCGGTTTTTCTAAGCCGCATACCTCAAAAAGTCGGTGATCCTGGAAAGTTTTTAATCCCATGTGCTATCCAAGACATGGAAGAATGCTACGCCTTGGCCGATCTTGGTGCTAGTATTAATTTGATGCCTCTTGAGATTTTTAAATCGCTCAATCTTCCCAATCTCACTCCTTCAAGAATGTCAATCGAAATGGCCGATCATTCTACGATTCTAGCTTGTGGAGTTGCCGAGGACGTCTTCGTGAAAGTTGGAAAGTTCTACTATCATGTAGACTTTATTGTTGTTGATATTCCCATCGATCCTAAAGTTCCGTTAATTTTAGGTCGATCTTTTTTGGATACCTCGAGAGCACTTATCGATGTGCATGCAAGAAAAATCACTCTTCGTTTCAATGAGGAAGAACTCGTCATTAATGCAACCCAAAACTCCACTCTTTCTCATGTGTATTCTATCACATCTTTGTACAATGTCAATCCCATCAAAAGCATTTGCAAAAATATTTCCAATAGAGTTTTAGGAGTTGTTGAGAAAAATGAAGTTCCGTCCCCTCCGCCGGTGGAGGTTAAGAGTGTTAAGCCTATGATTCCAATCTCGAGTAATTCTTCGGATGATGAATACGTTGATCCCGATGGGGAGGTTTTCTTTGTTGACAAAAGATTTGAAAACTTGCCACCACCCAAACCAAAAAGATTTCAAAATGTGAGAATTTTTAGTGTGACTAACATTGCATTAGATACACCAAATATTTTTGACATAATTAAGTCGGGTTTTCACAAGGAGAGTTTAAAAGATGAAAAAGGAAAGGATTTTAAGTTTGATTTAAAAGATTTTTCTACAATTCTAACTCCGTCATCACCGCGTGTATTGAGTACTACAAGCTCGTCTTCTCCTTTTGACGATGTTTTGTGTGGACTTAGTGTGGGGGAAGCCCCTTATGTTCCCTCCCCTTTCTCCACCGAGGACGAGATATTTGATCCTGGAATTGCTTATATAGGGAAATCTCGGTCTTCCACCGATGCAATAAATGGAAAATCTTTTCATTTGATTGGTGCGAGTCTACCTCGAGTAGCTCAATGTTTTGCCTTACCCATTGTCCCACCCTTCTATTTCTTCTCTCCTATTTTCTTCTACCCCATTGGGGTTTGTGTTGGAGTGGTGTTGTCTCGTCTTTCATCCGAAAACGAAGACGCTATCTTTGACCCCGGTATACGTTTATCGGATTTTTAAAGTACTCCACGTACTTTTGGGCCTTGTTTATCATGTAAGCCCCACCAAAAATTGACCATACCATGATTATCCCTAAATGATCACATTTATGGGGATTCGAGTCGAGCTTTTGACTCGGTTATCAAAAACAAGGTGCCTCGTGGGGGAGACCCATGCTTATCCATGTACATATTATTGCTTTCTAATTAGTTTAATGTGAGGGGATTTGTGCCCTTCCAACCTTTGTTCCGTGGTTGTTTGTGCATTGTGGTTTTTAGATCATGATCTTCACGATTGGAGCCTCTCGTGTTTCGTTTCATGGGAGCACTCGATCGTTTGCTTTGGAGGCCTTTCCCAATATCCATATGATATATCCTTTTATGTTCTAACCTTAGGTTTATAGCACACTTCATAAACGGCTATTACTTATTGGTTACACCCTTTCCATGCTAGATTAGGCATTCGACTATGTCTCTAGTATGGGGGTGTTTTCACCCCTAGACTCGAAACATTGAGGACAATGTTTAACTTTAGTATGGGGGGGTGAATAGATACTTGCCTTGCCAAACCTTCACGCTTTCCAAAGTTTATCGTTTTGTTATCATTTTGTTGCAAAATAAGGCTAAAAATGGCCAAATTTTAAAATTTTTCTCATGTTTTATAAGTGTTTGAAGACACGAATGTAGATTTTCCGATGGCGAGAATAAGAGTAATTTTTGACTCGACCGTGCGTGTTGAGCACTTAGCTTTGATTCCTTAACTACACATTAGGCTAAGTCTCTTAAATGGGGACGAGAAATGATAGAGTTAATTATAAGTTACTATGCTAAACGTAGAGTACTCGTATTCTTTCAAAAACTCATGTGTTCTCGTTGTTTGCTTATTCTCCCTTCGCTTGTAAATATTTTTTGCTTAATAAATATTGACTTAGCGGTTTAGTTAGGATTATTGGGTTTCTAGTCTTTTCTAGTAGCTTCCGTGTAATTAAATTGGGAAGACATTAAGGTATCGCCAGCGTCACGGTTTTGAAGTATTGGCACCCCAATAATCGAAAGCTTCACCTAATAATAAGATTTCAAGTGCTCACCTAAATCTAGCAAACAATTTGAAGCCCCACAAGGCCTAAAATCTATGCAAAATTGAAAGTGAATCAAGCCTTAATCTTCGAAGCTTTAAAGATCCAAAATTCGCTTTAGCGTGAGGATATACGTCTTTGGCTAATAAAACCACCGATGAGGCGGATAATAAAAGGCAAGGCAAGACCGAAGTCATAATAAAAGCTTCATGGCGAAGTTGAATAAAAGATGGAGGTAAACCAAAGATAATAAGGCCCTTCTGTTAGGGGGCGTATAAAAGTCTTGGTAATAAGTCTCATGTTCAAAACCGTTATAAAACCGTGTTTATCGATCCTTCTTGTTGACTTAATTTTTTAACATCGTTGTCTATTAGGAGGGGTTATTGATTTGATGGTCTTGGTTACACCGTTAGGACTCTATTTTTAGACCTAAATCTCTATTATCGCATAAGTCAACAATGTATCCTCGTGATCATTAAGACATAATAAAATATAAGAGATACAACTTAGGAATAATGGGAGAATAAGTACGTGATTAGGGCATATGAGTAGTGTTAGCATTACTAACTTATAATGACAATGATCTCGTTGCACGCTTGGCATGGAATTAAGGTGAAAATCGAGGACGACGAAATTATTTCTAACGAAGCATTCACGTGTTCTTATTCTATGAACCTAAACGTCCCATTTTGCGATGAAAATCATACATTATGTCTAAAACGCAAGTAGTAGCAATAGTAGTGTAGCTAGTTTATCTTTCAATAAAAGTGAATAAAATTAAATTTTGGAGATGCTTTGATACTTTACTCTAGCATTGCGTGAGGGCACGGCAATGGTTTAGTATGGGGGAGTGATGAGACTGCTTTTATACATGGTCTCATCGTCCAAATCGGCCTTAAAATACATAAAATATCATAAAATATGCCAAATATATGCTCGTGTTTGTTACTTGTGTATTTTTAGGTACGGATATTGAGGAATTGGCAAAATATCACAAGAATCATTCAAAAACGAACACGGGAAATGAAGCCGCACAATGAACCGGGCCCAAGTTTGGAAATTTGCAAAATGACCCTTGAAGAATTGAAGATTGTCAAGTTTAGTCCCTCATCTTTGAAGAACTTGTCATAATTGACCCTCAAAATGTTAATTGTACAAGTATGGTCCTTATTATTTGAAGATTGTACAAGACCAGTCCATCAAGAATCAATAAAATACATTAAAGGCCCTTGGATAAAATTTTAGAAGTTTTTGTGCCACTTTTGACAACTTGTCCAAAGTTGTTATGTGCAAACTAGGCGCTGATGGGATTTATTTACAAAATGAAGAGAAGTGAAATGATTGGGGACCAATTCTGCCACAAACCAAAACCCACACCAATTATATCCACCATTCACAACGTGACACCTCAGCAAAACCCACCCACCAACCCATTAACCCTACCCATATCCTACCTAAACCCGTCCATTACCCAAACCGGTTTTCATTTAAAAAATGGTCAATGGTCAACTCCTACTTAACCCCATCTTTTCCCACCATAACATGATTTTAAAATCATGTTTACCCAAAAAAGGATTAAACATTTCCCCTAATCCCTATAAACCCTAATTATTTCCCAGACCTAATCACACCCAAACAAAAGGGGTTTTGTCCCATCTAGTGCAGATCACTAATTAACACTCCTCTCAACATTTCCCACTCAACAAAACATACCCACATGGCCTGAGGGACCCACCCCGTACCTCCCCTGCTCAAGTCATTTTCCCCCAAACCCTATGTCCCGACCAATTTAACGTTTGGGATGATCCCCTTGGTCCCCAAGTCCAATCCAACGTTCACAAACAAGTCTCCAAGCTGGCATCTTCACATGATCACATGAAGGCACGATTTTGACCCATTTTCAGTCAAATTTTC
This sequence comes from Glebionis coronaria, assembly GCA_025667525.1. Taxonomy (NCBI): domain Eukaryota; kingdom Viridiplantae; phylum Streptophyta; class Magnoliopsida; order Asterales; family Asteraceae; genus Glebionis; species Glebionis coronaria. Next base: position 5,739,477 of record CM046880.1, read on the forward strand.
AAAGGGCAACTTTGGCATTTCATTAACTAGGGTTTTAGTATTCTAGAGAGTTCTGTTAAGTAGTATAAAAGGAGGATGAGGCTTGTTCATTCCCCTTTGTTCCAGTTTTTAGCATTTTTCAACTTGTAATTCCTTCTTTAAATTAATGAAGTTTGGTGTTTGTGAAAGACAAGTGTAATTCCTTTTATTAAGTTTAAAAAGTTTGTGTATTGTGTCAAATGCTAAGGCTGAGTTCCTTTTTAAAATTGTGAAAGATTAGAGTGTTTGTCATATGTAGTTTTCAAAAAGTTTTAATAAGGTTTTTATTTCAGAAAGTAAGGGTTTTGGAAAGTGAAAGTGGACCAAGACTTTGATTTTCTGAGTGTAAAGGCTTTGTTTAAAACGTGTTAAGGTTTCAAAGTGGTTGCAAGATTTTTAAGGAAGTTTTTAAGAAAATCAGAAAGTTTGTTTTTCTTGTGTTTGATCTTATTTGCAGGTTTGATTGGTTGATTGTGTTGATTAAGTTCTGCATACACCCGAGTGTATTGGAGAAGGCTAAACCAGCCTTAGTTGGTCTTGGATGTGAGACCAACAAGGTATTCCCTTGTTTCAATTTTCCTAGTTAAAAAGTGAAGTTTATGTGAATTCGTATGCTTAAGTGCCAATTGTTGTTTAATCTGTTTAATTTGACTCATTTGGATGTTATAAGTATGCTAGGATAGTTATAAATCAGTTTGAGCAAGTTTTAAAGTGTTTTGGTTTGAAAAAGTTGGATAAAAGTTTTTAAGAGGGTGTTTGGATCTGCTTTTTATTTTGATTTTGATAGAAATTGGTGAGTGTTAAAACGTGTTAGATAGCTTCGTAGGGTTAAGAAAGGTTGAAGGTTAGCTTGGGTTGTAGTTTGGTTCAAGTTTTGAAACAGGTTGTTGAGAAAAAAAAAGTGAAAGATAGCTTAAAAATTGCCTAGTCACTTCTCTGCTTGTTTTATTGCAAATCTTGTTCTTGGTTCATGAAATCTGTTAAGTGTTAGGGGTATTTACGATTTTTTTTTTTTTTGTTTGCATGCTAGTTAGTGAGTTTGTGTGAAAAATATGGGGCTTTGAAATTGAGTTTGGTGCAAGCTGTTAAGCAAGAAAGTCCACAGACCCCATATTTTTCATCAGCAATATTGATTTGCTTGTGTATGCTTAGTTTGTGAATTTTTTGTGCTAAGTGTTGTGTTCTTTTGTGTTATATTGACTCCCTACACTCAGAAAGAGTGTAGGGGTGCCTTTGTCATCCAGAAACATCACCAATACAACACAAAACCAAGTCCTCTTGGTTTATGCACAAGTGAAGAACTCTTCACTTGTTCATCAGAAACACAAGTAAACTGGGCACGTTTTTGCCCATAATTTGGCTTTATTTTTGGTAAAAAGTGAATTGGATTTGTGTTAAAAAGGTTACAAGTGTTACTGATTAAGTTTTAAAAAGAAAAAAAAAAAAGTAAAAACTTCACCCTGCCTGGACTCGAACCCCCGACCTGCAACTCAGGAGTGAGGGGTTCTACCAGTGATCTAGATGAGTTTTTACGTAAGGGGTTCATTTCATTAGTTACTTAACACGTTTTTGTTTTCTTCTTATTTAAATAAGCCGTGGCCTTTTGGCTTATTTGTGGCTTATTGGATAAGTGTTTTTAGCTTATTTGATTTTTCCTAGGACTTTTATAGGCTTTAGGACTTTTCTGTTGTAAAATATTATTTTTCTCTTTATTCAATTAATTATTAGGATTATTTTTAGTTTTAAATTTAGAAAGTGTATAAAAAATAGTAAACAGTAATTAAAAAACCCAAAAAAATAGTTTTTAAGTTTTAATTTATATTTTTGAGGTTTACAAATCATAAAGTTTTCAAAAACTTTAATTTTTAATTTTATTTGATTTTAGGTTTTTTATTAAACTTTAAAAATTAATATAAAATTAATTAAAAGGTTTTAGGAACTTTAATTTGCATTTTCTTCTTAGTTAGAATATTTAGGATTTTTGAGAATTTTTTAGAATTTATTTAGGAACTTTTTATTTTTTGGAATATTTTAATATTATTTTAATCATAAAAATTTAAAGTTTTATTTTTAACTTTTTTTTCATTTTTCCTAGATTCTAGACATTAAATTAGGAACTTTTTCACTTTCCAATTAATTTTTAGGCTTTTCAATTAATTTTTAGAATTAATTTAAGATTTAATAGATTTTAATAGTTTTTAGGAGTTTAAAAATAGTTTAATTTGTTTTTAAAATTTTTAAAAATAGTTTTTAGCTTAATTAGGTCATTTTTGAGGTTTACAAACTATTAAATCTTGTTTAGGGCTTTTTAATATTTAAAATTGATTTTTAGGGCTTTAATTAGCATTAAAAAGTCATTATTAAATTAATTAAAAGGTTTTGGCAAGTTTGGATTTTTTGTAAACTCTTAGAATATTATTGTGGATTTTTAGTAATTTTTAGGAATTTTTAGGTTAAAATTTTAAATTTTGTCGTTTTTACGTATCTACGTCTTAACTTTCTAGTAGTGTTTTTGCCTATTTTTCTATTTTTTTTTCGTCTTCGTCATTTTCTCTTCTCCTTTCTTGTTAATAATCAAAAACAAAATCAATCATTCATTACACAACGCACTAGCCTCCTCGAGAACGAACTCTTACCACTATTTTACCTCCTTTTCCTAAAGGTGTGTAAAAACTACTACATCACATATGTTCTTGAATAATGTATTACATGTTTCTTGTGTTATTATACTTGGTATTTCTATAATTAGTAACTTTCCAAAAATAACAGGTTTCTATTTATAGTAACTTTCCAAAAATAGTAGGTTTCCATATATAGTAACTTTCCAAAAATAATAAGTTTCTATAAATAGTAAGTTTCCATAAATAGTAATAATCTCGTTTAATATACATAAGCAATAATATCTTGTTAATCGAATATGCTCGTTTTGTAAGTCATGATTTAATATGTATATTAAATAAGCTAATTATTATAAGCCATGGTAATTTATAATAATTATTTTTATAAGTCCATTTTAATAATTATTTCCATATACTATATTTATAATTAATTATTAATTAATAATATATCATGTTTTATACCTTGATTATTAGCTAATAAAACCTCATGTGTTATAAATGATTAATATTAACAATATGTCCATTTGAATAAATTGTATTATTTATAAGCCAATTAAATAAGTCGTGATTAATAATACAATTTATATAATAAGTTACTTTTAATAAGCCCGAGTTTTAAATAAGCCGAGACAAACCAAACACATGTCTTTTTATTACCTACGGTTTACTCGAGCCCCGAAATCAATAGCCTACCGAGACCCTAAGGTCTCGGTTGCACGAAACAAACACCACCGAGAGCTCTAAGCTCACGGTTCCTATTCCAAAACTGCCACCGCAGCCCTCCTGCTGCGGTTCCCACTGCCTGGCCAAAAACTCCCGTCATATACGTTTGCGATCGCGTTATCGCCTATCGACATTTATATTCTTCCATCCCGTACTTTCGAAACGTCAACTTACGGAAGACGACTTATGGAAAACCATTTGGGAAGCAATGACGAAAACTTCGTGTCTTGAATCATCCGTTAACTATAGTTATATTTACAAAATCAGCCCCTAAATATTAACCACTTAACATATTTTTTTTATATAAATAAAAAACTTTAGGGTTTGAACTCATAAAAACCCTAGCCACCATCTTTGAAATCCTCTCTTCACCTTCATCAATTCCAACAGCCACCATATCATATCCATATCCAAAAATATTTTCAAAAAAATAAAAACATTTTTTTTATAAAAAATTTTTTTTAAAAAAAAAGTTTGTTTCGAAAAGAAATTAAACTTTTTTTAAAAAAAAATTTCGAAACAAATTATTTAAAAAAAGGTTTAATATCTTTTTTTTGAAAATATTAGTCTTTTATTTTAAAAAAATATTTTTTATTTTTTACGAAATTAATTTTTTTTGAAACAAATTATTTAAAAAAACACTTTTTTTAAATAAATAAAATTTTTTTCGAAATAAATGTTTTTTTATTCTTTGAAAAATATTAAACCTTTTTTTCGAAAATAACTTTTTTTCGAAACAAATTATCTGTAAGAAAAAATTAATTTTTTTTGAAACAAACTTTTTTTCGAATTTTTTTTTTATTTTTTTCGAAGAAGATTAAAAAAGAATTCGATTTTTTTTAAATGATAAGGTTCGCCATACATCCCTGAAAAAAGACAATAATACCCTCCCTTTTAGACTTTGTTATTTCTTAACGATAAAAACATTTGACATCCGTCCAGAGGGATGTATGATGCACCGTTCACTAACGGAGGGATGGTTGGTGTCCAAAAAACTAACGAATGATATAATTCGATTTTTCGACATACCATAAGGATGATCTTTGCACTTCACTCTAAAATTATTGTTTACATATATATATTTGAGTTAACTACTTTTTGGTCCTCGTGGTTTGGTCCATTCTTCACTTTTGGTCCATTTTTTGAAATAATTTCATTCTTGACCAAAAAGCTATAAACGTTCTTCACTTTTGGTCCATTTCTAATGATTCCGTCAAATTGGAACGTTGGACGTTACACATGACTTTCACGTGGGGGGTAATGTTGTCTTTCTCTCTTAATATTTTACTCTATTTATTCTTCTTTTATTTTACTCTCCTTTTATCTATTTATTCCACACATCTATTCCCTACACACATCTAACATAAACACACACACACACACACACACACACACACACACACACACACACTTATAAGAACCCTAAAACCATAACTCAATTGGAGTGGTGCGTACTTCATGGACACAAGAGAACCCCGGAAGACGATCTATTGTTGTTCTACAAGGGTAAGTCGATTTGCCCCAATTTTCTATTTAGCTTGAGTTTTCAATAAATAATCGATTTGACCTAATTTGTAATTAGAAGGGTGCAAATCACGGGTTTATTGATTGGTATGATGAAGGAATGTGATAATTCCTGAATTAATGACTTAAAATAATCAACTACAAGTGGATCTTGCTCAAAGTGTTGCTAAAACAAGAAAAAATGAAGATTTTGTTATTGTTTAGCTGGCCATTTTTCTTTGTTTTCTATCTATGTCAGTGATGTAATGGTTGTAATGAAAGACTTTATTGCTTTTGCATGTATTGGTAATGAAGTTAATGAAATTGCAGTCTATACTGTAATTTTGGTAGTTGAAAGTTGTTGGTTGTGTTTATGGATATTGCAGACAAATACTCAAAGATCTAAACTAATAAGAAACTCGAATTTGGCATGGCAACTGGTTTAGGTGGTGATAATTCCTGAACTAATGACTTAAAATAATCAACTACAAGTGGATCTTGCTCAAAATGTTGCTGAAACAAGAAAAATGAAGATTTTGTTATTGTTTAGCTGGCCGTTTTTCTTTGTTTTCTATCTATGTCAGTGATGTAATGGTTGTAATGAAAAACTTTATTGCTTTTGCATGTAATGGTAATGAAGTTAATGAAATTGCAGTCTTTACTGTAATTTTGGTAGTTGAAAGTTGTTGGTTGTGTTTATGGCTATTGCAGACAAATACTCAAAGATTTAAACTAATAAGAAACCCAACTTTGGCATGGCAACTGATTTAGCAAAACATAGTCTTAACAAATTATTACATGCCAAAAGAGATAACAGAACATAATCTAAAAAGCAAATAACAAAGTCTTACATGCCAAATGACATAAACATAGTCTTAAAAGCAAATCACAAGTCACTTCTTCTTTGATGGGGACAACTTTGACGCAATTCCTTTGGTGTATCTTTGAGTGACAAAAGGTGCACTTGGTGGCCTAGCAGAAGCACTTGCAGAACCTTGTGATGGCACAGGAGTAGTTACTTGAGGTGTCATAACAGCAACACACACACATCTTGGTAACCATCCACATCAACTTCAACTTCAACCGTATCCTAGTAGATACAACCAACTTGGTAACCATCTTCTTTATCATATCTTTGTTAGGAATGGTTTATCCATAATAGAAATTTTCAGAATAAATCTACCCATCCACAGGTTGTGTTGTTTAGCTAACTTTTTTAAAGCCTTATTCCTACTGCTTTCAACATCATTTGGGTCACTATCACTATCAAAATCTTCCAAATATACATCCTCCAATCCTACTTGTACTGGATCATTGTCTTCAATAGGGGATTCATTACATCCCACCTATTCAACATTTTTATCAATGTTCTTCCTAAACTCATCCATGTCTACCTCAACATCATTAATCATATCCTCTAATTCCATATCAAAATCACTGTCATCACTCTCTTCACTCTCATCGCTCTGTTCATTACCCTCCACATGGTCCAAACTAGGTTCAACTGTATTTTGATCCAACTCATCCCCTACATTTGGATTCTCCTCAACTACACTTTCATTTTGTTCTACATCAGAAGGGTCTAAGTCACAAAATTTTGGGTCCAATTCATCTCTTACATTTTGTTCTACATCAATTGGTTTAGGTTCATCAACTAGGTGCAGGACATACAACCTCATCAGTTTAAACCTATTAACATATCTATTAAACTTCAAGACATCACTATCATTCCTTAAAGGAACACGACCATTATCTAAGTCCTTGTTTGGGACTCTATACCAAAACTTTATTTTATGATTTTTATAACCTAAGCAAGCTAACATGTTGAAATACTTTAACTATAGAAAAACCATCATAATCAATTTTATCAAACCAACTAACATTCCCATTATTGTAAACCCGATTATGTTTTCTACTAAGCACACCACCATGGTGTATCTCCAATGAGAAAACAGTGGGGAGTTGACCTGTTGCAATAAAATTAAAGATTGGTTAATATAAATTGATCATCAATCATACATTTTCTAAAAAAACCCCAAATAATAAAAAAGCCTAATTTTAACTAAACCAAAATTGAAGAGTTACTTACTGAATGTGGAATAGGGATCAAACGGACGCCCAGGAGGTCTCAAGGACCATTCACTAATAAGCATTTTAGGGTTGATTGTTTTTATGCAATCAGATGAATAGAACATGGGTGTGTGTTTTTTAGGTATGGAAATGATCGGGTATTTGGCTTTTGGGGTATGAGATACGATTAATAAGCGGGAAAAAGTAAAAGACATTAATACCCTCACTTAATAATAGGAAGACAATAATGCCCTCACATGTGGATCACGTGACTGACCAATTTGACGGAATGGTTAGAAATGGACCAAAAGTGAGTAACGTTTATAGTTTTTTGGTAAAAGACGAAACTATTTGAAAAAATGGACCAAGAGTGAAGAATGGATCAAACCACGAGGATAAAAAAGCAGTTAACTCTATATTTTTTTTGGTTATTTTAACTTAATTGCCTACTTCTAAATATAAATAGAAAATTAAGATTAAAATTCTATATTAGTTTAGGGTTTGAAGTTATAAGGGATGTTTAAGTTACTCAACTTTTACTTTTTGTTCACCTAAATTTACCAATTTATTTTTAAGACTTTGGGTTACTGAACTATAAAGTTTTGCTTTTTAGGTTACTAAACATCAAAAGTATGTTCATTTAGTTTACCTCGATTACCCGTAACTGGTTACTTATGTGGCCCTTTATCCAGGTGAGAAACTTATCAGATTATTGGACAAATATGTACTAAACTTTGCGAATTAGTTCACATAATTACTAAACTTTGTTGTTTTTGTTCACATGTTTTTATACACACATTTAATATACACGTTTTATACACACATTTTATATACATTTTTAGATACGTTTTTGTACACACGTTTTTATACACGTCTTTTTTGTACATTTTTATATACACATTTCTATATATGTTTTTATACATAAGTTTTTATACACATGTTTTATATACACATTTTAATACACATGTTTTTAAACAGATCTGAAATGACAAATTAACCTTTGTCCTTTTCTGTGCAAGCTTATTTGATTTATTTTTATACTTTCTTTATTGTTTATATTTTTTTAAATTTCTTAAATTAAATATTTACTATTAAAAAATGGATAGAAAAATTTAATAAAGATTGATATATTATTTTTGTTTAAAATTATTATTGCAAAATTTAAATAAATTTTATTTAATTAGTTAAAAAGTAAAATTGTCATTCTATCAAAAATAAAAATAAAAAAAACACTAATAAATTACTTTTTAAAACTGTTTCTTTACTTTTAGGATGGAAAGAATATTTCATAAGTTTTAGTTTTAGACTTATAAGTTAATATAAACTCACGTGTCTTAAAAAAATAAAAATGTATCTATACTATATATAATACATTTAACCTTACTAATAATAGTATACTTGAAAATTTAACTTATATATATTAATGCATAATGTACGATGAAAAGAAGTCTAAAAAGTTACAATAGAAATTTATAACACTCATTAATACAAACATAAATTACTACTCATATTAAAACTAATTACTACCTCCTTCTCAAAATTATAGTCCACTTTTCTTTTTTGGTTGCCCCAAATTAATTGTCTACTTCTAAAAATAAATATGAAGTTTAGATCGAGATTACTACATTACCCTTAGTAGAAATTATAATTACAAACTTTAAAAAGGTTTTAAATTGATTGGTTAAAGGTAAAACTGTCTTTATACAAAAAGTAAGAGATAGAAAGCCGTAAAGGTTGTACTTTTCTTAAACTGTGTGTTTTTTGTCGGTGGACAATAATTTTGAGACGTAGGGAGTAAATACATAATAATTTATACACATTTGAAAATAATATTAATTGATAAACCTCATTTCTTAATTGTTCACATTTTGAACAATTAAAAACTTACATCTACAAAATTATACATATGTTTTTACCTAAAATGATGTATATAGTTTTGAAAAACCAAACCAGACCAATGTTTCAATCGAAAATCAGAGTCATCGTAAGTTTTGGCTAACCAATTAAATATAGTTACCTAAACCTTAAACTATCGTTTATTAATATGTCTTTGTAAGAGAAACATAAAATTAATATATTGTTTCTTAAAAACTATGTTATATGACATCCACCGTCGCAACACGCTAACATAAAAATAAAATATAGTAATGTCTTAAACCAACGTGTAAGTCCAAACAAACACTGACTGAAGCCTTGAACATAAAACGAAGACACATATATGATGATGTTTTAAATGAGTGTACTAGGTAGACTGTTTTTTCTGACTCTGCTTGTATTTTCATATCTTCATTTTTCTAGCTTATGAGCTTATGAGCTTATTCCAAATTAAATTTCAATTCTGTAAAATAAGCCCATCAAAAATTAGGATATTTGATATAAGAAGTTATAGCAAACATGCTTAAAAAGATATAAGTCCACCTTGAGTGTTAATGTTTAAGGTAAAGGAGTAATAGGAATTGTAATGCCTCAATGGTTCGGGCTTTTGAGCTTATTTTTTTCGCATTTTGTTTCATGACATTTCGACCATATGAGCTTTTTTCTTTCTCTTTTCTAATTCCTAATCATTTATAAATGATCATTTAATATGTTAAGTATGTTTACTTGTGATTATCCCCTTGATCTCTTTCTTTACCTTATCCAAAGAGAAGATCACTCACACACTTGTGATGTGATTAAAGATGAAGCCTTGATGAAGATCATCCTCTTCTAAAGATCTAGTCATGTTCATCATTTGTTTTATTTGTGTCTTGTGTAGATCTAATGTATTTGTGTATGCTTGGATTAGTTGTGTTAATCCTATGTATTAGTGAATACTTGGATTAGTCTTGTGTAAATCCATTTTATATGTATATACTTGGATTTTTGTTGTGTAGATCCAACTTACATGTGTATACTTGGATATGTGTTATTGAGTTGTAAGAGTTGTATCTTGTTAGTTCTCACTAAACTATAAAGTGATGTGTGGTTGTGTCTTGTTAGTTCTCACTAAACTATAAAGTGATGTGCGGTTGTGTCTTGTAAAGTTCTCACTTAGCTTCAAAGTGAAGAGTCGTGAAAACTGGTTCTATCTTTCGATTAGAACTCGACATCTAGCCTTGTGTCGGAAAATGATGAAGTAGGCAACGTTGTGAAGATTAATTATAGCTTTTGATTAGAACTCGACATCTAGCCTTGTGTCATAAAATGGTGAAGTAGGCGACGTTGTGTAGATTGGTGCTAGCTAAGATTAGGTCTCGAAATTTAGCTTAGTGTCGGAAAATAGTGTAAGCGACGTTGTAAGGTTTTCTCCGCCAAGAAGGGAGCTTGTGGATATAGTGGAAATCTCGAGTAAGGTGTACTCGAGGAGTGGAGTAGGAACGAAGATAGAACTTCGTTGCCGAACCACTATAAATTTTGATGTCTTCCTATTAGGTTGCTTCTTTCCTTACTCTTTACATACGTTCATTATTACATCACATACAACAACTATTTGTCATTGTTAATGCATTAGAATTGAACTTAGTCATTATGCAACTAGATTTCAAGTAAAAGGTAGTTTTGAGACAAACCTAATTGAAAAGAACTTTAATTAGGACATAAACCGAAGAGAAACTATTCAACCCCCCCCCCCCCCCCCCCTTCTAGTTTCTACACTTATGTTTGGGAGCTAATGTTTGTTTCCGGTTTTCCTTTATGGTCATTTATGTTTTTAAGACATATTACCTTGCATGCTTTGATGATACGCCATAATTATCATGTAACGCTCCACTTATCAAAGTGGGGTGTTATAGCAATGATCCATTTACCTTACTTAATACTTTTAAAATTGGTTTTTTACAAGATCCAAAACTTTAAGTTAAACGCGAATTATATACATGTTCGTGCGTTGTTGTCCTTGTTATATAATTCAAGGTATGAATTATATACATGTTCCATTCCTTCGTATGCAATATATATATTAGGTATATATATATATATATATATATATATATATATATATATATTACATACTTGGTGATATCTTTCGCTTCATCCTACTTAACCGTTTATTGATCAAATACGACATGGGATTTAAACCGTTTATCAACCGGTGGTATTGACAAAACTATTCATTTGGGGAGATTAGATGCATTCATATGAATTAATGGGGATTAGCCATCAAGATAGATCGTGACTTATAGTATCAAGTCGTTACGTTTACGCTGCTCTTAACGTTTTTTTTGTTGATTGGTCTGCAACGTCGAGGTGAGTTCATACCCCATCTTCTTGTTTTAAATTGATTTATATGGGTTTTATAATCATTTCGGGGAAGGTACATGTTTGGTCACAGACTAATTATAATTTGCTTGGTTGATCATAAACTGGTTTAATTGTTACATGCAGAGTGGTCAACTCCATTAATTGTTATACTTATGAATGTTGATACTAAAATTTCTATTGTGGGTTTCGTAGCCCAAAACTTTAACTGCTTTTCTATGGTTCTCGGGTATAGACAATGGTTGCAAGCATGAACACAAGTACATATACTCGTTTATGTATTGGTCTAAGTCCCGCTTTAACCCAATTACTTTGGCCCATTATCATGAACCGTTAATTACGTTGTGTAAGCGCGAATGTTATGGATAGATCTATTGGGGTTGACGCCTATGTCCGGCTTGGTCCAAGAGAGGACAAGCGGGCACAATTTCATTTGAGTCTGAGGACGGATGTCTGGGTTAGGCATCCGTAGGGGCTACATTATATGATTATACTACCAGTGTTGTTAACGCTTCAGTGTCATGAACTTAGACAATAATAAAGGATTTTTTTTTATGAATTTGTGTTTGTTAAATTGTCACAAATGGTTGGAAAATCTTGTGGTTCAGCAAACACTTCTTTTATTATCAAGAATCTTATTTGTTAACTGTAATATATTTTATTATCAGGGAATTCAATTATTAACGAGAACATCTATTATTATCAGTAAACTCTGCTTATATAAATAAACTATGTTTTTATCCGTAAACATTGTCTTTATCATTAATCTATGTTATTATCAATGAACAATGTTTTTTTATCATATACTCTGTTATAAGTAACAAAGTTTGTTTTCATCAAGAAAAGCATTTTAATAAGAAACTATGATTTTTACTACAAGGTGCAGTGATCGATATAAACTATATGTTTTCATAAACACCTTAAAACAAAACTTATGAACTCACCAACTTTATGTTGACATTTTTAAGCATGTATTTAAGGTACTTGACTATGTGGATTATTTGGAGTCTTCTTTGTGGTTTTTGGCATGTATAGGTCGTTCTCGGATCAGGTTCTCGAATACTCATGAAGCCACGCGTCCGCAAAGCAAGTATTCCACTTCAGTGAATTTGGGGGTGTGACAGATTGGTATTAGAGCCTTGGTTATAGAGAACTAGGTTGCATTAGTAACTCTAGACTATGACCGACTCTCAGTTTTATTTAGTAGTAACATTAATCACATCATACTCATTCCGTCGTTATATGAATATTTACAATACATGTTTGATATTGCTTTGTTGTCTGCCATGTGATTACTTGTTTACATGAGTTCGATTGCTTGATTAGTGCACTCAGACATATAATATACTTCTATATATGAACACTAGAACATTCATTGGGCATTGTGAGTTACCTAATGGTCCCGTAGATCTTTTCATAATCACACCAAGAGACATCATGTGAATTTTGGGTTAATGATTAGTCGTGAGTTACTTTACCAGTTTAGTGTTAAGCTTCATGGCATTAGATGATTTTTACGTTTTATAAATTTTAATTGTTGATGTTATATTTAGTTTGTGATTCAAATTTTATCTTAATCAAAATATAAGTATCATTTTGGTTGTTAATGATTCGGGCTCAAGTTAGATTGTTATGCCAACTCTTTACAACATTTTTGTAAATTGCCTTAGAATGATGATTTTACATCCGCGTGCTCCTTTTGTGTATTATAACAAAAAAAATTTTGATTGGCCGATAGTTAGACGAAATATAGACTCGTAGTCTTACGTGAAAATGTAGAATGTGATGTCTACTCAGAGTCGATCTGAGTCATCGAAAGGTTGAGATGTGTAATAATTCATAACAAACCCGCGTCTATTCTTTGTGAGTGAGTTGCGAGGTTGGGTTATGATAAGTTATTACTCAACTTAGAGTTTTGATGAGTCTTCCTCGAGGATGGGAAAGATTTGTGTGATTGGATAATTGCTTACTTATAACCGAGTATTATATAATTATCCTACTTATAACTGTTAGTTTCCATTTTTTGATATACGTCTGCGATTGCGTTATCGCCTATCGACATTTATATTCTTCCATCCCGTACTTTCGAAACGTCAACTTATGAAAGACGACTTATGGAAAACCATTTCGAACGCAATGAGAAAATTTTGTGTCTTGAATCATCCGTTAACTATCGAAAACGAGTCTCGAACTATTAGTTATATTTACAAAATCAGCCCCTAACTATTAACCACTTAACATATTTTTTTAAAAAAATCCTTTGACAATAAGATCCAATTCCTCAAAACATAATGCAACATCCGAGGTTCCTCTAAGATATCTAAGGATCCTCTTACAGCTTCTCAATGCCCTCTACCAGGTTCCGCCATGTACCGACTCACTACTCCCATTGCATGTGGAATGTCTGGTCTTGTACATATCATTGCGAACATTAAACTTCTCACTGCTGATGCATACGGTGCTCGAGACATCTTAATCCTCTCTTCTTCACTGTTAGGACTCATCTTGGAGGATAACTTGACATTAGTAGGAAACGGGGTGGATATTGGCTTACAATCTTGCATGTTGAACCTTTGCAAGATTTTCTTCACATAGCTTTAGTAACGACTCACTTTGACAAGGTGTCCGTTATGTCATAATTATGGCGTGTCATCAAAGCATAATATGAAAGCCAGAATCAGACATCGGCCCCAAACATAAGCTCAAACTTTCATAAAGTAAATAATGTAGAAAAGGATTAAACATTGACCAACCAAGCATAAGTATTTAAAATGCAAAAAGGAAAGAAGTCTAAGGTAGCCTCCATCCTATGCACGTACTCTCAAATGATCAAGTTTGTCCTAGGGTACCTGCCGTATGGGACATGGAAAGAAAATACGGCTGCGCAATACGCTCAGTGAACGGATATAATGACATGATAATAATAACTGAAATATAAGTAAAATATATGAAATTCAGCGGAATATGTGTATGTCCTGGAAAACCTGGAAGATGATTTATAAACAAAAGGAATATTTTGAAAAGTCTTAAGTTTATGCATGTAATATAATTAAATGCCCACGAGCTCATATAAGTCATAACATATTCCCAACATGCATGAATACATAGAGGGTGACCTCGTCATGCAATTAGAGGGGTGACCTCTAATAATATAAGTCTGGATGGAGGGATCAACCTCAATGTGATGGAGTGTAGAGCACACACTAAACCAATCACCCTATACATGTCAACCTGAAACTAGGTTGCACCCATACGCCCATATAATAATAATAATAATAATAATAATAATGAAGTGATGTTTATAATAAAAATAATAATAATAATAATAATAATAATAATAGCCAAACTGAACATGGAGGGACGTCGCGAGAAATCACTATCGTTACGAAAGAGTCATGACACAGGTGCCTCATGTGTCACGGTTATGGTACCTCCATAACTAGGTGGTCATGTAAGTCATGATCATGCATATATAGCTCAGGTGATTTAAAATGATAACATGGCAAACAATGAAATTTTTTTATGATTTGAAAACTGGGGAAAACAGATGGCATAGCAAACGGGGAATCCTAAGCATGCATAGAAAAGATGTCCTTACTGAAGGACAGAATATCCGTACCTTATATCCAGTAAACGGCAAAAGATGAAATGGCGTGTATGATAAATTACGTGTATGAGTTGCTTGTTCATATATAAATTACTTGTTCATGTTTTATCTTGTATTTCTTATTAGTATGCATTCATATGTTCTTGAATAATGTATTACATGTTTCTTGTGTTATTATACTTGGTATTTCTATAATTAGTAACTTTCCAAAAATAACAGGTTTCTATTTATAGTAACTTTCCAAAATAGTAGGTTTCCATATATAGTAACTTTCCAAAAATAATAAATTTCTATAAATAGTAAGTTTCCATAAATAGTAATAATCTCGTTTAATATACATAAGCAATAATATCTTGTTAATCGAATAAGCTCGTTTTGTAAGTCATGATTTAATATGTATATTAAATAAGCTAATTATTATAAGCCATGGTAATTTATAATAATTATTTTTATAAGTCCATTTTAATAATTATTTCCATATACTATATTTATAATTAATTATTAATTAATAATATATCATGTTTTATACCTTGATTATTAGCTAATAAAACCTCATGTGTTATAAATGATTAATATTAACAATATGTCCATTTGAATAAATTGTATTATTTATAAGCCAATTAAATAAGTCGTGATTAATAATACAATTTATATAATAAGTTACTTTTAATAAGCCCGAGTTTTAAATAAGCCGAGACAAACCAAACACATGTCTTTTTATTACCTACGGTTTACTCGAGCCCCGAAATCAATAGCCTACTGAGACCCTAAGGTCTCGGTTGCACGAAACAAACACCACCGAGAGCTCTAAGCTCACGGTTCCTATTCCAAAACTGCCACCGCAGCCCTCCTGCTGCGGTTCCCACTGCCTGGCCAAAAACTCCCGTCATATACGTTTGCGATCGCGTTATCGCCTATCGACATTTATATTCTTCCATCCCGTACTTTCGAAACGTCAACTTACGGAAGACGACTTATGGAAAACCATTTGGGAAGCAATGACGAAAACTTCGTGTCTTGAATCATCCGTTAACTCTAGTTATATTTACAAAATCAGCCCCTAAATATTAACCACTTAACATATTTTTTTAATATAAATAAAAAACTTTAGGGTTTGAACTCATAAAAACCCTAGCCACCATCTTTGAAATCCTCTCTTCACCTTCATCAATTCCAACAGCCACCATATCATATCCATATCCAAAAATATTTTCAAAAAAATAAAAACATTTTTTTTATAAAAAAAATTTTTAAAAAAAAAGTTTGTTTCGAAAAGAAATTAAACTTTTTTTTAAAAAAAAATTTCGAAACAAATTATTTAAAAAAAGGTTTAATATCTTTTTTTTGAAAATATTAGTCTTTTATTTTAAAAAAATATTTTTTATTTTTTACGAAATTAATTTTTTTGAAACAAATTATTTAAAAAAACACTTTTTTTAAATAAATAAATTTTTTTCGAAATAAATGTTTTTTTATTCTTTGAAAAATATTAAACCTTTTTTTCGAAAATAACTTTTTTTCGAAACAAATTATCTGTAAGAAAAAATTAATTTTTTTTGAAACAAACTTTTTTTCGAATTTTTTTTTTATTTTTTTCGAAGAAGATTAAAAAAGAATTCGATTTTTTTTAAATGATAAGGTTCGCCATACATCCCTGAAAAAAGACAATAATACCCTCCCTTTTAGACTTTGTTATTTCTTAACGATAAAAACATTTGACATCCGTCCAGAGGGATGTATGATGCACCGTTCACTAACGGAGGGATGGTTGGTGTCCAAAAAACTAACGAATGATATAATTCGATTTTTCGACATACCATAAGGATGATCTTTGCACTTCACTCTAAAATTATTGTTTACATATATATATTTGAGTTAACTACTTTTTGGTCCTCGTGGTTTGGTCCATTCTTCACTTTTGGTCCATTTTTTGAAATAATTTCATTCTTGACCAAAAAGCTATAAACGTTCTTCACTTTTGGTCCATTTCTAATGATTCCGTCAAATTGGAACGTTGGACGTTACACATGACTTTCACGTGGGGGGTAATGTTGTCTTTCTCTCTTAATATTTTACTCTATTTATTCTTCTTTTATTTTACTCTCCTTTTATCTATTTATTCCACACATCTATTCCCTACACACACACACACACACACACACACACACACTTATAAGAACCCTAAAACCATAACTCAATTGGAGTGGTGCGTACTTCATGGACACAAGAGAACCCCGGAAGACGATCTATTGTTGTTCTACAAGGGTAAGTCGATTTGCCCCAATTTTCTATTTAGCTTGAGTTTTCAATAAATAATCGATTTGACCTAATTTGTAATTAGAAGGGTGCAAATCACGGGTTTATTGATTGGTATGATGAAGGAATGTGATAATTCCTGAATTAATGACTTAAAATAATCAACTACAAGTGGATCTTGCTCAAAGTGTTGCTAAAACAAGAAAAAATGAAGATTTTGTTATTGTTTAGCTGGCCATTTTTCTTTGTTTTCTATCTATGTCAGTGATGTAATGGTTGTAATGAAAGACTTTATTGCTTTTGCATGTATTGGTAATGAAGTTAATGAAATTGCAGTCTATACTGTAATTTTGGTAGTTGAAAGTTGTTGGTTGTGTTTATGGATATTGCAGACAAATACTCAAAGATCTAAACTAATAAGAAACTCGAATTTGGCATGGCAACTGGTTTAGGTGGTGATAATTCCTGAACTAATGACTTAAAATAATCAACTACAAGTGGATCTTGCTCAAAATGTTGCTGAAACAAGAAAAATGAAGATTTTGTTATTGTTTAGCTGGCCGTTTTTCTTTGTTTTCTATCTATGTCAGTGATGTAATGGTTGTAATGAAAAACTTTATTGCTTTTGCATGTAATGGTAATGAAGTTAATGAAATTGCAGTCTTTACTGTAATTTTGGTAGTTGAAAGTTGTTGGTTGTGTTTATGGCTATTGCAGACAAATACTCAAAGATTTAAACTAATAAGAAACCCAACTTTGGCATGGCAACTGATTTAGCAAAACATAGTCTTAACAAATTATTACATGCCAAAAGAGATAACAGAACATAATCTAAAAAGCAAATAACAAAGTCTTACATGCCAAATGACATAAACATAGTCTTAAAAGCAAATCACAAGTCACTTCTTCTTTGATGGGGACAACTTTGACGCAATTCCTTTGGTGTATCTTTGAGTGACAAAAGGTGCACTTGGTGGCCTAGCAGAAGCACTTGCAGAACCTTGTGATGGCACAGGAGTAGTTACTTGAGGTGTCATAACAGCAACACACACACATCTTGGTAACCATCCACATCAACTTCAACTTCAACCGTATCCTAGTAGATACAACCAACTTGGTAACCATCTTCTTTAT
Organism: Glebionis coronaria; assembly: GCA_025667525.1. NCBI lineage: Eukaryota > Viridiplantae > Streptophyta > Magnoliopsida > Asterales > Asteraceae > Glebionis > Glebionis coronaria. Next base: position 5,757,642 of record CM046880.1, read on the forward strand.
CATATCTTTGTTAGGAATGGTTTATCCATAATAGAAATTTTCAGAATAAATCTACCCATCCACAGGTTGTGTTGTTTAGCTAACTTTTTTAAAGCCTTATTCCTACTGCTTTCAACATCATTTGGGTCACTATCACTATCAAAATCTTCCAAATATACATCCTCCAATCCTACTTGTACTGGATCATTGTCTTCAATAGGGGATTCATTACATCCCACCCATTCAACATTTTTATCAATGTTCTTCCTAAACTCATCCATGTCTACCTCAACATCATTAATCATATCCTCTAATTCCATATCAAAATCACTGTCATCACTCTCTTCACTCTCATCGCTCTGTTCATTACCCTCCACATGGTCCGAACTAGGTTCAACTGTATTTTGATCCAACTCATCCCCTACATTTGGATTCTCCTCAACTACACTTTCATTTTGTTCTACATCAGAAGGGTCTAAGTCACAAAATTTTGGGTCCAATTCATCTCTTACATTTTGTTCTACATCAATTGGTTTAGGTTCATCAACTAGGTGCAGGACATACAACCTCATCAGTTTAAACCTATTAACATATCTATTAAACTTCAAGACATCACTATCATTCCTTAAAGGAACACGACCATTATCTAAGTCCTTGTTTGGGACTCTATACCAAAACTTTATTTTATGATTTTTATAACCTAAGCAAGCTAACATGTTGAAATACTTTAACTATAGAAAACCATCATAATCAATTTTATCAAACCAACTAACATTCCCATTATTGTAAACCCGATTATGTTTTCTACTAAGCACACCACCATGGTGTATCTCCAATGAGAAAACAATGGGGAGTTGACCTGTTGCAATAAAATTAAAGATTGGTTAATATAAATTGATCATCAATCATACATTTTCTAAAAAAACCCCAAATAATAAAAAAGCCTAATTTTAACTAAACCAAAATTGAAGAGTTACTTACTGAATGTGGAATAGGGATCAAACGGACGCCCAGGAGGTCTCAAGGACCATTCACTAATAAGCATTTTAGGGTTGATTGTTTTTTATGCAATCAGATGAATAGAACATGGGTGTGTGTTTTTTAGGTATGGAAATGATCGGGTATTTGGCTTTTGGGGTATGAGATACGATTAATAAGCGGGAAAAAGTAAAAGACATTAATACCCTCACTTAATAATAGGAAGACAATAATGCCCTCACATGTGGATCACGTGACTGACCAATTTGACGGAATGGTTAGAAATGGACCAAAAGTGAGTAACGTTTATAGTTTTTTGGTAAAAGACGAAACTATTTGAAAAAATGGACCAAGAGTGAAGAATGGATCAAACCACGAGGATAAAAAAGCAGTTAACTCTATATTTTTTTTGGTTATTTTAACTTAATTGCCTACTTCTAAATATAAATAGAAAATTAAGATTGAAATTCTATATTAGTTTAGGGTTTGAAGTTATAAGGGATGTTTAAGTTACTCAACTTTTACTTTTTGTTCACCTAAATTTACCAATTTATTTTTAAGACTTTGGGTTACTGAACTATAAAATTTTGCTTTTTAGGTTACTAAACATCAAAAGTATGTTCATTTAGTTTACCTCGATTACCCGTAACTGGTTACTTATGTGGCCCTTTATCCAGGTGAGAAACTTATCAGGTTATTGGACAAATATGTACTAAACTTTGCGAATTAGTTCACATAATTACTAAACTTTGTTGTTTTTGTTCACATGTTTTTATACACACATTTAATATACACGTTTTATACACACATTTTATATACATTTTTAGATACGTTTTTGTACACACGTTTTTATACACGTCTTTTTTGTACATTTTTATATACACATTTCTATATATGTTTTTATACATAAGTTTTTATACACATGTTTTATATACACATTTTAATACACATGTTTTTAAACAGATCTGAAATGACAAATTAACCTTTGTCCTTTTCTGTGCAAGCTTATTTGATTTATTTTTATACTTTCTTTATTGTTTATATTTTTTTAAATTTCTTAAATTAAATATTTACTATTAAAAAATGGATAGAAAAATTTAATAAAGATTGATATATTATTTTTGTTTAAAATTATTATTGCAAAATTTAAATAAATTTTATTTAATTAGTTAAAAAGTAAAATTGTCATTCTATCAAAAATAAAAATAAAAAAAACACTAATAAATTACTTTTTAAAACTGTTTCTTTACTTTTAGGATGGAAAGAATATTTCATAAGTTTTAGTTTTAGACTTATAAGTTAATATAAACTCACGTGTCTTAAAAAAATAAAAATGTATCTATACTATATATAATACATTTAACCTTACTAATAATAGTATACTTGAAAATTTAACTTATATATATTAATGCATAATGTACGATGAAAAGAAGTCTAAAAAGTTACAATAGAAATTTATAACACTCATTAATACAAACATAAATTACTACTCATATTAAAACTAATTACTACCTCCTTCTCAAAATTATAGTCCACTTTTCTTTTTTGGTTGCCCCAAATTAATTGTCTACTTCTAAAAATAAATATGAAGTTTAGATCGAGATTACTACATTACCCTTAGTAGAAATTATAATTACAAACTTTAAAAAGGTTTTAAATTGATTGGTTAAAGGTAAAACTATCTTTATACAAAAAGTAAGAGATAGAAAGCCGTAAAGGTTGTACTTTTCTTAAACTGTGTGTTTTTTGTCGGTGGACAATAATTTTGAGACGTAGGGAGTAAATACATAATAATTTATACACATTTGAAAATAATATTAATTGATAAACCTCATTTCTTAATTGTTCACATTTTGAACAATTAAAAACTTACATCTACAAAATTATACATATGTTATTTACCTAAAATGATGTATATAGTTTTGAAAAACCAAACCAGACCAATGTTTCAATCGAAAATCAGAGTCATCGTAAGTTTTGGCTAACCAATTAAATATAGTTACCTAAACCTTAAACTATCGTTTATTAATATGTCTTTGTAAGAGAAACATAAAATTAATATATTGTTTCTTAAAAACTATGTTATATGACATCCACCGTCGCAACACGCTAACATAAAAATAAAATATAGTAATGTCTTAAACCAACGTGTAAGTCCAAACAAACACTGACTGAAGCCCTGAACATAAAACGAAGACACATATATGATGATGTTTTAAATGAGTGTACTAGGTAGACTGTTTTTTCTGACTCTGCTTGTATTTTCATATCTTCATTTTTCTAGCTTATGAGCTTATGAGCTTATTCCAAATTAAATTTCAATTCTGTAAAATAAGCCCATCAAAAAATAGGATATTTGATATAAGAAGTTATAGCAAACATGCTTAAAAAGATATAAGTCCACCTTGAGTGTTAATGTTTAAGGTAAAGGAGTAATAGGACTTGTAATGCCTCAATGGTTCGGGCTTTTGAGCTTATTTTTTTCGCATTTTGTTTCATGACATTTTGACCATATGAGCTTTTTTCTTTCTCTTTTCTAATTCCTAATCATTTATAAATGATCATTTAATATGTTAAGTATGTTTACTTGTGATTATCCCCTTGATCTCTTTCTTTACCTTATCTAAAGAGAAGATCACTCACACACTTGTGATGTGATTAAAGATGAAGCCTTGATGAAGATCATCCTCTTCTAAAGATCTAGTCATGTTCATCATTTGTTTTATTTGTGTCTTGTGTAGATCTAATGTATTTGTGTATGCTTGGATTAGTTGTGTTAATCCTATGTATTAGTGAATACTTGGATTAGTCTTGTGTAAATCCATTTTATATGTATATACTTGGATTTTTGTTGTGTAGATCCATCTTACATGTGTATACTTGGATATGTGTTATTGAGTTGTAAGAGTTGTATCTTGTTAGTTCTCACTAAACTATAAAGTGATGTGTGGTTGTGTCTTGTTAGTTCTCACTAAACTATAAAGTGATGTGCGGTTGTGTCTTGTAAAGTTCTCACTTAGCTTCAAAGTGAAGAGTCGTGAAAACTGGTTCTATCTTTCGATTAGAACTCGACATCTAGCCTTGTGTCGGAAAATGATGAAGTAGGCAACGTTGTGAAGATTAATTATAGCTTTTGATTAGAACTCGACATCTAGCCTTGTGTCATAAAATGGTGAAGTAGGCGACGTTGTGTAGATTGGTGCTAGCTAAGATTAGGTCTCGAAATTTAGCTTAGTGTCGGAAAATAGTGTAAGCGACGTTGTAAGGTTTTCTCCGCCAAGAAGGGAGCTTGTGGATATAGTGGAAATCTCGAGTAAGGTGTACTCGAGGAGTGGAGTAGGAACGAAGATAGAACTTCGTTGCCGAACCACTATAAATTTTGATGTCTTCCTATTAGGTTGCTTCTTTCCTTACTCTTTACATACGTTCATTATTACATCACATACAACAACTATTTGTCATTGTTAATGCATTAGAATTGAACTTAGTCATTATGCAACTAGATTTCAAGTAAAAGGTAGTTTTGAGACAAACCTAATTGAAAAGAACTTTAATTAGGACATAAACCGAAGAGAAACTATTCAACCCCCCCCCCCCCCCCCTTCTAGTTTCTACACTTATGTTTGGGAGCTAATGTTTGTTTCCGGTTTTCCTTTATGGTCATTTATGTTTTTAAGACATATTACCTTGCATGCTTTGATGATACGCCATAATTATCATGTAACGCTCCACTTATCAAAGTGGGGTGTTATAGCAATGATCCATTTACCTTACTTAATACTTTTAAAATTGGTTTTTTACAAGATCCAAAACTTTAAGTTAAACGCGAATTATATACATGTTCGTGCGTTGTTGTCCTTGTTATATAATTCAAGGTATGAATTATATACATGTTCCATTCCTTCGTATACAATATATATATTAGGTATATATATATATATATTACATACTTGGTGATATCTTTCGCTTCATCCTACTTAACCGATTATTGATCAAATACGACATGGGATTTAAACCGTTTATCAACCAGTGGTATTGACAAAACTATTCATTTGGGGAGATTAGATGCATTCATATGAATTAATGGGGATTAGCCATCAAGATAGATCGTGACTTATAGTATCAAGCCGTTACGTTTACGCTGCTCTTAACGTTTTTTTTTGTTGATTGGTCTGCAACATCGAGGTGAGTTCATACCCCATCTTCTTGTTTTAAATTGATTTATATGGGTTTTATAATCATTTCGGGGAAGGTACATGTTTGGTCACAGACTAATTATAATTTGCTTGGTTGATCATAAACTGGTTTAATTGTTACATGCAGAGTTACTCCATTAATTGTTATACTTATGAATGTTGATACTAAAATTTCTATTGTGGGTTTCGTAGCCCAAAACTTTAACTGCTTTTCAATGGTTCTCGGGTATAGACAATGGTTGCAAGCATGAACACAAGTACATATACTCGTTTATGTATTGGTCTAAGTCCCGCTTTAACCCAATTACTTTGGCCCATTATCATGAACCGTTAATTACGTTGTGTAAGCGCGAATGTTATGGATAGATCTATTGGGGTTGACGCCTATGTCCGGCTTGGTCCAAGAGAGGACAAGCGGGCACAATTTCATTTGAGTCTGAGGACGGATGTCTGGGTTAGGCATCCGTAGGGGCTACATTATATGATTATACTACCAGTGTTGTTAACGCTTCGGTGTCATGAACTTAGACAATAATAAAGGATTTTTTTTTTTTATGAATTTGTGTTTGTTAAATTGTCACAAATGGTTGGAAAATCTTGTGGTTCAGCAAACACTTCTTTTATTATCAAGAATCTTATTTGTTAACTGTAATATCTTTTATTATCAGGGAATTCAATTATTAACGAGAACATCTATTATTATCAGTAAACTCTGCTTATATAAATAAACTATGTTTTTATCCGTAAACATTGTCTTTATCATTAGTCTATGTTATTATCAATGAACAATGTTTTTTTTATCATAAACTCTGTTATAAGTAACAAAGTTTGTTTTCATCAAGAAAAGCATTTTAATAAGAAACTATGATTTTTACTACAAGGTGCAGTGATCGATATAAACTATATGTTTTCATAAACACCTTAAAACAAAACTTATGAACTCACCAACTTTATGTTGACATTTTTAAGCATGTATTTAAGGTACTTGACTATGTGGATTATTTGGAGTCTTCTTTGTGGTTTTTGGCATGTATAGGTCGTTCTCGGATCAGGTTCTTGAATACTCATGAAGCCACGCATCCGCAAAGCAAGTATTCCACTTCAGTGAATTTGGGGGTGTGACAGATTGGTATTAGAGCCTTGGTTATAGAGAACTAGGTTGCATTAGTAACTCTAGACTATGACCGACTCTCAGTTTTATTTAGTAGTAACATTAATCACATCATACTCATTCCGTCGTTATATGAATATTTACAATACATGTTTGATATTGCTTTGTTGTCTGCCATGTGATTACTTGTTTACATGAGTTCGATTGCTTGATTAGTGCACTCAGACATATAATATACTTCTATATATGAACACTAGAACATTCATTGGGCATTGTGAGTTACCTAATGGTCCCGTAGATCTTTTCATAATCACACCAAGAGACATCATGTGAATTTTGGGTTAATGATTAGTCGTGAGTTACTTTACCAGTTTAGTGTTAAGCTTCATGGCATTAGATGATTTTTACGTTTTATAAATTTTAATTGTTGATGTTATATTTAGTTTGTGATTCGAATTTTATCTTAATCAAAATATAAGTATCATTTTGGTTGTTAATGATTCGGGCTCAAGTTAGATTGTTATGCCAACTCTTTACAACATTTTTGTAAATTACCTTAGAATGATGATTTTACATCCGCGTGCTCCTTTTGTGTATTATAACAAAAAAAATTTTGATTGGCCGATAGTTAGACGAAATATAGACTCGTAGTCTTACGTGAAAATGTAGAATGTGATGTCTACTCAGAGTCGATCTGAGTCATCGAAAGGTTGAGATGTGTAATAATTCATAACAAACCCGCGTCTATTCTTTGTGAGTGAGTTGCGAGGTTGGGTTATGATAAGTTATTACTCAACTTAGAGTTTTGATGAGTCTTCCTCGAGGATGGGAAAGATTTGTGTGATTGGATAATTGCTTACTTATAACCGAGTATTATATAATTATCCTACTTATAACTGTTAGTTTCCATTTTTTGATATACGTCTGCGATTGCGTTATCGCCTATCGACATTTATATTCTTCCATCCCGTACTTTCGAAACGTCAACTTATGAAAGACGACTTATGGAAAACCATTTCGAACGCAATGAGAAAATTTTGTGTCTTGAATCATCCGTTAACTATCGAAAACGAGTCCCGAACTATTAGTTATATTTACAAAATCAGCCCCTAACTATTAACCACTTAACATATTTTTTTAAAAAAATCCTTTGACAATAAGATCCAATTCCTCAAAACATAATGCAACATCCGAGGTTCCTCTAAGATATCTAAGGATCCTCTTACAGCTTCTCAATGCCCTCTACCAGGTTCCGCCATGTACCGACTCACTACTCCCATTGCATGTGGAATGTCTGGTCTTGTACATATCATTGCGAACATTAAACTTCACACTGCTGATGCATACGGTGCTCGAGACATCTTAATCCTCTCTTCTTCACTGTTAGGACTCATCTTGGAGGATAACTTGACATTAGTAGGAAACGGGGTGGATATTGGCTTACAATCTTGCATGTTGAACCTTTGCAAGATTTTCTTCACATAGCTTTAGTAACGACTCACTTTGACAAGGTGTCCGTTATGTCATAATTATGGCGTGTCATCAAAGCATAATATGAAAGCCAGAATCAGACATCGGCCCCAAACATAAGCTCAAACTTGCATAAAGTAAATAATGTAGAAAAGGATTAAACATTGACCAACCAAGCATAAGTATTTAAAATGCAAAAAGGAAAGAAGTCTAAGGTAGCCTCCATCCTATGCACGTACTCTCAAATGATCAAGTTTGTCCTAGGGTACCTGCCGTATGGGACATGGAAAGAAAATACGGCTGCGCAATACGCTCAGTGAACGGATATAATGACATGATAATAATAACTGAAATATAAGTAAAATATATGAAATTCAGCGGAATATGTGTATGTCCTGGAAAACCTGGAAGATGATTTATAAACAAAAGGAATATTTTGAAAAGTCTTAAGTTTATGCATGTAATATAATTAAATGCCCACGAGCTCATATAAGTCATAACATATTCCCAACATGCATGAATACATAGAGGGTGACCTCGTCATGCAATTAGAGGGGTGACCTCTAATAATATAAGTCTGGATGGAGGGATCAACCTCAATGTGATGGAGTGTAGAGCACACACTAAACCAATCACCCTATACATGTCAACCTGAAACTAGGTTGCACCCATACGCCCATATAATAATAATAATAATAATAATAATGAAGTGATGTTTATAATAAAAATAATAATAATAATAATAATGGCCAAACTGAACATGGAGGGACGCCGCGAGAAATCACTATCGTTACGAAAGAGTCATGACACAGGTGCCTCATGTGTCACGGTTATGGTACCTCCATAACTAGGTGGTCATGTAAGTCATGGTCATGCATATATAGCTCAGGTGATTTAAAATGATAACATGGCAAACAATGAAATTTTTTTATGATTTGAAAACTGGGGAAACAGATGGCATAGCAAACGGGGAATCCTAAGCATGCATAGAAAAGATGTCCTTACTGAAGGACAGAATATCCGTACCTTATATCCAGTAAACGGCAAAAGATGAAATGGCGTGTATGATAAATTACGTGTATGAGTTGCTTGTTCATATATAAATTACTTGTTCATGTTTTATCTTGTATTTCTTACTAGTATGCATTCATATGTTCTTGAATAATGTATTACATGTTTCTTGTGTTATTATACTTGGTATTTCTATAATTAGTAACTTTCCAAAAATAACAGGTTTCTATTTATAGTAACTTTCCAAAAATAGTAGGTTTCCATATATAGTAACTTTCCAAAAATAATAAGTTTCTATAAATAGTAAGTTTCCATAAATAGTAATAATCTCGTTTAATATACATAAGCAATAATATCTTGTTAATCGAATAAGCTCGTTTTGTAAGCCATGATTTAATATGTATATTAAATAAGCTAATTATTATAAGCCATGGTAATTTATAATAATTATTTTTATAAGTCCATTTTAATAATTATTTCCATATACTATATTTATAATTAATTATTAATTAATAATATATCATGTTTTATACCTTGATTATTAGCTAATAAAACCTCATGTGTTATAAATGATTAATATTAACAATATGTCCATTTGAATAAATTATATTATTTATAAGCCAATTAAATAAGTCGTGATTAATAATACAATTTATATAATAAGTTACTTTTAATAAGCCCGAGTTTTAAATAAGCCGAGACAAACCAAAAAAATGTCTTTTTATTACCTACAGTTTACTCGAGCCCCAAAATCAATAGCCTACCGAGACCCTAAGGTCTCGGTTGCACGAAACAAACACCACCGAGAGCTCTAAGCTCACGGTTCCTATTCCAAAACTGCCACCGCAGCCCTCCTGCTGCGGTTCCCACTGCCTGGCCAAAAACTCCCGTCATATACGTTTGCGGTCGCGTTATCGCCTATCGACATTTATATTCTTCCATCCCGTACTTTCGAAACGTCAATTTACGGAAGACGACTTATGGAAAACCATTTGGGAAGCAATGACGAAAACTTCGTGTCTTGAATCATCCGTTAACTATAGTTATATTTACAAAATCAGCCCCTAAATATTAACCACTTAACATATTTTTTTAATATAAATAAAAAACTTTAGGGTTTGAACTCATAAAAACCCTAGCCACCATCTTTGAAATCCTCTCTTCACCTTCTTCAATTCCAACAGCCACCATATCATATCCATATCCAAAAATATTTTCAAAAAAATGAAAACATTTTTTTTATAAAAAAAAAATTTTTTAAAAAAAGTTTGTTTCGAAAAGAAATTAAACTTTTTTTTTTAAAAAATTTCGAAACAAATTATTTAAAAAAAGGTTTAATATCTATTTTTTGAAAATATTAGTCTTTTATTTTAAAAAAATATTTTTTATTTTTTACGAAATTAATTTTTTTTGAAACAAATTATTTAAAAAAACACTTTTTTTAAATAAATAAATATTTTTTCGAAATAAATGTTTTTTTATTCTTTGAAAAATATTAAACCTTTTTTTCGAAAATAACTTTTTTTCGAAAATAACTTTTTTTCGAAACAAATTATCTGTAAGAAAAAATTAATTTTTTTTGAAACAAACTTTTTTTCGAATTTTTTTTTTATTTTTTTCGAAGAAGATTAAAAAAGAATTCGATTTTTTTTAAATGATAAGGTTCGCCATACATCCCTGAAAAAAGACAATAATACCCTCCCTTTTAGACTTTGTTATTTCTTAACGATAAAAACATTTGACATCCGTCCAGAGGGATGTATGATGCACCGTTCACTAACGGAGGGATGGTTGGTGTCCAAAAAACTAACGAATGATATAATTCGATTTTTCGACATACCATAAGGATGATCTTTGCACTTCACTCTAAAATTATTGTTTACATATATATATTTGAGTTAACTACTTTTTGGTCCTCGTGGTTTGGTCCATTCTTCACTTTTGGTCCATTTTTTGAAATAATTTCATTCTTGACCAAAAAGCTATAAACGTTCTTCACTTTTGGTCCATTTCTAATGATTCCGTCAAATTGGAACGTTGGACGTTACACATGACTTTCACGTGGGGGGTAATGTTGTCTTTCTCTATTAATATTTTACTCTATTTATTCTTCTTTTATTTTACTCTCCTTTATCTATTTATTCCACACATCTATTCCCTACACACATCTAACATAAACACACACACACACACACACACACACACACACACACACACAAACACACACACTTATAAGAACCCTAAAACCATAACTCAATTGGAGTGGTGCGTACTTCATGGACACAAGAGAACCCCGGAAGACGATCTATTGTTGTTCTACAAGGGTAAGTCGATTTGCCCCAATTTTCTATTTAGCTTGAGTTTTCAATAAATAATCGATTTGACCTAATTTGTAATTAGAAGGGTGCAAATCACGGGTTTATTGATTGGTATGATGAAAGAATGTGATAATTCCTGAATTAATGACTTAAAATAATCAACTACAAGTGGATCTTGCTCAAAGTGTTGCTAAAACAAGAAAAAATGAAGATTTTGTTATTGTTTAGCTGGCCATTTTTCTTTGTTTTCTATCTATGTCAGTGATGTAATGGTTGTAATGAAAGACTTTATTGCTTTTGCATGTATTGGTAATGAAGTTAATAAAATTGCAGTATATACTGTAATTTTGGTAGTTGAAAGTTGTTGGTTGTGTTTATGGATATTGCAGACAAATACTCAAAGATCTAAACTAATAAGAAACTCGAATTTGGCATGGCAACTGGTTTAGGTGGTGATAATTCCTGAACTAATGACTTAAAATAATCAACTACAAGTGGATCTTGCTCAAAATGTTGCTGAAACAAGAAAAATGAAGATTTTGTTATTGTTTAGCTGGCCGTTTTTCTTTGTTTTCTATCTATGTCAGTGATGTAATGATTGTAATGAAAAACTTTATTGGTTTTGCATGTAATGGTAATGAAGTTAATGAAATTACAGTCTTTACTGTAATTTTGGTAGTTGAAAGTTGTTGGTTGTGTTTATGGCTATTGCAGACAAATACTCAAAGATTTAAACTAATAAGAAACCCAACTTTGGCATGGCAACTGATTTAGCAAAACATAGTCTTAACAAATTATTACATGCCAAAAGAGATAACAGAACATAATCTAAAAAGCAAATAACAAAGTCTTACATGCCAAATGACATAAACATAGTCTTAAAAGCAAATCACAAGTCACTTCTTCTTTGATGGGGACAACTTTGACGCAATTCCTTTGGTGTATCTTTGAGTGACAAAAGGTGCACTTGGTGGCCTAGCAGAAGCACTTGCAGAACCTTGTGATGGCACAGGAGTAGTTACTTGAGGTGTCATAACAGCAACACACACACACACACATCTTGCTAATATAAATCATGATCACATATAGAAGTCTCATAACAGCTACATGTTTCAAATCATTTAAAATTTGCTTATCAGCCTATAAACATACTAACGTCTTCAAGCACTCTTTCCATCTATTCTTTTGTTCACATTTTACAAAACTTCAAACGACTACCACCTTTTCTTTTTACCAAAATAATTACTCATTAACTCTTAACTAAACAATATAACAATGACATACGAAAGTTGTTTTCTTTCTTTGTTGCTTTAAACCCATAACACAAAATCAAACATCTCATATACTATTTTAAACTTTGATTTTCAACCATTGAAAGACTTAGCTGCTAATATTAAGCATACATATAAACTTGATTTATCTATTTAATGGTGATCACTAAAACGATGACTGCGCTACAGTGTGTTGATCTTCTTATTCTGATCTAACGTTGTTCCTCCCTCTAGGAATTTATGATTTTGTTTCGTGAATGTGAGAATGAATGGCTGGTGTATTTTCTATAAACTAGGGACATAATTACGCGAGATAGAAGTTAGAAATACCGTGTTACAATGCACTAATTACTAATCTTGCGAAAACAATTAGGAGTCTGGAAGTTTGCATATCATCATAGTAAGAATGCATGCTCCTTTTAAAGAACATACCTGTATCATTGTATATGAAGCGAGTCTGGAAGTCTGAGAGCGAACTGTAAGGGGGTGTATATGGTGAGAGCAATCCTTGATGTCCCTACAGTTAACTTGAATAGTGCCAAAAAGCAGTATGATAATATTAGTAACATGACGGGTCAGGGTTAGTTCAAGTGGGTTCAGATCGTAAAGGGGTCGCCTGGTCATTTATAACATGTCCATCGTTTAGTGAAACTGACCTATATTTAGTTTATAACATGTACAATCCCATTACACAATTTATCTTAATCATCTATAGATATGCCCAAAAGTGGGTCCGTGTCGCCATTATCTGAGATCTGAACTTATGATACTTCACTAGGTCAAGCCCACTGTATAAGCTTAAACAATCACCTTAAAAACTAGTAGGGAACAATATAGTTTTTGCACACTACGTTAAAATACGTTTGTAAAACAAATAAGTTTTACTTTCAAACACTAATTGTTGCAGCTCCTGCTAAACATAGTCATAGTTTTTGGGTTCATAAAGTTGGTTGATTTGGAGGATAACTGAAGTTAGTTGTGTTGAGTAGCAGAATATTTGTGTTTTATGGTTCAGTACTTGCTTGGTGACGAGATTTTTGGAGCCTTTAGAATACAATGGCTATTTAAAGTGTCTTCGGCATTTGGATTTTTTTTAAAATGCTCATATTTGGAAGTAACGCTAGTAAAAGTTGACATTAGCTTGTACATCATCTCGCACATCATAATCACTGTTGCATTACCAAACACTTTCATAAAACAGTTGCAACTAGTTTTGCCAATAATAGCCATAGTATGTTTGTTGATTTAAGTTGGTTGTTTTGATGGCTAAATGAAGTTGGTTTTGAATAATTAGATGTATATTGTATTTATGGTCTGATATATTTTTGAATGATGCGCTGAAAAACAGGATCAAAAGGAGGCTGTGGAGAAGGGTTTGATTACTATGGAAGATATCGAGATGGCAGTTGCAGATGGTAAACATCTTTGCTTTAAACTAATATGCACTGTTTCTGTTGTGCAGTTAATGTTATGAACCATAGGTGAAATGTGGCGCACTTGACGCTAGGTTGAGCATCGGGTCCGGACCGGACCGGCTAAGACCTGACCGAGGACCGGAATGGTCCAAAACCCTGGACCGAAATGGTCTGTTTCGGTCTTTGAGTTTTTGTTAATACCGAGCCGGACCGGACCCAAAACCCTGGACTGAGGACCGGACCAAAATGGTCCGGGTCGGCGGTCCAAAATGCTCACCCCTACTTGACGCTATAGGATTCAGTGCTTTGTGAAAGAATGCATAGGGTTGTGTCTGGCATTCACCTTTTGAAAGGATACCTAATAAAATGGATTGTGGACAAGTAGGAGATAATATCTAGACATGCTTTTGTTTGAGGCTGTGATTATAAGTATTATGTAAGGGTGTTTGGAATTGCTTGTTTGGATAACCTATCAGCTCGTAGCTTATAAGAGTTTTTTTAAGATTTTAGGTGGAGACGAACAACTGACCACTTATAGTACTTCAAGCTGTTTCAAATCAGCACTTTTTTAGTGTAGAACAGGGAGTTAAATTTGCCAAACACCCGAAAGCTACTTATCGGGTTATTCTATTTTGATACGACTTAAAAACAGTCAAAAACACTATCTTCTGCGTTGTGCTTTCTTACAGCTATATGTTGACAAATACGGGGATACATAAGATGTGCATATTAAGCAATCACAAACACCTCACAAGTTAAATTGATCCTAGAATAGTAAGATAAACGCTGATAGTGTTTGGTACTTTGGTTATGTGTCAAATTCTTTTGGCAAATAGTCAGGCCTGAAGGATGCCTTCCTTGATGCAGTAATCGGTTTTCTGTATGTTTATTCAACCAGTATTCAGTATACGTAGCTGTTATATATATCTTACCATTGCGTTTGTATATTTACAGCGTCAGAGTCATCATCTAAAGAGGCCGGTAAATCTCCAGCAAAGTTCAACATGAAAAAGGGTTTGGAAATTAGACCAAAGAGATCAAACAAAAAAGAAAAGAACGGTAGGCATCTTTGAGATTATATCTGTTTATTAGACTTCGTGGACTCGTTTTCCATTCCTAATCGCAGAGCCATAGTTGAACAAGAAGATCCGTGTCCAGTATGCATCTTTCATTCAAATATTCAATCACTTGAATAAATCGATCATCAAAGAATTCACGATATTCATCAAGAGGTTTCATGTCTATTTCCTCATTACACACGTACGGATAGAAACATGTCATGTAAAAGTCTGCGGAATCACTACTATTATTGCCAAATAAAGTAACTTAGAAAACTTGATGATTAAGAGAAGGAAGACTTTAGGCTTGAGAAGGATGAATTGTATTCCACTTTTAGAAAGGGAAGATTAGAACATTTTGATTCTAATCTTAAAAAATGTTTTGACATACACAAGTTTAAAGACTCAAATCAGTACTTTCGCATGGTCTGCACAAAGTTCGGTTCATTTGAATAATTATCATGAGCTCTAATGTGATAATTTCTGGTAAGGCTGTTTGGTTTTGATCATTATATAAGAAGGCAACCGGGACATAGTTATGGCAATTGGTCCTACATTACTTGGTGATATTGTGTGAAATAACACATGGTGAAAGATAATAGTAACATCAGATTGTTTTGTAATTTTCATTTGACCATATTGACTTACGAGGTGGATTTAACAGCACATAAAGGAGAAAGTTGGGGTACTTCTCATGTGGTACGGGTAATCCTATTGACGACTGCTGGATGTGACCCAAACTGGCAACGCAACCGGAAGCCCCTTGCTGACTGTGGGATTGGTTTTGGCCGAAATGCCATTGGAGGCCGTGATGGACGCTTTTACGTAGTGACTTGACTCCAGAGATGATAACCCAATTAGCCCACGACCTGGCACCCTTCAACACGCTGTCATCCAAGATGCTCCACTCTGGATTGTCTTATAACGTGACATGGTTATCCAATTGAAGCAAGAACTTATCATGAACAGTTTCAAGATAATTGACGCTTGTCTTAGAATCCAGTTTGTTACCAACATTATCATCCACGATTTACACATCCACGACTGTAAACACACTGGGTGTGGTGGCAAGTTAACAGACACACCGTTTTTTGATTTTTTTAACCATTCGAAAACCATGTAATTCAGTAAAATGGGACTTGAATACTACTGAGGTTGAGGACTCAAAATGAAAGAACTTATTAGTTAAATACAGAGTTTGAGGACTCAAAATCAACCTTTTACCCAATCCCATCTTCCACAAGGTATGGATGGAGGTAGTGGCGATGTGACATGTAGACCGTCTTACCCCCGATATCTTGGATAGGTGGTCATAAGGTCTACAAACCATTAAGAAAGCGCGAAATTAAGAAAAGCCCGAAATTAAGAAAGCGCATACACAATTTTCCTATAACTGGTATTGTCGATAGGAAATACAGAGAGTTGCAGCTAATGATGAATCGATCTTGCAGGAATAAAAGAGAGCCCAATAGTCCAATACCGAGTTATCTTTTACATTCCTATAAGTTATTTTGTTTTTTTTTATAATAGCGAGTTAGTTACTCTCTGCAGCAGAGAAACAACTCAGCAAGTGTGACGATTTATGGCTAAATCATTTTTTGTAATCACACAAGTAAATCACGGGAATTTTAACCACTTGTGTTGATATGGCCATGCACAAGGACTGTATCATCTTTGTGACAATAATAGTCGAACTATAGTCGAAGCATGTGGATAATCATGGGATACAATAATCTACATACGCGAGGCGAAGTCTTCCGTGGTCAAAATAAACTAATCCCATTTCACGCAATCGTCGAAAATTTTCTGGAAGAACGTTGACTACGAGTTGTAATGCAAGGTACTCGCACCAAACTTTTCTCCGTCAGGAATAGCCATCTTGTGTTACTAAATTTGGAGTTGTTATGCAGGGTACTCACACCAAACTTTTCTCCGTCAGGAATAGCCATCTTGTGTTACTAAATTTGGTCGCTTTGTTTATAGGGTCTGTTGTGCTGGTGTTTACTTCAAGTTGTCTCAGACATCATTTTGGCAGGCATCCACAGCCAGTTCTAGTTAACACTTCTTATTAATTCCAATGAAACAAGAAAACGAAATTATATTTCACGTAAAAAGAAACCAAAAGAAGAGAAGCAATATGATACTTAAATAGTGACAGGAGGATCAAATAGAGAAATTCAACCATCATGTGATAGATGCTACAATATACATTCTATAAATCAAAAGAACTCATCAGGCCATCCATTATAACATGTTAGAAAATCTTGGGGGCGTTTGCTATGCCGAAAGATATCACTATAGGTTTGGGTACAATAATAGCGTTAAAATGGTAGTAGGTGTGATTGCTAAAACACCAAAAACTGTAGCCCCAAATCGTGTAGTCAAAATTCAGAACTGATAGATCACATAGTTATGGCTTTGAGTCATGCAAACGTTCACTTGATTTTGATGCCGGAAACTTTGATAATTCTAGAAAGATTGCTACACCAAAAAAAAATTCTCTTCGGTGTAGCAATCTTACTAGAATTATCAAACTTTCAAGCATCAAAATCGAGTGAACATTTGCGTGACTCAAAGCTCAAGACTTGTTTGGTTTGCTATCATCGTATATCTTTGAGCCCTTGCTTCTTGTTCATAGTTCATATCAAAGGGTGCGTTTACAGCAACTCAAAAATCATCATGTATAGCTTGTGTGATCTGCAAGAAAGGAAACAATTTCACACAACTTTCGGTCTTAAAATCCAGTCACAATAAACACAATTTGACTACACGATTTGGGGCTACAGTTTTGACACTCAAAATTGAAAACAAAATACTTTCATATTTTTCGCCAACATAATTTGAGTGAAAGTCAACTTTTAATTTTAAAAGTAGTCATGTTACATATATTACTCAAATTATTTGTTCATTTTCATTTTCTTAAAAAGCCTGTTAAATATCACTCAGTAGCTCAACGCAAACTATCTAAGGGAGCAACAACAAATTGAAAGAAGAAAAGAAAATGAAAGAGCGTACCCTTGTAGCATTACTGGGTTTTGCTATCACAGACGCTTCACCTATGTAGTTATCAAGGTTCTTTAATACGTCGTCTCTCATTGACCGTGCTTCATCTTTGTTCTTATCAGAATTCTTTAATATCTAAAGAGGTATAACAAAGTTTATAAAGGAAGCCAATGTTGAAGTTTTGTGTTATTTCAGAATTGTAGATAGTAACATCCTCTTGTTATGCAACAAAACTGACAAGGAAAGAAATCAGACTTACAAGCTAAAAAAGGCAAGTAAAAAGGGGAAAAACCGTTTTTGAACTTTCATTTGAACCCACCAGATTATGAAAACAATTACTCGTCTTAATAATTTGGTACTCCAATGCATCTAAATCTACAGCTATAAATAAATAAAATTGAATAAAGTGGACTAATGCCTCCTGGCTTTATTTAGTACTAAATAAATTGATTAGCGACTAGTAGTACTAAATTATTAAAAATGACTAGTGTATACTACCTGTTGACATATACTAGTATAACCTAATGGTAGTAATAAAAAAACAAAAAAGCTAACAAAAGCAAATGAAGTACTTGTTCATACTAGTACTGTATTAATAAAAAAACAAAAAGTGAATAGATTCGTACCCTTGGAAGCAGAAATTCGTGCACAGCATCGATTTCGACACAAGAGTGATCCAATCCGGACGGACCACCAAACGTCATCGGGAGGAGTGATGAGATAGGTACGCCTTTAAAAGGATCCATTATCACACTAAGAGTTTGCCGGAATTGATTATCTATTCCGAATCCGATCTAGCAGAGAGAGAGAGAAAGAGAAAGAGGGGAAAACAAAATGATCTCTAACATATATTTTCATTATCAAGTTGAAATAAAGCAAAAGCATGTTTTAAGAGAATAAGATCTTTACCATAGTAGTATTCCGAAAGCATCTGTTACAACAACGAAGGCATAACAACATGACCGCCATGGCACACACCACACCCTCCTTTCTTTCCGAAAACTCATTACAATTGATGGATCTAAATGATGGAAGGTTTGTTTGACGGCCGTGAATTAAGGTTAGGGTTTTGAGAGGAGATATGTGATGAGAGTCTGATGATGGCTGTGGGTTTATTATATATGGGTTTGTGGAAACCCTAATTTTACCTTCTAGAAACTATTCATCTTATTGTGTTTGGTAGGTAACAAAAGATTTAATGCTTGGTCTCTGATCTTCACATTCACATGGGTGTGTCATACATCACCTTTGGTTTGTAGCTGAAAATAGAAAAAAAAGGTGGGGAGATTCAGATTTTTTGAGGATTTGGGATAAGATGTGGCTATCATGAAACCCTATCCCCATCTTTTCATTCACAAAGGGGCCATATGAAATGGGCTTGTGTTCTTCTGAAAGCCCAAAGACGAATTTTGTAATAATATGGATTATGGAAGACATGGTTAGACATGGTTAGACATGGTTAGGCTGGGTTGTTTATACAATGAAACAGTTAAGCTATTTTTATATGCTAATCAATTCTAAGATGTTGTGTTCTAAGTTACTCTAAGGAAAAAAAATTGTATTGTCTGCTTTTTAAAGTGGGTTTGAACCAGGTTGTTGAGCATAACCAGATTGAGGCGCAGATATTGTCGGCTTGATTAGGATTATCGCCCTAATAACTCCCTTGTGGAGCATTTCCATTTTCTACAATCAGTGGTTTGGCTGTTAACATTATATCCGGATGTACGATTATCGTAACTTTGCTAATCATATCCTGATTGCGCCACAAATGCATACCCTTCATTATGCATACCCTTCATAACGATCCTGACCATACCCTAGACTTCCGTAAGATAGTAAGAGATGAAAACCTTACCTGATTGTACTTGGCCAACCGCTCTCCACGGCAAGGTGCACCTGCTTTTATCTGACCCGTGGCAAGACCGACCGAATGATCAGCAATGAAAGAATCACCCGTTTCCCCACTTCTTTGTGATATTAAATAAGACACCCCATTGTGCATCCTTTGCCATTTTCACTACTTCAATTGCTTCAGTCACTGTCCCAATTTGGTTCACATATATTGCAGAATACAAGCCTTATACTTTGCACGTATGCTAACAAATGCAAACACAATATCACGGAAACTATTTCATTAAGAAAGTTTCCACAATATTAAGGGCTCTACTTGTCTATGAGAGCCACATTGATTATCAGTAGCAAGCAGACAAACACCGTGGGATGTTGGCTATTTATTAGATTTCCCCTCAAAAGATACAAATCATGTTGACCAACAAGTAACAGCCGCTAGTAGGTGTAGACTTGTGCTCGTTTGCCTTCTTTTCTGTTAATATCATGTGCTGGTGTGTGTGTTATCTTCTTCTTACGAAGTTCCACTCTAGTTACATTAAGAAAACCAAATCACGTATGAACATTGATGATGTACGATGATATAGAACAACAGTACGGGGCAATGAGCCTCTATTAAATCTAACTACGAATAGTTAGAAGAAAAGTTCAAGTATAAAGCAAACCTGGACTGGGTTGATGGTTTTGAAGTAAAAAGATCCACATCAGTAGTAAACTTGTATAGAGCTGCCTTGGCCGAAAGCACAAGAAGTTTCTTTCCATTTACTTCGCCCAACCAGAAAAACTCGTTGTGTATCTTAAATATATCTTCGAAGTTGGTTGCCAACTGTTGCACCTGATCGACATTGAAGTTTGATTTCGAGACTTGGTGGACTTCTTCATTAAATTTTCTGATTTCTTCATGTTTCACCTGTATACAGATCATGTTAAAATATCCAACTACGGACATGAATTTTTATGCATCCATATACTCTTATTACAATTTAAACAGAAGTATTTAGAATTGATCCAATGCATCTTTTCAGACTTACTGTGTCAATTGCTCGAAATTCAATGCCTTCAACATAAACTGCACTTTCTCCACAATAGTACAATGAAAAGCTCTCAAGTAGAAAATCAAAAACGACATCTACGTTCTGATTCAAGAATCAGTATAACTCAATCATCATCCAGTCCTTGTCTCTCCATGTTGCGAAATATGCATGCAGACTTTCGAGTCCCTTTCTATACTTTAGGTTAACACACACCGGCCTGTATAAGTTCAAGACTCAAGTCAGTCGTAGCCTTTGTTCCCCATACACTTTTACTTTTGATTATATGACATAAGTTACTTTTTGGGGAGTATAAGTTCAAAATTAAACTATCCGGCCTGTATCAGTAAGAATATAGATGACGGTATAATAATTTGTTACATTCAAATAAAATACCATCTTACATAGTTAGAGTTTCAATTTCTGCAATGAACCCTTGTTCTCCTGCTTGATTGTTAATGCGCTTTATGGCTACCGTGCTTCGTTTTCTGGGTAAATCACGTCTATCCACCTCATTTGTCGACAAGAAATTACTGCTATCGAAGTATTCAAGAACTGCTTTGTATACTTTACAAAATCCACCAGATCCGATGCTATATGCGTCATCAAAATTGTTGGTAGCCACCTTTATATCATCTAGTTCAATCTTCAAGTGTTCCACGTTCCCAACCTGCAAAATTACGAAATTGTACAACACCACATTAATGCTCGGAAGGAATGGAGTGATCTTAAGAGAAGATAAGTTTTCATAATCAGCTAATATCTATAAAACGATCAATAATAGTTTTATACTTTTATCGCTAAAATTTGAGCTAGTTTAATCACTTACATTTTTTTGAGTAAGTTTTAATTTTTAACTTCGTCTGTCTCTAACTCAAACCCAATTAATTTCATGCCGGTTTCTGGCCGTTTTATGTGTCATGTCTAGAATTGCCACCCTTATTTGTAACTTTTTTCCATTTTCAGATTAAGTGGAACGCTAAATCTTTTTGGCGAGGACATGTCCTCGCGAGTGGACTGATTTTGTCCTTGCCAATTGACCCGATTCTTGTAGGTGATGGTTACACCAGACTATAACAGTTGGCGAAACTGATTTGTTGATTAGGATAATCGGCCTTAAATGAAAAGTTAAAGTAAATTGGTTACGTACCTGAAACTGAGTGAATGATGTATGTTTAACTGGATTCTCATGTTTCCACTAAAGTTCCACAGCTTTCTCGGACAACCTGGTCGATATATGGACGATCAGCTCTTTCCTCTTTTATGCAGTGATATGCTGTTTCTGAGAAGATCGTAAATGATTCCGTGTCCATCTGTTTTCTTAAATATGGATCGATCATATCCTCCAAATTTGATTTAGCCAGTTGAGATAATAACCCTTCTCCCAACTCATCTTTGCTTTCATCTTTATCTCCATGTTCGCCTTTATCTTCATCTTCATTTTCATCTTCATCTTTATCTACCGCACTCCTTTGGCACAAGACTTGGAATAATACAACACCCAACGAATACACATCTGACTTGTGGGTCACCCCACCAGTCTTTTCATGTTTTGGGTCGAGGTATACATTCTTAACAACATCACGGGTAAGAAGAAGACGGTGCCTTCGAGCTACTGTATTTTTCAACGAAAGTTCAAAACCAGATAACCTGGGTTCCCATTTGTCATCTAGTAAAATATTCGAGCTCCTGATGTTGCAATGTATGACACTAAAATCACGCCCAGCATCATAAAGGATATAACTTAATGCCTTCGCAACACCAAAGCATACCTTCAACCTTTGTATCCATGTGAGAGTCTGGTCACTTAGATATTTATTCAGATTTTCGTTAGCCTTCTTCTTGTATACGATCAACTTATTGGTCCCATCATCATGATACCCAACAATAGACACTAGATTCTTGTGTCTGAGACTAGAAAGCATCAAAATCTCCGTCCAAAACATTTTGCTCTCCTCTTTTGCATCTTCGTATGATAAAGTCTTTGCAATAATATCGATGTACTGTCCAGAATGCAAGAGATGGCCTGAGTGATAAACTACATCCTCAGATTCTGTGATGATAAAACCGTCTGCAAAATATTTGGTTGCGGATTCTATATCTTCATAGCTGAGTCGTAAGTGAGAAAGATCTTTCGGGGAAGATGCTGGTTTCTTGCTGAGATGAGATTTAACGTCTGTTGATACAAAGGTCACTGATACCTGTATGTACCGAACAAAACAGCGTTACCAAGTGTGTAAATTTGCCGTGTGAAACACTTGAGTGAGGTTACCAAGTGTGCAAACTCGGTTGCTATTTGATAATTTTCACCTTTATATAATATATACGACCCTTATTATTTAGCACGAATCCAATATTTTATGCTTATTACGCTAAAGTCACGCGGATCGTCGTAATGAATGTAGCTCAATGCATACGCAACACCGACAGATATCTCCAATCGTCGCACCCATGTCAACAACATCATGTCGCTCAGACAGTTGCTGAGACTTCCTCTCATCTGACGCTTGTTAACGATGATTATCTCACCATTCTCATCACAAAACCCATCCCTTTCTTTATTTAACCACCTCCAAGCAATGATATTAATCAACTCAGATGATAATTCTATATAAGCCATTCTACAATCTACACAATTTGCCTCAGATAAAAGTGGCCATTGCTCATTTCTACAAGCAAGTGGACCCTTAAACTTTGCCTGTCACTCAATTCTTTGCTAGACAGTTTATGCTGTTCCTTTTAGTTTTCTTATTTTGACCTTCCCTTGCACCTAACCTTAAACCGTTTAAAAACCCCTCATCTTCCAAATTCTCATTTGTCCGAAGCTGTGTTTCCTTAACCATGATCAACAGACTCGTGACCCCTTCTCTAGTCACGCCTTTGAATACCCGCCAGGAAAGCTGCACAATGCATGGCGTCAGCCACACTCTTCAGCTTTTTAAGCTCCTGAATCAAATCCCCCTTTCAATACAAACCTCACTTGGTACTCAAAAGCAAATCCTTTAAAACTCCTTTGCCATCTTCGCATCTTTAGCAAGTGACCTGTCAATAAACACAAGCATCTGGTCCTTGATCAAGGTAACAGCCGCTGCAAGTTCATCAAGACGCACCAACAGAAGGACCCAAAAAGCAAATGATTAGAAAGATTCTGTTAGCCCCATGCTTCGGGTTAGCATAACACATGTTTTTAGTAGTAAAGTTATATGTGTTAGCCTATGTGCAGACTAGCTAACAACGAGTTATAATCGGAGCTGTGCATACATAATATATAAAATTAAACAATTAGAGCTTCTTATTCTGACTCTGGCCTCGCATTTAACTAGATACTCGGGTCCTAGGCCTATCAGTCAAACATAGATTAAAAGGCCATTAACCTTCCTACTGGCCTTACAAAGCCGTGCTACTCACTAATTTGCTATTATAGTACTGTTAAACTGTTAGGGTCAAACCTTTTGCATATCTCGACACCAAATGCAATCAGATTTACATTTCTAAACCCATCACAACACTATATTAATGAAACCAACAAGTGTATATTAACCTTACTTTTGTAAGCTAAAAGTGGCCATTGCTCATTTCTGTAAGCAGGTGAACTCGAGCAAAACTATAATCACCTGCTTATTGCTTTTTCCGTTCATAGCTAGAAGATATACAAGCTCACGCGGGAGCTCCTTAATTTCCATTACGATCATAGTCATAATTTTCTCCATCTTGGATACAACAGCAGATGAACTCGAGCTTAAAAACAGAAGAAAATGTAAACTCAGACGACTTTAAAAATAATCCACTAAACGATTTTGATATCGTTTCAGTGCTCTAGTTACAAAAGATGACTGCACATTGAAATTGATTGCAGCGAGTGTTTTAGCCCAAAAACGGTCACATTTTGCAAAACCAGAAGTGCAAGGAGAACAAGTCTAACTTTTAGAAAAGAAATGCAGTTCTTACTCGGAAACAGCTAAAAACCGTTTAAATAGTCGAACAATTAGTCCCTCCAGCGGCAGGTTACACATCATCACAACAAATCTACCACTGGTAAATGCATTGAGAACCTTGATCATTTTAGTATGGAATCCATCAGAAGAAGAAGATACTTTCTCGAACACCGCCACTACCAGTTCAAAAAACTCCTGATCACCAAAGACAAAGGAAAATTCAGTTGCATTATACTTAAATAATTCTCCACAACTTAAACAGAGACTTTCACACCAATATTTGAATGTCTCACCAAGTCTTCAGCAATCAATGCCTTAATCACAGGATGCAGCAGTTTACTCATCGATATGGATGCCGATTGTGGTAACCTGGATAGAATATCCTCTGTTCGCTATTACAAGATAATAAAAGCGAGTTACGATTTGGTTGACAGCAGCAACAAATACGAGTATAAAACACAGAACTATATGGAGAATTTGGGAACACTAACCACAAGACATTTGATAATCCCTTCCGTTGAAGACGGCAGATGTAACAGCTTCTCCCCAACTTTCGTCAGCTCGATTTCGAGACTGACGAAAGAACTTGACAATCTCCACGCCATTTAGCAATACAGTTTAACAGTTCACTGAATGAAAATGAAAAGACCGATTAGTTTCGGTATTCGAGACCTAAAACTTCCATTTGTATGTAAAATTGTTTTAAGATAAAAGTTCCTATTAAAACCTAAGAGGGTGTTTGGGATTGCTGATAATAAGCAGATAAGCAGTTTGTTTGGAACTTTGGATTATACAAAACTGCTTATTTTAGGGCAAAATTTAGTTATAGTGAAACCTAACTACACGATGCACAAACTAAGAAACTAACTAGAAAACGGAGTAATGTATTCACCTTATTTGAGGCCTATATTCGAGTCACAGCTTCATGGTGTTAGTTATGCTGTTGTTTAAACTTATTTTAGGGCATATGAGCTTATTTGGGTATGGTTATATATATCATATGCTCATTTCTACCGACTTACTTTTTAATTATGACTTAACAATGGAATGAATATAAGCACAAAAGCTACAAAATAAGGTAGGAAAAATGGGCTTATGAAATAAAAGCATAAGCTAGAAAATATCACGATGGACAAACTAAGAAACTAACAACAAAATGCAGTAATGTAAAAACTAAAAGCACAATAAGCATGTAAAAAACCTAAAAGCACAATAACCACTTTATATAAACTACAGTAATAAGTTTCAAAATAAGCCACAAAAAGTGAGCTTATGAAACATAAGCCCCAAACCAAATAAGCCATAAGCCGAAATAGACACCACCTAAATCTGGTCAATTCTAACAAGGCTAAAACAAAACAGATTAATCGCCTGATTTTAGAGCTACAACTAAGGGGGTGTTTATTTTACCTTATTTCCGGGCTTATTAGCTTATAAGTAGCTTATGGGTTCAATTAATCCTAGCTTCTGGAAAGACAGACCAAATGAACCCCTTTGGGGCTTATAATAAGCTTATTTTATTAAGAAAGCAGACAAAACATCATCATTTGCTTTTTTGTTTCGGCGCTTATTTGGTTTTCAAATTTTCGGCTTATTTTGAGACCTGCTAATAGTTTTAACACAGGCGAAAGTTTGAAAAAAACTCGACCCACTAACAAAATTTATTTACATGTTTTTAAAACAAAGGAAAAAAAGGTATTTTTAAATTAGGGGAAAAAATAACTTATTAAACTATATGTATATTCTTTCTTTCTTTCTTCTTTTTTTTATTTTTTTTCTTTAACGGCGAGTTAGTAGTTAGTGATTCGAGCTTGCTCCTAATTCAGGCCTCTGAAGGTTCTTGGTGAGACTCGAACTCGAGACCTCTCCAAAAATACCTCCCCAAGGATACCCTTGGTGGCCAACTGAGCTAGCTCTTAACTATATGTATATTCTTTAGCTTTTATAATCAAATATCATAATAAAAAGACATTTGAGTCCTTACTAGCATGATGCCCGCGTAATGTAGCGGTAAGTATCTGATAACGATTTTTAAAACTAACAAATATTAATCTCTTACCTATTAAGTTCGTATTGTTAAAGTTATAAAAAATCGAAAAAAAACCCATTAAAAATGAAAAAATCTCAAAGTTAATAAAAATATAGCAAAATAGATGTTAAATTAAAAAACACAAAATTCTAGAAAATATAGTAAAATTAGATTAAAAATATTATTTTAATATATTGTTATAAAAAAGTTGTTAGAAATTGTTGTTGATGAAAATATCAACAACTTTGTTTTATTTGGTAGATATAGGTCTCAAATACTTTATAATGTAGTTATAGATATAATTTGCTTTGTGATTTCCTTCCTTTTCGGAAGAAAAGTGTAAGAAAATTTTCATAACCAAAATTTTCTCTAATTTTTCTCTTTAATTAGTTTTCCTATCTTTAAAAAAAACTATAAAAATAAATAAATTATGTTTCATTTTATTTAGTTTCAAATATTAAGTCCAAAACACAATGTTCGTGCATGAACTCAATATGTTATGTTTAATTGTTTTGTCTTTTTCATTTGTGAAATTGATTTGAAACTTACGTTTTATCTATAAATTAGTTAGTTTAAAGAACGGAAATTATAATTAAAAAAGTTATGTTTTTATCGAGTTAATTGAAAAGATAATACTTGTGATTTAGTTAAACTATAATGATAAATTGTGTGATTTGATCAAATTAGTTTCCTGTTTAAGTAAGTTAAGAGTAGAATTTAATAAGTAAATGTGTGTAAAAAATGAAGTAATATATATATTCTTCGTTTCAAAATTATTAATCTTTTAACAAAAAATACATAATTTATAAGAATTTGTTTATCATAATTTTTTTCCTCTTATTTTTTGACAGAATAATAATTTTACTCTTATCTAATTAATTAAGTTTTATTTAAAATTTGTAATAATAATTTTAATCAAAAATAATAAATTAACTTGATCAAACTATAATATTTATTTAAATAAAACTATAAATTCAAGAAGTATCAAATTGGAAAGTTCGTTAGTCAACTCACCTTCGATACTAACATTGCATATACGGTCTCTCCCCTTAAAGCCTTTAAATAACCCTCTTTTCTTATTGCGAACCTCCTACCAACCCATTTGTGAACCCTCATTTGCTTCTACGAACCCCATCTTCAACCCTTACGAACCAATTGCGAACCCTCCTTTCATGACTGATATTTATTGCGAACACTTCTTTCATCCATTTTTAAACTTCTCTTTACGACCCACTTCTTTTACACCTTCGAATTTTATCAATCTACATTCTTTTGTCTTTTTCATTTGTAGGAACCGATATTTCATCACTTGTTTGTATTATTTTGTCATAAATTTCAATTTTAAGTAAGTTAAGAGTTGAATTATTTAGTAAATGTATATAAAAAATCAAATAGTATATGTTGTATCAAATTGTAAGAGTAAAGGGTCTCACGGCACGCTATTTTCTCTTTATTCTGGTATTTACAATCTCATAGTTACATCATTTTAATAAAACATCTCAAAATATGTAGAATATTGATAATCTATGAAACTATGAAGGGGTTTGTTGATTTCTAGAGAGAGAAAGTTAGAGAGAGAAAGTGAGAGAAACTATGTGTTATTTTATTAAAATGAAACTAGAAAAGTGACAACAACCAACCCCTTTCCATGGTGGAAAGGGGTATTTATACTTCCAAGCTAACATGGGCTTGGGTCGGTCCATGACAAGCCCATGGACCGGTTCTTACTTAACTTAATAAGCAACTAACAACTATTTGTTAACTACGAGCTATTACAACATAAATAATATTGTGGAGTGACCGATACTTCTAATATACGTAAAACGTATTTCTAACAATCTCCCCCTAAGGGAGGTCACTCCACGTTACAAAGTTCTAAACCTAGCATACTATACTAAGTCTTCGTTCTTTAGCTCGTAGTCTTTTCTTCTTTTCTTTCTTTTGATGTGAATATGTTGGTTTGATCTTTTTGGCTTTGGCTTGAGAGCATTGTTCTTTGGCCTTTCACGTGCGATCTTTGCCTCTCTTGTGAATTTGCCTTCTCGTAACTCCATGTTCCACATACTTATGTCTTTTTGTTGAATTCTCGAAAGTTTCAGAGTTTGGTACAGCGGAAGACTTTATCTTGTACTTTCTTGAATTTTTGCTAAACTTTGATGCAGAAAGACATAAGCATGTAGGAACGACTTCTACAGGTACACCGCAACACCACCGTCTTCACTGGTACTCAGCAACGCCACCGTCTTCAACAGGTACACAGCAACGCCACCGTCTTTAACAGGTACACAGCAACGACACGAATAAAATGGCTTTGAACATTTTATTCTAAATCGGTAGCATTTTACCTCCGGTCGGTGAAGACCGTTGGACGATATTAGATATCGTACCCGTGACGGATAGTTTCAATTAAGTAACTTCCTGACAGGATTTCGCGGGTAAACCCGTTCTCTTTATTCGACCGTCCAAAGCTGACTGCAAACATAAAGAGTGAATCACTTGGATAAATTATCCTTGTGATTAGAAGCCGTCAATTCATGAAACCTGGAACAAGTGAATTTCAATTAAGATTTTCACCATCGTTGCTTTCCAGTTGTCACGAGCTTAATTCATAAAGAATCTTGCACGTCACCTACCAAGTGTTGTTTGATGTTGACACTAGAAGGATTTCCACTCGTCACTGTGGTCAATAAAGAGTCACTCTGAGTGTTCTGGCAAGATCATATGATAATGCGAAGAGGCCTGGAACGAGTTTAAGTTCAATTAAGAATTAAACCACTGTTACCTTCCAGTTTTTCACAAGATTGGTTCTAAAAGAACCGCACGTGTAACCTACCATGAGCTTGTTTGATGTTGGCTCAAGCAGGATTTACATCTTCATTGTAATACTTGCGTATTACTCGGATGTTCTGGCAATATTACAGGAATACTGTGTAGGACTCATGAAAATCTCTTACTTTTCACAGTGTGTGAGAAAGCAAGGAATAAATGGAAAGTGTCCTAATGAGACTTTTGATGATCTCTTGGCTCTAGACTCGATTGTGCGTTTTGATTTAGTGAGCGATGGCTGGAGAGGAGTGCCACCTTTTCAATACCAGTCTATTCGGAGTGAATAAACCAATAGATAACGTGTTGATCTCCGTGTGATTAAAACAAATACCTTTTGAGAGATATTTGAGTTAGCTGGGAAGGGTTGTGCATTGCATCACTGGGTCCATGATGTCTTTCTTCAATACCGAGAATCATTAGCAAAAATGACCTCAATAGCATATGTATTGACCCGGTTTCTGCCTAAAGTTGTAAGGAGGGCTTCTTTCTTTACACCCTTTATCTTTACAATTCTTTTTCATTCTTCAACCCCTTCAATGCTTACCAATACGTCATCACTAGCACCTTGTTGTGATTGTTCCAGTGCTAGCTTAAGTACTTGGTCGGCATTCAGCTACGTTCACATTCTTTCTCCATCTTTCCTAGGACTTCTAATTCTATCTAGGGAATTGTCCTTGGGAAGATTCCATCGGCTCTGATGAATCATTGGACTAAACCTATTCCTACCACCCTTTTGTCACCACATACGTCGTGAATTAAGCGTGTTTTGGGAAGGAATTGCCACCATGAAAAATCATTGAAAATCACCTAAAGTACTTGTGATGTTGAAATCAAAAGTTTTGTACCTTAGGTGTTTTGTTCATCAAAAACGCTCCCCCTTAACACGTGCTTTACACATATTAAGTTGAATAATCGTTAAGTCTTTTTCATCTTTTAGCCAAGTATCACTTACGTCTCCTTAATCCCATTTTCTCCCCTTATCCAAAATGTTAACCATTAATATTTGGGATATTGAATGGATTAACCGGTCTTTGGGTAAAAAATGAAATCGATGTTTGGCCATAGAACAAGTTATTGCTCCCCCTTAAGTTAATAAGGGATAGTTGTAGTGCTTTAGTATGATATATTTTGAAAGATTTAGAATCTCGTGAGAAATTCTTGAAAAATTATCATACCTTAACACTACATCAAGCCATTAAAGCACATTATTCACAAATATGCATATTCACAATTGAAAACCAATATAAAGTGGACCTGAAATGTACGACCCATTAGATGGATCGTTGCAGTAGCTTGTGGTGCACTAAATACGGTCTTCCACCAACGAATCTTTCCAAGCTCCTCATCAATCTACGTTCACGGAGCTTTTGATCAATCTTCTTGATCACGTACTTCGCCATCTGCCGGTAACCCGGATGCCAATCCTCCGTCATCTCTGGCAAAGTCCCACCCGAGTTCAGATGCTCCAATTTTCCTCTGACTTGTAGAAGAGTCCCATCACTGTACTTATGGAGCTCACCTTCCCTCATAAACTTCATCAAACCTCGACTGTTCAAGTAGAAAATGCCGTAATTCGGGACAGAAATGCCGGTATAGGGACATCTTTCTACATGTTGAGGTAGCACTTGATTCACTAGACGGGTTAGGTTAAGCTTCCTTTGATAGCTTTCGACTCCCAACTGAAGATCTTCAACTCGTGACTTGATGACAACGCTTCGTGTGAACATACGAAGTGCTGTATTCAAAGCAATGAGGTCTTCACGAGGAATATGTGTGAGTTGATCTCGGGTCATCAGAAGCAGCATATCTTCGATATCCTCAAGGCGAATGATGGAAAAATCTCCCTGCTGGATTTTGTATTCCCTGTCATCCTCCTTTTTCAAGCGAATCTCCGTCACATGATAATAGCCGTTCTTGGCTTCAGTTTTCAACCCTAAAATGCTGGAGATGCGGATATCGGATCTAACGATACTTCCAGAATTGACTAGGCAGCAACCCCTGTACGCCCTTCAGACTCGTTCGTCCCAATGAGATGCACCTATGACAGCATACATATCATAATTACGATTTATTTTTGGGACCCAGAGTCGGTTTACCTTTTCCTCGATAAAGGGTATTGTCCCCCAGTTGGCAGCTTTCAGCAAGGTCAGGGAGGTTGCGTACTTTGATGACCCCTTCAGTAGATACACAAGATCATTGGTGACGAAGAAGTCAAGAGCAATCTGATTATCTTGAGAAGGATCCATTGGAGGTGGAGCTCTTTCTGATTCATGAAGTCCTGGCCGTTGAACGGTATTCAGAGCCTTCAGGATCTCATCGGCATAATACTCGAACTCCATTCGGGTTAACCGGGTTTTGGCACGAAGTCTCTTATCTTTCAGCGCTTTCTTCACCAAGGATGGAGTAACCGAAGTCTTATACTCATGAGCAAAAAATGCACATAAGTCAATCGGACTTCGGATACGGAGATACAACACATCTTTGTCAGCGTCTGTGATCGGATCATATTGTGCTGCTGTCGTGATCCAAGCCTGTGGTGGTGCAGTCTCGTCTATCTCCAACGTGTCTGCCCAGTCTCGTGTGCTTGGTTCAGGAACCGTAGATTGTTGTGCTTGTTGTAGAGGAGTAGAAGTGCGAACATCTGTTGGTTCAGTTTCAGGCATTTCGGCAGTGTCGTGAACTGGTGAGTGTTGTGCAGCTTCGGGTTCTGTTACTGATTCTGCAATCACAGGAGCAACAACAACAGAACTAATGGGGTTAGTGGTAATAGGTAAAGATACAGCAATAGAGGTACCGGGAACCGATGACGCTATAGTGGCATTCACATCGTGGCGCCACTTAGTTCGTCTAGATTCCGATGATGTTGATTTGTCCTTCTGTGCTGCATCTTTCTTGGACTTGGTTCCAGTCTTAGCAGTTTTCTTGGAGCTGGTAACCTTGTCTCCCTCTTTAGGCTGTTCACCCCCATCATCATCCTGATTGTCATCCCCGTTACTACCCTTAGCACTCTCCTCATTCCCATCACCACCATCATCGCCATCATCATCATCCTCATCCTCATCATCATCATCCTCATCCTTATCCTCATCATCACCATCATCGTCATCCTTTTCCTCTTCTTCTCCTTCTTCTTCCTCTTCCTCTTCACTAGTACCCTCTTCCTGCTCACTTTCTTCCCTTTCTTCTTCAGGTAGAATGTGATAAGGTACCACACTTCCAAACGTTTTGAATAACCTATCATCCTCCATGATAGCATCATTCAGGGATTTGTATAGAGCCCGTTGAATCCTAGACTTATCAAACGATCCAAGTTCCACCATACGAGCCTTAAGGATCTTCTTCAATTCAAAATCCGTCAAGTCATAAGCAATCTTGTAGGCGGCTTCTGAAGGATTAGATGATTTGATCATCAAGTTGTCAGCAACAAGTGTCTTCAACTCATCACGCAGTTTAGGCATTAGGGATTCAACGGATTCTTGCACTCTTTCTTCCACAGAGGCTTCAAGTGCTTCTTTTTGCTCTTTGTATTTATCCCTCATCGCTTGAAGTCTGGTGATACGTGCAGCATGCTTATCAGCCTCAGCCTGCTTAACCCGAGCTAGTTCTTCTGCATGTGCTTTTCGAGTCAACTCCATATCTGCAGCGAACCTAGCAATCATCTCCTCTTGGGCTTTCCTAGATGCTTCTTCACTTTGAGCTCGTCTTTGTAACTCTTGGCGAAGTTCATCCATTTCTCGTTTGTGAGTATCCACATGTTTATCCAACAGTTCGGCCATCACCAATGCAGCCATTGTAGATGTTGCAGAGCTGCTTTGGGTTGATTGGAGAGCCTCGGTTGTTACTGCGGTACTAAGGATGGGAATTGTAGGTGGTGGAAGAAATGGTGTTGAAGCCGGTATGGTTGGTAAGGGTTGTATGGGTGGAGGTTGAGCTGCTAAGGGTTGAGTTGACACCATGATCGTAGGAGCAACAGACTCCTTTTCCACACTTGCTGAAATAGGGATTGATGGCTCCTTCGAAGTGGAATAATGTTCAGGTGACCCAAACTCATCAACATCATCTGGTTCCACGTACTCATCCTCAACATCTACCCTTGCACCTGAACCACTACCGCCAGTATCTTTCCTACTCCTTTGAATTGCTATCTTCAGCATTTTTCTCTCTGTCTTGTCAAGAGCAGGATCAACAAGATCTTCTTCATCACGTAAACGCATCTCATCAGTCTTACCCTTTCCCTTCTTACCCTCTGTCTTCTTCTTCTTGGTTTCGGGTTCAGGTAACGCAGCTGGTTGTTTGCGTTTACCTTTACTCTTAACCGTTGTAGACGAGTCTTCTCCAATCTGAAGATTTGCTTTCAGCTTCTTGATTTCTATCTGCAGTAGCTTGTAATCAGCAGAACCTTTGATTTTCTCAGACAGAAGGTAATCAGGAATAGGACCCGGAATCACACCAATAGACGATCCTTCATGCCTCAGATCCACAGTATCATCAGCTTCTTCAGTGTGATAGCGACTTGCTGCACGCCTATCAATAGTAGCATCATTCTTCATAAAATAATTAATGATAAGCTTGATAAACCGAGGATAAGGAAAGAAGTTTGTCTTCAGCTTCTTGTTATAGAAGAGTTGAAAGGTGAATTCTTCCCATATCAACAATGCATAATCTGCATTTGCAGCTTTGTACATGCCATAGAAGAGGTTTATTAT
Organism: Glebionis coronaria; assembly: GCA_025667525.1. Classification (NCBI taxonomy): domain Eukaryota; kingdom Viridiplantae; phylum Streptophyta; class Magnoliopsida; order Asterales; family Asteraceae; genus Glebionis; species Glebionis coronaria. The sequence continues at coordinate 5,791,827 of CM046880.1, forward strand.
AGGACTGCGCAGAGCATCATGGCCACTTGTTTTTGGTGTAAGACATTTACTGAGAATACCCATCAATGCTCTCCAAGGTTGTCCTACCTTAGCAGTGGTAAACTCAGACGCAACTCGTATTTCCGGACATCCAAGTGCGTCAAATAACTCCACGAGTTCATCTTTAGTAGGATCCCTCGAGAATGACATGCCTTTGGGTGTATCCCGTATACCAAGAATCTTACGGAAGTCTGAAACTGTGAGTGTCTGCTGCTTGTTGTCGATGTTGAAGGTGATCTTGTTTGAAGTGATTTCCTTGGTAGCCCAAAATTCATACATATACTCATAAGGCACCGAGGCACTACTCCTAAGGGCGTTCTTGAAATGAGAGTTATCGAGGATGGCTATGGCGACCTTAAAACCATGGTGAGTGGATTTTGAGACTTGCTTCAGCCGGTAATTGTTGGGTATAAACTTAAGGGTTCGTGCTTTAGCAATATCGGCTTCTCTAGAGTCTTGGATTGCTTGTACTGTTGGATTAGTCATTGTATCTGCTTAAGATAAGACATGAAAGGTTGATGCACAAAAACATATAGATATATATCATTCTTACTTCTAAGCATATTTCATAACATAATACAACAAGTACATATAACATGCAAACAATAATAATCAAACAATTCTTCATCCGGAACTTTTCCTCATTCGGAACTTCTTCATCCGGAACATTCCTTCATTCGGAACTTCCTTCATCCGGAAGTTCTTCATTCGGAACTTCCTTCATCCGGAACATTCCTTCATTCGGAACTTCCTTCATCCGGAAGTTCTTCATTCGGAACTTCCTTCATCCGGAAGTTCTTCATTCGGAACTTCTTTCATCCGGAAGTTCTTCATTCGGAACTTCCTTCATCCGGAAGTTCTTCATTCGGAACTTCCTTCATCCGGAAGTTCTTCATTCGGAACTTCCTTCATCCGGAACATTCCTTCATTCGGAACTTCCTTCATCCGGAAGTTCTTCATTCGGAACTTCCTTCATTCGGAAGTTCTTCATTCGGAACTTCCTTCATTCGGAAGTTCTTCATTCGGAACTTCCTTCATTCGGAAGTCCTTCATTCGGAACTTCCTCATTCGGAAGTTTTTTCAGAAAAAATCCTTCATTCGGAAGTTCTTATCCTTGTTCATCCGGAACATAAAAAACGCAGCTTATAAGGTTAATTCTAAGCGCATTTGTGATTTCTAAGGTAATCTAAGGCAATACTTCATTATCTAAAGCTAATCCGCACAAAACCCACCACAAATCTTAATCAATTACTGTTCAATTAGATGCAAAACCCTAATTAGGACTTAATCTAAATTAAACGAATCATTTAGTAGGAGATAGTGAAGAATTAGACGAATAATAAGTTTAAATATTGATGTATATACCTTATTTAGTCGAATGAACAGGAATTATGAATAAGCGAATGATTTTTTAGAGCTGGTGTGTGTAGATATAACAATGGCGGCAAGTGTTTAGTGATACAGTGAAAAAGAAAAAGGGGCGGGGGTGTTTATATTTGACTTAGGTCAAGTTTTTACAACTTACACACAAAGTCATCTTAAGTCCCTCTACTTTTCTCTCCTTTTTCCTTTTTGTTTCTAACTTTTTCAATTTTCTTAACCCTTGTTTAACTTACACACAACTTAGCAAACACAATCTATTAGCATATCTCCAATATCTAAAAGCAATGCCTATCACTTAGAATGAACACAAGTCGTTTTCTAAAGTAAAACCACACAATTACCATTTAGCCCTTAATTTTCCACAATCACTTTTGAAACTCAATTTAAATGTCGAAGATGATTTAATATTTTCTCCCCCTTAAACGATGACCCGTTTTCTATTTAAAGGGCTGTAGTCATTGTTTAAAGAGTCAAATATTGATGAAAGCATTTCCAATTTATATCTTGAAAAAGTTTGATTCGTGGTGTCAATAAGATTTCTCTTATTTAAACAAATTAATGCACTGAGACGTACACAAATTCGTGTTAGACCAAGTTGTAAAGTAAACTTGATCCCTTTGCATGATTTGGCTTGTAAATCACGCCCGAGAAAATTAATTCCCGTTCTGAGCCAACGTTTTCCAAGGAAAAACGTGACTTTAATATGAAAACCGGGTTGCAGTCAGAAATAACTACAAGCCATTATGGGCATGTTTTAAAAATGTACAACTTTTATACGGACTCTATTTATGGCACCGTGTCAATATTGATCGACATTTCTAAGGCCGTAAATATTACCGTACTAAAAGACATGCCCGTTTTAAAAACGAAAAATATTTTTGGTTTTTCTTGATTTTATAATTTTTATGGTTTTTCTAGGTTTTATATTTTTTATGATTTTTGTTGGTTTTATATTTTTGTATTTTTCTTTTGTGGTTTATATATTTACGATAATATACATGATCACGAACAAAAGGATACTCTGAATAGTTTACCACGACTATTCAGCTGATTCTTCTGCCAACTCTTTGAGAGTCGCTGGAGTGAATGATTTCATGCCAAGCTTGTCGATCAAAAACTCAATTCGTCCTCGATCTAATGCTTTGGTGAACATATCCGCCAGCTGGTACTCAGTAGTGACAAAATACAGCTCGATCACTCCGTTCTCCACCTGCTCCTTAATGAAATGGTAGCGAATGTCTATGTGCTTGGCCCGGGAGTGTTGAACATAGTTGCAGCAAAGGGCAATGGCGCTCTTGTTGTCACAATACATCGGGATTTTGTTGAATCCCAAACCGTAGTCAGTTAATTGTGATCTCATCCAAAGGACTTGAGCACAACAACCGGACATGGCGATGTATTCAGCCTCCGTGCTTGATATTGCAGCGCTTTTCTGCCTTTTTGAAGACCAACTGATCAATCTATCTCCAAGGAGTTGCACAGATCCAGAAGTGCTACGCCGCGTGTCTTGACATCCAGCATGATCGGCATCTGCGTATGATATTAAAGCAATCGAGGAATCTTTCGGATACCATAGACCACGATGAAGTGTTCCTTTTAGATACCGAAAGATCCTTTTCACAACATGTAGGTGCTTTTCGGTAGGCCGAGCCTGATACCGGGCACACATGCATACAGCAAATTGCAAATCAGGCCTGCTAGCAGTCAGATATAGAAGGGTGCCGATCATCCCACGGTAAAGTTTTGGATCGACAATAGTCCCATTCCTATCTTCATCTAACTTGGATTTCTCCACCATTGGAGTGTCCACGGGGTCACAATTTTCAAAGTTATATCTCTTAAGAGATTCTAGAGCATATTTGGATTGATTAATAAAGATGCCTCTGGGATTCTGAGAAATCTGTAATCCTAAGAAAAATGAAAATTTTCCCATCATCGATATCTGAAAGCGTGTGGACATTATCTTCTCAAATCGATTTGACAATTCTATGTTAGTGGCAGCAAATATTATATCATCAACATAAATTTGTACCAGAATCATGTCGTTGCCTTCCTTGAGAGTGAATAGTGTGGGGTCCACTTTGCCTTTGGAGAAGCCTTCCGAAATGAGATATGTTGACAGAAGATCATACCATGCGCGTGGAGCTTGTTTCAACCCGTAGAGAGCCTTCTTAAGCTTGTACACATGATTAGGAAACTCCGTACTGACGAACCCATCCGGCTGACTAACATAGACTTCTTCCCTTAGTTCACCGTTCAAAAATGCCGTCTTCACATCCATTTGATAGACGATCATGTTCATATGAGCAGCATACGCAAGGAATAGTCTAGTAGCCTCCAATCTAGCCACAGGAGCAAAAGATTCTTCAAAGTCTATACCCAAGGCTTGTTTATATCCTCTAGCGACCAATCTAGCCTTATTCTTCAATACCGCACCCATCTCATCAAGTTTAACCTTATAAACCCATAACAAAGTAAGGATGTTAACCTTGTCAGGGAGAGGAACCAATTCCCATACTTCAAGTCGTTGGAATTCATTTAGTTCCTCCTGCATAGCTTCAATCCAAGAAGATTGGGTCATAGCCTGCTGCCAATTTTTAGGTTCAACTTCAGAGAGAAATGCATCAAAGTAGCAATAAAGTGCACTCTCTTGTAATTGATGGCGTGTAGAAACTGGTCGATCTAGATCTCCAATAACATTCCTAATTGGGTGATCTTTTGTCCATTTAGTGCTATGGTTTTCAATCCTAGGTGGTCTGGAGTGAACAATAGAAGGAGCTTCTTCTGAGGTAGACGCGGCTGAAGGGTTTTCAGGTATCGCTACACCAAAGAAAGGAAGCTCTTGCAGATGAGCATATTCCAAGTCGTGATCAATAGAATCCTCTTCCACATCATTAGGCACAAATAGGGGTGATGATTCAGGTGTAGTTTGAGAATCACTTGGTGAAGGTGCATCCGGTTCAATGTGAATTGTAGATGCATTAGATAAAGGTTCATTAGCTTGAGCAACCACTTCAGGGATTGGAGCGATTACTGCAGGTGCTGGAACTTCATCAGTCGGGGGATCGAAGAATTCATCAAACAACGGTTGAAACAGTTTATCCCACTCGGGCCTTGTTGGTGGTAAAAATGATGTAGAAGTAGGATTATTGGGAACTAATCCGGAACTAATAGCACCGGTTCCCATCTCATGAAGCGCGGGTTCAGAGCTGTGTTGCTCAGAAGCCATCGCTGTCAGCTCATCGAAATCTGCGTCCATAGTTTCTACAATCTTGCCAAGACGACGGTTATAGATTCGGTATGCTCTTTTGGACGGTGAGTAACCAATGAAAATACCTATATCGGCTTTCGGTTGAAGCTTACCCAAGTTCTCACTATTGATGTTTGGATAACAAAGAGCACCAAACACATGGAAAAATGAAACATCGGGTTTACGGTCATGTAAAAGCTCATAAGGTGTTTTTCCATGGCGTTTCCGAAGGATAGAACGGTTTTGGGTGAAACATGCAGTAGAAATAGCCTCTGCCCACAAGAACAATGGAGCGTTCGCATAAATAAGCATGGTCCTAGCAGCTTCCATAAGTGTACGATTCCGTCTTTCAACGACACCGTTTTGTTGTGGAGTGCGTGCAACGGATGTTTCATGTGATATACCAACTCCTTCATAATAATCACGAAGAGTCTGGTTGACGAACTCTGTACCATTGTCTGTACGAATACGGCGGACAGTGGTATTCAAACGTACCTGAATGAATTTCAGAAAAGTGATGATAGCCTTCGGTGCTTCATCCTTTGTACGTAGAAATCTAACCCATGTAAACCTGGAGAAATCATCCATAATTACCAGAATGAATTTCTTACCGCTCACATTTTCAGTTCTCATCGGCCCACAAAGATCCATATGCAAAAGATGAAGTTTTTCTTGATTGGTGTCTTCAGCTTTGGGCTTGTAAGATTTCTTGGTACTTTTCCCCCTTGAACACGCGGAACATAAATGGTCCTTGTGAAATTTAAGCTTTGGAAGACCACGAACTAATTCGTTTTTAGCCAGATGATTAATAGCATCAAAGTTAAGATGAGATAATCTGCGATGCCATAACCATGACTTGGTCTTAGATGCTTTAGAGAGAAGACATACTGGAGAGGCGGCCATCATGTCTTGTAAGGACAAAGTATAAAGATTTGCACCACGAGATCCCTTCAACAAATCTTTTCCTTCCAAGTTGCGGATGAAACAAGTGTGTTGTCGAAAAGCAACCTCAAGGTTGGAATCACAAAACTGTCCTACTGAGAATAAGTTATGACCAAGACCTTCTACATAGTATACCCTAGAAATCGTCACGTTTCCAATCTGATATTCACCATACCCCATAATCTTTGCTATATGATCATTCCCGAATTTAACCGTACCAAGAAACTTGCTGACGAAATTTCGGAGCATCGAGCCATTTCCGGTCATATGTTTTGAACAACCGGAGTCCAAATACCACATGATGATTTGGACCACCTGAAAATATCACCACACGAAGACAATGTAGAGGTATCGGAATCTGAGTGTTCCTTGTTATTAGCAGGTACAGATTTAATAATCTTAGATTTGCTAACTCTAGGTTTCTTAGATTTCCTAGCCTTTTTCTTCCTAATTGGTGGTGTAGATTCTAGTTGGCTTAAATCCTGAGGTATTTCTTCACTGATAGGCACTATAGTGGGGGCTGACCTAATTAAAGGGCGCTGTTTCCATACTTGAGTGCGAGTGTTCCTAACTAAAGGACGCTCAGACCTAACCTCAATGGATGCATTCCTAGTTAAAGGGCATATTTTTCCATCTAATGTAAAGGTCCTACCAGTGGGACGCCATTGCCAGCCAACTTGGGCACGAGTTCTACCCGTTGGCTTCCATTCAAAACCATTCTTAATAGCATTCATTTCATTCACGTGATCAATCAGACACAAATCATGACGCTGGGAAAACATACATTCATTACAATTCCAACAATTCAAATCAGAATTCACGAATGGTTTAGGCTGCTGCACAGGCGCAGAGCTTTAGTCTTAACATGATTCTTTTTATTTAAAACTGAACTAGCATTCCTATTGTGAACTTCTACTTTCTTCTTTGTGGCACTACTAGTGGAGGGCTTGATCTTATCTTTCTTGAGTGGCGATCCTTTAGCCTTAGTAGTCTCTTTTAATCCTGTAGAAGGCAAAGTGGGAACATTAGCAACAGATTTTAAAGGTGTCTTACTTGATTGTGCCAATGACGGTTTCGCTCCTGGAGTCTTATTAAATAGAGTGACAGCAATGGGCCTATTATTAAGTAGTGCCGAATCTGGTGTACCTATGTATTGCAAATATGCCAAGCAATATTGAACTCGCTTAATATATTCATGAGCCGAATAATAGTCGCTACTTGAGGGATCTAAGGCATAAAGATCGTCTAAAATATCCCTAAGAAGATCGACATGCTTAATGGAATTCCTCATATAATCATCATAGGTAACCGGGTTTCTCTTATGAAGCGGATTCTTATAAAGCACTACTGACTTGGTTGTTGGAGCACTAGTGGACGGTGCAGAGTCGGTAGCTAAGTTATCAACATCTTCTTGTCGGGTGAGAAGAAGTGTCTCCTTTAACTCAGCCAAAACCATATTTTTGTCAATGAGCAGGATGTTCAAGTCAGAGATTTCCTCGCACTTTTGGTTCAGTTGTTCAACAAAAGATTGTTGCTGTGCCGCATTAAAAGCGAAGCGTTCTTCTATTGAACCATAAAGAGCGGATAGTCCCTGTCTTGTCCGATCCATCTCCCCTAGAACAGACGAAAGTCTAATTTCTAAGACCTGGTTTTTAGACTCTGCAGCCTCTAGTTCCAATTTTAATGTTTCCTTTGATGATACCTCTCTCTTCAATCTCATGATTTCTTCCTCTAATGTCTTAACAATTGCAATCATCTTGTCACTCGTCTCAACACCGTTTTCACAAACATTTGATATCAAAAGATTCTCATTTTGAGTTTGTTGTTTTAATTCTAAAGATATACAATGTTGTTCTAGTTGATTAAAGCGTTTTGAAAGTAAATTGTAGGAATCTTGTAGCTTTAAAAACTCAGCGTTAGATTCGTGACAAGAATGATTATCTACCTCATTTACAGTATCAACAACATTTACAGAAAGATTACAAACATCATCACAAATATCTTCACAAATATTCACAGCATCACAATTAATCATAGCGGATGTAAGCTCATTCGAATAATTAACATTTACAGTAGTAAGCACATCACACGAGATTACTGCAGACAAGAATCGGTCATATTCGGTTAAAATCTTTTCTTTTTCAATTAGTTGTAGTTCGTAAGCGGTGTCCATTTCATAAAACACTTTTTGAACTTCACCAATTTCAAACACAAGATTTTCTTTAAGAGATGCAAAAGTTCCTTTTAGACTTTCGACAAACGGATTGATCTCATTTTTAAACACCTCGTTCATATGTTCGAAAGCCCATTCTCCGGTATTTAAGCCATTTGAAGTCGTACAATCCAAAATGACCTTGTCAAAATTAGTAAAGTATTGATTAATCTCTTGCAAGTTTAACCATACAGTGCTAACCGGTGGAAGATCCTTTGGAATTTCCTTAGGACCTTCCATATTGACAAGTGCAGGAAATGTACTAGGGTTTTCTTCATCTAATATGTAGGTTGGTGCTGTTATGAGATCTTTGTCCATATGGAAGCGAATTCTAAAATCCGTTTTTGCAAGCTCCTTATTCAATTTAAAATAATCATACTCGGGATATTTTGCAGAATTGTATAACCGATCCTCATCAACTAGATCCTTACTTGTTCGATCATCGGGAAAAACAATCGGGTCTAAAGCCAATCCTAATTGAGTTGCATTATAAAGTCTAGGACTATGTCTTAAAGCTTGTTTTGCATACCGTGGATTAGGGGGAAGGCCTTTTAGACGTGATAAGTTAAACTCTCTAAACGAAGCATCAAATAAGTGAACTAGTTGAGAAGAAGCGTATTGTCTTAACAGCAAGTAATCTAGACTTCTAATCTTGTTAGTAGCATTAATCTTCATTTCATTCTTCTTAGACTCGAGTGATTCAAAATCCGTTTGAAGTTTTTGAAAATTAGTGACCACTAACTCTTTTTCTTGAAGTTCATTAAACAGATTTGCTCTTAAGTTTTCTATTTCTTGCAAGTGACCCATTTGTTTGTTTCTAAAGTGATCATATTCGGGATTAGTTAGAACACTAGACGAAGGCACTAGTTCCAAGGTTTGAACTTTCTCATTGCTTAAGGCAAGCTCATCAGACAAATTCTTATTCTTAGCTAAGGTTTCTAAGAGTGCAGCATTCATTTGGCTAAGTAATGTAGCAGGAACCATGACCAAATCTTGTTGAGCAGGAGTAGGCGTATGCGAAATGGGTCCCGGTTGTGATTCACTCAAAGTCTGGGGACTCACATTGATATTGCTATCATTGTTTGTCTCCTCGTTTGAAAGACTCACCACCGAAGATTCATTCGAATCAGCACTCTCTTGCACAACTTGATGTGGTTGAATACTAGCATCAGTGGTATTATCGGTGGTATTAATAAGTACCTCAGATCTCTTTTCTGGCCCTAAGCTGGAGATAGTTGCCATGAGAGCAGCCTTTGCAGATTGAAAGTCATCACAGTCTGAGTCGTACGCATCGAGATCATCTGCTTGGTATGCTGCATTCTGTGTGGTGACCGTGTCTTGTTCAGCAATCCCTGGATCAGCAAGAAATGCAAGCTCCTCTTCATCAAGTTCCCTTCCTTGTGCTTGAGCATTCACCAGATAGATCTTTTCTGCAAACCATTGTCCATCCCTTCTCCTCTTGGGTTTCTTACAATCCCTGGACATATGACCCTCTTCCTTGCAGTTGTAGCATGTAATCATTCTCAACTTGCCTGTATTAGCCCGTAGAGGATTGTTGACCATTGGAGCAGGAGCAGGATTGACCGTGCGAGCATTGGTAGTTGATGTGGAAGGTCTCCCCTGATATGGTTGAATTGGCTGAACCATTACCCTGCCATTCTCAATTGTAGCTTGTTGGCGAGAATTGGATGAATTCCTCAACTGATTGTTGGTAGGAGCTGATCCCCTAAATCCTCGTTTGCTTAAAGTCCTTGTGAGATAGGCAGACATAGTGGTTAATACTTCAACTGGATCAACACCTTGTTTGAATACAGGAACGGGGACTTCCTCATCATCACAGTACATTACTTGATCTTGATGAGCTGCATAATCACTAGAAGGAATACTCATTTGATCAGGGTAGCTTGTTGGATATGCTGCATTCTCTTGATAAGATGAATATGAAGATTGAGCATAACGTGCAGTACTTGCTGGGTGAGGTTGTATAGCATATTGTGATGAAGGTATACTGAACCGATATTGTTGCTGATGTGAGGTGGGTGGTTGTGGTAAAATCGAGTATTGGGGAAAGGCTGGTGTCATGTAAGGTGATGGATGATAGGCTTGATGTCCCAAAATATAAGGAGTGTTGTTGTGAGACAAGCTTGGTTGATTCGCCATCAAAGCTAATGAATCAGGGTACATACCTCGTGGAGAACGGTGCATGATCACATGTTTTTCATGCTGCTGAAGAAAAGCATATAGTTGATCCAAATTGCACTTATGCAAATCCCTGGTTAACTTAACATCGGTAATGTACTCACCCCATTCAGCTTGAGGTAGAGTATTCAAGAATTTGGTGTTAACCTGGAATGGAGTAATCACCAGATTGTATACATTCAGATCATTCATGAGTGCGGTGAATCTGAAGTAATAATCGTGAAGCGTTTCCCCTGGGTTGTAAGTGAATCTGTCAAACAGGTCATACAACTGACATTCCCTTTCCTGTTTGGTGAGAGACGTACCTTGTAGCAACACCTTAAGACGTTCCCATAAATCCTTTGCCACGGCATACTGACTTACCATCCTATAGATGTCATGGGGAAGAGCTTGGAGAATTGTTTGAAGAGCTTTCTCGTCTGCATCGGCAACAAGTTGTTGGGCTGGTGTAAGTTCTTCAAATTCTCTTGGTCGAGACACATTGTTAGCCACGATGGTACCATAGTCAAGTGGACCATTTAAGATAGACTTAACCATAAGCCTCCCATAGACCGGTTTTCCCTTAAGATAAGACATCATCCGGCCTTGCCATGCTTCAAAAACTTCTTTGATGAGCATTGGCGGGCGATTATCCGTACCCGTAATGACGGAAATATCCGTAAGTGATGTCATCTGAGGCATTACTGAATTCGGATTCATTTTGTTAACTTCAAAGAGACAAAGATTATCGGTTGATCGAGCAGTGAAGTAAAGCTTGTGAATTGTGTTGTGTTTTTGTTGTAAGAAACCAAGATTAAATCCTCTAAAAAATCGTCGAAAAAACAATCAAAATAACCCTTGATTCGGAACTTTTTGTTGATTCGGAAGTTTGATTCGGAAGATTTGGCTTGGAATTACCTTGATTCGGAACTTTTGGCTTGATCCGGAACTTCTTGATTCGGAAGTTCTTGGTTCGGAACTTTGGCTTGATCCGGAACTTCTTGATCCGGAACTTCTTGGTTCGGAAGTTCTTGGTTCGGAAGTTCTTGGTCCGGAACTTCTTGATCCGGAACATCTTGATTCGGAAGTTTCCTTGGTTCGGAACTTTCTTGATCCGGAACTTCTTGATCCGGAACTTCTTGATCCGGAACTTCTTGATCTGGAACTTCTTGATCCGGAACTTCTTGATCCGGAACTTCTTGATCCGGAACTTCTGCTGGGTTAATCAGAAACCTTGTTCGATGAACAGTCGACCACTAAAAATGAAGATTAAACCCAGATTTTGACCAAATAACCCAAAAAGTTTTGTGATTTCTACAATAATAAGTAAAAACTAATACTTATCCACTAATCCCAATCACAAAAACACCAAAAACACCAAGAATCAAGATGGTTTTTCTTAAAGAACACTAATACAATCAAAAACTAAAAAACCACACAAATCACTACCTTAAATCACCCCATAGCTCTGATACCAAATGTAGAATATTGATAATCTATGAAACTATGAAGGGGTTTGTTGATTTCTAGAGAGAGAAAGTTAGAGAGAGAAAGTGAGAGAAACTATGTGTTATTTTATTAAAATGAAACTAGAAAAGTGACAACAACCAACCCTTTTCCATGGTGGAAAGGGGTATTTATACTTCCAAGCTAACATGGGCTTGGGCCGGTCCATGACAAGCCCATGGACCGGTTCTTACTTAACTTAATAAGCAACTAACAACTATTTGTTAACTACGAGCTATTACAACATAAATAATATTGTGGAGTGACCGATACTTCTAATATACGTAAAACGTATTTCTAACAAAATACTCTTTCACTCACAACACACATTAACTTGTTCATTTAAGCCCCATCCACCCATAATATTATTCTCTTCATTTTTCACATAAATTAAATTCATTTTATTAAATTAAAAATTTAATACATAAATAAAAATATAATACAAAACAAATGTGTAAAAAAATTACGATAATTAAAAACATACAACAAAAAAACCATACGACGAATTGTTGTGGGTTTGATGTATTAAGAAAAAAACTAATGTTCAGATGAGAATACCTTCCATTTAAAAATTGAGATAGTTTTTATTGCG